>OX419689.1:14016987-16516987 GCA_948474745.1 Oligia latruncula | reverse complement strand
GGAGGTCTGCCCCGCTTGGGCGGAGCACCGCCGTGTCCTCGTAGAGGCGATCGGCAGCGGCGGCGACCTCTCGCGCCCGGCCCTGGTGCAAGCCATGGTCCGGGGCGAGAGGGAGTGGGAGGCAGTCACCTCCTTCTGCGAAGCAGTCATGCTAGCGAAGGAGGTGGCGGGACGGCTCAGGGAGAGAGCCTCCCGTCCCAGCCGCCGCGGGAGACGCTCCGGGCGTCGGGAGCCGCGCGACGACTCCCGGCCACCGTAGGCGCGGGCCTGCGGGCGGAGAGTAATGGGTAGCTCACCGTCCGATCAGGACCAGGCCCGTGCCGGATGGCGCGTACGTGTTCCACGCGCGCCTCAAAGAGATGTCAGCATCGAGGAGGGGCCCCATAGGGCCGAAGCCTGCCGGGTCAGCGGGATTGTCCGAAAGGGTTACCGCTGGCCCGGAACATAAAGGGCTAAGGAAGGAACACGGGTGGGTTTTAGTCAGTAAGAGTCTGACACTCCCTTCCGCTCCACCCAGAGCGGGAGGGGTCATTTGATGATTTCCCATCCGCAAAAAAAAAAAAAAAAAAAAGGGCCTCAGGCTCAATATTCTTTGCGTCCCGAAAAGTAGTAGATGTCTAGTAGTATCGACCTCGTAAATTCTTTACCACCTTAAGGTTGACCCTCACTTGTACGTTATAAAACGGACCTTTTTTTTTTTGTCTCTGTGACAGTTACTTAAATTCAACCGTAGTGAAGTTATTGAAGACAAAATAAAGCTTATTTCTCGTTACTACCAGGTTTGTCAACAAGGTGGCGAGATAATCCTTTGCGACACATGCCCACGTGCCTACCATTTGGTGTGTCTCGAGCCTGAGCTAGAGGAGACACCCGAGGGTCGCTGGTCCTGTCCACATTGCGAGGCCGAGGGCAACCAGGAACAGGAAGATGATGACGAGCATCAGGAGTTCTGCAGGTAAGAGTGCAGCTGACCAAAATAACTTAGAAATGCTTGTCCCCCTGCTGCCTAATTTGCCTAATACTAAAAAGGCTTATGCCTTTTTAGTATTATGAAAATTATACAAACATTGATAGAACAAAATCTATATAAATAAAACAAAGTCGGGTTGTCTATACCATTTATAACTCAAGAACAGGTGGCCCGATTTTTATGATCTTTGATTTGTTGGATTTGTCTCGGCCCCGAATATCAGAATAAGTATTAAAACGTGGGTAAAATTCACGAAAAACTTATATTAAGTTTTTCATTTTCTCATACATTCGTTCTTATTGATTCCGAGGCGGTACGAAGTTCGCTGGGTCAGCTAGTACAGAATATAATTCAGATTTTGGTACTTGAAGTGAATCTTTGAATAATGCTAAGACAAAGGTAGCCCATGTCTTGGCTCGAAACTATCACTGACTTATTATTGTAATAATTTATTAGAATGGACAATCGTCCCACCTCCTTTTTTGATCCAGACAGAAAACCTACGTATTTTCAGGTCTTTTACTGTTTTCTGTTTGGCATCAATCATCATTCTCCTGCCCTCATCCCAATTTATCTGGGGTCGGCGCAACATGTCTTTTTCTTCCATACTTCTCTATTAGTCGTCATCACGGTAGTTACCCCCCTTTCAAACTTGTTTGTCATCAATATGTAACAAATTCTTCACAAATTTTTTACAACTTACGATTACATTACACCACATTCCTTTACCTCCACAGAGTTTGCAAGGACGGCGGTGAACTTTTATGCTGTGACTCTTGTCCGTCAGCATACCATCGGTTCTGCCTCAATCCGCCACTGGAAGAGGTGCCAGACGGAGACTGGAAGTGTCCTAGATGTAGTGTAAGTATTCACATTTCTTTACCTATATTTAGGGAACTGAAAATCAAAGAGCAACAATGAATAGCTAAGCTTTGAGGTTGATAACTTGATAAGACCACTTGCTCTCGAGATTACACTGTAATTTTTTATACATACATACAGTTTTACAAGTTAACATTCTTTTAGAAAGCACATATTTATCAGCAGTTTAAACAAAACGAGGAGCAAGTAAAACTTGTACGTTCACGCAAGTTAAAGAAAAAAACAAGTAACAAAGCTATTTGAGACAAAAAATATCAACTTTCAAGTGTCGGACATTGACCTCTTAGATCCGGAAAAAAAACATGCTATTCATAGTGCTACTGAGTTTGATGTAATAGATTGTATTTTTTCATCTTTTTTTTTTGTGTTGCTAACCAATAGAACTTAATGGAGTTGCAAAAATAGTTAACAAGTCAAGCTTATCTAAGCAAAGTTATTTAGGAAAAAAATTATCCTTTTAGTGTCCACCGTTGGATGGCAAAGTGGCGAAGATATTGACGTGGAGATGGAAGGAGCAATCGGCGAAGTCGAAGGCGCCGCGCTCGCGGGAGTTCTTCGTCAAATGGCACGACCGGTCCTATTGGCACTGCAGCTGGATATCTGAACTACAGGTGAGTTTAAAAACAAGTGCGAGTCGGACTCGCACACGAAGGGTTCCGTACCACAAGGCAAAAACGCCGAAAAAAAAACACGTTTGTTGTATGGGAGCACCCCTTAAATATTTTTTTTTTTTTTTTTGTTTGTTGTTACAGCGGCAACAGAAATACATAATTTGTGAAAATTTCAACTGTCTAGCTATCGCGTTTCTTGAGATACAGCCTGGTGACAGACAGACGGACGGACAGACAGCGAAGTCTTAGTAATAGGGTCCCGTTTTTACCCTTTGGAAACGGAACCCTAAAAACGAAAATGTAAATGACGATAAAAAAAACATATCGTGATGAAAAAAAAGCGAAGATTACCTAGCCATCCAATTTTATAGTCTTAGGACATGTTTGGCAGTATTCAGTGCCTGTCTGGATCTACCTAGATAAAAAGAAAGAAATAACTTTGAACTAGTATTGATTATTATAGGTGCCGCCGGTACTTTTTCGGAGATGGTGAAACAAGCCACTTACTAATCTTTGATTGGTGGTTTAATGTTTCGATTTTCTTGCGTAAACACAGATCTAATTCTTCTTTTTTAAAACCAGGCATGAATTAAGATAAACAAAACTATTGATGACCTACAACATCACAAACAACTCTACATCTCGTGTTATTATTTACGTTTCAGTTGGACGTCTTCCACCCGCTAATGTACCGATACTACATGCGCAAATCAGACGTCGAGGAGCCTCCTAAACTAGAGGAACCTTTGGACGAGCGCGACGGACGCGTTAAGAGGCTGCGGGATAAGCAGGATCATGACACTGACGAGAAGATTCTTGAAGAGAAATATTATAGGTGAGATGAATTTTAAGTAATTTTCTGACTGCCCTTTGATGAAGGTGACGTGGTCATGATCGTGTGTGATCGTGTGGTATTCGGCATTATTTAGTCGATAGTCAGCTGGTCGTAAAAAGTCATCAAGGGATTATTCTAAACGGATTTGTGATCAATTCATTTGTCTCTTACTCGGTAGTTACTTCGCGCGACGATCGTTTTTTACTAAGATAATATGTTCAGCAGCCTTTGCTGTAAATATTCAGGCTGTCATCATGAATATTTTATTTCCTCGATAAAAAACTTACCAAATAGCCCAACTAAAATCAGCATATTTATAATCCTCTCAGAAAACAACAGCATTCACCATTGTTCCCAACTCTAACAAACAACCCATGACCTCAGATACGGCGTGAAACCCGAATGGCTGGTCGTGCACCGAGTGATCAACCACCGCACGTCCCGTGACGGCACCACGTACTTCCTCGTCAAGTGGAGGGACCTGTCGTACGACCAGGCCACGTGGGAGTCTGAGAATGCCGATATAGCTGGGTTGAAGAATGCTATGGAATATTATCAGGTGAGTCAAAAAAACTTTTTCAATTTATATATTTTTGAAGTGCATGAAGGGAAAGATGGGAAAAAACCATTGAACTCGCGACACTGTTACCGTAACCGACACCGCGCTATATTCGGATGTGTTCGGCTGTCCTCGGGATGTACTCTGTTTTAATGTCCCGTTATGTCAGTGAGTGATGGCAAAGTATTCTGTTTGTGTTTTGTTTAAAAGACGATTCAAAAACTACATGTAATTGTTCAAGTGTTCACTTCTGTTGGCGCTCCCGGAGTGCCACTGTTTT
This sequence comes from Oligia latruncula, assembly GCA_948474745.1. Classification (NCBI taxonomy): domain Eukaryota; kingdom Metazoa; phylum Arthropoda; class Insecta; order Lepidoptera; family Noctuidae; genus Oligia; species Oligia latruncula. The sequence goes on along the minus strand of OX419689.1, from coordinate 16,512,850 downwards.
TCTTTTTTGAGTTTATCTTTGACATTACTGACACCGGTGAAGGAAATCATCGTGAGGAAATGTGGACTTATAGTTTATATAAGTCTAATCGCCAACCCGTCTTGAAACATTTACGAAACATCCTCATATACAGGGTTATTTGTAAAACACCAGCAACCTCTTAAGAGGTCATTGTACTCATCATTATGAACAACTTTTACTACGGGACCAAACCTGAAATCGCGAAAAAAAAATCAGCTGTTCCCTACATTTATGTTCGTATAACTCGTCGAAATGTAGGGAACAGCTGATTTTTTTTTCGCGATTTCAGGTTTGGTCCCATAGTAAAAGTTGTTCATAATGATGAGTACAATGACCTCTTAAGAGGTTGCTGGTGTTTTACAAATAACCCTGTATAGAACTATAAATTGAAACTTGTAACATAAAGTAAAATAATGGAACTCTTTATATTTACAGGACATGCGCGGCTACATCACATCTGAAGGCAAGACAAAAGGCACCAAAGGCAAGAAAGCAGGACGCAAGAGCAAGAACAAAGACATTATAGACGAAGATGACAGCAGCGGCGCCTTACAGATGAAGCCTAAGAAATACAACCCACCGCCTGATCGTCCCACCACTAACTTGAACAAGAAATACGAAGACCAGCCACCCTACGTGTACGAGACCGGCATGCAGCTTCATCCATACCAACTTGAAGGTCTTAACTGGCTGCGGTATTCCTGGGGACAAGGCATCGATACTATACTCGCTGACGAAATGGGTCTCGGAAAAACTATTCAGACAGTCACATTCCTTAACTCGCTGTTCAAGGAGGGACATTGCAAGGGGCCTTTCTTAGTCTCTGTGCCTCTGTCAACCATTATCAATTGGGAGAGAGAATTTGAACTGTGGGCTCCTGACCTATACTGCATTACTTACGTCGGTGATAAAGATTCGAGAGCTGTTATAAGAGAGAATGAACTCACGTTCGACGATGGCGCTAACAGAGGTGGACGACCTTCCAAGATCAAGTCACAAGTCAAGTTCAACGTACTTCTCACGTCTTACGAGTTAGTTTCTATCGACGCCACTTGCCTCGGCTCCATTGAGTGGTCCGTTTTAGTAGTAGACGAAGCCCACAGACTCAAGAGCAACCAGTCCAAGTTCTTCAGGCTACTAGCAGGCTACCACATCAACTACAAACTACTGCTCACCGGTACCCCCCTACAGAACAATCTAGAAGAATTGTTCCATCTCTTGAATTTCTTAAATAAGGATAAGTTCAATGATCTCGCCGCATTCCAGAATGAATTTGCCGATGTGTCGAAGGAAGAGCAGGTGAAGAGGCTTCACGAGATGTTGGGACCTCACATGCTGCGGCGACTGAAGGCTGATGTGCTCAAGAACATGCCCACCAAATCAGAGTTCATTGTACGAGTAGAGTTGTCACCCATGCAGAAGAAGTACTACAAGTACATTCTGACGAGGAACTACGAGGCTCTGAACCCCAAGAGTGGTGGACAAACTGTGTCTCTGCTCAACGTCATGATGGACTTGAAGAAGTGCTGTAATCACCCCTATCTGTTCCCCGTCGCGGCCGAGGAAGCTCCCCTAGGACCTCACGGAAACTACGACACACAAGCCTTAGTCAAAGCGTCAGGCAAACTAGTTCTTATGTCCAAAATGTTGAGGCTACTCAAAGAACAAGGTCACAGGGTATTGATCTTCTCTCAGATGACGAAAATGTTGGACATCCTCGAAGATTTCTTGGAGGGAGAAGGTTACAAATATGAGAGAATTGACGGCGGTATTACCGGTACGATTCGTCAGGAAGCTATCGATAGATTTAATGCTCCCGGCGCACAACAGTTTGTGTTCTTACTCTCGACTAGGGCTGGTGGTCTGGGTATTAATTTGGCCACAGCCGACACAGTAATCATCTACGATTCTGACTGGAATCCTCACAACGATATTCAGGCGTTCTCTCGTGCGCATCGTATCGGTCAGGCCAACAAGGTCATGATATACCGATTCGTAACCCGGAACAGTGTTGAGGAGAGGGTCACACAAGTAGCTAAGAGGAAAATGATGTTGACTCACTTGGTCGTACGACCCGGTATGGGCGGTAAGGGCGCGAACTTTACCAAGCAAGAATTGGACGATATTCTAAGGTTTGGAACAGAGGAACTGTTCAAAGAAGAGGATGGGAAAGAGGAAGCTATTCATTACGACGACAGGGCTGTCGGGGAACTGCTTGATCGTTCAAAGGAGGGTATCGAATCCAAGGAATCCTGGGCCAACGAATACCTTAGTTCATTCAAAGTCGCCAGCTATTCTACAAAGGAAGGCGACGGCGAGGAAGAAGTGGACACAGAAATTATCAAACAGGAAGCTGAGAATACCGACCCGGCCTACTGGATCAAACTGCTCAGGCATCACTACGAGCAACATCAAGAGGACCAGGCCAGGACTCTTGGTAAAGGCAAGCGAGTGCGCAAACAGGTCAACTATAATGACGGTATTGTCGCACAAACTGAAAACAGAGAAGACTCCACATGGCAGGAGAATGGCTCTGACTATAATTCGGACTTTTCACAAGGCAGCGAGGATGATAAGGAAGACGACGATTTCGATGAGAAGAATGATAATGGTGACTTACTGAGCAGGCGCAGCAAGCGTCGCTTGGAGAGGCGTGAAGAACGCGACCGACCCTTACCGCCGCTGTTAGCGAGAGTCGGAGGAAACATGGAAGTACTCGGCTTCAACGCACGCCAGAGGAAGTCCTTCCTCAACGCCATCATGCGCTACGGCATGCCGCCACAAGACGCCTTCAACTCCCAGTGGTTAGTACGCGACCTCAGAGGAAAGTCCGAACGCAACTTCAAAGCATACGTCTCTTTATTTATGCGACATCTTTGCGAACCCGGTGCGGATAACGCAGAAAACTTCGCCGACGGCGTCCCCAGAGAAGGCCTATCTAGACAGCATGTTTTAACTCGAATCGGAGTCATGAGCCTTATCAGGAAGAAAGTGCAAGAGTTCGAGCATATCAACGGGTATTATAGCATGCCGGAGATGATTCGCAAACCTATAGAGCCTGTGAAATCAGCTGCGGGAGAGAGTGCCGCGCCGTCGCCAGCGCCATCTACAGCGACACCTATCACTTCAGCCGCACCTTCGCCCGCACCCACACAAGTCACACAGACATCAGGACAGGCTCCCACACCCGGGGGCTCAGAGAAAGACGACAAAGAAGAAATCAAAGAAGAGAAATCTGAAAAGGACATCAAAGAAAAAGAGGAGCCAATGGACACAAGTGAAATTAAAGAAGAGACTGTTGACGAAAAAGAATCAACTAAAGACAAAACAGAAGATTCTAAGGAAGTTGAAAGACGTATGTCGGTGGATGAGGAGCCCAAAGAAGAAGAGAAACCGGAGGAGAAGAAAGAAGAGAAGGAAGTTAAGGTGAAGGATGAGAAAGAGGAAGTAGATAAGAAAGAGGATGCTAAGAGTGAGAAGGCCGAGTCGGAAGCTTCTGAGAAGCCTAAGGATGAGAAGAAGGTAAATGTGAGTTTTTTTTTATATCAGAAATATTTATTGCTTGTCCTTAATAATCTTTATGAGCTCAACTGTCACTAATGAGACACACCAGGAATTTCTCCTGTATTGTGGGTGCGTTTACAAACATTTAAACTCACTTACACAAGTAGCCAGACCCGGAACAACTACTTGTAGGTCATACAAATATTTGTTTTGTGCGGGAATCAAACCCGCGACACGCAGCGCAGCAGTCAATCGCTTAACCACTGCGCCAACCGTGCTGTCCAAATAATACTTAATTCGTAAGTTTGGGAACACAAAAGTGAAATACGTAAAGTCGCGGACAACAGCTAGTAATTAATAAATCACGTTACTAAATTACACGAAATAAGTCGGCTTATTTAAAACCTACAAAAACCTCTTTCCAGGACGATGAGGACGATGACGTGGTGCTAGTAAAAGAGGAAGAAGATCTCAAAGTGGAACGTCGCAAGTTCATGTTCAACATCGCAGATGGAGGCTTCACAGAGCTGCACACGCTATGGCTCAACGAGGAGCGAGCTGCGGCCCCCGGGCGCGAGTACGAGATATGGCACAGGAGACACGACTACTGGCTGTTGGCCGGTATTGTGACCCACGGGTATGGGCGCTGGCAGGACATACAGAATGACCTGCGCTTCGCTATCATCAATGAGCCCTTCAAGATGGATGTCGGTAAAGGAAACTTTTTGGAGATCAAGAATAAGTTTCTGGCGAGGCGTTTTAAGGTAAGGCTATATTTCTTCTTCTTATAAAGTTTACACAGTAGTTTTATTTCACACTGATCATTAAAACTTTGTTACTGTACTGTGGCCAGTCCTAAATACAAGGTGTTGATTTGCATCCTCGTCAAATTTCAGGAGGTTGACATAAAAGACATTTTAGTACTTTAGTATTTTAGTACTTAGTAAAGTAAAAGGCGTTTGTTTGTGTGTGAAAGCGCGGTTTAGGGCTAGTAACAGACGGGCCGCGTTTAAATACGGCTGGTTCACACTTACGGATTTCCGTAAATAAGAAAAAAAAAACCTACCCATTTTATTGTTGATTTGGGTCGAGAATCATTAGCATAATTACGTCCTTGAATTTGACTAGGATGCAAATCAACACCTTGTATAACCAGCTCCAACTTTGTCGCAATATTTTATACTTGCACGTAAAGGAAATACCTGCATCGGTAGTTAACATGTCGTCAGACATCAAATGCAAGTGCTGTCAAGTTTTAAAAAAAAACGTCAAAACCTTTGACGTGTAAAAGTGTCGTAATCGTAAAAAAAAAAACATTTCAACAATACAACACTGACTTCAGCTAAAATTAACTTGAAACCTGTATTTTCTTTCCAGCTCCTAGAACAAGCGTTAGTAATCGAAGAACAACTTCGTCGCGCGGCGTACCTGAACTTGACTCAAGATCCGAACCATCCCGCCATGTCGCTGAACGCGCGCTTCGCAGAGGTTGAGTGTCTCGCAGAGTCACACCAGCATCTTAGCAAGGAGTCGCTGGCTGGCAACAAGCCGGCTAACGCTGTGTTGCACAAGGTATGAAGGCTTCATCTTTGTGTTACCTCTTCAATTATTACCATGGCTGCGGTATATGTAAACTTGAATGAAGACCTATTCACACATTTATTAAACCAGTGAGATAAATAACCCTTCTAATCTGCTGTAGTCTGGTATAAATAAGAGAACCAACATTTTACCAGCACCATGTTTTACCCTGGCAAGTGAAGTACTTTAGCCAATATGTCAGCAGCGCGTGCAGTTAAATGGTGCATTGGTTTTTGTGGTCATCTTCAGTCTTAATTTACCATCCAACAGTAGTCCATTGCTGGTCGTAAGCCATACCACGTAACTCCTATCCTCAGCCACTGTTTAAAAATATCTTAATGAGAACATTAAAACATATTATGTAAATTCATTACCCTAACTAATTATCTTACTTGTTTTCTCCAGGTGCTGAATCAACTGGAAGAGCTGCTATCGGACATGAAGTCAGACGTGTCCCGCCTGCCGGCGACGCTCGCGCGCATCCCGCCGGTCGCGCAACGGCTACAGATGTCCGAGAGGTCCATACTCTCCAGACTAGCGGCTACTGCAGGCAACCCAGTGCCAGCTGGTAAGATAATGTTTTGCTATCTGATATTTCATTCATCATCTGCTTAGCCTTTAGGGTTGGCTTCTCCAGATGCAGTTGAATCAGTATTTTACATAGAGCTTGATATGTCATTTCATTAGACTGTAGAGTTTCTTCTCTATAATCAAAAAGCGAATTGTTATCTCGAGCTAGCTTTAGTGGGATGCTATTTGTCACCAGCCTGTTTGGCTTCTCACCTTCATGAATTGAAATTTGCTTTACATTTGCGTACATTTTATGCAGCGTGTGTTTCCGGCACACTAAATTGGCCAATTTAGGTTTGCGATATCGTTTCTGTACATTTAGTGGGAACATGGAGATTAACTGTTTTTAAATTCACATACTAATGAGTAACTATCCTGCAGCGCAAATGGCGCAGTTCCCCGCGGGCTTCCAGTCGAGCGGCTCGCTGCCGGGCTTCTCCCCGGCGGCGGCGGCGGCCGCGAACTTCTCCAACTTCCGCCCGCAGTACTCCGTACCCGGACAACCCGCTTCCAGTGGATCCTCTAATGTAAGTAGCATAAACAACACTTGTCTTAGTGGCGATAGATTGAGGCAACAATCATGGAAGCTCAATAATCTATTACCAAAGTTGTTAATTTTTTTCAATCTTTGCAAAAGAAAATACTATTTCTATTGTATTGTAAATTATTTTTATTTTAATGATATTAATTTGATCTTTCTTTCTTTTACAGAAATCATAAGCTCCGTAACTTATACAACATATTTCAACTTGAAAATTTGCAGGTATTATATTTCTCTCTATTCTCATAAATAGACAATTCATAGTTTATAATTTACTATAATTAACATACACTTGCGAGTAGTAAATTCTACAATAAAGTTGTGAATGAACTAGAATGTTTGATGTAATATTAAATATAAATTATTTGTTTTAGTGAGCGGCTAATTGGTCACATAGATGAATATTTTAGATGTAATCTTTCCAAGATTCGTGTTCCACCTTGGGTTTGAAGTGATAATTATAGCGAATTAGTGCAGTTATGTTAGGTAACATACAAATACTACGTCATTCTGATGCAGAACTCACAATATTATTTATTTCATCCTGATCTGTATGAATCTTGTTTATTGTGTAAGTGATTGTGGACTATTAAGAAACCTATTTTTAATTTACCAAAAATGAAAATTGAATAAATCGTATCATATAAGTGATTTCGTTCGTATTATTTTCACAACCTTTATTAAACCCTGAAACCCGTCATAGCGAGGGCTGAAACTCTGTACCTGCATACGAAAACAAGCAACAAACGTACGTGGCACCACCCGTCTACTGAACATTGATCCGATAACCGACTCACTCATGATTTGGCTAGATTGGCTACCAATTGCATTGTATTTTTGAGCACATAATACTAATGACGAGTACAATGACCTCTTAAGAGGTTGTTGGTGTTTTTCCAATAACCCTGTGCAACTGTATCTAACTTTAATCCAATATCGCAGTTGTACTGGCTACGAGCCAATACAATGATCGCATAGTTGTTGCATTTTAGGAGCAGGAGTCAATCATTGCAATATAAATCTTATATCATTGACATAAAAGTCACGAGACGCGCGTTCGTGATTTGCGATATGAAATAATGCAACACATGTACAAAAACACCATTTAATTCATGATCACACTATGAATACGATTCAAAAACAGTCAAATAATAAAATTCTCAAAAATATCACCACACGTAAGTATCATCGTCTGTGTTGTACTTGACACAATCTAAAGGTTTGATCACATTGGGGTCTGAAGAACAGAAATGTTGAAGCATTTCCTCACTGATCCCGCAATCTGATAGATTCTCTTTGTTGAATGCTTTGGCAAAGTGGTTTGGCTCGTTTTCTTTTGAGGATTCATCTGTAATAGATAATAATGTTTCTATGACTAAAGTAGATCAAAATTTCTAAAAATCTCTAAAAATATATTAGGATCGACTTGTCATTGGTCTAGTACTCGCAAGCACGAGTGTGTCGAGTATGGATGGGGTCCTGGGGTCGACCCACAGGTCGAGCAAAGTTTTATTGGGTGTCTCATAGGAGTTTTTACGTAGCAGCCCGGAGTAAGGATTTGGATATTGGCACACCATGAAACTAAAACATAACTGGTAAAATGTGTGTCTTCTATACAAGTCTACTCTGCTTGTCTCTTCGGGAATTACAAGCGAAATGTTATGTTATAAAAACTGGCCAAGTGCGACTCGGACTCGCACACGAAGGGTTCCGTACCACAAGGCAAAAACGCCAAAGAAACACGTTTGTTGTATGGGAGCCCCCCTTAAACATTTTATTGTTTTTAGTATTTGTTGTTATAGCGGCAACAGAAATACATCACCTGTGAGAATTTCAATTGTCTAGCTATCACGGTTCATGTGATACAGCCTGGTGACAGACGGACAGTGGAGTCTTAGTACTATGGGTCCCGTTTTTACCCTTTGGGTACGGAACCCTAAAAACTACATACCTTCGGCGATATTACTAGCGGCCCAGGAGAACGCCAGCGTAGGCTGATGATGTGCGAAAGTGGCGCTGAACTGAGCTGACGAGCTGGTCTTCAAAACGTTGAACAACGTGTGCAGGGTAGTTGGTAGGATTGGACCTTTCAGCTCTATCGAGTAGTACTTATTGCTATCGGAATGTATTGTGTTCTCACGGACCTGGAAAAAAAAATCATGTTGTCATTATGCTTATAAAGGTAAAACTCTCCTAAATAATTAAAAAAAAATCTAGCTGTCCCATGTCAACATGTAAAGTTGTTGCGAGTCTATTTAGTTTCATCAGTAGACATGAAGTTATTAAATAAATGCCAGGTGAAAGGAAGGTCAGTACGAGCGGTCTTTTTCGGCGAATAGACCTGTCGAGCAATAATTGTGTAGATACATATTAAAACTAACTTTCAACGACTGTAGCGTCCCTCCATGGAAGGCCGTCGGAGAAAGTAACGTAGGCGGCACGCCGGCGAACGGTCCGGTGGGACTGACGATGGACTTGCAGTTGAGGAGGAAGTTGAACAGCGCCTGCGCATCCGCCCCTCGGACGAATACTAGGGATTCTGCTGCGCTGTCTACGCTGCTTTCTGCACTGTGGGTTATGCGAGCCTGTAGGATAAAATATTTAATTAGAGAAGGGAAATATTTTGTTGATCCTCTAAAAACTTATTGACCGACCTGTTAATGATCTACGCAATGAAGCGAGCAGTTATGCGGCAGCGGTCGGCTAGCGCTACATACAAGTTGTTCGCAATTACTTGGCTATTTAGTATTTTTACGACACCAAAATAATTATGAGTTATTTGAGGTTCACAAAAAGATGCGCAATCATTATATTAGATGTTCAATAATATTTTTAGGAAAGCAAAATGGGAAGTGTTTGAGAGTGGGTCAATGGTTTCATAACAGTCAAGTCTTAAAAAGCGAACCGAGTGTCAACTTAAGAAACGCGTGATTTTGTTACTGCTGTAGTAAATTCATTTATAAGCAAAAGTGCTATGTTGAGTTTCGTCTGTATAGGTGCTGCCACACTGCTGTTTATAAATGTTTACTAACATTACCTAACGTGAAAACCTTTCTGATTTCTGAAAAGCATTATAATAGCAGTGTGGCAGCACCTTAATAGAACTACGTTACTCCACTAGTAAGTTATGTTGCGCAAGTTGACCATTTGACAGTTTTAATTGGTCTTCTCATTCACAGAAACGCCATGAAGATATAGATAAGTGATAATACACAGAATTGGTATGGTATGCACCAGTAGCGAAGGGTAAATTTTTGTAAGAGGTAAGCCGGAGTAGATATCTTTAATATGATATTGTTATGTATAATAATAATAATAATACTTTTATTTATTAAGAAATATTTAAAAATGTAATTAGATAAGAAAAAAAAAAAGACGAATAAACGAAATAATAATAATATTCCACAACTATCACACAACGCCGTCTAGTCTCAAGCTAAGCAGAGCTTGTGTTATGAGTACTAGACAACTGATAAACATACTTATATATTTCTAAATACATACATATATAGATAAATTACACCCAGACACAGAACAAATGATCATGCTCATCACACAAACATTTGTCCTGGGTGGGAATCGAACCCACGACCTCCGGCATAGCAGTCATAGTCACTGTTCCGGGTCTGGCTGTTTGTGTATGTGAGTTTAAATGTTTGTAAACGCACCCACAATACAGGAGAAATGCCTAGTGTGGGGCAACGTTTTTTTAAAAAAGAAAAAAAAGAAAAAGAAAAAAAGATAATATTATTTGTCTATAGAATACTAACTGCGCCATTTTTCAAAGGGGAGCCGGTAGGAATCGAGTTGTATGGAACCTTCGCCACTGGTATGCGCAAGCTAGTGGCTATAGTGCACAGGTACAGGTGATGGTTAACATATTCTTATATGCCGTATCCGGTAATAATAATTGACTGGCACCAATTTCCCAAAAGCCAAGTTCATGATGCAATACAAGGAAGGTCAAGGTTGTTATACAAGGTCATGATCTGCCTAGCCTTTCCCTAACTATGTTTGGGTCGACTTCCAGTCTAACCGGATACAGCTGAATACCAGTACATATTTTACATGGAGCGGCTGCCTATCTGACATCCACAATCCAGTTATTGGGTAATACGATACCCCTTGGTAAGACTGGTTGTCAGACTTTCGGGCTTCGGACTACCCGTAACGATTGCCAAAGATCTACAAATGACAGCCAGGACCGTTTAATGTGCTTTTCAAAACCATGGAGACGGAGGGGTCTCGGTATGTAATGGATGGTCACCCATCCACAGACCGACCTCGGCAAGCTTAGCTTAACCTTGGATCGACCCTTGCGGCTGTTATTATTTTCACATAGAGAAGCTCTAGAAAAAAAATACCTGTGTGATATTAATCTTCTTAATAACTTCAGTTTCGAACCCCATCTGTGAGAGGAACTGGTCAGGGTCCTCTTCGTCCTCATCCTCCTTCCTATCCAGCTCATCCTGCGTGCACTTTTCATCCATGGTGTCGTAGCAACTGTCGAAGGATGCGTTCTTTGGTTTGTCCTCGTCTGAGGTGTTTAGCTTCTTCTTACTGTCCGGCCGCAGTGGCATTGTGTATTCTACGTCTGTTGTTAAAAATACGATAGTTTCTTTTAAACCGCTTGAGACTTGAGTTAAAAGAAATGGTGGATGTTGTCAAGGCTACTTTAGGATATACAGGGTGTGTCGTAAATAGTGGTCCAGAGTAAAGGAGTCGATACACTGTATTCTTATGTATCACAAACCGAAATTTTAACCATTTTCAGTAACAGGTCTCCAAAAAAAAAAGTTGTTTTTAAAATTTCTGTACCTTGCTTCACGAATTTGGCTGTAATTTCCACAAATATCAATATTTTTTCATTCTGTTTTTTTATTATAACTCTTGAATATGTGTACTATGATATCCAAACCCTTTTTATATTTTAAAGTCACAGGTACTTAAAGAAATTAATTTGTTTTTTCGTAGACCCTTAACTGAAAATGGTTATTATTTCAGTATGTGATACATAATACAGTGTATGGACTCCTTTACTCTGGACCACTATTTACGACACACCCTGTATATGGGCAACGCCCGGACCGCGGGCCCGATCCGGCCCGTGAAATATTTTCAAATCACGCATGACTAAAGGATATTAGTTCTCAGTTCACGCCAACAGGAAAGAAAGACTACCATTCTTCCGGATAGATTCAAATCTAACGCGAGAAAACTGATACTTTTATAATAGATGTTGTTCACTGCTTGTTTTGCGCACCTTTTTCATATAAGGTTCCGGTTTCAACAAGCAATGAATAACAAATGGTTGTAAGTCACAATTTAATCGTAACTCACTCGTCTATTATCTACTTCATAAGCACCTATGGCCCCCTTGACTTCATTAGTATTCAAAGGTTTGGCCCGCAACTTTCCAAAGGTTGCCTATCCCTGCTTTAGCTGGCTTTAAAGGATACTTTACATGGAGAAGCAGAAACATGCTCTTTTAATCAGTGGCAAATTCAGCATTCAGCTCAAGATACGGTCTAAAAACTAGCCTCCTATAGGAGGAACCTGCATTATTAGGGGCAGCTGAAAGTTTGGTGCTTCGAGCGAGATATTTGATTCTCCGCTGACCTGAATTGATTTCATGCTTTGCTCCTCCGGCAGGGTAATTTCGTAACACATTATCAGTAGCAATGGCTTTCATTTTGACAGGTCAACAACATTCATTGCGTTATTTACGTTGTTGAGCAGACAACGTTGTTCAAACATATGGAGCAATGGATTAGCAATATTCTTCAAAATGATTCAGATCGAGATAGATAGTGTGATTATTAGAGAAAATTAATGGTAATAATTTACCTTCCTGCCGCAAAATCTGCCTGAAGCCTCTGGTTGTGGGCGCGATCAACGCACACGGCTCCGACACCCCGCACAGGCCAGCTGCGCGAAATAGGCAAGTAAATGTGTTCGCACACACGTAGAAGTATGGACAGTGTAGCGCGCGTAGCAACTGAAATTGTACATTATGATACGTGTGACATAAGTAGAATATTATAAACGCGAAAGTGTGTGATGGATGGATGTTTGTTACTCTTTCACGTAAAAACTACTGAACAGAATTGGATGTGGCACACATACTTTTATCCCGGTAGTACGTTCCCGTGGTATAATTTCCGACCACCATGCGGGCGAAGCCGCTGGCAAAAGCTAATTTTAATACTTAATTTATTTATTTTTCACTATAATTACGCCGTACGGCATTTCATACAAACTTTCAAGTCCTTATTTTTCGAAATGGATGAACCGATTTTAATGAAACTTCATACGCAAAAGCAGGATACAAAGGTCTAAAAAGTTAGTAGAGAACATTTTCGAAAAGTAGTGTTACAGCCAAATTAGACCGATTTTAAAATTTCCATAGAAATAGAGAAAATTTCGAAAACGTTCTATATTAACTTTTGCATTAGCCGCGGTCGCTACCATAAAGCCTAACCAGACAAAGCTTGGCTTAACAGGCTGTTGTTTGAATTTCATTCAAAGTGGTTGAAAAGTAAGTAGGTCGAGTTCTATTTACGCTGAAAATAATAATCCTTTAAAATCCAGCCTACATTTTCTTTGTGTTCTATTTATTATTCTCACCTGAAACAATGACCTAAAGCTCTCCGTCCACTCTCTATGCAAGGCCTGCTTGACATCCTCATTGGTTGCCATGAAGCTGGTGGCTGCGACCTTCCCTGAAGATCGGGGGTACAGATCCAACCATGGTAGGTGTGGGTGTTGCCAGTATAGGCACGCTTGGTGAAACCGCGCGCGTGGAGATGTGTCGAGGGTTGGTGATGCGGTCGTGTCGAGGCAGCGGACGAATCTAGTAGAAGTAGAACAATGATTAAAATTAGGCTGAGTAATTTTTTCAAGGACAAATTTTCTAAGGACAGTCCCAAAATGGACCACCCTTCATCTGGGCTTCCTCGAGTTGGGAATAAGTGATGCAAAAAAACTCCCAAGCAACACACATCCATTAGTTTAAGGATAATATTTTTGTGTTCACCAAAAATCTAAAGGTACATCTATGTATGCATTTCTAAAATATTGATCTTCCCCGAAAAATACTGATCGTGCACCAAATATTACAAAATATTTGTAACTTACTATTTTAATTTTTTTGAAATGGACATTATCGAGAACCGAATTAGTTACGAGGTTAATTATTTAAAAAAAAATGCTTAGGTTAGGTTAGGTTAAAACTGTGACCTCCTACACACGAGCCGAGCGAGCGAAGCGAGCGGTGCCGCGGCAGCGGCCGGCGAGTGCCAGAAACGACTAAATTTTAAAGAAAAAAAATATGGAAAAAGAGATTATTTTTAACAGGCTATCGAGAACCGAATTTGGACATTAATTGGTGTTTGATTCAAATACATTTTGCAGTGCATTATCTGAAGTAAAACTAAAAAAATAAATGCTTGTTTTTAAAATTAGGTGTATTACTATTTTTACAAATTTGCAACAGTTGTTAAATAGATGCTCCTTATGACATATTTTAATGAACATATTTTGGTGCACATTCAGTATATTTGGTGGAACACAGGCAAAATTAGGTAAATGAAATGGGAATAAATTGAAGTACTTTTAAATACCATCCTTAGTTTAATGATAAAATTAGATGGTTATAATGTGTATTGTTTTAAAAAGCTACGTAAATAAGTTAGATAAAGGTGTTGCATTATATAATGCAATAGCATGTTTTGTGCAGCAGTTTGATAAAAAATTATAAGCCACTTATAATCTGTCTGTATTCTGATAAAACATTTGTTATCACCATCTCTTTTGTGTTCATGTTCGATGCAGTTTTTGGAAATGAAAATCTGAATTATGTAAAATGATTATGATGGTCAGACATGAGTATGATCGTTTTAATTATACTGCAGTTCAGGTGATTCTTTCATCTAAATAAAATATATTTTTATCCCAGAAACAGCTTGTCCTTGCAAATCAATTAACTTTTAAATTAAATTGTAATGTCTTACCCAGTAATTCCTGATGCTTCTTCACTAGCCTTTAGTTTAGCAGTCCATGCAAACGGCTTTGGTGACATCAATCTTACCTTCGTTTTTAGAGCCCAGTCAATGGGTAAATGTTTGTATTTCTTTTCTGGAATCTGAAAAGTGTTGTATTCTTGTCATTATTAATACTTATTTCTATCATTTATTGAAACATAAAATCAGTTGTTACCTATTTCCATGAAAGACCTGTTAGATAAAGGATATCTATTGCAGTTTTATTTCAAGAGGATAACAAAAGGATTAATTTAGAGAAAACTATATTCAGAATCATTGGAAAATTGGAGGATGCATCAGAATCAATTCAAGAGGGGCCCGTGGCTAAATAATAACAGCCGCACAGGTCGATCGATCAGGTTAAGCTACGCTTGTCGCGGTTGGTCTGTGGATGGGTGACCATCTTTACATACCGTGACCCCTCCGTGGTCAGATAGGCAGTCGCTCCATGTAAAATACTGGTATTCAGCTGCATCCAGTTAGACTGGAAGCCGAACCCAAAATAGTTGGGAAAAGGCTAGGCAGATGATGATGATCAGAATCAATTCATATGAATTTGAAATGTTCAACTCAACATATAATAAAATATGAGTGCCTCTTTCAAATATTAGTTTTCAAGATCCTGGTATTATAAAATCTATTATAGTATTCATTACTATTCATACTTACAGGTTCCACAGAGTGTTCAGCAGTGAATTTCTGTAAGAGATTGGAGAATGTGGACAGTTTCTCAGTGTCCAACTCCTTCGCCGGCTTCTCAACAACATTTGATGCCATATTGAGTAAGGCATCCAGAGTCTTGTCATTGGACTCATCTAGGTGCTCTTCTAGTTTTGACTTTTTATTTTGTTGTGGCTTGTTTCTACAATGAGCATAAACTATTAATGATTTTGATTTATTTCTGTTTTGTAAAAACACTTTTACCCATCAATCATATTTTTTAAAACTAGACGAGATTGGTGTTTACTCTGAGAAGAAAGGCTAATACAAACTCAGAGGTCATAGTCTCTTTTAAAGTCCAGACATAATCTTGGAAAGAGCTTAGTGACATACAGGACCCACAATAACATTTCTTTATGGTTATGAAGTTTACACAAGATGAGCAGAAAACATCAACAAGTTCTTTTACAAAGAAAATGAAGGGGAAAGGCAATGAGCTAAAATAGAGTTTATGTAAAATCATATTTCATGTGGAAACAACAAATTACCTCTTAGTCTATCTCAATCAGAATGTCTAAGTTTTAGAGGAAGTTACAAATAGTTTTAATATATCTTAGTTTCTAAATAAAAAGGCTGTAGATGGTAACTGGACAAACTCACTTTGAAAATGGATTTTTCCTTTTTTCACGTTCTAGGATTCTTGAGAAATCTAAATCAACATGTTTCTGGCTACTTGATGCTTCTACAATTGGTTGGGAAGGTTGTTTCATGCGTTCCTGAAGACAAAAAAGGTTTATCTTCTAAGCCTCTACCGTTAGATATTTATAAAACCTATGATGACCCAATGACCAAACCTCGCAACAGGTGGTCCCTATCCGTAAAAAATTGGGACTAAACCCATCACAAGAGTATATCCTATGTTTACCTGTGACAGTTTTATACAAAGAGAAGACCTGTCCTGCATATTTTCTATGCTATTTAGGTTAGTACCCAATGCATAAATTATTGGGTCAGTGGCATTGTCTATTAGTGCTGTTTTTTTTAATCAAGCTACTATTAAGCTACTCTCTAAGAAAGCTACCTCTTTCTAATTATTTTCAAAATAAGATTAAGCTTCGTTTGTGTTTTGTTTTTATTAAATCTAATGCCTAATGTGTTTGGTGTTACTATGGTGTTACAGTTCCAAGTAAATAATTATTTTTAATTATTATTCTATATTTCTAGTTTAATTCAATTAATTTTGAACGTTTACAAACCTGTAACGCTTTTTTTCGCTTTTTTAATTTGTGCAGCTGCATTACTTCGTTTGGCCGCTTCCATGGCGAGGGAGGTTCCATGATCTCAGAAATAAATAATATATAACTCGAACTGTAGCTTAATTTTCACTTCACTGAGCTTACATATAACTTTTCAATTACCGAATAATTTTTTGTTTATAAACTAAAAAACACCTGGCGAAACGCGCCGCCTATTACATCAATCAAAACCAAACATTGCGTAGACCAATGCTGCCAACATTAAAAAAATCACGTTGTTGACAACAATGAGTTGCATTCCAGAGATTTTAGTGGAAATTATCCGTATTTTTAACAATAATTACCTTGTTACACGAAATTAAACTGTTTCAGAAACGGTTTCAGAACTGACAACCTAACGATAAATTAAATTCGGTCAAGTGTGAACCTAGGCTAACAATTAGATTTATTCAGGAATCGGAAGCTGTCAGCTAAAATAGGTTACACACATGCTCTGTGGCTAAAACATAGAGATATAATATAGCAAGAGTGTAATGATTTGAGAATAAAATTGGAAATGTATAGCGTACAGTCCGTTCACAGTAGACATGGGCGAAATATCTCACTGAAAAGATAAAGAGCGATAAGCTTTTACTCTAAAGATCTATATCACTCTTCTAGCTGACTAGCTCCTATAGCTCAGTGACTCAGAACTTCACAGTTATTTTACCTCTGACAGCAGCAACCTTAGAGAGATGAGATTAGAGATCACTGTGATGTGGTCAGTGATGCAAAATCAGAGGTAAAATAACTGTGAAAGGACTGAAGATGTTGTATGTACAGACGCCAGCACATCAAGCTACTACAATCTGTCAAATTTCTTTAATAGATTTTCAGCTTTATCGCTAAAGCATAAGGTTCAATGTTGATTGGGAAAATTTGACAGTTTCGGGTAGCTTGATGTGCTGGCGTCTGTACATAAAACGCAATGAGAATAATTTATTCGCAAGAATATGAAAAATAAATAATATAAATAAATAATATCTTTATTTCCCAAAAATACAGATGGAGAACAAAAAAAAGAAACAATGTAATGTGAACCTTGAACTGATAGAAGTATTTTTTTTTTTTATAGATGGTACAGTTAACCGCACATTAGTAGTAACCCTTGCGATAACGAAAATCACCCTTACTCATCATCATCATTTTAGCCGAAAGACGTCCACTGCTGGACATAGGCCATAGCCACCCTTACTGCTGCGACATAAAGGCGCTGTCAATGTCAAATTGTTACCACTGATTTTCCGTTGAGCGTACCTATCTACGTATTGACTTACTCACTAGCGCTGATGAATTATGATGATCCTTTATAGGAGACCTTTAGTTATCGGACCACTAGGGTGACTACGGTAGAAAACGTAAGAAGTACTGAAACGCCACTAAAACTCACAAGCATTTAATCGGAACTGCCTGGCTCCGTACCCCTCGGTCAAGCAGCAATACCTCAGGCATAGCATAGCTTCCCAACCACTTACATGAACATATTTTTTTCAGCCTATTACGGTCCACTGTTGGACGTAGGCCTCTCCTCGGCTGCGCCACAATACCCAGTCCTGTCCTTCGCTTTCCGCACCCAGAGTCTGTCCCAGCCACCTTCTTTAGGTCGTCTGTCCATCTAGCTGGGGGGCGTCCCACACTACGCTTGCCGATATGCGGGCTCCACTCCAGGGGCTCGTCTGCTCCACCGGCCAGCGGTCCTTCGACAAGCATGGCCAGCCCACTGCCACTTCAGTTTGCTTACTCTGCAAGCTATGTCGATAACTCCGGTTCATTAGACATATTTTTAAATGTTATCAAGAAGCTAAATTAACTCTTCAGTTATCTATCGATTTATTCCTTTCGCCTATTCTTATGTCTAATTAGAATTACGTGTAAACTCCTACACCTAGGTATCTAACGAGCGTTCGTGGGGATTAAAATGCGTTGACCTATGAAATCTCAGCGCGGGTTTTGGTGACACGTTCCCGCGTCGGCCGGCCGGTTTGCCGCACGTATCGGCAGTCGGCAACTCGGCAGTCACATGCTGCACGCTACGGCTATAACAGCGCGACCACTGGCATCATGGCATTCCCAACGAACCAGTGAATTAAAAAAAAAAACAAGAAGAGCGCGAAAATGTTTTTCCTATTCGATACGAATTTAAATTTCGAAACTTTGAAGTTTATAATAAAAATTGTTTTTAACACGCTTTTGTTTTTGTAAATGAAGTTTCTTTGAAATAATTATTTTAAAATGAACTTAACATCATTTATTAGCGACAGTTTAGATTATGTGAAGAGGCGTATTTATTTGGTAAGTAACAAAACTTTTTATCTTACTTTAGAAACCCTCAAAGAATCCTTTGATCAACAATGTTGAATGTTTTCAATCGAAGACATTATCTAACTTAACATAATTCTTATTCTTGTACCAATAAGAAGCATTAATGTTTTAAAAATTTTAATCATCCAGCATTTTTTCTGCGTGCGTTTGTCTCGGGAGCACAAGGTGCGAGTGGGTCAGAGTGGGTTATAACGCAAAATTCCGAGAATTATGATGATCTCAACTTCACGGTCAATACCGCACAGCTATTTATATTTACTACAGATTACCGCATTTGTTTGTCCTCCAACGACACACACACGTTGTAAGAAAGCAGTGTATAGGATGCGATTATAAAAATACGAAATTGAGGTGCTGCATTTAATTTATGGTGGCAGCCAGAGTTAGTGAAGGTTGAATCTTTCGTAACTTATTGTTTTGAGAAATAACTTTTAGTCCGAACGTTCGAAAAGTATATAGGTGTTTGTTTATGGGGACAGGGTTAGGTAGGTACCTATTCGTAGGTAAGACTCACACCTATACCTACCTACCTAAAGCTTTGGTTTCCTAAGAAAGCGGTGATCGGTCACACACGGAAAAAACTCACTCACAAAACTCTCTAGAAATAAGATTGTTTTGTGAAAGATTGTGGTAGGCCCCCAGAGCGTTTTTTGACACCTTCCGGTCCATTCTGTAAAAATCTCACCATGAAAACTTAGGTGATGTGAGTTTGTTTTTGCTAGGAATTGACACTATTGACAGGACAGCTCACTCCACGTTCACTTCACCTAAGTTTCACGGTGAGATTTTTACAGAATAGCACCGCTTAATTTCCAATAGGTACTGATGAAAATGACAGATAGGTATTCATGACTACTGATATAATATGACGGAAGCACTCTTCTATTAAAATAGTCCTTCCTAATAAAAAAAAAATGTCAATAAAATACCTTGGTGCCTCCCTAAAATATTAATGCCGATCAGAATTTCTTAAAAACTATTTCTTTCCAGAAGTATCAAACTTCCTTTTACTACGCTGCGCTAATTATTTCAAGAATCCGCGACAAAAGCGTGCAGGACAAATAAAAGTATTTGGGTCAGGCGGTAAACTACAAACTCTTGCAGTCTGTTTCGCCTCGCGTGGCGGTAAAGTTGCTGAAAAAAAAATCTAAAAAGCGCTCGATTTAATGCAAATCTTTCTCCTATCACTTGGGGAATACTTTTGCGAAATATCTTAAAGGAAAAATAGTTATGTAGGTTTCTAGTAATTATTAAAATTACGATAAGTATATTTTTACCACGGAAAGATATTTAAAGAACAGCAGCTCATTTTAACCCGAAGAGGAAAGCTATGCATGTTCAAAAAATCAAAAGTAATTTATTCAAACTAGGCTGAGAATCAGCACTTTTCGAGCAAAATTACAAAAGACAGAGTCCCCCAAAACGCCCGCCCTTCACCACTTCCTAGTGCTTTCGCTGGGGAGAAGAAGTGGCGCAACAAACTCCCCAGCAGCACAGGTGGCCTAAAAAGGCCACTTTGGCAGAATCATAAAAGGATAACATTATGAATCATAATGGACAGTTAACTGTTAAGTTAATCGTATCAAATCCCATTGGTGAAGGGTTTTTTAGTTATTTTTTTTTGTCTGTGCTAAAATACCAATCAATCCAATCCCAATCTCTTTGTCACTTAAGCTCTGTGCAAGTCTGTCCATCTATCACTAAGCATAGTATAGGTAGTACCTATAGGTACAAAGAACAGAAAGCTTTTTTCAAAATTGTGCTTTAACGACACATGCCGTGCCTGCAAATAATTTTTGTAAAACATGGGTTAAGTTTTGAGGCCGTCGAGCTATCGTCGTACGAAATAAACGTCTGTTACCAACTACATGGGCCCTACAATATCTATGCTCGTCTTGCTATGCGCACGCGTCGACAGCTAACTCGATTACAGACGCTGGACACATACTTAGATGACTCACTAAAAAGGGATACAGTTCCGTCTCCAAATGTCACTCTATCAAATGGACAGTTTCATGTGATGTAATAATATGGTATGACCATGGGCAATAGATAAGTAGGCTTTATTACGCATAGAACAAAAATGCATATTGTAGGTACAATTTGACACACATCTAGATATTACACATCGGTATTCACATTTTTACTGATCAGCTTGTCCCGAATCACGTAGACCTCTTCCAGCTGCTTACATTTATTGCCGTACTTCGGAAATACCTAAGTTTATCACAGAATGCATTTCCCATTGATTTCTCTCTGTGGACTTTCTTATTCACCCCTGTAGACAATGAAAGCTAAGTCGATGGGAGTCCAGTAAAAAGCTCTTTTTATATGAGGACGGGGTAATTGCGTAACACACTATCAGTACTTTTCATTTTGACAGTTCAACAACATTCATTCCGTTATTTACGTTGTTGAGCCGATAATTTTTTCGATCTTAAGAAGCAATGGATTAGCAATCTTCAAAATTATTCAGATTATTATTGAAAGTGTATACGCAATTCGGAGGCTGGATTTATTCCGAAAATTAACAGCAAGCGGTTTACTGAAACATTTTGTAAATATAAATGATTTAATTTAAGCTTACACAATGCAAGTAACGTTCCATGAGAGCTATAAAGCGTGAGGGCTTATCCAATAAAAATGATTTATTCGCTCTAGTTATCAGCTGTAACCACCCGGGTACGATCAATCATGCAGTTATGATCATTGCAGCATTTGCATTTATGTATTGAAAATGTTATTAAATTAAATCTGATTCCAATTAATTCAGCTTCATGAACTTGGTCTGTAGCTTTTGCTGAAGAAGTGATCTTCATTTAAGTCATTACCTATAGTTAATTTAACTAACTAACTAACAAGGCTTTAATTAGTTTATACTCGGGAACAATCAGCAGTCTTCAATCAAGAAATCTCCTTGCCACATGAGGAAAATTTTGAATTTATGAGCTTTTATGGTGTCATGTCATGAATCATGATATGACACCACATGATGCAGTGTTTTAGTCGGATTGGTGGTAAAAATCAGGGACTAGTATGAATTATTTGAAGGGCCCTGAGCTTTCTCCATAATTAACGCAATAAGAGGGGCTCGTGGCTATATAACAGCCGCACGTGGTCAGTTCGTGGATGGGTTTGTGATCATCTACGTATCGAGACCCTCGTAGCTTGGGAAGCAAGGGGTATCGTGTTACCAAGTAACTGGGTGGTCCATGTCAGATAGGCGCAGTCGCTCCATGTAAAATACTGGTATTGAGCTGCATCCGGTTAGACTGGAAGCTGATCCCAACATAGTGGGAAAACGCTAGGCAGATTGATGTCGATAATGAAGGCACTTATAGTTTTTAAGTCAGTTATTTTTTTCCCTTCGTAATATATTATCTTTTTTCAGCATTATCAGTAGGCTCTACTAAAAATAACGTTACATTGACCGTTCGTTATAATTAGGTAACGTTTATTAACACCACAAACACCTGTGGATGGATACAAATGCTTTGTCATGTAGTTGACAAAATTGCTGACAACGTCTGCCTCTTCAGCAAATTGTTCATAATGAATTAGGTGCTTAGACAATAGTGTTTGTTTTACCTGAATTTGTTATCTAGATAAAAAAAAACTGTAGAGCAAGTGATTGATTGTAATTTGTGGACGTGTAATTGTTGGTTGGGCTTGTAATTAAAACCGTAAAGCATAATTATCATTTTAAAGTAGCAGAATGAGAAGTATGAGGTCCTGGGTTCGATTCCCAAGTGTTGGGTTTTCCATCTGGAATTTCTCAGTAGTAGCCCGGACTCTGGATTAGTGCCCGGTTGATGGCAATAGGCTAGAATGGCCCCCTATTACATGGGACTTACGAAATGTGGGTGGTACTGCCGTGCTATTCTGTAAAAATATCACCGTGAAAACTTAGGTGAAGTGAGCTTTCAGCCTGTCAATCCCTAGCGTCAGGTGGAATTACTCACTTCACCTACATTTTCACTGTTACATGCTCGGTGATTGCACCGTGAAAACTTAGGTGAAGCGAGCGTGGAGTGAGCTGTCACATTGTGAATTCCTAGCAAAAACAAACTCACTTCACCTAAAGTTCACGGTGAGATTTTTACAGAATTGCACTGTTGATACACCTCGGAGTGATGTTATGTTTATGTTATCATTATAAAGTAGGTAGCTACTTATTAATTACGTAAATATACGTTACCAAGTGCCGCGTATTATCAGACTTTTCATGGCAAAGATCAACTTATGCCTAACTAGTCTACTTCTTTGTGCCATACCTCATTGAAAATTGAAAGTGATTGGAAATTAGAACGATGCTTCCGTGTTATAGTTAGGTATAAGTATCTAGGCAGTAAGTAGATATGCACTATCTTAGTGGTTTCCCCAATAATCAATTCGAGGGTATCTGCATCTTTAAATAACTAGAATTTAAACCAATTCAGTGAACACGGGTCTCCCTTGTTTTGCCGAAAAGATTTTGCCAAATTATCACTTCCCAAACAATTTTCCGCATAATTTCATTTGCCAAATTATTACTAAGCAAAAAATCTCTTCACAAATAATTGTAACCCAAACCTAATGTTTGGCAAGTGAACGTTTAAACAATAACTTGTTTACCAACTAGTACTTTTACCAATTTTTATTTAGTCAAATATTTCAGTTGGAATAACTCATTTTACGCAAAATTACATTTGCCAAATATTTAGTATCGTCAGTTTTCGCAGTTTTAAGGCAGCCATTTTTTTTTATTACAAGGGTGTATTTCCACTTGGGACAAATTCTAAACAGGTAATAATAATATTAAGTATTCTGGTAGTATTTTTTGAAATAATTAATCTCGTCTAACTAGTTCAGTTTCGGGTAGACTTTTTTTCCATTTTTTTTTTCTATATAATCTAGTCGTTTCTGGCACTCGCCGGCCGCTGCCGCGGCACCGCTCGCTTCGCTCGCTCGGCTCGTGCGTAGGAGGTCACAGTTTTAACCTAACCTAACCTAAGCATTTTTTTTAAATAATTAACCTCGTCTAACTTATTCGGTTCTCGATAGCCTGCTAAAAATAATCTCTTTTTTCCATTTTTTTTTTTCTATATAATCTAGTCGTTTCTGGCACTCGCCGGCCGCTGCCGCGGCACCGCTCGCTTCGCTCGCTCGGCTCGTGCGTAGGAGGTCACAGTTTTAACCTAACCTAACCTAAGCATTTTTTTTAAATAATTAACCTCGTCTTACTAATTCGGTTCTCGATAGCCTGTTAAAAATAATCTCTTTTTTCCATATTTTTTCTATATAATTTAGTCGTTTCTGGCACTCGCCGGCCGCTGCCGCGGCACCGCTCGCTTCGCTCGCTCGGCTCGTGCGTAGGAGGTCACAGTTTTAACCTAACCTAACCTAAGCATTTTTTTTTTTATAATTAACCTCGTAACTAATTCGGTTCTCGATAATGTCCATTGCAAAAAATTAAAATAGTAAGTTACAAATATTTTGTATTAATATGATTATTTTAAAATAAAATTGCATTTTTTAATTATTTAATTAACAAAAAAAAAAAATCTCAAAAAATCTTATTTATGCCTTTATATTTTTTGTTATAACAAATCGTTTGACCAAACGTTTATTGTCTAAAGATTGTTTGCCGTAATAAATCATTTGATTAAAGACCAAATGCCTAAATGACATTATCCTTAATAATATTCTGCCAAGTAAAAATTCGACCAAATGAAAATGTGCATACTAAAATTATTCCAAACATTGCATTGGTATAATAAAAGGTTGCGAAAATTTGTTTGGGTAGTGAAATTTTGGCAAAATCTTTTCGGCAAAACGGCAGGCTCCCAGTGAACACAGACAGAAAACTCAATGACTAAATTGACAACCAATTTATGCATGTCGTGGATTTAAAAATGTTAACTAACTTTTATTAGCTGCATTATCTACAGGATCAGATTAAAATAGATATATACGATAAAAAAAAATTGGTGTTTTTTGGGGGTCAACGACCTCAGTTGGTGTGCGTGTACTTGAAGTATGAGTTGAAAAATCTTTTTATTTTGTTTGATCATGTTTAGATATCGAATTATCGGCCCATCACGTCTGCGGAGTTTTGCTAGATAATTTAATTTTGACCCTGGATACCTAGACAGAATGGATACAATGAAAAGAAAAATCGGGCACAAATTTTTTTTTCGAAAAAATCTCAAGGATTTCTTTTCAGTTTGAAGTTTTCCACTTTACTACAACTTTACACAAGTTTGGTCCGTCCAAAAAGAAAATAAGTTCGTCTTTTTACAATCTATAAAGCTGAGGCAATCTCAGAACAGTCTCATTTCCTTCTTAGGGTCAGTTCACACCGAGACGCGACGTGACGCGCAGTTTTCAAGATAGAAATACAATTACAGACCTTATCTACTACACTAAAAGGTACACAATTCAGTGTCTACCTACTACGTCGAGATACGCAGCGCGGCGTAGCTCACTGAATTGTGTACCTTTTTGTGTAGTAGATAAGGTCTGTAATTGTATTTCTATCTTGAAAACTGCGCGTCGCGTCGCGTCTCGGTGTGAACTGACCCTTACAAGATAAAATATGAATAATATTTGCTCTCAAAGAAGCCGGATATTAGTCGGCGTGCAATACCTGAAGGAAACGCAACGCAGATTCGATTGAGGACACGATTCTCATTTCCCTTAGTACCTACCTGTAGCCCTTTCACTTCTTCAAACCCTTCACTTGCCAGAAGCCGCTCTGACGATTGGATTTAGATATTCTCGGTATGTAAAGATAGTCACCCATCCCTAGATGGGTGACTATCTTTACATACCGAGACTCCTTCGTGCCTCGGAAAGCCGTTGGTCCCGGCTTTCATTCGTGGATCTTTGACAGTCATTACGGGTAGTCAGAAGTCCGAAAGTCTGACAACCAGTCTTACCAAGTAACCCACAACTCCACAACCCAGTAACTGGGTTGTGGAGGTCAGATAGGCAGTCGCTCCATGTAAAATACTGGTATTCAGCTGCATCCGGTTAGACTGGAAGGCGACCACAACATAGTTATGGAAAATGATTATTCTAAAGAGGTAACATTTGTGACTTTGCATGTAGGTCTTAGGAACTACTGATTCGATTTCGAAAATTCTTCACTAATGTGAAGCTACGGTGGGGTCGAGTGTCCTATTATTAGGATATATTTTATGTTGAAACAAGACAATTCACGCGGACGAAGTCGCAGGCAGAAGCTAATTATATCATAAAGTACCAAAGAAACACTTCTGTTCCTATCGTCAAGATGGCGACTTACCAAGGATTGATTTGTTTAGTTTATATCTTCTTAGTAGATGATCTAGTATCCGCTGACTTTAAAGTATCAACGTCTTTCTTGAAAATAGCTCTATAAAAACAAAATCAAAAGTCATTCAAAGTAGGTTAAAAATCAGCACTTTTTGAACGTCAAAATTACAAAAGACAGTCCCCAAAACGCCTGCCCTTCACCACTTCCTAGTGCATTAGCTGGGAAGAAGAAGTTTCGCAACAAACTCCCCAGCCGTCTGTTAAGTTAGACGCACTTGATTCTATTTGATATCTAACTAGCTGTTGCCCGCGACTTCGTCTGCGATCCAGGATGAAAAGTAGCCTTCTCCAGGTCATGGTCTACCCATGTGCCAAATTGAATCCAAATCCGTTCAGCCGTTTTAGCGTGAATGCGTAACAAACAAACAAACTTACTTTCGCATTTATAATATTAAAATATATAAAATATAAATAATCCATACTAATATTATAAATTCAAAAGTAACTCTGTCTGTCTGTCTGCATGTTACCTTTTCACGCCTAAACCACTGAACGGATTTCGATAAAATTTGGCAAAGAGATAGATTGCATTCCGGGGAAGGACATAGGATAATTTTTATCAACATATCACGCGGGCGAAGCCGCGGGCGGAAGTTGTAATAATATATGTATAGTTAGGATGGGTTTTAGTTCTACTTCATTGGACACAGCATAGCGTAGTCAGTTATGTATGTAAATATATTATTTACTAGCTGCTGCCCGCGACGTCGTCTGCGTGAAGGCTCTACAGCACCAAAAACACCTAAGATGCCAGTGTCGCTATAGCATTATAAAGTAAACAACTTTTAAAATAGCATTAAAATATAAGTTTTTTTTTGCAAGCGAAGCAAGTGAAAAGAGTTATATGGAAATCCTGCTGAGTTCAGTCATAAGAGGTGACTGAAGGAAATAGAGAAAATAATGCAGGAATACATTCTAGGACACAAAAGAGTAAAAATACGTTCAAAGGTATCATATATACCTTACAACACTTCCCTATAAACTATGTTGGTAGTTATGCTGCCAGGAGCCAAAATGTGTGATGACGCGGGAGCAAGCGACGACGTACAGTTGCCCGTGTGAGAAGCAACTCGTCCTGACGTCGACACCCACTGCCCTCAGTGTCTGCCCCTGCGACTTATTGATGGTCATCGCGAAGCAAACACTCACGGGGAGCTGTACGCGCTTGAACTGGACTCTGGCCTCGCCGACGTCACAACCCGTAAGAATTTCCGCCTCAATGGTGTGTCTGTGGAGCGAGATGACTTTAAGGCGGGTCCCGTTACACAACTTCGGAGGAGATAGGTTCCGAAGAAGCATAACCGGGACACCGCTTCAGCTTGAATGCGCTGGAAGTCCACTTGCTGACAGGGAGTTCAGAAATTCCACGGGATAATGTGTGGCGTCATCTTGCTTGACAACAGTGTTTATCGAGGTGTAGACCACTTCATTCCCCTCAATTTCCGAGAGAATGCATTCGTTAATTGCTGCAGCCTGATCATTTTTGGGCGTCAAAATGGCCCGCTCACACACCCAAGAATTCTGCTGGTGCGGTATACGACTGAATGTCCCCGTACACACAGCGAATGAGTTCTTCTAAGCTGGAAACCACTCTACCGAGAGACTCTGGAAGCACCACCTGTCTACCTCTCTCTTCTGGTAGAGTGCCTTCGCCAAGACTTAGAAGGACATCGGAGAATTCTTGAGCGCGTGCATTGCCGCCGAGCCGAGCTCTCATATTAATGGTCAAGCGCAGCGTACGAACTCGTGACCACAACGAAGATCGTTTCAACGAAGCATTCACCTCGTCAGCCCTCGATCCTCGGCCATCGTACACTCATCCCATACGATCAGAGAGCAATCCTTGAGCACGTGTCCCTTATCGCTGTTACGTGACACACCACAAACAGGCGTTTCGGCGCTCTCTAAATCGATGGGAATTTTAAACATGGCATGTGCTGTCTTGCAGTCCCGGAAGCAGTGTGGCAGCGATTCCCGACGACGCTACAGCAATAGCAATTTTGCCTTGCCTCCTGACCTCTGCAAGTATGCCAATGGTAACAAATGTTTTTCCTGTACCACCAGGAGCATCCAAGAAAAACATTTTACCCTGGTTTTGCCAAACGCTTTCAAGGACGGTGTCATAAATTTGTTTTTGCTCTGAAGAGAACAAAGCGACATGGTCATTTCGTATGGTGGTCATTTCGCCGTCTCCGACTTCGTCTCCAGTAGCACGCCTCAAAGCTCGTAGAAAATCTTCAGACAGATGATGGCGATACTTCTCCCACAACGCTACCGGGTTCGCGACTCCACAAAACACTAAGATGACGGCAAACAGATGACGCATGCGGCTGGGACTGTCACTGACGCTCGCCTCCGCGAGGGTGTCAGCCCAATTTTGGTCACCGTCGAGAAGGTGACGTGCTACGCAGGCTGCGCGGTAAGTGGGAAACTCCACGCCATCAAATGTCCTCAGAAAGGCGAAAGACTTTGCCTCGGACAGTGTGAAGTAACAACCGCAGAAAATCGCATTCGCCATTATTCGGACGCACGGTATAATTTAAGTTTATAATTAGGTATACGACATGAAAATATATTAATTACCAAGCAATAATCACACAGTTATATACCGAACAAAAGTATTAACAGTCAATGTTTATTTTGTACTAACAACATGAAATTGATGAAAAAATGATCATCATCAATGAACATAACTTTTTTGTAATACTTAACACCGCATTTTTCTTAAATTGTCTTCCTCAACTCTGCTCAAGATTTTGAGGGTTTTGTTGGAACTTGAATTTGTCAAAACGAACTATACGATACAACTTTTATGAAGAAAATGCACATTACCATCTATGAATTTTAAGAATAACTAACTACTAACCTCACCTACATGATCAAATTTAAATTATTAATTTCCAAAAAGTGTTGACATGTAACTTGATTTGATTTTTATGAAATCTCATAGATGGCGCTGCTTCAAAATTGTCTTATACTACTATGTTTCTCTGCCCAAGTTACTTAAATGGCGTAAAAGTTTTTATAGTGTAAAGCTAGATAATAGCATGACTTACTCAAAAACAACATTTAAATATGCGTCGTTAGATTACACGCTGTCACAGAATGCGTAAGAAAAATAAAGATTCACAGCTCCTCCTCGTAGGTGATAGCGTGATAATATGTAGCCTATATGTTGACCCGACCTCTTAGTAATATTCATGCAAAATTTGAAGTAAATCCATGCAGTACTTTTTGAGTTTAGCCCGGACATTATACAGACAAACAGACAAAAATTCTAAAAACTATATTTTTGGCTTCGATATCGATTGTAGATCACGCCCCAAGTATTTTTTTTTATATATTCTATGTACAGTTTTGCCTTTCCTACGATTTTATTATATACGATTTTATTATATATGTTTATATTATTTATTTAAACATTATCATTTTTTTTTTTTTTAAAAACAGACATAAGGATCAGAATTATTTCGTCATAAAGGCAAGCCTTTACGACGTGATTAAACACATAATAATGTTTTAAAGATAACAATATGATTTCGTTAGTACTATATCGCGCCAATAGATGTCGTTACATGTTTCCACATATTGCAATAAAAATTGTTATAGAATGCTTTAAATTGATTATATCTTTTGATAGACTGAAGCGATTGCGATGAAACAAAGACTAATCACTGCTCCGAGTTCTACACTATATTTGAGTATAAATATAAACCATATTGGTTTGGTACTTTTTACGTTGAACCTGTTCAAAATCTGTCACATCCAAACAGACAAACAGACAAAAATTCCAAAAATTGAAGAAATGGCATCTGTTGGTTATCCTATAACACCCCAACTATTTTTTATTTTTTTATTTTCAATGTACAGAAATGCCTCGTCTACAGATTTATTATATGTATAGATGAACGATTATGGTGTCTATTTATGTGGAGGTATCGATATCATGGGTATGGTTCATAAGAGAATAACCATTGTTATAGCGACCTAGACCTTGATTCTTGACAGACGTAGTATGATTGATGATCTAAATTAGTTGACCCGACAGAAGTTGTCCTCTTTTTGATTCAAAAGGCATTATTGTTTCCCTCGGAAACAGCACTTTTTTTCGGGATGAAATACAGGTGTACAGAAACGGACATAGGGGAACCCTATGTCCGTTTCTGTACACCTGACAACGTATATGCAAAATTTCAGGGTGATCGGTTCAGTGGTTTAGGCGTAAAAAAGTAACAAAAAAACAAACAAACTTACTTTCGCATTATTATAATATTACTAGCAGTGCCCCGCGGTTTCACCCGCGTAAGTTTCGATCCCGTGGGAATATCGGGATAAAAACTATCCTGTCCTTTCCCGGGACTCAAACTATCTCTATACCAAATTTCGTCTTTTTAAATCGGTTCAGCGGTTTAAGCGTGAAGAGGTAACATACAGACAGACAGATACACTTTCGCATCAGTATAGATAGTTAGGATTTTGATAAGACGAAGTTCCATGGAATTCTTATGTTCACATTTCGATACCGGTCAGCGTCTTTACAGGTAGAAATACGTGTAAAGACTGTATCGAAATGTGTGACGGGCAAAAGTTCACTGCTATAAGGCCTGCCTGTCTATATCTCCCATAAAGGTAAAATAATATATGATAAACATCATCGTCATCATCATCTGCCTAGCCTATTCCTAACTATGTTGGGGTCGGCTTCCAGTCTGACCGGATGCAGCTGAATACCAGTATTATACATGGAGCGACTGCCTATCTGACCTCCACAACTCAGTTACTGGGTAATAGGTACGATGCCCCTTGGTAAGACTGGTTGTCAGACTTTCGGGCTTGTGACTACCCGTAACGAATGTCAGAGATCCACGAATGACAGCCGGGACCAACGGCGAGACACGGAGGAGTCTCGGTATGTAAAGATGGTTACCCATCCACAGACCACCCGCGGCAAGCGTAGCTTAACTTGATCGATCGACCTGTGCGGCTGTTATTATTTAAACACATAATTATTATGATATCATCAATAAAGAATGATTATCATTTGGTGAAGATCCATCGGCATTCTATATTTTTCTAGAATCTTGGAATAAAAAAAAGTTTTATTGAAATCCAATTTGGAACTCTTTATGCAGACTGTATATTTTCTGCGTCTGGTGTCTGTGAATTAATCGGATTCATGCTTATTATGAATCATTAAACTGTAATAATTCATAGTTGAATTTCTTGAACATTGTTCTGAACAGCTTCTGCACCGGCTGAAAATAAAAGAAAATGTATCGTGAATTAAGTTGCTTGCGTCATGCTTATATTAAGAAGTTTACTCATAAGTTGAATGGTTGCAACTGGTCAGTATTTCTGATATCTTTTCCTAAGAATCTCTGTCGAGTCTGTTAAATCACGTCTTTTGACAGAAAATAATTATGGCCTTAATAGTCCCAATGGAGCAGTGGAGGCCCAGTGAGCAGTGGTGGCCCAGTGGTGAAGGCTCCGACCTACGAGTTGTAGGTCGTGGGTTCGAACTCAGGCAGGTGCTTTACTTTGTGTAGACAATATCGTGAGTAAACCGACAGTCACATTGACTAGACATTATGTCAAATCTTGCGCAGACATATTAAGTACTGAACACTTGTTTCCTATTCATAACATTTCCTGCTAATAGCTAACGTTCGTACTTCATCAAATCGATAATGAAAGTCCTCTCTTTTGGCACAAGCACCATCTGCTACGAATAAATCAAAATAAACATTATTCTAAATATTCCACATTCCTGAACCATTTTGCTTGACGAGAATACTCTAAAACATATATTTAAATCCATAGGGACGGGATGATTGATAGCCATCAATTCACGTTTCCCCCATATAAGATGGATTAATGCACTCGGGAGGAAAAACTCTTCATACGTGTAATGTAGCTATAGTGTACCCTCTATGGGGTTTTGCGTTCAAAGGTGAAGGGAATGTGTACATTATCTGGTTAGCAAATGTTTCAATTAATTAATTTGATTGAGGACATGTTCTCAAGTTTCAATGAACTAACTATCATTTCGAATTTAAAAAGTATTAGGGTGGTCCTCGGTTTTTTTATCTTGAACTATATTTTTTTACGTCCGTAACTAGAAACTTACTTAGTTTTTAATAAACAATGTCTCCCGCTTGAACACCTAACGTTGATAAAGAAGTAAGAGAAATGTTTTCCAAACCTTAAAACAAGAGTAAAGCAGATGCTATTTTAAGTTTTAATCAGGCATATCCTAGCATGTTTTAACACTCAACCGTGAATAACGGATTACATTATGCCCTTAGTGCAGGCAGATTAGCAATGGCTAGTAACAAATTGTATTTTATTGCATGTATTTATGTCATCTTCAAACGTCCATATAATTTTACGTTCATCTGGTTTATTTCAGCACAACGTACATACCTATTTATTGCTTTGTATGTTAATTTCATATTTCTAAACATTTTTATTTATTCTGGTTACTTAGTAATTAGTTGGTTCTAATATATCTAAGCTACTAGTTTACTACTAGGTACTAGAAGTTTATGGTCAGCTTTAGTCAGGCGGTTCAATCTTAGTACAAAAAACTGAGGACAGCAGTAGTGACAATGATACTAAATCACGACGTATGTAATATTCCTTAAGCGAACAAGTTGATAGGTGTTTTTTTTATTTTGTCGGATTATATCGTGACGTAGATGGATAAGATAACAACTAGGGAAAACAGATGGCGGCTCTGCACTAATGTTCACTAAAATTCCAACAGATGGCACTACAAGAAATCAAACAATGACAATTTTGTGAGGCTGATTGCTACTAAAATAGTAGATTTTATTATAATTTGTGACAATATTATTGATCAATTCCAAAGATTTTAATAATATAAATTAGTTTCATTGTTATTGGAAAATACTATCAAATATTCCAAAAAAAAATATTAATATCAATCATAACTTTACTCCAGTAGAATGCAGCGACGCGATGGTAGTATTTCATTAGTGGTCTATTTATTGATGAATAAACTGGTAACCCCAAATGCAAATGTCTGCTGATGCCTGACGCTTGCGCCGGTTTCATGCTGTAATTTTTGCTATTTTTTTTGTGATCTTTCTGTTTCGTTTTGCATTTGTCGTTGAGTTGAGCTAAAGTTCCTCCGGCTTATCCATAATTGTGACCAGAAAGGAATTGTGTGATTTTATATCAAAACAGACAGGACTCTGGTATAGTGTTTGAGATAGGACTCTTTTATTGCATCTGTGTTATTGCACCATGTCTTCGGACAAGCACTGCTGTGTTCCAGAGTGCAGGGAGAGTGGAGGTATGTCAGACTTCATTTTAGTTATTTTACTTGCTTGTTGAAAGTACTGTTGTACAAAGGCGGCCATGTTTTTTGTTTGTTCAGAATAATAATTTTGCTTTCTTCTTTCTTTCCATGCATTATCTACCAGTCAACATAACATACAGTAATCTGTTGATCAATCCTTAATTTCCGTATTTATGAAAGTACTCTGTGATCCATTGCTTATAAAAGTTGTCCATGAATGTGACACTATTTATTATGAATCTTCATCATCACAGTACAAACTTATGTAATAACATAAGAAAACACTGGGTCAGTGGGTCGTCTTAGGGGCTGCGACTGAACTTGGTCAATGTAAAAAACCTTGATCATCCATTGTCATCTTTGATCAAGTCATACTGATACTGTACCATTAGCACCCATCGGCCCAAAGTTCACCAACATTATAGTTAGTCTATTTGTTTATGAATGCTAGAGATCTTAGATTAGATTGATTTACTTATTTCTAAGTTTATGGTACATTAATATCTTAGATCTACGTATATTTATATCTTGACAGTATAACACAATTAGTGTTTAGGAACTTACTTAATTATTTTCCAATTTTAAGGACTACATTATTTATTTTAGGTACGCGTCAAGTGCTGCATGGGTTCCCAAACGCTGAAAGTGATAGAGAACGCTTCAACACGTGGCTTTATGCGATTGGTAGTGATATCTTGGGCTTGGAAAACGAGCGCATATTTAAGTACCGCCGTGTGTGTCACTCACACTTGGAAGATAAATATCTATGTCGTAACAATAAAATCAGCAAAATTGCTGTTCCAACATTAAATATGCCAGGTTAGTATAAATCATCACTGTACATAAAAGAATATACTCCACTGTGCTATATGTATTCCTGTTGGATTTATGTTGATGCTTTAGTAATTTATGGTTCTTTCTTTCAGCACCATTGGCACTGAAAAGATTTACATCTGTTATTAGAAAGCCATTAAAACAAATTTTGGATCTGCCATCAACCTCATCAGGTAAGTACCTATTTATAATTGTACTCTTAAATTTGTGAAAAGCATTTACTTAAATTAATCATAATCATGATGTATTTTTCTTCCAGCTCACACTTTAAATTTTGAACATGTGCCGCATACATCACCAGTTAATAGAAAGCCAGTACAACAAATTCTAGAGCTGCCATCAACATCATCAGGTACCTTATTATACTCTTGAATGATGGGCATTTTTGTATGGAGCCTGGCCTCAGGCCTGATGACAAATAGAGTTCTAATGTATGTCAACTTATTGCTTATTACCAGCAATGGGGATTGTCCAAAAATTCTAACCATTAGATTTTATTTTATTTTTTGAAAATTTAGAGCATTTTGAGAAACTAATTTGAATATTTTGATGATTGGTTCAATAGTTATTTAAAAAAAAAAAAAAAAATTATTTTAAGTTTTTAAGGTAGGTGACGTCATCTTTGGCTTAAAAAGATTGTGCCGTTGCTTCACTAGTACATAATTAAAAATTTAAATCTGTCAACGCAACGTCATCCATATCACATCTGTCAAAGTGTCAATACTGAATACTCAAATACTGTCTTATATAATCGAATTCGAATCCTATCCTATTATCGTATTTGTTTACAAATGGTTTTTTTATGAGTAAGTGTCGTCCAAGGAATATACTACTCTCTGTCGTCACTAGAACAATCTACGCGGCGACTTAGAAATAGAATAATAACACACGCGGCGACATAATTTTATTGTTCGTTTTCCTGAACCACAAATGACCACAATGAGCGATACTTTTGTTAAAGCTGACTCGCGAAACCTGCCTAAAGTTGAGACCGTTATGATATTAGAGTATATTTCTACTAGCAGCCATCATAGCGTAGCTGAAATAAAAATAAAAAATAAAAATAAAAAAAAATAAGGGGAGCAAAAATAATAATATAATAAATATAATTTGACACTTGACAGATTGTAGACAATACTTGCCTCTTACTTTTTAACGATAACGAGGTAACGATACAAAACTGTACAGCCAAACCAAAGGGCAAACAAGGTCAATCGTATTTTATCAAAAATATCAATAAAATATGAATATTTTTCGTAATTAATTAGTCCGTAATGATCAGTAACGCTATTCCTCGAAATGGTTTTTCAATTACAACATTTAAAAAAATATGAACAATGCCCATTACCATAACAAAACATTTTATCTCAAAAATGGTTTGTATGTTTGTTATGTCTCAAAAATGGTGTCACAGCCTTCTGCTCAGAATTAAAATTAATGGTTATGATATAAACTTCCATTTGATGTATATGTGGTTTTTATTGGACATCCCGGCCAAAACGCCCATCATTCTTTGCTTAAATTTGTAAAAAGCATTTATATAAATTAATCATTATTCTTCCAGATCCCACTTTAAATTTTGAATATGTGCCGCATACATCAATGAACATTGAAAAGGATGTATTAGAAAAAGAAAATATTGGTAAGTCTTTATTATTTCTGATTTAATTAATCATAATTTAGATTTTTGCTGATTTATTCAATCATAAAGAGCATCATTCATCATGAAGCTTTCTTTTACTGCCATAAGATATTTGATCTTTTAAGAAACCCGAAAAAGTGAAAGGAAATACATAAACCTTGCCACTTTTAGCAAAGAAAACATTAGGGGGAAGCGCTAAGGTAGCCCGCGAAATTCAAATTTTCTTACGTTTTTTGCAATTTGCTGGTCAGTATTAAGTTGTACGTTGAATAAAATATGATTCGCGACCATAACAAATATGTATTTACAGAATTATAATCATTAGAATTATAATATTAGTATGGATTGTCCTCATTGTACATTCAAGTGCAGCCTATTATGCAAAGTCTTCTTTAATTAGTTGGCGAAGCTTTACAGATGTGTTGGGGACCAATATCTTATCTACATACTAATATTACAAATGCGAAAGTGTGTCTGTCTGTTACCTCTTGACGCTTAAACCGCTGAACCGATTTAGATGAAAGTAATAGAGATAGTTTGAGTCCCGGGAAAGGACATAGATAGTTTTTATCCTGATATTCCCACGGGATCGAAACTTATGCGGGTGATACCGCGGGGCGCTGCTAGTATCTTATCTAAATAGAAAAATATATATTTTATAAACGGTGATCACGGGTTCAAGGCCCGCGAGTCGCGTGAACTGCGGTGTGGATACTTGAATATTAGCCTATCCAATTTATCTTCCCTTATGTATAGCTGTTGGTTTTCCTTCTACTACATAAATAAATGAGTTTATTTTGTATTGAATTAACATCTTTTAAGTTTGATTCATATAGCTAGTAACTTGGTTTTTTTTTTCTGAATCCCATTTTTTTTTTAAACGTTGCCCCACACTAGGAATTTCTCCTGTATCGTGGGTGCGTTTACAAACATTTAAACTCACATACACACACAACCAGACCCGGAACAACTACTTGTAGGTCATACAAATATTTGTTCCGTGCGGGAATCGAACCTGCGACACGCAGCTATTTCGATCACGCAGTATTTACTTAGAATGTTACTCAAAATATGTGAAATGATTAACATGTTATGTTTCTATTTTACAGGAGAAAGGAGAGTAGTCAGGAAAACTACAAAAAAAGTATTCCTTACAAATGTGGAAAAAGAATTGCATCAAAAACTTGTTGCTGCAAGAATAAAAATAAACAAAATAAAAAAACAGACAGCCAACATAAAAACAGCAAAAAAAATTGCATCTAGTCCTGCAGTCTTAGATACCCTTGAAAATTGCACAAGTACTGCTAAATTATTAATGCGAATGCAATGCCGGGAGGACCGAAAAAAAGAAAAAGGCCGACGTTTTACATTGCAAGAAAAAATTGCCGCTTTATCGATCTTCAAGCAAAGTCCCAAAGGGTATAGATTTTTCAGGAAGATTTTTATTTTGCCTGCTCAGCAAACACTAATTAAATTAGTTCAAATGAGTAATCTGAAGCCTGGGATTAACAAAAACATTTTCTCTCAGTTAAAAACCAAAGCTGGCCTTATGAAAATAGAAGAAAAGCTGTGTATACTAATGTTTGACGAAGTCTCACTGAAGGCCAATGTCACATACCAGGAGAGAAAAGACAAAATAACAGGTCTTGTTGACAATGGACAAGAAAGAAAGGGTGAATTTGCAGATCACGCCCAAGTTTTTATGGTGCGTGGTCTAATTTATAATTATAAACAGGCAGTTTTGTACACATTTGCATCAAGTGCAACCAAGGGACCCGAGCTGGCGAAACAAATTAAAGACGTAATAACAGGCTTGCAAGAAGCAGGGTTAATAGTGGTTGCTTCAGTATGTGACCAGGGAACCAACAATAGACAGGCCCTCAAACTGTTGGCTAATGAGACCAGAGGAATCTATCTACGAAAAGGAGAGGAACCGAAAGAAAACATAATTCTATTAAATGGCCAAGAAATCATACCTCTCTATGACCCCCCACACCTTCTCAAAGGAATGAGAAATAACCTCCTAAATAAAAACTTAGAATACACCACAAACGAAGGTGTTACAAAAACTGCAAAATGGTCTCATTTAAAGCTGCTCTATGATGAAAACCCAGGTTACAAGGGCATTAGATTGATCCCAAAATTAACGGAAAATCACGTCAACCCTGAAAAACTAAATAAAATGAAAGTCAAATTCGCCTCACAAATATTCAGCTGTACTGTGGCATCTAACATGGGATATCTAGCAGGTAATGTTTGGCTTATTTTATATTAGGACTGTATTTATACATTATATAATAGAATAAATGTTAGCTGGTTGACACTTCCCGTGACCCAAAGGCTGGCTTTTACCTTGGCCACAGGCTAAGCATTGCCATACAACGTGGCAATGCCGGTTCTTCTCCATAGGAAACGACCAATTGGAACCGTGCACCTAGCTTCTGACGTTTCATAAGTGCCCATGTAGGTTTATGTGAAATAAAATATTTTGATTTGATTTGAATGCCGCCAGTCTCTTGGGTACATTACCAGTCGACAGCGATGCGGATGAATTTATCGACGCCATATTTTAGTTTGAGAATAGTTTAAGTTGAGTTACGATATCATTTTGTTATTTTTATTAATTTATTAACTTTAAGTGTTATTTACACGACATACCATACCATAATCAGCCTATAATGTTCCCACTGCTGGGACACAGGCCTCCTCTCGGTGAGAGGGAGTGGGCCGTAATCCACCACGCGGGCCCAGTGCGGATTGGCAGACGTCACATGTCTTCGAATTTTTGGTTCTAGGACATGCCGGTTTCCTCACGATGTTTTCCTTCACCGTTTTGAGAGCAGTGGTGATGAAATAATTTACACAAAGTAAAGCGCCTGTCTGGGTTCGAACCTACGACCTACAACTCGTAAGTCGCGGCCGTTACCACTTGGCCACCACTGCTCATACTTGGCCACCACTGCTCATACTTGGCCACCACCACACGACATACATATTTTTAATTCTGAATTTAAAAAAAAAATCCCTAGGTGCTGATTTTTCAATCTTCAGTTAACCTAAGTAGATATTTTTTATCTGAAGAACAAAATGACATATTTTATATACAAAAGCTGTCAAACCGCAATTTTTATTCCTCGGATAAAAGTTAACTGAAGATTGAAAAATCGGCCCTAAAATAAATAGATTTGAATTGGTAACTTTCAATTATATTTTCCCTACTATGCTCAGTCAGTTTGGGTTATTTAACAGAGAAAAACATTCATTATTTCTGTTGTTTATTGAGTAGTTATTGTCATTTAATTGTGTTTTTTTTTCTGTTTTTTTTAGATAAGAACATACTTCCTACAGAGTGCAAGGAAACTGCGGACCTGCTGCTCTTCATGGACAATATATTTGACTCGGTGAATGGAAGCCAAATGAAAAATAAAAACGCCAAACCCCTACTCGGCCCAGCAACGCCGAACTCTGTCCACTATAAAACGTGGGTGGAGGGCATAAAAATATTTAAATCAATGAAATTTATAACTTCGGCTGGTAAAAAAGAAACTGTTCCCTCTGTAACTAATTGGGTGTGGACATTGAATGGAATACAAACATTGTTAAAAAAATTAAAAGATGATTTTAACGTGTCGTCAGTATGGTTGCGGCACCTTAATCAGGACCCCTTGGAAAATTTCTTTGGCGCAGTGAGAAGTCAAGGGTGTCGCAACACTAACCCGACCTGTGATCAGTTTGAATCTGCTTTCGCCACACTTTTAATAAATAATTTAAGCAATGTCCACACCCGCGGTAACTGCGAAGGAGACTTTTGCGATACATTGCACTCTCTCATCATTAACGAAAATGCGAAAGCAACGTCGACCTGCACCACATTCGATTTTACAAAAATATTAGATTTTAATTTTACCCCACTAGAGGTAAAACAAAGGGATCCCCGCATTATTGCTCCAATTCAATATATGAGCGGATATTTCTTAAAAAAAACAAAATCCCAAATTTTTAAATCTTGCGCTTATTGCTTAAAAGATTTATCATCGCAAAATGAGATAGAATATATTAAGTATAGGGAATATGCAGGTCGACGATGGCTTTGCACTCCCAGCAAAGAATTAGTACAATTAATTTCGAATATGCAAGACATAATAAATGAAATCATTAAAGAAAACATTGAAAAATGCAATCTAAAAGAAATTATTAAAACAGCGATAATTATATTTGTTGATTTTGAATTTATAAAATGTAAAATCCGTAAAGACAAATTAATTGATTATTTGATTAGCATTGTCATTCGTTGCATGGTTTTTAACTACTGTAAAAATATTAATAAAATATTAGCTGGGAGAAGACAGGTTGATGATGATGAGGACAATCTGCAAATAAAAGCCAAGAAGTTAAATAGGTGCTTTAAAAGACACAATTAAACATGTTTTGATTAATAATATTATTAGATTAAATAATTAATTGACGAGACCCCAACAGGCTCGTACTAAGTGAGATTCCTAGGTTAACTAAATATAATAAAAGCTGCCTTGCAATGTGTGTACGTCTATATAATAAGTTACCAAATGATCTCAAAAATTTAAATACTAAGTTTTAGTTATGTTAGAATTTAATTTTGTTATTTTTACCTGTCTAAATAAAGTAGACTTTCAAAAAAATACTAAGTTATTTAAAAATAAAATTTACGAATGGTTATCTGTTAATAGTTTTTAGTGTTAAGGATTTCATTGAGAAACAATGTTAATGTCAGTTACATACTGAAAAATTTGCATGCTTATTATTATATTGGCAAAACATGTTTTGTTCTACATTGTACTTTTACCATCTTTTTATACCGTGTTTTTTGCAAATAAACATATTATTATTATTAATAAAATGTTTCATTTATAATTCCTTAAATAACCTACAGTATAACCATCCATGAATAGTATGGTATACTACCTATATGTACGTACGTATGGCCCCTGTATACACAAATATAGCTATAGTTATAGATAGGATGAGTAAAGATTCTTACTAGCGATAACAGATGGCGTTGGAGGCTAGGCGTAAGCGGTTACCCATTTTAAGGCCGAAGATTGGTCTCTATTTCAGTATACTATAATGTACTCTGTGGCTTTAGTTTTGTCGTCATAGCCTGCATTATATATGTCTACGCGCAACCCTCGGGACCGAGGCGCTCACCCGCGCCTCCCTCGCACCGTCCGCCCCCCCGCCGTCGTCGTCGCCGCCAAGCCGCACGCGCCTCGAGTATGACGCGGCTCACGTCCCGCGGCCCCTCGCCACTTGCCCGCGCGCGTCCGAGCAAACCACCCGCGTCGCGCACCCCGTAACGCCGCATTGTCGGGATACTTATTTTATTGTTATTTAGAATAAACCAGTTTCAACATACAGTCCACTATTATTCCGCAAGGATGACCTAACAATGGTCCTTCAAGGATAAATAAAATTACGGTATTCTCGTTGGCGCGGCGTCGACGCGTCGCCACGCGGTCAGAAAAAACTCGGAGCGGCGGTTGGAAGATAGCTTCAGTGGAATCTACGAGACAGCGGGTCTACAACATAGATACTGCACACCGCATCGCCGGGCTCGTGATCTCCAGCTGCATTTCCACCGTGCAAGTCGCAAAACGCAAAAACGCGGTCAGAAAAAAAAAACGGAGCGGCGGTTGGAAGATAGCTTCAGTGGAATCTACGATACAGCGGGTCTACAACGAAGACACTGCACACCGCATCGCCGGTCTCGTGATCTCCATCTGCATTTCCGCCGTGCAAGTCGCAAAACCGTACCTACTCAACGGGCCACGTGAAGAATACGCAACCACGTGCACCTGATACATCGGCTGGTATTGTGAGTTCGTTCCAATTTATTATCCTTACCCTATTCATCTGAAACTCTCGTAAATTCCTATTCAGTGAATATTTGAGTGAGGCCTATTTTCAAAAAGTAATTTCACATTCACACGTGAATTATTTTGTACATTCATATTCATTAAACATTGCATCTTGCACGCTAGTCTGTGGGGAAAATCCTATTATCTGCTTGGTGTGTGCACATTTTTAAGCTATTCATTAAGTATCGCACGGCTTACGCACGACCACGCCTTATTGCATCAGCAAAATGGCGGACAAGAATGAATGCATTGTTAAGCTAAAAAGGGCTAAAGCTAGCATTAAAGCAAAGCTAACCCAATTCGAAACGTATTTAAATACAGCAAGTTCACATGAGGTGCTTAGCGAGCTCCACGCTAACGAACTACAATCTCGCTTTTCACGAGTGCAAACTTTAATTTCTGATTTTGACACTTTACAGACAGAGCTTGAGTACCTCTGCGACCCTCCGGACGAGCAGTATGCTGACAGAGAGAAAACTGAAAGCAAGTACTATCAGCTCGTCGCTCAGGCCCAAACTCTTCTTGCTGCCTGCGCTGACAAAATTGGTGAAAAGCGGCGTTCAAGTTCAGGCTCCGAATCAAACTTCAGTGATGCCAAACCAGGTGGGACTTGCAACCATACCCAACGTTTCCATTTACCAAAAATTAATATTCCTAAGTTTGATGGTACTTATCAAAATTGGCTTGAGTTTAGGGATACTTTTATGTCAATGATTCATGAAAATGATCAATTAGACAACATCAGTAAATTTCATTACCTGCGAGCTTCTCTCCATGGGAGTGCCGCAGTAATTGTTAAAAATATAGATTTCACAAAAGATAATTATTCAACGGCTTGGAAATTATTATGTGAACGCTTTGATAACTCTAGGTTATTAGTTAACAATCATGTTCAAGCATTATTCAAGGTGGACACCATTTTAGAGGAGTCAAGTAAATCAATTAGACAATTAATTGATACTACAAACAAGAACATTAGAGCGTTAACTATTCTTAAGCAACCTACAGAGCACTGGGATACTTTAATAATATACATTGTGTCTAGCAAACTAGATCCTACAACTAAAAGGAAGTGGGAAGAGTATAGAAACACACTGTATGATCCACCAACACTAGAGCAAATTTCTACATTTCTGCGTAACAGAGCAGACCTGTTAGAATCCATAGAGGATAATAGTACAACAAAGTTAAAACCAGAAAGTAGGAAGGCAAAATCTTTTCTAGCAGTGTCAAATGAAAACAACTCTAAAAACTCAAATAATTTCAAGTGCCCCATGTGCAAAGAAAAACACACAATGTATCATTGTGACAAATTTAGAGATTTGACCATTGAGAACCGTCTAGAAAAAGCCAATGACCTTAAGGTATGCCTTAATTGTCTACGCCCTGGTCACTCTCACATGAAATGTAAATTCCCACACTGTAGGTATTGCAGATACAAACATAATACATTACTACATAAAGATGATGATAACCCTGTGTCCTCTGGGTCAAATCAAGAGAATGTTGTGTTAGCCACCAACATAAATGAAGCTACTACAGATTCTGATACCTCTATAGAAAATGTCACCCTGTCAACCAATGCCATACAGCCTACT
Source organism: Oligia latruncula (assembly GCA_948474745.1). Taxonomy (NCBI): domain Eukaryota; kingdom Metazoa; phylum Arthropoda; class Insecta; order Lepidoptera; family Noctuidae; genus Oligia; species Oligia latruncula. Next base: position 16,469,684 of record OX419689.1, on the reverse strand, counting down.
ACTTCGCCACATGTACTTCTGTCCACAGCGCTCGTGAAGGTACATGACAACAAGGGCGGCACACTCACAGCACGGCTCCTGTTGGACAATGGCAGCACTGCTAACTTCATCACAGCCGGGTTGTGCGGTAAGCTGGGGTTGTCGAGATGCACTACAATGTCCATGGTATCAGGTATCTACAATCAGTCTTGTAAGAGTACACAATCTTGTAAGGTTAAGATAGAATCTCTTTATAGTGATTATAAAGTAGAGGTAGATTGCTTAATATTACCTCAAATAACTAAAACATTGCCGTCCAAATTAGTTGTGATAAAAGACATTGCTATACCATCAGGTATACAGCTGGCAGACCCATCATTTAATGTTCCGGGTTCAGTTGATATTCTGGTAGGTGCAGAACTATTTTGGGATGTCATATGTAATAATTCCATTAATCTAGGGAAAAAACAACCAAAATTATACGAGACTAAGCTTGGTTGGTTAGTGTCTGGTCCTGTAGCTAATACAAAAAATAAGTTGCTACACCAATGTAATTTTGTCAATCATGAAGATACTATTTCAAAATTTTGGGAACTAGATTCAATTCCCCCAAAATATTCTTTAACTAGTGAAGAACGTGCCTGTGAAAAATCATTTAAAAAAGATACTTACCGTAATAAAGAAGGCCGCTTCGTAGTCAGTATGCCTTTAAAACAAGATCCTCATACATTGGGTGATTCATATACTAGGGCAAAGATTAGATTTCTCTCTCTTGAGCGTAGATTTCAAAGAGACCCTAATTTCAAAAAACAATACTTAGAATTCATGCAGGAGTATGAACAACTGGGTCACATGACTGAAAATACAACTCCCATTCACAGTAGTCCTAATTCTGTCTATTATTACTTACCACATCATGGTGTTATCCGTGAATCTAGCACCACTACTAAATTGCGTACAGTCTTTGATGCATCTGCTGTCACTACATCAGGGCTGTCCCTCAATGATATTCAGATGATAGGACCAACAATTCAAGATGATCTATTGTCGATTCTTATTAGGTTTCGCCAACATAAATATGTGATATGTGGAGATATTGAAAAGATGTATAGAGCTATTGAGCTCAATCCTATACAGCGATCACTTCAACAAATTATATTCAGGCCAGAGCCTTCAATGCCACTTAGAACATACACTTTAAACACAGTTACTTATGGAACAGCATCAGCTCCATACTTAGCTACAAAATGTCTTTCAAGTTTAGCGGAGACAGTGGATGACCCATCTGTCAAATCTTCAATTTCTAGGGATTTCTATATGGACGATTACCTTAGTGGCGGGACGTCCAAGAATATCGTTATAGAACAAACTAAAACAGTAATATCTGTCCTATCTTCAGCAAAGTTTAATTTGCGAAAATTTAAATCAAATTGTCCTGATATATTGGAAAATATTATTGGAGACCGATCAGAATCGGATCATGTTTTAGAATTATCAGAGAACAATTGTAGCACAATAAATAAAACTCTAGGTCTTAATTGGATCTCGAATTCAGATACATTGTCTTTTATTATAAATATTGAAAAACATGAAAAAATCACAAAGCGTAATATATTATCAGTCATAAGTCAAATCTTTGATCCACTAGGAATAGTAGGTCCAGTTATTGTGGAGGCAAAGATTATACTTCAAAGGCTTTGGACTTTAAAAATAGGCTGGGACGATGAAGTTCCTAGCGACTTAAAAGAATCATGGACCACATTCGTAAATAAATTACCATACATAAATAATGTAAAGGTACCACGTTGGATTTTACAAAGTGATTATGTCACAATTGAGTTACATATATTTTCAGACGCTTCTGAACGTGCATATGGAGCTTGTATCTATGCCCGGTCGATAAGTAATAAGGGTACGGTTCACACTCAATTAATAATGTCAAAAAATAAAGTAGCACCAATAAAACCAACCACAATACCGCGTCTTGAGCTATGTGGAGCCCTTATAGCAACAAGATTGTGTACCAAAGTATTACAGTCAATAACATTGCCAGTTACATGCACATATTGGTGTGATTCAACAATTGTTTTGGGCTGGTTGTCAACATCAGTGCAACGCCTTAAACCTTTTGTTCGCAATAGGGTTAATGAAATAGTGGAGAACACCGCGGGGTCCCGGTGGAAGTATGTGCCGACTCTCGACAACCCCGCTGATCTCGTTTCCCGAGGGGTGAAGGCTGATCTTATTAGCTCAGCTTCTCTGTGGTGGTCTGGCCCACAGTTCTTAAAACATGACGAAAATACTTGGCCTAAAATGCCGAACCCTAAGGAGGAGCGAGATCTACCGGAGATAGTGTGTCACTTCACTCATAACTCAACTAATAATAATATCACAGATAGTAATCCTATCTCATTACTTATACAAAAACATTCTAACCTCACACGTCTCATTCGTGTAGTAGCTTACATACACAGATTTGTATTTAATTGTAAGAATAAAAGCAGCAAATTAATAAACTTTTTGTCTGCAACTGAATTACAAAAAGCCTTGTTTGCTATTTTAAGATTAGGTCAAATTGAAATGTTTAAAGATGAATATCTTAGTTTAAAATCAGGCAAATTACTGCCATCAAATAATAGGTTAATTTCTTTATCTCCATTTCTTGACTCAAATGGTATCATAAGAGTTGGAGGAAGATTAGATAATTCCCCATACACTTATGACCAAAAGCATCCTATGTTAGTATGTAGTAAACATCATATAACAAGATTAATATTTAATAAACAGCATTTAGAACTTTTACATGCAGGGCCACAGTTGCTCCTTGCTAATGTCAGATTGACATACTGGCCTCTAGGTGGAAGGAATCTAGCTAGGTCTATAGTTAAAAAATGTATTAAATGTTTCAGACTTAAAGCTCAAACAGCTCAACCTATTATGGGTCAACTACCTGAATGTAGGACTAAATTAGAATTCCCATTTTTACATAGTGCAGTCGATTATTGCGGGCCAATTTTGATAGCAGATAGAAAAGGTCGTGGTTGCAAGTTATTAAAATCCTACCTATGCATTTTTGTTTGTTTGACAGTCAAGGCAGTACACCTGGAGCTTGTGACGGAACTGAGCACAGAAGCCTATATGGCTGCACTATATCGTTTTATAAGCCGTCGAGGCAAGCCTCGCAGCCTCACGTCTGATAATGGAACCAATTTTGTTGGCGCATGTAAATTATTGCAATCCTTTCTCTCAAAACTAGATATAGCTGATAAACTAGCAGAGGAAGGTATTAACTTTCTCTTTACGCCTGCCTATTCCCCCCATTTCAACGGGATGGCCGAAGCCGCCGTTCGTTCCACAAAACATCATTTACGTAGAATTTTAAATTTAACTCATCTAACTTATGAAGAAATGTCTACTTGTCTCACTCAAATAGAAGCTATTTTGAACTCTCGACCCTTGACCCCACTATCTACTGACCCTTCTGATTTATCTGTCCTAACCCCATCTCATTTCCTAATTGGACGAACTTTAACTACTGTGCCTAATCCACAGGTGGACGAGATTGAGGGCGTCAACTTACTGCAACGCCATAAGCGAGTAGAAGCTATAAAATCGCATTTTTGGCAAAGATTTTCTAATGAATATGTTTGTATGCTACAGCAGAAAACAAAGTGGAAGACAAATAGCGAGAGAGACGGCATCAAATTGAATTCCCTTGTTCTTATTAAGGACAAGACCTGTCCACCATTGAGGTGGAACCTTGGAAGAGTGGTGCAGGTATACCCAGGCATTGATGGCATCAACAGGGTCGCAGAGATCCGAACCAAAAAGGGGACTATCAGAAGAGGATGGAACAACCTCTGCCCCCTGCCAATAGAAGAGGACAACAACCCTTGAAGATCGTTTCTTCAACCCGGGGAGCATGTCTACGCGCAACCCTCGGGACCGAGGCGCTCACCCGCGCCTCCCTCGCACCGTCCGCCCCCCCGCCGTCGTCGTCGCCGCCAAGCCGCACGCGCCTCGAGTATGACGCGGCTCACGTCCCGCGGCCCCTCGCCACTTGCCCGCGCGCGTCCGAGCAAACCACCCGCGTCGCGCACCCCGTAACGCCGCATTGTCGGGATACTTATTTTATTGTTATTTAGAATAAACCAGTTTCAACATACAGTCCACTATTATTCCGCAAGGATGACCTAACAATATATACCAAGTGGAAATGAGCTAAAGCTTTTACTGCACTGCATTTGCGAGTCCAATGTCTAAAGCTGACATTTTGCATATGAAGTACTGTATGCAATTCTAATTCTGCAGCTTCAGCTACTGCCATAGTTCCATCCACGATGTCGGTTCTGAGTACAGGTAAAGCCAAGCTACCTCATCATTGTATAAATTAATTTTAATTTGAATTGTCTTGCTCTTATCCCAATTCATTTGGGCGCAACAGGTTTTCTTCTGCCGATTTTTGCTATAGTCGTCATCTCACTAGTCACCCCCTTTCTAGCTAGCTATATCATCTTTCACACAGTTCATCCACCGTTTCTTTGGTCTTACTATCTGCATTCATACTCAAAAGTTTCCTCACGAAATTGTCCTCATTCCTCCGCAGCACATGTCCATATAATGAAAGCCGATTTGCACACAACATTTCAGTCACCGGTGCCACTTTCAGAATTCCTCTTATATGTAGGTATAATCATTTCTTATTCTATCTATGTCACCTGCTAGCGATTTAATCAATCATCTAATTGTACAAATTCTATCATTACTACTACGATCAAGACCTCGAATTAATGTTATAGCCATTAGCCCAATATCGAATCAATCACCTTATTCTACAAATCCTATCATTTAACATAATACATGCAACATCTCAATGGCATTCAGTTTGGACGTTCGACATCGTTAATTAATGCAGGCCCACACTCGCTTCACGCTGTCATCGGCTCCATTCACTCGTTCAATGGAGGTAGGCACAACACGGCTGTCAAAGGCGGTGTATAGAAAGCCGTCTACGCACCGACGCTGAATAGAGTCTGAAGTGGCTATGTATACGTCCGTTTACACTTCCGACGCACGACTGACGTAAGCTGATGCAACGTATTTATGCTCTTTTGCATTGGCTGAAACGTGTCGTTTTACTCGAGATGCTCATTTAAGGAGGAACCATGACTGAAAATTGCCAGACATCAAGTCTACAATTTGGTCTGAAATAGAGGCTTATAATACATGACTTGGCACTTACTACGGTTGATCTCAGAATTTGAATTGAATAATTACACATACCCATATTGCTTGACTCGTAAAACATTTAAAATTACTATAGAGATTAGGATTCTTCAAAGATTTTCTTCTGAGATTTGTCATAAATGCATATTTTTTGTTTCAGATATTATGGATCTCATTAGTGCTGTATCTTTTTTACGATACGTTTATTTATTATAATATTGGACATCAGTTTTATTATTTAAGAAGGATATTAGGGGTAAGTTTTTTAATTAATAAAAAAAAACATAAATTTTACAAAATAATATGTGCCAAGGGACAACCCTACTCTCAACTCTGTAAAAAAAATGAAGCAAGGTTTTGAAAAAAAAAGGAACATGTTATTTCATAAAACGCAGTTTTTTCTCACCTGCCAGCATTCAGCATACGGGCTGAAAAAAGGTTGAATAAACCTCGTCGGCGCTATTTTTTATTTATTTTTTCATTTTCAGTTAGGACTATGCATCTCCCGTGGCACGGCGACTGTTATAAACTTATGTTGCGCCCTGGTGTTACTTCCTCTGTGCAAGAAGTTGAATCAATTGCTTTATAGAGTATTATCAAGATTATGGCCCGGATTATTCTTTTTCTGGCTAGAAAAAGCGAAGAGTTTTCACATGACTGTTGCAATAACGCTATTGGTTTTTGCCGGTAAGTGTGCTTGTTATGCTTCCTACGTATTAGATTTATAGCTTTGGTAGACTGATGCTTCTGGTCTTTGGGTTCATTACAAAGCAGAAACAGTCACGTTTTTCCAATGAAAAAATGAAATAGTAGTAAAATAGTGCCATGCTTTCCTAGAAACTTGGAATTTCAATACTGAGTAGGATTTTTTTCTCTCTAAATTGTGCGTGTTTACGTAACAAGGAATGTAATTAAAAAAACAGTTGCGTTGCTGAGTCAAAGAGGAGTTTTATAAATGTAGGTATGTATAGTCTGGAAATATGTTGAGTAAAAGTAGGCAAGTATTATAAGAATTACAGAACCGTTATTGTATACTAAGAAATCTTTAAACGGTTCCAGGCAGCTGTGTCATTTAAAAATTGAACGTTCGATATACAAACTTCAAGGAAACAGTTTGACTTCTTTTTCATATTTTGGGTGCTATTACCAGCCAGTCTCTACCCAGGAACTGAAAAAAGGTGGTTTTCAATGGGTTCCATTTTTAAAATATTCACAAAGCGAATTGGAAATGGTGGAAGGCTCGTTAAAGCCCTCTGCGTATGTAGAGCACCATTAAGTTGTTGAGACGAAGGCTAATGGCTGCCAACACCACTGTTAGGATTTCTAGCTTTTGTTCGTGAACTAGGACGTGGGTTTTAGTTTTACCTGTACTTACTTAAATAAAACTGAAAGAATTTTGACATTTTAATTTTAATATTTTGTCGAGCTTTTTTAAAGACACTTTTTCTGGGAAGCCATCATTTTAATTTTTTTTAAACTACTGATTGGGCCCGCTCTTCACCTCGATTACGCCTAATGGAAAGCGATGGATGAGGTCTATGATGGAACGAGCGTGCCCAGAAGATGTTCGAAAAATGTAAACGCGTTACCTACTACATCAGAATTTAGGTTCCGACCCCTACAGCTCCCAATCCATTTCAACAACTCATTCTAATAAAAATACTTTACTCCCATACCGCAAACACTGCCCATTATTTACTTCAAAACTTCCTTAACAATTTCCGTACCAGGATTTACAGCTAGCTTCGTAGCACCTGCTATACCTTACCTACCAACAAACAAGTATAATACAGGTACATTATTTGTTTCCAGTTGTACATTCCATTTCCCACCTGGTAAACTTGTGGAATTTCTCCAGAGGGTACGACCAACAACACGCTGAGATTAACTTCGCGAGGCACAGAAACGAGGTTAGTTTGACAAACTTTAGGCTATCCACGTTTTAGACTTACGTAACCAGTGTTCAGGTGGTTTAGAGGGGAATTGTTCTGGTGTTGATGGCATTAACGTAAGCGTTGTTATGTGGGGTTAGGAAGTATGTGGAATTGTCGTGAGTGAGTAGATAAGGAAACTGTGGAGCTTGATTCTAGCAGTTTTATCTGCAAGAACTTCTGTGAGACATGTTTAGTGTGCGGATTGAGGAAGACTCAGTCAGATTTGGGACTCAAGACATGAATACAGTTAAAATAATCAATAAAACACTGAACAAACAGACCGTCCTTCCGTCTCAGTGTATCTGAATCCGAAGTACATAATTAGGAATGAGAATGATTGAAGTCACAGTAGTAATTTAGATAGTAAACGCAATGATCCTATGAAGGGTAAAGAAAGAAAAAAAAATTGACCCAGGATAAGGCACGCAATATAAACATATATGGTCCTGCTCCACAACCACAACTAATTGATTGACACTTGAAAGTATTGTTGGAGCTGCTGAAGATTGTAAGACTATCTTTGTAGTTAATTTCAATATTTGGAAGAGGTGCTTCCCTTTTTCTTTTTTTTTGTGTTTCTGACATTACGAACATAACTTTTTTTAATTTATTCAATCAAGTTTTAATTGTTGAATACTTCAATATTAAATATCTCTTCCTGTTTGGTAGGTAATAAAATTCTATTTACCTCTTAAATTGCAAACTGTAGTTTTGTATAATTTAGAAGCATTTTTTTTAATTTTGTAAATGTAAGAACCATGTTTCCGTTTATTATGATTTTTTGATGTTGACTTGAAATAGCATGGCAATTGAGAACGTGTCATGCTCACTTAAATGTCTCACCGATGGTGGCGCGTGTGTTGGATCATTCGGTTCCCTACAAAATGGTTGAGCTGGATGGTGCTGATCCACGCGTCATGTTCGTGAACGGGCGCCGTCGGTTGAGACTGGTCATCTCTTAACTGCCAAGGCTTATTTTTAATCTTATGTCTTGAATTGTTTCTTCATTTCTGTCTTTTTTACATTGTTCTCACATATAGAAGCAACAAGAATAATGTACCCAGGATTTTGTAATATCTTGATTTAAAAGAGTGTCCATGGAGTTTCTTGCCCGTTCTTCTCCATAGAGATCTACGCTTTGGAATGGGCAACTCATGGACGTAATATATAGAGTTACTTCTATATATTACGTCCATGGGGCAACTAGCTTCAACTTTCTGACTAACTGACAGACTATTTAATTTTGACAATTCAAAAGTGCCTGTACAAGGTTTAATTGAAATAAATGATTTGAGTTTGAGTTTGAGTTTGAGTATATAAGTATTTTATAAAAATTGTACGTATAACGGTATAACTGTATGTAAGTATGAATAGACATACATAGTTCCTTGTTGCCACGTTACCAATAAAGTTACTACAGGTGACAATGCAAATGTAGAAATTCTTTAGATCAGGTACCTAGGTTAGGTAGGTTTAGGTACCTTCAGGGACCTTTGCTGCATAGGTAAAGTCTTAGGTACATAAGTCTATTGAATATTTAGTTTTCCATTTTACTCATTTATCATTCATAGCATTAGAATGTAGTCAAACAAATGAATCTATTATTATATAGTATATTATTACTATAAGTATTGCAGATAAATTAGATTGCATACTGCCATTAATTTACATTCTACTCTCTATCGGTAATATCCGTGCAATTTGCGATGAATAGTATATAGTAGCAAGCTAATTGCAGCAAGTTACCTAATTGTATGAGGTAAATAGATGTGTATAATATAAAAGTAATAGCAGTAGATGATTGTATTCACCAAGGGACGAACAGGTTTAAGCTTTTGGTTTTGTTATAGGAGAGATTGCGATCTCTGCTGTTGGTAAAAATGTTTCTTAAGTTTAAAGGAGATAAGGTGGTAATAAATAATAACGGAAATACTGCTTTGGCCATAGCATGAATGGGTAGGTATACAATATCCAGAAACACAAAAATCATCAAAATAAAATCTCTACATTAGCTTCTTTTATTAAATTCCTGCGTATCTGCGACCTCTTTATATAAAAAATAAATTAGATAGGTACCTACATTGTATTCTAGATTGCTATCATTTTGATTAGCAACCATAGTTATTACGTCATCTACATCCTATAGGTCATAATAATAGTGACCTAATCTAGGTTGCCTATCGATTAGGAAGATGATAAAATAAAGACTTGACGGCCTTGATTCTTACGAATATTTCTAAAGCTTTTATGAGGGCTTGACGTCTGTCCATAACTAAATGCTTGTATTTTGTGTAGTCATAGCCTCTAACGTGAATCATATGAATTTTAGACTCCTCTATTCATATTGACTGACAGACGACTGTGGTTTGGTGTTTGTACTTATAATTTGTGTTTTATTGTTACCTACATCACAGAATAACTAATAGTAGGTACTTAGCCTACACTGTAGAGGGGCTTGTGGCTAAGTATTATCAGCCGCACGGTTCGATCGATCAGGTTAAGCTATGCTTGCCGCGGTTGGTCCGTGTCTCGGAAAGCCGTTCATCATGGCTTTTTTTTTTGGAATTCGTGGATCTTTGGCAGTCGTTACGGGTCGTCAGAAGCTCGAAAGTCTGACAACCAGTCTTATCAAGGTAATACTGGTTGTCAGTCGGTCCGTGAGTTTGTGTAACTGGGTTGTGGAGGTCAGATGGGCAGTCGCTTCATGTAAAATATTGGTATTAAGCTGCATCCGGTGAGACTGGAAGCCGACCCCAACACAGTCGGAAAAAGGCTAGGCAGATGATGATGTTACCTACACACTACCTATCTTTGGACTTTAGCGTTAACCATTTGTTTAATTTCAGAATCCTCTATGCCTGCTAGTAAGCACTGCAGGTCTTACGGGCGTGTCTATGCTTATCATAACTGTTTGCATGGGTCTTACGTCTACGAGGGTCGTCCGTAGAAGGGTCTATAACGCTTTCTGGTATACCCACCAGCTGTATCTACTATTCATCGTGCTACTTATTATACATCCATTGAGGTAAGTCAATTATTTTATCTATAGAAGAAGGATAATTTTGTCTTTCTTTAGTTGACTATCAAATACTTCGGTTAAACAAACATGAAAATAAACTTTTAAGTATGCTTCTTTGTGTATCCCATAATAAATTATGAGCTTGTGTTTTACAACCTAACGGTTATAAGTTATAACAAACAAAAGAAAGCTGCCATTTTATGGCTATCCTAAAGTTAACGCTACAGCTGCACAAATGCAAGAAACGCCGTTCTTTTGCAACAAAGTGTAGGTTTTAAAATATGATTGAAACAAGCTATGGCGCGCCTAGTGTTGAAATGGATAACAGTTCGACGGTTGAAAGGCTAATTGGTCTAAGCGACATTTTTTTTGCAATATTAGTTATATACATATTCGGTATCAGCAAATTTTACTGATTCCGAATATGTTTTCTCAATATTGCAAAAAAAATGTCGCTTAGACCAATTAGCCTTTCAACCGTCGAGTTAAAAATATGAAGTGAATATCGGTCATAATATCATTGAGGTCATAATTGACGAAAAATTCTGGCAAAAAAGATTCAAAATTAAAGTTAAAAACCAGAGATTGAACGTTCACGGTCTGATCTCAGTTTCAATCTGTCAAAAATACCTCTATTTCCCTACATTTTTGACATGTTTATAATGTCACAGCTTCTGCCCGCGACTTCGTCCGCGTGAAACACCCTCCCCCTATTCACCCTCTTAGCGGTGGAATTTCGAAAAATCCCTTGTTTACATTATAAAGGGAACCTCTGTGCAAAATTTCAGCTCTCTAGGTCTAAGGGTTTGGGCTGGGCGTTGATGAGTCAGTCAATCAGTCAGTCAGTCAGGACTTTTATTTATATAGATTGATTGTCGCTTAATGAGATTGCGACTTGATTTTGAACGTATTTAATTACGGGAATTGGCTTTCTGATTGGGTACCATTTACTGACAATTATTCTGTCTTGTGATCTTACATGTATCATTCTATTCATTCATGAATTCTCATTAATTCGTCTCAGTTTAAGTTACTGACAATAGTGTTTTAAGTGCAAACCTGTTAGTCCTGTTACTAACAATTTAAGGATCTTTTTAGTTGTTCGAAATAAAATGATTTTATTTTATTTATTCATTCATCGTATTTTCTACTGCTTACCAAAATAAAGCTTTACCTAAAACTGTAACGTCCAAACCATGTCCAAATGCCTGAATTTTAATGATGGTTTAAAGTTTCAAAAGCGAACACAATGGTATGAGCAGCAAGTCAGCGGTGCGTGTGAGTCAGATAAATATAATGAATCACGTCGAACTGTATTCAAAGTTAGCTTTTACCATATTTAGTTGCGAACCTACAGATTATTTATTGCAAAAACGTGTCAAGGTTCGATCTTAATGAATGGAACGTGGAACTTATAAATTAAGACAAGGAAAAAGTTTCCCATAATCAGCCTATAGTATTCCCACTGCTGGGACACAGGCCTCCTCTCAATGAGAGGGAGTGGGCCGTAATCCACAACGCGGGCCCAGTGCGGGTTGGTGGATTGCGGGTTGGTGGATACAGGAAAAAGTTTAATTAATATTATTTGTGTAGTAATTGTAAGAAAGTTTTCGTCGTTTAGAGCTCTCCGTCCAAACGACCAAAAGTTTCTTTTACCTGCCTGAAACATTTCCTGTACTTTCTTTCTATGTACAATTTTGCCGGCCTTATATACAGGGTGTCCCGTAAGTCGACGTCATAGGCCAAGTCATATAGATATCAGAAAAATATAAAAAAAAAATCTTTGGTATAAAAAAAATTAAATAAAAATATTATGCTTATTAAATGTGCCAACAAACTTGCATAGTAATTATTTTTCCAGTACAGTCAGTCAAAGTTTGGCAAAGTATTAATTTTGATTATTTGGTTGGGCAAAAAGTGACATTTAAATGCCAATAATTTAAAAAATACACAACTTAGTTTTTTTTAAATCATTTTCTGATATCTATTATGACTTGGCCTATTACCCGATTCCGGCTTGACGTCGACTTACGGCTCACCCTGTATACAATTCGGAATTAAGTTAAGAATTTCATTTCAGCGGTGTCCTGAAAGAAGAAGTCATAGAAACAGAAACTAGTCCAAGTTTTAGTCAAAACGAGAATACTCGGAAATTCGTCGCCATCAAATCAAAGGTGAGTCGCATCTACCCACATTTTTAAAACATAAAAATGGAAGCGTATTCAATGATGATATAAAACCATCATAAACGGAAGTAGTCTTTAGAGTAGTAACTCTAAAGAATAGTAGATATATACCTACAGAGGCAAATTAAATTAGCTAGCGAAACTCCGTAGACGTGACGTGACGGGTATCGATGATTTTTTTTGAAGTGAAACCTTCTTTAGGCGCGTTGGGCACTTTTTGAGACGGGAAAAAACCATTGAACTCGCGCCACTGTTACCGTAAGCGGCACCGCGCGTTTTATTTATAAGACGATTAAAAAAAAATACCCGCTTCGGATGTGTTCGGCTGTCCTCGGGCTCTACTCGGTTTTAATGTACCTATGTCCGATATGTCAGTGAGTGATGGCAAAGTATTATGTTTGTTTTGTTTTCACTTCTGTCGGCACTCCCGGAGTGCCACTGTTTTTTGGAGTCATCGACCGCTTTTAGTTTATTTAGGTACTTGAAATATCAGTTTTGTGTAAAATCCAGATTTGTTATTGGTATCGATATCGAAACACGATAAAAGAAGTTAGATGTTTGATTGATATAAGATCGAGAAAGCATTTTTCAGTAGACATTTTCGTCTTGACGAGAAATGTCTTGCTGAACATTGATTTATATATGTACACCATACAGGCCTTTACTGCAGCGTCTGTGTCTGACGCTAACCCTTTTCATACGCCACTCTCGTGGGAAGATACCTATTATAATGTACCTTAAGTAAACGCTCATTCGGACGGGTACTGAAAGCGTCTGCGAGGGTAATCTAATAAGTATATTAATGTCCCTAATTGATGGTCCCCCACTCCGTCTAATGTATTCTGGAGTAGTGGTCCTTGTGATATCAAGTTTCGGGTAGTTCGACAATATTATGTACCTATGAACTAGACACGAACAAGATTGTGTTACTAGTGTTAAATAATTCATCATCATCATCATATCAGCCGAAAGACGTCCACTGCTGGACATAGGCCTCCCCCAAGCACCTCCACTTCGACCGGTTATGCGCTTCTCGCATCCAAAGGGTTCCTGCGGCCTTCACTAGGTCGTCGGACCACCTTGTGGGAGGCCTTGTGGGAAATAATTATATATCTATTGTCAATTAACTATGTACAGACCTATATATTACGTCCATGGTACAGACAGACGACAGCACATCAAGCTACCTGAAACTGTCAAATTTTCCCAATCAAAATTGAACCTTAGACTTTAGCGTTATAGTTGAAAATCGACAGATTGTACAAGAAATTTGACATGTTGTAGTGGCTTGATGTGCTGGCGTCTGTATATTATATACAGTTAATTTTACATAAATATCGCCGATATCTATTCTAATATTATAAAGACGTTTAAACGTCTGTAGGGGGTAATCTTCGGAATTACTAATCCGATTCCAAAAATTATTTCATTAATGGTATGCTACAGTACCACCTATTGCCAAGTGTCATAAGTTAAAACAAGAAATTTCACGCGAACGAAGTCGCGGGCAGAAGCTAGTAATCTATATTTTGGGCTGCTTCCAAACGACATTTTTGTTTACATTGTTTACCAATTTATCATGCTCTTAATTATAGTATATCTATATATCGGGCTACCGTAACAATATCTTAGGTGTGACCTAACGTATGTGTTCCGATTCAATGATTTGATTAATTCTCTTCGAATTAACATTAGCTACAATCGACACGCCCGCATTCCCTAAATGGTTAGCCAATTATATACAATACTAGCTGCGCCCGCGGTTTCACCCGCGTAAATATCGATCCCGTGGGAATATCGGGATAAAAAGTAGCCTATATCTTAATCCAGGGTGTCAGCTACCTCCATACAAAATTTTATCAAAATTGATCCAGCCGTTTGAGCGTGAAGAAGTAATAAATTACAGGCGTGATGTTATAATTTTAAGCTACATCTAAAGACGATTTGATATAAAAAAAAACAAAAAGAGTTACTGCGAGAGCTGTAGCTACAAATATTTCTATCTTGGGGTTCACAACTACATACTCAAAATAGTTTGGATATTTATTTACAAAACTATTCTGAACATTGTTTAGCTTGCTGCGGTTCTTAGTAGAAATATTTAGTAAAATAACCTCTAAGCTAGCAACTAGATTAGATTAGTCAGACGTGTTTCTAGGTAGGAACAGAAATTGTTACCCATCGAAACATATTGTGGTCTTTTTGTGCGCGTTTTGCCCTTGCAGTCGCATCAACATCATCATCATTTCAGCCGAAAGACGTCCACTGCTGGAGATAGGCCTCCCCCAAGCACCTCCACTTCGACCGGTTCTGTGCTTCTCGCATCCAACGGGTTCCTGCGGCCTTCACAAGGTCGCCGGACCAGCTTGAAGAAGGCGTTCCAACGCTACGTCTTTCGGTACGCGGTCGCCACTCGAGAACCTTTCGGCCCCATCGGCCATCTGTTCTGCGAGCAATGTGCCCTGCCCACTGCCACTTATTCCTGATTCTGATTCGATCATGCAGGGAAACTCCAAGCATAGCCCTCTCCATTGCCCTTTGGGTGACTTTTAGTCTTCTTATAAGGCCCATTGTGAGTGAACACGGACCATTTTATATTTTAATTATTGCTATCTCATTTATCACCTCCAGAATGTAGTTTTATAGTGGTAATAGGTTCATTTTTAAAATATTTATAGCTATTATGACTCAAACTGCATAGCTATTCAGAACCATTCGACAGGCTATCATATCAAAAATGACACATTTCGGTAACTTGATTTTCCGTGCCCCCGACAGCATAGGTACAGCTGTCAGAAGAATAGCGGTGGCGACCGCGTACCGGAAAACGTAGCGTTGGAAGGCCTCGCCTCCCACAAGGTGGACCGACGACCTTGTGAAGGCCGCAGGAACCCTTTGGATGCGAGAAGCACAGAACCGGTCGAAGTGAAGGTGCTTCGGGGAGGCCTATGTCCAGCAGCGGACGTCTTTCGGCTGAAATGATGATGATTTATTTATTTATTTATTTATTTAAGGATTACCAACGAGATACATTACAATTATCTTTTACCATTATAGAACTTGTATAATATACATTATCCTGTAATGCACACTCAATTACAGGTAACCACAGCTTACACAGCTGATGATGAAACTGACGAGATGATGATGAAACTGACAATATTTTCGGGTTTTGGATTTCTGAACAGCGTTTAGAGAACTCCTACGGTACCTAACATTGATTGATGTTCGATTTGGTACGGAAGCGTATCGAGTAGTTGTGAATAGCTAAGCTGATGTCATTGAACTTAGTCTATTGAAAAATCATGAACCCTGGAAACCTATGTATGGCTTCAATCTATTACGAAACGTATGTGTTCACCTAGTTCCTGAATTACCAATAGCTGAAGCTCTATTTTGAGACTTAATATCCCACAATAGTAGGTACTGTGCACATAATGGTTATTGTAGGGACTCAAATTGATATCGCAGGCGCGGCTAATTTTCGTTGACCAGCTGTGGCCGGTCAAATAGGTGCATTTATAATGGATTTACGACCTAAAACGTTTTGGTTAAGCCTCATTAAACATGGTATATGTAATATGTATCTGTCCTTCTGTATTGTAATTTGATTTAAGACTTGTCTGGTATCATTCTAATTAAATTGTTTAATTATATACTAACTGGCTTCCGCCCGCAGCGTCGCCCGCGAGGTATGTCAATAAAAACTATACTATGTCCTTCCCCGGGATGCAATCTATCTCTCTGCCAAATTTTATCGAAATCCGTTCAGTGGTTTAGGCGTGAAAAGGTAACATACAGACAGACAGACCGAGTTACTTCCGAATTTATAATATTAGTATGGATTATTTATAATTTATATACTAGCTTCTACCCGCGACTTCGTCCGTGTTGATACGACACAAGAAAGAACACTTAATTATTCAGAGATTTTTGGCACTATTACTAAATTCAGTTTGTTTATTTAAGGGGCTGTCACCCGAAATTGAGTTCCGATGTTTCGGTATTTTTAGCCACGCCCACTATTTCTCCGATATCCTAGCGCCATTCTTAAAGGGCGGTGATACAATGAACTACCGAGTCAGGCACGGTGACGCGGTTAATAATAATTAACAATGAACCAATAGATGGCGCTCTAGTATATTATTATTCATCTCATGGAAGTAGTAAAGTAAGTAATTTTTATAATGTAATATTGACGAAACAGGTACACGAACAGAAATAATGAAACTCTAAACAAATAGTTCCTTATAGGCTATTTTGTACAACGCATAGCGTAAATTCATCGCTTTTAACAAGGCTTGGTTGGTCTAATGGTTTTTGCATAGATTCTGAATAGCGGGTTATCGAGTTCGAAACCAAGTTGAGTCATAACAGGGAATTTGTATTGGTTTTTTTAGTTTTAGGATATTATCATTGTTTTTTTAATTTATTTTGTATATATTTAGAATATTTTCATTGTTTTTTTTTTATTTATTTTGTATATTTTTAGAATACATATTTATTAATGTTCTTTACAATAAAAAGACACGTTTGGCGAACAGTTCAGAAACGGATCTGGGACACCTGCGCAAAAGACATTTCCGCGAATGGACTTTTGCGCGAATAGACTTTTGCGCAAATGGACTTTTGCGCGAATGGTCGTTTGCGCGAAATACTCTTGCGCGAAAGACATTTGCGCGAAGGACACTTGCGCGAATCCACTTGCGCGAAAGACACTTTCACGAATCCGCTTGCGCGAAAGACACTTACACGAATCCGCTTGCGCGACGAGACAGTTATGCGACAAAGTTGAGGAAATGAGATTTTTCCATAACATCACGCGTGTATTCTTTCAAAGGGTTGGGCAGGAGTGTATATAGTATATAGTACACCCACAATTCACCAATGCTTCATCATAGATATCGTTTATGGTTTTCGAAAGTTTTAAAGCCGATAGAAAGGTCGAAATGAAAATCCAAGATGGCGGCTGAAAAGATTCTCAAATTCTCAAATTCTCAATTTCTACGGTCGGATACGGTCGGTCGGAACGATTGAACCATCAGTTTCTCATCAACCGTTCGGCGCGGGCGGAGATTGGATAACCTACTTAGTGTCGCTTGGTGTCCAACTTTTAACCTTTTTAGGGTTCTGTACCCAAAGGGTAAAAACGGAACCCTATTACTAAGACTTCGCTGTCCGTCCGTCCGTCCGTCTGTCTGTCACCAGGCTGTATCTCAAGAACCGCGGTAGCTAGACAGTTGAAATTTTCACAGATGATGTATTTCTGTTGCCGCTATAACAACAAATACTAAAAACAAAATAAAACAAATATTTAAGGGGGGCTCCCATACAAAAAAACGCAAAAAAAACGTGTTTTTTTCGGCGTTTTTGCCGTCTTTCTGTCGCCAGGCTGTATCTCAAGAACCGCGGTAGCTAGACAGTTGAAATTTTCACAGATTATGTATTTCTGTTGCCGCTTTAACAACAAATACTAAAAACAAAATAAAATTAATATTTAAGGGGGACTCCCATACAAAAAAACGTAATTTTTTCGGCGTTTTTGCCGTCTGTCTGTCGCCAGGCTGTATCTCAAGAACCGCGGTAGCTAGACAGTTGAAATTTTCACAGATGATGTATTTCTGTTGCCGCTATAACAACAAATACTAAAAACAAAATAAAATAAATATTTATGGGGGCTCCCATACAACAAACGTGTTTTTTTCGGCGTTTTTGCCTTGTGGTAGCACAGTTGGTGATACTTTATTTACATTACAATCTAGCCTATTAGCTAATAAGTAATATAAATACCTATAACTTAAACTGATAAGTAACTATAAAATCCCACTAAAAACATTTTCATGTAAAATGTTGCCAAGACGAGACCACATATGGCTCGCACTGCCAAAAGTTATCAGATCTCATGTAGAGCCAAGCTTCTGACTCTACACGCCCTAACTTCACAAACTCTACACCTTAGTCAAAATATGTGGCTTGGCCGTTTCGTTACTACGAGAACTATTGTATAACATAAAAGTAATGAACAGTGATTAAATTTTTCACCTTACGCCCATGTGATGGTAGCGAAACGCTTAACCACTGCGCCAACCGTGCCGACAATGGATGTTTTTAGACGGATTACGTCAGCAGAAAAGCCTAACGGAGCTAAAAATTTATCAAATTTTGTCAAGTGGCTCAAAACACAAATAGCCGTCCAAGATATGGGCAAGCTTCAATAAAATTAAAAGACTTGGTTGAGTCTATCAGGGAAAGACACCTATGATGAAAAATTTGAAATTTTTCACGTCCGCCATCTTAGATTTTTATTTTGACCCCACTATCGACTTCAGCGCCCTCGAAAACCACGAAAACGACACCGATCATGAAAAATTTGAACATTTTCGCGTCCGCCATCTTGAATTTTCATTTTGACATTACTAT
Organism: Oligia latruncula; assembly: GCA_948474745.1. NCBI lineage: Eukaryota > Metazoa > Arthropoda > Insecta > Lepidoptera > Noctuidae > Oligia > Oligia latruncula. The sequence continues at coordinate 16,450,920 of OX419689.1, read as the reverse complement.
CGGCTTCAGCACCCTCGAAAACCATGAAAACGACACCGATGATGAAAAATTTGAAACTTTTCACGTCCGCCATCTTTGATTTTCATTTTGACCTCACTATCGGCTTCAGCACCCTCGAAAACCATGAAAACGATACCCATGATGAAAAATTTGAAACTTTTCACGTCCGCCATCTTGGATTTTCAATTTGACCTCATTATCGGCTTCAGCACCCTCGAAAACCATGAAAACGACACCCATGATGACAAATTTGAAAAATCTTTTCAGCCGCCATCTTGGATTTTAATTTCGACTTTTCTATCGGCTTTACAACTTTCGAAAATCATAAACGATATCCATGATGAAGCATTGGTGAATTGTGGGTGTACTATACACTCCTGCCCAACCCTTTGAAAGAATACATGCGTGATGTTATGGAGAAATCTCATTTTCCTCAATTTTGTCGCGCAACTGTCTCGTCGCGCAAGCGGATTCGCGCGTCTGCTTCGCTTCTGAACTGTTCGCCAAACGTCTCTTTTTACTGTAAAGAACTTTAATAATTATTCTAAAAATATACAAAATAAATAAAAAAAAAACAATAAAAATATCCTAAGACTAAAAAAAAACAATGATAATATCATAAAACTAAAAAACCAATACGAAGATAAGACTCAACTTGGTTTCGAACCCGATAACTCGCTATTCAGAATCTATGCAAAAACCACTCGACCAAGCGAGCCTTGTTATAAACGATGAATTTACGCAATGCGTTGTACAAAATAGCCTAGTAACTATTTGTTTAGAGTTTCATTTTTTCTGTTCGTGTACCTGTTTTGTCAATATAAAAATTACTTATATTACTACTTCCATGGGACGTATTGGTTTGTTAGTATAGAAGTGATTTTTTGCTGGCCTTCGACATTTTTGTTTGATGATAATATGAAATGAACGGATTGCGAGGCAAAGCGACATACGTCCGTCTAGCAGCGCGCCTAAGCGATCACTGTCGGATTGCGTACATAAGAAAGAGAAGCGCGATTTCGCGACGCTCGTACATTTTTACAAACCACCAAATAATTAATTACTTAAAAATAAGTTGAGTTGTCAAAAATATTAGACAACCAAGTTTTGTATTTTGATATGATACGTTATTGTTATAAATTTTACCAACGTACGTTGGTAAATAATTCAGATTTTTTTGTTGGAAGATCAGTTTAGGAGGTTAGTTTACCATTTTTTTGTATCGAGAAAACTTTTCAAAAACGTGTTTTGAAAACAACGAAGTTTTAGGAAATATGTTCAAGATTAACATATATTTTTTCCGCTGTCTCAAACTGTATAGATTTGGCTAAAAAATTGTTGGAGACAAGCCTATTTGGGTCTATTCAGCGCCTTAATAAATTGATCCCACACCACGGTGAAACTCGGTGTTTTGTTTTAGCTTTTTATAATAATTTGAAACAAAGTACATATGACGTGCAAGGAAGTTTACTTTCAACCAAGTGCGTGAGTCAATCTCGAAAAATCGGTTTAGTTTTCAGTCGCAGGTGCAGGTTAGCAACCCAGTAGAAGAAATTAGCGTTTCTTTAGTCACAATTGTGTTTGCAAAATACTGTTGCAGTTGTTTTCGCATGTGGCCATATTGTTTTTGGGGTTGGAAAATATTGACGAATGGTCCCGCTCTTGACCTTGATCACGCCTGAAAAGCAGATATCTATACATATAATAAATTTGTAGAAAAGTGGTGTCTGTACAATGGAAATATATAAAAAAAAAGTAGCAGGGGTTGTTATTATATCGATGCCGAACCCGAAATTGTAATTAATTTTTTTTTTGTCTGTTTGTCTGTTTGTTTGTGCACGCTAATATCAGAAACGGCTTATTCGATTTAGATGCGGTAATTGACACTAATATATTGTAGTAGGCTTCACTTAACATTTAGTGTTTATTTCATGTCAATCGGTTCATAACTAAAAAAGTTATGTCAATTTAAAAATCACGGCGAACATTTGTTAAGGTATTCTATGAGTACGTACACGCCTCGGGCCTGCGCGTCCGATCTTCGGAACTACTGGACGGATTTGAATGATTTTTTTTTTATTGTATAGTTATTATATATGGCTGGACAACATTCAGGCTATAATTTATCTTGGAAACTTGAACACCTGATGCAGAACCGAAACAGACCAGCTTAACTATAAGAGATACAAAAATGGTACCATAGCAAAAATTGTTCCACGTGATGAGGATTTTCTGCTGAGAGAATAAATTTGAAGATCTGGAACACCTGATGGGGAACTCCAAGAGCCCAGCTACACCATAACACATATAGGAATGACGCTCATGCATTCTGCACTACCACGGGGAGATAGTGCAGTTATGTGGGACTCTAACCCACTAAAACTCCACTGTGTCCTCCTCTGCCGCTTACGGCGGGAACATGGGTACGCGTTAGCACTCATCCGTGAACCCGCCGCGGCTGTCCGTCACTCCCCATCACCGGCGCACCAGAACACTTAGCACGCCGTGACTACCCCAGGGACCAAACCAGCACATGGGCACCAGACGATCCCGTGGCTGGGCACCCTTGGTAGGGGAGCAGTCACTTAGATTTTAATTGATCAGGTATCTTCATAATAAAACTATAACCATGCCTAGAAAGAGGTCAAATCTTTCCCAATGTTCCAAAGGAGCTAAAAGATTGAGGATCATAAGATCCCAAGAATCTACCGAAGAGCGTCAGGAGAGACTTAATGCTGTTTGAGAACATCAGGCTGCAACTCGCTCCGTGGAAAACTTTTCGGATCGCGAAGCACGCCTGCGTTCTCAGCGTATTTACGCATCTACATCCAGGTCTCTAGAGACCAGTGCAGAATATGATGCGCGACTGACCGCTGATACGGTGAGATTATCATACATTGTTCCGAACACGCACACAACAAAATATTCATAATCAGAAAGTGAGAAAGAAAGAATTGCTGGAGTACGGCATGAAGAGACTGATTAAGAAGAGCGCAACGAACGTTTGAATTCTGATCGACTTCGACATTCTCTGAACAGAATGTCGATATCATCTGAAGAATCGGATGTGTCTCAAGATATAGCCGTAGGGCATGGCGACCTTCCTTGGGTTGATAAGGAACGGAGTGCATTTACGTATACTCCTATGATTGACTACGCCACATATTCCGCCATCGGAGGTATGGTTGAAAATTGTACTTTTTGTGAAGCTGTTAAATAGTAAAAAGAAACAAACGGTATGTGTTGCTCAGGTGGGAAAGTACATATTGAAATATTACAAAATCCTCCAGAAATATTAAGATCACTGCTAATCGGTGACCATCACAGTCAAAACATTTCTTGGACAATATACGTTCGTACAATAATGCCTTTCAAATGACATCTTTTGTTGCGAAACAGATTTCAGAAGGCCCATTTATGCCAACATTCAAAGTGCAAGGCCAAGTTTACCACCCTATTGGTTCATTATTGCCTGAAAATGACGTCTCGAATCGTCTCGCGCATCCCGTTGTTATCCAGTCCCCGGGTTCTTAGAATTCGACATCAGACGTTTCAGATCTTCGATTTTGACGACCCCGTTGTCGCTGGCATAAGCAACAGCGTATGTTCCCAGTCGCCCCCGCGGGGATTGCCACCGGAGGCAAATGGGAATAAAAATTCCCAGTCGCCACCGGCGGCGACTGGGAAGTCATTGCCCCCACTTCAGTTTCGCTGTACATTGCTTTCTCCATCGTAGAGAATAAAAGGATGAGGCAACTTATCGTAAACCTGCCTCTAATCTTTTTATCTTTTCTTTTTTTTTTTCTTTCTTTTTTTGTTTTTTTTTCTTTTTTTTTTTTCTTTTAGTCCGCCTCTGTGCATTTATGTGCTTGAAGTATTAAATAAATAAATAATAATAATCTTTAAAAAAAAGACAGTGCATTGAAATATTTTTTTATTTTGATTTCGATATCAATAAACTTGTTAAAATTAAACTGGTATTTTGTATCACAGATAATCAGACTCTTAAAGACAGTAATTAAATTAGGAAAGTAATACATAGTAATCATTTCGTAGTAAATACGTATTATAAACAAGGCTGTAAATATTATAGATAACAGACTTTTTTTTATATTATGGTCAATTATAAAAATAAATAATAAAAATATTATAACAAAAATATTCAAGTACCTACCTACACCATTAAATCACAGATAAAATCAGACTTTTATTCCGATACGTTACTATCATCGAGCGAATGATCGATGATAGTAACGTAACGGAATAAAAGTCTGATTTTATCTGTGATTTAATGATGTAGGTACTTGAATATTTTTGTTACTGTTGTTATTTTGATTACTATGTATTACTTTCCTAATTTAATTACTGTCTTTAAGAGTCTGATTATCTGTGATACAAAATACCAGTTTAAATGTTTATTTTTAACAAGTTTATTGATATCGAAATCAAAATAAAAAAAATATTTCAATGCACTTAGTCTTTTTTTTAAAGATTATTATTATTTATTTATTTAATACTTCAAGCACATAAATGTACAGAGGCGGACTAAAAGAAAAAAAAACGAAAAAGAAAAGAAAAAAAAGATAAAAAAAAAGATAAAAAAAAAGAAAGAAAAAAAAGAAAGAGAAAAAAAAAGATAAAAAGATTAGAGGCAGGTTTACGATAAGTTGTCTCATCCTTTTATTCTCTACAATGGAGAAAGCAATGTACAGCGAAACTGAAGGTCGCCGCCGGTGGCGACTGGGAATTTTTATTCCCATTTGCCTCCGGTGGCAATCCTCGCGGGGGCGACTGGGAACATACGAGCAACAGGATCCGCGTACGAAGTCGCGGGCAGAAGCTAGTACCTAATAAAAAGGGTCCATCAAAGGTTTCGATCAACAATAGTACATACTAGATTTCCGATGAGCGCATCAAAAACGGCCGGAAAAATAACACCACAAGTAATGTTGTTGTCTTATTCTGCAGCATAATTTTTTCAACCATTGCTTACAATTATGTTTTATGGAGAAAAAATATAAATGGAGAAATCCATACTTAAATATTTTTGTTCTTATTTTAAAAATACATTTAGGTAGGTACTTTTCAATCAAAGTCGTAAATATATTGCAAACGATCATAAACTTTGTTTGAAAGTTATAAGGTTTATTTATATTCAAGTTATAATGCAATCGCGGGCTCGCGGCCACTCAAACTTAGTGTTTTTGTTCATAATCTAGTGTTATTGTTGATCACAGTTCAAAGGCTTGTTTCTTACGTTCCTCTTTTTTCCAAATTGAAAGACTACCAGTGTCTTTCTTATTGTTTTATCACAGTATACCTCTTGGCAGTCTACCATATACTATATACCTCTAGGCAAACTCAAACTCAAAGCATTTATTTCAATTAAACCTTGTATAGGCACTTTTGAGTTGTCAAAATTAAATAGTCTGTCAGTTAGTCAGAATGTTGAAGCTAGTTGCCCATTCCAAAACGTAGATCTCTATGGAGAAGACCGGGCCAGAAACTCCACGGACCCTCTTTTAAATCAAGATTTTACAAAATACTGGGTACATTATTCAGTTCCAGGAGATCTAGTTTTCTCAACGTTTTATTGAACTGTTATCCATCATCATCACATTATATGGTTTAACACAACATTTGATCGTAAACATTAACGTCAGCTTTCTGAGCAATATTGTTGTAAAAGTTGTAAATGTGACTCATGTGATCTAATTTTGATGTGACATCATCAACCTGTCTGCACAATGAACAATATTAATTTAAATATGTACATGACCAACAGTTTAGTTATGATTTAGTCACCGCTATTGAATAGGCCGATTTATTTCTTTTCGTGGGAAGATTCTTACCCACGATACTTCAATTTTGTAATTGGCATCATTGTGATTACTTAAACGTAGGTTAAGAAGCAAGCAATCCTGTGGGCTGTGCCTATAATATGTAGTAGTAAATAAACCGTTTTAAGCCAAAATACGGTTTAAACCACGACCACGTTACGTAATCAATATTGATGATGAAAATGTGGACAATGGACTTATTTTTATCATATCTCCTTTTTCGTATGATTGTTAGATATTTTATCTTGGTGTATTCCATCAACAGTCAATCAAGTCAGCCTATTGCAGTCCACTGCTGGACATAGGCCACTCCCAGGCTGCGCCACAACACCCTGTCCTCCGCATTCCGCATCTAGCATCTTGATGCATTGCTTGACCTATGTCATCGCCATATGCATTGATCTGTTTGTGCATTTAACCGGTAAAGCTCCGCGCTAGACCGATGGGTCACGAAACAATAGAAAATCAATTGTGTCTCATCAGCGCGGCAGCGGATCTTAAAGGGTTAAAACTCTTAATATCAAGCGATTCCATTCATTTAATTTTATATTAGAACGAGAGCTCTATTTTACTAGGTTAATGATTCTATTATTTCTATTTGTGTGCAGGCTAAAATAGTCTTTAGCTTCGAAGCTATGCTTGTACGTAAAGATCATTATTTATTTTGCGGGGTTGTGACGTAAATTAGCAGTTCAATTATCTATCTACCGTCTTCTCCGTTTTTTATGTTCTTTTTCCGTGACGAGCAACTAATTTAAAGGTATTTAATGCGGTGTTTTATTTTCAGACTTGGCTGTGGATGTCCTTGCCATTGACTTGCTACGTCTTGGATCTTTTTTGGCGGATCTGTACTAGGAATAGAGCCAGAGTTAATATACTGGACGTAAGTTTAGTCATTTTAACATAGCCTTGTCTATATCATAATATAATGTATTTTTTTTAGTGATGTCTAATTCTAGAGCACAATTTTCAATAGTACAATCAATCAATTCTCAATGTTTTAGTGTTTCAAAATTTTCGCTGCACGCATCCATTTCAGAAATAACACCATTTGTCTATTTGGAGATAGACGATGAATGTTGTCCTACGATTTTTTAAATAGCTTAAAAACTATTTGAGAAAATTAATTGGGGATTGTTTGTTCAATCGAGACCATAAACAATGTTTATTAAAATAAATAATCCTCAAACATACGAGGTTAATACGGTTTTATGTTCAAATTTAGCTGAAGATTTTCGCGAAAATAGTTACGTGGGCAGTTTTAATCCAATAACCGATCAAGCTTTGCATAAGCCTCTTATTGGGTAACGGTCTATTGGATTCTATAGAATTCATTGCATATTTTAGATGTTACGTATCGTTACGTGTCGTTTAGTGGCTATTGCTATTATATCGTCGTTTAACAATCTAGGATATCTAATTAAATTTTCTTCTTCATGTTTTTTAATTTTGTTTGTACAGAAGATTGCATTTTATATTTTATGACAACCCTCCTGGGGCTCTTGGCCTTATTCGAATTTATTTGGGGTCAAAGCATCAAGCGTCTTTATCGTCCGTACCTATTTAAATTTTTAATTTTGATTTTCCTAAATTAGCCCGCTCTTGACCTCGATCACGCCTTATAGAAACCGATGGATGAGGTCAATGGAGGAACGAGCGTGCCCAGAAGATGCTTATGGCACTTTTAGCTGTCATCTTTGAATTCACTTAGCTTCCTTTCTAGTCTTATCATCTTTCATACAATCCAACTTATCTTTGGTCTGCCACTTTTCTTATACTTAGTCACCTCATTCATTCATAACGAGCTTCTGCCCGCGGTTTCACTCGCGTGAATGTCGTAAAATTATCCCACGGGTTATACCGAGACAAAAAGTAAGTAAGTATTTATTTGCAAGTAGCCGCTTCGGAGATTAGCCGAAACAAACGGAAATACAGACAAAAATTTAAAATTGTTTTTTTGTTATAAGTGTATATATGCACATCAAGCTACCCGAAACTGTCAAATTTTCCCAACCAACTTTGAACCATATATGCTTTAGTGATAAAGTTGAAAATCTATTAAAGAAAGACAGATTGTAGTAGCTTAGCTTGATGAGATGATGTGCCGTCTGTACTTTCATAATTAGGTATGCATATAATAAAAAGCTGTTATTTTGATTTTACAAACAACACTTCAATTTTATTTATTTGTATAGATCTACTTATCTAATAGTTTCTAGTAACATGCTCCTCCTTTTTTACACTTTAATATTTTTATTAAAATTCCTCTTGTTATAAATTGAATACGCCAACCCCATTATTTCTTGCTCAACAGCCTGCTAACAGGTTATGGTCCCATGGGTAATTCCGCATTGATGGGATTAGCGGTTTGGGATGAATGAGTTAACCACTTCCCCTTGGCTTGTATAATTTTCGATGGTATGTTGTAATATTGTATGAGGTGGTAATGGGATTATGAGCTAAGAAGGGTAGTTTTCATTAATAAAGAAACATTGCTCCTTGCTGTACCTACTTGGTGCCCTAATAATTATTATGATTATAACATTTATGTGAATGATTTGGATAATAACGTAATGTTCGTAAATGTTGCTTTTATCCAATAGACTGAAATCTGTGAGTATTAATTTTGTTTAAATCTACAAAGAACAAACTACAAAAAAAAAAACTACAAAGTAATCCTACAAATTTTTGCTGTCTTCATTAATACAACATTCACGAACATACTTTATTTAAAGAGTTTACGTAATTTAAAAAGCTAACAGTCTTAAAATAGTAATAATAATAGGTAAAAGTATATAAAAAGGAGGGGTACAAGTATATAATCAAAGGGCACCAAAAAATTCGTCCAATTTCAGTGTTGATAAGTTTGTTCAAATAATGTTCCCAACGCCACTATCATCAATCGCTAAAACTGTAGATACTGCACACAAATAAAACGGCGAAATCATTAACATTATAGGTGCATCACATGGCGGGGCGCACCATAAGCTTGACAATGAGCTGCCCACACGAGCTGCAGTGCCGAATGGGGCAGTATGTACTGCTGCAGTGTTTGGACGTCTCTCTCATTGAGTGGCACCCCTTCACTGTCGTCAAGGTAATGCTTACAAATACAAGGATAGGTACAGACATCAAGCTACCCAAAACTGTCAAATTTTCTCAATCAACTTTGAACGTTATACTTTAGCGATAAAGTTGAAAATCTATTAAAGAAATTTGACAGATTGTAGTAGCTTGATGTGCTGGCGTCTGTACATAGATTTATTTTAAAGACTACTCTAACGGCAACAACTCAGTAGCCTAGCCTAAATTGTTATCTTGCAGCTGCGCCGATGATAGTCGTAATTATTTTTGGACTCCCTAAAGGCACTCCTTCAGGTCCATGTCCTTGTCTGACTTTTATTTGTTTTCTTTTACGACTTGCCAGCTTCTGACGTGTCTCATTGGTTATCTATGTATCTATACCCCATGATTTCAATACTTATAAATTAATTGTTTACCGACAGTTTCTGTTTAGTAGTTATTTAATAGGTGTTTATGTTAGAGTCGAATGTCGAATAAATAATGTGTAATGATTATTTATTTATCAATATAATAATCACAATCTTATCAATAAAATAACAAATTAAATTCTAACATAACTAAAACTATACAGAAACTAGAAAATAGCGTCGAAAAACTCATCCGCATCGCTGTCGACTGGTAATGTACCCAAGAGACTGGCGGCATTACCACGTTGTATGGCGAATGTGTAATGATTGATTTCAAGTTCTCTTGACATAACATCAAAGAAACTAAAAAAATCTACAATAAATAAAACAACAAACACAATAATAAAACCTACAAGTCGTTCACATTCAGTACATAAACTACCAAACTACTATAGACAATGGAGAATTTATTTTATTTTTAAATATAATGACGGTTCCATGTACTTCCACTTAACCTGTCATGAATTATGTATGCTCTAACAAGAAAAACGATATTCGGTTACGTAACTTCTAAGTTCTAACTATAGTTAAAAATAAGTATATTCTGCCATATGCGCTATAAACCTCGTGGGTGGGAGACTGCATATAAGGTAGTTGACCCATTAGCAATTACGCTAAGTGTATTTGCTTATTGACAATGGCTTTTGTAGCATCTGAAAATGGTACATTGTAATGTTACTTTATATGACATAACGGCTTCTAAGGAAGATCTTGTCTCGTTAAATTATATCATCGCTCTAAAGCTGTCTACCTGTAGTTTTCTCCTATATTTTCGGTATCTACGTGACTAATTGAATGCCATCTCATGTGGTTTATGTACCTACCGTCAGATGCTTTTACCAAACTATCTAAACATGAAGTATGACTACCCTTGGCATAGCCTCGTGGTAAAACGACCGAGAAAAAATATAATAATATCTTCCTACCCTGATAAATATAAATATATATATTTGTAACCTAATATTACTTAAACAGTACCTAAGCATTATTTAATTCCATATTTTAGGTTCCTACGTCATACCAAAGAAGCTTCGTCGTTTGGATAAGAGTAAAGGGAGATTGGACTGAATCCTTAGAGAAATTGTTATTAGAAAGAAGGCCCACTGAACTAAGGTAATCTTCAAAATCATTTCAAAAGTATTCATCTTGTTTATGAGCTTAAATTTTGTCTTTTTTAAATAACTACCTACCATTCTTTTTCACCGTCGCTCTCCTATCTCTATCAAAATCTAATCAACTTTAAAGCCATTATACTGTTCGATTTCAGTTCTCTCTCTCATTGTATATACTGTTATTGAACTTTATTTTGCTCCTGTTATTAAATTGCATTTTCTTTTTTTATTTTCAGTGTACTCGTAGACGGACCGTTCTCAAGTCCTATGGAGGGCGTCTGTCTGAGTGATGTGGCGATCTGCGTAGCTGCAGGAGTCGGGATTACGCCATTTGTCGCCGTGTTGCATAACATGTTGCTGTAAGTCTTCCTCTACTTTCTTAAGAAGATATCTGTTAGATAGTTGTGTAAGTCACCCAGCAACTGGGTTGTGGAGGTCAGATAGGCGACTGCCTATTATTTTACATGGAGCGAAGTCGCATGTAAAATACTGGTATTCAGCTGCATTCGGTTAGACTGGAAGCCGACCCCAACATAGTAAGGAAAAGGCTAGGCAGATGATTAGGTAAGTTGTGTTAGTTGGACCCCACTCGAGCCAAAAGAGCTCGTTGAGTCGTCCCACAAGGAATTATTTGTTCATATTTAAGCAACTTTTTTGCCTTGTCTAATAAGATAGATTCGAAATGAGTATTCTGTTTGAATTTTGTCATAGAATATATTTGCTATCTAAAATATAAAGTTAACACTAGCAAGTCTATGTTATTTTCCAATTATCTATGTTTCAGAAACCCACGCAACCGCCTGCCTGGCAGAATCCACCTTCTCTGGATAGTAAGACATGAAAGAGAGCTAACATGGCTTGCAGACCTAGCGAACAAAACTATACTACAATTACGAAACGCAAACCGCCCAGACAGACTGCATATAGAATTTTACGTCACTAACACACAAAATGAACTTAATAATGATAACAATAAAGCACGTAATCCTGTAGCACACGTGGTTGTGATTAACGAAAAAGGACTCGGTCATGTTTTGAGTAGAGATAGAGATGATGAGAGAGTCACTTTGTTGACTCCAAATCTTAACAGGAATACTAATGAGGTGAAGTCAGTTGGAGATGAAGAAAATAATTATAATATAGCTAAACAGTATCCCTTAATTGGATGTAGAGTTCGACGAGGGAGGCCGCATTGGGATCGAGTTTTTGGATATTGGGTGCATTTATATCCCGAGTAAGTTGACTGTCTTTCATTATAATATATGTAGTTTTAGATTACTACGTTATCTCAAGTTCCACAGATATTCTGCAAAAAAAAAAAGAAAAAAAAAAAAGGTTTTTTGAGACCGCACCAAAGCGTTTGAATGTATTTATATGGCCCATTTACTGATAAACTTCGATAAAGTTTCAAGAGATGACAATTCAATGTCTTTCGAGAAGTTTAGAGTAGGTAAACCTGACTTACGGATGCAATTGGCTCAATTTATATACTGCATAAGTACAAGAAAGCCTAGAAGTGCCACAAGGTTCAATATTACGTACCTTTTTAAATGTATTAATAGATTTTCTTAAAAATAGATGACACTCAACACAATTTTAAATAATTGCAACATTTTCCGCAAAACTTACATAATTACTATGACTGGGTATTAACATGTTTTTTGGTTTATCTTTCAGGGCCCATCTGAACCTATATTGCTGTGGACCAAAGAAATTAGTGAAATTATTGAGAGGCAACTGTAAAAATGCCTCAAAGACTAGTAAAACTAAGTTTACGTTTGTACACGAAGGTTTCTCTTGATCGGTGATATTGTAACACTCATTATTATAAAAATACAATACATTTATTACGAGGGTGTTGTTCTTTTATTTTCATTTATAATTTTTTTATCGTTATATGTAGGGAAGATATTTCGGCCATTGCTTAAAGGTACAATACCTACAGCTATGGTGTCAATTAAGTGGGAACTTGTAAACTGATGAGGATTTTTGTCTATTTATTCTCAAAACCGATGTTGGATAATCTTCTTTCTGGGGACTACGTCTTTAGAATAAAAAACAGCGTGACTGGGTTTTCGTTCACTGCTGGGATAGTCATCATCATACAAAAGCCCAGAGCTGGGCATATGCTTCTCCAATTCCGCATTGCCCGCTTTGCCGCGAATGGCCGCATTCACCTCGATTCTCGATAGCTGCTACGAGCCACTCTGCGAAGAACGTCGCTCCATCCGGAAGCGGAACGGAAACGGACTCTCCATCGCTGGGACACTACATACTGTAAAATTTATATTATATATATATATTTATTTTTTAATATGACATCTTATTTTAATTAATTTTTTTTTTACAATCTGCGACTACAGTGGCTCACACACTTGTTAAAGTTCAACTACTTTTGCATTTTTTTTTTTAAATAACTTGTAAATATGTGAGCACCATGTATCTATCACTTATTTGATTTACCTGTCTTTGCTTAATTTTTAATTCTTTTTACCTTTTGTGGTAGACTAATTTTATTATGGGTGCATCGTGTTCACATATAATTTTTATTATGTATACAAGACCTTGTAAAACATTTTAAAAGAGTAACGGTGGAGTTTCTTGCCCATTCTTCTCCATACGAAATCTACCTTTGCGAATGGGCGACTAGAATCATTTCTATTTAGTTTATTTTTGACGTTCAAAAGTGCCTTTAATGTGCCTATTTGAAATAAATGATTTGACTTTGACTTTGACTTTGACTTTGTAAAAATAAACCGTTTTTCTTTGGGAAGCTTTCATTCTACAGGAGTCGGACCTGGGCTAAGGCTTCTCCTTTCTCTCTCTTTTTATTTTAAAATAACGGAATTAAGAAACCAATTGTTGCCGATCTCCTTTTATATATAGCAGAAGAAATAGACAAGAGATTTTTTTGTTTTAACATGAGAGACTGTCAGATGTTATGTCAAAATAATGTCTGACAATTCAAATTATTTGTAAAATGATTTTACAATATCAATGAAAATATATATTACATTTAAGGCAACACAATATCAGTACGAAGGAATGACGCCTGGAATACTTGAAGCAAAGGAGAAAACAGTAAAAGAGAAAAAAACAAAGAAACAAAAGACCAAAGTAAGTTAGTCTTAAAATCTTGGATATCAACCCTGCCTATCACAATCCATGGTTGGACCAATGCATCGCCTCACAAATCCATATTGAAGAAATTTCAATACAATATTGGTACCTATAGTACCTATAGCTTCTACTTGGGTTGGTATTTATTGACATTTGAATACTGTTATTTGCAGGTAAAATCAAAACGTAAACAACTTCTGCGAATCCGTTGCCCTATATGTTTTAACAATTTGGGCAAAGAATCGGTTGTTTCGACGAGGTGCGGCCACGTATTTTGCAGAAATTGTCTGCAGAAGGCGTTGTTACTAAAACCTATATGTCCTACATGTCGGAGAAAGTTGACAGGCTGTCAGGGCTATCATACTTTGTACTTAGATGACAATGTTTATGACGACAATATGGACGATATCACTATCGGTCAATAATATCAATTCAAACAGCTTGTACTTTTGAGTGTGGTGTGACTATTTAAAGCAAGATATACAAATTATTTTGTGGCTCATTTTAGGATTGTTAATATTTTTTGTATAAATATGTTTTGTTTTTGTATTTAATAATGAATGTCCCTACAGTTTTTAATGCCTGCAAATAAACGAATTTAAAAAGGTCTACATTTTTACTGCAATCCTGATAAGTGGAATTTAAGTCATGATGAACGAACTAAGACGGTCGTTGTGGCGATGCTTGGGAGAGGCTTATGCACTTTACTCTTTGGCTTATGCCCAGGATTGGACGCCTTCGTCGAAAAGGTTAACTGAATAATGACGAATATGATGATGAGACTCAAATGATTACTAGGTTTAAAACGAAAAACTAAAATAAAAAGAACCACGAAACATATTATAGGGTTTTTCAACAAGAACTTTGTTTTAAAAAACAAAATAAAACAAAGAATTTAGATGGGTATGATTTAAATTTTTATTGTATTAGGAAGAGTAAGGTTTGGCAATTTTGAATGAAAAATAACATCGGACAAATGTCACCTATAACATGCCCTATAACTATTCACTTAAATAGGTAGTACGGACGCCAGCACATCAAGTTACTACAATCTGTCAGATTTCTTTAATAGATTTTCGACTTTATTGCTAAAGCATAAGGTTCAAGGTTGATTGGGAAAATCTGACAGTTTCGGGTAGGTTGACCTGCTGGCGTCTGTACATACCGTCGAACATCTGAGTTAAATTGATATCGTCGATTTTTTCCCAGCGTATCGTCCCGCTGTCGGTTTTCTCAAAAAAACTGCAACGCGCTCCAATAAATGGAAGATTTATTCTGTAAGATTTTTTGTGGGGCTATGTTAAGACAGAGCATAAGGAGCCACTCGAATCGATTGCAGGCTCAAAATTTAGCCAAAAAGTGATTGATTTTGATGAAAGAATCGACAACAGATCAAAATGTTCAATCACTATCGGACAAATGTCCATCACGAGCGTGGTTGTGGTGGCCATTTTGTTCGATGTTATTTTTCATTCATAATTGCCAAATCTTACTCTTCTTATTACAATAAAAATTTGAATCACACCCATCTAAATTCTTTGTTAAAGTTTGTTTTTTAAAACAAAGTTCTTGTTGAAAAACCCTTTACAATCAAAATTAAAAGTATCAAGCTTTGTAGAAATTGCAGTGGGAAACGACTTTTGTTTCTGACAATATTCATATTTTAGTAGGTAAGTGTTATCCAGTCGGTGAAGTGGTATTGGGCTTGACTGCGCGATATCCCAGTAACCATGGTGCGTGGTGTATTCCCGTTCGTCCCACCGACTTCGTCCCCCGTGGGACGAACGGGGTGCGTCACTGTAAGTAGATGTAAGTGCTGCCACTCAAGGATCCCATTATTATGAGGTCTTGCATTGATCGTCGTCGATCGTGTATAAGAGTCATATCTTATGTCATTAAAAAGTCAATAATAAACGTCACCCTTCCGTCAACGTCACACGGTCACAGACAGATGAGTGAACAGAAACAGATGACACGGTCAGTCACAAAAGTTTTCAAAATAAAAAATCTTATTGCTTTATTTATTAATCTATCTAAACTGCAAATAACGCCATGAATATGAGAGCAGAGAGAGAATTGAGTACTAACGCTTACAGCAAACTATTTCTCCAGAAATTAGACAGCCCGGATGAAATATTCCAGAATTATGTGAAAGTTCTAGCCAAGCATTATTTTACTGTGAAAAACATAATTCAGGTAATTATGAATGATATATAAAAATAAAACTATTTATTGATATATCAATGTTTAGTCCAGTGTTATTTCGATTGTCTTGTACATCAGAGGCAACACAATAGTTGCAAATTCACTGGTATTTAAAAAAACATATTTCAGATTCCTTTTGGATATTTAATGACGTGATTCGTAGACTAGTTCCGTTTGTTGTAAACTTCTAGAGTCTCCCACATCATTGCAAACAACTTACGTGGAAGGAACACAAATCATCAATAAAAAACGATGTGTGCCAATATCATTGCATTTTAAGATCTTTTGTAATGTTGTCATAACTGAATTACAGGAAATATTAGCATGCCGAGACTCAATGGAAAGTCTAAACAAGCTCAACGAAAAAGGAAGGGCAGCCATATCAGTATTGAGAGATGAGATGGAAAATTTTGAACTTTATGGAAAAGATACGGGAGACTTAAAATATTCTAGCGAGGTGGACTCTCAGAGGCATCAGCTAGCTTGGTAAGCGTTATATTAATTATCTTCCAATTTTGTTGATTTTGGGCTATCAAGAAGCATTTATCATTCATTCATATTTCATAATGCACATAATTTTATTAATTATTATTATTTTAAAGCGTTGACTACTACTTTATTCCCTTTAACAGACCCTTTTCTCTGCTGGGTTTCCGAGCAATAGGAACTCAATCAATGTTATGTTATTTTGTTGAATTCTATGAAACACTAGCTACTGCCGGTGACTTCTCCTGCTTGAAAATTCTTGTTCCCCCGACCCAACCCGGACAGGCTGGCCTATAGCGTTCCTCGAGAATTGGACTATCACCCAAAAAGAATTTCTCAAGTCTGACTGGTAGTTTTAGAGATTATATACATACAAACTTACTAATTTTACCTCTTTATAATATTATAGTATAGAAGTTCTACCTTCTAGATAAAGATTAATCCTGAAAGTCTTTATATCTGATCTTATTGTATTTTCAGTCTTCTAAAGGAATTCAAGGATGCCAACATAACAAGCATGTTTGCCATAGAGAAGGCTCAAAGAGATGAATTGTTAAAATCTGGGGAAGGAGATGATTCTGGCATTAGGAACAGAAAGACTAAAGTCGAGAGAGATGGACTGCTCAAAATGTCTTCAGGTAGTGTTTTGACTTATTTTAATACAATTTAGTTAATTTTATTCATTTACCAGGCTGTATCTCATGAACCGTGATAGCTAGATAGTTGAAATTTTCACAGAGGATGTATATCTGTTGCTGCTATAACAACGCTATATATACACCCATACAACAAACGTGTTTTTTTCGGCGTTTTGCTTTGTGGTACGGAAACCTTTGAGGAATTCAAGTATCACTTGCCACTTACATTGCAACTATTGTGACTATTAACATTTGACATTAATTAGTATCTTTAAATAAGCAGCATCTGTACTGGCAGTATGCCATAAATAAGTAGAACAAAGAACATGAATTGTTATAGGCTATTCGCAGTAGGACAGTTATGTTTTTATGCTTTATTATATTCAGGGGTAGGTTATGTTTTAAGCTTAACCCAAAGACGGGCAAAAGCTAGGATAAAACTGCCTACTTATAGCAATGAGCATTTACTGATTGGATTTAACCTTCTGACTGCCACACGTCAAAAAATCAAAAACATGCCCTCGGTGTCAAAGTCTGTCATGTAGTTGAACCGTGCCGTACTGGGCACATTTTGGTTTGTCATCTATACATGACTGTGGTGGTCAAAAGGTTAATGGTCTTCTTACATAATATGGAACCTTTGGTATCATATACAATGGAATAGGTGGTAAGGACCCATAGCAGGGACAGCCTCTTGAATGAGGGGCTCCGGAATCTGGTCTTGGTAATTTTTTTTTTAAAACTAGTTTTGACTGAACTAAATTACGAGCGCAATAATACAACCATCTCATTTGATGTCATTTATTATTATTATTTATTACAATGTTTCTGTTCAAGCGTTTCATTTTACAATAATAGTTTAATATTTTTTAATACAGGTGTGACTGAACAATTGCTATCCATAAGCAGACAGCTAGCAGACACAGCACAGAGGAGTCAAGACACGCTGGACAGCTTGGTGTCATCCAGTTCTACTGTGCATGTGAGTGGTTGTTGTACAACTATGTATTTCTTATTTACTAACTGATGCCTCTGACTTCATCTGGGTATTTCATAATACCCAGGATGAAAAGTAGCTTATTCGACCTGGATATTTATGAGAAAGACATATATCTTTCTCCAGTCCCAGGCTGCCTATCTGTCAAATTTCATAACAATCGGTTCAGTGGTTTAGGCGTGAAGAGGTAACAGACAGACAAACAGAGTTACTTTTGCATTTACAATATTAGCATGGATTTCATTAGAATTACATATTTATTCAATAATAATGACACCCTATGAATGAGAATAGTTGTGCCTGGATTGATTGGTATTCAGATTCCATTGTTGATTCAAATGCAATTGTTCATTGTTGAAAATCTAAACAAACTTGTGTCGTTACTCCTTATCTTGTGTACCCACTTATTTAATAGGATTTTAAAATAATTGTCCATTTTGTGTTTCAGGGTACTAAATCAGAGCTACAGAACACAGCCAGTACAATATCAGAATCTGGCAAACTTTTAAAGAAATATGGCCGACGGGAATTTACCGACAAAGTTATCATGTTCTTCGCATTCCTATTCTTTTTAGCCGTTTGCTTGTACATTGTACAAAAAAGATTTTAATTATTGTATTGACCATTTAATCATTTTATGTATAGGACAATATTTATAATGGATTATGATGATATTGTATTGTAAGTAATATATAATAAAATTATGTACTTCGAATTGCATTGTTTGGTATTTATTTTTTTAAACTTCGATGCTGTCCACGTTAAAATGTAAACAACGCCATCTTTTGGCAGTGTTGAGTATTGACAAGCCAAAGTCAGTTTAATTAGTTGTGACTTTGTTGCCATAGATGTCGTTACTATCGTCACTGAACGCTACGCCTCTTATTCCTCAAAAGCCGCGTACGCACGTACGAACAAAGCATGGTGAACACGAACATAATGGATCGCCACGAACATTTTTGACGAACACAGGTTATGTTCGTTAGTGGTACGCACGTGCGAACAAAGTGTTCGATGTTCGTGTTCACCATGTTTTTGTTCGTACGTGCGTACGCGCCTAAAGGGTTGGCAGAGATATGCATAGATACATCGTCACTGCAGCTTCTCGATGCTATTGGTGGATTGTATTTAGTACTATTATTTAAGGGGTGAAACTTTAGGCTATCTGAGAATTTCCTAACAGAAAGTTGGAAAATACAGTGTGATGTGAGAGAAATTGGGGATATGGTTTTAAAGTTTATTCAAATGTATGTTACTTCAAGTTGAACAAATATCTACTTTATTTTAAAGTCAATTAAATTGATTTCAGAGTGACTAGCACTATCGGTAAAGTTATAAAAACTTTATTGTGTAGGAATTTACATACTTCCATAAACTCATGTTTGTTTACATTTTTGGCCAATAAATCGCGAATGCAGATTACTAAGGATCACAAGTTTGGCTGTCGCGGCTGGTAGGTAATTGAAACAAAAAGACAAGTGGGAACGTTACAATCTATCCCTACATTATTTTAATTGGGAGAGTATCAGATATAATAATTAATTTGGTACGTTTTCCTTACTCGTAACTATTTTGGAAACAAAACAGTAGGTAACTATGAATAAGAACTAACTATGACTAAGAAGGTCAAGTCAGGTTCGAGGTTAGTTTTCTGTCCACAACCTAACCTTAGCATCCAGTTAGTTTTCAGGGTTTCGATCTCACTTAGCATCGTTTGTTCTATTGTTTGTTCCTGTTCCCTTCGCTTGGGAATACTGTGGACGTATAGAAACATATTAATATTGATTGTGAAGTGACGTGTTGGGAAGGCCGTCAGATGGCCATGGACGGCGACCCGTAGCGTACTACTGGAGTACTGACATGTATACCTATGTACAGTCACGAGCATGAAATTGATGCTTATTCGTTGGAGACTTGAAAACGCCTGGACCGATTTGGCTATTATTTGTTTTAAAATGTTCGTAATAGTCCGAATAGGGTTTTTAGGGAAAGATAAATTGGAAAAGTTGCGGTTTGGACAGGATCTGTCCAAAGAGCAACTGTCTGTCTGTCTGTTTGTCTGTCTCAGGATAACGTCTGTCTGGTCAGGTAGTACGCGAGGTAAAATTCGTGAGTTTGTATGTAGGAAGTATCTTCAGAACTACTATACTACTAACGATCGGATTCCGAAAATTCTTGCACTAATGGGAAGTTACAGTCTTGCCGAGTGTCTTATGATAAAGTAATAGGTAGGTACTTAGCAACTTTTCACAGTGCTTTTCTCCTAAGTGATTGTAATTTCATGTGGTTACGAACATGATACTTTTACTTTACTTTTTTGGAACCCATAGGTACGTAGGTAGGTAGGAAAATGTTCATAGGTAACCTTTTTGACTTTGTATCCTGCTTAAGCGTATGAAGTTTGATTAAAATCGGTAAATTAATTTCGAAAAACAAAGGTTTGAAAGTTGGTATGAAATGCCGTATGGCGTAAACGCTCATAATTATGAACAGCGAATTTTCTCAGTAAAAATAAAGTCATTTCCTATCAATTATTTTTGTACAAAGTTTTACTTGGTTTGATGTACCTACAGAACATGTAGATGACGGCTTCCCTTCCTGATGGGTCTTTTTACATCCTGTGTTAGTAGTCGTGCCTGCGTGTGTGTTGGTATTACTTGGTATGAGTATTTACATTGGGGATTTGGGGGGCTTGTGGCTAAGTTAGTAATAACAGCCGCACGGCTCTATCGACCAGGTTAAGCTATGCTCAGCGCGGTTGGTAAGTGGATGGGTGACCATCTTTACATATCTCCAGACCCCTCCCAACATAGTTGGGAAAAGGCTAGGAAGATGATGATGATGAGGAGTATTTGCATTGGGAGAGTTCTATGTTGCGATCTTTAGACAGATCACGCATGGACCACAGCTTTCTTTATCAATCTGTACCCACAAGTAGGGGAACAGAGGGTAATGGGAGCCAGAGGGTAATGAGAGCGGTGCGATTAGAGACAAAACTATAGCTCGTATTCACTCAATTGCCACTCGGGCGCCTTCGGTACGCTGCGATCGTGTTTCCCTGCGGCGATAGACTCGCCAGTGCCACGTGTTGTGTGACCACAGACGCTTGTCGATTTTTTGGTCCGCGCTTATAATAACTACGAAATTTCATCGGCCAGGTATGTGTGAAGTTATACGTTTATTACAATCAAACCTGTTTTATTTTATAGCTAATGTTATCAAATTTGAGTATCTGTGCGTATAATTTCGTTACTAGCTAGATTCAGTATATCATTTTATTTTATTTCAAAATGGTGGTAGTCGGGTAATCAGAGCTTATTAGGCTCTGATTACCCTTTGTAGCTCCAATTTCCCAATATGCTTTTTAATATAACGTGAATGCTGTGTTTTTCATCTCTTTTGTTGTGAATGCCGTGCACGTCTGTCTGTAATTGACATAAACCCTAGTCCATGTCTCTATTCTCTGTTATTTGTAAATGTTTTTTCCATCTATATTAGCTACAAGAGGAGGCATCTACAGCAAATAGTACACCAAACTTGTCGCCAAACACAATCCCTTTTATGTTGAATGATAAAACAGTCCCGGAGCCAGCTCCTGCCAATCCTTCCACGACTTCGTCCAAGAACAGTCACTCTGTAAAGACCCAACCATATCAAATGTTTTTGAGAAAGTTCTAGCAGTTATGAGTCCACTACCTAACATATCTAACAAAAATAAGACTTTGCGACAAAAACAACATTCAGTAATTATATCTAGCACGCCAATGAAAGCAGTATTTGAAGAGAAGGAGAAGAAACGTTTAGAGAAAAAATTTAAAACTAAAACCGCAGGAAAAGGAAAAAAACGAAAGAAGGCAACCAACAAAAAAGAAAAAGTTAAAAGAGTAAAAAAGAAACTTTTTGAGGATGAAACTGACACGTCTGAAGAAGAAGACGTTGAGAATCTTTGTGACGATGAGTCAGAATATTCAGAAGAAGAGATATTGTGTGCTATTTGCTGTGACACGGGAAAAAATAACGAAATGTGGTACCGTTGCAGAGGTTGCGGTAAATGGGCACATAAAGAATGTTCTGGTTCTGACAGCCCGGTTGATTATATTTGCGTTTTTTCCTTGGATCCTTAAAGTTAATTGTTATACGATTACGTTTATATTAAAATTTATATGATTAAGTGAGATTTCAGACTGACATAGAAATTTTTGAGGCGGATTAAATAATAAAGTAGCTCTCATTACACATATGGGAATTTATAGGCTCTCATTATCCGCAAAGTCGGGTAATGAGAGCGATTCTGTTTTTTTCTTTAAAGTTTATCTGTCGCCAAATGCCTAATAATCTAACGTTAACGCTGTGATTAAATGACAGTCAAATGAATAAGGTTTTAGTTTCTAATAAAAAGTTCCTAAAGTATCCATAAACTTGCCTTTTATTGAACTTTTTCCTTAGTAGGCTCCAATTCCCCCCTTCTCCCCTACCTACCTAACACTAAGGTGTAGTTTTCATATTTACCTCAGTATTGTGTGATTGTAGTTGAGGGGCCCGTGGATAAATAGTAACAGCCGCACAGGTCGATCGATCAGGTTAAGCTACGCTTGCCGCGGTTGGTCTGTGGATGGGTGACCATCTTCACATACCGTGACCCCACCGTGCCTCGGAAAGCACGTTAAGCCGTTGGTCCTGGCTGTCATCCGTGATCTTTGACAGTCGCTACGGGTAGTCAGAAAGTCTGACAACCAGTCTTACCAACGGGTATCGTGTTACCCAGTAACTGGGTTGTGGAGGTCAGATAGGCAGTCGCTCCATGTAAAATACTGGGATTCAGCTGCACCCGGTTATACTGGAAGCCAACCCCAACATAGTTGGGAAAAGGCTAGGCAGATGGTGATTATATATGTGATTGTAGTTCCAGTTACTTATACAGGATGTTTGGTAGAGGGACCGACACAATTATTTGAGGGATTGGGGATGTCATTAGCTAGCACAAAATAGTTTTAATTTATTATTGTGAATGTGTGGACTATGTGTGGGTCATTTCTTTTTTTTCTGTTTCCTTCTTAGTTAGTTTTAATCATGATCTGGCAGTTTGAGTAATTTACGCGGCCTACCCAAATGTCCTTTCTTTGGTATTGTTGGTCGAATCGTTGAGCTCCTCAAGTTCGGAGTTGAGCTGCACGATTTTTGACAAATGCGTGCACTGATTGGACAGGTCCGCTCAATCTGTGTGGTTCTTTCCTCAAAAGACCATTTCGGACACCAATCTACATGGTCTTCACACGATCTGACCAAGATTTTGTCTGGACTTTAAAAGAGACTGCGTGACCTCTGAGTTTGTTTCGGCCTTACTTCTCAGAGTAGTCAGATAGGAAACGCCGACCCCATCTAGTTTAAAAAATATAATTGACGTGTAAAAGTGTTTGTACAAACCTACTTGCAGAAAATAAATCATTTATCATTTACCTGCGGTGCTATTCTGTAAAAATCTCACCGTAAAAACTTAGGTGAAGTGAGCGTGGAGTGACCTGTCAATACTGTCAATTTCCAGGAAAAAACAAACTCACTTCACCTAAGTTTTCACGGTGAGATTTTTACAGAATCGATCGGCTGTACTCTATTGGTACCCATTAAACTTATTGCCTAAGTATAGTACTTATTGATAAAGTTGGGGTCGTTAGGTGGTTCATGATCTTAGAACTTAGGTAGGGTACTCTCAGAACATTGACGACTGCATAATTTTCCTTATTCGGTAATAAGGCAGTGCGTGCAAAGGTGCCAATAGTGCACGGGTCGGTTTCCTTGCACGTACATTTTCGATAACCCCATATATCTACCTATAGGAGGGATGCATATACTTACGTATCTATCTACATTATAATCGTGATAGGTCATCTCATCACTGCATCTATACAAACCTACATCCATACTAATAATATAAATTCGAAAGTAACTCTGTCTGTCTGTATGTTACCTTCTCACGCCTAAATTACTGAACGGATTTCGATAAAATTTGGCAGAGAGATAGATTGCATTCCGGGGAAGGACATAGGCTAGTATTTTATCGATATAAGCCGGCGAAGCCGCGGGCGGAAGCTACTATATAATAAAATAGTAACGAAGTCCAATCTGTACATTGAATATTTTTGAGAAAAAGTAATTGCTACGAGTGGGAACGAGTCTGATGCTGAAAATGTAGTTTTAGATTTTTTGTCTGTTTGTCTGGATGTATGTTCAGCACCATAATTGCGCATTTTAAAAGATATTGCTAATCCATTGCTTCATATGTTCGAAAAGTTGTCTGCTCAATAAAGTAAATAACGCAATGAATGTTGTTGAAGTGTCAAAATGAAAGCTATTGCTACTGATAGTGTGTGACGCAATTACCTCGCTGGATTGGCGCAAAAGCGGCTAAACGGATTTGGATGAAATTTGTCACACAGATAGTTTATTTATAACGGATTAACCGTGGGATATTTTGAGACATCCGCGCGGGCAAAGCCAACGGGCAAAAGCCAGTTGCCTATAAAGCATTGGAAATCGCACTTAGAGCTTGCGAGTTTCGTAAGATGATAGAACCTAAGATCCGCACGCAATCGAAGATAGGTATCTTTTATCTAACTGATAATATAATGAGGAAGCGATCTTTCTTATCTTATGTAAATGTACGAGTGATTTCTATCGAGAAGTCTTAGTGAGAATGGTAACATGGAGCAATATTTTGGGATGTTTTTTTTCTGTAAATCTGAGTAGGTATGTATTTTCATAGATTCCTTGACTAACGTAAGTATAGTAGGCCGTTACTCTAGTAACTATACCATGTTCCCGATTTAGTTTCCAAACATGTAGATAAACAAATGTGTCTTTTTGGAAAAACAACTTTAATAGGTAGGTACTCATTAGGTTCAATTCAAGCTACAACTTAAAATTTTCATGAAATTTTCCATAAAACTAGTCATTCCGAAATCTACTTCATATATACCATTTATGGAAATAACATCAATTGGAAATGGACTTGAATATGACGTATTGTAGGTATCTACGAATTTAGTTATCTGTGTCTTGACTATAAGTTAATTTAAGTTCAAAGTTTTATTTTTAACACAGGATATTCTTGGAATTAACTATGAATATAAATATTATGAAACAGTTTTGTAACGAGAAAAACGAACTATTAGATTTATTTAATTGACTTACAGGAAACGGGGAGCAAAATTAAAATACAACTCAGTTATTTCAATAATAATAAATGTATTAAGTATATTGAAGCTCCGATAGCAATATATTTACATCATCTTT
This sequence comes from Oligia latruncula, assembly GCA_948474745.1. Classification (NCBI taxonomy): domain Eukaryota; kingdom Metazoa; phylum Arthropoda; class Insecta; order Lepidoptera; family Noctuidae; genus Oligia; species Oligia latruncula. Next base: position 16,425,741 of record OX419689.1, on the reverse strand, counting down.
CTGCGTATTTCAATACATAATCCTTCAGTAATTGGAACGCAATGATAACTCGAACAGTTCAAGGGTAATTAAAGGCATTGATAAAATTTTACTGCATAATGTAAGCCATACACGCTACGGTCTACCGGAGAGGTTACCTGTGCAGGTTTGCCTGCGCAGGTCACCCACACGTCTTCAGTTCTTTTACAGGTACACCGTATGGTGTCACTCGAAAGAATTGGTTTTCGATTTTGCGCACACATGCTCCGGTTCACCTGCGCAGGAAGACCTCTCCGGTGGACCGTAGTGTGTATGGCCGGCTTAAGAGTCGTCTTATGCAGTAAAATTTTATCAATTCCTCCTTTAGCGATTCAGAATCTCTGAATCGCTTGCATCAGCGTGAAGGCTACAGTCTCTCTGATTGCCACGTAGCCTTAGGCAGCAAACATACCTGCGTATTAAAGATGCGCCGAGTACTCGTTTATTACTCGGTACTCGGCATCAACATCATCGGATCCCCATCAGCCTTCAGCAGTCCACTGCTTCTTCAATTGCACGCCATTAAGCTTGATTCACGGCGACTCTCATCCAGCCGCTACCAGCCACCCTGCGAAGATCGTCGCTTCACCTAGCTTGACGGCGGCGTATGTTTACTGATTCGCGATCTCTACTCAAGAACACGTCCACCCCAACGGTCATCGGTTCTACGGCTAATATGGCCGGCCCATTGCCACTTCAGCTTGCTTATTCTGGTACTCGGCATACTCGGCCATTATGGTAGTACTCGTTGTCGGCCGAACAACTCGGTTTGACTGCCGAGTTACTCGAAAAGAACTCATAATCTTATAGCCTGACCTCTTTACGATTTGACTTGATTGATTGACTTGAGTCAGGAGTCGAAGCTGAAGTTTTTTCGTAAGGATTATCTTCCTTATTTTATTGATAGATAAAGTTGCTGATGAAGATCAAATAAACGCAACAAGAAGAATGCTACTTCTAAAATAAACGCGGTAGTGTAATAGTACCGGCCTATCTATCATATCTATCAAACGCGGTAGTGCTCCGGATCAGAGACTAACCAGCTTGAATGGGTCTGTTGATATTGAATCTGCATGACGATTGAGTCAATGAGTCATTGAGTCAGTGTTACGAGACTATCGGCTTCCACCTCCGCCAGGGTTGCCAGCTTTCTTTCTTTTTATTTGAATATTTAGGAACTTATTCCTAGGTCTCGCGGTCAATGTCAATTGCCCGAGAATTTATTTCGTAATATCTACCTTTTTAATTATTTGTTGATTTGTTTGGAGATTAAGAAGTAAGACTTACAGACCTATGTGAGTAGGTACACTGTGGAATGTTACAAAGCAGACTTTTGAGAAAATTTTTGAGAGTCGTTACCTACATAATAAGTATGAGTAGTGTTTCTTTTTGACTATTTCTAAATTAACAGAATGATGTCAACCATTGGAAATAATACCGAACAAGCACGAAGTATTTTCCTGATATTGTCTTTGAATAATTAAATATAAAAGCTTTTATTAATTCCTTACAGTTACAACTACCTATGAGGTTTTTACGTTTAGAGTGAGAAAAATATTTGTTAGTAGGTATTATGTGTTGTTTCTTTTTAATAGTGTTTATGTTCAATATGTTTATGTTTTCTCTATGTAAGGGCCGCCTGAGGGATAATGGGGGATGAATGTTTCCATTCGTCCCGTAGTCTGGCTGTTCTTGCCCAAAATTTGCCAGTTATTTTCTCGATTCCGTCCTCCTTTTGAAAGGTGCCTCTCTGAGTTTTTTATTCTAAAGTTCCGGCAACCCGTACAAACTTATTAAAGTTTGCACCAGTGATTCGTGCAGTAAGAATACTGAGTAGTATCTCTCGGCGTTTGGACATATTTTCTTGCTCTTTGGCGGAATTCCAGAGGGTGACACTTGATATGTTGTTCACTGTGTAATTTGTACTTTTATCCAGACCAGTTCTTGGGACTGGACAATTAGCAATCCATGACTACTTTTAGCTTGGGTATCACTTGTTAAAACAATTGTAGATAAGTGTGGTAATGAATAAATAAATAAATAAATTCTGGGGTCCAGTTTGTCTTTGTTTAATGTTTAAAGTACACATCAAATAAAAAATGGATAAGTATAGGTAAATATAAATATCCAAACACTAAACCTGACAACAAACTAAGTGGCGTCGAAAAATTGTTGTCAAGTTAACTGATATATTGTCCCCAAGAGACCGACTTTCAAAGACCGAAAAGTCACATTGAAAATTGTTACATAATTCACTTGCCAGCCTGTCGAAACCACGTCAACTCCTTCGCTAATCCCATGCTAATCCCGACATCTCCAATAACGTTTCTCTATGACTATGAACGAAACCGCGCGAAAAAACGCAAAGATGGCGTGGTTTGAACTGTCAAAATCCCACGCTTGACAACCGAACGTGGTTTGCACGTGGTAAGATTACGCGGCGAATAATAATTACATTACCATGTAACAGAATTGGGGCCCAGCCTCGTTTTACGAAGCAAGTCCCCAAATAAGAAAAAAGGTTTCCCAGACTGGTCCAGTCTAGGCAACCTTTTTTCCTGTTCAGTAACCCAGACACAGACAGCCAGCCCTACCCGTTAGACGACATTGAGCTGCATTAACAAATAATTTGTCAGCGGCTCGGAGGTCGCCCCATTAGCTCTGAATTCGGCACATGATAGTTCTAAGGCCATTTCGCGAAATGATTGATGCCACAATAACTTTGGCAATGATTGGGCCCCGTTGCGTAGACTTACGTAAGAGGTTTGTAGACTTGTAGTGCCTCACAGATTTATTGAATTGGTCGCTGCACTTCCTTTTGGAACTTTTCGTTCTTTGTAGCGTATAAAGTGTAATTGTTGTAGGAAAAATAATAATTATAATATTTAGGCCTCAGACCAAATAAAAGTCAAGACATGCGCTGCGGACAATATCTACAGTGAAGCATGCAAAAACTACACCTCCGCTTTGTGCACGCTCACACGTGGGTACGCATTTACAACCATTTACAATCAAACTACACCTCATTATGTGCACACATGTTTACGAAACCGGCTTCACTTTACTGTTGACAGCCCTCTGTCTTGGTTTTTAGGGTTCCGTACAAAAATGGTAAAACGGAACCCTTGTGGTGAGACTAAGTCTGTCTGTCACAGCTGGATATCTTAAAAACTACTAATGCTATCAACTTGAACTGTGGAATTGTTTTAGATGACGTTTGCCCAATTATTTTGCAAATAATAAAGAAATAAAAATATATGTATATTTTTTGCAACAGGGTCTGAAAAATTCGAAGTAGGTACTACTCAAAATTTTTTTGTTTTTTTTTAGGCCGCATTGTTTTAGACTAGGTATTGATGAAAAATGGAAAAAAAAACCGTTCCCCCCCTTATCTCCTTAGCCCTTTATGTTCTGGGCCAGCGGTAACCCTTTCGGACAATCTCGCTGACCAGACAATCCCGCTGAAAAGCAATCACGGTTTGATAACTGTAATTTGGTAAGAGCAAACCATAGCAACCACAGAGATCTAATCATCTAAATGACTTCCTATCAGAGACATTCTCGGAGAAAGTGAAGAAAAATGAATCTAACTCAAACCATTTATTTCAAATAAACAAATTGCAGGCACTTATGAATTGTCAATGGGTCGGACAGTCAGAAAGATGAAGCTAGTTGCCCATTACAAAGCGTAGTAGGTAACCTTGGAGAAGAACGGGCAAGAAACTCCATGGATACTATTTTAAATCAAAATAATCATAATCAGCCTACAATGTTCCAACTGCTGGGACACTGGCCTCCTCTCTGTAAGAGGGAGTGGGACATAATCCACCACGCGCACCCAGTGCGGGTTGGTGGATATCACATGTCTTCGAATTTTTGGATCTTGGTTTCCTCACAATATTTTCCTCAAAATAATATAAGTAGTTACAAAAATAATAATAGGATTCCCTCCACGACTTGCTATCATAGAAATCTAAACAGGTTTCTTCAATGTCTCCCGACAAAAGAATAATCCAATCGATCTTCATCGTCGGCTTTACAGTTCATATACAAAAGTGAACCCATAACTCTCAAGAAAGCCTGCCAGTTGGCCCTGTACATTTGAACACACGTGGCCTCAACCTTACACGTTAAACACAGTCTGGCAGCCGGCTCTCCGGCAGGATGGCCCGCCGTGTCTACATGCACTGGCAATGAACTTGACTAAGGTCAGTTCAATCGCGTTGTTGTGTGAGATCGCTTTCTGAACCATTATGGAGGTGTTTCAGGGAATATTAGGACCTGTGAACAACTATAAGTTCCCGAAAAAAATCTATTGTTCTATGGAACGACTGATTTTTTTCGCGATTTTACAATGTAGTGGTCACATAAATCGGCAAAATGTAGGAAGCAGTAGATTTTTCGGGATTCCTGTGTTGGTCTCATAGTAAAAAATTATTCAATAAAAACTAAGCTTGTTTACCTATGTCACTTTCAAAGTTTCCAAGGGCTTTCTAGAGTCATCAGATTGCCCACATTGCATGGGGGTTTTAACATAACCCGCGAAATGTGAACGTAACATAGACCTCTGCCTGCTCCTTTGGGAAAAAGGCGTGATTTTCGTGATATGATGAAAAATTATATAATGAAAAACATTCATTTTTCTTTCTTTGTCCAGGCGGTTTTTCTTTGGTGTGCGCTCCCTCTGATCATCAGGATGGCAACCAGTCGGTTATCTTTTAAATTGAAGGCACGTGAACATATCCGTCAGAAGTTGGCCGTAACATCCTAGCGCTGATTTGCTGGATTCGTTTTCTACTTTTTCTTTTATATATATGACGGAGAGGGTGTATGTTTGTCTCGTCATCATCAGGCATATTTTCATTAGTGTGGGCGTACTATGGGCAGTGTTAGTTATTGCGCAATAGATAAACTGTCTACAGTTCAAATCAGATTATAATTTTACAAACAAATTAATCACACTAGCGAATCACACACTGTGGTACACAATTCAACTACTATTAGACAATAACAGGGTGGTATCATGATGATAGTTTCAACAAAACGTAGGACAGTTCCGAAGCGTCTGCCTGCTCGATCACCGGGATAAGGAATGCGCCACTTGACGCGTTCTCTTCAATCTCGTAACCGAACGGAAACGTCCCGACTCTGTCAAAACACGCCAACTCCAGTCTTGATAGTTGCCGCTAGGTGGCGTGCCTTGTTTTGTTGTAAACGTCAATTGCCGGATGCGACACGGCCATCCTGCGAGTACACACGTCCTCGTGTGTTAATCTGGAAACAGACATACCCGCAAAGTATCTCATAGCTCGGCCACTCCTGACCAAATTTGGTACAGGCAAAAACACAATGAAAATTCGGACAAACAAAAATAGCAGAGTTCAGAGCATTATTCACTATTTGATTCCCAAATCTCAAGACTACTATCAAAATAATCAACTAAGCCAATAAAACATCCTCAGAGCATCACAAAACACAAAGCAGGAATCTTATTCGTGGCCTGTGGCTTTTCATTAAGCCCCCTCCAACAAACCTCACGTTTGTTTCATTGCATTCTCTTCAATGCCGAGTCGTTCATGACTCTACGGTCTTGGCTTCGAGGCTAGACCCGACCATACTACCCAGAGCTACCGCGTACCACGTACCCACGGTCTAGCAAGTAGATGCCGATTTCTAACGGGCTATGGCTACGATACTCTGGTACGGTCACCGACCAGCCGAACTAAAATTCACTACTATCACTAGACTTAATCTCTACTCTGTCTCATCAACAAGATTATTACTTGGCTTTCCTCGAATTCGTTAATAATACTCTGATTTTCTGGCATTTTTCGCAACCTCCCATATGAAGACTGATAAGAAAATTAAAAGGGACTCGACTCTTTAAAATCTGTTTTATTTCACGATCAATTTGCAATAAGCATTCAAATTAGAAACCAAAAATTCTAATCTAAGAATTTGAACTATCTAATTTCGAGATTACCGAGACCAAGTACAACGATTCCACACTACGTTAGTTAAAGATAACAAAACCTCAGGCATCCCATTCACGGTCCCACACATTTGTCACATACGCACTTCCCGCAGGAATGCCGAGTCGTCCTTGACTCTACGGTCTTGGCTTCAAGGCTAGACCCGACCATACTACCCAGAGCTACCGCGTATACCACGTACCCACGATACTCTGGTACGGTCTCCGACCCAATGAACCGAGAACCTGAGTACACAAACTATAGTGATGCCAACTCATCATCCATTTCGTCTACAATCTCAATTGGTACTTGGCCCTCGGGCATCTTCCAAACACGGTCATGGAGCGTATTTGTAAGTACGCTTGTTAACTTAAGATTTTAAAACATTCCGATCACCATCTAACACTTCAACTATTTGAAATGACCCTCTATACTTCACGCCAAGCTTAGTTTGATTACGCTTGTCGTTCTCAATAAGCACGAATTCACCGATAGAGAACCAATACACGTTTGTCTTTGTACTATCAAGACGACTTTTATCATAACGCGCAGACTTTTCAATGCCTTCGGATGCTAATCTCCTAACGTTATCAAGGTCTATAATGTCCTCATTGCCACTAGCCATTAAATCAAGTGGACGTGCTACCTTACTTATCAAAAGTTCTAATGGACTAGCTTTGGTAACGCGATTAACCGTACAATTTAGAGCTAGCTGTACATCTCCTAACAAGTCTTGCCACGATCGATCTTTATCAGACTCTGTCGCATTTAACATTGACTTGAGGACACTCATTACCCTTTCCACTTGACTATTCACACTTGATGAACTAGTCGCAAAAGGTGTACGTTGATTTGATACTTTTACCTTGACAGAAGTCACAAAACTCTTTGCTCGAAAAGCACCATCCTTGATCAGCGATTATTTGTACAGAAGATCCAAAGAGTGCAGCGCTGTCCGACACTCCATCTTGCTTGCACACGTTCTTGCGTGTTAACCTGTAACCGACAATTCAACAGCAGTGTATGTTTCACTCGGCCAATTCTGACCATTTACGGCTTCCAACTTTTGAAATCATAAAACCCCAATCCTACTCTCATTGTTCCCACAAAACAATACCTCTAAATTAACTAAACAAACTTTGATTATCTAATCACAGCGAAAATCATCAACCAGAGCCATGTACCATCGTTATCCACATTAACAACCATCTATTTCATTAGGAGCCTTAGACACCGATAAAACCACACACTAGTAAACCACTCTAACGCCACGCCGCGCCATATGGCTCTCCGGCCGACCAGCAATCGCATTGCTCTCACACATCCAGCGCATGGATCCGTGTGCATCACCCAATGACTACACACTACTTTTCTACGGCCGATAGAGAACCTCTACTCGCGTGGTTCCCATAATGAAGGCTTGCTCATCATTCACTTCGACTGGTACATAACCTACTGGCATCATTCTTATCCTATCGTGAGCGTATTTAAAAGTACTGTTAGAATTTAATGGCTTTTTACTTATAGGGATCACCATACAAAACTTCCGCTACCTGCGTGACGTCGCATGGAATGCTCCCGACCATTTTTTGTCGGCGCGCGACGGACCACCTAACCACTTAAACTAAACTAATGACTGTTTCCTGAAGTGGCTGTACCCAGGGTACATTGCAGAGCTTGTTTTGTAACTGAATTTATTACAAGAGCTAAGCAACAAAAACTCTATTGCAGACATGTTAATAGAAAAGCCCAGGTTCAATATTTCACGTACTATCACAATATTGCTTTGCAAGTAAATGTCGGGCAGAAATGTAATAAAATCTCAAGATGTTGATCGCTAATCGCAACGCTATTTATGATTTGTTCTGTGCTGTGTGTGTGACACGCGCAGTCAACCTCACCTTTATGTTCTAACGTGTCTGAGAGTAGTTATACGACGCAAACATCCACTCGCCGTTGCTACTTGCAGCACATGCTCCACCTCCACCATCTGCTTAGTTGCCACTGCTCGTGCACCGATCCGCGATACGTCCTGGTTTCCCACTCGCAGTACACGAAGGGCTTCGCTGACGGCTGCGGCTGCTTGGCTCGATTCTTAAAGTCACCCCACGTCATTCCTTGGTATTCTATTTGCATTAGCCATGTTGATGCTGCTTCTTTGTGTACCTTACCGATGGCCACAACAAGTTGACCACCATGCAGTGATTTTCAGCAAAACTCAAATCAGCTGTCGTGCACTGTTATGTTCGCACACGCCTCTTAACACGTGTTCTAACGGGAACGGGATACGACGCACCCAAACGCCAGTTAGTTAGAGACGCCGTTTTTTTTTTCAAACATGGCGGTAGGCGCCACTGCTTTGTCTGGGTCCAACTCGAACAGATCCACACGTTCGCATGTTTGCACTTTGTTTTTCAAATGTCAACGGTCACTTTCACTTTTAGCGTTCTCATTTTGCGCTTGAACCAACACGAATCCCACTTCTGATGACGGAGAGGGTGTATGTTTGTCTCGTCATCATCAGGCATATTTTCATTAGTGTGGGCGTACTATGGGCAGTGTTAGTTATTGCGCAATAGATAAACTGTCTACAGTTCAAATCAGATTATAATTTTACAAACAAATTAATCACACTAGCGAATCACACACTGTGGTACACAATTCAACTACTATTAGACAATAACAGGGTGGTATCATGATGATAGTTTCAACAAAACGTAGGACAGTTCCGAAGCGTCTGCCTGCTCGATCACCGGGATAAGGAATGCGCCACTTGACGCGTTCTCTTCAATCTCGTAACCGAACGGAAACGTCCCGACTCTGTCAAAACACGCCAACTCCAGTCTTGATAGTTGCCGCTAGGTGGCGTGCCTTGTTTTGTTGTAAACGTCAATTGCCGGATGCGACATATATGTATCTATGTATTAGTATTTATTCTTGTATTTTATAGTCATTTCCCAGCTATTTATCCTGTATGTTGCACCTGCCATGTTTTGTCTCTGCATCACCCTAAGGTTGACTGGTAGAAAATGCCTCAGGCATTAAGTCCGCCTTTGTACAGTATTTTTTTTTACATGTGCATAAAGTTTTAATAAAATAAATAAATAAATAATGCTTTATTCTAGTAATTGTTGTCTGTGAAAGTGTGAAATGAAGTTGAATACTCTGTCTTACAGCTTAAGGAATGAACCCTCAAGTGGAAGGTTTAATATTAGGTTTAACGGGCTGTTGTATCTATGCTAGTTGCGCGGTAAACTCTGTTTGCGCGATGCAGGATTTTGCGTCACGTCAGTATGACGCGTTTTTCGCATGTGGCGTTGTAGATACCGCCAAACGGGGTGAATAGGGATAGGGATGCAGGGGTGAATCAGGACGAAACTTTAAAAGGACGATTTTAACATTGAAATAATATAGTTTGTTGCCAAAAAGGTGTCTAATGTGTTTATTGTATTATAATTAACGATTAAGTGTCCTTTTCGGCAACCAACTGCATTATTTCAACGCTAAAATCCATTTTAAAGTTTGTCCCGATTCACCCCTGCATCCCTATTCACCCCGTTTGGTGGTACCGCTACAGCCTCAATAAGTATATTTATCAAAATTAAAGCTTTTAAACCTACATTTTAAGCTTTACACAAGAACCCTGTCGTTAAATAAAAGCCACAAATTGGCAGCTCACTGTTTTAATTGTAAAATATTGTGGTATCTAATCTAAAATGGAAATTTCTAGAAGCAATAGAGTCGACATCAGCATCACTATAGTAGAATAGAATATAATAGAATACTCTTTATTATGTACACCATATAAATTACAGACATAATTATTGAAACAATACAAAGGGTGACACAATGGGCGGTCTTTAGAATTCTCAATATTTGAATGAAATAAGTTACACAGATTGATCAAAATCATTATTTGAACCACAGAGCAGTATAAAATATTCTATGGTTTAGATTTCTCATTTCATCAATACATCGACGTAAGGGTATCTATCTAATCTAAAATGGAAATTTCGGGAAGCAATTCGTTATCACTATAGAATTCTCAATATTTGAATGAAACAAGTTTCACAAATTGATCAAAATCATTATTTGAACCACAGAGCAGTAAAAATTATCTATGGTTTAGATTTCTCATTTCATCAATACATCGACGTAAGGGTTCATCGAAGCACACAATGTTGATTTGAGAAAGCTCATTTATAATTCCACTAGCTTCTGGCCGCGACTTCGTCCGCATAATATTTCTTGTTGTCTGGCCCCACCCTGTCGCCTCGCATCACCTGCCCGCGCTATTAAGTACTAAGTTCGTGATTCTGACTGACAATTGTGTGACCAACACAACCACTGGAACTGTTTCTTGTACCTACACCTCCAATAATATTTGCCATATTTTTTTTTATTTAGGTGGTAAGAAAATCCATCTACTATTAGCACATGTGCGCCGCGTTTAGATCTTACTAGTATTCCTTCGACCCGTTCCATCCGTATAAAAGGTGTTGTAGCTGAAGCGACCATCGATGAACGGTGTTTTCGGCGAATAGTTCTATTGTCGATGGATTTATTCGTGGAACCAACCGTCGACTATGAGTGATTTCGGCGAACCGTACCATCGGCGATGAGTGACTCGCTATACCGTTCTGAGCTCTTATCGCTTAGCGTTCTTTCTGACTTTTTTTTCTTTTTGCTCGACTCCTTACGCTCATAGCGTGATGTTAAATAGCCTATAGCTTCCTCAAGAATTGGGCTATCAAATACAAAAAGATTTTATCAAATCCGTCCGGCAGTTTCTGGAACTGCCGGACGGATTTGGTGGTGCGTTCAAACAAACAAACTCTTCAGCTTTATTATTATTTAATATTAATATTAGTTTATTTAGTAGTAATTCAAGGTCGCTCAGCGCGCTATGGAGCGAGCTATGCTCGGAGTCTCTTTGAAGGATAAAATCAGGAATGAAATTATCCGGAAAAGAACCGGAGTTACCGACATAGCTTGCAGAGTAAGCAAACTGAAGTGGCAGTGGGCTGGCCATGTCTGTCGAAGGACCGATGGCCGGTGGAGCAGACGAGTCCTGGAGTGGAGACCGCGTATCGGCAAGCGTAGTGTGGGACGCCCCCCAGCTAGATGGACGGACGACCTAAAGAAGGTGGCTGGGGTAGACTGGATGCGGAAGGCGGAGGACAGGGTGCTGTGGCGCAGTCTGGGAGAGGCCTATGTCCAGCAGTGGACTGCGATAGGCTGAGTTGATTGATTGATTGAATATTAGTTCCAGAGATTACCCCTACATACAAACTTACAAACTTTACCTCTTTATAATATTAGTATAGATTTATAGAGTTGTGATAAGGTAAGGTAAGGTTTATATAGTTATGAGAAATATTCTAAAATACAGCAATATTCATTATTGCTGTATTTTAGAATATTTCTCATTGTCTTCCTTCATGCATCTATTGTATCCAGCTCAATCAACTTTATCTTTTGATCTTGCAAACTGTTGCAATACAAGGCCCGGTTGTAACATAATATTGTTTTGAAAGTCGACACGAAAATTCCAGAAAGAACCTGAACATTCGTAAGATACAACAAAGATAATTGATTCTAGATTGTGCTCGGTTAAAATAATTTGGGCACTCGCACTGACCGCTACTGGTAGACATAGGACACCGGGTACCTGTTTGGTAGCCTCAATTGAAGCACATAAGGAATACCTAGGTAAGGTCATGAGCATAATACCTAACGTATCATGCTCGTGACCTTTATACGATTTACGCAAGATTCAAAAGCGATTAGAATTCTGGTGTAACAAAATGGTCCTGGGGGGCCCCAAATCTTGAGCAGTAATCTTGAGTTGGATTCCCCAACAAGCTATAGTTTTCATTCTTTTATGCTTCAAACTTTTTTGCATAAACAAGTTGAAAAACATCTATTTTAAGTAACGAAATATAAAAACTGGCCAAGTGCGAGTCGGACTCGCACACGTAGGGTTCCGTACCACAAGGCAAAAATGGCGAAAAAAACACGTTTGTTGTATGGGAGCCCCCCTTAAATATTTATTTTATTTTATTCTGTTTTTAGAATTTGGTGTTATAGCGGCAACAGAAATACATCATCTGTGAAAATTTCAACTGTCTAGCTGTCACGGTTCATGAGATACAGCCTGGTGACAGACGGACAGACGGACAGTGGAGTCTTAGTAATAGGGTCCCGTTTTTACCCTTTGGGTACGGAACCTGAAAAACGAACTCAAACAACAGTTCGACTACTCAAAACTAAATGAACTCACCATCTCTATTCCATTTCTGTCTGATATTATTAGGTAGGTACCTCTCTCCATGTAATTTGTCACCGTCCGTTCGGTTTTGTTAACATAAATACGTATCAGTAGACGAGCGACGTTTTCATTGCGAATAACAAGATAAAATAATTGGTATCAGCTGTTGATTGGGAACTAATTACATTACCTACAAGTTCTTTAAGTCTGGCTGTATTTATATAGGTATGTCTATGTCATCTGCCTACCTTTTGCCAATTATGTTGGGGTCGACTTCCAGTCTAACCGGATGCAGCTGAATACCAGTATTTTACATGGAGCGACTGCCTATCTGACCTCCACAACTCTGTTACTGGGTAATACGATACCCCTTGGTAAGACTGGTTGTCATACTTTCGGGCTTCTGACTACCCGTAACGACTGTCAAAGATCCACGAATGACAGCCGAGCCGGGACCAATGGCTTAACGTGCTTTCCGAGGCACGGTGGGGTCACGGTATGTGAAGATGGTCACCCATCCACAGACCAACCGCGGCAAGCGTAGCTTAACCTGATCGATCGACCTGTGCGGATGTTATTATTTATCCACGGGCCCTTCATTGAGTACCTATGTCTATGTATACTTACTAATAATATTAAGAAGAGGTAAAGTGTGAGTTTGTATGTAAAGGGTAATCTTCAGGGAGGTCGGCTCGCAGCACCCAGTCGTAGCCGATGTCCCACAGGAACGGCCCCACGACCGATCCCTGCGACCACCCAGAGCGGGAGGGGTCATTTGATGATTTCCCATCCGCAAAAAAAAAAAAAAGGGCTAATCTTCCTGCCTGCTGGGTCAGCGGGATTGTCCGAAAGGGTTACCGCTAACCTTGGAACATAAAAGGCTAAGGAAGGAACATGGATGGGTTTTAGTCAGTAAGAGTCTGACACTCCCTTCTCCCTTCCGCTCCACCCAGAGCGGGAGGAGTCATTTGATGATTTCCTAACCTCAAAAAAAAAGGGGTAATCTTCGTAATTACTGAACTGGGAGCCTACTACCTGAGCATCGAAATCCGTAGTTTCTCCCGTAGTTACGCCTGTTTCCTACTACGTATCACCTACGGATAGAAGGTAAGTTCGGAGCCCATACTAAGAATGAATGACAACACGATTTGACAGTTGTCCCTACTCGCGATGTGATTTTGCTCGTTTAAATAATTGAATTTGTCCCTTGTTTTGACAGATCATCTAATTTCGGACGGGCTCATATCTTCGTTGACGGACAATGAGTAGATCCTCCGATTCCGTAAATTCTTTCACTAAACTTCTGCAGTATTGCTGAGTGTCATAAGATATTTTTTATGTCAAGGAATTTCACGTAGCCGAAGTTGCAGGCAGAAGCTAGAAGGTGTAAATATAAAGTCACTAGCAGCGCCCCGCGGTTTCACCCGCATAAGTGTCGATCCCGTGGGAATATCGGGTTATAAACTAAGTATCCTATGTCCTTTCCCGGGACTCAAACTATCTTTATAACAAATTTCATTTAAATCGGTTCAGCGTGAAGAGTAACAGACAGACAGACAGACACACTTTCGCATTTATAATATTAGTATGGATTGAGTGGGATATCACACTAATATTATAAAGGCGAAATATGTTTATATGTTTGTTACTTCTTCACGCAAAAACTACTGAACAAAATTTTTTTTTTTATCCGTATAAGTGTTCCGTTTTTACCCTTTGGGTACGGAACCTTAATAACTAATCTTACCACGCCAATTCTTTCTGCATAGATACAGCAAAATTGTTCCTAAAATCTCGCTTCCCGTTTTCAGTCTCTACATAAGCTTGAGACCAGATAGCAATAGAGTGGACATCAAATGGCCAGTTAACGTCCAAGTGCACATTATGACGTATAAAACGATAATGCATCCCTGCAGGTAAAGTATATGGCTTTTAACTTCATAGCCTCCTTCAGGGGAAGTTAGTTTATTGGCTCGTCCTATGTAGCGTGTAGTATTTATTTGTTTTTCTATCTAGGCTGTCTATCAAGAGATTTTATCGTTTGTGTTTGTTTTTGAAGTTCTACTTGCGTCCTTGTTTCAAAATCAAAATCAAAATATTTTATTTCACATAAGCCTACATGGGCACTTATGAAACGTCAGAAGCTAGGTGCACGGTTCCAATTGGTCGTTTCCTATGGAGAAGAACCGGCAAGAAACTCCACGGTTACTCTTTTTAAAAATAATTGGCTTTTACAATATTTTCAAATTACAGTAGGAATGGGAGGATAGCGTAGGCCTGTCAACAAGTATCAGGTACTTGATAAGATAAAAAATGGTCTACAGATCTAAAGTCTACAAGGCCTACAAAGTCCTCACATTTACAAAATAAGAATCTATCAAAAGGATAAAATAAAAAATAAAAACCTTATAAAACCTAGTGATATGATTCCCATTACAACCACTAATAAAGAGATGAAAAATTTGAATTGTCTGTATTCTCTTATTTCTTCTAGATCATCCGCAACCTAATTGCGTATCACACTATCAATAACAATCTGAATCGTTTTGAAGGGTATTGCTAATCCATTGCTTTATATGTTCGAAAAATTTGTCTGCTCAACAATGTAAATAACGCAATGAATGTTGTTCAACTGTCAAACCGGTCCTGATCATTTAATTTCGATACTTACTTAAACTTATTGAACGTCATAATCAGCCTATAATGTTCCCACTGCTGGGACACAGGCCTCCTCTCGAAGAGAGGGAGTGGGCCGTAATCCACCACGTAGGCCCTGTGTGGGTTGGTAGATGTCACGTCTTCGATTATTTATTCTGTTTCGATTTTATTGAACGCAGTAGCCATGAACGTGCGCAAGTAGTTTTTAATTTTTGGGGACGAAAAGTCGCCTTTGTCTTCTTCATGAATATTCAACTCTTCATCTTTATGAAACCTGATAGAAGTAATGCATGGTCATGACTTATAACTGTCTAGTTCTGGGCCGAGTCCATTTAGATTGCTATCGTCACGCTAAGAAGAAGAAGATGACTTCTAACAGAGTTGAATTTATGGAAACTTTTCTTTTTCTTAATATTTTTTTTTCAACACGTGTGCCACTTTTTCTATGATTTATGTTTCTTTATTACTAAGACAAACTTGTTGGTGGAGCCAGACATGCTTGCTTGTTGGATATTTATAAGTTACGAGTATATTGGTTACGCCAGATGTAAGTAAGTATCGTATTAACATCTCAAATACAAGTTGCCGCTGAGTTGTCCACTATTATAATTCAGTTGGCGTAAGTTTATAAACTAAGCACATATCCTCCTCTTCCAGGTAACGCAGAATATCGCAGAGTTCATTCAACCGTTTGCGGTTTTGTTAGATAGTCAACTCGCGCACGAGGAAAAAAATGGCAAACAAAATACTTACTTGCTATAAAAAGAAATGTTTACGCATAATTATGCAATTTGAGAAGTGTTGGTAAAGATTTACGTAAATGTAAAGCGTGCATTGTTTACACGTCATTCTACGTGTGTGCCGGAGACGCGAAATTGTAGAACAGGTAAAAAATACCTAGAACAGGTAACAAATACCTAACAGTAGTTTTATGATTCACATTTCTTTGATAGCAATCAGTAGTGAGATAGGTAGAAACTAGAAAGATAATTCTTTTATTCATTTCAGCCGAAAGACGTCGACTGTTGGACGCCGCCACTTCGACCGGTTCTGTGCTTTCCGCATCCAGCGGATTCCTGCGGCCTTCACAAGGTCCCTTGCGCCCTCCTCCTCTCCTCTCTTGGTTCTTGGCTTGGTTGCAAGGCGCCTTGTAGGAGGCATTTCAACGCTACGTCTTCCGGTACGCACTCCAGAACCTTTCAGCCCCATCGGCAATCTGTTCTGCGAGCAATGTGCCTAAAGAATTGCCAAACTTAAGTGGCAGTGGGCAACTGCCACTTAAGTTTGGCAATTCTTTGAAAGCGGATTAGTTCCATGATATTCAGCAGCTCTTGAATAAATTTACTCATTGAATCAGACACACAGAATCAGGGTTGGTCACGCAGACGTGTAAATTTTTGTGGGAAGTAAACCTCATCCATAACTCCACAAAATAAAAGTAATTTAAAAAAATTAAACCGACTTCAAAAAAAAATTAATTCAAAATTATGAAATAACTTGAATTTCGGAAGTCGGTGTCTTGGGATCTTTATTTTAGTTTTAGTTTAATGCCACCGACTTCCGAAATGAAAGTTATTTCATAATTTTGAGTT
Organism: Oligia latruncula; assembly: GCA_948474745.1. Classification (NCBI taxonomy): domain Eukaryota; kingdom Metazoa; phylum Arthropoda; class Insecta; order Lepidoptera; family Noctuidae; genus Oligia; species Oligia latruncula. The sequence goes on along the minus strand of OX419689.1, from coordinate 16,409,230 downwards.
AAATTCTTTTTGAAGTCGGTTTAATTTTTTAAAATTACTTTTTTGTTTCGTAATTTTTAGTTTTAATTAAAAACTGGGATATTATTTGTTTGTAAATACTTAGTAATAGTTTTGTTGTAAATATTGCACTAGAATTTGACCAAGGTTTCGAGATGTTTTCCCTTTGACACTACACCCGTAGCTCGTATCAATAAGCCAGGCCGTCACACTTACACGTATTAGTCCATATCTTGAAATTTACTGAATCGATTTTTATGAAACTTGCACTGTTCCCTAAGTTGAAGTAAATGTAAGCCAATAAAAAAAAATGGTCACGATCCGATTAATAGTTGCGGAGATATGCGTTAGCAAACATACATAACCCGAGCGACGCTCCAAGCGAATTCGCCTTGCAAGCGTCAGCGTCGAGCGTCAAAAACAAATGTATGTATGTCTAATAACTACGAGGCCACGAAGTAGCGCTGCAAGCAGCGGCGAAATTTGCTACGAGCTAATTTGCACGAGCGTTGGATGATCCGACGCGCGTTTTTTATGAGCGTCGAAAACAATAGGCTATTTGACAATGTAAAAAATAAGGTCATAATTATTGACACTCGTATAGATTATCGCTTTTAAAATCGATTTGCATTAATTTTACTACAAATCCCGAAAAAACTTCATCTTTTTAAATCTGGCGCCACGTAATCGAAAACGGTCTGGATTGGCTGAACTTAAGATGACGTCATGATTTAGTAAATTTCTGTCTATCGTTGACAGAACAGATGACTTTTGTCTAGTATCTCGACCGTTTCAACGTTTGTTTACGTGAATCATGACGTCACGACGCCATATTGTTAAAGATAGCGTTTTGGCGGCTTATTTAAACAGTACATTTTTATTTACTATTTTTTAAAAGAAATTCATTATGCAATTTGAAGTAATAGGTTTTTGTGGGCTCGTTAGACACCATTAAATAATCTTAGATGTTTATCAGAAACCAGTCAAATAGCCTATTGTATGAGAACATTCCACAGTGTGCAGTTGTGCACGAAACAGTCGCTCCACGCGCTCCGATAAAACGGTCGCTCCGCGCGTCTGCGTCTAAAACATATTGTTTTGTTTTTGTCGCGTTTATAGTAACTAATCCAATATGAATATTGAAGAATTTATCACTGCAATCCAAAATTGACCTGCGTTATGGATGAGTTCACATCTGCAACATAAGTTTAGGAATGTTGTAAAAAAATTGTGGGAAGAAATTAAAATTCTTTATTAAGATTTATTAACAATATTATTCTAAGTATTTTTGACAGCGACATTTTCACTTGTAATGTCGACGCGTGATCACTCTGTACTCACAGAGCATGTTACTTTTTTCTGTACTGAACTGATTCATACCCCCACCGACGTAAACGCTACAGGCGAATATTTGAAGTTCGTGGCCTTGCTTTTGACGCTTAGAAATAACGCTTGTAGCGAATTGACGACCCAAGCGTGGCGTTATTTTCGTGGCCAAGGCATAATAGATTGTCATATGTGAATATAATGCAATTCCAATAATATTACATACATACTATCGAATTGATAACCTCCTTTTTTTTGAAGTCGGTAAAAACGCAAGGCAAAACTGGTCTAGGTTGCCAGTAATTACATAGCCGACATTACCCTGTTACACGATGAGGTAACTAAGTACGCACATATTCTCAGTACACGCACGAACGTACCGGTTTACGACTTCAATGTTACCAGACGTAAATATTGTATCATTGATGATACGATTACGCTGATAACTATCAAATAGCGTGCAATATGCTTATGAATGAAGTCGCTGCACTTTTTAGGGTTCCGTACCCAAAGGCTGCCAATGGGCCCCTCACCCTAATTGAGTAATGCAGTTTTAATCAAAATCCGAGTTTTAAAGGATATTTTTAATCCATTGCTTCTTCATCAAAGGCGAAAGTTTGTGAGTGTGTGTGTTTATATGTTTGTTACTTCTTCACGCTCAAACGGTTGGACCAATTTTGATAAAAATTGGTATGGAGGTAGCTGAATATCGGGATAAAAAGTAGCCTATATGTTAATCCAGGGTTAAGATATAGGCTACTTTTTATCCCGATATTCCCACGGGATCGAAACTTATGCGGGTGAAACCGCGGAGCGCAGCTAGTAGGTTTAATAAATTCGTCTGCTCAGCAACGTAAATAACGCACTCAACGTAGCTGAGCAGTTACAATGAAAGAAAATGCGATCAATTGTCGTTCTAAGTGCCATGTGTATCAATTACCCCGTCTATTACTAAGTCTCCACTATCCGTCTGTCCGTCTGTCACAGGGCTGTATTTTTTGAACCGTAATAGGTAGACACTTGAAACTATGGCTGCTATAGCAACGAATAATACAAAGAGCATGTTTTTTTTGTAACTAAAGTTAAAAAAAAAACTTATAATTATGTAGTCTTAAATATTGTACGGTGGTACGGAACCCTTTGTGTGCGAGTCTGACTCGCACTTGGCCGCTTTTATGACTGCATTATGACCGTATTATGACTTCTGGATGTGTAATAACTTTATGAATAGCAAACAGGTGGACAAAGAAGTCGAGGGATTAAATCTATGTATCATCGTGTAATTGGCAATTTATGATAATTTTATTAAAGCACAAAGAATTGCATATAAATAATGAAAATGGAGATTTTCTGCGATGGTACCTAATGAATAAATTAATGATGTAAAAAGATGCGTTCTTTGTTTATGCAACTTTGTATTTTACGATAAACTAACTTTTAACTTAACCTTAGGTATAATCTACTACCGATAGTTAGTAGTTTTTAGTTAGTAGTTGCCATTATTGATATCGAGCAAAAAAGGGCAAAAAAATCTCGTTTGTTGTATGGGAGTCCCCCCCCCTTTAATAATTTATTTTATTTTGGTTTTATTATTTGTTGATAGAGCGGCAACAGAAATACATGATTTGTGAAAATTTCAACTGTCTAGCTATCGCGGTTCTTGAGATACAGCCTGGTGACAGACAGACGGACGGACAGACGGACAGACAGCGAAGTCTTAGTAATAGGGTCTCGTTTTTACCCTTTGGGTACGGTACGGAACCCTAAAAATCAAGTAAGTAGCTTGACTCAACTTCAGAACTGAGTATAATGTTCGATAAGATGTGTGACATTCAGAAACTGTGGACACGTCAAGTGTTATCGGCTGTAGTACAGTCGCGTTCAAAGCTACATAAACTTTTGATGTTACTGGACCATGAAGTATTCAAGTTACGAAGCTTATGGACACATCTAGCTTAGGTATAGTATCAGGCCAAGTGTTAGATACTTATTTTACGATGTTAAAGTTAGTTTTGTTAAAGTTAGTTGAATACGGCTAAACATATAAGAAGCAACCGACATTCAGATACACTTTGTTTATCAGGGTCAAAATAAATTAGCTAGCAAAACCCCGCAGACATGATGGGTATCCATAAAAAAATCAATCATTAGAGGTTTTTTTTTGGGGTCAACGACCGCTGGTGGTGTTGAAAATCTGTTTTCTTTGGGTTTATCGTGTTCAGTTATCGATACCCGTCCGGTCAGAGAAGCTTACATAAAAAAAACTGATTTTTAAACTGATAGTTCAAGTTAACTGCGGTCGATGACCCCACAAAAAATCATCACATTATTAAATTTTTTGTTCAATCATGTTTAGATATTGATACCGAACACGTTTGGGGAGTTTCGCTAGTTAATCAATTTGACCTTGTACATTTGTCAAATAACTAAAATTAAAATTGCAAAGTCACAAAAGACAAGACAAAGTCAAGACATTCTAGTCTCCGAACTAAGTATTACCTAACAGAAATAACATAGGTAAGTACTAGCATACATCCAATGATTACCATAGACAACCTACCTCTACAGTCACTCCAGCCGGTTCCATATTCCGTAGGTGGCAAAGACAATAGAGCAGCAGCGTTTATATCAATAACACGATGCGGGCGTAAGCTAGTCCTATACAAATATTTCAATGCCCCTGGGGGTTTTGAAAGCATATCTATATCTAAGGGTGCGTTCTCAATATGTCGTGACGATTAATTTATCGTTGGACGACTGTCGTCTCTAGCTGTTCCCAATAAAACGACTGTTTATCGTCACTGCGTCGTCGAAATATTTTATCGTTGAACGACTGTCGTATCTAGCTGTTCCCATTGAATCGTGACGACATTTTTACTGTTCACGGCAGTCGCCTTGTCGTTTGTGTGATACGTGCTACGATAGATAGTCGCAACAATGACAGATAATTTGCGCTCACGATAAGTCGTGACGTTTTCTTATCTTTTTACGACTGTCGTGCTAGCCGTTCCCATTGATTTGACAATCTGTCGTCACTGCAAAAAAAGTCGTGAACGACAGTTAATCGTGTCGTGTTATATGTGAACACGTCCATATAAATATATAAGCCACGACACTGAAAACTACATAATTATCTGTCGTCACGACAGTGGGAACGCGCCCTTATTTATAAAAGTCGTGACGTGAAATGGAGCTTGCATTCTGAAAGACGGTTAGCGAAACCCGTACCCAAAGGGTAAAAACGGAACCCTATTACTAAGACTTCGCTGTCTGTCCGTCCGTCTGTCTGTCACCAGGCTGTATCTTAAGAACCGCGGTAGCTAGACAGGGGGCTCCCATACAACAAACGTGTTTTTTTCGGCGTTTAAATTTCCTTGTGGTACGGAACTCTTCGTGTGCGAGTCCGACTCGCACTTGGCCAGTTTTTGGGTTTGTTTTAACGAATCTCGACTAATAATAAAGCTGAAGAGTTTGTTTGAACGCGATAATCTCTGGAATAACCTCTCTGGTTAATCTGGATAATCTCTGGGTCAGATTTGAAAAATTATTTCTGCATATGATAGCCCAATTCTTGAAGAAGGCCTAAAGCTATTTAATATCACACTGGGACCGTCAGGAGCAGAAGGGTCGGAAGGAACGCTATAAGCGAAAACGAAGTAAAAGCGCGGGCAGGCGATGCGACGCGACGAGGTGGGTTAAAAAAGTACCAATTTGGCAACAGACCAATAATCTCTTTAATTCATTGCAATGCCTCAAAAAAAAAAGTAAATTAAATAAGACCCTAAATAATAAAATTAAACACAGTTTATTTATTATGTTATTTTTATTAAATTAATGTGATTATTTTAATAAATCTTTTTTGGTACTCATACTTTAATTCAGTAGATACATATTTTCAGACGATTCTGAAAGCTTGTTTAATTGGCGACATCTATGTATAATTTTTGAAATATTTACCAACAAAATATTGACGTGTAAAATTGTAGATCTACTTACATAAAATAAATATTTCATTTCATTTGAATTAAATAACATAATAATCAAAACATGTTCTATGAGAATTGCCAGAAGATTTACAACTCACTTTGATCAATCCTTCAAAAACCAAGTTGTTAACTGCCGCTAAATGACCTCTACAGTGCGGCCGTACCGTGCACGTCAGTGCAAAAATTCTAGTAGCTAATAAAGATCAAATTCGCAAAACATGTATATATTTGTGTAGACAAAGTAAACTATAGACTGCTGCATATCTTCTTTTTCATTCGCACAAGAAAAAGAGAAATAAATATTAACGTCACTAGCAAAGAAAAGAGACAGAGTAAGAATATTTCTGTCCCTTACTGCGTGTCGGCTAAGCACATCAATGCGCACAACAAGTTCGACCTTTATGAATGAAATAATAAAAACTACACCACGATTAAACGGAAAATAAGATCTTTTTCATGCATAATTCAATAATAGTACATTTGCGCAACTGTGAAAATGGTAAGGTGCAGTGTAATAAGCTGTAAAAATAATAGTATGTTGAAGATTGCCGGAATTTTTTGTACCTTTCGGTGACACGGATACCATGAGTCTATAGATTACTCTGTCTACGAGTATTTGTTTGTACGAAACTGTCAGGTGTCAAGAACGCATTCTCTTGACGGCCCGAGTTTACCAATAAGTGATAACAAGCAACAGTTGCACAACGAAAAGCTTCTAGATGATATCGCTCAAAATAAATCCAATCGTGAGTTATGCCCCAAGAATGGTGATTGGTATGTAATCGAATCATATTATATACAAACTCGATGCGTTACCTGCCATATAATACTGATTGATGATCGATTAACTTATCGACAAGTGGGTCAAATATGTTACTTTGTTACTCAGTGGAAGCATTCTATTTTAGTTTGACATTTTTATTTATTTTGTGGATCTTTGACAGTCGTTACGGATCGTCAGAAGTCCGAAAGTCTGACAACCAGTCTTACCAAGGGGTATCGTATTACCCAGTCACTGGGTTGTGGCGGTCAGATAGGCAGTCGCTCAATATAAAATACTGGTACTCAGCTGCATCCGGTTAGACTGGAAGCCGACCCCAACATAGTTGGGAAAAGGCTAGGCAGATGATGTATCCTAGAATAGGCTATTTGACAATGTAAAAAATAAGGTCATAATTATTGACACTCGTATAGATTATCGGTTTTAAAATCGATTTGCATTAATTTTACTACAAAACAATGTATTATTTATTAAAAAAATCCCGAAAAAACTTCATCTTTTTAAATCTGGCGCCACGTAATCGAAAACGGTCTGGATTGGCTGAACTTATGATGACGTCATGATATAGTCAATTTCTGTCTATCATTGACAGAACAGATGACTTTTGTCTAGTATCTCGACCGTTTCAACGTTTGTTTACGTGTATTTTGACGTCACGACGCCATATTGTTAAAGATAGCGTTTTGGCGGCTTATTTAAACAGTACATTTTTATTTACTATTTTCTAAAAGAAATACATTATGGAATTTGAAGTAATAGGTTTTTGTGGGCTCGTTAGACACCATTAAATAATCTGAGATGTTTATCAGAAACCAGTCAAATAGCCTATTACCCAATCAAAATAATAATGTGTACAATGCTAATCTCGAGGAAGAGGCTAAAGTATAATATTATAATGTAACCGAGCTGTAAGTAGGTAATATAGCTACTCATGTCGTCTCAACTGGCTGGTAACCTGTGAACAGTGTGAACCTGCTTACTGCGTTTCATAATAGAAATAGAAAATATTTTACTACCTGGGGGTCTAAAAAGGCCACTTTGGCAGAATCATAAAAGGATAACATTATGAATTATAATGGACAGTTAACTGTTAAGTTAATCGTATCAAATCCCATTGGTGAAGGATTTTTCAGTTATTTTTTTTGTCTGTGAATACCAATCAATGCAATGCAAATCCAATCACAATCCCTTTGATTATACCTACGTAGTGCAGCGAAAACAAGAAAAAAACGGAGTGTCTTCGCCATATTATAATTCATAATGTTATCCTTTCATGATTCTGCCAAAGTAGCCTTTTTTGCCCCCTGGACAGTAAAATATTTTCAATTTCTATTATGAAACACTATTCTTTGAAAGCTCCGAACAAAAATGCAGCTAATTAACCTATCATGTCAATTAAACCATAGACAATGCACCAACCTCGTTCGTTAATTTCAAATTAAACCATTGACGAAATACCGTGGCTTGTTTACACCACGTATCGGGTATTAACGCCACATTTCGCGACTAACCGTTGGTTAGTGGACCAAAATTATTAGGTATTCGTTTGCTTTGATACGCGGACGCATTGCGTTCGAGCCTATAATTGCAAAACTCGCGTTTGTGAATTCTGTGGTGCAACTGTTCTATTGATTTTACAACGTGTATTAGAAGGGTAAAGTACCTTGTTCAGTTGCCTATTGAAATGAAATGAAATGATTTTAATTTTTGTAAGTAGGTTTGTACAAACACTTTTACACGTCAATCATGTTTTTTTTTTAAACTAGATGAAGTCGGCGTTTCCTGTCTGACTACTCTGAGAAGAAAGGCCGAAACAAACTCAGAGGTCACAGTCTCTTTTAAAGTCCAGACATAATTTTGGTCAGGTTATATGAAGACCATGTAGATCGATGTCTGAGGTGGTCTTTTGAGGAAAGAACCACACAGATTGAGAGGACCTGTCCAGTCAGTGCACGCATTTGTCAAAAATCGTGCAGCTCAACTCAAGACTTAAGGAGCTCAATGATTCGACGATTGGTTTATAATTAGCATTTAATCAATCGAAATTGCAGTGTTCAGAATAGTAGTTAACATAATCAGCCTATAATGTTCCCACTGCTGGGACACAGGCCTCCTCTCTATGTAGGGAGTGGGCCGTAATCCACCACGCGGGCCAAGTGCGGGTTGGTAGATGTCACATGTCTTCGAATTTTTCGTTCTAGCGACATGCCGGTTTTCTCACGATGTTTTCCTTCACCGTTTTGAGAGCTGGTGATGAAATATTACACAAAGTAAAGCGCCTGTCTGGTTAGACTGAATAATAAGTTCGTTATATTGGGGCTTCGTGGCTAAATACTAACAGCCGCAATGGTCGATCAAAGGTTAAGCTATGCTGGCCGCGGTTGGTTCGTGGATGGGTGACCATCCATTACATATCGAGACCTCTCCTTGCCTCGGAAAGCATTCATTCGTGGATCTTTGACAGGCGTTACGGGTAGTCAGAAGCCCAAAAAAAGTTGTACCAAGGAGTATCGTGTTTCCCAGTAACTGGATTGTGGAGGTAACATAGGCAGTCGCTTCATGTAAAATACTGGTATTCAGCTACATTCGGTTAGACTGGAAGCCAACCCCTACCTAGTTGGGAAAAGGCTAGGCAGATTGCGGATTGAGTAAGTTCGGCCATATTGAAAAGTTTCCAGGGGAACTAAAAAGATATCCCGCCATTTTTCAGCGTTATGTCAAATTAAAAAGAAAGTCGGTGCAGAACACAGATATTTCTTATTTCTATGTTGCATAATGAATTAACACCGCAAAAAAGATTAGACGAATAAATTTTGCGGCAAAAGATATAAGTATGCACTTTTAGTTCTTCTACAAAAACTGACTGTAAAGTCGAAAAGAAATTGTAAAGCCACACCATTGCAATTCCAAGATGGACCGCAGGCCGCAAACTGCAGCTGCAGGTTCAAGCGACACTATTGGTTTCTATGTATCTCTATGAAAACTGCGGTCAACCGCAGCCTGCAGCCCATCTCGGAATTGTACCTTTATGTATGCCACCATAAAAGTTGCACCACCTAAACACTGTTTTTATGCAAGGACCCGCCCGCGGCTTCGCCCGCGAGGTATGTCGATAAAAACTATCCTATGTCCTTCCCCGTGATGCAATCTATCTCTCTGCCAAATTTTATCGAAATCCGTTCAGTGGTTTAGGCGTGAAAAGGTAACATACAGACAAACAGAAAGAGTTACTTTCAAATTTACAATATTATAGTATGGATAAGTATGAATTTGTTGCTTGAATTGTATATAGATGAAGCTTGAGTATTCTCCAAAGTTAAAAAAAAAAAAACAGAAGTTTGGCATTGCATTCCGAATTTAAATATCCGATGACCCATTTAGCTTGTCCAAACAGTTGATTGTTTTAGCTACACAAATGTACAAGAATGTAACGATGTTCCAACTTTTTTCGAATCTATTTACTCTTCGTTGATTGGTCGATTTAGTTAGTTGCTACATGGTTTGTGTTGCAACGTTGGGGGACGTTGCACGTGGCAGCCAATATTCACCGTTAATTGTAAATGCACCTTCACTAGTTCCATTTGCAAGATTAATCAAGCTTCTGACAGTTTGCATATAATAATATAAGTATTATTATATCATAGTGGGCAGCAGCAGCAGGTATTCAATGTATGTAATAGACTAAGCATTGGGTCAAAGGGCCACTTGATGGAAAGGGGTTATTGCATTTATTGACACCTGTCGGTAATACAAAGAGATTTACCGATGGCTTACCTTTTACCATCAGTAAGTACCAAGAGCAGTGGTGCCCTAGTGGTAAACGGCCACAACTCACGATTTGTAGGTCGTAGGTTCGAACGCAGACAGGTGCTTTTTTTTTATTAGCCTACGCAGTCCCTCTCCTGGGCAAAGGCCTTCCCCATCTTTTGTTTTGACGGGACCTATCCAGCTCGTTCCACCATATCCTATGTGACCGCGCCTCACTGTCTTTTTGACGCTATTCCAAGATGGACCGCAGGCCGCAAACTGCAGCTGCAGGTTCAGGCGACACTATTGGTTTCTATGTATCTCTATGAAAACTGCGGTCAACCGCAGCCGCTAGCCGCGTTTTCGCTTGCGGTTGCAGTCTGCAGCCATCTCGGAATTGTACCTTTACTTTGTGTAAATTATTTCATCACCACTGCTCTCAAACCGGAGAAGGAAAACATCGTGAGGAAACCGGCATGTCCTAGAATCAAAAATTCAAAACATTATGACAACTAGCAACCCGCACTGGACCCGCGTGGTGGATTACGGCCCACTTCCTCTCACCGAGAGGAGGCCTGAGTCCCAGCAGTGGGAACATTATAGGCTGATTATGCTACCAAGAGCATAGAAAAAGTTGGAATGTCGGTTGCCATCCGTCTGTAATTTTACCTGCACCCATCTCCTTCGAACCGGAATACTGCAGCATTGTTGCATTCCGATCCACTCAACGAACAGGAATAGTATGTACAGTACCTAGTAGTACTACCCCGGAAAAGAGCGTTAACAAAGAGCTCTATATATTTTTTACATTGTGTTTTACGTAACCTATGTTCATTTGTACGTATGTGAGTCACGTTTTAGTTTGTAAACTGCATATAGGAACCTTGAACTTTAGTGTTACAAGTTCTGACTTGAATTACACGATTACTGACAAATGCTTGCACTGACTGGACTGGTCCGCTCAAATCTGTTTGGTTCTTTCTTCAAAATACCATTTGAGGCACTCATCTACATTGTCCTCACATAATCAAGATTATGTCTGGACTTTAAATGAAAGAGACTTTGACCCTTGAGTTTGTTTCGCCAGTTCTTCTCAGGGGTAGGCAGATAGTAAATGTCGATTTTATTTAGCTAATTTTTGTATAATATGCCGTGTAAAAGTGGTTCCGTTATCCTATTTACAGAATAGACAATTTCATTTCATTTCATAACTTTTTTGGCAAAACGCTATTGAGTCGCGAGTGTCAGAGGGTTGCTAATAAAAAAAGAAATATTAAAGAATTTCAAGCTAATCGACTTTTCAATGCTACGTAGCAACAAATCATCTTGATGAAAATGGAACCAAAATTAACGAATACGAAAGGAACTTACCTCCACACGGTTATTTTACGTCCAACTACATCTAATTATAGCCTTGCAGTCTATAGATACGAAACTCGATTTTGTAGTGCTATCGATGACTTTTATGGCAAGTAATGGAATTAATAGTCTAAGCTAGTTAGGCACAAAACACACATATCCTGGCCACATGTGTTTTCATTATCTGCGAATTAGGCTAGTGAATGGTCGAGTAATTTACTTAGAGACTACGTGGTTAGCATATGTGAGTGGCCAGTACTTGTATGCTACTGAATTTATAATGTCGATTAAACGCAGCACGATGAGAATATTTTTTTTCTTTATTTTTATGGCAGGCTGTTTATTAGTCGAAGTTATTGACCAGAGAGAATATACTTTTTTCGATTGCTGTTGTTTCCGTAATTTGTGAATGTTATCTACGGTTATCTTCGACTCTTTGTCACATAATGGTAAAATACAATTGTAATAAAGTAGTAAGGAAGCGATATTTATAACATTACAGTATTGGATTAACAAGTTACTTATTTCGTCGATAGGGTTTTCTAGAACTAAGCTCTAGGTCTGGACTCTTATTTATGGCCAGTTAAGATTTCATAGTTCCATAACAGTTCAACAGCTACACATTCGATCAGATTTCAAAATCAAAGAGTCCAATAAAACCTCTTCAGACCAAACTACACTTTTGACACCTCAGCCTTAAAAAAACGAACAGGCAGAGACAATACTTCGGTCAGCCAATGCAGAATACGAGTGGTGAAGCGTCGTGCTGAACCGTAAATTACAGACAGACAGAGGTGAACGCTCGCACCACCCGTTGAACTTGACTCGCGGCTACCTTAACATTGCTGCGTACCGTGAAGATATTATATAAGGAAATGATCTAATCATGCGTCCTTTACCACCGTTTTAGTTGCGGTTTCGATGAAAGTTTTTTAATTGCGTTCGTATTTCAAATGTGTATTCTTTTTTTTCGTTTCACACTTTTCTGGTCTGGGGAAAGGAGTCTCTGGTTGATTGATTGGATCTTTTTGGTTTTAGATTCCATTCTACTATTAGGTCTTCATTATGAGGTCATCGATGTGTTTGTAGCACTATTAATTATTTTAAGAGTAAGTCGTTATTTATTTAAGTAATTTCTTAGAATCTTAATAGGTATAAACATGATTGTTTGCAGATATTGAACTCGCGTAGTATCTTTAGAATTTAATGTTTAACTGTGTCATTGAACGTTGACATTAGTTAAAACTACACAAATGTTAAATTACTTACTATGAGCGTTATTAGCAATATAATGTCTATTATTAAATTGTTTATCAATAAGGAAATTGTAACGCTGCACAAAACTATACCGGTATACGAATATATTACCCCACTTTGATATTTAAGTGCAAAACCCACTTGCAATCCAGCTTAGAGCGAACAAAGTGTCTCGGCAGAACGCTTCCTGTTTACGAAACGTATTACAAAACGTACCCTTCGAATATTCCGCAGCAATCAGTGGTCCAATGCGATTCCAGGGTATGGACCGTGAACCCTGCACGCACGCACCCGTGTTTGTCCGCCGTCGGATGATCCGAGGCCGATATATAAACCGTCGGCATGAACACCCGGCACCATTCGCGATTAAACGCCACCGGAGTGAGCTTCCGCAGACAGAGGCCAGTCTGACCGTCAACTGAATTGATACAATTGCTAGCCACCCTTCCGCGATGTCTGTGCTCCGTGTTCTTCTGATAGCCGTGCTGTGTTTTGCCGTGACCGTCGAGAGCAAGCCCTTCTTCGATGCAATATACGACGCTATCAACGGCAACCCGAGAAGATCTTACGGCTACAGCGGCTATGGAAACAGCGGCTATGGAAACTACGGCTACGACGGCTACGGCTATGGAGGCGGCTACCAGCAACCTAACTATGGATACAAGCCGAGGAATGTAGAGCGTGCGCCGAGACAGGGCAAGACGTACAAGGAGATCTGCAGGGTCCACTTCCCCGACTCCGTAGCGGTGCCGGGCGCGGGGGGCATCGTGTGCCCCTACTGAGGGTCAGATCGCGTGTTCTACGCTGTGGAGCGCCTGCTCCGAAGACGTAACATCATGAGGATGGGTTGAACTGGTTCGAAGCACCAACAATTCACAGATGATCTCTACTAGAAAACTTAGAATCACAGCATTTGTTTCATTACCGTTTTGATGTTATAGAATGTGATGATTTTCTTCAACCGTGTGTGCTCTGATATTTATTTTTGTAGCAGTGATTGTACTGAACGTCTCGATTATCGTAATCTTTGTCAAGTTTACGAAGTGCAAGTGTCAAGTGTCCTATTATCAATCCACGATGTTTATAATGCTAGGTCGACCTGTCCCAAATTGTGATAAGTAACTTTTGTTTTGTAAAATAGCGTGTGATACGAAGTTTATCATTGCCGTGATAACCTTGTGATAATTCCTCTATTATAGTGATTATTATAGCTACTTTAGTTTCTCTGGACACCGGACGCTTAGAACACGCGATTATAGTTTTTAAAATTGATTTGTTAATACGTAATGTGGCAAAATTGTAATTGGCTTTTTGTACTTAGATGAAAAAATTGTCTTTTAGATCCAATTGTCTTTGAACTTCCATACTTTTTCAACCAAAGCGTTTCTTTTAATTTAATGTTTAGTACAAGTTAATTTTAAGTATTGTAAATATATTTTAAGTTTTAAAATAAATGTTATAAACTTATGAGCGTGTTTCAAGTGTGTATTGCGACGTGATGTTGTGAATTAGGTCACTTTCGGGAGTGCGTGTCGTTACAATGATTTATCTGGGACACACCTCAATCAACAACCGTCTCTTTGGTTATGTACCAGTTGACAGATTGCTTTTTATTTCCTTAGCCGTGATTATCTGTGCTAATTGCAAAGGTATTTCCTATAAAGCCTTATTTGCTTGGCGCCTGCCCGCACCTTGAGCTTTTTGAGTAAAACATACAAATAATTTAGTTTACCTATGTACAAATCTGTAATTTAAAAATAGAATTAGGTAGGTACTTAGAAATTGATGAAGTGAATAAATAGTTCGCGTAGTAAATGAACAGTATCTGTGAAGAAACTCAGATTTTTCATTCATAAATAAAAATAAGATTATAGTTTTAATGAAATTATCACCATTGTACAAGTAAAGTAAATCAAGTAAATGATGATATTTCATTAAGCATTCATAACGAAATTAAAAAAAAAGAAAGCAATTAATTAATTTATTTATTTAAGTAATTAGGTACTTAATTTTTTGGGCGAACCCAATTTTTTTTTCAATAAATATTAGTTCTTTTTTAAGATTTTTCGGCTAATATTTTGGATTTAGAGTTTTCACCTGAGTACCTATGTAGGTAGTACCTACGACCTGGGTGCTCAGCTCAGCTACCAACTTGTTCAAATAAGCCACGAACTCAGAAGATGCAAAATAAATTGCAAGTTCTAAAAACATTTTAGCTATAAGTGGGAAAACTGCTTTACAAACATAATATTTACATAATATTTTGCTAATCATTGGTTATGCATTACGATACTAATAAATAGAAATAAGGAAGAATACAATTCAACCCTATTTATTAATATAATTATTTATATTTATGTGCAGTCATAAAGTATAGTCGTAACTGTCTATAGTTGTTGGTAAAGTTGCGTTGCGTTCAGTTTCGATCGTTTACGAGCGCAGGCGCAGCTGTAGCGCTGACCTAAAATACGAGGGCACTGATTTATAAGCGTGTTGGTTATTTATAATAGATATATTGTAGCTTATTATGTTAGTAATTATCGATTTATTATTTTCTGATATTCTCTACGACATCGACTTGATTAGGCAATTATATAGTTTTCAGAAGACTCGAACTTAGCGTGCGAGGTTCGATCCCTGTTAATAACTTTGTAGTGTTTATGTGTATTTTTGACCAAAACTTTCATAAATCATCTTACTTTACTAAACGTTCCTGAATTTTGTCCTCATCGAAAATTGTTATGATAAAAATGCTGCCATCCAGTGCCGCAGTGTCCATCTATTTCGTAGACCTATCTATACAGAACACAATAACAATCTCATTATATTAATACAAAACTAATTCTAATTTTAGTTCAAGCCCAAACCAAGTCAGTTATTGTATAATAAACTTTATTCCGACAGTTTTAAAGTTCTTAATACGAAATTAGTATTTAGAATTTTAACTTGGGCGTGATTTTTCAATAGTCAGATACTTTTTAATTGAAGAATATGTTGTGGTTTGACAGCTTTTGTACAGAAAATATGTCAAAGGGCTGATTTTTCAATAGTCAGAACGCTCTGATGTCGCGAAATCTCCTAAAGATCGGTAACAATAGAAAAAATATATTTTTGTGTCTCATTAGTGACAGCTCATAACTTTTATCTGAAGAATAAATAAGACCTATGACAGTTTGATATATTTTCTATACAAAAGCTGTCGAACGGCTCTTCAAATATAGGTAGAGATATCTGACTACTGACAAATCACCACTTAGAGCCGATTTTTCAATAGTTACACATTTTTATTTTTCAATAGCCACCCTTTTTAGTTTTCAGATACAAGTTATCTGGCTATTGAAAAATCAGAACTAAGGGCTGATTTTTCCAACGCCAGATAGTTTTATCCGAGGAATAATTTTGAATTTTTGACAGTTCTTCCATACAAAATCTGTCAGACGTCAATTTTATTCCACGAATAAAAATTATCTGTCGATAAAAAAATTAGCCCTAAAGTTCGAATAGGGTTCAAAATAGTTTAAATCTGGCTCTATAGATCGACATTTCTTTTCAACTTTTGATAAGGCCGTAAATGTGTTACTCCTCCATTCTTTTCGCACTAAGGCGATTGATAGATCAGCTGATGGAAATAGGTCAATAAATGACGATGATAATGGGCCAGTGGTCACACTGGGTACGCAATTGGTCGCACTTTGGACTACATGTGATGTGATCATTTGTTGTGATTTGATTAAATTGTGACTACTGGAGGTTTGAAAACAACTTAAGTTTATCTTCTTTATATAAAAAAAACAAAGTCGCTCCCGCTCCCTGTAACTTAGATCTTTTAAACTACGCAACGGATTTTAATGCTGTTTTCAGAAATAGATAGAGTGATTCAAGAGGAAGGTTTATATGTTTATATCACATGCATATTATAATAGAGAAAAGCCGAGAAATTCAAAGATTTGTAATGTGATGTCGTAACAAATATATTTTTGTGCGCTTACATTGCAAACGCTGCCGCGCTGGCTGAACCTTACGAGATATATCAAATTAATGTACTACAATTACAAATACAATTCCGTATATCTTAAAATATCAATAAAAAAAACCGCGATGGTATACTTGTTTATCTCCTAAGGATAACCCACAGTAACCATTATTACAAAAAAATTATGGGTTCCAAACCAAGCTATTTTAAACAATACAATAATATTCCTTATCCAATTAAATATTTACATTAAATACATTGTGCATTCCATGGTGTTCTAAATTGCCCTTTACAGCATATCATTAAAATGAATATCTAAAAACTTTATTTTTACAATAAAAACCTTACTAATATAAGTCCATACAATCATTATGATTTTTAGTCAGATTAATTATTCTCTAAGCAACATACTAAAGCACTAGTGTTTTAATTTTTTGGTCCAAACAATAGATTTTTTGTAAATAGATAATTGCTTCATATTTTGCAATAAGTTGCCAGCGTTGTGTCATCGCGCTTCTCTTTCTTTTCTATGCTGTCCGACAGTGACCGCGCTTTAGGTCATGTAAGCCCCTTAAGTAGCTCAAACGTGTTTCGTCAATTATCACAATTAGGCAGAAGACACTAGTGTGACACGACTGTGGCTAAAGCCGGGACTCATACTCCTGACAAGCAACTTCCTCTTTAGAACTCGATAATATAAACAATTTGATTGATAAATGCCATGCCCCAGGATTAGAATTATGTATACAAACTTCATCATCTTCAGCCTACAACAGTCCACTACTGGACATGCTGCTGGATAAAAGCCATTTATTCAGACCATTTCAAACTTATGCTAGTACAGAGCCAGCACATTAAGCTACTACAATCTGTCAAATTTCTTTAATAGATTTTCAACTTTATCGCTAAAGAATAAGGTTCAAAGTTTACGTAGCCTGGCGTCTTACATAATCATCATCATCATCTTTCTTTTGTTTTAGGAGCAGTTGGGTATAAGAAGTGTCTGTTCTACTCAAAGAGCAGGGCTTCGGGCTCATTGGGGGATTATTCCCATTATAAGGGGCACATCTCTCGGGGATCATAGAACCTGCACCAGCATCTTCGACAGACGTCATCACGTTCGTTTACTGATCATTTATTCGAAGACGGTATTCCACATCCACCATGATAAATAACATAACAAGGAAGTCGAATAGCAAAACCGTATATATAATGCGTCCGTCCAAGTTGATTAATGCGCCGGAGTTGATCACCCCCAAATCTTCATAACACCATGTAATAACAACATGGCCGCGCATACAAATTATCCTATAATATATTAAAACCATAGTCACCGCCCTTGAAAGATGCAAAATGTAGTTTATGGTACCTAACCGTCTATTTTGACTTATAAATATTTAACTGGTGTCTATGATACGATGGTAGAATTTTATATTGTTTAGGGACTTAATTAGTAATATTAGCTGTTATATAATAGGGTTTGATAGTTATCAAGCCGAACTGAACGTTATTTTTTCTGTGTGACGTTTGTATAAACCCTCGATTCAAACGATGGATATGCGTGATTCTTTTTTAGGGTTCCTTACCGCAAAAGGAAAAAAAACGGAACCCTTATAGGATCACTTCGTTGTCCGTCCGTCCGTCTGTCTGTCAGACCACAGTGTTAGACCACCTAAGCAGTTGCTAAGTAGTCTAATGGTCGAAAGCGCCACTACTGAGCGTGAGTTGGGTTCGATTCCTGCGGCGATGTGTTTCTAGATTTTTCCATTGGGAAATTCGCAGTAGCATTTCGGAGTCTGGATTTGTGCGATGTGTAAATGTTTTCCCCTAGTTTTATAACATAATTGGCGAAATGTAAATGAATGAGAATACAACACAACCGGTTTATGCTGAGAATTTGCAGTCGGCTTCGTGCTCTACGATAGCGTCAATTTTGCTGACAATTTTCCAACCGGGACCAATGAAATAAGATGTCCTCAAAACACTAATCTTGATGAGTAAAGAATGTGTCATACATTCAGTTAAGACTCCGGCCATGTTGGTGAATAATCTCATAAATCGATTAATATTCGTGGTGGCCTTAGTTTTACTCACTGGGGGTCAAGATAAGTCATTAAACCCCCTGTTTCACGTGGGCATCCTTACGTCCTGGAGAAAGCAAAGGGCTATGTTGGACTCTTTCTGGCTAAAATCACGAAATATGTTGGTTATCTTCACCACACAGTGGTGTGCTTCTGAACCTCTTGTGAAAAGTATCGATATCAAGTTTTTATACCCCTATTCTGAATCTGACGTACCTTATTCAATTGAAAACTAGCTGGAAGTTGTTCCCGGATTTGAACATTTTCCGAGAAACTTTTTCAATTTTCTTTTTGACTTAAAACCATTATTTACTGACATTTTCTTTAAAGAAATAACCAAGTCAGACCAGCCATTCTCAATTGATGCGCTTACCAGTGAACAGCATTTAATTTTATTAATATACAGGGTTATTGGTATGTCATGTACAACATTAACAACCTCTTAAGAGGTCATTGTACTCATCATTATGAACAACTTTTACTATGGGACCAAATTGTGAAAAAAAATCAGCTGATCCCTACATTTTGACGAGATATACGAACATAAATGTAGGGAACAGTGATTATTTTTTCGCGATTTCATAATGATGAGTACAATGACCTCTTAAGAGGTTGTTAATGTTTTACCAATAACCCTGTATATGTAGAGGTCAGATAGACAGTCGCTCCATGCAAAATACTGGTACCTATTCAGCTGCATCCGGTAAGACTGGAAGCTGACACCAAAAGCAGATTGATTAATTATAGATGCCTGTAAGATTTAACATCACCATATTAATCACTAGGTACTTTTTTACAACCCTATTTGTGATGACAAATCGTGGAGATAATGTTTATTTTGAAGGAAGTAATGCGTTAGTCATACCTACTACTTACTGTATTTAGTAAGGTAAAGAACCGAGTTCTTACTCAGTATACTGACAGGTATTGCGTAGAATAATGATATTTATGCTAAGTTTTCAGTATGATTGTCGATGGCTATAAGAGTTGGGGAAGGCCAATGAAATGATGGATGGAATGTGTGAATGATGATATGGTTAGAAAGGGGGTGACTACCGAGATGACGACTAATAGAGAAGTATGGAAGAAAAAGACATGTTGCGCCGACCCCAAATATATTCTTTCTGTCTTTTTTTTTTCTTTTTTTAAAAAAAACATTGCTCCACACTAGGAATTTCTCCTGTATTGTGGGTGCGTTTACAAACATTTAAATTCACATACACAAACAGCAAGACCCGGAACAACTACTTGTAGGTCATATAAATATTTGTTCCGTGCGGGAATCGAACCCGCGACACGCAGCGCAGCAGTCAATCGCTTAACCACTGCGCCAACCGTGCCGTCAATATTGGGATAAGGGCACGAGAATGATGATCTTGATGAATAATAATGATTCTTTCAATGTTAACTAGGTAATTGCACATCATCATTTCAGCCGAAATACGTCCACTGCTGGACATAGGCCTCCCCCAAGCACCTCCACTTCGACCGGTTCTGCGCTTCTCGCATGCAACGGGTTCCTGCGGCCTTCACAAGGTCGTCGGTCCACCTTGTGGGAGCCCATTTATCGCTACGTCTTCCGGTACGCGGTCGCCACTCCTTTCGGCCCCATCGGCTTAATAATTGCACTGCAATTCAGTCATTAAAAATTTATATTATATTTTTTTTTAAATTACTCTAATATTTGAAAGAGGAGTATATTGCAGTAGGTGGCGTTCTGTAGTTTCTGCCTACCCCCATGGCGATAAGGCGTGAGTTTATGTATGTGTATGTTACACTAATTAATTCAAATATAAATCTGTCTTTAAAAGGTTCACTGTTGAATTCTACGAATGAAGGGAATAGCAGGAAACTGCCAACTATTTTAATTAAATTAATGTTTAATTAAACACTTGTTCTAACGACACATGTTGTGAACTAATAAATGCATTATTTAATTGTTATCTATCCATGCATTTATTCACAAACAAACATTTAGTAAGACATGTATATGATTATAATTAACACGACCCAATCTAGACTAATATTATAAAGGCAAAAGTTTGTGACTGTGTTTGTATGTTTATTACTTCTTCACGCACAAACGGCTGAGCGGATTTGGATGAAATTTAGCACACAAATAGTTTATAACCAGGATTAACACATGGAATACTTATTATCCCGATACTCTGATGCGGGTGAAACCGCGGGGCGCTGCTAGTATAATATAATAAAGAATTTGGTTATTTTTATGTTTGTTTGTTACACTTTCACGCTAAAACGGGTGAACAGATTTGGATGCAATTTGGCATATGCGTAGACCATGACCTGGATCAGGACATATAATACTTTGATCCCAATATTCACACGGGATCGAGACTTGTACGGGTAAAACAAAGTTATAAAATAAAGACAATATTAAAGAGGTACATTGTTATGTATTAATTATCAGGTATTTGGAGGAGCAGATTACAATATATTACAATTAAATAAAGGACAACAATGTGTGCACTGATGACCAGTTGTCATTAAGGATAATTTACCTAATGAATATTAATAAAATACATATATATCTATAATATTAATCAACAATTTACAAGTACATAGGTCTATTGCGCATATTCTTCGAATAAAGTTAGTCATTGTTTTATTTTCAATATAATGGACAAATTATAAATTATTTATATTTAATTCCCAGAGTAACTTAAACTGTAGGTACACTGTCCTCCGTGGGAAGAAGTGATGTTTCGTAAACGAAAGGTTTGGTTTCTTTTTGTTACGTATTTCATTTCATTATTATTTGGATGTAGAAGTGATACAGGTAAAAGTAGAAGAAATTCGTAATGATAAATTTTAGCCATCTAAGAGCCTCAGCCTGGACATGCGTTACAGATGGTCGACTTGGAATTCCCTAAATAGACTTCGAACCCAAGTCGGCCGGAGCAAAGACAATCTCTACAGATGGAAGTTCACGGACGGCTTAGATCTCAAGTGCGTATGCGGCACCTCCGCACAGACAATGTCCCACCTTCCACCCTGCGCCGCATGCCCCGTCACCCAGGGCCGTCTTTAACCTATTGGAGGCCCTGGGCACATAAGGATCACGGGGCCCCTGTGTAGATAAGAGACAATAAGAGAAACATACTAATATTCCATAACTGGGGGGCTAGAGATTTATTGTAAATCGCACTATAAATCACTTATTTTGTCATAGAATCGGGTACTAATAATGCGTAGAATGGAACGGCGGCTGCAAATAATGTTTTTTTATAAGAGCAGGCCGGGGCCCCCGAAGATCGCGGGGCCCTGGGCACTTGCCCAGAGCGCCCAATGGAAAAGAGGGGCCTGCTGTCACCTGTGCACTTGATGATCTTATGACTGCGTTAAGGCCTACGCAGACCGGGACGGCATGGCAAGGGATTTACATTTTTACTAATGGACATTCAAACGTATCGATATAGAAATACGACATAAATTGCTATGCTTTAAAATGATGCCGTGGCATCGAAAGGGATTTCATTGCACGGCATTGAAAGATGCGCCACGGGCTCCCGCGGCGGGATGCCGTGGCGTCCTGCGGTAGGCAACGGCATGCCAAGGACTCCGGCGCTCGTTGTGACATACCGTGAGGTGAGGCGGCGGGGGTAGAGAAGCGGGGAAGCCTCTGGAATGCCGCGGTATCTAAGCGGCTAGTGTGCGCTGACTGACGGCAAAATCCCTTGCCATGCCGTCCCGGTCTGCGTAGGCCTTTAGTGAGCGGAGTTCGCGCAGCTGAATATCGGGCCAAAAATGTTTATTTTTGCCCGAACGATGGCAATAAGTTTAAATATTTTTATATACGCTGAGGAGCCTGTGGTTAAATAATAGCAGCTGCAAGGGTCGACCATCTTTACATACCGAGACCCCTCCGTGCCTCGGAAAGCACGTTGAGCCGTTGGTCCCGGCTGTCATTCGTGGATCTTTGACAGTAGTTGCGGGTCGTCAGACGCCCGAAAGTCTGACAACCAGTCTTTCCAAGAGGTATCGTATTACCCAGTCACTGGGTTGTGGAGGTCAGATAGGCAGTCGCTCCATGTAAAATACTGGTATTTACCGGTTAGACTGGAAGCCGACTCCAACATAGTTGGGAACAGGTTAAGCACATGAGTCACGACCAAGCTTTAATCTTTATAATGTTCAACGAAATCTACAAACGGCTGGTCGACACTTCCCGTGATCCAAGGGCTGGCTTTGACCTTGGCCAGAGGCTTAAGTATTGCCATACAACGTGGCAATTACCACAATATGATAGGTACTTTTCATCCCGATATTCCCACGGGATTGACATTTACGCGGGTGAAACTCGTGACGTGACTGTACTACGCCCACGTCTTTGCAAACTGTTCCTGAGACTGTTTATCAGCCACACCAAAGGCTTAACGTCCTTTCCGAGGCATGGAGGGATCTTGGTATGTAAAGATGGTCACCCATCCACAGACTAACCGCGGCAAGCGTAGCTTAACCTGATCGGTCTACTCGTGCTGCCTTTACTACTTAGCCACAACCACAAGCCCCTCGTGCCATGTATGATCGTGACTGTCTAGATATACCTCAGTTTCATAATTAAAGCAAGTATCGTCAGAAAGATAGGAATGCCCTTTCTAAAAATGTCTATGGGTATACCTACTTACCTATAACCGTATTAAAATACCATATAAGAAGTCTAGTTAATTTATAGACAGGACTGTCGATAAATCTATTAATAGATTGTATCTTATCTCTATCAATGTTTGTATGTTTGTTCTATGCGTTCCGAAACCATTGGTCAGATTGTGATGAAACTGTAGCAGCAGGCATACAACCTTCTTCAACCTACCCGAGAAGTCCATTCGGTCTGTGCATGCAAACAGCCGTCCACGTCTACGTCACGACATGGAAGCATTCACTCGCAGCCAGACCCAGATCTTCGAGAAGCCATTATGCAGCTCACGCGAGAAATTGCGGCAATGAAAATGGACAGACCAAGACAAAGAAGATCGTCATTCCGCTCAAGATCACGTTCACAATCCCGAGGGCGAACGAATTCTTACCAGCAGACGTCAGGAGATATTTGTTATTATCACACCCGTTACGGTAAAGAAGGTTGTATGCCTGCTGCTACAAAACTTTGGTAGGGTGTTCTGCGGACAGGGTTCCTAATTATTAAGACATGGGATAAAATAACAAAAAAAATCTGAGGCGGTACGAAGTTCGGTAAGTACGGTTATATATTTCAAGGGTACGTGTGGTTTAACATAACTTTGCTTGAAGTTGGAAAAGGAGCTTTTGTACGCGAAGTTTATGTTATGAAGTAGTAGTACCTTCATAATAATATTATTATATTTTCTTCTTTTATATATTTTTTATTCTCTTTATTTACTTACTGCTTCTCTTTCTAATACCTAAGTAAATACATTATAAATTATTAAAGTGATTACCTATGTATAAGATACAAATGAAATCATGTTATGGCTTTTATATATTTGTATAATATTTAAGGGGTTTGGCACTGATAGCCGAAATAAAGGCTCTGCCTAGTTCGGCTATAGATGACTACACCACGTAATCTTACCTAAATTAGCCTGTTAAAATATTTTGTAATCTATGTCTAAGTTTCTTTAAATAAACATTATTATTATTGTTATTTAACTGTCCCATTGGTGTCGTGGTCGCAAGCGCGACTGCTGAGCGTGGGATCCTGGGTTCGATTCCCAGGTCGGGCAAAATGTTATTGGGTTTTTCCCATAAAGAATTTCTCAGTAACAGAGCTTGGAAGATGGCGGTGTGATACCGCTGTGCCTTGGAAAGCACGTTAAGCCTTTTGTCCTGCGCCTGATCTCTCTCCGCTCGTGTGGGATTGGGAAATTATCAAATAACTTCTCCCGCTCTGGGCGAAGCGGGAGAATATAAGACTATTACTGACTAAAACCCACCCGTGTTCCTCCAGTTGCCTGTGCCAGGGGCCACGGTATCTCTTTCGAACAACCCACGGTGCTGACAGTGGGATTGCCGTCCCATCGGATTATGACAGTGAGGGAAGAGCGAGTGCACGTGTGTCTGCGCACACACTTGTTCACTATAATATCTCCCGCGTAGATGGCTAGTCTCCGCTGAGATTAGCTGGCAGAAATTTGGTCTGGTTGACTATTTTTTTTAATGACGACTTACTTTCTTATAATTTTGGTGTATAATAAAGCATACTTATTCTATCTCTTTCTATCTATGTACAGTCAGCAAAAGAGTTAAGTATGCAGGATCGTCGAATATAGTTGAAGTTTAGTAAGAAACCGATAGATGTGGTCGACTGAAATTTAATTTCATAAATGACCTGTTTGTTTTCTATAAATACAATAAAATTATATTCGAGAACATCCATGGGTTTCTTACTAAACTTCAACTAAGTCCGACTATCCTGCATACTTATCTCTTTTGCTGAGTACCTACATCAGAACTTATGAGAGAATCGAAGCAAAACTTTACGCAAACGCGAACATTCATTCATGGATGCTTTAACTAACATAACTGACATGTTTATACAAATACGCTTTCGCAACTTTTGACAGCGCATAAAGACGCATAGTGTGGAAAGACGAGGGTATTTTCAGTGCTAGGTTACATGGCGAAATGTTGATCACTTTTCTGACTGACCGACTTCTTGACAATTCAAAAGTGCCTGTAAATGGTTTAGTGAGGTGGCGGGACGGCTGAGGGAGAGAGCCTCCCATCCCAGCCGCCGCGGGAGACGCTCCGGGCGTCGGGAGTCACGGGACGACTCCCGGCCATCGTAGGCGCGGGCCTGCGGGCGGAGAGTAATGGGTAGCTCACCATCCGATCAGGACCAGGCCGGCGCGTACGTGTTCCACGCACGCCTCAAAGAGATGTCAGCATCGAGGAGGGGCCCCATAGGGCCGAAGCCTGCCGGACCAGCGGGATTGTCCGAAAGGGTTGCCGCTGGCCCGGAACATAAAGGGCTAAGGAAGGAACACGGGTGGGTTTTAGTCAGTAAGAGTCTGACACTCCCTTCCGCTCCACTCAGAGCGGGAGGGGTCATTTTATGATTTCCCATCCACAAAAAAAAATGGTTTCATTGAAATAAATGCTTTGAGTTCGATGTTAATATACAGATCTGCCCAACCTTTCAGTTCATACAAGCGTGATGTTATGTGTAGGATGATACCGTATCGTATAACGTATTAACAGTACTTCTCAGTCCCCTGGTTACATATGACCAGTTTTCCAAATGCCTGTAGGCCGCGTACAACTAAAATACCGGCCTATAGATGCGGCCCGAGAAAAGTTCGAGCACCACTGTTTTCGAGCAAACAGGCCTGAAACTGGCCTGAAACAGGCTGAAACAGTTACAGAAGATAAGACCGTGTTCGACAGCCGGCTACAGTTCGACGTAGATCTTTGTCGTACTTTGTTGTTTTCATTACTTACCCACTTTAAACGGAGTGTTTGAGATGGATCTGTATAGAGCTGTTGAATCCCCTGAAAGTATGTGAATTATGGACATTTTAAGAGAGCAGTGGTGGCCCCGTGTTAGCAGCTGCGACTTACGAGTTGTAGGTCGTAGGTTCAAACCCAGACAGGCGCTTTTCTTTGTGTAAATTATTTCATCACCACTGCTCTCGAAACGGCGAAGGAAAATATCGTGAGGAAACCGGCATGTCCTAGAACCAAACATTCGAAGTCATGTGGCATCTACCAACCCGCACTGGGGCTGCGTGATGGATTATGGCCCACTCCCTCTCACCAAGAGGAGGCCTGTTTCCCAGAAGTATAGCTAGGTTAGACAAAGACAAAGACAATTTTGTCTTTGTCTTTGTCTAACCTAAGCTGTTAGGTATATAATTATGTTCCTTTATGTTATATGTTCCCAACATTATAGCTGAATATGCATGTATGGACAGTCAAATGTTATTTAATACCTATTCAGGTACTGTTGACTGAAATATGTTGTTTATGTTTTTCACGAATTTAGATAAAACCTTTTTGTTTTTCCTCAAAAGGAAACGAAACACAAAAGGGGATTGGTTATCATTATCACAAACTTTTTGCAAATTGACATTGATTATACTTAAATAATTATCAAAGAAAAATAGTTAACTTTATTTGACGATGTCAATAAATTGATTCTCATTTGTTATCACTTTAATTTCCACACAATGATGACACATTGAGTAATTACTCATATTTTAATTGGTATTAGTACCTAGAGCTACATACGCAAACACTAACGATAACGTATTTATTGTTTATTCCTGAACACTGAACAAAAATGGCAAAACATGATTATTAAATACGACGAAGCATTGAAGGGTAACCGGATTTAAATAATACCTATATTATTTATTAACTAGCTTCCGCCCGCGACTTCGCCCGCGTGAAATTTTTTTTTACATAAAATATATCTCCGGACCCATGTCATAATCAGCCTATAACGTTCCCACTGCTGGGACACAGGCCTCCTCTCGATGAGAGGGAGTGGGCCTTAATCAACCACGCGGGCCCAGTGCGGGTTGGCAGATGTCACATGTCTTCGAATTTTTGGTTCTAGGACATGCCGGTTTCCTCACGATGTTTTCCTTCACCGTTTTTGAGAGCAGTGGTGATGAAATAATTATATAATAGTGTCATTGTTCCCAGCCAAATGAAAAATTATTTTTTCTTCACCGTTTTGAGAGCCCCAGGACCCATTGCGTCGCATCGCATTATAGGTATGCCGCGCTATTACTTCGTTTTCGCTTAGCGTTTTGTCTGACCAATTTTTAGGGTTCCGTACCCAAAGGGTAAAACGGAACCCTAGATTACTAAGACTTCGCTGTCCGTCCGTCCGTCCGTCTGTCTGTCACCAGGCTGTATCTCAAGAACCGCGGTGGCTAGACAGTTGAAATTTTCACAAATTATGTATTTCTGTTGCCGCTATAACAACAAATACTAAAAACAAAATAAAATAAATATTTAAGGGGGCTCCCATACAACAAACGCGATTTTTTTGCCCTTTTTTGCTCGATATCTGTCACCAGGCTGTATCTCAAGAACCGCGGTAGCTAGACAGTTGAAATTTTCACAAATTATGTATTTCTGTTGCCGCTATAACAAAAAATACTAAAAACAAAATAAAATAAATATTTAAGGGGGCTCCCATACAACAAACGTGTTTTTTTCGGCTTTTTTGCCTTGTGGTACGGAACCCTTCGTGTGCGAGTCCGACTCGCACTTGGCCAGTTTTTTCTTTTTACTCGGCTCTTAAGGGTCGCAGCGTGATTTTAAATAGCCAATAACCTTCCTCAAGAATGGATCTATGAAAGACAAAAAAAAAACAAATCCATCTAGTAGTTCCACAGATAAGCGCGTTTAAACAAAAAAACAAACTCTTCAGCTTATTACATTATTATAGATTTATATACTTTTTCTTTCTCTGCGGAAGTAATTATGGTAATTTGAGACGAGTCAAAAATGAACCCGTTTGAACCCGGAATAGTATAATGGTCAACGAGGACGACCACTACGCATATTTTCGGTAAGTTGCACTGACCTCTTGTAACCCCGTATTATCTTGTCAGTATCGTGAAATCCCATCTTTGCAGGAATCGAATACATACTTTAGGGGCTTGTTTTTTTTTTTTGTATTTTTTTGTGTTAGAAATGCGATCTTCGTCGGGAGAGGCATACGTCCAGCAGTGGACTGCGATAGGCATACATAACTATAGTCCGATTTTTAATTAGCTGCAGTAAAATGACACTTCTTACTGCAATTTCGTTTAAAAAATGTTGCCACACTATCTCTACTAGTGATGTGATTAAAACGCAATGAAACATCGTTTTAAATTAGATAGAATTTTTAAATTCGAAATTGACCAATTTTGATTTAACCGTAAACAATCAAATATTCTTTGTATTGATCGGATAAAAATATATTTTGTAGTTTCAAATCAGCATAAATTCATAGTCTACTAAAGATAATTTTGTTTAAAATTTTACCCTGAAACTACTAGATAATATCGATCTAAGAAATATTTTTTTAAATAAATTAAAGTTTTCATTAGGAATAACGTTTACTATACAGGATAATTTGCAAAACATCAAAAACCTCCAAAATAAGAATATTTAAAAGATATGTCAGTGATTAGAATTAATAATTAATTCCAATCCGATCACTGATGTGATGACAAAACAGTAATTAGGCATTGCTCAATGTTTTTGTTGTAAACTTATATTATCCTGAATTTCATTATAAATATCCTCTCTAATAAAATCAATTTCACATGGGTCGATTTTCAACTGAATGTTACTTGATTGAATCGATTATTTTGTCACATCACTATTTAAATATCGTTAAAAAGTGGTAACACATAAGCTGTCATTTTACTGCAGCTAATTGTAATTTAAAGTCCGACTGTAGTAGGGGTAAGACCAGAGACACAATTGAATCGATGAAAAATGGAGAACCTATTTGTTACGAACTTCCGTATTTAGATACTAATTATTATTCCTGTTACCATACGAAGTTAGAAATATTTATTATTATATAGTTTTGTTAAAAAAAAAAATAGTAGCTTATTCTGAATGCAACCGACTTTAATAATGAATCTGGTCGAAATAGGATATTTTAACTCGTGACAAGAATATTTAAGTTTCGTTTTATGATATTTAGTTTGAGGTTTATCCCCCACGTTCGTTCAGATAATTTGTTAGTAGGTATTAACACTCATACACAGCATATTAAATGTGGAAGAGAATGAGGCAGGAGAACCAAGGTAGCCGACATAACCCGAAGAATTGTCAACTTGATTGGCAGTGGGCAGGGCTCATTGCTCGCAGAACAAATGGCCGATGGAGCCGAAAGGTTCCGGAATGGCGACCGCATACCGGAAGGCGTAGCGTTGGAATCCTCCCACGAGGTGGACCGATGACCTGGTGAAGACCGCAGGAATCCGCTGGATACGATATGTGCAAAACCGATCGAGGTGGCGATGTCTGGGGGAGGCCTATGTCCAGCAGTGGACGTCTTTCGGCTGAAATGATGATTATAAAACCTTTACAAAAAAATCTCAAAAATACAAATAATTAAAATTATGCCGTATACTATACTGCCGTACACTTTATTTGCCGTACACTATATTCGTTACTGTGTGCACATAAATAATAAAATAAATAAAAGGTAAGTCGACTTAGTGTGCAGTGTGGTATCATCATCTCTATGTAATGCCAAACTGTCAAAGTAACATATCGTATCGATTTATAGAGGGACAGCTTCATCAATCAAAGTACTGGACTTATTTAGCTATCTGTAGGCTCAGCAGCTTGACAGCTCCTCTAACTTAGTTCGGAACAAGGTTCGATGATATTTTTGTATGGTTGAGAGGTGCTTTTGTACATAAATTTGGTTCTTGGAAACTTACCTTCCTATTAGTAGAAGGTATTAATATTGCACATTTAGCTGGGGATTGCAGTGGGGTGACTTTTAAGAATAAGATTTAATGAATTTTGCTAGGTTTACATTCAAGTGGATTGAATTCACACTAGGATTACCTGTGTTGTGAGATCCAGGCTTATTCGTTCCGTTAACAATTTTATTTTATTCTCAATCTGTAAAAAAATACTTCTAATTTCGCTACATTTTGATAAATTTTTGACATTTGTTTGTCGCCGAGATGAGACTGCGGCTAGATTTTTAACGTTTTAAATTACGAGAATTGGCTTTCAGGTTGTTCACTTTGCATTTTTTTGTGTTAGATTTAGTATTTTGTGAAGACCAATCACCCAAAGGGCAATGGAGAGGGCTGTGCTTGTAGTTTCCCTGCATGATCGAATCAGGAATGAGGAGATCCGCAGGAGAACCAAGGTAACCGACATAGCCCGAAGAATTGCCAAACTGAAGTGGCAGTGGGCAGGGCACATTGCTCGCAGAATAGATGGCCGATGGGGCCGAAAGGTTCTGGAGCGGCGACCGCGTACCGGAATACGTAGCGTTGGAAGGCCTCCCACAAGGTGGACCGACGACCTTGTGAAGGCCGCAGGAACTCGTTGGATGCGAGAAGCACAGAACCGGTCGAAGTGGAGGTGCTTGGGGGAGGCCTATGTCCAGCAGTGGACGTCTTTCGGCTGAAATGATGATGAAGATGTAGACCAATGGCTTAAGGACTTTGGGTGTAAAATAGGAATACCTCAGCCATGGGTGTAAAAGTTTTATTATAAAGATTCTACAACTCTTTCTTCTCTACTAAAGTTTTATTATGAATTCTACCTCATCAGTTAAAAACGTATACTTCTGAAAGAGAAGAAGTATAACTGAAACAACGAACTCGAACAGGTTGCTCCACATTGTGGAAACTTATCAACTCCTTGGATGTTTCGCAACACAACTTTAGCAGTACTTACCTCAACACTCAGACATGGCTCACACTATGCGACATGCGACTGCGACGTCTGTGACACCTCGACGACTAGACATAACGACAGGCAGCAGCCGATAATTTTCATAAAATTGTTCACGACGACATATCAAACTATACATTTCCAGTTTTGTCTGACCTCGCATCTTCTACAATGAGAAGTCAGCTTATACTGGAAATGTATAGATTGATATGTCATCGTGCGTACAGGTTAGGCAGTCGGACGCTCTCGCTATACTCGTCGTAGCAACTAGACGCACGGTGCACGCGCAAGCCCGATGATTATCATGCGAAGGCTACTAGAGAAAAAACTACTATTCAATAAGGGAATTAGAGGCTCCATATTCACTCAAAAGAACACGACCGTCTCGAATACTCAAAGAAAATTATCGCTTCCTGCACGACGTCTGTCGTAACGACTAGTCGCAGACGCAAACGATAGCTCTGCGTCTAGGCGTATCGATAAGACGCAGACGAAAAGGACACCTATGCGTTTGCGTAGCGACAAGACGCACAGTTTGCGCAAGCTCTTACTTAGCTTGTATTTGTAATTCCAATGCTGCACTTTAAAAAAATATTTCTGCACGTGCAACACTTGGCAATGTCTGTGGCACTTGCAAGACGTGTTTAAAACTAGGTTTTTTGTGTGAGATATAAATAAAACCAGGTGTAATTAAGAACATGGTAGGTATTAATTGCTGGTATAATAAGGATGCAAGTTTTTTTTTTCTAATGTTAAAACATAAGAGGGTTCTGCTGTGGTTAAGTAATAACAGCCACACAGGTCGATCGATCAGGTTAAGCTAAGCTTGCCGCGGTTGGTCGTAAGACTCTTCCGTGCCTCGGAAAGCACGTTAAGCCGTTGGTCCCGGCTGTCATTCGTAGATCTTTGACAGTCGTTACAGGTCGTGAGAAGCCCGAAAGTCTGGCAACCAGTCTTATCAAGGGATATCGTATTATCCAGTAACTGGGTTGTGGAGGTCAGATATGTAAAATACTGGTATTCAGCTGCATCCGGTTAGACTGGAAGGCGACCCCAACATAGTTGGGAAAAGGCTAGGCAGATGATGTTTATTGTGTTTTGTGGTAGCAAAGTTACACCTAAGTATCCATTTAAAAACAGAATTATTTATCTACTTCATGTTTGTAATTATTAGCTCCGGCAAGTTGAGAGACTATCATTATGATTTTCGACTGAATTCTGTGTGAAATCATTAAAAATCTCGTAAAGCACACAAAATTAGAGACACGCATATAGGTGCATAAATTACCCACACGTTTCAGATCAAGGACAAAACAATTCGCTATATCTACCGATTTCTCAAACCTCTGCAGCTAGTTTTCTGAGACCATTATTTCCTTCGAGTGCCTTAGAGAATGTGGAGTCGACAATATGACAGTAAATTAAATCATATTACCAGTGATTTTTATTTACTGTCGTATTGTCGACTCCACATGATTTATTTATTATTTTTAGCTTATACAGGGTTATTGGTAAAACATTAACAACATCTTAAAAAAAAATCTCTCTTTTTAAAATTGTCGAATAAATTGTAACATAGAAATAAGTAAGTTATTATTAGGGTTCCGTACCCAAAGGGTAAAAACGGATCCCTATTACTAAGACTTCACTGTCTGTCCGTCCGTCCGTCCGTCTGTCTGTCACCAGGCTGTATCTCAAGAACCGCGGTAGCTAGACAGTTCAATTTTCACAAATTATGTATTTCTGTTGCCGCTATAACAACAAATACTAAAACAAAATAAAATAAATATTTAAGGGGGGCTCCCATACAACAAACGCGATTTTTTGCCCTTTTTTGCTCGATATCAATAATGGCAACAGGGTAGGCACTTGAAATATTCACAAAATACTCAGTTGTATTTTTACTTTAATAATAAATAATAAAATTAAAATAAAATAAATATTTAAGGGGGGCTCCCATAAAACAAACGTGTTTTTTTCGGCGTTTTCGCCTTGTGGTACGAAAACCTTCGTGTGCGAGTCCGACTCGCACTTGACCAGTATTTTTTTAAATAAACCTATGGGTTTTGCTGATCTTTGACTAACTATAGTGAATAAACTATTGGATATATTAGACTGATTTTTGTATGCAGACTGGGAACGTCATAGGATATACAAAATAGTCGTAATTAATTGTCATCTCCACCTTGTAGAATGCCAGAATAAAGAATATCAATTGATCGACTACTAATAATAAAATTGATTAAGTAATCAGCCTACTTACAACCGCCTGGCCTGTGTTTGTTGGGACACAGACCATGGCCCACACCCGAGAGAGTAAAGAAAAGGGAAAGAAATTGGTGGATTTGGAGAGCGCAGATCCACCAATTTCTTCTCAGATTTACAAAACGAAATACGACTAAATAACCAAAGACATGAAATATAACAGTCTATGTGGGACTTAGTAATCTCGCAGGGATGTCCTGATTAGTCCCGGAGTGCGGGATTAGCTCCGAATCCCGTTGCACGAGGCTTTACATCACATTTGTTTATTA
This sequence comes from Oligia latruncula, assembly GCA_948474745.1. NCBI lineage: Eukaryota > Metazoa > Arthropoda > Insecta > Lepidoptera > Noctuidae > Oligia > Oligia latruncula. Next base: position 16,375,808 of record OX419689.1, on the reverse strand, counting down.
GCCGCTTCATACTGCAGCCTCGCTTTAGAGGATTTTGTACTGAAAACTTTGACGTATTTACAGGATTTCCAGAGAGCTTAGCTGTTTTCTTCGTTAAATATCTGGACATTTATAGAGCTTGTGGTTTTGCGAGTTTTAATTAACGTGCAATGGGTGGGATTCTGGTTAGCATGTCATAAACGCGTCCTGCCTTAAGTACCTCGAGAATCTGTGTATTCATCAGAAAAATAAATAAAACACAAATTTGCTTTATCGTCACTTTATCCATTCAGGGAGTCGAATTTCGGACTTTAGACAAGGCCACCTGGACTTGATGATAGTAGGTACTGTAAAGGTTGTCTGCTAAAGTCGACCTTATGTAGTGCAGGCTGGCAATAAAATAACTGGTTGCATTCGAACAGTTAAGCTAGTTTAGAATGAGTTTTCAAAATACAAACCTAATACAAAATTAGGTATTTGTTTAGAAGAAGACAGTGATAATATATCCGGAGTGAAAAGACTTGTAAAGCTTTGAATAAACGTAGAAAAAATAACGTTGTATGATTTCTACAGTACCCTCAACCAATATCACTACGTATTTAAATTAGATTCAGGAACGAATAGAAATTCTTTGATAAATCTTTTTGACGTCGAAAATTCCTGTAAACCTTTTCTGATTAGTTTATTTTAGACGCAGTTTCTACTTTCAACTCTATTATTTCTGGGAATATGGTTTAAAAACGTAGAGATGATGAAGCCTGCAGGTACAAACCAGTGGTTAACATTATAGATAGGTTATGTATGTCGAATTAATTAGTGGTTGGATCAAGTGGGTTAGCTCGTTTAAATTGACCTACACCTAATAACGGTTGTATGTACTTACTTACTTGTATTTATTTGTTGTACCTGGTTGTACCTGACTTGATTTCCGTACGTCCTTTTCGGGTCATCATCATCTGCCTAGCCTTTTCCCAACTATGTTAGGGTCGGCTTTCAGTCTAACCGGATTCAGCTGAATACCAGTCAGTCAGGTAGGCAGTAAAACCCAGGTAGGTAGTTACCCAGTAACTATTGGGTAATACGAAACCACATGGTAAGACTGGTTGTCAGACTTTCGGGCTTCTGACTACCCGTAACGGCTTAACGTGCTTTCCGAGGCACGGAGGGGTCCCGGCATGTAAAGATGGTCACTCATCCACAGACCAACCGGGCAAGATCGATCGACCTGTGTGGCAGTTATTATTTAGCCACGGGCCCCTCCTTTTGGGGTAACCACTGAAAATCAGCGCTGTGCTGTGAGTCCCCCATAGCACAGCATCATGCTGAGTGGTAGCCTTCTTGTCACAGTCATGACGTGCAGCTGTCGACTATTTCTGTTTTGTGCTCCTGATTATAGATCTATTTTGTTTTTATTTTTCTTTATTATTCGAGTTATTTATCGTTTATAAATGAGCTGTTTGTTTTCTATTAATAAAATTAAATTTTATTCGAAAACATCCATCGGTTTCTTTAACTAAACTTCAACTATACCCGACGATCCTGTATACTGCGGTGCTATTCTGTAAAAATCTCACCGTGAAAACTTAGGTGAAGTGAGCGTGGAGTGAGCTGTCAATAGTGTCAATTCCTCGCAAAAAAAAACTCACTTCACCTAAGTTCTCACGGTGAGATTTTTACAGAATCGACCGGCTGATCTCTTTTGTTGACTGTACATTATTTAACGGTTAATTTGTACATGAGTGATTTAGTTCGATTATGGAGAACTAGTTACCATTTAAATGTCATTGTTAACAAATGATAATTATTCAAATAGCAGCGGAAACGTTACACTGGACATGAGTTCATTAATAAAATTTTATTGTCAACTAATTATGCAGTTAAATCAATATTTATGATAAAATAATGTTTGTCTATATAATAAAAAATAATGTTATATAATTAATCATAATTAATGTTCGTATATATAATAAAGTAGCGTGGCGTGTGGCGCGCTATAGGAGAAGCCTATGTCCAGCAGTGGACTGATGTAGACTGATAAATCGATCAATCAAAGAAAAAAAAGTTTTGAGTATGTAATATAGAGGTACCATTTACCGGGTAATATGTCTTTCATTGACTTGAATGTGCCCGCCCTGGCGGCTGATAGTATGTCATGCTTACTCAAATGTCTCGCTGACGGTGGCGTGTGTGTTTGATTATTTAGCTCCCTTTAAAATGGTTAAGCTGAATGGTGCTGATCTATGCGTCATGTTCATGAACGGGCGCCGTCAGTTAGGGCTGGTCATCTCTTAGCTGCCTCGGCTTATTTTTAATTAATTTATTTTTGGCTTGTTTTGTTACTATTTGCTGTACTCTGGACGCTTTTAACGCGTACGTCTTATCGTTCTCACATCATCATCTGCCTAGCCTTTTCCCAACTATGTTGGGGTCGGCTTCCAGTCTAACCGGATGCAGCTGAATATCAGTATCTTATCGTTCTCACATATACACAAACCCACAAACGTCATTAATGTTGAATTTATAATTAATTCAACATTAATGAGGTTTGTGGGTTTGTGTCTAATAATTTTGTAAAAATAATAATTTAAAAGAGTGTCCATGGAGTTTCTTGCATTCTTCCGTTCTTCTCCATAGGTACCTACCTACGCTTTGGAATGGGCAACTAGCTTCATATTTTCTGACTGACCGACTTCTTGACAATTCAAAAGTGCCTGTAAATGGTTTAATTGAAATAAATGCTTTGAGTTGAGTTGATCAATTAAATTCTTCATTTGATTCAGACCAAAGATCCATAGAGTGTTACTATCACCTTAGCCTAACGGTTAGTAAATAGAACCGTGGCACTCCGGGAGTGTCGACAGAAGTGAAAACTTGAACAATTACGTGTGTATTTTTTTAATCGTCTTATAGACAAAACACGCGCGGTGTCGGTCACGGTAAGTGTCGCGAGTTCAATGGCCAAACTCAAGGTGGCAGCACTTTCCATACATGCAAATTTTACCACAGAGTTGTTACTCTTTTCCTCTATAGTTACTCTTTGATTGTATCGCGCCTGGTATGTTTGCGGAAGCGAGGCTAGATGACTTTTAAGCCGTCATGCGCAGGAGTAGTCCTAACAACATACTTGCTACACTGACGGACCAAATTGATGGGCCATTTATTACACACTGTGGGCGGGTAGACATATGCGCACAGACGTCCATGTCGCCAATTAATTTGTTAAATTACTGAAGTGAAAACTTCTTTAGTCGCGCTGGGCATTTTTTGACATGGGAAAAACCATTGAACTCGCGACACTGTTACCGTAACCGACACCGCGCTACATTCGGATGTGTTCGGCTGTCCTCGGGATGTACTTGGTAAAGTATTCTGTTTGTGTTTTGTTTTGACGATTAAAAAAATAGCACACGTAACTGTTCAAGTTTTCACTTCTGTCGATACTCCTGGAGTCCCACTGTTTTTTTTTGTTTACATACTAAAAATTTCTACGCTGAGGGTCTAGAAACGTGTTGAGTTCATGGTTACAGTTTGCGCGCCGATGTCACAGCCACCCCCTGTATATCTGTACCAGCCAACTGGTTAAATTAGCCGTTTAGTTAACCGCCTGGCTTTTGGAAGTAGTGCTCGCCTCGCTTCGCTCTCTCGGGTCGCACGCGGTTGATCACAGTTCTAACCTAACCCATTTGGTCGGGGTGCCCTGGTCTATTTACTGCGACCAATTCTGCTCGCGCGTGATTGGTTACAGTTCCAACCTAAACTATAATTGAATATCATTCAGGCCGTTCGTTCAACGGCCGCCGTTTAGTTAAAAGGCTAGGCGGTTAACTAAACGGCTAATTAAACCAGTTGGCTGCGACATATTCACCACAAAAGCTACATTATTAATTACCAAATAGGTAACGTTACTGTCTTTGTACCTATCTGGTATCTACGTGCTACCAAACTATTGAAGCCCTCAAAGGAAATTAATGACCCGCTACAGGTATTTAAATGTACTTAGACACACGTGAAATGGGAATACGTTTTAATAAATATCTAATATTCATGTAATTTCCTTCTTGATAGCGCCTACGCAAACTGTTTGAGCAGTATGTTGTGAAATGGGGATTTGCTATAATATTTACGTGATAGAGTTTATTTTACGGTGGGTAACTACAGTTTTTAATGCTGAGCTTTAATTAGCCAAAAATGCTATGGTTCTTAATACCTAATTTATGTAGAAGTACGTGGATACGGCTAACCAGATGCAACTGAATATCAGTATTTTACATGGAGGATTCTGCCTATCTGACCTCCACAACCCAGTTACTGGGACGTAGGTATCCTTAACAAAACTCAAGAAATCAATGTGTTTTTTGTAAACCATTTTGAAAGTAATTCACAAGATTTACGTAGTAGCCAATATGTTAGGATTTATATTTGACTAGCTGCGCCCCGCGGTTTCACCCGCGTAAATGTCGATCGTGTGGGAATATCGGGATAAAAAGTAACCTATATGTTAATCCAGGGTGTCCGCTACCTCCATACAAAATTTTATCAAAATTGGACCAGCCGTTTGAGCGTGAAGAAGTAACAAACATATAAACACACACACACACTCACAAACTTTCGCCTTTATAATATTAGTGTGATAGAGCTTTAGATCCTCATTTTATTGAACCCATTCCTGCCTGGTTACCCGCAGTGTATCAGGTAGGTACCGATAGACTTCCTAAAATGTTTCAGCGGCAATTAATTAACACCAATACATTCTTCAGAAAACATTTGTTTTCGGTTCAAGACGAGGGCATTTTATCACAGACGATGACTATAGGAAACGTGGGCTCCTTGAAATTCTTACCCTTTTTACTGCTTGACATCTTCGAGGCGAAGCGTCTGGAACTTTGACCTAGGTACCCTTAATTATATTTTGTAAACTAATGTAGTCAGTTTAATAGATTTTTTACCAATGTATCTTTAAAATATTTTGCCTCTACTTAAGGGGTTTACAGGACCTAAACGCAAGATTTAGAAATAATAAAAGTAAGTATATGATCGACTACCGTAAACAAAATCAGAAATATATATTATATTCTTCAGGATATATGCTAGGTAGATAGTGTGTTGAAAACATAATACAACTAATTTGATACGATAGAAAAATATCATGAAGATACCTCTAAAAACTTTCTTTTTACAATAAAAACCATACTTTCTTTATACATACAATCATTCTGATTTTTGTCAGATTATTGTACAAGCAACATACTAGAACTCTAGTGTTTTTTAATTTTTTAGTACAAACAATATATTTTTTGTAATTAAATAATTGCTTCATATTTTGCAATAAATTACCAGAGTTGTGTCATCACGCTTCTCTTTCTTTTCTATGCAGTCCGACAGTGCCCGCGTTTTAGGTCATGTAAGCCCCTTAATTACTACGTAGAGCCCTGACACAACTGGAAGGCGTCGCAGCAGACCCCATAAAAGAAGGCGGGACGAGCTGGAGCACTTTAGCCCTGGATCTAAAAAGCTGGGAGTCATGGGGAGAGGTGTTTGTCTAGAAGTGGGATAATGCAGGAAGTCTAAGTTGAGGTTTGTTTAACTTGAAATAGGGTGGGGTGTGTAGCACTGCGCACTTTTACTATAGTAACACTGTTTTTATAAAGAACAGTGGTGGCACAGTGGTATCGGCCCCAACTTACGAGTTCGTGAGTTCGAACCTAGCTAGGTATGCACTTTACTTTGTGTATATTATTTCATCACCACTGCTCTCAAAACGGTGAAGGAAAACATTGTGAGGGTTTCCTCACAATGTTTTCCTTCGGCATACTTATCCTAAAATCAAAAATTCAAAGACATGTGACAATCCGCACTGGGCTCGCGTGGTGGAGTATGGCCCATTCCCTCTCACAGAGGGGGTCTGTGTCCCAGCAGTGGGAACATTATAGACTAACTATGTTATGCTTATACTGTTTTTGTTCAGTAACTGATAGCTTAGATTTGTACTTGCTAAAAAGGGGAGAAAAACGGACAAAATATAGAAAAACGAGTTTATTTAGTGTAAAAAGATCATTTGTACAGACGCTTGCATTTCAGTTTCCTTCCATCAAAAAACGTAAATCGAATTTGAAACAGCAAGGGGTTTCCAATTAACACCTATCTATAGGAAAACGTACCTCGATCAGTTCATTAACGACCAACCAATAATACAAAAGATAACCCATAACGAATAGATAACCAACACAATATACGCAATTTTATTGTTCGATTATATTCGCTTTCCGCATGATAGATTTAATCGGAAACGATAATAATATATACTCCCAGCGGAACCATTGCTATTTGACATAGATCTTATGATATTATTGAGGGTAAATATTGGTATTCTGAGAATGGAAATCAATGTAAGTGAGTGAGAGTTTCGTAAGCTGGTGTATGTAGTGCCTCAAGCTGGGCTGGAGCGACTGCCTATCTGACCTCCACAATCCAGGTACTGGGTAATACGATACCCCTTGGTAAGACTGGTTGTCAGACTTTCGGGCTTCTGACTACCCGTAACGACTGTCAAAGATCTACGAATGACAGCCGGGACCAACGGCTTGACGTGCTTTCCGAGGCACGGAGGGGTCTTAGTATGTAAAGATGGTCACCCATCCACAGACCAACCGCGGCAAGCGTAGCTTAACCTCATCGATCGACCTGTGCGGCTGTTATTACTTAGCCACGGGCCCCTCTAATGTTTTTCTAACCGGTTCTTTGGTATTCCCACTACTCTTAAATCCATCGACATTCATACTCAGAACTTTCCTCACGACATTTCTCCGTATCACAAATAAATAACAGATATTTATTTATTTAAAAGAAGAAGAAAGAAAGAAAGAAAAATGCGTTTATTGGCATTACAGCAAAATAAATACACCTTAAAACTATAAAAACAGAAAACAAAGATTATAATGCCAAAAGGGCCTCAGCTCAGCATAATGTCAGATGACAACAGCTGTACCAGCTGACGCTGATTTTCAGCTGCAACCTACGAGTGCCATACGCTGGAATAACAAACACAAAAAGAAAATTCCTGATATTTTCAAGTAAATCCTGGTAAAAACATCTAGTAATTTCACAAACAAACCCTGTATTTTAAGTATGATACAGCGAATGCTGCAGCGAGGACAATTTTCCACTACGTTCATCAAACCAGACGCCATTTTTCTTTTAGTATCTCTTTGTACAGCTGTAGGGAATGAAGAACTGCTTTTAAGTTTACATTCTAGGAAAAACTTATGACTTCGAGCTGTTGATGTAAAGGATACTTTTTGTATCTAGCACTAGTTCAGGGGGGCCTAAAAAGGCCACTTTGACAGAATCATAAAAGGATAACATTATGAATCATAATGGACAGTTAACTGTTAAGTTAATCGTATCAAATCCCATTGGTGAAGGATTTTTCAGTATTTTTTTTTTCTGTGCTAAAATACCAATCAATCCAATCCCAATCTCTTTGATTATACCTACGTAGTGCAGCGAAAAAAAGAAAAACACGGACTGTCTTCGTCTTATTACGATTCATAATGTTATCCTTTTATGATTCCGCCAAAGTGGCCGTTTTAGGCCCCAGTAGTAAGATGTATGTATTAATATGTAGTAAATTATATAGAACGAAAAATATGTATATAATAATAAAATGTACGTATACAAGCTTAGCTCTGGATCCTATTTTGTTGGTCCTTGTAATAAAAAACTTGTATTAAAATAGTAAAACAAATTAAACTTTTGTTCCATCATCTGACATAGTTGCCTGGAAGAGATCGCAGAAAGTGATAAGGCCGCCCATTGTATATTTTTAATGTTCGTTCAAATATTTTTTATTATGTATTTTTGTGGTGTTCATTAAAGTATATACACAAAAGTAGTATTATTACTGATTGTAACCAAGACTACAATATAATGTAACTAAAACGCGCTGGTAGGTTACCACAGTTTATTTTCACATTCAATCGCAAAATCCAAAAGTGAATTCAACCAGATGTCAAACCTGACAGACCTACTAGAATTTAGAATACAATTAATGTTCCGAAAGAAGGTGATATGCTGCACTGTAACGAGTTCGATTCGCAACCAGTGCCGTAATTAGCCTTTTATGCGCCCGGTGCGAGCTGCTATATCCGCGCCCTTTTTTTTTTTTCGGATGGGAGATCATCAAATGACCTGCTCTGGGTGGAGCGGAAGGGAGTGTCAGACTCTTACTGACTAAAACCCACCCGTGTTCCTTCCTTAGCCCTTTATGTTCCGGGCCAGCGGTAACCCTTTGGGACAATATCCCGCTGACCCGGCAGGCTTCGGTCCTAAGGGGCCCATTCCTCGATGCTGACATCTCTTTAAGGCACGCGTGGAACACGTACGCGCCGTCCGGCACGGGCCTGGTCCTGATCGGACGGTGAGCTACCCATTACTCTCCGCCCGCAGGTCCACGCCTACGGAGGCCGGGAGTCGTCACGCGGCTCCCGTAGCCCGGAGCTTCTCCCGCGGCGGCTGGGACGGGAGGCTCTCTCCCTGAGCCGTCCCGCCACCTCCTTTGCTAGCATGACTGCTTCGCAGAAGAAGGTGACTGCCTCCCACTCCCTCTCGCCCCGGACCATGGCTTACACCAGGGCCGGACGCGAGAGGTCGCCGCCGCTGCTGATCGCCTCTACAAGGAAACGGCGGTGCTCCGCCCAAGCGGGGCAGACCTCCACCGTGTCCTCTGGGCGATCCTGGCAATGGTGACACCCGGGCGTTTCCTCCCGCCTGATGATGTGCAGGAACCTCCCAAAACTTCCGTGTCAGGCGGATCTGCGTCAGGCGGTAGGTGAGGGCACCGTGGTGCCTCTCTAGCCACTCCTCAAAGAGGGGTCTTATCGCCACTATCGTGGCGTGCCGTGCGCTGGGTTGCGACAGTCGCTCTTTCCATGTCGCCATGAGGTCACGCCGGAGATCCGTCCGCTCCGCCGCGATTTGCCGCGGAAGCGGATTTTCCCCCCTGCGTAGTGCCTCCGCGCGCCACTAATACAGGCGCGCGAGGACTATCCAGATCCCATGGCGGCAGTCCGGCAAGGAGGCTTGCCACCTCGCCCGAGATCGTGCGGTAGCCCCGGATAAGCCTTCTGGGGCGCGTTCAGGTAGTGGGCGGCTCGCCGCCGCAGTGAACGCGCCCACACCGGGGCCCCGTATAGGGCCATGGACTGCACGACCCCCGCGTAAAGCCTCTGGCAGGAGGCGTTTGGCCCCCTCAGGTTGGGCAAGAGCCGCTTGAAGGCGGTCCCGGCCCGTTCTAGTTTGGGGGCCAAACGTCGGAAGTGCTCGACGAAGTTCCACCGGCTGTCGAGGACGAGACCCAGGTACCTCATCGTTGTCTCGACGCCGATGTGAACCCCTCCTACCGTTAGTTGGGATCCCGATGGTGGCGCGTTCCGGGGCCCATGAAACTACATGGCCTCGGACTTATGCAATGCCACCTCGAGGCCCAACTGCCGGATCCTCTCCACGACTATCGCAACCCCGCGTGTCATCGCGTCGGCCGCGCCTGATGCGACCATGCGCCAGGACCAGCGCGTCATCAGCGCAGCAAACCACGTTGACGCCATCAGGGAGGTCGGCCCACAGCACCCAGTCGTAGCCGATGTCCCACAGGAACGACCCCAGAACCGATCCCTGCGGTACACCGCACATCTCTCGCCGGTTCCACTCCCCGTCGCGACCGGGGTAGATGACGGCTCTGTCCGTCAAATACGCCTCGACTATTCGACGGAGGTAGGTCGGCACCCGGTGATACCGGAATGCCTCCACAATGCAGCTCTAGGGCAGGGTGTTAAACTCGATGGCGATGTCGAGTGACACCGCCACGACGACCCCACCCCGGGACACCGCGTCCCCCGTCGTGAGGGCTCTCACGCGCATGATGGCGTCCACCGTCGAGCGCCCCTTGCGGAAGCCAAACTGGCTGTCCGCCAGATCCGACCCCGTCCCCACCAGGTGCCCGACGAGGTGGCCCGCAATCAATCTCTCAAAGAGCTTGCCGACCTCGTTACGCGAGTAAAGACGCTTTTTACGCTTTTCAGGAAAATCGTCTTCGATATCACATTCTTCACAAACTTTTACGATTATTATTTATTTGTAAGAAGAATATACGCGGACGACGAGAATCCACACGTATAAATAAATAAATAATAGGTATTGTTAGTGACCCAGGTCTGGTCATTTCTGCGCCCCTCCAGGGTCTGCGCCCTGTGCCTGGGCACCGCTGGCACCGCCCTATTTACGGCACTGTTCGCAACAAGTATATATACAAATAGTCATAGTCATTTATTAACTAACAATAATCTGTATCTGTATTTACACAAAATAAATTTAATTAAAATAATAATATCATTCTCTTACCATATTACAATTTATTTGGGATCGGCGTACAAAATTTTATATTCTTCCATATTTCTCTATCAGTCGTCATATCAGTACCATCCCCTTTTTATCCATAGATAATAATCATCTTCTCAAAATGCACCTTAAAAAAAATTGGCCAAGTGCGAGTCGGACTCGCACACGAAGGGTTCCGTACCACAAGGCAAAAACGCCAAAAAAACACGTTTGTTGTATGGGAGCCCCCCTTAAATATTTATTTTATTTTAATTTTGTTATTTATTATTAAAGTAAAAATACAACTGAGTATTTTGTGAATATTTCAAGTGCCTACCTGGTGCCCCTTAAATATTTATTTTATTATATTTTAAGCGGCAACAGAAATACATCAAAAAATTTCAACTGTCTAACTGTCACGGTTCATGAGATACAGCCTGGTGACAGACGGAAAGCGGAGTCTTAGTAATAGGGTCCCGTTTTACCCTTTGGGTACGGAACCCTAAAAATGTTTATGGTGTATATTTTATTTACATTATTTAAGTTATGTAGTTCTTAATCCTAGTATTTTACTGCATCTTTAAAGTTTAATTATGTACTTTTCATGCAAAGAGTTTACAAATTGTATCAAGGAGATTACATTTTAAAACAAGTTTTTTATTTCTTGAAGTGACTATAAACTGAGGTTAATACAATACAGTATGCTTTTCATAATTTGCAATAAATTACCAGGGTTGTGTCATCGCGCTTTTATTTCTTTTCTATGCAGTCCTACAAAGACCTCGCTTTAGGAAAATGATAAACAGCAAATTTTCAATTTTCAAAATCATGTAAGTACTGAATTTGGAACGTAGTCCCGGCTATCATTCTTGGATCTTTGACAGTCGTTACGGGGAGTCAGAAGCCGAAAAGTCTGACAACCAGTCTTATCAAGGGGTATCGTATTACCCAGTAACTGGGTTGTGGAGGTCAGATAGGCAGTCGTTCCATGTAAAATACTGGTATTCAGCTGCATCCGGTTAGACTGGGAGCCGACCCCAACATAGTTGGGAAAAGGCTAGGCAGATGATGATGTAAGTACTGAATTTATTGTAAGTTGTAACAGGTTGCGCTTCGTTGTCCCTGCCATCCTGTATATACTTAAACTAAAAAAAATATGGCAAACGAAAATAGACAGGCTGACCCTAGTTTGACAGTTCATTAGTTCCCCTATTTTCAGCCATGTATATTTTTAGAATTTTCCTCTTTATGTAGTGTTTTTTCCAAGGTTATCCATCCGACCATCGCATTTAGACCAACTTTTTTTCCGAATTTGCTTTACCCACGACCCACTAAACAAAGAATTATTCAAAACAATCGAATCATCCAAACCAAATCTTCACGAACCAAATCCGTGAATAGAATAAAGTAAAACCGTTTTCTTTTTTTTTACACACTACATAACTCATAGATAAAAAGGGTTGACAGAAGCGCAGAGACAAATTGGACTGTTTTTCTTGACATAGACAATAAGGTGTTTGTTCCCTGGGGCGGTAGGTACCTGCAACGTGCGTGTTTACCGTTTAAGGCTAGAGTAGGTACCTAATCGGGCGGTAAAGGGCTCTGGGAAGGGATTATTGGTACCTTGTGGTAAGTTGTGTGTTAATTGGGCAGAGCTTAGAACTTTTTTGTATGAAGTATGCCTTGTTGTTATTAAATTGAAAGTTAGTTTGTGTTTTATAAAGTTTTCGTATCTGTACATTACGGATACAATAAAGATGGAATTGAATTGAATTGTATTTTCATTTAGCGTGATTTTTTTTTGTTAATGTGAATGTACAGGTTTTAGCTTCCTTTGAAGAAATAAACTCCTCGAGGTTTTATAGATTAACTTTAAGGTGAATGGGTAGTTGAGACCGTGAAAATCAAATTTTCTTACGTTTTTTGCAATTTGCAGGTCAGTGTCAGGTTGTATCTTGATAATATGATTCGCGACAATAACAGGCATCTACGTATTTAGAGAATTATAATCATTAGAATAATTAATACATCTTTCTAAGTTAGATTTCTACCATTATCACTTTTCCATAAGAGATTGATGGTAGAACAGCCGTCCCCTGACCAATGTCGTACTATGTAGACACGGACTCCCTTCAATAGGCTATTTGACTGGTTTCTGATAAACATCTCAGATTATTTAATGGTGTCTAACGAGCTCACAAAAACCTATTACTTCAAATTGCATAATGTATTTCTTTTAGAAAATAGTAAATAAAAATGTACTGTTTAAATAAGCCGCCAAAACGCTATCTTTAACAATATGGCGTCGTGACGTCACAATACACGTAAACAAACGTTGAAACGGTCGAGATACTAGACAAAAGTCATCTGTTCTGTCAACGATAGACAGAAATTGACTATATCATGACGTCATCATAAGTTCAGCCAATCCAGACCGTTTTCGATTACGTGGCGCCAGATTTAAAAAGATGAAGTTTTTTCGGATTTTTTTTAATAAATAATACATTGTTTTGTAGTAAAATTAATGCAAATCGATTTTAAAAGCGATAATCTATACGAGTGTCAATAATTATGACCTTATTTTTTACATTGTCAAATAGCCTATTGTAGTTCCGCTGAGAAATATTCTCTCGTCCATCGTCAGTTTGGCAGGATTCGGAACATATATTATAATATCGTCATCATCTGCCTAGCCTTTTCCCAACTATGTTGGGGTCGGCTTCCAGTCTAACCGGATGCAGCTGAATACCAGTATTTTACATGGAGCGACTGCCTATCTGACCTCCACAACCCAGTTACTGGGTAATACGATACACCTTGGTGAGACTGGTTGTCAGACTTTCGGGCTTCTGACTTCCCGTAACGACTGTTAAAGATCCACGAATGACAGCCGGGACCAACGGCTTAACGTGTTTTCCGAGGCACGGAGGGGTCACAGTATGTAAAGATGGTCACCCATCCACATACCAAACGCGGCAAGCGTAGCTTAACCTGATCGATCGACCTATGCGGCTGTTATTATTTAGCCACGGGCCCCTCTATATATTATAATATCGTATAAATATAAAATACCTACATTTCTGTCATGTAATTCAAGGTATGCGGTATATTGGAAGCCCAACATTTTCGCTCATACATCGACTCGTATGATTTACAATCGTTAAACAACCAGCTGTACTAAAAAATCTAAATGAAAAAGTTTTAAATGGAAATAAAATTGCTCCAAGCACTTGGGAAAGCTCAATTTCCACGATGCACCATACATTTACACATCGAGCGAATCCAATCGAAGTTCCATTGACGGGAAATTGTTCCCAATTGACCCAATTAATGGGAAATCTGACAAAAGGACAAAAGTTGGAATGTTATATGTATTTCTATTATATTATCAAGAATGAACATAACAAAATAACATCACGCCTGTATACTTTGATTGGTTATTCAGGAGTGTACTTATAGTACAATCACATTTCACCAGTTTGCCAAGAATGGTTGGTTATAAATGCATAGGTTTTTTATGGGTTCAATGGGAAGGCAATTACGTCAAGTGCGGAAGCAATCGATGCGTTATTTACCATTTGTTTGCTATGTAGGTCGTGGAGGGGATATTTTCTTTGTGAAAGCACCAGTTGATTATTTTCACAGCTAACGTAAATAATAACGTCGTCGGTATGACAGCCTTAGGATATCGTTTTTTCCCAGTAATTGGGTAGCACGGGTCCGATGGCAGTAGCCACGTGCAATATTGATGTTCTGCCGTATCTCTTTGGATTTCATTAAGGGGATTACAGGACCTAAACGCAAAAAACGCAAGTTTTAGAAACAATAAAAGTATAATATGATCGACTACAGTAAACAAAAATATATGATATTCATCAGGATATTGTTAGGTAGATTAATTTTCTGAAATCATTGTTATTATTTATCTATAAGGCAGCGTGTTAGTTGAATTTATTAGCTTTTAAAAATCCGGGTGTTAGGTATTTAGGTATAACCCGAAACGGAACAGTCAAGCTACTGTTTCACGACATTAGTTTTATAATGTAAAGCCTGCTGTAAAGAAAACATTTCTAGCAATAAAGGCGATAGCAAAAGAAATTATATCAAAATTCCCAGGCACTGGAAATTTTGATTCTTTTTCTAAGAAATAACCTTACAATAAACATAAACCTAGGAATAATTGAGCGCATTCAATAAAAACTAACCTAACTGTAATAATAGAGCGCTGTGAGCTTATAAAAATCAAACAAGAATATAATTCCCTGGCGCGCCATTGCAGTATATTGAATAGGAAATATTTTTGCTGGTAAACAGAACCTCTTTTTTTTTTTTTTTTTTTTTTTTTTTTGCGGATGGGAAATCATCAAATGACCCCTCCCGCTCTGGGTGGAGCGGAAGGGAGTGTCAGACTCTTACTGACTAAAACCCACCCGTGTTCCTTCCTTAGCCCTTTATGTTCCGGGCCAGCGGTAACCCTTTCGGACAATCCCGCTGACCCGGCAGGCTTCGGCCCTATGGGGCCCCTCCTCGATGCTGACATCTCTTTGAGGCGCGCGTGGAACACGTACGCGCCGTCCGGCACGGGCCTGGTCCTGATCGGACGGTGAGCTACCCATTACTCTCCGCCCGCAGGCCCGCGCCTACGGTGGCCGGGAGTCGTCGCGCGGCTCCCGACGCCCGGAGCGTCTCCCGCGGCGGCTGGGACGGGAGGCTCTCTCCCTGAGCCGTCCCGCCACCTCCTTCGCTAGCATGACTGCTTCGCAGAAGGAGGTGACTGCCTCCCACTCCCTCTCGCCCCGGACCATGGCTTGCACCAGGGCCGGGCGCGAGAGGTCGCCGCCGCTGCCGATCGCCTCTACGAGGACACGGCGGTGCTCCGCCCAAGCGGGGCAGACCTCCACCGTGTGCTCCACCGTGTCCTCTGGGCGATCCTGGCAATGGTGACACCCGGGCGTTTCCTCCCGCCTGATGATGTGCAGGAACCTCCCGAAACTTCCGTGTCCGGTGAGGACCTGCGTCAGGCGGTAGGTGAGGGCGCCGTGGCGCCTCCCTAGCCACTCCTCAAAGAGGGGTCTTATCGCCGCTATCGCGGCGTGCCCTGCGCTGGGTTGCGACAGTCGTTCCTTCCATGTCGCCATGAGATCGCGCCGGAGCTCCGTCCGCTCCGCAGCGATTTGCCGCGGAAGCGGAACTTCCCCCCGGCTTAGTGCCTCCGCGCGCCACTCATAGACGCGCGCGAGGACTATCGCCTCCAGATCCCATGGCGGCAGTCCGGCAATGAGGCTTGCCGCCTCGCCAGAGATCGTGCGGTAGCCCCGGATAAGCCTTATGGCTACCACCTTCTGGGGCGCGTTCAGGTAGTGGGCGGCTCGCCGCCGCAGTGAACGCGCCCACACCGGGGCCCCGTATAGGGCCATGGACCGCACGACCCCCGCGTAAAGCCTCCGGCAGGAGGCGTTTGGCCCCCTCAGGTTGGGCAAGAGCCGCTTGAAGGCGGCCCCGGCCCGTTCCAGTTTGGGGGCCAAACGTCGGAAATGCTCGACGAAGTTCCACCGGCTGTCGAGGACGAGACCCAGGTACCTCATCGTTGTCTCGACGCCGATGTGAACCCCTCCTACCGTTAGTTGGGATCCCGATGGTGGCGCGTTCCGGGGCCCATGAAACGACATGGCCTCGGACTTGTGCAATGCCACCTCGAGACCCAACTGCCGGATCCTCTCCACGACTATCGCAACCCCGCGTGTCATCGCGTCGGCCGCCGCCTGATGCGACCTCCCCTGCGCCAGGACCAGCGTGTCGTCAGCGTAGCAAACCACGCTGACGCCCTCAGGGAGGTCGGCCCGCAGCACCCAGTCGTAGCCGATGTCCCACAGGAACGGCCCCACGACCGATCCCTGTGGGACACCGCACGACATCTCTCGCCGGTTCCACTCCCCATCGCGACCGGGGTAGCTGACGGCTCTGTCCGTCAGATACGCCTCGACTATTCGACGGAGGTAGGGCGGCACCCGGTGATACCGGAGTGCCTCCACAATGCAGCTCCAGGGCAGGGTGTTAAACGCGTTGGCGATGTCGAGTGACACCGCCACGACGACCCCACCCTGGGACACCGCGTCCCCCGTCGTGAGGGCTCTCACGCGCATGATGGCGTCCACCGTCGAGCGCCCCTTGCGGAAACCAAACTGGCTGTCCGCAAGATCCGGCCCCGTCCTCACCAGGTGCCCGACGAGGCGGCCCACAATCACTCTCTCAAAGAGTTTGCCGACCTCGTCGAGCAGCACGATGGGCCGGTATGCGGACGGAGAGTCCGCAGGGCGCCCTGGCTTCCGAATGAGGACCAGCTTCCCCGTCTTCCAACGGAGTGGAAACTGGCCTCTCTCCAAACATGCGCTTAAGAGCGCCTCCAGTCGAGGCCCGAGAGCCCTCGAGGCCAGGACCCAGGCTTTACCCGGCAAGCCGTCGGGTCCTGGGGCGGTATTTTTGGCCTTCAGCCTTCCTACCGCCGCTCTCAGTTCTACCCCGGTCACTTCAGGGATGTCGTCGTCGTCGTCCGCGTGGTCCGCTTCGGGCACCGCAATTGGCGGAGCCATGGGCGGGGGGGTGTGCACCCCCCGTGAAGGGAACAGAGCGCTCACCACCTCCTCCACCAGCTGGGGGCGGAGACTCTGCGTCAGCGGGGGGGCCCAGGTGCGGAGTTTATTCCGCACCATTTTATAAGGGCGCCCCCACGGATCTCTGTTCAGAGTCTCCAGCATCTCCTCGCGGGCCATATCCTTGGCCCGCTGGACAGCCTCTTGGAGGGCGGTCTTCGCTGCTCTGTACCCCTCGTACAGCTCCGCCTCCGTGGCTTCCGCATCCGGAGGACGAATGCGGAGCCTGCGGTGCCTGGTGTACCGGTGTCGCGCATCGACGCACGCCTTGCGTAGCGCGTCCAGCTCCTGCGACCACCAGTACACCTGACGTCGGGCGCGTCCTGGCCGGACTCGGGGCATTGCCACGTCGCAAATCTCGGACATGGCCTCCCGGAACCACTCCGCCTCCTCGTCGATATCGGCAGGCCTGTCCGGTGATGACACCCAGGCCTGCACGATCGAGGCTTCCAGGAGGAGCTCCCGGTCCAGCTGCTTCAGCGCCCACCGCGGACCACTCGGGGCCTGTTGGACCAGCGCGCTAGAGGTCTGGGCGGAGACGTCGAACCGGATATACCGGTGATCGGAGTAGGTCTCCACCTCCTCCATGACGCGCCAGTCAATGACACGCTGTGACAGAGCGGGGCTGGCGAACGAGATGTCCACCACTGACTCACCCCGCATCCGCACACACGTGGGAACAGAACCCCGATTTAGGACGACCAAGCCTGTTTCCAGAGCCCAGTCCTCCACCATCCTACCCCGCACATCTGTGCAACGGGAACCCCAGGCCAAATTCTTGGCATTGAAGTCCCCGAGCACTAGCACGGGGAAGGGATGGCTTCCGGCGACGACGACACTCAACTCTGTTAAAGAGTTGTGGAACTCGGCGAGAGTTCGGCTCGGAGAGAAGTACACTCCCACGACTACAACCTCTCCGAACCGTGCCGCTACACACCCCTGTCCCTTCGTGACGCATTCCAGGGACGGGGTGCCGGCGGCGACCGACGAAACTATGGCCACTGAGCCGCTCAGGTCCTCCACCCAGTCATCCCTGGGCGGGACAAAGTACGGCTCAGCGACCACGGCGATGTTGATCGACCACTGCGCCACGCTCTGGAGCAACAGGTCCTGAGCGCAGGCGCAGTGGTTGATGTTCGCCTGGAGGAGGCGCAATGGAGCCATTACTCCTCCATTTCAGCCCCCTCCTGGGCCCCCTGCGAGGGCTCCACGACGGCAGCGGCGGCGGCGGCGGTGGCGGCGGTAGTGGCGGCGGCAACGGCGACTGCGGTGGCGGCGGTTGTGGCGGCGGCAGCGGCGGCGGCGGCGGCGGCGACGGTGGGAGTGTCGGCGGCGGCGGAGGGCCTGCCTTTCCTCCTGGTTCCGGTGGGTGGGGCGCAGGACTTGCTCCCCGCCCGGTGATCGGCCGGCTTGCCAGCAGCCGCACATGTGATGCAGTGCGGCGCGGCGTTGCACGAGCCGGCCTTGTGTCCGGGCTGACCGCAGCGGAAGCACAGTGTGCTGCGGTCTACCTCGGAGGTGCACTGGATGCCAACGTGGTGCCCCACATGGCATCGGTAGCACCTCAGAGGCTTGGGTTCCAGGAGTTTGACCTGCGCTGAAACCCAGCCCACCAGGAGCCTTCGGCCCTCCACAATCGTCCTGGCCGCCGTCACGGGGCAGCTAACCGTAACGGTTCGCATCCCCGCGAAGTCAGGACGTAAGGTGCCCGCCTTGACCTGGTCGGCCAGACACCCGCCCGTCCTGACAACGGCGGCCACCACATCTCCCTCCGTCACGGAGTCATCCAGGCCCAGTATGCGCATGTCTGCGCACTTGACGGGCCTGGTGACTCGAGCTTCGTCCGCTAGGGACGCCCTTATCCTCTCAGCTAGGGCGTCAGCGGTGGGGCCACTTGTAGCACCGGGGATCTCCAGCATGCGGGCGCCAGTGGCGGTCACCCTGTGCCGGAGGCCCCCGGTGATCCCCAGCTCCCGGAGGTCCACCGTCTCTCTCGCCTTTGAGAGCACGTCACGGTACGTCACGCCCCTCTTAACCGCGTCCGGCTGTAGCGTTATCACTACAGCCGCGGTCTTCGGGGCGCGAAGCCTAGCCGCAACGGCTCTCTCCTTGCGGCGCCGCCTTTGCTCCTTCTTCCTGGCCGCCTTGGCCGCCCTTCTCTTCTCCCCGGCCACCTGCCAGTCGGCGTCGGTCGCGGGAGAAGTGTGGGAGTTTTGGGGGCGGGGCGTGGGCTCTGGGGCCTTCGCCTCCCGCGCCGCTCTGCCCTTCTTCTTTCGGCCCTGCGCCGGGGGGTTGCCCATAGGCGCCGGGGCCCCGCCAGCTGGCGCCGGCGCCGCGGCTCCTCCAGCCGATGCCGGTTGGGCCGACGCCGGTCTGGCCGGCGCCGGCTTAGCCGACGCCGGCCCGGCCGACGCCGGCTTGGCCGGCGCCTGGGCCCGGCCCGACGGTCCGGGTTTAGGGCCGGCAGCTGCCGCAGCGGCGGCGTACGAGGCCGCCTTCGGCCCCGGGGTCGCTCCGCCCGCCAGGGGGGGGCGCAGGACTATGCCCTCCAGGACGGAAAACCGCGCCTGGAAAGCCGCCAGCTCCTGCCGAACCAGGCTAAGGACCTGGTTCTCCACCGGGACGGGCTGGCTCGGTGGTTGCGCTCCCCCGGTGGCCCGCAGGCCGGCCAGGTCTGCCCGGAGCCTCCCGTTCTCCTTTTGGAGAAGCTCCGTGGCTGCCGTCAGGCGGGCGACCTCCGCCCGCAATTCGGCCACTTCGCCGGCCGAAGGGCCGGTGTAGTTGGCCGCCTCCGCCGCCGCCATGATGGAGGCCGTCGCCGAGACTATGGCCCTGTTCTTAGAAGTCTGTAGCTTCTTCAAGGACACGTCCCGGATGGCGGCCTCCACTACCGCCGCGAACCTTCGCATGGAGTCCGCCTCGGGGTCAGGGGCGTCAGCCGCACCCGCCTCGTCGCTCGAGGGTCCCGAAGCGGCCGTACGACCGGTCCCCCCCTCCTTTGCGGACTCCTCCGCTCTCTCCTTCGCCTCACGGGCATTGAGCCCCCTCCCCTTGCCTCGTTCTCGGACCCCACCCCGCCTACTTGTGGGGATTTTTCGGGCCGAGGCCTGCTCTCCGTCTGAGGACAGTCCCTGGCTATCCCCAGACCTTGGCCGCTTGCCTATCTTCGCAGCCACCTCCCCGGCACGGCAGGGGCTCTCTGAGCCTCCCATGCTCGTGCCTCCAGATGCGGCGTCGGACTCCGACCCCGCATCACTTCTCGCCTCTTCTTGGTCCCCTGAGGGACAGGAGCCTCCTCGGCTCTTGTTGCCAATGGCAAGCGGACGACATACTTTGCCCCCCCCAGAATACGATTGGGGGCTTGACGTTCCCAAAGGGAACGTGGCGGATTCTCCGACTGCTGAGCAGCCGGTACCGCCCTGGGGTAGTTTATTTCGGTCTGTCGATTCCATTATTGTGTTCCTTTTAAGGGTGAGGTCCCTTTTTTTGCGCTAACGACCGGATCCCCTCCGGCCATTCATCCCCTCGGCACGCTAGACCTTAGGATTGGGGTAATTTTTTATAGAGGTTTTCTACCTCGCGGCCCGGGCCTCAGTGGCCTGGACCCCCGGTCCTGTCAGTTCAGGATTACGGGGTGGCCGACGGCTGGGCAGAACCAACCGCCGCCCCGGCGTCCCCACGCTGCCGCCGGATGCCGGACAGACGCAGCGCGGGCATGGGACACCCTCCACCACCCACACTCTTGTGGGTACCGCGGTGTGAACCGCCCCGCGACGATCTACGCCCACTCACCTCCCTCTGTAAGCAGAGGGGGAGTAGCCGCGTGACCGCCTGTAGCCCGGTTCCCTTCACCGACCATCGAGGATGATCGGTGACTGGAACCATGACCTTCTCCTCCTGTCGAAGATTTGCCGCCCCCCC
The DNA here is from genome assembly GCA_948474745.1 of Oligia latruncula. Taxonomy (NCBI): domain Eukaryota; kingdom Metazoa; phylum Arthropoda; class Insecta; order Lepidoptera; family Noctuidae; genus Oligia; species Oligia latruncula. The sequence continues at coordinate 16,354,887 of OX419689.1, read as the reverse complement.
CAATTGTCCACCCAAACCTGGTGGGCAATTGGAGCCGACGTTGCCCAGGGTGCGCCACGTGGAGGCTCTTCAACGTGCACCCCAAACAGAACCTCTTGCATTGTATTCGAAGTTCTTCTAAATTTTACGATCGTTGGGTCCGATAGAAATCCCGATTTGTATACCTGTGTAATACAAGCCCACTACATGTTTATTCAGAATTAAAATGGTATATACCAAAATAACAACTTATACTTACGTAATTAATTAATAACAATATACCCCGTTATTCACAATGCTTAAAGTTAAGTAGTGATTAACGTCTTCTTAACCAAACATTTATGACGTTTGAACGCCACTTAACTTTAATCATCGTTTATAAATTATTCCCTTTTTATTTTTATACCAAACTAAAATATGGCGTCGAAAAATTCATAGGCTTCGCTGTCGACTGGTAATGTACTCGAGAGACTGGCGGCATTATTTATTTATTTATTTATCCATTTATTTCAGGCATCAAGGCCCATATTAACACATAAAAATACTTTATAAAAATGCATTATAATTACACTAAAAATTAACAACTAAAAACTAACGCACACGAAGTGTCTGCGTCGTGTTTCGCTGACTAGTGTCATGTAGCCGGCCACGAAACCGGCGGTACACAACACCCTTCGGCCAGAACTCTTCCTTGAGGAACTTCTCGAGATGCTGCGTCGGAACACGCACCACGAACGACTTGAAGTTCGTGTTGTAACTTCTCGACCCTCAAAGTCCAGTTGGTCTTCACACGCATGCCAAGTTGTATGGCAATGCCTCGCCTCTGGCCAAGGTAAAAGCCAGTCCTTGGGTCACAGGAAGTGTAAACCAGCCGTTTGGAGATGTCATGGAACAAACCATGAGCCAACTACGTCCAAAAAAAATCATGTTTGTCCCTTGTGATATTAAATCAGTAGAGGAAAACTTACCCATATTATTTCAGTGTATTTATTGATGGTGCCATATTTCTATTCACTTTCACGCCAATATTATGGGATATTGCTACTTTCACGGTGGTTTGAGACTATAACTGATATGTATCCATCAATTCAATATAATAATATATATATATATATATATTCATTGTAAGTGGATATATTAGCTTTTTTACTGCGAAATTTGTGAACTGACGAATATTTCACCTCCCTTGCGACGTCATATCCCTATCTTTCCGTGGGTACCACTGGATGTGACTTAGGAATGAATTCAAAGAGGAAGCTATATAGTAAACACACAGTTAAATATTAATTCCTCTACGTGCAGATTACATTGTACTTTCCCTAGCGCTTTTTCATGTAGGATTATTTACATAATCATAACATAACATAATCAGCCTGTAATGTTCCCATACTTCCCATTGCTGGGACACAGACCTCCTCTCGGTGAGAGGGAGTGGGCTGTAATCCACCACGAGGGCCCAGTGCGGGTTGGCAGATGTCACGTGTCTTCAAATATTTTTTGGTTCTAGGACATGCCGGTTTCCTCACGATGGTTTCCTTCACCGTTTTGAGAGCAGTGGTGATGAAATAATTTACACAAAGTAAAGTGCCAGTCTGGGTTCGAACCTACGACCTACAACTCGTAGGTCGCGGCCTTTACCACTTGGCCACCACTGCTCTTTCAGGGTTATTTGTCTACAATAAAAAGTGCTACCTAATGATAACCCACAAACTTTCAGTACTGAACTGAAAGTTTGTGGGTTATCAGAGGTAGTTCTTGGTTTTTTCTTTCAACGCACAGTTTGCATAATGTAGAATAGGGATGACGATTTTTTTTTTTGAAACTCAAAAAAATATTTGTTTGCAATAGTGCAAACAATACTACAAAAAGCTTAAACAATTGCCAAGTTATAAACGTTAGAATATAACTGCTAGACAAAGACGGCGCTACCATAGAAGTGACGTCACGACTATGTAACTTCATACTAGCGCCATACAATGTCAGTACCGCGCGACAAGGACGGAAATACTCCTCACCAGAACCTAAACGCAAAAAACGCAAGTTTTATAATGTGTACGCAAGTTGTATAAGATCGACTACAGTAAACAAAAACAGAAAAATATATGATATTCTTCAGGATATTAAGCTAGTTAGATAGTGTGTTGAAAACATAATACAACCAATAAAAATACAATACCGATACGATAGAAAAAAGATCACGAAGATACCTCTAAAAACTTTCTTTTAACAATAAAAACCATACTAATATACATACCAATCATTCTGATTTTTCGTCAGATTATTCTACAAGCAACAAACGAAAGCACTAGTGTTTTATTATTTTAGTCCAAACAATAGATTTTTTGTAATTATATAATTGCTTTATATTTTGCAATAAATTACCAGCGTTGTGTCATCGCGCTTCTCTTTCTTTCCTATGCAGTCCGACAGTGACCGCGCTTTAGGTCATGTAGTCCCCTTAAACAAACCGTGTTAAACAAAACTTCTCAAAATTTCCATCGATTTTCAGAATATTTTATATCATCTCGTTTTACTATGCCTTCCGTGAAATTACATTATTTATTCGAATATTTCTAATATAAGTCATCATCCCTATTAAATAATCCGTTACTTCACATGTTTAAAAAATTCATCTGCTCAACAACGTAAGTAACGCAATGAATGTTGTTGAACTGTCAAAATGAAAGGCATTATAAAATTGTAAGCGATAACGGTAATTGGTAGGGGTGTAGCGGTATTGTTTGCGGGGTAATCGCGTAACACTCGTTACACGATTACCCCGCTGATTTTCACACTTTTATAAAGGAGCGCAATAATTTAAGAAAAGAACACAAACAATTGAATGATCCAAATTCTAAATGATTGAATGAATGAAATGAGTTCCCGTAACATGTTCATTGTCGATGTCGTGCGGCGACTATGTACCTATCCGTTCGTCAATATTGAATGTAAATAGAACACAAATTGCTCGTATCCGTTTGGAAAGCAATCAAGCACACGCATGCTCGCTATTTTGCGTGGCGTGGGTGATCGTTCATGGTCGCGGTGAGCGATACTTCCAATGTATATTAGTATATTGGGGTATATTTTTGGAACGAAGTTCTTTAACGCAGCTTGCGGTACGAGAAAACTGGTAAAGATCGTCACGTAACGAAAAAGCGTTATGCGGCTTTTTATTATAAATAATATAAAGTGACAGAGAGATATTTTCATGGTTTTCGAGGGTGCTAAAGTCGATAGTATGGTCAAAACGCAAATCAAAAAGGACAGTGCAAAAAAATATTAGTTTATTTTTATCTGTTATATGAGACACTAGCTGACCCAGCAAACGTTGTTTTGCCATATAAATTATTTCTAGCTGCCCGGCGCTACTTCAAAGTCAAAGTCAAAGTCAAATCATTTATTTCAAATAGGCACATTAAAGGCACTTTTGAACGTCAAAAAAAAACTAAATAGAAATAGTTCGCGTGGTGTCCTACCCCTTACCCTACCCTACCCCTACCCTACTCCTAACCTACTCCTACCCTACTCCTATAAGTAAATAAAAGTATTAAATACTATGTCCGTCTAAAACCGAATAAAAAAAATCGGATAAAAAGTATTCTATGTCCGTCTCCTGGTTCTAAGCTACCTCCCCACCAATTTTCAGCCAAATCGGTTTCGTGGTTTAGCCGTTCTCGAGTTATAAATTAAATAGTGTAACTAACACGACTTTCTTCTATATTTATAGATTAATATAATCATTATCATTACTTTTTTAAATAACACAGACTTATGTATCAGAGTTATTTCGTCATAAAGGCAAGCCTTTACGACGTGAATATACACTTATTAATGTTTTAAAGATCACAATTATGTTTTCGTTAGTACTATATCGCGTTAATAGATGTCGTTACGTGTTTCCACTTATTGCAATAAAAATTATTATAGAATGCTTTAAATTGATTATATCTTTTGATAGACTGAAGCGATTGCGATGAAACAAAGACTAATCACTGCTCCGAGTTCTACACTATATTTGAGTATAAATATGAACCATATTGGTTTGGTACTTTTTACGTTGAACCTGTTCAAATAGAAAATCTCTCACATCCAAACAGACAAACAGACAAAAATTCCAAAAATTGATGAAATGGCATTATCCTGTAACAGCCCAACATTTTTTCTTTATATTTTCAATGTACAGAAACGCCTCGTCTACAGATTTATTATATGTATAGATTAGCATGTAAGAATTGCCTATTTAGTTTTCTATAATACTTTTTGTTTGGTAATCTTTATGGCTGCTCATAAACTGCGCTTATTAACGTTGACATGGAGTTTATTTGTACTTAGGTACTTATTTATAAGTAATGGATAAATTTTAGACTATATAAGCAAACCCATTTTAAAGTACGGTTTTCTATAGTTGAAATGATTATTTTTCCAATTTTATTATGCCATTAACGTCTATAGCTGTACCTACTAGAACAAAGAATTGCGAAATTAACTTACATAGTTTTTGTTTTCCCTAAACTTCATAAAGAGTCATCATCTATACATATAATAAATCTGTAGACGAGGCGTTTCTGTACAATGAAAATATTAAAAAAAAAAATAGTTGGGGTGTTATAGGATAACCAACAGATGCCATTTCATCAATTTTTAGAATTTTTGTCTGTTTGTCGGTTTGTCGGTTTGTCTGTTTGTCTGTTTGGATGTGACAAAATTTGATTTGAACACGTTCAACGTAAAAAGTACCAAACCAATATGGTAAATTTTTATACTCAAATATAGTGTAGAACTCGGAGTAGTAGTTAGTTTTGGTTTCATCGCAATCGCTTCACTGTATCAAAAGATATAATCAATTTAATGTATTCTACAACAACTTTCATTACGTAAGTTGGATACACGTAATGACATCTATTGGCGCTTTATAGTACTAACGAAAACATAATTATTGTGTTTATAACATTATTATGTGAATAATCACGTCATGCAGGCTTACCTATAAGATGACTATCACAGTCACTTCTGCCTGTGTTATTTGAAAAAGTAATGATAATGATTACATAATGTTGGTGGCGCTAAAAGAATTTCAAATAAAAAGTGAGGATAATGTAAGATAATATTATGTGATGTGGTGTTCTGAGTGATAAAGATTGCAATGATAAATGATAAATGATTTTATTTTTGTAAGTAGGTTTGTACAAACACTTTTACACGTCAATCATGTTTTTTTTTTAAACTAGATGAAGTCGGCGTTTCCTATCTGACTACTCTGAGAAGAAAGGCCGAAACAAACACACACACGGGCAACTTTATTTAAGAGCTCTTTCGAGGGGCAAGCAACCTTTCTAACATTGTTAACAGAGAAGCATTTCTTAGTGACATAAGGTTTTAAGATCATATCATACTTTCATAGTTTTTGCCTTTTTTCTCGAATTTTTTAAAATTTCTTTACCATGATAATGCTTCAACGCACACCTCCAGACGGGCTGTTGATTTATTGAGTATAGGTTCGGCAGATGCACACCCTTTTTTTTTGTTTCCGGGGTGGAAAATCTTCATGGATGTTCGCCGCCCTGGGGCGGGCGGCGAGGTCTGTCAGGCTCTTACTGACTAAAAATCACCCCAGTGTTCCGTCTCACACCTACGCCGGGGGTTGCGGGACCGTACGATCCTTCCGCAACCCCCGACTGGTGACGTCAAAGAGGGGCGCGCGTGGAACACTACGCGCCGCCAGCTCAAGTCCTGATGTGTTGGCGGTGACAGACGTCCCCGAATTCGTCGCCCCTGGACCCGTTTAGGGGGGCTGGAAGAGGGCGTTGTACGCCCTCCGCCGACGCCCGATGCGCCTACTGCGGGCCGGGTGATTGGATGAGATCTCCCTCTCCCTTTCCACAGCCTCCTTCTGCGAGACGACCGTTTCGCAGAAGGAAACCACCGCGTCCCAGGACTCTTCGCTGCCGTCGACTCGACTACGGCCGGCAGCGATACGTCAAGGTGCACACCCAATACAAGTAGCACTGCCATGTCGTAAAAAGGTATTGTAAATTATGTTTTCGAGACAATAACTAAATTTTTAGCCATTGTCTTGGTTAAAACCATATCGACCCTTTTTTTTTTCGGATGGGAAATCATCAAATGACCCCTCCCGCTCTGGGTGGAGCGGAAGGGAGTGTCAGACTCTTACTGACTAAAACCCAGCTACCCATTACTCTCCGCCCGCAGGCCCGCGCCTACGGTGGCTGGGAGTCGTCACGCGGCTCCCGACACCCGGAGCGTCTCCCACGGTGGCTGGGACGGGAGGCTCTCTCCATGAGCCATCCCGCCACCTACTTTGCTAGCATGACTGCTTCGCAGAAGGAGGTGACTGCCTACCACTCCCTCTCGCCCCGGACCATGGCTTGCACCAGGGCCGGACGCGAGAGGTCGCCGCCGCTGCCAATCGCCTCTACGAGGACACGGCGGTGCTCCGCACAAGCGGGGCAGACCTCCACCGTGTGCGATCCTAGCAATGGTGACACCCGGGCGTTTCCTCCCGCCTGATGATGTGCAGGAACCTCCCGAAACTTCCGTGTCCGGTGAGGACCTGCGTCAGGCGGTAGGTGAGGGCGCCGTGGCGCCTCTCTAGCCACTCCTTAAAGAGGGGTCTTATCGCCGCTATCGCGGCGTACCCTGCGCTGGGTAGCGACAGTCGCTCTTTCCATGCCGCCATGAGATCGCGCCGGAGATCTGTCCGCTCCGCACCGATTTGCCGCGGAAGCGGATCTTCCCCCCGGCGTAGTGCCTCCGCGCGCCACTCATACAGGCGCGCGAGGACTATCGCCTCCAGATCCCATGGCGGCCCCGACACGTTCCAGTTTGGGGGCCAAACGTCGGAAATGCACCATATCGACCCTCAAGGTATCTTATGGTAAATGGACATAATATGGCTATTTGGTCAGACAATCAGCCTCGAGCAGGCGCTTTCATTTTTATTTATCCTCAAAAATCAAAGTGACACTTCGTCGCATTGTCATTATGAACCCTGAAGACGCAGTGACTGCTGTGCAGTCGAAAGGGCTATGGTTGAGAACCCCAGGCAAGGAAAGCGTTACCAGACAAGATCGGAAGATTTTTCCTTTTACACCTTTCCTAAGCGACACATTATTGTGTTCCGACATCCACGCGAACGAAGTCGCGGGCACAGCTAGTTATGAATAAGTTTTACAACGGAACCAATCCTAAAACCGCGATAAAATGTAATACCGGGTTCACACGGTTCGGTTTCAATTGATAAACTGCAAAGTCGAACGCGATGTGAACCATCTGAACAGACTTTCAATCAAATTGAATTTGAAATATGTATTTTTTGTTGAACATCAAAAATTATTCAACTAAAATCGAACCTTTTTTTTACCTACGTGGTCATCATCTGCCTAGCTTTTTCTCAACTATGTTGGGGTCGGCTTCCAGTCTAACCGGATGCAGCTGAATACTAGCATTTTACATGGAGCGACTGCCTACCTGACCTCCACAACCCAGTTACTGGGTAATACGATACCCCTTGATAAGACTGGCTGTCAGACTTTCGGGCTTCTGACTACCCATAACGACTGTCAAAGATCCGTGAATGACAACTGGGACCAACATCCAAAGGTCTCGGTATATAAAAATGGTCACCCATCCACAGACCAACCTCGGCAAGCGTAGCTTAACCTGATCGATTGACCTGTGCGGCTGTTATTATTTAGCCCCGGGCCCCTTTTTTTCCCCCACCCCACCTACGTGTGTACTATGTTGCTATAATAAAAAAAAGTGCTGACTTACCTTACACGTTATCTACAGACTGAAACAAGATGGCCTATTTTGTAATGCTACGTTAGTAGGTAAGCGTACTTGAGTGACTTGCGTCTCATTAATGCCTCCCGGAGCCATGTTGGATCTTATCTTATCTTTCAAGAACATTCAGTTCTTTCGACGAATTTAATAGAGATTGATGACACTAATAGATATTGATGACAGTTTCATTGATTCTAGATAATTGTCAAATTGGAAGTTTTTACAAATCCTGTCTTCATTACGCTAGCTACAAATTAATCTAAAAAAAGACGCTTGGTACGCACCAAGCGTCTTTTTTTAGATTAATTTGTTTTTTAGGGTTCCGTACCCAAAGGGTAAAAACGGGACCCTATTACTAAGACAGACTGTCCGTCTGCCCGTCTGTCAACAGGCTGTATCTCATGAACCGTGACAGCTACACAGTTGAAATTTTCACAGATGATGTATTTGTGTTGCCGCTATTTAACAACAAATTCTAAAAACAGAATAAAATAAATATTTAAGGGTCAATATCCCATCGCCAGGGTCGCGAGTTGTTCGAAAGAGATACCGTAGCCCCTGGCACAGGCAAGTGAAGGAACACGGGTGGGTTTTAGTCAGTAAGAGTCTGACACTCCCTTCCGCTCCGCCCAGAGCGGGAGGGGTCATTTGATGATTTCACACCCAAAAAAAAAAAAAAAAGGAGGGGCTCCAATACAACAAACGTGTTTTTTTCGGCGTTTTTGCCTTGTGGTGGCCCTTCGTGTGCGAGTCCGACTCGCACTTGGCCAGTTTTTAATTTTAGGTATACCTTGGTTAGCAGCTGACCACCCACTTACTGGAATGTGGTGGTATCAAGGGATTGACGATAATTATGTTGCTACCAAGACGCTATGTCTCATGCGCCTCTGACTTTCTTTTCTTTCTTTTTTAAAAAAAACGTTGCCCCACACAATGACTATTTGCTTTCTTCGAGGCGAAATGAGTAAAGGTGGGTTAAACTAAACGACTATAAGACCAGGAGCAAGAGAATTCTATTCTTAATAATCTAACATGGATATCCCAACGAAAGAATCCATAGCCATACTAATATTATAAATTCGAAAGTAACTCTGTTTATCTGGTCTGCTGTATGTTACCTTTTCACGCCTAAACCGCTGAACGGATTTCGATAAAATTTGGCAGAGAGATAGATTGCATCCTGGGGAAGGACATAGGATAGTTTTTATCGACATACCTCGCATATGAGACAGGACACACCGCTTGCGTAACGTTGCGTAACGTAGCGGTGTGTCCTGTCTCATACAGTTCCATACATTACAACTCAGTGGTACGTGCGCGTCTACGCTTACGTCTACGCACACGCATCCGGAATGCTCGAGCCTTTATACTTTTATTGTTTCTAAAACTTGCGTTGTGTTTTTGTTTAGGTCCTGTAAGCCCCTTAAGGTTTTGATCAATGATCTACACAAACTTTAACTTTCTTGTTCTTTCCTCTACAATGTTTGTTTCTCAAGAAACTTTGAAATACTGAAACAAGCTTGTAATGCGCTACAGAAAGTTGTAAGACGATATATAAAGCGCTCCATGTTGCTACTTGCAGAGGATTTGTGCAGTAGGTCAGTCAGTTTATAGAAATATAGACTAACTAGCTTCCGCCCGTGACTTCGTCCGCGTGAAATTCCACCCTCCCCCCATTCACCCTCTTAGGGGTGGAATTTAGTAAAACCCTTTCTTAGTGGATACCTACTCTTCACAAAGAAGACACCCTCCAAATTTCATATCTTTAGGACCAGCGGTTTAGGCTGTGCGTTGATATATCAGTCAGTCAGTCAGGACTTTGAATTTTATATATATAGAAGATAGTCCATGGCAGTTATGTTAAAAAATATAGCGTGGAAGAGGGTGCGGACGTATTATTTGGTCTTCATCTTCCTTATTTACTTGAGAAATTACAGTACAAAATCAATAGAATATAATAGAATAGAATACTCACAGAACACACACAACACAACTAGGTACTCACTACTCATAGAATACTCTTAAATTCATTCGATCTCTCTCTCAATATTATGCTTTGGCTGTGAAGATACATTTATTGATTGTATAGTCTGTGAAATTAACTGTAAAGCAAAAGGACTACCAACATAAATTGTCTGTATATTCAAATCACAACTGTAATTCTTTGACTTTTGTATGAAATGGCCGTAACACGGCAAATTGACGTAGGTTCTTAATAATTAATTGCGCTGATACAATAGGTTTAGCATTTTTTGGCATCGAATGCGCTTGTTATCCAATGTCGTTGAAGGTACCTAATAACTTCAACAGGCAGCAGATTTTTTTTCACATATCCAAAGGCAACGTGACGATTACCTTGGACTCTCCTTTCCTGTCCTCCGCTCTCCTTTGACCGTACATATTAGTATTCGTAGCGACTTTTCCGACACCTAGGTAACAAAATATTCAAATCAAATTGAAGCCAACTCGCAAACTAATTTACTTCTCCCCACTTTCCTTTCTCCACTCCACAAACTATTTAAATGCATTCAAACTTACATTTACAAATCGCAGACCAGCCGATCGTAGGTCAATTTTCCGGCAAGTACCCACGTGGTTACTGAAGCGTCCGTGGTGAAACGATCGTAGCAATTGCACCGTTTGCACCAGCCGCTAACCGGGCAACCGGGCAACTGGGACGAACCCAATCGCAAATTGAAAATTGCTTTATATGCAAACGGAACGGCTGGTGGATGGATACTATCAATCTGGATTTTCATCGAGAAAGTTTATATTCGTTATGACTAGCCTGATGGGAGTAGGTTTTTATTAAATGTTACTGATTTTTTTAAATGTCGTGTAACAGCTTATAGTTCTGAGCTTAAACTTTAGAACGTTCCCGTCTGACTTGTAATTCTGATCATATTAGCAAAACTATTATAGCTGCGCCCTGCGGTTTTACCCGCACAAATCTCGATCCCGTAGAAATATCGGGATAAAAAATATCATATGTCCTAATCCAGGCCATGGCCTACCCATGTGTCAAATTTCATCCAAATCCGTTGAGCCGTTTTAGCGTGAAAGCGTAACAAATAAACATATAAAAAATCAAATCTGTTCTCTTTATTATAATTCTAGCTGCGCCCCGCCATTTCACCCGCATAAGTGTCGATCCCATGGGAATATCGGGATAAAAAGTATTTTATATGTCAATCCAGGGTGTCAGCTACCTCCATACCAAATTTTGTCAAAATTGGTCCCGCCGTTTGAGCGTGAAGAAGTAACAAACGTATAAACACACACACTTACAGAATTCGCCTTTTTATTATTAGTGTGATATATTTAGAGAAAGATGTCTACTGTTGGATATAGGTAGGTCTCCCAAAAGTATCAGCCCGATGAAGAAAGTGTGCCGACTAATCTTATTTTAGTTGTTGAAATATATTTGCCAAAGTAACAACAACAATTAGGTACAGTCAGCCATAAGAAGATGTACTAGGTGGAGCAATACAGCAATAAATTAAACTTCGTAAATAATAACAGCCGCTAGCCGCACAAGTCGATCGATCAGGTTAAGCTACGCTTGCCGTGGTTGGTCTGTGGATGGTTGACCATCTTTACATACCGAGACCCCTCCGTGCCTCGGAAAGCACGTTAACCCGTTGGCTCCAGCTGTCATTCGTGGATCTTTGACAGTCGTTACGGGTACCTAGTCAGAAGCCCGAAAGTCTGACAACCAGTCTTACCAAGGGGTATCGTATTACCCAGTAACTGGGTTGTGGAGGTCAGATAGGCAGTCGCACCATGTAAAATACCGGTATTGAGCTGCATCCGTTTAGACTAGAAGCCGACCCCGACATAATTGGGAAAAGGCTAGGCAGATGATGATGAGGAATGAGGCGTTTCGCGTATGTCATTACTTCCCAGAATTCGATCCTTATCAGCGACACTATCGAATGGTGTAATAATACAGTGTGAGTTCTTTTTTTAAAAATCAACGTATTCGATTTCTGGTTAGAAATATTGATTTTTCAAAAATCCAATGATGCAGTTTTAGTTTTCATCAAAATCGAGCCCGCGACTCCTTTGAGTAATTTTCGCTATTCCTCATAGTTTCGGAATTGGCCATCCACGCCCACTTGAAAAATTCACCATGTATATCGACCATAATTAATTAAAAGAACTCTTTGAGGTTGACTGTACTTATACCGTTGACGTGATAATTAACAATAGATTAGGTTGTATTCCCCGGCGGATTACCTAGAGATATCCTTGTTCAGCATACATGTAGGTACCTATACACATCCATCTTCTATATATATAAAAGAAAGTCTGTTAGTTACACCACTTATAACTCGAGAACGGCTGAACCGATTTGGCTGAAAATTGGTGGGGAGGTAGCTTAGGACCAGGAGACGGACATAGGATACTTTTTTTTTTTTTTTTTTTTTAATAGTAGGAGTAGGGTAGGAGTAGGGTAGGAGTAGGGTAGAAGTAGGGTAGGAGTAGTGTAGGAGTAGTGTAGGAGTAGGGTAGGAGTAGTGTAGGAGTAGGGTAGGAGTAGTGTAGGAGTAGGGTAGGAGTAGGGTAGGGGTAGGGTAGAAGTAGGGTAGGAGTAGTGTAGGAGTAGTGTAGGAGTAGGGTAGGAGTAGGGTAGGAGTAGTGTAGGAGTAGGGTAGGAGTAGTGTAGGAGTAGGGTAGGAGTAGGGTAGGAGTAGGGTAGAAGTAGGGTAGGAGTAGTGTAGGAGTAGGGTAGGAGTAGTGTGGGAGTAGGGTAGGAGTAGTGTAGGAGCAAAACAACGTTTGCCGGGTCAGCTAGTACTAATATAAATTCGACAGTAACTCTGTCTGTCTGTATGTTACCTTATCACGCCTAAACCACTCAACGGATTTCGATAAAATTTGGCACAGAGATAGATTGCATCCCGGGGAAGGACATAGGATAGTTTTTTTCGACATACCTCGCGGGCAAACCCGCGGGCGGAATTTAGTATTATTATACATCATTATTTTTAGTATTGTATATGCGAAACCCGAAACACGTGTCTAGTATTTTTATGTAAAGAATCTATGTACTGTATCATGAAAAATCACAAAGTTATAAGCTTGTTAAGTTACCAATTTGTCCGTACAAAAACATGCTCACCCGCGCCCCTCGCGCCGCGCCGCTGTCTTGCGCTCATTGATAATAGTACCTAGGTACCTAACCGTTCGGCGCGGAGATTGGATAACCTACTTAGTGTCGCTCGGTGTCCAACTTTTAACCTTTTTTTAATATATTTGGGACACAATATAACATGGGGTAAAAATTATTGGAATCGGTTCAGTTACTTATTCTGAACAAACTATATTTAGGTTTCGCATAAGTACCTATACTAAAAATAACTTTGTATATTTTACTAGCTTCTGCCGCTACCGTGTGAAATTTCTTGCTCCCACGACCAACCCCGTCGCATCGAGATCGCATCGCCTACCCTCGTTACTAATTCGTTTTCGCTTAGCGTTCTTTCAGCGGTGCTATTCTGTAAAAATCTCACCGTGAAAACTTAGGGGCCGTCGCCACGAGCGAGAGAATCGCGGCGATATTATCGTCGTGTCACGTATTTCTACGTTTAAAACGTGTCAAATAGTAATGTGTGTTGTCCTTGTCTGTCTTTGGTGCCTAGCCCTGACATCAAGCAATGGACAAAATTGACAATATTTTTTAAGCTTGAGTACTTTTTTTTTATTTGCAATGTGTGTTTTGTTTGTGCAGAATAAACAATTTTTCTTTCTTTTCTGTATACACTCTCTTAGAACGGGTCTCCACACGGCGATATCACCGCCGCGAAAATTTGATGGCACGGTGAGACTATCGCCGCGATTTTCTCGCTCGTGGAAACAGGTTAGGTGAAGTGAGCGTGGAGTGAGCTGTCAATAGTGTCAATTCCTAGCAAAAACAAACTCACTTCACCTAAGTTTTCACAGTGAGATTTTTACAGAATCGACCGGCTGACTTTTTTCTTTTTGCTCGTCTCCTAAGGGTCCTGGCGTGATGTTAAATAGCCTTTCTCAATAATTGGGCTAACAAATGCAAAAATATTTTTTCAAATCCGACTGGTAGTTCCAGAGATTAGCGCGCTTAAACAAACAAACAAACAAAGTCTTCAGCTTTATAATATAGATTTAAGTAATACGGAGCGAGCCTAATGCAAATTACCGGGCTCACTTCAGTTAAGGCGACTACATGACCTAAAGCGCGGTATTTGTCGGACTGCATAGAAAAGAAAGAGAAGCGCGATGACACAACGCTGGTAATGTATTGCAAAATATGAAGCAATTATCTATTTACAAAAAATCTATTGTTTGGACTAAAAAATTAAAACACAATCAAATCGAATAATCTGACAAATAATCATAATGGTTGTATGTATATTAGTGTGGTTTTTATTGTAAAAAGAAAGTTTTTAGAGGTGTCTTCATGTTTTTTTTTCTATTGTATCAAATTAGTTATATTATGTTTTCAACACGCTATCTACCTAGCATATATCCTGAAGAATATCATATATTTTTCTGATTCTGTTTACTGTAGTCGATCATATACTTTTATTGTTTCTAAAACTTGCGTTCTTTGTGTTTAGGTCTTGTAAGCCCCTTAATTAATTAATTAATTAGGCTTTCGGGTGACTATGATTTCCTTTTGTGTTTGTTTTTATTAGCTGTAAGTCCTCCATGTAGTAAAATAAATAAATAAATAAAGTTTTCACGATAATATTTTTGCAGAATACATCAGTAGGACTCCTCGTTGTTATTATGAATTGTGTTTTGAATATAATTTCAATAAAACAATTGTTTTTCGTCCATTCCATTATTTCACAACACGAGACCAAAGAAAATATAAAACTCCTCTCATTTGATTCCTAAAAGAATAAAAAGAGCAAGACACTCGATTTTCCTTTGACTTCTTCAATTCCATAAAAGCAAAGAGCGTACCGATATAGTGTAATTCCGAAGTATATTAAATACAAAAACGTGTATTTTCAATCTTCTGTCTACGTTGGCGTAGCGGTGTCAAAGCGTAGACCGTAGCCTCGTAGCCTTTATCTCTCGTAGTACGAATATTTATTTCGTAGCGTTTTTTTTCTATCTTAGAATCAAATAGGCGTAGGTATTAACCTGCACAGTCGACTTAATACATTATAGTTAATATAATGTGAATGTATCGATTCGAATAATAATAGTCCTGCAGACCGAATTTCTGCTATGGCGGCCAATCTCAGGCGGCCATTTACGCGGGAGATATTATAGGAGTGCATAAGTGTGTGCGCAGACACAGGTGCACTCACTCTTCCCTCACTCTCAGATGAGACGGCAATCCCATACGACCGGAGAGAGATCAGGCGCAGGATCAACGCGCGTGCTTGGCGTGCTTTCCGAGGCACAGGGGTTTCATACCGCCAACTTCCAAACTCCGGGCTGTTACTGAGAAATTCTTAATGGAACCCAATAACAGAGGGTAAAGTGCCTGACCTGGGAGTCGAACCCAGGACCCCACGCTCAGCAGTCGCGTTAGCTAGCGACCACGAGACCAACGATGTTGGGGTTACGATGTTGGTCCCATAGAGAAAGTTATTTAGTTTGATGGTCTGGACCACAACCTTTAAATATGACCACGCATTCCTGATACATGCTGTAGAAATGGATTTGGAGGGGCCCGTAGCTAAATAATAACAGCCGCACAGGGCGATCGATCAGGTTATGCTACGCTTGCCGCGGTTGGTCTGTGAATGGGTTACCATCTTTATACAGGGTGAATTTTTCAAGTGGGCGTGGATGGCCAAATCCGAAACTATGAGGAATAGCGAAAAGTACTCAAAGGAGTCGCGGGCTCGATTTTGATGAAAACTAAAACTGCATCATTGGATTTTTGAAAAATCTATATTTCTAGCCAGGAATCGAAACCGTTAATTTTGAAAAAAAAAAAACTGTATTATTACACCATTCGATAGTGTCGCTGATAAGGATCGGATTCTGGGAAGTAATGACATACATCCTTATTCCTCATAGTTTCAGATTTATCCACGCCCACTTGGAAAATTCATTCTGTATACTATTTTTTTTTAGAGATTTTTGTTTGAGTCGGTTTTTAAATTTTAAATTTTTTGTTTGAGTATTTGATTGTAGCCTTCCACCCGATTACTGGCTGGAAAATTTAAGGTTAGAACCTTGTTCAGTTACTCTGTGACTTTGCTCTTGAAAGGTTCAGAAACTACATACTTGTCGACATAGGGTTCAACAATGCCTCCGTCCAAAAGAGGCCAACAAACACGCGGTGCAGAACATACAACAGTATGTTTTCACTAAGTGATTCAGAGTATTTTAAAATCCCCTTGAGATAGGTACTCTTATTTATGTTTTCCTTTTCATGTCTGCCTTATGAGAAAAGATCTTGCTCTGCTGTAAACCTGTTGGGCTGATTACCCAGGGTACCTACGTGGAACGCACATAAGATATAGTCATGGTTCATTAATCTTACCTGTAATAAATATCTTTTGAATGTTTGCCATGAAACAAAACAATAAAAAAAAAGCCTTTAATATTCCTTAATTACAGTAAATAAAGTTAAATAAATTAAGAATTTAATAATTACTAATTAATGACCCCTCGACGGGTATAGGCCTCCTCCAGAAATTTCCAGTCTTTTCTGGTTTTTGCTTTCTCAAGCCATGATTTGCCAACTAATTCCACTATCTGGTCGTGCCAACGCTCTGCTGGTCTGCCTCTTTTTCTCCTACCGTGGGGGCCTTTCCAAGCGGTTGTTCTAAGGGTCCACCTGTCATCTTCTGATAATGAAACAAAACAATACCTACATTATAATACGAAGGTGTAAAATACTTATACCTAAGTAGGTCCTAAGTAAGTTTTTCTGTTTCATATGATTGATATAATATTAGTATATGTGGAAACTTGTAATTGGCCATAATTTGTATAACTTATTACTTAGTGTATGTTTTACTAAAAATAAATAAATCCAAGTTGGTAATGTGGCACAAAAATAGTTCAGTATCAGTAACACAATAATCTTACATTCATGACATTATGTTCCAAATTCAAATGTTGAATGCAATACAACAAGGATTGTTGAAAATGTTCTAAAGTAACCATAGACATTATATATTACTTACTTTTGAAATCATTGAAAGTAACTTTTTAGATATTTGTATCCTGCTTATGCGTATGAAGTTTTCATTCATTTCGAAAAACAAGGGCTTGAAAGTTTGTATGAAATGCCGTACAGTCACGAGCACCAATATATCAACACTTAGCAACTTTAAATTGCGATTTTTTCACGAAATAACGGATGCAACGTTGAAATACGACACTTTACATATACCTATGGGTTCGAAAATACTGTGTTTCTACTAATACAAAATTTCATTCAAAAATAAAGGAGAAAATCGCCTTTGAATAAAGCCAAGTGTATACATACTTTTGCTCGTGACTGTACGACGGCGTAAACGCACTTAAGGGGCTTACAGAATCTAAACTCAAAATACGCAAGTTTTTGAAACGTATATGATCGACAACAGTAAACAAAATCAGAAAAATACCTATATGATATTCTTATGCTAGTTAAATAATGTATTGAAAACATAATATAACTAATTTGATACGATAGAAAAAAATCATGAATATACTAAAAACTTTCTTTTTACAATAAAAACCATACTAATATACATTAAATCATTAATTATGATTTTTTGTCAGAAGCACTAGACAAGCAACATACTAAAACACTAGTGTTTTAAGTATTTTTTTTGTCCAAACAATATTTTTTTTGTAAATAGATAATAATTGCTACATATTTTGCAATAAATTATCAGCGATGTGTCATTGGGCGTCTCTTTCTTTTCTATGCAGTCCGACAGTGACCGCGCTTTAGGTCATGTGGTCGCCTTAAAGAACTTTGTTGCAAAAATTGATTTCTTCGCCTTTCTTAGCTTTATATTAGTAAGCATGGTAAGGTGAATAAATCAATTTTTCAATAGTAAGTAATAAATTTCCGTCAAGGACTCCTTTGAATATAATTTCCGATAGAAAGCCTATTTCCTATTGACCGCTTTCTTTAGTTTGTGCTTACTTTCAATCAAGCGGATATAATGGCTTCTTTTAATACAGCCTATATTTTTTCGTAGAGGCAAGCTTAGAGTGGTTTATGTTGTTACTTATTAGGGTTTCGTACCCAAAGGGTAAAAACGGGACCCTATTACTAAGACTCTACTGTCCGTCTGTCACCAGGCTGTATCTCATTAACCGTGATAGCTAGACAGTTAAAAAAAAAGTTAAAAGGGGTATAAAAGAAACGTTTTTTTTCGGCGTTTTATGCCTTGTGGTACGGAACCCTTTGTGTGCGAGTTCGACTCGCACTTGGCCGGTTTTTTTTGTAATGTTGGGACCTAATGCTCTTGCTGTTTTATTATAGAATACTCTTTATTAGAGAGCGCAGAGGTCTCTCTCTCTCAGTCCATTACATATCGACAACCCTCCGTTCCTCAGAAAGTACGTTAAGCCGTTGGTCCCGGCTGTCATTCTTAGATCTTTGACAGTCGGTATGGGTAGTCAGAAACTTAAAAGTCTGATAAACAGTCTTATTAAGGGGTATCGCGTTACCCAGTTACTGGGTTGTGGCGGTCAGATAGGCAGTTCATCCATGTAAAATACTGGTGTACAGCTGCATCCGGTAAGATTAGAAACTCACCCCAACATAGTTAGGACAAGGTAGGTAGATTGATTGGTCCAATGGTCCTAAAAAAGAATGGAGGTTATTACAATTTAAAGTATAGTCCGACTTTTAATTAGCTGCAGTAAAATGACACTTCTTAATAACTCATTTCGGACTGAGTTTAGAGATATGCATGTCAAATAAGTTTCGTTTGTTACACTATTCTGTACTAGAAAAACAAGATTTGGTTGATGGCCGCGAAAAAACAAAAAGACGCCATTCACGCCGTCATTAAAGTAACACATAAGCTGTCATTTTACTGCAGCTAATTAGAAGTCCGACTATAGTTCTGAATGTCGTCTTACGGCCGAACCCAATAACCTATTGACAGATCGCTAGCGATGGTAGCCAGTACTAATTATAACTGTCAGTATAATATAATCAATCATACAGATCGCTACTTATCTATATTATTGGGACGATATAACCAGATATACCTAATAAGTTTTCCTACCTAATCGGGTTCAGCCGTTAAAGTTTAACTGTTATCGAAAGGTGTTCAGTAACTTCTTTCAAAATAAAAATGTTGCATTGCGTGGTCTACGTCACGTTTAAAGTGGTAACGGCCGCGACTTACGAGTTGTAGGTCGTAGGTTCGAACCCAGATAGGCGTTTTACTTTGTGTAAATTATTTCATCACCACTGCTCTCAAAACGGTGAAGGAAAACATCGTGAGGAAACCGGCATGTCCTAGAACCAAAAATTCGAAGACGTGACGTCTGCCAACCCGCACTGGGCCCGCATGGTGGATTACGGCCCACTCCCTCTCACAGAGGCCTGTGTCCCAGCAGTGGGAACATTATAGGCTGATTATGTTATGTTATGTATGTAAGCCAGGTGAATATACTAAACACACTGCAGGGAATTTACAATCAACAATTAAAGCCAAAGCTAATACTATTCATAGCTTTACAAACATCGACTCAGACAGCCCTTAGACTAACAGACGATGAGCCCATTACATATATATTAAGAGCTTCTATATTAAGGCGAGCATGCTCCCTAGGGCGGGATAAACTGAATGAATAGCCATTTGCACAGATTTACAAAGATGTGCTAGACTTCTGTAAAGACATTTTTCTTATGGCATCTATTTAACCTTTTGAACGCCATTGTCACATATACGTGACAAGCAAGCGCGTGCCCTGCATAGATAAAATACTAAATGTAGATGTATCCAGCGACACAAATATGTGACAAAAAATGCGGTGCACTTTATCACGAAATAAACAATTAAATCATTACTTTTGTGTGTTTTTATTTGTATACCTTAAATATTTAAAATTGTGGCTTGGCGTGGAGGGCACACGCGTGCGTTTATGCTCTGGCGTTCAAAAGGTTAATGGAACGTCAAATAATTCTAACTTTGCTTTCCTAAAAATGTTACTGAACTCGCTAATATAATGATTGCACCTTTTTTTGTGAATTTCAATTAATTTTTCTATTTCGGGGTTCTAAAAGTAATTGCGACGAATTTGGATGAAGCGGTTTATCACAGTTCTTTTTCAGTACTTATTTGATATTAATTTCACCTTGACAATTCCACGCATTCCTGAGAAAAAGGGTCATGACAGACGGACAGACAGACAGGCAGACAACGAAGTGATCTTATGAGGGTTCCGTTTTTGCTTTTGAGGTACGGAAACCTAAAAAACACACGATACTTACTGATATTTCTGGAAGCTTAGTATGGTGGGTATTGCCTCATTTCATTTCTTCCCATCGAACTTATTCAATCAATTCACTCACGCATTGGTCCGTGGCGGGACGTGTACTGGAAAAGTGGAAAACAGTCACGATGGCCTCTTGCATGCTGCATCCTTGTCATCCGATAAGGATGTAAGTTATGTGTGTCATTTATAACTTGTCTTATGTTTACAGAAAAAGTGAAGAAAGTAGGGAGAGGTTTTTGTCCAAAAATGGATATGAATGATGGAAACATACTAATAGGAAAAACAATGTAAAATTAAATTCATGATGATGTGAATTTTGACATTTAGACTAAAAAAAAACTATACAAGTGAAGATGGTTGTTTTCCTGCCGGGTCAGCGGGATTGTCCGAAAGGGTTACCGCTGGCCCGGAACATAAAGGCACGGGTAGGTTTCAGTCAGTAAGAGTCTGACACCACAGACAGAGATGGTGATTTTTTATTTGTAAAAAAGTTTTTTTCTTTTCTTACACAAATTTATATAACACTACTTGTTATGTAAATATCAGTGCCATGAAGTTATTAAACCATCATCAATAAATTACGTGAAAAAAAATCGTATTATTGAAGCTACCTCAAAAACTACCTAAGCAAGGTTAATAACATTTAGATTGGTCCCATCTCCTGAAGTATACCTCATCCATTCAAAAAAGAATTTTCGATTCACAATTGCCGGAGCTATCGCATAATATAAAAAAAAATAACATAACCTCCTCCTTTTTGCAGTCGGTTAAAAAGATAACTTACATAATTCTCTCGTAAAGTGATCTCAACTTGAAAATTTAAAACGTTTGCCCCTTGAAAATTTAAAATAAAAGATGCGATAGTTCTATATTATTTTCTGCTCCCTGAATCAAAGTATTTTGATTTACAATGATAAATAATAATAGCCTCCCTCCCCGACCGTTTTCGGTCACGGTGGCCAATCTCAATGGAGATTAACCTGGTACGCAGGAGATATTATAGTGCACAAGTGTGTGCGCAAACACAGGTGCACTCTGTTCCTTTACTCTCATAGTCCGATGGGACGGCAATCCGACACGACCGGGGAGAATTCAGGCGCAGGACCAACGGCAAAGGCACGCCAACTTCCAAACTCCGGACTGTTACTAAGAAATTCCTAATGGAAAACCCAATAACACTTTGTCCGACCCGGGAATCGAACCCAGGACCCCACGCTCAGCAGTCGCGCTTGCAACCACGAGACCAACGGGGCAGTCAAACAATAATAAATAAGTCCCAAATAACAAAGCAAAGCGAGGAAAAACATCAAATATTTTATGCTCGCGGTACTTGTAATAACGTCTGTTGATAAATTCTGAAACACTTGTTAGGAAACGACATTGTGCCAGGCCATGGCAGCTGAAGAGTTATTCATTCAATTTACGACCCCTGGCGAAGAGCTGGCATTGACTGGATGTGGCATTTAAGCTTCAAGAATATCTCACTGGTAATGAAACCCGTTAGAAAAGCGTTACATAAAAAAAAAACACTTTTTTGCTGTGGTACCCCACACTAACTCGTTTACTACTACTTGTTATGTAAATATCAGTGGCAAGAAGTTATTACAACATTATCAATACACAATATGTGGGCCTTTGCCCAGCAGTGAGACAGAACAGGCTAACAAAAAAAAAAATATGTGGAAAAATACGTATTATTGAAGCTAACTCAAAAATTTTGGGTAGTTTTTAAATTAGCTTCAATAATTCGCCTTCTCTATAGAACTTTTCGGCAATTGACTGAAATATCAATGCACACAATCATATAATATAGACGAATTGAGAACCTCCTCCTTTTATAGAAGTTGTTTAAAAATGACGTACACGAGGAATACCTACTCATCTATTTAGATGAGTTTAGGTACCTCGTGTAAATTCCACTTTTGAAAAGAAAAATGACGCCTTTCTAACCAGAATTACAGACAGTCAACAAATCAATGTAAACGACATTGATTTGTTTACTGTCTGTAAGTTTACATGAGGTTTGTTTATATATTGCTTTAATTGGTCGTAACCATTATGTAATCACAATAGTAGGAAATTGTTACACATAATCGGTTAAACCATCGTCAATGAACTGTGACAGGTTAAACGGCCAACAGTTCCTAATAAAGTTGCGTTTCAATTTCCTATTATTGTCATTACTTTCAATGTTACGAAACTTACGGTCACCAAATTAATGTAAGTCTGGTCTATAAGGTGCGATCTTGCCACTCACAACTTTTACAAACGAACAATGGTTCTTTTGTCAAAGTAATGTCGTATCCAGTATCCGGACACAATTTCTACATCCTGTCAAACAATCTGTTAGAGCAACACGTTCTACAATTTTGTTTGCTTTGCAGTCGGATAGCCGATCGAGTGTGATGACCGCCGAATATGGCCAATAATCTGTACGACATAATACAGCCAACATTGTTGGCATTGGCTGATTATGTTGGCGAATGATTAGTGTCCAAGTGTCGTGTTTATTATGTCCAATGTTTGGTTTGGGTTCTGGGTGTTGATTGGTGATTGTTTTTGTCATCTAGTGGAAAGTACTGATTGACGGCATCGGCTAGTTGTTCAGCGATTGCTTTCTGGGCTGCAAAACCTGGGTTCGATTCCAGTGCATGTGAGATTTTAGTCCGTAAATACACCCAGATATTGTAGTTTAGGGTTCTTGAGACTTTACATCATCTGTGAATTTCACCTTTCAGCTATCACGGTTCATGAGATACAGCCTGGTGACAGACAGACAGACGGACAGTGGAGTCTTAGTAATAGGGTCCCGTTTTTACCCTTTGGGTACGGAACCCTAAAAACAATAAGAAGTTGGCGGCGATTTGATAAATAGCTTTGAAACCAGTCTAGCGTGTTTCCTCGTATTTCTTCCTACATCCCCTAGTTTACACAGGACGAGACTTACCGAAATTGTGTCAAACGCCATGGCTCGGTCAAGGAAAACTGCCATGGCGTGTTCACCCTTATATGTTAGAAGGTTTGGTTTCCGCAATTAGTCCTTCAAGTGAACCATTGTGCGTGCGTGTTCACCCTTTTCAACAAAACAATTAAATCTAATAAGCATTTCGGGACCCAACTTGCTATCACCGTCTTATACATATTAATCACTAGCTGCGCCCCGCGGTTTCACCCGCACAAGTGTCGATCCCGTGGAAATGTCCTCGGGATGTACTCGGTTTTAAATCCGATATGTCAGTGAGTGATGGCAAAGTATTCTGTTTGTGTTTTGTTTTCACTTCTGTCGGCACTCCGGGAGTGCCACTGTTTTGGAAGTGAGCTTCGCTACGACTTTTTGAATAGGACTACTATCTGTCGTTAAAACTCGATGATTTTTTACAGAATAGACTGGCTGGTAGCCTGTGTGTGGCTAGCGTATGTTTTCAAATTGCCGAAACCACAGCCCACCACACAAAAAAAACACTAATATTATAAAGGCGAAAGTTTGAAAGTGTGTGTCTTTATATGTTTGTTACTTCTTCACGCTCAAACGGCTTTACCAATTTTGATAACATTTTGTACGGAGGTAGCTGACTCCCAGGATTAACATATAGGCTACTTTTTATCCCAAATATTCCCACGGGATCGACATTTACGCGGGTGAAACGTTATATCTTAAACCAACATTTTCAACTGTGCAACCGACCGCAGCAGGTTTGACTTCAATCATCTTCGATTATCTCTTCTACATGAATGAACATGGGACAATGCGCTGCAAAGGTATCTTTTACATTTAATGTTGGAGACACTCGACTGCATGTTATGTGGGAATGTGATTCAATGCAAGTGTGAAGTTTCAAGTGAAGCCGTTTGGGCTTGTATTGATGATAGATTTTCACAGAATTATTCTGCTTTGGCTCACCAAAATGTCCCATCAGTGGGACGAAGTGGAGTATTCACGATTTTGTGTTAAAAAAAAAAGAGTACCTACCTAAGGGTCGTAGCAGGTGGCGTTCTGTAGTTTTGTCTACCTCCATGGGAAGAAGGCGTGAGTTTATGTTTAGTCTATTCAGTGGTGTTATTTCAAGTCAAACAAATATCAACTTTAATTTAATGGTAATTAAGTTGATTTCTGGGTCCCTTGGGGTCAAAGGTCAGGGTCAACACAGGCTTATAATGATAAGAATGTAGCGGTATCTACATAACGAGGATGGAAGGCCAGTCGGGGTCGACCCGCTTTAGGATACCGACTTCCTAGTCCAGGCTAATTAAGTTTGAACCCCTTACAGAGGCCCACTCTCTCTTTACTAAGACAATACAAACTGGCACAAGCGTACCGCATCGTCAGTCTGTTTAGGTCGGTTCCCCCTAAGGGGGAAAAGTCGCACCCCACCCCGTACGACTCTGTAGAGCTCGTCTCCCATGTGACTGTTCCTAAACTACCCTAGGCTGATAAAATTTTTGTTTTTTCCTAATTATGTTATTATTAGTATTTAAGTCGGTTCCCAATGACGATTTCCAATGTACAAATGCCACATGCGAACTACGCGTCATACTGACGTCACACAAAATCCTGCATCTCGCAAGCAGAGTTTACTTTAATAATAATAATTTATCATTCAAACACACACTTTATCATCATAGCATCCACAGCCCGACTTCACCCCCTGCTGACCATAGACCCATCTCATCCAGGTTCTACACGCCATGGTTACTATATTGTCATTATCATCCGCACTTGTGTGCGGCCGGAAAAGGGACTTGTGTCCATTTTATGTAACAAACTAAATGTTGTGCAAATAAAATTAATTAATTATTTAACTTTTATTGTTTTTTTACTTTGAAGGACTGTTTACCGAAATTTCAAGTTTATTCAAGTAATGAAACTTTCCTTCTCCAAGTTAGAATTAAAGTGAAAATATCAAATTGATTGATTTTTGATTAACAAAAGATAAAGTTATCGAATTGATTTAAGAAATTGATTCTGAAAATAAATTAGGTACTGAAACAAGTGTTGAACGATAAGACCACTCGAAAACGATTGTATTATTTTATTATAACCGCTTTGTTGATTAAGATTTAGTTTATATTGATTAACCGATAACCTCGTTGAACTAAAGTAGAAAAAAATAGATATTCTTTTCCTCTTGAATTGATAATTTTAATTTTAGTGATTTTTTGTGCAATTGGTCCTTTAAGCTTATTCTGTGCTTTAAGTAAGTTTTGTTTCCTTTATAGAGTACCTATTAGTGTGGTCAGACTTAGCTAGTGGTCAACCGCGAGTTTATCCAAATAAAAAAGTGTATAGTTGCTAAATCATTCCTGCATGTTTAACTTCGGCGTGTTTAATAGACTATATTATGCTCACGTGTATCCACCTGATAAACTCTTAGGCTGCTTTCACCACCAATGACTAAATACATTTTACATCATATGTTTTTACAACATTACTTCGTCTCTGTCATGGGGGCCCGTGGCTAAGTAATAACAGCCGCACGGATCGGTCGATCAGGTTAAGCTACGCTTGCCGCGGTTGGTTTGTAGATGGGCCATTTTTACGAACGCACGTTAAACTATTGGTCCCGGCTGTCATTCGTGGATCTTTGACAGTCGTTACTGGTCGTCAGGAGCTTGGAAGTCTAACAGTCGTATCAAGGGGTATCGTATTACACAGTAACTGGGTTGTGGAGGTCAGATAGGCAGTCGCTCCATGTAAAATATTGGTAGTCAGCTGCATCCAGTTAGACTGGAGGCCGATCTCAACATAGCTATTATAGGAAAAAGGCTAGGCAGATGATGACTCTGTCTCCGTCATCTTCAAATGATTGTCAGAAATACAATTTAAATTAATTAATTTTCATTTGTTTTGCGTTAAGTATTCTAAGCGATTTGCGATGCAAGTGGGCCTAAATTAATGAGCGCGGCTTCATTCCGCTAGCATTAATTAATTCTGTTGACAATTAGCATATCATCTGTCACTTCCAATAAATCGAGTTCTAATCATGTATGCTGTTGATATTCCACCGGTTCAATTAACTAAGCAACGGTCAATAAGCTAGATAATAATATGCGTGAAACGCTGATTATCTCACGTTAATTTGACTAACTGCTAGGTAAAGCCTTGGCATACCGCAGCAATTTGTGGTGCGAATTTGAACTAGGCAATATATTACAAGCATTGACATATATATTACTAGCGTAAGGACCGGGCTAACGGCGCGACTAAATGGCACCAACGCGTTGGCCCTAAAATGACGGTTTTAGGGCCAACGCGACTCAGTTGACAGTGGTGCGCGCGAACTTCGAATTTCAAACGAAGAACTTCTATGTAAAATGTACTTTTGAAATCATTGATTACAAGGCTAATAATTCTATGCAGTAAGTTAAGGGGCTTAGAGGACCTAAACACAAAAAATGCAAGTTAAAAATAATGAATCGCGAAAAAAAAATCAGCTGTTCCCTACATTTTGACGAGATATACGAACAGGGACGTAGGGAACAGCTGATTTTTTTTCGCGATTTCAGGTTTGCTCCAATAGTAAAAGTTGTTCATAATGATGAGTACAATGACCTCTTAACAGGTTGTTAATGTTTTACCAATAACCCTGTACAAGGAGTTTCTTCTCTCATGAGTTAGTGGGTATATGTATATTTTTAAGCCGCAGGCTAATTGCGTAACACACTATCAGTAGCAACAATGGGTTTCATTTTGACAGTTCAACAGCATTCATTGCGTCATTTACGTTGTCGAGCAGACACATTTCTCGAACATATGGAACAATGGATTAGCAATATTCTTCAAAATGATTCAAATTGAGCGTAATAGTGTGTTACGCAATTAGGGTGCCGCTTCAAATTCACATTTGCCAAATAAAAAATAATAAAAAGATAGAAGTAGTTAAAACGTCTGTGTCCATCAAAAATGTCGCAGCATATTTTACGATCCTCTACGGACGCCATTAATATTAAAAAATAATATTCTAATGAGCCGTTTTCCAAATGTATTTGAAAAAAGAAAAGTCGCATTTCATTTTCGTTATGTTGGCAATCAACGACCGTCTCGTTTATTTGACATGTCTGTCAATTGGAACGAAGTGAACATTATTTAAAAGATTGCAAATTGAACTAAATTGAATTAAATTAATTAAGTAAAACCTACCTCTATTTTTTATTATTTTTTTTAATTTTTATGAGTATTGTTTATTATGAAATAGGTACTATTATACTGCTGCATTTTCCTCATTTCCTAATTATGTTGGGATCCGCTTCCAGTCTACCGGATGCAGCTGAATTCCAGTATTTTACATGGAGCGACTGCCTATCTGACTTCCACAACCGCAACGTTTAAAAAAAAAAACCCAGTTAGGTACTGGATAATTAAATTAAATTATTGAAATAATCAAGTACTAACAACACTAACACAGCAAAGCATAATCTGTTACTAACCACTAACAACTTATGGACTTATTTAGGTCTGAATTAAAAAAAATTATAACACGATACCCCTTGGTAAGACTGGTTGTCGGACTTCCAGGCTTCTGACGACTGTCAAAGATACAAGAACGACAGCCGGGACAAACAGCATAATGTGCTTTCCGAGCCACGGAGGAGTCTCGGTATGTAAAGATGGTCACTCATCCACGGACCCGTGCGGCTGTTATTACTTAGCCACGAACCCCCTTTAAGCATCCATGCATGGTTGTAAAATAGCGGTCTTTATTGGAAACTACACGAGACTCTTAGCACCCAATAGCAAAAAATCTTGTTATTTTTATGCTTACACGAAAAAAGGTTTTAGAACAAAATCTTTTCATTCACTATAAAGACTAGCTCGGGTCAACGATATTAGAAATAGGGAGGTCTGCCAAAAAGTATAACATTAAATATTATGGACAATACATTGTAGTTACAAAGCTACGTGGCTCGGTGGCCATTTTAACTTGTTATCAAGATGGCGCCAGACGTATAACGGATATTATTTTAGGAAACATTATGAGAGTTTGGGCAGCTTTATGTCCTATTTTTCAATGTTATGGCTGATTAGAGAAATAGACTAAAATTTGCAGTTTTTAACTATAATGTTGGCTTGGGCAGGTGTAAATTATCAGAGCAACAATATCTCAGACAAGTGTTTTCTCATTGTGTATACTTACACTGCTGCTGAGCCATAAAAACATGCAGGCTCGTTATAAAGGCGGCTATTACTTGTGCACAAACCTTCACCCTCTCTAGAAGTAGTGCGACCATACTGCTACGAAAACACATACATACTTTCGATTTTTTTTTAGTTATAAGTAGGTAATATACCTACAGGGTTATTGGTAAAACATTAACAACCTCTTAAGAGGTCATTGTACTCATCATTATGAACAACTTTTATTATGGGACCAAACCTGAAATCGCGAGAAAAAAATCAGCTGTTCCCTACATTTATGTTCGTGTAACTCGTCAAAATGTAGGGAACAGCAATTTTTTTTCGCGACTAATAGAAAAAAAAATACATTAATTTAAGTATTTTGGGGTAAGATCGGCACTGGTATAAGACTGTATGAATCAAATTCCCACCTAACGTGGCAATGTTTTTAATGCAGTAATAAACATTGGTATTCTCCATCATTATTTTTATTCTGCTACGACGAAGATCAGAGCAAAATTAAATTTTGCAGGCCAAGAATTTGATTCCTACGGTTTTACCCCAGCAACGATCTTACCCCAACATACCTTATTCGACCAAGACGAGAGCGCATCAGAGCATGGCTGGGGGTGGGATACCCTCGCGCGTTCTTGCGCACTCCAGCGGATTCAATCGAGGGGGACCCTTTATAAGTGAAATATCTTTGATTATATAATGTCACCAAAGTGAAATACATTAGAAATTAATTTGTTAAATTAAAACTTGGTAGTGCTGTGATGAGTCGAGCTATTACTAATTACATGTCACACTATTCAGTAATGTTTATAGACTAACATTTGTGAATAGACTAACATTTGTCACATGGGATTTGATCAGCATTTCATTTCGGTCGACAGGAAAAACATTTCCGATTGCTTTGTCCGGCGCTGCCTATTTCCTGAAGGCCAATTCTCGTAATTTAAAACGTTCAAAATCTAGTCGCAGTCTCTTCTCGGCGACAAACAAATGTCAAAAACTTGTCAAAATGTAGGGAAATTAGAAGTATTTTTGACAGATTGAGACTGAGATCAGACGGTGAACGTTCTTAAAATTACGAGAATTGCCCCTCTGATCCTAGCATTCACTTTCCTATTAATCTATAAACAAAAGTCGGTAAAAATACGTTCTATGTGTTTTGTGAACAACAAATATTCAATGCGAATATTTCACGCAGTGTTTGATGTTTAGTTTATTCATAGCTAAACCTATTGAATTGAACACAAATATTCATGTACCTAGCTTTTGTTTTTTATTTTCAGGTAAGTCTCTGTTATTGAATAGGTAAATATTGTCAGGTCATTTTATTTAAGCAAATAGATTTGTCGGTCGCATGATGATTTAAAATTTTAATGGGTACCTACTCTAACAAGTCTTCTTTATCCTAATGTTAAAAAATAAGTGTCTTCGAGGATTCAGCTGCCGCAATTGCCATCGCTCGCCATAAGATAACACCTTGGTGCAGTATTTTTATATCACAAAAAGCGACGCGTGCTTTATTTGGGGTAACCAACTGTACAAACACGCTGTGAATGTGTGCGTGATGACGAGAAGCGTTAGCACATAACACACATACGCATACACACGCTCACACACACACACTTCCCGACATAGCCATTGTCTCGGACAAGTGTTTTAACACTTGGTAACCACAAGTAAAGCGAGCTTCACTTTGTAAGATAAAAATACTATAGTACACTCTAGTTTCTCTTAGGACGTAGGGCGTTTTCATTTTAAATCGTATCCTCCAAAAATACTCCGAATACAAACATATTAGACTAAGGGCTGATTTTCCAATCGACAGATAATTTTTATTCGTGAAATAAAAGTGACGTCTGACAGTTTTTGTATTGAAGAACTGTCAAAAATTCGAAATTATTCCTCGGATAAAATTATCTGGCGTTGGAAAAATCAGCCCTATATAGCATAATCTTAAATATATCTTAATAGCAGTCTCCTGTAAGAAAACATCATGCTCACACTAAAATAAACGGTGAAAACTGCAAATATTAACCCGTCGTAGTCGCGGCGGGGTCATTGTTGCTTTTATATCTATTCGTAAACACTTTACAACTCACGATTTGGTATTGTTGTTCAACATTTACAGCCCGTGCCGACTGCGCCGGCGGGAGAAGGGTAAACTCTGCAATAATGTTGGCTAACAAACGCTTGAAGGTGCTCAGGGGGTTAACGAATGAGGGTAGTTTAGTGAGCAGTGTTAACTTGTTTGGTTTTCGTATTTTCTTGCTGGCTGCTTAAAGTCTTGTTTAAATATGTTATGTCTCTTAATATCTTCTCTTTTTATTTAGCTGCTTATCATGCATAGTGGTTTTTTTGAAAGGGTGGAAAGGCGTGTATATTTGTATAGTATAATTTATAATTTTCCCAACCTTTCCCCAACTATGTTGGTGTCGGCTTCCAGTCTTACCGTATGCAGCTGAATACCAGTATTTTACATGGAGCGACTGCCTATCTAACCTCCACATCCCAGTTACTGGGGTAAAATCACTTGGTAAGACTGGTTGTCAGATTTTCCGACTTCTGACGATCCGTAACGACTGTCAAATATCCACGAATGACAGCCGGGACTAACGGCTTAATGTGCTTTCTGAGGCACGGAAGGGTCTTGGTATCTAAAGATGGTCACCCATCCACGGACCAACCGCGGCTAGCGTAGCTTAACCTAATCGATTGACCCGTACGGCTGTTATTACTTAGCCATAAGCCCCTCGTAACTTTGTTTTTAACTATCCTCTGATACTGTAAAAACTTATCGACTCTTCGACCTTGATGTACAGTCCACAGCAAAAGTAGATGATCACAATCAGAAATTCAATAGGAGTCAAAAGTGATCACGAATATATGGCAGCTGTACTAGTAGTTAAATGTTTGGTATAATTTAAAATCACATACTTTTGAATCACTTCGACGCCACACAGTTCTGACGCGAACTGCGTTCATTTAGCATTGAATTTCTGATTTTGATCATCTACTTTTGCTGTTGACTGTACGTTTTTTTAAAATTATTTACCTACCTATTAAAACTTTTTGGGCTTCTAATGATGTCCACTTTTTTAAATAAATAGGGCTCCTTTTACCTGTCGGGCCTTTAATCACAGTTGGTCCTAGTAACTAAGCTAGGGCACCCCGGCCTAATGGGTTAGGTTAGAACTGTGAGCGGCGAGCGTTACATCCAAGCCAACTTGCAACCATAATCAATAAACCCTGTACTTATTTTTGTTGCTGACGATCCTTCAGGATCAAAAACAAAAGAAAAAGCGGATCAAACCGGAATGAGAAAGTTTGGATAAGACAGAAATTAAAACAGAAGACGATCAAGCAGGGGATCGAGGAGTGGGGGTGGAGGGGTTCAGGGGATCAGAACGGAATAACTCGTATATTGTTAGTGGTAGTATAACTTAGCCTAACTAATAATCCTATTAAATTATATTACACAACATTAGAGCAGTGGTGGCCAAGTGGTAACGGCCGCGACTTACGAGTTGTAGGTCGCAGGTTCGAACCCAGACAGGCGCTTTACTTTGTGTACATTATTTCATCACCACTGCTCTCAAAACGGTGAAGGAAAACATCGTGAGGAAACCGGCATGTCCTTGAACCAAAAATTCGAAGACATGTGACATCTGCCAATCCGCACTGGGCCCGCGTGGTGGATTACGGCCCACTCCCTCTCACCGAGAGGAGGCCTGTGTCCCAGCAGTGGGAATATTATAGGCTGATTATGGTACACAACATTAGTTTTTTTTTATACTAAACCCGAAAAGGGGTCATTGTACTCATCATTTTGAACAACTTTTTCTACGGGACCAACCTTGAAATCGCGAAAAAAAGATCAGCTGTTCCACACATTTGTGTTCACTTAAATCGACAAAATGTATGGAACAGCTGATTTTTTTTCGCGATTTCAAGGTTGGTCCCGTTTTTTTTCTTTTCGGGTTTGGTATAAACAAAAACTAATGTTGTATAACCTATTAAATTAAAACAATAATAAACAAGTAGTGTACCATTGAACTGTTCGTTCGTTGGAATTATTTGAGGTTCACAAAAAGAGGTGCGTTCATTGTATATTACAGTGTTCATATATTAGAGTGTTCATTGTATATTAGAGTGTTCATTGTATATTAGAGTGTTCATTGTATATTAGAGTGTTCATTGTATATTAGAGTGTTCATTGTTGTTCAAAAATGTTAAACTTAATAGGGAAAGGTTAAATCTACTTAAACAGCTAGATATGTATTCTTTTAATCTGGAGCAAAGTACTAGGAAATACAACATTGACACACAGGACTTGCAATCTCAACTTGACCAGCTGCAGGAGAAACTAAGATCAATGACTAACAAATATAATACCTCTGAAGATCTAATGAGGGAATATGTGTTGGCAATGAATGAGCTGGTGAACTCACAAACTAACAGCTGTGAGCGCTGTCAAACACCATCCAATGTACCTACACCAGACCATTCATTATCGGCATGCAATACCACATTACCGCAGCCTTGTGTTGATTTGGCAATTCCCTCTGTTGATAGTACCATTATACCATCTAAAGAAATTGTAAATCATGATATTATATTATTTTGTGATGAGATTGGAAAGGAGTTAGGTCACTTGTTGACAGATGAATATCCGGGACACTCAATAATAAATTACTGTATGCCTGGTTGTTCTTTATTTGATATTATGAAAGCAATTGTTAAATGTAACTTTAAACAGGAAACAACTTTATTAATATTTATGGGAAATAGGGGTAATTTAAATAAAGGAGAATTGCTCCAATATCATAGAACATTGTGCAACCTTAGCTTAAGAAAAATTGTTTTGTTTACATTACCTTACAGTAACAGTTTGCCACAGGAAGAAAATAACTTAAGATTTGATATAAACATGACATTGCACAATTTGACATATAATGATAACTTATTCCAGTTAATTGATACTAACTATTATGTTGGTAATAATTTATATTTGACAAAAGATAGATATAATATTGTTATGTACTATCTTTCTAACTATCAAAAAAGACAGATAGCTGTGTCGCTATCATATTTTTTTTCTATTTCAGCCAAACATTTGGCTAAACAAATTGCTCCTATTGAGCAATGCAATGACTTTTTAAATTACTCTGGTAATAATTTGGTTGAAATTATTGACATTAATCATTTAAATTAGAATTTAAGACAATAGAGGCAACCTCTTGCAAAAATGTAAATAAGTCAAATGAAAGTGTAAAAAAATTAAATAGTATCAATCTGGTGCATCAAAATATTCAAGGTTTTTCAAACAAAGACTTAGAAGTAGAATTATTCCTGAATTGTTACAATATAGATATTCTTTGTATGACAGAACATTGGCTTAAAAGTCACCAGTTCATGTTCAATTTTAGTAATCACCAGGTTGGTAGTTCATTCAGCAGAGTAAATGCTATACATGGTGGCTCATTAATTTTAATAAATAACCAGCTTAAGTTTAAAGACCGAAAGGATATTGTGAGCCTCTCTGTTGAACGGACAATTGAAATAGCCTGTATAGAATTGGAGCAGTTCATTATATTAAGTGTGTACAGACCTCCTTCAGGATTGTATGATTGTTTTGAAAAAGTTATGGATGAAGTGTTGCACAAAATCTGTAATACAAACAAGTCCATCATCATTTGTGGTGATTTTAATGTTAATTTGTTAGAAAATTCTGGGTTAAGTACTAAAATTATAAGTTTGTTTCAGTCATACAATCTTGCAAACCAATTTTTGGAGCCCACTAGAATAACTCCTACTAGTGCCACATGCCTAGATAACATTTATACAGATGTTATACCAACCCACAAAGACATTATTAACCTAATAGACTCAGATCATTGTGGACAATTAATCACTATTCCAAATAAAAACAAAAAAGTTACTAAAAAAGATATCACTGTTAATCCAAAAACAACTAATCGCTTGGAAACATTTAAAACTAAACTCATGGGTAAATTACCACTTTTGTTCACTAATGATGACCCTAATCAACAATATAATGATTTTTTTAATATGTATTGCACACAATTTGATAACACATTTATTCCAAAAACATTATCGGTTAATAGTATTGCTTCCTTCAGTGACTGGGCCACCATTGGTATACATAAAAGTAGAAAACGACTTTATGAATTATATGAAGAACGGATTTGTATAAACACTGCTGAATTTAATTTATATGTTAAGAATTATTCTAAAATATTTAAAAAAGTTTGTAGCATTGCCAAGTCACGTTATTTGAGTTCAAAAATTAAAAATAGTAGTAACATTATTAAAACGACTTGGAATGTCATTAATAGCGAAACGGGAAGGTCATGCACCCGAAGTAGTGACTACAGCCTTGTTATTGATGACAATATAATTAAATCAGATTGTCAAGTCGCCGCGGCCTTTGAAAATTTCTTTGCAGAGATTCCCGTATCAACTACTAAATCTCTTAACTCATCACCCATTGCTGCAGAGTCTTTACTTAAAGAAAACGTTCCAGTTTGCGATTCTGAATTTCACTTCCAATATGTAACCTGTAAAGATATAATTAAAACTTTTCACACGTTAAATGTTAAAAAGACCGCAGATCTATGGGGTAATTCTGTGGATGTTGCTAAGTCGATTATAGACATTGTAGCACCTACTTTAGCTGTTATATTTAATAATTGTATTGACCGTGGTGAGTTTCCTGATCTTATGAAAAACAGTAAAATAATACCGTTGTTTAAATCGGGTAGTACATCAGACCCTACTAATTATAGACCTATTTCAGTACTACCTACCTTTAGTAAAATTTTTGAAAAACTTATTTTAAATCAATTGCAAAGATTTTTTAATAATAATAAATTACTACATAACAAACAGTTCGGATTTACAAGTGGTCGTTCGACTACCGATGCAGGAGTTGAACTTTTAGGACATATTTATAATGCATGGGAGGACAAATGCGATGCTTTGGGCATCTTTTGCGATTTGTCCAAGGCATTCGATTGTGTTCTTCATGAAACATTAATCAGGAAACTGCACCACTACGGAATCCGGAACGCCTCTCTGGATCTTCTTACTTCTTACTTGAGTGATAGGATTCAGAGAGTTGATGTTAACGGAAAAAGGTCACCCGGATCTGTAGTAAGAATGGGGGTCCCCCAGGGCTCAATTCTCGGCCCATTTTTATTTATTATTTATATAAATGACTTGCCTTACCTCATAAGGGATGAACATGATATAGTGTTGTTTGCAGATGACACTTCACTTTTATTTAAACTCAAACGTCAGCAGCTGGTTACTGACAATGTAAATAACGCCCTTGCAAAAGTAGTTAACTGGTTTAATGTCAATAACCTACTTCTTAACGGAAAAAAAACTAAATGTATTAAGTTTACCATACCCCACGTTAGACAAGTAGAAACTAGTGTTCTCATTAAGGATGAAGAGTTGAAACCTGAAGATACCACAGTATTCCTAGGCATAACGTTGGATGCCAAGCTTCAATGGGGCCCCCATATAGATAAATTGTCAAAAAAGCTTAGCTCTGCAGCATACGCCGTTAGGAAAATTCGTGATTTAACTGATTTAGAGACAGCCCGTTTAGTATACTTTAGTTATTTTCATAGTGTGATGTCGTACGGTATTCTGTTGTGGGGAAATGCCGCCGATATTCAGACAATTTTTATTTTACAAAAAAGGGCAATTCGTTCCATTTATAAATTAAGTCCCAGACACTCCCTCAGAGACAAATTTAAAGAGATTAATATAATGACTGTGCCTTCTCAGTACATTTATGATAATCTTTTGTATGCACATAAAAATATTAATCTGTTTAAAAAATACAGTGATATCCATAACATAAATACTAGGAACAAACACAAATTTGTTGTTCCTACAACAAGGCTCAAAAAAATAGGTGGCTCGTTTAGATGCCAATGTATACGTTTTTATAATAAACTTCCTAGCCACATTCAAGAACTAAGCCTTAATAAATTCAAATCTTTTATAAAGCGAAAACTATGTCAGAAAGCCTATTATACTGTAAAAGACTATATTGAGGACAAAAAGGCTTGGGATTGAGCTGCTCCAATAGGTTTAGATTGTTGTTTTTATTTTTGCTATTTTACACTTTAATAATTTTCTTTTTTTTTTAAGTATCTCTTTACTTAAATAATGACATGTACATTTACTGTATAAAGTATTATATGATTTTAATTATTGTGAATGTGAGGACTATGTGGGTAATTTTTTTGTTTTTTCTCTCTTCGTTTTAATCATGATCTGGCAGTTTGAGTAGTTTATGCGGCCTACCCAAATGTCCTGTCTTTGGTATTGTTCGTCGAATCGTTGAGCTCCTTAAGTTCTGAGTTGAGCTGCACGGTTACTGACAAATGCGTGCACTGACTGGACAGGTCCGCTCAATCTGTGTGGTTCTTTCCTCAAAAGACCATTTCAGACACTAATCTACATGGTCCTCAAAGATTATGTCCGGATTTTTTATATACACATTGACATTGATGAATTTTATTTAGACAATGACATGAATATTTACTTTGTAAGTAATTTTTATTATTTTTTTTTAATTAATTATTGTGAATGTGAGGACTATGTGGGTCATTTCTTTTTTCCTTCTTAGTTTTAATCATGATCTGGCAGTTTGAGTAGTTTATGCGGCCTACCCAAATGTCCTGTCTTTGGTATTGTTCGTCGAATCGTTGAGCTCCTCAAGTTCTGAGTTGAGCTGCACGATTTTTGACAAATGCGTGCACTGATTGGACAGGTCCGCTCAATCTGTGTGGTTCTTTCCTCAAAAGACCATTTCAGACACCAATCTACATGGTCTTCACACGATCTGACCAAGATTTTGTCTGGACTTTAAAAGAGACTGTGACTTCTGAGTTTGTTTCGGCCTTTCTTCTCAGAATAGTCAGTTAGGAAACGCCGACCTCATCTAGTTTAAAAAAAAATATGATTGACGTGTAAAAGTGTTTGTACAAACCTACTTACAGAAATAAAATCATTTATCATTTATCATTTATCATTTATCATTTATTAGAGTGTTCATTGTATATTAGAGTTGTGAGTTAGCCCTTAGCCCCCTACAGGTGGTGGATATAAATGAATACTCAAAGTACTTTGCAAAGACACGTTACGACGTTTATTAATCAACTTGCTACAATGACCTACTTAGTCCGAGGCGTGAGGCTAACTGCCCGCGTCGACAAGCCCCGCGTCGAACTATTACAATAATGTGTGCGTCAGCACCTTACATCATTCCCCCCCGTATTTTTAAATTTTTGAATTACAAAAAAAATTTATATAAAACTTATTTGCTAATTTCCCGAAGCTTTTTACTTACAATTTGTTTCATATTTCTGTTCTTAGTTGTACGATATATTCTCTATTTATGATTACATGCTTCATTGTTACATACTTGTACTGGTTTAATTATCATTAAAGTGTTTTCATAGATCAACATTTCTTTTATTATCTGATACCAATAATGGACATTTATTTAACATAACATCGGTCATTCAAATTTCTTGTATCTTATATCTATGCCTTAATTAACAAAACACTAAACATAATCGTGGTAATCTGGGTCTTGCTTCCCCTTACAGCTGTGGGTTAGACCGCCCTTTAATTACATACATTGCATTACATTTATCCATGATCTTAATATTCATAACTCTATCCTAAAAATTCATTTATTTTTACCTTTATATGTCTATTTCATTTAGACATTTACTGTGTTTATTTTTACTTAAGGGTAGTTGCCATAATGGAATACTCTGCTATACTCAAATTATCACCGCTTAGGGCCTGCAGTACCCATTATGACAACGCCAACAACATACATTCATTATACTGCTCATTTGTACCTACTATTACATCAATAAACACATTTAGTACTCACAATTGCACTTTTGCACTTGACGTCATCATGGTATTTGGGTTGTTGTAACATGCTTCCGAACCCGTCATTACTATTGGTACTGCGTTGTTGTGTTATTCGATGTCCACTTGAGACGTACCCATTCGCCTTTGCTCCTTCATGTTACGATCCACATGACGCGAAACTTGCTTATATAACCATTTCTTAATGCTTGTTTGGCACCTGGTGCATGCCATAATCACTATGACTATTATTATGATTCCCAAAATTCCCAGTACTATGAGCCCAAATTTGTCTAACCTGTCAGTCACTTCTGTTTGGTTTGTAATAATCTTCGCCTGGGTCATGACAATTTGTTCATGGGGGTTATTAGGACTCTGAGTGTTACCCATCTTGTCTACTATTCTTTACTGTGTTCGCGTTTTACCTTACTGTGAATGACCTGTGTACCTACATGAATCGCACAGGTTTTTTGCTGACCCGGCCTGATCGTGTAACGCGTGGTACCGGTGACTCGCTACGGGCGATTTCATCATTATTGCTACTAGTGCTTTCGTTTATTTCTTGGTTTACTAAATACGCCGGCTTAAGTCTATCTATCGAAATGTTAGTCTGTCTATTTGGCAACTGTATCGTATATACTTTATCTTTCCTTTGTAAAACTCGAAACGGACCATCATAATTAGGCTGTAACGGTTTCCTTACCGTATCATTTCTAATAAATACAAACTCCGCTTTTGGTAGATCTGGGTGCACAAACAAACTTTTTGTATTCTTATACCCTATTGGTACCGGTTTTAATTCACTAATCGCCTGACGTATCCTGTTTACGCATTCGTAATCGGACGTATAACCACCTTTATTATTCTCTACGTAGAAATCCGCTGGCATTCTTATCGTTTGACCATACACCATTTCCGCCGCGCTTATGCCGTTGTCCGAGCGTAATGCTGACCTAAGACCTAGCATGACTGTTGGCAACTCGGTTACCCATGATGATGCAATCGAATTTAATCTTGCTGTTAATGCTACTTTTAACGATCTGTGCCATCTTTCTACTGCCCCATTAGACTGTGGATGATACGGTGTAGTTCTACATTTGTGTATACCTAACATTTTTAATAGTGACATGAATAATGCGCTTTCGAACTGTCTCCCTTGGTCGCATGTCATTTTCACCGGGCACCCAAAACGTGCAATCCACCCTTCATAAACTATTTTAGCTACCGTTTCTGCCGTGATGTCCTTGATAGGAAACGCCTCTGGCCATCGTGTGCGCCTATCTACTATCGTTACTAAATACCTAAACCCCTCTTCTGTAGTAGTCAGTGGACCTACAATATCCACATGAATGTGTTCAAAACGATCGCAATTACTAAAATTCTCTAATTCTGAGTTAGTATGCCGAATGACTTTACTGCGTTGGCAATGTACACACGTCTTCGCCCATTGCCCTACATCTCGATTCATGTTTGGCCAAAAGAATTTATCCTGCATTAACTTGCGCGTGGTTCGAATGCCTGGATGACTTATGTTGTGTGTCGCATCGAACGCTTTTCTCCTTAAACTTTCGGGTAGGTACGGCCTCGCGTTTTTGGTTGATATTTCACAGGAAATTGTTTTCCCGCCTGTTTGCGGTACCTCAATTTCCTTAATAACGACATTGCTATTATTTGTTGGCCTTAACAAGTAACTATCCTTTGCCTGAGCTTCAGCTAATTCTGAGTAATCAATAGCCTGTGGGCAATATATTGTTTCTATTCGCGATAAGGCGTCTGCTACTGGGTTCTCGGAACCGTTGATGTGTTTTACATCCGTTGTAAATTCACTAATGTATGCCAACTGCCGTGTCCGCCTAGGTATTTCTTTACCGGAGTTACTTTTTGTATACGCGAAGGTTATGGGCTTGTGATCAGTATAAACTATCAGTTGTCTGCCTTCCACCTGGTTCTGAAAATATTGGATCGCTAAGTATATCGCTAATAATTCTCTATCGTACGCTGAGTATTTTTGTTCCGTCTGACTCATTGCCTTAGAAAAATAACCTATAGGTAACCATTCATTGTTGCTACGTTGTTGCAAAACTGCACCCACACATGTATCCGACGCGTCAGTCATAAGTGCTAGCGTTGTATTTGGCAATGGGTGCGATAATGTGACCGCATTCTGTAAGCATGTTTTACATTGCAAGAATGCCTCGTCAGCTTCCGTTGACCATTGTATGAGTGTTTTGTCCCGTTTCTTTGCGCCTTTTAAATATTGATTTAATATTCTCTGCGATTTGACTGCCCCTGGAATGTGCGTCCTATAAAAATTTACCATCCCTAGAAAACGTCTTAATTGTTCTACCGTTTTTGGCTTGGGATATTTCGAAATTGCCTCTACTTTCTCTTTTAATGGCCTGATGCCCTGCGTGGATACCTCAAAACCCAAAAATTCAACGCTCTCTTGTCCAAAACTACTTTTAGCTAGGTTAATAGTTATCCCATAGTCATTGAAACGCTTGAAAACTTTCTCTAAGTCTGCTTCATGCTCCTCCCTCGTGGCGCTAGCTATTAATACGTCATCTATGTACCCAAAAACATTGCCTAAATCCTTTAAAACCGTCTGATCCATAAACCTTTGGAATGACTGCGCAGCGTTACATAAACCAAAAGTCATGCGGGGGAATTCAAATAGCCCGAATGGCGTTATTATCGCGGTTTTTTCGATGTCCTCCGGATTAATTGCTATGCAATGATACGCCCTATTTACATCTATTTTTGAAAATATCTTTTTATTGGCTAGCAAATATGTAAAATCATGAAGTCTGGGTATAGGGTACCGATCCGGTTTTGTAACCGTGTTTAACTTCCTATAATCCCCGCACGGTCGCAACTCGCCGTTTTTCTTCGGAACGACATGAAGTGGACTAGCCCACGGACTTTTGGAGGGCCTACAGATCCCCATTTCCTGCGTAGTTTCGACGGTTTCTGATCGCCTAACTCCATTTCGGATAGTAATCTCTGGAACTGCTTAGTCTCTGACTCTTCATACACTGTCATGAGCCGATTCTTTAATAATTCGTACCTTTTCGTTTCTGGAGGTGCTAGTAACACGTCACTTGCCTGCTCCACATTGTCCTTGACGAGTTTCGTTACAAGCATGTTGTATTTATCCCCGTCTGACATCTTTTGGTTTGCAACAACAGCCTCAAACTGTACAAACCACAACCTGGGTTGATCGCTCCAGAAGGTAGGGATCTTTGACGTTAGCGATACCGCCGCAACCTCCGTGTCATCTTGTTTCACGCTTTTTGCCATTTTTTATTTCACTTTACAGTCCGTCACTAATTACTGTTTCCACCACCCTTAATTCTTAACACAGGGGTCACCAGTGTGAGTTAGCCCTTAGCCCCCTACAGGTGGTGGATATAAATGAATACTCAAAGTACTTTGCAAAGACACGTTACGACGTTTATTAATCAACTTGCTACAATGACCTACTTAGTCCGAGGCGTGAGGCTAACTGCCCGCGTCGACAAGCCCCGCGTCGAACTATTACAATAATGTGTGCGTCAGCACCTTACAGAGTGTTCAATATTATTTCTAAGAAAGCAATTTGGGAATTATTTGAGGTCCGATTAATGACATATGTCCTACACTTATACCCTCTTAGTTTCTGGTATAATCACTTAGATATTATTATGTAACTAGGTACAATTAGCCCCAAAAAGATGTATAGACGAACAAAGAACCATATTATTGTCAACAAATTCAGAAATGCATTGTAATATTTTTTAAATGATTTATCTTCCTTTGTTAATATAATTAACTGTACGATATTAGTATGTTACTGCATGTTGTTAACACATACCTACTTCATGTAATAGATATTTGCATGCCATTATTACATGGCGGAATGTGTCTTTGCACTATACAATTTTATATTATCATCTTTTGTACCTACCACATTTTATGCAAATAAATGATTTTGATTTTGATTTTGAACAACCTTTGTTCCATAACATTGTAAACACCATATAGGTACAAAACATAGCCTAATATTTTGAAAAAAATACAGAAAAAATAGTGCTATACCTGTAGATTACAGGAAAACCTATAAGAAGTCTGTGGTCTTAAAACAACATGGTAAATCTCTCAATATTGTGTTTGTGTGTTTTTTTTTGTACTGAACCATACCTGGGACCTTCTGGTTACGGAGACATTGAAGGTCAAAATTCCAACTTTTAGTGATGCTTTTTAACGAAAACAAGTTTTTAATGTTATAACACAACTTTAAATACCTCTACAACCCCTGTACCGTTGAATGCACCCTTAAGCACAATGTTTTGCGTTACATCATATGACTCCTCATTAGGTAAACATTTAGCTAATTATAGTGCCGATTGTGTTAGGCATAGGAGTTGCCCTGTCATCATTACAGCATAGTTTAATTGTTTATCACCGACCTTTGAAAGAGCCCACGCGTTTAATGAGTCGATAGAGGAAATATAATGTTCTAGTGGCGACCGCTAGAACATTCGATTTTAAACTTTGAGTCGAACAAGGTTTATAGATTTTTTTAATTGAAAACTTGTTTAGGCGCGTTGGGCATTTTTTAAGATGGGAAAAAACCATTGAAATCGCGCTACTGTTACCGTAAGCGACACCGCGCGTGTTTTGTTTAATAAGATGATTAAAAAAATACCCGCTTCGGATGTGTTCGGCTGTCCTCGGGATGTACTCGGTTTTAATGTATATCCGATATGTCAGTGAGTGATGACAAAGTATTCTGTTTATGTTTTGTTTTCACTTCTGTCGGACTCCCGGAGTGCCACTGTTTTTTTTTATCACGCCTGTAATCTCCGAAGAGGTACTTATAGTACAGCCACATAAGGTAAGGGGCACAAATCCAGACTCCGGACTGCTAATAAGAAATTCCTGATGGAAAAACCCAATAACACTTTGACCGACCCGGGAATCGAACCCAGGACCTCACGCTCAGCAGTAACTCTTGCGACCACTAGACCATCGAGGTAGTCGAGGTTTTTTCTTCACAATTTATTAAGTTGCAGGACGTAGTTTAAATTTATTCCTGGTTAAAGGACATCAGCTCTCATGTTTTACAAGAAATGTAAAACATAACCAGGTTTTACCCTGCTTCGCCCGCGTGGAGGTCGAAAATTACCCCACGGTAACGTACAGTCGCCAAAAGAGATAAGTAACCACCCAAGCAACACTTTAGCAGAAATTACATCCATAAACAAGCTATATTACAGTCAAATGCTCTTAAGTAGCTGTACTAACGGATATGACGATTCTTGAGACTGTATGAGGGGTGATCTCTACACTGTTAAACAGCACAGCTGACTAATGGCTGTCTAATGGAGAAAAAAGCAACAAAGTGCATTTTAGTAGAATTTGAAAGAACTATTGTCCAGCTTTTGGCTACGTATAATGCTACTAGCTGGTTCAGAAGACCAAAGCTTGTAAATGGCTGCTTAACGCGGTAAAGTCACACCTCTTCTAAGTTGTGAGCTGTATTAGAGAATAAAATTTTGCCATTGGCTTTTTTATGGTGTACACTAATTCTATTAGAATGCTACCTCAATGACCTTAATAGTAGCTGGTTAAAAGAATTTAAAGACTGCATGAGCTGTAAAGTAGTGTAGCCTTACTCCACTTTAATTCCAATTCTCATAGTGTAAATATTAGCTATTTAACAGCGTCTAGAATTATTGAAGAGTAAATATAGGTTAGTGCAATGGTAACGTCAATTTTGACATAACCTCGCAACGCGACATAATTAATTTTAAATATTTAAAATTAATACGGTTAGATCATGGAAAAAAAGGAAAAGAACTGGTGCAGTTAAAAATAAACATTCAAAAGAATACAACAAGCAAGGATAGTGAAAATCTCCTTCATTTATCTAGCTGCAGTCACGTG
The DNA here is from genome assembly GCA_948474745.1 of Oligia latruncula. Classification (NCBI taxonomy): domain Eukaryota; kingdom Metazoa; phylum Arthropoda; class Insecta; order Lepidoptera; family Noctuidae; genus Oligia; species Oligia latruncula. Next base: position 16,310,702 of record OX419689.1, on the reverse strand, counting down.
CCGGTGTCGATTGAAAATGAGGGTTCCGGACACATAGATTTTGTTACCAATGATCATAGTTCCGTACAATTAACGAATTCGGTCAGTGACTTTTCTAAAGCAATGATTGAAAGTAGAAATAGTGAAACTTTTGAATCAAACCAGGCATATGAAGATGAGCGAGAAAATATTTATACGAAAATATTTTATTAAAAGAAAATATAAAATAATGGGCAATAAAGAGATATATTGCTCAAAATATGTAAAGATAAATATTTTATGACAAATAACCGTGAAATAATTGAAGTACAGTAAAAAATAATCGACTTAACAATGTTTTTATCTACCCTTTGAATCACAGGGTAGTCAAAAACTTCTTAAGTGAAATCACACTGTGATGTCATCAATTTTCGATATACATAAATATAATATATGTATATCGAAAGCGAAACTACCCAGCGCGGATACAGTGTAAATAATGAATATTATACTGTTATGAGATTATATATTAATACTGCTGGGTATGGAATTGTCAATAAAAATAAAAGTCATTATGTATACTTTATTTTATTAATCACAGATACAAGATTTGGCTTTGGTAATTCTATGTGCTAAACCATTAGTTTGTTATTTAAACAGTACATATTTCTTCTTCGTCAAAATGTTCTACATCTTGATTGATTTTTTTTTGTCTTTTTCAAAATCTGTACATTACTTAGCACTAGGTAAATTCTTCACCAATTTATTTTTCAATTCCATCCATTTATTTTTCAGTTTCCGTTACTTTTACGTTACGTTACTGGTGTTTCCCCCTTTTCGGTTATTATTGCCGTTGCAATTGTTAGTCGTATACGGACAAAAAACTCAAGTATGTGTCAATTTATTTACATACATTATTTTCAACAACAGGATTCTCTGTTAAGACGTCTTCTTCCACACGTTTTGCTGCTCTTGGAGTGTCTAAAATTAAAAGCATTAAATTAAGTAAAGTGATGTAAATTGATGAGAAAAAGAAGTGGAGGAGAATATTTAGCTAAGTTTGCTGATGTTTTAGTTTTTCAATGTCGGAATACCTTTTTACTTTATATTCTGCATTTCTAAGCTACTTGACAATTTATTGGCTCACTAGTTGGGCATAACAGACGAGAATAAATAGGATCACACAATCAAGTGAATTACCTAAGCTACTTAAGTACGAAATGCCCGAAATGGTTTTCTATCAAGATTAGAGATCCCTAAGACGCTGTTGTATACTCTCACTTTACTCCTTCAACCAGTCGTTAGAATAACTGAAAACCATTGTACAGCTAGCGTACAGTTTCAGCTGATAAATAGACTTAGTTATGGCCACTAAACAGAAAAGAGAGGTTCAAGGGAATTTAGTTAGAATTATTGCTGGATAACGAATTAACGCCATTTTTATGTAAACAAGCTGATTACATATGAAAAAAACACTGATATCTGTTAAATGTTCATGATATTTGAGAGCTATTAAAGTAAAAACACATTATTTTATTGTTACAATTAGATATGAATGCTCATTAAATGGAAAAAAAATACTAAAAATCCATAAATTATTCGTAAACCGTATTTATTTTGTATAATATTTTTAGTAAAACTACATTATTTTGATGGCGCGTGTAATATTTGATAATATTACCTATAATATTAACAGTAAAGTGGCACCCGCAGTACAATTTACCAATACAGATACAAAACAAACGTGAAAAACACTTACCTTAAATTAGAATTTATTATTTGTCCACAGAAAGAATTTGACAGCGTTGACGTATAACACTTGCACTGCACAAAAATTAAAGTTTTTTGTTGCCATATTTCTTTGTAGATTTAGCACTAGCTATTATTAAGCCATAAACCAGATTTTGGCTGTCTAAGAGAATTAAAGGAGCTGGATAGTGGCCTATTGACAGCTGTCTAAGCCATTGTCCAGCCCATGTACAGCTCTTACAATGCTCGTGGACAGCTGTTAACAAGCTACTCTAGCTACGCAAGCTACTCTACTAGCTCAGGGCTGGTTAATTTGGGGCCAAATTTAGAATTATAAGAGCTGTGTAGCAGGATATATACAGCCCTTGTACAGCAAGCAAAACAGCCTTGAGTTTTCAAAAATTCTGTTGTCCAGTGACTATACAGCTATGTGTGCTGCTTGGGCAGGGTCGTCGGATATAGTTGAAGTTTAGTAAGCAACCGCTGGATGTTTTCGAATAAAATTTAGTTTTTTATCAGAAAACAATCAGTTCATATATCAAATTAAATTTCATTCGAAAACCTGCATCGGTTTCTTACTAAACTTCAATTATCCGACGACACTGGTTACTTATCTCTTTTGGTGACTGTACTACCGGGATAAAAAGTTTATTTTCATAAAATCTAGGCAAGCTCGTTCCATCATAGACCTCATCCATCGCTTTCCATCAGGTGTGATCGGGTTCAAGAGCGGGGCCCATTTAGCAATAAAAAAAAATATTACCTATTGACTGGTGGAAAGTGAGTACGTGCGTCCTGCGATGTCCTGCGTGTCCTGTGAACTGCACGTTACAGGAACTGGTCGACTCTGGTGATGGCGCCAAACAAGTAGCCGAATTCTGGGCAGAGTCCATTAAGATTGCTATCGACACGCTAAAAAGAACTACTTGGGTCCAGTTTTACACACCTCTACCTACCTCTTTGGGTAATACAGGCGTGATTGTATGTAGTTAGGTTACGGTACTTCTACTTATGATATTGTAAAAAACATCCTGATGCCGAAAGTTCTATTAAGTAAGCTCTGTGATAAATGGTAACGCGTTACGGGTCATTTAATCTCATATTATTTGATCAGAACAATACCACTCATCGAAAACAAAATCGAATCATTAATTAAAATGTCAACGAACAAGTAACTGATCACATTACACTCATCTTGTTAACAACGAAACAAAAACAGCTCTAAATGAAACCAATTAATTATAACTTTTTATTATCCCTTCTGTTCAAAGGGGAAATAAAAAGAGAAGTTTTCACAAAAAAAGATCGTATACTTTTCCCTGAAAAAGTTTGGTGAGGCGGGGCTTACTCGCGCATGCGCTGTTCAGCCGCCGAAGAAATGCTTGGCTTACGTCCCCATCAACGACGACCGACGCTGGGCAGCAAGCAGCAGTCGCCGCGATACCTCAGTGCTATGCGGACGCGAGCCAAATGCACCTTTGCATAACTTAGCGCATGTCGTAGTGGATAATTACGCCGAAAGTACTTTCCGACGGCCGGACATAACATACAATATACTTCTACAAAGTTGAAAAACTTTTCAAGTTCGAAAAAGTTTCGCGAAGTATCGAAAGTTGTTTGTTGAATAAAAATTCGTCTTATGTAATGTAGGTAAATAGTTTTATATGCATATTGATAAGTTTTATTACTTTTTAACATTATAATACGAAGTTATAGTTATAAGTTACTTTAAACAATTGAAGTACCAACAAATTTATCTTTAAAAAAAAAAAATTAAAGCCTGAGCTACCAAAAAGTTTTAAAACTATCTTATTATCAAACACAACACGTAAGTACTACGTTATATTTTCACAACACAATACACGCCCTGCACTTTATAAACTACATTATAATATATTGAAAAGAAATACGTTTAGCACGGAATTTTCCGTGTAATACTTTAGTTTCAGTACAAATTTACCCACCTCACTTTAAACTGAAAGTCGCACAACAATGTCAATTTAAACTTTCGGGATCTGCTCAATCTTATTCAGAATGCACAAACACCTATATTTTACTTTTGTAAAAGAAAACAACTAGGTACCTACGCGTTTATGGTAGGTAAGTCAACTTTCCAAGACTTTATACGCGAACTCTATAATAACCTTTTCTGAACTATAAATTACTCATAAAAACAAATGAAAGAATGCATAAAATCAAATTAATCAAAACGAATTCGAGAACCTTTTTGAATTATGAAGTAGATGAATTTAATTGTCCCAAAACATCTTTATCTCTAAAGGAGGTTAATTAAGAAATAAATTTACCTAAAACAGATGTCATCTAATACCCAAGTCTACATTATTCACGCCCGCTGCTCACAAAAAGCCAAGTATAATTAAAAGGCTTACAAAACATAGCGATCAGTGATTCAAAACTCATTAACCTGAAAATAGCTTGCTACGTTAAACCCTTAAAATTATATTTTGGAACAAATGCCGTCGGTATCCCAATAATGTCCCCAAATGGGTCCCGAACACCGAAGCCGAACCGCAATTATGTGACGTAAATACCCCATTGACGGAATGATACCCCTCACCATAATAGTTAGCCAATTGTTGTTACTAATATTAATATAATAATAAATTAAATATGCAAATTTCGCGTCCTTTTTTGAGGGAATTCTTGGAAGCGAAGTTTATTTTCGTTTTGTTATTGTGAGTCGGCAATTTCCTTCGATGCAAACTGTACCTACAGTGTACATAATGTGACTTGAATACAAATTGTATAAGGAGGACAGCTGTCTGGTTTTCCTTCTACCCTTTTCGTACGTTTTCTGTTACATTTTGAAGCTTACATTCTACATTTTTGCGTACTTTTGCAACTGATCTTCACATTCACATGAAAACATGCCTATGATATCATCGGCCTATATTTTCATTGGATAATAATATACTAGACTTGTACGATTTTTTTTAAGTAATGGTCTTTTTTATGTTCAGAAAAATTGAGGCCATTTAATGGTTATTAAAATGAAAAATATCAACACAATCGTAAATGATGGTATGTACTTGTCGTTAACTTCTTGTTTAAAATGGGTCAACATGATAAGCCAACCACGAGAATCATGAGAAAACAGTACTGGCATACGGAAAGATGCAGAACTAGCCATTAAATCAATATTATATAAAAAAAAATACTGTGCACACAGTTAGAAGGGTGAAGAGGAAAGTTGAATCAGTTTTTAAGGCATATCTTTACTCTCATTCCGTCCACTCTCCTAAAGTTCAAAATCAAAAATCAAAATATTTTATTTCACATAAATCTACATGAGCACTTATGAAACGTCATAAGCTAGGTGCACGGTTCCAATTGGTCGTGTCCTATGGAGAAGAGCCAGGAAGAAACCCAACGGTTACTCTTTTAAAAATAATTGGTTTTTACAATGTTTTCAAATTACAGCTGGTATGGGTTGGCAGCGTAGGCCTGGCAACAAGTACCAGGTACTTAAAAAAAAAAAAAATGGTCTACAGATCAAAAGGCCTACAAATTCCTCACATTTACAAAATTTAAAAAAAATCTATCAAAAGAAGAAACAAAATATAAAAAACTATTAAAATCAAGTGATAAGATTGCCGTTACACATATATATAATGTCAAGTAATAAAAAGAAAGAGCCACATAAACTTTTAGAACATTTTCTAATATTAAGAGGTCAACTGTCACTGTTCTATTGTTACCGAACTTAGTATGTAAGTCTACCTAACAGACGAGGGGAAAACAACATTTTCAAAAACCTTTTGGTCCCATAAAACTAAAACTACTTACAGATCCCGACACATTATTAATAAGGAATCCTTATTTATTTATAAACACAACATTTTCTCATGAAATCGGTTCCGTGAATAATAAATATATAACTTGAGCCCAACAAGGGAATATGTAATATTTTTTATCGAAGGAATCGTTATAGAGGGCCTTAAGCACTTTGAATAAATTGCTTATCAAAAAGCGTGTGTTCGGCTGATATTGTGCCTTAATGTCGGCCACGATATTGGGTGCTGAAGCCAATATGTACACTATAATGTTTTTGAAATATGGAGTTTTTAACGAATTCAGAACTTTTGTTGCCGTTTCATCCACTCCTGATCTGACAGTTAATTTAAATTCTGTTCCATTTTTCAATTTATTTCATGTCAACTGACTATCCGAAAGTGGTCAAACTTCCGTTTTTTTTTTAATTATTGCAAATCATTAATTTTGTGGCCTTAAAAATATAGGCTGTGTGGAGCGTCATACCTATCTAAGCTTGATTAGCTATGGTCAATATCCTGTAAGGAAGGCCTTTAGAAAATATTGTCCGTAATCACTAAACTTTGCGCTGGCAGTAAGAGACACAATATAGAGCAGTGTTCATTAGTAGCTGATTTCAGCTGATTTCAGATTAAATAGAAAGAGAGATAAAAGAGGAAAACCAGAGAGTGAGATATAATTATTTCTATAAAGTTTACAAACAAAATTTACCTCCATAAGAATTTGATCACTGGTAGGTACAATTGAATAATTTCACAAAAAATTATGAAAAAAGAACTTAACTAACTAATGCGGTTAATTTTTGCGAAAGCATTCACGTAGTGCCACTGCAAGCCTCTCCGTGTGTGTGTAAATACTTGAATATGAATGAATAAATATGAATATAATCCGAAGAATGAATAAAATAAATATGAAAATACACGTTTATGTAAAGTGTTAAACCTCAGCATATTAAAATAACAGATTTTCTCTGTTATTTAACACAATTTTCGTATACAACAAAAATCTCATTCTCATGACTATTCCATCCATTTTCCTTTGCCCGCATGCGGGAGCGTTCCGGTATGACCGATAACTTGCATCTACATCTGCGTTGTAACCGCACTTCGACCGCATGCGGGCATTGAAAATATCACACCATGGAGGAATAAAAAAATTAATGACGATTTTATTAAATAACTAGCTGCGCCCCCCGGTTTCACCCGCGTGAATGTCGATCCCGTGGGAATATCGGGAGAAAAAGTAGCCTATATGTTAATCCAGGGTGTCAGCTACTTCCATACAAAATTTTATCAAAATTGGTCTTTCGCCTTTATAATATTAGTGTGATTACAATAGAAAACGTGGAACTCTACTTACTCATAATAACTCAAAGCCTAAAGAGTATTTCAGGTTTCAAATTCAACCAAATATGTCGTTCATATTGGTACAAAATACGGCAATTAATATTCGAAACCGTATAATTCGGTATTCAGAAAACTGTCCTTATAATTTGGTATTGGACGTATCGTATGTCTGACCGTCCGCGTGTCGACTGTAGTTCATTAATATTATTTCATTGATTTAATGGAAATTTCGTAATAAAATGTTTCATGTAGATTCCCGCAGAATATAAATCCGAATAAGAACTGACGTGGTTTTTTATCTCGAAAATATCAATGGGTATAATTATCGCATTTATAGAAAGTTGCACAAACAAAATACAAATATAAAATAAGACTTAACGTTAACATTAGGAATTTCTTCTGTATGAACTCACAAGGTTTGTTTAAAACTCATAAAACATAGCGACAAAAATATTAATTTATTTGATGCAGGAATCAAACCTGCTGCATGTAGTGCCGCAGCCAATGACTCAGCCGCGCTGCTATAAAAAATAGTCCGGTTTCCTTATGTTAATCTAACCCAATTAAAAATATTTTATTTTACATACACTTATGAAACGTCTGAAGCTAAGTGCCTGCTTCCATTTGGTCATTTCCTATGAAGAAGAGCCGGCAAAAACTTTACGGTTACACTCTTTTAAAAATAATTGACTTTCACAATGTTTTTAAATTACAGTAATATTATGTATGGAAGGACAGTGTAGGTTTTTTTTGTATGTGTGGGAGGCTCTGGGTGGAGCGGAAGGAAGTGTCAGACTCTTACTGACCAAAACCTACCCGTGGTCCTTCCTTAGCCCTTTATGTTCCGGGGTAGTGGTAACCCTTTCGGACAATCCCGTTGTCCCGGCGGCCGGTGTAGGCTTGACAACAAGTACCGAGTACTAAATAAAATAGGAAATGACCAACAAATCGGAACATCTATGAGTCCACAACTAATCAGTATCTGCACCGTCCCTGGTCTTCTTTCAGATTTTTTCGCTTGGCGTTCTTTCTGACTTTAAATTTTTTTGCTCGGCTCCTAAGGGTCCTAGCGTGATGTTAAATAACCTATAACCTGCTCAAGAATTGGGCTATCAAATAAAAAAAGATTTTTTCAAATCCGTTCGGCAGTTCCAGAGATTAGCGCGTTCTAACAAACAAACAAACTCTTCAGCTTTATTATTAGTTTAGATTAAGATAGATTACGTATTTTACTTCTAAATACGGCATCTACTTCGGTTTCCTCTTTACATTCTATCAATTGGATTCTACGAGGAGGAACTTACTACTGCTAACATTTGCATCTTTCAAAAGGAATGAAATAACTTTTCCTTCAATATCTGCTTAATCTCAATATTTGCCTTACTATCCGATGCAGTATGTTTTATCTCGATGTGTAGGTTTACTGCAACTAACTAAAGTTGCTGAATACTAAAGAGCAAATGCTTCTTACATTTCTTTAATCATGGATTTTTAAATGCTTATTTTTTGTCAACTTTTAACTTCAAATGTACACTCATTAATTATGCTTTTTCAAAATCAAAAGTCATTTATTCAAACTAGGCTGAGAATCAGCAATTTTCGAACGTCAAAATTACAAAAGACAGTCTCCCAAAACGCCCGCCCTTCACCACTTCTTAGTGCTTTCGATGGGGAGAAGAAGTGGCGCAACAAACTGCCCACCAGCACAGCCGTCTGTTCAGTTAGAAAATACTTGATTGTATACAATACTAGATAATTATGCAAAGTAATTAACATTACAGGACACAGAACATTAAATTAAATTATTTGCCATATGTTAGCAAGCCACGCCAATATGCCAACAAATACAATAAAATCTATACGTACTCAAGCAACAAAAATAAATCAAAATTAAAAATGTAAACAACAAAAACTTACCACCAAAATTTTTTTTTTATTAACTTTAAGTATATTGCTCCTCTTTCTATGTGTACCTACTTCTATTACAATATAATAGAGGTTACGTTTTCTGTGAGGTTGTAAAGGGAAACACAATTCCTTATTTTACTAAAACTCTTTCACTCATATGATTTATTCTTATATTTTTGTTCTTGAGATTCTTTTTATGCGAAAAAAGCACCGTTTGTGAGAATCTACTTTGTGCGCTGCTATTTAACAAAAAAAGAAAGTTTTCTTTTCATGAAAATCTTGAATGTCTAAAACTATTTATCTCAACGAACATTAAGAATGTTACAATAGTGGATTGAAAGCGAGCGATTCAATTATCGATTATATTATTATAGACGATGATACAAAGACACGGTCTAATGCAATTCAATTTAAACTCCATTTACGTTGATTATACCACGCTTATTACAAAGGTAATGGCGCAATAATGATCTGTCTATGTAGCTAACCGTATCCATCTTTGATTATTGATATTTACACTAGCTCCCTCGTACTTTGTATACACATATATCAAAGGGGATGTGGATGGATATGGTATCAGAAAGGCATTTTAACCTCAATCTCAATCTGTCAAAAATACCTCTAATTTCTCTATGTTTTGCATGGACTTATTTATAATACACTTTATAATAAGTCCATGATGTTTTGGCAAGTTTTTGACATTGACATAATCACTCAACTCTATCTCACAAGATACATGCCAGACCTAGTTTAGGATAGAGTTTAAAATTATTGTACAGTCAGCAACAAAAGTCGATTAACACTTCAGTTTTTTTAATCTCAGTTCTTGAGCAAAATATTAACACTTTAGTTTTTTTAATCTCAGTTATTGAGCAAAATATTTGTTCAAAATTGCATTGTACTTCTGCTGCAATTTGGAACAAATATTTTGGTTAATAACTGAGATTTAAAAAACTGCAGTGTTAATCGACTTTTGTTGCTGACCGTACTCCTATGCTAAAGTTGTAATGTCAACTGAATGTATGCAGTTTAATGTGATTTTTGTTTATGCAATAAATTGTTATTTTGTTGTGCTCAATATGCCTGTGAGTAATAAGATATATCAATCAACTAACCCAATCATAATGTTTTCTATTGGAAAAAACGGGGCTTGTGGCTAAGAAATATAAGCCGCACGGTTCGATCGATCAGGATAAGCTACGCTTGCCGTGGTTGGTCCGTGGATGGGTGACCATCTATGACATACCGAGACCCCTCCGTGCCTCGGAAAGCAAGATAAGCAGTTGGTCTCGACTGTCATTCGTGGATCTTTGATAGTCGATACGAGTCGTCAGAACCGAGTCGTGACAACCAGTCTTACCAAGGGGTGTCGTATTACCCAATAAGTGGGTTGTGGAGGTCAGATAGGTAGTCGCTTTATGTAAAATATTGGTATTCAGCTGCATCCAGTTAGACTGGAAGCCGACCCCAACATAGTTTGTGAAAAGGCTAGGCAGATGATTTTTGATGTCCAATGTCCATATAAGCTTCCTTCATAAATTTCTACGACTCTCTTTTTGGCCGGTCGCATTTAATCCTAGCAAAACCTGCTTTGCAATGACGTCTGTCTTGTATCGGGTTATTAATTTTCGTCTCCTTCTTTCGAGTTGGTACGGGAATAGGTCATACAAGGGCAAAGGTTATTTCCAAATATATTGGTAATTTTAGAATACGTTTTCAGTGGATACGGCTGAGTGTCACTAATTTGAACTTCATTGCGAACAGATCTAGTGATGATACCAAATTATCTTTGGGTTTAAACTACTTGTAACGATTGTCAAATGAGCCTGAACGATCGATCTGAGCCTATTTACCCATGAAACTCATGCAGCTGTACCTAATATTAGGTTTACACATAAATAGTACAGGTTTCTAGGTCATTGCTTTCAAGCGTCGCAATAACCCACTTACTTCAATCGACTTCTATAACTGTCGGCCCTAGCTTAGAATATGCTCCGATTCTTGCCGTAACTATCGGAGATCTTTGATTAGAAAATATATTTATTAGAGAGGGGCTTGTGGCTAAGTAATAACAGCTGCACAGTTCGATCGATCAGGTTAAGCTATGCTTGGCGCGGTTGGTCCATGGATGGGTGACCATCTTCACATATCGGGGTCTTGGTATGTGAAGATAGTTTCGTGTCTCAGAAAGCACGTTAACTTACGTTACGGGTCGTCAGAAGCCCGAAAGTGTGACAACTAGTCTTACCAAGGGGTATCGTATTACCCAGTACTTAACTGGGTTGTGGAGGTCAGATAGGCAGTCGTTTCATGTAAAATACTGGTATTCAGCTACAGCCGGTGTCGTGTCTACTTATCCCTAACAAATAATTAAGGAGTAGACAGTTCAATAAATTTTAATAAAAAAAGATAAACCTACAACTACGCACTCCCACGCACTACGCACTCCGACGCACAGTGGATAGGAAGTAGGCTTACGGGACGGCTCCGGGGAACGGGTGTCGACGCCAGTCGACGGCTCAGTTACCGTCGAATTGGCTCGGCAGAACAGGCGTCGATCGGGTCGAATTAGCGGCACAGTCCGTCCGCACAAAACACCTCAGCTCTCCGTTATTCTTAATACAGCATCATATTGTAGTCTTTGCTTAACAAGAATGTTTTCTTAGTTTTCTTTTTAATAAGTCGTCATTTTCAAAAACCCGTCCTTCCTCGAATTCCTTCGTTCTCCATCTTACTTTTCTTTTTTTCCTGGCCATCTCCGTCTCACCTGCCAGTTTTGTCAGCCAAGACGTATATAACCTCCTTGTTAATGCCGAGAGTGCGTTTAAGAATATTATAATTATAATTTAGAATTTCGTTATTTAGTAGACAGAGCAATTAAGTATAAAAACCAAATTTAGATTATCCAAAACGATATAAAATGATTTTTAGAAAATACAATCCTACTGCAACCTTCTTTGAATAGACTGCATAGGAAATTAGAAGAATAAGTAGACATCAGATTGACGCGTTTGACTTAAATGTCATAACAAGAATATTATTGTATAAAATGATGGAAAATTATAATTTATAATCAGGTACCTAATTCTTTAGAGAAGATTCGTTTAAGAGTGATTCGCAGAGTGCTAACACAGAAACTACTCGAGTTCTATATTTTGTGTAACAGCCAAAGTGCGAAATATAATATTTAGTAAGAAAATCATAAAAGGATACAAAATCATAAATATGATGAGAATGAATGAAAATGAAGCGTAAGTACAGTATCAGTAATATACAGATACTATACCGGTTAGACTGGAAGCCGACCCTAACAGTTGGTAAAAGGCTGGAAGATGATGATTGATTTGATTCAGAACCTTAGCAGAGGTAACAAAGTAGTTAGAAGTTTTCAAATCTTGACACTCTCTCATTTTGTTATTTTGTTTTTTTCCTGTCTTTCCTGTCGTTCTAAGACTGAACCACACACTTAGTTAGACACTCCTTCCAAAATTAAGCAACGCAAACGCGCTAATATTTGTCTTTCTTAATAATTAATCCAGTAATTCTCCAAAGAAAACGGAGTGTTGTGTTACAGACGTCATTGTCAAGGGAGAGGTACGCGATGTATTTAATATTCAACGCAAACTTAGTTAACGGGATGCACGCTTGATTAGTTGGCTCGGTAGCCGCAGGGTTAGATCCCATATTGCAGTGCAAAGTTGAGGTCGTCAAAATGGAGATTATCTCACGTGAATTTCTGGGGAGGCTATTAAACAGTGTTAAGGACCTCCTTGGTATGTTGGTCTTGTAGATATGTTGGTTCAAAACCTTTACTACGAGTAACTAGCTTATACAAAGTATCTTGCGTGCCGACTCTGTACCAATACAGGATGGAATGCTGTTACCTTTTCCAAAATTCAACGTATTCAGTTTTATGTTTTGGATTGGTTGTAAAATATTTATAGTTATACCAACCCGTAAAGTTCGGCAAAATGTCTGCAATGTAAGAGTAGGTAATACCTGACTGAACAGAATTATAAAAATAAATCAACTCAACACATAACAACCTGAGTTTTCGTAAACAGCCTTAGAATGTAAAGCATTTATAATAAGGTTTGAAAAATACAGGTAAAAAACAATTCACATGTATAACATATACTGGAACTACGCTGAGACTATTACATCTTTATACCTCTCACTTACATTTGAATCCACACCATATCCTCAGACAGCACGTATACTCGTACACGTACCGATCCCAATGATCCAACGGTCGTTTGTTATCCTGGAGGAGCAGGGGTTTAGCACAGACACACGTGTTTATAAAATATGTCTTTATATTTATTTATTTAGACGACATCCTTACGTTTGACGGTAACGTATGAGAAGAAATTATTGCGTGGGAATTAGGGAAAGTTGTATGCCTCTTTTTTGATGGTGTTTGTAATTAGTTTTCCGATGAATCACTTTTGACGGGTCATTTGTGACTTTGCCAATAGGCATGGCAAAGTTATATTAAGTAGTTTGCTTCATTATCATTATCACCTACAGCCCAACTTTACCAATTCGTGGGCAATGCCTCTTTTTGATTGTGTCAATCTTCAAGCTGGTCAATCTTTAAGTCTAGTAGATTTGTGACAAGTATAACATACCTAATCTATATAAATAAAAATGAATCGCCGAAATGTATGTATGTGATTAACTTCCGAACGACTGCACCAAATTGGATCATTCTTTTTTTGTTGTGTTCGGTATTGCCAAGATAAGGATTGTATGAAAGAAAATTCGGAAATTGAAAAAAAAAAAAATTGCACCCGTGCGAAGCTGGGGCGAGCCGCCAGTTTTAAATAAAGTATGTTAAAGTATTATTTTTTCGTTTGCCTATATTGTGTCCCACAGCTGGGCAAATGCCTCCCCTTTTTCCTTCCAAACCTCCCCCTGTTTTGAGCGATCTCTGCCCATGTTGGCCCTGCAAATCTTGCTAGATCGTCACACCACCTTCGCCGTGGTCTACCGCGACGGCGATGTCCTCATTCAGGTGTCCAGTGAGTGACGATCTTTGCCCATCTCTCCGGGTGCATTCGCGCGACGTGTCCGGCTCACTCCTACTTCAGCCTGGCTGTTTTTTCTCCAATATCCGCTACCTACTTGATTTATGGATATAGTCCCCCTTTACATACTTTCATTTATCGAATTAACTTGAAAAATATGTTGGCTATACAAACAGGGTTGTTGTTGGGTGAGACCTTAATGGTCCTATTAGGATACCAGAACAACCCAATTATAAATGTGGTCCTCAAAGTAATCGTTAGCCGATTTCGTAGTTCAAAAGGTAAGGTATAAAAGCGAGAGGTCATATTTTATACTGTTATTTATGTGTGCTGACCAAACGAGTGAGTATTATGCTCGGAAAGGCCCCAAATATAATGCTGCTGTAGAATCAGTAACTTATTTAATTTTATGAGTATATTGTGCGTTATAGTACTCCCAACTGGCGTGCGTGTATGACCAGATGTCTGAACGTAAACGAGGCAAAAAGAGTAGGTATGTAAGATATCGTAGCAGGTGGCGTTCTGTAGTTTCTGCCTACCCTCATGGGAAGAAGTGAGTTTTTATGTATCTGTGTATAAGGCAATAGATCATCTTTATCAGAAGAGGTGTTGCGTGGGTTTTCGGGCGAGGAGTTGAAAGTAAATGAAAGTCTTTATGAACAACTAGCTGCGCCCCGCGGTTTCACCCGCGTAAATGTCAATCCCGTGGGAATATTGGGATAAAAAGTAGCGTCAGCTACCTCCATACAAAATTTGATTAAAATTGGTCCAGCCGTTTGAGCGTGAAGAAGTAACAAACATATAAACACACACACACCCACTCACAAACTTTCCCCTTTATAATATTAGTGTGATCACAAGATGTCTAATCCAATTACTATAATGCGTGAACTCGGACGTTCCACCAAGTACGTGGGGAATCAATATCGTAGTTTACGATCAATTGGGCCGCCTCCTTCCCAGTACATAGTGTTACGTCAAATAGACAGTTGACATAATATCTTCTAAAAAAAAAACAATATTAATCAAAGAGGTTGGCATCACCGAACCAATTCTCTCGACGCGCTGTCATATTCGTTTCCTTCAAATCAAATCAAATCAAAAATGTTTATTTGTTAGAATATGGTAAAATATGTAGATGTTACAATATTGGTTCCAGCATATCCTACCATACTATGGCGTACAAATATTTCTATAAAAAAAATTCACGGCATATATTTCTAGCCTAATAATAATGATTAAAATAAAATATGAATCTTAGAAAAATAATAATAGTCAATTAATAAAGATTTAAATTGTTTAAGATAATTCCCTTTATAGTAAGTTTTTCTGTCAACTTAATTTCAAGTTTTTGTATAAAATATGCAAGTTTAAAAGCTTCCCCAACCATAGTTTCTAATCGGTAGAGATCTTGAGCTTGTTTTCGTTCAATTTTTCAACTTGTCTTCGAAGTAAAGTCTCCTGGGTGTTTTGATATTTTAATGAGCCCCTGATCCGAGCTGACGTGATAAACCCACAAGAAGGTCTCAACTTCAGGTGAATTTTTACGGCATTTTTTCTTTCTCGAAACCACAACACGTACGTTATAACATATTCACGTGTCTTGCAAAACGCAACTGCACATAAAGTATTCATACTAGTGCTTCTGTTATTATAACCCCCACTAGAAAGTTTGCTTTAGTAATACGCATAAAAATCTAATGTCAAAGACTTGGCTTTTCTTAGACTGCGACGTTGGCGGTTACAGTTCTGTCATATATTTTATCACCAGTTGAGTTATAGTTGAAGATTTCCAGCTGATTTGTTCTTATCTGATAGAACTGATTCGATTTTATTGACGTACTTTCCTTTTTTATTGAACTAATCTTGTAAATGTTCATATTTTAAGTATTCATGTAAACAGGATCAAATTAAATTAGCTAGAGAAACTCTACAGATGTGATGGTATCGATACCTATCTAAACACGATAAAATAAAATCGTTTTGATGATTTTTTTCTTAGGGGTCAACGACCGCTGGTTGTTTTGTTTTTAAGCGACTTCTTACTTATGTTTAAATAATATATTTATCTTTTATTCACGTCTTTAAAGTTTATACAGACGAGATTTTTTTAAACTGATATTTCAAGTAAATACATAACAGCGGTTGGTGACCCCACAAAAAAAAATCATCAAATTTATTTATTTTTTGTTCTAGGTATCATGTTTAGATACCGATACCCATCACATCTGCGGAGTTTCGCTAGCTAATTTATTTTGATCCTGTATACATGTATAAGTAGGTACGGTCAGCAACAAAAGTCGATTAACACTTCAGTTTTTTTATCTCAGTTAGGGAGCAAAATATTTGTTCAAAATTGCAGCAGAAGTACAATGCCATTTTGAACAAATATTTTGCTCAATAATCGAGATTAAAAAAACTGAAGTGTTAATCGACTTTTGTTGCTGACTGTACTACGTAATGCGAACCAGACTATAATCGTTGGTTGGCGCTTAACATAAATCTTTGTCGAATATAATGTGCCTGACTCTTAATAAGCAACCTCAAGGTAATCCGCAGAGAATTTAGACTTTTACTCGTATAGTACTAAATTCTCTGCCGATTATCTTTAAAATCTGTTTATATTGTAAGATTAAGTTGTACAGACGCCAGCACATCAAGCTACCCGAAACTGTAAAATTTTCCCAATCAACTTTGAACCTTATGCTTTAGCGATAAAGTTGAAAATCTATTAAATAAATTTGACAGATTGTAGAAGCTTGATGTGCTTGGCGTCTGTACCTAAGCAGTATTAATTTCCATTTTAAACCGTCTCAAGTAATTAAAATGAACCGCCCCTTAAATCTGAAAAATTATTGTTAAAAGCAAACATTAATCTAAATTTTTCTTCGCGCTTTTTATTTTCGAAAGTTTTGTTTTTCATATGACCGAACTGTTCCGTCATCAGAAAATGCCTCCCGTTGCTCATATATAAACCGAAAATCCTCATCCTTCATTAATTTATTTGACTTTTGTGTGATCGGCGACGTGAAAACCGCCTTGGGTCAACAGAAAAGATATTTTGTTTTCCGATCGGTATTATTGTCGAATGTAATAGGTATGTTCCGTCGAAATAGAGATCTACCGAACAAGTGCATATCGAAGAAGAGTCCTGTCTAACTAGCGTTTTTCGAAGGAGTGTGTTGTCGAAGTATGTTCTGTCGGACTAATGCTAGTCGAATATATGTTTTGTCGAAGCAATGAGTAGTCGAACTATTGTTTTTCGAAATTGGGACCGTGTCGAAATTCAGTATGATAGCCTAGCTTTTGCCTTCGGCTTAGTCCGCGTTGAGGTCGGAAAATTACAACCGGGATTAAAATTACCTATTCTATGTCCTAATCCAAGTCATGGTCTATCAGTGTCTGTGTCAAACATCCAAATCCGTTCACCTGTTAAGGCGTGAAAAGGTAACACAGAGACGACGGAGCTACTTTCGCATTTCATCATCTGCCTAGCCTTTTCCCAACTATTTTTGGGGTCGGCTTCCTGTCTAACCAGATGTAGCTGAATACCAGTATTTTACGTGGAGCGACTGCCTATCTGACTTCCACAACCCAGTTACTAGGTATCACTATACCCCTAGGTAAGACTGGTTGTCAGACTTTCGGGCTTCTGACTATCCATAACGACTGTCAAAGATCCAGGAATGACAGCCGGGACCAACAGCTTAACTTGCTTTCCGAGGCGCCCATCCACGGACCAACCGCGGCACGCGTAGCTTAACCTGATCGACCGACCCGTGCGGCTGTTATTATTTTCGCATTATGGAAGTATGGGTAGGTCATGTTACATAAAAGAACCACGAGCCTCGAGATAATAAATGCTTTGTATTGTCATAGAGAATAATCACAGAACTAAATTCCAATCAATACAGAGGGTAGATAAGTGTGATTCGATGAAACTTGGCCACGATAAGGCAACTTTGTACACGAGGCGGCCGTCTTTGACGCAACTTTCTGTTCTTCTATTATGACGAGCCTCTTTGTTTGCCCGACACGAAAACATTGCCTCGAATATTTTTTTTTCACAATTTCCTTTTGCAGAGTTTTAAAAGAATAGTTGAGTAGGAAAAGGAAATACGTTCTTTTCGGGTGAATGATCTAAAGGCATTGTTTTTCAATCCTCTTTCTCATCTTTATAGGTAAGCATAGAAATAAATAAAAAGCAGTTAAGTTAGTTTTAAGTCTTTCAAAATTTAATTAATAGTACAGACGCCAGCAAGTCAACCTACCCGAAACTGTCAGATTTTCCCAATCAAGCTTGAACCTTATGCTTTAGCAATAAAGTCGAAAATCTATTAAAGAAATCTGACAGATTGTAGTAACTTGATGTGCTGGCGTCTGTACAACCAACCATACTTTTTGTTGGCATTCTATTGATGCAATATCGAGGGAAAAGGCGCTGGAAACCGAAATACAGGCATCGCCTAGTTCGGTTACAGTGGCTACATCCACCTATTAGAAATTAATACTGCCAAACTATTTTTCTGTAACCTATTATTAAGTTTTTTGAGAAATAAAATTTATTTATTTATTATTTAATTATTTATAAATATACCTACAGATTGAAATTGGAAACAACTTGAAACTTAAAATAGGAGGTTCAGTAACTGTTACTTATTCATTATGAATTGTCTTAACTGAATTCGAAAATTGATGAAAAATATCGTGTAATTATCCTTGAAGGTAATAGTTTTTTTTACTATCAAAACTAATCAGAAAATTGATGTATCAATTTTAGCGCGCGCCTTAGGGCTGGTTTTTAATCCGTGGTTAACTCGGCCAATTGTTAAAAATATTAACTAATGGTCAACTAATAGTTAATTATTTGACAATTCAAAAACAAACAATTGATCAAAAAACGCATTTTGCCAAAATTTAACCATTAGTTACTATTTTCGGCTACTACTACGGATTAAAAAATCGGCCCTTATAGGCAGTTAATTCATCTCAGTTCAACCTGAAGCAAGTTGGCAACGTGTTGAAATAGCGGTTTTTTATTTTATTTTACTAAAACTTTCAGCTAAACAATAGTTAATTAATTAATTAATAGTTATATTACAGTAAGCAATAGTTTATACAAGATAAGGCCAATTATAAGTTTCCACGTGTAGTAACTTACCTAATTATTATTACCACCGTACATAGGAAGAAAAGGGCGCGCGACGAACTTGCCAAATTGCTTGCCTACGCGTTCGTCTATATACAAAGACATTTATTCGTCGGATATGGTAGGTCCAATTCCTTTATGTCATGCTCTAAATGTTCTGTAGAACACGACAAATATGATTTTTAGGGTTCCGCACCCAAAGGGTAAGAAACGGGACCCCTATAACTAAGACTCCACTGTCCGTCTGTCTGTCTGTCTGTCACCAGGCTGTATCTCATGAACCGTGATAGCTAGACAGTTGAAATTTTCACAGATGATGCATTTCTGATGCCGCTATAACAACAAATACTAAAAACAGAATAAAATAAATATTTAAGGGGCCCCTCCCATACAACAAACTTGATTTTTTCGGCGTTTTTTGCCTTGTGGTGCGGAACCCTTTGTGTGTGCGAGTCCGACTTGACCGGTTTTTGTGTTATTTAATTTGGCGCACCTATTCAATATTTCATCTGTATTTCCGAGTTAATACCCAAAGTTTATGCCGAAATAGTAAGATAAACAGATTCAATACTCAAGTGCAATAGTAACTATGAATAGCTGAGCTGACGGTTAACTTAGCATTAAATGTAAGAACTCAACGGGGCTAACTGACTTGTTGATTCACAAGTTTGTTGAGCTTAACCAAGTAACGAAGTTGGGCATTAAAATATCGTAGCACCCTGTAACAGTGTACGATGCTACCGTTTCTTGAAAACTTTGTTTAATTTACCTGAAGACTTGTCGGAGTTCCATATTGTCGAAATAAATAATAAGCAATAATTGTCGTATTACGGTTTGTCAAAATTCTGTTGTTATAATATGCGAGTATGTGTAAATTTAGAAAATTATCGCCTTGTACTTACGGTACCTAATGGTAAAGGGTGGTTAAGTAATAACAGGCGCACGGTTATGCTACGCTTGTCGCGGCTGGTCCGTGGATGGGTGATCATCTTTACATTATATCAAGACCCGTCCGTGCCTCGGCAACCACGTTAAGCCGTTGGTCCCGGCTGTCCTTCGTGGATTTTTGGCAGTCGTTACGGGTTGTCAGAAGCCCGAAAGTCTAACAACCAGTTTTACCAAAGGGTAGGTATCGTATTGCCCAGTAACTGGTTTGTGGAGGTCAGATAGGCAGTCGCTTCATGTAAAATACTGGTATTCGGTTGCAACCGGTTAGACTGGAAGCCGACCCCAACATAGTTGGGAAAACGCTAGGCAGATGATGACTTACGGCAATGATTAATGTTAGGCTTAAGTATTAGATTTCTCGTAGATTGTAGACATTTAATTAGCAATAGATCATGCTTGTACGTTTATTGGGTTTAAGTATATTTTTGTTGATACGATTATTCTTGTTTGTTATGGCGATTAATTTTTTAAGTGTCTGTTTGTAATTTCAAAATAACAGTTTTTTACTAAATGCATAATGAAATTAAACAGGGTTATTGGTAAAACATTAACAAGCTCTTAAGAGGTCATTGTACTTATCATTATGAACAACTTTTACTATGGGACCAAACCTAAAATCGCGAAAATTAAAACAGCTGTTCCCTACATTTTGACGAGTTATACGAACATAAATGTAGGGAACAGCTGATTTTTTTTTCGCGACTTCATGTTTGATCCCATAGTAAAAGTTGTTCATAATGATGAGTACAATGACCTCTTAAGAGGTTGTTAATGTTTTACCAATAACCCTGTATACGGTATACTTATAACAATTTTTCTGTCTGTCTGTTTGTTCCGGCTAATCTCCGAAACGGATGGACCGATTTTGATGAAGTTTGGTATAGGGATATTTTGAACCCTAGGGAAGGACATAGGCATACTTTATATCGACATACCACGCGGGCGAAGCCGCGGGCGGATGCTAGTCATAGATGCAAGTCACGCCTAGCTTCTGACTTTTCATAAGTGCCCCCATGTAGGCTTATGTGAAATAAAATATTTTGATTGATTGAAGTAAAACTAGCATGATACGGGTTTCTACCGTTTTGCGTAGATGTGACGCATACTTTCTCCCAAATTGTTATTTTAGTTTGTGTTTTTTTATTTTTATGCGTCATGTTTGCCGCAAAGAAACGTAATTTCTTTCTTTCTATGATCCTGTAATTAGAAAATAACGACATTATTGTTGTTAGATTTGATGGAACTGCAAATGTTTTAGATTTCTGGCATTGATTTCCTGTCGCAATCACATCTTAGCGACAATCAATGTCAAAAACTTTTAAAAAATGTAGGGAAATTAAGAGTTTATTTTTGACAGATTGAGACTGAGATTCACACTGTGGACGTTCTTAAAATTACGAGAACTGCCTCTCTACTTTTATTGTATTTTATTTGGGACAAAAAACAGTTACGCAATACAATATTAATAGTTAGCTAAGGTAAACAAACGCGTAACCCACACTATTGTCCACGGAATCATATTGATTTTAAAATAAATAAGGAAACGGACGTATAAAGAAAGGGAGAGTAGGAAAATAAAACTAAACCTGAAAAGTCACACAAACCAACTGAAGACAGCGCTCCCCGTCCAGATTCAGTCCGTAGTCACCAATCAGATCACACCATAACACCATGAAATACGAAAAAAAAAAGAACGTAAGTATATGAAATTATTGTTGAAAATAAACAAAACACTACCAAACCACCTCATGGCTTCGCACTTCATTACATATAAAGCGTGTTCAATGTAGGTACCTATAGCACCTATAGGTTGGCTTCAAGACAAGTTGCCTCGGGGAACTCGCTCCGGAATCCAAGTGACAGTATCGGAGTCTGTGACGTCATTGTTTTACACGTCGACCCCGTTCGAATATGCCGCGAATATGGCGTGGCTTATTTAGGCATGTTTTCGAGTAAAACGTGCTGTGTGCAAGGCGTTAGTAATTATAAGTACAATGGTACTGCCAGATACACCGCGTTTTGGTTTGGTGCGGAATAAGGTTGGCATGGCTAGATGGAAAGGAATTGTTTTGATGGCTTGATTCGTATTGAGAAGATGTTATGCCTATTTGGCGCAGACGTGAGGCATATAATACTATTGCACGACTCATAATGCGAAGCATTAGACAGTGCTTTACGATCGAAAACTTTTTTTTGCCTCCTTTCTGTAACTGTTTCTATTGTTATACTCCGCTAGTACACAGAACCTACTTAATTTGTATAGTATTGTATAGATAATGAAATGGAGACTAATTCTGTACTTTTCAAAAATCGATTTAATGCAGTAGAAACGAAAAAAAAAACATCTGTGTGAAAACTGAAAACATTGTAGCTTGCTGTACTGAAAAAATGGGAACCGATCACTTTTCCGAATTATTTTTGTTCGAATTTCATTTTACCGAAAACTATTGACCGACGCTTTTTTGCTCTATGCATTATTTGACATATTTTTAGATCATCGAAGTATCATGTGTCATAAGTATTATTTTACCGAACTATATTTTGCCGATTTATAAAATAATTTTTTGCTATTGGCCGAAGCCTCTTTTGAACTTTTTTCATTTGCCAAATGATTTACTTGCCATATTTTCACCACACCGAAACAACATTTTACGGAATATTATTTGGTCACAACTATATAGCCGGTTACTTGGGATTCAGCCGTTTTGCCTAAAAGATTTTGGCAAAATTTTATTATCCAAACAAATTGTAGCAACCATTTTTTATACAATGCATTATTTGGAATGATTTTAGTATGCACATTTTGAAGCAAATTGCTAATCCATTGCTTCATAAGTTCGAAAAATTTGTCTGCTCAACACGTAGGTAAATAACGCAATGAATGTTGTTGAACTGTGAAAATGAAACCAATTCCGATAGATAATGTGTTACGCAATTGCCCCGCTGGGTCAAATAAACTTATTTTCTTTCTTTTCTTTATGTTAAAATAAGGTTTTGTGATAGCATAATATAATAAGTATCTCTCCTTTCACAAAAATATAAGTAGGTATTCAAAAAAATCTGTCAGTAGAGAGAGATGTAGCTGAAAGTAAATACATACTAAAGACAATTTATATTCCATTTCCATTAACGATAATGATAAACGAGTCAGACTCGCACACGAAGGGTTCCGTACCACAAGGCAAAAACACCGAAAAAGAACACGTTTGTTGTATGGGGGCTCCCATACAACAAACGTGTTCTTTTTCGGTGTTTATCCCCTTAAATATTTATTTTATTTTTAGTATTTGTTGTTATGGCGGCAACAGAAATACATAATTTGTGAAAATTTCAACTGTCTAGCTATCGCGGTTCTTGAGATACAGCCTGGTGACAGACAGACGGACGGACGGACAGACAGCGAAGTCTTAGAAATAGGGCCCCGTTTTTACCCTTTGGGTATGGAACCCTAAAAAGTAACCTGGATAAACCTGTCGGGAAAGGTTTTGCGTTTATAGTTTTATGTTTTCAAAACTTTTCTTCTAAAAAACGAAACACAAAAAAAAACTTTCGTATAATCTTTCTTATAAAAGACGAATTTTCATTCACAACCAACAGACCTTCAAACCATGTAAATTAACCCCTAAAGACCAGTGCTCATAGAAATGTACAAAACTGAAAAGTGCAGTAGTTGAGTAGATACCTGAACATCCCTAAAACCATCCAAGATGATGTCCCAGCATCTGACGAGCATGTTCGAGCAGCTCGGAAACTTCACCAAGAACAACTTGACGCATAATAGTAAGATAGTGAAAGAGAAGGAAAATAAAGTGGATTCGAACCACGTTCGTTCTGGTGGTGGGGGAGGGGGGAACCAGCCGTCTACCTCGCCCAAGCATGGGCTGGTTCCGCCGCCGCTGAACAAACCCTGCAAGCTTCGGAACGTGTCCTCGAGAGCGGAGTCGTATGATACACTGTATGCGAACGGGAATATGGTAAGTGTTATATTGTAATTTGTTATATTTTTGACGTCACTATACACTAGTGGTGTGGTCGTCGCGGTTTTCAAGCATTGTGACGTCATATCCCAGTAGTGATGCTTTTAGGCATCTTAGCTTCATCAACTTGAAGACTGTTTTGTATTGATCGACTGATATGATGATTTCGTATAGAAGATTATTATTATGACCGCAACATGAAAATCTACTTTTAAATCGAGACTCACTGTTCTACATTATCCACAGATCGCACTAACGTAAGAATATCGCGGCGGGATTTTATCGCGCACAGGATTTTCAACTTTCGGTGTTGATCCTAGGCTTGAGAATCCAACAGAGTGCATCAAAAAAACACAGTGTTGGATTTTCAACTCTCGGCACTTAGCAGTCAGTGTGTTAAAAATGCAGTGCGCGATAAAAAATCGCCTTGGGAAAAACGCGCCTACGCGAACCAGCAGTGCGATTCTGTAACCATCTCACCGTGAAAACTTAGGTGAAGTGAGCGTTGAGTGAGCTGTCAATACTGTAAATTTCTAGCAAAAACAAACTCACATCACCTATGTTTTCACGTTGAGATTTTTACAGAATCGACCGGCTGTAGTGGCATTCTTTTAAAATCACACCGTGATAACTTGGGTGAAGTGAGCTTAAAGTGACCTGTCAATAGTGTCAATTCCTAGCACCAGATGGAATGATTTCTCACGGAATGAGCTCACTTCACCTAAGTTCTTACGGTGAGATTTTAACAGAATAGACAGGCTGGACTAAATTCACTACTATTTTATCTTTTGTTTTGATAATCTATTTATATAAAAGAAAGTCGGGTTAGTTACACCATTTGCAGCTCAACAACCACGGCACCGATTTTTCTGACCTTTGGTTTGTTGGATTTGTCTCCGCCCCGACTATCGGAATAACTATTAAAACATGGGGAAAATTCACAAAGAAAAAAAATATAAGATTTTCTCATACATTTTGTATGGATGGCCGTTTTTGATTCTGAACAAAAAACGTTATTACCTATTTCATGCTAATATTAACTTATCCGTAAGTTACATACATATCTACGCGTCTACATAAACACTTCTCGCTATATACCTACGTATCTAATTGTCGGTTTTAGTACTGAAACATTATACTTATGTCGATTCCTACTTAGGCGAGCAGTTTGTTTAGCGATAAGGCATCGATACAACGGTTCTCATTTAAACACTTGTGTTTGATGATATCCGCATGACTGTACCTATTGGTGAACAAACTCATTGGTTCGGAAAAGGTCTTAAGTAAATAGGGCATTGTGAAAAGGAAAATATAAATAAACATCGCGTTATTGCTTGAATGCCATCAGTACTGTCTTAGACTTCCTGAAACTTTTGTTTCGCTCACGTGAAATAAGCTTTCGTTATGACCAGTATCTCATTTGTTTTTTTTATTTTTTTTTATTATGCGATGGGCAGTATTAGTGTGCGCTAGCCTAGATTCACCCAATTGCCTTTCAGTATCAAGTGAGTTTGACTGCTAAAACTTCACACTGTGGTGAAAAATCAATCTTACTCTATCTACTTAAGAGTTAATTTTAAGTACAGCCGACCTATACTGAAAAAATCTCATCATGAAACAAAGGTGAAGTGATCTTGATGGCGAAAAATCAATCTTCAAAATAGGTCGGTATTTTGAAAAAATCTCGCAGGTTAGATTTATTACATGACTTTCGAACTGTCTGGCGGTTTGGAGTATTTTGTATGGCTTACGCAAATGTCCTGCAGATCTGGTAGCGTCGTGTGACGGGTCGTTGAGCTCCCTAAAATAGGGTTGTGCTACACGATGACTGATGCATGCATACCGTCTGTTGGGACAGGTCAACTCAAAGCTGTAATGGTTCTTTGTTCAAAAGTCCCTTCCAGACATGGCCCTGCATTATTAGACTCACATAAAATCCTAATAATAAAGACATAAAGAGACCTTGACTTTTTTTTTTTTTTGTGGATTGGAAATCATCAAATGACCCCTCCCGCTCTGGGTGGAGCGGAAGGGAGTGTCAGACTCTTACTGACTAAAACCCAACCGTGTTCCTTCCTTAGCCCTTTATGTTCCGAGCCCGCGGTAACCCTTTCGGACAATCCCGCTGACCTTTCCCTCTGTGAAGAGACCTTGACCTCTGTGTTTGTTTCGGCATTTCTTCTCAAGAATCAGTCAGCTAGGAAATGCCGGCGTCATCTAGTCTTAAAATATTGAGTAAAATTGTCTTAAAAGATCTACTTACAGACTAATTTCATTTCACTTCGAGTTCACTTCACATAAGTTTTCAAGATGAGACTTTTACAAAATAGTTCGGCAGTTAGTTTAGAAATGAAAGTTGAACTAGTATTTTATTAAACTGCGCAAATTAAAATAGAAATGAAGAAGAAATCTGTCCTAAGATATCTTAATTAGTATAAAATTGAGATACAAAGAGAAGTTGCTTCTGTCTTTTTATTACAATTCGCGCCTTACATCCTCAATGTTAATGAAGTTTCAATTAAGTAATAAAGTCATTAAGAACTTAGCAAATTAATTAAGAATAAACTCTGTTTTTATGTTAATCAGAACTTAAAACACCATTTGAATGGACCGGTGTTTTTAAAATACGTATTCAGGTAGAAACTTCATTTCTCATTTTGATTAGTATGCAAAATTACTACTAATGGTGTGTTTTAAAATGTTAATTAATGTTAAATTACACATGGAGAACATGCAGGACACTTATAACAAAAAATCTATGAACAGTCAACAAAAGAGATAAGTATGCAGGATCGTCGGATATAGTTGAAGTTTAGTAAGAAACCGATAGATGTTCTCGAATAAAAATTGCAAACAGCTCATTTATCAAATTAAATTTCAGTCGACAACATCCATTGGTTTCTTACTAAACTTTAGCTATATCAGACGATCCTGCATACTTATCTCTTTTGTTGACTGTACTAAATAGTAAATACCCATGTTTGCAAACCAATAAATGATTTGATGATTTGATTTGATTTCTGTAGTTATGGAATAATTATTATGGCTAGACCTTAAACATATATAAAGTACCTATTGCACGAGTGATGTTTACGAAAAACCTTGCCAGCTAACCTAGTATAATCAGCCTATAATGTTCCCACTGCTGGGACACAGGCTTTCTCTCTGTGAGAGGGAGTGGGCCGTAATCCACTATGCGGGCCCAGTGCGGGTTAGTGGATTTCACATACCTACAGGATGTTTCTACACTTGACCAAAATGTATGAAACAGCAGATTTTTTTTTCGTCATTTCAGAGTTGGTATCCGTAGTGAAAGTTGTTCATATTCATGGGTAGAACAGAACATCCCTGTAAAAATTTGGAACCGGTAAAAAAAAACATTCTGTACTTATGTTTTCGAATTGAAGATTCTAGGACATGTCGGTTTCCTCACGATGTTTTCCTTCACCATTTTGAGAGCAGTGGTAATGAAATAATTTACACAAAATAAAGTATCTGAATTCGAACCTGCGACCTCCAACACGTAACTATGTCACGGCCGTTTCATCTTGTCTTGGCTGCTTTGCTCAGCTGACCTAATGTGTCTTAACTTATACGAAAAATATTAAAATGAAAACCGTACAGTAAAAAGTCCAGCATAGCTATTCACAACCATTCGATAAGCTTCCGTACCGTATCGAACAACAATCAATGTTATTCTAGGAGTCCTATAAACTCTGTTCAC
Organism: Oligia latruncula; assembly: GCA_948474745.1. NCBI lineage: Eukaryota > Metazoa > Arthropoda > Insecta > Lepidoptera > Noctuidae > Oligia > Oligia latruncula. Next base: position 16,283,121 of record OX419689.1, on the reverse strand, counting down.
AAGTCCAAAATCCGAAAATATGTGAGTGTGTGTGTGTGTGTGTTTATATGTTTGTTACTTCTTCACGCTCAGACGGCTGGACCAATTTTGATAAAATTTTGTAAGGAGGTAGCTGACATCCTAGATTAACATATAGGCTACTTTTTATCCCGATATTCCCACGGGATCGACATTTACGCGGGTGAAACCGCGGAGCACAGCTAGTAATATATAAAATTAACGTTTGACAGATGTTGTATGGAAGAACTGTCAAAAATTGAAAATTATTCCTCGAATAAAATTATCTGGCATTCCAAAAATCAGCCCTAAATCAAATACACGACTTCTTTGTTTGCTGTCGGGGAAAGGCAAATCAACACTCTAATTGCGACACACTATTACTCTAAATTTGAAGCATATTGCTAATCCATTGCTCCATATGTTCGAAAAATTTGTCTGCTCAACAACGTAAATCACGCAATGAATATTGTTGAACTGTCAAAATGAAACCCATTGCTACTAATAGTGTGTTACGCAATTACCCTGCAGGTTATCGATATGTGTCATTTTCGACACGATAGCCTGTCATATGTTTGTGAATAACTGTGCTGGTAGGTAACTCCATTAATCCAATACTATTTAGAAAAGAAAACCTAAAAGTTCCCGAAACGCAAAAACAGTAAGTGCCTTTTTCGACCGATTTCTTGCACGTCTTGCTGAATAGGTTCACAACACGTCCGGAGATCCATAAAACGACTCTATCCCTCGGGTTGAAGTCACGTGAGGATCACAAAATGGCGTCATACCCCTCGGAAAAGGCTGTAAAACCCGCAGTAGATTGGAACGCAGTTTGTCGCCTTTTCGATACTCTACAATACGTATTTTGTGTATTGGAGGAATATTTAAATGCTGTCAATAGATTTGGGTTTCTTTTTTATATATTTACTAGCTGCACCCCGAGGTTTCACCCGCATAAGTGTCGATCCCGTGGGAATATCGAGATAAAAAGTATATGTTAATCCAGGCTGTCAGCTACCTCCGTACAAAATTTTATCAAAATTGGCCCAGCCGTTTGAGCGTGAAGATGTAACAAACATACACACACACAATCACAAACTTTCGCCTTTATAATATTAGTGTGATTGACACGAAATCTAGATCTACCTCATATAGATTAAGGAATGTTCTTAAGTACCGCTTGCTCCACAAATTACTTTACTTTTTTGTGTCTCTGTCATCTTCAAATGATTGACAGAAACAGAAAGATGTTTTGAACACGTTTAGCGCGTAATAGAGCAGTGGTTGCCCAGTGGTGACGGCCCTTGCAGGTCGTGGGTTCGCATCCAGGCAGGCGCTTTACATCACCACTGCTCTGAAAACGGTGAAAGAAAACATCGTGAGGAAACCGGCATGTCCACGAACCAAAAAATTCGAAGACTTGACATCTACCAACCCGCACTGGTCCCGCGTGGTAGATTACGGCCCACTTCCTCTCACAGAGAAGAGGCCTGTGTCCCAGTAGTGGGAACATTATAGGCTGATTATGCTTAGCGCATAACGTATTTAATGAAGCGTAGGGAAAGTCAGAAAAATAAAATGTTAGTTGACTAACAGTTTAAACTTTAAATGGTGTCTGTATTTAAATCACAAGTGTGTGTAAAGTGTCTATGTTTGAATGAAACAGCTATAACACGGTAAATTGATATAGGGTGTCAATTTGCTTTACAATTAATTTCCCTGACTGTAATCTATTTGCAATGGAAAAATTACAGTACAAATGCAAATTATTTTCACAAAAGTCACATTTAAAAAGTTTTGATATCTTACTTTTCTAGAATCGAATCATCATCTGTCTAGCCTTTTGCCAAATGTTGGGGTCGGTTTCCGGATGCAGCTGAATACCAGTATTTTACATGGAGCGACTGCCTATCTGACCTCCACAACTCAGTTACTGGGTAATACGATACCCCTTGGTAAGACTGGTTGTCAGACTTTCGGGCTTCTGGCTACCCGTAACGACTGACAAAGATCCACGAATGACAGCCAGGACCAACGGCTTAACGTGCTTTCCGAGGCACAGAGGGGTCTTGGTATGTAAAGATGGTCAACCATCCACAGACGAACCGCGGTAAGCGTAGCTTAACCTGATCGATCGACCTGTGTGGCTGTTACACAAAATGAACAAGGAAAAATCAAAAATTAAAACTGTGGTTTAATTATAACAATAAATGCGTGGTGAATAGCAATTAATAAATCGCTGGAACCAGTTATTTGCGTTTAATTGGGGAGCGCAAACATGGAGATCAATTACAATTTTATGAAAGGCAGGTAGTTTGGTAAGAAGCACAATAAATATGATGATAATTAGTTTATTTTTACCGGGTTTCAATATTCCTTTAGGCAATTGAATATAACCACTAGCTTCTGCCCGCGACTTCGTCCGCGTGAAATTTCACCCACCCCCCATTCACACTCTTAGGGGTGGAATTTCGAAAAACCCTTTCTTAGTGGATACCTCTTCACAAAGAACGCACCATCCAAATTTTATGTCTCTAAGACCAGCGGTTTAGGCTGTGCGTTGATATATCTATGTATTGGATTTTGAATTTTATATATAATGAAAATTGCTTTGGGGTAGCAAAGTAAGGTGCCTCTTTAACCACTGACATGCCTCTCTCCCCGCGTGACGTCGTCTAGAATGTCCGAATGTCCCAGAACATTTTTTGTCGGTGCACCAAGTGGTTATTCATAAACGTTATGTATTGCTTAGCTACTGTTTAACTTTCGACGGTCACAATTACTTTAGGACGCTAGATGGCGCTACGTTTCTTTCAAATCATGATTGAAATATGACCCAACTTTCTGAGCAGTATTCTAACAAAAAGTACTAGGCTTGCATGAATTCAGGATAGTATTTCAATATTTTTAATAGGATGTGGATGGGCACACAGATACTTTAATTTTGTTCATAATGATGAGTACAATGACCTCCTAAGAGGTTGTTAATGTTTTACCAATAACCCTGTATAGATGAACCAACAACAACAACAACAGAGTCTGACAACCAGTCTTACCAAGGGGTATAGTATTACCCAGTAACAGGGTTGTGGAGGTCAGATAGGCAGTCGCTCCATGTAAATACTGGTGTTCAGCTGCATCTGGTTAGACTGGAAGCCGACCCCAACATAGTTGGGAAAAAGGCTAGGCAGATGATGATGAGATGAACACAGAAATATAAATAACTAGCAGTGCCCCACGGTTTCACCCACACAAATTTCGATCCCGTGGGAATTTTGGGATAAATAGTATCCTATGTGTTAATTCTAGTTATAATCTATCTGTTTGCCACATCCAAATCCGTTTAGTAGTTATTGCGTGGAAGAGTAACAAACATCCATCCATGCATCTCACAAACTTCAGCGTTTATAATATTAGTAGGAAGTAGAAAACATTAGTTCACTGTATACCTATTTGCTAAGGATACACAAGCCAGTAGCTGGCACAAAAGTATGCAAGTAACTTGCGTGTCATTATGGTATGCAAGCTACTTGCAGACTTTTGTGCAAGTTACAGGCATGTGTATTCCGGGCTTATAACGCAGTGTGTCTAAGTCGCGTTATGCCTAGAACAAACGAGATGTGGGAGTATTGTGACTAAGGTCAATGCCGTTTTGCGCCGACCACTCGGTTCTGTCGAGTAACTGGCGGAACAAACTGCGCTACACGAGGAGGCTTCCTCATGCATCCACAGCTTTTCTCATACCTCAAAAACATTCCCAAGGAGGGTTGGTGTCAGGCCGACTATAAAACAGCGCCAAAATCTGTAACCAAATAACACCACTACTTTTTTCAGAAACTTTAATCAGCCGACACCACAAAACATACCTTTTTCCGTATCCCAATTCGCCAATTACATAAGCAGTGTTAAGTCCCATTGTCGGGACAGTCCTTTTCATCCGATACAGTCCTGAAAACGGATTGTTTGTGGCGATAATAAAGCCAGTGCTACACAGTTAGATAACACAATAAGCTCAGCGTAATGCTGGCAAGTTAAGGTTGTTACACACGAGACGACACGTGTTTCATTCTTGAGGATTTGTGTTTGAAGATTTTCCACTTGTATTTTATTTTAGGTTTTATTGTAAGTTAAGGTGTTAACTTGTCGTGTATTTTCTTCAATTCTTTAAGGTTTTTATTTTCTATTGTTACATTTTCCGGTCAGAGTTTTGTGTTAAGCTGTTTTATAAGTACTGAAGTGAAGCTTAGAAGTTATGTGGTTAGTCTACACGAGGCACTGGGTTGCTTCTTTTTAGGGTTCCGTACCCAAAGGGTAAAAACGGAACCCTATTACTAAGACTTCGCTGTCTGTCCGTCCGTCCGTCTGTCCGTCCGTCCGTCCGTCTGTCTGTCACCAGGCTGTATCTCAAGAACCGCGGTAGCTAGACAGTTGAAATTTTCACAAATTATGTATTTCTGTTGCCGCTATAGCAACAAATACTAAAAACCAAATAAAATAAATATTGAAGGGCTCCCATACAACAAACGCGATTTTTTGCCCTTTTTTGCTCGATATCAATAATGGCACCAGGTAGGCACTTGGAATATTCACAAAATACTCAGTTGTATTTTTACTTTAATAATAAATAACAAAATTAAAATAAAATAAATATTTAAGGGGGGCTCCCATACAACAAACGTGTTTTTTTCGGCGTTTTTGCCTTGTGGTACGGAACCCTTCGTGTGCGAGTCCGACTCGCACTTGGCCAGTTTTTTATATTTATTTAAGGAATTTTTATACATAAAGTACATGTCAATTCAATACCCTAACTTAAACTAAACTACACCTACTTACAAAGTTATAACTTACGACTAAATAACATAAACAGCGCTTTAGCGGCTTCAGACAAAGGAGAGGACAGCATCTCGTGTAACATACCCACATTAGTTCTGCTCAAGTCGAAATTAATTATAAAGAACTCTCGATCCGTCTCGTAACGTACACATTCCACCAGCAGGTGATGAACGTCTTCAATTACACCGCACACGTCACAATTTGGAGAATCTGATTTCCTCATCATGTGTCCGACCTTGTTAAGTGGAACGTGACCAGATCTTAACCTGAACGCTGTTACAATCAAAGATCTACTCAAACTCACATTAATGAGCCATGGTATTCGAGGAGGCTCACATTGTATTGTTTTATACCAAATTCCTTTTTCCAAAGATCTCTCATTAAAATATTCCGTCCACTTATTGTGACAGTACTTTTTGTATTTAGGCAACAACTCAGTGTAATTTGGCAAAATTAGAACCTCTTTTCCATCTACTACTGCTTTTCTCGCCAACATGTCAGCCTCCTCGTTACCTCTAATGCCAATATGTGATGGAATCCACTGCAATTTCAACTGGATGTCCTTTAAATTGTTCTCATAAATTTTAAGAGAGGAAGGTCATAAGCTATTTTAAGTACTGAACTGAAACTTAGAAGTTATGGTGGTTAGTCTATAGTCTACACGAGGCAGTGGGTACCAGGGTTACTTGACCCCCACACTCGTATTAGATTGGTCAAACATGTGACCATATTTGGCAAATCTGGCATCCTCAGCATTCACAAGGGCAATTCTCGTATTTTTAAGAACGTTCGCATTCAAATTTTTGTCTGGATCTGTGGAAATACATAAAATGTTCCTAAATTTTTTACTACTTTTGACATTGATTGTCGCTGAGATGAGATTGCGGCTAGATTTTGAACGTTTTTAATTACGGGATCTTCTGATCTGTTACCAACTTAGATGACTGGGTGATCCTATTATCACAGCTTGAAAAATTCTAAATTATTCTAGAAGGTTAACCTCACAAGATTAGAATTAGGTTAAGCATGCAGAAGTTGTACGTTGTAGCGGCATCTACATTGCCACATGCGAACTACGCATCACAATGACGTCACGCAAAATCCTGCATCGCGCAAGCAGAGTTTACTGCGCAACTAGCATACGTATTACACGACGTCTCGACATCAATCGTCGGGTAGTTACCCACCAGACACATCACCCATCTGGTGATCTTCCCTTTTCTATGGCGGATGAGTAAACTATACCCCCTATGCCTCATACCCCTATGAATGAGTTTTTCTCCTATTGTCACGATTGTTATATCGAAGCATTTTCGCTTGGTTTTTGTATTTACCGAAAGGTCTTTGACCCCAACATCCAAAAATATCATGAACGCTGGGATATGATTCTTCCGGCTGGAAAACCACTCATTATGAAGAGAGAAAATGGCGTGAATATGAACTGAATACAATATAATACTTTTCTTTTATTATGTGTAGCTTCGAATACAAGTTAATCTGGCCATTCTTAGATATGCCGTGGAATTCTTATTTATTGTGAACCTTTCCGGACGGTTGTGATAGCCTAGTAACCGTTATAGATATATAAAGGAAATGGTTTTGGAATATATATGGTAATGGTTCCTCTAGACAGTTGTTATGGGTCCACGAAATGATACTCAGCGAAAAAAAAACTGATATTTTATAGGTTTTCGTACCCCAGAGGGTGCCAAGAGAACTCTATTGCAAAGCCTTCGCTGTCCGTCCGTCTGTCAGTCTGACTGTCAGCGGGCTATATCTCATGAACCGTGCGTAAGAAGTGGACAGTTGTAATTTTACAGGGCGTGTATTTCTATTGCCGCTATAACAGCAAATAAAATAAAGTTATTAAAAATTAAAGGAAGTCTCCATACAAGAAACGTGATTTTTCGGTGTTTTTTGCCTTGTGGTGCGGAACCCTTCGTGTGCGAGTCCAACTCGCATTTGGCCGGTATTTTTTCAGCACTTATGATATCTCTGTATAAGATTTTTCTTTGCCAATAACTGTATAAGCTGATGGTATATAATAAACCATCTGTTTATGCTGGCAATATACCATACTTTTTAGGCTATAATTAAAAGAAAGAAAAATGCGTTTATTGGCATTACAGCAAAATAAATAAAAAACAGAAAACAAAGATTATAATGCCAAAAGGGCCTCAGCTCAGCATAATGTTAGATGATACCTATATACCTACCTATATGATTTCCCCATAGTACATATAATACTAAATACTAAAAATTCTTAATACTAAAAACATTTAGTCTTCCGGTTGTTAACCCTACATATTCAATTATCAGCAGGCGAATTTCCGTAATTAAAAACGTTCAAAATCAAGTCGCAATCTCATCTCACCGCCAATCAAAGTCATAAAACTTGACAAAAGTTTGAGGTATTTTTGACAGATTGAGACTGATCAGACTGTCAACGTTCTTAAAGTTACGAGAATTGCCCCTCTGATACCAGGGGGATTCCAGTGCGAAAAAAGAATGGTGCTATCGGTAATGTATAGCTCCATCTCCCTCTTACACTGGAATCATGATGGCGTTTAATGCCATCGTCATAATAATAACCTGCACCCTAATTGCGTAACACACTATTACTATCAATTTGAATAATTTTGAAGCATTTTGCTAATACAGTGTGAGTCTTCATAATATGCACATATCGAAATGAGGGAAACTAAGCTTAATTTTATCGACGGAAAAAAAATAAAAAAAAAAAAATTGTAGCATTTTTAAAAAAAAAATTCGCTGCTGTAACCCCCTGTGTAAACAATCGCCCCTCAATTGAGAATTATGGTTTGTTTTAAACAAAAATCTGATATTTTTTCATAAATTTTTATAATAATTGTAAAATTACTCAATAAAAGCCCTGATTACCTACCCTTTTTGATTACTTTAAATTATTCTCCATCGTATCAGCTTTCTAAACGTAAAAATACCATGTTTATAACTCAATCACAACATTTCCTATCAACTGTTAAAGAAAGGCCTTGCAATCACCATACTTTAGCAGGTAAAGATCCTTTTAAATATTTTTTTTTATTTTTTCAAATATTTTTTCCGTCGATAAAATTAAGCTATGTTTCCCTCATTTCACTGTATATTGCTCCATATGTTCAAAAAATGTGTTTGCTCAACAACGTAAATAACACAATGGGTGTTGTTCAACTGTCAAATGAAACCCATTGCTACTGATAGTGAGTTACGCAATTACCCTGCCGGTCAGGCTGTCCAGTGTCATTAGGTCTTCTCTTCAATCAAGATACCACCAAATTAAGGGATACCGTGGCCCCTGGCACAGGCAACTGAAGGAACACGGGTAGGTTTTAGATATTTGATAATTTCGAACCCAAAAAAAAAAATAAACCACCAAATTAATATGCCGTTCAACTAGTATCCAATATTATTGAGACGATAAATAGTTTCAAGACAACGTTGTCAAACTCTAGCTAGGCGATGCACATAGCTGAAGTAGTTTGCTGTTCTAATGAAGTTTCAGCATTATTGGCAGCTAAATCTTAGCTAGTATATCGAAATTGCTGGATATTTTGCTAGACCTAGCCTACATACATATTATACCGACCAAGCTTATTATACTTCCATAGCCCAATTGGTATTTGGACGATTCATTCATAATTAGCCTAGAATGTACCCACTGCTGGGACACAGGCCTCCTCTCCGTGGGAGGGAGTGGGCCGTAATCCACCACGCGGGGCCAGTGCGGGTTGTTACATGTCACATGTCTTCGAATTTTTGGTTCTAGGAGATGCCGGTTTCCTTACGTTGTTTTCCTTCACCGTTTTGAGAGCAGTGGTGATGAAAAAATTTACACAAAGTAAAGCGCCGTTCGAACCCAGACAGGGTTCGAACCTACGACCTACAACTCGTAAGTCGCGGCCGTTACCACTAGGCCACCACTGCTCTTTGGACCATAGAAACAAGTAATTTTCCCCATAGACCAATTGGTCAAATTTAAATTGGACCATGGAGCGCTACTGTTGAGCATGAGGGGTTCGACTCCTAGGTTGGGCAAATTGTTATTGGGTTTTTCTATCACGAATATCCCAGTAGCAGCCCGGAGTCTGGATTTCTGCCCGGTTGATGGCAATAGGCGAGCCTTTTTAGCCCTTATTACATGGAACTTAACGGCGAAATCTGGATGTACTATAGGTACACCTCTGCCTAACCTTTCGGAGAGTACAGGCGTGATGTTATGTTTTACTTAAAGTCTATTCAAATTTATGTTGGCAATTGATGGTTTTTCAAGTTAAACAAATATCATACACACATATTAAACAATTACAAACTATTTACACTAGAAACTAAATTAATGAATAACTAACTTACTATACAAATAAATACAAAAACAAAGGATGGTAATTAAGTTGATTTCAGAGTGAATAGCACTATTGAAAAAGTTATAATTTTTTCTGAAGTTGTAGCGTAAACTGAACTTTATTGTGCAGGAATTACAGTTATTTTGCCATTAATTCATATTTGTTTATATTTTTGACAATTAAATCGCGAACGCAGTTTAGGCTAATTGATATCCTTTCACTATTTTAAAATCATAAAAATTACATGACGTATCTTGTAACAAAGGTGCCGCGGTCGTCGTCGTCACATAAAGGCAAAATTACACGGTTCAACCAAATCGCTTCATCTTGATTGAAAGCCAATTATATATAATTATACTGTATGTTTTGATGTCAAACACAATTACCTTCGTATGATTTAATCAAAGTGGATACGTAATTAATTTTCCCTTGTAGACATTTTCAGCAGTAGAGTCAAGTTTGGAAATCCCTCAATACCGCATACAGTACAGGGCCGCAGGGCCTAAAACAGTTATCGGTGGAATGCGGTCAAAAACCACACAGTAACGAGGAATAAGGGGAAGAATTGGATCTATCCCTTGATTGATTCAGGAGTTTCCTACCCTATCTTTTGCACAGGAATCTTTTTTTTGGAAAATAAAATGTATTTTTTTTTATTTCACACTTGCTGCGCCCCGCGGTTTCATCCGCATAAGTTTCGATCCCGTAGAAATATCGGGATAAAAAGTATACTATGTGTTAATCCAGGAAATGGTCTATCTATGTGCTAATTTTCATTCAAATCTGTTTAACGGTTTACGCGTGATTGAGTAAAAACATCCAAACATCTTTACAAACTTTCACATTTATAATATTATAAGTAGGATAAACCTTCATGGGCACTTATGAAAGGACAGAAGCTTGGTCCAATTGGTCGTTTCCGAAAAGAGCCGGCAACAAAATTGTTAGGTATCTACTCTTTTAACAATAAAAATATATAGTAATAAAAAAAACACGCTTTTATCACGCACGATTTTATAATAAATAAAATAAAATGTATTTAATTCAGACTATTTAAATGTCCAAAATGTTTTTATCTTCTCGTCCCACATACCGCAGTGTCTCAAGATGAAAGTCTTTGACCAGTGCGTGTTACCAGTGATGACTTATGGCACTGAAACGTGGTCGCTCACAATGGGCCTTATAAGAAGGCGAAAAGTCACCCAAAGGGCAATGGAGAGGGCTATGCTTGGAGTTTCCCTGCGTGATCGAATCAGGAATGAGGAGATCCGCAAGAGAACCCAGATAACCGACATAGCCCGAAGAATTGCCAAACTTAAGTGGCAGGGCACATTGCTCGCAGAACAGATGGCCGATGGGGCCGAAAGGTTCTGGAGTGGCGATCGCGTACCGGAAGACGTAGCGTTGGAATGCCTCCCAAAAGGTGGTCCGATGACCTTGTGAAGGCCGCAGGAACTCGTTGGATGCGAGAAGCACAGAACAGCAAGAAGGTGCTTGGGGGAGGCCTATGTCCAGCAGTGGACGTCTTTCGGTTGAAATAATGATGATGATGATTTAAATGTCCATATTTTGTTAGTATAACCGAGGAAAAATTTGTACGTGTGTTTAGAATCATGTACTGAATTCTGTGCTCTGTATTGTGTGCCCTGCTACCTATTGTGTGCCAGGTGCAATAATAAAAGGAACACATCTAAAACAGTGGAACATCAAAGCCTATCTCTATAAGTCCGATGTAACAGTGTAAAGTAAATCTTATCACGACATATTTCCAGCTACTTCCGCCGCTCCTTTGTCGTCGAAACAAAAAGATTTATCTCGGGGTCTTCCAACGGCCCCTGTTCTAATGGGGGTCAGCTTGTTGACTTTTACTCGTCGTGATATCTGTGTGGGAGGGATTTTAGTTTTGTTTTGTTTTGATCTAAAAAACTTAAAAGGACTTTTTCTATTGGATTCTTTTTTCTTCCTCCGTAATAATTGCCCTGTCAGTTATAACCACTGTAGGTCGGTTTAAGATATTTCCAGCCTACTCGTATTAAGTCCTTTTTTCAAAGGAAAGGTTTTCTTCTCCATACTCAGATATAAAAAAAAATAGTAAAAAATATATAAATTTATATAATATTATACATAACGCTTTATTTTCCCTCCCCTCCCCCAAAGGTTAGGCAGATGTCTGCCTGTAGTAAACACACACTCGCGAGTTTTATTTAAGTCCCATGTAATAGGGGGCGTGCCTATTGCCATTAACCGTACACAAATTCCGAAACTCAATAAAAACCTTATATTTATTGAAAGAAAAAAAACACAAACAACCTAAAATAAAACAAGATGGCTGCCAATATTCATCTCAACTCTACAGAGTCATATTAAATTAGCTAGCGCAACTCTGCAGACGTGACGTATCGATATCTAAACATGATAAAACAAAAAATATATAAATTTTATGATTTTTTTTTTGGGGTCATCGACCGCTGTTTAGTGTATATTTACTTGAAATAGCAGTTTAAAAAAATCTGTTTTTTTTTGGAAACTTCACAGACGTGATTGGTATTGACATCTTAAAACGATAAAACACATTTTTTTTACTCATACTTCAGGTTACAACACAACCAGCGCGGTCGTTGACCCCTGAGAAAAATCATCAATTTTTTATTATTTTTATTTTATCATGTTTAGATAAGTATCACGTTTGCAGAGTTTCGCTCGCGAATTTAATTTGAACCTGTATATCTCTCGTGGTTCGATTTCTGAGTCTAGCGTTGGTCGCGTCATACGCATGGAAAGAAAGAAAGAAAGAAAAATGCGTTTATTGGCATTACAGCAAAATAAATACATCTTAAAACTATAAAAACAGAAAACAAAGATTATAATGCCAAAAGGGCCTCAACTCAGCATAATGTCAGATGACAACAGAAGGTGTACCACCTGACGCTGGTTTTCAGTTGCAACTCACATGGAGTCTGACAATAATTTTATATAAATCGGGAAACTGGCGTTGTTGACATCTACCTTGCTTACTTCAGGGATTGCAAACGAGATACGTTTTAATATTTATTGGGGCTCAACATCTATGACAATAGGGACACTTTTAATATAAAACGATTAAATTCTTGCTCAGAATGACGTGATGTGCCCATTTTTCATTTTATTGCGGAAAAAAAAATTAAACTCAAACTGGAGGCATTTATTTCAGTTAAACCATTAACAGGCACTTTTGAATTGTCAAAAGTCGGTCAGTTAGAAAGTTGAAGCTAGTTGTCCATTCCAAAACGTAGATCTCTATGGAGAAGAACGGGTAAGAAACTGCAACACTCTTTTCAAGATATTACAAAATCCTGGGTACAATATTTTTGTTGCTTCTATAAAATTAATGTGAGAACATAAGTGCCTGCATGGTGTCGCCGAGAGGACATACAGGACATGATAATATTAAGTGGTCCCATCGTATGTGGAACAGCACCACATTTGTACTCGGATATACTGAGTGATATAATTAATAATAATAATTTATTTTATTTGTCAGACCACTACCAAATCCATAATCCATCCATAATCAGCCTATAATGTTCCCACTGCTGGGACACAGGCCTCCTCTCGGTGAGAGGGAGTGGGCCGTAATCCACCACGCGGGCCCAGTGCGGATTGGCAGATGTCACATGTCTTCGAATTTTTGGTTCTAGGACATGCCGGTTTCCTCACGATGTTTTCCTTCACCGTTTTGAGAGCAGTGGTGATGAAATAATTTACACAAAGTAAAGCGCCTGTCTGGGTTCGAACCTACGACCTACAACTCGTAAGTCGCGGCCGTTACCACTTGGCCACCACTGCTCCTCTACCAAATAAATAAATAATAAATAAGATATTAACAATTCTAGATGTTAGTAACATTTAAACTTATGCTATGTTAGTAGAGACTATAGACAGGATGATGGTGGTGGTTAGGTAGGTAGGTATTTTTTTTTGTTTCTTACGAAATTAACCCTTACCATGATGTGACCTTATATTATGCAAAATAAATTTTCCCTGTTGTTTTAAATGAGACAAAATTCTGTTGTACAAAAGTAATCACTTGAATAAATAATTTTTAATTTAAGCTGCCTGGCATTTTGTTTAAGGCTTCATTAGTAGATTGTTTGCCAAGGGAGCAAACAACTATTTTGAAAGTGAGAGTGGTGTGTGTGAGTTCTCGCTGCGCTCAGGATTCTACTTTAGAACACCTCGCTGCATTCGGGATTCTATTTTAGTATTCTTCACTCCGCACTGGATTCAAAATACGTCACTCGAGCTTTAAATAGTGTTGCTCCCGAGGTGGACACTCTACTTTTTATCACCCTCTATGAAAAAAATAAGTAAGTGCAACTTATGAATAAGAATAGTACGTTTATTTATTTACATACAATTACTTGAGGAAGACATACTCATTTTTTATAAAACTAAGTAAAATCCTAATTTGAGTAAACAATTACGAACGAAGGCAGAATGCTTTTAGCGCGTTTTTTATTTTTTCACCAACTTTTTTTCATTATACAGCCTGTTACTTGTTCATACAATGTTCGTGATTGATCTCTATGGTGGTTGGAATTTTTACTAACAATATACACATTCCAAATTCAAATCACCTTTAGTCCCTAGGGATTAAAGAGCTATTTTAGTCCCTGTTTACGAAGAATACACTAGCTCTTTTTGAATAGATGTGATAAAATATAATTTAAAGCAAAAATTTTGTCAGGTGTTACAATGATAAACTTTTCTAATTAGATTACCAGTTTGAAATTAATTATGAAAAATATTGAATTTAATTAGCTTTTGACCCTTAGATAAAATGTCTGTTTTGCTAAAGCTGTTGAATATTTATAGATACATTATGAGTATTACACCGCAGACATATTATCTACTATTATTTCGGTCCCGCATAACATAAAATAGAACAAAGGAATGATAATAAGGCTAATCTAATCTAACAATGAGTCGAGTCTAGGTAATTAGTAGATTGCAAAAGGCCTAAAGTGTTCGCTCCGTATAATGCCGGGGTCTCACGGCCCGTTAACTGATAGGCCATGTCAGGCGTTGCTACGCCTGTCGAGGACTGTGCCGAGCTGCTATTCCAACATGTCAAGTGATACGGAGCGCATGACTGTGTGAGCAGCCACTGTGGTTTTATTTAGGTGGTCTTATTTATACTATTAATCACAAGTCCATCGTTTTCGATTCCAACGATTAAAATAATTAGCATTAGCCGTCCTTCCCATGAATACCTCGTCATGCTTAGCTTAGAGTATAAAGCCGTTACCACACTACTATAATGTGAATAGTCAGTAAGATGCAACCGTAAGCTTCAGGATCCGCCCGTCTCAATAGCCTTGCGGTCACTCAATGAAATGGCAGACCGATAACGCATTGAATGCAAACCAAAGGGGAAACACAAACAATGTCTGTTGGAAATATATGCTGAATATACTAGAGAATTATATATACAGGATTATTATTTAGCCACGAACCCCTCCGTATAAAGGGTTATTGTTAAAGCATTAACAACCTCTTAAGAGGTCATTGTACTCATCATTATGAACTACTAAATTCAGCTGTTCCCTACATTTTGACGAGTTATACGAACATAAATGTAGGGAACAGCTGATTTTTTTTTCACGGTTCACCGTGGATGACCAATCTACGGCTACTGAGCCTTGACAATGCGGGAATCCACCGGGATCACAGTTCTAACCTTACCCAACCCTTTGGTCGGGGTACCCTGGCTTAGTAACTGCGACCAATTGGGCTCGCGCGTGATTGGTTACAGTTCCAACCTAAACTATAATTGAATATTTTCCATTTTTTAAACTAGGTGAGGTAACTAGGATAGGATAGATGAGGTAGGATAACTATCTGACTATTCTGAGAAGAAAGGCCGAAACAAACTCAGAAGTCACAGTCTCTTTTAAAGTCCAGACAAAATCTTGGTCAGATCGTGTGAAGACCATGTAGATTGGTATCTGAAATGGTCTTTTGAGAAAAGAACCACACAGATTGAGCGTGCACTGATTGGATAAGTCCTTATCCAATCAGTGCACGCATTTGTCAAAAATCGTGCAGCTCAACTCAGAACTTGAGGAGCTCAACGATTCGACAATACCAAAGACAGGACATTTGGATAGGCCGCATAAACTACTCAAACTGCCAGATCATGATTAAAACTAAGAAGGAATAAAAGAAATGACCCACATAGTCCTCACATTCACAATAATTAAATAAAAAATAAAAAATCCGGACATAATCTTTAAGGACCATGTAGATTAGTGTCTGAAATGGTCTTTTGAGGAAAGAACGACACAGATTGAGTGGACCTGTCGTTATGGAGGAACACGCATAAATCCTTTTGTCATTCAGCTGAAGGAAAATTAACACAGTGTACCCTTTAACTGTAGCTACTCACGTTGGCCGTCCATGTAAGCTGAATATTTTAAAAGATTTGCAATGCAAGCTTGTCCCCAGTGCATGTTTGCACCGAGAGCTCTCAAATATACTTCTATTTGACCTCGCTGCGAATCAGGCTATTTGTTGGAGCTGCGACCGGCTCGTGTTTGCCAACGCTTAGGACCCTGATGCCTCTCGTTCAACTACTTACTTATTGGAGTTAACAAGGGATTTTGTTTGGAAGAAATATTTCTTGCGAGAAGGGAGTCGTGTGAAGCATGTTGTCATAATTCAATGTTGCACTGCTACATTTACTAATTAGCAGTAACATAATGACGTATGAAATTGGGTCATTAGCTAACAGTATAAATACATTGTAACGCATTAGACATTAGGCTTTTAGGTACTATGGAGACAACTGAAATATAAACATATATTTAACACTTCACGTTGAGTTTCTCTTATCTTCGAGAGCTCCTCTGTCAATCTATTACATGGCGACCCTGCCATTTGGATTTGGAATGGCGTTAACAAATCAAGTTTGTAGTGTTGTAAGTGTTTGTAGGTCTCATAACTGATTTCTGGAAAGTAATGGAGTTTGTGCTAAGAAAACGTATAGTAAAGGCCGATTTTTTATCGATTCAACATTAGATTGAAACTTTGCCTCTAGAGAAAAAGTTCAAAAGATTTTTTTTTTAAACAAAATACATTTTGTTTATAAAACAAGTCAACAAAAGAGAAGTATGCAGGATCGTCGGATATAGTTGAAGTTTAATAAGAAACCGATGGATGTTGACGACTGAAGTTTTATTTGATAAATGAGCTGTTGGTTTTATTAGTAAAATAAAATTTTATTCGAGAACATCCATCGGTTTCTTACTAAACTTCGACTATATCCGACGATCCTGCATATTTCTCTTTTGTTGACTGTACAGTTGCAACCAAAGCAGCCTAGAGACTTCTATACATAGACCTCTCCAAGAACGTCACAAACTCTATCATCGGTAACTTTCATCCAACTGCTACCAGCTTAAGACAGTTAGATATACCTACCTGGGTCGTTTTATTAATAATAATAATCATTTTATTATCAGGCAATTAAGGCCCATAGATAAAATACACAAAATAATCTTATACAATAATAAACTAATACATATTAAAAACCTTAAAACTATGACTATACACGAAAACACACACACATACACACGCACGCACACACACGTTTTGTTTTGATTGCAAATATGAAATATTCCATGAGTCATGTGCCAACAGCAAGAAAAATTCTATACTCAATCATTTATTGCATTTCACAATGTATATGCTTAGGTGGTAGGTAAACAATTGTTGTAACAATGGTGGACGCAGTCGAGCACCACAAAAAAAAAAATTGAAGGAAGAGGACTTATATAAACATGCAAACTAAGTAAAATTTAAGGTAACATTTTATTAATTATTAATTTAATATAAAATTTTATTATTAATTTATATTATTATGTCTGTTCTATAGATTTGTCAATTAAATATTCATTTGTGCTATAATAACATGTATTTAGTACCAACATAATTAAAAAAAAAAAATGTAAAAATAGCAATCCTTTTCTCATTTCTGAGTACCTCGGGTAGTTCTAGTATTTTTGAGTAAATTAGATAAAGGTTTTTTCTCTATAACTAGATATGGCTATATAAGTCAATGTAACATGTGTGTTTTGTGATATATTCAGCCTTACAGCCTTTTATGATATAAAAATAAAGAAACATGAATATTATGTTAGTGCATTATGCAAACACATGTTATCGGGTCGACGAGGGTTGGGCAAAGAAATATAAATATACACAGGCAAAGTAAGGTCAACCCACTAACTCGGTTCAGGGCACATATAAGAAGACATTACCATTTTTCTTGACGTGTTATTTTTGCCAATATCATCATTCTCCTGCTTTGATTCTAATTTATTTGGAGATGGCGTGGGATGCCTTTTTCTTCCATACCTTATCATCTGCCTAGCCTTTTCCCAACTATGTTAAGGTCGGCTTCCAGTCTAACCGGATGCAGCTTAATACCTGTATTTTACATGGAGCGACTGCCTATCTGACCTACACAACCCAGTTACTGGGTAATACGATACCCCTTGGTAAGACTGGTTGTCAGACTTTCGGGCTTCTGACGACCCGTAACGACTGTCAAAGATCTACGAATGCCAGCCGTGACCAACTGCTTATCTTGCTTTCTAAGGCTTGGAGGTCTCAGTATGTCATAGCCGGCCACCCATCTACCGACCAACCTCGGAAAGCGTTGCTTAACTTTGCACATCGACCCGTCCGGCTGTTATTATTTAGCTAGGAAACCGCTGAGATACTTTCCCAATAGGTAACTATATGATTGCTTATTCGTAGCTATTACCTATATTTCACCTTAACAATATGACGTCACGGAATGAGATTGATGCGTAGCATGACCACCAGAGAAACCGAAGACACGAAAAACAAAATGACAGATTGATTTTTACGGAGCGATGTCAAATACATAAATGTCATGTATTATGAAGAAAATAAATGTCACTTTGTCTGAGTCCTTCTACGCGTGCTTAGCTACAGATTTCTTTCTAGAAATATCTTACGTATGTAGAAGGTAAAGAGTTCACACGTGTTCAAAATAAACATAATAAGTTGGTATTGCAATTTTGTTTACCACTGAAAAGTAATCTTAATCTCTCGCTATTCTTTATCGTTGTTCTAGAAAGTATTCGCTTATGAATACCTAAAAATTTTGCCACTTTATAAAACAAACATATATTTTGTTTGCAAAAGTTCATTATGTTAAAAATTGTCGTATTTTTCTGACTGTCAGTCATTGCTATTGCTGATAGCCGCGAAATTGGTCGACAACATTTTATTGAAAGTGTTTTCATACAAAACTGCCATAGCTGCCCGTTCGTTGTCCACCGCGCACAGGATGGATGGAAAGCAGCACATGAAGTATTTTTTTGCTCCGTTGGTGTAATTGCTGTATGGCGTACCAGTAGGAGAATAAATAAATAAATACGAGATATATAAATACGAAAACTACGACTAAAACCATCTTAAACGTTAACCGACATAAAAATCTTGCTTAAAAAAGTCCGCTGGCAGAAATAAAACACGTTTCTACCAAGCTCGGATGGGTAGAACTCAAACGAGTAGAAAATAGATATTTTCTACTGAGTCGACGATGTCAACCGGCTCACTAGCGAACGGGGCTGCAATTTTACGCATTGATTGGTGCATACAGATCGTTTGCAGCTTTTATAAGGCTAGATTGAAATCACTCCGGCTAGACTCGTAGAAAGAATAAACGTTCACGGGATTTTTGTATCTTTGAACGCTTCCAATTCGCTTCAATTCGATTTTTTTCGCTTTCATTTCGCTTTTGCGGTTTTGATTTGATTTCTTGCTATTTGTGTAAAGAATGGAAGAATTACTAAAGTTTTAGTAATAAAGAGCTGTGGTTTTCTAGTGGTAACGGTCGCAACTTGCGAGTAGGTCGTAGGTTCGAACCCAGGCAGGCGCTTTCATCATAATCAGCCTATAATGTTCCCACTGCTGGGACACAGGCCTCCTCTCGGTGAGAGGGAGTGGGCCGTAATCCACCACGCGGGCCCAGTGCGGGTTGGCAGATGCCACATGTCTTCGAATTTTTGGTTCTAGGACATGTCGGTTTCCTCACGATGTTTTCCTTCATCGTTTTGAGAGCAGTGGTGATGAAATAATTTACACAAAGCAAAGCGCCTGTCTGGGTTCGAACCTACGACCAACTCGTAAGTCGCGGCCGTTACCACTGGGCCACCACTGCTCTCTTTACAGGCAGGCGCTTTACTTTGTGTAAATTATTTCATCACCACTGCCCTCAAAATGGTGAAAGAAAACAGCGTAAGGAAACTGGCATGTCCTAGAACCAAAAATTCAAAGACATGTGACATCTACCAACCCGCACTGGGCCCGCGTGGTGGATTACTGCCCACTCCCTCTTACTGAGAGGAGGCTTATGTCCTAGCAGTGGGAACATTATAGGCTGATTATAATAATAAAAACTAAACTTTTAGTAGGTACTGTATACTTTTACAAATAGCGTATGCAAACATCACAGAGCTGGCTAGTAGACTGTCGCACAAGAGCCGAGCATGTTTCTAATATTTTGGTGTAGGTATGTATTCTCCGACGCTTCATTATCGTCGCGTGTCACCAACGTGTACCTAAGTATACAACTTACTTGGTAGCTTGTTCTCGAAATAATACTTAATTTACATGCAGTACAGCAGATCGCCGAAAGGTTCTGGAGTGGCGACCGCGTACCGGAAGACGTAGCGTTGGAAGGCCTCCCTCAAGGTGGACCGATGACCTTGTGAAGACCGCAGGAATCCGCTGTATGCGGGAAGCACAGAACCGGTCGAAGTTGAGGTGCTGGGGGAAGCCTATGTCTAGCAGTGGACGTCTTTCGGCTGAGATTATCATGATGATGATGATTATGACAGCAGAGTGCACGTTTGAGGTACCATTTTGAACTTGACCTGGCCTAGCGTATTACGGAGCTTTAATACAACACTAGGTTAGGTTATACTGAATTTGCTCTCACTAACGTTCGACGTACCGTACAAAAGCTCGTTCAATATTCACTGACCAAGATTTTCACAATTGATTGGACATCTTTTGGGTACCTTAGGTATAATTATGCCTTATTTACACAGGTGACTAATATCTATAATATTAGTCACCTGTGTAAATAAGGCAGGTGACTAATATATAGATATTAGTCACCTGTGTAAGTAAGGCATAATTAACCGCACAATTTTCGCCGCACGGTTTGAACCGATTGTGTAAATGGCATTTCGGCTAGGCCGCAGGTAACTAAAATTGCAAGTTCCAAAGTAGAGTAGGTGTCGGTTTTTTTCGTGTGGCGTCGGGTCATATGTGTCGGGTGACTAAAATCGATTGTGAAAATGATCAATCGCAGGCGATCACCCGCCGCAGGTCGACATTTTGCATCAAAATGTCGACCTTCTTGTCGGTCATCTGCGATTTTGATCGACCTGTGTAATGTGGTGGCGATTCGGCTTGTGAGGGGATTTGGTAAGAGACCACCCGCACGGCGAAAATGGACCTAGTGTAAATCTCCCATTAGGGACAAACCACACTTATTCAGCTCTATGGACAAAAGCTGAACAGAGCTGATTATGTGTGGTTAGTCCCTTACCCACCTAATTACCCTCGATCACCTCAGAAAGTATGTCGCACAGATTAAAACAAGGAGGGAATGGTGCGGCATTTGTTTGTTTCTATAGAAAATAATAAAAGTCGTTGCTTCACCGTCGCGCGGACAATGGCGCCGTGGCGTTGACTTCATTCATTGTCTCACTCGGTGTTGCGACCTCGTGTCTTTGTTACGTTCGTTTGATTTCATAAATAATTATTATGTTTATTTTTTGTGTCGATTTCTATACATTGTTTATAAGAAGAGCACTTTGAACAGTTTGAGCAGGTGACCGAGTGGTACCGGCCGCGACCTACGAGTTGAAGGTCGTAGGTTCGAACCCAGACAGGCGCTTACTTTGTGTAAATAATTACATCACAACACTGCTCTCAAAACGGTGAAGGAAAACATCGTGAGAAATTCGGCATGTGGTAGAACCAAGTGAAGCAATTCAGTGATTGGGCTACCATTGGTATTCATAAAAGTAGAACACGGCTTTATGAACTGTACAATGAAAGGACTTATATTAACACTGATGAATTTAATTTGTATGTTAAAAATTATTCAAAATTATTTAAAAAAGTTTGTTATATGGCCAAGTCACGTTATTTGGGTTCAAAGATTAAAAACAGCAGTAATGTAATTAAAACGACTTGGAATATTATTAATAGTGAAACGGGAAGATCTAGTAACCGAAATACTGACTACAGCCTGTCTATTAATGACAACATAATAAAATCAGACACACAAGTCGCCGAGGCATTTGAAAATTTCTTTTCGGATATTCCCGTTTCAACTACTAAATCACTAAACTCATCACCTTCTGTTGCTGAGTCTTTGCTTAAGGAAAATGTTAATGGTTGCGATTCGGAATTTCGTTTTGAATATATTACCTGTAGAGATATAATTAAAACCTTTCACACTTTAAATGTAAAAAAGACTGCAGATCTGTGGGGTAATTCTGTAGAAGTAGCCAAGTCTATTATTGACATTGTAGCGCCTACTCTAGCTATTATCTTTAATAGTTGTATTGACAATGGGGAGTTTCCTGACCTTATGAAAAATAGTAAAATAATACCTTTGTTTAAATCAGGTAGTACATCAGACCCCACAAATTATAGACCTATTTCTGTACTACCTACCTTTAGTAAAATTTTTGAGAAATTAATTTTAGACCAAATGCAAAGATTTTTTAATAAACATAAATTATTACATAGCAAACAGTTTGGTTTTACAAGGGGTCGTTCAACTACTGATGCCGGCGTTGAACTATTAGGACATATTTATAATGCATGGGAAGATAAATGCGATGCCTTGGGCATCTTTTGTGATTTGTCCAAGGCATTCGATTGCGTTCTTCACGAAACGTTAATCAGGAAACTCCGCCACTACGGGATCCGAAACACTGCTCTGGATCTTCTTATTTCATACTTGAGTAAAAGGATTCAGAGCGTTGACGTTAATGGAAAAAGATCACCCGGATCTATAGTAACAATGGGAGTCCCACAGGGCTCAATTCTTGGTCCTTTCTTGTTTCTCATTTATATTAATGACTTGCCGTACCTCATAAAGGATCATCATGATATAGTGTTGTTTGCAGATGACACTTCTCTTTTGTTTAAACTTAAACGTCAGCAGTTGGTTACTGACGATGTAAATAGCGCGATCTCGAAAGTAGTCCACTGGTTCAATGTTAATAATTTGCTTCTAAACGAGAAGAAAACCAAATGCATTAAGTTTACGCTACCCCACGTAAGGCAGGTGAAAACTAATGTGTTGATAAAGGGCGAGGAATTGAATCCTGAAGACAACACAGTATTCCTGGGCATAACTTTGGATGCTAAGCTTCAGTGGGGTCCACATATAGATAAATTGTCAAAAAAGCTAAGTTCTGCAGCATACGCTGTTAGAAAAATTCGTAATTTAACTGATATAGAGACTGCTCGTTTAGTGTACTTTAGCTATTTTCATAGTGTAATGTCGTACGGTATTCTATTGTGGGGAAATGCCGCCGATATTCAGACTATCTTTGTTTTGCAGAAGCGAGCTGTTCGATCAATTTATAAATTAAGTCCGAGACACTCTCTCAGAGACAAATTTAAAGAGATTAATGTAATGACTGTGCCTTCTCAGTACATTTATGAAAATCTTTTATATGCCCATAAAAATATAAAATTGTTTAAAAAATACAGTGATATCCATAATATAAATACTAGAAACAAACACAAATATGTTGTACCTACAACCAGGCTCAAGAAAATAGGTGGCTCGTTCAGATGCCAATGTATACGCTTTTACAATAAACTACCAAGCCACGTTCAAGATCTAAGCCTTAATAAATTCAAATCTTTCATTAAACGTAAGTTGTGCCAGAAAGCCTTTTATACCGTTAAAGATTATATTGAGGACAAAAAGGCTTGGGATTGAGCTGCTTCCAATTTCTGCATTTTGAATGATTTTTTTCATTTTTATATACACATTGACATTGATGAATTTTTTTTTTAAACAATGACATTTGCTTACTTTGTAAAGTATTATATTATTTTTTCATTGTGAATGTGAAGACGATGTGGGTCATTTTACATATATACCTATATATTATTTTTTTTATTCTCTCTGTTCTGTTTTTTTTTCATGGTCTGGCAGTTTGAGTTATTTATGTGGCCTACCCAAATGTCCTTTCTTTGGTATTGTTCGTCGAATCGTTGAGCTCCTTAAGTCTTGAGTTGAGCTGCACGATTTTTGACAAATGCGTGCACTGACTGGACAGGTCCTCTCAATCTGTGTGGTTCTTTCCTCAAAAGACCACCTCAGACATCGATCTACATGGTCTTCATATAACCTGACCAAGATTATGTCTGGACTTTAAAAGAGACTGTGACCTCTGAGTTTGTTTCGGCCTTTCTTCTCAGAGTAGTCAGATAGGAAACGCCGACTTCATCTAGTTTTAAAAAAAACATGATTGACGTGTAAAAGTGTTTGTACAAACCTACTTACAAAAATAAAAATCATTTCATCAATCATTTCATTTCATCATTTCAAACATTCGAAGACATAAATGTGACATCTACCAACCCAGACCGGGCCCGCGTAGTGGAATACGGCCTACTCCCTCTCACCGAGAGGAGGCCTATATCCCAGCAGTGGGAAAGTTATGGGCTGATTATGATTATGATGTGTATCAGAAATCATCATCATCTGCCTAACCTTTTCCCAACTATGTTGGGGTCGGCTTCCAGTCTAACCGGATGCAGCTGAGTGCCAGGATTTTACATGGAGCGACTGCCTATCTCACTTCCACAACCCAGTTACTGGGTAATACAAGACCCCTTGGTAAGACTGGTTGTTTCTGATGTGTATCAGAAATGTGTGTGGTGATATTTATGGGCGTAAGTACCTACTACATATCATCAGACTGAACAGTTTTCTCCATGGGACCAACATACGCTGTATATATTTCTATTTTTATATGTGTCCTCCTATGTTAATAATCATGAAAAGCTTATGTTAGAAGACGTCTTCCGACACTTTCACATATTTTCCTATCGACAATAGGTAGTATTTTCTTAAAGAAAAACCTTACGTTTACGAGATTGAGGTAACGTTTCAATAATGTTTATGTAAGATGGTTTGATAGTCGACACCTGTCATGTTTGCGGGAACTGTTGGTTTATGTCATATTTTTTGACTGTAATGTAGTAAATAATAAATGGATGATCAGTCATGCAGTATTTCAATTTGATACTAAAATGAGGTATACAAATAAAAGAGCAGTAGTTGTCAAGTGGTACCGGCCGTGACTTACGAGTTGTAGGTCGTAGGTTCTAAGCCAGACAAGCGCTTTACTTTGGGTAAATTTATCTTATCACCATTGCTCTAATAAACGGTGAAGGAAAACAACGTGAGGAAACCGTATCCTACAATCAAAAATTCGGAGACATGTGATATCTACCTACGCGCACTGGGCACGTGTGGTGGATTACGGCCGACTCCCTCTCACAGAGAGGAGGCCTGTGTCCCAGCAGTAGGAACATTATAGGCATGGAGCTGAATGTTAAATCTGTATCTACTTACCTCTTATCATGCCTACAGGTAGTATAGTAACAGCTTATATGGTTTCTAATTTCAACATTTTCATGACCCTAAGATCAAGTAAATAAAAACTGGTACGCTACACAGGTACATATCTAGGTGACCTAGGTATATGCCGTGTCACAGTAACGAGCTTCCGCAGCCGTGTCTGAAGAGCGAGGGAACTGCGCTCGATCGTCGTCCGGTGCTTTTAACTTTAGCTAAATGAATCATAAATACAAGTACTTGCTTGTATGTATTACTAACTAGCGGCCCGACCCTGCTTCGCATGATTTTTACCTACGATTTGAAAAAAAAAACATCCGAGATTATTTTATTTATTACCTACTAGCTGCGGCCCGCGTTTCACCTGCGTAAATATCGATATAATATATTTAAAAAAAGTAGCTTATATGTTAATCCAGGGTGTCAGCTACCTTCATACAAAATTTTATAGTTTGAGCGTGAAGAAGTAACAAACTTATAAACACATCCCCACACCCCCACACACACACCCCCTCACACACTCACAAACACTGACACACTCACAAACTTTCACCTTTCACACCTTTTTTGTGTGATTACATAGAACAATATGTGTACTGCCTTCTGTGTCAATCGGTACCTGTTTTAGTACCTGCAACATGAGATAGTAACAATTTCCGTCCGTGTATCTAGAGGTGCGGAAGCTGCGTTTGATCGCTGTCTCCTCAGAAGCTTGGGTGCAATGCAACAGTAGGCAAAGATTTAAAATGTTGCTCTTAGTAGTGAAAATAAAGGTTTTGCAAAGTCTAGAAAATATTGAGATACAAGTTTGTAAGTATTTGTCTATGTTTTCTTAAAAAATGTAAATGCTGTGACGAGCCTTGAATTAAGTTATCAACAATTTAAAGTTTCAAGTAAGAAATTTGTTTGATTGGTTTTAACTTGTTTTACTTTAATTTAAGTTTAGATACTGGAATTATTTAAACTAAAGATCATTTTATTCATCTTTTCCTTATTAGATATCTTAGTATTTAATATTTACTGTTATAAAGGCAATTTCAAACAATATTACAAAGAAAAATATTGAAGTTAAACAAAGTTATTCAACTTAAACTTTAAAATTATCACTAAATTGAATGGATCTAACTTAATAACTTGAGTTTAACGGATTACTAAGTTAGTTAATAATTAATTTCCCGAAACTGCCAGACAGTCGGGTGCAAAATATTAATTTTAGATGGCAATATTGGTTCTACCAATATTTAACATGGTTGTCACTTGTCAAAAGAAAATCTATAAAATATTTTTGTTAATTTTTAAACAAATGTATAAAACTACTATGTCGAAAAAATTCTTCTGTAGTTCTTCTGCAGTGAGGTCGTAATTCATGTTCTTTAAAAATCTAATTTCAAAGATAACCCAAAAATAACAATGATGCTCTTAGTCATACCATCACATACTGGTACTGGTTGTCAGGGACATCGACGCGCAACCAATCTCAATCTGAATCATTTTGAAGTATACTGCTAATCCATTGCTTCATATGTTCGAAAAATGTGTCGCTCAACAACGTAAATAACGCAATGAATGTTGTTGAACTGTCAAAATTAAACCCATTGCTACTGACGGTGTTTTACGCAATTAGCCTACTGTTATCACTGATTAAGTGATTACATGATGCCGACCCCCTGCGTTGAAAGTATTCGTAGGTTATATAAAAAAAAAAATGCTGTTCTATACATTTTAACCGCATACTTTTCTATAAATAAAACAGGCAAATGATTTCCCAAATTCAAAGGTTATTTATGTAAAGCATCTATAAATAACCTCCTTGACTTCCTTTACACCGCACATAAGTACATTACCTGCATTAATCACCAAAAGGCAAGCTTCTGTTTCGGGCGCAAAGTTGAAGGGAAGCGCTGATTGCGCCATTTCACAGCTTATTGAAAGTCGAAAAGTGCTTAGTTGATAATCCGCTGTTTGACAGCCCTAGCAAGAGTGTAGGCGAGTGGGGAGGTAGGTCAATCTATTAGTTTGTTGCTGCAAACTGACGGATTATTTCATAGTTATTTAGGATTTTAGTAAAGCTGTGTATGTGTGGCGTATGGTGTGTTAAACCAGTGCAAAGTATGTTGTACAATCAACGCTGTTATTTGGTCGGGATATTTGCGAATTGGATTATTGAAGTGGTCGAGTATTTGATTGTGGTAACTTCGAAATGCGTTTGATATTTTAGGACTTTGTTGACTGGAAACTGCGCTTTTGATTCCTTCTATGTTAATGTATTTTTAATCCTACTTAATAGGCTATTTGACTGGTTTCTGATACACATCTCAGATTATTTAATGGTGTCTAACGAGCCCACAAAAACCTATTACTTCAAATTGCATAACGTATTTCTTTTAAAAAATAGTAAATAAAAATGTATAAATATGGCGTCGTGACGTCACGATTCACGTAAACAAACGTTGAAACGGTCGAGATACTAGACAAAAGTCATCTGTTCTGTCAACGATAGACAGAAATTTACTAAATCATGACGTCATCTTAAGTCCAACCAATCCAGACCGTTTTCGATTACGTGGCGCCAGATTTAAAAAGATGAAGTTTTTTCGGGATTTTTTTTATAAATAATTACATTGTTTTGTAGTAAAATTAATGCAAATCGATTTTAAAAGCGATAATCTATACGAGTGTCAATATAATTATGACCTTATTTTTTACATTGTCAAATAGCCTATTATGAATGGTCGAGGTGTCGCTCGACTTAAGAGGGCGCCGACCCAACGCCGACCGCGCAGTGGCGTCCTCATCGTTAGTTTGGTTATTTCTTTTATTTTAGAATGAAAATGCAGAAAATAAGCACGTTAAGTTGTGATCCACAAGATTATATGGAACGGATAAATAGTGGGGCCCCACTATTATCCGTTTTAGTGATTATAATAAAAGTAAATAATGTAATCTTCCGCACCCACAATACAGGAGAAATTCTTAGTGTGGGGCAAAGTTTAAAAAAAAAAAATAATGGAGATTAATTCTGTACTTTACGAAAATTGATAAAAAAAATCAGTAGAAACGAAGAAAACATCAAACTATTTCTAAAAAAATTCCAGTTAGTCAAGTGTGAAACCTGAAAACATTGTAGCTTGCGAAAAGATCGATTAATTGAGTATTTTTTTTTTTAATTAGATTCGTTTCACCCGTAGGAGGAATCCTATTGAAAATGGCTCATTTATTCAAAGTAGTTTAATTATAATTAATAAAAACCTGACAATATCCATACCTATGGTTTTTTATACGATCAAAATGAGCGTTATGAGTCGTGCACTTTTGGATTTTCAATTTTTTTTTTAGATCTAATACCTTACTAATGACCTGTCGAAATTTCGGACTGAAAGAGGTGATTAAGCAAAATTACCTGTCGTAGCTACATCACAGTTATAAGGGTCATTATAACAGCTATTACTTTCAACTTTTCCTAACTTTTTGGTCCTAACGACATTGATTATTACACGGAG
This sequence comes from Oligia latruncula, assembly GCA_948474745.1. Lineage (NCBI taxonomy): Eukaryota > Metazoa > Arthropoda > Insecta > Lepidoptera > Noctuidae > Oligia > Oligia latruncula. The sequence continues at coordinate 16,254,721 of OX419689.1, read as the reverse complement.
ATTTGATGACGTCACTTGCCAGTTGTTTGGAATTGCGATTACGTGGGTAATTCATGTAATTTTTTTTTATTGCTTTTTCCACTTCAAAGAAAATAGAAGATATAAAGTAACGCGTGTTTTTAAGTTAGAAACTAGGTTTTTCCCAGGGCGTTGCCCACGTGGACGTCGGAAAATATCCCACGGAGACGTAGTACCGGGGTTAAAAGTACCCTATGTGTGAATTCATGTTATAAATTAATAATAATAATAGCCTCCCCGACCGTTTTCGGTCACGGTGGCCAATCTCAATGGAGATTAGCCAAGTACGCAGGAGATATTGTAGTGCACAAGTGTGTGCGCAAACACAGGTGCACTCTCTGTTCCTTTACTCTCATAGTCCGATGGGACGGCAATCCGACACGACCGGGGTGAGTTCAAGCGCAGGACCAACGGCTTTACGTGCTTTCCGAGGCACGGGGGTATTAAACCGCCAACTTCCAAACTTCGGACTGTTACTAAGAAATTCCTAATGGAAAACCCAATAGGTAACACTTTGTCCGACCCGGGAATCGAACCCAGGACCCCACGCTCAGCAGTCGCGCTTGTCACTACTAGCGCTTGTAACTATCTGTGTGCCAAATTTCATCCACATCCGTTTAGCCGTTTTTGCGACAATCCGGAACATACATTAAAGCAAAATTTCTAAAAACTATATTTTCGGCATCAGACTCGTTCCCACGCCTCGTTTTATTTTACTTTTTGCATTTACTTTTTTTTTAATATTCAATGTTCAGTTTTCACCAAACCCGAAATTACCTTTTCTTCGGTAAAAGTAAAACCTAACTATGTTTAATATTATCTATCAGAAGACTAAATATATCTCAAACATTTGGGGGAATATTTCTTGATATTCTTAAGCTAGTAAGAAATTCAGAAGTTACGATATGCAAATTATGCAAATTTTATAAAGATACCCCATACCCGTGCCGTACCTTTTAGTAAAATAGTTAAGACAACTATTTATGTGAAAAGGCTTGTTATTTTAACTTTAGCATCCACTTAATTAACTTGAAGGAAAGACCAAGGGACTGTTATCAGACTCACTCGATGGTTCTAGCACTTAATGACATAGACAAATGAAATTTCTACATTTATATCGGTAACTAACTGCGCCCCGCATAAGTGTCGATCCCGTGGGAATATCGGGATAAAACGTAGCCTACATGTTAATCCTGGTTATAAACTATCTGTGTGCCAAATTTCATCCAAATCCGTTCAGACGTTTGAGCGTGAAGAAGTAAAAAACATATAAAAATACACAAACCTTCGCCCTTATAATATTAGTGTGATATTAATGGTGAAAATAATGAAGAATATTCTATTGTATTCTAGATTCACACGATTAGTGCTTTTTAGTAGGTACTACTTATTCTAATAATTCTTAAAAAGCTTAGAGAACTTAGGACAGAATAAAGACAAGAATAAACATCCCCAGAAAGCTTGCTTCATGGATTCAAACAGCCTAATAAAAAAAAAGCCGCACATTAGGTTTTTGATATAACATAACTTTATTATTAACTTATTCATTGATGATTTTAATCAATTTGGCCATAATTATGAATTTTATTTTTATTTGTTTCGTAGTATTATCTATCTATATATATTTTGCCTTTGTACAGTATTTTTTTACTCGTGCATAAAGTTTTAATAAATTAATATTAAAATATATTAATAATAAACCGGGGATTGTCCTTGAGTGCACTTGCATAGTGCGAACAGGGATAATCGTCGGTTGGTGCCAACGACGATATTACCACTCTCTTTGGTTGGTGCCGTATTTCATTAATAACGTCTAACGGGCCTCTGCGAGTTGGCTTCGGCCCCTCGTACGCAGGCTCCAAAGGTCCGGGACTCCAGGGTCCCGAGAAATGTCAAAAGACGTAAAAATAAAATAATAATAAATAAATAGTAATTAATATTATATATCAAAAATATATAAATATCTATTATACAGGGTTGCCAATAACTCTGTATATTATCCTTGATTATCCTATGGCATTTGGGTCCAAAAATTGCCTACGACATTAATGGCTGAAGTTGACCTTTTTTAATGAAGTGGCATGTGCAATTGCAACTTAAAGTATTTAAAAGCAAAATCAAGAGTAACTGAAGTCTGAATCTGTGTAGCAACTTCTTGGAAATTGAATTACATGAACGAGTTAAAAGAACTAAAAGTTGTTTTCATGAAACTTCTAAGATTTTACCTCGATAGGAGCCGAACGAAGAACGATTGCCTGAACTTATATTAATTTTATTGAGATTATATTTAAAACAAGATTTATAAATATGTAAAATAAGTGAATATGAGCAACTTGATTAGTGTTTAATGTTATTGCATACGATATTGCATTTGATCGCGTGTCAATTAAAAAAATGGTGCTTGGACCACTTTTTATTTGGAGCAAGCAAATGCGACAAATAGGACCTAATATTATTTAGAGGCAAAGTTGTACAGTCAACAAAGGAGATAAGTATGCAGGATTGTCGGATATAGTTGAAGTTTAGTAAGAAACCGATGGATGCTGTCGACTGAAATTTAATTTAATTCGAGAACATCCATCGGTTTCTTACTAAACTTCAACTATATCCGACGATCCTGGATACTTATCTGTTTTGTTGACTGTACATAACCGCACTGTAGGTATTATTGTGGTTAATGTAAACCAACGTCACGATGAGTCCTAAAAAGAGTATGTTAAGGTGAACCCGTGATCCCCAACCATTACGGTCCACGTTTCGGGTTTATGAGGTAATTCTATGGGGTTTCTCAACATATTTTCCTTCACTAGTTCAGCAGTATTACTTATTTTTCTTTTACTTGTCTATGGCGAAGGGAAAGTTAGGGTCGGGCGTGTAAGTACAGCCGCCAGCACATCAAGCTACCCGAAACTGTCAAAACTTTCCCAATCAATTTTGAACCTTATGTTTTAGCGATAAAGTTCAAAATCTATTAAAGAAATTTGACAGATTGAGTAGCTTGATGTGCTGGCGTCTGTACATAGTAGTGTTAGTTTGTATGTATCAATGAGGAGGCGATTTCAACTTCTTACCGAATGGTTATAAGTAGAAACCAACAATTTTTAAAAGATCCTGATTCATAGAAGAGCGGTGACCACCACATTGTGTCCGTAATTCATCGGTGAATGACGTCACTGAAAAGTTATTTATGAAAGTAAGTTGGTCTGTTTCCCTGGAGAGCGTTTTTTTTTTGTTTTTTTTTTTGTATAAGTATTTTCTTAGTGTCTGTAAAGTCAAAACACTGCCGTCCGAAGTGTGGCGACTAGTAACACGTAACATAACAGGTAAAATGTAGAGGCATGTATAGAATCGATTTCCTATCTGCAAATGCAGGGTCAAATTAAATTAGTTAGCCAAACTCGTATCGATATCAAAATTGATAACACAAAATCATTAATTTTATGGTTTTTTTTTTGGGGTCAACGATCTTTATTAATGTAGCAACTTCAACCATAAAGTTTTAAAAATCAGTTTTTCTTTTGTGTACCTAAAGGTCACATGGTGAGGTGTGTCGAAATTACATGGCGACAAAACAAAAAAAAAAAACCGATTCCCGATCGATTCATACTTCAAGCAACGACACTACTAGCGGTCATTGTCCCAAAACAAAAGAAAATTAAATCTTCCTATTTTTGTTCCATCGTGCTTAGATATCGACACCCACCGGGTCTGCGTAGTTTCGATAGCTAATTAATTTGAACCCTGTGTTTAGCAAATAATCTGCAATTATCAATTTGTCAAACTTTTGTTTTCCTATTTTATCGTAAGGATGCAATATTTATTTATTTAATTGTGGCTCTCCAACACTCCTGTGGACTTATTCACTATTATATTTTTCCGGGTACAATATTTTAGAGAGTAAAGCTTCTTTGAACCGGTTGTCTGTTTGTTATTAACTAATTTCGTCTAAATGATTTTCATTCTGACTATACGTTTTTATCGTTTCGTGTAGAGTTGGGAATTTTTGAATCGTGTAGAGTCGGGATCGGTGAGAGTTGGGACGAAGCCATAATTGGGCTTTAATTGTGACGTGGCGAGACCTGCTACGGTAAACGATAAAAGCACTCTTAATATAGTGTTCAATCTCACACCAAATATTGTTTTAATCACAATCTGTCCGAAGATCAAATCATCTAAAGTTATAACACGAAAACGAATGAACATGTCCAACACTAGGTATATTTACATAATTCCTCAAATAATTTTGACCGAATTTTGAAACACACTGAACTTTCAATGCAGTTGGTGCTTTAATGTTTGTTCAGCTCGAACGCAGCCCTAACTAGAACAGTATTGGCAGTGTGGGTAGTCCATTAGTGATGCTTAAGCCGACTGGTAACCAGACTTTATGGTAAGCTCCGGATCTAAATTAGAGTACCATGGAGACATGCGGGATACCACAACTCAGAGGACGGATGGAGTTCTGAGTGGGAAGTCTGAGACTTGAGAATAATTCATCGTTAATTTTGCTTGAAGTAGGAGTTAGGTATTTCACCTTTATTAGTCACTAGCTGCGCCCCGTCGATCCCGTGGAAATATCGGGATAAAAAGTAGCCTATATGTTTATCCAGGGTGTCAGCTACCTCCGTACAAAATTTTATCAAAATTGGTCCCGCCGTTTGAGCGTTAAGAAGTAACAAACATATAAACACAAACACTCACAAACTTTTGCCTTTATAATATTAGTGTGACTAGTTGCGCCCCGCGGTTTCACCCGCATAAGTTTCGATCCCGTGGGAATATCGGGATAAAAAGTAGCCTAAATGTTAATCCAGGCTGTCAGCTACCTCCATACAAAATGTTATCAAAATTGGTCCAGCCGTTTGAGCGTGAAGAAGTAACAAACATATAAACACACACACACACTCACAAACTTTCGCCTCTATAATATTAGTGTGACAAGTGCAACTCTGTTCACGTTCACAGTTTATATCGGGTAAAGGTTGATGCATAGATAATCATTTGCAGTTAATCAGATCCGACATAGCCCGCAGAATTGCCAAACTTAAGTGGCAGTGGGCAGGGCACATTGCTCGCAGAACAGATGGCCGATGGGGCCGAAAGGTTCTGGAGTGGCGACCACGTACCGGAAGACGTAGCGTTGGAAGGCCTCCCACAAGGTGGACCGACGACCTTGTGAAGGCCGCAGGAACCCGTTGGATGCGAGAAGCACAGAACCGGTCGAAGTGGAAGTGCTTGGGGGAGGCCTATGTCCAGCAGTGGACGTCTTTTGGCTGAAATGATGATGATGATAATCAGCCTGTAATGTTCCCACTGGGACACAGGCACGTTCTGTATGAGGGAGTGGGCAATTATCTAGCACGCGGGCCCAGTGCGAGTTTTTGGATATCACATTATGTCATCCAATTTTTTTTTTGGTTCCAAAGTCTGAAACGGTCTTCCGATTTTTTTTTTTAATTATTTATTCTTTAATTAAAAACGTTTACAACCAATTACAGAAATTAAAGACACTTTATACATTCACATAAAACATTAAATATAAAATCAAGTAAAAAGTTGACAACACTTTCATACATCCCTTTTTTTTTTTTTTTGCGGATGGGAAATCATCAAATGACCCCTCCCGCTCTGGGTGGAGCGGAAGGGAGTGTCAGACTCTTACTGACTAAAACCCACCCGTGTTCCTTCCTTAGCCCTTTATGTTCCGGGCCAGCGGTAACCCTTTCGGACAATCCCGCTGATTCATACATCCCTCTCACAGTACTTCTGACATGCCGACAAAATCTTCGTCCATTCGGAAATTGACTGTGGAAGCACAAAAATCTCTTTTGCTACTGGACATTTCTCGTCCAGTCAATAAGTTAGCTTGTATTAGCGATTTACTGCCTATAGTATCGAGCATAAAGGTTCTGTCTACCCTTTTTGGTTTTACAAGCGTGATCGTAACGTTGTGCGCGTTTAAAACGTCAAAGTTGTTTTGAATTTAATCTAACATAGGTAGTAAACATTTTGAATGAGCAATTCACTCTTTAAACTTTCTCCTTTAGCGACAAACGAGCTTAAAAGTTAAATGTAGGGGACCGCTTTCAAATGACTGCCATACGATGAATGTACCAACCTAGGTACTGCATTTCAAAGTGAAAATTATGTACCGAAATAGTAAACATACCTTAAAAAAAACTTTGGTCTGTTGTTCCCTTTTGAGTTTTTCGTGACTTTTCATTTCGTGATTATGACGGATCGAAATTTTTCATGCTACATTTGGAGCGAAAAAAAATTAATATAAGAGGAGCAACAAGAATTTATCACTTGAGACAACAAGAATTTGTCAGATGTTATAAGTTTTCCAGATACTCTTTTAAACATCAAACTCAAAGCATTTATTTAAATTACAGGTTTTTGTATTGTCAAAGAGTCGTTCAGTTATTCAGAAAGTTGAAGCTAGTTGACCATTCCAAAACGTAGATCTCTATGGAGAAGAACGGGCCAGAAACACCAAGGACACTCTTTTAAATCAAGATATTACAAAATCCTGTGTACATTATTCTTGTTGCTTCTACATGTGAGAACAATGTAAAAAAAAAGTAAGAAACAATTAAAATTATAAGATTAATATAAGCCCTGGCAGTTAAGAGATGTCCAGTCTCAACCGACGGCGCCCGTTTACGAATATGACGCGTGGATCATCACCATACAGCTCAACCATTTTGTAAGGGTAGTCTAAAGCTTTAAGAAATCGATTCGTGGTATATATTCCAAGCACACACACACACACATGAACATCATTAATACATAACTTACAGCGGAAAAATATTCCACTATCAAAATAAGCTAAGAACGTATTGACATAAGACCTAATTACGTTCGATGTCCAATACAAACCTTCGTCATGGCCACATAACCCTTTTTACGTCACCTAATGGTTCAGTAAAATATCTCAGCGCTTACAGGGTTAACTTCGGGGTCATTACTGAGGTATTCACCACTGAACCCGTCTGTATGTTGAGAGCGTTTACGCCGTACGAAGATTTAGAGATTTTACGGAGAGAATATTTACGAAAAATAGTGTTACAGCCAAATTAGACCTATTTTAAATTTTCCATAGAAACAGAGATTTCCAGTTATCTTTTTTTAAATAAGACATTTCGAAAATGTTCTCTACTAACTTTCTAGACCTTTGTATCCTGCTTATGCGTATGAAGTTTCATTAAAATCGGTTCATTAATTTCGAAAAATAAGGGCTTGAAAGTTTGTATGAAATGCCGTATGGCGGAACATTTTCCCGTATTTCTTAGTTGAGTTTAGTTGGAGAAAGTTTTTAGAATGCATAGTTTTTAAAAATATAGGATTGTTGTGAATAAGAACTGGTCCTAAACTTCAGGAAAAATTCGTGGAGTTGATATATTAAAATATGTATTATTAAGCGTAGTTCTAATATTTATTATTACTTCATCATGTGAAATGCTGTAGGTCGTGGCTTCGCACTCAGGCTTTACTTTGTGTAAATCATTTCATCACTGCTCTCAAAACGGTGAAGGAAAACATCGTTAGGAAACCGGCACGTCCTAGAACCAAAAATTTGAAGCCATGTGACATCTACCAACCCGCACTGGGCCCGCGTGGTAGATTACAGCCCACTTCCTCTCATAGAAAGGAGGCCTGTGTCCCAGTAGTGGGAACAATATAGCCTGATTATGCTATGTGAAGTGGTGGAATATCGGGCCCTATCAGAATACCAGCGCTGCAAAATTTTTTTTTTAAATGTCGCAGCATCATGCTGAGATAGGAGCCTTTTGGCCTCGTATAGGACTTTGTTTCATTTTCCTTTTGTTACTTTTTTTAAAATTATATAACTTGGATTTTTATTATTGTGGTTAGTTTAGTTTGTGATCTTCCTGTACGAGTCGCAATAAATACTTTTTCTTTCTTTCTTTGATAGATTAGTTGTTCAATCGTTATGTAACAAATTATGTCATAACTAGCAACAATTTTTCAATGAACATTTGGCTAAATCGGATGCTAGGAATACAGCGGAACAGAAGAAAACTCCTTAGCTTATTTTACCTTTTCTAGATAATGCGACACTTGCGGTGCTTTACGAAGCACTACAGTAACGTGTGAAAGTGTACGCTTAGCTAACGTAAGTAACTGATAACAGTAGTTTAACTCTGTAACACTAGAGGGTTGGCACATGAAGGTAAATAGCTCACTTGGCATACCGACACGCTTGGGATTCCGAGCAACTAGTAAACTAGTTTAGCTACTTTATTAGAACATAGATTAAGTTCTGTAATCGTAGTATATACGAGGTTTTAATCCGTGGTTTCAATATTAAAACAAACCGGCCAAGTGCGAGTCACAAAGGGTTCCGTACCACAAGGCATAAAACGCCGAAAAAAACGTTTCTTTTATACCCCTTTAAATTTTATCTTTATTTTATTTTTATTATTTGTTGTTAAAGCGGCAACAGAATTACATCATCTGTGAAAATTTTCAACTGTCTAGCTATCACGGTTCAGCCCGGTGACAGGCAAACAGTGGAGCCTTAGTAATAGGGTCCTGTTTTACCCTTTGGATACGGAACCCTAAAAAAGAATTTTGGACGCATTAATCTATACCAATGATAAAGCTGAGAGTTTGTTCTTGTGAACTCAAATAAAGCTAATCTCTAAAAGAATAGAGAGCCCCAATTCTCGAGGAAGCTTATAGGCTATTTAACATCACGCTACGACCCTTATGAGATGAGCAAAAAAGTAAATAAAAGTCAGAAATTACGCTAAGCGAAAAGGAAGTTAAAGCGCGGGCAGGGCGGCGCGGCGGGTTCACGGATGAATGCTAACGCGTGCCCGTGTTCCCGCCGTAAGCGGCAGAGGAGGACACCGTGGAGTTTTAGTGGGTTAGAGTCCCACATAACTGCACTATCTCCCCGTGGTAGTGCAGAACGCATGAGCATTTCTCCACGTAAAAAAAAAGCGCGGGCAGGCGATATGATAGGATTCGATGAGACACGGTGTGGGGAGGGGGGAGGGGCTATTGTTGCATAATTTTATAATAGAAACTTGAAATTGATTTGATTGAGAAATAACTCGTATAGATAAAGAGAAACAAAAATAACTGATTCAACGACACTATTTTTTTTACAATAAAGAATGGATTCTCAAGTTTATAGGTATACAGCCTATAATGTTCCCACTGCTGGGACACAGTCTCCTCTCGGTGAGAGGGAGTGGGCCGTAATCCACCACATGGGCCCAGTGCGGGTTGCTAGATGTCACATGTTTCCGAATTTTTTGTTCTAGAACATGCACGATGTTTTCCTTCACCGTTTTGAGAGCAGTGGTGATGAAACAATTTAAACAAAGTAAAGCTCCTGTCTGGGCTCGAATCTACGACCTACAACTCGTAAGTCGCGGCCGTTACCACTGAGTCACCACTGCTCTAGTCTATACCTACTAATATTATAAATTCAAAAGTAACTCTGTGTCTCTGTTTGTATGTTATCTTTTCACGCCTAAATCACTGAACGGATTTCGATAAAATTTGGCAGAGAGATAGATTGCATCCCGGGAAAGGACTTAGGATAGTTTTTATCGAAATACCTCGCGTGCGAGCGACGCCGCGGGCGGAAGCTAGTTTATAATAAACTAATAAAAGAAGGCACTAAAGTAGTTTATTCAAACAGGCTTTGTACAAAGATAAGTATTTTTTAGTGCTAAAATAGATAAACATAAACAGTATTACGTAAAGGGTTTTATCGAAAAGGTAATCTTGGTTATAGATAGGGTTTCCTTTACTCCTAAATATGTCGCTTTTATATCCCCAAGAAGATGTAGAACGGTTTGTGACCATACGGGGCTTTTCCTGCCTTATGTCTTTATTTTATTTTTATTGGAATGTATAACACTGATCGGTTTATGGTAGAAGATATACAAAATTAAGTTTCTTTTAAAAATTATCTTATTATTCATTTTTTATTGTTAAAGGGCTCTCTCTTGACCTTGATCGCGCCTGATGGAAAGCAATGGATGAGGTCTATGATGGAACGAGCCCAGAAGATGCCTAAGGCACTGGAACTCCCACGCATCGACGAAACACAGCAGGCTGCTTGACGCGGCGACTCCAGTGGGAACCCGTGGTCGCAAACCAGGCGGGCCATTAACCCTACCACCGCAAGGGAAGAATTGGCCAGTTAAAAAAGGTGTAGGGTGTGACTGTCCAGGATGCGCCGAGCGCTCGGTTCACTTGAGTAACTGGCGGAACAAACTGCGCTACACGAGGAGGCGTTTTCATGCATCCCAAAACGAAAAACTCACCAAGATTGCGGACGCCATGTCACTACCACAGCCTTAGGAAACCCTAGCTTAAAAACGTAGTCTTGTGTCAGTGACTGCCGACAGATGCCAGTATTGTGTGTGACGCGGACAGGACGCAGTTAGTTGTCGAGCACAACGTCGGTCTGTGGACGATTGGCTGACTTTGACTCCGTTGATGTGTAGGCTTTGAGACGAGTCATACAGAAAACTGCTTCAAATTAACTATTCTCGTACAAAAAGCGTCAGTAGTAAATAACAGTCACGTCACGTCAACGTTCAACACAAAAAAGAATTCGTTTCGATATTATAAAGGAGTGTGTAAAAACTAATAAAAAAAAACTTTATTTCAAACTACAAGACAGTAAGTAGGTACTCACAATCCATATATAGTATTAGTAACAATGACTTATGTTAGTAAACTTTTACAAACTAAACAACAACAAATGATGCCCAACACATGTTGGCATGCACGTGCCTCCGTATCCCGTGCCTTGTAAAAGGACTGTCCACTTTGTTTAGTAAAGTTTTCAGGATGCTGTTGAAACTTCCGCGCAACCTACCCATTATTGGCGCTGTTCTCTTCCTCATAAAGCCATGAAAATCAAACAATAATTAAAAACAGGGCCAAGTGCAAGTCGGACTCGCACACGAAGGGTTCCGTAACACAAGGCAAAAACGCCGAAAAAAACACGTTTGTTGTATGGGAGCCCCCCTTAAATATTTATTTTATTTTATTATTAAAGTAAAAATACAACTGAGTATTTTGTGAATATTTCAAGTGCCTGGCTGTTGCCATTATTGATATCGAGCAAAAAAGGGCAAAAAAATCGCATTTGTTGTATGGGGATTAAATATTTATTTTATTTTGTTTTTAGTATTTGTTGTTATAGCGGCAACAGGAATGCATAGTTTGTGAAAATTTCAACTGTCTAGCTACCGCGGTTCTTGAGATACAGCCTGGTGACAGACAGACGGACGGACGGACAGACAGCGAAGTCTTAGTAATAGGGTTCCGTTTTTACCCTCTGGGTACGGAACCCTAAAAAAGCAAAAATGCTTTGCATTTCTGATTACAGTAAATATTAAAAACACGAAACAGTCACCATTTCCAACAAATAATACAAATAATCTAATTTACAGAATGGAAAAAACCACAAAATTTAATTCGAACGTTTGCAAAGAAGAAATATAGCACAAACGGGATCCGAACCCTGTGCTTTATTGCAGGACATGAATGATGCATACCGCCCACAAGTTGAATCAGAGATATTTGATTAATATAAATATTTATTCATTGTATATTTTACGGTATCAGAATCTATGCTTTCTGACGTCTTTACATTGCGATATGAGGTCTAACGTTGAGGTATCAGGCGTGAGTTTTGAATTTGCTTGAATCCATGTGTGTTTGAATGTAAATGTAGTGAGCAGTGAGAGAGAGAACGCAGTGAGTGTAGTGTGTGTTTGTGTGTGTGTACTACACTATGATTCTTGATGTACAAAGTGGTATCAGACTTTTTAGTTGGAAATGATAATCTACTTAATAATCATCGTTATCATTTCAGCCGAATAACATTATGTTATTGGGTTTTTCTGTCTAGAATTTCTCAGTAGCAGCCCGGAGTCTGGAATCGTGTCCAGTTGATGGCAATAGGCTCGCCCCCTATTACATGTGGCGAAATAAGGCGTGATGTTATATTCTTATGAACATAAATCTTTATATCATATTAATGTTTTATATTTTTTTTTTCGTGTTCAAACAACTTCTGGGCAAGCTCGTTCGATCGTAGACTTCATCCATCACTTTCCATAGGGCAATGAAAATAAGAAACAAAAACGCTAATCTTTAATTCAGCGCTAATCTTCAAAAAAGATCTCATGTTGTTTCGCCTTATTATTAATATTCATTGCTAATGATGAGGTGGACACCATAGTATAAGATATACCCACGTTAATAAGTGGTTCAGCTTCGTTGAGAGACCAGACATCTGCTATAGATAAGGCTCAAGGTAGGGACGTCTCACCGCGTCGACTGTCCTGCGTGACCAGGGAATGTAGGCAGGTGTTAAGAATATCAATTAATATTAAAACTAAACACTATTGAGGGCTATATCGGTATACAGGATTAGGAATTGGTTAGTGGGCACAAATCCGGCCTAACATAAATATCTGGAAAGATACCTTAGACTGGAGTAAACTAAAATTAAAATGTTACGTTTGAATATGTACCTAAATGTAGATGTTCCCACTGCTGGGACACAGGCCTCCTCTCGGTGAGACGGAGAGGGCCATCACGCGGGTCCAGTGCGGGTTGTTAGACGTCACATATATTAAAATTTTTGGTTCTAGGACATGCTGGTTTCCTCACGATGTTTTTCTTCACCAATTTGAGAGCAGTTTTGTATCAATATATGAAAAAAAAAAGAAAAAAAAACGAACGAAAAAAAATAACGAAAAAAAAAAACGAAATTAAAATTAACGATCTGTAAGTGGTAATAATAATAATTATGATATCTATGTGTATGCTGAAAAACGTTATAATTCTAAAGTTATTTATTTATAAAAAAATCGGCCCAGGCGTTTGGTCTGTATAGTGCTTCAAACACGGATAAGGAACATACAAACATACATAGGCTGATGAACACATTACCACTCCTTTGCGTTGCGCAGTCGGGTAAAAAGCTATCCCTGATGGAATATAAATTATGGGATCTATTGTTTAGGGCGTAATTACTTACTTAATGAGCGGCCCCCTCTTCGCAAGGTATAGAAATATTGACATAAGCTTACCCTAATTAGCGTGAGACCATAACTTGTAAAAGATTAACAAATCCAGAGGGTATAATATAGAGAATAAATCGGACTAGCTGATGACTCAACCTGTCTATATTTTATGTTTTTAGGTAAAGCTCGTCAGAGACGTAGCTATAATATACATATATAAATATATCGAGATATACATATATTATAGTATAGCAAGCTAGTAGTGTGTAGCCACACACGGGAGCTATAATATATATTATGCCCTCACTCGGTCTGCGGTCGTCCTTGTCCTATGCGTCTATCGTCCTATGCCAAAATATACCGAGATATATATGTCGACATATTTTGGTGATGTCATGGAAATATATATTATAGCTGCGTGTGCGGTCACTCGCCAATTTATATAGAAAATAATAATATGTCGTAATATGCCTTGCTATGATTCATATTAATATATACGTCTGTGACGGGCATAAAAAGCTGACTCTTTCTAGATTAAGTTCTTCTCATGTGATATTTATATAATTAAATGGAAAATGTATAAATATCACATGACAAGAACCAGTCTATAGTGTCCCATTGCAGGGCAAAAGCCTCTCATACAAAGAAGGCATGAGCTTTGATCCCTACGCTTGACGCGATTGGTCCGTGGATGGGTGACCATCTTTACATATCAAGACCCTCCGTGCCTCGGAAAGCACGTTAAGCCGTTGGTCTCGGCTGTTAATCGTGGATCTTTGGCAGTCGTTGCGGGGCGTCAGAAGCCCGAAAGTCTGACATCCAGTCTTACCAAGGGGTATCGTATTACCCGGTAAGTGGGTTGTGGAGGTCAGATAGGCAGTCGCTTCATGTAAAATGCTGGTACTCAGCTGCATCCGGTTAGACTGGAAGCCGACCCCAAAATAGTTGGGGAAAGGCTACGCAGATGATGATTAATTGTGAGTCCGGGTAGGTACTTGAAAACGTACTAGGATACGCAACCTTCTGAAAACATTGCCGTAATAAAAATACATTTAAAAGTTTGTTCAAAATACATTTAAAATTTTCATTGCCATAATGAAAATACATTTAAAAGTTTGTTCTTGAGCTGAATGTTTTATTCTACTTTGGCAACACTTAAAAATAACGGTTATTATTACGGGATATTATCGTTATTTATGGTTGGGGCAAAAGTCATTTTAAAATGGCAAATTGTAATGCAAAGCCAGTTGTCGTTTGATTGTGAAATACTACAGTTCTGTAAAAATTAAGATGAAGTGAGTTGTCAGTAGTGTCAATCCGCAGCATCAGGTGGTGGGCCCACTCACTCTCACCGAGAGGAGGCCTGTGTCCCAGCAGTGGGAACATTATAGGCTGATTATGTATGTTATGTAGGTGGAATGACAGCTCACTTCACCTTATTTTCAAGTTTTTTGCAAAATGCATCGCCAGTTGTGAGAACGATTTTGGTCAGCGGCCAGGAATTAAATACATTTTATTTGAATGGTCGCGATAGTAGAAACATTTATTTGTATGGCGACAACGCTGTAATTAATTTGAGAACAAAGATATACAACGATCTTATCTTTCGATCCGCCTCCAAATATATACAATATATCTCCGAATCCAAATTGTTCTCGACTTTGACGCCTTAGTAAAAATTAATGAGTTTTATGTGTAGGCACTTTAAAAATATGTAATTACTAGCTGCGCCCCGCGGTTTCACCAGCATAAGTTTCAATCCCGTGGGAATATCGGGATAAAAGGTAGCCTATATGTTAATCCAGGGTGTCAGCTACCTCCATACCAAATTTTATCTAAATTGGTGCTGCCGTTTGAGCGTGAAGAAGTAACAAACATATAAACACACACACACACACACTCACCCCCACACACAGTCACAAACTTTCGTCTTTATAATATTAGTGTGATTATTGAAGGTCTCAATAAAAATATATACAAGGTGTTGATTTGCATCCTCGTCAGATTTCAGGAGGTTGTCATAAAAGACATTTTAGTATTTTAGTACTTAGTAAAGTAAAAGGCGTTTGTTTGTGTGTGAAAGTGCGGTTATAGGGCTAGTAACAGACGGGCCGCGATTAAATACGGCTGGTTCACACTTACGGATTTCCGTAAATAAGAAAAAAAAAACCTACCCAATTTATTGTTGATTTGGGTCGAGAATCATAAGCATAATTACGTCCTTGAATTTGACTAGGATGCAAATCAACACCTTGTATTACTATACAAGGTGTTGATTTGCTTCCTAGTCTTCCCAGAATGGGTGATGTCCTTTATGATTTGAGTTGATAATAATCCAATTGGAAGTGTATACAGTCAGTAAAACTATAGCGTGGTAAGATTTGTAGGCAACATGTTATCTAGATAACATGTTGCCTACAAATCCTACCCGAAACTGTAAAATTTTCCCAATCAATCTTGAAGCTTATGTTGTAGCGACAAAGTTGAAAATCTAATAAAGAAATTTGACAGATTGTAGTAGCTTGATGTGCTGGCGTCTGTACTAACAGATACAGAGTACGGTTTTGAGGTGTTTACGCACTAGGCAAACAAATTATTTACTCTATGTTTCTGCTCAAGGCGCAATTACTGTTTACATTTTCGTTAATTTGTTTGTGTTATTTAAATTGCTATAAAGCAAGTGGTTGCTTAGCTAACAAGTGTTTTAGGTATAATCATATAATTTAAGCACATCGTATAAGATATAATTTTGTAAGGTAGATTAAAAAATAGAAACTAAAAAGTGTCATACTTAAAGTCTATTCAAACTTGTTTCAAATTCATATTATTTCAAGTTAATCAAATATCAACGTTATTTTAATGGTGATTAAGTTGATTTCAGAATGGCTAGCACTATTGAAAAAGTTATAAAAATATTTGAAGTTGTAGCGTAAACTGAACTTTATTGTGTAGGATTTAAAGTTATTTTTCCATAAACTCATATTTGTTTACATTTTTGCCAAATAAATCGTGAATGCAGTTTATTTTAATTGTTTTCTCACAGTCTGTAATAGGTTTATCGCTACAACCTTTGCCTAGCCAAATCCCAACGTCTGCTTCGCCGAAAATAAGACCGTTTTCTATGCAGAACACGAATGCAACTCCAAAAACGTTTAACATAACACAATACGCCAACTCATATTATGAACATAAACATACTCGAAGCATATGTAAACTTGTGGACATTGTCATATAAATCCAATAAAAGCTAAATTGTCTCACCCCTCGGTCACGAGGTACACGCTCAAGCGACACGCGACTTGTGACAGCTGAAAAACAAGTGAAAGACGTTGTTTAGAGCATGTCACAAGTTTGAACTGATCCTGTCTGTGCCTTGGTGCCCTCCTAAGCGCCCTAAGCCGAGGTCCGTACACCACAGGTGGCCTTTATTATAAGTTTCATGCAACCCTCGTTAAAAAATTGACATGTACAGTCAACAGCAAAAGTAGATGGTCAAAATCAGAAATTCAATACTAATGAACGTAGTTCGCGTCAGAACTGTGTGGCGTCGAAGTACTACTACTTAGAATACTTACTACGTAGAATACTTTTGAATCACTTCGACGGCACACAGTTCTGACGCGAACTCCGTTAATTAGTATTGAATTTCTGACTTTGATCATCTACTTTTGCAGTTGACTGTACCTACTAATCCGCACTGGGCCCGTGTGGTAGGTTACAGCCCACTGCCTCCCGAAGAGTGGAGGCCTATGTCCCAGCAATGAGAGCATTATAGGCTGATTTATGCTATGCCCTAAGGATAGCCTGGCTAAGCAGACGACAACCTTCTATGTTGACTTGCGAGATACTAAAAATAAAAATAAAACTTGACAAAAAAAGTGATGGACGAAAACAAATGACTCGCGCACGTGTCACTTGTCGCGAGTTGCGTCGCAAGTCACATCGCTCGTGACTATGACCGGGGCCTGTGGGACGCCTCCTCACAGTACAGTCGTGCATAGTGATGCAACAACATGCTCCATATCGCGGGACAGACGCCCACATGACTGCGAACACTGCAATATGTCTTTGAGATACTAAATATATTATGTTATTATTGTAGACTGTTCAGGAATGGATATGGCCGAATTATTATTTTAGATCTTTTGCATGACGTAAATTGAAAGTTGGTTTTCTGATAATGGGTTGTGTAGGCAATACAATTAATTACCATCGATGTATAATAAGATGTGTAAGTTAAGTAAAGGAAAGTGTAAATTGTTGGTTTTGGAAGTCACGCAAACCAATATAATATAGTAGCTTCTGCTCGCGACTTCGTCTGCGTAAAATATCTTGTTCCCCAACCCTCCTGCATCGCATCGCATACGCGCGCTATTACTTCGTTCGCGTTCTTTCCGACTTTTTTTCTTTTTGTTCGGTTATTAGCTTTCCTCAAGAATTTATGCTACCAAAGGAAAAAAAAAAAACAAATCCGACAAATAGAACAGTTCCAGAGATTAGCACCTTCAAACAAACAAACTTTTCAGCTTTATTATTAGTATACTACGTATTTATACAAGGTGTTAATGGAATAACCCAAAACGTCTTAAGAGGTCATTGTACTCATCATTATGAACAACTTTTACTATGGGGCCAAACCTGAAATCGCGAAAAAAAAAACAGCTGTTCCCTACATTTATATTCGCATATCTCGTTAAAATGTATGGAACAGCTTTTTTTTTTTCGCGATTTCAGGTTTGGTCCCATAGTAAAAGTTGTTCATAATGATGAGTACAATGACCTCTTAAAAGGTTTTGGGTTATTCCATTAACACCTTGTACATATTTGTAAGGCACCTCACTATTAAAACTAACTCATAAAGTTCTTAAACAAACTTATTACAATTTATAAGAGACCACCGCGTGGGAAGCCTACGTGGTTTCTACCAAACGAAAAAAAATCTTGTAAATCCCTCAGTAATCACAGAGAAATCGGTGTACAGACAGCCAGCACATCAAGCTATTACAATCTGTCAAATTTCTTTAATCGATTTTCAACTTTATCGCTAAAGCATTAGGTTCAAGGTTGATTGGGAAAATTTGACAGTTTCGGGTAGCTTGATGTGCTGGTGTCTGTATATACACGAACAAAAAAAAACGCCGAATGCATAACCTCCTCCTTTTTTGAAGTCGGTTGATGAACTGAGTATGGGTTACATAATTAACATTTGCTTTAAAAGCATAGGCATTGTATATTCCGTTGTAAACATCACAGTTTGGTGTTAAAGTGTCAGTCAGGCTGTTTGGTCCCACGTCATGGCAGTATAGCGTATCTAGCCACATGTCGGGCACAAAAGCCAAGCATGAAAATTGTGCCCTAAATGTTCCTGAACGAATGGTTCTGGAATCATTATTACGTTATATGTCCTGCACTAGTGACATATTTAAGTCCTAATTATGTTAAATTAATGGGTTTGAATTTATAGTAGGACTAGCAGCGCCCCGTGGTTTCACCCGCATAAGTGTCGATTGCGTGGGAATATCGGGATAAAAAGTAGCTTATATGTTAATCCAGGGTGTCTGCTACCTCTATACAAAATTTTATCAAAATTGGTAAAGCCGGTTGAGCGTGAAGAAGTAACAAACATATAAACACACATACACTCACAAACTTTCGCCTTTATAATATTAGTGTGATGCAATTTACCAACAAAAAAAAACGCTAAATACTTTTAAAAATCATAAAAGTCAAATACATCTTGGTTTTATTATGGAGGTTATTCCCGTTAAATAAAAAAAAATAAATAAACAATGTTATCTTTTTTATTTGGTACGTATCACATAAAAAAGACACGTGTGATATTTTAACACACCAACACAAAAGAAGTGACGATCGTTTGTTGCTCGTAGCAAAGTGCTACGGCGTAGCGCTACGGCTACGGTCCGCTGCCTCGCGCGTAGCCGGGGGCCACAGAATATTGTGTAGATTCCGACACGCCCGTACTGCATCATGCATGAATGACGATTCTTTTATATCATATGTTTTTTCTGAATTGACATCCTTCTTTATATTTTTGCTTTTTTTTCCTTTACAAGTCATAACATGATTTTAATGATTTACTCGTGCTGAAAATGGCAGTTATTGTTAAATTAATTATCTACTAATTATTCTTACTTCAATCTTCTTCAGGAAAACGGCCATTTGTCTTCATTTTAAAGCAATGTTTCATTTCTAAAACATAAACCTAACCTAATCAATATTTAAATAATTTATGCAACACTAGTCTCCTATTAAAATCTCGCTCGTACATCAGCATTATATACAGCATGATTAATGAATGCACATGCATGCATACATTCATCTCTCATACGACAACTAAGCCGTACAAGGAAACAGCGCTCGCTAAAACAACCACCTGCTTAAAATTGATTAACTGCGACAATATACTTGTCCTAAATAAACTCCTGAAGTTACAGTCCACACATACAGAAGTACAATCGAGGACATAAATACACAGTCAGTATTTATAATGCCGCGGCGTGTTTGTGCACCTGTACTTGGACAAACATCGCCGATTTTTGAACACAACGGTCTCGTTTGAAACGCTTTTATGTGCGACTGTACGGTGTTCTGAACAGAGCTGTAAGCTTTATGTGAGTGACTGTACGGCCTGTTTGAGTTTCGATTTGCTTGTTTTGTTTTGTGGAAAGTTGGAAGCAGCTTATTAATAAATGTTTAGTGGATTTAAGTGTTTATTTTTCTGACTTATTCTACTGGATGGTAAAGCTTTAAATATATTTAGTCAAGAAAAATCAAATCTGTTATGATTTCACAATATCTAGTCATCTGTTATGTACCAAACAATCATCATCATCATTTCGTGAGAGTGGGTGTTACATGGGCATTTGACATGACCTTCGTTTTTCCATGTTAATTTTAAGACCAAAGAATGATATTTTAATATTATATTATTTTCTAGCTCCTGACTCCTGTCAGGGTCTCACATTTTGCTGTTACCTGTTTTTTATGGCAATAAAGAAATTTATTATTATAATAACTGTAATACCTACGTTATATTGTGAAAAATGAAGTCCCTTATAAAATTACCTAATCAAAAATTCAAAACCTACTTTCTCAAACAATTAAAAATACGCCTAAAGTGAAATAGCCCTTAGCACAATAAAATATCACTTTTGGCGCGAAACTCGACGCCGCTGTAAACTTTTGATGCCTTACGATTCGTCGAATTAACCCTGTCGATGACTTAACTCGGGCTTGTGCTATATAAAGTTCAAGTTAACTGCTGTATTCTGAATGCTCAACTTTATTATCAGTTTTATTGAACTTGTGCATTTATTTTGACTCAATTTTGTAATGGTCGTAGGCAGTGGTAGAGGTTTGTTTTGGGATGAAAGCGCAAGATTTGATATTTTTATTTAACATGACGATAAACCGACAACAAAGCTGTACTTTTTTGGTTAAAGAAATTTTACTACGGCTAGGTACAAATACTTCAAGGCATAAAAAGATATGAAAAAAAAAACAGTGGCACTCCGGGAGTGCCGACAGAAGTGTAAACCAAACACAAACAGAATACTTTCCCATCACTCACTGACTTAACGGTTAAACATTAAA
The DNA here is from genome assembly GCA_948474745.1 of Oligia latruncula. Taxonomy (NCBI): domain Eukaryota; kingdom Metazoa; phylum Arthropoda; class Insecta; order Lepidoptera; family Noctuidae; genus Oligia; species Oligia latruncula. The sequence continues at coordinate 16,234,052 of OX419689.1, read as the reverse complement.
ACCGAGTACATCCCGAGGACAGCCGAACACATCCGAAGCGGCTATTTTTTAATCGTCTTATAAACAAAACACGCGCGGTGTCGCTTATGGTAACAGTGGCGCGAGTTCAATGGTTTTTTCCCATCTCAAAATATGCCCGACGCGCCTAAAGAAGTTTTCACTTCAAAAAATACTGCAAGAACATTGTATAATATTCCTATCTCTGTAATTGACAGCAAACCGCCCCTGATCTCGTAACCATGACAGCGGCCACCAAACAGCAATGAAATCAGACGAGTGAAAAAAATACGCCATAATACAAGATTCGCCAAACGGAAGGGACTAAATGTTCAGAATAACCCTTCACCTGCACGCGCAAAAAACTTCGCCAGAACATATATTTAAATAAGTACTTACCATTGTGTTTCATTTGGACACAACATTTATTTATAAAAGGTTTTATATCATAATGAAAGTGTACCGCATTATTTTCCCGGCTGTCCTTTGTTTCTTTTAGGGTTGTCCAAAGTTTGTCAATGGGTCCTTATTACTAAGGTTCCGCTGTCTGTCCGTCCGTCAGTCACAGGACTGTATATTTTGAACCGTAATACTTGACATGTTTACAGAATGTGAACTATTATGCCCGCTTTAACAACAAATAATAAATATGACTTAGAATTCAAAATTAAAGGGGGAATCCCCATTCAGGAAACAAATTTTGTGAGTGTTTTCTTTTTAAGTTTATAACGGAGAATAAAATGGCGGTAATTGGTCAACTACCATAAGATAGTTTTGAGATTATCCCGACCCTTAGTGCATGCGTCTGGCTCGAACTTGGCCGTTATTTTTAAGTACCGACTGTACCATTGTTGGTCTCGTCTCCCTTATCTCCATAAGTAGGCGCGCCAGTAGGTACCTACACGACTTAATTCAAAACCTTGTATAGTTAAATAATTGATTTAAAATCTTGCCTTTTCGTTTGCAAAGTTTCAAGTTAGTTAGGTGTTTGTAAGAGTTTGGTTTGGAACTAAGTTTTAAGTACTTGTACGGGACGTGGTAAGTTTATAATTTATAAGGATTAAGATTCGTCCCGTGTTTGGGGCGGCCGGAGCCCCTGCGGTCGAGTCCGTATCTGTTGCTTCTATTTTGTTTACGAAACAAAGGGGTGTTGCTTATCAAAATTGTCTCTGTCAGTTGATGAGCTGCCATTTTGAAAGTAATGACGTCGTTAAGCAGTGTAATATAAAAATGCTCGCATAAATCTGCATTTGTTAGAATAGAATACTCTTTATTATGTACACCATATAAATTACAGACATAAATATAAAAAATTTTCAAAGGGTGACACATTTGTATTGTTTGAAAATAAGTTTTAAAGAAACTTATAATTTTATAAGAAAACTAGTTAGCTTCTGCTCGCGACTTCGTCCGCGTGAAATTTCACCATTCAGCCGCTTAGGGGTGGAATTTCGAAAAACCCTTTCTTAGATACCTACTCTTCACAAAGAACATACCCTCCGAATTTCATGTTTCTAGGACCAACGGTTTAGGCTGTGCGTTGATATATCAGACAGTCAGGACTTTGAATTTTATATGTATAGATATTTTTTGCGGAGCATATGTTTGAAAATAATTTAAAAGAAACTTGTAATTTAACATGGACATATTTTATGCAGAGCATAGTTAAAAGCGCTTAAAATACGTCTAGGGATAAGCCGTAAAGCTGATGATACAATTCCAGAATAGTATTTAAAATTATTTTATACTTGATATTCATCACACTGCCTCTAGACCAACGGGTCTAGTGGTCTATTGGTCGCAAGTGCTACTGCCGAACATGAGGTCCTGGGTTCGATTTCCAAGTTGGGCAAAGTGTTATTGGGTTTTTCAATCAACAGTGCTCAGTTGATGGCAATAGGCTCGCCATCTATTACATGGGACTTAAACATAACTGGCGAAATGTGGGTGTACATAATCAGCCTATAATGTTCCCACTGCTGGGACACAGGCCTCCTCTCGGTGAGAAGGATTGGGCCGTAATCCACCACGCAGGCCGTAATCCACCACGTAGGCCCAGTGCGGATTGACAGATGTCACATGTCTTGGAATTTTTGGTTCTAGAACATGCCGGTTTCCTCACGATGTTTTCCTTCACCGTTTTGAGAGCAGTGGTGATGAAATAATTTACACAAAGTAAAGCGCCTGTCTAGGTTCGAACCTACGACCTACAACTCGTAAGTCGCGTCCGTTACCACTTGGCCACCACTGCTCAAATGTGGGTGTGCTATGAAAATATTTTATACAAAGTATAAGAATATTGCAGGCGGCTTAAAAATGTATTTGAAGTTTTAAATACGTCGAAAGATAAGCCGACAAGCTGATTAGTACAATTTCAGAATAGTTAGAAGTATATAAAGATATTTATTTTAATTTTGACTAGCTTCTACCCGCGAACTCGTCTGCGTGAAATTTCTTCAATGAAAGGAATAAGCAGTAATGAAAAAATCATTGATCTGAATTGCTTTAAATAGTTCCATAATTATGAGCCTTACGTTCGAAACAGTATTTTTTACTGATCCGAAAACAGCTAAAGCTTGAGGAAAAATATTACCGTCATGACAGTAAACTTTAACGTTTTAAGTAGCTAAAAGGTCACAAAATTAACTCTTTTATTCACTTTCTCTTTTATTTTACTGTTTTACAAACATTTCTTCTTACTTCTGCGTTAAATTATTTTTTTCAGTGTTGTTTTATCATAAAATATATCCTATGGCAATCGGCAATACTGTAGCTTCCTGTTATGAAACAATTTTCGGAATCGGATCAGTAGCTCTGAAGATTACACCCCCTCCCCGCACATACAAACTCACTTTATAAAAATACTAGCTGCGCCCCGCGGTTTCACCCGCGTAAATGTCGATCCCGTGGGAATATCGGGATAAAAGTAGCTTATATGTTAATCCAGGGTATCAGCTACCTTTATACAAAATTTTATCAAAATTGGTCCAGCCGTTTGAGCGTGAAGAAGTAACAAACATATAAACACTTTATAATATTAGTGTGAAAATATTAATGCCTTATATTTCTCTTTTTACAATGTTTATAGTTTTTTTTTATTGTTTTTAATAGAGAACCCCTTTTTTTTTGCGGATGTGAAATCATCAAGTGACTCCACCCAGAGCGGGAGGAGCGGAAGGGAGTGTCAGAACTCTTACTGACTAAAACCCACCCGTGTTCCTTCCTTAGCCCTTTATGTTCCGGGCCAGCGGTAACCCTTTCGGACAATCCCGCTGACCCGGCAGGCTTCGGCCCTAAGGGGCCCCTTCCTTGATGCTGACAAAACGCGTAAAGCCTCCGGCAGGAGGCGTTTGGCCCCCTCAAGTTGGGCAAGAGCCGCTTGAAGGCGGCCCCGGCCCGTTCCAGTTTGGGGCCAAACGTCGGAAATGCTCGACGAAGTTCCACCCAGGTATTAAGAGTATATTACCAGACCCAGGTATTTCATCGTTGTCGCAACACCGATGTGAACCCTTCCTACCGTTAGTTGGGATCTCGATGGTGGCGTGTTCCGGGGCCCATGAAACGACATGGCCTCGGACTTGTGCAATGCCACGTCGAGACCCATCTGCCGGATCCTCTCCACGACTATCGCCACCTCGCGTGTCATCGCACCCAGTCGTAACCGGTGTTCCGCAGGAACGGCCCCAGAATCGATCCCTGTGGTGTCCCACAGGGATTGGTTCTGCGGTTTCCCGCAGTCCCCGTTGAGACCGGGGTATATGACGGCTCTGTCCGTAAAATACGCCTCGACTATTCGACGGAGGTAGGTCTGCACCCTATGAGGCGGCCCGCAATCACTCTCTCAAAGAGCTTGCCGACCTCGTCGAACAGCACGATGGGCCGGTATGCGGACAGAGAGTCCGCAGGGCGCCCTGGCTTCCTAATGAGAACCAGCTTCTCCGTCTTCCAACGGAGTGGAAACTGGCCTCTCTCCATACATGCGCTTAAGAGCGCCTCCAGTCGAGGCCCGAGAGCCCTCGAGGCCAGGACCCAGGCTTTACCTGGCAAACCGTCGGGTCCTGGGGCGGTATTTAGCCTTCAGTCTTCCTACCGCCACTCTCAGATCTACCCCGGTCACTTTAGGGATGTCGTCGTCGTCGTCCGCGAGGTCCGCTTCGGGCATTGAGAACCCCTGAGGTGAAGGCCTTGCCAGCTTTCTCTGGCCATTCAGCGTCATCCAGCTCTATACGCACGATCGAAACCATATATATGTTTATATTTCTATCTATGATCGAAACAAACTCACTATAATCCACTTTATAATACTAATAGATATTCGTAACACTATTCAAATAACACAGTTATAAACTTGAAGCTTATCACGCTATACGATCAAAGCGGCTTAGTAAACAATATTTGGAGTAATTTCTATTCATTATTTTGAGCTAATTAATTTCATCGTCTAAGATTGTGTCGTGATTTATTAATTAAATTCGTCAAGATTTAAGTACACCGAGCAAGGAATATTGTTTGAAAGATTGTTTCGAACTTAAAGATTGAAAATTATTAAATTTTATTGACTTACCTAGCAAGTCAATAAAATTTAATAATTTTCTAACGTTGGAAGAATTCAAATAGGCTCGATTGTAATTTGTAATTGTATAAGGTTTATTCTTATGGGGGATGCACTATGTAGACAACGAACTTCAAAATTTAAAATTGACCTCAGTTTACTACGTATTCGCTAAATTTAAAACTGACCTCAGTTTACTACGTATTCGCGACCGTAACAAATATGAATTATAATCATTAGAAGGCTGATTTTACAATCGACAGATAATTTTTATACGTGTAATAAAATTGACGTCTGACAGTTTTTGTATGGAAGAACTGTCAAAAATTCAAAATTACTCTGATAAAATTATCTGAAGTTGGAAATATCAGCCCTTCGCAATACAAGTCCTTAAGTTACAATTGGCCTTAAATGTCATGATTTCATCAAATAGCATTCAATAGGGTAAAATGAACTTAGAGAGATGTATTGATCATTTTTACGATTATAATTTTATAAATAAATATTCGTCGCGGCAGCTAATCATACTTAGATCAACATTCAACATGACAATGACCTGCAAATTGCAAGAACTTTTGAATTTCGCGGGCTACGCTGACGCTTTTGCCTTAATAGATTTGTATTAATTTTAGAGAACGTAGACTATGGAATTCAAATATTGCCATTGTTTGATATAGTAGCTTTTGATAGGCCAATTATAAAATAAGTTCATCAAGAGCTCCCGGTTAATAATGAAATAGTTATTAACTGTAGAATAGCGTCAGTTTGTGTAATTAAAAGATAGCTAAAATGTGAGAAAAAAATACGGCGTTTTACATAATATTTTTCTACGCTCCAAAACAAACGTTTCACGTGTAATTTTTGAGGTACTCTTCTGAATGTTCTTTTTAATATACATGCACGATTCAAAAATAATGTTACTAAATGGAAATTTTAAAACAATGTTACGTAATTGAAGCTATTTTGCGGTTGTAAATGGAACAAACGTGTATTTAATATTGTGCTAAAAGCGTGTTAGGTATGCCATTTTAATTAATAGGTACCTTTTTGTATATGTGGAATAATTTGAAAAATATTTCAAACTTTTCCCTTTTTATTTTTCTGTGTCTTTACAATTCAAAACGTAACCGGATGAAGAAAAAAAGTACCTACCCTTATGTATATGCTGAACAAGGCTCTTTAAACATATGAAAAACTTCGTAAATCTACATAGCCCAGACATAAAAAGTAAGTAATAATTTATTCCTGTCTTCACAATAAAAAAAATCCCTTACTGTGTATCACGTAGAATGTTGGAGACTTCTTCAATTTACCTAATAGGATGAGACTATTATCCCTTATTACGTTGAAGAAAATAGGGTATGTACAGTCAACAAAGGAGTTAAGTATACAGGAGCGTCGGATATTGTTGAAGTTTACTAAGAAACCGATGGATATTCTCGAATAAAATTTTAGTTTATTAATAGAAAACAAACAGCTCATTTATTAAATTAAATTTCAGTCCAGAACATCCATCGGTTTCTTAGTAAACTTCAACTATATCCGACGCTCCTGTATACTTAACTCCTTTGTTGACTGTACGTACCAGCTTCGACACCCTGCAGTGACGATGTTTTCGTCAAATTATCTTAAATGTTTACGGCACCTGGTTTTATAAAGCTAAGCGCACATTATAGCCGCAGTATGCTGCATTGCAAAAATGCGCCTAAGCCGCGGCGGCCGCACCGTAACGCAGTAATTGTTTGAAACAGATTCAAATTTTGAATTAGTATTAGCGTTAGAACTGTTTCCACTCCAGTGCAATAAGGCTCGCGCATATTTGGGCGGGCCGCGACGCAACGCAACCCATTACAAAAAATCTCCTAGATCTCTTTAGTACAATTTTGTATGAACCATTGCACACTACAAGCGGCAATAAAAACAGAAGCCGCAATAGTCGCCTGGCGAGCGATCCGCCCGCCAGTAAGAAAGAAATATATTACTTGGGACATGCACATGCAATACAAATAAAGTAAAAAAGAGCATCTAAAACAAACAAACCAAAAAATAATAATAATCCAAAGAAAAAGACCCGTGCGAGGCCAAAAAGGCTCCTATCTCAGCATAATGCTGCGATATTTAAAAAATAAATATCTACGCTGATATTCCGATAGGACCCGAGCCAGAACGCTGCGCTGCGGCCCGGTGCGGCCCGCCTGTAGTGTGTGATGGTTCATACAAAATTGATGCAGGAGGATTTTTGCAATGCGTTGCAGTTGGGCGCGGTCCCCCAAATGTGCGCGAGCCTTAACCCTTACATGACCTAAAGCGCGGTCACTGTCGGACTGCATAGAAAAGAAAGAGAAGCGCGATGACACAACACTGGTAATTTATTGCAAAATATGAAGCAATTATTTAATTACAAAAAAAAATATTGTTTGGACTAAAAAATTAAAACAATAGTATTTTAGTATGTTGCTTGTAGAATAATCTGAAAAAAAATCAGAATGATTGTATGTACTTATATGGGTATAGTTTTTATTGTAAAAATAAAGTTTTAGAGGTATCTTCATGATTTTTTTCTATCGTATCAAATTAGTTGTATTATGTTTTCAACACACTATCTACCTAGCATATTATATCCTGAAGAATATCATATATTTTTCTGATTTTGTTTACTGTAGTCGATCAAATAGTTTTATTGTTTCTAAATCTTGCGTTTAGTTCCTGTAAGCCCCTTAAAGGGTTAGTTCGAACGCACAATAAATAGGACAAAGGTAGGAGATTTATATAAGTAGTTATTTTCTAAATACATCCTGCGGATTTCACAAAGATTTGTAGTAACCGCAAGTACCTGGGACGTAAAATATAGTGTTAATGTTTTACTTGTACGCTGTAAAGGCACTTCTGATTCGACCTTTTGTTGAAGCGAGTTAATTTTCTTTTCAGTAATTACTTTGTACTGTTTTCTCTTGTGGTTTTAAAGACTAATTTATTGTTCCAATTTAAATTACCTACTATTTATTAAAACTATTTACCATTCAAAACTACAACCTGAAATATAATTAGTTATTTTGGTGTAATGCGTAAATTAATTTATTTTAACGTTGTTATACAACTTGATACTGACCAGAAAATTGCAAAAAAAAAGTAAGGAAATTTAGCTTTACCGTGGTGCTGTTAGAATTTTAAAAAATGATTTTTTTTTTACTTTTACCTTAGGTTCGTTTTCGCCGAATATTTTCGCAGCGTTAACGGTAATTGCATCAGCATCGTTTAAGCCATGGTTATTCGTAATTAGAGGCTTAATGAAATGAATTAACTCAACCGTATCGTTAGTCAGGGGTCGCCAAAGCGGCTGCCAAGCATAAACTTGGGTTTCATTAGCATCTCCGCTTAACCGTTATAAAGAGAACAATATTTTAATAATCGTTATACGAATTAGAATTTATTTATTTGTAAGAATGTAGTTTACACAGTATGGTGTTAATATTTCTTTTAAGTTCTATGCATTCTACCACAACTTCATCTCATCTGCCTAGTCTTCTCCCAACTATGTTGGGGTCGGCTTCCAGTCTAACGGGATGCAGCTGAATACCCTTATTTTACATGGAGTGACTGCCTATCTGACCTCCAAAACCCAGTTGACTGGGACTGGTTGTTAGACTTTCGGGCTTCTGACTGTCAAAGATTTACGAATGACAGCCGGAACCAACGGCTTAACGTGCTTTCCGAGGCACGGAAGGTCATGGTATGTAAAGATGGTCACCCATCCACGGAGCAACCGCGGCAAGCGTAGCTTAACCTGACCGATCGACCCGTACGGCTGTTATTACTTGGCCACAAGCCCCTCATTCTATCACAACATAAAGTGTACAAATATATAAATTGTTTATAGTAAAATTATAAACCATATAACTTTACAAATTCCTACCTAGTGTAGATACAGCGTGTATCAGAAATGCGTGGTCATACATATTTAAGGGTGTGCTACAAACCATCAAAGTGAACAACTTTCTATAAAGGACCAACATTGTAATCGCGAAAATAATCAGAAGGGCAATTCCCGTAATTTTAAGAACGATCACAACCCGATTGCAGTCTCAATCTGTCAAAAATACCTCTAATTTCCCTTTATTTTAGTCCAGTTTTTGACATTGATTGTCGCTGAGATGAGATTGCGACTAGATTCTTAACGTTTTTAATTACGGGAATTGGTCTTCAGATTTCCCGCCCATTTAGGTCGAGCACAATACGACCGACGTAACTTGGCAGGCCTGAACATAGGCACTAAGAACTTTCGCGCATGTTATCTCACTCGCACTCGCCTCATGTCACAATTTGGTTCCTAAAAAATCTTACTGCGCAGCCTTCTGCGCAAAGTTCAGGCCCGCCAAGTTACGTCGGTCGTATTGTAGGTAGTTTTGTAAGTGACAGCTGATTATTTTCCCGCGATTTCGACATTGGTCCCATAGAGAAAATTCCTTATTAGTCAATTGGTCTGTCAAACTATTTCATTAATGCTGACGAGGATATCGAGTTTTGTTCCGAGGCGGTCGGTCCGGTTGATAGTTTTGACAGATGATGTAAATTGACCACCAGGCCTGAACATTGTGAGATATGGGACTTGTTGAACGATAAGCGGTTACTAGTCAATTAATTTAACTAACTACATTTGTTTCCGATGATCGTTTGAAGTGGAAGTCTAAACTTTTGAATGAATAGTTGATTGATGCCGCGGACGTACATTCACCAAAAGAGGTAAGTAACCAGGGTCGTCGGATATAGTTGAAGTTTAGTAAGAAACCGAGGGACGTTTTCAGATGAAATTTAATTTGACAAATTATATTACCTATTTTTGAGTTTTGAAGTGAAAACTTCTGTAGGCGCGGTTGGCATTTTTTGAGATGGGAAAAAACCACTGAACTCGCACTACTGTTACCGTAAGCAACACCGCGAGTGTTTTGTTTATAAGACGACTAAAAAAATACCCGTTTCGGATGTGTTCGGCTGTTGTCGGGATGTACTCGGATGTAATATTTAACCGATATGTCAGTGAGTGAAGGCAAAGTATTCTGTTTGTGTTTTGTTTTCACTTCTGTCGGTACTCCCAGAGTGCCACTGTTTTTTTTTGTACAACAATTGCAATGAATAAGGTCCGTAGCAAATAATTGCACAAACGTGTAGTTTAAAATAGTCAGCGACCAAACAGAAACCAACTATTAAAGCTGGTACACAATGTTAACAATTTTATAGCAATACAGACCGCTGTTATATCTAGGTATTGTGCCGTTTACAACAGGTTTACGCAGTTGTTAACAAAGTTTAGAACACATGACACCTACACGTTTATGTGTTCCGCGTCAACTGCGTGGCGTGGACTTTGATAGAACAATGTAGGTACGGTGAACAACGAAAATCGATTGACACTTTAATTTTTTAAATGTTTACTAGTAGGCTCACCAGTATGTTTGCCAGGGGGCTGTGGAATGTAGTATTTTGTGTATCATACTAAAAGATCGGGTTAAGAATATGACCATCCATTCCATCACAAAGATAACAGATGTCACTTGGAAAGTTGCCACGCTAAAACGGAATTAGGCTGGACACATCTGCCGCATGTCAGGCGACCAATGAGCCACACTTACGACCCAATAGGTCCCTCTTAATGGCAAGCGACATTGCGGCAGACCCAGACGAAGATGGCGGGTCTAGCTGAATTACTTCAACAAGAACTGGCCCTTAGCAGCTTTGAACAGAGAGAAGTAGAAAGAGAGTAGGGGGCCTTTGCCCTGGCCTGGCCAGTGGGACATCACAGGCTAGGAAAGCGTGCCGTGTACACGCGTCCCCTTCACGTGTGGCCTTTGTATAAAGGTCTAATGCTTCTAGTAATGTACGCCTTATTCCTAAGGGCCGTATTTCCAACGCCAGATAACTTTATCGGAGGAATAATTTTGAATTTTTGACAGTTCTTTCATACAAACACTGTCAGACGTCCATTTTATTCCACGAATGAAAATTATCGGTCGATTGAAAAATCAGCCCATAATCCCATAAAAAAGAAGAATAAAATACAGTATCTATTAATAAGATGATCACTCAAGAGGTCAAACCTAGTTGTCGTACTCGTATTTAAACTTAGCTTATGCAAGGAATATTGTCCTCGTCTAAAAATAGTCGACCTCGTCTCTCCTCTTGTGTGATGTTGAGTAAGGGTTTTAAAGGTAATTCATATCGGATTTTCATATACACCTTTTATACGTAGGTACTGCGCATGCTTATTATGTTAGGTATTGTATATTTCAGTTTTTGTTTCTATAGACAGGTAAAATATATAGAAATGTTCCTCGAAGAACTAAAATGTATGAAATAACTTAATTATGCCTAATAACCACCTACGGAAAATGTTATAAGTTTAACATGTGTGTGTGTCTCTGTCTGCGGCATCGTAGCTCCCAAACGGCTGAACCGATTTTTTTGGTTTCTCTAGAAGCAAAACTTGGACAGGACATATTATTTTTATAAAACAACCTTTCGTCAGAGAACATATGGTTTTATAACCCATTGACTGCTACCAGCTTATCTGACAATTCTTATTCTAGTTAGACAAAACCTTATTTTACCAACAATCACATGGTGAAAAAATATATATTTCTGCTTTGCAATTCAGATGAATTGTATTTTTTTTCCACTTGGATTTCTACTAGTATGTTTATATTGGCTTACTATGGAAGCATTTCCTTGCTATAATGTAACGCAAATAATATGTTAATTGAAATAAACATTTTTTATTTTATTTATGCTGTCAGCTCTCAGATTAAGGCTCCTACAAACAGGCGCGACACGCGATATAATCGCGTGCGATACAAAGGCACCGCTCGTTGCGCGACTTGCGGTACTTGTATTATTTATTCTGTGCTTGCGGTACCTTTGTGTCGCGCGCGATTTTATCGCGTGTCGCGCCTGTTTGAAGAAGCCTTTATGCTAAGATTATGTCTACGAGTCTGCGTCTGTTTAGATATTCACCAACATGAAGGCTAATGCTTGATCGCCTGATTGCGTGCGCTTGCACGACCATTTCTATGCAAAGTTACGATTTGATTCAGCTTGACGAAAGGTATAGTTAGCTAAACTGCCACTATTATCGAAATACAGTTTGATAATGATTTTGGTTCCGTGTGCTATGATGACAAACATTATGTGGCAAGCCGTGTGCCCGATGGTGTTTCTCACTGGCAAAAATGACGAACTACCATTGAAACTAATTTTTTTTGTTGAATGGGCCCGCTCTTGACCTCGATCATGCCTATTGGAAAGCGATGGATGAGGTCTATCAAGGAACGAGCGCGCCCAGAAGATGCCTAAGGCACTGGAACTCCCACGCATCGACGAAACATAGCAGGCTGCTTGAATCCAGTCGGAGGGTGGTTGCAAACCAGGCGGGCGTTAGCCCTACTACCGTAAGGAAAGAATTGGTCAGTCAAATAAGGTGTTGGGTGGGACTGTCCAAGATGCGCCGAGAGTTCGGTTGAGTTGAGTAACTGGCGGAACAAACACGAGGAGGCTTCTTCATGCATCCCAAGAAATTGAATTGACGTTTTTATTGAAGAAATTGAATCCTCTATTCAAAGGGGAAGCACCAGGGTATCCCGTGAAATTAAATTTTTCTTACGTTTTTTGCAATTTGCAGGTCAGTTTCAAGCTTAGTAGGCTAGGTCGCGGGTAAGGTCACTCTGATTCTGTTCTGAGCACTATGACACTTGTAGGTTAAGAAGTGTACCATTCTTGTTGTCACGGGACACAGGAGGGCTTGCAAACACAGGCTCAGCAAGAGCAGGTCAGGTCATCGAAAGGCCGCAGTCGGCGTGCGTTGGTAGCAGGCCGTAGGATGCCGGTAGTGCACAGACTAGCTACGCGTGCAGCGCGCCGTACGGAACAGCGTGCAGATTGGAGCGTGCGATATGTAGAGGCCCTGCACGCAGCCTGGACGCAGAACCCCTAGTTTGGGGCACACAAAATCCTGAGGGTCAGGGAATAGCTTCTGCTAGCTAAGATAGTGGATGTTCAAATGACGAGTGTTCTTAGAAAATTACTGCTGTTCCATGATTTTAGTGATGTGTTCAGCAACTTACTAATTGTGTAATATTTAGCATCACTCGACTATTTACCGTTGATAACCCTCACAATGCTACAGTAGTGATACTGTAGCGCTGTGAGCAGCTAGTGAGTTAGGGGTGACCTAAACTCACTAGTTTCTCATGAGTTTCCAGTGTTGTGACACAATGTTATTTTGTTGTTCGTCAACATGACCAAACATGACTTAAAATTAAAGCCCAATATTGTCATGTTTAGTTTAGGACGCCATGTTTGTGACGTCATTTACTGACAGGTGGTACTGTGTCACTGTGTAAACGTCTTGTATGGAAACGGGAAGTAAACATGTCACGTTCATGAGGTTTTATTTTCCAATTGATGACGTTTTTATTCATCTACTGAAAATTATTCTAGCAACCATATACCTACCTAGTATGTTAGTAAATCTTAATTTAATCTAAAACTAAATGTCTTATAAACTTGAGGGCTTATTTATAAACGATAATTAACGATAAGTGTCTTTTAAACGTCAAAAATGTATAGTTAAACAGTCGCTAATCACTATCTAACTTTTGGAAACGTTTATGACTAAAGGAGGAAAAGATTATTAATTAATTAAAAATATTAATTAACCTTTATCATAATTTAATAATAATAATAAATAATTTTGCTTTTTTATGAAGTTTAATGGACACATTTATTTATTGTTAAAATAGAAACAATAAGTTACTCAATTTTAGCATAGAGAATAAAATATATAATTAATAGAAAATAACGATAAAATTAAATCCATTTGATATTGGAATTGGAAACATAATGTACTTAGATTTTTAATGAATACAGTATTAACAAAATCCTACTCGTAACTCATTATCTTAATAGCCAAATAACTCTTAAAACATTTCATTGTCAAATTATATAACAATGAGTCTATACATGGCAGGTTTACATTTACAACTCCATACAATAAATTGAGATGTTACCATTTTTATGTTTTTAGCGTTCCGTACCCAAGGTGCGCCAACGGGAACTTATTACTAAGGCTCCGTTATCCGTCTATCCGTCTGTCACAGGATTGTATATTTTGAACCGTAATAGGTAGATACTTGAAATTATCACAGAGTGTGTTCCACGTTGTCCGCTATATAAACAGATAATACGGCTTTCTTATTTATTACTATAGTAGGTATTAAAACATATATGTAGTGTTTAATATTGTAAGGTGGTACGTAACCCTTCATATGCGTGTCCGACTCGAACATGGCCGCTTTTTTTGTGTACCATTTTTAGGGTTCCGTACCTCAAAAGTAAAAACGGAACCCTTATAAGATTACTTCGTGGTCCGTCTGTCTGTCCGTCAGTCATGACCTTTTTTCTCAGGAACGCGCGTAGTTATCAAGCTGAAATGAATATCAAATACTCAGGGTGCCATCCCTTGAAGCAGTGAAAAAGTAAAACTTTTAAGTCAACGCAATCAAAAGGTACGGGCGTTTATATTCCAGAATCAAAATTTATAGGGTACTTCCCGTTCACCTAGAATTATGAAATTTGGCAAGAAGTAGTGTCTGTAGCACAAGTAAAGGAAAAAAAAATCCCCATGATATTAAACTATTTACATACCTACAAGATATTAGATACGAATTCAAGCATAATATTTAGTGATAGCAGTATTTTATTGAATGACATAAATGTAATCAACAACCGTAACCAAGCGACACGTATTTAGTGTATGTCATTTTTGTTCGGAACCCTCGGTGCGCGAGTCCGACTCGCACTTGGCCGGTTTTTTATGTTTACCATGAATAAATATAACAACTTTCTTTCCCACCGTGAATGATGGTACTTTTGGTATAAGGACATGATATATTCATTGTTTTTTTATATTATCTACAGGGTGCGGAGATCTATTTGTGTGAAAGGGACTGTGATTACTTTTGGGTGTCTGTTGTTATTGATGAAAATGTATGAGAAGGTGTCTTTTATACATTATTGAGGTATCATCCGTGTTACTGTCAGTCAGTGTCACGTGATACTGTCAGTCAGTGTAACGTGATAGTTAAAAGAAGTCGGTAATAATTCCAATGCTGGGTGAAATATCACTTGACTTAGAGTGAAAAATTATATCATAAAAGTTCCTACCTACTTAACATAACATAACATAATCAGCCTATAATGTTCCCGCTGCTGGGACACAAGCCTCGTCTATGTGGGCGGGAGTGGGCCGATATCCACCACGCGGGCCCAGTGCGGGTTGGTTGTAGGACATGCCAGTTTCCTCAGGATATTTTCCTTCACCGTTTTGAGAACAGTGGTGATGAAATAATTTACACAAAGTAAAGTGCCTGTCAAGGTTCGAACCTACGACCTACAATCGTAACCACTGGGCCACTACTGCTCTCCAATACAAAAACTCTTGAAACTAACTCTAAAAAAACACGCTCTAAAATTAATTACCTTGTGGCATCTATAGAAAATACTTTTGCTTTAAGAAAAACTATAGAGAGAGAGTGATCAACTTTTTTCCTGTAAAACTTTTCAGGCAATCTTCCGGAAGGAAGCCTTTGAGATGAAACTATTTCAAACTTCACGCTATGTTAATTATTTTCAGTTAGCCACAGAAACAAAATACCTCTCATTCAGCCTTGATAGTTTTCATTCGCGCTTTTACAAGAAACTTCTTAAGCAAAAATAGCGAGTAGGTAGTGCCCCTTTTCCGAAATAATTTTAAAACTTCATTGCATTTTCCAATTAGACTGAACCGAAAGTTTCTGAACATTCCTGAATTCTCAGAGATGAACTAATTTTTATTATTCATGGCACTGAATTTCCGCGGGAATCCCGGAGTTTCAGTCGACATAATCCTGCATACCGGGGAATACTACCTCAGTGAATAAATTTAAAACGTCGAAAGAATTATTTATCTTTTTCCTCCCTAGGGACTTAAGTGAGCACCTCTCTTTTCCTTTTGTTAAACTTCGTAACAATAATAGGTATATTTTGTTTAACTTGTTTTTTATGATTGTTTCTCGTTGACTGGTTGGATTGTAAAGGTTTAAGTTGAGTCAATAAATGGGAAAAGGTGAGTTTATTTTATGTATTGTGATATTTTTGTTACTCTTGGTAATTTATTTTAATACTTTGAGACAATCTTTACCAAAAAATATGAAATAGAATAGAATAATCTTTAAGTACACCATAAATATTTCAGATATAAATGTAGAAACTTTACAATGGCTGACTCAATGGGCGGTAGTATACTGGGTGGGCAAAAATTCGTGGATCAAACGAAACAGGGCGATAGTTGGGGTTATTTGCAGTAAAAAAATGCATGATTTATCAGTGTATATAGTAGTTGATCGGTAGGATGAGCTGGACTCCTCTAATGAAGATTGGTCCTTGGCAGCTCTGAACAGAGAGGTGGGAAAGGACCTTTTCCCAGCAGTGGGACATTAATAGCTAATCCAAATATTAAAAAATGTAGATAATTATGTCATAGTAGAAATTTTAATTAACGAAATTGTTTTGAAGTTTTGCTGAATCAATCCTGAAAAAAAAAACAGCTGAAGTCCCATGATTATCTTTAGTTTCTATACCTCCTAACCTACTAAAATAAAACACACGTTACACGTAGGTAGGTAATCCCCGAAATAAGTATTGCTTAGTAGTTTGTAAACCGTCAAGGATCACGTCAACGAAGGCCTAAATCCTTTACGACAAGCCTGAATTCCTAGTACAAAACACGACACATGTCTTGTCTGCAAATCGGTTTGTGTCAACGCCTGAAAATCTTGAGTAATGCTAGGATTTGTCACAGTTATTCCCTACTTTGGCGACTATTGTATCGCCAGAAACGCGTGTTTCAAAGCGTGAGAGTGTTAGTTCTTTTTAGTGGAACTAGATGGCGTTAGTAGCCGATTGAAGTTTGAATTTTTTTTTTGCGAGGTTCCAGGACAATTTATTGTTGAATGCTCGTTTCTCATTTCATTCTTCCTATAATCACATTTGTTTTAAGTAGGTATACTGTTGCTGGATGTGAGGAATGATATGAAAAGAAAAGAGTGAATGATAGCGTGACGGTTAACAGGGGAGAATGAAAGAAGAAAATGTGTTGCGCTGACCCCGAGTGACATGGGACCATAAGATGATGATCTTAAGGTCCCATGTCATTCGGGGTCAGCGCAACACATGAGGTATACCTATTACTGCTATTTACATACCCAAACGTTGTATAGCCTCTGTATAGTTACACAACGCTTTGTTTTCTTCTTTCGCAAGTCAAATTACTGAGGATTGAAAGAGAGAAATCGGTGTGTAACTATTTATCTGGGGATCCTGCCGTTTTGGCGAAAAGATTTTGCATAAATTTCAGTACCCAAACAAATTTTAGCAACCTTTTTTATACCAATGCAATGTTTGAAATGATTTTAGCACGCACATTTTCATTTGGTAAAATTTTTACTTGGCAGAATATTATCAAGGATAATGTCATTTAGGCATTTGGTCTTTAATCAAATGATTTATTACAGCAAACAATCTTTAGACAATAAACATTTAGTCAAATGTTATGAAAAAAAATATATAGACAAAAAATATTTTTTTTGGGAATTACATGGTTTCACTTACCTACTTATTTTTTTAATTACGTTGCATGGTTGCGGTCGGTCGATAGGCGAAGTAGGATGCAAGAGCGAGCGAAGGGCACCCGAGGTTCGGTTTTGTTAAGTTACTTTAAACCCTGTTCACACGAGTGGATGCAAGGTTTTTCTATACTGATTTACCTGTAAAATAAAATTATTATTTTCGATGTATTAATTTGAAGCGAATACAGTTGATCCCATCACTTAGTACGATAGAAAGAATGTAATTTAATACGCGTAACAATTTTTTTTTTGCAAATCTGATACACTTACGGTAAAATGTCTGCAAGAATTAATAAATAAGATAGTTCAAGATAAGGCAGTTTATATAATTATTTAAAGTTAACTTTTACGTAATCTGGAATAGTTACGTTCTAAGGCAGCTGTCAAAAAACGGTTAACCTAATGGACACAGTGTAGCTTTCATAGCACAGACTCTACCTTGAATAATAATTTATTGTATTATCTGCTCCTAAACATTTATGGTTTCTCTCTTTTAAAAATCTAGATTTAGTAGAAGATTTTCATTAACAAGAATTAATTTAAACACAAAATCTACAAGTATATAATTCTAGACTTAATCATAGTCAAAGTTACACTCGCTTTTCGGATTACGCAGCCCCTTAGTGTAAGCCTTTAAACCGAATAAGTTTTTACTCGCTCGCGTCGAAACTGACGGGTTTATGTGAGATGTGTTGCTGTAAGTGTGGTGAGAATTTGAGAGAAGTTTTGGTCTGATGAAGATTAGACGCTTGTTTTCTTGACAGAGCTCTTTGACTTGTACAGACGCCAGCACATCAAGCTATTACAATCTGTCAAATTTCTATAATAGATTTTCAACTTTCAAAGTTCAAAGTTGATTGAGAAAATTTGACAGTTTCGGGTAGCTTAATGTGCTGGCGTCTGTACTTAGGGTTACGTAGAACGACTAGGTCTAGAAGCAGGAAGGATTTGTTGCTAGATTTATCGGAATAACTTTTAAATCATGCAATAACATTTTATGATTGCTGAGGCTTTGAAAATGGAAGCGAATTGGATTATATTGTACAAACGCCAGCACATTAAGCTACTACAATCTGTCAAATTTCTTTAATAGATTTTCAACTTTATCGCTAAAGCAGAAGGTTCAAGGTTTATTGCGAAAATTTGACAGTTTCGGGTGGCTGGATGTGCTGGTGTCTGTACGTAAGTACCTAGTTTCGAAAGTTTCGAAATGTGGCGAAACGTGAGTTCATGTTGATTTTTTGTTTTATCAGCTCATTATTATGCCAGTAATTGCTTTATTGATCACTTTTGAATAGGAAACATATGAACGAAGCATGCACCTATAAGAAAAGCTGTGAAAATAAGTGTCTTCGCTTTTGGAATCGAGTGAAGTCAGGGATTCGCAGAGATGCTTAGAGTTAGAGTGTACAATTGAGAGAAAAACATGTTTTCACACACATAAAAAAATTGCATGGCATATTTTTACACCCATCATCATCTGCCTAGCCTTTTCCCAACTATGTTGGGGTCGGCTTCCTGTCTAAACGGATACAGCTAAATTCCAGTATTTTACATGGAGTGACTGCCTATCAGACCTCCACAACCCAGCTACTGAGTAATACGATACCCCTTGGTAGGACTGGTTGCCAGGCTTTCGGGCTTCTGACTATCCGTAACGACTGTCAAAGATCCACTAATGACAGCCGGGACCAACGGCTTAACGTGCTTTCCGAGGCACGGAGGGGCTCTGTATGTAAAGATGGTCACCCATCCACAGACCAACCGAAAGAAAAAAGAAATACGTTTATTTGCGGAAAACATGACGCAACAAAGAACATAAACACAAAAAAACTAAGAAAGGGTTGGGGGAAACATGCGTCACATCCACGCAAAACGGCTATCGCTCAGCATTATGCTGCGACCCTATGCAAGACAGAGCCCTAGCGCTCCTCAATAAACGTTTTACGTTAACCGCGGCAAGTGTAGCTTAACCTGCAGGGTAATTGCGTAATACACTACTAGTAGCAATAGGTTTCATTTTGACAGTTCAACAACATTCATTGCGTTATTTACATTGTTGAGCAGACACATTTTTCGAACATACGGTGCAATGGATTAGCAATATGCTTCAAAATGATTCAAATTGAGAGTAATAGTGTGTTACACAATTAGAGTGCTGATCGATCGACCTGTGCGGCAGTTATTATTTAGTCACGGGCCCCTCCTCGGCATTTTTAACCGACTTCAAAACAAGGAGGAGGTTCTCAATTCGGTTGTATTTTTTTTTTTTATGTTTGTTACCTCAGTACGCCGTCATATATAAACCGATTTGGAAAATTCTTTTTTTATTTAAAAGGATATACTTCCAGATTGGTCCCATTTTTATCAAAATCCAGTTCTGATGATGGGATCCACGAGGAATTGAGAGAACTCCTCAAATATTATAGGGACACCTATAGCGATTTGGGTATTTTTTACAGTAACTCATGCATTTGCTCTGGGAAACCATCATTTGGTGAAGTGGAACTGATGAAGAAGACCACAGATGGCCAACGGAACTACTTAATAATAAGTATTTTACGGGTTGCGATTCGATTACTTTAGTTTGGTTGCTAAGCAATTTATGCTCGTCACAATGCGAATGGTGAAATGGAGCTGATGGTGGAATAATAGGAGAAGTCCTCAACAATTAACGTCCCTGCATCGGGAAAAGCAATATTTTGTAAAAGGCGTTGGGCAAGTTGACATTAGGCTATTGTAACTTAGACACATTATAAACAGACCCACTTAAAAGCGAGAAATAAAAACTTTTTAACAAAAAAAAAACCGACTTCCAAAAAAACACTACAAAGTGAAAAATAACTTTAATTTCGGAAGTCGGTGGCAAAAACTAAAATAGGTACAGATCCAAAGACACCGACTTCCGAAATTAAAGTTATTTTTCACTTTGTAGTGTTTTTTTGGAAGTCGGTTTTTTTTTTGTTATTTACACCCATCTCCACCATAACATTACCCCGAAGGACCGTCATTACCATGGTCCGTAACCAACGTTAGGTTAACTCGATAATCTGCTCCAATTACAGCGACAGCAGGCTGTGGTTGGCTGCCACCTTCCGCCAATTACGTAATTCTCAGATCCTTGGGTGAACTTAGCTGAACTTGGGTGAACCTGAGCGAACTTGGGTGAACGTGGCTGGTGTTTCATTTTCATTGAAAATATGTGCGTTCTGTGTAAATACGATAAGAATAGAAGTGCAATGTGTTGTTTTGTTATTTTGTTAGGATTCAATTTTCTTTCGGTAAATAGAAATAAACCGGGTGTTTGTTACCAGACCTGCTTGTCGACTCAAATAGTTTATCGATTGTGTGTGAGCTCTCGAAGTGCTGTGATTGATAAAAATGGTTATTAGAAGACAGTTAATCTATGCAAAAAGTGACTGTTTGTAATGTCAAAATACTAAATGCATTATAGTATACGTATATGTAGCTCATGTAGATTTGTTATGTATGCTAGCCTTGAAGTAACACTGGCTGGCTGGCTTTGTCTGTCCTTCCCCTTTTTAATCCATCCAAAGGTTGTCTTTAAAAGATCGCTTTTAGCGATAAGACCGCCCATTGTGTCACCCTATGTACAGTTTCTATTTTTATGTCTGTAATTTATTTGGTGTACATAATAAAGAGTATTTCTATTCTATTCTATTCTATTCTGGCTGATAATATTTGTTGTTGGGTTAAGATTAAAAGTTAAGACGTTACGTCAGATAGAATAACAGTTGGTTTCGGAAGATAAGAAGTGATTTTTTTATATTAAACGTGTTGCGATATAATTCCTTGATACAATATAGTATTTGAAGTGATTACGTGTTTTTAATAATAACTGTGGAGATCCCGCTGGATCTTCACAGTACTTATATTTTTTTTATTTTGTCTGCCTGTTTGTTCCGGCTAATTTCCTAAACGGCTGGACCGATTTAGAAAAGGGACATTATTTGTTTTCCGACATGCACGTGAACAAAGTCGCGGGCACAGCTAGCGGTAAATTATGTCTACGATTACGTAAAGATTTTACAAAACGAAATGGAGAGTGAAATCGTCGTTTAATTTATTAAATGATAATGCCGCCCGCAAAAAGCCCTATAACCATTCAAACATTATAAAAACGTCCTTCCTTGAAAAGGAATGGAAAGTATAATATTTTTACGTGCCTGATGTAAAAATAAATGGAGTAATTCTCACGCTGCTTCTCTGCGTTGAACACCGCAGGTGATTGCCTACTGTTCGCTTTGGTTTAATCTTAAACTTTTATGTTAGATACTAGCTGCGCCCCGCAGTTTTACCCGCGTAAATATCGATCCCGTGGGAATATCGGGATAAAAAGTAGCCTATATGTTAATTCAGGATGTCAGCTACCTCCATACAAAATTGTATCAAAATTAGTCCAGCCGTTTGAGCGTGAAGAAGTAACAAACATATAACACACACACACACACACTCACAAACTTTCTCGCTTTTATAATATTAGTGTGATATTATGACAAGATTAAATATTTACGTCATGTAGGTAGTTTAATGGCAAGAATATCTTTAACAAGTAGGTAATACTTGCGCGCAGAGCTTACCAGTATTTCTTTTCCTACTAATTTTCCAGCTGACTATTGCTTTTCCGGAATGGCATGCTGCCTAGTCTAATATAAGATTTGACAAGCACATCTCATGAACAGTCTGTTGCACTAACAATATAAGTATTCTCTTTAATTTAATGTTCTACTTATTTCTCAATAAACATTATTTCGTTTCCACTGTAATTTTCATAATTTATTTAACTCGAAACAATTATTTTGAATGCAACAGGAATAATAAAATAACATGTAGGTACCTATAGTACCCACATTTCGCTAGTTACGAGTATGTTCAAGTCCCTTGTAGGTAATAGGGAAAAGGCAAAACGAATAAATAAATAAAAATAACGTTATCCGATTCCCTTATTTTTATTATAAATTGAGTCCGATTACACCAAAACCAACTATTTTGCACAATATTCGAACGAGGGTTTAACACGGTAGCAGAGGTTTTAACACGGACCTTTTGGCCCTTTTTATTACTCATGAATATTAAACCTGAGTATAACGACCCTCGACTTTCTTAAATGACGCCTTAAACTTTTTTCTGATTATAAAATTTAAAAGTTTTAGTAAAGAGTGAACCGCTTTGGATGTGTGCATGGAGAGGGATCACTTTTCTAGAAGATGGGATAAAAATAGAATGTTTACGGTTTAAAATATGATTTACATGAATTAATCTAATATGCATCGGATCCTATCATCACCGTAGGTAGATTTAAAATTGAAACCAAAAAGCTCGTCTTTGGGCGTCCCTGAAACATGCTAGCGAAAAGTGCACGACTCATAATGCTCATTTGATCGCATAAAAAAAACTACTTTGAATAAAACACCCATTTTCAATAGGGTTCCTCCTAAGGGAGAAACGGACCTATAAAAAAAAATTGACTCATTATTAGATTTTTCGCAAACTACAATGTGTTCAGGTTTCACACTCGATTGACGGGAATTTTTGAAAAGTATGGAAATAATCTCTATTAAATTATCCATACAATGGTTTAATAAAATAAGTAAGTTCTGTGTACTAGCAGGAGTATAACAATAGAAACAGTTGCACAAAGGAGGCAAAATAAATTTTTAGATCGTAAAGCACTCTCTAATGCTTCGCATTATGAAACGTGCAATAAAAGTAAAATGTTTATTTTAGGACGTCATCATCTGCCTTTTTCCAACTAAGTTGGGGTCGGCTTCCAGTTTAACCGGATTATTTTTGTTTATTTTTGGACGTATCGACCATAAATAAAATATTAAACTAAACTCCTTTCTAAAGTTCAATCAATTTATCAAAGGCTGACAAAATGTAAAATATAAATAAGTTGACTAACTTGGCATTAACCGGTTGAATGCCGGAATTACAGAAACAATTAAAAACCCATTGTGTCTCGCGTGTATCTACGTTCCGGCATACTAAGGGTTAAACGAGGTTTAAGTAGCAACTTGAACTACTTACTGATCGAATCAGTAATTAGTCTTTAGGTAATGTAATATAGAGAGCAGTGGTGGCCCAGTGGTAACGACTGCGACTTACGAGAGCAGGTCTTAGGTTCGAACCCTGACAGGCGCTTTACTTTGTGTAAACAATTTCAACACCACTGCTCTCAAAACGGTGAAGGAAAACATCGTGAGGAAACCGGCATGTCCTAGAACCCAAAATTCGAAAACATGTGACATCTACCAACCCGCACTGGGCCCGCGTGGTGGATAACGGCCCACTCCCTCTCAGAGAGAGGAGGCCTGTGTCTGTGTCCCAGCAGTGGGAACATTATAGGCTGATTATGAATGTATTACAGGAGGCCCTGCTATTGAGCTTAAATGTTCAGATAAAATAAAAGATTCCATTGGATAACTTTAACTAAAGTTATTTATACTCGCTTTAAGAGTTAAACAAATTTTTTAAGCAATTTTAACATTATTTTTACTAACAAATCCATTAATGGATATTTAATTTAGAAAAATCTTTGATGATTATTCTTTTCCTTTAAAATTAAACAGAGAGAAGTGGTTAGAGAGTATCCCGAGGCCCTGAAGTGGGATATCACAGGCTTTTAATAAATTTTAGTACCTAATAATAATGATTTAACCTTTTAGTTAGGGGTAAATCTAATAATGACTGGGAAGGGTTCACGTCAATAACTGAGTAGAAATACTTTAATTCGATTGTGGTAAGTGCCTATTATGAGTCGTAGTACAGTAAGGCAAACTTCAATGGGAATAAAACTAGTTTATAACCGACCTCTTATCAAATTAAATCTCCGTACTACGCTAGGCCAGGTCAAAAACAAGTGCGAGTCGGACTCGCACACGAAGGGTTCCGTACCACAAGGCAAAAACGCCGAAAAAAACACGTTTGTTGTATGGGAGCCCCCTTAAATACTTATTTTATTCTGTTTTTAGTATTTGTTGATATAGCGGCAACAGAAATACATCATCTGTAAAAATTTAAACTGTCTAGCTATCACGGTTCATGAGATACAGCCTGGTGATAGACAGACAGACAGACGGACAGTGGAGTCTTAGTACTAAGGTCCCGTTTTTACCCTTTGGGTAAGGAACCCTAAACAGGTCAAAGTGTTAACACCGATCTGTGGTTGACTGTACCACCAAAGAAATTATATATTTGTTTTATTTAACCATTTATTTATACACATCTAAACTATACGTATTATAAAGAAAAACGGCTGAACGGATTTTTATCCCGATATAAGGGATCGAGAGTTATGCAGGTGAAACCGCTGAGCGTAGCTAGTATGTAGAAACAGAAGAAAAATAAAGAAACAGAAGAATACGTGCAAAGGTGTACTTAGCTTAGTTCTAAAGAACTCTCTTCCAGCATACCTTTTCCTTAGTTAGGTCTATGACCGAAGGGGCTTGTGGCTAAGTAATAACAGCCGCACGGTCTGATCGATCAGGTTAAGCTACTCTTGCCGCGGTTGGTCCGTGGATGGGTGACCATCTTTACATAACAAGACCCCTCCGTGCCTCGGAAAGCACGTTAAGCCGTTGGTCCCGGCTGTCAATCGTGGATCTTTGACAGTCGTTACGAGGCGGCAGAAGTCCGAAAGTCTGACATCCAGTCTTGACAAGGGGTATCGTATTACCCAGTCACTGGGTTGTGGAGGTCAGATAGGCAGTCGCTCCATGTAAAATACTGGTACTCAGCTGCATCCGGTTAGACTGGAAGCCGACCCCAACGAAAAGGCTAGGCAGATGATGAGGTCACGACCGAATGGAGAACCTTTGTCGAAGCGTAGCATCCTTTAGTCATTTGGCTGTTGGCCTCTCCACTTTAGATGTCTCCAGTCTCACTTGACATTACAGCTGTCCCAATAGTTGTGATGTGTGAGATCACTGCAATCTCAACGTGATAGTTACTCAGGCAGTTCTGTTTACACTAGGAGATTAGCGACACAACGAGACACTTGAGAATAAGCTGGTATTAGCCCAGTATACGTTCAGTATTTAAACCCTCAAGCGTCAAGAGTACACTAAGTGTACATAAGAGAAAGTGCTCGAAACGTCAACGGTACACTAAGTGTACACAACAGTGTCTTTGTTCTATTGTCATTGTTAAAACAATGACTTTACTGCGCCCATTCAACTACTCCGACGAGTGGGGTGTTTCGACAGGTAGGCGGGCAAACGTGTGAGGGGTTAAGCTAGAGACTCCATTCCAGGCAGGTTCAACCCCAAAAAAATAATTAAAAGGCACAATTAATCATTGAAAAAGGTCTGATATCATAACGTTGTTGCAATTTTGCTATGGCAGGTGATTTTATTTAATTTTTTGTTAAGGGATAGACAATAAACATTGTGACTTATAACATCGCCTTGGATGATTCTATAAAAGTGTTATAATTTTGGATTAAATAAATAAATAATAAGGAATAAAAAGGAGTGTTCAGTAACTTACTGTTACAAACTTCCGCTTACAAAACAAATTACTAAAATACTAAACGAATGAATCACCGTTATATTTCTGTCAATCGTTTGAAGATGTTTTAAATATGGTTATCGATTTTTTTAAGTGTTTCAGTCCAGTACTAACCTCACAAGATCTACATTTATGTCAACTGTATCTTATAAGATTTTTATCGTTCTACTTATTATTTTTTTAATTTACAACAATGCACACTTGCTTCTCCAATTCGCTTTATCATCATCATGATTTCAGCCGAAAGACTTCCACTGCTGGACATAGGCCTCCCCCAAGCGCCTCCACTTCGACCGGTTCTGTGCTTCTTGCATCCAACGGGTTCCTGCGGCCTTCACAAGGTCGTCGGACCACCTTGTGGGAGGCCTTCCAACGCTACATCTTCCAGTACGCGGTCGCCACTCCAGAACCTTTCGGCCCCATCGGCCAACTGTTCTGCATTCAGTTTATACATTGGCAGAATGCTCGACATCGGTTTTGATTGCCATAATAAAAAATAGAATAGAATATGTATGTGTAAGCGGGCCTAAATCTAGAAACCAACTAGAAATAAAAACGAATAGTCGCGTATCGTATATCGTCGATCTTTATTTGAGCTTTATGTACTACACCAAAAACAACACGTTCTATTATTCCGTTCCATCTATTTTATTTCTGTAGGTACAACATAGGGTTGTCAACCCTATTATATGTAATAGGATCCTGCTATATTAGAGGCCTAAATACTATATTTCTTAAAAAAATAGTAGACGAAACTACTATATTTTCATTGCAATACAAAATGGCGAAATAAAGACTGAAATAAAACCTAGCAATAAAGGCCCAAAGACGCAAAAAATATAGCTACTATTTTTTTTTATCCATACTTATATTATAAATGCGAAAGTGTGTCTGTCTGTTTCCTCTTCACGCTTAAATTGAACTGCGATTACGATTGAGATGAAATTTGGTACCTATAGAAACAGTTTGAGTCCCGGGAAAGGACTTAGTATAGTTTTTGTCCCGATATTCTTACGGGATCGACACTTATGCGGGTGAAACCGCGGGGCGCTGCTAGTCTAAAATAATTGCAATAAACCAAGTTTTCAGTAGGTAACAAAAACAAGCGAAAGTCACTGACGAAAACTAATGAGGTTACAGGCAATGCAAGGCAAGGCAAGGTTACAGGCAATGGTATAAGTATTTGATATAAACAAAGTTGGCAACCCTAGTACCACAGGACCAGAAATTTTGTAAATAAATATCCACAGAGTAAACTGACATAGTTACTAGAGAGCAAAATGGGCTCTATCTTCAACATCAATTACCAACTCCAAATTCACACCGTCCAGGTGAGGACAATATGGCAGCCTACTAATCGCGAGATTAACCGTATAATTATGTACGTGACAAGGCACTCCTGCGTCGAATCAAATAATAATATAGCCTGACGCACAGCATTAACTGGTAACCCTTCGTGAAGGTAATGCAAACAATAATAATTGTTTTTGACATTTAGAGGGTTAACGTTTTCGGGTTATGAATAGGGAATTTTAATCAAGATTTTTTGGCGTACTTATTTGTATGCTTGTAACTCTTTGTGAATAAATATTTTATTTTGCACGTTTTCCCGTTCATGAATAAATTTATTGTAGAAGTGTGCATTTTCGTAACAAAGAGTCTTGGCGGTAAGGGCATTGGATTAGAAAGAAATAATAAAAAATATTTACATACATACAACCAATGGGCCGACGCAGATACTAAGGAACGCCACCTGCTACGATCCCTATATATTCTCCCATTTGCTTCGGTTACATTCATATATTTGGTCACACACGCACGCCAGTTGCGCGTACTAAAACACTCCTGAATTTTCTGCCTAACTTCACCAATAAGGTCCATATGTATTAGTAGCTGCGCCCCGCAGTTTTACCCGCATAAGTTTCGATCCCGTGGAAATATCGGAATAAAAAGTAGCTTATATGTTAATCCTGGTTTTAAACTATATGTGTGCCAAATTTCATCCAAATCCGTTCAGTAGTTTTTGCGTGAAAGAGTAACAAACATCCATCTATCCATCCTCACAAACTTTCGCGTTTATAATATTAGTAGGATTTATTATATTTATTTACTTACATATTTTGTTTAATTAATTTCAGGTGTGATGTTATGTGATGTTTAAACAGAAAATACGAATCAAACCAAGTTCTCTATTTACTCTAAAATACGAATCAAACCAAGTTCTCTATTTACTCTAAAATACGAATCAAAGCAAGTTCTCTATTTACTCTAAAATAAAGACGCGAAACCCTATAAATTCCTACTATAATTTATTATAATCATAGCAGCTTTTCTTGACCTCGCCGGCCACATTTTCAAGTCTTAAAATGTCTGTAAAAACCAGCCAAGTGCGTGTCGGACCAAGCACAATGAAGAGTTCCGTGGTTGGAATGAATTTATTTAATTAATTTATTTATTTGATATAATTTTTTTAGAAAAAACTTTTCATTGTAGTTGAAAATCATGTTCTCTTATACATTGCAGCAGGGGGGACACTTGACTCTGACAATATTTCACAAACGGATCCCTAAATCGAAAGATGGTTCTTACAAACCAGCTATATTTTTGAAAGACCTATCCAACGTTATCCCACACCATGGGATAGACGAGAAAAAAAAACATCCCCACTTTACGTGTATGATTTTATTTTACCACTTTGTCAGCGTGATTAATATGTATATCCATGCCAAATTATAGCTTTCTAGTATTAAGAGTCTCTGAGTTAAGCTGCGGACGAACGGACGGACAGACGGACATGGCGAAACTATAAGGGTTCCTTGTTGACTACGGAACCCTAAAAATGAGGCGGAGTGTGTATCTGCAATATTTCAAGGGCTTTATTTCGTTCCACATTTTGTCCCCAGATAATAGACGGGGATTTTCACCGTGCTACTGTTTTGTAAAAGATTCTCTGGTTCCCCTTTCAACGAATATAATTACTGCCATGTTTTGCATTGTATATTTTGGTAAAAACTGTTTCGGGGTTCTGGTTCCGTTTGTTGAGTGAAATTGTTGTTTGAATTTTGTGCTGTCTTACCATTTAAAAGTCGTTTACAAATGTTTGGGGTAAACTTGGCAAAGTTTTGGTTTCGGTGAACGGTCACAATAAAGCTAGTTTCCTAGAAGAGCGGAGACTGCCACATGCGGGCGTGATTTCCAAATACAGAGCGTGTTTTGACATAATCACACTATCACATTACATCATACTAATATTATAAAGGCGAAAACTGAACTTTATTGTGTAGAATTTAAAGTTATTTTTCCATAAACTCATAAGTATTTGTTTACATTTTTGGCAAACAAATCCCGAATGCAGATTACGTCATAAAATACGCAAAACTATAACGAGTGCTAATTAGTAGTATGTTCACTAATTATAGAAGAACACAGACGTGTGAGAAGTACACTTAATTTGTAGCGTAGTTCTTACTCATTAGGTCAGTTTTAAATTAACACTCATCTCCTAACACATTTTTAATGAAACAATTCTAGAAATTCACACGCGTTTGGAAATGATTAAGTATGATGTGTTAGCGTGGATGGAGCAGTGGTGGCCAAGTGGTAACGGCCGCGACTTACGAGTTGTAGGTCGTAGGTTCGAACCCAGACAGGCGCTTTACTTTGTGTAAATTTTGTCATCACCACTGCTCGCAAAACGGTGAAGGAAAACATCGTGAGGAAACCGGCATGTCCTAGAACCAAAAATTCGAAGACATGTGACATCTGCCAATCCGCCCTGGGCCCGCGTGGTGGATTACGGCCCACTCCCTCTCACCGAGAGGAGGCCAGTGTCCCAGCAGTGGGAACATTATAGGCTGATTATGGTGGTTAGCGTGGATTGGTTCCATAGAACGTTAAAGGGATTCTAATTAAAAATCATGAAAATGCTTTAATTTTATTGCTGTCTCATATTTAAAATACTTAAGGGGCTGTAAAGGTTCATTGTAGGAAATGGGGCATCTTATTAATCTCTAGGGGGCTTTAAATTTAGCTGGAACTGCTCAACGGCTTGGTTAGGATTAAAAAACATAAAATAATACATCTAAATAACGGACGTACCTATTTATGACTGATCTTGTTATTAACGTCTAAGCTGCGTTCGAAACTTAGTTTCCGAACATGTAAACCAATGTGTTTTTGGAAAAATAACTTTAGATAGCCTACACATAACGATCAGTTTGCGGTACAACTTTAAGCTTTTCGTTTACTTTTTCAGTAGGTACTAGTAATTCTGAAGTCAACTTAATTTACACATCCATCCGAATATTTATCAATAAATCAATCTGAATTCAATAATAACTCGTACCCCGACACGCACAAATGAACGGAATGACACCCATGTGAATGACATGTGAATGACACGTACTTGAAAAGTTGCCACATGGTTTAATTGTGTTACAGGTAATTAAAATAATAATAAAATAATGTAGTATTATGTAGTTTTAAATTATTTAAGTATTAAAATACAATTATTTTCAAATTCCTCTATTTTTTCTCTACGATTTGGTGCACGTGTACCTCGAGGTAGGTACCTACATGTTTGGGCAATGTTTTATGGGCTTTTGTTAACATCCTTTATGACTGTTAAGTTGACGTATTCCTTCCATGGCGTGATAGTGTGACCTATTTGCAACAATTAACCGTCCCATAAAGCATAGGCAAAAATTCATGGTATTCGAGAAAACATATTTTTATGTATTTTTGTAAGTTTCCCAGAACTCGTCACTAAATATCACTTTTCTCTAAACCCCTCAAATAGCTTCCATTGCTATTCCATTGGCTACCTAATACTTTAACAAAACTTTCGAAGTAACAACACTTTCTAAATCATCAATAGTTAAAATTTATAGGAAGATGTTGGTTAACCATTTTCAAAAATCACCTTCGTACCTACAGTTCGCGTCAAATAACTTTGCCTCTATGAAGCTAGGCTTTTCGCTAGCCGCGCATGCGCGCTGCTGTTTTATTCATAGGATTAACTACTGCGCAGTGATTTGTTGCCTACTTCAGAGCGGCAAAGTTATTTGACGCGAACTGTCCATGGACTTTGACACCAGTTATCTCAAAGTTTACTATGGCATTAAGCGTACAAATTACATGGAAGACATGGGAATACGTGAAATTACAAGTCACCCTGTCATCATAATCAGCCTATAATGTTCCCACTGCTGGGACACAGGCCTACTCTCTGTGAGAGGGAGTGGGCCTTAACCCACCACGCGGGCCCAGTGCGGGTTGGTGGTCACCCTGTATAAACACAGAATCTTCTTAAAATCCTGAGGTAAAATGGTGAAAGGACCAAGACCCAAGACCTACTTAAAATCATTGTTGTATTTTCGTTTATCGATGTCAAGACAGTTTTCGTTTAAAGTCGAAAATCAAGGTTTTACGAGATCTCTATACTCCTATGTTATTCGTAATATTTCACCTTTGGTGTCTCTTGTCTCTGGCAGTTTTTTTTTGTCGTTTTAGATGTAGACGAAGAAAAACTCAGAGAAATTCTGACGAACAATTCATGTCTTTATTTTCAAAGTAAAAAATGTTAGATTTTTATTTTATGTAAGTACGCGTGAATAAAATTACATCTTTCTATGCTAAGTTCTATTTACACAAATAATTAATGTCTTATTAAAAATATTTTTTATTTAATTATTTTACATTTAAAAATACAAGAAGAAAAGAACAAAAAAATACACACAAAGGTGATGCTGCTGGTGGAGGTGTTTCTTTTTCTGATAACTTAAATCATTTTCAATTTTAAATATTTTTGAAAATTTATGACGCATTATTTTAAAACCTGAAAACAACTTTAATTTTACTCTCATTTTCTCCTAGCTAGACGAAAATAAAATAAACTTGAAAACTTTTAGCAGAGACTTTCGTGAAACTAAAACATAACTCTGTGGCACCCGTCAATTGCTTCGTTCTCGTTTCATACTTGTACAGACGCTACCCGAAACTGTCAAATTTTCCCAATCAACCTTGAACCTTATGCTGTACCGATAAAGTTGAAAATCTATTAAAGAAATTTGACAGATTGTATTAGCTTGATGTGCTAGCGTAGCGTCTGTAGGTACCTAGTGTCTACCTATACTGCTAACGAAAGTCAAACATAGGAGGTTTCTCGTAGGAATTGCGTGAATTATACTTTGACCTTGCCACTTCTCATTGTATGTTTGCTAGTGAAGTGTGTGGAATGTTTTTGTGTAACCTTCATTATAATAATGGGTAATACTATCCTAAAGGGTGTCCCAACAAGAGCGCCGAATTTTTTGCCGCCATTTTGTTATTACGAGTTGTACGGTGATTTTTTTTGACAGTTTTCACGTACAGACCACGCGATTTAAGAATATGGAGAAGTATTCAAACCAACAACGTTTAATTATTGCAAAAATACATTACAAAAAATGTGAAAATTTTGCGACAACAGTTCGCCAATTACGTCAAGTGCCTATTCGGTCGTAATAATGCGCCAATTGAATCGACACGAACAGTTGAACATCATAAAGAGGAAATACGGCGCGTTATTTGTGAAATACAGCCACATTTATGCGAAAACGTTATTCAAAATTTCAATAAATAAAAGAATAACCCTGTGCTAGAGGTTTCGTGGTATCCATTTGGCTGATGTTGTTTTTCACGTTTAATCGGAACTGTTTTTCTTTATGTTGAAATAAAAATGTTTGCTTAATTCAAAAATAAATGTGTTTTTCTTTAAAAATTAAATCCTGTTGGGACATCCTATATTATTGTGTCCTGCACAAAGGCCTCTTCTAGTACTGAGAGTGCAAGACGGGTTGGTGATTTCAGACTTATATTGACTACTAGCTGTTGCCCGCGACTTCGTCTGCGATCCAGGATAAAAAGTAGCCTATATCCTCTCCATGTCATGGTCTACCTATGTGCTAAATTTCATCCAAATCTGTTCAGCCGTTTTAGCGTAAAGGCGTAACAAACAAACAACAAAAAAAAAACTGTAAATTTTCTCTTTATAATTTCATAGTTTAGATTTAGATAGATTTAGGTTTTCTCACGACGTTTTTCTTACACCGATGACAGTCATATCCAAGATAAACTTAGAATCTTCACATTATGTTAATACCTACATACATAATGTAGCTATTGCTATTACTTAAATGATTAATTGAATGGAAGCAAAAACAAAAAGAATTCTACATAGGTTTTTTTTTACTCCCGACTAACAAATTAATAGATCTTAGTTATTTATATTTAAACTAGCAGCGCCACGCGGTTTCACCCGCATAAGTGTCGATCCCGTGGGAATATCGACATAAAAACTATCCTATGTCCTTTCCTGGGATGCAGTCTATCTCTCTGCAAAATTTTATCGAAATCCGTTCAGTGGTTTAGGCGTGAAAAGGTAACATACAGACAGACAGACAGAGTTACTTTCGAATTTATAATATTAGTATGTATGTTTTTAAACGGATTAGGAAAACAGTTCCTGGAAGGAGGCGTTTGCCTAGCAGGGGCACAGTACAGGCTAAACAGAAAAAAAAGGCGTCTGGATCTGTGCCCGCTGGATGGTAATAGGCTCAACCCCACAGATATAGATCTAGGTGTACCTAGATACCGCAAGAGCAACTTTTTTCCGTGCCAAAAATCGCACCAGCTTACGTTAAAAAATCGTAAACTCAAACTCAAACTCAAACTCAAATCATTTATTTCAATTAAACCTTGTACAGGCACTTTTGAATTGTCAAAATTAAATAGTCTGTCAGTTAGTCAGAAAGTTGAAGCTAGTTGCCCCATGGACGTAATATATAGAAGTAACTCTATATATTACGTCCATGAGTTGCCCATTCCAAAGCGTAGATCTCTATGGAGAAGAACGGGCAAGAAACTCCATGGACACTCTTTTAAATCAAGATATTACAAAATCCTGGGTACATTATTCTTGTTGCTTCTATATGTGAGAACAATGTAAAAAAGACAGAAATGAAGAAACAATTCAAGACATAAGATTAAAAATAAGCCTTGGCAGCTAAGAGATGACCAGTCTCAACCGACGGCGCCCGTTCACGAACATGACGCGTGGATCAGCACCATCCAGCTCAACCATTTTGTAGGGAACCGAATGATCCAACACACGCGCCACCATCGGTGAGACATTTAAGTGAGCATGACACGTTCTCAACTGCCATGCTATTTCAAGTCAACATCAAAAAATCATAATAAACGGAAACATGGTTCTTACATTTACAAAATTAAAAAAAATGCTTCTAAATTATACAAAACTACAGTTTGCAATTTAAGAGGTAAATAGAATTTTATTACCTACCAAACAGGAAGAGATATTTAATATTGAAGTATTCAACAATTAAAACTTGATTGAATAAATTAAAAAAAGTTATGTTCGTAATGTCAGAAACACAAAAAAAAAGAAAAAGGGAAGCACCTCTTCCAAATATTGAAATTAACTACAAAGATAGTCTTACAATCTTCAGCAGCTCCAACAATACTTTCAAGTGTCAATCAATTAGTTGTGGTTGTGGAGCAGGACCAGCATTGAGCCAGGCATTTTTATCAGCGATGTAATCCCCTAACTTATAATATGCCTGACTGCATAGTGTGCGTTTTATACAAGACTTGAATTTTGTCTCATTCAGTTGAAGAATGTGGGGAGGTATTTTATTATAACATTTTAAACAGTACCCCATAAAAGATGAATCTACTTTAGCCAGTCTGAAACCTGGTTGAACTAATAGGTCCCTATTTCTAGTACTATAATTATGTCTTTCACCTCTTTTACTAAAAAGATGTAAGTTTTTCCTTACATACATGATGTTTTCGTAGATATATTGACAAGGCACCGTCATGATGTTAATTTCCTTAAACAGTTCCCTTAGAGAATCGCGCCTGCGGAGATTATATATAGCTCTGATGGCTCTTTTCTGCAGAATAAAAATAGAATCGATGTCTGCAGCCCGTCCCCAAAGTAAAATACCGTAAGACATGATACTATGAAAGTAACTAAAATAGACTAGTCTCGCGGTATCTACATCAGTAAATTGACGGATTTTTCTGACAGCATAAGCTGCTGAACTTAGCCGTCCTGCAAGAGATGTTAAATGAGGACCCCATTGTAGCCTTGAGTCGAGCGTGATCCCCAGAAAAACAGTTTTATCGACGAATTCCAGTTTCTCTTGATTCAATATTATCTCACAATCACTACTCTTGACATTTGGTAAAGAAAATCTTATGCACTTAGTTTTATTTCCATTTAATACTAAATTATTAGCAGTGAACCAATTTTGAACCTGCAGTAGGGCATTATTTACGTCGTCAAAATTTGTAGCACGTCTATTTACCTTAAAAATTAAGGAAGTGTCATCAGCAAATAACACCATTTGTGGTTGATTTTTTAATAAATGGAGTAGATCATTAATATACACTAAAAAGAGGAAAGGACCCAATATTGAGCCTTGTGGCACACCAATTTTTACTATTAAACCAAGTGAATTGACACCATTTATTTGAACTTGTTGTTGCCTATCATTTAAATAAGAACTAACTAAACTGAGCGCAAGTTTTCCAAGTCCGTAATGCTCAAGTTTCAAAAGCAAGGTTTCGTGATCGACGCAATCAAATGCCTTGGAGAGGTCACAAAAGATTCCTATTGCGTCTTGGGCCTCTTCCCACGCGTTAAAAATGTGTTTTAATAAAGTTACACCGGCGTCGGTCGTACAACGCCCTTTGGTGAAACCATACTGTTGATCGTGTAAGATTTTATTCGTGTTAAAATGATTGAGCATTTGATTAAGCATTATCTTTTCAAACACCTTGCTGAAAACCGGCAAAACGGATACGGGTCTATAATTATTCGTGTCTTTACTGTCCCCGGATTTGTAAAGTGGTATTACCTTACTGTATTTCATTAAATCGGGGAAGACTCCTTGATCCACGCACGAATTAAATACTAAGGCTAAGTAAGGCGCAATAGTCTCAATTATGGAGGTACAGACCTTAATGGACATTCCCCAAAGATCTTCTGTCAATTTGATCTTAATTTGCTTAAAAGCTTTAATTACTGTTAAGGGGTTAATATGCCTAAAGTTAAATTCAACCGGGCAGGCTGAAACGTTCGCCCTTACTAAATCCAAAGCGAGGGAGGGCGAGGAATTTAAAGTTTCAGTTGTTTTGAGTGGGATACTAGTAAAGAAATTTACAAATTCTTGAGCCACTTCTTTGTTATCGCAAATGAGACCGCTTGACGTCTGTAGTGTGTAATCAGAATTATGCTTTTTATTCCTGTTCGTTTCATTATTTATAATTTTCCAAACCGTCTTTATTTTATTGTCTGCTGATTTGACCTTGTTGCTAATGTATAAGGCTTTAGCTGCTTTACAAGCGTTCTTAAAAGTTCTAGAGTAAGTAGCAACATACTTATTAAAAGTTTCCGTGTTAATATAAGGCTTAAGGCCATACAGCTCGAAAAGTCTTTCCCTACTTTTCCTAAGTCCTTTAGTTGCCCAGTCACAAAATAAAAACTTAGGGCTGACACTTTTAGTGATCTTCTTAAAAGAATTATTGAACTCGGTTTGGACTACCGAAAAGAATTCATTATACATAATATTAACATTGTTCACTGTAAGGTTCTGATTACTTAATTTACAAGATAAAGTGCTATTAAATTTATTTAAATTACCTGATGATATTGGTCTGGATTGGATCTGCACTTTTTGTATTGGCATGTTGGACTCAAAACTTACAGTTTGACCACTGTGATCGGACGGGAGATAATTAACAACGGCTTTATCTAAATAGTCGCAGCAACAAAACACATTATCAATACATGTAGCAGTAGTCGTAGTTGTTCGGGTTGGTTCTACAAACACATTTGACAGATTGAACGATTTAAACAAATTTAATAATCTACTGGTATTTAAATTATTTTCTAAAATATTAATATTAAAGTCACCACAGATAATTACTGACCTATTACCAGTTGCAAGTTTTGCCAAAACATCTTCCATTACTGACTCAAATATAGAATAGTTTTGATAATGTGGGGGTCTGTAAACGCACACTATAACATGCTTATCTAGCTCAACACAAGACAGTTCAATGCTATGTTCAACTGATAGTTCAACTATGTCTTTACGAGGTTTGAATTTAATACAACTTTTAATTAGGATTAGTGAACCACCACGCAGCATTGACTTTCGATTAAAACAACTGGCCACACTATAATTGTCATAGTTAATTAACATTTCAGAATCTTTTAACCAATGCTCAGTTATACAAATAATGTCAAACTTTGTTTTTTCTAAAAACAACTCAATTTCCAATTGTTTGGAAGAAAAACCTTGAATATTTTGATGAAATAATTTCAAGGATTTCTGCTTAGCCCCTTTTCTACAGTTCACTATTTTATTGCTAGAAAATACCTTTTTGTTATTAAGTGTAACTATACTGTTATTGGTACCTTCTGTTGTCTTACAAACTAGTTTAAAATATCTGAGCTAACCACCTTAGCATTAGTACTATTACTAATTGTGGTGCTAATTATGGATGACTTCGACATACTAATTATGTCTGGGTTAATATTAAGTGCTAATAGCCTAGCTATTTTACGTCTAAAACTAATGGGCAGATACACAGTATCCCTAGTCGACCTTAACTTATCAACAAAAATGTTGGTATCAAAAAATATAAACTTGTCACTATGGTGACTAACTAAGAAATGCATGTAATTATTTAACATGTGAATGTATTTGTTTTGTCTGTTTGACAAGTGCTCAAAATATGGAAAAGCACACAAAATTATTTTCTTACAATTTAACTTCAATAGGTCGGTGACACTATCAGAGATATCATCTTTGATAACATTTAAACTATTACCTATAAGTACAGTAATAATGTCATTAGGATCATATTCATTCCTGGTTATTGAAGACATTATTTGTTTGTAGGAAGTCTGAGGCATGCAAAAGTTTTGTGAAGAATGACACAGGTTGTTGCTAAGTAATTTACCTAATCCTTTTCCAAAACTATCAGAAAACATAATAGAGCAGTAACAAACTTTACTACTACACGGGAGAGAACTAGCATCTGTCTGAAGTACTTGCAATGGACCTTGTTCAATATCTGGCGTATCTTGATGTGGAATAAAGACCTGAGCACTTCCTGACTGGGACGGGTCCTCCGTTCCCTCAGTTTGGAGAGTACCAAGATTGGATGTGCTTTCCAATGAGCAATGAGGGCCGCTGAGAGTCAGCGGGTCCACTCTGTCTGCATTGGAGTTGCACATGTCCACTAACTCATTTGCCGCCAGGATATGCTCCTGAATTTGTTTTTCAGACCGCACATACTTAGTATAAAGTGAATGTATCGACTCTTCAAGTACCTGAATTTCAGACTGTAAGCGTTGTGTGTCAATCTCATAAATGTTCTTACTGTCTTCTAATTTAATTTGATAATTATTTAATTTATTTATAAGAAAAACACGTTCTTTTCTTAGTATAATATTATTAGAACTGTGTTTTTGTTGTTTTCTAAATTTGTTGCATTTATTTATGATTCTATTTAGTTTTGCATATTTTTTAATTTTATTTTGACTTACTTTATAGCAGCTATTGTTATGTTTCATAATGGAATCTT
This sequence comes from Oligia latruncula, assembly GCA_948474745.1. Taxonomy (NCBI): domain Eukaryota; kingdom Metazoa; phylum Arthropoda; class Insecta; order Lepidoptera; family Noctuidae; genus Oligia; species Oligia latruncula. Next base: position 16,195,595 of record OX419689.1, on the reverse strand, counting down.
CAGTAAGATCTATTGTTATTAAGGGGTTGCAATTAGTGTTTAATAATTCATTATACAAGTTATTGGATTCCTTAGCCTGAGTACATTCTTTTTGTTTCTGTAATTTATTGATTCGAACATTTGCATGAATTAATTCTTCTTCTAGGTCCCTAACCCTACATAAAGCCTCCTCATATATATTACTGCAGTTGTTGAAACCATCCGTGACCACCCGCAGTTTGTCCCGTTCATCAACAACATCCAGGTATTGTTGATGTAGGTCTACCAGCTCTTGTTTTAAGCTAGTGTTTTTGAAAACGACCTTCTCGATTTCCTTCTCACTATCATCTATTTCCTGTAACAGCTGTTGACATTTGTTGTTTGAAACCTTAAGAGCTTCAGTGGTTGTTCTCAATTTAAGCTCCAACTCCTGAGCAGCAGCCTTACGGGTCATCACAGGCATGGTTTCAGGAATTAGTACTGAAAGTAGAATTAAAGGAACGGTGAGAACTAATAAGACAGACAAACAAAAAAGGAAAGCTAGAAATGAAAGGAAAAAAAAAAAAAAAAAAAAAAAAAAAAAAAAAATGGGAGAATTTAGTGTTGCTTTATAGAGAAATGAGGTAGGGAAGGCTCCTGAATCTAATCGAAATGCAACTAGATCAAATCAAGTACAAAGTTACATTTATTCTATTGACTTATAATTTTACTTTTCCTTAAGTGGGTAGGATGCCTAGATTAAAAAGTTTTTTTCCTAATTTTAGTTTTACAAACAGTTAACAATGCAATAAACGATAATCAACGTTCTTGTTGTTAAGTATTCAAATATATTATACCTACTATGGATCAATAATATACGATATTTCACTACTTTATTTTCGTTAAATAATTATGTACTTATATGTATTTTAAGGTGCCAAATCCACCAAGAAAAGTGATTCAAGGACTCAATGAAAGCGTGTTACAGAGTCTAAGATATGACTATGTGGTAATTAAATAATAAAAGTAACAATACTCCCCGTTTAAATCCGTGAGTCGAACATCAGCTGTTCGTAATAGGTTACCGGTAACGGTGGGCAACCAAACACTGCGTTTTATGAATATTTGCAGGAAAACAATAATCCTGAGTAATTATGCACTTATTTTACATTTAGTTACATTAAATCACCTTAATTACACTTAAAAATAATTAAAATTAATTTTTAAAATACGGAACAAAATTTTGACATGTTAGTCAGGCAGTGTTGCCAGCAAAAAAAAAAAAAAAAAACCGCCACTTTCGCGCTCAGTCCTGAGTGCTGCTGGCTGGGTGAGCGTGAGCGCTGGCGCTAGGCCCCGGGGGTGGGGCAAGACGGGTGCCGCACGCGGAGGCGTCTTTGAATCGATTTGGTTTTCCTATCACTGAATAGTGCTTGTGACGTCATAGTATGTAGTCAAAAAATGGCGCGCTTGGTTTTCATACAGATCGTGATACTTGCGTTAGGTATTTAGGTCTATCTATATCTGTGCTCGCCTCTATATATATTACATGGGATTTAAACATAACTGGCGAAATGTGGGTGCCTCTGGCCAAACCTTCGCGGAATACAGGCGTGTTATTAAACACAAACGAAAAGCTTCAAATAATAATTTTAAAGCTAATGATCGTGATGATGTGGGATGCATGAAGAAGCCTCCTCGTGTAGCGCAGTTTGTTCCGCCAGTTACTCAACTGAAACCTAACTCGGCGCATCCTGGACAGTCACACCCAACACTTTATTTGACTGGCAAATTCTTCCCTTGCGGTGGTAGGGCTAACGCCCGCCTGATTTGCGACCACCTTCCCACCGGAGTCAAGTAGCCTGCTGTGTTTCGTCGATGCGTGGGAGTTCCAGTGCCTCAGGCATCTTCTGGGCACGCCCGGTCCATCATAGACCTTATCCATCGCTTTCCATGAGGTGTGATCGAGGTCAAGAGCGGGCTCAATCAGCAATAAAAAAATGAAGAATGAAGAAAACAATGAAGTGCTAAAATATTAGGTAAAATTTTCCACTTTTCCACAAAACGTATCCTGGATTAGCACATATTAATTTTCATCCCAGTAAACTCGGTGACAATAGGTACCAAAAAGTTTTTATAATCTGCAAAAGTTGCTGACGTTCTTGAATTTGTAAAGACTGTTTTAAAATTGTAATAGTTATTCGCTTACCATATTTTAAGACTCAACTATTTCCTTTTCAACGGAAACTTTCTTAAATACCGTTTATCATACATATATATTTTGCTGCTGGCAATGATATTTACTACACGATTTACATCTAAGTAGGGAATAAATAAAAATAAAATAGATTTCATAAATTGCTGTTACACATTCGACATAATGGGGAAAGACTTCTCTATTTCACAAAATTCCACTGAGAAAAAACATAACCCTCCTTCTGGCGCAGTCGGGTAAAAATAGACTAGAATCATATTCTGGCACCATTTAGGGCGAATTTCACCAATGAAACTATGCACTATCAGCACATCTAAACTGAGTTAAAGAGCTGTCAGTGTCAATATTCCTCAACAAACGCGGTTTAGATGTACAGACGCCAGCACATCAAGCTACCCGAATCTGTAAAATTTTCCCAATAAACTTTGAACCCTTATGCTTAAGCGATAAAGTTGAAAATCTATTAAAGAAATTTGACAAATTGATGTGCTGTCATCTGTACTTACTGATCGTGTTCAATTTCATTGGTGAAACCAGCCCTTAGACTATTTAAAAAACCCAATTTTTGGTCAAGTTGTGTAACAGGAAAAATAGACTCACTATGTATGCAAAGTTGGAACAATACGGGCGGTTTGAGAACCACCAATTAGTCACTGGTCTAGCGCAGGATTAGTACTAATTGAGACTGCCAATAAGTAATGAATCCGGAACAAAACCTGCAACATTCAACCTAAAAGTTCAACCTTTAAAGTTGAATTCACATTGCATGAGCATTCATTGTTAATCTTCCTCCTTTTACAAAGCAACGGAATTTCGTGAAGTTCCCATGGGTTCTGAATACTTTCAAAAAGCTGTTGTTTCGTAATGTGAAAACCATTTCTGGTTCTAAACGGAAAGTGACAGTTCACTGAACGAAAGTAAAGTAAATCTCTGACAGATATTGGGAAGCGCGAATCAACATCCAATGTGGAATGTCGATTTAACTTTTGATGCTGGAGAGGAAACACGAGAAATGTATCAAGATGGTAATACATCTAAAGAAGTATCCTTTGAAATATTGGATTGAATAAATAGAAAATCACAATAAAACAAAACAATTGGTATTCACTGATGATGTTTACAAACATGTTCCCGTCACACGAAATGGGATGCCAAAAGAAATCCGCGGGCCATAATATTCACTTTAAAAAAAAAATAGTATGTATTGTCCTTGGTCCCAAAATGAACTAATATTTATTTACCTTAAGGTGAATACGCAGGGACCGCGTAGAATTTAAGGTTATTGCGCAGTGGTAGACCGCGAAATTCAAATTTTCTTAGGTTTTTTTCCTTATTTATTGAATGACTATTTCATGAAATCATGACATTTGAGGCCAATTCTAACTCAAGAAATTATATTGCTGATTCTAATGATAAAATGTTACACCACTGGACGTGTAGCCCGTCGTAGATATTAATTTAGGGCTGTGTAGGAATCTTTAATATTTTTTTTTGCTTTAAATCTTATTTGCTCTACTATTCCCACAGTAATAAGAAGATTGTGGAAGGTTTGCCTATAGAAAAGGATAAAATGTGGTATGAATATTTGTCGAAGCAGCTTTCGTTTGAATCCGGGCCATACCAGAGATAAAGATATAGGTACGCACGAAGCCATATCAAGCTATACATTTCCAGTATAAGCTGACTTGTCATTGTACGAAAGGTGACGACTAATAAACCAAGCACACAGTGCGAAAAAAAACATATTGTTTCGTTCAATTTCGATATCGTTCCAGGAATAATAGTCACGTGCGGCTTTCGGCAATCATGATTTGATATTCATTCTCCATCGAACACAGTACGTGGTTCGTGAGTACCTCGATCAAATTTTGGTAGACGTGGCAATGAAATTCGACTATTTTAATGAATATTCAAGTGTTCATAATTATATTTAAATTTTAATAGAACAACATTAATCCAATTAATTTTAACAACTGTTCGTATTTAATTTCATGGATTAGTGTGGAACTACACTTTAAAGAGGGTGGGAATATCCAGTCATCTTTGTAAAAGAATTAAATGCGTTCTAAAACAAGTCAAAAAAATAATAAACTATACAGTTGATGCAGCTTTAACGGCATACATCGCCACATGCAAATTACTCATAACACTGACGTCACGCAAAATCCTGCATCGCGCAAGCAGAGTTTACCGCGTAATTAGCATTAGGTACAACATCGTCGGGTAGTTGCCCACCAGACACAACACTTGTCTGTTCGGAAGATCCTCCCTTTCGTATGGAGGATGAGTAAATTTTACACCCTATTCCTCATACCGCTTTAGAGCCATAATCTCGTAATAAATTCGACATAAGTAAAACAGATAAATTTCCTGTGAAGTAATAGTTTTCCCACGTACACACGAGCAACGCCGCAAACAGAAGCTAGTAAGCAATGTATTGTAACTACATAGTGATTGAGTTTAGGTCGGCTCCGCCACGCTGTCCACCGCAACATTGGCCACGCCTGATGCACGTCCCACTAATCCGAAGATCCGAAGATCCCCACTTCCGGACACATGCGCACATGCGGCTACAGTGCCAGAACCAGATTAAAAATATTGCTATTGTATTACAATTGAAAGTAAATAGTCCAGACTTTGTACTAAGAATATGTTTTATTTCTGCCGAAGAAGAGCTTAAAGACGATTTCACAATATAACCAATGTTTTGTTTTAATAAAACGCAGTTTTTAATTAAAATTTCTCTATATAAGACTGTTGCTCTCAACACGATGCAGTTTCCAGCTTGTGACAATATTGATGTATTGATTTATCTACATAATATGGCTCTCCAACATACTGTAAAAATGTATAGAAAAAAAACTGAAAGAACAGCTGTTGTCTGCACCATTTTTAATCCGACAATGGTACGGTCTGCAACAAATTTGCATAAGCACAATAAAGTTGAAATTTCTGTGAACGATGGCGCACACCATCCCCACGCCCGCGCCGCAGGCCCGTACCTACATCTGTGTGTGTACACTGGCTAACGTCGAACGAAACAAAAATAATGATACCGTCGCTTTTTCACACGCGCGGCGTAATTAAGTATGACTTTGGTGGGTTCATACGATTGCTAAAATTCACATCTTCATAAGAAGTACCGCTAGCGGATAGCGTTGCGTATTGGATTATTAAACAAGTTGGCCTAGGTTCGAATCTCGAGATGAAACTTTAATTTATCTTTTCAACAATATTCTTATCTTTTTTATTATTATTCGATTAATTAATACACGAGAATAATAATGTAATATTTATTTTATTTGTATTATTATATTGTTATTGAAATACGGGATTAAAAAAAAAAAGAAGATTTTTAAGTGATTTCCAAAATTTTATTCGTTATAATTTTATAAATAAACTTTTAAAATAGTTTATTTTCTCATAAAAAACAATTTATTGAAGTAAAGCATGTGAACTACGACCATTAGACTTAAAATATTGTAAGTATCTTTAATAAAATAATATTGTTCTATAATTGCGGTTATAGCTTAAGTATTCATTTTCATTATGAAAAGAAGATTGAAACTATAAACCTCAAAATAATCCTTAATACGGTTAAGACACAATATTATTTTAATATTACTAAAATCAATTTGTAATTTATAACTTAATACGTTGTATAACCCCCATTATTATCCATGCTATCAAGTAAACGCTGGCGTATGGATCCTATAATATTTAAACATATTTCTGCATATTTCCTTGCAATGCAACTTCATCTGGTAACTGGTTGGTTAAAACCACTTGTTTCTTATTCACTGACCAGCTGGGGCCTTCCACTGTCGATCGCGTTCGACTGGCAAGGACCCTCTGACCTTTTGACCTTCCTACTCACAGTAGGTAGGTAATTTCTCTAAAACAAAAAAGGAATATTGTAAGGCTACTAGCAAAATAATAAAATATTATTAACTACCATTTTGAAAAAAATATATTTTGAAAATAGTTCAAATGTTACAAAATGATAAGATTATAATTTATACTTAATGCTATATTCATCATTCCAAAAGTAAATAAATAAACTCTTGGAAATATATATTTTTTCTTCTATTTAGACCCTATGGTAAATATAAAACGTTTAATAAAATAACTACAAGGATCAGCAGTTATACATTAATTAAATAAATGTTCGATAAAAGAATTAAATCATAATACTCACAGTCAGTCCGGTTTCATCAAATATTTGTGGTATAATATTAAGTCCACTTTTACGCAGCGCGATAATATCCGCTTTCATCTCAATATTTAAATTTGCTTGCGTTTCAAAATGAACAACACCTCTAATAGATTAAACACACTTCACTAACCCACAATATCAAATTATTATCAACCAACAAAGAACCACAACATTCTTTCGCGGTGAATGGTGCATCTGTCCACCTTATAATTTATTTATTAAGATTTCTGTGGGTATAATCATAAAGTTTTACGAACTATGTGAACAAGACGAACATGACACGGAACTATATTCAATAGCGTGATTATTCGAGTAATATGCGGGTGTGTGTGTCAAATTACTCATTAAAAGAAGGTCGTAAGTCACTAACTAAACTTCAAACTATAACTTTGCGATTTTGCTTAAGGACTTTTGGTCTATACTGTACATTCATCGAAACGGCACATCTTGTTGATGTTGTCTAGCGTCTCTAATTGTGACTCGATTGCGTCTGCAGTTTTCAACTCGCTTGCCACATCAAAGGTCGGAATCCACCAACAGACTGATATATGGCCACGCTATATCTTAGTCTTGTCCTGGTGTGGTGGTGCATTAAAATGGCCACCATTTCTACAACAACTTTCACCAGGATTGATTTATGTTTCGCTCATTTCAGTCTCGTACAATATTTACTTTTCCATCATCTTTATCGCTGATGGAATGTTACTTAGTCTACTCCCTCTGGGCCTTGCTACCACGCCACGTTGCTGGCTAGCTCTTACTTTTACCAAGGTATAAGCATTCTTATAATCCATACCGATTTAAGAGAAGAAGAAGAATTCTGGTAATAATCCTCATTCCAACTTTGAAAAGTACATTTTGAAGTTGAATATGACAAAAATGGGCCACAGTATAGAGGATCATAAAATATGCAAAAAAGTTTTCCGAATTTGCATACAAATGTAAGATATGTCTTTAAATCTTTTATCATAATCTGGATGGAAGTCCCTTAACTTAAAAAGTAACCGTGTTTAAAACTCTGAGAGCCACACTTTGGGATATAATGATACTATTTAGGAGATTACCAAAGTTTTTAAGAAGATGAGATGAATAAATAGGGATCTAAGACCGACGTCCTTTGTGGGTCACCGAAGTTTTATCATACAACTAGTAGTGTCTTTGTTTCATCTCATTGTTTTTTTTTTCAGTACAAAACAAAGCTCTTGGTTTAGACACGCACACGGCGAACGAGAGATGTTTTATGATTTGAGCAATAGACGCAAAATTATGAAAAAAGAAACGTTAATTTTGTTTTCAATTAGTGTTTATCTCTGTAAACAGATCAAGACACTTTTACATGTAAATTTTCTGTTGAATATTTCATAACTACATAGCATTTCCTAGATGACTGATTCATGAGAAGAAATGCTGAAACAAACTCAGGTCTTGGTGTCTATTAAAGTTCAAACATTCAATTATTAAGATTTAATGTGAGTCTAGCAATGCAGGGCCATATGTCTGGAAGGGCCGGTTGACGAAAGAGCCATTGCAGCTTTGAGTTGACTTGTCCTGACAGACGGTATGCTTGTATCAGTCTTCGTGGGGCTCAACCCTATTTCAGGGAGTCCAGCGACGTCTCACGACGCTACCAGATCTGCAGGACTATGGCGTAGGTCACAAAAAAAAATACTCAAAACCCTCCAGACAGTTATAAAGTTTTGTGTTTTAACTAGCCTGCTTGGACATGCATATTCACATTCACAGTCAATTTTCTCGCTTGGAATTGGTTTTAATAGTTCGTACGTATCTGAAAGCGAAAATAAAACTCCACTTCTATGACGGAAATTAAAAAATACACATCAAAAAGCTGCATTAAAAAGTTTTGAAGAGACTTTTAGCGATTTAACGTGAACTCTGCGTAGAGAGGTTCTACCTCTAGCTCTATGAATGTGGTCAACTTGCACTCTGGTGCTAATGGTTCACAGATGGAGTTGCGAGATAGTGTGTCTACAGGAAAATTTATTATGTTGTTGATGATTCTTTGATTTCTGTTTTGCCAGTATCAGTCGCATTATTCATTTTATTTTATTTCAGACAAAGTCCATTTCATTACATTACATTAAATTGATATAAAAAACATACAAATGCACAATAAAATAATACTAAAACATTAAAATCAAATAAATTATAAAATACACACACGTCATTCAAATCACATTAAATATAAAACACACACATAGGTATGAAAGAAAGAAATTTATTTTATTTGGGACACGCACTGGAAATACAAAAAAGAAATACATGCTACATACATAGTACCTTGTTAGGTTTTAAATGCTCCTTTTGTATTTCCTGTGACCAAAATTATTTTTTTTCTTTATACACTGTCATCGAAATGCCATCGAAACTTTTCGGTCTAGGTTTTTTGCCTCACATTAGAACTTTTCAGTCTTTTTCGAGAATCAAAACAGTCGATAAAAGGACGCTTATGTGATTTAATATTTCATTTTCTGTACTACACGCAAATGATATGCACTCATTTTGATTTAGTAACTTTGTAAAGAATTTTCCATATGCCCAGAATACGAGGAATTTTCTTTTTTTAAATAAATGAAAAACTTTTCCCGGTTATGATATCTGCGCGATAAAAAGCATTGTAGACTTTTTATTACTGCGGGATTCCGACCATATTAAGTTTTTTGTTTTATAAATAAAACAGCTTACTTACAGAACCATATTTTGTTTTTATGATGGATTTAAAATACCTACATACAGAGGGATTTTTGCAGCCAGTATTTTGTTTTATGCGTTTCTCATGAATATGGTTTTTAGGGTTCCATACCTAAAGGGTAAAACGGGACCCTATTACTAAGACTCCGCTGTCCGTTTGTCCGTCTGTCACCACGTATCTCATGAACCGTGATAGTTAAACAGTTGAAATTTTAAAGATGATGTATTTCAGTTGCCGCTATAACAACAAATACTAAAAACAGAATAAAATAAATATTTAAGGGGCTCCCATACAACAAACGTCTTTTTTTCGGCGTTTTTGCCTTGTGGTACGGAACCCTTCGTGTGCCTCGCACTTGGACAGTATGTTTGTTATGTCTTTATGTTTGTTATATGAAATGTTTTGTTTGATTAATTAACATTGTATAATTTTCACTGTTGGGTACACCTTTGTCTAACCCTACGCGGATTACAGGCTCATGTTACTGTTAGGCTGCATTATCATCATCATCATCATCATCATTCTGCTCAGCACCCATGGGGCCTCTCCCCATGACTTCCAGCTCTTTGGATCCAGCGCTAAAGTGGACCACTGGTCGTTTGTTTTGGCGGGATGTTAATTATTATGCAGTGTTCTGGGTATGCGGAATGGACAAATGACTTACAAAAAGTCCTAAGAAAGTGAATTGACATTTGAAGTTGACAATTGAAGTTCAGCCTAGTATTATGTCATTTTTATATGTATAAAGAATAAATCTGTTTAATACTAACTATAAAAGTTGAAACCATGTTTATAGAATTGAGTTGCTAATATACATATAATATAGTTCCTAATAATCTGTATCAGGATATTATGGAAATAAAAATGTAAAATGTTTCCCGGAAAATCTTCAAATTCGGGAAAAACTGAACGTCCTTTTTTGTATAAATTATTGAAATTTGTACAGGACAACATCTGTTGGGTAGCTAATGTCTATATTTTTGTAATACATTTGTCCAAATAAAATGTTTCGCGTATCCAAATATTTTGGAATGTATTAAATTTTTGTTGGCAGATTGATTTTTTTTATTTGATTTTGTGTCAGATTTAGTCGATGGCACCTTGAATATTTCGCAGGTCATAAGCCGTGAAAAATAAAATGTGTAAATTACCGACGTATCGCAACTTCTATACAGAACTAATTTTTAGGGTATATAAGCTTACAGACTTAGATAATATTAATAACACGTACATGTACCTATATAAAATAAGGGAGAAAAGAAAGGAAAAGTGCCCAAAAGGCTGGCAGCTTTGCCACTTTGATTCTTTGGCCGAAAATAAGGTTTGACTATTAAACACGGTAATTTTCAAACGAACAACTGAATTGTTTCTGTCGCCTGGCAAGAGACCCACACAATATTATAAACTCTTCAGATCATTATATAGCATCTTTCAGCACCTTAAACATTGATAAGACGTACAGGAAACGTATCCCCATACACTATTAATAGCCCTAAAGATAGTAGTAACATGCAATATTCAGAGGCTATCACGGTTTTCACGTTATTGCCTTCAAAAGAGCCGAACGAAAGGTTCGCGTAGCCGTTAGATCAGCTTGTGGCCTTAACTGGTAACATAAAGAATTGATGAAGACTGCGTGGCTATACGGTATTCCGGACATTATTGGGTATTTTTTTTCATAATATTTCGTTTTGAAATATAAGGAAGAATGGCACATGGGTACAAATATCCATACTTAGGTCACTCGTATCCGGCTCCAAGGACCATTAAATTTAAGGTCCAGTAGTAATCTATATCTATACTAGTAATAATAAAGCTGAAGAGTTTGTTTGTTTCAACGCGCTAATCTCTGAAACTCCCCGTCGGATTTGAAAAAATATTTTTACATTTGATAGCCTAATTCTTGAGGAGGGCTATCCAATTTAACATCAAGCAAAGTCAAAAAGAACTCTAAGTGATAACGAAGTAATAATGCGGCAGGCAATACGATGCGACGGGGTGGATCAGGGGAATAAAACCGATGGATGTTCTCGAATAAAATTTTATGTTAATAGAAAACAAACAGCTCATTTATCAAATTAAATTTCAGTCGACAACATCCATCGGTTTCTTACTAAACTTCAACTATATCCGACGATGCTGCACACTTATCTCTTTTGTTGACTGTACGTAACCCATACAGATAGCTGTTGAATCCTGAAAACTAACACCTAAGCGGTTATCTATTCAAAAAGAACAAATATATCTAAAAACAAAAACAATTCTAATAAATTTTTTCACCCACGCACTTTGGCTAGGTTCCAAACTCCAACTACACAATGTCATAAAATGATCTTTATGTCACTCGTAGCGACAATAATGCTACTAGACTTGCATTAGGTACTTATATGTTTAGAGGAACACTTTCCAATCTGGTTGTGACAGACGAATAAACAATTTTTCATATAAACGACACCTCAAGAGTGTGCTGAAGGAAATGGTTGTAGCGTAGGTACTTGAGAGGTCGGTGGGTGTTTAAACTGACTGGGTTTCAGTTTCGAACTTGGTTCGAATACATGACGTATAGTCTGTTTCAAAAGTATCTGATGAAAATGTAAACAAATGGATCTCAAAAAGTACTTGTGTATTTGTAGCGCCGCTTACAAATTGAGTGCTTTGTTTCGATTACTTGAATACTTAAACCCGAAATTCTAATTTCAAGTGACCTCAATTTTCATCGATTATAATTTAATAATGGTAATCACACGATAATTGTTAAAAGATAAAGTTTTGTTAACCTTAAGTATTATTATATGTTGTAGTTGTTTATTATCCCTTAATAAATAAGATATAAAGTCAAAACCTAAATAAAGGGGGCCTAAAAAGGCCCCTTTGGCAGAATCTTATAAGGATAACATTATAAATCATAATGGGCAGCGTATCAAATCCCATTGGTGAAGGATTTTTCAGTTATTTTTTTTTGTCTGTGCTAAAATACCAATCAATCCAATCCAAATCCAATCACAATCTCTTTGATTATACCTACGTAGTGCAGCTAAAAAAAGAAAAACACGGACTGTCTTCGCCATATTATGATTCTTAATGTTAACCTTTTATGATTCTGCCAAAGTGGCCATTTTAGGCCCCCAGATGTGTTCACAATTCACAATAATTCCGAGGCACTAATTTATTACGACCATTGTAGAGACATTGAGCCTATGGAACGCCTTCAATATATTGCTTTAGTTTAACTGAAAGTAAAGTACAAACACCGTAAAATGATTCTCCACATGAACAGAGATCGTGTGTGCTTTTACCTGTGAATGTATCAATGGCATAACATAGATAAATCCCTTGAGGTTACCCAAAACCAAGTCATGCGAATACAATCGAATTCCCTACCACTTTCAGCCAGCCGGGCAGCCCCAGCAATGCATAACATAAATTGCCAATATATCGAATTCCCAAACTAAAAGAACGCACTGTAATCTCGTTTCTTTACAAATATAGACCTGCCAATTCATATAATTTCCATTTACATAAACCCATCTAATTAAGACCTTTTCTAAACAAGGTCTATTCTGAAACAAAACACGTCATGTGCTGACTCGGCCGAGCCTACCCTAGCGTCACCCCACGTCAGGAGGGCTCCACGTCAGAAGGCTCCCGACGTCAGCATGGCATATAACGAGCGTGTCATTTAATTACTGTACACGACATTAGTCAGCATTAGTCGCTATACGATTGCGACTCAATTACCATCATGTTGACTATTAATTATTTTACTTCAGAACGTATTCGGTGATAAATGTTTTAAGACGGGATTGAGATAATGGACTGAATTCTGTTGTGTTTCTCTGTGATAAGATTGTTTAAGTGTAAAGGAAAGATCGATAGATCTACGAGGTTTATAATATAAACACAATCAGCCTATAATGTTCCCACTGCTGGGACACAGACCTCCTCTCAGTGAGAGGGAGTGAGCTGTAATTCACAACGCGGACCCAGGGCGGGTTGGCAATTTTCACATGTCTTCGAGTTTTTGGTTTAAGAACATGCCGGTTATATACGACATTATTAAGACTCAGACTGACTAGTAACTATTTTAGAGTCTCCCAGGCATTATCTCTTGCTTATTTTTGAAGTCAACATTAGTAGTCATCATTAGTTACAAGTCATAGATTGGCAATCAGAAATAAGTCATCAAAGTTCGTCATTATAACATCACGCTCTAGTTTTTTGGTTAAACAGGAATCATTCAAGTTAGGCTACTGATTAATGATAAATTAATGAGTAGCCTTGCTTCATAATAGATGTTTATGAAAGTCTTTGAGGCAGTTTTGTAGACACAAGCGGGAGGCAAAACAGGAGATGGATGCCACAACTTTAACTGCATAATAAAGAAGTTGCAAAAGACATTTAGTCACACCTGGCAGTGGCGAACTTTTACAAAGTGCATTAAGAGTAAGTTAAAACATGTGTGCAAAAGTCAAGCACACAATACGTACATAGTTTCCATGTATAAGAAGGAAACCGAAAGGAATCGTTTTGTATAGGAGCTCATTCGCTACTGACATCCGTTTAGTCTGGGCAGAAACATAATTGTGTTTTGTTTAGTCTGTGGAAACCAGACCATACATGGTCTGTCTAAATGATGTTAGCAATTATAGCTGACGCAAGAATGTTAATATAATACAGCAAGTTGTTTTACTTGTAGGTCAGCGCTGTTTGGAAACAATAATGGCTGAGTTGTCATAGTTATTGCAGACAAGGAATGTACACAGACTAGGGAAATATTGTTATTACAGAGAGCAGTGGTAGCCAAGGGGCAGCGGCCCCGACTTGTAGGCCGTGAGTTTGAACCCAGGAAGGCGCTTTGGTGATGAAATAATTTACACAAAGCAAAGCGCCTGTCTAGGTTTGAACCTACGACCTACAACTCGTAAGTCGCGGCCGTTACCACTGGACTAACACTGCTTAGCTAATATCACGGATATCTATGGCTAATATCTATCTTAACATGAAATCGCGAAGACAAAATCAGCTGTTCCCTACATTTATGTTCGCATAACTCGTCAAAATGTAGGGAACAGCTGAATTTTTTTTCGCGATTACAGCTTTGGTCCCTTAGTAAAAGTTGTTCATAATCATGCAGCTTTGGTCCCTTAGTACAAGTTGGTCATCAGTGAGAAGCCAGCATTGGGTACGTGTACAGTCAACAAAAGAGATAAGTATGCAGGATCGTCGGATATAGTTGAAGTTTAGTAAGAAACCGATGGATGTTGTCGACTGAAATTTAATTTGATAAATGAGCTGTTTGTTTTCTATTAATAAAATAAAATTTTATTTGAGAACATGGATGGACGGACGATGGATGTTCTCGAATAAAATTTTATTTTATTAATAGAAAACAAACAGCTCATTTATCAAATTAAACATTAGAAAACAGCCATAAGTTTGTTACTAAACTTCAACTATATCCGAAGATCCTGCATACTTATCTCGTTTGTTGACTGTACATGTTCATGTGCCCGGTGAGTCAGGTGAGTGCAACAGCGGTGCTATTCTGTAAAAATCTCACCGTGAAAACTAAGGTGAAGTTAACGTGGAGTGAGCTGTCAATAGTGTCAATTCCTAGCAGAAACAATCTCGCTTCACCTAAGTTTTCACGGTGAGATTTTTACAGAATCCACCAGCTTATACGTGAATTAAAAATATTGTATTACCTACATTTGTTACTTACTAACATAGTTTCTAAGTGTGTATTACTTACATCTTATGGTTCAAGGTCTAAAGTAAAGTATTTTTATTTTATAATGATGAGTACAGTGTCCCATTTTGGTTTGTCGCATGTTTTCAATTTCAACCTGTATACCTATTTCTCCCGTGTATGAAAATTTGTTTGAGACTAGATTTCCATCCATGCTATCTTCACAAGATGTTTGCCTAATCAACGAGGGTAAGCTTTCGGAAATTGGACACAGCCCGTGATAATAGTAATTATTTTTTGTACCTACCGTGTGTAGGTACACCAATTATCTATCGGAAATATTTGTTATTCATCAATTTTGTGCGAGCAATTCGTTAACCAATTAATTGTGTTTGTTGATACGTACATTTTATTAATAATTATAGATTCTGTTTATGAGTAATTCTTTTTAACCGACTTCAAAAAAGGAGGAGGTTCTCAATTCGACTGTGTTTTTTTTTGTTTGTTTTTTACGCGATATCTCCGGCAATTTAAAAAAAAAAACTGTTTTTAATGGATAGGGTATGCGGATGCCCCAGGGGTGGTCCCATATTAATTTATTAAACTTTGCTTGTGTAGTTTTTGAGTTAGTTTCAGTAATAAGAATTTTTGCCACTTACAACCCGGTCACGATATCTGTGCACCTGACCTCGTGACGTCATATCGGCGGTCTGGGTACGGTGTGGAAAAAAGTTTTTTCGAGAAATGTGTGTGTATCGGCAACGAAGAATGCTAACCGTACTGTCGCACCGGGGAGTGCGCGGAGAGGTGACAGGGGAAGCGGGAGAGGCGCCGCATTCCAGCGAGGTGCACAGATAATATATTGTGACCGGGTTGTAGTTTATATTGATGATGTCATAATAACTTCCTGTCACTACTATTTACATAGCAAGTAGTGTTATACGAGTTTGTGTGGGATAAGTACAACTTAAAAGTGAAAAATTTAAGTAAATTTTTACTAAAAAAACAAATAACACTACGTGTCTTAGAAGTCGGTTTTTTTTTGTAAAAGAGTTTTTACTCAGTCTAGTCCGCGTGAAATTTCTTGTCGTATCGCATCACCTGCCTTATTAATTTATTCAGTCTTCTTCGATCATCGTATCTACATACGCATCGTACGTAGGTAGGTATGTACTCGATTTCTAAGCAGATTAGTACAAACGTATTGGTTTTATAGAATTCAATGTTTCTCTTTCACCTATCTTATAGAAGGATAGAATATACTAGGTGGTATGTTATAATTAAGTTTTAAGGTCTTATGTTTGTTTAGTTTATTGTGAATTTAGTTTTTATTAGGTAGTATAGTTAGTAACTAGAAAATATGGATAAATCAATCTGCTAAGCCTCTCCCCAACCATGATGGGATTGGCTTCCAGTTTAACAGGATGGAGCTGAATACCATTATTTTACATGGAGCGACTGCCTGTCTGACATCCACAACCCAGTTACTGGGTAAGGTAACGCGATACCCCGTGGTAGGACTGGTTGTGGTCAGACTTTTTGGGCTTGTGACTACAAGTAACGAGTGTCAAAGATCTACAATGACAGTCGGGACCATAGACTATACACTTATAAACTGATGAGACCAACGTTTAAACGAGCTTTCCGAGACACGGAGGGGTCTCGACATGTAATGGATGGTTACCCATCCTCGGACCGGCCACGGCAAGCGTAGCTCTACCTTCGATCGATCCGTGCAGCTGTTATTACTTAGCCTCACTAGAAAGTATGTGTATGTGTGTGTGTGTGTGTGTATATAGACTTAACTATCGAATTACGGCAACCTGTAAAGATAGAATTAAGGTGATGTTGTAATAAATAATACTTAATAAATAAATAATACTTTATGCGACTCTAAAATTAACAGTAACAGCAATACGTTCCTGTTATTTTGTTTTTAATTCTCATTGAGACTTACAATAGGTATTAAAAACAATATAATATTCTTTTAAAGTTTTCTTCAAGTCTTGTTTC
Organism: Oligia latruncula; assembly: GCA_948474745.1. Classification (NCBI taxonomy): domain Eukaryota; kingdom Metazoa; phylum Arthropoda; class Insecta; order Lepidoptera; family Noctuidae; genus Oligia; species Oligia latruncula. The sequence continues at coordinate 16,178,794 of OX419689.1, read as the reverse complement.
AAACCAGGAGTTGTGTATTTTTACTAAACTTTTCATTCATTTAAAACGAAGTGTTCTCTTGAGTTATGCGCTGCCATTTCATTTTAAAAACGCAGCGAGCGTTGTTTTTTGCAATTCAGGTTTTATTTGTTTACACTGTTTTGTTAAAAACGTCTTGCATTTTTCATTGAATAATTAATTAATTTTACAAATATTTAAATTAATTTTAATGGTTTTTGTAACAAATATTATTTGGATATTACTGAATACCTCATGAGGGGCCCGTGGCTAAATAATAACAGCCGCACAGGTCGATCGATCAGGTCAAGCTACGCTTGTCGCGGTTGGTCTGTGGATGGGTGACCATCTTTACATAACGAGACCCCTCCGTGACTCGGAAAGCACGTTAAGCCGTTGGTCCTGGCTGTCATTCGCGGATCTTTGACAGTGAAGTCGTTACCGGTAGTCAAAAGCCCGAAAGTCTGACAACCAGTCTTACCAAGGGGTATCGTATTACCCAGTAACTGGGTTGTGGAGGTCAGATAGTCAGTCGCTCCATGTAAAATACTGGTATTCAGCTGCATCTGGTTAGAATGGAAGCCGACCCCAACATAGTTGGGAAAATCCAGGCGGATGATGACTTCGTGCTAGATTAAAACAAACTGCCAAATTGGAATTGACATTGCAGGCTTCTAAACAATGTCGAGCTAATAAAAATATCCAATTGAAAATTTCAATATTTGTATTTGACTCAATATTTCAATTTACAGTAAGGCAAATAGTAAATTATTCACCGAGGTGAGAAAGTGACCGATTACTAACGAGGGTGTAGTTTAAGGACCGAGGCTCAACCGATCATTTTGCACTTCGTGATAAAAAGTTTTTGTCTTTTGGCATTATTCTATATTTAATTACGTTAGCTACTGAATCGCCCTAAATAAAAAAAATGGCACGTTAACAATGGACTTTCATACACTTTTTCTGCCTGCTCAGCATGTTAAAAATGGATTTCGACCCGAAAATTTGTACAACAGTAATGACGTATTTTCTGCCTCAATTTAAAAAAGTAATAAGATACTTTTCGAGCAGTTAAATAATAAAAAAATGTTTTTTTTTTCATTGCAAAATGGACCTGCTCTTTCATGACACGAAGTAAATACGTAATATGAACAGAATTTGTACCAAAATATTTTCTTATAAACTAAGTTGCGTCTTGTTTGAGTTACAAGTGTAACTCTGTAGACACGTAGTACTTACAGAAAGTTGGTAGAGAAACAAGTAGGCTGGCTTAATTGACGAAATGCGTAGCGCTAGCGTAATGTTAGCCATGTGGTGTCTTGTCTTGGCTTTAGAAGTGCGTACATGGCAAATAACTTCTTCTCACGAATAATGTGTGTGCCAGGACAGTAAGACAGCTGCAAAGACAATTGTATATTTCGTATAACGAAGTTCTGCTGTTTCTAAGTCTGTGTGTGTGTATGATGGTTAGGTTAGGATACTGAACAACTACTTTGCTTTAATAATTTAATTTATAAAGAAAATAAAAATAATAATGTAAACGCGCCGCGCCGCGTACGCCGTTTTTTTTTGTTTGTTTAAACTGTAATAGACTTACGCACGATTTAAAGTACATACTGATAAAGAAACCCCATTTTTTTGACATATCAAAAAGTGTTCGTAAAATAGTTTTAATGTTCTAAACACTCACCTTTACGCAAAATACGCGCATTGACGTGGAGTTGCGGACACCAGCCCATATCACCTATTACCACTCACCTCATGGTGGGTCTTAAAACTCTCGACACGTAATTAATTTATTCGTCGTACACGTCAGCTATTTTTATGTGAAGGCAATGATGCTCGTTGTGGGGCGTTGGATGGAAGTAAAAAACAATACCGGTTCCCCAAAAAAAATTACATATAATAGCTAATTAAAACCTAATGTAATTACAGAAAATATTAAAGTGACATTCTTCTTGTCATAATCTAAACTTTTTCGTTAGCTATTCTAGAATTATTTTTTTTATAAATACATAGAGGTCCATTTGGGGACATCGCACGCGCAAATTGTAACCTTGTATACATTTATTTTACACTTAAAATATTGATATTTTGAAGCACTATCTAATGAACCAACGTCTCTAATCTAATGAATCAACTTTCTGGTAACTTCTATGGAAGCTTCTGTAAAAATGAATCCATCCATGCCAAAAAAATATTTACAGGTTCTATTTCCGTCGATATTATTGTTCACCTCGATACAGAACAATACAAAAGCCTAAACAAAAAAAAAACAAAAGAATATTTATAATATCAAATCGCTCAAAGCTTCGAACAAAGGCTACATGTGCGTTATCTGAAAGGATCTAATAAATTACGAGAGGGCTCGTGTGAGAGGCCTTTCACACCGCTGCTTAATCTCTTATCAGTTGTAATCGGTAGTTTGATGGAGATCAGAACCGTGGGCTATCTCTGATCGGCGATGTTGTCCAAATTGCTTACTAAAATGTAGGTAGGTACTGTGGAGGTTAGGGGGAAATAATACAAATAAGACCACTTTAAGACTTTAGGAGAATAATTATAATATAAAAAGGCAACGATACAACTTCGCGGTTAAGATATGAATCACTGCTTCTAGAATCAAACGCCATCATAATCATATTTGACATATGTTTAAACCAACGAATCGAATCATATTTCTAGCCAGTCCTTATTGCTAAAGGCTAGCACACATAGGCACTACACGAGCTACGCCCCACTTTGAATTAAAGTATTGGCCTAGCTCGCATTAAAATACAAGACTTTAATTCTAACGATTCGAAAATTTAAACGTTCCTACCTATTATTAATCCTATAAGGAAAAAACTACCTAACGCCCGAAGTTAACACTGTGAGGTCCAGCTTTTTCTAAAAGCAGGGCTCAAGTCAGGACAAACGAAACACTTAACTAACACTCCCTTAAGTGCCAGGTAAGTCTACATTTAAGAGTGCTAAAATGCATCAACACAAACTAACGTTGTCATGCCTGAACCTCGTCATAACAAAACGAGCGGAAAAGATGTGACTTGGCCTCCTTCGATAACAAATGATGTGAAAGTTCACATCGGCCTGGATGAGGCTTATCGTGTTAACTGAACTTAACTTCAGATCCTTTTACTCCATCGGACGGTATCAGCCAGAGGGAACGAAAAGTTATGAGGCCAATGTTCAAAAATCTAATAAGTGGCTGAACTCCATTATATTCAAAAGATACTCCGCGTTTATAATAACTATACCATTTACAAAAAACTGTGGGTGCTCCAACCCAAGCTGAACCAGTTGTGTCAACTCAACACACTTTGCAAAGGCTATGCCCCGTTAGCAAAGTTGGTTTCAACTTAAGCTGATCACTCCCCCCTCTAGAGAGTGACAACAGTTTTTATACAACCCTCTTCCTCCTATAACGCGCAATACTATTTTCTGGAGTTCACTCACACTAAACATGGCCTATGTAATTTAGAAAATGAAGACGAAGTTTTTTTTCAATCCCTCAAGCTTCATGGAGCCGTGAGACCTTAAGCCTCACGCTCCCAGCTGCGTCCGAAGTATCTTCCCAGCATATGAAACACACATACAAACACATGTTAATAACTTTATCACAATATTCACTAAAATAATGTTCTATTGATGTTTACAATAACTAAATGACATACCAAAAGTCAAAGTCTGTCACAGTCTATCTAACATCACAGCCTATCAAATGTTACAGTGTAACGAATGTCGTAGACCAACAAATATCACAGACTAATAAATATCATAGCTTAACAAATATTACAGACTAACAAATGTTACAGTCCAACAAAATTACTCTGTGACATGACGCGTACCAAACATAAATGGAAAAACAATGGTTTATTTAAATTTTAACATGGAAAGTTTTTATCTTTATTCTTCCATTTCCATTTAAAATGTATATGTTTTAAAAATGAAAAATCCTTAGACAAATGATCATTATTTTTAACCGACTGCGTCAGAAGGAAAGTTATGTTTTTAGCAAATGTTTTTATGAATTTATATTTATTTGTAAAACATTTTAAAATTGAACATTTTGTTCTAGCATTTCTAGTATATTGGAATCCTTTTCTCTTGCGTGCTTTTTTAATATTAGATGTTGCATAATGAGAATTATTTTTATTAAACTTAGGGATAACTACATGATGAATGCTTGGGAATGTTTTAACATTATTAATGACCAGATTAATACAATTATCTTCTGCGCCCGCATCTGTAGAAGAACTAAAAGAGCTTTTAAAATGCACAGAAATGTCTTTCACCTCTACGTCTTCATCTCCACTTACATCCAACTTAAAAACATCTTCATCTAACCCTACTTCATCATCCACTTTACTATTCTCAACTGACAACATGATCATTTGAGCATCACCCTTTTCATTTGTAAAATGGTTATTTTCCTTTGTTTCGGAAATATTTATTGATAAATTATTTTCATTAAAATGATCATCATCGATGTTAATTATATCAGTTTGCACATCGTGATCAAATTGCTCTTCCTTCGGTTCTGAAACATAGCTAGATACATTAGTTATAACTGGAATGGACTGACCCGATTCCTCGATTTCTTCCTCGTGTTCGCACTCGAACACTTCCACCACCTCCTCAGCCTCTGCGGGGCTGCATACTTGGCTGCTGCGCTCGTCTTCAACTTCTTCAACATCTACCTCTTCACTGCACTCTTGGCTGCTGCGCTCGACTTCAACTTCTTCAACATCTGCTTCTACACTACATAATACAGAAGCATCATCATCAACATTTAAAACATTATTTTGTCCGCATTCTTCAGACGGAACCTTTAACATCTCCTCTTTCCTCGCTTTATAAAATGCTTCGTGACATCTGCACGGGAACTCCTCACGAAAGCCATCGCATATCTCCTCAAATGACATATCCTCACGGTACATCCACTTAAAACAAGCCAGAGCTGCTCCTTGGAGATAAGCCTGCATTATTAATGCCCAATCACTTTCACGCCATCCATAAAGTGTGGCAATCGCTCTGTATTGTTCAAAAAATTTTTCCAGGCACATATTAGTTCCTGAGAAAAGCGCATACATCTTGCTTTCTTTATAAAATAATATTTTAACCACTTAGCTTTTAATTTTCCGGCGACGATTCTGCGCCTGTTCTATACTCACTCCAACGCAAATTTAAACTAAGGGGAGTTTACTCTGCAATCGCATATAAAATAATCCTTGACTTTTCCGTCAAATAAACTCAGCTTGGCTTGCACATAGAAAATTCACTTCATCTGAAATCAATCCATTAAACGATGAATTGCGTAGGTTCGTTCGGCGCCTCCACCAAATGTGGAGGTTAGGGGGAAATAATACAAATAAGACCACTTTAAGACTTTAGGAGAATAATTATAATATAAAAAGGCAACGATACAACTTCGCGGTTAAGATATGAATCACTGCTTCTAGAATCAAACGCCATCATAATCATATTTGACATATGTTTAAACCAACGAATCGAATCATATTTCTAGCCAGTCCTTATTGCTAAAGGCTAGCACACATAGGCACTACAGTACTGTCTGGTTTTCTGGAATCTAGGATGTTTAGACTTACTGGGTTGGTTATTTCTTTTCGAGTAAGTCTCATTTCTTACGAAATGTTTGGGAAAAGTTTATTGCCATTTCTGACTTTTCTAGTATAGTACCTCAGTTGGTCCTATAGAGTTTTTTGGTTCTTATAAGAAACAGGATCGATTGGTATCAAAAACAGTTTTTGTAAAAACTGCTCTTTTTGTTGCTGACTGTACCTACATTTTTTCAAAATGAATGTTTTCAAGTAAGAAGGAGAGTTTAATAAACAGTAAAACAGCAATACTGCAAGTAGTATATTAATTGTGAAAATAAAGATGGTTATTAATGATTTCATAAACCTATTTTTTTATTAAACTTCATCGTACGCATATACTTAACAATAAAAATAAAATAAGTATTTTAAGTCCAGTTTATCCACGAGCAAATATTTGAAAGGTAAAGTAAGGTAATAAAATTGTGTCTCATAACATTATTGCGCAGGACTGCCTTTTTTTCCCGCAAAGAATTCCATTAGTAATGTGATACCTACCTACTTTGCTGTGAAATATGAATATCTTGGACATAACAGCATCCTATATTCTTCACGTCAGCGTCATAGTGTCCACTGGGCAACAGTCTCCACATGGACCCACCATGTGGAGCCTGTTGATGACTTAGGATGGACGGTTCCGCCCAGACGGGCCCAGGAAGAGGTGGCGAGACGAACTAGACGCTTACCGTAAGGGTTGGATCGAGGTGGCGCTAGAATAATTAAATAATGGCCTGGAAGGATTTGGGGGAGACCTTTGCACAGCAGTGGGACAGTGTAGGGTAACATAAAAAAAAACAATCCCACTGGGGGTAAATAACAGCAATGATCACCTAGTTAACCCCGTGTGGATTCTTCATCATCATCATTTCAGCCGAAAGACGTCAACTGCTGGAGATAGGCCTCCCCCAAGCACCTCCACTTCGACCGGTTCTGTGCTTCTCGCATCCAACGGGTTCCTGCGGCCTTCACAAGGTCGTCGGACCACCTTGTGGGAGGCCTTCCAACGCCAGAAGCTTTCGGCCCCATCGGCCATCTGTAGATTCTTCAGGATGTTTTTATTCTGAAAATGGGTGAGTCTGCCCAACAGTAAGTTATGTCAGGCTAAATATATTCAGGGCGTAAAACAGCAATCTAAGGACAGGTAGGTTCTAATAGGAGTAGTATAAAGTTTAAGTTTTTTTTTTCACGTAGAAATATATAGCTGATTTAATATGACAAATTTTCTAAAATCTGTTCAGAGTTTCAGTTTTAAAGACTTCACAAAATAAATCGAGAAACTTTACGTATTAATTTAGAAGGCCTAAACCCTACTAATGAGCTCAAGCCTTCAAATGAAGTGTACCTATCCTTAAAAGTTAAAAAGAAACATAAAAAAAAATAAACTCGTAGACATTTAAAATTATTCCACTTCATTTTCCCCCACGCCTAAACGTTCCCGTGTAAACAAAAATCAAGCACTCAGACTGAAAAATTGTCGGGTTTTTGTTCGTGTAAAATTAAATTAATCCAGCCATTGGGTTGCAATGTACCGTGCCGCCAATTTAAGGCTACAATATCAATATTTTTTTTACTGACTGAATTTAACTCGCCTTTTTACAATTACAATTAAATAGTTGCAATCTGCTCCGATAAAGGTGTCAATAAACTTTGTGGCAGGATTCAAGAGAAATACAATATTTAGGTGTGGTTTCGAACTTTCGAATACCAAGTCTTTGTCAGTATTACCAACTTTAGGAACGTAGAGCAATTCTTAGAAACAACTAGTCGTTAAAGGCTATAAATAGACAAAAGTGGGAATAGAATAGGAAGGTGCCTTATAATATGGGACAATACTGGCTTTTGATATTCATATTTTGCGATAGTTATTTGTTTTCAGGGTCGAGCAACGTATTGACTCTGGATTAGCTATAGGCTCGCCCCCTATTGCATGGTGAAATGTGGGGCTACTGTAGGTACACCTCTGCTTAAGGCACGAAGATATGATAGGACATTTGTTTTGCTGTGGCAGGTACCTTGTAACGAACATTTTAACACCTCATCATTATATAAAGGTAAACATCGGTCCTATTACAGAATTCTATGCATATTTATAAGGAGATTTAACCGTTAAACCACGTAACCACGTAGGACACTTCCTATTCTAAACTACTGACTGTATATTACGTTCATAAAGAACCTCTCATTAGTTAGTTTGCGAAGAGCTTCTGTTAGGAGCATGCGGTAACGCAGTAGGTAGCAATAAAAATTGGCCCTCATCCTAAGTACCAGTTAGATTGAAATTGGACCCATTAAACTGAAAACATTTAATTACCTACCATTTTTTTACGTCGTCTAAGTACGAGTCTCACACTTGCGTTTGATCATTCCCACTTCTTGAAACCGTAATTCAATATAACATAACATCACACCGATATACCCCAAAGGGTTGAGCAGCGGTGCAGAGGCAGGAGCAGCATCCACATTTCGCCGTATGAGTATAATTCATATCATGGTAAAAAAAAACAGTGGCACTCTGGGAGTGCCGACGGAAGTGAATAAAAAAAACACAAAGAGAATACTAACTTTGCCATCACTCACTGACATATCGGATTTACATTAAAACCGAGTACATCCCGAGGACAGCTGAACACATCCGAAGCGGGTAATTTTTTTAATCGTCTTATGAACAAAACACGCGCGGTTTCGTTTACGGTAACAGTGGCTCGAGTTCAATGGTTTTTTCCCATCTCGAAAAATGCCCAACGCGCCTACAAAAGTTTTCACTTCAATAATAATATGCCAGCTAGGGGTAGCTGGTGCCCTGAGATAGTGAACTGGGGTCGCGGCAGGCTGCCACGTAGGAGATGGCGGGACGGGTTGGATAGGTTCTGTCAAAACTGGAAGGAGGACGCTCGGGCTCGCGAAAGATGGAAGTAGTGGGGGAGGCTTTTGCCCAGGAGTGGGACCGCGTAGGCTCGTAAAAAGTCATGCCCATGTCATGCCCATGGTGCAAATTTAAGAAACTGTTACTGTACTATAAGGAGCATTGGTGGCTTAGGCGGGTTTTACATATTGACCCATCAGCGCTGACCATCGGCGTGCGGTCAGCGCGACTCTAAAACCCGCCTTAAATGTAACGGCACCGACTTACGACTAACAGATCGTGGGTTCGAACTTCGAACCCAGGCAGGCGCTTTACTTTATGTAAACTATTTCATCACCACTGCTCTCAAAACGGTGAAGGAAAACATCGTGAGGAAGCCGGCATGTCCTAGAACCAAAAAAAATTAAGTCATGTGACATCTACCAATCCGCACTGGGCCCGCGTGTTATTTTTTTTTTTTTTTTTCGATGCAATGTGCGTTTTGTTTGTGCAGAATAAACATTTTTTCTTTCTTTCTTTTTCTTTCACTCCCTTTCGAAGAAATTACGCCTGTGTCCCAGCAGTGATAACATTATAAGCTGATTATTATGCTATGTACAGTCAACAAAAGAGATGAGTATGCAGGATCGTCGGATATAGTTGAAGTTTAGTAAGAAATCGATGAATGTTGTCGACTATTTAATTTGTTAAATGAGCTGTTTGTTTTCTATTTATAAAATTAAATTTCATTCGAGAACATCCATCATTTTCTTACTAAATTTCAACTAAGTATATCCGACGATCCTGCATACTTATCTCTTTTGTTGACTGTACCTACTGTATTATAATCAACGCATATTCGGTGAATATCAACACATAGTTGTACCACACAAAGTAACGTTTGTTCAAATATTATTTAAGAAGGTGTATGTAGAACAAATAGCAGTTGTCATGTGATGCGATACTCTTGTGGACAAAAGCGTGAGTTTGTGAGTCATTATTTTTAATATTATGTAAATAATTATCCACTCAAACGTCCCGCACCCCGGGGGTTACGTCATCGATACGAACCTATGTACTTGCAACATTTTTTTCGAAGCGTCGCGGGGCGCCCTCGCCACTTATACACGACTCGTACCTACCGAAAAAATTCTATGGACCGCTGTTAAACTAATTTTCACGGTGAGATGGTTACAGAATCGCACTGCAGCAGTGCGAGTCTGTAACCATCTCACCTTGAAAATTTAGCTGAAGTGAGCGTGGAGTGAACGGTCAATAGTGTCAATTCCTAGCAAAAACAAACTCACATCACCTTAGTTTTCACGGTGAGATTATTACAGAATCGACCGGCTGTTTCTTCAAGTGGATAGACCAGGGTAGATTACAAAACTTGTTTCGTAACGTTAGGAGACTTCGAATTTTTTCAATAATTGTTTATTTTTAATGTTTGTTTACATTACGACAATTAAAAATTAAAATAATATTATTTCAAAATCGAAAGTTGGTCCGTTCATGGATGACCATCTTTACATACCAAGACCCCTCCGTGCCTCGGATAGCACGTTAAGCCGTTGGTCCCGGCTGTCATTTGTGGATCTTTGACAGTCGTTACGGGTCATCAGAAGCCTGAAAGTCTGACAACCAGTCTTACCAAGGGGTATCGTGTTACCCAGTAACTGGGTTGTGGAGGTCAGATAGGCAGTCGCTCCATGTAAAATACTGGTACTCAGCTGTATCCGATTTGAATGGAAGCCAACCCAAACATAGTTGGGAATAGGCTAGGCAGATGATGAATTATGTGGGGTGTGGATACAATATCTACTGGAAGTTTTGATGACTTTATTTTACTATGTAGGGTGCCCATGCTGATATCGATAGGCTGCTCAGAAAACGAATAAAATAAATAATATATCGGCCTTTATATTTATTTATTTAATACTTCAAGCACGTAAATGTACAGAGGCGGACTTAATGGAAATTATATATAAAATTTATTTATTGTATTATTATTATTAAAGGTCTTTAAAATGCGGCCAAGTGCGAGTGGGGCTTGCACATAAAGGGTTCCGTATTGCTGTACCTAGAATATTGAATACTATACATTTTTCACCTTTTAATTTGAAACTTTATTACCTATATTTTTTGATAAAGCGGCCAAAGTTGTACATACTCAGTGACAATTTCAAGTGTCTACCTATTACGGTTCAAAAGATACAGCCCTGTGACAGACGAACTGACGGACAGCGGAGCTTTAGTAACGGGGTCCCGGTGGAAAAAGAAAAGAAAAAAAGAAAAATTGTTTATTCTGCATAAAAAAAAAACGCACATTACAAATAAAAATAAGACATAAAAATATACACATACAACGAAGTCAAAAGCCTCGTTCTTATGCATATAAAATGTTAAATATTTTTTTTTTCGAGAAAACGTAGTAGGTAGTATCCTCCGACCAGACGGGTGTTGTGTCTGGCGGGCAGCTGCCCGATGATTCATGTCGGGCCGTTGTATCTATGCTAGTTGCGCGGTAAACTCTGCTTGCGCGATGCAGGATTTTGCGTGACGCGTTGTTCGCATGTGGCGTTGTAGATACCGCTACACACTCGTTCTGTACAGAACCTTAAAAATCAGTGCTATTGTTATTTCCACAAATACCATTTCTGTTATTGCCGCGAATTTCAATTTACAACTCGAAATTAATTTCTCAACCATCACCCCTTAATTTACTTAGTTCTAAACAATGTTATGCAAACGCCTGCTTCGTAATACATTACTCTCGAATTAGATCGGTATCATCAGGGCCACAGTGGGTAAGGATCGATGAATATTTATATCAAGGTAGTCTTTGGAATACTCGTATTGCTCGCCAGACTGATATTAATTACTACTACTACGGCTAATTAATGACTTGTGAGGTTTGAGATAACTTTATTCTCATATGAATACAAAAATTCACTTACATGAGACTATTAAAACTCTAACATAAATCGATATTCTTGAGAGTTTTACATAAACTATTTCCGACCTTCTCGATTTTGAAGTACCGTGTTTGAACGTTGCGTTGAACGCTTGGAAAATGGGTATGTCCCAATACGGACCGTGCGTTCAAAGTTTTGCTAACTTTTTCAATAATGCTAGTCACTCTGAAATCAACTTGATAACCATTAAAATAAAGTTGATATTTGTTTATCTTGTACTAAATGAATTTGAAACAGTTTTGAATAGACTTTGGTATAAGGGGACTCCGTAGGCCACTGAATGACCTCAGGGAAGACGTCGCACAGTGGTCATGTGCTGCCTTGCACACTTGCACAGTTAGTTTTCGGGGAGACCCCTTTACAGTCTCCCCAGAGATAATCCCTAATAGGCGTTGCACAGAGGGGGCTCCGGATTGGTCTTTTGAGAGATGGTGACCACCGGGGTGGTTTTAGTGAGGCAAAAATCGCACATTCCCTGGTTTTATCCCCGAAGACCGGGCACCTTTTGTAGGATTCAGCGTGAAAAAAAAAGAGGTGTCTTGTATACAGTACAGAGTAGCAGGGTATCTATGCCCGCTGTATACTCAGGGTATGTCTATGACTAAAGTAGATAAAACTATAAATCCAACAAGATAACGTAATTTATTAGTTCTCCTACAAAAAACCTAATAGGTACTTAACTACACTCATCAATATTCTATGTACCGACCACATACATTTTTATAAAAATCTATTCTAAATATCTAACAAAATTAATCGACCCAATTTTAGTTCCAGTTTTTCCGAACTAGCATATCGAAAAGCTAATAGAATTTACGGAGCCTATTTCCAAGCAGAAACGTTAAAAGCTTCGTTGATATCCAAACGTAATCCAATGCACTATTCTGACAAAAAAAAAAATCGGTACAGCAACGGCAAAACTTAGCCTAACTATTCATAGATCAACGTATAATATTTTCTTGTACCGTTATCTGTAATTTGACCATTAGATCATACATATCACTTCAGTGCTGTTGCGGGAAATCCAATAAACAAATAACTATACTTTATCTATAAAGTGCGCTGGCCTACTCGAGTAAAAACGATAGCGAAAACAACACAAAAATAAAGTAAAAAAAAAACATCAAAGCATACTGATAGACAGCCGTCAATCCCTCTTGAATTGGCGCAAACAGATTCAAAAAGGGAACGTTTCCCTATTGGCATAGCAAACATTCTTCCAAAAAAAACTTTAACCGTCACTTTTACACCGAAAGTGATAAAATTATATCCAATTTCTCGTGTACACAGGCCGGGCCGGTCTCTGGCCGCACGGAGCGCTGCCTTTGCACGCACGATTAACTTTTTTATTAATACCCATTGGCTATGGAACTAAAGCTTTGACGTGATATCACTCACAGGGAGATGAACGCGCTAATCCACTTTGGTAACTTCATATTGTTGCTATATTAAGTATTTTCCTCGAAGTGTGTTCGTGAAAATTATGAAAGCTGAGAAAGGGTGGAAAGCGTGCTCATTCCCAGGCTATGAAACGAAGTAGTAAAGAGTTGAGCACCGTCTAGTAATATTAAGAGGACAATAACAATTTTGGAGGAGTTAAAGAAGACCTTGAAACAGAGTAATAAACTAAGAAAACATAACAAAGAGCCAAAACAACGTTTTAATGTTGGCAACGGAATTCTAAAATCTACGACAGAAATATTGTGTGAATTATTGTAATTGGCAAGGAGCTACAACTTTGTAGAAGAAAAAACCTCGCCTTTTTGCGATTAAGAACAACAGCTTTCCAGCATCAAGATTACCATTAAAAGTCTTGAGTTAACTGAACACTAAACAGGACAATCAAAAAGTTTCGTAAAATCTTTCAGCCCAATAAGTGGCTTTTAAGAGAAGCCTAAACAAATTGTACGAACTTTTCTCCACAGAAATAGCGTATTATCATAATTTCCAATGGCAAAAAGTTTTTGGCGAAAATACGGATTATCACGGAACGGTTTTGGAAACATGAATAATCCAATAAAATGGATAATAACTCTGTTGGGTGAGGTAGGTCACGATCGTTCGCGTAATCTTTGAGAAGTATTGGCCCTTGTGTTGAATATTAAATGGTTTCTGACTTTTTCTTTGGGTTTTTCCGGCTTTTCTCGGCATTTATTTTTCCTCTTGCACGTTGGTTTAGGAGTCGCAAGTGTTACTGCTGAGCACGAGGTCCAGGGTTCGATTACGAGGTTAGGCAAACTGTTATAATAATTAATAATAGGTAATACGGGCTGGTAATTGAGGGGCCCGTGGCTAAATAATAACAGCCGCACAGGTCGATCGATCAGGTTAAGCTACGCTTGCCGCGGTTGGTCTGTGGATGGGTGACCATTTTTACATACCGTGACCTCTCCGTGCCTCGGAAAGCACGTTAAGCCGTTGGTCCCGGATGTCATTCATGGATCTTTGACAGTCGTTACGGGTAGTCAGAAGCCCGAATGTCTGACAACCAGTCTCACCAAGGGGTATCGTATTACCCAGTCACTGGCCTTGGAGGTCAGATAGGCAGTTGCTCCATGTAAAATACTGGTGTTCAGCTGCATCCGGTTAGACTGAAAGCCGACCCCAACATAGTTGGGAAAAGGCTAGGCAGATGATGAGGTAATACGCGCTGGTGTCCGCAACTCCACGTCAATGCGCGTATTTTGCGCCAGCAACGCCTTGATTTTACTAACCATTTCACGTAGGGTACCTGGGTTACCGAAGTACTTTGCCCTGTACGTGGCGACCACCAGGCAGTTTAGAAGCACATGTGCCGCTGTCTCGTGCCTCCATGCAGGCCCGGTTCGGCAGGACCCTCGTACTTCCCGAGCTCTTTCCGACATCTTCCGAGCTCTGGTCATCATTTTCTTCGTCATGGTAAGAACACAAGTAAACATGAAGTATTCGTTTTGACGTTCAAAAGTGCCTTTAATGTGCCTATTTGAAATAAATGATTTGACTTTGACACACAGACTGTCTGATAAAGGCAAAGTGTTATTTGGTTCTTCTATCAGAATTTTTTCAGTAGCAACCCGAAGTCTGAATATTTGGCCGGTTGATGGCAATAGGCTCGCCCCCTATTACATTTTTAAACATAACTGGCGAAATGTGAATGTACTATAGGTACTAACTACCACCTTAAGTAAAAGGGGCGCATCTGAGGAAAGGGAATAGAGAAGAGTGAACCGTAATGGATGCGCTTTTTATGTTTAGTAAGGTGTATTTTTCTTTAAATTTTTGGCCGATATTCGTCCTTTTCGTTTACTGCGGCAGCATAGGTACACCTCTGCCTTACCCTTCAGGGATTATAGACGTGATGTTTATGTGTTACTTCTATTTATACAAGTTGAGATTACGATTTTACACATTTTGTTGCTCTCTTAATACTTACTTTTGCTATTGTAATTATTGTATTACGATATTAAGTAGTTATGTTTGTCATTAGGTGCTTAGACAAGTAATAAAGTGTAATGATTACAATTTATATGTGACCATTTAGTTCATGTCGCTACGTTTTGTGAGGAAGTAGGTACCGTTTGGATAAAAATCTTTGGCGAAATGTAAGGGGCTTATTAGTCGACTGGCATGAAAATTCATGCGAGTCGACTCGCCGGAATCGGAAAAATCGTCAAGTTAATTAATAATAATAATAATTTATTTAATCACAAAAAAAAGCTTTACATACTGGTTTCGAGTAACACTGGACCCCACACTAGGATACCCTGTGTCGTGAAGTCCAGTCTCTTTCATCACAATGCTTGGATTAGCTGTAGTTTGTTCAGACTAATAAATAAGTACATATAGGTAATAAGTAGATTCAGCTTACGGAAATAGTTGTGTGCATGTTATGAAAAAAAATAATGAAAGGGGTGTTTATGTTGAGTATAGTGTGTAGTGTAAGTGTAATGGGAGTGTTGTGAGAGAGTGAGTGTTATGTTTTATTTTAATTTTTAAATTATAATTATCATACAATCATTCTGATTTTTATTGTGAAAAGAAAGTTTTTAGATTCATGATCTTTTTCTATCGTATCAAGCGTATTATATCCTGAAAAATATCATATTATTATATTTTTCTGATTTTGTTTACTGTAGTCTGTCATAATTATACTTTTATTGCTTCTAAAACTTATTTTTTTTGCGTTTAGGTCCTGTAATCCCATTATGATAAAAGTATGTACAGTTTTATAATATTTAACTTTTATCACTTTTGTGCGCCAGTGTCCTTTTTCTATTCTTTATTGCCTAAGATTCAAAATGTAGGTGTCATAACAAGCTAACAGTCGGTTACAGACTCTGAAAGAACGAATGTTTCGGGTATTATTAATTTGCAAATTAGGCAGGTACACGAGATGTCTTATTTTATAATAATAATAATAATATAATAATATTCCACAACTATCACACAACGCCGTCTAGTCTCAAGCTAAGCAGAGCTTGTGTTATGAGTACTAGACAACTGATAAACATACTTATATATTTCTAAATACATACATATATAGATAAGTTACACCCAGACACAGAACAAATGATCATGCTCATCACACAAACATTTGTCCTGGGTGGGAATCGAACCCACGACCTCCGGCATAGCAGTCATAGTCACTGACCACTAGACCAACAGGGCAGTCACAGTCGGTACAGATAGTGTTACACATCCCTCCCTTAGCATTAGCAGAATCTGCCGATAATGTCCCCACTGCTGGGACACAGGCCTCTTCTGCTTGAAAGGGAGTAGTCTGCTATCTACCACGCGGGTCCAGTGCGGGTTGGTAGATGTCACATGTCTCCGAAATTTTTGTTCTAGGATATGCCGGTTTCCTTACGATGTTATCCATTACCGTTTTGAGAGCAGTGGGTGGTGCTGAAATATCGCAGTTTATTTAGGGTCAGCTTAGTATCCTTCCATATATCTCTATCATTTTCGTACTTACCTTTTTTTTGTGAATACCATTCGTCCATCATGCCATTAATTGTGTTACATGCCATTAAAAGAGATGAAAAAATTTACTAATTACATAAAAAATCCTATAAATTATTTGGTAAATACACAAACGGTTGAAATAAATATTACACGGTCCATAGCTATTTTACGACCAATTACCGCTGGCAAGTTTTAATCAAGCTTTTTTTGCTGTCGTTTCGTTCAGTTCCGCACAACAGCGGGTGGCGAAGTGGCAAATGAGTTCATTGTTTGCCCCACCACTATTTTTTGCGACCCACACGGCTAACAGGGTGTTTTGTCATTGTGTAAATATGTTAGTACGTTCAACACTGGGAAACTGGCGATTAATTGTGATACCCACATAATATTGGATAGGAAGAAGTAGATACCTATATTTATTTATTTATTAAAACTTTATGCACACGTAAAAAAATATTGTATTTACAAGGCGTCAAACCTTAGGGTGATTTAGAGACAAAAATTGGCAGGTGCAACGTACGAGAAAAACGCTCGGAAATAACTATAAAATACAAGAATTAATACTAATACATACTAAACGTAAAAGCAGTGGTGGCCAAGTGGTAACGGCCGCGACTTACGAGTTGTAGGTCGTGGGTTTGAACACAGACAGACGCTTTACTTTGTGTAAATTATTTCAAGATGCTCTCAAAACGGTGTAGGAAAACATCGTGAGGAAACCGGTATGTCCTAGAACCAAAAATTCGAAGACATGTGACATCTACCAACCCGCACTGGGCCCGCCTGGTGGATTACGGCCCACTCCCTCTCACCGAGATGAGGCAGCAGTGGGAACATTATAGGCTGGTTATGAATACCTATATGTAAATATAAACAAATTAAACTTGGTCAGAAGAAATAACGATCGGTAGAGGAGAAAACGAATCCAGCAAATCAGCCATTTCCATGTAGGAAGTTCAAACATGTGGAATGGTGGTCTGACTCATCTACAGTCATGTTACAGTACTGTGAGCTAAAAAGATGCGTCCTAACCAAAAGCTATCGTCGTGCGTGCGCGATCTACGCAGGGAATTTTTGATTCATATAATATTTACTAAGCATACGCGTGACTGCTCTAGATGTCGGATTGTCGGTACCGATAACTGTTTTGATACTGCCATACTGTGTATCTGATAGTGTTACTAGACTATTTGCTAACTAATCTGTGTAGTGCAACATTAAACAAATGAGGGCTGTTATAATAAACATTAGGCCACGTGGACTTGCTGCAGTTTTAAATATAAACCGTTGGGATTTGGATGTAAGATAATCTTAGAATTTGTTGGAGTGGTAGTTTTATGACAAAATCATTGTGTATTTCAAAAAAATACTAATATAATCTGCTAGAGCTACGGTTTCCTAGAAAAGCCGTGGGCGCCACATTACGGACGCTGAGACGATTCTCATGAAAATGATGGTAGCGGGGTTAGACTTTACGTTGTCCAAAAATGCTCTCTGGAAAACACACCAACTTAATTTAAAAAAAAATATGTGGTGTCTAGGAAACCGTAGCTCATGAGGCATTTTCTGCAAAGGTTTTCCAAGCTTTTTACTAAAGTTTTGGTAGACTTCCAATGAAAATTATGAACTTAATTTTTAACAGAATGGCAAAAGGTTATGGCAAAAGAAATTATGAACAGAATGGCAAAAGTACTAGTAAAACAGAAGTGAGATTTTTATGAGTAAAGAACTTTTGAAAATTCGCTTTGCCAAAATATGATAAATTGTTTTTTATTTCTCCCTGCATCTTATTTCGGTTTATTCCGATCTGATCCCTTGATCCCCCGATACCCCCCCCCCCCCCCCTGGATCCCCTGCTAGTTATTCTTCTGTTTTAATCTCTATCTTATCCACTTTATCTGGGTCTGATCCCATCACATCGCATTCCGGTTTTGAGTAATGACCATAATTATTTATATCTAATAGATTGTTGGTTAATGGCTAAATAATGCATGGTGTATCAAAGGTTAAAATCTACGCTTGCCGAGGTCGGTTCCTGGATTCATGAATGGTGCCCATTCATGACATGTCGAGGACCCTCCGTGTTTCGGAAAGCACGTTGAGCCGTTGATTGTGGAGATAATTCGTGGATCTTTGACAGTCGTGACGGGTAGTCAGAAGCCCGAAATTCTGACAAGCAGCTTTAGCAAGGGGTATCGTGTTTGCCAGTAACCCGGCTGTGAAGGTCAGATAGGGAGTCGCTCCATGTAAAAAATACTGGTATTCAGCTGCATCCGGTTAGATTGGAAGCCAACCTTCCCAGAATTCGATCGTTATCAGCGACACTATCGAATGGTGTATTGTTACAGTGTTTTTTTTTTCAAAATCAACGGGTTCGATTCCTGGCTAGAAATATTGATTTTTCAAAAATCCAATGATGCAGTTTTAGTTTTCATCAAAATCGAGCCTGCGACTCCTTTGAGTACTTTTCGCTATTGCTTATAGTTTCGGATTTGGCCATCCACGCCCACTTGGAAAATTCACCCTGTATTATACTAATAATAAAAAGACTAAATGGTTAACTCGTGGAATTAAATTATGTAGTCAAAAACAGAGACAGCTCCTCGGGTTTTAAAGACTTAATCCTATTTCAAACAATAAAACTGTTTCTAAGAAATATTCCACACTTTATAGGAAAATAATAAAATTAACCCAGGGAGCCCAAAATAACCATTATAAATGCTTTACAAAACAAATCAAAAGCAGCCTGGCAAGTAATAAACAAATCAATATTTTGTTTGCCCGAGAACCAATATTATCTAAACAAAAGATAATGTAAATTGAACGCACCCCATGGTTATAACAAATTTATTTAATAAATATTTTATTGAGGCTTGTAAACAATCAACAAACGAATTGTACATACGTCGGCAAAAGAACTGGTTAGTGAAAATCTGACGTCGCGTCGCAGTCATTATTTATGTTGCCTGTTGCAGATGATGACATGATTAAAATAATTAACAGCCTTAAGAATACGAAGACTGTCCGATACATATCGTCGTTGGTCCGATACGATGGCATATCAACTAAAGTGATAAAATGTGTCATCATCATCATCATCATCAGCCTATAGCAGTCCACTGCTGGACATAGGCCTCCCCTAATGAGCGCCATAGCGCCCTGTCTTCAGCTTGACGCATCCAGCATCTGCCTGCAGTCTTTCGCAGATCGTCATCCCACCTGGCCGGAGGGCGTCCCACACTACGTTTGCCGAGTCGCGGTCTCCACTCAAGAACTCCTTAATAAAATGTGTGAAGGAAGTTATAGCGCCACCACTATCACATGTAATCAATCTATGTATTGCTGATGGTATATTCCCAAATAATTTAAAGGAAGTAATTATTGAGCCCATTTTTAAAAGAAATGACAGAAATATGTTAAAAATTTAGACCAATTACAAAAAATTCCCGTAGTTTTAAAAATAATTGAGAAAATGTTTTTTTATGCTTATTTCGAAAAAACTAAAACTTATGTCCTTCCCCGAGATACAATCTGTCTCTCTGCCAAATTTTATCGAAATCCGTTCAGTGGTTTAGGCGTGAAAAGGTAACATACAGACAGACAGAAAGACAGAGTTACTTTCGAATTTATAATATTAGTATGGATAGCCAAGGAGGTTGTTTAGAGTTCTTTAATTCTTAATCGTTCAGTACGTAATCAAATTATGCTTAATTTGTTAAAATTAATATTAATTAATGAATTTTGGTACTGAGTCACTGAAATTTATGATTAACTAGCTGACCCGGCAAACGTTGTTTTGCCATATAAATTATTTCTAGCTGCCCGGCGTTACTTCGTTCGCGTGGTGTCCTACCCTTTACCCTACCCTACCTTACCCTACTCCTACCCTACTTCTACCCTACTCCTAACCTACTCCTACTCTACTCCTTTGTGTAAATAAAAGTATTAAATATATTAAAAAATCTATAAAACCGGATATAAAGTATCTTATGTCCGTCTCCTGGTTCTAAGCTACCTCCCCACCAATTTTCAGCCAAATCGGTTCAGCCGTTCTTGAGTTATAAATAGTGTAACTAACATGACCTTCTTTTATATATATCGATTTGTATATTCAATAAACAGACAAAATTAAAGCTTCGTCCAAATATGGAGATGTTTACTTAAACTAAAACAGATTCGTGGGGAATTATCACATGCTAACAAAATGATTGGGCGCGGATAACAGTGGGTGCATATTATTATGACTTTGTACAAATATTGTAAGAAGCAGCACATGACTTGATTATACTGTGTTTGGTTACCCGATTGTATTGTTTGTGAACGTACTAGTTTTATTTGCTTTTAATGGAAATTCGATTGCCTTTTTTTTTTGTTTTTCGGTCCTTGGAATGCGCGCTAACAAAATGATTGAGCGCGCATAACAGTGACCCGCATAATTTTATGACTTTGTACAAATATTACAAGACGCAGCACATGACTTGATTACACTGTGTTTGGATGGTTGTATTGTTTGTGTACGCATTAAGTTTTAATTAAAAGTAAATGATTTTAATGGAAATTCGATTGACTTTTCTTTTTAGGGTTCCGTACCAAAATGGTGAAAACGGAACCCTTATGGTGAGACTAAGTCTGTCTGTCTGTCTGTCACAGCTGGATATCTCAAGAACTACTAATGCTATCAACTTGAAGTTATTTTGAGTAGTTTTAGATGACGTTCGCCCAACTATTTTGCAAATAAGAAAGAAATAAAAATATATGTATATTTTTTGCAACAGGGACTGAAAGGGGGTCTGAAAAATTCGAAGTGGGGCTACTAGGGCACGTGGGGTATCATATGAAAGAGCGCAGCTTGCACATTCTAATATTATTTTTTTTTTAAATACCGTTCCCCCCCTTATCTCCGAAGTTTACAAAGAGAAAAATCTGAAATTATTCTGTGATAGAAGTTTATGTAAAGATTACAGGAAAAATAAAACGAAGTATCTAAATAGCACACTTTTCAGAAATCATCAACAACAGTTACATTAGTTCCACTATCGGTCAAGAGATGGCGCTGTCATAAAACTTCAATATTCCACACCGCAGTGCACATTGATAAAATTATCTGATGAATATAGGCCTCGCCGATGAAAATTTAAAATCATATGATGATACGAAACCTTCGGTGCGCGAGTCCGACTCGCTCTTGCCTGGTTTTTTTTTTGTTTTGTCGGTCCGCGAAATGCGCGTCCCGCTCAGCACCTTAATATTCTTTAGTTTTCCCAATATTTGTTAGTTTTTCTGACGGTGAGCCGCAAACGGGTAGTACACAAAAATGGTAGTTATGGTTAGGTACGCTCAATTTGGAAGGGTCCTATGTGGGCCTAGCTTGCCTCAAGATTTGTCTTAGTCTTGAGGCAAAGTAGGCCTAGTATTAGTATCCCTTTTAAGGTTGCGAAGGACCAAAAGCAATAAATTCAAGTAAAATGAAGGAACTAAGTAAAAGGCCTTTGTTTACTTACGGAATATCCGTTTTGGTTTAACATTTTGTACCTACTTCTCCAATAAATAAAAAAAGGAAGTAAAAAAAAACTACAAACTAATACCTACAGAGAAGATCGCCATCTCTTTTTATCTAGTCTCCTATCGCAGGTATGCTGAAAGATATTTAAAAATAAGCATCACTTTTGTGAGTATTTTTCCGTTATCTAAAAATAAGCATCACTTTTGTGCGTATTTTTCCGTTCCTTTCACAGATATAAATAGACCTAGATAACGCAAGTATCACGAACAGTATGAAAACCAAACGTGCCATTTTTAACTACCTACTATGACGTCACAAGCTCGTGCTGAGCTCACACTTGCCCAGCCAGCAGTACACAGGACTGAGCGCGAAAGTGGCGGCTTACGATTTTTGAACGTAAGCTCGTGCGATTTATGGCATGCGAAGTAGTTGCTCTTGCGTTATCTAGGTGGATCTACTCCTACACCACTCCTACCCTACTCCTACATTACTCCTACCTTACTCCTACCCTACTTCTACCCTTCTTCTACCCTACTCCCATAGATATATAAAAATTTTCTCTCTCTTGCGTAAGAACCATCCTCGTACTACAAGGAATATTCTAAAAAAAGAATTAGCGAAATCGGTTCAGCTGTTCTCGAGATTTGCGCTTAGCAACACATTCAGCGATTCATTTTTTTAATTAGAACAAGTGAGATCTAAGAAAACAAATAATTTTTCCTATGAATAAAGAAGAAAGATCATGGTCGATACAAAATTAACCCACCTTAAAAAAAATATAAAAATGAGTAAGTATAAAAAGATGGCATAGGTACTTCCGAACGCCAACCTTACAGTCTAACATATAAAAATTGCTATGAAAATTCGTTCAGGGACAATAGTTATGTAGGTACAGACACCAGCACGTCAAGCTACCCGAAACTGTCAAATTTACCCAATCAACTTTGAACCTTATGTTTCAGCGATAAAGTTGACAATCTATTAAAGAAATTTGACAGATGGTAGTAGCTTGATGTGCTGGCGTCTGTACAAGAATATAGCTACAATATTGAGAAATAACCCATCATCGAACAACTGGGATTTTTTCTCTCTCTTGTTTGACCACTGAACATCGAACCAGTGAGAATTAAAACTTGATTGTTTTGTTGGATCAATAGTATTGTTAAACAAAATAGAGTAGACTTATATAGAGTAGGGTAGACTATGGTAAATTCCAACTCTACATACTGTTGATGATTAAAACATAGATTTTAAAAGATGAGTTTAAGTAGGTATAGTCCAGGACACAAAAAATAACAAAAATTTTTACATAACTTTTATTCAAATACCACTTACAATCGATCGCCGGCCACGTGCGGCACCCATTTCACCCCACCCCCGGGGCCTAGCGCCAGCGCTCACGCTCAATATAAACCAATACCTTAAGATAATATGCATACCAAACATTGTCGAGGCTCAGTAGCCGTGGCTTGGACACCCACGGTGAAGCGAAGAGGAACCCGAGGAGGGGCCGCTCGTCAGGGCTTTTGCCGATAAGCCGACGACGTAGCGGCCTACAAGTAGGTTACGGTGCCGGTTGGGCGTAATCGCAACTGAGACGGGCCGCGATGTTGTATGGGAGGCATCGTGGCTGAGGGTTGCAGGCCGCGGCGGGAGAGGAATGCGGTGCGCCGCTCTCCTTACCTTCCGCGGCCTTGACGGGGTCGCCACCATCTGATGGCGGACGCGGTGGGGCCGCAGGGGAGGAGGAGTGTTGGTATGACGTTGGCCGCTCTCCCTATCCTCTGCGGCCGAAAATTGGCAGGCGGCGGGGCCATTGACCTGATCCGTCGCAGGGGGACTAAGGGTGCCCAGATACGGAGTCGTCTGGCGCCCATGTGCTGGTTTGGTCCTTAGGGTGGTCACGGCGTACTATGTGTTCTGGTGTGCCGCTGATGGGGATTATTCCCCAGAGGAGGGTCCGCCGGTAACGGACAGCCGCGGCGGGTTCACGGATGAGTGTTAACGCGTGCCCATGTTCCCGCCGTAAGCGGCAGAGGAGGACACCGTGGAGTTTTAGTGGGTTAGAGTAACATAACTGTACTATCTTCCCGTGTGAGCATTTCTCCACGATAAAAAAAAAAAAAGCCTAGGATATCAATATCTTTGAGAAAAGGTCAGTAAAACACGATTGTTCTCTACTCAATCAAACGGTATCGGCCAATGGGTATTTATAAACGTAGTGAGTAGCATAAAATGTAAATGTTTTCATAATAACCGTGTGATGAGAGCCGGTACGAATAGCAGCGGCGCTATGTTTCATATAAACATAATAACAGCCGCACAGGTCGATCGATCAGGTTAAGCTAGGCTTGCCGCGGTTGGTCTGTGGATGGGTGACCATCTTTACATACCGTGACCCCTCCGTGCCTCGGAAAGCACGTTAAGCCGTTGGTCCCGGCTGGCATTCTTGGATCTTTGACAGTCGTTACGGGTAGTCAGAAGCCCGAAGGTCTGACAACCAGTCTTATCAAGGGGTATCGTATTACCCAGTAATTCGGTTGTGGAGGTCATATACGCAGTTGCTCCATGTAAAATACTGGTATTCAGCTGCATCCGGTTAGACTGGAAGCCGACCCCAACATAGTTGGGAAAAGGCTAGGCAGACGATTATATGTATGTGTTTGATGAAGTATTAACTTTTATTTTGTATGGATTTTCGTAGATTGCAGCGTTTCATTTGGTAAAAGAAACAACACTATCAATCCTGTATTTCCCGAAGGATTTAGGCCGATTTGTGCCATTAGAAAACCCACATTTCACCAAAAATCCCATGTAATAGGTGACGAACCTATTGTCATCAACCGGACACAAATTCGGACTCCGGGCTAGTAGAAAAATCAAATAGCATTTTGCCCGACCCGGGAATTTAATCCAGGACCTCACACTCCGCAGTGGGGCCTATGACCAACGAGCCAGGCTTTATTGTTTACTTAGGTTAATGGACATTGAGTAACGTAACAAAACTAAACTTCGATTTCCGGTTTGTGTAGTTTCTAACCACATATCACAATCCCGGGATAGCCCCGGGATCCTGGGATTACGCGTCTATAATCCCGTAATCCCGGGATTGAAAACCTTGCTCGGGTTTCTATTCTCTAATGCAGACACATAAGAACTAACACTATAATCACACTAGGAAACACGCTCAGTATGCAAATCCACCTTTCAAGACAAAGTTAAAAATCAAGATGTGATCACGAAATAATTACTTAGTTATTTCTGAGGTACTTAATCTAAGATAATATTATGTACACTAATACTAATAACACTCATTATAGAAAAGTTTAAATCTAAAACTATCACAACGTACTCATGTGCTGAGAGGTCTCAAACTTTTACCTTTAAATAATATACTTCTCATCTGTCAGTCAAAAGCTTAGCGTTCTTTCTGACTTTTTTTGTTTTTGCTCGGCTCTTGACCTAGAATTTTAAAAGTTCAGTCGACACTGTATTTACTCCCAACTAATCTACTCTTTGCTCATACTCTCAGAATATCCTAATTGATTTGGGCCAATTATTAAAATAGCCTAGAAGAGCGACGATACTAACCTAAATGTTAAGTTAGTGGCTTAGGGCGGGCTTATCACTACCTTATCTTCAAGTGAGAGTGGAGTATTGCAGCCACCTTTGGGATGGCTCAGCGAAATACCAACTTGCCGCGCTTGACTCGGTGGAACGCAGAGCTAAGAGGCTCATTGGCGACGTAGAACTGGTGGATGCCAAGTTTCACAGCTTGGCTCATCGCCGCAAGGTTGCCTGCTTGTCGGTCTTCTACAGATTGTACTTCGGTGAGTGTGCCTAAGAACTCCACGACCTCATTCCACCGGCCCCCTTCTACCTTCGGACATCCAGACGCACTGCAAGTTACCATCCCTGCCTAGTTGCTATTCCACCAATTCGCACTAAGCGTTTTAAAATGTCCTGTATAATGCGCACAGCAAAAGAGTGGAACTCTCTACCTGCGTCTGTGTTTTCGAGCACATACAACCCGAATCTCTTCAAAGTAAGAGTGAACAGGCTTCTTCTGGGTAAGCTCATTCCGTCATCGACTTTGCCTCTGTGACCTCTGACCTAGACTAGAGGCAAGAGCAAACCCATTACGATTAAAAAAAAAGCGTAATCTCACACAGTAACCTTTTCATTTTGACAGTTCAAAAACATTCATTGCGTTATTTACGTTGTTGATCACACGTGTGACATTTTTCGAACATATGAAGCAATGGATTTGCAATATCCGTCAAAATGATTCAGATTGTCATTGAAAGTGTTTTACGCAATTAGAATGCTGAGTCTATTCGAGCCAATAAACAACTAGCAAATCCAAAGAGAGGTAAATTCGCACTAGTGCGACTTTTACACTGTGCGAGTATGCACCTACGCCGCTCCGCTATCACAGTATAACCTAGTTGACTGGCTAATGTTTTTACCAAAACCCTCAAAAATATTCTCATAATATAGTTCGTGACGATACGATACCAGAAGTGTATTTCTGGTTCAGTAACACAAAGTTAATCAACGACCCCTATCGTAAAGTTTTAGAACTAATGGGGTTTTGAATGACAGCAAAAAAGGGCCAAACACAAGCTGTTAGCTGCGATGGGATTTAGCTTTTCAAGTGTCAGTAGTTATAGAATTCATTCGTACCTAAGTCTGTTGTTAAAATTATTGCTTGCAGAAAAAAAGATCCAATATGTTAACGTGTTAGAATTTTCCATTATCCTACTAAGTTGCAGAAAAATCACTCAAAATAACTTCACAAAAATATATGTTACGTTCGACAAGCATAGACGCGTAAATCCACACTACAAGAAGAAATCATGTCAGTGTCAGCTAAGCTAAGTAAGCTTTTCAAGTAACGTCAAAACATAAGCCGTGTCGCGACGACGGGTAAATACCTAAAACTACTGTCACATAGCCACATTAGATAAAATACTTATAAATACTACAGCGACACCTACCAACCACTAGTGCCGTCGCGGTTCGCGTGCGCCTCATTCATTAAAACAATCTGAACCGAAGAAGAATTATTAATTATAATGGCTCCCGGTGTTGCTCAAAATTCTGAGACGATAATTAATGATTTGACCATCGCAAATGGGAACATCATTAATGATTCGACCATCGCGAATGGGAATTCGATCATCACGAATGGGAATTTGACCATCACGAATGGGAATTTGCCCATCGCGAATGGTAACGGGAGTGTTAAGGAGTTGGTGGAAACTGTGAAGGCGTGTCCTGTAGAGTTACCATGCTCGAAGGTGAAGTCCGTCAGGAGGGTCACCAGGCCTAAAGTGCTGAAAAATTTGGAGAGTCATGACTACTTGTATGACCGGCTTTATGATACAACCTGTCCTAGGGCGGTGAGTGGATTTGATTTGTTTTTATTTTATATCGGGATTCTTATGATCTTCCGTAACGTCTTTTACATGAAGTAATTTTGGGCCCTACGACTTGACTATGTTTTTTTTCTAATAGCAACTTTTTTACATAAAAAAAAAACAACCGACTTCCAAACAAGACACTACAAAGTGAAAAATAACATAAATTTCGGAAGTCGGTGGCAAACAACGTAAATGTGAAGTCAACGACACCGACATCCGAAATTAATGTTATTTTTCACTTTGTAGTATCTTTTTTGGAAGTCGGCTGTTTTTTTTATGTAAAAAAGTTTTTATTTTTCACGTATAAATTGTACTTACCCTACACAAATTCGTATAACACTATTTGCTATGTAAATACCAGTGACAGGAAGTTATTATAACATCATCAATATAAACTAAGTGGCAAAAATACGTATTATTGACGCTAACTCAAAAACTACCCAAGCAATGTTTATGAAATTTATAAGGAACCACCCCTAAGGCATACCCTATCCATTAAAAATGATTTTTTTAAATCGATTCAATATTGCCGGAGATATCACGTAACATCAAACAAAAACAAACATTTTGTCGAATTGAGAACCTCCACCTTCTAAGCCACCACTGAAAAGTCATAAGAAAGCATACGGCGTATTTACCAATAATTGTGGTAGAAAAACCAAACCAATGAACCGATTTTGATGAAATTTCTATGGGGTCAATCTATTAGTACCTATATCCTTTCAAATAATTGAGAACCTCCTCCTTTTTTTGAAGTCGGTTAAAAAGATCAGAGCACGCGCCGCTAAGTCAATAATTTACAGAGACTACTTAGATAACCGAGTGCAGGATAAGAAATAATTGTTTTCGCGCAATTGTAAAAGCAAGTTTTAACTCGTGTAAATAAGAAAAAATATATTATATTTTAGTCTCAGTAAATGATTAAGTTATAATTTTAAACATTTCTATTATATATAATAATTAATATATACCTAGATTAAACCCTAAAAAATAAAAGTCAGCACAGAGTAATTTGGGTAGTGGGCTATTTTATTATTTTGTACATTTAATCGTTAAATCGAAGGCTGATCAAAAATAGAATCAGAAATGATCCCCCTTAGTCCTTTAGTGTCAATATTTTCATGACCCATTTTATGCCCATAATTTAATACATTCTCATCCAGTAACTGATTGATTCATAAACTAGTTAAATATGTACCGACACAAATATCATGTAGCGTGACGAGTTTTCTGATTTTATTACCCGACAATTTGGTGTGTTCCGCGCATAAAGTAATGTGTACACTTACACCCACTAACATACACTGTGTGGGTACATTTACACCCACAAACATACACTGTGTGTCCATGAACACATACACTAACGTTCCATTGGAAATCACAGATGAAAACAAATACGATACTGCAGTGAATTTTCACGGTGGATTACTCGTATTGGTTTTAAGTTAAGTAGGTACAACAAAATACTACTAATAACCTCACGTTTGATTTTGTTGCTGGTCGTATGTTTCAGTGATAAAATATGTAATTGAAAAGTGTTGTTTCATATTTTGTTTTAAACAATTCATGCCTCTGTTTCGCCGTATCTAAAGTACTTAGGTATCTATAGTGCTGATCGGAGATAAATTATTTCGTTTAATTTTAACTATAACACGACATGTCTAAATTGTTTTTCTAGTTATTCATTAATCATTTATTCATATCTTAGTACCTAAGCTCAGGTTCGAACGAGCGCGCTTTTCCCGCGGCGATTTTTTTTTGGCGCACTGGATTTTCAACGCTCTGCTGAGCGCC
This sequence comes from Oligia latruncula, assembly GCA_948474745.1. Classification (NCBI taxonomy): domain Eukaryota; kingdom Metazoa; phylum Arthropoda; class Insecta; order Lepidoptera; family Noctuidae; genus Oligia; species Oligia latruncula. The sequence continues at coordinate 16,149,695 of OX419689.1, read as the reverse complement.
GTGAGTAGAAAATCCAACAGTGTGTTTTTTTGACGCGCTGCGCTGGTACTGGTATGCATTCTGTTGGATTCTCAATGCTCAGATCAAAGCCGAGAGTTCAAAATCCAGTGCGCGATAAAATCCCTCCGCGATATTTTTACATCCATGTGCACGTACCAAATTATTTTATTCAACAGATAATTTATGAACGACAGATTCCTGTTAAGTAATAAGGAAATGGCTTAATTTGTCTTGAAAAAATTTTATGAGACTAATGTTCATTACCATTTCCCCGTTAAAATCATGTAATTAGGACGGTTTCGTGAAAAGACACTTAAAGCATTGAAATTTTTTATCCTGACTAATTAGTAGCGATTTCATCATAAATTTTCCATAAAATCAGACTAAATGAAAAACAAACGTTAAATACGACCAAAGTTTCGTCATATTCTAGTTCGTATTAAAACTTATTTCGACGGGAATTCATAACAGTAGGTACCGCATTCATATTTAAAAGGCAAAAAGCTTAGCACCGCTGCATATTTAACACTTAAAACCTACGGTTCAGAATCTGAAGTTTTAACCAACTCGTGCATTCGTAAAAATGATACAATATTTATTTCTTGTACCTATCCTTCTTGGAGCGCTGAAACTTGGCCCGTGGTAGAATTGCCGCGGGGTGCGCCGCCGTTTCAAAGTTACTGCGCCCGAACTTTGCTTCACATGTACCCTACATGTGTGGGGCGCTCAAGATAACGCGTAATGTATGTAGTTTTAAAATAGATTGCTTTTAAGTATGTGTGATGTATTGTTGAAATCTATTTGCGTTTTAAAATCGTTTTATATCAATGGCGTCTATGCAGGTAGGTACAGTCAACAGCAAAAGTAGATGATCAAAATCAGAAATTCAATAGCAGTCAAAACTGATCACGAATATAGGGCAGCTGTACTAGTAGTAAATGTTTGGCATAATTTACAATCACATACTTTTGAATCACTTCGACGCCACACAGTTCTGACGCGAACTCCGTTCATTAGTATTTAATTTCTGATTTTGATCTACTTTTGCTGTTGACTGTACTAACTAGGGACGAGTATTTTACTGTGTTAAGGTGAATTAATAGTGGTAGACCGCGAAATTTAAATTTTCTTACGTTTTTTGCAATTTGCAGGTTAGTGTCAGATTGTATCTTGATCAAAATATGATTCGCGACAATAACAGGTACATATTAAGAGAATTATAATCATTAGAATCATAAATACATCTTTCTAAGTTGGATTTCTACCATTAACACTTTTCCATAAGAGATTGGTGGTTGGTGTCTAACTTAGAGAGATGTATTAATGATTCTATCTATTTTTTTTTTTTATTCTATTTTTTTTTATTTAAGTATTAAAAAATCAAAGTATAGTTTTTTTTTTTAATTGATATTGTTTAAGCAATTATTGGAGACTATTTTGGTATTCAAATTCAAAAATTCAAAATAGTTTATTGTGACAAATAGAAAATTACATTACATTTATACGTGGTTGGAGCCTCCATTTAAGCAAACAATGCCTGTATTAGAAGGCTCCGCTCTTTCATATCATTGTCATACACTATACCAACTAGCGTTAATAATAGTGTAAATAAATACTACTTGAAAATCATGTAGAAGCTCGGAGATATTCTAGCTTAGTAGATTATGCCTTGTCACGTGTGCCGACGGCTGTACCAGCATAATGAGAAAATAATTAGAATGCTAGGTTTTTGTAGGCGAAAGAAAAACTACTACTGTTTCAGGGGTTTTCCAGCCGGTCGATTCTGTAAAAATCTCACCGTGAAAACTTAGGTGAAGTGAGTTTGTTTTTGCTAGGAATTGACACTATTGACAGCTCACTCCACGCCCACTTCACCTAAGTTTTCACGGTGAGATTTTTACAGAATAGCACCGCTGTATCGGAATGAGAAATAGGTATGAGAATAGCTCTTGTCATGGCATGGTGAATAGCCCGTCAGCGAAGTTGGTAGGCAAGCTGACTGTCTGCGAAGCGTAACTGAGCGTCTGTTTTGGAGGCTCATTTATTACCTTCACCCTTGTTGCGTACAGCACGCAGGTACGCGATTAGTCGGTTGGGTAAATGAAACAGTTAATTAAATATGTTGAAAGTGTGAGGCCTCGCAGCGGCGACAACCCATGTTAAGTAGGTCGCGTTCGCGGGAGTGTGCGATCGGCGTGCGAGCTATGCGAGTACGGAAGACGAACTGCCGTAGGAGCGCGCGCGCAAAGCACGGGTGAAACGTTTACCAAGCAAATGTGCGCTCTATGGCTTTTGGTGTAGTAACAAGACGTCGTTATCTCACATTTCTTAATTATTTTGAAAAAAATAAAAAAATATTATGGTCGCAGTGGCATAAGCATAATCAGCCTACAATGTTCCAACTGCTGGGACACAGGCCTCCTCTCTGTGAGAGGGAGTGGGCCATAATCCACCACGCGGGCCCAGTGCGGGTTGGTAGATGTCATTCAATCGCATTCGGTCGCAGTGGGCGAGGTCTCAATTACTGATTTATTTTTCCGTACGTAACAACCCTATTTACACATCACACTAATATTATAAAGGCGAAAGTTTGTGAGTGTGTGTGTGTGTGTTTATATGTTTGTTACTTCTTCACGCTCAAATGACTGGACTAATTTTGATAAAATTGTGTATGGAGGTAGCTGACACCCTGGATTAACATATAGGGAACTTTTATCCTGATATTTCCACGGGATCGACATTTACGTGTGTGGAACCGCGGGGCGCAGCTAGTACATTATACCTACAAGTTGTTTTTTTTTGATGTCCCATAACTCTAGGGTATGAATGAGACCATATCAAAGAATCAACTGGCATTGAATTATTTTTCATTCATCATTTTTTTTTTTTAAATTTTTCAGACAAAATAATTCGAAAAAGTCACGATAATTAATGTAAAACAGCCTAACGTGAAATAATATGGCAACGTCGTATTTTCTTAGCTTTAAATATGAATGGTTGGTTTGAATGAAAACGTATTACTCGTATTTATCAATAAAACATGATATGACATGATACATGATATCTTCGAAACTATGCATTTTTGGACCACATTTTCCAGAACTTTTTGTATTTATTTTTACTTAGGTATAGAATATTACCTTAGAGTTATAGGATATAAAAAAACACGTTGTATACCTACCTAAATATTAAAAAAAAACAGTTACAAAATGGGAAAAAAAAGGGCGTGATGTTATATAGCATCATGCCCGTTTTTCCCAAAGGCATAGGCAGAGGTGTTCATAGTCCTTACACCCACATTTTGCCAAAAGTCCCATGTAATAGGGAACCAGGCTAATTATCATCAACCGGGCACAAATCCAGACTCCGGGTTGCTACTAAGAAGTTCCTTTGCACGACCTGGGAATCGAACCTTGGACCGCACGCTCATCAGTAGCGCTGGCGACCACTGGAACAACGAGACCCCACACACCCACCCTACACCCCATGTTTAATAGCAAATTAACATTACACCGACTGTGTGTTTTTACTGGTGAAAGTGAATCTTGTAAGCCAACATTTATTAATTACCCCCTTACTAATAAACGTTGTATAGAGTCTGTATAGTTACACAATGCCTGTCATCTTCTAACAAAAGTAAAATTACTGACGACTGAAAGAGAGAAATCGGTGTGTTTATTATTCATCACACTAATATTATAAAGGCTAAAGTTTGTGAGTGTGTGGGGGTGTGTGTGTGTGTTTATATGTTTGTTACTTCTTCACGCTAAAACGGCTGGACCAATTTTGATAAAATTTGAAAGATTGTATGGAGGTAGCTGACACCCTGGATTAACATTTAGGCTACTTTTTATCCCGATATTCCCAAGGGATCCACACTTATGCGGTGAAACCGCGGGGTGCAGCTAGTCTGATATAATACGTTTTTTTCGGTATTTCGTTGTTATTGCAACTAACATTGCACAAACACTGTTGTTACCATCTTTGCAATAGAATAAAATAACAATAGTCAAATAATAACAGTAACTATTTACTTTATAAACTAAACTACTTCATAAACTGTAAATATACACGATCTATTAATAAATATCGCAGGTAAATACAATTATATAATTATGCACGCGTTATCAAAGAGCATTCACCTCGGCTTGGCGCTAGATTGCAATCTATGTAATAACTACTTATATGCATTCATTATGTAACAGATAATGAAGCATGAAGACTTCCCGGTTGTTTAAAAGTTACTGAGAATTGGACTGGACAATCATCATTTTAGCCGAAAGACGTCCACTGCTGGACATAGGCCTCCCCCAAGCACCTCCACTTCGATCGGTTCTGTGCTTCTCGCATCCAATGGGTTCCTGCGGCCTTCACAAGGTCGTCGGTCCACCTTGTGGGAGGCCTTCCAACGCTACGTCTTCCGGTACGCGGACGATAAAAGAGTTTATATAATTTGTACTTTATACAGGGTTATTGGTTAAACTTTTACTATGGGACCAAACCGAAAAAAAAAACAGCTGTTCCCTACGGTTACTAATGAAAATAACTAAAACTACGGTCTACAAAAGAAATAGTGTAAATGTTAGAAATAGTGTTAATTTTCATAAATTGAAACCGATGTTTTAAATTATTTGCATGCTATTGTATTATGGCGGAATGTGTCCTACACTAAGATATTTGTGTCATCCTTGATATTTACCACATTATGCTAATAAAATAAAGAGCGTTGATGGCCCAGTGGTAACGGCCTGGACTTACCAGTTGTAGGTCGTGGGTTCGAACTCAGACAGGCGCTTTACTTGGTGTAAATAATTTCATCACCACTGCTCACAAAATGGTGAGGGAACACATCGTGAGGAAACCGGCATATCCTAGAACTAAAAATTTGAAGACATGGTGTCATCTCCTAAACCGTACTGGGTCCGCGTGGTAGATTATAAGCCCACCCAAATAGAGGAGGCCTGTATCCCAGCAGTGGGAACATTGTAGGCTGATTCATCATCTGCCTAGCCTTTTCCCAACTATGTTGGGGTCGGCTTCCAGTCTAACCGAATGCAGCTGAATACCAGTATTTTACATGGAGCGACTGCCAGCTGACCTCCACAACCCAGTTACTGGGTAATTCGATACCCCTTGGTAAGACTGGTTGTCATAATTACGGGCTTCTGACTACCCGTAACGACTGTCAAAGATCGACGAATGACAGCCAGGACCAACGGCTTAACGTGCTTCCCGAGGCACGGAGTAGGTTGTATGTGTATATTGTAGGCTGTATATGCTATGCAAATAAAGATAATTTCTCACTGAGACAGTCAATGGAAATCCTGTTTACTTACAGGCTTAAATGAAGACTAGTCGAAGTTGGTGGAACAACCCTCGGTTCGTCCGATAAAGCTTAGCGTTCGTTAAAGTGACGAGAGTCAACATCTTAGTATTCAACGCGATCGGCGAAATTGGTACAAGCTTGTTTGCGAACTGTCTTTAGCAAGAGGATACTGTTGGGGAAAATAAAATTCTTTGAGCGGTTCTGATGGCTATATTTTTAGCCTGTTAATACTATATGACTTAATTAAGGCGTTTAATACGTGATATAATGTTATGATATTTGTGACTTAAGTAGTCCATTTTAGTATCTACGTCGTGAAATTAGGGATTCGTCACATTAGCTATTTCGTCGCTATCCCTAATAGGTGAACATTCACTAATACCTTTACTATTCCTTGAGCATCTGGTCAGTTTTCTTAACTCGTTTCATGCTGTATTTCGACTCATTCCCAACTCTTCCGATAGATTATGTACAATTTGATTACAGATATAAATTTTACATAGGGTGAATAACTATTTGAGAACAAGTAAAAGTTCTTCAAATCGATATACTCCTCAGGGTTCGTTCGACGTAAGTTTTTGACATTGATTGTCGCTGAGATGATGATGATGATGAGATGAGACTGGATTTTGAAGGTTTTTAATTACGGGAATCGGCCTTCAGGTCTCACCTCTAGGTGTTTCTTTATTTAGGTACTAGCTTCCGCCCGCGGCTTCGCCCGCGAGGTATGTCGATAAAAAATATCCTATGTCCTTCCCTGGGATGCAGTCTATCTCTCTGCCAAATTTTATCGAAATCCGTTCAGTGGTTTAGGCGTGAAAAGGTAACATACAGACAGACAGAGTTACTTTCGAATTTATAAAATATTAGTATCCAATGGATGAATAAGAAGTCTAGTCAAGAATTGTAGTTTTGAAAAGTTCATAGCAACTTCCACGAATTGTATATCTTTGAATTTAATTTTTTATATTGTATGCTTATTTTATTTCATTTTTTTATAATTCTATGATAATTAATGTACTCGTAATTGGACCTGTGCCGTTTTAATTAACTATAAATAAATAAACAAACATCCAGATGCTTATTATTTGAATGCTTATTTTATTTTATTTTTTTATAATTCTATGATAATTAATGTACTCGTACTTGGACCTGTGCCGTTTTAATTAACTATAAATAAATAAACAAACATCCAGATGCTTATTAAAAATATAAGGGTGTAATAAATTTTATAAGATCAAAGAGCTTTAAAAGTTTATGTTATTCCTGTAAGTTTAATCTCTGTTTTAAGAGTTAGGAATTGTAATTAAATAGGCATCATTTTGGTAGAGCACCATCAAAGCTTTTAGTTTTAAAACTGTCAATAACACATTGAAACCTATTTCCTGTAAAACATATTTTTTTTACCTTCAGTTTCAATGAAAATAGGTAATTGATACACGAGGTAAACCTTAAGCCCATCAACATTGGTTTTGTAAAGCGGGATTACAGATATCTTTAGTACCTATAACCACATGAAGTATGGAGCTAAGGCTTTCAACGTGATACGATAGATATTCGGCCAACACGGTGTAAAGTGTATTTTTCCTTAAATATATTTTTTGTGAATATACACGGTTTTCCCATGCAGCCCGTGGCTAAACAGCCGCACAGGTCGATAGATCAGGTTAAGTTAAACTTGCCGCGGTTGGTCTGTGGAAGGGTGACCATCTTTACATACCGTGACCCCTCCATGCCTCAGAAAGCACGTTAAGTTGGTTGGTCCCGGCTGTCATTCGTGGATCTTTGACAGTCGTTACGGATAGTCAGAAGCCCGAAAGTCTGACAACCAGTCTTACCAAGGGGTATCGTATTACCCAGTAACTGGGTTGTGGAGGTCAGATAGGCAGTCGCTTCATGTAAAATATTGGTATTCAGCTGCATCCGGTTAGACTGGAAGCTGACCCCAACATAGTTGGGAAAGGGCTAGGCAGATGACCCCACAAAAAAAAACATTTTTTTTTCTGTCGTTTAGATATTGATACCCATCACGTTTGCAGAGTTTCCCTAGCTAATTCAATTTGATCTTATTTTATCACTTCTAACTAAGGCCGTGCCAATATTAAGTACTCCCAACCTTTTTACTAGTGATAAAGAGCACGGGAATTTGTATCACGGAATGATTGAAACGCCATAAAAACCCCATCAAGTTTTATAGGCTTTTCCTTTTTATGGTTACACAGCGTGAAAATATTGATGTTACTCATAAAATATGGGAGGTAAAAATATTTCAGAATCAGTTAGGAAATTCATAAAATAGAGGAAGGTGTTAAAATCGAGCCTGGGTAAAGGGTTAATCTTATCGTCTGAGTTATTATGGCGATAGTTTTGCGATTGTAATCGCCAACTCCATCGCAACGAGACAGTATGATTACATTTAGGGTTCCGTACCCAAAGGGTACAAACGGGACCCTATTACTAAGACTCCACTGTCTGTCTGTCGCCAGGCTTTATCTCATGAACCATGTTAATCATGAACTGTGATAACTAGGAAGTTGAAATTTTCACAGATGATATATTTCTGTTGCCGCTTTATCAACAAATACTAAAAACAGAATAAGATAGATATTTAAGGATCCCATACAACAAACGTGTCTTTTTTCGGCGTTTCCGACTCGCACTCGGACAGTTTTTTTTTTAAATAAATTGTGTGACTGCTGGTCTAGTGGTCGCAAGCACAACTGCTGAGCATGAGGTTCTGGGTTCGATTCCCGGGCTAGGCAAAGTGTTATTGGGTTTTTCCTTCTGGAATCTGGACTCTGGATTTGTGCCCGGTTGATGGCAATAGGCTCGCCCTCTATTACATGGGACTTAAACATAACTGTACGTGTGTTGTACAGACGGTAGGCGCCAGCACATTAAGCTACTACGATCTGTCAAATTTCTTTAATAGATTTTCAACTTTATCGCTAAAGCATAAGGTTCAAAGTTGATTGGGAAAATTTGACAGTTTCGGGTAGCTTGATGTGCTGGTGTCTGCACAATACGTATGTAGGTACACTTCCGCTTAACCCTTCCGGGGATACAGGCGTGATTTTATTTAAATTGTTTGACACCTTCATAAGCTTATGTTATAAAAACATAAATCGTTAAAAGCTTGAAATGATTAAAAATATAATAGTTCCAATGTGATAGAAGTATATGTATCATCATTTCATCATTTCAGCCGAAAGACGTCCACTGCTGGACATAGGCCTCCCCCAAGCACTTCCACTTCGACCGGTTCTTTGCTTCTCGCATCCAACGGGTTCCTGCGGCCTTCACAAGGTCGTCGGTCCACCTTGTATATGTATAATATTATCTAAGTATCACAGTACAAAAGCATTATTTTCTATACAAAACGCCAGTAAAAGCGACACACCAATAGATGAACAAAACTACGTGTTGCGCACATCCCATACGAAAGTCAAGTGTAACTTTTATAGGGATAATGCAAAAAAACTTCGAGAGTAAACAAGCTCTTCGGAACGCGACCGTTTTAACATAATGAAGTTATCAAGCACGCAGTTTGCGGCATACGCCAAAGAGTATTATAAGGCTTTCGACAAACGAGTCACTTCTTTTTAATCCGATCCAGCCTGTCTCTTGCTGCCCTCCCCACCGACGCCCTAAGCCGAGCTCCGTACCCCACAGGGGCTGCCTTAGCGCATAGTCGCTTAGTTTTTAAGATTTTTTAAGCCACAGGTGCCTCAATAAATTGCCATTGCAAGCCCGGTTAAGCAGCCGACAACATTCTAGGTGAGACCTACGAGATGAAAAAATATCTTTAAAAAAGAGCCACGCGTAGCTGCCATCGCCCCACGAATACGACGCGGGAAGTCACTACGGGACCTGAATAATGCAGTCCATACTTAGGTAGTCGCTGACTTGAGTGGTTCATGTGCGACCAGCCTACTCACTCAATATTCGCATCACGAAGAAAAATTATTTACCTACCGAGCGATTTGTGATTCGTGCTCTTTACGTAATTGAGGCCGATGTTATTAAAGTTTATTTTCATGTGAAAAACATGTATAAGGTAAAGAATAGGGTTCTAATTTTATGGGACGTTTATGAGACGTTTTGTTGACGTCCATTTTTATTTGGTTTTTTGGCGATTTGGAGGAAAATGTGGGTCTTTTTTAACGTGACGGGTAAGGGGTTATTTTATAACGTAGAAACGTACATTACATACATTTGACATGATTAAAATAATCAGTATAATTTATCGGAGGAGTTTCTTGCCCATTCTTCTCCATACGAAAACTACCTTTTGGAATGGGCGACTTGAATCATTTCTATTTGGTTTTTTTTTTTTGACTTTCAAAAGTGCCTTTAATGTGCCTATTTGAAATAAATGATTTGACTTTGACTTTGACTATAGCAAAAGTAGAGTATGATATTTTTGGGAATCTATGTAATTGGTCATAGTTGTTGCTCTTTATCTCGTCGTCCTAACTAGAAGAACATGCAATAATTAAAAATAAAGTTTTCCGAAAATGGATCTCTCTCAAACTCAAACCATATATAATCAAATAAACCAATTACAGGCACTTTAAATTGTCAAGGGGTCCCGCACCCTAATTGCGTATCACACTATCAATCGGAATCTGAATCATTTTGAAGAAAATGGCTAATCCATTGCTTCTTAGGTTAGAAAAATTGGTCTGCTCAACACTCGTAAATAACGCAATGAATGTTGTGGAACTGTCAAAATGAAACCGATTCCGATTGATAATGTGTTACGCAATTGCCCCGCCGGTCGGTGAGTCAGAAAGATGAAGCTAGTTGCCCAATCCTAGGTGTAGTAGGTACCTATGGAGAAGAACGGGCAAGTAATAATGTTATAGGCTGACCGCGCGGTGCGGGAGGGGTGTGGTGACGTGATGCGAATGCGCTCAGTGATTAGTCAACTTGTGACAACTATCTCCCAAAAGTTTATTGTAAACAAGCGATCCGCTCCTGCTTCGCACGGTTTTTACCACTTGACAAAACATCAAGATTCCTTTATTTATTACACACATAAGCATTTCGGAATAAATGCTCTCTATAATGGTGAAAACCGCGTCAAAATCCGATGTGCAGTTAAATAGAACAACGCGGTTACACAGACAGGCACGGAAAGCGACTTTAATTACCCGACTACGACGAAGCAAAAAGGAGGGTTATGATTTTTACCGGTATGTATGTATGTATGATTTTTACCGGTATGTCATCGGTTCCCTCATAACTTCAAAAGTATTTATAATAATTTGGCAAATGAGGTATTGTTAGAAGCGTGTTGACCGTCCGCTGGTTATAGGCTATGTGACGTTACACTAAATTCAATATGGCGCCCTCTAGAGGACATAAGGTAATGAATTTAAAAATAAATATTTAGGGATAGTGCCTTGTGGGGTATCAAATGAAAGGGCTTAATTAGCACATTTCAAAAATATAAATATTCTTGAAATAAGCCCCAAAATAATTAGATAAAAAAAGTTTAAAAACTAAAACCCGACTACTGAAAAGTATGAAACAAGAAAGTACCATCCCGTGGTCGCATGCTACCATAGCTTATAAGTATGTTAGTACAGTGGCAAGTTATACAAGCGTCACAATGGTCATAACCAGACAGAAATATCTTGTTACTACACAATCCACATTTTAATGAAAACAACAGAAAATAAACAGTTCATTCCTGGCAGTCGCCTAGCTTTCCATTGTATTTTCTCCAAGAAAATGGCGTATTCATTTTCCTTACTAATAAGATTCGAACCTATCCAGCCAGATCTAGTACTTACAGCTGAATACTAATGCACTACTTATTTTGCTCTCAGATTGAAATCTCATTTTCTTGTGCTCCATGACTTTGTTGTTTTAAAATAATAACTGAAATAACAGTTACTGGTCTACTTTCGAAATAAGTTTGCAAGAAAATGTCTGCTAAGAATACAGGTCAAATAAGTTTACTTGTAAAATGTAGTGTTTCAGATTATTGCAGACTTTTAAGAAATGTAACTTGTTTGTTTGTCTATAAGTTAGATATAGGTCTACTAGAATCTGAAGTCATAATAAAAATAAAACATTGTGATATTGATATAGCAATGTCAATCCATATGAAAATCACATTTTTTTTATGCCATTAGATTCTGGTACCATACTTAAACCTACTGCCACATCACATTTATCATATTCAAAGAATTGTTCCGTAAATAGTATTTTGTCTGATGTATAACATTAACGGCGTAAGTAGGTATAATGGTCATACGAAAAAAAGAAGAGAATATAATTTATATTGTAACGGTGTATTGATATACAAATAAGTGCTACGGTTTTTGACGTGACAACGTCTTAAATTAGGTTGCGGCTGGGAGTCACTTATGAAAAAGTGTAACGCTCGGTAACGTTACGATGAGTCACCGAACGAGAGAGAGGCCCGCCGAATGCCTTGCGTCTCTCTCCCACTCAACTATCATTCAATTCCTTGTTCCTATTGTGCAATTTAATTATATTCATATCAATAAATATTCTACCGAGAAAAAGACGTTGTCACGTAAAATCTTCGCCCGTAAAACCGACTTTACAGGCAACCATTTTTTTGATGGCCTTTAATCGTACTGGCTGAATGAATTTTGTTTGTTTTAAAAAACGAACATAATATTTATTGACAGTCATTAGTCATTTGTTTTGGCGCCAACCCATAAGCTTCTAGAAACGATAAGTTTATTGAAATGCTCAATTCTAGTAAAAATATATTGGTGAGTGATTCTTTAATATTTTTCATAAAGTACGTAACTTACGTTTTGGTAAACATTAAAATATAATAATAATAATTTATTTCAGATTCATCTTTACATCCATATTTGTTAGTACAATTTGCGAGCTTACAAACTAGTGTTAGTAATAATAATTATTGTTGATATAGGTACTTTATTTTTACACAGTGATAAAAAAAAATGTTTATTTATCTCCACAAATTACAACATTAAGCATTAGGGCATTTAGCATTAGGCATTTTAAGTAGTGCCAATGATGATAATATATCATCAAATAAACAAACACTAGTTACTTTTCCGGTAAAAAAAAACATCCTACTAACTGAATGTTTTTGTCAACAGCCATCGCAATGCAACGAAAAGGTGTGCCTTGGCAGTGTGGTAGCCATCCCTGGCCGCGGTGAAGTGCCAAGAGAGCCCGAGGAAGTTCTCAACGATGCCAAGGATTTCCTTGGACAGTACTTCGCGTCTATACGCAGGTAAGTAATTTAGGTTTCAAAATAATTAAATAGGTAATGTTGCCGTTTACTAGGCCTTCTCCCTTGTATCGTGGCTGAATGCGTTTGCAGACACAAATACTCAGATCAAATTGTCTGTATATGTTTCGAACTATTTCTCGCTCTAGGAGGACTTACTGTGACCTAATTAGTACTGTATTGATGTTAAAATGTTCAAAATCTAGTCGCATTCTCATCTCGGAGACAAACAAATGTCAAAAACTTGTCAAAATGTAGGGAAATTAGAAGTATTTTTGACAGATTGAAACTGAGATGAACGTTCTTAAAATTACGAGAATTGGCCCTCTGATGTATGGAGTTTAGTAAAAAAACAATAATCTATACAATGCAGAAGTACGTATACACTGTACAATTTAAATGCTCACCAAAATAATTTTTGAACCTACCAAAATGGATAAATGTTCACCAAATCTTGTTTCCCTGAAATAGTGACATGAAATGAAAAATATTGGCGACGTAGGATGCAAGAGCGAGCGAAGGGCACCCCGAGGTTAGGTTTGGTTAGGTTACTTTAAACCCTTTACACAGAAATAGGGGCCGTAGACATACTATGTGGCATAGAATAAAAAGGAAAATAGGTTCATTTCGACCATATTTTATGAAACACAATTTGGTGAGCATTTATCCATTCTGGCAGGTATTTAGATTTTTTTGGGAGTAAAATAGGTACTTTTCTGGTAGGCGTTTAAACACAAGCCTTGTATTATTATCCAAAGGTACATTATACAGTACATCAAAGAAGCTGTAATGGTTCGAAGTTGACGCACTACTCATTATTGCCCAGTTCATTTATGAAGGCTATCGGCAGCTGGTAATAATTTCTATAAACATACATTAAATAAATTGTTATCTACAAAATGTTTCCTACATAAATTAAGGCGTATAACTTTGTTTGATAAAAATTTTCTTGATTTCAAATTTCGGGCACGCCGCACAGATACCATAAACAAAAATCTATCGTTATTGAAATATAACTTATCTTTTTAACATAATCAAATGAACGCAGCTGCCTGAAAGTGAAAAGCTTTTCCTCCAAAACAAAATTGTAACGTGGTATAATCGCAAAAATAACTTTTGTCCCTCACGAATGATATGCTAATATCGCGGAGAGAGTACGAAGCCATTCATATGGACTTGTTTTGACGCCTAACAACGTTTATTTATTTTCTTCTTCTTCGGAAGAGCAATTTTTGTCTCAGCAACTAATTTGTCTTCCGGTACGCGGTCGCCACTCCAGAACCTTTCGGCCCCATCGGCCATCTGTTCTGCGAGCAATGTGCCCTGCCCACTGCCACTTTAGTTTGGCAATTTTTCGGGCTATGTCGGTTACCTTGGTTCTCCTGCGGATCTCCTCATTGGAAGGCCTCCTACAAGGTAGACCGACGACCTTGCACAGAACCGGTCGAAGTGGAGGTGCTTGGGGGAGGCCTATGTCCAGCAGTGGACGTCTTTCGGCTGAAATGATGATGATGAACTAATTTGTCTCTCACATCAAATCTACGGGTTTGTATGAAAGTGCTGTCTTTGTCGCGTCGGTACATGCGCGTGCGACCTTCATACAAACCCGTGGACTTGCTGTGAGAGACAAATTAGATGCTGAGACAAAAGTTGCTCGTGCGCACTTTTTCTTACCGTGTCGATGGCAATCTAAATGGACTCAGCCCATAATCCTGTTATGATCTGTTTATTTCTTTTAAACGGTTTGAAGAGGAAGAAATTTCATCATTTTTCAAACGTTGACACTAGATCGTGGAAAGAAATTTAGAGAATTCCTTTTGTTTGAATAACACTTGTCGGTTCGAGAATGAAGAATTTGTGCAAAATTAATTAATGCATTCTCAAGTTGCATTTTGCTTGAGAGAATCCAAATTTTCGCGAAGCACAAAAGACTAGTTTAATTTTCTTTGTAATGGACTTAGAATATATCCAGTTGGTTTATTTTATACTAGACCTTGACTGGTTAGTTGATAGACTTGGGCAAGCATTTGCAATAAATTGCTTCAAGGGATTTAGAGCATTACTTAAGGCTTTATTCGCACCATAAAATTAGGGTGGAGAAAGTCGAGATTACATGAGCTGTTTGGGTTTCAGGGCAATTGTGATGTTATGTAACATTTCGAATATGGGAATTGTTTTAGGGCAAACTTTGGACACTATAATTTTATTGTTGCTGTATATTTTTACAATTTTCTGTACGGGGTAGCGTGGATTCAGCACATGATTCTGAATAAAAATAAAATAGCTGTTCCATACGTTTTCACCGCGTAGGTACCTATATATTTTTATTTATCCGAAAAATTTCAACACTGCGGAGTTCCGAATCATGTGCTTGAATCCGTTATAGTAACAGTGGGGTAATTGCGTAACACACTATCAGTAGCAATAGCTTTCATTTTGACAGTTCATTCATTAGGTACGTTATTTACGTTGCTGAGCAGATATTTTTTTCGAACATTTGAAGCAATGGATTAGCAATATGCTTCGAAATTATTATCGATTTAATTATTCGAAAATTTTAATTCGTTTTTTTTTAATAATCAAGATTTATACAACTTTACTTTAACCAAATCTAAAAATAACAAAATTAAATCCTAACTCTACTAAATCGATACCCCTTGGTAAGACTGGTTGTCAGACTTTCGGACTTCTGACTGCCCGTAACTACTGTCCACGAATGACAGCCGGGACCAACGGCTTAACGTGCTTTCCGAGGCACGGAGGGGTCACGGTATGTAGATGGTCACCCATCCACAGACCAACCGCGGCAAGCGTAGCTTACCTGATCGATCGACCTGTGCGGCTGTTATTATTTAGCCACGGCCTTACTTGTCATACTTATCATGTTAATTTATACTTAGTTACAATAATTGTGCTAGGGATATGGGTCCCGACCTGCAAGGCAGTTCGGCTCTTCAGACGTTTAAACCTTCTAGCTTTAAATTATATAAACGTCAAACTTGCCTTAGACTGTTTTGATAACTAAAGCCAATTTTAAGCTTGTAAATATCGTATAAATCATGCATAGACACGATTTATAAATCTAAGATGACGCAAAGTAATGCTATGCGATATACAGTCATGAGCATAAGTATATGTATACACTTGGCTTTATTTTCTTTTTAATGAAATAGTATGTTATTACGAACATAGTATTTTCGAACCCATAGGTTTATGTAAAGTGTCGTAATTCAACTTTGCATTAGTTATTTCGTGAAAAAATCACAATTAAAAGTTGCCAAGTGTTGACATATTAGTGCTCGTGACTGTACAGCTACATAAGAAAAACACGAGGACCTAAGCAAAAGCTACATTCAGCCGTTATGACATAATTTGCATTGAGTTTAATTTATAATTCATTCCACAAGTATTCCCGCTCTGAGTAAGTCTTTTTCTGCGATTTAGTTCACGATGCCATTGAAAATAACAGGCGTAATTGTCACGAATTTGTTTATAGCGAGTTTCATGTATGTAAACCATACAATATTTAGTATACTTAGTTAGGTAATATGGGACATGAAGTAGGAGTACCAGTTCTATCTGGTACAAAAAGATGCCATACGAAGCCGTACTTTCTTTTTTTTTTCGTGGCTTATTTTGTGTCCCACTGCTGAGTAAAGGCCTCCCCTTTTTTCTTGTGTTGTGCGAGTTCTGGCCATGTTGGCCCTGCAAATGATATTAGATCGTCACACCACCTTCGCCGTGGTCTACCTCGACGGCGATGTCTCCCTCAGGCGTCCAGTGAGTGACGATCTTTGCCCATCTCTCCGGGTGCATTCATGAGACGTCTTTTCTCCAACATCCGCTTTGAGGAACTTTCTTTAATGTGCCATATTAGCTGCAAATGTAATATTTTACATGTCACAACTTTATTCTTCAAAAATGTAGGCAGAAAAGTAAACTATCATAATTTAGTCGTGTCTGGTCTTCCAAAGAGTCTTCTTCATCGTTCTTTCTGTTACAGAGCCAACACACCAGCTCATGAAGCTCGTTGGAAGGTGGTCCTGGAAGAAGTGGCGAAGACTGGAACCTACCAGCTGACTACCACTGAACTGGTGTTTGGCGCCAAACTGGCTTGGAGGAACGCCAGTCGATGCATCGGGAGGATACAGTGGTCAAGGTTACAGGTATGAGGATTTTGATCCAACAGCAACCACGTTTTATTGATATAGGTATGGAATAGTTAGGTCATCTTTATTCAAGTTTATAGGTTATTTTCTAAGATGTTTTTTCATTATGGTCGTATTTTAAATGGGTTTTCTTGAAATAACAGATATTGAAATAAAAACCCAAGAAAAAATTCGTAACCGAAACTTGAGAATTATAAGAAACTAGCTTCTGCCCACGACTTCGGCCGCGTCAAAATTCTTGTTCCCCCGTCCCACCCCGTCGCATCGCACCATTACTTTGTTTTCGCTTCTTTATTTTATTTTTTTTAATTTTGCTCGGTTCCTTAGGGTCCTACCGTGATGTTTAATAACCTAAAGCCTCTTCAAGAATCAAATGCGAAAAGTTTTTTGTTAATCCGGCTGGTAGTTCCAGAGATTATCGCGTTCAAACAAACTCTTCAGCTTTATTATTAGTATATCCATACATATATTATATAAGGATATAAGGATGCTTAATGCCCTCCTGGCCACCAATCCTGAATGTGATCTGTTTGCCGATGAATGGAGTAGAATTATGCGGGTATGTCTGATGTTTTGTGAGAAGAAGTATGCTAGGGTGTCCTCTATTATATGTTAGTAGTTGAAATTTTATATCTACCATACCTGTTTTTTTATTTTATGTTAATTAATGTAATTGGTGTTACCGTTTTAATTAACAATAAACAATTATACATTCTAAAGTAACTCTGTCTGTCTGTCTGTCTGTCTGTATGTTACCTTTTCACGCCTAAATCACTGAACGGATTTCGACAAAATTTGGCAGAGAGATAGCTTGCATCTCAGGATAGTTTTTATCGACATACCTCGCGGGCGAAGCCGCGGGCGGAAGATAGATATATAATATAGTCATGAATGGTGTGAACAATTAGTAGGTACGTTTCATTCACACATTTTATTTTGCTGCCTCGCAAGCAATAAAATATTATCATTGAGTGTTGTTAGAACAATTTTAGTTCGTTATTTCTAACGAGAGAAAAAACTGTAATGGACACTTGCTGACTAGCCGTTTCTAGACAGCTTAATTTCTTTTACGCGAACAAATTACATAATGAAAATGTAAAAGAACCCTATTAGGGAACTCAGTTGTTTTTGCACTCTTCACTTTTTTACCGTTCGTTTAAACTGTCCTTTTAAAAAACGTTTTTAATTTTTATTGGAGCAGGTAGAAGTGTTTTATGCAGTTTTTCAGGCAACGGCTGCTATATTTTCAGGAGAGCATTGAGAAACTCCTTGCATATTTATATTTAAGACAAACATTAAGAGGAAATGCAAGGTGGTCGTTTTTCCATAGAAACGCTCACGCACGCCTGTTTTCTTTCTGGTTAATGACCATAAAGCAATGATTTTTTACAGAATAATAAATATTAACTAAGTACAACTTATAAGTCCCTATGTTTTCTTTCTTGATGATACATTGTTTTTATAAGCACTAGAACCCTCAAAATAGGTATGCCGATTTAAATCGTTGTCAACAGAGGCCTAGTGTACTTTGACAACTATTAATGAAATAAGAAAAACATAGGACACAGTATATATCCTTCTTATTCAGTTTATGAAATATCTTTTAAATTGGTCCAATATTGAAGGAGGAAATAGGTGAAAGCCAAACCTCGAATTGCGACTTTTTATACTTATATAGGCTTTTTATACTTATATAGGCTTTTTATACTTATATAGGCTTTTTATACTTATATAGGCTTTTTCAAAAGTCCCTCCGACCGCATTTCCTCATAATAAACGACTGTTTCAATTAAATAACGTTATTTATTAACTAGCAGCGCCCCGCGGTTTCACCCGCATAAGTGTCGATCCCGTGGGAGTATCGGGATAAAAACTAGCCTATGTCCTTTCCCGGGACTCAAACTATCTCTATATCAAATTTCATCTAGATCGGTTCGGCGATTTAAGCGTGAAGAGGTAACAGACAGACAGATATACACACTTTCGCATTTATAATATTAGTATGGATTAACATAACATTACGCCTGTAATTCACCGAAGGGTAAGGCAGAGGTTCCCGTAGCATGTACAGCCAACAGCAAAAGTAGATGATCAAAATCAGAAATTCAATACTAATGAACGGAGTTCGCGTCAGAACTGTGTGGCGTCAAAGTACTACTACTTAGAATACTTACTACGTAGAATACTTTTGAATCACTTCGACGCCACACAGTTCTGACGCGAACTCCGTTCATTAGTATTAAATTTCTGACTTTGATCATCTACTTTTGCTGTTGACTGTACACCACAGAACAAATTTAGTCTGTTCTTTGATGTACACCTACATTTCGCCTGTTATGTTAAAATAGACATAACATCTGTGTGAACAGATAAGCTACGTCTCAAATATCAATTGACTATTGTTCCTCAAACTGTCAACACATTTTTATTCTGAACAAAAAGAAACCGACAGCAAAACAAAGGCCTCAATCTTCAATTATAATAGTACCTACCTAGCATAGTCTTTAGCGACCTGCAAGGAAAACGGGAACTAAATGAATTTGCTGACTCTAATGAGAAAACTCCCATTTCGCACTGTGAGAGTAAAAAAAACTGTAGGCAATTAACGTCTAGTTTTCCGTGAGGGTTCCACCAAGTTTTTACTAAAAGTCTTTACTGTAGATAGCCAATTTAATTGTCCCTTGAAAGGACATCATATCGTACCCAAAAATTAAAGTGCCGGTCAGAATAAAAAAGTACTGCTGTCTTATGGGAAATGACATTTTGAGTATTTTTTACTATTACAATGAAAGTCTAACATTAACCCCCCCGCTGGTATTTGAGATTGAAAATGCCAAAAATCATATTTTAATAACAAGTTTATATTTAAAAACATGTTCAGGCCGTTATAGACAATTAAATGCTCCTGCCATCCAATCTCATCACCACCCTTGGTTGACTGGTAGAGAATGCCTAATGCATTAAGTCCGCCTTTGTACCTTTTTGTGCGAAAAGTTTAAATAAATAAATAAATGCTGGTATTTCTTTAAAGTTATGCTTAAAACACCTTGATAAAAAAATATGATTTTTGGCATTTTCAATCTCAAATAGCAGCCGGGGGATTAATTTTAGGCTTTTGCTGTCATAGTAAACAATGCTCAAGATGTTATTTCCCATATGAAAATGGTACTTTTTTGTATAATTTCGACACTTGAATGTCGCGTTGGTAAGCGCATCACTGCTGGCCCCACAGAGTACACTATAATATACTGAAAGGTGGCCCTATTTGGCTATTTTTTATTTTAGAATGTACGTAATAGACCGAATAAGTTTCAAAATAAATAAAAATGGGAAAAGTTATCCGGAAAAAAGAAAATTCGGGAAAAGTAAAAGTGCTTTTTTCTATGGTATTTTCGTGTGAACTCAAGCCCATATTTAAATTTTTCCAGGACAACGTCTGTCGGCCAGTAATTAATATATTTCACTGAAACTAAACAGGTTTTCACAATTTCCTCAATTCAACGAGAAAGTTCACAATACCAGCAAATTCGTAAAATATTTCAGAATTCGCTACAATCATTATAGACCCATTTGAAGCAATGAAAGTTTATATTCGTTTAATTAATTCCAGCTCCTTTCATTTACAAATTAAAATAAAATTGATTCAACCAATAGAAAATTCTCGTTCGTTATTTTCCTGAATAGAACCGTCTCAGACATTTACTTGTTACGCCTACAGAGCTCTGAGAATGAGTACAATTAGCTCTGTTGTTTCAACTTAGAGGAGATAATAATAATAATTCAAGCCTGTCTTGAACAATGCCAGACACAAGTAATGGTACAACTTCATTTGCTTTAGTTTTCCTTTGACTAACAAATTGAATTGTCTAGATATATTTTTAGGAACCCTTAGTATGGTGAACTGATTTAATTGTTGTATATTTAAGTAACCAATAGTTAGGCAAAAACCACAAATACCTTTACTAAAATCTTTGAACACCTCAATAATATTTTTGTAATTAGAACCGCTAGCAGACGACGTAACGACTTTAATTCATTCGTTCATTTCCATTCACTCTGTCGGTTAGCGAAGGATGAGGGTGACTTAAATCGGCATTACCAGACCCGACTGCTAAATCCTTGTGATGTTCGCGAGTACGTTTTGTAATTACGCGGCTTAAACAGATTGCTTCGGTTAATCGGAACGAACGATTTGATTATAGACTCTCGGTCTTGAGGGACTATTCTGAGAAATTTATTTGTTTTCACTTCTATAAAAAACCAGAAGATCTGCTATGAAAAACATTTGGCTTTTGTGATTAGATCATACTGTTACATTTGAGTTTTCAGACTAAAGAAAATATTTTGAAAAGAAATATAAGCTACATTTCTTTTAAAAATATTTTCTTTAGTCATATTTTCCCATCCGGATAACATTGATAACGTAATGAATGATATCAGCATTTTCCGACGGGTTAAAGTTTGTAAACTTGAATTAATCCAGTGATGCGCAAAATCTATTTTTAATCTATCAATACGTTGGGATGCTGCGTCATAATCGTCAATTAATCTACGTGTTGACAGTTCTAAATAAAGATGTAAATTGATCTGGAGTGGCTTCTTTATAATTAATTGAAATGAGAGCAGTAAACAATGGCCCAGTGGTAACGGCCGCGACTTACGAGTTGTAGGTCGCAGGTTCAAATCTAGACAGGCGCTTTACTTTGTGTAAATTACTTCATCACCACTGCTCTCAAAACGGTGAAGGAAAACATCGTGAGGATCACGTCATCCACATGTCCTAGAACCAAAAATTTTAAGACATGTGACATCTACCAACCCGCACTGGGCCCGTGTGGTGTATTACAGCCCACTCCCTCTCGAAGAGAAGCCTGTGTCCCAGCAGTGGGAACATTATAGTCTGATTATGAATGAGTTGAAATCGGGTATACTACTTCGGTAAGGTACTTAGGTACTTACAGTAGACTGCAAATCGTTGATAACACCTTGAGCTAGGCTAGCGTGGTACGGAGTTTTTATAGAACAAGAGGCCAGCTTTTAAGTACTGGTTTTGTTACTAGTGACTTGTGGCCTACTGTACTATGCAGAGAGATTCTTAAATCTAATTTATCCTAATTTATTTGAAAGGGACAGAAATGATTACGTAGAGATGACATAATCTTATTTTGCTAAACGTTTTGCGTAGGTTGTATACTTATACATCGACACACATCACTTGGGACGTCGACACACAAACTGTAACCATGAATTCAGTACATGATTCTAGAACCCCTAGTATTTTAAATAAAATAATCGGTTGTTTCATAGAGAAGTGCAATACTTAAAACAGGAGCTCCGCCAAATCCCATACAAAAATCCCCAGGCCCGGCGCAAAAGATATGTGTCTCAGATTTTAGAGTACTCATCATCTGCCAAGCCTTTTCCCAACTATGTTGGGGTCGGCTTCCAGTCTAACCGGATGCAGCTGAATACTAGTAGTTTACATGGAGCGACTGCCTATCTGACCTCCACAACCCAGTTAGGTACGGGGTAATACGATACCCCTTGGTAGGACTGGTTGTCAGACTTTCGGGCTGTCAAAGATCCACGAATGACCGCCGGGACCAACGGCAATTATAATCATTAGAATCGTTAATACATCTTTCTAAGTTAGATTTGTTCCATAAGACTAAATCTCTTAAGGAAAAGTGCTTATGGAACAAATCCAACTATAAGAGATATAATGATTCTAACGACTATAATTCTGTCAATACATAACTACGCTTTAAGACTCCAATGTAGGTATTCGCTTGAAAGTCTGCTACAGTACCTATTTGATTCTAAACTCCAGAAACACCAATAAATCCACCCTTCGTATGTTTTCTCTAAATTAAATAAACGTAAAAAATAAATTCCCATATTACAGAATAAGTCCCGCGGCGTATCGCGCTCTCTCGTTAGCACCTCTCGACCTGTTAATACGACCCTCGACAGTGAGCGATGCGACGATTGCCTACCACTCACCACTTTGCTTACCATTTATCTACGAGTATCTTCTTCAACACCCGATGAGATTTCAACGGAATTTGTTAAAGCTTGACGAATTAAGAAATGGATTTGTGGAATAAATTTGAATTTTTCGTTTGAAAATCTCGTTTAGATTTAACAATTTACGTAAGATTGCTATTTTATATATGAGTACCAAATCAAATACATCTGCCAATTCTCGTAATTTAAAACGAGTTATTCCGGTCTAATGTTCAAAATCTAGTTGCAGTCACATCTTGGCGACACACATAATTATGTCAAAAACTTGGTCAAAATGTAGGGAAATTAGAGGTATTTTTATTGATAGATTGAGACTGAGATCAGACTGTGAACGTTCTTAAAATTACGAGAACTGCCCCTCTGATTTCTGTTCATGTAGTTAAAGTTTTACTTAATAGCATAACATGACGCCTGTATTACCCAAAGGGTCAGGCAGAGAACCTTTAGTACACCAACATATTTTACCCAGTTATGTTTTAGTCCCATGTAATAGGGAGCGAGCCTATTGCCATCAACCGGACACAAATCCGGACTCCGAGTTGCTTCTAAGAAATTCCAAATGGAAAAACCCAACAACTCATTGCCCGACCCAGGAATCAAACCCAGGAGCTCATGCTCAGCAGTAGTTGCGACCACTAGACCGACGGCCTACGCGGTTTCAGTTTAATAGTCATCTGCTCTATCTCATTCATCATCATCATCATCATCGTTTCAGCCGAAAGACGTCCACTGCTGGACATAGGCCTCCCCCAAACACCTCCACTTTGACCGGTTCTGTGCTTCTCGCATCCAACGGGTTCCTACGGCCTTCACAAGGTCGTCGGACCACCTTGTGGGAGGCCTTCCAAAGCTAAGTATTCCGGTACGCTGTCGGCACTCCAGAACCTTTCGGCCCCATCGGCCATCTGTTCACAAATGTGCCCTGCGCACTGCCACTTAAGTTTGGCAATTCTTCGGGCTATATCGATTACCTTGCTCTACCCTGCTCTATCTAAATACACGATAACTATGATCTTAAATCTGCGTTAAAAAATAGTTTATCTCGGTGAATATCAGTAAAAAATGTGAAAATCTCTCTAGCTATTAAACTAAAACATCACTTAGCAGGTGTGAAAGGGGTCAGCACAAAAACAAAACTATACAATTCACTGCAGCTTTTAACAAAGCTAATATTACGACCCCCTTTTATCCGTTCAGAATGCTATATAACATTCCTAAACGGCATTCAGTGAACTCTATTATAGCTTTCCTTTGTATTCCATGCATAGGTGCCTAAAGATGCGTTTACATGGACAACTAACTGTGGGTCATTTCTTTTTTTCTTTTTTCCTTCTTAGTTAGTTTTAACCGGTTGAATGTCGTAATTACAGAAACAATTAAAAAGCCATTGTGTCTCGTGTGGATCTAAGTTCCGACATACTACGGGTTAATCTTGATCTGGCAGTTTGAGTAATTTATGCGGCCTACCCAAATGTACCCTTTCTTTGGTATTGTTCGTCGAATCGTTGAGCTCCTCAAGTTCTGAGTTGAGCTGCACGATTTTTGACAAATGCGTGCACTGATTGGACCGGTCCGCTCAATCTGTGTGGTTCTTTCCTCAAAAGACCATTTCAGACACCAATCTACATGGACTTCACACAATCTGACCAAGATTTTACCTGGACTTTAAAAGAGACTGTGATCTCTGAGTTTGTTTCGGCCTTTCTTAGAATAGCCAGATAGGAAACGCCGACCTCATCTAGTTTAAAAAAAATGGTTGCCTGTAAAGTCGGTTTTACGGGCGAAGATTTTACGTGACAACGTCTTTTTCTCGGTAGAATAGTTGAGTGGGAGAGAGACGCAAGGCATTCGGCGGGCCTCTCTCTCGTTCGGTGACTCATCGTAACGTTACCGAGCGTTACACTTTTTCATAAGTGACTCCCAGCCGCAACCTAATTTAAGACGTTGTCACGTCAAAAAATAATAATTGACGTGTAAAAGTGTTTGTACAAACCTACTTACAGAAATAAATCATTTATCACTAAGGGTCAGTTCACACCGAGACGCGACGCGACGCGCAGTTTTCAAGATAGAAATACAATTACAGACCTTATCTACTACACTAAAAGGTACACAATTCAGTGTCTACCTACTACGTCGAGTTACGCAGCGCGGCGCCGCCGCCGCGCGGCGTAGCTCACTGGATCGTGTACCTTTTTGTGTAGTAGATAAGGTCTGTAATTGTATTTCTATCTTGAAAACTGCGCGTCGCGTCGCGTCTCGGTGTGAACTGACCCTAACGTTACAATAAAAAAATTAAAACAATTTGATAGCTCTTTTCTTGCCGGTGGCGTGAATAGTCAGTGATTATCTATCAAAATATGTATATCTTTTACGTACACGGGACTTACAATCTTTGTACGTTTCATAGCTTGTCGCTTATTCGTCAGGCGGCCGTGTTACCTTTTCACGCCTAAACCACTGAACGGATTTCGATAAAATTTGGTAGAGAGAAAGATTGCATCCCGGGGAAGGACATAGGATAGTTTTTATCGACATACCTCGCAGGCGAAGCCGCGGGCGGAAGCAGCTTTTCAATATCGACTATAATTGAGAATTCGAGATAATATTGTCGAAACATTTGCAGTAGTTTTAAGGAATTCAACTAGATTATCTACTTCGCTAATTACTCCACCGCTTGCGACCATAAGCAGTTCTAGGGTTCGATTTCCGGGTTGGGAAAAGTGTTATTGGGTTTTTAGTAGCGGCCTGGAGTCTGGATTTGTGCCCGGTTGTGGCAATATGCTCGCCCCCTATTACTAAAGGTACACCTCTGCCCTTCTGGGACTACAGGCCTAATGTTATCACACTAATATTACAAAGGCGAAAGTTTGTGAGAGTGTGTGTGTGTGTGTGTGTTTTTATATGTCTGTTACTTCTTCTTTCTTCGTGAGGGAAGAGGGAGTGCACCTGTGTCTGCGCGCACACTTGTGCACTATAATATCTCCCGCGCCGAAAGCTAGTCTCCGTTGAGATTGGCCGCCGTGGCCGAAATACGGTCTGGAGGACTTTACTTCTTCACGCTCAAACGGCTGGACCAATTTTCTATGGAGTTAGCTGACACCCTGGATTGACAGATAGGCTACTTTAATCCCGATATTCCCACGGGATCGACACTTATGCGGGTAAAACCGCGGGGCGCAGCTAGTGTTATATAAATATGTTCATCCAACTCTTTCATCAACCGTTACCGGGCAATAGTTGCCCAAAAACTTGCCCCATGTAAGGTCAGCTTAACATATTAATCGTGTATGTTCGTGCAACAGGTATTCGATTGCCGGCAAGTGACAACTACGAGCGGCATGTTCGAAGCGCTGTGCAATCACATGAAATACAGCACCAACAAAGGGAATATTAGGTGAGAACGTTTGATTATTAGTAGTACTGCTTTCTTCATTAGCACGTTGACTGCCAGACCACAGTCACAATAGAAAATCTATTGTTTGTGGTCACCGGTGACCGCGCTGGTAGTCAATGCATTAAAGGTGGAGTCTGTGGGAACACCCAAATATTCCGAAATATTTTATTCCGAATTTCGATGTTCCGATTTTCAAAAGTCCGAATTTCATAATAGGTACCTGAGAATTATTTCTATTATTGAAAATCACGAAATTTATTTTACCGAAAGTCATAAATGCGATTTGGTTGGTTGGTTTTCCGACATTACGATTTTCAATTTTCCGAATAACCTGCTAAAATTAGGATTCTGATTCAATTAGTATAATATTCAGTTACGTATATTAATTCAAAATCTTTATGTAACGTTTAATGTAATTTAATGTAATTATTTTTTTTTTTTGTGTTCTTCTCTTTTTTTATTTGGGAAATTTGGGAAAGTATATTCGTGGGAATCGACTAATAAGCCGTTTTCCCAGTAACCAGTAGGTACCTATATTCATTCTTGAAATCAATCGCTAAGCCGATTCAGGTAGGTACAGACGCCAGCACATCAAGCTACTGCTATCTGTCAAATTTAATTAATTGATTTTCAACTTTATCACTAAACCTTAAGGTTCAAAGTTGATTGGGAAAATTCTGTTCTTAGAATAAAAAGATGCTTCACTATGTTTTACTAAATCAACCATCTTTTCCAACAGATCAGCCTTGACGGTATTTCCTCAACGCACAGACATGCACCGTGACTACCGGATATGGAACAGCCAGCTCATCAGCTACGCCGGGTACCGACAGATAGACGGTTCCGTACTGGGTGACCCTATGCACTGCGAGTTTACTGAAGTAAGTACAATTAAGTTTGTAGGATTGCTATAATCTAGAAAGCAGGGGCGAAGGTCGTACCATACAGCTCGATTCCCACCGGCTTCCCTTCGAAAATTCAGGATGATGATGAATTGACTATATAGTCAATTCATCATTGAAATATAATCATATCATACTGTCGGTATTTAATACACCATAAAGGCTCCTTCAAACAGGCGCGACACGACACGCGATACAAAGGCAAAGGCGCTCGTTGCGCGACTTGCGGTGCCTTTGTGTCGCGCACGATGTTATCGCGTGTCGCGCCTGTTTGTAGGAGCCTTAACCCGCTGCGTCTAGAAAAAAATTTGCAAGAGAGTTCCTTTTATAACGAAAGTAAGCACTATAGAAGGGTTTTTGAAAATTCATCCCCTAAGGCTGCCTTTCCACCAGAGCGAGCGAGGATGCGTGGCGAGGGATATGTGAAATCAACCAATAACACCGTTTCATTTTTATAGCTTGAACTAAGTTAGCGCTGGTATTGATTAGTTTTACACACAGCCCTCGCTACGCATCCTCGCTCATCTCTGGTGGAAAGGCAGCCTTAAGGGGCCAAATAGGGGATGGGAAGTTCGTAATTTTTGCCGATGGGGAAACCTCATCGGTGTCATGACTTGGTGTGACCTATATCTAAGGTAACGTATTGTATAGCGAAACTCCGCAGACGTGATGAGTATCGATGTCTCGTCGGCGTCGTCGTTCTACTCTTACACACGGTGTCTACATCTCTCTTTATCTACTTTCCTATCGCAGGTATGCTGGAAGAATTTAACCGTATGAGGATGAAATTAATTATGTATTAAATAAGCTCACAAGACAACATACATAATGAACAAAACTGTACAGACAACAAAAAATATCAAACCAAAACCTTTATTTAAGGGCCTGTGCACACCACGTTTTTTAAACGCGCGTCGACGGCGCGCTTTTTTCCTACACAGCAGTGCCTACCAGTAGCTGACTCGCGTGCGTATCGCGTCTGTATCGCTACAAACGCGCGTCAACGGCGCGTTTAAAAAACGTGGTGTTCACAGGCCTTAATTCTCACCAAAGTTTCAGAACAAAAACCTATTTACTTATCAGACGAATAACTCCAAACCGCTCCTATTTTCCTCCGCCTCTCTATCCACAATAAAACTTCTACACTAGATCGTATCACACGATTGATTGGTTATTGAAAAACATTCAGTTATTGCATCCGCAGATCCGCTACAAATAAATCATTCAACAGCTGACATATCTCGTTCGGATGCACCTGCTACATGCAAACAATACTAAAACTACCTAAATAACACACATCATTGTTTACACAACCATTGTTTAGTGTTGAATTTAGTTAGGCCTTGTTTATTTTAGAATGACTGATTAGGTACGTGAATAAAACGGTCTTGTGTAACTGGTTATTTGTTTAGGATATCACAATAGGCTATTTGACTGGTTTCTGATAAACATCTCAGATTATTTAATGGTGTCTAACGAGCCCACAAAAACCTATTACTTCAAATTGCATAATGTATTTCTTTTAGAAAATAGTAAATAAAAATGTACTGTTTAAATAAGCCGTCAAAACGCTATCTTTAACAATATGGCGTCGTGACGTATTGTGACGTCACGACGCCATATTGTTACACGTAAACAAATGTTGAAACGGTCGAGATACTAGACAAAAGTCATCTGTTCTGTCAACGATAGACAGTAATTGACTATACCATGACGTCATCATAAGTTCAGCCAATCCAGACCGTTTTCGATTACGTGGCGCCAGATTTAAAAAGATGAAGTTTTTTCGGGATTTTTTTAATAAATAATACATTGTTTTGTAGTAAAATTAATGCAAATCGATTTTAAAAGCGATAATCTATACGAGTGTCAATAATTATGACCTTATTTTTTACATTGTCAAATAGCCTATTGTATTGCATATTTGGGTCATGTAATCGCGTTTGTTAAGTCACGAATGTCTTTTGTAGAGAAGGCTTGTTAATGTTGAATTAGAATTGTAAAAATAACAACTGTCTAGGTGCAGTCAAAGAAAATAATTAACAATCAAATTGAAAAAAAAATATCTGGTATCATTAACCAGGAAGAAAACAGAGGACTACGTTCGTATGGAATGGACGCCAAAGACCACGTGACCGCGTTTCCTCTTAATAACCCCGTTGGCTCTTGCTTCTACTCATTGCCGGATTAACCCCTAAGCAAATTAAGCAATTGCTTAGGGCATCACGTCTCGGAGGGCACCATAAACCAGGCGCGGTCCCAGGGGGGGTCATGGGGATCATGACCCCCAAAACCTATGACCTATTTACTTTATTGGCTGATTATGGTGAAAGCTGCGTCCCTGAATAGCATAATTAAATAATGTGGAGCTGGAGATGTATATATGAACATCAACATAACATGACGCCTTTAATCCCCGAAGAATTAGGCAGATATGTACTACATACTTATAATAGTTACACCCATATTGCGCCAGTTATCTTTAAGTCCCATGTCGTAGGGGACGAGCCTACTGCCACCAACCGGGCATGATCCAGACTCCAGGCTGTTTCTGAGAAATTTCTGATGGAAAAACCTAATAACACTTTACCCGACCTGGGAATCGAACCAAGACCTCATGGTCAGCAGTACGCTTGGGAACACTTGGGAAATTTTATATCCTAAGCATCAATTTTCATTACGAGCAGAAGGCTGTGAAATACCGGGTTAAAGAGATAACAGCCCTGCAAGTACCATGTAAACGTATTAGCATATATGACGCTAATGTTCACTGCAGTTCTCAATAATGTTAGCTAATGATAACTCATACATTGAGGGGGCTTATTGCTAAGTAATAACAGTCGCACGGGTCGATCGATCAAGTTAAGCTGCACTTGCCGCGGTTGGCCCCTGGATGGGTGACCATTTTTACATACCAAGACCCCTCCGTGCCTCGGAAAGCCGTTGCTCCCGGCTGTCATTCGTGGATCTCATTAGAACCCCATCGGTCATCAGACCAGGCTCCATACAAAACTGCCCATCATTTTTTGCCATATTACAGATTATATTTCATACAGCTGTCAAAGAATGACAGTTGTGATCTGATTGTACCTACGTACAATTTAAGTTGGTACTCAATTTGTTTAACAATGAATTTCTTTGACTTTATTCACTAATTAGGTAGGTCCTTATAATGGAAAATGAATGGCGAAGGAAAACATCGTAAGGATGCTTGGACAGGCTGTAAGCACAAATGCGATGAGCAAGCGTGGCAATTTTTGTACAAAGAGGTCTCCGTCCAGCCGGTCGATTCTGTAAAAATCTCACCGTGAAAACTTAGGTGAAGTGAGTTTGTTTTTGCTAGGAAATGACACTATTGACAGCTCACTCCACGCTCACTTCACCTAAGTTTTCACGGTGAGATTTTTACAGAATAGCACCGCTGCTGCGACAATTGCACTTTATTAAAAGGTTCAATTCTATCACTTTATACCAACAAGTTCCAATTGAAATTCCTGACCCAATAAAACTTAACTTGCAATCCTCACGAATCACAATCCCACTTGTTACTTTCTAAATTGACTGTCTGATGCGAACACATGCGATCTACAAGTTGACGCAATAA
This sequence comes from Oligia latruncula, assembly GCA_948474745.1. NCBI lineage: Eukaryota > Metazoa > Arthropoda > Insecta > Lepidoptera > Noctuidae > Oligia > Oligia latruncula. The sequence continues at coordinate 16,119,018 of OX419689.1, read as the reverse complement.
ATATTGTTGCAGCTTTGTATCAAGTTGGGATGGAAGCCCCCGAAGACGGCGTGGGACATCTTGCCCCTTGTCCTGTCCGCTAATGGAAAGGACCCGGACTACTTCGACATCCCCAGGGAACTTGTCATGGAGATATTTATGACACACCCCACGTAAGTTGGCTATTAGTGCGTAGTTCTAGTTGTGCTTTTAGAAATATTAATTTTGTGTAGGTATATTAAATTGCTTTTGGAAAACGAATGAATTAAAACCATTAGCAATATAATAGCATTCTGAAGATGGCAGTGGATAAGTTTAAGTCGTCGATAAAGAATCACTTCATTCAGTTTTGGTTAGGTTTATTAGGCAGGACTGCAGCAGTGATTCATTAGATCCGGTGAAATGAGATTGTATGTAAATATTGTTTTTCTGTGAGCTTAGTACCAAGTTCTAATAATAGTTGCTTAGTTTATTTAGTATTAGAAGTTTGTCCATTTGATAATGTAAACGAAATATAAATTAATTGAGAATAAATTGTAATGATACAGTAACATAGCTTTTAAGTTATTTTTGTAACGAATTAGATAACACATTGTTGTCTAGGCAAATAAATAAATTTAATATAATATCGTTTAAAACTCACAAAGGAAATATGAAAAAATGTCAGCAACAACTACGCGTCCATTGAGGATTAAAATTAAAATGTAAACCCCCGGAATCACCTGTCACTCTATTAATTTCACGGACAGAAATGTGTTCATAAAATTCGCTGAAAACCTTGCTTTATCGTGTTGCACGAAATACTATAGGTACGAGTACATATGTGGTAAACATTGTTTTATGAAAATATACGAAGTGCGGTCGATGTTTTTAGGAAAAATGACGCAGGCAAATGACATAGGTAGCTAAATTAGTAGTTATATAATATCGTTCAACAACTATCAAATGGAAATAAATTGACGTCAAAACAAATCACGTGTAGATGGAAACGATAAAATATTGGAATGGACTTCCTTATCGCAAATTATACTGTGCACACTTGCTGAATGAGAGCTAGAGCGGAAAAAGTGTATCATTTTGACCGTCACAACACTTTTGTTATAGTATGTGTGTTTGTGTGGTTACAAGCGCAGTATGTACAGGCTGTCCAGTGGCAGATTTCAAAGTTTGAACAAACGAAATTTCTGAACGCGACACGTTAGAGTGGCGCGGGGGGCGTCGTTGAAAGCGGATTTTTTAGCTGCTTAGGAGCGGTGGTGTGGAGTGCACCGCGCTTATGTCATCGAGGCTTACATTTCAAATGGATTTTCGCTTACTGAAACACGTAATCGTTACGATATTCGTCTTGGATAGCATAGTTCAGAGCTACAGGATCAACATTAAACAGCCCCAGACTAGGACCTATACTAGCGGTAGCCGTAGCCACGGACAAAATTGTTGTGGTTATAATGCGAAAAAAACTCAAGTTCCATCCGTATAAAATTCACATCCTTCAAGATTTACACGATTCATTCGCTCTACAAACGCGATTTTTAAAATATGCGTGCTTGGACTTGACGAGTTTGCTAGCCTCGATTGTCAACATCTGTGTGGTTCTTTCCTCAAAAGACCACCTCAGACATCGATCTACATGGTCTTCATATAACCTGACCAAGATTATGTCTGGACTTTAAAAGAGACTGTGACCTCTGAGTTTGTTTCGGCCTTTCTTCTCAGAGTAGTCAGATAGGAAACGCCGACTTCATCTAGTTTAAAAAAAAAACATGATTGACGTGTAAAAGTGTTTGTACAAACCTACTTACAAAAAATAAAATCATCATCATCATCATCAACATTTGGAGAACGTGGGTTTTCAAAAAATAAAATCCGAAATTTATTGTTTTTAATTAACAATAAACATTCTTTGCATAGGTGTAGTTTTTTTTTTTTTTTTAATTTTTCAAACTATGAATTCTGCCACTGGACACCCTTGACCCTGTAGGATATATTTTTTACTTAGTTACTCTCAAAGGTTTTTAATTTATTTAATTGTGTCTGTTATATTTTATACAGCGAAAGGAACTTCGTTCCAACAGGGTGTCCCATGACATTTAACTCTCGTCTTAATAAAAAAATAAACGTAAACAATGTCATTGTAAAATTCAGAATTCATCGTTAAGTGATTGTGGTTTTAGTGAGAACCAATCGCAATAATTTACTTAATTTTTACTGATTAAAATGGTCTTGACATTTGCGGAACTTCTAATTATTATTTACCAGGAATTACTTACTGGTTTGACTACGTTGCCGCGTTGTTAAAAAACACAGGATTTTTTACATCACGTGTTGGAAAGTAGGTAGGTACCTTGTTTGGATAAATTTGGGCTTAATTATTTTTACTATCGCTTTATCACAAATCTTTTCGGGGTTTCCGATTACGTAAAAATGTTTGGTTTCCGTTTACTTATTAAGTTTGATTTTTAATTAAGATTATTTTTTATCAGATAAGTTTGGTACAGTCCATCAAACTGAAGAACTTTCTCTATGAGACCAACAACGTAATCCCAAAAAAATAATCAGTCGTCCCAAACAAAACTCCTACTCAACCCAAATGTAGGTGACTGGTAATTAGTGACCGATACTTAAACACGTGATTTTACTCATCATTATGAACAACTTTTACTATGGGACCAAACCTGAAATCGTGAAAAAAAAACAGCTGTTCTCTACATTTTGACGAGTTAGACGAACATAAATGTAGGGAACAGCTGTTTTTTTTTTTTTCGCGATTACGATAATGGTCCCCATAGAGAAGCTTTCTGATACATGCTGCATTTTCCTTACCAACAAAATCTAATAAAATTGTTATTTACTGGGAGTTTTCGTACAATGCAAAATAAATTCCGAGTATCTCCGAAGGTATCATATTTCAGCAGTAGCAGAGCTTTGTAAAAGAGTCGGTCCAAGTAATACTACCTCCATAATAATGTAGTTTCGTATTTTTGTAGCAAATCTGCATTCCGACATTGTAAGTACATACCTACATGAGACCATGTATAAGGCTGGCAACGTATAGGAAATCCCCATAGTGTTGCAGGTGTTCATGGGTAACTTTCCACCAGATGGGCAAAAAAACATAGAATAGAATAGAATATTCTTTATTAAGTACACCATATTTATTCAAAACATACACATAACATATATTTTTCCTCAAAAATATAAATAATTAGATTAGAAATCTTGCAGGTAAAAATGTCTTACTCTATTACTATCCCCTTCACACAAATATTTCTGTCTCAAAAACACGTAAAACATGACAACCGCTTGTAGTTCTTTTTCACAGACTTCCTTTTCACGAAATAATTACGTAAATATTACGTACCCAGGGAATAAAGCCAAAGTTCTTACTTCGGAAAACGCTTTTCAAGTACTTGAGATGTTATTAACACATCTGAACGGTTTCCCCTCCTTATAAGAAACCCTCAGTCCCTTCTTACAATACCCTGAGAAAGAAATGGGTCCATTCGCAGCTGAGGCTTTGCGGTAACTACGGTACCTACGTTTACGTAAATAATTTCCAAAAAAATGAAGTATTTTTACAAAAATTTATAAACATGAGTGGTTTTTATTCGATTCCTTTCTGTAATTTGAACGTAAATACAAATATTTGTGTCAAAGTTGCGGGAAGTACAAATTCGACAAAAGAGAGCTGTTTTGCTGAGCTGTGCATAAGTAGGCTTATTAACCGAAAGTGCGAATTTTCCTCGTGAAATTTTTCGTACTTACCATTTTATTTTTATTAAATCGCTATTTCTACGTTATAAATACGAGTATTCCTTTGTCTTAAAATTGATTAAAGCGTACACTGTTCTGTAAATTAAAGACGAAATCGTAAGTACAAAAGATTCATTTGTACCACATTCCGAAGTTTGACACTACGAAGTTCAACATTTAGTCCGATCCCCTCTTTACAACAATGTAAACACTTTTGAGTAACAATAGACGTATTTAAATTTACACAACGTTTAGCCTTAGGACTAGTTAGCAAAACTTAAATGGGATCAGGAAAATACATTGAAACAATTTCGTCTTTGAACTTGCTTTGGCTATATATTTCCCTATACTATTTCTGTGATACATCGCCTTTCTAATGGACCATTTGGGGAATAGTTGAGAACAAAAATCCGAAGGGAATACAAATGGTTTGTTTGATATATAACGATGACTAAATATACCGTTTTAAAAGCCCCTTTTCATGACCAGTTTAGCATGTATTTTGACATATTTGTTAGCATGCTGCTCTGAAAGTTAACTGACCCACTTCCCACAGCAATTCTGTATTTTCGATCGACATTTACTGATGCAGTTTGTGTTTATTATTCTGAAGACCATATTGTGGGAACCGACGATTTAGGCACATTCAGGAAAGTTTTTTTGTGTATGCCAAAAATGCGTTACGAGAAATATTTGAGGGAAAATGCAAGGAAATGAAACTTTTGCTTACTATTTTTTTTTTTTGTTTATATGTATCTATGTGTATTGTATTTTATAGTAATTTCCTAGCTAGTTATCCCGTATGTTGCACCTGCCAAGTTTTGTCTCTGCATCACCCTAAGATTGACTGGTAGAAAATGCCTCAGGCAATAAGTCCGCCTTTGTACAGTATTTCTTTTACTTGTGCATAAAGTTTTAATAAATAAATAAATAAATATTTCCACAAACGAAACAGCAAGGAAGTAACAAACTCTCAACTATAAATCTAACCATTGTTCTGTACCAGCAAAAAAACTCTGTTCCTTCGGAAAGGTCGCAGATTTACGACGAAAACTATGTATTACACGGCAACGCACGTCTTTCTTATTTTCCATCAGGAATTTATGCCAGCATAAAAAGGTCTGGGAATGCATATAATGTCGAGAAGTGGTCTTGAAAACATTCGGTCCAGATTGCTATCGTAAAGCTGTGGTCCAGTAATCTCCAATCTTCGTTTATTGATCATAACGTTGGTCTATTCAATAATGTATTGATATTGATAATGTTAACAGGCTAATGTATCGTAAACAAGGGTGATAAAAGTTGTGATAGGGACCGGTAATTCCTTGGCTGACATCAATTTATTTTATTTTAATACTAGCTGTGCGCGGTATCATCCGCGTTAATTTGAGGAAAAATCTTACCCTAAAATATACTCAATTTTTTTTTTATTATGATATCTCCTAAGATATTCATTGAAATCAAATGATGTCAAGGGCAATTTTGTTCAAAATTAAATACTTGTGGTAAATAACGTATTTAAGTATCATGTTTATAAAAGCACCTTCGCAAATAATGTATTCCATAATCCATAATCAGCCTATAATGTTCCCACTGCTGGGACACAGGCCTCCTCTCGGTGAGAGGGAGTGGGCCGTAATCCACCACGCGGGCCCAGTGCGGGTTGGTGGATGTCACATGTCTTCGAATTTTTAGTTCTAGGACATGCCGGTTTCCTCACGATGTTTTCCTTCACCGTTTTGAGAGCAGTGGTGATGAAATAATTTACACAAAGTAAAGCGCCTGTCTGGGTTCGAACCTACGACCTACAACTCGTAAGTCGCGGCCGTTACCACTTGGCCACCACTGCTCCTCATGTATTATTTTAGATAAAAATTATAGTGACTGTTGCGGACTTATGGGGAACAATTCCGTCATACATAATTTTTGCGTAACTTTAACCGTTTACACCGCGTACGCAACGGAAGCTCTCAAAATGAATAATTTTTCCCGTTTTTGCAACATTTATCATTGATGCTCCGCTCCTCGACGTTATAGCCTTCTTCGATAAATGGACTATCCAACACAAAAATATTTTTTCGGATCGAACCAGTAGTTCCTGAGATTAGCGCGTTCAAACAAACAAACAAACTCTTCAGCTTTATAATATTAGTATAGATTAGCTGTTAGGTGTGATGTTTACGGCCATTAATTATTGTTTTTATTTTAGTAAACTTTTTCTTGAATTAGAGAATTATTTATTTATTGCACAATGTACAGTCAACAAAGGAGTTAAGTATACAGGAGCGTCGGATATTGTTGAAGTTTACTAAGAAACCGATGGATATTCTCGAATAAAATTTTAGTTTATTAATAGAAAACAAACAGCTCATTTATTAAATTAAATTTCAGTCCAGAACATCCATCGGTTTCTTAGTAAACTTCAACTATATCCGACGCTCCTGTATACTTAACTCCTTTGTTGACTGTACACATACATAGTTATAGGCTAGGCTTAAACTAGTCAGTACATGACCCTGTTAGGGCGCAGCAAGATTACTTAAAAACACGTTTTATTCCTCGAAAAATTATGTTCAAAGATTATACAGAGTGTAACTGTAACCATGAATTCAAAACATGAGCCTAACATAGAAAATGTTCGTCGAAAAGTGCAAAAAAAAACGTGATCTACGCGGTCGGTTTGAAACAGCAATTTAAAAAAAAAATTACACTCGTGCCAGCGACACGAAGAAGAAGAAGCAATTTTTAAGTGAAAACTTCTTTAGGCGCGTTGGTCATTTTTTGAGATGACATGCCGGTTTCCTCACGATGTTATCCTTCACCGTTTTGAGAGCAGTGGTGATGAAATAATTTACACAAAGTAAAGCGCCTGTCTGGGTGGGTGGTCGAACCTACGACCTACAACTCGTAAGTCGTGTCTGTGACCACTGGGCCACCACTGCTCGCTCAAGTTTCCGCTTGAAGTTAATTAAAGAAAAGCTTAAGATCTATAAGCTTTTGATGCAACAATAATCCTAAGACTCAGCACGATACAGCACCATTAGTACCTACTTTCAAGTTCGTACATTTACTAGTTTTGCTTGGGCTTTTACTGAAAACGGAAAACGGATTTATGAGACAACAAAGTGCATTTCCACTCTTTATTTTTTACTGAGACACAATGCACGTAAAACTCTGTTATTCTTTCAAATAGGGCATGAGTTTATAAATACTTTTGTTAAATTAAACATCGTACTGTAAGTGTCTAAACACTCTAGGCCGAAGGTACGCGACCGAAGTTTGGCATGATTACGCCAGAATGCTATTTGAATTATTGACACATTATGCCGAAATTACGTTGCGTTAAATAGTATTGCAGGCGTAATCATTGCCGGACGGCGCGTACGTGTTCCACGCGCGCCTCAAAGAGATGTCAGCATCGAGGAGGGGCCCCATAGGGCCGAAGCATGGCCGGGTCAGCGGGATTGTCCGATAGGGTTACCGCTGGCCCGGAACATAAAGGGCTAAGGAAGGAACATGGGTGGGTTTTAGTCAGTAAGAGTCTGACACTCCCTTCCGCTCCACCCAGAGCGGGAGGGGTCATTTGATGACTTCACATCCGCAAAAAAAAAAAAAAGGCGTAATCATGCCGAACTTCGTTCGCGGACCTTCGGCATAGTGGTATGTAGACACTAATAGTTAGTGCCTCCATAATTTGTCCAATGTTAAACATTGTCACTTCCCACATAGCGGTTCAAGGATTTTTTTATGTACTGCATGATTCACATGAAATTATTTTCAGTCAAATTCTGAGAAATCTGTGTAAGACTGCGTAATTAGCTGACGGGAAATGATGGATCATTTTAAATTCGTAGGTGGATGACGTGCTTAAACAATGAATGACTTGAAAAAAAAAACACCATATTTTAAGATAATATGACTGTGTGATGTATGTTTTCGTGTGACATACCTTTGAAAATATATTATGAAAAACGTTGCAGGCCGAAAATCTATCGCAAGTCTCGGGATATCGGTAACTTCGAGTGGAAGGTCACGAGACAATCACAGTATAGAATATTGACATTCAGACACATCTGATTACTTCAGAACCCAAACCCAATCAGAAATAGAATTGCAGAATTGTAACTAGTAGTAATTTTAGTCAAAATACCAAAGTCTAGGAGATTTATTCTGAAAAATCAGCTTCGAGAAGATACGAATATTATACCTCTGAATGTACCGTATCTACTGTTAGATGGAGGGTGACCTACAGAAGACCACGGAGAAGACCAGCGGGGCAATTGCGTAACATATTTCAATCGGAATCGGTTTCATTTTGACAGTTCAACAACATTCATTGCGTTATTTATGTGCTGAGCAGACGAATTTTTTGAACTTATGAAGCAATGGATTAGCAATTTGCTTCAAAATGATTCAGATTCCGATTGATAGTGTGTTACGCAAGTAGGGTGCTGGATGAGACTCGCGCAAACCAGGGAAGCATGGCATAAAAGGGAGGAAGACTATACTTAGCAGTGGTAGGAACTACCTAAGCTGCCAATGATGATGATGTACAGACGCCAGCACATCAAGCTACTACAATCTGTCAAATTTCTTTAATAGATTTTCAACTTTATCGCTAAAGCAAAAAGGTTCCCAATCAACTTTGAGATTGGGAAAATTTGACAGTTTCGGGTAGCTTTATGTACTTGGCGTCTATAACTGCTGTAATTCATTCCTGAAATCCGGCTCTTGCCTCATGACCTTTGTAGTACTTTGTTATAGTTATAATAGAAGTCAATCGTTTGGGCATACCTACTACCTATTGGCTGCGATGCGGAGAAATGCGTTGATTTTTCTACCTGTATTTTTAGGATGATTATTCATTGAGGAATATCGGGATAAAAAGTAGCCTATATGTTAATCCAGGGTGTCAGCTACCTCCATATCAAATTTTATCAAAATTGGTCCAGCCGTTTGAGCGTGCAGAAGTAACAAACATATAAACACACACACACACTCACAAACTTTCGCCTTTATAATATTAGTGTGATTTACACGAGTATTTAAAAATTCCCGTGCGTTAGTCTCGCAAGAACTCGAAAACGGCTTGACCGATTGTGATGAAACTTTGGTAAGTTGTTGTGTGCGCGCTGGAGAAGATTACTGATAATAAAAATATATGAAAAAAAGCATTGCAAATTTGCAACGCACGCCAGGCATGTTTATAATAAAATACTGTATGCAATTTCTAATCTGTAACTCTCCCACAGGTATCAATGGTTCGAAGAGCTGAACCTCCGTTGGTATGCCTTACCAGCCGTCGCCAACATGCGTTTCGACTGTGGTGGCATCGAGTTCACTGCCAACGCCTTCAACGGATGGTACATGAGCACCGAGATCGGCTGCAGGAACTTCTGCGATACTAACCGCCTTAATATGCTGGAGGTAAGAGTAAAATGCCCTTAAATATGATGCTCCTTTAATCAATTCCACTGCTGCGCATAAGCCTCTTTAAAATTCAGCGGGATTGTCCGAAAGGGTTACCGCTGGCCCGGAACATAAAGGGCTAAGGAAGGAACACGGGTGGGTTTTAGTCAGTAAGAGTCTGACACTCCCTTCCGCTCCACCCAGAGCGGGAGGGGTCATTTGATGATTTCCCATCCACAAAAAAAAAAGTATTAATAGACCTACATAACTCACGTCTAAAAATTGGTAACACAAGAGAAATCATGTGGGATTCCCTACTAACGTCATAACAATTTCGTCATCACAGGCAAACATTCCATAATAATTTCCACGAAACATTGATGTTAATCAAACTAAAAATAACTTATTAACAAGCCACCGAACTTTAACAATATCTAGCGCAATGAATCATACTGTAAAACAATTGTACACGAGATTTCACGTTGTTTAGCATTTGTATTAAGGTGGGTGTAGACCAAACGAATGAGAGCAAGAATAGAAGCATTATTTTCTTGATATTTTAGTGTAAACATTGATATTATTCTATTTCCATTTACACCGAACGAGAGACGATTATGTAAGAAAGAGAAAAGAAGTGATTTTTTGTATGTTTGTTTGTAATGGATAAACTTAAAAAATACTTAAACTATTTAAAAAAACCTTGTCGTATAGAAAACTACATTATCAACGAGTAACATGGGCTGTATTTTTAGGGTTCCGTACACAAAGGGTAAAAACGGGACCCTATTGCTAAGACTCCACTGTCCGTCTGTCCGTCTGTCACCAGGCTGTATCTCATGAACCGTGATAGCTAGACAGTTGAAATTTTCACAGATGATGTGTATTTCTGTTGCCGCTATAACAACAAATACAAAAAATGGAATAAAATAAATATTTATGGGGGCTTCCATACAACAAACGTGTTTTTTTCTCGGCGTTTTTGCCTTGTGGTACGGAACCCTTCGTGTGGGAGTCAGTCTCGCACTTGGCCAGTTCTTTAGTATATTGTGGTTGTCTTACGACTTCCACGCTGTCGAAGTCGCGGGCACAAGCTAGTCTAGAATACAATTCGTGCAGATATTTGTTCGATCAAGTCGTTATAATACGAAAACGCTTTGCACAGACCGCCCGTTCCGAAGAACGAATGGAATTGAACTTGAAAGAACATTGTAGAAAACTGTTCGAGTACTCATTTGCAGTTTTCAACAAACGAGCATATTTAGAACATTCTTTAGACGATCCATAGAATCGCCGCGAACAAAGAAGAAGAATTTGATAGTGTGGGCCCACTCATCATCATCTGCCTAGCCTTTTCCCAACCATGTTGGGGTCGGCTTCCAATCTAACCGGATGCAGCTAAATACCAGTATTTTACATGGAGCGACTGCCTATCTGACCTCCAGAAACAATTACTGGGTAATACGAGACCCCTTGATAAGACTGGGGCCACTGCACAGGATAATTTATTAGGTACAGTCAACAGCAAAAGTAGATGATCAAAATCAGAAATTCAATACTAATGAACGGATTTCGCGTCAGAACTGTGTGGCGTCGAAGTGATTCAAAAGTATGTGATTGTAAATCATACCAAACATTTACTACTAGTACAGCTGCCCTATATTCGTGATCAGTTTTGACTCCTATTAAATTTCTGATTTTGATCATCTACTTTTGCTGTTGACTGTACTAAATGTGGGGATAGAATATCTTACGCATTCGCTCGTACGGTCTAAACCAACCTTTGAAATATCAAACCGCAAACATTGCCAGTCGTATGTGGACTGTGGTCGAAACGTTGGTCGGATGATTCACGACTAATTACCGGTCAGTCGATCTTTTAATGTTTTGCTTTGTGAATTATGGTCGTACGCTCAAATTAAAGGGTCATCAATGCTTTGATATGGGGCCCGTGGCTAAAGAGGGGCCCGTGGCTAAATAATAACAGCCGCACAGGTCGACGGATCAGGTTAAGCTACGCTTGCCGCGGTTGGTTTGTGATGAGTGACCATCTTTACATACCGTGACCCCTCCGTGCCTCGGAAAGGACGTTAAGTCGTTGGTCCCGGCTGTCATTTGTAGATCTTTGACAGTCGTTACGGGTAGTCAGAAGCCCGAAAGTCTGATAACCAGTAGGTATTACCAATGGGTATCGTATTACCCAGTAACTAGGTTGTGGAGGTCAGATAGGCAGTCGCTCCATGTAAAATACTGGTATTCAGCTGCATCCGGTTAGACTGGAAGCCGACCCCAACATAGTTGGGAAAAGGCTAGGCAGATGATGAAATTATTATTATTATTAATTCATTTATTTCAGATAACAATAATCCATATACATTAAATTAAAATCAATTGGCACATAAACACTGACATTACACAAAATTAAATTAAAATCAATTTACAAAATATTAACATTACCTTAAATTAAATAATTTACAATAAAAACAAAATCAAAATTGAGAGTAGGTAGTAAAAAATAATAATCAATGTATCAGTGATCGCCCAAAACAATGCGCATCCATTTGTTTTGGATAGGGCAATCCGCACGCGATATAATCATCTGCAGGATGCCATTGCCACTGCCTCGCACACGCTGTGACAATGAAGCTACCTTTTTGCGCACAATCGCATGGAAGCCGTCCGTTCGCGCCTCCGCAAACATTCCGGACGCACTACAATAGCGAGGCAGTCGCATCAGCATCCTGAAAATGTTGTTATATTGGACACGCAGAGCATTAGCAGCCCGATGAGTGTAGTTTATCCACAAACTGCTCGAGTAAAAGGACTGGCAATATGCCTTAAAAAGAGTTATCTTTACTTCCCTCGAGCAGCGAGCAAACCTACGCGCAACCATGTTCCCCCTGACTGCCAATGCTCTGCGCTCCCTCTCAATGTCAGCGTCATCCTGCAAATCGTCTGTCACAATGTGCCCCAGATATCTGAAAAATGCCTAAATTACAACTGAAATGTGTAACTATTCCGAGCATGTGTTGCAGTTGAAATTGCCGAGCAAAGTTTCAAATCATGAAATCCTTACCATAGTATAAGCATACCTACAAAGTATAGTTTAATTATTAATTTTGGAATTGATGCTATTTAATTTTTTTTACGCCAGAAAATAGCTCAGAAAATGGGCCTGGACACAAGGACTCCAGTCAATCTTTGGAAGGATAAGGCCTTTGTGGAATGCAACATTGCCGTTCTTCACAGCTTTCAACAGCACAATGCTACCATTGTTGACCATCATACTGCGTCTGAAAGCTTCATCAAGCATCTGGATAATGAGAACAGATTGAGGTAAGTAATTATGAACTTTAGATGAGACAAAATAAAACAAATTTTCTGTCACAAGGAATAAGATGATGTCATTCAACAAGTGCCTATTTAAGGACCGAAAATCAACTAACAATTACAGTCACTATTACATAGCGAAAGATTTCAATTAAAATTCTTGACGTAATTAAAATACTTGACATCATTAAAATCTTCTGTTAATGGTAGTTAATTTTCTGGTTGTAGAACAAGCTACTATCAACATCTGCCAAACAATGTAGGTCTAGGTACAGTTGATTACAAAAATCATTGCTCAAATCAATTAAGCAGTAGGTACTTTTAATAATCCACTTTATGGATGACTCGTAATATCAAATTCTTTTTTCTTAAAACAAAATAAATAATGACATGGTAATAGATCAAAACAAAATTCAACATTATCTATGTCAGACATAAAGCCAATAATTGATTGATAACAGCATTTCTTTACCTGTTTATGCAACACGTTGGTTAACCCCTTTCCGGCTTTCGTGGTCGGCCCTGTCCCAAAAGTTACGTAGAATAAATCAGATTAATGTCGTCGTGGACCAAAAGCATCCGGATCTGGCACATTACAAGTGGACACGTATTTCACGGCAAATATTTCTACAAGCGATCAATGAGTGTGTGAAAAAGACTGAACTTTTAATTGTCATATTTTGTGTGTCATGTCCATTACGATACATTTATTGTAGCGAGGGTGCTAAATGCCGTGCGTTGATACTACTTAAGTCACACGTATCGTATACTATTTTATAGCATTTGTATGTAAGTGACAGACAGGAGTGACTAAAGTGCGGGTTTAAGTCATAGAGTGCTATAAATATTATTTTATTTTGGCATTGTTTATTTTGTTTTATTATCGTGCATAATCTAAACTATCACTATTCAACAAACATTCTTGACATAATTAAATGCCGCGAATTGTACAACAAAATTTATTAAAACGTTTCGACATTGCCGCGCCCGCTTGTAGTAAACAGATTGCGGATGAGAAAACTAGACTTAATTACAACCAGACCCGCTTGATCATTAAGCTGTCGACACTAGAGCCTTGCAGATGGACCAGTCAGCTTAGACATGTGGTCAGAAGGACATGTAAACATCAATGTTTTGAACTATCGTGTGATTGTTTTGGTTTGCAGCTTCACTTTACTAGGCGACTGTATCAGTGACGTCATTACAGACATTTATCAGTGTCTAAGATATTGTAAAATCATCCTCCTTGATACGGTTACAGTTTTTGTGCTAAACGAGGAGGATATCGATAAATGGACTAAGTTTTTGCATCAGTTAAATTCAGGTTAGTGAACGTTGGGTTTAAAATGACGATGCTTGTTGCCTACCAGATTAAGAGGTGACTCAAACCCTTGTTTCTTACAAAAAGCAAAGAGCTTTAAGTAGATTTGCTCTTCAATTATACTCCTAATTGTATTGTTTAAGTATTCTGAGAATCAATATACTTGCTACAATGCTAACAACCGATCAAATAAAGCTAGACATTTTAATTGGGAACCAATTATTCATAGTATGGACTATCGGAAAATAATAGCGTCTTGGTTGTTAGATTTCAACGCTCGTCCAATTAGAGAATTTGTAGGAAATGATAATTATCGAATGGAGCATCCTGAACAATTCATGTATTTCATTATGAAGTAGATGTACCTTGTAAAATGATCTCCGATTTGGCCAACCTACTAGATCGATATCGTTGAGAACTCTAATTAATTTAAAAAATCCTACTACTAAAAAGAGTCCTCCGGACCGTATTTCGGCCACGGCGGCCAATTTCAAAGGAGACTAGCCTTCAGCGCGGGAAATATTATAGTGCACAAGTGTGCGCGCAGACACAGGTGCACTCCCTCTTCCCTCACTATCATAGTGATGGGACGGCAATCCGACACGACCGGAGAGAGATCAGGCGCAGGACCAACGGCTTAAAGTGCTTTCCGAGACACGGGGGTATCACACCGCCAACTTTCAAACTCCGGGCTGTTAATAAGAAATTCCTCATGGAAAAACTCAATAACACTGCCCGACCCGGGAATCGAACCCAGGACCCCACGCTCAGCAGTCGCGCTTGCGACCACGTGAACGTTTGTGAAGATGTTTGTAACTCAATCACGCGTAAACCGTTGAACAGATTTGGATGAAAATATAAGGCACGTAGATATACCATTTCCTGGATAACACATAGGATACTTTTTATCCCGATATTCCCACGGGATCGAAACTTACGCGGGTGAAACCGCGGGGCGCTGCTAGTATGTAATAAAATGCAATATTTTTTTAATATAATAATTTCAATTAAATTTTAAAACATAACGTTTGTAGTTTTTTTTATTGTTGAATCCCGCTCTTGACCTCGATAGTGCCTGATAGAAAGCGATGGATGAGGTCTATGATGGAACGAGCGTGCCCAGGAGATGCCTAAGGCACTGGAACTCCCACGCATAGACGAAACACAGCAGGCTGCTTGACGCCGGAATCAGATGGGAGGGTGGTCGTAAACCAGGCGGGCGTTAGCCCTACCACCGCAATGGAAGAATTGGCCAGTCAAATAAGGTTTTGGGTGTGACTGTCCAGGATGCGCCGACCGCTCGGTTCAGTTGAGTAACTGGCGGAACAAACTGCGCTACACGAGGAGACTTCTTCATGTATACTAAAAAATTTCTACCGAAGCTAAACCAACTTATAAAATAATATAAATCTTAACGCGAATAAAGTGCTGTCAACTGTCAGCGCCGGTGGCGGAGCAAATTGAAAGTAATTTATGGTACTATGTTCAATTAACAGTTGACTATCTCGTAAAGTGATCAGAAACGCTAAATAATTTTGCAGTACCTACCAGCATACGTTTTGTTGTAAACATAATTAATCAAACTACTTAAGCGCCATCAAGATCTATAATCGGCGGGATAATTGCGTAAATAAATAAATCTTTATTTCCAGTTTTACAATTCACATTTACCACTGCGTATACCTAACATGATAAATTTGTCGTATAAATTGTAGGTTCATACAGAGTTATAGACCTCTGAAACCTACCCTAGGATTAAAAATTTGTGGAATAGGGTGTCAGGGCTCTAAAGTTAACACCAGCCGGTCGATTCTGTATAAAATCTCACCGTGAAAACTTAGGTGAAGTGAGTTGGTTTTTGCTAGGAATTGACACTATTGACAGCTCACTCCACGCTCACTCCACCTAAGTTTTCACGGTGAGATTTTTACAGAATAGCACCGCTGTTAGACAAATAAAAGTTCAGAATTCCATCCACAGTGGAGGTTCTGTATACAGAAAATTAAGTTTTTATACAGAAACTAAAATAGACAAAATGGCATAACACAATATTCAACTAGACATTATTTTATGTAATAAATAAATAAAAAAAAATAAAAAAATGTTGTTGAGCAGAAACTTTTTCTAACATTATTACCTTTACATTATATCCTTCAAAATGATGCAGAATGTGGTTTAAAGTTTGTTACGTTAGTGTGCCTGGATGTCCAGCACACTACTGAAGTCCTCATGAAAAAAGTTATAAATCACCTATCCAATGAATCATGACATTATTTATACAACCACAATTTATCAGCGTAATACTCGTAAACGTATACAATATAACTTTGAGTTAGTTCAACGCATAAATCTTCTCAAAACAATTAAATAGAGGTATTTCAATATACAGACGCATATATTCATAGATACACAATCACTCACCAGTGTACTCTCGTTGTTTTTTTTATTTTGAAATTAATTCTGCTGTTTATTTTATAATATATTTTTTACAAGTTCATCATTTTAATGTCACCTAGTTTGGAAGACACTGGTGTTTGTGATGCAATTATTTTTTCATTAGTACAGACACTAATGATACTTATTTCTGGAATACTTATTCTATTTTTACTTGCATTTTTTTTTTGTAACCGTAAATGTAGTTTTTTTGATTTTTTATTATTTATTTTTAAATAAATAACATTTTTAATTACCAAATGTGGGTAACAACTCACCTATAGTAAACAAAAAGTAAGTGATTTAAATATTTTAAATACAGCGTGTAACAAAAGGAAACGGTCGTAAATTACCAAATCGTATATTACCAAATTATTTCGTGAGCTAATCGAGTCTAATTCAATTTGGGCGTCCTCGGGTAGGTACATGATTACGTTACTCAGTTTACGTGACAATTTCGAGGGTCGTCTGCGGTGCATTAAAATTATTAACATCACGCTGTTTTTCATTCTACCGCGAAATTAGGGAAGATTTTTTTCTGAGTAGATAAATTATAATATGAGTTTATTTTGTAGGGTTAGCGACTTTGCAAAAATACCTAAGTACTAAATTTTAGGAAAATTTGTGTACTCTCGGGCATTATGGCTGATAAACCTTGCCTAGATGGACTTTCCTATCAGCTCCCTAATTGCGTAACACACGAACAATCTGAATGGTTTTGAAGTATATTGCTATTGTTCGAAAAATGTGTATGCTCAACAACGTAAATAACGCAATGAATGTTGTTGAACTGTCAAAATGGAAGCCATTGCTACTGATAATGTGTTAAAAAAAATATATATTGCTGAATGGGCCCGCTCTTAACCTTGATCACGCCTGATGGAAATTAGGGGTAATTGTGTTGCGTTATTGCGGTATTGTGGTTATTTTGGTGTTCTTTGCACTTATTAATTTGATCAACGGGGGCTGATCAAATTTTTAAGAGCAAAGAAATCCAAAATGCTAAAAAAATCACGCTAAAAATCAGCAGTATTGTTATTATTTTTAACCGACTTCTAAAAAGGAGGAGGTTCTCAATTCAGATGTTTATATTTTGTTTGTTTTTTTTTTATGTATGTTCTAACTAACTCCGTCATATAAAGACGGATTTGCAAAATTATTTTTTGTTCGAAAGAAGAAATTTAAATGGTCCCATTTAAATTTCGTAAAGATCTGATGATGAGTTTCGGAGACAGACAACGGAACTCTTCAATAAATGCCAGTAAATCAACCGCGATTGCTGCTATCGCATATGTGTGCATTTTTTACGCAATCACACAACATAACATCACGCCTGTATTCTTTAAAGGGGTAAGCAGATGTGTTCAATAGCTTCCTGTCACTGATATTCACATAGCAAGTAGTGTTTTAAGAATTTGTGTGAGTAGGTTAAGACAACTAAAAAGTGAAAAATATTTTTTTTTTACAAAAAAATATAACGGACTTGTAAAAAAGTTTTTGCACAATACATTAGCTATAAAACTCGTTGTTGCATAATACAATCATTATTCTATTAATTGCGGATTAGTACCTATAAGTACCTGTTAATGAAGCAAATTCCAAGCATAGCTAATGTGATTCTGTACGTAGGTGTAACATTATTATTTTAATCTAATCAAATGACCAACGACATGTTATGTAAATAACAATACCGGCTTGCACTCGATAGACGATAACTTATTAATGAACTAGCTTTTGCCCACGCGCCTGCACGGAGGTCGGAAATTATCCCACGGGAACGTACCTACTACCGGGATAAAAAGTATTATATATGTTAATCCATGTTATAAACCATTTGTGTGCCAAATTTCATCCAAATCGGTTCAGCCGTTTTTGCGTGATAGAGTAACATACAAACTTTCATATTTTTACTCGTTTAGCACTAAACATCGTTAGGAAGAAGGTGTTTTCAAGGGAGGATCACGACCCTCAGTAATGAGGAGTGCGACTTGAGGAGGAGGAGGAGCACCCCGTCGCATTACATCGCCTACCCGCGCTATTACTGTGTTTTTCTGACTTTTTTGTTTTTGCTCGGCTCCTAAGTGTATGTTAAGTAGCCAAAGCAAGCACAATAGGCTATTTGACAATGTAAAAAATTAGGTCATAATTATTGACACTCGTATAGATTATCGCTTTTAAAATCGATTTGCATTAATTTTTCTACAAAACAATGTATTATTTATTAAAAAAATCCCGAAAAAACTTCATCTTTTTAAATCTGGCGCCACGTAATCGAAAACGGTCTGGATTGGCTGAACTTATGATGACGTCATGATATAGTCAATTTCTGTCTATCGTTGACAGAACAGATGACTTTTGTCTAGTATCTCGACCGTTTCAACGTTTGTTTACGTGTATTGTGACGTCACGACGCCATATTGTTAAAGATAGCGTTTTGGCGGCTTATTTAAACAGTACATTTTTATTTACTATTTTCTAAAAGAAATACATTATGCAATTTGAAGTAATAGGTTTTTGTGGGCTCGTTAGACACCATTAAATAATCTGAGATGTTTATCAGAAACCAGTCAAATAGCCTATTGCAGCAGAAGTACAATGCAATTTTGAATGAATATTTTGCTCAATAACTGAGATTAAAAAAAACTGAAGTGTTAATCGTCTTTTGTTGCTGACCGTACATAGACCAAATAGGTTTCCTCTTATTGTATTTGGCGGAAACATGATGATAATGACAAAGGTACTGTCTATATATTTGGTTGTGCGTGACAAAACAATCGCGACTTCTACCTATAACAATTAAAGAGTTACGCATATCAACAGGTCCGGCTGCCCAGCGGATTGGATCTGGATTGTCCCTCCGATGTCGTCATCAATCACTCCTGTGTTCCACCAAGAGATGGCTCTGTACTATTTGAGGCCCTCTTACGAATATCAGGTCAGTAGTTTACAAAACAATGAATAAATTGCCATTTATGTACAGCTTTTATAAATGTTTAATAATACTAGGTAAAATTAAATGAAGAGTCGAAACTTTACTTGGCTACCGATTTCAAACCATGATAAAACAAAGTGGTGTTTTGCCCGTTAATTTATTTTTAAACCTAGACTTAAAGACGAGTAATTTATTTTATATCATTATACAATTCATCATCTGCCTAGCCTTGTCCCAACTATGTTGGAGTCGGCTTCCAGTCTAACCGGATGCAGCTGAATACCAGTATTTTACATGGAGCGACTGCCTATCTGACCTCCACAACCCAGTTACTGGGTAATACTACCTTACCCAGATATCCCTTGGTAAGACTGGTTGTCAGACTTTCAGGCTTCTGACTGCGTAACGACTGTCAAAGATCTACGAATGACAGCCGCGACCAATGGCTTAACGTGCTTTCCGAGGCACGGAGGAGTCACGGTATGTAAAGATGATATCATTATACAATTAAATTACATTACACTTCGAGTAAAAGGAATATATTATCAGGATCCCGCATGGAAGACGCATCAGTGGCAGAAATCCAAGCAAGGGGCGGAAAAGCGACCCATCAATAGAAAGTTCCATTTCAAACAAATAGCTCGAGCTGTTAAGTTTACCTCCAAACTGTTCGGACGGGCCCTGTCTAAGAGGATCAAAGCTACTGTCCTTTATGCAACCGAGACAGGCAAATCTGAACAATTTGCCAAGGAACTAGGAGTCATATTTGGACACTCTTTCAATGCTCAAGTAAGTAAACATGCAAGTCATGATATATTTTTTTCTTAACTTTGACATCAATAAAATAAAATAAAGAAGTGCTTGTTCCAAGAACTGCGGTCACTATGCCTTATGATTTGGTTACGTTTTAGGTACACTGCATGGTTGATTACGATATTACATCCATTGAGCACGAAGCTCTGTTGCTGGTCGTGACATCGACATTTGGTAATGGAGATCCACCTGAAAATGGCGTCGTAAGTTTCAGAATAATACATTAATAATTTAAATGAAAGACAAAATGGAAACATGATGACATTTTTCTAATAAATGATGTTGTTTAGGCTTTTGGAGAACATCTATTGGAGCTTTTGTATGCTGATGAAGTTGGTGAAGATGGCTCTGGGTAAAATTGAATATTTGGATACTAAACATACATAAGTATATTATTTTGTCACTAGTAAAAGGTTTTAATGTAAACAAATATTTACAGGACTCAAATGCTAACACCAAAATCATTTATAAAAGGTAACAGCCAAATGGAACTACAAAAATGGTCCAGTAATCCTAAGAAGCTGAACCGTTTAGAATCATTAAAAGGTGATAAAGACGTTATAATAATAAACAACAATATAAAATATTTGCATACATTTGTTATAATAAATTAATATCCATTTATAATTTAACAGGGAGTACCACAGATGCCTGCAGCTATGGATCCACATCCATAGACAGTTTCGGTCCACTGAGCAACGTTCGTTTTGCGGTATTCGCTCTGGGTTCAAGCGCGTACCCGAATTTCTGTAACTTCGGTAAATACGTGGACAAGTTACTGGGTGACCTCGGAGGGGAACGAATCCACGACCTCGCCACCGGTGATGAAATGACCGGCCAAGACCAGGCCTTCCGGAAGTGGGCCTCCGGTGTCTTCAACGTAAGTTGTAAATTACTCGTGACTAATTCATGTCGCTTCTACAATTTGTTGGTCACTGAATTATTGCTGTTTGCTAAAATTATAACAGATTTTGTGAGATGATAATAACAATCTCCTAAATTTTTTAATATTTACGCAATTAAGTTTTGAGCCTAATAAAAGATCATGTATATTTAGCAAGCAAACAAGAACTTTTTATGTATAAAACACAATTTATGGTGTGTTGCCAATCATAATCTTGTTACAAATAAAATCTATGCTTACTTACATATAAATCTAAAAAAATAATCTTCTAAATAGGTATCATGTGAAACCTTCTGTCTGGATGATGAAGAAACATTACAAGAAGCCAAGAGAGCCCTCGGTACAGTAGCTCTCAGTGAAGAGACTGTGCGCTTTGCCCTGCCAGAAGTTCGTCCACCAACTCTACAAGATGCTTTAAAATCAGCTTTGAACAAAAAGTTCATACAATGCATCGTGAAAGCTAACAAAGACTTGGGCGATGGTTTGTCAGAAAGATCTACCATATTCGTTGATATGGAACCAAAGGTAACAAATCTAATAATTTCTCATTCCGATGTATTGAGTCAAACAGCAAATATTTGAATTACAATCATACGTTTGCAGGAAGAGTTTAAATATGATCCAGGAGATCATGTAGGAATAATTGCGTGTAATCGCAAAGAACTGGTAGATAGCATACTGGTTAGACTGAAGGATATTGATGATTATGACCAGCCTTTACAACTGCAACTTATGAAGGAAGCACATACATCATGCGGTAAGAAAGTAAAACTAGCATAAAAGAATAATGTTGATTATATATAAGAAAATCTAGTGATATGAGAAATTCGGTACAGGTCCAGTAAAATCTTGGGAGCGACATGAGAGACTCCCAGTCATGAGCGTGCGAGAGCTGTTCACACGCTTCTTAGACATCACGACACCGCCTACCACTATCTTACTCCAATACTTAGCAACCACCTGCGAAAATGAAGACGAACGCAAGCAACTTAACTCTCTTGCTACCGTAAGTATTAAAAATAAACACACTGATGCAATTTTTTTAAAGAACGTCAATCATTTATCGTGAATACAATATTTTCTGTAGGAGCCCGGAGCCTACGAAGACTGGCGCCATTTCTATTTCCCAACTGTGTCTGAAGTACTGGAACAATTTTCGTCAACCAGACCGAGCGCATCTTTACTCGCTGCACTCCTCTCACCTTTGCAGCCGAGATTCTACTCCATCTCGTCATCTCCTATAGCTCACCCAAAACGTCTTCATCTGACCGTTGCCGTCGTTCAATACCGAACTCAAGGTTAGTTATACGTAAAACATAACTTTAACCTCTACTGTAAACAATAATATCTCATAGTTTATTACTGATCATTCCCGAACATACACTGACATCGCTGATTCCATTAAAATCCAGTTACGATCTAATTTTAAGTTAAACGACGTCCGCTCCAAACAATCTGTTAAATGAGTCGACTGTAGTAGCGACATCACAAAGGTTATTCAACGTTATAATTTTATGATTTTCTATTTATGATATGGTTAGTTGTATTAAAACAATTATATTCATACAGATGGCAAAGGACCTCTCCATTATGGTGTTTGCTCAAATTATCTGATGGATCGTAAGCCTGGCGATGAAGTTTATCTCTTCATGAGAAGGTATTTGGAAGTTTATTTATGTTTTTTTAATAATTTATTGTAGTCAACATGCATTATTATAACTTAAATTTTATTTTCTAGCGCTCCAAACTTTCACCTTCCTCAGGACTTGTCAGTTCCCCTGATACTAATAGGCCCCGGAACTGGTATTGCTCCATTCCGTGGTTTCTGGCATCACCGCCGAGCTCAACTCAATGCTAGTAAGCGCCCAACTGCTGGACCAGTCTGGCTGTTCTTTGGATGTCGGACTCACAGTATGGACTTGTATCGCGAAGAAAAGCAGCAAGCCTTGAAGGATAACGTTCTTACCAAAGTATTCCTGGCGTTGTCTAGGGAGAAGAATATTCCTAAGGTAATTTAGATTATAAAAACTTTAATACAGTATGTAGCGAAAACAGAATTGGGGTATTTATGTACTTGGTTTCTTACAGATGTACGTCCAAGACTTAGCAGAACAAGAAGGACCCGAGATTCAAGATTTGTTGGTAAATAAAGGAGCTCACTTCTACGTCTGCGGTGACTGTAAAATGGCTGAAGACGTACACCAGAAGCTTAAAGGCATTATTAAGAAACATGGCGATATGACTGATGAACAAGTGCAGAACTTCATGTATATGCTCAAGGTTTGTAAACATACTATTATTTGTATCGAGACAATTATCTACAGCATACTTGCATTTGTTATCAATTTCCTCGTAGTTATTTCGATTATGTATTATCCATATAATATAACAACTTCTATTTAATATAAAAACTTTTCCTTTTATCTTAATTACAAGCCATGATAAGCCCGAAGGGATTTCCCAAGTGCAAAAATGACTAATTTGCAGACAAACTTTCACCCATCATGAATTTTCAAAGATCACTTTCTTTATTAAAATAACTCTTGCGCGAAATTTTATTCGGTTTGTATTTCAAAATTGGTTTAGGCTAAAATCTATTGAATTTGTTTTTTTAAGGAAATTTGTCACTGCCAACAGTTATGACGTAATCTGATGCAGCTCTATTATCACTCTTGGAATATTGCAATATTTTCAACATGATTTATGTTATCATTACATAGGAGGAGAATCGCTATCACGAGGACATCTTTGGCATCACGTTGCGCACCGCTGAAGTACACTCCGCGTCCCGGGAGACAGCTCGCAGGAACCGCTTCGCCGCGCAGCCATGACGCCGGTCCTCACGCTTTCACCCCAACTCTTCCACGCTCACCTAGCCTAACAAGCTTCGCAAAGCTAACAACTCCTACATTATAACTTGATCTCACCAATAAACGAATCAAGTGCTTCATTCTTTTCAACGTCATTGTCAATCTAAAATCTAACAGCTTCTAAATTTGCGAAGATTTTTTAGCAGCGTCAATTTATGTTGCTGATATTTATGGTTCAAATGAGTCAATTACTCTACTTTAACTTTTGTTTTTTATTTGGGCCAGTCGGCCACAGACATAGGTTGTGCGTGTAATGGGTCTTGAATTTATTGTACATAGTCTTCAAAAGCTACTTCAGAGTTACATTCCATAATCAGTACTATTATTTTTGGATGCTCATGTTCGGAGGCAGCTGAAATGCTTATATTTATAAAATTATTTTTAATGAATTCCAAGCAGGGTGATTTAATATTTAATAACGCACAAAACGCATTACCATCTGTATGTTACACTTTAAATGCTTCATTAATCGTTGAATTGTGTCGAATGACTTCGGAACATTTCAGAATTATAAGAATTTACCAATTACATAGTATTTAGAGATGTCATTTT
The DNA here is from genome assembly GCA_948474745.1 of Oligia latruncula. NCBI lineage: Eukaryota > Metazoa > Arthropoda > Insecta > Lepidoptera > Noctuidae > Oligia > Oligia latruncula. Next base: position 16,094,725 of record OX419689.1, on the reverse strand, counting down.
ATTCCATTTAATATTAATAATATAAAACTATAATGACTTTCATTGACGTCATAAAATAAAATATTGTCCACTTGTTGCTAACAAAATTTTAAAACATATTTTGTTAGTAACATATTTTGAGTACTTATCTAAAATTTTAATTAGTCTAGTTAGTCGGTAAATATTTTCAAATTTTATTTTCCTTGATAAATCTCCATTACAACAACAATATTCCACGTTGTAATGCCTTTATTGCCAAATATTGTACAGATTGTGGTATAGTTATTTTATGCTATCAATGTAAATAAACGTATTTTAAGTTATATTGTAATCGTCAATGTTTTAGATTTAAAATTTATCTTTTACCTGAAATTATTTAGAGAAATTATCTAAAGTATAATTATTTTGTTTAAGAATTTTATCAATATTATCTACCAAACGACCATGTTTAATGCATATAGTACCTACCTATATTAACTAAATATTAAATATGAGCAGCTATATTAATAATGTTTATTCAAATGTATTTTATCCATTGTCCTTTATATTTGACTAATAGGTGTGAGTGTTGAATTTGTGATCCTTAAACTAGTCCTAAGAAATGTATTCATATTTTCTATTATTCATATTCTGAGAATTTAATATACACAAAAAAAAATCTTTTCTGATGTTACCTAATATTTCTATATTAAAATAGCATATATAAAATGTAATAGCTGTCTTTGCCAGATATTTACAAATTACGGATTTCATATCTTCTAAATTTAATCGAATGCACATTTGAGACTAATAACATTGTTGTACTATCAAGTTCATATCACGCAAAATATTATTGTACCGCACTATTTCATCTATTAACGAAAACTGTTCGGAAATGTTAAACGAAGAAAATTATATTATAATATTATAATTATATTATTATAATTATGATTGATTACGAAATATTTGTCTCTTATTGGTCAAATAAAGTTCCTTCGTATTCGAAAATGCTTTGGGTTTTTTTTTATTTATTACCTACTCCACTATATTATTGTGAATTCAGCACAAGTTTCTTCAAAGGCAATACTGAGTCGAATATCAAAGATCTATATTCCTTTTGTGTTGTTCACATTCTATCCCAAACCTCTTATTACCACTAAACATTGTAGGTAGGTAGATACCTATAAAATTGATTTCTATAAATTCTATTAAGGCTCCTTGAAACAGGCGCGACACGCGATAAAATCGCGCGCGACACGAAGGCACCGCAAGTCGCGCAACGAGCGGTGCCTGTTTGTACGAGCCTTTACGCTTCAGGAAATCACAAAGGTCTAAATCATAAAATATTATGATTTGAAGACACAATACAGAACAATTAGATGTAGACAGGACAGAAAATAGAATGTGAAATATTACTGATAGTTTAAAAAGTGAACGGAATAGCATACAAACACCTACCTATATGCAAATTAATTCGTACTGCTAACTTTGATAATATCAGTAACTGCTTTTGATGAGATTTGCGATAAAAGACACAAGAATAACCTGTTCTAATTTTATGATCTTGAAATTGTGGGAAGCCTTTTACCTGCCTAAGAGCATTTCATACAGAGTGGCCCCCACATTGACGCGCAACTGTTACTAAGGATTCAGTACATGATTCTGGACAAAACATGTCTACGCCGCGGATCTAGAATCACGTGTTGCATTCATGGTTACAGTTGGCACGTCGGGGATGCCACCCTGTATTTCAGGATACGTGACGTACATAGTCGAGTACCTTCTTGAGAGTTTGTGAAAGAAATAATTCATTTTTAGGGTTCCGTACCTCAAAAGGTAGGTAGGAATGCAGGTTCACTTTGTTGTCCGTCCTTCCGCCCGTCCGTCTGTCTGTCAAGACCCTTTATCTCGGGAACGCGTGGAGGCATCGAGTTGAAATTAAAACCATATACTCAACTCTACAGCCCTTTGAAGCTGTGATAAAATCAAACACTTAAGTTTACGTAAAAAAAAGATACGGCCGTTTATGAATAAACATATATTTCGACACTCTCAACGGAATCAAAATTTATAGGGTAGGTACTTCCCGTTGATCTAGAATCATGAAATTTGGCAAGAAGTGAGATCATGTAGCAGAAGTAAAGGAAAAAATCTGTAGGTGTAAATTTGTAGGTACATTAAAAAAAATCCCGTGATAAACTATTTACATACCACAAAGTACAGAACCCTCGGTCCCACTCGCACTTGACCGGTTTTTGAAATAGTAGATTGTTATGCAAGGGTCGAAAGGAATCAATTCCCATACGAGGTATTTAGACGCCCGAGCACAGCGAGGGCGGCTATAGTCCGAGTGGGAATTGATGTCTTTCACCCGCGTTAAACACTCTACTTGTCATTTCGAATTTATGGAAAGTAAAAAATAGTAGTTTTTCTAAAATATTTATTGATGACATGAACATGAATACTACTTATTTAATAGTCTCTTTTAAATTTGAAATATGGAACACACCGCGTCACAGCCACATAAGTAGGTAGATTCTGTTCACCACCGCGGCGGGCCGTCCCACTTACTAAGTTTTTTTTTAAATTAACACTGGCTGTTTATAAACTCAGAAGACTGCTGCAATTTTCTTAATTATTAAAAAAAAAACGTAGCTGACTACCTAAGCAAATTTAGTTCTATTTTTAAAATTCATTACCGCCCTAGAGAGGCAAGCAATTACTATGAGTCGTTCCCGCCCTAAGGTGGGAAGCAGCGTCTTCCACCCGCTATTCGGATCAAACAAACACTACTTTCCGAGCATGAGAAATGAAAACTCATTTTGCTGTAGGAGAAAAGCACAAGATCGTGAATTTGGAAGGGTCTGGGGGAGGCCTATGAAGACAAACCAACCGATATCTGCTATTCACAACAAAATATGTATGTTAATACTCGTAAAGGCTATTTAAATTTGAAAGCGCCTGTCTGGCTCCGAACCTACGACCTAAGTTGCGGCCGGCAGCCGGGCCGTTATCACTGGGCCACCACTGCTCTAAATGAAATGGCTATAAAACGGTAAATTGACGTAGGATATTATATAACAATCAATTTTCCTGACTACATTCAAGTGTCGTGGGGCTCCACGACACTTAAACGTAGTCAGGAAAAAAAATAGTAATTCATTCTTTTAATTTTTATCTTTCCCCACCTCAGTGTGGTTTTTCAAATACCGCTTGCGTCATGATTTACGAACGACAAGACAATTCCTATTCGTTGCTAATCTTACATCTGGTGACGTCACAGTGACGTCGTTAAGTTACTGAAAGCGAATAGGCTTCGGATCACGTAGGCATAAGTTATGCCCCAGCTTCTAAGAATTTTTTTAGGACATTTTATTTCGTGACGAAATTCTAGGAATCCAGTATTTGTAAACTTTATCTATACATATAATAAATCTGTAGACGAGGCGTTTCTGTACATTGAAAATATTAAAAAAAAAAATAGTTGGGGTGTTATAGGATAACCAACAGATGCCATTTCATCAATTTTTAGAATTTTTGTCTGTTTGTCGGTTTGTCGGTTTGTCGGTTTGTCTGTTTGTCTGTTTGTCTGTTTGGATGTGACAAAATTTGATTTGAACATGTTCAACGTAAAAAGTACCAAACCAATATGGTAAATTTTTATACTCAAATATAGTGTAGAACTCGGAGTAGTAGTTAGTTTTGGTTTCATCGCAATCGCTTCACTGTATCAAAAGATATAATCAATTTAATGTATTCTACAACAACTTTCATTACGTAAGTTGGATACACGTAATGACATCTATTGGCACTTTATAGTACTAACGAAAACATAATTATTGTGTTTATAACATTATTATGTGAATAATCACGTCATGCAGGCTTACCTATAAGATGACTATCACAGTCACTTCTGCCTGTGTTATTTGAAAAAGTAATGATTACATAATATAATGTTAATCGTTTTCGATTGTTGGTTGATTAGTGGCGCTAAAAGAATTTCAAATAAAAAGTGAGGATAATGTAAGATAATATTATGTGATGTGGTGTTCTGAGTGATAAAGATTGCAATGATAAATGAATTTATTTTTGTAAGTAGGTTTGTACAAACACTTTTACACGTCAATCATGTTTTTATTTTTTAAACTAGATGAAGTCGTCGTTTCCTATCTGACTACTCTGAGAAGAAAGGCCGAAACAAACACACACACGGGCAACTTTATTTATGAGCTCTTTCGAGGGGCAAGCAACCTTTCTAACATTGTTAACAGAGAAGCATTTTCTTAGTGACATAAGGTTTTAAGATCATAATTATCATACTTTCATAGTTTTTTTGCCTTTTTTCTCGAATTTTTTTAAATTTCTTTACCATGATAACGCTTCAACGCACACCTCAAGACGGGCTGTTGATTTATTGAGTATAGGTTCGGCAGGTGCACACCCTTTTTTTTTGTTTCCGGGGTGGAAAATCTTCATGGATGTCCGCCGCCCTGGAACGGGCGGCGAGGTCTGTCAGGCTCTTACTGACTAAAAATCAACCCAGTGTTCCGTCTCACACCTACGTCGGGGGTTGCGGGACCGTACGATCCTTCCGCAACCCCCGACTGGTGACGTCAAAGAGGGGCGCGCGTGGAACACTACGCGCCGCCAGCTCAAGTCCTGATGTGTTGGCGGTGACAGACGTCCCCGAATTCGTCGCCCCTGGACCCGTTTAGGGGGGCTGGAAGAGGGCGTTGTACGCCCTCCGCCGACGCCCGATGCGCCTACTGCGGGCCGGGTGAGTGGATGAGATCTCCCTCTCCCTTTCCACAGCCTCCTTCTGCGAGACGACCGTTTCGCAGAAGGAAACCACCGCGTCCCAGGACTCTTCGCTGCCGTCGACTCGACTACGGCCAGCAGCGATACGTCAAGGTGCACACCCAATACAAGTAGCACTGCCATGTCGTAAAAAGGTATTGTAAATTATGTTTTCGAGACAATAACTAAATTTTTAGCCATTGTCTTGGTTAAAACCATATCGACCCTTTTTTTTTTTTCGGATGGGAAATCATCAAATGACCCCTCCCGCTCTGGGTGGAGCGGAAGGGAGTGTCAGACTCTTACTGACTAAAACCCAGCTACCCATTACTCTCCGCCCGCAGGCCCGCGCCTACGGTGGCCGGGAGTCGTCACGCGGCTCCCGACACCCGGAGCGTCTCCCACGGTGGCTGGGACGGGAGGCTCTCTCCATGAGCCATCCCGCCACCTCCTTTGCTAGCATGACTGCTTCGCAGAAGGAGGTGACTGCCTCCCACTCCCTCTCGCCCCGGACCATGGCTTGCACCAGGGCCGGACGCGAGAGGTCGCCGCCGCTGCCAATCGCCTCTACGAGGACACGGCGGTGCTCCGCACAAGCGGGGCAGACCTCCACCGTGTGCTCCACCGTGTCCTCTGAGCGATCCTAGCAATGGTGACACCCGGGCGTTTCCTCCCGCCTGATGATGTGCAGGAACCTCCCGAAACTTCCGTGTCCGGTGAGGACCTGCGTCAGGCGGTAGGTGAGGGCGCCGTGGCGCCTCTCTAGCCTCTCCTTAAAGAGGGGTCTTATCGCCGCTATCGCGGCGTGCCCTGCGCTGGGTAGCGACAGTCGCTCTTTCCATGCCGCCATGAGATCGCGCCGGAGATCTGTCCGCTCCGCACCGATTTGCCGCGGAAGCGGATCTTCCCCCCGGCGTAGTGCCTCCGCGCGCCACTCATACAGGCGCGCGAGGACTATCGCCTCCAGATCCCATGGCGGCCCGGACACGTTCCAGTTTGGGGGCCAAACGTCGGAAATGCACCATATCGACCCTCAAGGTATCTTATGGTAAATGGACATAATATGGCTATTTGGTCAGACAATCAGCCTCGAGCAGGCGCTTTCATTTTTATTTATCCTCAAAAATCAAAGTGACACTTCGTCGCATTGTCATTATGAACCCTGAAGACGCAGTGACTGCTGTACAGTCGAAAGGGCTATGGTTGAGAACCCCAGGCAAGGAAAGCGTTACCAGACAAGATCGGAAGATTTTTCCTTTTACACCTTTCCTAAGCGACACATTATTGTGTTCCGACATCCACGCGAACGAAGTCGCGGGCACAGCTAGTCTTAGAATAAGAGGGAAGGAAGTATTCCAGTAACTGTTCGTAGGGATCTTGACCATCTTCCGGGCTCTGGGTTCTTTCTGAAAGCCGTGGAATACCTCTCCACTCCTCAAGCACCTCAGGACATGTTGCCGCCGTGCCGCTACGGCACTATGTGCTAGCGACCGTTTCTGGGGGCCCATTATTGAGTGTGCATGTCACCCCCTGAAATTTTATCTGTGTATTATGTAACTTTGATCAGGCAGGGCCATAGTTCTCTTAATGCAATCAACTTGAAATTTGGAATAGTTTTAGATGACGTTTGACCAACTATTTTGCAAAAATAAGTCGCTGCTACCTCAGGCAATGTCTCAGTTAAGCGGTCGGCCTATAGTAAAGAACCCAAAGCAAATTCTTTATTTACAACGTTGTTTTTACATTGCATACCATTATTACAACGGTCTGTACCAACATTTGAATGCAGGCGATAGATAATTCATTGGACACAGGGCTTAGAATACTACTACCTACCTAGACAGGGCTTTCAGGATCCAAACAGCGTATACATAGGATCAGTCTTGTAAGCCGATTAGATGTAAACGCCTGCTTTACCGGGCCATTGGGTGTATCTTCGACTCTGTCCCTTTAGTTTAATAGACTTCGAGGACTATTGGTTTGCTGGTTTGGTTCTGATTCGAGAAAATTTCCAGAATGCAGTTTGTGTCTTTTGCATATCAATATGGGACAAATCACATTCAAATGTTGGTAGGTATGTATGTCATATAAGAAAGGCAAAATTTCTTGCTCACTCTTCTCCATAGAGATTTAGGTTTTGGAATCGGGAAGTAACTTCATCTTTCTGACTATCTGACCGACTCTTTGACAATTCAAAAGTACCTGTTAATGGTTTAATTGAACTAAATGTTATGAGTTTTGAGTAAAATAATTTAATATTTCATAATAATGACGGTTAAGTTTACGAGTAGGTATAATGTTTGGCACTTGAAGCTTTTACTGATAATTACTTACTGACAAGCAATCTACGCTAAATTATAATGCATGATGAATTGAAAAAAAAAATATAAATGTTAAGAAATTAATGTTAAGAATGTTAAATGTTTAGTATTGTTTGATCATTAAAATATGATCTATAAAATAAATAAATACCTACAGATTTATTAAAAGAAACCATAATAAAAAAAAGTTTAAGAGTCTTAAAGTAGCAATACAATTTTGCCGAATTCGTTGAACCACCAACTAAGCGCTGCATGTATCTTGTGGCTAGATTGATTTTTCTTGGGAACTCCTGACTGTAACTATACAAAGACGATATTTATGTATTAACTATATTATTACGAACCTACTTGAGTCATTAATCATGAACTGCTTTTGCTATTCCACTTGTGAAAATTTAGAAGTTGGTCACAAAAATGAATGGTCCCTTATATCGTTTGTCGAAACGCACCATCAAGAACTATGGTTGTACCAAGGCGAGTGCAGGCAGGCTAACGAGACACTTACCGTGATTGACGAACGCCTTACAAAACAGGTCTCCGACTAACTAAACAACAGCTGCGTAACATAGGTCCATAGATATCCGTGCATGGGTCCAATGTGTGTCATAGCCAGCTACCCATTGTAAGATTGTCAGTAACACCCAGGCGTTGCTGGCCTTCCATAAGAAGCTGGGGTGGACCGAATGACCGATTTTACCACCCGTACGCAAAATACGCACTTGGATGTGTAGTTGCAGACACCAGCCCGCCTTACTGCTCATCATTATCCATACGACTTCACCCACATCTTGGCATATGCCTATCTTTGCTTCTGCCAATTCTTGTACCAGGCAGATTCAGGTTTTGCCTGCGATGACAACAATATCGTCCGCCCATCTCACCGCCGGACAACCGACATCTCGACTTCCGGTGCTTACTACCTACTACTATAACGTTTGTCACAATGCTGGTAACCGCATTACAATAGGGACATAACCCTGTGCTGAAATAAACCGGAAATTTTAGAATGTGTGACGTGTCATAGCTTTCGTCAACTGTGACATTTAGATGACATAGTCGTGGAACTAAACTTATCCGAGTTTAGTTTAGTGTTAGAACTTATCTGAGGGAGAATCTAGTTCTACTAAGAATGTATGTAGTACCTTTCTAAATGAAATGTCAGTTCAATACCAGTCACAAGACAAGTTTTTTTTTCGTTAAACAGGGATGCTTTTTAGAGTTCCGTAGTTCCTACAAGGAACCCTTATAGTTTCGTCATGTCCGTCTGTCTGTCTATCCGAGGTTTTGCAAAGAGACTGTAGTACTAGAAAGCTGTAATTTTGTAGGAGTGCGTGCGTATATCAATTACGCCGACAAAGTGGTAAAAGGGCGTCAAAAATTCAAGATGATAGTGTATTTCATGAACTTTAAAGGAAAACTATAGGGGTTATGATAACTTTATTAGTTTAGCAGTAATAGATGTTGAACTTGGGTATTGGATAATTTTGTACCAAATACAAAATTCTTAGCATTAATCCTTTAAAGTGACTAAGATGAAGTAGTTGCTTGTCTATAACGGGTAAAGACTTGCATTGAAAAACAAAATATGAAATTTTTTACATTTTTTTTTATATTCAGAATAAAGAACAATATAATCGTACTACATTGTGATAACGGGCTACTACGGAACCCTACACTGTGTCCCGACACGCACTTGGCCGGTTTTTTAAGTATCAGTTTTGTAAAATTATTGCTTGATCTGGAGCAGTTGCTGCTTGAGTTTGAGCGGCCCGCGACTTAATAGAAAAAGTTTTGTTATTGGATGTTTTTTGACTATTATGGTTGATGCGCCTTTGCCATTTGAATGGAAGTGCATTAATGCCAAGTTGCATGGCAATTCTGATTATTTGGCCAAAAAAAGCCCTCTAGTCACGTCACGGCACGTCTGGTAATTTCGATAATAGCCCGCTCGATATAATCTATATCAAAATTACCTTTCGTCAACTTTAGGTCCGTTTGCACCATTGATGGTGCAAATGAAACTGCATTTGTACTATGGTCTCATCTGCACCATTGAGAATGGTGCAAACGAAACCGCAATGCTGCAAACGAAACTAATTAGTCTCCTCTGCACCATTGATGGTGCAGGTCAATGGTGCATACCGTACAACGGGCTTTAGGTATCTTCAATAATAAAAAAAGGAACTTATTATGAATCAGTTCCTTCAAACAATAATAAAGCACAAGGAAAATAAAATGACTAGATATAATCATTAATAATAATAATAATATTAATAATAATATTCCACCACTATCACACAACGCCGTCTAGTCTCAAGCTAAGCAGAGCTTGTGTTATGAGTACTAGACAACTGATAAACATACTTATATATTTCTAAATACATACATATATAGATAAATTACACCCAGACACAGAACAAATGATCATGCTCATCACACAAACATTTGTCCTGGGTGGGAATCGAACCCACGACCTCCGGCATAGCAGTCATAGTCACTGACCACTAGACCAACAGGCCAACATTATCTCTCCACTTGAGTGTAAGAGCTTTTCGATGTGATTATCATGATGTTTGATAACAATAACATGACACACATTTAGATATAATATACTATGAGTAGATTATGAATCATTGTTGGATCTATACTAATAAAATTCATTTTATTGCCAATCATCATCATCATCATTTCAGCCAAAAGACGTCCACTGCTGGACATAGGCCTCCCCCATGCACTTCCACTTCGACCGGTTCTGTGCTTCTCGCATCCAACGGGTTCCTGCGGCCTTCACAAGGTCGTCGGTCCACCTTGTGGGAGGCCTTCCAACGCTACGTCTTCCGGTACGTGGTCGCCACTCCAGAACCTTTCGGCCCCATCGGCCATCTGTTCTGCGAGCAATGTGCCCTGCCCACTGCCACTTAGGTTTGGCAATTCTGCGGGCTATGTCGGTTACCTTGGTTCTCCTGCGGATCTCCTCATTCCTGATTCGATCACGCAGGGAAACTCCAAGCATAGCCCTCTATTCTCTCTATCCTCTATTTATTGCCAATAAAGAAACAAAAAAAAAATGCAAATTGATAATCTGAGAGCAATTCTGAGAAAAATATTACATAAGACATACACGCCCCCTGTCAATGTATTGGTAAACATTTGTGAAACTTTCACATAAAATGTGAAACAAGATGGCGACGTTAGTTTCGATTTTGACGTCGTGCCAAAAGCCAAAACATCCTTTTACCGTTTTACGCTAATTGAAATGACTGTCTGCCAGGATAATTAATAAACAGATGAGACATATTGTAAAAAAAAAGGCAAGGCTTTTAAATAGTAACCACTATTTCGCCTGCAAAAGTCGAAAATGCAGTAACGAAATCTTTTCGCAGTACTGCCCAATATAAAAGGAAGGTTGTTTCACGGTTCATGTAAGTATTATTTATTCAGCAAGGCATACCAACGACACATTTACGAAGATAGTAACAATACGTAGGTAATCACGAGTCTTCAGTACCTACTGTGTAAATACATCTCTTATGCACAACATTCTTATTAAAAGCTCAACAATTATTACTGAAAACCAGCGCTGGGGCTCTCCCCCAGGTTTCGCATAGGGTCTTAGCATTATGCTCAGCGTTAACCGTTTTGCGTTTGTGTGACGCATGTTTTCCCAAAACTTGTATTTTTTTTGTGTTTATGTTCTTTTTCGGCGACATGTTTATCGCAAATATAGTAGATTGTTATGCAAGGGTCGAAAGAAATCAATTCCCATACAAGGTATATATACTATAGTCCGAGTGGGAATTGATGTCTTTCACCCGCGTTAAACACTCTAATTTTCATTTCGAATATAAGGAAAGTAAAAAATAGAAGTTTTTCTAAAATATTTATTGATGACATGAACATGAATACTACTCATTTAATAGTCTCTTTTAAATTTGAAATTTGGAACACACCGCGTAACAGCCACATAAGTAGGTAGATTCTGTTCACCGCCGCGGGGGGCCGTCCCACTTACTAAGTTTTTTTTAAAATTACCTAACACTGGCTGTTTTTAGACTCAGAAGACTGCTGCAATTTTCTTAATTATTAAAAAAAAAACGTAGCTGACTACCTAAGCAAATTTAGTTCTATTTTTAAAATTCATTCCCGCCCTAGAGAGGGAAGCAATTACTATGAGTCGTTCCCGCCCTAAGGTGGGAAGCAGCGTCTTCCACCCGCTATTCGGATCAAACAAACACTACTTTCCGAGCATAAGAAATGAAAAACGTATTTTCTTTATTTCTTCCTCGATAATTTTTTTAAGCCATTACAATATTAGCAATGTTAATGTGATTTTCTAGAACGGGTCCGTAGAAGGGGTCCGTGGCTAAATAATAACAGCCGCACAGGTCGATCGATCAGGTTAAGCTACGCTTGCCGCGGTTGGTCTGTGGATCGGTGACCATCTTTACATACCGAGACCCCTCCGTGCCTCGGAAAGCACGTTAAGCCGTTGGTCTCGGCTGTCATTCGTGGATCTTTGACAGTCGTTACGGGTAGTCAGAGCCCGAAAATCTGACAACCAGTCTTAGCAAGGGGTATCGTATTACCCAGTAACTGGGTTGTGGAGGTCAGATAGGATGATGATGAATGTGATTTTCTAGAACAGCAACGTAGGTATTTAGGTTTTAACGTGATTGTGAACGTGAACAAGATAGAATGTTAGGTCCAGCATTCAGAATACTCAGATTCGAGTATGGAAGTTCACAATGTAGGATTCAGTAGTTTCCCTACAGCAATACTACGAATAATTAGCGCCTGTACAAAATTAACTTGAATCACGACGTTTCGAGTTATAAGTGAGATGACTCATAAAGTACTCATAATTCATAAGCAGTACCTACTTAAGTACAGTCACTGTGTTTTGGAGGTCAGATAGGCAGTCACTCAATGGAGAGTAGAGTACTGGTATATCAGCTGCATCCGGTTAGACTGGAAGCCGACTCCTACATAGTTGGGAAAAGGCTAGACAGATTATGGACTTTTATGTATACTTACGAACACTAATATGTATACTTTTAAACGTGATTTAACCCTACTTTAGATACTGATTGTAATTTTGGGTTGTATTTTAGAACCCATCTATCTATATCGTCGGCCGTAGGTTCAATTGAGGTAAGGGACATAATACGATTTTTCAGGAGAGGCCGACAAAGTTTTTTTTCGGACTAAATCGCCTATAACTTTTTTTGTTATTAACCTTTTTCGGATCTGATTTCACACATAATCTTGTATTTTAGTGCTCTATCTACCTGTGTAACATTTATTTAAATAAGTTAGCTATTTAAGAAAATAGACGTCCCTTACACCAACGTATTTTGTTAGTAATGTCCCTTACATTAAATTGATCTCTACGTTGGATCCAATCTATAATGAAAAAATAGTGTAAAGGTCTTGTTGAAAAAATGTGTGAAGAATAATTCGTTGATTGGGAAGACCCTTACCTTATTTGAAGTGGATTGGCGGCGGTAATTACACCATTTCAAGTTGCTATATTGCATAGTTTTTCAGATACATTGTTATTATGGGGCTGATTCGAAATTCGAATCCAAAAATCAGTAGGGTAAGGGACATTTTTTTTAAGCTAGATTTTTTTCTTATACACCATTCGAAAGAGCGCAAAATTCTGAACAAAACTGTATACTCAACTCATTTTGGGTATTTTGTCCCTTACCTTAATTGAACCTACGGTCGACGAATTATAAAATTCAAAGTCCTGACTGACTGACTGACTGATATATCAACGCACAGCCTAAACCGCTGGTCCCAGAGACATGAAATTCGGAGGGTGTGTTCGTTGTGAAGAGTAGGTATCCACTAAGAAAGGGTTTTTCGAAATTCCACCCCTAAGATGGTGAATGGGGGGAGGGTGAAATTTCACGCGGGCAGAAGCTAGTACTAATATGAAATAGGTCTTATCTCAAAGTAGCAATCGTTATCCCACGAGAATCATGATATAGCATACAGGCGTGATGCCTGTATTTCCCGAAGTGTTAAGCAGAGGTGTACAGTCACGAGCACCAATATGTCAACACTTGGCAACTTTAAATTGCGATTTTTTCACGAAATAACGAATGCAACGTTGAAATACGACACTACATATACCAATGGGTTCCAAAATACTATGTTCCTACTAGTATAAAATATCATTCAAAAATAAAAAAGAAAATCGCCTTTGAATAAAGCCCAGTGTATACATACTTTTGCTCGTGACTGTACCTATAATAATAATAAAACACAGTAGCACTCCGGGAGTGCCGACAGAAGTGAAAACAAAACACAAACAGAATACTTTGCCATCACTCACTGATATACCGGATATACATTAAAACCGAGTACATCCCGAGGACAGTCGAACACATCCGAAACGGGTATTTTTTTAATCGTCTTATAAACAAAACACGCGCGGTGTCGCTTACGGTAACAGCGGCGCGAGTTCAATGGTTTTTCTCATCTCAAATGCTCAACGCACCTAAAGAAGTTTTCACTTCAATAATGAAATAAAGGAAATAATAATAATCCTGGGTGCACTTGCATAGTGCATACAGGGATAATAGTCGGTTGGTGCCGCATTTCATTAAAATTTCGTAAGGGGCCTCTGCGAGTTGGCTTCGGCCCCTCGTACGCCTTCCAAAGGACCGGGAGACCGCATGGTCCCGAGTTATGTAAAAAAAATAAAAAAAAATAATCTTTATTATCAAAAAGCCAAATACAAAGTCCATCTCAATGAAACATAAATACAATGAAGTACAACGCTATGCATTATTTGAGACAGAAAAAAATTCTGTGTCTGTGTTAGTATAATAATAATAATAATAACCCCACCGCCGTATCTCTACGTTGACGTCGTGGTGGGGCTTGCGCGCTCCGAACTCTAGGCCTGTGCCGGAAGAGTTTACTTTGCCGGAACAGGTCTATTGTGAGGAGCCAGACCAAGAGGGATACAGAAACCCGCAGGGCAGCATGTGGCGAGCTGTTGGGCAGTAGCGACCCCACGGACCCTATCTCCCGGGAGAAGTCTTGTTCCTCACCTCTGGCTTGCCTTTATTGGCCGGCTGGAGTGAACAATGACGAGGAACAGAGCTCCCACCTCATTCTTGCCTTTATTGGCCAGCTTGAGTGGAGATTCGCAAGAGCAAACGTGCTCGGAGGAAGGAAGTATTCCAGTAAGATGCTGGTAGGGATCTTGACCGTACTTCCGGGATTGTCCTGATAGCCGTGGAATACCTCTCCACTCCTCATAAGCACCTCAGGACGTGTTGCCCCCTTGTCGCTACGTCACTATGTGCTAGCGGCCGTTTTCGGGGGCCCATTATTGAGTGTGCAAGTCACCCCCTGCTATTTTATCTGTGTATATATAAAGCATTGATCAGGCAGGGGTCATAGATTTACCATAGTTCCTGGAAACCGGTTCACTTTAGCCACCCAAACCAATAGTCCAACTTTTTATTTTTCCATATCCTGCAATAGTCCTACACCAACCGGGGGTTGTCCTTGGGTGCACTTGCATAGTGCATACAGGGATAATCGTCGGTTGGTGCCTCATTTCATTGAAAATCTCTAACGGGCCTCTGCGAGTTGGCTTCGGCCCCTCGTACGCCTTCCAAAGGACCGGGACCCCATGGTCCCGAGATATGTTAAAATATAAAAAATAATAATAATAATAATAAACTGTGTTACAGACATAGGCTTTAGTACACCCAAATTTCGCCAGCGAGCCTATTGTAATCTCAAATCTAGACTCCTGGCTGCTTATAAAAAATTCCTGATGGCAAAACCCAATAAGGCGCTTTTCACACGTCCCGGCAACCGGCGGCGAAATGTTTAGCCATGTACGTCAACAGCAAAAGTAGATGATCAAAATCAGAAATTCAATAGGAGTCAAAACTGACCACGAATATATGGCAGCTGTACTAGTAGTAAATGTTTGGTATAATTTACAATCACATACTTTTGAATGGATTCGATTTGTCGTGAAGACGCCACACAGTTCTGACGCGAACTCCGTTCATTACTATTGAATTTCTGATTTTAATCATCTACTTTTGCTGTTGACTGTACAGACGGCACATCAAGCTACTACAATCTGTCAAATTTCTTTAATAGATTTTCAAGTTTATCGCTAAAGCATAAGGTTCAAAGTTGATTGGGAAAATTTGACAGTTTCGGGTAGCTTGATGTGCTGGCGTCTGTACGTTGGCTTTCACTCGTACCGCGTAGTTTGGCTGGCAATGTTACCGGATAGTCGGCACCGGCTACCCGGTTGCCGGGACATGTGAAATGGTACTAACACTTTGCTCGACCTGTGAATCAAACCGAGGACCTCGCGGTCAGCAGTCGTGCACCTAGCTTCTGACGTTTCATAAGTGCCCATGTAGGCTTATGTGAAATAAAATATTTTGATTTTGATTTTGAGCAGTAACGCTTGCGACATCTCGATCAACGAGGCTGTTCCTGAAAAAAACACTTTTTAATTAAGTGTCTACATAATTAAGTGCTCGATTGTATATAATGTTGCATTGTATCAATATCAACTCAGCCTATCGCAGTCCACTGCTGGACTTAGGCCTCTCCCAGACTGCGCCACAGCACCCTGTCCTCCGCCTTTCGCATCCAGTCTACCCCAGCCACCTTCTTTAGCTCGTCCGTCCATCTAGCTAGGTGGCGTCCCACACTACGCTTGCCGATACGCGGTTTCCACTCCAGGACTCGTCTGCTCCACCGGCCATCGGTCCTTCGACAGACATGGCCAGCCCACTGCCACTTCAGTTTGCTTGCTCTGCAAGCTATGTCGGTAACACCGGTTCTTTTCCGGATAATTTCATTCCTGATTTTATCCTTCAAAGAGACTCTAAGCATAGCTCGCTCCATAGCGCGCTTGAGCAACCTTGAATTTGTGGACTAGCCCGACCGTCAGTGTCAATTTTGCATGTATGACTTGTACATAATATATTATTATTAAGTGTAAAATTAGTCACTGGCAGGCGCATCATTGAGTAAGGTTTATGGGAGTCACCTAATCTTTCACTTCTATGCGTTGGCGCCATTTACCTGTAATATCCCTGTACCAGGAAGTATAATTAGTTTATGGATGATTATTTAGTTATATTTGAGTTTTCCCTTTACATATCGAGATTTACCCTTAATAGAATTCTTGATGGAAAAAAAAATTGAAACTTGGACTGTTTATCAATAAACATGTTTAAAATAAGAATTATTTTTGGTAATGTTAATAATAATAATTACTATAATTTACTGGATTAGTTTTTATTATTGTAACTAAATAATTTTGATTTCCAAACTACTAAAATACACACAATGTGATTGACATAGGAACCTACTAATAAAAAGGTACAGTACCTACTAAGTCCGGGATATAACTACCATGATCTCATCACGTCCACCTTCGTGCGTCTTTGAATAATTCGCGATAAACTTAGGTAGATTGTTGAATTAAAATATAGAACGTTGTATAAAATAACATCACGCCGTTTCCCCGAAGGGTTGGACAGAGGTGTACACCCATATTTCGCCAGTTATGTTTAAGTCCCATGTAATAGGGGGCGACCTATCAACCCGGCACAAATCCTTACTCCGGGCTGCTACTGAGAAATTCCAGATAGAAAAACCCAATAACACTTTGTCCGACCCGGAATCGAACCCAGAATGAATCATGCTCAGCTATAGCGCTTACGACCGCTAGACCAACGATGCAGTCAACGTTGTATAACGACTTTTTTGTCCCGCTCTGGGTGGAGCGGAAGGGAGTGTCAGAATCTTACTGACTAGAACCTACCCGTGTTCCTTCCTTAACCCTTTATGTTCTGGGGCAGCGGTAACCCTTTCGGACAATCCCGCTGACCCGGCAGGCTTCGGCCCTAACGGGCCCCTTCAATTGGTGCTGACATCTCTTTGAGGCGCGCGTGGAACACGTACGCGCCATCCGGCACGGGCCTGGTCCTGATCGGACGGTGAGCTACCCATTACTCTCCGTCCGCAGGCCCGCGCTTATGGTGGCCGGGAGTCGTCACGCGGCTCCCGACGCCCGGAGTGGCTGGGACGGGAGGCTCTTTCCCTCAGCCATCCCGCCACCTCCTTCGCTAGCATGACTGCTTCGCAGAAGGAGGTGACTGCCTCCCACTCCCTCTTGCTTAGAGGACACGGTGGAGCATTCGGTGGGGGCAGACCTCTACCAAATGCTCCGCCGTGTCCTCTGGGCGATCCTCGCAATGGTGACATCCGGGTGTTTCCGGGTGTTTGGTGTGTGTTTGTTTGTTGTGTGTTGTATAACGCATATCGATTGGATTTTGTTACTCCCACTTCGTCATTATAACTTCTCATAATCGTCAAATGATGTGTGCTTGATATGAGCAATTGTAAGTAAATATAGAGCAGAGCAGTGGTGGCCCAGTGGTCACGGCCGCGACTTACGAGTTGTAGATAGTAGGTTCAAACCCCAGTCAGGCGCTTTACTTTGTGTAAATTATAATTATCATCACCACTGCCCTCAAAACGGTGAAGGAACATCGGGAGGAAACTGGCATGGCCTAGAACAAAAAATTCGAAGATATGTCACAAACACATAAATCAAAAGTCATTTGTTCAAATTAGGCTGAGAGTCAGCACTTTTCAAATGTTAAAATTACATAAGACAGTCCCCCAAAACGGCCGCTTTTCACCACTTTCCAGTGCTTTCGCTGGGAAGAAAAAGAGTAGAAGAAATCCCCAAAACAAGAAAACTGAACAGACAGCTGTCCTGCTTGCACAGCTGTCTGTTCAGTTAGAAAAAATGCGTTCTCAATGCTCAATTTAACTGATTATTGAGCTCAAAGAAACTAAACATAGTGATGAGCAGCTTTTACGACAGGTGTAAGTGTAAAACAGCTTTCGTAAAAGGTGAGCTTTCGTATTCCTAGGTAATAAAATTGTACTTTCTTGCCATTTACATTTAGCTTTACTACCCTAGGAAATGAGAAATTATAATGTTCAACGATAACTACGCTTAAGCTGCAATAACCTAGAGAAGCTGCAATAATCTAGAAGTTTTCATATCAAAGGAGGTTTCTGACAATCTTTGTAAAGTTACATTTTCTATAAGCTATAGTAAAACTTTTGCTAGAAATGTCAGATTGCGTTTAGATAGCATCTTGCTCAGCATTAACTGCATTGCAAGTGTTTGTTTATTAACCGACTACGGCGAAGCAAAAAGGAGGGTTATGATTTTTACCGGTATGTATGTTCATCTGTTCCCTCATAACTTCAAAAGTACTTATAATAATTTGACAAATGAGGTATCGTTAGAAGCGTCTTGACCGTCCGCTAGTTACAGACTATGTGACATCACACTAAATTCAAAATCTTGGTCAGGCCATCTGAGGACCATCCAGATTAATGTCTAAGATGGTCTTTTGAGGAAAGAACCTCACAGATTTGAGTGGAAATGTCCAGTCAGTGGACTAATGTATCAGTAGTCTTGTAGCGCAACTCAGAACTTGAGGAGCTTAAGGGGATTACAGGACCTAAACGCAAAAAACGCATGTTTTATAAACAATAAAAGTTTATGATCGACTACAGTAAACAAAATCAGAAAAATATATGATATTCTTCAGGATATATGCATCTACCTAGCATATATCCTGAAGAATATCATATATTTTTCTGATTTTGTTTACTGTAGTGTGTTGAAAACATAATACAACTAATTTGATATGATAGAAAAAAATCATGAAGATACCTCTAAAACTTTCTTTTTACAATAAAAACCATAATATACATGCAGTAATTCTGATTTTTTTGTCAGATTATTCTACAAGCTACATACTAAAACACTAGTGTTTTAATTTTTGAGTCCAAACAATATATTTTTTGTAATTAAATAATTACTTCACATTTTGCAATAAATTACCAGCGTGGTGTCATCGGGCTTTTCTTTCTTTTCTATACAGTCCGACAGTGACCGCGCTTTAGGTTATGTAAGCCCCTTAACGACTCGGCGAACAATACCAAAGAAAGGTCATTTGGGTAGGCTGCATAAAATTCTGAAAGTGCCAGATTAACTAACTGAGAGAAAATAGCACACATAGTCCTCACATTCACAATAATTAAATCACTATCGGGAGGATCTCTGGTTAATTTCTGGACCAAGTAGCTATATTGTTGGTTTTTTTCAAGGTGATTTCTAATTCAAGGTTCCGTGTCATTCATCTCGAATTAATAAATAATACTAGTGGGAGTTGTTATTGTCAAAACGCGCGGTTCCGGTACTCATTACGTTTCGTCAGACCAATTTTAATTAGCGTTAATACATTCTATTGTTCTATTTTACTGACCTGTGTGTTGATTGACGATCATAAATACCGGCTGACTTTTTTACCGTTTGGACAAATCAGGGTATACAAGGTGAACGGAGCAGAAGCCTATGGCAAATAAATACCTTTTTTTAAAAAAAAAAAAAACGAATAAATCGACAAATAATATAAAAAAAAGCAACTTAAAGGTACTCTTCGCCATGCGCGGAAAAAATGAAATTAAAATAAATGTCTGTGCCATAAGTTTATATTCCGTACCTTTTATACCCTGTTTTTGTCCAGACGGTAAAAAAGTCAACCGGTATACTTACAGCCTTTTTCAAAACACTAGGTTTTTATGTTTATGACCGTCTTAGAAACAAGTAACAAGTTTGTAGCTAAGGATGAATTTACGTTATTCACGGTAAAAACTTAATTGCTATGGTAATCAATAAGAAGTTTATGGGTAGAGATGGAGAGTACTTGACTTGGTTGACTTTCGGTTACGATCGGAGTTGGGGTCCTTCGCAGGCCAGAAAGGGGGCTTTGGAATCTTGAGTAGAATGCAGTTTTACCGGATGATGAAGCCTGTCATTACTTTTATGAACTCAACTGAATATATTAAAGCGGCTTATCATACTTATCCCAAGCATAATCCGATAGCATAAGTTTATACTTATCGGGCATAATTAGCCTATAATGCCAGGCTATAATACAATAGCCTATAATGCTATAATACAGGCCTCCTCTCGGTAAGAGGGAATCCGATAGAGTCAATCGTAATACGTATACTAGAATGCTCATTCGTAGGACTACCGTTACTGTTCAGGATAATTAATAATTTATCAACTTTAGTGTCCGGTACCTGGGACAGTTTTACAAAAGTAACTACACCAACTCTTCTCGGAAGACAAAAAAACATCGTTAGATCCGTGCATGTGGACTTTACGCCGATTAAGTACATAGAAGGTGATGCAAGACCACACAAACAATCATGACATGTACAGTTACACGAACAGAACAACGTTGATTCTGACTTTCTAATTATTTTCGACCAGCTAAGTACCAATCCGGATTACTGGCTGTAGTTTGTCTACCTGATAATGCCTCTACGTTACCTTGATCTGCGTTGATAACATCCGTCATCCAACCGGCTGCGTCACTGGCAAGCGGCGCGGGCGCGCGGTGCGGATCGTATAAAATTGTTGTTATTTTTTGCGGACGCTACTTAGAATGCCCACTGCTCAGTTGCCGAGACAACCGATTTCAGTTCAGTTCTCGTTCGGATTTGCTGCGGTATGCATATATATTATGCTGCATATACCGCGGCCGCCAATTAGACCGTTAAACACGCGAGAGACAATTCAGTGATCGACTTTTCGATAGACTTTTTGTAATCATTGTTTTAAAAACGGTTCGGTAAAATGGCGCAGCATAATGGCCATTTTAAACCGCCGGTTTGTCCCTTCAGTGGTGAAATTGTTCAAATAAACGGAAGCGAGGCGAAGACGGCGGAGACAGTGAATCCACCTCTTCGTATAAAAGTTGCTCAGCCGATTGAACTGGAGAATCATGTCATTGATGGATATGAAAGCTTCGACACTCTGCATTCTCGCATCGACGAGGTGTCGAGTAGCTTCGTAAGTAGCTTGAAGTTTTATTTTTATACTATCCTCTCCGAACTTAATAAAGTCGCAAAAATTAAATAAAAAAAATACTAGTTACTACCTATTTGAAAATTTCACTTATTTTTATTGTAATTAAACTTTTTAACATAGGTAATTATTGGCTGAGCGGAAAGTGAAATCTTTTACCAAAATTAGATTCATTTCTTATACTTAATTAATAAATATCTATGCAAACTTTTGTCTTTAAAAACAGAGTTGATCATTAGCAAACCTACATGAATTGGCGCAATACAATTAGTACATTGGCATATATTTATCAGCAACATCCCTAAAATAAATTAAACAAACATTACAAAATAAATGATAACACAAAATATTATAGGAACAGGGAAGTTTTCAGAGTTCAAATGCTTCGTGTACTTGGACGAAATAATAAACTATTTTCTATTAATTTATAACCAAAACCAAAGTTTTAAACTACCAAATTGTTTTCTCTCTTTGTCGTAATTTCATCTTTTTGACATTTCCATACTTTATATTTGACTAATTTGAATGTCATTATTCTAATTTATTTAATTCAATGTCATATAATATGTAAAATATATTAAAATTTGTATGCCGAAAACGGCAAAATATTATGAAATTTTAAAACAACTTTGTAACAATAATCTGGCAAAGAAATGGACTTAATTACTATATTAATTAAACTGTTGAGCAGCTGTTCTCTTCTAGCGCAATAAATCATGAGTCTTCAATGGTAAAATCTTAGAGAATCACTGTTCTTCTTAACTGATTGGTAGAGATAAGCAGTTTTTCTTTGATCAATGTAGGTAATCTTATCTATGAACTGCGTGTTAACAAACCTCAGTTTTCTCTTGGATTATGACTTTTAAAATACCTACCAGAACATTTGATTTTAGAGAAACTTGTTTGGTAATAAAAAAAAAGTAAGTAATAGATACGTATAAAATACGTCCTTATTACGTCCTCTAACTCTGGCCAGAAATAAAACAATGGGTTCAAAGTTCAGTAAAACTTTGTTAATAATGTTTTTGTTAGGATGTTCATTTTGTACGCCATAAATTGGCAAAACATAGTGCACACATTTTAGACAATATTACTATCTGTAACCATACCTATGTTTAACCAAATAAATGATTGATGGACTTTGTTCTTAAGGCTTATATCTCACTGGGACACCATGGTGGCGCAACCATGGTTGCCCTGCCAGCAAAATATATACAGCTTTATGGTAGGAATCTCACCAGTCGTCCAATCGGATGCACTACCAACCATACAATTTTTGGCAGTGCGACCATGGTTGCGCCGCCATTGGTGTCCTAGTGAGATAGGGCCCTAAAGGTTTTACAATAGGTACAGTTTACCGAAGTTAAATCGCATTGTTATAAAAAAACTTAGTTCCTTTACACGTTTGTAGGTCTCTGGAGAGTTTGTTGCGCCACTTCTTCTCCCCAGCGAAAGCACTAAGAAGTGGTGAAGGGCGGGGCGATTTGGGGGACTGTCTTTTGTAACTTTGATGTAAGAAAAGTGCTTATTCTTATCCTAGCTAGAGGTGATTTTTGGCCTAATTTGAATAAATGAGTCAATTTATGACTTTTAATTTTGAACAATTTTACATTAAATAATTACTAGGTACCTGATAGGCAATAAAACTAATTAATACCAATTTTCCAAAAGATGATTCAACTTTTTAAAAGTTAGCTATTATAGGTTACCTACCTAACTACATAAGAATTATTGAGAACTATACATAATTGTAAATTATAGTCGCTTTTCGCGTCTGTGTGACCGCGATGTTCGTCTAAACTACGCAATATATTGAGACATTTGAAGAATTTGTTTATAAAATACATGAATAATATACTAACATAGGTAATAAAAGAATCTCGAAGTTTTGTCAAGTCGTAAAACCAAAAACCTCGCGAATAATGGGCGGGCGTTCGCTACAACTTGTTAAAAACTAAATAAAATTAATAAACTTTAAAATCACAAGTCTACCCGGAACCTCAGAAATCGATGGATCGTCTAAGAAGACAAACGAGATTTGAAATACATTATTAGCAGTTGACCTTTAACGTCTAAAGACTGGAATTTGTATTCTTAATTTATTTCTAGGACGTATAAAATTATAAAAGTTTTTGTCTACCTTTGAAAATGCCAAAGGTGAGCATTATTTTCTTTAATTCCCCCCATTGCGCTAGGTAGCCCACTAACTTAATTTTTTCTTAATTATTCAGTTTTCATGTCTAATTTTATTTTAATTTTAGTTTCTACGATTTCGAATTTTAACTATAAGAAATAGCTATGTTATCATCCGCCTAGCCTTTTCCCAACTATGTTGGGGTCGGCTTCCAGTCTAACCGGATGCAGCTGAATACCAGTATTTTACATAGAGCGACTGCCTATCTGACCTCCACAACCCAGTTACTGGGTAATACGATACCCCTTGGTAAGACTGGTTGTCAGACTTTCGGGCTTCTGACTGACCGTAACGACTGTCAAAGATCCACGAATGACAGCCGGGACCAACGGCTTAAAGTGCTTTCCGAGGCACGGACCCCTCCGTGCCTCGGAAAGCACTTTAAGCCGCTCGGTATGTAAAGATGGTCACCCATCCACAGACCATTCGCGGCAAGCGTAGCTTAACCTGACCAATCGACCTGTGCGGCTGTTATTATTATTATAAGAAATAGCTATGTATCAAACAATATTTTTTGCTGTGCTAAGCTTAGAGCTAAGAGCCATTGTAGTCCCTGACAGGGGTCTAAAACGGCTCTAAGCTCTAAGCTTTTTGTTAACATCTTGTTTTAGGTACCTTGTGGAACGCAAATAAACGAATATGAATAACTTCAAATTTTCTTACGTTTTTTGATTGTTAATTCATGAAACAGTCGTTCAATAGAATTAGGTATATGAACTTAGAAGGTTGTATTGATGATTTTTATGATTAATTTCTGTAAATACACTCGCAAATGTGGGACGCCCCCAGCTAGATGGACGGACGACCTAAAGAAGGTGGCTGGGGTAGACTGGATGCGGAAGGCGGAGAACAGGGTGCTGTGGCGCAGTCTGGGAGAGGCCTATGTCCAGCAGTGGACTGCGATAGGCTGAGTTGATTGATTGACACTCGCTTATCATATTTTGTTCAACATACAACTTAACACTGACCTGCAAATTGCAAAAAAAACGTAAGAAAGTTTGAATTTAATGGGCTACCCTAGTACTTCCCTCTTAAAAAGTCCTCCACAGGCCACCCAATGCTACATCTAGGTCTCCTCCATTGCACGCATTGTTTTCCGGTCTTGTACAGACGCCAGCACATCAGGCTACCCGAAACTGTCAAATTTTCCCAATCAACTTTGAACCTTACGCTTTAGCGATAAAGTTGAAAATCTATTAAAGAAATTTGACAGCTTGTAGTAGCTTACTGTGCTGGCGTCTGTACCTCCCACATCCAACTCTTCTCTACTACCGTGACCAGGTCGTCAGTTCACTTGGCTCTTCGCCTACCAACTGCCGGTTCTGGGTCTAGTAAGGTGTGGTTTTGTAGAGATACAAACACGTAATTATGTAGGTACTATAGTGACTCAATAATTACCTACAAAAGAAGTTAAACCAGTCAGCTGTAAGGAAAACGTCTTTATTATTGTGGTTTTTATGTACATAAATATTTAGTAGATAAACAAATATATGACATACCTTTTGGTCAATGTCTGGCATAAAACATACTTCATCTGCCTAGCCTTTTCCCAACTACCTATGTTGGGGTCGGCTTAAAGTCTAACCAGATGCAGCTAAATACCAGTATTTTACATGGAGCGACTGCCTATCTGACCTCCACAACCCAATTACTGGGTAATACGATACCCCTTGATAAGACTGGTTGTTTAACTTTCGGGCTTCTGACTATCCGTAACGACTGTCAAAGATCCACGAATGACAGCCGGGACCAACGGCTTAACGTGCTTTATGAGGCACGGAGGGGTCACGGTACGTAAAGATGGTCACCCATCCACAGACCAACCGCGGCAAGCTTAACCTGATCTATCGACCTGTGTGGCTGTTAGGTATTATTTAGCCCAATTTATAAAGTAGATTTTTACAGATTTTAGTAGCTTGATGTGCTGGCGTCTGTACATTGATGGTGATCTAAGATGACCATCCTTGTCTGTTTGTTTTGTTAGTTAAAATAAATAGCATAGAATACAAATAACATTCGTTCAAATAAAACTAAGATTACTACAGAATTTTGTTATTGCTGTTTGTAGTGTGCTGCCTTTAGGTTTAAAACAGGTTTATGAAAAAGTTTTTATTTCGCAAAAAATCGAGATTTCTTCATTCTAAGTAAGTTCACGTATTATACGCATAAAACTTCCGGAATAATTTATTATCTAAATGATGGTGAAAAAACGGATCGAAATCGGTTGCGTAGTTTAGAAGAACAACGCGATCTCACATACAGACGCAAAACAGCGGTAATTTATAATATGTATGTGTATAGATGTCAATAAAATTGTTTAAATGGTTACTGCAGATTTTTACATTCCAACAGCATATTTTATTGTCATAAAGTCGGCCCGCCCCAGCTTTTTTCTTTCTTTCTTTGCACAGGTGCATTTTTTTCCGAATTGTCCTGGCAATACCGAACACAACAAAAAAATAATTATCCAATTTGGTGCAGTCATTCGGAAGTTATGCGCTTACAGACATTTCAGCGATTTTCGTTTTATTAACCGACTTCAAAAAGGAGGAGGTTCTCAATTCGTCGGAACCTTTTTTTTTCTTTTTTTTTTATACTATGTAAGGATAAAGTCGAAACGTAATAATGGATTTGCAAACTTATTAAAATTACAAGCTAAGCTCCTGTGTAAGCTCTGTTTGATAAAAGACAAGATTACGTTGGCACATTCAATTTAAATAAAAAATAAAAAAAAACATTAACATAATTACTGTAACCTGTAAGCTTCAATTTTTTAACCGATTCTTTGGGTATGCTAAAAATACTGTAAAATGTATATAAACTGAAATAAATACTCGAGATACTCGTACTTCCGTGTTACTGCCTCGATGGTCTAATGCTCGCAAACGCTAATGCTGAGCCTGGTCCTGGCTAGCTATGCTAGTCCTGGTTTCGATTTCCAGGTCAGGCAAATTGTTGTTATGTTTTTCCATCGAGAATTTCTCAAGAACAGCCTAGCCTAAAGTCTGGATTTGTGCCCTGTTCTTGGCTCGCCCCCTATAATTTGGATTTGCGAAGTGTTGGTGTACTATAACTACACCTCTGCCTAACTCTACGGGGATTACAGGCGTGTTGTCTCTCTATTTGTTTCAAAACTCTCTGTATTTATTTCATAAGTATCTCTATTTGTGTCATGACTATCTCTATTTATTTCATAAGTATCTCTATTTGTTTCATAAATATCTCTATTAATTTCATAAGTCTCTCTATTTGATTCAAGTCTCGGGTCACTGTAGCAGACATTCGCACAACGTTCTGTGGCTCAATGTGATGAATTGGGAAATGAGCTGTTTACTGCAACCCACGGCCGAATGATTGCTTATAATTCGGGATTATGGTATTTTTGGCGGTTCGTCATCAAGCTAATCTTAACTATACTTGTAGACCTAGTACAAAATATGGGCAGTCAGTAGGCAGCAAGTCAAAACCTTCTTAACTTCTTAGACCCCTTCTGAGACTTCACAAAACTTTCTATGAATTAGTTTTATTTTTATTTTTTTATTAATTTAATTAATGTCCCACTGCTGGGCAAAGCCCTACTCTCTGAATTAAATTTGTTTAATAAGGTAGGAAATATTTTTTTCTTTTCTTTTTTTTTAAGAAACTTTGCCCCCCTCACTAGGAATTTCTCCGGTATTGTGGGTGCGTTTACAAACATTGAAACTCACATACTCAAACAGCCAGACCCAGAACAACTACTTGTACAATACGACCGACATAACTTGGCGAGCCTGAACATAGGCACTAAGAACTTTGGCGCATGTTCTCTCACTCGCACTCGCCTCATGTCACCATTTGGTTCCTAAAAAATCTTACTGCGCAGCCTTCTGCGCAAAGTTCAGGCCCGCCAAGATACGTCGGTCGTATTGTAGGTCATACAGATCCGTCCAGGAATCGGGCCCGCGACACGCAGAGCAATTAAATTTAATTGATCGTGTCTTAGGAAAATTCAATGTTAAAGAAAAAAACCTGTGTCTATGATACAGCCTCTATCAAATAAATAAAGGTGTGGTCATATTTAAGGGTGTGGGTACAGACCATAAATTAAACTGAACATCTTTTTCTATGGAATCAACATAAAACATCGAATATTCTAACACTTCTCTAACTTCTCGACCCAAATTTATGGAACGGCTGATTATTTTATTTATTTAAAATAAAATGCAGGGTGGCTCGATTCAGGTGTCCGAAAGTAGGTATACAATATATATAATGGTAGAGACGCAACATGGGCAGACGACAAAAAATTGTCGTGACCATTATATTGTGCTGAAACAAAATGACTGTTGACTACGTTTACGCATTGCACGAATCATAAGCTGGAGATAACAATTAATGTACTAATGTTGTAATGATTAGTCTACGTTTTGTTAAACAGTTGTTATTTCGGTCACAACACAAACGGTTCGCGTACACATTCTTGATGTGTATGCTGATTTGTTTAGAAACACCACATACTACACCTTCATGCCTTTGTCAAATGTACTGTTTTATTGAAAACTTCATTTCTAAAAGAGGTCAACAATTATCAAGCTATTGCTGAATATGGATTAGAAAGATTGCCATGTATAATAATAAAAAAAAATAGCATTAAGTAATTGAAAACATAAACTTAATAGTGAAAAATTTGAAATGTCATGCAAACTTTCGTGATTCAATCTTCCGCTACGCTGGAGTTAGCAATCGTCGATTTCCTTCCGAGAAACGTACGTGCAGTGGCTTTGAAATTTAGGAAGTGAATTAACAAAAAACGAAATAGAATGCTCTCCGACCTTTTGTAAAAGTAACAGGTGACCGAATATCAGAAGGACATGTGAGCGGTCAGCACTTTCTGTTCTTTCTTTTTTTGTTTGTTCATCTTATTTTTAGTTCACGGCCACTGGAGCTCTTTATGATTGAAACAATATAAATGTTCCATGAAAAACGTGGGCTTCATAAAATGATTCTTTCGGTGTCATCATAATTATAACGGTGTTAAAATAAATTGCCATATTGCCTTTTGCATTATTTTAATTTAGCACCGTTATAATTTCTCTAATTTGTTAACAAAAATCAATTAGTCGAGAGGCGTCGTACGTAATCTGCATTCGCGATTTATTTGCCAAAAATGTAAACAAATATGAATTATTAGAAAAATAACTCTACTTCCTACACAATAAAGTTCAGTTTACGTTACTACTTCAAACATTTTTATAACTTTTTCAATAGTGCTAGTCACTCTGAAATCAATTTAATTGTCATTGAAATAAAGTTGATATTTGTATAACTTGAAAAAGGGTGGGGGTGTGCATCACTGCGCACTTTTACTATAGGTTGGAATGAAGTTCCTTTCGCTTTTGCACAGTTGGCGAATGAGAATTAGACCGAAAAATCGTCCACAAAATCGTTCCAAAAAATCTAGAAGCAGGTGAAAAGTAGTACGAGTAAGTAGTAATGATAAAGACATCAAAACATCGGAAAGTCACAATAGATTTACGACGCACATCGAAAACCGCGTAAGTAATAAACGCATCCGTTTCAGTTTCAGCTCGTTCCACGCCTCGGGGCGCCCAACCCTCGGGCGTGGGTTCGCGATAAAATTGCAATCGTACACCAACGAAATGAGTAACCGCTGATCGTAATTTCTTTGAGATTCAATGTAGGTACGATTTTTACGATATTCTGATTAATTTTTAATATTTGTATTTTTTTTTCGATTTGTTTATTTAAAACGTTTACCTAATCCTACTTCCTACATATATTATTATAAACGCGAAAGTTTGTGAGGATGAGGATGGATGGATGTAGAGTAACATCCAGTAGTAACATCCATCCATCCAAGAAGATCCATGAAGAGTCTAATAAGAATCTTTCAAGAAAAACTACTGAACGGATTTTGATGAAACTTTACTAGTTTATAGCTTATCCATTAGAATAACACATATAATACTTTTATCCCGATATTCCCACGGGATCGACACTTATGCAGGTGAAACCACGGGGCACTGCTAGTAAGTTCATAATATCATTGATGCTAAGCATGTCACTGAGAGACTTCCCATTTTTGGGGTTTTATGACACCTGACACAACCTACCATTTTAGTACCTACTAGAAATACTGCTCAAATTACTGCGACAATTTCAAGAGCTCTAAAACCGATTAAGTTGATTATTTAATCGTTAGAAAGCCTATAATATCTTTGATCTCATGAACCAATTAAACGTTTAACAAACCAATAACATTATCTACAGCTTAAACCGGTCCTGCTATTGTGTCTCTGATAGGTTTTTGATTATAGAAACTTAAATGACACTGTGACATTATCAGTAACATCGTCTCTATGTCATTGTTTGTAGAAGGACAGTTCTCTCTCTGTGGTACTTCTACACTAAACGTAATAATCTGTGTTCGCGATTTATTTGCCAAAAATGTAAACAAATATGAATGAATATGGCGCACTTAGTGAAACATGAAATTAATGTTCCACTATGACATAACATCGCTCCAGTATTGCCCTGAAGGGTTAGACAGAGGTGTACCTATAGTAAACCCACATTTAGCCAGTTACACAGGAATATTTTTTTAACACCATCCAAATTTTTACAGGGTGTTCTACCCAATGAATGAATATGAACAACTTTCACTATGGGACCAACTCTGAAATCACGAAAAAAAAAATCAGCTGTTGCATACATTTTGGTTAAGAGGTATTGAACTTTTGTATGAAACAGCTGATTTTTTTTTCGTGATTTCAGAGTTGGTCCCATAGTGAAAGTTGTTCATATTCATTGGTAGAACACCCTGTAAAAATTTGGATGGTGATAAAAAAATCTTCCTGTATTTAAGTCCCATGTAATAATCTTCGGCTATCTTAAACATTAATATTGTCCAGCACAATAAAGATAAATATCAACTAAGACTGCCTAGATAGCCAGTCGCCAGTGGCTATTTGTTCAAGATATTATGATATCGCTATATTATGTTTATTATTACTACCTACATATCATTACTTAAACACACATTATGTCTGCCTACACTCTGTTCAGCACGTTGTAATATGATGTCAAGCAATTGAAAACATGACTTATGATCAGATCACTGTTCCGATAAATTGCACACTAAATGTTTACTCAACATATTTTTTCAACATTTTATCATTGGATTTCTAATCTTTGCCTCATGTTGACATCATTATTTGGAAGTAGCCGTGTTACTCGCGACTGGGTCTGCGTTTTAGGGTCAAAAGTAGCATATATCCTCTGCCAGGTCATGGTATATCTGTGTGCCAAATTTCATTCAAATCCGCTCAGCCGTTTTAGCGCGAAAGCCTAACAAACAATCAAACTTACTTTCGCATAGTATTAGTTAGGATTAGAATTATTACTTATTCCCTTTATTTCACTTACAAAAACCACATAATTCGCCTATAATGTTCCCACTGCTGGGACGCAGGCCTCCTCTCGGTGAGAGGGAGTGGGCCGTAATCCACCACGCGGGGCCAG
Organism: Oligia latruncula; assembly: GCA_948474745.1. Classification (NCBI taxonomy): domain Eukaryota; kingdom Metazoa; phylum Arthropoda; class Insecta; order Lepidoptera; family Noctuidae; genus Oligia; species Oligia latruncula. The sequence continues at coordinate 16,063,956 of OX419689.1, read as the reverse complement.
TGCGGGTTGGCAGATGTCACATGTCTTCGAATTTTTGGTTCTAGGACGTGCCGATTTTCTCACGATGTTTTCCTTTACCGTTTTGAGAGCAGTGGTTATGAAATAAATACACAAAGTAAAGCGCCTGTCTGGGTTCGCACCTACGACCTTACAAATTACAATTTCAAATTAGGATCATTGTTATGTTTTCAAATAAATGATCAATGTTCAAAAAAAAGCATGATTGATATTGAAAAAAAGAAACTACCTAAATCGAATGTTTTACAAGCACATAATAACTACCTATTAGGTGCCTGTACATATTAGATAGTGGTTTTTGCTGGTACTAAACAGCACCAGCAAAAAAGCTAGTTAGCATAGTATTCCCAGAGACTGGAGGAGTTCCCAATAAGTCAACCTAAAATAGGCTCTAAATAGATTAAGTATATTTTTCTCATTTTTTTGCTCCGATCTTTTAAGTTATTGACTGCCACCGCGGTCACACTGTGTAGATTTTCTATTGTGTCTGTTGTCTGGCAGGCAACGTGTTGGCTACATATCAAGCTATATATTTTCCGTACAAGCTGACCTCTTATTATACGGCAAGCTGCTTGCCAAACCAAGGAATTTTAAATAAAGATCACTAATTGCTTGAAACTTAGACTCAATAAAATTTTATGTGAAAGGCCCGATGGGTCACGAAACAATAGAAAATCAATTGTGTCTCATTAGAGGAGCATAAAAAGTTAAGTACTTAATTAACTTTACTTTCCTTTATCCACCAATCCGCACTGGGCCACGTGATGGATTACGGCCCGCACCCTCTCACAAAAAGGAGGCCTGTGTCCCAGCAGTGGGAACATTATTCGTCACGTCATTTAGTCGTCACGTCACACATCGGTATACAATATGGATATTATAATACGCCAGTATAAATATGAAATCACTAGCAATAGGTACTAATGCATAGAAATATTTAGAAACTATCAAATAGATCCTTACATAAAAACAAAGTCGCCGAAATGTCTGTACGCGCGTAACTTCCGAATGACTGCACCAAATTGGATAATTCTTTTTTGTTGTGTTCGCTATTGCCAGGACAAGGTTTAGAAATAAAATTTCGGAAACTCGAAAAAAAAAAATGCACCCTTGCGAAGCTGGGGCGGGCCGCTAGTTGAAAATAAAAAGTGAATTTTTCCTAGAAATTATTATTGGATATATTTGATTTATATATTTGGTTGCAGACTGGGAACGTCAATAAATATAAGCAGTTTAATTTATTGTCGTTTTGTCGTCTCCACCTTGTATAATGTGGATGTTGACAAAATGAATAAGAACAATATATATAATTTTATATACGCATAATATTATGTATATATGCTATTAAAAAACTGGGCTTCGTAATACGATATTACACGTTATTAAGCCTTCGTTTATCGGTCGTCTCGTTTGATAAGACAAGAGTGTGTAGGTTCATCAATACTTACTTTGAGAATTTAATGACTACGAGTTCAAAGGATTTCTTCTTGTTAGCACACGTCAAAAACATTGACATTCCTCTAAGTGACATCAAGAATGTTTTGGTAAAACAATTAAGGTTACCCGAAGGGTTTCAGTTACTCGAACATTGTTAAAGATAAGTATTTAGGTTTTTTTTTCTAAAGAATTTGTTTTGTTTATTTTTTAATGTTGGTTTTTGTGGTAGGTATGTTTTACGCTTGTCAATAATACAGCAACTTGAATTATCTTGGTGTCTATACGGTTTGTATAGCAGGTGAGGTTCTGTAGTTTCTGCGTACCCCCATTAAAAGAAGGTGTGAGTTTACTTATGTATGTTGAATTATCTGCAGACATTTTTTTTTTCTACGAACTTATCCTTACCTCTATCTGCGAGCTAAAATCGTAAGATACGCATTATTATAATAATATCGACTCTAAACACTGACTCATAAGTGGCTCCATAAAATTATTTGGCACGTTTTCATGCGTTAGTAGTTTAATTATTTTATAGACAGCACCGATAAAAATAATCACAAACAAATTAATTATGATTTGAAAGTCAATCAAGAAACAATCATTTATATTACAACAGCCGCTTTGTTTGGTATTGTTTGCAAAACAATGGACAACATTCAACGGATGAATTCTGAACTTCCCGATTCAGTTTTAATTGGCTATAAGTTTGTGTTCAACGAAGGTATTATCACGGAATAGATAGATATAGAAGGGTCTATACAACGAACGAAAATAGGTACACGCGCACTTAGATGCATAAATTTAATGCGAGTAGTGACGGAGGTAACATTTCTCTTCCCTTTTTGGTGGGGTTAAAAGGTATAGTTAAGGCGATTGCTAAACTCAAACCCTGTAACTCGGTTGGCCCTGACAATATTCCAGCCTTTACCTTTAAGGGATGGCATGACATCTTCTATGTCATGTATTTAACCTAGCTCTCCAGTCCGGTGCAATTGAAAACTTTGCGAGTCACTCCCATCCCTAAAACCAGTGATAAAACATAACTAGAGGAATCCAGACCCATCGCTAACCAACCATTGCCAAGATTTTCGAGCATAAACTACACGGTTTCATTTACAAACGCGTAAATATGTCTTTATCCAATGCCCAATACGGTTTTCGGCCGGGTCACTCCGTGAAATCGAATTTACTGATTCACGTAGACCATATCCCGTGGCTTGGACATCGGTGGGCAGGTTGCCGCTCTGTATTTCGATTTCCGGAAAGCATTCGACAGAATTGACAACGATGCTGCTTTTGACTAAGCTGGGGGCCATCGGTTTCTTGTCCGGTCTTCTTAACTTCTTTTCGGACTATCTGCGCGTTAAATGTGTAAATTTGGGAGTGACTTTCGACCGCTGTCTGACTTTTAGGGATCACGTTTCTACCTTTGCGAAGGAATCTTTCAGGCGCTTGGGATTTGTTTTGCGAAAGGCTCGTGACTTTTGCAATCCAAATGTTGTTAGGCTGTTATATACATCGGTCTGGTTCGAAGATAACTCGAGTCCAGTGCCTATGTTTGGCACCCCTATAACGCGACCCAAACACTGATGCTGGAAAAGATACAGAAAACTTTCCTTATATGCCATTACCATTTCTTTCCCTTTATGTACCCTACCAGTTATCTTATAGAGACGTTGGGTTTTAACTTATTGGAGGTGTTAAGAGGCCTTGATCAACTCACTGTAGCCTGTAAGACCTTACGGGGACGTATCGAGCTCCATGGTCTTTTCTGCCGACTACTTGTGCCTGACAAATACATCGGACACCGTCAGAGCCGCCGGCACTCTCTGTTTGCGCAACTGCCAGCCAAGACTGTAGCCAGAGCCGAATCCCCAGTCTGACATACTCTAAAGGTGCTGAATGCCCTTCGGGCTGCCAACCATGAATGTGATGTGTTTGCGGATGAATGGATAAAAATTATGCGTATTTGTCTGATGTTCTGTGAAAGAAAGTATTTTTTATTAGTAGTAGTAATATTCGTCCGTATCGCTGTCAACAGGAAACGTGACAAAAAGGCTGGCAACATTGCCACGTTGTATGGCAATGTTGATTCTTTGGCCAAAAATAGGAAAAAAAAAATTAAAAACATTACCATATTCGCGAGTCACGAGTCGCGAGCACACTTGCACTTGCTGTAGGTATGTGAAGCGTGTCTATGTGTGCGTGTCAGCTTTTGCTGGTAGTATAAAGCCGACCTTCTGAATCTATGTATTCTGTGGTATTGTAGTACCGCAGTACCTTCAGGTGGATTGCCTTGAAAACAGAATAATAATAAGGTGTCGTTCTACCAAGGATTCTTTTGGGAAAAAAATGTGTTATTTGTAAGTTCCTATGTATAGGGTACAGTCACGAGCATAAGTATGTATACACTTGGCTTTATTCAAAGGCGATTTTCTCCTTTATTGTGTAATGAAATTTTATGTTATTACGAACATAGTATTTTCGAACCTATAGGTTTATGTAAAGTGTCGTATTTCAACTTTGAATTCGTTATTTCGTGAAAAAATCACAATTGAAAGTTGCCAAGTGTTGACATATTAGTGCTCGTGACTGTACACCTTTAAGGTAATTTATTAACTGCAATGGAATTCTAAATACCTATTTAGACGAACTTTTGTTAAAATTTTTAAATAGTTTCCCGCTGTGCACTATTATGATCATATTATGATATTGAGTAGGAATGCTTTTTTTCCTTTGTTATGCTATTGTTGCTTTCCGGTAGGACTTGCCTAGTCATACTATAAAGCAGTGGTTTTTATAACCAAAAAGAGAAGAAGAAGAAGAGTTCTGGCCGAAGGGTGTTGTGTACCGCCTACATGACACCAGTCAGCGAAACACGACGCAGACACTTCGTGTGCTTTAGCTTGTTAATTTTTTAGTGTAATTATAATGTTGTATGTATTTATAGTATTTTTAAGTTATATTCATGTTGTATTGTATGTGTTTTATATGGGCCTTGATGCCTGAAATAAACGGATAATGATGATGATGATGATAACAACTTAATGAGGCGAGAAATAAGCTAAATTGTTACTTGTAAGTTTCTAATAACTAAAAATTACACACTGAAAGAGAAACAACAGAAAAATAATTGGTCACAATAAATTAATGTAATTTTTTGACGGTTATTTTCTAGATGTACCGGCAAATAAATGGATACATTACATCATGTCAAACATTGGGCACGCTACTCTAATGATGCCAATTAGGAAACAGACATGTTCTACAGCTTTGAAGAATTACGGAAAGATAAGACAACAATTCATTTTTTGATATTTAAGAAAAAGTCGTAGGTCTTGCACGTTTCTACAAAATCTACGATAATTGCAGAACTATTTTTTTTGCGTAATTTTGATTATGTTATGACATATCGATTCAGTGATTATTCAAAGCAAAAATCTTATTTAAATTAATGTAAACTTTATAAATTAAAGCCGCTTTTAGTGTGTGTCTGTGTGCGCGCGTTGTTCTTCTAAACTACGCAACGGATTTTGATGCGGTTTTCACCAACACTTAGAGAGTTTATTCCGGAAGGTTACTGTGGATAATTCTCAAACTCAAAGCATTTATTTCAAATAACCCAATTACCTACAGGTACCTACTTTTGAATTGTCACGGGGTCGGTCAGTCAGAAAGATGAAGCTATTTGCCCATTCCAAAGCGTGATTCCATTTATAAGCGTAATACAATTTATTAGATAGAAAAGAAAAGTAAGAAAAATTGTATAATCAAATTAATTTCTTTTGTATTGATTTGTATAATTAAGTTAGTTAGTCATTTAATTTAGTATCTAGTTTAAATAGAAACAATATAATTATATTTTCACTTGATTTGGATTTATTGGTGTTTATTTATAATACGAGTATACCACATCGAAAAAAAAAGCAGAAAAAATAAACAATATTCAATTGTTTGTTTGTTTTTTGATAGCATCTAACAGGAAGATTGCCGACGTTGCAGTTACGCGAATAATTGGTCACGTCAATCGATGGTGCAAGCTATAAATGATTATTTTTGTTAGAAGTGGCAATCCATTTGGTCAGCAGGATTGTCCGAAAGAGTTACCGCTGGCCCGGAACATAAAAGGCTAAGGAAGGAACACGGGTGGGTTTTAGTCAGTAAGAGTCTGACACTCCCTTCCGCTCCGCCCAGAGCGGGAGGGGGTCATTTGATGATTTCCCACCCAAATTTAATTTTATTTCATAAAGTCATAATCATAAGCACATTGCTCGCAGAACAGATGGCCGATGGGGCCGAAAGGTTCTGGAGCGGCGACCGCGTACCGGAAGACGTAGCGTTGGCCTCTCACAAGGTGGACCGACGATCTTGTGAAGGCCGCAGGAACCCGTTGCATGCAAGAAGCACAGAACCGGTCGAAGAGGAAGTACTTGAGGCCTATGTCCAACAGTGGACGTCTTTAGGCTGAAAAAAAAAATTAGTCATAAAATAATTTCGATTTTTTTTTCCGATCCTCCGGCTGTTGTAAACATTATTAACTCATACTGCGTAGAACAAACCCATGCAACACAAAAATCTCTCAAGTAACGTTAAGGACACACCAAACGCCGTGAGAACCAAGTCAAAGTGTGAGATGTGTTAATTTTATAACAAAGCATCGTTGTAGGTCAAAAAAATAAAATAATGAACGAGTTTCCCGAATACCTTGTTAGGAACATCATAATAATTTACTACTACTTGGAACTCGTATGTGAAACAATATTTGTGATGCGTCTTTAGGAGACTTGAGATGAGATAAAACATAGTCAAGTGGTTTTTGATTTATTTCCAGTATAAGCTTACTTCTCATTGTACGAAAATCCTTTAATATAATATAATACGAGGTCAGCTGAAACTGGGAATTTATTGCTTCATTTATGTCGACGTGTGTTCCTCAAATCTATATACTAATATTATAAAGCTGAAGTTTAATTGTTTGATTTTTTTTTTGAACGCGCCAATCTTAGGAACTACCGGTTCGAATTGAAAAAACATTTTTGTGTTGAATAGTATATATATATATATATTTTTTTTTTTTTTTGAGGAAGGCTATCTAATATCACGCTAAGCCCGAATAGGAGCGGAGCATCAATGTAAAATGTTGCATAAACGGGAAAAATTATTCCTTTTAAGAGCTTCCGTTGCGTATGATGCGTAAACTGTTAAAGTTACGTAAAAATCAAGTATGACGGAATTGTTCCCCTTTAAATGTAAAAAAAATATGTCTATCTTTTAAGGCTGACTGGTAATCAAATTTGTTCTAAAACAATGCATTATTTGCGAAGGTGTTTTTAAAAAACATGATATTAATCATTATCCAAAGAAGTATTCATCACAAGTATTTAATTTTGAACAAAATTGCCCTTGACATTATTGATTTCAATGAATATCTTAGGATCTCCTAAGATATTCATTGAAATCGTAGTTTTAAAAAAAAGTAATTTAAAAAAATTAAACCGACTTCAAAAAGAAATGAACTCAAAATTATGAAATAACTTTAATTTCGGAAGTCGGTGTCTTGGGATCTGTATTTTATAGTATTAGTTTTTTGCCACCGACTTCCGAAATTAAAGTTATTTCATAATTTTGAGTTCATTTCTTTTTGAAGTCGGTTTAATTTTTTTAAATTACTTTTTATTTGGTAATTTTTAGTTGTTGCACTAGAATTTGACCAAGGTTTTGAGATGTTTTCGCTTTGACACTACACCCGCAGCTCGTATCAATAAGCCAGGCCGTCACACTTTCACGTCTTAGTCCATATCTTGAAAATTACTGAATCGATTTTGATGAAACTTGCACTGTTCCCTAAGTTGAAGTAAATGTAAGCCAATAAAAAAAGAATGGTCACGATCTGATTAATAGTTACGGAGATATGCGTGGACAAACATACATACATACATACATACATACATACATACATACATACGTCTATGAAATTTTGTATATTTGTTTGGAAGCCTTAGTAGATTGTCATATGTGAATATAATGCAATTCCAATAATATTACATACATACGTATCGAATTGATAACCTCCTTTTTTTTGAAGTCGGTAATAACTCGGCAAGGCGGCCGGTCGTGAACCCGTAATAATCTTAGGCAATAAATACTATTTTATTAATGGAATATATTTCAGTAGGTTTTTTCCTCAAATTAACGCGGATGAAACCGCGGGGCACATTGCTAAATATATTTAGCGTTAAACGAACAAATAAAATATCATTCCATTTTTGTCAATCGCTTGAAGTTGGCAGAGACAGAACGATGGTGTTAAATGTGTTAAACGCTAAATATACATATTTAGTGATTTGTGGTGCCAGCGAGCCTTAATAGCCGACAAATCTTGAAACCTTAACTATTTAATAATATTCAGAAATAATAATAGTTAATTTCAATATTAATATTAAAAACACAGGTCAAGGTGTGTCTTGGATTTTTTAATCGGTTGAAGGACTCTGAGCGAGACAATAGAAGTATGTATTATTGTTATTACGCTTTGACACTTTGACACTAAACGCCCATATGGCGTTTAGTGTCAAAGTGTTACCTAAACAATAGCTGAATCGAAACTGTTGAAATATTAGTTGATTGCAATCTGAGAAATTATTATTTAAAAGCAAATTGACACGCTACGTCACCTTGCCGTGTTATAGTCATTTGAAAATTTCGATCTCAAAGTAGGTACAGACGCCAGCACATCAAGCTACCCGAAACTGTCAAATTTTCCCAATCAACTTTGAATCTTATGCTTTAGCGATAAAGTTGAAAATCTATTAAAGAAATTTGACAGATTGTAGTAGCTTGATGTGCTGGCATCTGTACAAACTAAACAAGTGTAAAGAATTATAGGGCGCGCCCTCGGGAGTCAAAAAATTCGTCCGCATAGCTGTCATACAGATTTAGTTTTTCCCTCACACAAGTCGCACAGTATCCTCTTCAGATTTCTTGGAAGACTGTCGTCATCTTAATATTGAAACCCACAATTACTGGTTAATTGATTGGTCTTTGTCACTTAATACGTGATGAAATATAACTAGCTTCTTTACAACAGTCTATAGGTCAATTAATTTTACCAAATATTCAAATATTTTTATATAAAAATATTAGTCAAATATTTTTTTTAAAGTACCGGGGCTCTTAATGTGTGAAAAATACCATTATTGAAAAAAATGTGGTTTTGCTATTTCGTGTAACTTGTTAAGTATGTGGAACAAATTTTGAATTTTTGTTAGTTTTTCCATACCTACTACAACTGTCAGACGTCAATTTTATTCCACAGATAAAAGATCTTGAGAGACTTTGGTAAAATCGGCCCTTTGGAAAAAAAATAAACAAATGTAAAACTTGCAGTAATTTAGCAATTACATTGTTACAAACTAACAATATTTTGGTTTATCTGTGATTTTGAGTATCTGAGTATGTTTGATAGTAGGTATGTCTGTTTCTATGTATGGAGTTCGCTATTTCTGAATCTTATATATGTCTTCAGTACTATTATAATTAAAGCAGAGTAAGTAAATCACCTTTAGACATCAAGACATCTTTGCCGTTCACTTGATGTACTTGATGCTGTGTGATCTTTAAAGTTAAAGGTGGTAACGAAAAATCATAGTAGGTATTAATTCAAAAGGGCAGTCACGATCCGATATCGTGCAAAGGGAAACATTAATCATATTACCCAGTAACTGGGTTGTGGAGGTCATATAGGGAGTCGCTCCATGTAAAATACTGGTATTCAGCTGCATCCGGTTTGATTGGAAGCCGACCCCAACTTAGCTGGGAAAAGGCTAGGCAGATGATGCCCCGTTCTTATTCAATCCATTCACGTGTCCAAGTTCTAAGTCACAAAAAAAAACAAGCATGTAACTGACGAAAACGAATTAGTAAGCTGTGTAAATACAACTTGACTTCAAGTCGTATCTATTTTAGTAGACTCTAAGCCCCGTAGCACCTGTTCCAAATGGTTGTAAGTGGATCCTTTCATACCGTGACCCTTTGCTAATTAATACAGAGAATTAATCTAGTCTGAACACTGGTGAACATTCAAAGTTATATTATTGTAGTTAGGTATGCAAATATCTAAAGTTTTGGAGCTAAAGATATCAATTATGGAAAATTCTGGAGCAAAAGATTAGAGGAACGATTTAAGAAAAACAATTTGCGACATATGTCTGCGAGGCTGCAGATCTCGATTCTTCTCTGTGAAGCTTTGAATTATGGGATATACCTAGATCATTAATTTCCAATGTCGTCAGAATTTTCAAGGGAATACGTCCTATTTTTCCCCATATCAATGGCGCATAGCAACTTTGGTGTGATGAATATAAAGGCCAATTCCCATAATTAACAAAACGTTTAATATCCTAGTCGCAATCTCATATAAGCGACAATCAATGTCAAAAACTTGAGGCTGAACTGTCCTTAAAAAAAATCATTTTTAAAATCGATTTACAATTGCTGGAGTTATCGCGTAACATACATACAAAAACAATTTTGTTTACTTGAATTATTACCAGTAGGTACTTTTGGTTTAAAAACCAAACTATCGAACCAATTTTGATGAAATTTCTATGGGACCAATCTGACAGTACCTATATGTTTTCAAATAAAAATATAATTTTTCAAATCGGCTTATAAATTAACGGAGTTCTGAGGTAAAAAACTTAAAAAAAATCAACCGAATTGATAACCTCCTCATTTTTTTGAAGCCGGTTAAAAATAAAAACAACCGACTTCCAAATAAGACACTGCAAAGTGAAAAATAACTTTAATTTCGAAAGTCGGTGGCAAACAACGAAAATGCGAACCCAACGACACCGACTTCTAAAAAGTTTTTTTTTTAAAACGATTTCGTTTCGATCTTTGGTAGGAAGCTCATAGGTGCTACTCTACGTATGATTCTTCCGTAAACCACAATCAACCATACAACGTACGTAGCAAAATTCAAACGATTTGCTAAACAGATTTTTTTATCTGTAGATAATAGTATACACTCTACATAACTGGTTCTCCTCCAATATAAAAATGTCGTGTTACAACTAAACACTTGCATTTTTTAGCATATATTTCGCAACTATTGACGCAGATAAAATGAACAAAGAAGTAATTCGATTAGCTTATTATTTATGAACCTATTGATATCTAATAGTAGGTAATAACGGAGAGACCTGGGTTAAGCCCCATATAACAATGATAAGTAATTGAACTTAGATCATTCAGTTAGCAATAGCATTGTTATCTGTGGTTATGATAAAAAAAAACTAAATAGCAATTGCATGTTGCTGTTGAGCTAGGAAACGAGCGAGTTCTTGTGGCCCAAGATTTTTCCTCTCTTTCTTCTTCTTCGCTTCGCTCTTGACAGAGCCGTCGTGTCGTGGTCACGCACGATGAATTATTTATCTACTTCTTTAACACGTTGAACGCCATGTGAAAAATCGGGTATTTCCATTCAGGCCATGGGGCTCACCGGTGAGCCTTATCTTACTGAACCATTCGAGCCATAGGGGTCACCCGTGAGCCGCGTGAAAGGTACTACGGAAACGCTTCCTACAAGCCACAGATTGCAGCTATCAAACAAAACGCGTATGGAAGTGAGCCGCGTGGCCCTGTAGCCGAACTAGACCGCGTGGTTTTCAAATCCAACATAAACTTGTAGTTTTTATCAAGGTGATTGCAATGATGCTAGGGTCACGATACGGTAGTAAATATAAATTATATTTAAAAGCGGTAATAAAACTATATAATAATATTAAAATTCAAAAATACCATTCAACAATCACAAATAGGGCACTTCTTTTTTTTTTAATCACATTATTAAATAATCAGTCACCATTGAAGCATAAAACAATTATTGGTGAATCTAATTAGAACAAGGTAAACAAAGGTAAGGTTTAGTTGGACAGCTTTGGCAATAAGTGGATACTTTTTAACGTGAATACGTCTTTAAAATTCCTTCCATAGTGAGAGGCAAGTCAAAAAACCAATGATAACAAATTTAGGGGACAGTTTGGTGTTGCAGCTTCATATCTATCATCTCCATCCTAAATTCAATTACACCATTAGATACCTAAAGGATCAAAGAATTCATTACGCCAAGTGAGGACTGTGACGCATCGGGCGTGATGAAGGAGGAAGCGCCGTAATTTTGAGGTCATTTTGCTGCGTATAGAGATTTCCACTTAGTATAAAAATATATAATGTCGCGTATAGGCACGCGTCAAAAAGCCGAATCAAAATACAGAGATCGTATATGGTTGGAAAACCTTCTCAAGAGCATTCCAATGGTACCAATATAACACCTTAGGACCGAGTCAAGCAGTGCCGGGAACGTAAAAGAATGAATGTGGCCGAGCGGATCAACCCCGTTACGTAAACGTATTCACGTACAACACACGGTGTTTCATTCTCTTCGGTCTTCACTGTCTGACAATACAATTCGGCGGCATCTTCTTTTCGTTGGGTGAACTAAGTCTTCATCTGAATCTATTTGGAAACTATGGTTCAGAAGATTTATCTCGATGTTGGATAACTACGTTATCGCCTCTTCCGTTAACTCAAAATGTTTAAAATCATCAATTTTTGGCGGGAAAAGCGTAACCGATCCTCACTTGTCGACGCAGCGCGCGATATTGATCGGCCGGCGTTTATCACTACGCCAGAAGCGCACGCGCGCCGGGTGGGCCGTGGCGTGACCCCGTGGCCCCCGCCAACGGAAAAATACACAGTCCTTTGTACCAGGCCACGGGACCCACCTGTGAGCCTTTTACAATATCTTAAAAACTAGACGGTAGAAGTAGCAAATTTTTATTGTCCATACAAATTACGGCATTTTATAAGCTTTGGAATGAAAATCTCAAGTTGATAAAAATTACCGATTTCCTGATTTTGGCTTGGCCCGAACGGTGTACTACGCTAGGCCCACCGGTGGGTCGCAAGGCATACAACGTGTTAAACTTTTATTTTTCTGTTATCTATCTTTTCTTAAGTAATGTCTTTGTAGCGGTATCTACAACGCCACATGCGAACGACGCGTCATAATGACGTCATGCATCCTGCAAATCCTGCATCTCGCAAGCAGAGTTTACCGCGCAACTAACATAGATACAACGGCCCGACATGAATCATCGGGCAGTTGCCTGCCAGACATAACACCCGTCTGGTCGGAGGATCCTCCCTTTTCTATAGAGTATGAGTGAACTTTACACACTGTTCCTCATACCTCTATATCTTTATTGTATGTCTAGGGGAAGGGAGGGGCCCACGAGCAACTTTTGTCTCTGCAAATAATTTGTCTCTCACATCAAATCTACGGGTTTGTATGAAAGTGCGCGCATGTAGCGACGCGACAAAGACTGCACTTTCATAGACTTGATGTGAGTGACAAATTAGTTGCTGACAAAAAAGTTGCTCGTGGGCGCCCTTTCTTACTATTTACACTAGGTATTAAATTAAATGACTAACTAAACAAATAAATACAAAAACAATAGGACACTTAGGCGTCGAAGTACTCGTCCGCATCGCTGTCATCTGGAAACATTCCCGAAGATGCCCGTGCCAGAAGACTGGCAGCAAAGAGTAAAGTAGGTATACTAGCAGCATTATGTCAAATCGCAGGTGTACTCGTTGCTCGTCTGACTATCTCTCTCCATCTCAGTTTGTCAGATGAGTCTCTCGGATTGATTAACAGAGCCTCCAAACGTGTTTCTTTAGAAATAGATTTTATCTAAGCTTCATAAATATTCATAATTTAGTAGCGAAATAGTACAGACTGAGCACATCAAGCTACTACAATCTGCCAAAATTCTTTAATGGATTTTCAACTTTATCACTAAATTATAAGGTTCAAAGTTGATTGGGAAAATTTGACAGTTTCGGGTAGCTTGATGTGCTGGCGTCTGTACATTTTTAGAGGAAGCTACATATAAACACGTATTTAAACGCCCTCATTAAAATAGTGGAAAAATAAATACCGTAGGTACTTATTAAAAAATAATATAAAAAAATCCCCAACCGATGAGATTCCAAATCATTATCATATCATAACATGACGCAAAAACTGAAGGTATTATTATAATTAAGCTACATCATTCCTTACTCTTCGCTGATTGGTCTATAACAATCGACACAAAAGAGTCTACTTTTGGTACAACACAAAGCTTGACGCGTGGCTCTGCTGTGCGTCCGTCCGTTCGTCTGTCACAGGGTCGTATCTTTTGAACCGTAATAGGTAGAAACTTGAAATTTTCACAGAGCTACTATGGCCGCTATAACATTAAACGCTATAACATAAAAAAACAATATGTTAATATTTTACGGTGGTACGGAACCTATCGTATGCGAGTCCGAGTCGCACTTGGCCACTTTTTTTTAGATCCAGACACGCTGGTTTCAAGGCCTGCATGACAATACAAAAGTAACGCAATCAGCTGCCGATCAATGACGAAACACGATCGAGATAATGACCGAGAGAAAAATGCCAATAGACATGAAGTTACGGATACCAAGTCTAGTCAGTGCCTATGAAGGATTGAGCCGGATGCGGGGAATACCGACTCTCGCGCAACAGACGAGATCATTAAAGACAATAGTACCTACCTACCAACTAGGTGATAATTGGTTACGATATAAATTCTTGTTTGAACTGTTAAAATTGTTTGCTTTAGATCAATATTTTGCCCGTAATTCGAGGTCGGAATTAACATTAAATAGAGATGAACACAATGCATTGACATGATTTATCCCATAAAAGGCTAGTTTTAGATTAGTATAGCAATGTAGTGCTAGTAAGCTAGCAAGCTAGTTACCTAGCCTAGAGTACCTATACAGAACTATCCTTATTTGTAGGCTATAAAGCTAGTGAGAAAATTAGTAAGCTAGTAGCGCCCCCTCCAATGATTTTACTATCCTGGCTTGTGTACTAGCCTCATTTTGCCGGCGAAGCTAGTACCCCATCGGATTATTTTACTCGACGGAGTTAATTCACCGCAATACTACCGGCTTTGCCATAGTTCATTTTGTTGCTTTACATCATTTAAAGACTTTGCTCCGCCATTTAAACTATCACTTAACAAATCAAAGTATTGTACAAGAACCATATTAACACAGTTTATCACCTTTTAACAAATGTTGTTACAATTATGATAAATGATCCTATTGTGTGGTGTTATATAATAGTATTGAGAACACGGACACGGGTTGTTGGTCGACCAACATTCAATAGCGTTAAAAATAGATGGTGCGATAAAAAATATCTGTGAAATCCCGAGACGAATGTATAATAGGTACTATTCTTAGGAAATGTCGGGTGAATTGTCTTTCGTGTAAAATTAGATTAAAATGTCTCGTTATGGTAAATGAGTCAGACCTTGGTTAAGTACTTAAAAATAGTCTGACGATATGGCACGGTGGTCAAAGGCCTTTCGCGGCCTTTCGCTGCCTTTCGTCGTGTGACGGCATTTAGGCTCCCGCTGACAGGCAGGACTTCGACAGCGAGCCGCGACTCTAGTAGAATAATTTCTATGAGAACTTCTTGGAAAATTGTTCTACCAGAATCGCGTCGCACCGTCTCGTCAGGAGAAAAAACGATAACCTTTTAAAATAGCACGTTTTATTTCGGTATCTTTGAAAAAAGAATTTACCTAAGTTTTTGTTTAGTGTTGTTTCTAGAAACAATATTATTATCGTAGCTTGAAGTTAAGTTACAAATTACTGTTCAATCCATAGGTATACTCGTAATAAACGAGTACTAGCTGATCGGCGAACTTCGTACCACCTCAGAATCAAAACACAAAATGTATGAGAAAATGAATTATCTTCATAATTTGTTAATCTGCTATTCGGGGCGAAGACAGATCCAACAAATCAAAGATCATAAATATCGGTCCAGCCGGTTTTGAGGTATAAATGTTGTAACTAACCCGACTTTGTTTTTTAAGTACAGGTGATTTTTTTTTGCGGGTCCAAATTTTTACAGGGTGTTCTACCCATGAGTATGAACAGCTGTTTTATACGTTTTGGTCAAGTAGGTATGGAACTTTTGTATGAATCAGCAGATTTTTTTTTTTCGTGTTTTCAGATTTGGTCCCATAGTGAGAGTTGTTCATATTCATGTAAAAATTTGGAATCGGTAAAATAAATCACCTGTATATAGATATAGATAATGTTATTCAGTAGGTACTAATATTGTTATCACGAATGGAAAACCATGTAAGTGTGACTGTCTTTTCACGCCTTATCGGCTGAACGGACATAGGATTTTTATCCCGGTACTTAGTGCGTTCCCATGGGACAATTTCCGAGCTTTACATGGGCGAAGCCACGGACAAAGCTAGTGCATTATAATCGGCATCCTACAACTACAAGGTTGGTTTCGGTGTTTTTAAATAACAAAAGATACCCAATAAAGAAAAGGTCATCATCTGCCTAGCCTTTTCCCAACTTTGTTGGGGTCGGCTTCCAGTCTGACCGGATGCAGCTGTATACCAGTATTTTACATGCAGCGACTGCGTATCTGTCCTCCACAACCCTGTTACTGGGTAAAACGATACCCGTTGGTAAGACTGGTTTTCAGACTTTCGGGCTTCTGACTACCCGTAACGACTGTCAAAGATCCACGAATGACAGCCGGGACCAACGACTGAACGTGCTTTCCGAGGCACGGAGGGGTCACGGTATGTCAAGATGGTCACCCATCCACAGACCAACCGTGGCAAGCGTAGTTTAACCTGATCGATCGACCTGTGCGGCTGTTATTATTTAGCCACGGGCCCCCCAATAAAGAAAAGGTATCTTTTGTTATTTAAAAACATCGAAACCAACCTTTTGTGTTGCATTTTCTAGACTTCTAAAACTGCAGAATCACCTTTGAATCACAATCATTTCATTGATGCTTAGTCACGTTATCAAGTAAAATATTTACCTCTGTACGTGTAATGTGAATCACGGCATTAGTTTTTAAACGAAAGCATGACAAAAGCTTTTAACCGCGTTTAGATTGTACTGTAGATAATGTACAAAACTGTTTTCCACTGTATCATTAAAGTGATCAGCGATAAAACGTTTCGTGTCATTGTTAGCAGTTAGTAATAGTTTAACTTAAATATCGTTTATGGTATTGAATTAAACGTTATAGGTATCTATGTTAAATATAGCTATCGATTTTAAACTGAGTTTATTGCGGTCATTGTCTATGCCTCCTCACAAAGTCTTTAAAAAAAAATCTTTATACTCGCTGACTTTGATTTCCATTGAAATCAATTGAACATGTAAAGAACAATACTCGTCGTTGCGAAAAAAAGCAATTTTGATTCATACATTTTCATTTCATTTTCATATTTCACTGCGGTTTATCTATTCGGTTGAAGGACATAGTTTGTAGTACATCAATGTGTTTTATCTCCTCATTAGTCTGTAATTGCGTAAACCTAATTAAAAAAAGAGCAAAATTAACAAAAACAATTAATCAGAAATTATATCACAACTTTCCAATCACAACATACAACTAATTAACAAAGCTAAAACAGTACTAAGTCAAGGTTAGGTACCAGGATACCAGAAAGGCATGGAGACATTTACACAGAAGGTTGTATCACTGCTCACTGATTGGAAGCCGCCTTGATTAGTTCTAGCAAACACACAATCGCACAATGAGTGCTCGGCAACTGCAGATAATTAGTAGGTAAACGCAAACAGAATACGCCGAACTACTAATGGTTTATAATAGTTTTACGTGTAATGCCTTGATTGTGATCACGTGATTGTAAATTATACTTTTTTTTCATTAATGTGTGTAAAAAAAGACCGCCCATTGTATCTTCCTTTTTGTAACTTTAATTTGTTGATCCCGTGCCAATAATTATGAATTTCTAAATGAATTGAAGGGCCGCAGAAACAAATGGTGACAGAAAACTTTTTGCCATCCGAACAATTATTTCATTAGTTTATTTGGGATGCCTACCCTAAAAATAAAATAATGTTCTACCAAATAAATTTTGTTAAAGTAATGTTTCCGTATTCTCGCATCGGCTTCTTCATTATGAAGAAGCCGATTTTTTTAATTGAAAATTCAAACACCTTTTTTAAATGAAAAGTTTTGTTTTATCAAATATAAATGCTTTTTTATGTAGGTTTGTACAAGCACTTCTTACACGTCAATTTTTTTTTTATAAACTATATGAGAGCAGTGGTGGCTAAGTGCTTACGACTTACGAGTTGTAGGTCGTAGGTTCGAACCCAGACAGGCGCTTTACTTTGTGTAAATTATTTCATCACCACTGCTCTCAAAACGGTGAAGGAAAACATCGTGAGGAAACCGGCATGTCCTAGAACCAAAAATTCGAAGACATGTGACATCTGCCAACCCGCACTGGGCCCGCGTGGTGGATTACGGCCCACTCCCTCTCACCGAGAGGAGGCCTGTGTCCCAGCAGTGGGAACATTATAGGCTGATTATGATGATGATGATGATATGAGGTCGGCTATGTTGTGTATATAATGTTTTGGCGATTATGTTCGATGACCTTTACCCTTTTAATGGAAGTGTAACTATTAATGCCTAGGCAGCGCTAAAGAAATCCTAGGGAATCGATGAACTCTTGAAATGTGTTTTTCACAGACTCATAGCCTAAGAATATTGTATTTTTTTTATCGTCCAAATTTTCAAAAAAAAATAAGGTAGCAACATAAAACATCGATTAACAAAACTTTTTATAGTTAAATCTATATAACGCGATTTTGGACAACCCTACACAGAATAAACAGCGGAAGGAACTTCTTTCCAAACGGGTGTCCCACGACATCTCTCGACCTTTTTAGGGTTCCGTACCCAAAGGCTAAAAAACGAGACCCTATTACTAAGACTTCACTGTCTGTCCGTCCGTCTGTCTGTCTGTCACCAGGCTGTATCTCAAATTATGTATTTCTGTTGCCGCTATAACAACAAATACTAAAAATAAAATAAATATTTAAGGGGGCTCGAGAGTATCCATCGGTTTCTTAGTAAACTTCAACTATATCCGACGCTCCTGTATACTTAACTCCTTTGTTGACTGTACCATAGGTAGGACAGGAGACTTGGAAATTAAGAAGGACTTATGACTATAAAAAATTCAAAACATGCTCGTTATTATTCATCGTTATGTTCCACGCATGCCTTTTTCTAATCTCATAGTAAACATATCTACATATAAACGTGCTATTCTTAAAAAAAATAACGCCACGAGCTATAAATTAATCATGTCACCACACCACCTTGGTGAAAACAAAACATTGTTATCTAAGAAATTTATGAATGGTCATATTTATAACCGTGAGCAAGATTATTAGGACCAAATACTGTTATCAAGTGACAAGTGACTGATAATCTTGGTCTTCTGGTAATGACATTATTCTGGTAATTTCGATCTCCTGGTAGTGACATTATATCTTCTTAAAAGTAATCAAGGTAAGGTAGAAAATAAACAAACGGCGATAAAAGATGAGAGTAACAAATAAATCAAGGTATGACCTTATGCTATGGTTTGGCCTAATGCTTGACCAAAAGAGCAGTGCCAGCCTCGAGATCGGACTCGCGATGAATATGGTGAAGATCTAGTTGATGACCAACAGCACCAAGCGTAACATAGGAATTGGGGGTGTGAGGATTGTTGACTATGTGTTTTGACGACGTCTGTTCGTCCTGTGAGGTCGGTGATGCGGTAAAAAAAATCATGTAGGTACTTCCAACAATTAAATAGATTTAAAATCGACTTATAATGCCTATTGCCTACGCTGTGGTACTTTGTATTGCACAATCTGGACCTGGCCATGTCTACATCCTTTCTGTATAGCATTTAAATCTTATTGTCCTATGGTGGCTTCTACGTGTGCGTCGTCGTCGTGTGCCATTCTTGTTATTGAATATTTTGAATATCTTATCTTGGACTTGATAGGAATTTAAATAGATCTGAGATGAAGGTGACATCCACCATTACGATAATGTACTTTTATGTAATTCTTATCATGCTTACTCAATATTTATATAGACGGACACATTGCACGGACTGCATTTTTCATATTATCTTTAAAAGAAAAAGCAACTGCATAAATCAATTACTAATAAAGTTTATTGAACTCTTCGATAACTGAGCTTTGACGGTACGGACTTGGTTTTGAAGATTTTACAGTTCTTTTATTACTTATTTACATCCAAAGTTACATTAAAAATAGCAAGAAAAACAAATCTTTGTTGACTCATAACATTTTAATGGTTTTTTATTTTACTATTCAGTTTACGTACAGACAAAATTAATAATAAGTCAAAACGATATCATGTTTAACTTTGGATGCAAAATATCAAACAGTGGAGTAATACTTTCCCGAAATTTGTATGGAAAAAATATCGACTAGTGGCACCTTAATACGTTATTAGCTACACCTCATTAAAGTTTATTGATTTATAAGGTACTTCAAGCAAAACTCGTTAGTACGCCCCTCCTCTTCACATACTTAATATATGTTTGCATATTTACATATAAACATACACGATCATTGTAAATAGTAACTTAAATGCCATGACACGATAATCAAATAATTGATTACACTTATTATGCCGTACGCAAAATACAAGCATTAACGATAATCCTTATTATCTATATATATAAAATGATAAACTGACTGATTGTTGATATATCAACGCACAGTCTAAACCGCTGCTCCTAGAGACATGAAATTTGGAGGGTGTGTTCTTTGTGAAGAGTAGGTATCCACTAAGAAAGGGTTTTTCGAAATTCCACCCCTAAGAGGGTGAAATTTCACGCGGACGAAGTCGCGGGCAGAAGCTAGTGCTACATAAAATAATATTTATTTAAATTTTATTTTATATGGAAACGAAGAATTAGTGTTGACATTCGATTCAATATCAGAGCAAAAAATATTCTTAGTAACTAATGAGTGACGGACGATGACACATTACTGCGGATGTACTAACAAGTACTGACTCTTAGAAAACCCAAGTTTTTTTATTCTATTGTCAAATTGACCTGATCATACACTAGTCTATAAGTACCTACTTCGACCGGTTTTGTAAAGCGCATGACACGAGTTTTTGCGCATAAAGCGCTTAATGTGGCTCAAAATTACCTACAGTTATTTTTGAGTTGCTGTAAAACCTGTATTATTATAACTGTAAGTGGGTACCAACATCGGTAAGTTGACATAATATTGCAATTCTGTATTCCATTAAGGAATCTAAAAAAATCGTATCTATTGACAGCGATGCGGACGATTTTTTTGATGCGTATGATTCTTTTTTTATATAAGTATATACATAATTATACAGGGTTACTGGTAAAACATTAACAGCCTCTTAAGAGGTCATTGTACTCATCACTATGAACAACTTTTACTATGGGACCAAACCTGAAATCGCGAAAAAAAAATCAGCTCTTCCCTACATTTTGACGAGTTATACGAACATACGAGTAGGGAACAGCTGAATTTTTTTTCGCGATTTCAGGTTTGGTCCCATAATAAAAGTTGTACATAATGATGAGTACAATGACCTCTTAGGAGGTTGTTAATATTTTACTAATAACCCTGTATACCCATCTCGCCGCCGCACGACCGATACTTCGTCTTCCAGTCCTTGGGCGTTTCCTGGATTAACACATAGGATACTTTTTATCCCGATATTCCCACGGGATCAAAACTTATGCGGGTGAAACCGCGGGGCGCAGCTAGTTTCCTATAAATAAATGTTTTCAGTAGGTAAATATCTAAGACTTTGTTTTATTTTCACTGACCGTTTAGGTCAACGTATTTACTCTTCGCCTCGTGAAGATGTCAAAGTAAATAAAGCTTTTGTTATGACTGCAAACATTTATTGAAAATGGTCAGGACTGAAGTCACCTTCGAATAATAGTGGAACATTGATTTTTCTACTTCTTATTGCTTTCGCTAAACTGCTCAAATATCCCAATAAAATATCCAGCAAGAGCATTATTAAATAAATCCATTTATTGCAGACTAATTACATGCCCATAGCTGTTAGTAACAAATGTCTTAAAACTATATTAGTCAATACTAAAAATCAATAACACACATCATTGAGAATCTCAAAATTCAAGTGTTAAAATCATAAATCTACTCATGTAAAAAAAAAATTAAACCCATATCTACTTACTGGTTATGAGTTTCATTATTTTTTTGATGACATTAGTACCTACTGGTAGTAGTGTCATCTCGTTGTACATGAAGCTGGATAAATCTACCCAGCACTGCAGAGTCTGGCCTCTCAAAAATCATCCTTCCGTTGGCGTTCCCTCGAATACGGCGCATCAGAGATACTGTTTTCTTCCGCATAACGGCATAAAAGTCATTGACCCTTGCGTCAGCAAACATGCCCGACGCGCTGCAGAAACGAGGGAGCCTCAGCAGAATCCTAAAGGCGTTATTGTATTAAATCGTACATGAAGAGCGTTGTACGCCCGCTGGGTGTAGTTGAACCATAGAAGGTCCTACAAACAGGCGCGACACGCGATATAATTGCGCGCGACTCAAAGGCACCGCTCGTTGCGCGACTTGCGGTGCCTTTGTGTCGTGCGCGATTTTATCGCGTGTCGCGCCTGTTTTAAGGAGCCTTAAAGCGCTTGCGTAAAAGTTTTGGCAGTAGGCTCTGAACAGCGTTACTTCTACGATACGTCTACTGAACACTCTCTCTCTCGTTGCTCTCTTTTCTTGTGCCAATCTCCACGTTCGTGTGCCAGCCTCATCCAGGTTCTATTTGCGATGTTAAAAATATCGTCCCATATGTTGGTAACAATACAGGGTTATTGGTAAAACATTAACAACCTCTTAAGAGGTCATTGTACTCATCATTATGAACAACTTATACTATGGGACCAAACCTGAAATCGCAAAAAAAATCAGCTGTTCCCTACGTTTTGACGAGCTATAAGAACATAAATGTAGGGAACAGCTGATTTTTTTTCGAGATTTCAGGTTTGGTCCCATAGTAAAAGTTGTTCATAATGATGAGTACAATGACCTCTAAAGAGGTTGTTAATGTTTTACCAATAACCCTGTATACCCATCTCGCCGCCGGACGACCGATACTTCGTCTCCCAGTTCTTGGGCGTCACTCGGTCACCGTACCTACTTAGTTTTATTTGAATTGGCTATGTAACTACCTACAATGGCTTCGTAACAAATAAAGCTAAGTCACGATGAGTATAACAATGCCTTGCAGAATCAAAGAAACAAATCATTGATCGAAATGGATTTAATCATTGAATCTAGATCTTTGTACAGACGCCAGCATATCAAGCTACCCGAAACTGTCAAATTTTCCCAATCAACTTTGAACCTTATGCTTTAACGATAAAGTTGAAAATCTGTTAAAGAAATTTAACAGATTGTAGTGGCTTGATGTGCTGGCGTCTGTACCTACCAATTTGCACTAGTATAAAAAATAAACACCATCTACAGTAAGCCCAGATTCGCATGGACACGTTTTTTCCGCGGTTTTTCTTGCGTGCACTTGATTTTCAACTTACTACTGCGCCGGCGAGAGTTGAAAATCCAACAGCGTTTTTCTGACGCGCTGGAAGCGTTGTATTGGATTTTCAATGTTCGTTTCAACACCGAGAGTTCAAAATCCAATGCGCGATAAAATACCACCGCGATATTTTTACGTCTGTACGAACGTGGGCTAATAGGTATTAACAAAGAGGTAAAGTCCAAACTGATTCAGCGGGATTGTCCGAAAGGATTACCGCTGGCCCGGAACATAAAGGGCTAAGGAAGGAACACGGGTGGGTTTTAGTCAGTACGAGTCTGACACTCCCTTCCGCTCCACCCAGAGCGGAAGGGGTCATTAGATGATTTCCCACAAAAAAAAAAAATTTGTTTGGATGTAGGAGGTTATCTCCGAAACTACTTATCCGATTTCAATCATTCTTTTACTGATAAAATGCTACGCTATTACCGAATGCTATAAGATTAATATTAGACTACCAGCGCCCCGCGGCTTCACCCGCGTAAGTTTCGATCCCGTGGGAATATCGGGATAAAAAGTATCCTATGTGTTAATCCAGGAAATGGTCTCTCTATGTGCACTAAAGAAGTAACAAACATAATTATAAACACACCCCTCACACACTCACAAACTTTCGCCTTTATAATATTAGTGTGATAGTTTTTTTTTATCATTGTTCCTCTCAACCAAAGCACCTGCCATCCAATCTCTTCACCACCCTTGGTTGACTGGTAGAGAATGCATAAGGCATTAAGTCTTCCTTTGTACAGTCAACAGCAAAAGTAGATGATCAAAATCAGAAATTCAATATCTACTAATTAACGGAGTTCGCGTCAGAACTGTGTGGCAGAGCTGTTGCTGTTGTTATTGTTGTTGTTGAGCTGTGTGCAGAGACTGTGTGGCTGTGTGGCAGAGTTCTGACGCGAACTCCGTTCATTAGTATTGAATTTCTGATTTTGATCATCTACTTTTGCTGTTGACTGTACCTGTTTTGTGTGCGAAAAGTTTAAATAAATAAATAAATTACTTTTCTTTTATTCCTATTATTAAAGTATTGTTTTCTATTACTGTTTCAGAATACAAAGTGTACAGAAAAAGTATGCCAGTCGAGTATAATGAACATCGAGGGTCGGGGCGAGACGCCGCGAAGCCCTGAAGAAGTTTACAAGGAAGCGCAAGTTTTCCTCAGACAATACTACGCTTCTATTCGCAGGTAAATATTATTTTAAACTAGTTCTGTCCGCGACTTTGTTCGCGTGCATGTCGGAAAACAAATTGGATTTTAAGGCGAAAGCGCTAGGGTAGCCCGCGAAATTCAATTTTTTTTAGGTTTTTTGCAATTTGCTGGTCAGTATTAAGTTGTACGTTGATTAAAATATGATTCGCGGCCGTAACAAATATGTATTTACAGAATTATAATCATTAAAGTCATCAACACAACTCTCTGAGACCATGTAATCCCCAAGAATGACTATTTCATGAAATCTTGACATTTGGGGATTACATGGTCTTAGAGATTTGTGTTGATGGCTTTAATGATTATAATTCTGTAAATATATATTTGTTACGACCGCGAATCATATTTTAATCAACGTACAACTTAATACTGACCAGCAAATTGCAAAAAACGTAAGAAAATTTGAATTTTGCGGGCCACCTTAGAGCTTCCCCCTTAAGGGTTTTAATTTTTCTGCGCAGAACCCTGTCTTTTTCTAAAATAAAAGTAGCCTGAGTACTCCTTGTAACATCACCTATCAGCCAGTCCCGTCAAAATCGGTATAGCCATTTCGGATATTAGCCCGAATAAACAGACAAAAATTCTAAAAATCGTTTTTTTTTTGTTAAAAGTAGGTTCCCGTACCTTTCACGTGCAATTAGAAAAAAGATGTAATTTTGAAATTACAAACAGACACTGCATTTTATTTATTTGTAATATGTAAATAATATTACTACTACTGCTCTCAAAACCTCAAAACGGTGAAGCAAAACATCGTGAGGAAATCGGCATGTTCTAGAACCAAAAATTCGAAGACATGTGACATCTACTAACCTTAGGCCCAGCACTGGACCCGCGTGATCGATTATGGCCCACTGACTCTCACAGAGGCCTGTGTCCCAGCAGTGGGAACATTAAAGGCTGGCTATGTAATTAAATTATCCATAAAACCCTCACAGACGTGATGAGTAGCGTTTGTGGAATTTCGCTAGCATAGCTGTATTTGACCTTGATTAACATTTACCAAAATATTAACACGAATACAGTCTCCTCATTCCTTTACATACCAAGACCCCTCCGTGCCTCGGAAAGCACGTTAAGCCGTTGGTCCCGGCTGTAATTCGTGGATCTTTGACAGTCGTTACGGGTCGTCAGAAGCCCGAAAGTCTGACAACCAGTCATAACTAGGGGTTTTGTATTACCCAGTAACTGAGTTGTAGAGGTCAGATAGGCAGTCGCTCCATGTAAAATATTGGTACTCAGCTTCATCCGGTTAGACTGGATAGTTGGGAAAAGGCTAGGCAGATGATAATGAGTGTCTCCTCATTGATCTTTTGCATTAAATTATGCTATTTTACCTGTTTTGGTAAAAAAAAGTGTTCAAAGTCTATTATTGCCTTTCAAAAATCCAGTTTCCTAACATTATAAATTTAAAAGAATTCCGCATAAAAAGTCATCTATAAAGAAGTCAAGTATTTTAATCAAAAAGTAATTTCCTTTAAATAACAAAAAGGAAGTCCTGTGATCGATGAAAATATTTGATTAGCTACTAGGAAAGGTAATTTGCTTCATCGGAAAGCAGTGACTTTGCAATTGTTTTTTTTTTTTAGTAAAGTTTTAGGTCTGGCGACATTCGCCTTTTTGAAATCTGTTTAAAATACATCGTGACTTTAAGCAATCGTTTATGAAATGAGTATTTCGGAGAGATCTTTGTCCAGGATTGACGACTCCTGATTAAAAAGTTGTTAGAATTAGTTACAAGACGTCTTCTGCTACAAACATACATAGGGTTTGTTGAAATTGAGTATACTTTTAGGAATTATTTAGGTAGGTAGGTAGGTGTAGGTAAAAAATTCCAGATTTCTGACAATATGAAATTACAGATCTATCCTCAGTGTCCTCCCTTAAGTGCCTATTAATTACCAATGTAATTTGAAAACATTATAAAAGCCAATTATTTTTAAAAGAGTAACAGTGAAACACCACGGTTACTCTTTTAGTAAAAATAATAGAAGAGCTGGAAATAAACATCGATTGGATCCTTTCGACGTTTTCTAAATGTCAATTTACATTTATGTGAAATATTATACTTCGAATTTGAATTTGACTGAAATGTAATTAATCATCTATAACGTTATAATTTTTGTTTTTACTTTATTTCATTACATTTACATAAAATTA
The DNA here is from genome assembly GCA_948474745.1 of Oligia latruncula. NCBI lineage: Eukaryota > Metazoa > Arthropoda > Insecta > Lepidoptera > Noctuidae > Oligia > Oligia latruncula. Next base: position 16,037,557 of record OX419689.1, on the reverse strand, counting down.
AAAAAGCTAAAAGTCTTAAAATAATAATATGTACAAGTATATAAAAAGTTTTTCGAGACATCGTCAAGCGTTTGGTCGACGTGACCTGGGGCCCAAGTCTGCTATTTTTATAAATTCGTCATTCCAACACGATCCCATTGTCATTTTGCTAAAAGTTCGTAATCTGCTTATTTCATAATGGTCGATTATTGGTCGGTCAATTGCACAGAACTTAAACGATACTCGTAACGAATTAAAAGCAATGACTGCACAATGACGTTTTAATGGTAGGTCACTGATCAAAGGAACTATCAAAATTTTTGCTGATTGCCGCCTAAGTCAGTCATTCATTTGTCATTTTTTGGCCAAAGAATCGACATTGCCATACAACGTGGCAATGCTGCCCACTTTTTGGGCACTTTTCCTATTGACAGCGATGCGGATGAATTTTTTGATGCCCTTTGATTATTTCCCTTAGTCATAAAATTAGATACACTGCAATAAAACATTTGTAATAAGCCGCAGTAAAACTAAAATACGCTGCAACAAAATAAAAAAACGTTCAAGTGGGAGTCGGGAGACAAATTTGTAGGTAGGAACTACAAATTTACCGTTTTCAGATTTTTTCCGTTACTTGTGCTACACGACATTGGTTCTTGCCAAATTTCATGATTCAATGAGGTCAACGGGAAGTACCCTATAGGGTACTTTAGGGTTTTGATTCCCTTGTGAGTGTCAAAATATGCGGCGGAACATAAACGCCCAATCTTTTGATTGCGTTGACTTAGAAGTTTGATTTTTTCACTGCTTCAAGGGATTGCAGTCTTAAGTATTTGATATTAATTTAAACTTGATAACTTTACGCATTCCTGAGAGAAAGGGTCTTGACAGACGGACAGAGAGATCGAAGTGATCTTAAAAGGGTTCCTTTTTCCCTTTTGAGGTACGGAACCCTAAAAATTACGATAGATCTAATATTGACACCTCAATAAATACTTACTTATTTTCCCATTTTTATTTTTACAGGGAAAATTCGGAAGCACACAAAGAGAGAATAGAGGAAGTACAGAAGGAACTGGACGAGAAAGGCACATACCAGCTGAAGATTTCAGAATTAGTGTTCGGAGCGAAGTTAGCTTGGCGTAATGCGACAAGGTGCATTGGAAGAATACAGTGGAAGAAGTTACAGGTGAGTTCCTCTGTCATCCTAGATCAGGGGTGGCCAACCGTTCGATCGTGACTATTAGTTCAGTCCATCGTGGCAAGGCACAAAATATTTCCAACTCCAAACCTGATCTGCTAATCTAGCGGAAGATGCTCAAACGCAATGCTCACATTAATATAAATAAGTAGTTACTAAGAATAATTTTCAGTTTTATATTTTCCCTCATAGTAAAATAAAAAAAATACTACATAATTGTGTACTGAACTATGCTGTTTCTTAAAATATTTCAAGAAGTTTGTAATTGGTAGATCGCACAGGCTGTCGTCAGTGAACAGTAGATCTTGGGTCTAACCAAGTTGGCCACCCCTGTCCTAGATGTTCTATGTACTTAAATGTACAAGGTGTAATTAAAATACGTGAAAACCTCTGGGGTCATTGTACTCGTCATTATGAACAGCACATAATAATAGGTATTATTTCATATTTCCGTAAGAGTACACAAATTCAAACCTCATTCAAAAAGAAGACCGTGCATAAAAAGTGGATCACTACAAAACTTAAAGACGATCAGACATCAAAGCCCCACTACCACTCGTCATGTCTTCAGAAATTCTCACGTGTCGACGTCTATTTGCCAAATTCCCTTCTCCACCGAAAGTAGACGTTAACATATGAAGCCACTTTAACGTACTATCACTCGTTACTGAAACACAAATTAGATTTCGTGGCTGTTGAAGAATCTTGGGCTTTTTTTTTCTATGAGGAAGACTTTTACATGACAGATTTATTTATATGTCGTGAATATTTTATGTGTCTAATGTTTTTTTAGTCTATTTTTAGTACTTATACAATTTTGAACACATGTCATGAGCGCGAGATTTATTTGGTTGTACTGTAATTGGAAATTTGTGTCAATTTTGTTGTTTTAAGTTCTGATTGAATCAATTTTATAATTGGTGGCACGTATCTTGATTTAAGTTCATAAAAATGAATCTATTAGAAATTCTGTGCAGCTGTTGTAGTTATTTAGATAGATTAATATTTAATAATACAATAAAGACAATTACTGACCGCGAGTACACTGGGGAGGATTCGGAAAATTATTGAGAATCAGTTGAGTAGTGACAATAGACCAACGAGATCAGAAACTTATTATGTACAGACTACGGCAGTGCTGTCTAAGTACACATTAAACCATCATTGTATTCTCATATAAGTTATACGCTAAACGTGTATCAAGGAGTAACAGTTACAGCTGTAAAATTGCCTTTAACATACGGTAAAGAGAAACACGCGAACTTTTAATTAGGGTTTCCAGCTTATGTAAACTTTATAACGAGCCACAAACTAGATGTCATTAGTCGCTCTTGCAAGGATACAAGTTATGTAGCTCTATAGAGAACATTACAATTGTTTCCTTTCAGATAGTTGGAAACGAAATAGTTCGGAGGTACTATAGGCCCAAGCTCAAGCTTAAAGTGAATCGACGTGGAATCGACTGTATCTACATTTAAATTGCCTCTGTGGTAAAAATAACATCTAAGCAGGGAACAATAAAGGCTGATTATGCTCAGTGATTTGCCGTGCAAGTTGACTTTCATCTCCAAGGTCAGCAATGCTTCGGTAGTCTTTTGAATATTGCCAGGTTACATAGACGACAACAACATTCCATCAGGTAGGCCGTCCATTCGTTGATACAGGTTTTATTGATGTTATCAATTACATTCATTTAACGAAAACCAGTCTTAAATCAACGTAACAAAGTTCATTTAAGAAGTAACTTCAGAGCTATGCACTGTAGATAGTTATCAATGCAGTCGGGTGAATATAAAAGATTGCATATCAGATACTTACAGAGCTGCTCAAAGACACTTCAAAAGGCAATACCTATGGAAATGTCAACAGGAACGGTAAAGCGTCGACAGCGATGCTTATCAGTGTACCTTTATGCAAAGATGTAGTACCTAGTTATCTTACATTAAGTTGTAACAGTGGAGTGGCTGTACCTACAAAATAATATGTAATCTTCACTAATATTATAAATGCTAAAGTAAGTTTGTTTGTTACCTTTTCACGCCTAAACCACGGAACCGATCATCCTGAAATTTTGCATATACCTACGTTGTCAGGTGAACAGAAACGGACATAACGCCTTTCATCCCTAAAAAAAATCAGCTGTTACCTACATTTATGTTCGAACTCGGCAAAATGTGGGGACCATCTGATTTTTTTTCGTGATTTCACGTTTGGTTCCATATTAAAAGTTGTTTATAATGATGAGTACAATGACCTCTTAAGAGGTTGTTAATGTTCTACCAATAACCCTGTACCTATAATCACCATGATCACCATCAATAAGCAACGGAATTTTTGCGATCAGAGCACTTCTTTTGTTTTTATCACTGCAAAAGTTGAATGTTGCTGCCTTCTTTCTTGTTCTTCTTCTCTCCAGTCAAGTGAAGATGAGAATATTTCCGGAAAAGATCCGGAGTTATCGACATAGCTTGCAGAGTAAGCAAACTGAAGTGGCAGAGGCCTGGCTATGTTTGTCGAAGGATCAATGGCCGGTGGAGCAGACGAGTCCGAGAGTAGACATCGCGTATCGGCAAGCGTAATGTGGGACGGCCCCCAGCTAGATGGACCGGTGACCTTAAAAAGGTGGCTGGGTCAGGCTGGATGCGAAAGGCTAAGGACAGGGTGTTGTGGCCAAGTCTGAGTGAGGCCTATGTTCAGCAGTGGACTGTGATAGGCTGAGTTAAGAAGTGAATATTGAAAGTGGCTTACTGTCCCACACCTCTAGTTTGCTTCCACCTTACACATTCTTTTGTTCCTCTTTATGTTTATAAGATATCCCAACATTTCCAAACTAAACTAAGTAAAATCTTTTGCAGGTTTTCGATTGCAGAGAAGTGACCACAGCCAGTGGAATGTTCGAAGCGCTCTGCCATCACATCAAATTCGGAACAAATAAAGGAAACATAAGGTAAGATTCTGCTAACATTATTTTTAAGCCAGGAGCCAGTAACTTGCTCAAAAGTATGTCAGAAACTTGGCATGCAAATTTTTCGCTTATGTACTTTTGTGCAAGTTGTGCCATGATAACTTCTGATGCAGACATTCCCACCAACATCAAAATGATGCAGACATTCCAAAATAAAGTACTCAGGAGTATTGTTAACGCGCCCAGGTATGTAAGAAATGACGACCTCCATTGTGACCTAAAAATTGAACCAGTCACAATCGGAATTCAAAAATTTGCTGAGGCCCGTGACTGTACTAATGATGAAATTGGGCAGTGGGTCCAGTCGACCTATTTAAAATGTGATTAGGTTGAGTGTTCCCGTGGGTCCAGTTCGAGTGGGTCCAGTTGACCAAAGACTCAGGCTCACGAACACTGGACTCCACAGACATGTGTACGTTGAGGCAATTCAGCTGTTAGATCAAACAAACGTAGTGCAGTAGGTACTTCAGAAATAATAGTGACCATGAAACACATAAAAAGTTATAACACATGAACAAAGTGTTTTAATAATTATTATATAACTCTAAGAAAGTGGAAATACTTGTGTGAAGTGCCATAAACAATATACTGTTTTAAAATAACGATCGCGTAAAAATTTTAGTTAGATTAAAATTGCTAGATTATAATAAATTATTATTATAATGAAAAGAGAGTATCGGCCTTGCAGTGGAACATTAACGTCAAATAACATTTTTAATAAAGAAAAACAAAATAGCATCTACTTATGAACTTTTGTGAAAGTTTTTGGCGCGTGTGTGTAATGTGTATTCCTGCCTTAAGTAGATGTGGTTCCCGTTAATGCAAAACTTTGCAAAATTATCATAAGTTCTTGCTCGTTTGTAGCGTGTTAAACATTACCTGTTTGATGAGTTAGGATATTAGTTGAGGAGTGTACTTCGTGAGCTCGACAAATGGATGTGCGAATGACACTTGTGCGACAAAATCGTACTGCTACTCACTAGAGAAACATAATTACTTGCTTTATTCGAGGAGCTAAGATTTAAAACTTTAAGTGCTCATACACACGAGAGACGCGCGTCAACGGCTGCGGCTGAGGCAACTACAGCCGTCAACAACATGCCGCTCGTGTAAACCGACATTACAAAAAAAAAAAGTTTTTTTTTTCGACAGCTGCAGCCCTACAAGCAATGCAGCTCAAAAGCATCACACGACGTACCTTATCTTCACTATTCTGTTTATTTCAGATCCGCAATAACAATATTCCCTCAACGCACAGATGACAGACATGACTACAGGATATGGAACCCGCAGCTTATCAGCTACGCTGGGTACCGCATGCCCGACGGCTCCATACTTGGTGATCCTGGACGCTTGGAGTTTACTGAGGTAAATAAACAACCACAACAACACGCCTGAATTACTGGAATGGGTAGGCTGGTAGGCAAATGCGCAAAACCTCTTAAGGGGTCATTGTACTCATCATTATGAACAACTTTTACTATGGGACCCAAGATGAAATCGCAAAAAAAATTTTGTGGTTTATGCTCACATAACTCGTCGTTTACTAAACAGCTGATTTTTTTTTGCAATTTCAAGTTTGTTCCCATAGTAAAATTTGTTCATAATGATGAGTACAATGACCTCTTAAGAGGTTTTGCGCATTTAACGTTACACGTTGTATATGAACGTACATTTGTGATCGTAAAACCGTTTGCTGTAGGAGATTATAATAATATCGTATAGATTAGTATTCACAGAGACCGCTGACTACAAAAAAAGAAATACCTCACAACAGAACTTAATAATAACAAAGAGTTTATTTTCAAGTAACATGGACTCTTAGTAAAAATTCACTTACAAGCTTATACAATGCGTAACATAATGAACGCAAGACCTCATACACCCCAATTAGAGTATTGAGTTAAAAGCATAATACAATGATCAAAACAATTTTTTTTAAAGCTAACTATTTTTATTAAGTAAATTGTGTTGACCCTATCATTACTTTATGCATTCAAAATTGAGTCGTATTGCCTTGAAATAAGATTTAATTTTCTTTGGCTCAATCGGCGATCAGTATGGCAAAATACATAATTAAAAAAAAATACCTATCTTAAATGTTACCGAAATTGATTCAGTAATCAATTATGAACAAACTACTTTCAGGACTTGCGTTTATTCTGTTACACCTTGTATAGATATTTACAAAAAAATATACCTATAGCTAAACAACAATAACTTCCTATTTAATTAGCAGGTACATGTAGCTGTCTCGATTAGTGAAGGCTATGGCAATCCAGTTTGCGAGCAAAGACAACCAATTAATGAGGATACTTTAAAAAAAAATCTAAATTTTCCTCATAAAACACATAAGACGTGCCCAAACCAGCAAAACAAAAAAAAAACATATAATAAAACCTATTATATAATAATACGATACTAAGATATAGGTAGGTATTAAGATATTTTAAAACTTGATTTGGATGGAACATTCACAAAAACACGTTTTTATCAAAAGTCGTAAATATAATATCACTCACAGATTGCATGGAAGCTGTTGGACTATGCCTTTATAACATTCAAAATTATTTATTTTTATATTTATTTATGGTAATGAAATATTGGTATTATGTCAATTAATTATCAGGCATTCTATGATGAATGGATGAACTGGTCATGTAAATGCATTTATTTAAATTTGAGTAATAATGTTTTTTTGTTTAGATACTTAACGTACTAACGATACTTACATAGCAAAACCTTAATATGAAGAGGCCTCGATAAGAAAATCGAGCAAAAAAGACCTGAAGACATAAAGTTCTATATCATCTAAATTATATCAAAAGATATTGCTAATCCATTGCTCCATAAGTTCAAAAAAAATTCTGCTTAACAACGTAAATAACGTAGGTACCTACTTAATGAATGTTGTAGACATGTCAAAATGAATGCTATTCCTAGTGTTAGTAGTGTGCTGTGACGTGGTGTGTGTGTTGTGTAATAAGTACATTTTCCTCAACAGGAAGACAGAACATATTATGTTAGTTATTTTAAAGTCAAGTGATCTTGTGATTTAGTAGTCTATCTTCAATGAATAATGATAAAATGATGTTCGTTGGTAAGCGCATCGCATTTGAGACCGGTTAGACCGATTTAGCTATATTTTTTTTATGTTCGTAGTAGTCCGTATTATATTATGATACGCAAAATACGCGTTTGGATGTGGAGTTACGGACACCAGCCCATTTTTAGGGTTCCGTACCCAAAGGGTAAAAACGGGACCCTATTACCAAGACTCCACTGTCCGTCTGTCTGTCACCAGGCTGTATCTCATGAACCGTAACAGCTTGACAGTTGACATTTTCACAGATGATGTATTTCTGTTTCCGCTATAACAACAAATACTAAAAACAGAATAAAATAAATATCCCATGCAACAAACGTGTTTTTTTCGGCGTCATTGCCTTTTCCAGTTTTTTAATACAATAAATAGGTTTTAATGGAAAGAGAAATAACAAAAGTTTCCCAGAAAATTGAAAAATTCGGTAAAAACTGAAAGTGGCTTTTTCTATGGAATTTTTGTATGAGTTATTGAAATTTGGACTTTGTACTTAATCTCATGTATTTTCAAACCTCTTGTTGTAAATTCTGTTTTTTGAATCTAGTTATTAATTAGTACCTAACTAAACAAGTTTAAAATAAAAATATAAACATAAATATTCATGTTTGCCTCGTGTTTGTAACCGAAAGCCGTTGCTAGTCCATAACTTTATTGCGTTTGTTATTCAGGTATGCTTGAAGTTAGGATGGAAGAAAAAAGAAAAGACTGCATGGGATATACTGCCTTTGGTACTGTCAGCCCATGGTAAAGATCCGGAGTACTTCGACGTTCCTAGAGAAATTATAATGGAAGTGCGAATGGATCATCCCAAGTAAGTAAAACCTGGGACCTAAAAAGGCCACTTTGGCAGAATCATAAAAGGATAAAATTATGAATCATATTATGGCGAAGACAGTCCGTGTTTTTCTTTTTTCGCTGCACTACGTAGGTATAATCAAAGAGATTGGGATTGGATTGATTGGTATTTTAGCACAGACAAAAAAATAACTGAAAAATCCTTCACCAATGGGATTTGATACGATTAACTTAACAGTTAACTGTACATTATGATTCATAATGTTATCCTTTTATGATTCTGCCAAAGTGGCCTTTTTGTGCCCCCAGTAGTGAAACCAGGTCACTTAGGTGAAGTGACCTGTCAACCCCTAGATTACCTAGCGTCACGTTAAATATTCAGTTCACTTCACCAAAATTTTCACGGTGAGGTCTTTACAGAAGATACCGGCTGATTTATGTCTGTGTTGAAAATACTTAATCTGCAATCTTTTATTAAAACATAAATTACCTAAGCTTCCTGTAATAAGGGTTAAATGGAAAAGCAAGACAGTCCCTTTCCTGTAACCGTAAAATTAAATCAGTAAAAAGACCTACCGACATTGCAATTTGCAACGACAGTAATTAAATGTCTCCGTAACTTGTGTCTTGTAATCTAAATTGGGTATTCACAGCTTTACTTTTAGCGTAAATCACTTCACACTTCTTGTTCTTGACATAGCCTGGATTTCTGAGGTATACCTACTTAACGGATTTTATCTGTGTATGGTAATCTTCGGAACTTCAAAAGTTCCGATGCAAAATTTAACTATGGGAAACTACATTATTGCCGAGTGCCATCCTACTATCCTACTAATATTATGAATATGAAAGTTTGTGAAGATGTTTGGACGTTTGTTACTCAGTCACGCGTAAACCGTTCAACAGATTTGGATGAAAATTGGCACATAGATAGACCATTCCTTGGATTAACACATATGACACTTTTTATCCCGCTATTCCCACGGGATCGAAAATTACGCGGGTGAAACCGCGGGGCGCTGCTAGTAGAATATATATTAAAACAAGAAATTTCACGCGGACGAAATCACGGGCAGTAGCTATGTAGTCTATTCTATAGTGCTATTTAATTTAATCGAAACCTTCACACACCGTATTTCTCAATAATCCCTTAGCCTTTTGACCGCCACAACCATGTCTATATGACAAACCAAAATGTACCCAGCACGCTACGGTGACAGACTTTGACGCCGAGAGCACGTTTTTGATTTTTTGACGTGTGGCGGTCAAAAAATTGCTTAAATAGATTACTTTGACGAAACGCTAGTGATTGAGAGTTTGTTCAAGGGTCTCAGAAACCAGGACACAAACTAAATCAAACCTATATTTTCAGGTTCGATTGGTTCCAAGACCTTGGTTTACGCTGGTACTCTTTGCCTGCTGTCTCTGGTATGAGGATGGATTGTGGTGGCTTGGAGTTCACCGCGACTGCCTTCAACGGCTGGTACATGGGCACAGAGATTGCATGCAGGAACTTCTGTGATAGCAACCGACTTGATATTCTGGAGGTGAGACTCGTGAGACTTATGTACATTCTTCTCTCAAGTTTTTTTCTTTTCTTATTTTAACTGGCTATATAATCAGCCTGTCTGCAACTTCTTGTTCTTTTTCTTTAGCTTCTTTTCTTCTTACTGTGTCGATGGTAATCTAAATGGACTTGGCCCAAAATTCGGCTACATGTTAGGGGCCATCACTAGCCTCCATCAGTTCCTGTAACGTGCAGCTGACAGGTCACACAGGACATGATATTAAGTGTCGCATCATTTGTGGAACAGCGCCACATTTACACTCCAAGGCGGATTGATTCTCCACCTGAACAGGTGTAAGCTCAGAGCTGAGTGTCAGTTTTATTATGAATTTATCGGTGCATAATGTTGTCCATTGCTGGGGCTCAGACCTCATCCCTGTGGGAGTCCTTGTGAAATAGTCCGGAGTGCGCTTATATGTATATCAATATCTAAATTTTTGTTATTTTTTTAGACCGTAGCGTTGAAGATGGGTTTAGACACGAACATGACGGTGTCCTTATGGAAGGACAAGGCACTAGTGGAAGTGAACATAGCAGTGCTGTACAGTTACCATAGAGACAACGTGTCTATAGTAGACCACCACTCTGCATCGGAACAGTTCATGAAACATATGGAGAATGAGAGCAGACTCCGGTTAGTGCTTTTTGACTAACTTAATCAATTTACCACATATAGTTTTCCCTTCACTCCCTTCCGCTCAGGTATCCGAAAAAAAAAGTTCTTTGTAATTTGATAAGGCGTAAAGAGTAAAATATTATAAATGTATATTTTTGTTAAAATTATGTAAGTATTCGAAGTTCATAACATTGTTGTTTTTTTTCAGGGGAGGTTGTCCATCAGATTGGATTTGGATCGTGCCACCAATGTCTTCGTCCTTGACTCCAGTGTACCACCAAGAAATGGCTTTATATTACCTCAGACCTTCGTATGATTACCAAGTAAGAACTAGGATCAATTTTTTTATCCCGTACCGGATATAAATCTTCTCTTATTTATTAAACAACACTATGAGTTCCATTTCCATCATAACATAAGTCGAAAGACGTCGACTGCTGAACATAGGCCTCACCTAGGGTCGCCACAACATCTTAACCTGTGCTTTTCGCGTCCACTATGTGTTTTGTACTTTGAATAATAATAATAAATTCGATCTTCATAAAATACCGTACCAATTTTCGAGCAATGTCTTTTTCTTTCAAAGCGAACATTAGTCCTAATCTTTCAGAACTTAGACCAGCATAGGTGAATAAATCTTCATAAATAAAGTCGTGAGTGTGCTAATCCCGGATTATCTTCCTCGCCGTTTCCCAATTATTCGGGGTCGGGATCATTCGTAACGTAACATGGCACTAGCTGTAAATTCTTCAACAAATACAGATTTACGGTGAATATTATTCTCCTTTTATCATTGTATTAGAGTTTAAACAGAAAATGTTTTGAATCAGGAGTTGTCTACTTTAAATCTGTGTAAATCATTCTTGCTTCAATGTTGATTACCTTCAAAATGTTCGATTTAATAACGTGAGTAAAGAAGGTAATATATGGTTATTTACCAGGAGCCTGCATGGAAGACCCACCAATGGACCAAATCCGTAGGGGTGAAGACCGGACACAGAAAGTTCCACTTTAAGCAGATTGCTCGCGCCGTCAAGTTCACTTCTAAACTGTTCGGGCGGGCTCTCTCTAAGCGCATCAAGGCAACAATTTTATACGCCTCCGAGACAGGCAAATCTGAACAGTATGCCAAGGAGTTAGGGACGCTTCTTGGACATGCTTTCAATGCACAGGTAAGTTTTTATTGCGTTCTTTAAATAAGGATGAGTTAAAGTTGCGTAAAACATTTTGTTACTCTTAAATTGGATGGTTTGAGGTAACTGAAGCAATATTTGTTCTTTCTACGGGTGATTCGTGTAGTATAAAAGCGTATCGAGTACTTTCTACGTGTTTCCACTTAAAAACGAATAAAAGGTAGCTCATCAAAAATTTAAAAGGGATTGAAGATCTAACTTCAATTAATAAATAGTAGATCTAACTTCAATTAGTAATAGACGGCCGCGACTTACGAGTTGTAGGTCGTAGGTTCGAACCCAGACCGGCGCGGGTGATGATATAATTTACACAAAGTAAAGCGCCGCGGCGCTTTACTTTGTGTAAATTATATCACCCTTTCATTATGATTTTACATTTGTGCAAATTAAGTTTGTGTATCGCGAGCAGTTTATTAATTCTGTTAAATAGTTTTTGACTGAGATAAGAAAACTGGTGTTCAGAAAAGGTGGTATTATGTCTTACAGGAGGAAAAACAATATCAGCGCAAAGTTTTTTCGTTATATTTATTGGCACGCGATGTTTCCTCAGTCCACACTAAAGCACAAACAGTTTTCTTACTGAAAGCACTTCCGCAGTCCTTGTAAAGCTATTCTGTAGGATATCTGTAAGGTTTGCAATACATTACTTTGACAACTGCCCTTTGTGCTCTCTCTAATTTAAGGAAGTAGGTCTTACAGGCACCACCCCATGCTGGGGGGCAGTATGCAAGAAGTGACTGACACAGTCACTTAAAGACCATCCTGAATGTACCTGTGTTAGCTGAATAGCGAAGATTCTTAAAATTAATTAATTCAATGATTTTCTAAATTTTTGTACAAATGATTAGTTACATTTAAACAATTTTTTTCTCAGGTCCAATGTATGTCGGAGTATGATATGTTCTCAATAGAACACGAAACTCTTCTTCTTATTGTAACATCAACTTTCGGAAATGGGGAGCCTCCGGCCAACGGAGTGGTACGTACAATTGGATATAATTCAAAACCAAAAATAAAACAACTTGGAGTGAAACAAACATAATAACCTGATTCTATTTTTCAGGAGTTTGGCGCACATCTGATGCAAATGCTGGACACTGAAAAGGAAAACCAAGAAGATTTCGAATCGTAAGAATTGTTTTTGAATAATCTTTAAAAAACAAAATTACCCTTTTTTGGTTAAAATAGTTCTCATGAACCATTGTATTGCAGGGGTTTCAAGACACCTAAGTCTCCTAACAAGAATTTGTTAAGAACTAACAGTGCTTTTGGGTCAAATATGGATTACAAAAGGCAGTTATCGCGATTGGAGTCCATCAAAAGTAAGGCCACCAAGTACTTAATAACCGATTTCTTAGAATTTCGTCCGTCAGGAAGACCTTCGGGCCTGCTATGAAGCAGTGGCAGCACATACAATTCTACATGCTAACTACGCATCACACTGACATCACGTAAAATCCTGCATCCCGCAAGCTAAGTTTGCCACGCAACTAGCATATAGATAAACAACGTCCCGATATCAATCGTCGGATGGTTGCCCACAGACACAACACCCGTCTGGTCGGAAGATCCTCGCTTTTTTATGGAGGATGACTGAGCTTCACACCCTGTTCCTCATACCTCTATAAAGCTTACAGGTGGTTACAGGACCACCGCGCAGAGTTGAAGACTTTCATCCAATCATGAATTTCTAGTGTAGTGTGCCAAGCCTAACTAGGCATTCTGTACATAAAACTAAGTAACTTTGTGCAAAAATAATTGCTGGGGAACGTATTTTAGGTAGTGTGCAATGTAACGCACGCAAAACATTGCGCTTATAAGTGCATGCAACGGCACAGGGATCATGAGAGTATTTAAAGTTCAGTTATAACATTAAAAACTTGTTTTCGTAAAAAATAATAATGGTATGAACAAGTTAGTGACATTCGGATTCGTCGAGAATATTTTTACTCTTTTCAGATTTTTAGGGAGCAGAGGTGGCCCAATGGTAACGGCCGCGCCTTAAGAGTTGTAGGTCAATATTCAAACCCGTCTGGGTTTTTAAATTATTTCATCACCACTGCTCTCAAAACGTGAAGGAAAACATCGTGAGGAAACTGACGTGTCTCAGAACCAAAAATTCGAAGACAGGTGACATCTACCACTCGCACAGGGCCCGCGTGGTAGATTACGGCCTACTTCCTCTCACTGAGAAAAGGCCTATTTCCGTGCAGTGGAAACATTATAAGCTGATTATGTATGTTGAAACAGGATTTTACGTTACCATTCATCATTAAATTTTATTTGTAGGTGCCGCAACAGCAGTATCTTCTGTAGATCATATAGCTCCACTAAGTAACTTACGCTTCGCAGTATTCGGCCTTGGATCTAGTGCCTATCCGAAGTTCTGTAACTTTGGTAAATTCATTGACAACATAATCGGCAACTTGGGTGGTGAAAGAATCATGGATTTGTGTTGTGGTGACGAAATGTATGGATTAGAACAGCGGTTCCGCACTTGGTTGTCAGACATATTCGAAGTAAATAAATACCATTTTTTTATAAATCTTCTTTACTTTGTCTTTCACTTTCATCATCATTTTCTTGCCCTTATGTCAATTTATTTGGATTCGGCGCAGCATGTCACTGTCCTCTTCTTCCATATAACTTCTCTATTAATCGTTATCTCAGTAGTCACCCCCTTTCTAGCCATATCATCTTTCACACCGTCCATCCATCGTTTCTTTGGTTTTGTCCTTCATTTTAACATTCGAAACAATTAAATTGTAATTTCCAGGAATCGTGTAAAACATTCTGCTTAGATGAGAGTGATATGGTCAGAGATGCACAGAATGCCTTAGGTATAATACCAGTTACGGAAGAAACTGTCAGGTTCGGCAAACCATCTTCAGATTTACCTCTAATTAACGCACTAGAAGCAGGATTTAGAAAACAGTTGGTTACTTACAAAGTTAAAGAAAGCAAAACATTAGTGAAGCATTCAGAATCAAATGCTGAGACTGTATTCGTGGATCTAGAACCTGAGGTAAGAATGATGTGATTTAAACCAATAAAAAATGATTGTAATAGGTAATAAAATTATTATGCTAAATCAAAACTAACTTCCTTTGACGTAACCCCTAAGAAAAATATAACAATAAATAAATAAAGCCTTATGATTGGTTACAAAAATGCTAACATATGCCAGAGATATGAAACTATTGTGAGAACACTGACCTTTCCTTAAAAATTATTAAGAAACAAAACATCTTATCAACTCTTATGTGATTTACATAATAGATTTTGCAACTCTTCATTTGTAAAAACTTATTAATGACATAACTTTACTTTTTAGAGCGAAATAAAATATGTCCCCGGTGACCACATAGGTGTATTGGCCACTAACCAAAAACATATCGTTGATGCAGTGCTAGACAAACTGAAGGGCATTGAAGAACTGGACAAAATAGTACAACTCCAAGTCATTAAGGAAACATTAACACCGAATGGTAAAAAAACAATATTAACATTTTAAATGTCAATGTTGATAAAACTGGTATCCTAAAACTATTTCCGAATGACGCAGACGGCAAAAGATATGCATAAAAACTGGTTTCCTCTGAAATCATGTCGGAGGAATCGAAATAGTAAGGGAAAAACATAAATGTTATGACGTGCGCCTAGCAATTTTGGAACTCCAGAGGAATTTCCATTTACAACAGTTTTCTTTATTAAAAAACAATCGAACACTTGTGTTAACCACGATTTTTGAAAATTTTGATTGTCAGTAACGTATTAAACAAAGCCTACGACTAACAAGGAGTGTTATTGTAGGTGTCGTGAAAGCTTGGGAGAAGTACGAACGATTACCGCCGGCGACCATACGTAACATCTACTCAAGGTTTTTGGACATCACAACTCCACCCACGACGAAAGTACTAAAGTACCTCGCGGAGTCATGTACTGATGCAGCAGAAGCCGACCAGATAAATGAACTAGTTACGGTAAGGATAATAATCATGTTAATAACTGGTTTCCTTGAACATTAAGTTTGAATTATGGTATCATAATAATAATAATAACACAAACACAGTACAAAGTCAAGGTAATACGTTTAATAGAGACTAGCGTCTGTTGTATCCCCATCGGATAACTCACTTATGACCTATATGAATATGACCTTTGAGAAACTAAAGTAAAACCATTCTGGTGGCGAAAGTGGCCTAATATTTATTTAGGGGTGAAAATGTGTGGTTGTGTGTTGGTGAGAGTATGAGTGTAGTTCATGGTGTAATGGGTATGTGTGTGTTAATTGTATATAGATGTATGCTAGTAAACGTTACCTTATAGGTTTTAATAACCGTAAACCGACAAAAACAGTGGGGTGTCATAAAACTTATAAGTTTATTTTATTATTTAGCTTAGAAATTTGAAATTCCGTTAATTAAGTTAATAGCTGATTTGTTTCCAGAAACCTACCTAGTCTGAAGTTCATTAAGCGCTCCAATATTTTAGATAGTGTTGGAAGGATGGAAATAGGTAGTTAACACGTCCGTTCGCTTGCGCGGTCCAATTGGAAGGGGTTCATAATATCATCTAAATACAATATTTATTAGATCAGTAGATTTTATTAACACATTGGTAGTATAACTGCATCGGTTTAACATCATTTGAACATGTTTTATTACATCGCTTAAACTTAGATTCAACTTTTCAGGATTCAAACAAATACCACGACTGGGTTACTTTTCACTACCCCCATCTGGCGGAAGTTTTTGCCCAGTTCCCGTCTTGCAGACCGCAAGCATCGTTGCTGGCTACGCTACTGTCTCCCTTGCAGCCAAGATTTTATTCTATATCTTCGTCACTTTTGGCTCATCCTCAAAGGGTTCAGCTCACTGTTGCGGTTGTTATTTACAGAACTCAGAGTAAGTACCTATTATAGGAGCTTTTAAATTATATGATACAAAAAATGCATTTATTTATCTACATTAAGTATTATTTGTAATGATTAGGTATACAATATCGCGTGTGTTGCAATTTCAGATGGCAAAGGTCCCTTACACTACGGCGTTTGCTCAACGTATCTCAAAAATCTAAAACCCGGAGATGAAGTCCTAGCATTCATCAGATAGTAAGTATTACTTCGATGACTTTATTTTCCTACTCTAGTTTAAACTAGCAATATCTAACTCGTTGTGCTATTTGCAGTAAACCAAGCTTCCACATGCCTAAAGACATATCAGCACCGCTTATCCTAGTCGGTCCTGGTACTGGCATTGCACCGTTTAGAGGATTCTGGCACCACAGGAGACATTTGATCAAGAATTTGGTGTCTCATAACCCTGGGCCTGTGTGGCTGTTCTTTGGGTGCCGATATAAGGGCATGGAATTATATAAGGAAGAGAAAGAAACCGCGTTACGTGATGGCGTGCTTCATCAAACACGGTTGGCTCTGTCAAGGGAAGAAGGTGAAAATAAAGTAAGTTTGGATAAAATAATAACCGTACTGCATTTAAGATTTAGTCCTTTGTAGAATGCTAGGCATTTTACGAATTGGGCATTCATCAACTAAGCCTAATCCATTTAGCGAACATACAAACATAAAAAATGGGTAGGTAATTGGGTTGGTTAAATTGGGCCCAAACTTCATCGTTGTACAATTTAAGTAGTTTTTTTTTTTCTGTCAATCAGAAATACGTCCAAGCCCTGTTGGAAGAAGAAGGAGCCGAGATAACTCGACTACTAACCGAGGAACATGGCCACTTCTACGTTTGCGGTGATTGTAAAATGGCGGACGATGTTGAACAAAAACTCGAAGAAATCATTCAGAAACATACTGATATGACAGAGGCGGACGCAAGAGTATTCGTCGACAGTTTGCGGGTAGGATATGGTCCATTTTTCTTTTATATTTTTAAGGAACGTAAATATGGTGGCCGCAGAGTAATCATAGGACTAGAGTTTGCATATTTTACTCAACATTACATTGTGTCTTAGATATTATAGTATAGTTTTATTGGCAATGTGAAACAAAAGAGTCTATTTTATATGTATTTTATATTTGGTAACATTTAAAAATTATAAGAAAAATTATGTACAGCAACGTCGAGGTAATGGAATCTGTTTCACTGAGTGTCTTGCTTTTTCTGTTTCAGAACAAAAACAGATACCACGAAGATATCTTCGGAATCACACTGCGAACTGCTGAAGTGCATAGTGCATCCAGAGCAACAGCTAAAAGGACACGCTTTGAATCTTCCAAGTCCCAGAGTTCAGCTATGTCTTTATTTTAGTTTAGGTTTATCGTAAAATACCTATGTAGGTATGAGAAAAAAAAGATTTTAGGAATCATATAATCTTTCATTAGAAGCACATAACACTCATGTCTGTAAAGCCTGATTTACAAGTTGTGATTGAATTGCCTGAAGCAACAATAAGCAACAATAAAAGTTGCACCGTCTAAACAGTGTTTTGCCGATGCAAGACATGCTGCTTAAATTTTATTGTATGTCATATGCTAGAAACTTGCATTGTGTAAATTGGGATTAACTGATTAAAAGGATTTTGACGACGACTACGGCTACGTACGCACTGATAGGTGGCTT
The DNA here is from genome assembly GCA_948474745.1 of Oligia latruncula. Classification (NCBI taxonomy): domain Eukaryota; kingdom Metazoa; phylum Arthropoda; class Insecta; order Lepidoptera; family Noctuidae; genus Oligia; species Oligia latruncula. The sequence continues at coordinate 16,019,551 of OX419689.1, read as the reverse complement.
GCTTAGCGCTTAAACCCTAGCGAGTCACCTTGTGAGTAGCGAACTGAAACGAACGCTCTAGAATTTTCGCAACCGACCGCACTGCACGCCTGGCGCTTTTGCTTGTCGCCTAGCGTTTTCGCTAGTCGCCTAGCGTGTATCGAAGCATGTTGATTCAATAAGCTCTAGGCGCTAAGCAAGCCATCTTTCAGTGCATACGTAGCTTTACAACTTCTGATTGGAGCATTGTCACAATGGCATGCAAACTGCTTGTACAGTCAAGAGCAAAAGTAGATGAACAAAATCAGAAATTCAATACTAATGAACGGAGTTCGCGTCAGAACTGTGTGGCGTCGAAGTGATTCAAAAGTATGTGATTGTAAATTATACCAAACATTTACTAAGCTGCCATTTATTCGTGATCAGTTTTGACTCCTATTGAATTTCTTATTGTACTGGCATGTTTATTTGCAGCTTTGAAGCTTCATGCATGAAATTGTTTTTTATAGATTTATTTGTTGATTGACCTGTTTGTATAGTAATTATTTTAATGTAGTTAAGTTAGAATTATGTAGCTCGTAAACGTATAAGAAAATTGCTGAATCCAATAAAAATGTGTTACATTCAAAATTATTTTTCTGGCCTGCCACGAAAAAAAATTGCCGTGTTGGCAAAAAAGATAATTATGTTAGTATAAATATTATGCATAATAAAACTGACAAGAAAAAAAAAAATCAAAATTTTGCTTAAAACAGAAAATGAAGAATGGTCAAATATATTTTCTGAAGATTTCGGGAACTTCGGAAGTAAACATCAAAATTCCATCTTTGAATAATAATAATTATTATTCTAATTTTTTTTTATTATTCTGAATAAAAAGTGTAAAAAAAATATGTTAAGTGCCTACCTCGTCGTTAGCTAGGTATAAGTACATATTTACCTTCATAAATAAACTTAAGGATGTTTTCAAGTAAAAATGCATAATTGTTTTCTTTACATGGTTCATTCCCAGTTTCCCCAGTAGTTCAAATGGCCACAGTAAGGAAATTTTTCTTTTATAATTTTAAAAATGTTACGCTGACAAAGTTAGTTTTTATTTAGCTGTTTTATTTAAACCTGTCTAATTTAATAAAATGTATTTGATTTTATTTAGTTATTTATTTGTAATATTATCAGGCACTCCATATTACAACGTTAGCTTTAAGTTTTTTCAAAATATTCCAATACATACGAAGAGACAAATAAAATCACTAATGAAATGCAATCATTACAGCTGAAAGACATCCACTGCTGGACATAAGCATCCACAACCCCCCCCCCCCCTAAGCATCGCCACTTCGGTTTTGTGCTTCTTGCATCCAGCGGTTTTCTGCGGCCTTCACCAGCATCCTAATTGCGTAACACTATCAATCGGAATCTGAATCATTTTGAAGCAAATTGCTAATCCATTGCTTCATAAGTTCGAAAAAATTGTCTTCTCAACACGTAAATAACGCAATGAATGTTGTTGAACAGTCAAAATGAAACCGATTCCGATTGATAATGTGTTACGCAATTGCCCCGCTGGTCATCGGTCCATCTTGTGGGGCTATGAAATGCAATAAAAAATACAAATAAAAGATGCATTTAAAATAATTTGTTTTTATTAAATAAATTCTTCTTAAAATAAATTTTACTAATTATAAATATTAAAGTAGTTATGGCAGGCCAGGGCATTTAAAACGTTTACCGTTAGTTGTAATTTTCAACTGATAATATAATTATTATGTTTTTACTCTTTTGATCCAAATTATAATTAGTTAATGCGCATCATTGTAAACTAAGATGATTAAAACAAGAACGTTGAGAATTTACTGATGAAAACTTTAATTTTGGTTAAAATTTCAAATAAGTACGAATAAAGAATATTAAAAACCGAACTGTTTCTTTTTCTTCTTCATTTAGTACGTTTATAGTGCGAGCATTCAAAAGTCGTGAGCAAGAAGCGTAAGAATTCAAATTTGAATTTCATTCCTTTTCGAACTAATTCATGCGATTTAAAATGGTGGTGCTCGTTTGAGCGTCGTCGCCATTTGTAATTTTAGTAGTCAAAGGTTCCATAGATTATCTTCGAAAAAGTCGAAATTTTACAAATAAAATTGCTCAAATGCTCGCAACGGCTTCCACGCTCACGATGAGGACCTTTAAGACTGATTTACACGGTGCAATTTATTTGCCTGTGTCATTTCACATGTTAAAGCAATAATAAAAGTTGCACGTCTAAATAGTGCAAGTCCATTTCTTGCTTCGGTTTCATTTAATGGTACAGGCAATAAACTTGCATCGTGTAAATGGGTATTACAATAATAAAAGATGCACGTCAGCTTCTTCTTCTCACGACATGGTCATAAATTTCAATATGGGTGTAATTTGGGGAGTAGATCCTTTGCTTCGTAGTGTTCTGCCCCGGGTCCTGCTGAGGGTCAGGGCATATGATCTTGTGATCGTGACGGTTTTGGAAAAGCAGACCCCTGTCTGGATCCATTACGGGCTGGAATAATAAAGAATGAATGTTATCAAGTAGAATTTTCAATAAATATCTGCATCTTGGCTATTTGATCATAGGGCCATTGTTTACCCTCTTTAGGCATACTGTCTGTCCCGAAACTGATGTATGTAGTCTGAAAAGTTACAGTTTTATTCAACGTATTGGGATTGTATGGTAAACGGCACTATTGATTTGTCTTGAAAATCGAGTTCGAATCGAGAGAAAACTCTAGATAGAGAAAACTCGAGAAACTGGAGTATGAGTTTTCTTCACACCTCCCTTAAATCTTTAGGACATATTCTGCTTGCAAAACGCAAAAAAACGCACGCATAAACGCATTTTTTTCTTTCTTTCTTGCTATATACTTCAATAGAAAAACAAATCAGTTGAGTTAAGCATCAATCTAGACACGATCGTAAATATTAATGACAAACTAGGTAGGATAGGGAAAATTTTATTATTAGAAGAACCGATTAGGCACGTAGAAGCCATAATCCTACTGGCAGGTATTGACCTTTGAAAGTTGAGCCTAGAACTAATACCCAAGTTTTCAAAACTTAGGTATTTCTATCTATTCGGTCTGAGCACAACAGATTTTTATGACTCTTCAGTTTTTACGACCCTTTTGCCACTTTGTACAAAACCACTCATGTATACACCGAATATATTACACGCACCTAAATTACACCCATAATGCCAGTTATGTTCAAGTCTCATGTAATAGGGAGAGAGCCTATTGCCATCATCATCATCATCATCATCCTATAGCAGTCCACTGCTGGACATAGGCCTCCCCTAATGAGCGCCATAGCGCCCTGTCTATTGCCATCAACCGGGCACAAATCCACACTCCGTGCTGCTACTGAGAGATTCCAGATGGAAGAGCCGGGAATCGAACCGAGGAGCTCATGCTTACCAACGAGTCGGCATTTATTGTATTTTCTTTCAATTAACAAAAAGAAGGGGCCCTCACTGGAGGACTGTCTACGCCAACGACTCGTGACTCGACGTGACTCGATACGCCAACAAGCAAAGAACGCGTAGCTGCTAAAGGCTTGCCTGACCGATTGCAAGGCATTTAAATAAAAACTTTTTTTTTATTTATTGCTGAATAAGCTTGCTCTTGACCTCGATCACGACGGATGGAAAAGGATGAGGTCTATGATGCAACGAGCGTGCCCAGAAGATGCCTGTTCACTCTTGCTTTGAAGGCAGACGGGTTAACTGTGGAAGGGAACACCGACGCTGGCAGAGTTCCACACTTCTTATTTTATTCTCACTCACCTAATGGCATTATGGGATATTGAAGATTTCGCAACGTGTCAGGAGTTTAGTACCTATATGGCCCTATAAATAGGGTAATAGGGGCATATACTAACCAAAGTTAGTATATTATGTACTCGTTTACGAGCGAATTCTATGGTTTTCCTCAATTTATTTTAAGTGGGTTTTGTGTACCTATTGGACTTTTATTTCCAAAACTATACCTACTATTTATTTTATCACTAGCGTAGCGGCAAAAAAATTTAGTGAATATTTACCTAGATGTAGTAAAACCGTTTTAGCGCCTATTTATATTGAGTTATGTGTCATATTCCTGCCGTATCTTTTCCTCTCGAACGTTTTGACTTTGACTTTGATTAGGTACCTACTGTTCACTTTTTTCTCATAAATGCAATCATTTGGCTCCTAAATAATTAAAGTTCATAATGAGGAAAGGGTGACTTTGGGAGGAGTTTAACGAAGCCATTAGTGGTTAAGTTTTTATTTCCAACTTTTTTACACAATACAAGTTAACCACTTTAAAACGAAACTTCTTTCAAACGGATTTGAAAGAAATGTGGTTCTTCTATTTCATGTAACTTGTTAAGTATGTGGAATAGAGATTTAACATTTTGGTATTTGTTTTTGACTCTTTGTTCTAGTATCATGTAAAAGGAATACCTACACGATTCAATGAAATTGCAAAGTTAAATCTATTTTTTACCCGACTGCGGCGAAGCCCAAAAGGAGGGTTATGTGTTTTTTACTTTTTTCGACATCACGGCGGCGGCGTAACGTTTATGAGTTATTCAATGGAATTTACTTTAAAACATAGAGAATTATCATATCAAAGTTTACTCAAAGTAGTTTTAAATTTTATTCATTTATTTTGGTAAAAACGGAGTAAATTCGTTTTGGGACATACGTCGTTTTATTCCGAGAGCACACACACTATAGCCATCTCTCTTCTTCTGCGTTTCAAAAGTAATTGTATCACTTTCGCCCGATTTGTTTTCGAGATAGTGCCTTAAAGTTTTCTGTACTGTACTGTACAGTAGGCCTGTAGAGCAGTGGTGACCCAGTGCGCAGTGGTAGCGGCCCGACTTATGAGTTGTAGGTCGTGGGTGCGATCCCAGGCAGGGGCTTTACTTTGTGTAAATAATTATTTCATCACCACTGCTCTCAAAACGGTGAAGGAAAACATCGCGAGGAAACGGCATGTCTTTGAACCAAAATTTCGACGACATGTAACATCTACCAATCCGCACTGGGCTCGTGTGGTAGATTACAGCACACTCCCACTCGAGGAGAGGAGGCCTAGGCTGTGTCCCAGCAGTGGGAACATTATAGGCTGATTATGATGTAGTAAGCCGCGCTTGAGTGGCAACAAAATCAGTATTCACCTAATTCTATTGAAACGGCTCCAAGTAAATGTTCAAACCACATACGTGTGGTCGACTGTATCTATCCGAGGGGCCATTCTAGTAATTTTAAGAACGTTCACAGTCTGATCTCAGTTTCAATCTGTCAAAAATACTTCTTATTTCCCTACATTTTTGACAAGTTTTTGGCATTGATTGTCGCTGAGATGAGATTGCGACTAGATTTTGAACGTTTTAAATTACAGGAATTGGCCTTCAGACGTGTACCTATGCTGCTAACTTTCAAATAGCAACCTTTGCGCAACATACTTTCAATCATAATCTGAAGCAGTGATTGCTTCATTGATCGAAAATAATTGTGTCTGCGCAACAACGTAAGCATTTAACGTAACGCATTGAATGTTTTTGAAGAGTCAAAATGACAGCCATTGCTACCGTTAGTGTGTTACACAATTACCCCGCAGATTGTTGTAAAATATAATAAAAAAATTAGCAGGTCCAGGAAAAACTATTGCATATCCGAACAGGACAAATCTATACTAATATTATAAAGAGGTAAAGTTTGTAAGTTTGTATGTAGGGGGTAATCTCTAAAACTACCAGTCGGATTTGAAAAAATATTTTTGTATTTGATAGCCCAATTCTTGAGGAAGGCTCTTTAACATCACGGTATGACCCATAGGAGCCGAGCAAAAAGAAAATAAAGTCAGCAAGAACGCAAGCAAAAACGAAGTAATAGCGCGGGCAGGCGATGAGATGCAACGGGGTGGGTCGGGGCAACAAGAAATTTCACGCGGACGAAGAAGCGGGCAGAAACTAGTAAAATATAAAATCCTGATCTAGTTTCAGATTCCCATTTTAGTTTTAACGTTGTATAAACGAAAAATGCTTCGTCAATGCTTTGGTACACATTGCACAATCTCATGCTACAAGGCACAACTTTACGAACTATGCAAATATTCGCGCCAGCCCGACGTTTAGTGGATATCGAAATTGTTCGCCGAATAATCTCACAGTTTCGAGGTAAACTTGACTGGTGACTTTTGTGTGTGGCGACAACTAGCTATCACCGTGGTTTATCGGAAATGCTTGAAATAAACGAGCGGTTTTAAAGTTATTTCGTTCAAGAATGTGTCGGTTTGGTTTATTTGTACTTAGTTATGCTATGTATTTCCTAAAAGAGCGGTTCCGTCATATTATAGTTGTTTTCACCCGTATCTGATATTAAGGTGTCAAAAAACGCTTTTTATTTTAGACAGCCATTATTGTGTGACCTTTCACCGCTGTCTTAAGAAACCAATGCTTTAGTGTGACGTCCTTTATTACAATTACTTAAGGGTAGTTCAATCGCAAGAGCAAGTATTCCATCAGACAGTTTTAGAAAGCCAAATCCTCGCACACATTTCCCACAAGTTATTATGACACCTTATGACCCTTCAAAGAGGTTCATCTTCATTCGGAAGTTAGGCAATTTTACAAGATCCCACTTTATTTTCAAAGGGGATTCTGTAACATAACCTACCAGGAAGTTAGGTGTCTCTCCTCCTCCATCTACTAAGCGGTTTATATCCTTAAATAATTTTCAATTATTCACATAATACAATTTAAATCTGCAGCAGTACAGGCACAAGCTTAGTATCTAGATGTAGGTTGGCAAATGAGCAACCCTGTTATACCAGAATCGGGCCCTTTTGCAGGTCTAGTCATCCTCTTCCAAAAAGCTATTCAGTCAAACTTAAACACCTATTAAATCCTTATAAATACAATTGATGGTAAGTGCTTCACTTGAGAACAGCTGGACCGATTTGGTATTTTTTTATAGTCTTAGTCCAAATAAATACGCTTTTAGGGAAAGAAAAATAAAAAAAAACCGGTCAAGTGCAAGTCGGACTCGCGCATCGAGGGTTCCGTACAAATTTGTAGGTAGGTATGTAAATAGTTTATCACGGGATTTTTTTTTTAGTAACTACTGTTTTCGGATTTTTTCCTTTACTTGTGCTACATGACCTTGCTTCTTGCCAAATTTCATGATTCTAGGTCAACGGGAAGTACCCTATACATTTTGATTGCCTTGAGAGTGTCGAAATATACGTTTTTTGCGGCGTATCTTTTTTTACGTTAACTTAAAGTTTGATTTAACCGCAGACCTGAGTTTATGGTTTTAATTTCAACTAGATACCTCCACGCATTCCCGAGATAAAGGGTCTTGACAGACAGACGGACGGACAGCAAAGTGATCCTATAAGGGTTCCGTTATTTCCTATTGAAGTATGGAACCCTAAAAATGGTAAAAAACGATTTCTATTGGATTTTTTTATGAACTGGACCGGAGACATTTGGACGGGAGAAAGTTTGTCGCGTCAGCTAGTACCTTATAATTCCTGCTTATATTGCTCCTCACGGTACCATGTCGCCAGTGGTAGTAGCCAAGATCGTTGTCTCTCGGCCACAAAGTCTTGCCGTACTTGAAGAACGGGGCCCAGTTCTCAGAGAGGAGTCTGTGACCGTAGTCTATGTATCCTGATATCTCGAACCCGCCTTTCGTGAAGTGTCGAATGAAGATTATCGACTGTTGGGAACAGAAGAAATGTTATTAGTTTAGATCCTCTTTGGATACTATCCAGGAAAGTAAGGGACAACCACGTGTCGACGACCAAGACTTGGCCACAATCTCAAACAAAATTGGTCGGAAAAACAGTCGTGCGGGCAAACGCTCTTCTTGATTGAGCTTTTGTGGCCAAGATGGCGGCCGGTCAAGCGCCATGTTGTGGTCGTGGCCGCGTAAGCCGTGAGATCCCTAATATAATTCTTCTGCGGCAGTTGTTAATACTCATAGTTTTTTTGGATATTGCGGTACAATACATCTGTGATACCTACGTGACGTTTATAAGGGAAAATGGTAGCAGAGTAAGAGAGGAAGTAGGAATGAAGGCATACAAGTTAGATTGTTGAGATGTGGCAGTAAGGTCAGGTACTTTTATCACTTTAGCTACAGGAAAACGGCCTTAGGAGACTGTCATAAATTTTGATCTGCATTCACAGGTATTTTTAAAGTTTTACGTACAGTCAGCAAGAAAATGAGAAATTTTCACGTATTTCTTATTAGGATCAAAAAACTCTATCGAACTAACTGAGGTTTCAGTACTAGAAAAGACAGAAATCGAAGAAATAAATACAAGGTCAAATTAAATTAACTAGCAAAACTCTGCAGTGTTGTGGATATCAATAATATCATTCGATTAAATAAAAAATTGATGTTTTTTTGGCGGGTCAACGACTGTTGTCAGTGTTGTTACTTACTTGAAGAAAGAGAGTTTAGAAAATCTGTTTTTACTTTTGTTTTAACGAGTTTAGACATACACTAAGGACGTCTGAGAAGTTTACACAAAAAAAAAAATAGTATTTCAAGTGACTATATAAAGGTATGAGGAACAAGGTGTAAAGTTCACTCATACTCTATAGAAAATGGAGGATCCTCCGACCAGACGGGTGCTGGCGGGCAACTGCCCGATGATTCATGTCGGGCGTTGAGTACGCGTACCGCGTATCTATGCTAGTTGCGCGGTAAACTCTGCTTGCGCGATGCAGGATTTTTGCGTGACGTCAGTATGACGTGTTGTTCGCATGTGGCGTTGTAGATACCGCTACAACTACACTAACCTGTGGTCGATGACCCCACAAAAAAACATCAAATTAATTTATTTTTTGTTATATCATGTTTAAATATCAATAACCATCACATCTGCCAGTTTATATATTGTCGACTCACGGAGTCATGATGTAATAGTATAAGTGCATGATCTATTTATAATCTCATATTTTAAGTGAACTATTTGTGTTCTTTACGAGAATAAATATCTTTAAACCGATCTGTGGAGTTTCCCTATCTAATATAATTTGACCTTAGAGGAATTCTCGTAATTTTAAGAACGTTCACAGTCTGATCTCAGTCTCAATCTGTCAAAAATACCTTGTCTGTCAAAAGTACCTAGCTTGTGTGTAATATTTTTTGTCGCCGAGATGAGACTGCGGCTAGATTTTGAACGTTTTAAATTACGAGAATTGGTCTTCCGGTACAGTCTGCCTGACAGTCTATTCAAATCTAGTTCACCTGCAGAATCCCGACTCTATTGGCTCGCTCCCTCACAGCCAGTTCCCTGTTGAAGGAATCATCCAAGTCAGCCCCCTCACTGACCAGCACGTAAGGCTTGCCCTTAGGGTACACGATCTCGTGGATGGCAGCTCGACGGACGTAGAACTCTTTTTCTGATAGTGTGTCGCCGAAAGCTCTAGAAATACTCAGTTATTATTATTTATTCATTCATTTATTATTATTTATTCATTTACGACAGACTAATGTCTGTAAGCTTTCTTAAAATTGTAAAAATAAATAAATATCAGTTTAAAAAATCAGTGTTTTTTTTGTTTAAACTTTACAGAAGACGTGATGACTTTCGATATCGAAACACGATAAAACACAAATAAAATAAATTTTCTCAAATCATACTTCAAGTAACAAGACTACAAAAGGTCATGAAACCCCGCAGTAAAAGTTTAAAATATTTTTTGTTTTTATTTTATCATGTTTAGTTAACGATATCCATCACGTCTGCAAAGTTTCGCTAGCAAATTTAATTTAACCCTGTATAAAAGTACAGTCAACAGCAAAAGTAGATGATCAAAATCAGAAATTCAATAGGTACTAATGAACGGAGTTCGCGTCATAGCTGTGTGGCGTCGAAGTGATTCAAAAGAATGTGATTGTAAATTATACCAAACATTGACTACTAGTACAGCTGACATATATTCGTGATCAGTTTTGACTCCTATTGAATTTCTGATTTTGATCATCTACTTTTGCTGTTGACTGTACACACAACATACTAAATACACATACATATACATTATAATACACAATACACAATCATATACATTGATTCCTACATCTGGAATTTTAAGTTTTAAGTTTATCAGTTCTGGTGGCAGTCCACATAATTGTAGCAGTAAGCTTCTGTAACCACAGTCAGTCCTTTGTACACACACGTCTTTCTTGTCGTGAAAAACTACGATTTATTTGTCACTCAGCTGTCCCGCTCCCGCGTTGACGTCATCTAGAATGTCCCAGAACATTTTTTTTTCGGCGGTGGACAGTTGAGTTACGGTCTTCAGTGTTGTATGTTATGCAAGCTTGTTGACATACACGTTTTCTCTACGGCGCGGTTTATACGCCGCCGTACCGTAAAGAAACCGTAGAATAGAATAGAATACTCTTAATTATGTACACCATAACAAAAACAAAAACCAAAACAACAACAACAATGAACAACAACAACAATGTATAAAGAGCCTCGGAGGTTCAAAGATTTAGCAATCAATATATCAGTATGTACACGGTTCATCAACTTGTCTGACAGCATGTATGCTTGTCTGGTAGTAGGTAGGTATAGCATCGCATGGGAAATCAGCTCGCAAACTAGCTTCATCTCATCTTATCTAAAACTAGCTTCCGCCCGCGACTTCGTCCGCGTGAAATTTCACCCCCCCCCCCATTCACCCTCTTAGGGGTGGAATTTAGAAAAACCCTTTCTTAGTGGATATACATAGTCTTCACAACGAACACACCCTCCAAATTTCATGTCTCTAGTGGTTTAGGCTGTGCATTGATATATCAGTCAGTCAGTCAGGACTTTGAATTTTATATATATAGATAGATAGATATATACAGATGTAAATATTTTTCTATTCTCAACTGATTTTCACTATGTATAGTTAATACAAGCTCCTAATTATTCAGTTCTACTTAAAATACAGAATACCGTATTGCCTACTATAACGTAGTTTGAACCTGGATTAGACTAGCACAGTGGGTCGGGTTTTTTTGTTGTAATTTTAATTTTTATTGAACAACTAGCTGCGCCCGCGGTTTCTCCCGCATAAGTTTCAATCCTGTGGGAATATCAGGATAAAAAGTAGCCTATATGTTAATCCAGGGTGTCAGCTACCTCCATACCAAATTTTATCAAAATTGGTCCAGCCGTTTGTGCGTGACGAAGTAACAAACATATAAACACACACTGTCAAACTTTCGCCTTTATAATATTAGTGTGGATAACACAGTAATTGCATGTCACATTAATATGACTAAGTGTTATGGATCTGTATAATTACTCATAATTGTACCAACACTTATGGCAAATAAATTGCTCTCTCTGCTTGTACCAAACTCGAAGCTTTTAGCCCAGCTTAAACTCAAAGCATTTATTTTAATGAAACCATTTTAAAACGTGTTATCCAAGGCATTTATTATACCGCCAACTTCCAAACTCCAAGCTGTTACTGTGAAATTCCTAATGATGCCAATAGGTAACACTTTGCCCTACCTGGGAATCGAACCCAGGATCCTATGCTCAGCGGTCGCGCTTGCGAGTACGACACCAACGGGGCAGTTTATTACTATTAAAATGACTTTTAATTTTTTATTTATTTGTACAACATTTTTTTAGTTTATGCGAAACCCGAAACACGTGTCTAGTATTTTTATGTAAAGAATCTATGTACAAAATTTCAAAACTGTATCATGAAAATTTGTCCGTACAAAACATGCTCACCCGGGCCGCGCCGTCTTGCGCTCATTGATAATAGTAGGTATGTACCTAGATACCTAACCGTTCGGCGCGGAGATTGGATAACCTACGTAGTGTCGCTCGGTGCCCAACTTTTAACCTTTTTTTTAAATATTTTTGGGACAAAATATAACATGGGGTAAAAATTATTGGAATCGATTCAGTTACTTATTCTGAACAAACTATATTCAGGTTTCGCATAGACTAAAAATAACGTTGTATATACTTTATTGTACACCACAAAAATACATAACATGAGAAAAATACATCAAACACTACAAAATGTACAATGGGCGGCCTTATAAGTTCTAGCTTCCAGTTCTAGTTTCAGTTTAGATTCTATATTTTATCACACTAATATTACGAGTATAAAGGCGAAAGTTTGTGAGTGTGTGTGTTTACATGTTTGTTACTTCTTCACGCACAAACGGCTAAACGGATTTGGATGAAAGGCACACAGATAGCTATCACCAGGATTAACACGTAGGCTACTTTTTATCCCGATATTCCCACGGGATCGACACTTACGCGGGAAAAACCGTGGGGCGCAGCTAGTCTTTCAATAATCTACGAGAACCACTGTGTGACGTAATAACTCAGCTTTTATAAGAAGTTACCTGTATCCAAGAGCTGCTATAGTCCTGGCAGACATAATGCTCCTCAAATTTCTGAGATCAGCGATCTCTATCAGCGAATCTAAATAAATCTACGAGAACCACTGTGTGACGTAATAACTCAGCTTTCATAAGAAGTTACCTGTATCCAAGAGCTGCTATAGTCCTGGCAGACATAATGCTCCTCAAATTTCTGAGATCAGCGATCTCTATCAGCGAATCTAAATAAATCTACGAGAACCACTGTGTGACGTAATAACTCAGCTTTTATAAGAAGTTACCTGTATCCAAGAGCTGCTATAGTCCTGGCAGACATAATGCTCCTCAAATTTCTGAGATCAGCGATCTCTATCAGCGAATCTAAATAAATCTACGAGAACCAGTGTGTGACGTAATAACTCAGCTTTTATAAGAAGTTACCTGTATCCAAGAGCTGCTATAGTCCTGGCAGACATAATGCTCCTCAAATTTCTGAGATCAGCGATCTCTATCAGCGAATCTAAATAAATCTACGAGAACCACTGTGTGACGTAATAACTCAGCTTTTATAAGAAGTTACCTGTATCCAAGAGCTGCTATAGTCCTGGCAGACATAATGCTCCTCAAATTTCTGAGATCAGCGATCTCTATCAGCGAATCTAAATAAATCTACGAGAACCACTGTGTGACGTAATAACTCAGCTTTTATAAGAAGTTACCTGTATCCAAGAGCTGCTATAGTCCTGGCAGACATAATGCTCCTCAAATTTCTGAGATCAGCGATCTCTATCAGCGAATCTAAATAAATCTACGAGAACCACTGTGTGACGTAATAACTCAGCTTTCATAAGAAGTTACCTGTATCCAAGAGCTGCTATAGTCCTGGCAGACATAATGCTCCTCAAATTTCTGAGATCAGCGATCTCTATCAGCGAATCTAAATAAATCTACGAGAACCACTGTGTGACGTAATAACTCAGCTTTTATAAGAAGTTACCTGTATCCAAGAGCTGCTATAGTCCTGGCAGACATAATGCTCCTCAAATTTCTGAGATCAGCGATCTCTATCAGCGAATCTAAATAAATCTACGAGAACCACTGTGTGACGTAATAACTCAGCTTTTATAAGAAGTTACCTGTATCCAAGAGCTGCTATAGTCCTGGCAGACATAATGCTCCTCAAATTTCTGAGATCAGCGATCTCTATCAGCGAATCTAAATAAATCTACGAGAACCACTGTGTGACGTAATAACTCAGCTTTTATAAGAAGTTACCTGTATCCAAGAGCTGCTATAGTCCTGGCAGACATAATGCTCCTCAAATTTCTGAGATCAGCGATCTCTATCAGCGAATCTAAATAGTCTTCCCAGGTATCATAGATCAACAACTTTCTGTCGGCTTCAACCCCCGCCGGGTATTCGTTTTTCTTCTCAGCCATCGCCATGTTTATCGACTATATTAAAATTACTAGAAAATAAACCTTAGATACACATCAAAAAATAAAATTTTATTGCAAAAAAATTCGTATCAGAGTTTTGACAGCACCAAAAGTGTGACGGCCATCGGCCATAATGACATGACATGATGACATACACAGTTTTTTTTTTATTCGAGTATTCCATAAAACTTGTGTTTAGTTTCGACAAAAAGGTTGTAAGCTTTTCAGTTAACTGTTCTGTAGGTCTCTTTTTATTTGACTATTATAGGTTAACTAGCAGCGCCCCGCGGTTTCACGTGCATAAGTCTCGATCCCGTGGGAATATTGGGATAAAAGTATCCTATGTCCTTTCCCGGAACTCAAACTATCTCTATACCAAATTTCATCTAAATCGGTTCAGCGGTTTAAGCGTGAAGAGGTAACAGACAGACACACTTTCGCATTTAATATTAGAATGGAAGTCCCATAAATCCTAGAACAGCTCTTGCTACACTTCAACCAAAGCTTCTCGTCACCAAAATCAATCTGCATAGCCTTTTCCCAACTGTATTGAGATCGGCTTCCAGTCTAACCGGATGCAGTATCGTTGAGCACCGTTGTGCTGCACGATTTCTGACAAATGCGTGCACTGACTGGACAGGTCCTCTCAATCTGTGTGGTTCTTTCCTCAAAAAACCATCTCAGACATCGATCTAAATGGTCTTCATATAACCTGACCAAGATTATGTCCGGACTTTAAAAGAGACTGTGACCTCTGAGTTTGTTTCGGCCTTTCTTCTCAGAGTAGTCAGACAGGAAACGCCGACCTCATCTAGTTTAAAAAAAATATGATTGACGTGTAAAAGTGTTTGTTCAAACCTACTTACATAATAAAATCATTCACATGGACCCATGCCTATGGGTAGCTTCTCGTCACCAACCACGAAAAATCAGACATTGAGTACATTTTCATGTAAAACAAATTCGACCGTTCCTCTTACCTAGATCTCTCACAAAGCTAAGAAAATATTTAAGTTTACAGTCTCCTCAGAGACGTGCCCTAACAGACGTTGCAAAAAGGGGGCTCCGGATTGGTCTTTTGGCCCCTTCTAGTGCAGATGGTGGTTTTAGTGAGGTAAAAATCCCACAATCCCTGGTTTTATCCCCAAAGACCAAGCGCCTTTTGAACGTTTATCCCCGAAAAAAAAGAAAGTATTGTAGCATTTATTCTGAACTGGGTCTAAGTTCAGAATAAATGCTTAAAATGGCCGCTACGATACCTACTTAAACATTTTATGCTCAAGACAGCATTCGATTCATATTACATTTTCATTGTCTCAGAATCCCTTTGCTATTTGTTTAAATATTAATGTCTCTTTATATTCCTGTTTCGGTAAGCTCTTTGTTATGTAAATATTTCTTGATATTTATTTATGCTTTACGTTGGTTTTTGACTTGTACTATAGTAGGTTAGGTGCAGGCGGCCTGTGGGCGGTGAAATCGAGGCTGAGTCATCGTTCGTACAGTTAGGCACAAAGTGGTGGCACGCAGTGTTCCATGCGCGCCTTTGTGGGAGGACGTGCGGTCCTGGGATCAGCCGCACTTAGTGATGCGGCCCTTTAGAAATGGCGGGTTGATACCAGTCGGGGGTATGGCAAATATACAAGTATCTCCTGGGCCCACGACACATATTATGATATTAGAAGGTGGGGTTTTACTAATAGTATTTAGACTCCTACCGGGAGTCGGACATAACCCTCCGTTCTTTCCAGATGGTCAGTTAGGTGAATTATTCTAGGTACGCGTGCTCCAGAGCACTAGGGGCCAAGTGGTGATAGCCCCGACTTACGAGTTGTAGATCATGGGTTCGAACCCAGGCTAGTGCTTTACTTTGTGTAAATAATTTCATCACCACTGCTCTCAAAACGGTGAAGGAAAACGTCGAGAGGAAATCAGCGTGTCCTAAACCAATAAATTTAAGACCCGCTTGGTAGATTGTAGCCTTCCGCCCTCTCGAAGAGAGGAGGCCTGTGTCCCAGCAGTGGGAAAATTATAGGCTGATTATGATGTTCCATTGATTTGACCCATTGATTTACATAAGGGGTTTTGGTGGTCGAATGTGAGCCTGTAACAAAAAGTCAACTAGGATGTAGGAACACGCATAAATTACAACCATAAAGTACAGCCTGTAGAATCCTATTCATCATCAATTTATCACCATCAACTGCCTTGCCTTTTCCCAACTATGTTGGGGTCGGCTCCAGTCTAACCGGATGCAGCTGAATACCAGTATTTTACATGGACTGTTGCTCATCAAGTCTCACCTCTCACCAATACCATTTGAAGAGTTCGTAAATAAAAAAAAAAAAAAAAAAAAAAATGTATTCCTCCAGACCGTACTCAGCCATGGCAGTCAATCTCAGCGGAGAGTAGCCATCTACGCGGGAGATATTATAGTGCACAAGTGTGTGCGCAGACACAGGTGCACTCGCTGTTCCCTCACTCTCATAGTCCGATAGGATGGCAATCCGACACGACCGCAGAGAGTTCAGGCGCAGGACCAACAACTTAATGTTCTTTCCGAGGCACGAGACTATCACTCGATTCACACGTCCAACTACCTAACTTCAGGCTGTTACTGACGAATTTTTAATGGAAAAACCCAATAACACTGTGCCCAACCTGGGAATCAAACACAGGACCCCACGTTCAGCAGTCGCGCTTGCGACCACGAGAAATGTCGTACCTAAGTGCCAGCGCAAACTATGCGTCTAGTCGCTGCAACATGTACCTAACAAGAGCATGCGACTCCACTAGCCTGTCCTTGCGACTCTGCAACTCGACGGCAATTAGTAGTAGCTTTGAACAAAGGCATTTAAAGGCTGCAACCTGTCGTTGCGTCTAGTCGCCGAGCAGTTGCAGTCACTTGTCGTACAGTCTATACGTATAGAGAATGAAATCATCCGCACAACTCAGTATGGGATTATTGTGACAAGCGAAAATGTACTGATATCAAATATTTGATGGCATTCATCCATCATGTGGTTTCCGTAGTACGTTTGTGTTTGTTTTACTATCAATCTGTTTGGTTTATTGTCACTAATGATGTGGAAGATTTGTAGGAACTATTTGCAGGGTGGTTAGTAGGTGAGGTTGTCTATGAGAATTTTCTCAGTGTCATACAGTTAAAGGAATCTTCAAAAGTTAAGAAAAACACTTTTATATTCTACGCTTTTTATTGCAAATTCACGGTAGATTAGAATAAAACTGAGAGGATTTCCAGATTCGATTTTAAAAGTATGTAAAATCTGGTAAGATTTTTAATGTACAGACGTCAGCACATCAAGCTAATACAATCTGTCAAATTTCTTTAATAGATTTTCAACTTTATTGCTAAAGCCATAAGGTTCAAATTTGATTGGGAAAATTTTACAGTTTCGGGTAGCTTGATGTGCTGGCGTCTGTACGATGCGGTCACACAATAACGCCTGTCCAATTACAGAGCGTTTAATGACCTTTATTATCAAAAAGGTACTGAATAATATGCATAATGATAATATGAGACAACCACGTGGAGATCTAAAACGAAGTACCTAATGGTGCGGGCAGGCGATGCGATGCGACGGGGAAGAAATTTCACGCGGACGAAGTCGCGGGTAGAAGCAAATTATACCAAAAACTTAAATATTAAAAACTTACACTGATTTAAATAAGCAAGGATAAAAATGAACCTGCTCGATGACTGCGATAAAAATTATATTGAATTATTTGATGCAGTTTCCTTGTTCGTATTAATAAAAAAACTTTTTTACAAAAAAAAAACAACCGACTTCCAAGAAACACTATACTATACTATAACTATACGTTAGTGAAAAATAACTTTAATTTCGGAAGTCGGTGGCAAAAAACTAATCCAAAGACACCGACTTCCGAAATTTAAGTTATTTTTTTGTTTTTTGGAAGTCGGTTGTTTTTTTTTTGTAAAAAAGTTTTTATTTTTCACTTTTTAGTGGGTCAGTTTGTAATTTATCTAAGTTACAATAGCCTAATGTCAACTACTTATTACCTTTTACAAAATATTGCTTTTGCCGATGCAGGGACGTTAACTGTTGAGGAGTTCTCCTGGTAAGAACCAGGAGAACTTCTCAACAACCACTTACCATACGCATTGTGACGAGGATAAATCGTTTAGCAACCATAGTAAAGTAATCGAATCGCAACCCGTGAAATATTTGTCATTGAGTAGTTCCGATGGCCATCTGTGGTCTTCATCATCAGCTCCACTTTACCAAATGATGATTTCCGAGAACAAATGCTCAAGTTACTTTAAAAAATACCCAAATCGCTATAGCTTTGCCTATAAAATTTGAGGGTTTCCCTCGATTTCCATGGGATCCTCTCATCAGATTCCAACTTGATGATAATGGGACCACCTCGAGAGTATACCCTTTCAAACAAAACAAGAATTTTGAAAATCGGTCCACAATTGGCGGAGTAATCGCGTAACAAACACACAAAAAAAAAAAAAAAAACATACCGTCGAATAGAGAACCTCCTCCTTTTTTGAAGTCGGTTAAAAATGGCAGATTTTCATGACCGTCGTTAAAATATGACGGAACCGCTTTCATAACAAACCCTAGCTTTACCTTCCTACCTTCCTACGCATTACTCAAGTTATATAATCATATAAGTATATAACAACCGTATCAATCGTATTTCAATAAACGAAAACATTTTCCTAGTATCGCTGACGTAAATAATTACATGTATCCGAATAATCGGATAATTCGGTAAACGTGGCGCCGAGTTTCGAGGGGAATTACCTACGCAAATCGGTTTAAATGGATATTTGGAAGGTAATTTTTTCGAGTGGCAACACAAGTGGCGACGCAAATTGGGGTGAAGTTTTTTTCTTCTTCGTAGATTAAGGCGGTAAAGGTCGTACCGTCTTGAATATCGGTACATACGCCAGCACATTAAGCTACCCGAAACTGTCAAATTTTCCCAATCAACTTTGAACCTTATAATTTTGCAATAAAGTTGAAAATCTATTAAAGAAATTGCTTGATGTGCTGGCGTCTGTACATAATATTAGGATAGGGTATAGTGTGAATTCAACCAATTAAAGTTTTAAGCTTGACGGGTTTTATATCTTGTTGACCCAAAACCTCTTGCAAACTATGACAGGATACTCTTCTAAGTAGGAGGGGCCTACTTACTATCTACCACTGGACTGGACAGCTCCACTCCAATCCGTGTGGTTCTTTCCTCAAAATACCATTACAGACACTAACTACACTGGTCCTCACATGATCTGACCAAGATTTTGTTTGGACTTTATGAGACTGTGACCTCTAAGTTTGTTTTGGTATTTCGTCTAAAAGTAGTCATACAGGAAACACCGAACTCTAGTTAATTTTTTTTTTACGTGTTAAGTGAAGTTTTTGTTCTACTACCTACACTAAAAGTGTTTTATACTTACAGAAATAAAATAATTTATCATTTACTTAGCAGATACTTTTCTGTTTTGTTGACTGTACACGGGACAGACGGAGCTGTACCACTGTGCATTACTTGCACGTATTTCCATTTGCTGGCTTGAGCCTGAGTTACAGTCTAACCTAGGTACTTGCTGAATCCACTGCTTTATAAGAAAGATTTCAATAAATAAACCAAGAAGCTAAGATTTTGTACATAAACAGAAAAAATAAAATAACCAATATGCAAGATGTAACAATTAATTCAGCGAAAACATTTTCCTAGTATCGCTGACGTAAATAATTACATGTATCCGAAAAATCGGATAATTCGGTCAACCTGGCGCAAAAAAAAATCTGGTGCTTCATAGAAAAGTGCAATACCTACGAGGGCAAATTGTATGGAACAACAATTTTTGTTTTTATTACCGACAATAAATTTCTACGGTAGGGGTCTGGAATCATAATTATGCTGAATTCATGGTTACAGTTTGCGCACTGGTTACAAAAAAACCTGAATAGGTATCAAAGTAGTTTGAAACTATTAAAATAGTAATCCTCTTTATCTGAAACATATTTAATTCAATTCATTTATTCAATAACAATTTTTACATCGTTCACCTCAGTTTTCACAGTGAGATTTTCACAGAATAGTCCGTCTGTAGGTACTACTCTAGGTATCACTTAGACTCGAATGAATGAACTGCCGATTTATTCTGTAAAAATCTCACCATGAAATCTTAGGTAAAGTGAATTTGAAGTGATCTCTGATTCCACCAGATGCTGGGGATCTCTAGGGATTGACAGCTCACTTCATGCTCACTTCACCTAAGTTTTCACCATGACATTTTTACAGAATAGACTGGCTGTTCTTATTCATTGCTATGATTTATAGCATTGCATCTGATCAATCGCCCCTTGCAGCTGTTATTTCTTAGCCACCAGTCTCTTTATTCTCAGTGGCGTAACAATAGGATGGCAGGGCGGGCAAAGTTCCACGGGCCCATGGCCGGTGGGTGCCCGGGGAAAAAATCAAAAAATTAAATGATTTCCCGAGAACGCCCGAAAAAAGCAATTGTAGTAAAAAAAACATTCTACCAAAGCGAAAATTGTGATTTCAGTCCATTAGGCTTTTTAAATTAAAAGTTACTAGAAAACCAACTAATTATGACAGCGTTTGTGCGTAGGTATACTTCATTCACGTGGTGATTTATAAAAACAAAAAACTACATCGTGGTTGAGCTTCTTTACATTGAGGGAGGGCCCTATCCAATGAATTTGCCAGAGGCCTCAAAAGGTATAATTCTATTCAGGCCTATATTAAGAACGAAAATCCTAGTAGGTACTTCTGTGAGATCAAACAATTTAATATTCTGGTGGAAGTAAGTGCACTTTACCAGGTCCTCCCGTTAAACCAGCTGCGATTTGAACAGGTACTTCAGATTTTGCACAAGTTAAATTTTCATCGAATTGAAGTATCTACTGGTACGTAAGGCTGGGACCTAGGTAAGTACTTTTGCTCAGGTAAAAAGAAAACCTGGAATATATTATTATAATATAGCCCTAAAAAGCGGTACAAAAGCTGGGCAATGATTTCTTTCTATGAACAATTAAAGAAACGAGGCTTGATCACCATATCAGGCCTGCTCATATAACAAGCCTATAAAGTTCCCACTGCTGGGACCATAGATATCCGTGGCTGGGACACAGGCCTCCTTTCTGTGAGATGGAGTGGGCTGTAATCCACCACGCGGGCCCAGTGTGGGTTGGTGGATGTCACGTCTTCGGATTTTTAGTTCTAGGACATGTCGATTTCCTCACGACGTTTTCTTTCACCGTTTTGAGAGCTACTCATTGCGTACGTATTAGCGGTTTGATTAGTGTACTGGCTCATTGTCACTCATTCTGCACTCGATAGCCGCCCGGGCAGATAGCTCGCTTGTGTGGGCGTTGGCCGATCGAACCAGATCAGTACTAACATATGCTAAATAATATTGTTACTAACACAGTGGACCTTATTTGTTGTCTTATAAATAAATAAATAATAATTGTTGCTATGGAGAAACTACCCGTTTGTTGAGAGTGGTATCATGTTTATTTGAATAAGGGCTGATTTTTCCAACGCTAGATAATTTTATCCGAGGAACAATTTTGAATTTTTGACAGTTCTTCGATACAAAGATGATTTGATTTCTATGATTTCTTCGAAGATTTAGGCAGGGGTGACCTATAGTAGGTACTCCCACATTTAGCCAGTTTTATTTATGTCCCATGTAATAGGGGCATGTTACCATCAACCGGGCCCAAATCTAAACTCCGAGCTGCTACTGAGAAGTTCTCCATGGAAACCCCAAACACGAAGACTTTTCCCGACTAGGAAACCGAACCCGTCCTTGTCCAGATCATCGAATCTTCAAATAAAATCATACGCAAAACAATAAAAGATAAAAATTAAAACAGTAAAGCTAGCATAGCATATCCAACAAGAAAATGCAGAAATGCAATGAATACAAAACTTGGTAAGGTGTAAGTTGGTACTTAAGGTATAAGGTGATACATCAAAGAAAGAAAGAAAATAGTTTATTTGGACACAGTTCGTGAAACACAAAATACACTCTTAAAGGAGAAAGTTTGTGTGTGTGTTTATATGTTTGTTACTTCTTCACGTTCAAACCGCTCCACCAATTTTGATAAAATTTTGTATGGAGGTAGCTGACACCCTGGGTTAACATATAAACTTTTTATCCCGATATTCCCAAGGGAAAGATATTTACGCGGGTGAAACCGCGGGACGCAGCTAGTATTCAAATAAAAGCATACGATAGACACTAAGAGATAAAAATGAAAACAGTAAAGCTAGCATATCCAACAAGAAAATGCAGAAATTCAATGAATAATAAAAAACTTGGTAAGGTGTAAGGTGATACATTTCAGAATAAAAATGAACATCTGAATGAATAATATTAATAGAAACGTGGTTACGAAACCACGACAAGCCAGGACATTAGCATTCCTCGGGATTCCACTGGTTGTGATGGGAAATAGTGTTGCACTGCGGCAGTAAACTTTCGATAGTTTTGTGACCTTGATAAATTCACATCAATCAATTAACAATATCTACAATTTCCTTTCGGAATCACTACGCGAAAGGAAACGGTTGATATTGTTGATTTTACTGAGATTTATTGAGTAGCCTGAATGTATTTTTTTATAAATAGCCTATACTGTCCCACTGCTGGGCAAAGGCCTCCCCCAAGTCCTTCCAGGAACTCTTTTCCTGCGCCGCCTCGAACCAGCCCTCGCGGTACGCGTCCAGGTCATCTCGCCTGAATGTATTAAAAAAGAAAAAGAAGAAATGAGTTTGTATGTAAGGGAAGATAGATAATCTTCGAAAAAACTTATCGGATTCCGAAAATTATTTTACTAATGGGAAGTGAAAGTACTTAGTAGTATTTTATATTTCAAGTGGACGACGGCACGGGCAGAAGATATACTTTTAAAAATATTGATAAACCTCAGTACCTAATATCGATGTTTGTATCTCTTGATTCCAACCGTGTAATTATTATCCCATTCAGAGCGATACATTTTACTGCTTTTTATGAGGAGATTTTATTAAATTCAACCTATAATCTACCAATAGTGGCTAAAAGTCTCACACATGCTTCACGTCCACATTACTGTTAAGATTATACTCAAATTCATCAGTATCGATGATAATATAGCCAACTCAAGGTCATCTATCGATATTGCAACTATCAAAGATGACAACCCTACACAGTAGAAAATAAGCAAAGTTTTGTGTCAACACGTTGCGACATCATAACTCGTAATAAGAACTTCGGTACAGATGCTGTGATTGCAGAGGCAACTGAGCATGCATTCAATTTGTGTTACGTTACTTAAGGTGAATGGATACTTGGATAGTGGTAAACCGCGAAATTCAAATTTTCTTACGTTTTTTGCAATTTGCAGGTCAGTGTCAGATTGTATCTTGATTAAAATATGATTCGCGACAATATAATTAGAGAATTATAATCATTAGAATCATTAATATATCTTTCTAAGTTAGATTTCTACCACCAACCTCTTCTCATCAATCCCATAAAGTATTAATAATCTGAAAGTCTGATTAACGTGCTTTCCGAGGCACGGAGGGGTCTTGGTATGTAAAGATGATCACCCATCCACGGACCGGTCGTGGCAAGCGTAGCTTACCCTGATCGATCGAGCCGTGCGGCTGTCACTTCTTAGCCACAAGCCTCTCAATCTCAAAATAAATCAAGTTCAAATCATCATGTTACAAAAAACGCGGAATGGCGTCGACCCTCCATGCCTCGGAGCACGTTAAGCCGTTGGTCCCGGGTGGCTGTTATGAGTCGAAAATCCGCCCAAAAGTCTGACAACCAGTTTTACCAAGGGGTATCGTATTACCCAGTCACTGGGTTGTGGAGGTCAGATAGGCAGTCGCTCCATGTAAAAAACCTGGTATTCAGCTGCATCCGATTAGACTGGAAGCCGAGCCTAACATTGTTGGGAAAAGGTTAGGCAGATGACGACGTTTGCACGTGATTCTGATATCCGACTTACAGAATATCAATTTCATTTCACTTCAGACGACTGAATGAGTTAGATATATGACAATAAGCCCTTATATGACGTTAGTCTTCCACTATGTTACCGAAGCGTGTATCCCATGCATGTTTTATATCGCGTTTTGCTCCAGTGGGCATGCATTCTTATTTATCGTTACGCGAGTAACTATTCAATGCATTCAATTGCTTCACAGCTGTATTCAGCGCTGTTTCGCTTCAAGCGTATAAATAGAGAGGCTGAATTCGAAATGAAGATTGTTGTGTTAAAGATTTTCGTTATAGAAGACATTTTTTATAGAGATCAGGTCGTATTTTTTTATTTAATCTGGGACTTTATGAATACCACAAACAAGATTTTCTAGGAAATTAAAGTAGAAGCGAAATTAACTGACTTTACATTTTTAATTCAATCATCTTCTCATCTTCAGAATTTCATTTTATTTCATTCATTTTTGCGTATTTAGTAAGTACCTAGGTACAAAAATATCTATTGTTCGCAATACAACGGTTACCAAAGGCAAGGAATATGAATAAATATTGTAATAAGTAGGTATGTACCTACGCACAGCCGTAGTTCTTTTAAATGTATCCCTAATATATGCGCATATTGTGTATGAATTTACCTGGGGCCCTAGTCTGCTATTTTTATTTATAAATTCGTCATTCCAACACGATCCCATTGTCATTTTGCAAAAAGTTCGTAATCTGCTAAATTCATAATGGTCGATTATTGGTCGGTCAATGGCACAGAACATATACGATACTCGTAACGAATTAAAAGCAATGACTGCACAATGACGTTCTAATGGTAGGTCACTGATCAAAGGAACTGTCAAAATTTTAGCAGATTAACGCTTAAGTCAGTCATTCATTTGTTATTATGTACGAGATTACCATTTCTTTCAATGGACTGTCAGTGGTTGACCATTGAAAAGTCATAATGACGCCAATAAATTAGTAGATTAGTTACTTAACAAACTTGTCAAAATCAACAATTATGAAATCAATGATAGACCATTCTGACACTATTGTAATAGCAGACTTGAGGCCCTGAAACGTTTTGTTTACGAATCGAGAGGGGTCGATATACAGTCAGGGAAATTGAGATGGTACTCAATTTGATTACATAATTAGTATATAATGTGTCCACTGCTGGGACACAAGCCTCCTCCCTGTGAGAGGGAGAGGTGAGCAGTGGTGGCCTAGTGGTAACGGCCGCGACTTACGAGTTTGTAGGTCATACGTTCAAACCCAGACAGGCGCTTTACTTTGTATAAAACATCGTGAGGAAACCGGCGTGTCCTAGAACCAAAAATTTGAAGACATGTGACATCTACCAACCCTTTTTTTAGGGTTCCATACCTCAAAAGGAAAACGGAACCCTTATAGGATCACTTTGTTGTCCGTCCGTCCGTCTGTCTGTCAAGACCCTTTATCTGGGGTACGCGTAGCGCGTAGCTCTACAGTCCCTAGAAGCTGTGAAAAAATCAAACAACTAAGTTAACGTAAAAATACGGTGCGGCATAAAGATATGGCCGTTCATGCCGCAAAAACGTATAATTATTTCGACACTCTCAAGGGAATCAAAACTAGGGTACTTCCCGTTGACCTAGAATCATGAAATTTGGCAAGAAGCAAGATCGTGTAGCACAAATAAAATAAAAAATTCGAAAAACGTAAATTTATAGCATTAAAAAAAAACCCGTGATAATATTATATATAATATTTACATACCTACAAAGTACGAAACACTCGAAGCGCGAGTTCGACTCGCACTTGACCGGTTTTTTTAAATATATTTTAGAAAAAAATAAAAAAGTTGTTTACTGGTACAAGAAAATCATTCACAATATTATTATCTATACATATAATAAAACAGTAGAAAAACTGTGTCTGTACATTGAAAATATAAAAAAAAAAAAATTGGGGGGGGTTTAGAAACAGTAATAGGGTACGAATCCGAAAAAAAAATTCTGTCTGTTTGTCTGTTTGTTTGTACACGCTAATCTTCGGAACTACTGGAAGGATTTCAATGATTTTTGTTTTGTTGTATAGGTATTATGTCTGGGCAACATATAGGCTATAATTTATCTTGGAAACTTGAACACCTGATGCAGAACCGCAACAGACCAGCTAAACTATAAGAGATACAAAAATGGTACCATAGCAAAAATTGTTCCACGTGATGAGCATTTTCTGCCGAGAGAATAAATTTTAAGATCTGGAACACCTGATGTGGAACTCCAAGAGTCCAGCTACACCATAACATATATAGGAATGCCGTCTTAGCAAAAGTTGTTCGGTCTGATGGGCATTTCCTGTGCCAAGTGCGAGTCGGACTCGCACACGAAGGGTTCCGTACCACAAGGCAAAAACGCCGAAAAAAACACGTTTGTTGTATGGGAGCCCCCCTTAAATATTTATTTTATTTTGTTTTTAGTATTTGTTGTTATAGCGGCAACAGAAATACATCATCTGTGAAAATTTCAACTGTCTAGCTACCGCGGTTCTTGAGATACAGCCTGGCGACAGACAGACGGCAAAAACGCCGAAAAAAACACGTTTTTTTGTACGGGAGCCCCCCTTAAATATTTATTTTATTTTGTTTTTAGTATTTGTTGTTATAGCGGCAACAGAAATACACCATCTGTGAAAATTTCAACTGTCTAGCTACCGCGGTTCTTGAGATACAGCCTGGCGACAGACAGACGGCAAAAACGCCGAAAAAAACACGTTTTTTTGTATGGGAGCCCCCCTTAAATATTTATTTTATTTTGTTTTTAGTAATTGTTGTTATAGCGGCAACAGAAATACATCATCTGTGAAAATTTCAACTGTCTAGCTACCGCGGTTCTTGAGATACAGCCTGGTGACAGACAGACGGACGGACGGACGGACAGCGAAGTCTTAGTAATAGGGTTCCGTTTTTACCCTTTGGGTACGGAACCCTAAAAATCGAAGATCAGAAACATCTGATGTGGAAATCAAAACTATCACTAATTTCACCTCCACGCGGTGAAGGCGGTAACAGTTTAGGACTGATTTTCGATGACGATGGTATATCATTGAAAATTTGACTCTACTGGCCAAAACTCCCATTTACTTTTTTTTAACGTGAATAAATGCTCATGCGTTCTGCACTACCACGGGGAGATAGTACAGTTATGTGGGACTCTAACCCACTAAAACTCCACGGTGTCCTCCTCTGCTGCTTACGGCGGGAATATGGGCACGCGTTAGTTAGCACTCATCCGTGAACCCGCCGCGGCTGTCCGTCACCAGACCCTCCTCTGGGGAGTACTCCCCATCACCGGCGCACCAGAACACATAGCCCGCCGTGACCACCCCAGGGACCAAACCAGCACATGGGCGCCAGACGACCCCGTGCCTGGGCACCCTTGGTAGGGGAGCAGTCACTTAGATTTTAATTGATCAGGTATCTTCTTCACAATAAAACTATAACCATGCCTAGGAAAAGGTCAAATCTTTTCCAATGTTCCAAAGGAGCTAAAAGATTGCGGATCATAAGATCCCAAGAATCTACCGAAGAGCGTCAGGAGAGACTTGATGCTGTTCGAGAACATCAGGCTGCAACTCGCTCCGTGGAAACCTCTTCGGATCGCGAAGCACGCCTGCGTTCTCAGCGTATTTACGCATCTACATCCATGTCTCTAGAGACCAGTGAAGAATATGATACGCGACTGACCGCTGATCGTGAACGTCATGCATTGTCTCGCGAGTCGGAGACGTTCACGGATAGAGAATTGCGCTTGAGTTCCAAGCGTATCTACGCATCGACTTTTAGGTCTCCAGAGACAAGTCGGGAACGTGATGTGCGACTGACCGCTGATCGTAAATGTCACGCATTATCTCGCGAGTCGGAGACGTTCACAGATAGAGAATTGCGCTTGAGTTCTCAGCATATCTACGCATCTGCTTCTAGGTCTCTAGAGACAAGTGCGGAACGTGATGCGCGACTGTCCGCTGATCGTGAGCGACATGCATTGTCTCGCGAATCGGAAACGTTTACCGATACAGAATCACGCTTGAGTTCTCAGCGTATTCGCACATCTACTAACAGGTCTTTTGAAACAAGTGATGAACGTGAGATTATCATACATTGTCCCGAACACGCACACAACAAAATACTCATAATCAGTTAGAAAGTGAGAAAGAAAGAATTGCTGGAGTACGGCGGCATAAAGAGACAGATTAAGAAGAGCGCAACGAACGTTTGAATTCTGATCGACTTCGACATTCTCTGAACAGAATGTCGATATCATCTGAAGAATCGGATGTGTCTCAAGATATAGCCGTAGGGCATGGCGACCTTCCTTGGGTTGATAAGGAACGGAGTGCATTTACGTATACTCCTATGATGGACTACGCCACATATTCCGCCATCGGAGGTATGGTTCAAAATTTTACTTTTTGTGAAGCTGTTAAATGGCAAAAAGAAACAAACGGTATGTGTTGCTCAGGTGGGAAAGTACATATTAAAATATTACAAAATCCTCCAGAAATATTAAGATCACTGCTAATCGGTGACTATCCACAGTCAAAACATTTCTTGGATAACATACGTTCGTACAATAATGCCTTTCAAATGACATCTTTTGGTGCAGAACAGATTTCAGCCGGTCGATTCTGTAAAAATCTCACCGTGAAAACATAGGTGAAGTGAGTTTGTTTTTGATAGGAATTGACACTATTGACAGCTCACTCCACGCTCACTTCACCGAAGTTTTCACGGTGAGATTTTTACAGAATAGCACCGCAGAAGGCCCATTTATGCCAACATTCAAAGTGCAAGGCCAAGTTTACCACCTTATTGGTTCATTATTGCCTGAAAATGACGTCTCTTATCGTCTCGCGCATCCCGTTGTTTTTCAGTCCCTGGGCTCTTAGAATTCGACATCAGACGTTTCAGATCTCCGATTTTGACGACCCCGTTGTCGCTGGCATAAGCAACAGGATCCGCGTACGAAGTCGCGGGCAGAAGCTAGTATCTAAATAAAAGGTACTTTAATCGCAGGAGTTGGTGATACTGGTTCCCAAACTAAGCTATCGCTTGTATTTTGGGACACAGCGTTCAGCCATGGATATTGTTATAATTAAATTACGAAAAACCTAACCTCAGTCAGCTAAAGCTGGAATTGTATAGCTTGATGTGTTCCCGTGTGTACCGATTCAAGTTCCCGCAAAGGAACCGCAAGTCGCGCAACGAGCGGTGTCTTTGTGTCGCGCGCGATTATATCGCGTGTCGCGCCTGTTTGTAGGAGCCTTTATACAAATAAATAAATAAATTATTTTACTAATCCTCATCATTTTATCCCTGCATTTAGTTACGGATGACCAAATAAGTTATTTCGCGTTTTCTTTTATCGACTTCAGTAGCATCAAAAGATCGTACCAACTTTGTTAAACATTTTTTCTTGAAATTACTAGACAGCGATTATCCAAAATTTTAAGTTGAGTAACTCGCAAAAGAATTTCAATTAAGATTTTTTTACGGAAGTTCTTCATTAAGTAGAACGAGCGTTCGTTTTGATAATATTTTCATCCTAAGCAGTATTTTATTTAGGAACAACTTTTTTTAACCGTTTGGCGTTTTGCCATTGAAATGCACCTGTTAATAGGAACAAAAATGCGAAGATTACCTAAGTATTGTAGGATTTTTTTGTTTATTTTGAGAAAACGGCTGAAGAACATGTATAGAAATGTTGATGTCTAAGTACCTACTTTTTGTATAGGTAATCTCCATCAGCTATTTTCAGCCGCAGCATGTGCTGCGCCAACCCCAAATAAATAAGAATAAGCAGGTAATACCTATCATCATACGACAGTGGACACCTTCACCGCATTGGCAGCGATGCGGAGCCACGCAAGGGGCGCCCAGACGCAGACACGAACTGTTCTAACTTCAATTACGTCTTTCGATTTCCTAATTAGATTTCCTACAAATTGAATAGTGTAAAAAGCGCAATAAGCAGCGAGTTGAAAATCCAATACCTACGCGATAAAAAATCGTCTGTGACCATTTTTAATTTAGCCGATTTTTTGGTATGAGCAATTCATCATAGAAGACTATTTAAGATATCCACAAGAATATCCCAATAAATTTAGACCCAATCCAGTGCTGAGACAGCTGGTACTGACTGCTTCAACGGAATCTATTCACTCCTAAGGGACAAGCCCAGCCGTAAATCACTCACATGTTTTTTATATTAAGGAACGAGTGTAAATTACTTTTGCTGTGGAACGTAGCGCCAATTTTAACTTTCTTGAAAAAAAAGTAATAAAAAAAAAATAAAACGACTTCAAAAATAAATTACCTAACTCAAAATTATGAAATAACTTTAATTTCGGAAGTCGGTGTCTTGGGATCTGTATTTTGGTTTTAGTTTTTTGTCACCGACTTCCGAAATTAAACTTATTTCATAATTTTAAGTTAATTTATTTTTAAAGTCGTTTTTTTTTTAATTACATTTTTATTTCGTAATTTTTAGATTTAAGTAAAAACTTAAATATTTGTGTGTAATAAGTAGGTAATAATAGTTTTGATTTAAATATTGCTCTAGAATTTGACCAAGGTTTGACCTGTTTTCCCTTTGAAACTACACCCTTAGCTCGTATTAATAAGCCAGGCCCTCACACGTATTAGTCCATATCTTGAAAATTACTGAATCGATTTTGATGAAACTTGCACTGTTCCCTAAGTTGAAGTAAATGTAAGCCAATAAAAAAAATGGTCACGATCAGATTAATAGTTGCTGAGAGCAATACCGCTCAAAATGATTCAGATTGAGATTGATAGTGTGTTACACAATTTAGGGTGCTGGGCGGCCTACCCTATGGGTACAATTTCCAAGAATATTAAACTGAAATTAAAGCTCGAAGGCCGAAGCCTGCCGGGTCAGCGGGATTGTCCGAAAGGGTTACCGCTGGCCCGGAACATAAAGGGCTAAGGAAGGAACACGGGTGGGTTTTAGTCAGTAAGAGTCTGACACTCCCTTCCGCTCCACCCAGAGCGGGAGGGGTCATTTGATGATTTCCCAACCGCAAAAAAAAAAAGGCTCGATTTTTACCCGACTGCGTCAGAAGGAACCTTATGTTTTTATCATCTAAAATCCCAGTTGTCATCAACATTTTGTATAATTTTTGCATGTATATTTTCGGAACCTGTAACAACTTGCATAACTTTTTAAAAGGGTTTTTTTTAATTTTATACTCCTGGTCAGACGTGACGTTGCTTAAAACGATGACTGCACCTACGTTTCGCGTTTTTTAGCCTTTCTGCCATGGTTTATTTTAGTTGCAGGTTCGCAAGAAACACATAAGGGGCTGTTCATATATTACGTAAGACGATTTGAGGGGTGGGAGGGGTCTAGATTGAAAAGTAAAAAAGGAAGTTTTTAATTTTTTTCTTTGCAATTTTGGTACATTTTATGTAAGATTGAAAGGGCTCATCCAAGTTATATTTTTTCTTACGTAGGGGGAGGGGTGGTTAAAATTGTCTTACGTAATAGGTAAATGAACAGCCCCTAAGAAGTAAATAATTAATTATTATTTGTCGTAAAGAATGACAAAGTTGTAGGCCGCGTCCTAATTAACATAACCAACGCGATGGTCATCATCGCGATCATTTTTTTCGGCGAACCCGAACGCGTTGTCGTTTCGAAAGAACTTGCGGTTTTCCGATCAAATAAGTCCCCGCGGCCTAACCAAAATGATCCTTCGCTTGAATATACGATCATTAATTTCGTTCGGCGAACCCAAATGCGTCATCTCGCCAACAGAAGGCGCAATTCACGCGACAATCGCTTATATCAGGACACTGGGTTAACCGAATCAGATGTTTTACATAAAGTCAAAGAAGACAAATCAACTGGTTCATGCTTCGTTAGTCGCAATCTTTGAGTCGTATATAACAAACATACAAACACGCCGAAGTGACGCAGTTTGATAGAACTTAGGTGACATCACACTAATATTATAAAGGCGAAAGTTTGTGAGTGTGTGGGGGGGTGTGTGTGTGTGTTTATATGTTTGTTACTTCTTCACGCTCAAACGGCTGGACCGATTTTAATCAAATTTTGTATGGAGGTAGCTGACACCCTGGATTAACATATAGGCTACTTTTTATCCCGATGTTCCCACGGGATCGACATTTACGTTGTAAAACCGCGGGGCGCAGCTAGTACTATATAATTTTAAGATACAAAAGATTTTTTTTTTTTTAAACGTTGCCCCTCACTAGTAATTTCTCCTGTATTGTGGGTGCGTTTACAAACATTTAAACTCACATACACAAACAGCCAGACCCGGAACCACTACTTGTAGGTCATACAAATATGTGTTGCGTGCGGGAATCGAACCCGCGGCACGCAGCGCAGCAGTCAATCGCTTAAACACTGCGCCAACCGTGCCGTCACGTAAATACTACATCGTGACGTTGTAGCATAAGCATAAGCGTAGACAATCACCCAATATTGTTCCAGCTTCTGGGACACAGGCCTCCACTCGGTGAGAGGTAGTAGGTAAGCCGTAATCGTAATGGCAAAACATAGAGAACCTATGTGAATGTTGTAACCGAGAGAGTTGTATTGATGTTTTTAATTATTATTATTCTGTACATAATTAGGTACATATTTGTTATGTATTTTATCGCATTATCTTCAATCACCCTCTAAATGTTCTGTCCCATTAAGGGGCTTACAGGACCTAAACACAAAAAACGCAAGTTTTAGAAACAATAAAAGTCAACAACAGGAAACAAAATCAGTAAAATATATGATATTCTTCAGGATGTATTCTAGGTTCAACACGCTATAAAAATCATGAAGATAACTTTATTTTTACAATAAAAACATAATACAACTAATTTTAAACGATAGAAAAAAATCATGAAGATAACTTTATTTTTACAATAAAAACCATACTAATAACTAGAATAATCTGACAAAAAAATCATAATGATTGTATGTACAATCATTATGATTTTTTTGTCAGATTATTCTACAAGCAACATACTAAAAAACCAGCGTTGTGTCATCGCGCTTCTCTTTCTTTTCTATGCAGTCCGACAGTGACCGCGCTTTAGATAATGTAAGCCCCTTAATGACAGTGTAAAAACAACAATCAAAACTAAAAAGTTTCAGGCCATTCGATGTGTGTGTATGATGTGAGGTTTTTAAATATTGTTGTTTCCGGTTGTCTTTATATTGTTTCTATTATTATTTATATAATTATACTTTATTGTAAACCATAAAATACAAAGCAAAAAAAAAATACGATTATTAATACAAAACATACATGTACAGTCAACAAAAGAGATAATTATGCAGGATCGTCGGATATAGTTGAAGTTTAGTAAGAAACTGATGGATGTTCAGGAATAAAATTTTATTTTATTAATAGGAAACCAACAGCTCATTTATTAAATTAAATTTCAGTCCAGAACATCCATCGGTTTCTTAGTAAACTTCAACTATATCCGACGCTCCTGCATACTTATCTCCTTTGTTGACTGTAGGTAGGTACATGTGTGTGTTCTACGGATTTATCTTGACACATCCGCTTGAATTATTTAGAATGTACTTAATCTAGAATTAGTTTGACATATCCGCTTGATTTATAATATAAATTCTATTTGGCGGCAAAGTTTCGCGGTAAACTTTGGCGGCAAGTTTTGGCGGTAATTTTGTGTGTAAAAACTGTTGTAATGCGAATGGGAAGACATTCATGGTTCGCTGCTGCTGAAGTGAGATATTTTCTTTGTACTCTTTTAAACATTTTCCTGCCACTTCATATTGCTTTGTATTTTAGTGATTTGGTGCAAATCAATCAAAGAGGACGAGCAGTGGTAGCCAAGTGGTGAGCAGTGGTGGCCAAGTGGTAACGGCCGCGACTTACGAGTTGTAGGTCGTAGGTTCGAACCCAGACAGGCGCTTTACTTTGTGTAAATTATTTCATCACCACTGCTCTCAAAACGGTGAAGGAAAACATCGTGAGGAAACCGGCATGTCCTAGAACCAAAAATTCGAAGACATGTGACATCTGCCAATCCGCACTGGGCCCGCGTGGTGGATTACGGCCCACTCCCTCTCACCGAGAGGAGGCCAGTGCCCCAGCAGTGGGAACATTATAGGCTGATTATGGAATCAAAGAGGCCCGTGGCTCAATAATAACAGCCGCACAGGTCGATAGATCAGGTTAAGCTACGCTAGCTGCTGTTGGTCTGTGGATGGGTGACCATTTTTACATACCGTGACCCCTCCGTCCCTCGGAAAGCACGTTAAGCCGTTGTCATTCGTGGATCTCTGACAGTCGTTACGGGTAGTCAGAAGCCCGAAAGTCTGACAATCAGTCTTATCAAGGGGTATTGTATCACGCAGTAATTGGGTTGTGGAGGTCAGATAGGCAGTCGCTCCATGTAAAATACTGGTATTCAGCTGCGTCCGGTTAGACTGGAAGCCGACCCCAACATAGTTGGGAAAAGGCTAGGCAGATGATGATTGGTGGAAATCAATAATATGTCTAACTCCGACAACGTCTGCGATGATGCGCCGACATACCCATAGTACACCTACATTTCCCATGTAATAGGGGAGGAGTCTATTGTTATCAACAGGGCACAAATCCAGATACGGTCTGCTACTGAGACATGCAGATTGCTGGGAAAACTCACTAGCACAGCCAAATACAATTTTTACCAATGTCACCTTTGCAGACGATACAAATACGATAAAAATTACAATAGGTACAGTCAACAAAAGAGATAAGTAAGTAGGATCGTCGGATATAGTTGAAGTTTAGTAAGAAACCGATGGAGGTTGTCGACTGAAATTTAATTTCTTATATGTGCTGTTGGTTTTCTATTAATAAAATAAAAAAATATTTGGAAACATCTATCGGTTTCTTACTAAACTTCAACTATATCCGACGATCCTGCATACTTATCTCTTTTGTTGACTGTAGATAAAACCAAGAAACAATGTAAGCGAAATAACACTGCAATCAGCCAATCACAATCTTTGTACCTAAGTGCAACCTCACAATGAGGTCAATCTCATCTAAAAGTCATCGTTAAGTCGCAGTGGCGGGCTAACGGCCTTGTTATTAAGAGCGGTGGCGAGAATACTGTGTGATTGCGGTGTGAAGTGAGCTTACAGCCAATAGCAGGCCTGTACTACCGTTTTATAAGTCATTTTGTTCTCACTTCGTACTGACAGCGAAATCGGAAAATCTGAGGGGTATTCTCATAATTTCAAGAACGTTCACAAAAAGGCCACTTTGGCAGAATCATAAAAGGAGAACATTATGAATCGTAATATGGCGAAGACAGTCCGTGTTTTTTCTTTTTTTCGCTGCTACTACGTAGGTATCTTAATCAAAGAGATTGGGATTGGATTTGGATTGGATTGATTGGTATTTTAGCAGACAAAAAAAATGACTGAAAAATCCCTAACCAATGGGATTTGATACGATTTACTTAACAGTTAATTGTACATTATGATTCATAATGTTATCCTTTTATGATTCTGCCAAAGTGACGACACGGTTGGCGCAGTGGTTAAGCTATTGACTGCTGCGCTGCGTGTCGCGGGTTCGATTCCCGCACGGAACAAATATTTGTATGACCTACAAGTAGTTGTTCCGGGTCTGGCTGTTTGTGTATGTGAGTTTCAATGTTAAAATTAATTAAATTCCTAGCGTGGGGCAACGTTTTAAAAAAAAAAAAAAAAAAAGTGGCCTTTTTAGGCCCCCAGATCTCAGACCAAATCTGTCAAAAATACCTCTTATTTCCTTACATTTTTGACATTGATTGTCGCTGAGATGAGATTGCGACTAGATTTAGAACGTTTTTAATTACGGGAATTGGCCTTCTGGATGCGACTTCTATTCAGTGAATGAATGAATACCATAACCATAATCAGCCTATAATGTTCCCACTGCTGGGACACAGGCCTCCTCTCGGTGAGAGGGAGTGGGCCGTAATCCAACACGCGGGCCCAGTGCGGATTGGCAGATGATCTACTTAATAAAAATCTGAAATTCATTCATTCATTCATACATCTGTGAAAATGTCAACTATCTAGCTATCACGGTTCATGAGATACAGCCTGGTGACAGACGGACAGTCGGACAGTGGAGTCTTAGTAATAGGGTCCCGTTTTTACCCTTTGGGTACGGAACCCTTAAAAAGCAATAAGATAAGTGAAAAAAGAAAATAAACAAAACGGTCTAACTTCCGAAGGCTCTTGTTCACAATTTACGGTTATAAGAAAGTAAAAGGAGCAACTGAGTACGTAATAGAAATTAATACTTATGTCTAAAATATTCAGATATTCTAGCAACCGGTCCGGGTGCCATTCCGACCCAAAAGTTTTATTTACTTCATTCTGGTTTTGGGATATTTTTGTTCATATTTTGTTTGTTTCCGTACCTTGAACAAAACGCAATAAAAATGAATGTAATGACTGCCTAAGACTAAGTAAATCTATGCAGAATAATTACTATGGTCTGTTCGAGAAGTATGTGATGAAGATGTAAACAAATGGGCCAGAATCGTACAGACATGTGGATGCCAATTTGTAGTCACCTCAGACTATCAGAGTCCACTGCTGGAAATAGGTCTCCTCCAGGTTGCCTCCGCCTTCCGTTTCCAGTCGGTCCCAGCTGTCGTCAGTCGTCGGTACAAATTAAGAGCTTTGATTTAATTATTTGGATGAAATACTTAAATCCAAATTCCAATTTTAAACTACCTGAAAGATGTTTCGCAATGAAAATTGAGGTTAATTTTATGGTCGATCATTATTTGAACTACATACCTACATTTTAACAATACTAATAAAACAATAACCGTTTATCCTTCCAATGTGTAACAAATTTCCTTTAGGAATGATTGCGTAAGAATTTAACTTGAACAGGGTTTGTTTAAACTTTCATCAGCTAGTTTTCGAACAGACTATACAAGCGAATATCGAAGCCGCCTGGAATTTGTTTCATTCATATTTTTATTCAGTTAAACCGATGATAAATCTATCGAACTTACTGCCCCGTTGGTCTCGTGGTTGCAAGAGCGACTGCTGAGCGTGTGGTCCTGGGTTCGATTCCCGGGTCGGACAAAGTGTTTTTGGGTTTTCCATTAGGAATTTCTTTCCTGCGTACCTGGCTAATCTCCATTGAGATTGACCACCGTGACCGAAAACGGTCGGGGAGGCTATTATTAAATCTATCGAAGTGCATGACTGATGGAAATCAATCAGTAAATGGTGTATCAAAGTGACGTGTCTTGGAGATTTAATGCCACGTAACGTATAAACTCCAGTCCATTCCAGTCCAGTCCGCTGCAAACGCAGTGGTTTAGGTACATCTAGGGCTGACTAACTTGAAATGTGCTCTGGTATAGTTGTTGGTCTAGTCAATTTCCCCAACTTATGAGTTGAAGGTCGTGAGTTCGAACCCAGGTCGGCTCTTTCAAAATCAAAATTCATTTATTCAAACTAGGCTGAGAATCAGCACTGTTCGAACGTCAAAGTTACAAAAGACAGTCCCCCAAAACGCCCGCCCTTCACCACTTCCTAGTGCTTTCGCTGGGGAGAAGAAGTAGCGCAACAAACTCCCCAGCAGCACAGCTCGACTGGTATCAGCCCGCCACGCGTAGTAGACCCACAACCTTTTAAGAGGTCATTGTACTCATCATTATGATCAACTTTTAGGTACCTACTACCTATGGGACCAAACCTGAAAACGCGAAAAAAAATTCAGCTGCTCCCTACATTTTGACGAGTTATACGAACATAAATGTAGGGAACAGCGGATGTTTTTTCGCGATTTCAGGTTTACTCCCATAGTAAAAGTTGTTCATAATGATGAGTACAATGGCCTCTTGGGCAACTAGCTTCAACTTTCTGACTAACTGACAGACTATTTAATTTTGACAATTCAAAAGTGCCCGTACAAGGTTTAATTGAAAATAAATGCTTTGAGTTTGAGTTGAGGTTGAGTTCTTAACAGGTTGATGGTGTTTTTCCAATAATCCTGTATACATGCCTTATTTTTATGACAGCCCTGATCTAAGGCCAGAAGCCAAATAAAGCCTGATAGTTATGCACTCCACAGGTGGTGGAAAGCCAACGGCTTACGTGACACGAAATGCAACGATACAGAGAACTTGCTTGGGTAATGTATGGTCTACGTGCACTGAATCTAGACTTGTGCTAACTTGCAGAAATCTGAGAGGAATGATTGAATAGGAAGTGCTGCATTTTTTTCTTTTAGATTCTCGCCCCTTATGAGAAGGATTGTATGAAAAACCAACACCTAACATACACACACACGCATCCTCACACACACCCCCACACACCCCCGCACACATGCACCACACTTATTTTCTACGACAAAAACGTAATAACGGTGTCAGTGACACATTACCATCTCCAGTAACAAGCAAGAAAATAGGACAAGATTTTTAATTTGACTTTGACATTAAATAAAACGGTATTTTAAGACCCTTTTACAAATCAAATTAATAATTTGTTGATTGATACTTTTGTTTTTCTTTTTTTTTAAGGTTCCGTACCTCAAAAGGAAAAACGGATCCCTTTTATGATAAATTAAAGTTAATAAATAATGCTTTAGTAACTTTTATTTGGAGCAGTGGTGGCCCAGTGGTAACGGCCGCGACACACGAGATGTAAGTCGTAGGTTTGAACCCAGGCGCCTTGCTTTACTTTGTGTAAATTATTTCATCACCACTGCTCTCAAAACGGTGAAGGAAAACATCGTGAGGAAACCGGCATGTCCTAGAACCAAAAATTCGAAGACATGTGACATCTACCAACACGCACTGGGCCCGCGTGGTGGATAACGGCCCATTCCCTCTCACGGAGAGGAGGTCTGTGTCCCAGCAGTTCCCACGTATAGGCTGCAGATTATAAAATAAAACTTAAGTAGAAATGGTTCAAAAAATGTTTTTCTTTTGGTACTTAGGTATGTACCAAAAAGTCTCCCGTTTCAAGTATCCTGTGGATACCACTTGGTCGACAGTGAACTAACTAACTAACTAACGAGCGTGCTCCAATTATAAGTACGGCGTCTTCGTTCATAAAACAATGAAGAATATAAATTCATTATTTTTTAAACAAATTGGTGCATACTTTCCTCATTGGTCATTTTGTTACAAGCTTCAACTCGTGGTAGAAAAACCTTTTAAAAGTGCTAAAAATGCTAAAGTTTGTTATCCCACGGAGGCGTGACAGTCGACACCAAATGAACTTGTAGGACATTGCCTTTTGAAGAAGTAATTTATAGTCAAGATAATTATGATACTTTCAGCATCGGCAAATAGAGATGTACTAGACGCTTTTCAGAACAGCCATTGAACGCTACATTCCGCCCAGACAGCATCCATTCAGGGCATAAACTTTTAATTGAACTAAGGGACTAACTACACACCTTACAGTTTTACATTAAAAACGTCTTCATGTTTTGGCAGTAAGGTCTGACGTGCGATTGACTGTTCCTACATACTTATTTCGTAAAGTTTTCCATTTTTCTTAAATCATCTTCTATCTGTTATTTTAGTAGCTCATAAACTAATGTCGTTTAAACGTACACATCGGGATTACACAACACGAATCACACATAGATTTTTACCAAGGGTTATCTACCATGTAGGGTCTACACAGACGGACTGCATTTCAGCTGCAACATCACAGTTTTGATGCAGTTGACTTAACTGCTTCGAAACCTTTAGTTATGTCAACTGGATCCAAACTGCGATGTTTCAGCTGGCATGCAGTTGAAATGCAGTCCGTCTGTTTAGACCCTTAGAATTTTGTTATGTCCTGGCAAAAATCGCCCCTAAGACGACCCACTGACCAAAATGGGTACCTAAACACGATAAATCTAAAAAAAAAATGTTTTATTGCAAACAATTTTATGAGGTCTACAACTGCTACGGTCAACTATGGACAGTATAGCTACTTGAAGTAAGAGTTGAAAAAATCAGTTTCTTTTTGTATTTAAAAAAGAAAATACTTAGGTATATATTTTTAAAGTGAAAACTTATTTAGGTTGGGCATTTTTTGAGATTTCAAAAAACCATTGAATTCGCGCCATTGTTACAGTAAGTGACACCGCGCGTGTTTTGTATATGAGACAATTAAAAAAAATACCCGCTTCGGATGTGTTCGGCGGTCCTCGGGATGTACTCGGTTTTAATGTATATCCGATATTATTTATTTATTTATTGATATGTCAGTGAGTGATGGCAACGTATTCTGTTTGTGTTTTGTTTTCACTTCTGTCGGCACAAAAAATGTTTAGATATCGATACCTTTCACGCCTGAGGAGTTTCGCTAGCTATTTTAATTTGACCGCAAAGTCCGTGCAGGGGGCCAAAAAGCCGAAGTTGTCCGAACAAATCCGGACGAATGGTAACAACAGATTTACCTCAGTTTTACCTTCTTCAAACGCAAAGCTTGGGATAAAAATAATACATCCATATTATGTCCACAAGATAAGTTGGGACCAAGATGAATCATCAGATGGCTTATTGCGGCTCCTACGCCTTTATATTGTAATTTTATTTTTAGCCATACTTAGGGAGGGTCCGTGGCTAAATAATAACAGCCGCACATACCGATCGAACAGGTTAAGCTACGCTTGCCGCGGTTGGTCTGTGGATGAGTGACCATCTTTACATACCAAGACCCCTCCGTGCCTCGGAAAGCACGTTAAGCCGTTGGTCCCGGGTATCATTCGTGGATCTTTGACAGTCGTTACGGGTAAGAAGCCCGAACGCCTGACATCCAGTCTTACCAAGGGGTATCGTATTACCCAGTAACTGGGTTGCGGATGTCAAATAGGCAGTTACTCCATGTAAAATACTGGTATTTTCAGCTGCATCCGGTTAGACTGAAAGCCAACCCCAACATAACTATGTTGTGGTTGGCTTTGGTTGGGAAAAGGATACGCAAGATGACGACTTAGGTCCCCCCGGGTGGGTTACGACTTAGGTTCCCGCCTCGACAATGCGGGAACATTGTCGAGGCGGGGGGGCTCAGTAGCCGTGGCTTGGTCACCCACGGTGAATCGAAGAGGAACCCGAGGAGGGGCCGCTCGTCAGGGCTTTTGCCAGTAAGCCTACGACGTAGCGGCCAACAAGTAGGTTGCGGTGCCGCTTGCGCGACATCGCAACTGAAGCGGGCCGCGATGTCGTATGTGAGGCATCGCGGCTGAGGGTTGGAGGCCGCGGTGGGAATTGACGCGGTCGCCAACGTCTGATGGCGGACGCGATGGGGCCGCAAGGGAGGAGGAGTGTATGACTTTGGCCGCTTTGGGGTCGTCTGGCGCCCATGTGCTGGTTTGGTCCCTGGGGTGGTCACGGCGTGCTATGTGTTCTGGTGCGCCAGTGATGGGGAGTACTCCCCAGAGGAGGGTCCGGTGACGGACAGCCGCGGCGGGTTCACGGATGAGTGCTAACGCGTGCCCGTGTTCCCGCCATAAGCGGCAGAGGAGGACACCGTGGAGTTTTAGTGGGTTAGAGTCCCACATACCTGCACTATCTATAAAAAAAAAGGTAGATCATACTTACCTTACGTAAGTATGTCAAAGATAATATGATAATATATATTCGTTT
Source organism: Oligia latruncula (assembly GCA_948474745.1). Taxonomy (NCBI): domain Eukaryota; kingdom Metazoa; phylum Arthropoda; class Insecta; order Lepidoptera; family Noctuidae; genus Oligia; species Oligia latruncula. The sequence continues at coordinate 15,978,044 of OX419689.1, read as the reverse complement.
GGTTTTTCTGTATCGAAATAACTCGGTCTATGGCAGCATGAGCATAAAGCCTATAATGTTCCCACTGCTGGGACACAGGCCTCCTCTAGGTGAGAGTGAGTGGACCCAGTGCGGGTTGGTAGATGTCACATGTCTTGGAATTGTTGGTTCTAGGCTGAATTTTATTATAATTATTCGGTAATATCAATATGCCATCTTCTTAAACTACAATCACATCACATTAGTATTATTAAGGCGAAATTTAGTGTGTTTGTACGTTTGTTACTTCTTCACGCACAATTATATTTTATATTACAGAGAAATTAGATGTTTTTTCAACTCGTAAAGACCGTGCGAAGCAGGGATAGGTTACTATTTCAAAAGTTTATTTCTTTAAGAGAGGCTGTCAGGTAAACTGCTGAACCAAATTTGGTGAAAATCGGCTTTGAGGCAACTTACACCCGGAGGAAGGAACTAAGCATCTTTTACTTATCAACCCGTTAGGGCCTTATCACACTGGCGATTCGCAAGCGAGTCCAAAGCGAGGCGAGTGCGCAGCGAGGTCACCGCGAGTTCGCAGTGAGAGCACGCCGAGCTTGCTGCGCGCCCGGGCGCACTAGTGTACAAAATGGCGTCGACGCCAGATCGCCAGTGTGATAAGGCCCTATATGGATATATCTATCTAGTCAACCTGAAAACGGCACGGTTGGCGCAGTGGTTAAGCGATTGACTGCTGCGCTGCGTGTCACGGGTTCCATTCGCGCACGGAACAAATATTTGTATGACCTACAAGTAGTTGTTCCGGGTCTGGCTGTTTGTGTACGTGAATTTAAATGTTTGTAAACGCACCCACAATACAGGAGAAATTCATAGTGTGGGGCAAAGTTAAAAAAAAAAAAACAAAAATAAACAAACAAAAATACATTGCAAGGCAACACACGACGGGTTATCTATGTGTTATTCTAAGCAGAGAAAAATTGGTATGACGGATGGATACAGGGCTCTGTATGCCTAAAATATTAGGACATTCACAAAAATAGGTCAGCAAATATTCACTATGTATGCAGAATCTGTGCATCTGGGTTTGTAGGTATAAAATAAGTACATTTACATTAAGAGTTGGAACCCCACCCATGAATACACCTAGAGAAATTATTATTAAATCGTTCTTGCTGTCAAAAATTATTTCTCCCATATCAACTATTTGATATGGGAGGACTAATATTTCGAGACCTCCATCCCGGGGGGTCTCGAAATATATTTTTTCTTGATTTGCCTTGACACAAAAAAAAAATAAGTGAGTGCGTCATATACATGATCACATGGCGTAATGTACGCAAATTAATACGGCTATATAGGCGGTCTGTCTGTTTTGACTTGGTAAAATTAAATGGTATGACGCGACGCCCACAGAGGGCGTCGCGTCATACCTACATATAAAACACGAAAAAAAAATACGCCTCATATTTAACTGGGCAACCCATTTGCAATATATTTGTGAACATAATTTTTTTGTTTGATAAAAACAACTTTCATCCGATGGGTGAAGGTCGATCTTACTTCGGTTCGGATCCTAATAATAAGTCAAAGCAAATAAAACACATTCTCGCCGCTACAATACATTACAAACGCAATATCTCGCTACTTCAACAAATATTATTCAGTCATATTGCACTCGTGCGCTTCAGAATTGCGTTAGCATTACTTTTACAAGGACAAAGGACGGCTCGACGTGCGACTGGAACCGTCTAGAACTTAGAACTATTTCAATCTGGTTCACGTTCCAGATTCTTCTAATTTGTACCTGGAGTGGTGAATTGAATTCAGACGTCGACTCTACTCTGGTATGGTGAAACTTGGGTTAGTCGGTGACGACTTGCGCCTGTCGTCCCAATTCCCTCAATCTCCTGAAATTCTGCGAGTAACGCTGTCGACCATTTGCATCTCGTTAACGTGAATTAGCGGCAACAGTTAGGTTCTATTTGTTATACTGGGTTACGGCTAAGTTTTAAGTTAGTCTGTTTCATTCCAATATTATCGAAATTCAGCAAAAAAAAAGTGTCTTCTAAGCGGCAATTCTGTGGCAGTAAAAATACACTTAGGTACAAAATATTATAATTGGTGTACCTTCTACAAAATTTGCAGTTCCTACCCAAAGACAATAAAATTATAAGTAATGGTCAGCGGGATTGTCCGAAAGGGTTACCGCTGGCCCGGAACATAAAGGACTAAGGAAGGAACATGGGTGGGTTTTAGTCAGTAAGAGTCTGACACTCCCTTCCGCTCCACCCAGAGCGAGAGGGGTCATTTGATGATTTCCATCCGCAAAAAAAAAAAAAAAAGAATTGAGAACTTCCTGCTTTTTTTGATGTCGGTTACCTATATAGAATTCCCAAGTCATGGACAAAACAAATAATTTCATTTTGGCCAAAAATCCTGTTTAACGTCAAACATATCGTGAGAACAACTTACAAATAGGATTTTTCATAAAGGATACCAAATGTCCAATGTTAAATCAACCCTTTATAAACGGGGTACAAATGTCCCGAATTTGCATTCAGTAGGTCCATGTTTTGAATATTCACAGGATCTTTTGAATCCGTAAACAATGTCTTATCCGTTTCTTTTCTTTGACAGTAGAAAGAAAATCTCTGAAACGAAAAGTGTTAATTCCTTACTCCAATATTTGGAAAGATCTATCTAACTACACCTTGCTATGGAAAAGACGAGTAATAAAAACACCATCCCCGCTTTACCTGTACATACGGGTAATGAAAAACGATAAAAAAAACCTGGCAAGAGCGAGTCGGACTCGCGCACCGAGGGTCCCGTACCATCATATGTTTTTAAATTTTCACCGGCGAGCTACTTACTAGATCTCGTTCAAAACAATTTTCGGTGGAAGTTTACATGATATATTTGTACATCATATATTTTTTTTAGTTTTATCATTCTCTTATTTTAGAAGTTACAGGGGCCACACACATTTTACCACTTCGGAAGTGTCTCTCGCGCAAACTATTCAGTTTAGAAAAAAACTATATTAGAAACCTCAATATCATTTTTAAAGACCTATCCATAGATACCCCACACGTATGGGTTAGATGATTTTTTTTTTTTTAAATTTCAGTTCTAAGTATGGGGAACTTATAGTTTCGGAAAAAAGTGGCTGTGACATACGGACGGACAGACGGACAGACACAGACATGACGAATCCATAAGGGTTCCGTTTTTGCCATTTGGCTACGGAACCCTAAAAATAGGTTTTATTTAACAGCTTCGTAGGCGTGATTACCTACTACGTATAACCATGCCAAATTACAGTTTTTTATTACCACAGAAGGGTCTCTGAGTTAACCCGCGGACAGAAATACAGACTTGACGAAACTGAGGATTCCTTGTTTTAGGTTGGACTTACATCTTCCTGGTAAAGTGGGGTTACCTTGACATAACGGCAGTAAGGTGTGATGGTGTCATCTCCTGCCCTCTGTGTCCCAAAACGTGCAGCCAAAGTGACCTCTGCGCTGCCACCGACAACGCCGTGGAAGTGGCAAAGTTTTGAGCCAACAAGATCTGCGACACGAAGAAGAAGAAATACGGAAATCTTAACACAAATAAAAATCGTGTCACCATTCGTTTCGGATGTGAACACAATAAGCTTAAGAAATGCCAACTTTTAATATTTTAACTAGTTGCGCCCCGCGGTTTCACCCACATAAGACTCGATCCCGTAAGAATATCGGTATAAAAAGTAGCCTTTATGTTAATCCAGGGTGTCAGCTACCTCCATACAAAATTTTATCAAAATTGGTCCAGCCGTTTGAGCGTGAAGAAGTAACAAACATATAAACACACCCTCACACACTCACAAACTTTCGCTTAGATAATATTAGTGTGATGCCAGTTTTTCACTCGTAATAACCATCTGCAACACTTCATCTGTCACGCGAATGTTAACCCAATATGGACGCGAATAAATCACACCCACTGTGATGTTTGACCTGTTAATTAAGTTTGTAACAAGCGGCGCGGACAGGGTTATTCATTCTCGACTAATAATTGTGCGTGTAAACATTCGGTTTGCATAATAAATAATGAAAGTACTAATTTATTTTGCAATATTTATTGTTGTATTGTGTTCAAGCAGGTAAGTAATGAACTGGTTTCAGTCGATTTAAAGGGAGAGCCTTTATATCGAACGAAACCAAAACTTTGTCCCGCAGAAAGGCGCGACACGACAGCGCGACTCGACTCGACTCGACTCTAGTAAGTTGGTACAATTTCTATGAAAACTTCATGGAAATTGTTCTAACAGAATCGCATCGCACCGTGTCGCGTTGCGCGTCGCGCATTTCTGCTGGAGCCTAAAATAGTTTTTGTGGCGCAAATCCATTCGTGTCATAAATGCTTTGGAGCCACGGAAACTGTACCTACGTTTAAGTCACACAGATCTATAATTTCACACTTTTTGACAATTCGATCAGGAAGTTTCCAAAATGGTTTCTTTTTCGTACACGAGCTCTTCATTTTGGACTATTTCATTAGGAGATAGGTAGGCACGTTGGTTCCGGCTGCCATTGGTGGATCTTTGATAGTCTTTATGGTTAGTCAGAAGTCCGAAATTCTGACAAGCAGTCTTACCAAGGGGTATCAAATTACCCAGTAACTGTAAAGCTGTGTCGCTCTAAGTAAATACTGGTATTTAGATGCATCCAGTTAGTCTGAAAGCCGACCCCAACCTAGCTGGGAACAGGCTAGACAGATGTAGAATGGTGAGTTAGACACGCGTCGAAAACGGTAAGTTTTATGACTGACATTAAGGGCCGGTAGAAACCAAAATAGCCTAACTTCAATATGATTTTTCATGAAATTGATAAGACTTAGGTATAAAATAAAAATAAAATGAGTAACTACATGATATTTCCACACTTATTGTGTAACAGAAACACAAAAAGATAAAATTTTCTAGATAAAAAAACATCACGAAGTTACCTCCAAATTTCACGACTTTTCGATTTGTACATAATATGCTTATGACTACTAGAATAAAAATTTGATGATTAATGTATTAGCACAAGGCGACAAAAATTGTGTAAGCATTTTTTTTTATTCCTTTTATTTGTGGTTTTATTACGATGATAAGCTTATAGCACTTACGACGTTCTTAGTCCGTGGAAGAAATCATCTTCCGTCGCACATTGCCGGTACTGTTTTCGTCGTGTTTGATGAGAGGAGGCACGGGTGAAACTTGATTTTTTTCTGGCTTTATGCGCCCCCTTAACTTCGCTAAAGGAGGCGGCTTCGCAGAACAAATGGTTATGAAATATGATTGAACAAGTTTTAACCCCTGTTCAGCCACACGGCAAAAATCATCAACAAAGTTAAATCAATCTGTCGGCTTAACAAAGGTAAATTAACCCTCAATTGGCGGGCCGCGTTGTGGTTCAATTTAAATGACAATAATATACCGGGTTCATTTATTACGGCGCGGCTCTCCGGTCCCAGTAAATTGGTATGTGTGAAAGGTTGGCCAGTAAAAAAAAAAAACTGGCCAAGTGCTAGTCGGACTCGCACACGAAGGGTTCCGTACCACAAGGCAAAAACGCCGAAAAAAAACACGTTTGTTGTATGGGAGCCCCCCTTAAATATTTATTTTATTCTGTTTTTAGTATTTGTGGTTATAGCTGCAACAGAAATACATCATCTGTGAAAATTTCAACTGTCTAGCTATCACGGTTCATGAGACAGATAGACAGACAGACGGACAGTGGAGTCTTAGTAATAGGGTCCCGTTTTTACCCTTTGGGTACGGAACCCTAAAACGCAATGCGGGGTATAAAATGGACTCAGTAATAAAATACAGATAGTGCCATCCACGAAGACGCGCCGCTCTCTTCTTCCTAAACGTTACTGGTTATCGGCAGTTAATTCCGCTAGTGTTTTCGTTTTTTCGATACATACTAATTACCCACTAATAAATAATTATTGTGTATCGAAAAATCTATTTTTGTTTCCGGGGTGGAAAATTCTCATGGATGTCCTCCGCCCTGAGACAGGCGGAGGGTTCTATCAGACTCTTACTGACTAAAGCCACACTGGTGTTCCATCTCAAACCTACGCTGTGGGTCGCGGGAACAAACGATCCTTCCGCAACCCCCAACTGGTGCCGACCCGCCACTGCGTGTCTCCTCGGGTCAGGGGGGGAAGTGAGGTGTTTGACTCACCCCGCGCGCGCGTGGAACACTACGCGCCGCCACCTCGGGTCCTGTTGAGCTATTCTGTAAAAATTTCACCGTGAAAAATCAGATAAAGTGAGCTGTCAATAGTGTCACTCCCTAGCAACAGCTCACTTCAATGTCACTTCACCTAAGTTTTCACGGTGAGATTTTTACAGAATAGCTCTACTGATGTGAGGGAGGCGACAGACGTAGGTAGAGGTGTTCTTAGGTACCCACATTTCACCATTTATGTTTCGATCCCATGTGGCAGGTGTCGCCCATGGGGGCGAGCTTATTGCCATCAAAACGGCACAAAATCAGACTTCAGGCGGCTACTGAGAAATTACTGATGGAAAAACCAATAACACTTTGTCTGACCCAGGAATCGAACCCCTCAACATCAGCACTTGCGACCACTAGATCAGCGAGGCTAATGATGATAATATCCAACTTCTAGGAATAAAAAAAATAAAAAAAAATAAAGTAATATGACCAACTGTAGAGCTATTCTGTAAAAATTTCACCGTGAAAACTTAGGTGAAGTGAGCTGTCAATAGTGTCACTCCCTAGCAACAACTCACTTCAATGTCATTTCACTTGACACGTCGTTTTCACGGTGAGATTTTAACAGAATAACACTACTGTGGTTTTACTTACCTACTTGTCCCGGTAGTAAGAGCTCGTAAAGCTCTGACAGTACCATGTTATATATCGAGATTTTAACTAAATAACGACCTAATAATAACCTGAAAAAAAATAGTTTCGCTCAATTTGTCCTCGTCACTGTTATTCCTACCAGCCATTTGAGGGTTAGTCAAACAGTTTGGTGTTCACACAAACATCTTGAATACCTACGACTGGGCTTCTCTTTTGTATGAAGTAGCGAATGTAGGTACAGTCAACAAAACAGATAAGTATGCAGAATCGTCGGATATAGTTGAAGTTTAGTAAGAAACCGATGGATGTTCTCGAATAATATTTTTTTGTTCCCGGGTGGAAAATCCTCATGCATGTCCGCCGCCCTTGCGAGGGCGACGGGCTCTGTCAGACTTACTGACTAATAAAAACCACACAATTTTTTACAGATAGCTAAATTTCACACAGTATTTTAGATTTTAGAATTTGAATACTAGTCAAAACTACACAAGAACGAACTACATTTTTCTATTACTATAAATACCACAGATATAGATAGACCTAGATAACGCAAGTATCACGAACTGTATGAAACCAAGCGTGCCATTTTTTTGACTACCTACTATGACGTCAAAAGCTCGCGCTCTCGCTCACGCTTACCCAGCCAGCAGTACACAGGACTGAGCGCGAAAGTGGCGGCTTATGATTTTTTATCGTAAGCTGGTGCGATTTTTGGCACGCGAAGTAGTTGCTCTTGCGTTATCTAGGTGTATCTATATCTATGATAAATACTTACTCACTTGTATGACCGTTTGGGTTAGGTTACACACACACAATTCTACACACAGTATTATCACATTATCGGTTCACAATTGTACGGGTGATAAAATCGTATAGATTGTGAACGTCGGTAAGTGCAGGTACCGGGTACGTTCACAATTTTACGGTTTGACATGGACAGATTAAGAGCTATCGAAAATATTCAGCGGGATTGTCCAAAAGGGTTACCGCTGGCCCGGAACATAAAGGAAGGAACACGGGTGGGTTTTAGTCAGTAAGAGTCTTGCTTTTCTTTCTTTCTTTCACCAAATAACACCTAGGTAGACTTTTAAGACCAAAGAACGAAATGTAAAACGCTTGCAACCTAACGTCAAGTGATAAGAAAGAAGGTATAAGAAATTGCAAACATCTTATGGTCGCCGCCGGGTAGCTCAAATATTTAAAGACAAGATTTTCCCTACCAACCATATTACAATAGAAGAAAAAAAAGGCTCCTCCGAGCAAAGAACGAGAGTAATTTTATTTTCATAACTGCTTTACAGGCCCGATGTCTCATAATAGAATTTTATACTACCTACGAATTAGATTTTTATACAAAACTGCGCCCCGCGGTTTCGCCCGCGTAAATGTCGATCCCGTGGAAATATCGGGATAAAAAGTAGCCTATATGTTAATCCAGGGTTTCAGCTAAAAGATGTCAGCAGTAGAGAAGGGGCCCCTTAGGGTCGAAGCTTGCCGGGTCAGCGGGTTTGTCAGAAAGGGTTACCGCTGGCCCGGAACATAAAGGGCTAAGGAAGGAACACGGGTGGGTTGTAGTCAGTAAGAGTCTGACACTCCCTTCCGCTCCGCCCAGGGCGGGAGGGGTCATTTGATGATTTCCCACCCAAAAAAAAAAGGGTGTCAGCTACCTCCATACAAAATTTTATCAAAATTGGTCCAGCCATTTGGGCGTGAAGAAGTAACAAACATATAAACACACCATACACACACACTCACAAACTTTCGCCTTTATATCTAATATAAGTGTGATTATAGTACCTACCTATTATCGTTATTATTTCCTTTTTTTCCACTGTAACGTTTAGGACGTTAGGTAGTGTGTAGTGGTGGATGTTATTAAATAAAAGAAGAATTACAAAATTACAAAGATTAGATTTAATTATGATAGACTAGAGCCGGTTGAGCCGGGCGTAAGTTATAACCGTCTATAGAACACTACTGTCCTGCAGAGCCTCCAGACGTAGGTAGCGGGAACTGGAGGTAGATGGTCCAGGGTCCCGTAGCGCCGCGGCAGGGTCGTCCAGCCGCTCCCCTGCGGCGACGGCGGTGGTAGTATTAGTAACCGCCTCCGGGCCTCAAGCCTTCAACAGCGCACGTAGACACGTCTGCGTAGGTGCAGGTGCGGAGCCCATAGAAGATCACTCTGTTGTTCGTCTGTCAAGACCCTTTTTCTTAGGAACGCGTGGAGATAAGAAGTTGAAATTGACCTTTATCACGCTTTATGATCCATTTTTCCGCATAGTTATTTCGACCTCGCAATGGAATCAAAACCTATAGGGTGCTTCCCGTTGACCTAGAATCATGAATGTTGGTAAGAAGCAATGTCATGTATGAAAAAAAGTTGTCCATCTGTCTGGCTGTCTGTCAAAACACTTTATCTCGGGAACGCGTGGAGATATCGAGTTGAAATTAAAACCATCTACTACGAGTAGGTTAGGAGTTATGAGGGCACACATACCTATCTACATAGTCTGCTAAAATCAAAACCCTTCTTTTGATTTTGGCGTAGTCGAGTAAAAATCGCCTTATTCTGTCTAAATGTACTACAATGTGTCTCTGTTTAAAATTCTGTGGAATATTTCCAATTGACAATTTACAATTTATTACATTAACCAATTAAACTGGTCACAGATTACGGAGCCAAGTATTCTTCATTACTAACGACTCAGTAGTTAACTAATAGACAAATAACGATCAAGATATCTATCATAGTACATAAAACCTCGATATTTTATGACAAATTCATTGTATTTTAGAAACTTGTACGTGATACTCGTAGACAGAAGAAGTGTTGTAGTGAAACCAATAAATTGTTCAAGTAAGGTATAATATAATAATAATATACAAGTGCAAGAAACTTGCCATAACTGGCTACTTATCGGAGTAAGTCACGTCAGGAAGCCAAGTCGGAAAGTGACTGTTCTCCAATAAGTTTTGTGAAAGGAATCACAAGAAAGATCAGAAATCAACAAGCGTGTGTGTTAGAGTAACACGACAAGTCAACAAATAGGTGTAGTAGTAACCCACTGTTACAAACATGTACTAGGATAAAACCAACCTATAAGCTAGTTAGTGGACTCAAAATAACTTTCAAAATCAGTAAGTTCAACTAAAAGCATTTAAATTAGACTACCGTCTTCATTGTTGACTGAGATGGACCTCGAAAATAGATTTGATGAAGGTATGGCCTCTATTATTGCTCAGTTTGGGAGTATACAGGCTCTCATATCAGGCATGAGCTATGCTGCTTTTAATGTGCTTGAATTCCGCAAGAAAATTATGCAAAAGTTCAGCCGAAAAGATTTGATATTTTTGGTTGTGGTGTTTTTAACTAACGATCAACAAATCAGGAGAAAGTCTCGGGCAAAACTTCAAGTTTTGATAAGAAAATTGAACATAAACCAGAGAGCAAATAGAGGCGATAAAGCGATTCTCTTCAGAATTGCACAATCAATTCCAGAATTTGTTGCGGTTATACTCGAAAAATTGGAAAATGAACCCGGTTTTTCCGGGCCGATCACTCTGGAGCAATTGAGATTACACTCGGAATGTCCGGAATTCCCGGTACTTGCTAGACAACCTTTGTTAGCATGCCTTCTGCCTATGACTCACACAGAGAGTTCAAACATCTTGAACGTGTTCTTCTTCTCTAATATGATGCTCTCTGAATTTTTTCACAAAAACTCAGAGTCATGGGCCAATAAAACTAAACTGCAGAAAGCGACCGAGATACGAACAAAGCAAATGAACCACTATAATTCCGCCGTATTCAACGAAGACTTGAGGAAGAAGTATTGCAGCTTTCTGAAGATCATGGTGGACAACGAGTATTCAGCAGTGTGGTTGGAAGCTGCTACTAAAGCTAAGGCAAAACTTATGGAAACATATGGGATCTCTTGTTGATTCCTAGTTGCCTCAAACAGTGAATATGCCACTTTTTGTGGATGTACAGACGCCAGCACATCAAGCTACCCGAAACTGTCAAATTTTCCTAATCAACTCTCTCTCTCTCTTTAGCGATAAAGTTGAAAATCTATTAAATAAATTTGAAAGATTGTAGAAGCTTGATCTGCTGGCGTCTGTACTTCATGTTTAACGATAATAACAATTTATTAAGTACTAATAATATTTGAGTGCGTTTGTATAAGACACTTGGACTAGTATAAGGGTTTTTTTTATTAATAATGTATAACAATGAATAAATGTGATAATATCTTTAAATAAACTTGTCATCACACCTAAATTCCCCAAAGGGTTAGATAGACGTGTACCTATAGTACACCCACAGTTCACCAGTTAATATAAGTCCCCTGTTATAGGGGGCGAATCTATTGCCATCAACTGACAAAATTCCAGAGCGAAAAACCCAATTACACCTTGCCCGGCCCGGCAATAATAATAATAATAATTTTATTTCGAGCAACAAGTCTCATAGTAACAATATACTTACAAACTATGTTAGTAATACACTTACAAAGACAAAACCAAAAACAGAAAACAGATTGTGACATCACTGCTGCACGGTGACAGGCCCAGCCGAAACCTTGCAGCAATGGTTCACAAGCGCACAATCAAGCCTGCTTCCTATCATAGACAGGATGCTGTTGGCGCTGCCCCCCACCCTACGGACCAAGGATGCGCACTGCTTCCGCATCACCGTGTAGAAACGGTCCACGTGAGCTTCAGCGAACATCCCTGATGCGCTGCAGTATCGGGGCAACCCCATCAACACCCTGAAAGCATTATTGTAGTGGACGCGAAGGATAGACCGTATGATTTTTGAGTATAATAATGAACCCACAGACTGCAAGTGTAAAAACGTACAGTAAGCACCTACCCAAGACCTCATGCTCAGTACAGTAGCGCTTGCGATCACGACACCAACGAGGCAGACAATTTATATCTATATTATCTTTAAATTAATCTTAGTAAATTATTCGAAACAAAAACAAACGGTCAAGTCCAAGTCGGACTAGCGCTCTAAGGGTTCCGTAGGACCAAAACTTATAATAGTTTACCTTCTTTTTTGATGATAGTAAGAAACGAAAACGTGAAACGTGGTCGCTCACAATGGGCCTTATAAGAAGGCTAAAAGTCACCTAAAGGGCAATGGAGAGGGCTATGCTTGGAGTTTCCCTTCGTGATCGAATCAGGAATGAGGAGATCCGCAGGAGAACCAAGTTAACCGACATAGCCCGAAGAATTGCTAAACTTAAGTGGCAGTGGGCAGGGCACATTGCTCGCAGAACAGATGGCCGATGGGGCCTAAAGGTTCTGGAGTGGCGACCGCGTACCGGAAGACGTAGCGTTGGAAGGCCTCCTACAAGGTGGTCCAACGACCTTGTGAAAGCCGCGGGAACCCGTTGGATACGAGAAGCGCAGAACCGGTCGAAGTGGAGGTGCTTGGGGGAGGCCTATGTCCAGCAGTGGACGTCTTTCAGCTGAAATGATGATGTGAAGAATGCCAGTGACTTATTTAAGAGGTAAATCTGTGAAAATTGCCAGTGACTTATTTAAGAGGTAAACTTAAAAAAATCTTCTTCGTGGTTGTCTTACAGGAAATCTCAGAGGGATAGAGAGATCCATAAAGCGTTTAAGTTAAACTAAATTGAATCTTGTAATTAAAAGTCTCATTCATCGGTAGGCACTTCCGAATTCGAAACCATAAAGTTTTTATCGAGAATCCCGAAGAATGAGGTGTGTATATGTCGCAGGTTTTTCATAAAATTAGGTTTTTGATCAAAAACCTAGGATTTTGATGAAAAACCGGAAGATGACACATTTTAAAATCAATTTCATCATAAACCTGCAGGTAACAATCCAGATTTTTGATCCAATACCTGAACTAATTTGGGTTTATGATAAAGTTCTTGTCAAAATAACGGGTTTGCTTTGTTTTATGACAAATAAATCAATTTAAATGAAATAAATAAAACAATCCATCATCATTTGACTGAAAAGCGGGGAAAGGGCGGGGCGCGCACGAGCGCAGTCGAAACAAAAGCGGGGGAAGTCCTTAAGTCCCTGTCAACGGAAATGTATATCGGATTGATCATAAACCCCTAGTTTGGGTTTATTATGGATTGATGAAATGATGATGGATTGTTTTATTTATTTCATTTAAATTGATTTAATTGTCATAAAACAAAGCAAACCCGTGATTTTGACATGAACTTTATCATAAACCCAAACTAGTTCAGGTTTTTGATCAGAAACCTAATTTTATGAAAAACCTGCGACATATACACGCCTCACTCTTCGGGATTCTCGATAACAACTTTACACATATTAATACTATACACATATTATTAATACTTTTATACTATCACAGCGTTTTTTTTGTTCCAATTTATAGGATAGAGTGCCTATTACAATCAAAACCTACTTATTTGCCATTGGTTTCATACACAAGAGCCCAAAATTTCAGCCGATTACATTGATTGCTAATCTGATCAATCAAATTAAACTGACAGACTAATGATTTTATGCTAATTATTGGAATAGAATTTCGATATTTAGGCCAGTCTGGGCGGATGACAATTACGAGGACGTCATATTAAATTCGCTGGCTATTAATTAATCGAACTCGACGAATAAGTGAGAAAGTTGCAGGCTTTTTGGTATTCGCTACCACTGCGTGACCTGGGCCTGCAGTCTCGACATAGATAGCGACGCTGTCGCAAACTACCGATCGCTAAATAATACCGACAATAATCGCTAGCCTTAACGATCCTTACGACAAACGCAAGTCTCTACATCTGTCAAAAATGCTCTCAAAATATATTCGTAAACATTACGAAAATCGTAAAGTTTGCGACAAACTTCGGTAAGATACCGAGGGCAATCGATAAGTTTGAAAGTCGAGACTACCAAATATCGCTAAATCCGGATCGATAGGACTTTGCGACCGAATTCGGTCGTAAAGCGATTGCTATCTATGTCAAGACTGCAGGCCCTGACGTGATATGAGATTTTGGTAACATAGCATACAGGATTATCTGGCCTGTTTTCCCAAAAAGTTCAGCACATAATATGCTGGATCTAAAGACCTCTCCCAGTTTGCCTCACAATACCCAGTCCTCTGCCTTCCACATCCAGTCTGTCCTAACCACCTTATTAAGGTCGACGGTCCATCTAGCTGAGGGGCGTCCCACACTACACTTGCTGATACGTGGTCTCCACTTCAGGACTTGTCTGGTGCACTGTCCATCGGTCCTGTGACGAACATGGCCAGCCCACTGCCACTTCAGCTTGCTTACTCTGCAAGCTATGTCGGTAACTGGTTCTTTCCCGGAAAATTTCAGTTGTTAATATACCTACATATTACACCAGCCATTAATCACCTACTTGGAGGCGAGCCGATTGAGAAACTGGTGGAAATACTCTTTTACCAACCTGAGAATCGAACCCAGGTTGGGCCAAATTAATAGGTAAGTAAGTGATAGTTTTGGAGCATATCTTCAGACAGCTAATGCTAAAGGCGTGATGTCGGTATCAAAATAAACGGCGAGTTTCTCAATCATCTCCACTTCGCAGATGACATTGTTTCGATAAGCGAAACTCATACAGATCTTCAGAGCATTCTGAAGTCCCTAGATAAGGAAAGTCGAAAATGTGGTCTTCACATGAACGCGGAAAAGACATGCCTTTTAACCAACAGCATAAGAGTTTAAGAGATAACTGTCTTTACCTTGGCAAAGGATTACATTCAACAAACCGACAGAAAATTAAGTAGATCGCAGAATAAAGAGTGCATGAAGAAGATATTGGTCGTTGAAAGAAGTATTTAAATCACGCATCCCGATTCGCTTTAAAAAGAAAGCTATGGAGACCATTATATTACCTACTCTATTCTACGGTTGTCAAAGTTGGACACTAACAAAGGCAGTAAGAAACAAACTTCAAGCATTCCAACGAGCAACGGAGAGGAGAGTATGTTAGGAATTGAACTCCGAGACCGTAAAAGAAGCAAAGACATACGACTTTGCACTAAAATATAGCTTGCAAGTTAAAATGACGATGAGCAGGACACGTAGCCAGAGCCACGGATGGACGATGGAGTGAGAGGGTCCTCCATTGGTACCCTCACGATGCACCACGCACCCGAGGCAGACCCAGGCGCCGCACAGTGGTCTGAAAATCGAGTTCCATACTCGTAGACACAGTCAGGAATAAAAAATAAAAAAATTGTAAGGTATATGGTCCCTATGGGTACACTACATAAATACGAAAAAAATTATTCCGACAGTCACAAATACGAATTTCAAAATACCGATTTTCATAATTCCGAATGGTTCAAAATTCCTAATATTATAACAACTGCGATTTATCATTCATCCTATTTTATATTTCCGAAATTTCAATATTCTTAACGATTTTAATTACTATAAATACATAATAATTACTATCGTTAGTTACTCTCTGTTAGCAGTAGTTTTTATGTGTAGGTACTATAGAGGTAAATGCTCATGTCATTAGTATCTAATTATAACTCAACCATAATCACGATAATGAGTTACATAGTTCTTGGAATGCACTTTTGTAAAAAAAAGTACTTATTCAATACATAACTTATTCAATAATTATTTTTTAATTATTCTCATCATAAAAGTCATTAGTAGGCTATAAACTAACGAAACACCATGTGAAGTACTTGTGCAACTTCACTGTATAATTTTAACTTCACTTTGCGGTAGCCAATAGAATTCAAGCTGTTTCTTGACTATCACAACTTTGTTACGTTGTTTTTGTACTGGTTCGTACTTGGTTCTCGCCTGTTCTGTACTTGCACTTAAATTAACAAGTTTAAATTTCTTGTAAATGAAAGTTTGTGAACCTGGTTTGATTGGAAACTCTTAGCAGACACGAGCGGTAAAAGACACGTAGTCACCGGTAAAGGAGTAAAATCTATTATAGGTACTAACAATAAAGGCTCCTTCAAACAGGCGCGACAGGCGATAAAATCGCGCAACGAGCGGTGCCTTTGTGTCGCGCGCGATAATATCGCGTGTCGCGCCTGTTTGTAGGAGCCTTAAAGCTGAAGAGTGTGTTTGTTTGAACGCACTAATCTTTGGAACTGAATAGTCTAACGAAAGAATGCTGTGCTCCTGTTAATCATCATCATCATTTCAGCCGAAAGACGTTCACTGGTGGACGTAGCCCTTCCCCAAGCACCGCCAATTCGACCGGTTCTGTGCTGCTCGCATCCAGCTGATTCCTGCGATTTTCAGCAGATCATCGGTCCACCTTGTAGGAGGCCTTTCAATGCTATGTCTTCCGGTACGCGGTCGCCACTCCAGAAACTTTCGGCCTTGCTAGGTTCATACAAACATAATTTGGTAGAGTGCGGATAGAAACTGCTTTCATTCGTTTGGCCTAGTTCGAAGGTTTACTTTACTGAATTCAGGACAAAACAGACACAACTAGGGTATGGGTAACCACTCCAAAATTTGAAAGTCCCGACTTAAAGCTGAACATTTCCTAAAGTCGCGACATTTTACCTATAATCGTACTAAATTATTCAAGTAATTAGCATTATTTAAAAAAAAAATCCCCAGTGGGCCAAATAACAGACATGTCCTGACAAATCCAGACGGATGGTAACCTAAGGGCCTGTGCATAAGACCCCTCTTTGAGGAGTGGCTAGGGAGGCGCCACGGCGCCCTCACCTACCGCCTGACGCAGGTCCTCACCGGACACGGATGTTTCGGGAGGTTCCTGCACATCATCAGGCGGGAGGAAACGCCCGGGTGTCACCATTGCCAGGATCGCCCAGAGGACACGGTGGAGCACACGGTGGAGGTCTGCCCCGCTTGGGCGGAGCACCGCCGTGTCCTCGTAGAGGCGATCGGCAGCGGCGGCGACCTCTCGCGCCCGGCCCTGGTGCAAGCCATGGTCCGGGGCGAGAGGGAGTGGGAGGCAGTCACCTCCTTCTGCGAAGCAGTCATGCTAGCGAAGGAGGTGGCGGGACGGCTCAGGGAGAGAGCCTCCCGTCCCAGCCGCCGCGGGAGACGCTCCGGGCGTCGGGAGCCGCGCGACGACTCCCGGCCACCGTAGGCGCGGGCCTGCGGGCGGAGAGTAATGGGTAGCTCACCGTCCGATCAGGACCAGGCCCGTGCCGGACGGCGCGTACGTGTTCCACGCGCGCCTCAAAGAGATGTCAGCATCGAGGAGGGGCCCCATAGGGCCGAAGCCTGCCGGGTCAGCGGGATTGTCCGAAAGGGTTACCGCTGGCCCGGAACATAAAGGGCTAAGGAAGGAACACGGGTGGGTTTTAGTCAGTAAGAGTCTGACACTCCCTTCCGCTCCACCCAGAGCGGGAGGGGTCATTTGATGATTTCCCATCCGCAAAAAAAAAAAAAAAAAAAAGGGCCTGTGCACACCACGTTTTTTAAACGCGCCGTTGACGCGCGTTTCTAAAACACAAGTGCACAGGCCCTAAGACACAACTCAAAATTAGCGAAGCTATAACAACAACGATAACGACGATAGTACATGGGACCCCTAACACAGACTCGCATAAAATATTCTAGTGTCAATATTCCCACAAAGGTAATGCACGTCTAACGTCCACAGAGCATTTAAACGATAGAATAGGCAGCCAATTTATGTGGCTGAATAACAATAGCCGCACGTGTTGTTCGAAGGTTAGGCGATGCCTGCCGTGATCGGTTTGTGGATGGGTGAACGTCCATTACAAATCGAAACTCCTTCGTGCCTCGGAAAGTAGGTTCGTTAAGCCGTTGGTCACCGTCCGATCAGGACCAGGCCCGTGCCGTGCAGCGCGTACGTGTTCCACGCGCGTCTCAGAGATGTCAGCATCAGATGAAGGGGCCCGTCAGGGCCGACGCCTGCCGGGTCAGTGGGATTGTCCGAAAGGGTTACCGCTGCCCCGGAACATAAAGAGCTAAGGAAGGAACATGGGTGGGTTTTAGTCAGTAAGAGTCTGACACTCCCTTCCGCTCCACGCAGAGCGGGAGGGGTCATTTGATGCAGAGCTGAGTGACCTTGAATTTGTGGGCCAGCCTGACTTGATTGAATACTCAATCTGAAGGAAAGAAAGAAGAGAAAAAGAGATCTGCCCTTCTCCTCTTCTTTCTTTCTTTATCTGCTTCAAATGTCCTTCGTTAAACCAGTAAATCCGCAGGAATGTCTATCAATTAGTCGCTCTGTGGGCACTGGTCACATTGTAGTCTAGTTGACATGTATACTCATACCACTACGAAGCGACGTTCAAACAAAACATGAGTTTCAGGGTAACTTTATTGAATACAGGTTGAAAAAACAGTACAAATGAGAAACATGGCGACACTTGTCAAGCAAGCATAATGGGGGAGACCACTACCATCAGTTTATAAACGAATTTTCTCATCGCACTTTAGGAAGATGATTTTTTTATTACCATCCAAATTTTTACGGGGTGTTCTACCCATGAATAAGAACAGCTTTCACTATGGGACCAACTCTGAAATCACGAAATAAAATCAGCTGTTTCATACATTTTGGTATATAGGTATTGAACTTTTGTATTAAACAGCTGATTTTTTTTTCGTGATTTCAGAGTTGTTTTTTTTTTTCTATTTCTATTTCATTCTGTGGCAGTAGGCGTTGTAATATTTTAATTGTATGTAAATATGGGTCTTGCCTGAATTAAATGAATTTTATTTTTTTATTCTTTTTTTTTAGGGATCCATGGAAATTAGGCTAAGTACATGATCGATTTAAGTAATGTATTGTTAACCCTTTTTCTCTCCGTATCATGTATTAGGCTTATGAAATAAATTATTATTATTATAGATCTTCCTACTTATCTGATTTTGTTTGGGTGTCTTGTAGTTTTACAGAAATTTTACAAAAAAATATTATGTTCCATAACCGAAAGCATGAAATAAGCATAATCTAAAAATGGCTGTTAGTATCCGTGATGTTTGGGTTAGAATTATATAAAGAAACTTTTTTTATTTATTATTTGTACAGAAATAAGCATCATTTCACGAAAGTGAGACATAGACCTTTTTGCGGAGCTGTGTTTTTTTTTTTATAAAAAATGCGAAGAAAAGGGTGTCTGTGGAATTATGCCGAGGTTTTACATGTAGCGGAAAATTGGACGGCTCTCATTAGACACGAGCCATTTGTTTCGGCTCGCCTTTACAACTGCCTTGTACTCTACGTAATACTATTTTATTGTTGATGGATCTACACAATTTATGGACACCTGAAACTTTTTCAAAGGACTTTCTCAACGTTGAAAATGTTTACGTAGTTAAACAACGACAACGAGTGACAACAGCATCCTAAAAACTATGGCGGAGAGTATCGACTCTCCGATTATTAAAAGTTTTGTGGGAAGGACAATCCCTAAACATTAATTTGGGGATGCACTTTTCTCAATACTATTTAAGCGGTCTTCTTGTCTACTTTATTTTAACTACTAACACTAGTAATAAGTTATAATATTGTTTACAAACACGCTGAATCATTGTTGTCCGAAAATAAAGAATATTATTATTATTATTAAACCATAGTCTGAATGATGCATAAATAACATTGCCATTAATCGGGCACCAATTACTACCACACACAGACACTTGTTTAAAACAGCGCAAAATATTTAAAAACAATTTTAAAATAAAGCGGTTTGCTATGTAGCTCGACGGGTTGTTTCAAAGGAAACAGCCCTTCTAGACTAGAGAGGACCATCTCATACCAAGACCCCTCCGTGCCTCGGCATAAGTGTCGTGACGGTTAAATGTTACACAAATATTTTCAGTCAGTCAGTTGACGGCACGGTTGGCGCAGTGGTTAAGCGATTGACTGCTGCGCTGCGTGTCGCGGGTTCGATTCCCGCAGGGAACAAATAGTTGTATGACCTACAAGTAGTTGTTCCGGGTCTGGCTGTTTGTGTATGTCAGTTTAAATGTTTGTAAACGCACCCACAATACAGGAGAAATTCCTAGTGTGGGGCAACGTTTTTAAAAAAAAAAAAAATAGTTTAGCTTTCATTTGCCAAGTGTATTTGATAAAGAATTTCGTTCCAAAAGCGCATATTTATTTATTCAAATATTGACCAATTTTACGTTGCTACTACTAACAGCAATGGTAACAATTAGAAGTTAATTAATCGCATAGCCAACGCGATCGGATGCCAGAGGCACATAATATGCTAATGAATCGCGAACGCCGGCAAATATGCGAGCAACTTTATTAATAAGCATTGTTAAACATAGTTAGCAGACAGATGTAGGTAGTAGGGACTGGCAAACACACGTTGTTGTGAATTAGCATTCCATTTTAATGCAGCATAGGAGAAGGAGCAGAATAGAAAGAAATAAAGAAAAAGACTGGCCAAGTGCGAGTCGGACTCGCACACGAAGGGTTCCGTAACACAAGGCAAAAGCGCCGAAAAAAACACGTTTGTTGTATGGGAGCCCCCCATAGATATTTATTTTATTCTGAAAATTTCAACTGTCTAGCTATCACGGTTTATGAGATACAGCTTGGTGACAGACAGACAGACGGACAGTGGAGTCTTAGTAATAGGGTCCCGTTTTTACCCTATGGGTACGGAACCCTAAAAATTAGTAACCTTTAAAATATTTTATGAAAATAGGTAGTTCGACTGATACGAGTCACAGTGCTAAATCACTCGCTACGCGACACGGTGCTACGTCGCTCGCTACGAGTCACGGTGCTACGTCGCTCGCTACACGTCACGGTGCTACGTCGCTACGCTGCTATGGAAGTTCCAGACAGGTAATAAACACAGTTCTGATTAGTTCTATTCATTACCTTGACGTCTTGTTTCTTACCATAAATGTAAGATTTAGCTCCCGAACTGGGAAATCAACTCTTAGGTATATTTATGTTTAATCTATATTTAACGCATAAGTAACTAGAACAAGACTAGCCAGGCTAAAGCAGCGCTTCAAAAATGTTACGTTTAGGTACCTCTATTAGAAAAACCAATTTTAGAAAATATTTTCCGGAAACAACTTTTTCGCATTTTGTTGTGAATGCCTAACAGAAGTACAAGATAAAACAGTATGACTTATTTATCCAGATTCTTCCCGGACGATCAGTCTAACTGCAGACTTAGCTCGGGTTAATAAGATGAGAGTCAAAATGGCGGGTGTACCTTAACTAATCGAATCCTTCCATTTACCAAAAAATTTTACCTAAATTGTACTATTTAGTACCTAGGTAAAAAAAAATTGTACCGTCTTCAGAACGAAATTATTTCGAAATTAAGGTACAACCGCCAAATTGACGTCAAGATGGCGGATGTTCTAGATAGTATTTTATTATTTAACCATTACTCATAAAATATAATTATTACACCAAAAAAATGTACCTAAAATGTACTATTTAGTATCTAGGTTTAAAACAATTGTACCTTCTTCAGAACGAAATGACGGCACGGTTGGCGCAGTGGTTAAGCGATTGACTGCTGCGCTGCGTGTCGCGGGTTCGATTCCCGCACGGAACAAATATTTGTCTTTTATATTAGTCTGACAACCAGTCTTACCAAGGGGTATCGTATTACCCAGTAACTGGGTTGTGGAGGTCAGATAGGCAGTCGCTCCATGTAAAATACTGGTATTCAGCTGCATCCGGTT
Source organism: Oligia latruncula (assembly GCA_948474745.1). Taxonomy (NCBI): domain Eukaryota; kingdom Metazoa; phylum Arthropoda; class Insecta; order Lepidoptera; family Noctuidae; genus Oligia; species Oligia latruncula. Next base: position 15,956,536 of record OX419689.1, on the reverse strand, counting down.
AGACTGAAAGCCGACGCCAACATAGTTGGGAAAAGGCTAGGCAGATGATGATGATGATGTACCATGTACTCAGAAATAAACTATTCTATTCTATTCTATTCACAAACGTGAACCTTCTGCTCCTCTCCCTTCGATGTTGTTGTAAATATAAATTCTATTGAAACTCCTCAAGTTTCTGTAACAAGCGTTAGGAGGGAGTTAATTGATTGGCTGCATTCTGTTTGCATATTTGATACCCAATTTATCATCCCCTTCTTTCGAAGTATGGCTCGACTTTGGCTATGTTATATTTTTTTGTTGTGAACGTTATCCATCATAATGTAAACGGATATTCATCATTCCGAATTTATGGATCGATTTTTCTTCTAGATTTTGGGTTTTAAAAGACGTTGGTTAATAGTTCGGTGATGGAATTTGTGTTTTTAGATTGAGATTTTAAAGTACAATTTTGCTTAACAAAAGATTTTGTTTTTGGGCGCCTCGCATATTGTCCAGTTGAATTTTTTTGAGAGATCCAGAATTAGGTAGGAACCGTTCCGGATCATGGGGTCTACTTAGCGCGAAGTCCGTAGTTTCTTCCATAGTTACGGACGTTTCCTACTCCGAATCACGGGCTCGTACTTAGAATAAATGACAACACGATTTGACAGTTGCCCCTACTACCGATGTGGTTTTGCCCGTCCGACAAATTTAATTTGACATTTGCATTGACGGATCTACTACTATCGGACGGGCCTGTATCAAGTCGTTGACAGACTTCGAGAGTAGACCCTGAGATAGCTGCGTTATAAACAAATACGTCGAATACACCTTTGGCCTTTATTTTTAACTAGCTACGCCCCGCGGTTTCACCCGCATAAATTTTCTATCCCATGCTAATACCGGGATAAAAAGTATCCTATGTGTTAATCCTGGTTATAAACTATCTGTGCGCCAAATTTCATCCAAATCCGTTTAGGAGTTTTAGCGTGAAAAAGGAACTCATCCATCCATCCATCCTCACGAACTTTCGTGTTCATAATATTAGTAGGAAGTACGATATAGGAGGAACTTGTGGCTAAGTAATGAAAGCCGCACGGTTCAATATATCAGGTTAAGCTAAGCTCGCCGCGGTTGTTCCGTGGATGGGTGACCATCTTTACATACCAAAGACCCCTCCGTGCCTCGGAAAGCACGTTATGCCGTTGGTCCCGGCTGTCAATCGTGGATCTTTGGCAGACGTTACGGGTCGTCAGAAGCCCGACAGTCTGACTACCAGTCTGACCAAGGGGTATCGTATTACCCAGTAACTGGGTTATGAAGGTCAGATAGGCAGTCGCTGCATGTAAAATACTGGTATTCAGCTGCGTCCGGTTAGACTGGAAGCCGACACCAGCAAGGTTGGGAAAAGGCTAGGTAGCTGTTATGACACTGATCTTTGCCCAAAGTACCTACCTACGTAGGTACTAAGTTACATCAGAATTTTACGCCAAGTAAAACATTGCAATCAACCCAACGCGCTTACTTCAGGACCCCGACATATTTATAGGCAAGGAGTTCACGAGCTCACGACGCAAGTTTAATAATACGAGTATTTGCTAGCATTTACGACAAGTTGAGTTAATCATAACTTTAACCAGGAATCCTATTTGTTTGCTGTATTGAGATGTTACAGCTTCTGTGTGATATTAGTACGTGATGCCGCGCTATTCCGTGCGTTATTTAGGGCTAATTTTACCAGATAACTTTTATTCGTGGAATAAAATTGACGTCTGACAGATTTTGTATGGAAGAACTGTCAAAAATTCAAAATTATTCTCTGCATAAAATTATCAGGCGTTGGAAATATCATCCCTAAGGCCGCTTGTATACGTCCGTTTTTTTCACCGGACAACGGACCGTTTTTTTTCGCCGGTTTATAATGAATGTGTGCACATGCATCGGACACAGGTCCGGCGAACAAGTTACGCCGGATGCACCGCCGCCTCCCCTCGGCGCAACGGATACCGGACGAAAAACGGACGTATACAAGCGGCTTAAGTGCATTTTTCTTATCAAGTACCGTGAATGTTATTGGGTGTTTCCATTTGGAATTTCTCAGTAGCAAACCGGAGTCTATAAATAGTTTTGTCTTTAGCGATTGTTTACTTATGATTGTTAACTTTTTCTTTGTATTTTTGTTATGTTATCTATACTAATAAGTATATTATGTTAGGTAACGAGGGATCGGCCACACGAGTGATTGGGCCTGCTAGGCATGGCGGGCTGATACCAGTCGGGGGTGTGGCGAATGTAGGTACTATTACCTAGTATCACTAGGGACCCGACAGGTACAGCTGCCAGCACATCAAGCTACCGGAAACTGTCAAATTTTCCCAATCAAATTTGAACCTTATGCTTTGGTGATAAAGTTAAAAATCCATTAAAGAAATTTGACAGATTGTAGTAGCTTGATGTGCTGGCGTCTGTACATGAAGCCACTACATCAGACCTCCACAACCCAGTTATTGGGTAACACGGTAGCCCTTATTAAGACTGGTTCCCAGACTTCTGGGCTACTGACTACACAATAAAGCATCGGATCGCCTGCTGCGTGTAGAGACAGCAGTCCTAATAAAATCGTGGTGCCGAAAGTGCGTTGAGCGCACAACTTCTGTCATCTTCGCCATTAAAAGCCGTCAATTTCTGTACGTCATTTTTGTCGCAGTGTCATTAAACGGTGACAAGCTTGGTTTCTATGAGAGTGAGCGCATGACAAGTCTACGCGCGACGTTTGAGTTCAAGAATAAATCCCTGCCTGACTTTTAATCACTGTCGGCATAATGATAGCGATTATTTACTGTCGAAAATACGGAACACAGCACACTCTCCTGACACCTGCAGCCTAATTGCGTAATAAACTATCAATCTCAATTTGAATCATTTTGAAGGATATTGCTAATCCATTGCTTCATTATGTTCGAAAGAATTGTCTGCCCAACATCGTAAATAACGCAATGAATATTGTTGAACTGTCAAAATGAAAGCCATTGCTTCTGATAGTGTGTTACGCAATTATTTCACTGACATAAACGTCAAGATTAATTCCGATTTCGGCCGAGCTCAGACTTATTTTGCGCGCACTGGAAAAGTAGGTATAGGTACCTAGCTAATAATATGGGCTGTCAAAGATCTATGAATGACAGCTGGGACCAACGGCAACGCAACCAAAACTGTATATAGTCGGACTTCTAATTAGCTGCAGTAAAATGACAGCTATGCTATGTGTTAGGTACCTATATGACTGAAATTGGCGCCTTTTTTTTTCGCGGCCATCAACCAAATCTTGTTTTGTCTAGTACCTACAGAATAGTGTAACAAACGAAACTTATTTGACATGCATATCTTTAAACTCAGTCCGAAATGAGTTATTATGAAGTGTCATTTTACTGCAGCTAATTAAAAGTCGGACAGTAAATAAGACTGATTATTTCATTTTCAAGTGTGATTGTGTAATTTTCATCTGTGTGACAATTTCATTAGACTGCTACCTACATAATTATGTAGCGACAAATGATTTATTTGGTAATTAATTACATTCTCAACATGGGCAATAATTATTTACATTTCATTTCGAATGTAACCTCTACCTACTGGATTTATACAGCCCAGTGCTGCATAATCAGCCTATAATGTTCCCACTGCTGGGCAACAGGCCTCCTCTCTCTGTGACAGGGAGCGGGCCGTAATCCACCACGTGGGCCCAGTGCGAGTTGATAGATCTCACGTGTCTTCGACTTTTTGGTTCTATGTTATCCTTCACCGTTTTGAGATCAGAGTGGATGAAATAATTTACAGAAAGTAAAGCGCTTGTCTGGGTTCGAACCTACGACCTTACAACTCGTAAATGGCGGCTGTTACCACTGCGCCACCACTGCTCTCAAGTCAAGAGCTGTTGTGTGTATGCATTTAATTGTTTATTCCATGAAAGTGTCCTTGACATATCTCGGGACCCATTTTTTTTTTTGGTGCCTGGTGGAAATCCTCATGGATTTTCTCCATCGTGGGGTTGACAGAGGGGCCCACTCGCAGAGGCCCGTTAGACGTCATCAATGAAATGAGGCACCAACCGACTACTTATCATCGCTGTTCGCACTATGCAAGTATACCCAAGGACAACTATCGGTTGGTGTAGAACTATTGCAGGATATGGAAACAAAGATATTGGATTATGGGTTTGGGTGGCTAAAGTGAACTGGCTAGCTAGGAATATAAAAAGCCTGCCTGATCATCAATCTATACTAATAATATTATAAAGCTGCAGAGTTTGTTTGTTTGTTTGAACGCGCTAATCTCTGGAACTACTGGTCCGATTTGAATTATCCTTTTAGTGTTGGGTAGTCCATTTATCGAGGAAGGCTATAGGCTATATAACATCACGCTACGACCCTTAGGAGCCGCGCAGCGTGTGACACCGCGGGGAACAGCTTTTTGAAGCATAGTTACTTTGTAACATTTAGGTAAGTACTAGATAGTACTGTCATCAGTCATAATTAGTTTTGTTTAAACAAATACGTAATTATCTATTAATGTTGTTCAAACAAACTACCTACATTAATTATGATAATTTAGTTATGGGTGTAAACATTTACTTCGTTGTTCAAATGTACTTACAATCACGAAGTAATTAGTAATCTGCGTTAGCGATTTATTTTTCAAACATGTAAACAAATAAGAGTTTATGGAAAAATAACTTCAATTACTACTGACGTCTCTGAGTGCGGCAGTTAAACCCGAAAGTCTAATTTTAAAACACCATAAAGATGTTTGACATTAGTGAATGATTTTAATTTAAAAACCTCTACTTATTTTCTTCCAGGATTTATGTAGGTACCTAGGTATTTGTCTGCATCACCTCGATATCCGTGGCATCACCCAAAGGTTGACTGGTAGAAAATGCCTATTACATTTGTGTGCTTAAAGTATTAAATAAATAAAAGTAAAGGTAATTAAAACAACAATTTTGTTGAAAAAGTGGTGAGATATATTATGAAGTTGAAACCCTCTAAATACAGATGAAATGGTCACTTATTCCCTCTCGTTGAGTGATTGCGTAAAAATTTAACCGGAACAGGGTTTGTTTAGATTTTCGTCAGATACTATTGAAACAGAGTTTATGTTAGATAAGCAGGTATCATCGCAGAAGAACTTTGGCCAGACAGGGTAGGTACCTACCTAGTTTCTTAATGAAACATAGTATAATTATGGTTATTTATTTACTAGGACATTATTACATAATTTTAAAAGCTAACAGTCTTAAAATAATAACAAACAACTATTGCCATACAACGTGGCAATGCTGCCAGCCTTTTGGGCCCTTTTCCTATTGCCACAGAGATTAGCCAAGTACGCTGAGATATTATAGTGTACAAGTGTGTGCGTAAACACAGGTTCCTTTACTCTCATACCTAGTGTAGTTTATAGACATATATAGTCTGTGGTATGTCTGTGGTGTATGTTAGTGGTGGTTAATATATCATATAGCAAAATAAAGCACCTTGCTTAATACACACATCATAAAGCAAACGCTATCGTGGCTCTCACAAGTTGCTATTTGCTTATTGCTTTTTTACATCGCACTCTGTCTCTGTCATCGCGCGAAACGCATTAAGCAAAGAATATAATAATAAATCGTTATAAGCAAGCACCGCGTGCGATTTGCGATCTCGGGCGGCTCACGTAAATACGTAATATAATTAATGATATATGCTATTTGGTTCGTGTTACTTTTGTGATTATTTTGCTTCGTACCTACTTTTTTTTGTGATTATTTTGCTTCGTACTTTTTTAGTGTAAATAAATAAATATATATTAATAAATATCATATTATGAGGTATATGAGGAATGTATGTGTGGCTGTCGTCTCGAGAAGCGCGCGCGCGGGGTCGCGGGGTGGGGGCCACTGGCTTAACGACCGCCGTGGAGTGAAGACGCGGAACGCTTGCTGCGAGCCGATATCAGTGTGAGGTAGATTATGTGTAATTGGGTTACTTGTTCTTTCCTAATCAACCTCAGAGTCCTGGTGGACATTACACTTAGTCCGATGGAACGTCATTCCGACACGACCGGGGAGAGAGCAAGCGCAGGCGTTGCTTTACGTGCTTTCCTAAGCCGGGCTGTTACTAAGAAATTCCTAATGGAAAACCCAATAACACTTTGTCCAACCTGGGAATCGAACCCAGGGTCCCCCACGCTCAGCAGTCGCGCTTGCAACCACGAGACAACGAGGTAGTAAAACAACAAAAGTTTGAAAGCAGAATAAATAATAATTCAACACTAAACTACTCAAAATTCTAACGTACTCAACAAAACTCCACATTCGTGTCCGACAAACTAAAATAAGTATTTGTTTATGAAAATCAACAGAACATTATGCTGTCTCAAACGGAAACTAATTTGTTAAAGCGTATCGTTTTGTTGTCTTCATACGTACCTACAATGCAACTGTGCCGTAGGTCTGTCTTTGAGAGGCAACTCTAGTTGGGTGGAGATATAACGAGATGAAAACTAATTTTGGTACTCGTTATTTGCCAAAATAGATTAAACCTACGTTTGGATGGACAATAGGAATGGCTGAAATGGCTGATGGGGCATAAAGGTTCTGGAGTGGCGACAGCGTACCTACCAGAAGGCGCTGCGTTCCCCAAGGACCGATGTACAGTCAACAGCAAAAGTAGATGATCAAAATCAAAAATTCAATACTAATGAACGGAGTACGCGTCAGAACTGTGTGGCGTCGAAGTGATTTAAAAGCATGTGATTGTAAATTATACCAAACATTTAGGTACTACTAGTAGGTACAGCTGCCATATATTCGTGATCAGTTTTAACTCCTATTAAATTTCTGATTTTGATCATCTACTTTTGCTGTTGACTGTACCACCTAATTGCGTAACTGATTTTCAATCACAATTGTAATAATTATGAAGGATATTGCTAATCCATTGCTTCATATATTCGAAAAATGTGTCTGCTCAACAACGTACCTAAATAACGCAATGAATGTTGTTGAACTGTCAAAATGAAAGCCATTGCTACTGTCACTGTGTTACGCAATTACCCCGCTGGTGAAGGTCGCGGGAATCCGCTGGATGCGAGAAGCACAGGACCGGTCGATGTGACGACGATAAGTTCTCAAAAGTACAGACGCCAGCACATCAAGCTACTACAATCTGTCAAATTTCTTTAATAGATTTTCAACTTTATCGCTAAAGCATAAGGATCAAAGTTGATTGGTGTGCTGGCGTCTGTTGTAGGTACCTACCTACTGTTGCTACATGAAATGCACCCCTCATCTACATGATATCATACTTCCTTATCTAGAGAAGTACAGACGCCAGCACATCAAGCTACCCGAAACTGTCAAATTTTCCCATTCAACTTTGAACTTTAAGCATTAACGATAAAGTTGAAAATCTATTAAAGACATTTGACAGATTGTAGTAGCTTGATGTGCCTACTGGCGTCTGTAAATCGCACGTCAATAAGTAGTAGCTATTTACTAACAAAAATTGTCTCGTCCTTACAGCTACTAACATTCATAACTAGTAAACTACCACGGAGTGCAAAGTTCGACGGTTCACCTCGCTGTATTACCGTCACCACATGACGCTGGCAGAATAGTCGACATCGGCTCAGTTGCCAAAAGGAGAAAAAAAAAAAAAAAAGTAGTAGCTATACCTGCATCAAACCGTCGGGTTTTCATAGTTTCCAGCATCCCAATTAGGTATGTAACACAGTTTGAATAAAAATCCGAGAGTTTTGAAGGGTATTGCTAATTCATTGCTTCATTAGATTGAAAAATTCGTCTGCTCAACAACGTACCTAATTAACAAAATGAACAAGGGTGAGCTGTCAAAATGAAACCCATTGCCATAATTTGTAATTTTAATGTGTGTTACGCAACTAGCAACTACCCCGGAGTATGTACAGACGCCAAGCACATCAACCTACTACATTCTGTCAGATTTTTTAAATAGATTTTAAACTTTATCGCTAAAGCATAAGGTTCAAAGTTGATTGTGAAAATTTGAGTTTCGGGTCGTCTATACCTATATAGATCGCTGTCGGTTGATCTACGGAATGAAAGGGTTAGAATGAGGAGAGCTATGCCTCACTGGGAACGAAGCTAAGGCCGTTTAGCTTTGCTCGGTTCATAGTTCGCGGTGTAAGGTGTACCTAAACCGTAGTTAAAAAACACGCAGAAGCCAATGATTTCAAAACTAAGGATACGCCCGTCTGAACATTTTACATAGAAGTTCTTCGTTCGAAGTTCGAAGTTCGCGAGCACCACTGTCAACTGAGTCGCGTTGGCCCTAAAACCGGCATTTTAGGGCCAGCGCGTTGGTGCCATTTAGTCGCGCCGTTAGCCCGGTCCTTACGCTAGTAATATATATGTCAATGGCAGAAGCTAAATGAGCGAAGCTAAACGAACTTAGCTACGTTCCCAGTGTGGCCTGCGCTTAATACTTGAACTACCTACTAACATAAAGGTGTTGTAAAAGTCAAATTATTACGATGGTCGAGCGGTTGATTGTACAGACGCCAGCATATCAAGCTACCCGATACTCAAATTTTCCCAATCAACTTTGAACCTTATGTTTTCGGGATAAAGTTGAAAATATAATAAAGAAATTTGACAGATTGCAGTAGCTTGATGTGCTGGCGTCTGTACCTGCCTTAATTACCTGCAGGGTAATTGCGTAATACACTTTCAGTAGGAATAGCTTTCATTTTGATAGTTCAACAACATTCATGGCGTTATGTACGTTGTTGAGCAGAAAAATTTTTCGAACATATGAAGCATTGGATTAGCTATATCCGTCAAAACGATTCAGATTGTGTGTTACGCAGTTCGGGTGCTGGCTATAAAATACAGATAACAAAATCAACAAGGGATGTCAACTTTTCTAGCTAACAGAATGCTTTCTATGTTTCTTTCGTAACCCACTTCAATTTAAAAACGTTTAAAGTTAAGTTGTTGGCGGTTGAATAATTGATAGGTTGGTAACCTAACAGTAGGTAAGTGCACTTCCCAGTACTGAAACGGGAACTCCGTTTCAGTACTCAGGTACTGTGGAACGTTTTATAGTATTTAGAGAGCAATTAAATAAGTTTTCTGTACGTTTTCGACGAATGCAACTTTGTTACTAGATAAGTTAGGTAGGTACATTTTAACAAAGTTGCATTTATTTCAGTTTAGAATTTACAGTGGCAACACTACTAACAAAAAGCCTTAATTACAATTTACAAGCTAACACTAAAAATATACACAAGTATATAATAAAAGAAAAAGGGAGGAGCTTATTGGGCACGAAAAAATTAATATGTGAGTAATCGCGGGTAGCAGATGACCTAGAATAGAATAGGTAGGCAGTATTTATGTGCCTATGAGGTTGTCGTCTGCTTAACCGGGCTTGCCTATGGATGCCTCAATAAATTAAGGCCTCCAGGCAGGGCTTAAAAAACTAAAAGAAGTAGGCGACTACACGCAAAGGGCACCCACCCCCTGTGGGGTACGGACCTCAGCTTGGGGCGTACAAAATATTTGACACCTCGTTCAAAGCTTGACTGTTCGAAAGCGACCAGGGGGCCTGAAAAGGCTACTTTGATAGAATCATAAAAGGATAACATTATGAATCATAATGGTCAGTTAACTGTTAAGTTAATCGTATCAAATCCCATTGGTGAAGGATTTTTCAGTTAGGTATTATTTTTCTTTGTCTGTGCTAAAATACAATTCAATCCAATCCAAACCCAATCCCAATCTCTTTGATTATACTTACGTAGTGTAGCGAAAAAAGAAAAACACGGACTGTCTTCGCCATATATGATTCATAATATTATCCTTATAGGATTCTGCCAAAGTGGCCTTTTGAGGCCCCAGAGCTAATTTATAAAAACCTCATTGAACCAAAAGAATTCTGCAGAAATGATGTTGCAATAATGGCAGAAATATTAAACTACTTACCTGTAAGTCTAATTTCCAGCTGTAGTGCTGTAACGGCTCCTTCAAAGCGTCAAAGAGGTAGATTAATGAGACGGCCATAAGGCAAAGCTGCGTGAAACGACTGGAATGATGAAACAAATTAACTTGTGAACTAATTTCAGTGGGGGTGAGGGAGGTATCTGTGCCTTTAATAAACCTGTTGATAATTCAGCTTGCATTATTTATTATGGTAGGCACTGCGTCCGTTTTGTGATGATGATGGTTTTACTAACTGTGGTAGCGTGTAGGTAATTTTTTTGATAATAATTCGTTTTTCAAGAGCGTAATCCCGCGCGGGCTGGCTACGTCGCATTTCTTTTTTTCGGTTTTTCGTGACTGAACTGTAAAAAAAAAACATAAGTACAAACTTATAAAAACCAACAATCTAGGGCTGCAAAAAAATTGTTAGTAAGTACCTACTTACTTACTATTTTTTTTCAGCCTTAGATAAAGAGAGATAAAGTCAATTATTTTTTATTTGCAGTAGATAGGTACATAATACGATTTTTATTTGCAGTAGATAGGTACATAATACGATTTTTTTATTTATTTTAAGAGTAAATGTTAAAATTTTAAATAGGTACCAACGATCTAGTGCTTGGCTGCAAGAAAATAAAAAAGAAAATAAAGTCATCAACACAACTCTCTAGACCAAATAATCCCCAAGAATGACTATTTCATTAAATCTTGACATTTGGGGATTAATACTAACTTAACAAGTTGTATTAGGTACTGATTATATACTATGATTATATATTATATTAGTTATTATAATTCTGTAAATACATAATTGTTACGACCGCGAATCATATTTTAATCAACGTACAACTTAATACTGAGCAGCAAATTGCAAAAAAACGTAAGAAAATTTGAATTTCGCGGGCCAACTTAGCGCTTCCTTAAACATTGCAAGCGGACGAGACAGACCATGAATCCGCAAAACGATTTTCGCGATTGCCAAAACGTTCGTTGCCGCCGTCGCACCTGGCGGTCGCGGGCGACGTGCGAGAGAGACCGCGCCCGTGTATTTACGAACACAGCATTCGGCCGCCGCCGCGTCGTCGGTGACGGAAGGCTACACTTCGCCGGTCGCGGTCGGCGTGCGAGCGAGACCGCGCCCGTGTATTTACGAACACAGCATTCGGACGCCGCCGCGTCGTCGGTGACGGACGGCTACACTTCGCCGGTCGCGGTCGGCGTGCGAGCGAGACCGCGCCCGTGTATTTACGAACACAGCATTCGGCCGCCGCGTCGTCGGTGACGGACGGCTACACTTCGCCGGTCGCGGTCGGCGTGCGAGCGAGACCGCGCCCGTGTATTTACGAACACAGCATAACAGCATTCGGCCGTCGCCGGTCGCGGTGGTCGTGTGGTCAGATAGACCGCTGCCTAAATTGTTTAATTGAATAAATGCATTGAGTTTGCGTTTGATACATAACCCTATAGATAACATTAATGAATCAATAAGTAAAATACAAGTTTTAACTAAAAACCTGTGTTTCGTTCCAAAATGACTTCTAGACTTTAGGTATAAATAAATAAAAAAAACAGACTTACTTTAATCATTTATTAAATAAATTACACATCTATAGGTGTAGATATTATAAAATACATAACATTGTCGAATGTCAGGCGTAAAGGCTCAAGAAATGTTGTCATATTATAACGTAGGCACATTTAGAGAGATGTAGAGCACCAATCAAGCAAGCTTTAGGCACGAAACTGACGCAATATTTCTAAATACAAAATATTATTTTACCATATCTATGTTTCATTTCAATACACACAAAACGGCATCCATATTGTCTGGACGTCATTAGTATAATTCAAATTTCGAAGCCAACCTTTCCGCGCACAGGGTAAAGGGCGTATGTGCGCACGACGTTGTGTATACGAGCCGTCAACGGCGGTTCCCTGTAAAGCTTAAGAAAGCGGTGATTGGTCACAAAATATTGCCTGTCCATAAACCTGGTGAAAATTACAGATTTTCATGACGTCCGATAAAATATGACGGAACCGCTTTCCTAGGAACCAAAACTTAGGCGCGTCAATGGTAACGCACCATTGGTAAACTAGAAAAAGCACCACTAGATGCGTTTACAGCGCCGTTTTTGCTGCGTAAAACGCGCGTCGACGGCGCGTTTGAAAAAATGCCGCGTGCATTGATCCTAAAAATCATCATTCTTCCATTGTAAGAACAGCTGAAGTGGAAAAACGTCAACTAACTTTTGTAGGCCAAATTAGATTTGCAGCCATACAAGAAAAATTACTTACGCCATTTTTTTGCAACGGAACAATTATTTTTTGTTAAGAGGTGACATTTTGTTTTTTACATTTATTAAATAAAGCTATTGCTTAGTTTAGCCGGTGAGGTGGGAGGGGTAGAAAACGTTACGTTATTATTCTTGTTATTAGTTTTCATTTGTAGGTACAGTTGTAAAGTAGCTTATTCGTAATAATGTGTGATTATATTTTCAATTAATACTTAAAAAAAATATTTAAATAGTTAGAATGTACATTCTAGGCAAATACAAAGAGAAGCTTCAGAGATTATTAAATAAAATGTTTATAATATTGCCGTTAATATTTATTCATTATGAAAAAAATAAAATAAAATTTTAGCCATTTTTTTATGATAAAATACAGGCACTGTCTTTTAATTTTATTATCTTTAAAAGTAAATGCAGACCAACATGAAATATATTATAATATTAATCAAAACAATTATAAATAATTTATTATTTTATAGGTACTATTAACTAACTATGTCAGATCTTAAATAAAGTGAATAATAGATAAATACATCTATAAAAGTTTTATGAAAGGACTTAAAACTAAATGGAAAGAACTATTTTTTTAAAAACATACAAAATCTTTTCTTGTAAATTATTTTTAGCAGGAATATTATTTATATTTTATCTCTTATTAAAAGAGATTGACAGGTGTAAATTACGGTTTTTGTGTACCTAACCTGCAAAGTGTCCCATTTAATAAATATTTACGAGAAGAGATTACGTACTTATAGAACTGTGGGGCATTATTTTTTGAACACTGATAATTTAGGTACATTTATTTTACAGGCACAATACAAGTCAAAGGCACGACTTAATATCGAGTATTTAAATGAATAATATAATTGTTTAACAGACCATTTGAGCTAAAGTCAAAATGAATATATTTTTTTAATATTTCCGATAAATAATTTTTATAATTACCAGTTATGTACTTACTGAGATTTTTTATTAACAGATCACGCGGACGACAAACCTATGCTAAAGAAATATAATTTATAATTAGAGTTACAATAATGACCGTATGTAACAGCATGAAAAAAGTAATAAATATGAAATATGAAGAAAAAAAGGATTATAAGCTTATTTAAAAAGGCTAGGTTAAATGTATCAATCTCTTGTTACCCTATTCAGGTATTTTTAAATGTTGCGTTACATCGTACAACCGATATTTAACTATTAATCCAATATTATCTCAGAAAATATTCTGTAATAATTTTGTATAGCACTCGAACAGCAATAAAAACTATAATGTGTAAACGAATCTGCGATAGATGTCGCTATTCTATGCTGGTACAACGCCATCTATTGACAATAATCTAATACTCGAGAATTTCTGAAAAACTATGATTTCTTTTTTATTGGTTTGTTTAAGATCGACACGAGTGCCCGTTAGGGTTTTTACCTTTACAGTAGTTTTGTTTTTTAGGATAAGTTGGTTTTTAACTCTTACCTGAGTAAATTCCATACTTTCGTTATTAACTTCACTTCAAAAAGTTCCCATTTCTAATTCAATAATCTCAATCTCAATAACTGATGCACCGAAGTCAATCTTATTAAAACCAATAAAAACTCGAAAAAGTACACATACACGTTCAAAAAATTATAGAAAACTTACATTAAAAACATTGAGATACTTCAGACGATCTTAACAATTAATGTGAATGACATCTTAAAACCACTGACACTAAAATAAACGAATCTTAAATATTGATGTACTTTAGACGTAGATGGAGTGAGAGCCTTTTTCAGCTTAGTAGAGGCCCAAGAGACCTAACAGACACTTCTTGTAGTGGCCGGAGCAGTCACCCTGAAAAGGAAAAAAAAAAATATATTATTATATTTAAGTATGCTACGAATAATAAAAGTAAAAAAATATAACTCCAGCTCAAAAATGGCACCACGCAAATGTTTACCTCGGTGGGCGTTGCCGAAAAGGCCACCGCGCACCAGAACCAATCACGGCGCTTGCCGGAATACAACGCTTTACGCGAGCGCAGCTGATTGGCTTATTTGCATGTGTGTTCTTTCGTTCGAATACTCGAGGTATTTTGTCAATGTAGTGAAGTTTGGAGCCGAATTGCTCTTTGATTTTGTTCATAGTTACGCTTCCTGACTTTTTATTATTCGTAGGTAGTATGACACTGTACAGACGCAATCACATCAAGCTACTACAATCTGTCAAATTTCTTTAATAGATTTTCAACTTTATCGCTAAAGCATAAGGTTCAAGGTTGATTGGGAAAATTTGTGTCTCTGGTAGCTTGATGTGCTGGCGGCTGTACATTCATAGGAGCGGCACGTCGCCTCCGCTGTTGTAGCGTACCGCTTGTGTATCCACACTAAGGCCACCATGAGCCCAGTGCTGGTTGGTGGAAAAGATTATACTTTGCTGCACGTCAAAACGAAAGTCACTGAAGTAACCCACAAAGCTGCTAAGTGCTTCAGCTTAAGTGGGCCATCCAATAACAAAGAAAAGTAAGTTAATCGTACCTCAATCCAGCTCTGCAGTGTCTCCCCGTACTTTTGCTGAAACACATCAGAGATGTCGCCCAGGTCGATCTCGCTACGGGTGACCATCAGACGGATGAGTTGGCGGTCGTTGGTGCCGAGACCCTTCATCGACTTGTGCAGACGTTCCGCGAAGAATAGTGGCTTGTTGCGCACGCTTTTTACTGAAAGAAGAAAAGAGGAATCAATAACACTGTAGCATATAGCGTCCCGCTTCTTCTTCTTAGCGTATAAATGATTTTATTTTCTGGTTTCCAGGTGTCTGCAGTTATTTTGACCACATTCTGCATAAGTCTATATTGGACAAGATATTTGCCTTTTTGGAGACTTAATATTCGATGAATTCATAGGTCTTCTAGTCTCTTAACTCATTCATTATCAGCGTGATCGTCCGAACTCTGCATACCCTTTTCGGGGAATGAAAGCGTTATGTTACGTGGTATTGTACTTACCAATAGCTCTCAAAGCCTTCTCAAGATCACCAGAGAACTCTGCCTTGATGGCATCATCGATGTCATGTCCCGTCAGGAACCGGTACTCCTCGAAGATAGCCTTCAGTTGTGGGAAGGAGCGAGAGCACAGCACAGCGTTGAACACCGATTCGTCGGTACCGAGGCGCAGCTCACCTGGAAAATATAGAAAGTTATAAATCAATCGGTCTAGTGAAGGTGGAGTCCTGGGTTTAATTTTCCAGGGGTTTTTTTCTCAGTGACTGCTCAGTTTGAATTTCAGTCCAATTTGTGTCTACAAGGGCCTTCTAAAATGACTGGGTAACGAACTGGTGGGTGTACATACTATACACCTGCTTACGCCTTCGCGGAATTGAAGCGTGATGTTTCTGGTCGCGTTACTAGCGAATCTTAACTTTTCTTAGAACATCAATCGGTCAGCGCACTCCAAATGACACATTGCAACTCGAAATATAAATAAACAAGAATTAAATGACGTATCAACGTGCGTCACTGATAGTCATTTCTTTCATTTGTATTACGGTAGATTGACATTTAAGTGCGTCATCCATGATTCATGGGTGATCCAGTTGTTGTCACTTAGCTCACAGAATAAGGAACCTGAAGTGGCAATGGGCCGGCCATATTAGCCGAGAACTGATGACTGTTGGATTAGACGTGTTCTTGAGTGGGTGAGGACCGCGAATCGGCAAACTTAAGATAGGACGCCCTAAGGCTAGGTGGAGCGACGATCTTTGCAGGGTGGCTGGTAGAGATGAGAGTTGCCGAGAATCGAGCTGAATGGCGTGCAATAGGAGAAGCCTAAGTCCAGCAGTGGACTGCTGTCGGCTGATGATGATAATGAGTCATGGGTCGTTGTCAAGTCATGTATGCATTTGCTTGTACTTTTGCTAAGTGCCCCGTTGGTCTCGTGGCCACAAGCGCGACTGCTGATTCCCAGGGTCCTGGGTTCGATTCCCAAGTCGGGCAAAGTGTTTCCATTAGGAATTTCTCAATAGCAGCAGTTTGGAGGTGTCGTAGTAAGCTGTTGGTCCTGCACCTGGTCTCTCCCCGGTCGTGTCGGATTGCCGTCCCATCGGTCAATGAGAGTAAAGGATCAGAGAGTGCACCTGTTTGGGCACACATTTGTGCACTATAATAGCTCCTGCGTACCTGGCTAATCTCCGTTGAGATTGGTCAGCGTGACCAAAATCGGTCGGGAGGATATTATTATTATTTGCTTGTAGATAATACTAAGATCTGTAGTTATTCTTACTAAGATGCCATAGAAAATCACAACACTAGTATGAATCCATCTTTATTTCAAAACAAAAACAAAGGCACTTCATCTGTATATCATTTAACACATTTGGCAAGACTTGTCATTCGGAGGACTTCCCCATAGATTGACGTCAACAGTGACTCATGAATTACATTTATTATGTTAACTAAGTAGATAATCAGAAGCATAATTTAGTCACTAAACAAAATTATACTATGTGAGAAAAATACGGTCAGGGTTTAATTTTTGGTTCATTCTGACGTAGTATTGCGCATCTCTGCGTATAGGCATCATCATCTGCATATAGGCATCGAGTAAGGGATTGTTTTGGCAGTATAAAAATCTATCGGACTACCTACTTAAATGTTCGGATAGCAAGACGCTTCTACAGAATTGCTTATTTGTTTATATTTTTTTACACGGAAATATCAAAGTCAAGGTCAAAGCATTTATTTCAAATAGGCACATCATATTTTGATCAACATACGACCTGACACTGACCTGAAAATTGCAAAAAACGTAAGAAAAATTGAATTTTGCAGTCACCTGAAATCATTTCATCAAAACTATCAAAACGGTGAAGGAAAACGGCATGTCCTACAACCGAAAATTCGAAGACATGTGATATCTGCCAACCCGGGTAAACTATCTGGGCCCGCGTGGTGAATTATATTATATTTTGTGACGCTGACAATTTGTATCTTTTAATTTTCGTTTACT
This sequence comes from Oligia latruncula, assembly GCA_948474745.1. NCBI lineage: Eukaryota > Metazoa > Arthropoda > Insecta > Lepidoptera > Noctuidae > Oligia > Oligia latruncula. Next base: position 15,939,277 of record OX419689.1, on the reverse strand, counting down.
TTAATTGCATTGACATTTTATTTTAATTCCATGACCTTTTTAATTTATATTCGTTAATTTATTTTATTTGTATGCATTGTAACTTTATTCAGAGGCATTTTATTTAGAGAAACTTTATTCTGTGGCAGTAGACATTGTAATATTTTAATTGTATGTAAATATGGGTCTTGCCTGAATTAAATGCTTTTTTTTATAGCTCACTCCCTGTATCAGAGAGGACGCCTGGGTCCCAGAAGAGGGAACATTATAGGCTGATTATGCGCTACGCTAGCTAGGCCCGCTCAATGTCAGTGGCGTGCGACTTAATGTACCTACATACATACGTAACCATGACAAATTGAACGCTCTTGAACTTTGGTTGGTTGTTACATTTCACGAGCGCGCATCAATCATAGTAATTTAAACTTTACGGCTATGAACATAAAAGTCAAATTGGCTATACTTGATTCTATGCGTATGTGATGTTTTCGTTTTATTCAAGATCATGTGAGAGGAGCCGGAGATCGTCAGTTGTTTTATCAAGGACATCAGTAACCGAGGTTCTTGTTTGATTGATAAATAAGTCAAGTACTTAGTTTTGTATGAAATTTTATGGTAAACAACAAAAATGTATAGTTTGTCAACTGTATTTGTATTGATTTCAAATATATTTTTAGAAACAGGTCATAATTTAACCGATAACGAATTTGCAACCACAAAACATTATATCTTCCTGCCAAACATACAACAGTAGGTAAGTATATAATATTATTTACATATAAATACTTAAATAAAATTGAAATGCCTGTTTGTAATGTCAAATCAGCTTTTTACTAAATGCATAATAATATGAAAGTAAGTATACACGGTACATGAATAAAAAAAACAATTTTTAAAATTTTTGTTTGTCGGCTAATCTCCGAAACGGCTCGCCCGATTTTGATGAAATTTGGTATGAACCTTGGGGAAGGACATAGGCTGCTTCTATCGACATACCACGCGGACGAAAGCCAGTTATTTATAAAGTCGCATGTTAATACCTAAACCTATTTACGAACAATTTTAGTACGTAGAAGTAGGCCATCATATGCCTAGCCTTTTCCCAACTATGTTGGGGTCGCGGCTTCTTGTCTAACCGGATGCAGCTGAATACACTGGTATTCAACTGCATCCGGTTAAAATACTGATTTTACATGGAGCGACTGCCTATCTGACCTCCACAACCCAGTTACTGGGTACTTAATACGATACCCCTTCGTAAGACTGGTTGTCAGGCTTTCGGGCTTCACTACCCGTAACGACGGTCAAATATCTACGAATGACACCGGGACCAACGGCTTAACGTGCTTTCCGAGGCACAGAGGGATCTCGGTATGTAAAGATGGTCACCCATCCACAGACCGAACGCGGTAAGCGTAGCTTAACCTGCAACCTAATTGCGTAACACACTATCAATCGGAATCTGAATCATTTTGAAGCAAATTGCTAATCCATTGCTTCATAAGTTCGAAAAATTTGTCTGCTCAAAACGTAAATTAAATAACGCAATGAATGTTGTTGAACTGTCAAAATGAAACCGATTTCGATTCATATAATGTGTTACGCAATTGCCCCGGATCGATCGACCTGTGAGGCTGTTATTATTTAGCCACGGGCCCCATAAGTAGAAGTAGGTAGTTACCTACATCTCGTAAAATTAACACCTTTTAGCGCCTCTGTTTATGTCACAGACATGATTGAGTATGATAAATTAAAAGTAAACAATCACGTTATAATAAATATGATACTGGCGCCGATTCTGTTTTTCACAAACTAAACTAAATTTAAGTTCATGTATCTTTTTCTTTCTATTTCATTAAGAAAAGGACAGAAGATAAATATTAGTTTAGTCCTGTCAAATTAGTCAGCGCCTGACGTAAATTGACGTATTTTTAGTAGCCAACTTTTTGATCTCGTCTAAATTGTCTATGGAGTATCTTAATTTGACAGGACTAAACTAATATTTATCTTCTGTCCTTTTCTTAATGAAATAGAAAGAAAAAGATGCATGAACTTAAATTTAGTTTAGTTTGTGAACAACAGAATCGGCGCCACTATATATTAATTTCTTTTACAGTTTCCTTTAGAATTTGTTTGAAGAAACGAATGAATTAGGAAGTATAACTTTTGACTTTAGAGATTTTATTATTCAGCTGGTTTTGTCGTAGGTAACTCAAATTAGCCAGCACAATTCAATACCTTATCACAACAACTTACGGGTCAATTTCATGAACATAACATGTACATATTTTAAAAATCTATGGCACTTTAGTAAAGATAACATGCATGCTAATTTTTGGCCGTATTTCTAGTAACATAAGGTTCAATATCTTACCAGCTTGGAGCAAGCTCCTGGCGTCTTCCCTGGCCTTATTCTGGTCGACGTGGAAGGTCTCATCTCTATTACCCTGGAAACCACAACAGATAAAAGTTAATAACATGCAAATAATAAAAAAAAATGTTTGTGAAGATATTTGTAACCCAGTCCCTAAATAAACGGTTCAAGGAATTTGTATGATATTTTATCCTGTGCGAAAATAATTACAGCTAGAGTATTAACAATTATTATTATATGGTTAGACACACTAGCAGCTAATTAGCTGACGTGTGTATCAAATAGCTGGAGATATTTAATCTGTCTAGTCGATTCTTGAAGCAGTTCAGTGTGGGTGTCGTCAAAAACTTTCCGGGAGCCTATTCCATATTGTCACAACTCGGTTAGACAAGAATAAATCGGTTAACAGGGTGTGTAAAGATTATCCCACCAAAAACATAATGTTGAAAAAGAAGGCCAAGTTCCTTACTTCATGTAGATGTTTGACCAGCAAAAGAGTTGAAATCGAAACCAACGCCAAGTTTTAAACCATTTCCTTTGCACCGGCCTTATTTTGCAATTCTGATGTAAGTAATTTGTGTTTGAATCTTTTTTTTTAGATATCAATACAATACATTTTTTCCAATTAAACTTTGCGGGTTTTCTATTTATATTATTTTATGGTTTTCTGAAAACCCGCCAAGTTAAGCCCGTCAAGTAGAAGTCCCTAAACGAAGTGCTGCCGACAAACTGTCCTGCAGTTTGGCAGAAGATTTGTGAAATACATATATGTAACTTTTGTTGAAATAAATAAATAAAAAAAATAAAAAAACATTTTGATTAGCTCTAAGTGAGTGAGTCAGTCAGTCAGTGCCACTTTAGCTATTTTGAAAAGTCCATAACTTCGAATCTATTAAAGCTACAGTTATGAAATTTGGTATTCGAACTAACAGCAGTCATGGTATTATGTATGTGAAGTTTGATTCGATTTCGTGTGACAAATAGTTAGATACAGGGTGGTCAAAAGTAGCTCGAAGCGGTTCGGGTAAATAGTGCACGGCGTGCGTGCGGCCTCTTGCTGGACCTTGGCCTGCGCACTGCCGTGCGCTTAGATAATATTTACGGCGATTTATAAATTTCCGCTGATAAAAACTTAATTAAAACCAAAAAGGTCGTGAATATGGGCACCTACATGAATAGTTCCCATAGGATACAGATTATGATAATTTGCCTATGTAAGTAATGGACCACATAAAAAAAACAACATGATGAACCACTTAGATAGATATAGAAGTGACTTTCCTTGAAGTGTCGACGGCATTGACAAATACATTTAAGACAAAAACCGGCCAAGTGCGAGTCAGACTCGCACACGAAGGGTTCCGTACCACAAGGCATAAAACGGCGGAAAAAACGTTTCTTTTATACCCCTTTAAATTTTAACTTTATTTTATTTTTTGTTGTTATAGCGGCAACAGAAATACATCATCTGTGAAAATTTCAACTGTCTAGCTATCACGGTTCATGAGATACAGCCTGTTGACAGACAGACGGACAGTGGAGTCTTAGTAATAGGGTCCCGTTTTTACTCTTTGGGTACGGAACCCTAAAAATAGTTACGCAAAGCCATTTGTATTCTTTGTCAATGTCATATTTAACCGTGAAAACTTAAATCTATTTCATTATTCGATGTTCTATTTAGACTGTCACAAGGATCTTTTGGCGCTCGAGTGACGTTGACATTTGTGAAATGTATTGAAAAAACAAGATGGCGGCGTTAGTTCCAATTTTGGCCACGCGCCTGGAGATCCTAGTAAAGTTATAGTTACATAATCAGCCTATAATGTTCCCACTTCTGGGACACAAGCCTCCTCTCGGTGAGAGGGAGTGGGCTGTAATCCACCACGCGGGCCCAGTGCGGGTTGATAGATGTCAAATGTCTTCGATATTTTTGGTTCTAGTACATGCCGGTTTCCTCACGGTGTTTTCCTTCAAGTTATAGTTAAAACAAACATAATATTTACCACACAGAGTGACGTCATTAGCCGTTTGAAGTTTCCAGATGTGTCACCACGTAGATCGTCTTCCAGGAGATTTCCGTACACTGTGGAGAGAAAATAATCGAATTTAGTAATAATGTCAATAAATATTTACATTCGCAACAGACGTCCGAACAGCAAAAGTAAGTATGTCTGCCGATCTATACCTACTGTAGAAATTTGAACGTAAACGAAGCAAAAGTAGTATGTAAGGATCGTAGCAGGTGGCGTATTTTATGTTTCTGCTTTCTTCTGGAAGAAGGCGTGAGTCCAGAATCACAGATGAATCAATAAATTGACTCAGTCGCGGTTGGTGCAAAAATAATCCCTACCCACGTAACTTTGTGTAATAAAATCCCTAGTATTGGAGCATTGCCAAAAAGCCTCCACGGGCGACTATACTTTATATAAAGTAAGTTCAGCACACCCAGGAAACAATGTTACTTAGCAGGTAGGATTATTGTTATTCCTGTCATTGTCGCACAACTGTCAAAGTACAAGTGCAAGATAGAGACGGCAACATGTTTGAGTCACAGAACGAGCTAAATAACGTACTTTATAGATCTCGTAAGACAAGACCCGTTGTCAACCTTGCTGGCTGGCTAATGTTTTTAACACTAAAAGAGATTTTGTCGTATATGTAGTCCTATCCACACAAACGTAGGAAAGAAGCAGAAAACAGAAAGGTCAATAGTTTTATTCAACCTTCAGCAATGAACGAAAAAAGCTTGTTTAACATAATTCAATTCAAAATCTTTAATTCGAGCGAAGACTCATATGGGGTTAGTAACATTGTTCTTATGACTAAGTGTTAGTATACAACACGATACGATGGCACATGTAACTGACAGCAGTGAATTATATACGGACAGTGCATTCTGTCAGCAATCATTTACAGAACCCTGTTGGGGCTGGCCATGACTCGAGCCACCATCGATGCTGCGCGTTTGCGCATTATTGTGTAAAAAACAGTCCACACATACGTACAGTCTAATCTAGTCTGATTAATGATTAACAATGAATGAGTAACATTTTTGTTTATCTTATTCCCGGACAACGTCACGTCACTATTTGGAGGTTTGCCCATCCTGTCACAATACGGGGAATATTAAATATGTTCTACAAAGAATCTTGGGCTTTCCCGTCATGGGATTTATCGTCTCACTGTTTTGCCAGTAGATAGTTATGCTTTCTATAGATACTGCGAACTTTTCTGTGGTGTCCCTGAGCTGGCTTTTACGCAAACTTGCAGAGTAGGTGAGAGGGGAACCTACTGATTATTTAATAATCGTTTCGTCATTTGTTTCTAGTTGGTATCTTTTATTCCAATAAACAAGTATACATTGGACTTCATACTATCGATGACGAATCGAAGACATTTGATTTTCGCCATTTTGGCGCTGATTGCAATCCTACATCATCACTCATCAGACACGTACCAAAACAAAATGACGGCTTTAGCAATAATGTGTCAATTTTAGTTCCCGAGACGCTCGAGGGGGCGCTTTGAATCGGCAAAAAAGCAACTGTCGATTCGTATAGTAGGTATATTTAGTCCAGCGTACTCGTACAATATAGGTCAGTGGTTCTAATACACAAGAATTCGTTTTGAATACATTAGCCTCCCACCCCATTCGGTAATAACAGGGCAAAAAACCAATCCTCATTTGTTTTAATATGATTGGTAGTGACGTGAAACTCGCAAGCCAAGGCAAATTTTGACAGTCCATTAAACAAGACAAAACTGTTGAATCATATTATTCATGGCTCCAAAAAAGCCTCGATCTTCTCTGACGTCATAGTGACTTAACATCGATATTTGGCTGCGATCCAAATATTGTTCCGGCTTGTAATTTTGCGGAACTGTGTGAGCCTACCTACCTACTTATAGATGGGGCAAACATTGTAGTTTGTACTATAAATATAACCTTGAGAAACCTATGTCTACTGATGTAACTATAACCACCACAAGGTAAGTTAGAAAGAGAAAGATATAGACAGTCATTTTGTTCGTAATATACAATTATCTACAAGGACTATTATGAGAGCAAAACAACGTTATTCAACTGTTTATTTTATCTGAACGGTTGCTCTGAACCTCTATGACAGAGTAGATTTTATATCAGTAGACTCAATAATACAGCTGATTTGGAACTGTGCCCAGCACTGAAACCGTTATTCTACAAAAAAATAACGGACCCGAATTATCTTCGTTACATGAATAACAGTGTGAATGTCTTATAAAGGACATTTAAAAACGTAGTCCACTGAAAGAAATAAGCAGTAGGTAAATGAAAAAACATTAATCCGAACTGCTTTAAACAGTTAATTATGAGCCTAACGTTCAAAACAGTATTTTTTACTGATCCGAAAACAGTTAAAGCTTGAGGCAAAATGTTACCGTCATGACAGTAAACTTTAACGTTTTAAGTAGCTAAAAGGTCACAAAATTAACTGTTTTATTCATTTTGGTGATATCGTTCAAACCATAACAATTTATTCACATTACAGTAATGGTTTTCGTTTTTTTTTTCAGTAAATAGTATGTTCAAACATTAAGAGTTACTGTTTTGTGTTACTGTTTTGTCTTTTAGTGTTTTACAAACATTTCTTCTTCTATACTAATTATAAAGCTAAAGAGTTTGTTTGTTTGAACTCGATAATCTCTGGAACTGCCGGTCAGATTTGAAAAAATCTTTTTGCATTTGATAGCCCAATTCTTGAGGAAGGCTATAGGTTATTTAATATCACGCCATGACCCACCCTTAGGAGCCGAGCAAAAAGAAAAAAAGTCAGAATGAAATTCTAAAAAGAAAAAAAAAAAGAACGCTAAGCGAATACGAAGTGTTGCGACGGGGTGGGGGTACAAGAAATTTCACGCGGACGAAGTCGCGGGCAGAAGCTAGTAATGTATTGATCGCTTTAATGTGCTGTAGTAAGAAATTACTTTTTTCAGTGTGGTATATTAAAAAAGTATATTATATACATACGGGGTGTATGTATATAATATACTTACCTACTTACCAATAAACGTTTTATATCAGATGAATAGTTACACACCGATTTCTCTCTTTCAGTCGTCAGTAATGACTTTCGAAAGAAGAATACAAAGCGTTGTGTAACTATACATGTAGACGCTATACAATTTACACTATATCGATAGCTGACAACTATGCAAACGGAAAATATAATATAATAGGACCAAACCCCTTAAAACTTTAAATCCCTTTGAAATAAGTATTTTGAATTATTTATCTCGGAGATGATTTCTGGCAAGTACAGTCGAGTCATACTGACTATCATAGTAAAGTACAATTGCTCTGAATCGGAACAGTTAGAACGGTGTTATTTTAGGCGCGTTCAAAGGAAACCGCTCATTACATACAACATCACACGTCCAAGGACTCGTGTGCTAAGAAACTTCAAGTTTTATACCAATTTACGCAATTCCATACCATTCGTGGAGCGTTGGATGAGATTGGTTGTATCCTCTGTTTGATTATAAAAATAGGTTTCTTGTGAATTGGCTGTTATTAAAATGTACTGCCGAGCGATTCTGTAAAAACCTCACCGTGAGAACAAAGGTGAAGTGAGCTGTCAACAGTGATGACAGCTCACTTCACCTGGGGGCTTACCATCACCTCTTAAAGCAGGGCAGAAGTTGAACTGCACTACTTTTTTGTACTAAGACGTCATACAAAAAAGTAGTGCAGTTCAACTTCTGCCCTGCTTTGAATGCTTTGATAAGCCCCCTGAGCTTGCACGGTGAGATTTTTTTTTCACAGTTCAATTATAAATTAGAATAGATTCGCTGGTATTTGCTGTTTTACTGTGTGTGTATTATAAGCGTGCAATGCATCGTTTTATTGGTCACAGCATGATAAGTGGGTAGAGACCGGGTTTTATGTAAATGCATGTTTGCAAAATTCACTTACTTTTTGGCTTGGCTTACATTTGGCTCTTTTTGGCAATTTTGTACCATATTATTCCGAGCATTTATGATGCATATTTCGACTAGTTGCATATAATCTGGTCTCTAAAGATAAGTTTCTATTTCCATTCGAATTTCTCATATATTCTACTTTGCACGTTATCTTTAGGAGTATCGAACCGAAGCTGTTAACAAAGCCAGTATACCTACATGTCACATTATTATTAAAACCAGAACCAATAAACTGAACTCATAAGGCTAGGTTTCGATCGACGCAACAACCGAACAAACGTTACTTTCAATCACTGTTTACATGATCGAGCGAGAGATGCAAGGTTTTACGCGACCATAGATAAGAAAATGTCCGCAGTCTGAACCTAGCCTAGTTGTAGTAACTTACGGTAACTGTTCATGTTATTCAATTAAATGAAGATAAATCTACCTACTTATACATTTATACATACTTACTTTTATTTATTTGTATGTACAAATAAATACAATTGAAGTGTGTCAAAATAACAGCTTTTTACTAAATGCATATGAAAGTAGGTATATGCGGTAGGTAGCTATTTATAACAAAAATTTTTTTTTTAACATTTTTGTCTGTCTTTCTGTTTGTTATGTCCTAATCTTCGAAACGGCTGGACCGATTTTGACAGGAATTTCACTGGCAGTTATCTGATGTTAAAAATATTTTTTTCATTTTTTATTGCTGAATGGGCCTGCTCTTGTCCTCGATCACGCCTGATGGAAAGTGATGGATCAGCGGGGTAATTTCATTTTGACAGTTCAACAATATTCATTGCGTTATACGTTGTTGAGCAGTCACATTTTTCGAACATATGAGGCAATGGTTTAGCAATATCCTTTAAAATGATTCAGATTGAGATTGATAGTGTGTTACGCAATTAGGGTGCTGGTCTGTGATGGAGCGAGCGTGCCCAGAGGATGCCTGTTCACTCCTGCTTTGAAGACAGACGGGTTAAATGTGGAGAACACAGATGCTGGCTGAGGTTTCCCCATATTTTAGAAAAATAATTAGTTAAAAAACGCATTATTGTGTTTGACATCCACGCGAACGTAGTCGCGGACACAGGTAGTTCACAGTAATTATCAATGAAGTACGAGTAGCCACATTGAGTGCAAGTTATTTATATCAATAGTTACTTACTCGCTCAGAATGCGCTTGTAGGTTCTTAGGTACTTGGAAATAACAAGCAGTAGAAGTGACTCGTATAAAGAATTATTTGTTCAGTGTCACATACAAAGAGGCCCTTTTCCTCGACATAAAATGTCTTAGATTAATTACAAGGTTACGTAAACTCTATGGGTGCGTTCAGAGTTGCGCTGTAATCGATTTGAGCGTGCTTATACCCGTTCCGAATTTGCGTGAGCGCGATAACGTTGTCCGAATCGTCATAGCTGACGTCATGACATGCGCCATCTTGCGATAACGCCGACCATGCCCTAAAATAATATCACCGTGAGCGCTGTCAAAAATGACAGTTGTGCTGTTTTGCTTTGAGTCGCATCATAATTATATCTTTAAAACTAACGTGGCATTTTCGAAATTGTGCTTCTGGCTACAGTCGCCACCTAACCGTATAAGGGCTGATTTTTCTATCGCCAAATAACTTTTATTCAAAGAATTAAATTGACGTTTCAAAATAAAATTATTTCTCGAATAAACTTATCAGACGATTGAAAAATCAGCCGTTTGACGGCGAGGCGAAAGGCGATACGGTGACGATCTCTTTCCGAGTTGATATGTGTGCCTTTATCTCGATAGGTACATTCCCGTGGGATAATTTCCGACCACAACGCGGACGAAGCCGCGGGCAAAAGCTAGTAACAACATGTAACAATACTCACTAGCAGTGTAAGTCTGTTTGATGACGTTGATCTCATGGTTGGACATGGTGCACATGACCTCAATGAGGACATCCTCATCAGTACCGATGCCAGCGATGGCATCATGGAGTTCCTTGCTGTAAAACTGTGGTAGAGGAGTCATGAGGGCCACCAGGAGATCTTCAAACTTGCCAGTGGTCTCACTCTTCAAGTCTGCCACGAGGTCCTGTTAAAAGAAAATGATATTCTTGTGATACTGCTTCGGCGGTCGCATGTGGTGTTATGCTTTAGCGATAAAATTGAAAATCTATTAAAGAAATTTGACAGATTGTAGTAGCTTGATGTGCTGGCGTCTGTACATAGGAGTTCTTTCCAGGAACAGCGAATATGGTTACATACGAATTTCTAAGAAAAACGATCAATACCTACATTGAACTACAGACTGCTCTGTAGTGCTCTTCTTAAGCCTCGGGATACACCAATCGAACGAATCTGTTCAGGACTACGTCAAAATACAGCGAGTTTTGATTGGCTAACAGTGCGTAAGGAGGCGTCACGACACGACACGACACAGTAGTATGAATCCAGCTTTAATAATAATCTTAGATAATTTACATTCCATCACCACTTAATCAGCTATCTACTTCAGTGCAATGTATTTTTTTTTAATTTTAATTGACCATTAGTAACAAAAAGGTCCTAATAAATTTTTGGTTGCAATTGAATTTGAACTTTCTTAACTTAAGGACATTCAGTTTGTTGTTCCATAACTTCAGAATTATCTCAAATTCCTAATTCAAATAATTATAGGTAGTACAATCGTTTCTGTGTCGAAAGCTGACCCAAATCTTGGTTAGCTGTCTCTTTTATACTGATGTTTACATGGGTGTTTCTAACTAACGTGAATTTGGATCGATAAGTATGGCGACGTCGTATCTCGAATACTACCTAATCCCAACGCGCGATTTCCTCAAACACTTGTTTTTCTCAATAAATGATACAATCATTGCTTAGTTTTACAAAAACATAATACCTATGCTATGTTACCCTTTCAAAATTTAATTTATTAGTCGATTCGCATTTTACTCGCCCGAATCTGTCGAATCGTCACTTTTAAATACCTAATATTGTTTTTTCTATAGGCTACTCGCACGAATAGGCACATTTTGAATTTTATGCAATAAAGTATAGAAAAAATAACAAGTGCGAGTCGGACTCGCACACGAAGGGTTCCGTACCACAAGGCAAAAACGCCGAAAAAAACACGTTTGTTGTATGGGAGCCCCCCTTAATTTTTTTTTATTTTGTTTTAGTATTTGTTGTTATAGCGGCAACAGAAATACATCATCTGTGAAAATTTCAACTGTCTAGCTACTGCGGTTCTTGAGATACAGCCTGGTGACAGACAGACGGACGGACGGACGGACAGCGAAGTCTTAGTAATAGGGTTCCGTTTTTCCCTTTGGGTACGGAACCCTAAAAAGGACACCAGCGCACAGTGATAGAGTTAAATATTTATAAAACGTGCACATTTTATTTAACAAATGACCTACTATTTATACTTAATTAACTTCATTGCATAAAATTCAAAATGTCAAGCTACCCGAAACATCAAGCTACGCGAAACTGTAAAATTTTCCCAATCAACTTTGAACCTTATGCTTTAGCGATAAAGTTGAAAATCTATTAAAGAAATTTGACAGATTGTAGTAGCTTGATGTGCTGGCGTCTGTACCATAGATATAGATACACCTAGATAACGCAAGAGCAACTACTTCGCGTGCCAAAAATCGCACCAGCTTACGATAAAAATCATAAGCCGCCACTTTCGCGCTCAGTCCTGTGTACTGCTGGCTGGGTAAGCGTGAGCGAGAGCGCGAGCTTTTGACGTCATAGTAGGTAGTCAAAAAATGGCACGCTTGGTTTTCATACAGTTCGTGATACTTGCGTTATCTAGGTCTATCTATATCTGTGGTCTGTACCAATCACATCATCATCAAATTAATTGATAAGCATAGCTGATCGAAGGTCAATGACCGCAAACATACCTACTGAATGATAACCATATTATTATTTCCTTTATTAATTAAATATAAACATTTAAGTAATAAATTTTATCTAATAATCAAATCTATCAATAGCCTAATACCTATTATTAGAAGTAAGTATCTGGAATGGCAATAGTTGATCATCATGGTTCATAGGAGAAAAGGTCATAGTTTTAACTTAAGTCAAATGCGGGGTAGCCATTTACTTGGCCTATAAACACAATACGGAACTTCAGAGAAAAAAGTTTTGCGTGTTTCCATATTAAACCACAATGTTCTAGTTGGAATAGCACATATCGCGTTTACTAGGCCATGAATGCATAATTATACATATAACAAGGCCATTGTTACATTTGTTACAACACAGTGAATAAATGCAAAATACAATAGCACCAGAAGTCTTGAATTTCATGCTTCACGCTTCCTAGCGAATCCTGGGTAAGCATTGTTACTTTCGAAAAAGGGTTTTGTTTGATTACTGTCACATTTTTCTCCTAAAATTGAATTCACCACTTCCTAGTGCTTTCGCTGGGAAGAAGTGGCGCAACAGACTCCCCAGCAGCACGGCTGTCTGTTCAGTTAGAAAATACTTCATCATAATCAGCCTATAATGTTCCCACTGTTGGGACACGGGCCTCCTCTCAGTGAGAGTAAGTGGGCCGTAATCCACCACGCGGGCCCAGTGCGGGTTGGTGAATGTCATGTCTTCGAATTTTTGGTTCTAGGACATGCCGGTTTCCTCACGATGTTTTCCTTCACCGTTTTGAGAGCTGTGGTGATGAAATAATTTACACAAAGTAAAGCGCCTGTCTGGGTTCGAACGTACGACCTACTACTCGTAAGTCGTGTCCGTTACCACTGGGCCGCCACTGCTCAAGAAAGTACTTGATTGTATACTTAAGTATGCAAAGTAATTAAACAAGACATTAAACTAAACACACATAAACACAGAACATAAAATTAAATTATTTGTCTTACGTCAGCTAGCCACCCCAATATACCAACAAATACAATAAATACTAAGTATACGTACTCAAGCAAAAAAATCCATACTAATATTATAAATGCGAAAGTGTGTCTGTATGTCTGCCTGTATGTTACCTCTTCACGCTTAAACCGCTGAACCGATTTAGATGAAATTTGGTATAGAGATAGTTTGAGTCCCGGGAAAGGACACAGGATAGTTTTTATCCCGACATTCCTACGGGATCGACGGGTGAAACCGCGGGGCGCTGCTAGTAATAAATAAAAATGTAATCAAAAACTTACTACCCAATTAAAAACCTCCAGGCTTAAGTCTTGAGCTATGAGGTTTTAGATTAAAAGTGGGTTTATTTTTAATCATCTATCCTTCACTCATCCCCAGAAAGAGAATAAACTTAAATCTGTACTTACTGTTTATTAGAATTTCCTTTATGAATAACCCAATTACAATTTGATTGACCATGGGATCTTACCCAGGAACGCAGTATAATATTATCTGTGCCCAGGAAGAAACAGCGATCTAATGCCAATTTTCTTCAAAGAAGTTATAATGTTTTGCTAAGGAATCTGTTTGAACTTTGCAATCTAAGTCAGACAGTCAGTCAGTGGTAGTATTTTGGATTTGTCTGGAATGCAAGTGCAGTGTAGGTACCCAACTTGCATAATCAGGAAAACATCTTTCATCGTAAGGTCTATTCAAAGGAGATCGTTCATTTTGGGCTAAATTATGAAAGTGCCGGCAAAAAAGAAAATTTATATTCCGTTAGAATATGTTACTCTCTTCACTTTCCACTAATGGACGAAATCTATAGAGTAATACCCTGCGCTGTTATAGAAGTTTTAAAAATACTGTTTTCAGTAGGTATGTTTTATTTCACACATTGAAGCACACTGGACGAGACACAATACTTAGAAGTTTTATTGTTATTAGATACGTCGAGGGGCGTTGTTTGGGGACAAAGTGTTGAAAGAGTAATTTAATTATAGTAATAGCTTTTTATGACAGTAAAAATTACTTAGTTATATTTTTTTTACATTGGCTCTGTATCAAGGGTTATTCTTCACATAGGTAGTTACCTATTAGTTTTTTTTATTTTTAACAGTACCTACTTACCTATGAACTGATTTAAATAGGTGAGTGGGTCTAGGTTTCCAAAAGTAAAAGTTTCCCAGCAATAATTTTAGCTCAATTTTACTAACTATAACGTATCGAAAGCGTAGAAACGGATATTTATGATGGGTCTTATGAAATTGTATATTGAAAAATACTTAAAGACTCTTTAAAGATGACAAGAAAAACTGCTCCAAGCTATTGTCATCTGTTTCAGGCCGGTGCGGCAAAAAATAACAACGTATTAATTACAAGATTTTAAAAATAATATTCCAATAATTTGGCTGTTTCAATCATTATACTAGCTAAATACCTAATGGCGCCGATTCTGTTGTTCACAAACTAAACTAAATTTAAGTTCAGGCATCTGTTTCTTTCTATTTCAATAAGAAAAGGACAGAAGATAAATATTAGTTTAGTCCTGTCAAATTAGTCAGCGCCTGACGTAAATTGACGTATTTTTAGTAGCCAATTTTTTAATCTCGTCTAAATTGTCTATGGAGTATCATAATTTGACAGGACTAAACTAATATTTATCTTCTGTCCTTTTCTTAATGAAATAGAAAGAAAAAGATACATGAACTTAAAAGTTTAGTTTGTGAACAACAGAATCGGCGCCAGTATCTTCATAATCTAAAAGGATAACCTCAAAAAGTTTATATTCCAAAAATAAATCATTTTTTATTTTTCCTCCAAGTAACAAGGATCAAGAACAGATACAAATTCAATTTGATTAATTTATATACAAAATTGATAGCGACATGCTACTCGTAATAGGTTAATGGGCAGAGCCTTTTAGTTAATTGGAGAACGATTAAACCCCAAGGACATTTTAAATATGCTTTTAAAAACTTCGATAGGTACGTCTGATCTGTGGCTACAGCGCAGCGCCTTTATATCGTAGCCATAAAGGCGGTTTTACTAATGCAAGTTATACAACTGATATGCGTTTAACTGTACTAAGTATTTAAGGTGCCACTAGTCGATATTTTTTCCATACAAATATCGGGAGAGTATTACTCCACTGTTTGACATTGAGCATCCAAAGTTAAACATGATATCGTTTTGACTTTTTTTTTTCTGTAAACAGAATAGTAAAATAAAAAGCCATTAAGAAGTTATGAACCAACAAAAATTAGTTTTTGACGTGACAACGTCTTAAATTAGGTTGCGGCTGGGAGTCACTTATGAAAAAGTGTAACGCTCGGTAACGTTACGATGAGTCACCGAACGAGAGAGAGGCCCGCCGAATGCCTTGCGTCTCTCTCCCACTCAACTATTCTACCGAGAAAAAGACGTTGTCACGTAAAATCTTCGCCCGTAAAACCGACTTTACAGGCAACCATTTTTCTTGTTATTTTTAACGTAACTTTGGGTGTGAATATGTAATAAAAGAACTGTAAAATCTTCAAAACCAAGTCCGCAACGACAAAGCTCTGTTATCGAAGAGTTCAATAAACTTTATTTGTAATTGGTTTATGCAGTGGTTTTTTCATAAAACTGGATTTTCCGAAGCACTTTTAGAATTTTTTCACGCGCCTATCAGTTCGGAACGGTGTTTCTGTGCGTGAGAACTAGACATTGTTCGTGTAGCGTCTAGTAGTAGCGTCGCGTAGCGTTCGACTAGCGTCTAACTGCTCATCACTGATACTATCTCTGTCGGACAAGAAGCCAGGTGAGACAGCCTGCTTTTTGGCCATGACCACCACTGAGTTCGAGCTCGAGACTAGTTTACTCTTAAGCTATAGTCTTTTTATCTCACGAAGCGGCGAGCGCTTTACTTGTAGTTACGATACTTTATCGGAGACAATCGGCACATTACCATAGAATGTAGAAACTAAGTGAAGACAATTTTATCTCACTCTTAACAATAGTTTCGAACTCCTGAACTTCAAGCTAATTTGAGAATCAGACAGACGGTATGTTATTATTATGAAAGCACTGAAAAGAGTCTAGACGACACGCCGTAGACCTTGAAATAAACCGGCTTATATGCATAATCCAAATAAAAATAATTGTATCTTTCTTCAACAGAACATCACGCCTGTATTGTACAGTAAACCTATATTTCCCCAAAGGGCTTTGAAGACCAGTGGCATACCTACCGGCCCGCCATTTTGATTTTTTTTCAAAATGGCGTGACAATAGGTTATGCCAGGCTCCATATAGAAATCTTCATTCCCCTTTAAATAAGTTATGTTAAGGGAGAAGGGCCAGGGTAGCCCGCGAAGTTCAAATTTTCATACGTTCTTTGGAATTTGTAGGTCAGTATCAGGTCAAATATGTTTCGCGACCGTAACAAATATGGCTGGCTTTACAGAATAATAATCATTAGATCCAGCAATGCCTTGAGTTAGAATTGGCCTCAATCTCATGATTTCATGAAATAGTCATTCAATAGGGTAATATGAACTTAAGATATATTAATGATTTTTATTTTTTATTTGTTAGGGTAGCGAATCATATTTAGATCAACACTAGCTTCAGCCCGCGGCTTCGCCCGCGATGTATGTCGATAAAAACTATCCTATGTCCTTCCCCGGGTGGCAATCTATCTCTCTACCAAATTTTATCGAAATCCGTTCAGTGGTTTAGGCGTGAAACGGTAACATACAGACAGACAGACAGAGTTACTTTCGAATTTATAATATTAGTATAGATACAACCTGATACTAACCTGCAAATTGCAGAAAACGAAATTTGAATTTCGCGGGCTACCCTGAGGCCCTTGACACAGGGGTGACGCGAACGATATATATCCCAAGTATATTCTTTATGAAGCAAGCACACAAAGACCCGATGCGGCGGTACTCAAGGATATCCTCCAAACAGACTAGCAACGCGACACAACGGACGTTGAATCGCGTCTGGGTAATGGATTCTTAAAAGGGGACGAGCCTATCGCCATTTATTGTTCAAACATTTATTTGAATTATACCATTTGAATTAGACCAACTCTTTGACAATTCAAATGTGCCTGTAGCACATTTGAATTGTCAAAGAGTTGGTCAGTTAGAAAGTTGAAGCTAGTTGCCCGTTCCAAAACGTACATCCCTATGGGGAAGAACGGGCGAGAGACTCCAAGGACACTTTTTTAAATCAAGATATTACAAAATTGTCGAAGCATCATTCTTGTTGCTTCTATATGTGAGAACTATGTAAAAAAAATAAATAAAACAATTCAAAATATAAGATTTAAGATAAGCCCTGACAGTTAACGAGATGACCAGTGTCAACTGAAGGCGTTCACGTACATGACGCGTGGATCAGCAATTCAGCATCATCCAGTTTAACCATTTTGAAGGGAACTGTATGATCCAACACACGCGCCATTAGCGAGACATTTGAGAGAGCATGACTTACTCTCAAGTCAAACACACACATTTGTTCTTCAACATACCTTTCCATATAAAGTCTTGAACTCAAAGGCGATGCGCATACGCTGTTCATTGGTGCGTCTCGTCAGGACATGGATGATAGCTTTCTCGTCTGTTCCGAAGCCTTTCATGGCCTTGCGAAGGATGGCGGCGTCATCCCGAGGGTCGAAGGGATTCGCCGGCACAACAGTAGGTTTCGTCTGCAAAAGGACGCGGGAATTAATACTAAGTTGGTACATGAAAATAGAAAAATAAATTAGTTATAGATATTTTTGTTAGTTTTGCAGTTCGATGAGTTGTGGAATTCGTGTTAGTTGGTTAGAATTTTTTCTTATGAGGTGAAAATCGCATCCATTCAACCTGAAATGTACTCGTAACTTTAGTTTTTATTTGTGAGAGTGCAAGTGAACACAATTTGACAGGATACCGATCAAGCACATTGAACTGTGATTGTGGTTACACACAGATAAAACAAAGCACATCTTGCTGTGAAAACCGAAACCATATTCTGCGAAATTTTAGTTGGAGAATCACCATTATCATATGCCTAGGCAACGTAACCCCAAGATAAAATACGATCGAAGTAACTTGGCGGGCCTGAAAATAGGCACCAAGAACTTTCGCGCATGTTCTCTCACTCGCACTCGCCTCATGTCACCATTTGGTTCCTACAACAATCTTACTGCGCAGCCTTCTGCGCAAAGTTCAGGCCCGCCATATTACGTCGGTCGTATTGTACATTGCATTACCCATTTTGTCGTGGAATGGAAGGCGTGATTGTATGCTTGTGCTTATTCAGCACGCAGAGATTTGCAAAACAATGATCAAAAATTACATGCAAAGTGTGTGATCTATGACGCTCACAATGGGGAAAATTAAAAAAAAATGTGTTTTTCTATTTTGTGTAACTTGTTAAGTTAGGGATTTAACATTTTGGTATATGTTTTTTGACTCTGGTATAGTATCATGTAAAAGGAATACACGATTCAATGAATTTTTCTCGATACAAAAAAATTGCAAAGTTATATCAATTTTTATACTTTTTTCCACATCACGGCGTAATGTTAAGAGTTATTCAATGGAATTTACTTTAAAACATAGAGAATTATCATATCAAAGTTTACTTAAAGTAGTTTTAAATTTATTTATTTTGTTAAAAAAGGAGTAAATTCGTTTTGGCACATACGTCGTTTTATTCAGAGCGCACACACACTATAGCCATCACTCTTCTTTTGCGTTTCAAAAGTAATTGCATCACTTTCGCTCGCTTTGCTTGTTTGCTTGCTTTTTGCTTTTCGCTTGGTTTTCGAAGATTTTAGATTATCGAGGTAACCAAAATGTAAGTCAATTTACAAGTTTATAATTATTCAATGAAAGTCAATTTTCTATTGTAAGTATTGTAACTGAAGTATTATGATAAGAACGGAGTCAGTTCTTATCATAATACTTCAGTCCAGAATCAATCCTCTGAAAGACTGTTGAGAACGTATGATTCATCACGTGTGATTCATAATTAAAGTTAAATTCATAATAGGCTTTGGCTGAGTTGTCCGTGGGTTAACTTGTATGAAGGTACCTAATAGGTCAGTTACAAGGATAAACGTTGAGCAATTTTATTAGGTTAACTAATAAAGTAATGGTATAGCACTCGAGTCTAATTAAGTTTTACAAAATGACCTAGTACTGGCCTTAGGCATATTGATCCAACTCCAGACTATCATAATTATCCCTAATATGCGTAACCATGTATCTGCAATTTAACCTGTTAACTCTAGTATGCATGCACGATTGTCTTTCAAGTGCATGACACAATTGAGACGAATTCGTCATTGAATTGAAACACATAAAAGAAAATAAATACCGTATAACGAAACGATTTAAATCCTCTCCGTATACCAATTGAAGCTCTATACGCACTGCGCATACTTGAATTCGATGTTACAGAGGACATATTAATTAATCGATACTTTTTTCGGACCAGCAGAAATGTTAATCACATCACTATTTAACACCATTACACAAGTGGATTATTGATTTGGTTTAGAGGTGAGACCAAAGGTGTATTTCGAGATATCCACATCCATTGTAGTGGGGACCAATGCCAAGACTGAATGGTTGGTGGGTTTGATAAATGTACTGAGAGACGAAGTGAGCATAACAATGTAATTGCAGCAAACTGTTCCTTGAATAGAGTTACAGTACGAGTAGGTACGTCGCCAGCCAGTGCTCAATAATGTTCGTCACGAATTTAAACTGGTTGTTTTTTTTTTAATATAAATTGTTAGATCTACGACATGCTTACCATTGATTTCAATCATAATATTGGTACTTCATTCTAGAAAAAATGGTCAAACAAATTCCGAATTTAAACCCTAACCTACGTAAATGCTCAATAGGAAATATGTTGTCCGTTTCCATAAGCCTCTATGACGGTTATTCGCTAACGCTCTTCTTGACGGTTAACGCGTTGATTTGAATGCGTGTTTCATAGCTTAGCAGGGGGACATTGTCAATTGTGCGTTTACAGCTAACATGGATTTGTTTAAATTCATAGGCTAGCTATGTTAATCATAATATGTATGTTGTATTACATGTGTATGACTGTGTTGTGTTCCCTAGTAACGTTTGGATATAACATTGTGATTATGTTATGTTAAGTCGCGTCGTTAGTTTAGTGGTCGCAAGAGCTACTGCTAAGCTTGAAGTCTTGAGTTCGAATTCTAAGTAGGGCAAAGTGGGTTTTTTCCATCTGGAATTTCTCAATAGCAGCCCGGAGTCTGGATTCGTGGCTGGCTGATGGTAATAGCTCGCCCCCTATTACGTGGGACTTAAACATAATTCTGGCGAAATGTGGGTGTACTATAGGTACACCTCTGCCCGACCCTTTGGGGACATAAGTAAGGCGTTATGTTGTGATATTTTACGTAATTTTTGTCTTTTAATCCTTTATTACAACAGCATAAATATTTAATTCTTAACTTTGAAAAAACATAAAATTGGTCATTAGGTAGGTTGCAATACAATTTTTTTGTTATCATTGTCCCAAATTTTGCCGTTGTCCCCGTTACGGGGACAACGGGACGTACTTATAAAATTTCCTTACCGTTGTCCCCCTTATGGGCAACGGCGACAACGGACAGTTAAGATTTCACGTATCGTGGTCCACTTTAAATTTTTACTTCTTTTTTAAACGTCACGTCAATTATATTTTTTTTAAACTAGATGAGGTCGGCGTTTCCTAATTGACTATTCTGAGAAGAAAGGCCGAAACAAACTCAGAGGTCACAGTCTATTTTAAGTCCAGACAAAATCTTAGTCAGATCGATCAATGATGGTTGGTCAATATGTTTTAGGACTGATTTTTCCAATGCCAGATAATTTTATATGAGCAATAGTTTTGCATGTTTGACAGTTTTTCCATACAAAATCTGTCAGAGGTCAATTTTATTCTATCTACGAATAAAAATTATCTGGCAGTTGAAAAATCAGCCCTAAGTAAATAAATTCAATCAAAACTAAGCATTTAATATTATCACGCACAATGGTCCATTGAAGGACTAAGTGCGGAAACCAAACCCATAACAATAGAAGCATATAATAAGTAGGTACATGATACATATTAAGCATCATTTAATTTAGCTCATTCTTTTTTCACCTCACTACAGTGCAGCTGTCAAAAGAATGCGTTCCTCACATCTGTCAGTGCGGCAATTCTAGTAACCCATAAAGACCAAATTCACAAAATACATACTTTGTTTGTATGAAACTGACGGCTGTCATGAATGCATTCTCTTGTCGACCAGACTGTACCTTTTTTTTGACAGATTTAGGATCCTTCGAACTGTCTAGTTATCGAATATGATGATTATTTTGTTCTACCAATAAATTAAATTGTGTATAAGTACTGTGAGAAGATGTAGCAGAGTTTAACACGTTGACTGCCAGACAACAGACACAATAGAAAATCTATTGTTGACGGACGCCATGTGACTGCCGTGGCTGTCAACAAGTTAAAACTAAAAGTGATCGAGCCTTTTACTAAAGCAACATAACAACGCATGCAAACTACAAAACAGTCATGCAAATAACTGACATTGTTTTGCTTATCACAATAATAGCTCTTATATTAGTACAAATATAACACAAATGAAGTTGAATAAATAACCTGACAACTTCTAAAATACATACATACTTAATATTAAGAATAAAATATGTATTAAAATATTTTTTTTATGGAGTGTAAGTGGCCAGGTTAGAAAAGCTGTTCAACATACCTTTGGCTGTTCAGGCACTGAAGATGAATTTTGGTAAGCTGTTTGACTGTGTGCATAAGACTCTCTATGATGCTCCTGGTGTTGGTTAGTTTGAGGGTAACCTGGACTAGATTGTGGGTAACCAGGCTGGGCTGGGGCACCTTGCCCTGGGTACCCACATTGAGCAGGCTGGGCTGGGGCACCTTGCCCTGGGTACCCACATTGAGCAGGTTGGGGGTAACCCGTTTGAGCTTGTTGCTGGTAACCCTGGGGTGGGTACCCTTGAGCATAATTTGGCTGAGGAAAACCCTGATTTGGTTGTTGGTTTGGATATCCAGAGCCTGGTTGAGGATAACCCTGCGGTGGTGCTGGGTAACCCATGGCTGGGAATCCCGGCATTGGCATTGGGTTTCCAAAGGACTGTGGGGCAGCGTTGTTGAATCCAACGTTATGATAGAATTGTTGTTGTTGCGGGGTTCCTGCTTGACCCTTGAAGAAAATGAAAATGAATATCAATTCATTGTCTACCTGGCACTTTGATTGTATTGTATTCAAAAACAAAATTAGGTGTTATTCCCACTAACTACTTACATAGTGTTACATACTCACAGATTACTATATGTTATTAATACTATACTATGCCTATCAATCAAATAAAATTATTTTACATAAAGTAGGTACCTACTTGGATAAGGTTTAAAAAGTAGGTACCCATTGTGCTTACAACATTTAAAATATCAAACAATAAATTTGTGTACACGTTTCCATTCAGTTTATACATAATTACAAACAAGATAATTTCTAAACATTTTTCAACCCAAATAATATTGTTGTAAAAGCTAAGGTTGAGATTTAATCACAGCATTAAACATTTCAAACTATTCAATAGTATTCTGCCTAACTTTGGATCCCAATTAGCACTAAAAACATTTTAATTTTGTGATAAACAAAACAGTTGCTTCGCAAAAGGCGCCGATTTCACATAACCAAACTTTTTTTCTAATTGAGGCTATTCATTCACAACGTGCATTATGAAACACCCAAACCAAGCTACATCTAACAACTACGAAACAAAAAAATACACTTACTTGTTGCCACGGATTCATTTTAATACAACTTTATCGATACGGAACTTGTTAAACACTGACTGAGCAAGCGGCAATCGCAAGTATCGCAACCAGACTTGGTTTTTGTGATGACGAAGTACGCACGCACCGGTGACTAACTATTTCACCATGAACAAGAGCAGCGTCTGATGACGTGAGCTATTTTCCTTCCTGTATTTGGATGGGAAAAACTACTTTCCGTGAGAACTACATGCAATAGCCGATGACGAATAACTACTAATGACATTGACACTTTGACAACCGACAGCCAGTGCTGCCAATAAAAATTTCTCGATTCCCTGCGTCAGTGTTGTCCGTAGACAGTAATCTATAAACTCATGGTATCCGTTTCACCGAAAGGGACAAAAAATTCCGGCAATCTTCATCATACTATAATTTTTACAGCTTATTACACTGCACCTTACCATTTTCACAGTTGCGCAAATGAACTATTATTGAATTATGCACGAAAACGATCTTATTTTCCGTTTAATCGCGGTGTAGTTTTTTTTTTTTATTATTTCATTCATAAACGTCAAACTTGTTGTGCAAATTGATGTGCTTAGCCGACACGCAGTAAGAGACAGAAATATTCTTACTCTGTCTCTTTTCTTTGCTAGTGACGTTAATATTATTTCTTTTTTTCTTGTGCGAATGAAAGAGAAGATATAGATAGATAGTTTACTCTGTCTACGGTGTTGTCAATTCCCCGAAATTCCCCGCTTCTTTTTGATTAATTCTCGCCACAAATTCCCCAAAATGATATTTTTGGCCTAAAAACACTGTTTTATACAAAGTTTACTGCTAAAACTTTTATAAAATACTATACCTTATATGAAAATTAACTCTTACATCTACAGGCTACATCCATACAAAACAAAGTAAGGGCCACCTGCTTATTTAAATTTTAGTGCAGGAAGGTAATACAAAAAAAATTCAATTAGCTATACCTTGTTTGGTATCAATAAATGGTGTCATTTTTGAGATTCCTACGGTGTTGTGTTTTGATGTTAAGTATTTAGGTTGCTTAAAACTCTCTCCTCCACAGACGCGTATTACATTATTACTATAAAAAATTGGTCTGGATTCCCTGAAATTCCTGGATTTTTGTCATTCCCCGTGTTCTCCCCGCGCAAACCCTCAATTCCCCGCAAATCAGGGATGTTCGCCGCGATTGGCAGCACTGCCGACAGCAGGCTTGCTATGTGACAGCAGTACTGTGCTGCCAGCCAATATTTTTATTAAAGTACTATGCTTCGCTTAAAATAAAAAATATTATTGTTTCGTTTGTATATTTTAAGGTTCATGTTTTCTAAAATCAATTTATAATTTTTTCTGATAAATTGTGAGAATTTTAATGATTCAAATTCAGGATATTTTCTCATGCCTCGCCTTAATTAATCAAATAAGTTTTTTTTTTGTGCCTGCACAGCACCATAAGAGTTACTATTTTGTAGCAGCCCCCGTCAACGAACCTTCATATTTTCATAATCGAATTTAATAGCGAAAGGTTGCTGTTCACGTATCGTAACGATATTTTTTTTAATATTTTAGCTAAGTAAAGTCGGTACTAGATTATGTAAACTTCCCATCGAAATCCTAATCTCTTCTTAAAAATCTACTACCTCCATCAATTAAAATATTCTACCAAAAAAACGTGAACGAAACGTTTTTAAAGTAGGTAACCCGTTATGTAACTTTTGGTGGGAATTTTGAAGCCAATCATCATGATTGGCTTCATTGAAGTGATTGATTCAATTTTAGCTCAATGGATTCTCAATCACTTCACTTGTAACCGTAGGTATTCGCACGTTGCAAGGCGTGATCTCTGTGAGAGCGACTTGCCTACGCTAATTTTGTAGAACAAGATCAGCCGCGTACGAACTTCCATTGAATATTAAATAAAATACGTTTAGCGTCCCGAAACTGTCCAATTTTCCCAATCAACTTTGAACCTTAAGCTTTAGCAATAAAGTTGAAAATCTATTAAAGATTTTTGACAGATTGTAGTAGCTTGTTGTGCTGGCGCCAGCACATCAAGCTACCCGAAACTGTCCAATTTTCCCAATCAACTTTGAACCTTAAACTTTAGCAATAAAGTTGAAAATCTATTAAAGATTTTTGACAGATTGTAGTAGCTTGATGTGCTGGCGTCTGTAGGTACCTATGTAGATAATACATAGATATTGCTGTAGATATGACTTTAGGCTGCCATAGAGATAGCGGAAGCGTAGATATTTTTATTTAGTAGGTATCATTGTATCATTATCAAGCCAACCTCAGGGCAGCTACCATGTACGATTTGACAGATAAAGTTGTTTTGGTGACCGGCGGATCGAAAGGAATCGGTGCTAATTTCGTTAGACAAATACTGGAGGAAGGTGTCCAGGTAATAAAACATTTTCCTTTACTAAGCAGTAAGGTTCATGGGCCTATTTTGCCACTTACGGATATGATCATATCTATATCATATTCATATCATTCATATATGTAGTATATCAGATTCATTAAAAGTGAATTGAATCTAACTAATTTTTTACATGACTTTTAATGCGAAGCATTAGAGAGTGCTTAACGATTTTTTTTTTGTAAGCCAATAATTTCTTCAGTCTGGCCGATGCACAGTGGGTCGAAACTGCTATATGAGGGACATAGGGATTTTTATACAAATTCCATTTTTTTAAATACCTATCGAAAGATCTGATATTCGATGAATAATAATTGTTATGAAACGTTTTTCTCTAAAACTGATAGTTGGCCCGGAAAAAAATATTTTCAATTTTTGTTGTATGGAACGAAACCGAAACTGCTAAAATTTGGCCAAGTCTTGACAGATCCTGCTTTAAAACTACTTTATTAGTTACTAGCGCCCATAGTTGGGCAACTATGGGCGCGCGCTGATAGCGTAGAATATTTGTGTAGAAACATTTTTAAACATCCGTTTTGACTTTTGATTTATAAGCATATTATTTAGAATATTATTTAAGTACCTAGCCATTTATTAAAGTTATTAAAATTTGAATGATAGTGTTGCTAATTATGAATACATTGGTAGAAGTAACAGAACAGGTATCTACCTACAATCGTCGGAGTAATCGTAATGTCATCTTATTTAATACAATCTTATTATCAAAATCTCTTAACATGATAGCAGAATTCTAAAAAGATAACAGTTTCGTTCTGCAGGTAAATAATGTGTTTTTTTCTGCACGTATCAAAAACAAATACCAGCAGTGCGATTCTGTAACCATCTCACCGTGAAAACTTAGGTGATGTGAGCGTGGAGTGAGCTGTCAATAGTGTCAATTCCTATCAAAAACAAACTCACTTCACCTAAGTTTTCACGGTGAGATTTTTACAGAATCGACCGGCTGGCATAATAAACACGTGGCAGTAAAAGATCTTGAAACGTAGTTCTCTAAACAATCATTTTCATGACATTACTTCTGCAATAAATTGTGATCCACCGTCTTAATTACCCTACAAATCTTAGTAAACACGTGACGGTTCTTTCTTTTAACACTCGCATGAATTGAATATGTAAGCATTGACGGTTTTATGAGACAATAAACAGGATACCTATATCCTAGAACCAAATTAATAATTTATTATGACATTACTTTTGCAATAAATTGTGCTACCCTCTTAATTATTATAATATAAATCCTAATAATAGAACGTAGTTCCAGTCTTACCAAAGGGTATCGTATCGTATTGCCCAGTAACTGGGTTGTGGAGGTCAGATAGGCAGTCGCTTCATGTAAAATACTGGTATTTAGCTGCATCCGGTTAGACTGGAAGCCGACCCCAACATAGTTGCGAAAAGGCTAGGCAGATGATGGTGATGAAATTCTAGTAAATACGTGACGCTTCTTTCTTTTAACACTCGCAAGAATTTATGTCACAAGCATCGTCATTTTTATGAAACAAAATACAAGATACCTAGGTACCTCTGTCTTAGAACCAAGTCCATTAACCCGCAGTAGGCCTGCGTTGCTCCCAGAGAGGAGACCAGAGCTGGATAATTGCGTCATCATCATCTGCCTAGCCTTTTCCCAACCATGTTGCGGTCGGCTTCCAGTCTAACCGGATGCAGCTGAATACCAGTATTTTACATGGAGCGACTGCCTATCTGACCTCCACAACCCAATTACTGGGTAATACGATACCCCTTGATAAGACTGGTTGTCAGACTTTCGGGCTTCTGACTACCCGTAACGACTGTCAAAAATCCACGAATGACAACCGGGACCAACGGCTTAACGTACTTTCCGACGCACGGAGGGGTCACTGCTATGTAAAGATGGTCACCCATCCACAGACCAACCGCGGCAAGCGTAGCTTAACCTGATCTATCGACCTGTGCGGCTGTTATTATTTAGCCACGGGCCCCTCCCCTCCCTCGCGGGGTAATTGCGTAACACACATAAAAAGAACAATAATCGCAATGTTTTTCATTTTGACTGTTCATCAACGTTCATTGCGTTATTTACGTTGTTAAGCAGACGAAACAGAAACCAATGAAGCAATGGATTAGCAATATCCTTCGAAACTCTCGGATTGTGATTGAAAGTGTCTTCGCAATCACGGTGATGTGTCCCACCAGCATCAGCAGTGTTGACTTTTTAGGCTAATTATACTGTTTTATATATTTTTTAGAGTTCCGTACCCAAAGGGTAAAAACGGGACCCTATTACTAAGACTCCACTGTCCGTCTGTCACCAGGCTGTAAACTCATGAACCGTGATAGCTAGACAGTTGAAATTTTCACATAAATGTATTAAAATTTAAAGGGTTATAAAATACGTTTTGTTTCGGCGTTTTATGTATGCCTTGTGATACGGAACCGTGTGCGAGTCCGACTCGCACTTGTTTGTTAATCAGTACTATATTAATATATATTTTGCAGCATGTGAGGATCCTGGATGTAGACGTAGGATCAGGCGAATTACTTCAATATGAGTTGAACGAAAAATACGGCGAGGACAAAGTGAAGTTCGTAAAATGTGACGTCACTAATGATGAGCAGTTCTACAAGGCTTTAGAAGATGCTAAAGAAGATAACGGTTATATAGATCTTCTGGTTAACAACGCTGGAGTGGCGGATGAGAGTAAAATAACATTGATTCGGAGACTTATAGAAATTAATTATGTGAGTATTTAATTTGTATTGTCGATCTCGTAACTGCTTTATCGCCCTATGGCTTCATTATCACTAGAGATAGGCAGGATATGTAAGCGATGGATGTGTGACTGAGCAGTGGTGGTCAAGTGGTAATGGACGCGACTTACGAGTTGTAGGTCGTGGGTTCAAACCCAAGCAGGCACTTTACTATGTGTAAATTATTTCATCGCCAGTTCGCCACTGCTCTCAAAACGGTGAAGGAAACCGGCATGTCCTAGAACCCGCACTGGAACCGCGTGGTGGATTATGGCTCATTTTCTTTCACAGAAAGGGGACCTGTGTCCCAGCAGTGGGAACATGATAGGCTGATTATGATGGATGTGTGTGAAATTAACCAATAACATACATTTCACTCGTCGTTGTCACTCACGTGTCTTATCGATCATCATTTTCGCGAAGATCAAGACATCAAAGGATGCCATGAATTTATTGTAAAGCGATTCGACATTATTTTTAAGTTCCCATAAAATCCAACGTCCAGAGTTCAGACACCGCAATATACTCCAACTCAAAGCATTTATTTTAATTATTTAACCAAATTTAAGCACATTTGAACTGCTAAAGCGCCGATTTGTCAGAAAGATGAAGCAGTAGCCCATTCAAAAGCATAGTAGCTTCCTATGGAGAAGAATGGGCAAGAAACTCCACGGACACTCTTTTCAATAAAAATATTCGCTATATCATTTAAGTCTTTGTTTCCAGATAGCACTGGTAAACGGCACCCTGAAAGCCATTGAACTGATGCGTAAGGATAATGGAGGCAGAGGAGGTGCTGTCATAAACATCTCCTCAATCGGAGGACTTATTCAGGTGGCGCCGATGTTTACATACTCATCTACCAAGCGTGCTGTCATGCAGTTCAGTCATTGCGTTGGTGTAAGTACCGATATCAGAGTTTCTAGACGTGTCTTATTTTATAGTAGGATTATGGAGGTATGAGGAATAGGGTGTAAAGTTCACTCAACCTCCATAGAAAAGGGAGGATGCTCCGACCAGACAGGTGTTGTGTCTGGCGGGCAACTACCCGATGATTCATGTCGGGCCGTTGTATCTATGCTAGTAGCGGTAAACTCTGCTTGCGCGATGCAGGATTTTGCGCGACGCGCGTCGACAACGACAACGCGTCATACTGAATGACACGTTGTTCGCATGTGGCGTTGCAGATACCGCTACAGGATAATTTATGCAAAAGTAACTACTTATGCACTGGCAGCGATTCAAGTTTGACGAAATTGCGAACGCAAAGCACCTACGATTTTGAGCCGGTTCTTCTATAGCAACTGCATCAATGATAAAAAAGGGATCAAAGTAGAAGGCCTGTAGGCCCTGTAGGGGTGTATCTTCTCTAGACAATACACTGCAGACACCAGCTGTCTGTCATCTTCATTTCTCTAAACATGCCCAAGAAATAAAAAAAAATATTAATGTTCCAGCAATCTCTTTGCGCGCGTACCGGTGTGAGAGTATTGACAATATGCCTTGGAGTCACCGACACCACTATATTGGGCAGAATTAAATGCCTTGAAAAAAGATTAGACCTGGACGCACAAAATGCTTTGGGATCACATCCAGTCCAAAGGTGAGTTACTGTTAATGTCTTGCCATATGATGATGAAGGAGCTTTAAAGGTAGTGTAGTACTATGTTTAAGTCCGTTCCTAGAAAATTTAAGACGGTCAGGGAATTTATAATGCAGCAGCATTCAGCAATCAACTGGCGACTAGAAATAACAAGAGCCTGAGGTATATCTGTATATCAACGTTCAAAATTATGTACATCAAATTATGTATGTACATAATACTTAGATACTATTTTATAATGCAGCAGTGTCCATACGACAGCTGGAAATAACAAAAGACTGTGGTTTGACAGAAAAACTGACGAACTGCCGGTCGATTCTGTAAAAATCTCACCGTGAAAACATAGGTGAAGTGAGTTTATTTTTGCTAGGAATTGACAAAATTGACAGCTCACTCCACGCTCACTTCACCTAAGTTTTCACGGTGAGATTTTTACATAATAGCACCGCAGTACTGTCCTCCGAACGTCGATACTATAAAATACTGGCCATTACTTAAGCTTCCCAGTATGATAACACCTAGAACTCTTTCTGATAATGTGCCAATTCTGGCTATACTCAAAGTTAATTAGATAATGACTGAACTGATGGTGCGTTATTTCTTTTTTCTAGCGCCGAATCAGCAGCACGTGGAATAATAGACATGTTTAAGCAAGGAGAAAGTGCCAGCATCTGGTTGGTTCGAGCTGATGAACCTGCAGAAGACATTACTTCGCACATATTGAAGGCAGATGCGGAAATTGCTCAAGTTATCGCAGGATCATCGGAATAATTTTGCAAAGAATAAAGGCTCCTACAAACAGGCGCGACACGCGACGCGAATCGCGCGCGACACAAAGGCACCGCTCGAGCTTTTTTAGGAGCCTTAAGGGTGGGTGCTTACAGATAAATTACTTACACTGCCATTTGCACTTCTGAATTTGTGTGAGATGATTTTTGTTTTGTCAATCGCTAACTTTTCTTGGTCGTCTTTAAAGCATATATTGTAACCTTGGTATTCCACATGTTTAGTTGTATTTAATTTTAATCCCTTTGTTAACTGGGTACAAAGTAGATACCAACATAATTATAGTTTAAAAACAATAATTAAAGTTAATTTCTTAAATCAAATAGAAATAAATATAATAAACATTGTTAAAACTAGTGCGTAAGTAATTTTATTAGAAATAAAATCATAAAAATAAATGCAAAGAAAACCGTGTTTATTTATTTATTCATTGCCAGTAAATAGGTATCCCACCAAAATCATTTTCATGTAAAATGTTGCCAAGACGAGACCACATATGGCTCGCACTGCCAAAAAGTTATCAGATCTCATGTAGAGCCAAGCTTCTAACTCTACACGCCCTAACTTCACAAACTCTACACCTTAGTCAAAATATGAGGCTTGGCCGTTTCGCTCCACCCACTGCACCGCATTACGCAGCGGCGAGCGTGAAACGGAGCCAAATTCCCCGCAGGGAAGCGCGTTTTTATTGAATTTGTATGTAAAAAATCACGCGCGGGGGCGCGTTATCTGCGCCCCGTCGCGTGGAGCGGTGCAGTGGGCGGAGCGCCTTAAACCGCCTGTAAGTGGGTTAGTCAGTATGTACGAGTTAAAAGACACAGTTGTTTTGATAACCGGTGCTGCCAAGGGTATTGGAGCGGCATTCGTTAAAATACTGATAGAACAAGGAGCTAAGGTAAGAATACAAATTCAAGAATGTTTTTTGACAATATTTTATGTATATTATCAGTGACATTTTAAGTGATTATACATAATTCTCAAGAAAAATATAAGAATTTGTTTAAGGAATTAAGAGTAGAGCTACAATTAAATTATTAAAAAAAATAATGCTATGGTTGTTTTTGCTAAATAAAAGTAAGATGAGTTTGATCAAAAAATTATTTTAAAGTTAACGAAGTATATATTTATAGCACGTTAGAATACTGGATATTGACGAAGCTGCAGGAGTATTACTACAAAATGAACTAAACGAAAAACACGAAGCTGACATAGTAACATTCACTAAATGTGACATAACCAATAATGAGGAGCTCTTCGGGGCTTTTAAGGATACCACAGAACAGTATGGCTACATAGATTTGGTAGTCAATAATGCCGGTGTGACGAATGAGAGTGATAGTGATTGCATTCGCAAAGAAATTGAAGTCAATGTTGTAAGTAAATAATCTCTCTCTGAGGCCCTTCTGACTAAAACCCACCCGTGTTCCTTCAGTGGCCTGTGCCAGGGGCCACGGTGTCTCTTTCGAACAATCCGCGACCCTGGCGGGCCCCGCGACCCTGGCGGGCTCTCTGAGGCCCTTTCCTCCATTTTTTATGATTGAAAATTATTTTAAGTTAAGATCCAAGATGTCCTTTAAATCTAAAGATACCGTTTTTTTTAAATAGCCTTTTCTTTTCCACTGCTCCCCAAGTCCTTTCAGGTTACCGATAGGATTGCCAATAAATACGAAAGATAAAAGAAAAAGGTACAATCAGAGAAAAAGTCTTAAATCAGTAGGAATATCATAATTGAGTTTGTCTTGCAAAAACCTGGTATTCTTATAAATCATTTTTGTGTTACAGACTGCTTTAATCAACGGCACAGTAAAAGCTATAGACCTGATGCGTAAGGACAAAGGTGGGAGAGGTGGAACAGTCATCAACGTGTCTTCAGTAGCGGCGCTCATCAAACGCAGTCCATTACTCTTTGTTTATGCTGCCACTAAAAGTGCTGTTCTGCACTTTAGTAACTGTATTGGTGTAAGTTATGATTTCTAGGGCGGTAAGACAAATAATAAACATTAGAACTCCTTACTCCGGCAAATAGGTATGCCCTATAACTATAGCCTGGGATTCTTCTAGTTTCGATTGAATAGGTTACTAGACACGCGAACACCTGATATACTTTCAGTGGTATAGTAGTCGAACTTAACGTGTAAATTATAACTGAACAAGTGTTTTCTAACTGAACAGACAGCTGTGCTGCTGGGGAGTTCTTCTCCCCAGCGAAAGCAGTAAGAAGTGGTGAAGGGCGGGCGTTTTGGGGGACTGTCTTTTGTAATTTTGACGTTCGAAAAGTGCTGATTTTCAGCCTAGTTTGAATAACTGACTTTTCATTTTGATTTTGAAATATAAGTTAGAACACTCATGGCCACATGGTAGTTAAGGCTCCTTAAATCCATCCAAAGGTTGTCTTTAAAATATCGCTTTTCGCGATAGGACCGCTAATTGTGTGGCCCTATGTAAATTTTATACATTTATGTCTGTAATTTATATGGTATAGACTGTAGGTACCTACGTAAACAAAACTGAGTGTAGAATCTATCTTTTTTTATTAACTTTGAGAGAATTAAAGGATATAGCTGTGACTGTGATTAGGATTAAGTTGGTGATAAGTTTTCGATCCAAAATAAGGAAAGCAATTAACGATTTTCTTACTCATATATACATACGAATTTAATGACCGACGAGTTGATGATGCTAAAAAGTCATAATTTTCAGAAAGAACCATATCATTCGAAGACTGGTGTTCGAGTGATCACAATATGTTATGGTCCAACGACGACTGGTATTATAGATCAAATGGCTAGTTTTGACGAGGACATCCAAATGCAAGAGCTAGCGGCGTTGTACCCAATGCAAAGGTTTGTACTAGCTATAATCTAGTAGGTATCCTATTGCAAGACCTGTAGGTTCTATGGTTTAGAGGTCTTGGCTGTTAATAAAGTAATATTTAAGTAGCGCATAGAAATTTGAGTATAGACCTAGCTATCATCAACAAGTGGACTGAAATAACCTACCTGAAGATAATAGAGGTATGAGGAACAGGGTGTATAGTTTACTCAACTTCCATAGAAAAGGGAGGGTCCTACAACTAGACGGCTATGTTTGGTGCGCTTCTGTCCGACGATTTCATTGATGTCGAGATGTTGTACATATGCCAGTATTTTGCGTGACGTCAGTGTGATGCGTTAGCATGTGGCGATATGTGTAGATGCCGCATTAAAGAGATTACCAGAAAATGGGAAAAGGGAAGCGGAGCGTTGGACGGCCCTTAACAGGTGGATAAACTGACCGACCAAGGTCGCTGGTCGTCAATGAATGCGAGCGGTCCAGAATATATTGTTGTGGAAATCTTTAGGGAAGTCTTTTCTCTAGTATTAGACATCACAGAGGCTAATGATAATTATCATGATGACTAAGAAAATATTGGATTCATAAAAATTTATATCTTTTCTTGATCCGTTGATTGAATCCAGTCTGCTTGTCGAACAAATTTTTGCATGTAAGCAGGTGTTCATTTTAAATTGTTTCTCTTTTTACAGTACGGAGTCGGCAGCTCAAGGAACTCTTGAGGCTTATAGGAGAGGAGAAAGTGGAAGCACCTGGTTGATCAACAACGGCAAACCGGCGAAAGACATAACTACAACAATTAATAAGGCATTTATGGAGTTTGCTCAACTTCTCAGAGACGGCTGATTAAGAATTCTATCAAATATAAATAAGATGTAAAAAAATATTATATACAATGCGTAACATAATGAACGCAAGACCTCATACACCCCAATTAGAGTATTGAGTTAAAAGCATAATACAATGATCAAAACAATTTTTTTTAAAGCTAACTATTTTTATTAAGTAAATTGTGTTGACCCTATCATTACTTTATGCATTCAAAATTGAGTCTTATTGCCTTGACATAAGATTTAATTTTCTTTGGCTCAATCGGCGATCAGTATGACAAAATACATAATTTAAAAAAAAATACCTATCTTAAATGTTACCGAAATTGATTCAGTAATCAATTATGAACGAACTACTTTCAGGACTTGCGTTTATTCTGTTACACCTTGTAAATTATATTATATTGTATCAAAGATTCCTTCTGATTTTCCAAAACTGCTTATACGATAACTGACAGGCCATTGTGAAATAAACTAATTACAGAATCGAAAGTATAAGAGTTTATAATTTTATGAATGAAAGCGACCCAACAAAATACATGATGAAGAATGAAGATTTATAAAAAGATGAAGAAGCAACGTTTAAATGGTTAACACACATGAGAATGGATATAATTATTACGAATAATGAATAACCTCCTGACATGAGTAATCGAGATAATAGTGGTTCAAAATGATGTATCTGACCAAAAAAATATTATTGTTATAGTACGATAACAAATTATTCAACAAAATGTAAATTAAAACGTCAGTATCGAAGTTAAATACAATGAGGTGAAGGGCGACGAGGTCGGCCTTCTTTAACCTTACGGTGCACAGTAAGATTATGTACCTACTTAATTTTTATATTATCGCTTTACTAGTGATGCACCCACAAGTAGTGGAACAAATTGGTTAAAATGAGTTTGAATATGGGTGAAATGTAAAAGCGGCTGGTAAACCAAATCGAAATTAACCGAGATCTAAGATTTTTTTTAATATTTTGCAAAAAATCTTGTTTAGAGGTAATCTTAGTAAAAACGTGTCTATTAGGTACAGCTGATGTTTTTGTTCCGCTATACAAGGCTTTGTCTAGTTTGCTATCTTTATTTGTTCGTTTAGAGTTGCTACCTTGAATTTAAACATCGGTATGTAAAGGTGCGTCCACACTGTATAACATAACATGTTATTAAACATAGTTAAATAACATGTTTCTATAGAGAAGTTGGCAATGTTAATAATTTGGACGTGTTATATAACATAATCTAGACGCACCTTAAAGGTATCCCCACACTGAATTCAACGACGGATCCGATCTCCATTACCTACTTACTTTCTACCTGTGACGTAAAAATCTGTTGTAATAACAACCAGCCCTCATGCACTGAAGTTAGGACTTACTTAGTCTTTACAGGGTGGCACTGGCAGGGCATCGACGCGCAAACTGAAACCAATGAATTCAGAAGAGAGTAGATCCTAGAAATTTTTAGGTCATAAAAAAAAAGGCAGTTTTATAGAAAATTGCAATACCTACGCGGTCAAAATGTATGGCAGAGCAAATTTTTTTTTTAACTTACGAAAAATTTAAACGCTTCCAGAATCATGTACTGAATGGTAAAAGGGGGCCTAAAAAAGCCACTTTGGCAGAATCATAAAAGGATAACATTATGAATCATAATGGACAGTTAACTGTCTGTTAATCGTATTAAATCCCATTAGTGAAGGATTTTTCAGTAATTTTTTTTTTTCTGAGCTAATATACCAATCAATCCAATCCAAATCCAATCCCTATCTCTTTGATACATACGTAGTGCAGCGAAAAAAAAAGGAAACACGGACTGTATTCGCCATATTATGATTCATAATGTAATCTTTTTATGATTCTGCCAATGTGGCCTTTTTAGACCCCCAGGTTGTGTTGATGTCCCGCCGCCTTGTATAATAATTTTAACTTACCTCACCTTTCTTCCATTACACCTTTACCTGATAAGATTGATAATTATCTTTCCCTTGCAACACTTCGCCTAGTAGCTCCTGACGGTATCCCCGAAGACGTTCAAAAGCGCAGCAGCATAGTCTGCAGTGTGAACCATCTTTAAGTCCTATATAATGTATGTATGAGACAGCATGTATTAAGTAACACTTAAGCGCCTGCGCCCACTGTCGGCACGGCACGGCAAGGGATTTTTATGCGACGAATAAAAATGTAACTTATTTGTATGACAATAAAATTGAAATTTCAATGATTGTCATCGTAGGTGCAAAAACAAAGCTAGGGTATCCTTAGACATACCGTGTCATTGAAATTTCATTTTTATTGTTATACTAATAAGTTATATTTCTATTTGTCGCATAAAAATCCCTTGCCGTGCCGTGCCGCCAATGGGCGCAGGCCCTAAGTGTGGTTAAAATTGCTAATAAGTACGTTTTCCCAAACATATACGTATTATTTTGTTTCGACTCAGAATTGCTTTTGACTCGGTGGGATGTGGGTGTTGCTTGTGCACTAGAGTGTGATCTGGGACTAATATTTTGTTATTTCTGCCGTTTCGAGCAATAAATATTGTTTGGTGCTTGTGATTTTGTGATAAAATAATTTAAATTAGTCATTAGACATCAAAAGTAAGTGAAGATTATATTTCATTATACAGTTTGTGTATGTATGCGTTATGTGCTGACGCTACATAACGCACACATTCGTTTGCATTTTTAAATTTTTTCGAAGCAGTGGTTTCCCAATGATAACGGCCCAGACCGCCGGCCGACATTTTCAATGTCAGCTGTTGAAAATATTCGCATATTTATTGCGAGGTTACACTATTTTTCATTATTTTTATATTATTTTACACTATTTTTATAAAAATACTCATTATTACCTTTATAAAAAAAAGTATTTTGTTAGGTTATGTACACCCCAGACTTACGAGTGGGTTTGAATCCAGACAGGTATGACCGTTACTTTGATGGGTTTGAATCCAGATAGACATGCCCAGTACTTTGTGCAATTTAATTCATCACCACTGCTCTTAAATCGTTGAAAATGTTGAACAGTCTTGAAGCCAAAAAATCAAGGGCCCTGTCCCAGCAGTGGAAATATTATAGGCCGATTATGTTCTACAGTTTCGTTGACACAAAACTCTATACTATATAATTTCTACACGCCTAGATCAACAAGAAACATAGTCAGAAACAAACACAAGATGCTATCAACTCAAATATCTAAGTCATATAAAACAAAACATCGTATTGTTAATTTTATCGCAATTCAAACACTAGAGTACTTTAAACGTAGACAGAGTAAACTATAGACTGCTGCATATTCTTCTTTTTCATTCGCACAAGAAAAAGAGAAATATATTAACGTCACTAGCAAAGAAAAGAGACAGAGTAAGAATATTTCTGTCCCTTACTGCGTGTCGGCTAAGCACATCAATGTGCACAACAAGTTTGACGTTTATGAATGAAATAATAAAAAAAAACTACACCGCGATTAAACGGAAAATAAGATCTTTTTCGTGCATAATGCGCAACTGTGAAAATGGTAAGGTGCAGTGTAATAAGCTGTAAAAATGATAGTATGATGAAGATTGCCGGAATTTTTTGTCCCTTTCGGTGACACGGATACCATGAGTCTATAGATTACTCTGTCTACGACTTTAAGCCTACCTACTAGTCTAAGATCATGGCCTCATGACTTGTATATTACCACTATATTACTTGCAGATTGACTGCGGTTATGATCAGTCGTAATCGCGAATCCGAGCTGTCATCGTGAACTTCGAACATGTTCGAAATAAGAGATAAAGTGTTTTTCGTGACCGGAGCGGCTGCGGGAATTGGAGCCGGCATTGTCAGGGCATTTTTGGATGAAGGAGCGAAAGTGAGTACATAGATATTTTCGTGAATTCAAGTGATATTCGTCTGTGATTTTCTTTGGGCTATACAAAATTGATTCATTAAAAACCGAGTTTTCTTTATTTTTATTTATTACTAGTTTCCGCGCGCGGCTTCGCCCGTGAGGAATGTCGATAAAAACTATCCTGTCCTTCCTCAGGATACAATCTATCTCCCTGCCAAATTTAATCGAAATCCGTTCAGTGGTTTAGGCGTGTAAAGGTAACATACAGACAGACAGACAGAGTTACTTTCAAATTTATATTATTAGTACCTACATATGGATAGTGATCGAGGCCTCCTTTGAAGTAAATAAGCTTATGTTTAAAGACTACTAAATAGATTTGACGATTTTTTTGTGTTGGATAAAGTAAATATTTATATACAGTGCTATGTTTTTCTTCGATTAATTAAAGCCTTTAAATCTAAATAGTGTAATAGAACCGAGTCTCATATTTCTAATCTTCGTTATTGTGGTAGTGTGTGATGACAACTCAATTCGGATTTCTAAACAATTTTCATCTAAACTTAATATTTGATTTGTTGTATGTTTTGATTGTTACGCTTTTACGCTAAAATGGCACGCTATATGGGTAGGCCATGTCCTGGTTTAGAACATAGGATATTTTTATCCCGGTATTCCCCTGGGATCGAGACTTACCTATGCGGCTGTCTTGTCTTATATTGTTGTATTGAATTACTAAAGTAGGAAGTCTCTGGTTCCTACCTTCTTATAAAAATTGAATTTGACTTTAAGTTTTTGATTACTTCCCCCTTCCTTAACTTTATTAATTTCACAAAGAATTGTAGAAAATGGTGCAGGAACATGATGAACAGTATATCCCCCACTTTCATCTAATAGGTATTGCTCATGGAGGAAGATCCGTAGATTTAGCTATTTTTTCTCTTCATTTAGCTGGTATTTCTTCTATTTTAGGAGCTATTAATTTTATTAAACCAAGACCATAATTAAGGAAGTTGCGATAGTAAGATACGACTAAAATGGAAAATTTCATAGAAAATTTTCTAGACATTTAGGTATCTTCTAGATGTTCGTATGAAGGTCAAAACTATCATATCAATTGTTTCTAATGTATAGAAGCATAAATGTTATCAAATCATTACAAAATGAACGTAATTTTAATTGATATGCAACGTTGCATAAGTCATAATTACATGTTCGTAATATTAAATGTCGATTCAAGCAGGTGTTATTTTATATAATTTTAATTACCTACTCATGCAATTAATAACAAATCAATGTTGAAGTAATAATTCCTCTGCGCTGCCACCGACAACGCCGTGGAAGTGGCAAAGTTTTGGGAAAACAAGATTTAAGCCGCAATTATATTTAGCCCGCGCCGCGTGTCGCCACGCGTGGGTAAGCTATCGGTTCCATACATTTAGTGCGTGGCGTCAGCAGGCTCTGCGACACGCGGGGCGGGACTAATGTAATCAATCCTATACTAAATGTATGTAACCGATAGCTTATCCACGCGTGGCGACACGCGGCGCGGGCTAAATATAATTGCGGCTTTAAAATACAGTCGTGCCAGCGACACGAAGAAGAAGAATGTCGAAGTAAAACATGCATTATTAATTAATATTGAACTGTGGTCAGACGGTGCAGTTATTGTTATTGGAATTATCTATAGACCACTAATATTATAAAGAGGTACAATTTGTTTCTATTTAAGGGGTAATCTCCGAAACTTATTTATTTAATACTTCAAGCACATAAATGTACAGAGGCGGACTTAATGCCATAGGACCTAGGCTTAACTTCGACTCCGATTTGAAAAAAAAAAAAATCCCAATTCTTCAGGAAGGCCATTTATGGTATTTAACATTACGCTAGGACCTTTAGGAACCGAGCAAAAAAGCCAGAAAGAACGCTAAGCCAAAACGAAGTACTAGCGCGGGCAAGCGATGCGATGCGATGGGGTTTGGGAATAACAAAATACACGCAGACGAAGTTGCAGGCAGAAGCTAATTCATCAATAATCAATGCTACTTCTATCACGGATATCGATTCTATAGAAATGTACTTGAAGACTTGCTGATGTATTCTGTAAAACAC
Source organism: Oligia latruncula (assembly GCA_948474745.1). Classification (NCBI taxonomy): domain Eukaryota; kingdom Metazoa; phylum Arthropoda; class Insecta; order Lepidoptera; family Noctuidae; genus Oligia; species Oligia latruncula. The sequence goes on along the minus strand of OX419689.1, from coordinate 15,899,080 downwards.
TCACCGTGTAAACTTAGGTGAAATAAGCTTGAAGTGAGCTGTCATTCCAGAGACTGTTGACAGTTCACTTCAAACTCGCTTCACCCGAGTTTTCATGGTAAGATTTTACAGCATAGACCAGCTGTAACAAATGTGTGTCGTTAAAGCAGCTATAGGATCAAGAAAAGCAACAAAGATCTTTTAATCATCGATGGCCTCTATTTACGTCATGTGGTGTAATAACTTTTAGAAGAGAACATTCCAAATATGTAGAGTTAACAAGTGCGACAATCGTGTTACACAAACCCTTCGCCACACCTACTCATACTTACCTCATGCAGTTATCATTGTAGAGAAGTTGAAAAATCACACACCTTTCTTCTTTTCTTGGTCGCATACTTCATTAGGTACTGAAGGTCGTGTCCCTAAAGGCCTTTTTGGCTATATGAATGACTAGCTGCGCCCCGCGGTTTCACCCGCATAAGTTTCGAACCCGTTGGAATATCGGGATCAAAAGTAGCCTATATGTTAATCCAGGGTGTCAGATACTTCCACACAAAATTTTATCAAAATTGGTCTAGCAGTTTGAGCGTGAAGATGTAACAAACATATAAACACACATACACAAACTTTCGCCTTTATAATATTAGTGTGATGTTCTTCAACTTCGTTCGGTTCTAGGCTTCTCTTAGGACTGTTATAACAGAGTCCAGTGAAGGCGGTTACTTGGTCTGGCCAGCGGTAAGGTTTCCTTGTCACCTGTCTTAACTCACCGTAAAATCCTTTTTTTCCAGCACGTAGCAGCACTAGACGTAGACATCAATAGCGGTAAAGCCTTAGAACAGGAACTGACGGCTAAATATGGGAACGACAAAGTGAGGTTCTATAAGTGTGACGTCACATCGAATGAGCTGGACGCGGTATACGACAATGTTGTCAATGACTTCGGGTACATAGATGTAGTGATCAACTGCGCTGGGATCATGAACGATAGACCTAATGCATATTTGAAAGAGATTGATATCAATGTTGTTAGTATTATTTTCTTTACTAATACCATACCTACACTCTAATTTATTTAAACTTGCAAATCTGCTAACGTTCTCTGCTTCTTGGATGTCCTCGTATCTTTTAGAAAGTGATCCTTTCGTCGGCGGATTTTTTGCAGATAGTAATACGTTTGCCAATCCAATGCATAATAAGAAGCAAAATATATAGTTTACCCTTGATGAATGTTTCAAGTTTATTTTAAAACCAGCGGTGCTATTCTGTAAAAATCTCACCGTGAAAACTTAGGTGAAGTGAGCGTGGAGTGAGCTGTCAATAGTGTCAATTCCTACCAAAAAAAAACTCACTTCACCAAAGTTTTCACGGTGAGACTTTTACAGAATCGACCGGCTGTTCATATGATCTATGTATTTAGAAAAGAACATTTGGACATTTTATTCCTAGATCTTATATGTTTCCAGACTGCCGTGATAAAAAGTTCGTTCAAAGCATTCGACTTGATGCGAAAAGACCAGGGTGGGAGAGGAGGCACGATTATGAACATTTCCTCCATTGTGGGGCTGTTTCAAGCTCATCTGCTGCCAGTGTATACTGCCACGAAGAGCGCTGTGTTGCAGTTCAGCAATTGTCTTGGGGTAAGTAGGATAGCATTTCATATACCTAGTAAAAGGGCTACAGCAACTACAATTTTACGAGTTGCCTATCCAGTGCGTCCTAACCAAATTGATAGTTCACGCGAATACGTGGTCGTCGTGTTCATATGCCACTTTTTGTTCGAGTAACTCCTCTATAGGTGCGACATGGGTGCGACCATGCGTTCGTCCTCCCCAGTGGTGACGATTGGAACTTTTATTTCCCACTCGTTCCGCTATAGGTATATTACTTATTGCTAACAGTATACAGCTTATCTATATACCTTCTTAAGCACATTTAGAGGACCATTATAGTTTTACTACTTTATTCCCTTATCACTAATGTTGATTTACTCTCAAAATATAAGCACTTTATTGTTTTATGATATTGTTTTCTTCTTCTTCTTCTTATCACACAATTGTAGTATTTTGATTGTTACGTTATCATTCGGTTAAGATTGTATTCTGTAGTGTTTATTGTGAGCTGTCAATTATATTTTGTAACGTGGACTCGTTGATCTAGTGGTTGCAAGCACTACTGCTGAGCATGAGGTCCCGGGTTCGATTCCCAGGTAGGGCAAAGTATTATTCCTGAGGTAGCAGCGCGGTGCGGGACCTGTTGGTGACGTGTTGCGAGAGCTCAGTGATTCGTCAACTTGTGACAACTATCACCACTCCCGCACCGCGCACCTACCTCAGGCAACGTCTCAGTTAAGCGGTCGACCTATAAACGAAGTTACACTTTCATCAGGAATTTCTTAGTAACAGCCCCGGGTCTGGATTTGTGGCCGGTTGCCGGCAACAGAGTCGCCCCTTATTACACACTTAAACACCAATGGAGAAATGTGGGTGTACCATAGGTACACTTCTGTGTCACCTTTCAGGGATTACAGGCGTAATGTTATGTTTGTTCAATATAATGACGTCAGTTAATATTAATATGTAACTTTGTAATGATGTAACTTCTATGTAATTTATACTTATGTGAATTAAAACTTATGGATTTTTTTTTTGTTTCCAGAAAGAGCCACATTCTACACGTTCAGGAGTCCGTGTACTAACACTATGCTTTGGCTGCACCGACACAAGTTTGTTCAGCACTTCCAAAATGGGAGCCTTTGATAAAGAAACTGACGAACTTCTCATAAGTAGCTTGGGACAGCTGCCAATGCAAAAGTAAGTATCATATTCAGTAGGTAGTTTCTAAGAAATCAAATCAAGGTCAAAGGTGCAATGACTTTTACTGGTAAGCCATTGTTTGTTAGGGTTGATTCTTTAGTTGGATATCATCAGATTCCAATGGCTGCAAGTCATCATCTGCCATCATCACTCTAGTCCTTTCCCAACTATGTTGGGGTCGGCTTCCAGACTAACCGGATGCAGCTGAGTACCAGTATTTTACATGGAGCGACTGCCTATCTGACCTCCACAGCCCAGTTACTGGGTAATACGAAACCCCTTGGTAAGACTGGTGTCAGACTGGACTTCGGGCTTCTGACGACCCGTAACGACTGTCAAAGATCCACGAATGACAGCCGGGACTAACGGCTTAATGTGCTTTTCGGGTCTTGGTATGTAAAGATGGTCACCCATCCACGGACCAACCGCGGCGAGCGTAGCTTAACCTGATCGATCGACCCGTGCGGCTGTTATTACTTAGCCACAAAGGGGTTTAGTTTCTTTTTCGGTAACATTTGGTTGAAAATAAGTGGGTTGAAGAATTGCCAAACTTAAGTGGCAGTGGGCAACCTTGCTCGCAGAACAGATGGCCGATGGAGCCGAAAGGTTCTGGAGTGGCGACCGCGCACCGGAAGACGTAGCGTTGGAAGGCCTCCCACAAGTTGGACCGACGACCTTGTGAAGGCCGCAGGAACCCGTTGGATGCGAGAAGCACAGAACTGGTCGAAGTGGAGGTGCTTGGGGGAGGCCTAAGTCCAGCAGTGGACGTCTTTCGGCTGAAATTATGATGATGATGATGATGAAGTGGGTTAACAACACTGATGACAAAGAAGTACAAAGAAAATTGTACTATGATGTTTTACATCGTTGATTTTTTTATATTTTTAAGGTTTAGTCTAAAACATCTTCAAAATTATTCTTTCAGGATAGAATCCGCAGTGGAAGGTCTCATCCATGCATACAAACATGGTGAAACCGCAAGTACTTGGCTAGTGACGTCAGACAGACCTGCTGAAGATATCACCGGGAACGTCTCTAAGGCATACGAAATTATGAGCCAGGGAGTGTTTAGTTAAGATTAACTTTTTAAATGGTTAACGGTGTAATACGTATATGGATTAAATAACTTTGAAATAATATATTATAGTGGCCTCCAAAAGTGAGTTGACATTTTCCACTTCAGTTGTGACGCACCACAGTATGATTTAAAAATTCTAGTTCCAAATGTTTGAACTGTACACTTGCCCCCTTACTAATAAACGTTTATATATCGTCCGTGTAGTTACACAACGCTTTATCTTCTTCTTTCGAAAGTCAAATTAGCATTATGCTGAGCGATGGCCGTTTTGCGTACTTAGATATATCACGCCTGTTTCCTCCCAAATTGTTATTTTGTTTTGATACGTCATGTTTTCCGCAAATATACATATTTTTTTTCTTTTCTTCTTTCAAATAACTGACGACGGAAAGAAAGACGGTGTGTAACTATTCATCTGGTATAATACATTTATTAGCAAGCGGCTATAACTTTTTATTGACTTACCATAAAAATAATCAAGTAGGTAGGTAATCCCACAGGATAACTTGACTATTATTTTAATTTTAAATCGTAATGTGGCGTCACAGCTGAAGCGGAAAAATGTCAACTAACTTTTGCAAGCCAATGTACCTGCCATGTATCGTAGAGACCAAAAAGTCATGTAGTTTATGTTTTATGATGGAATGTTACGGCTAAAATTACTTAATGGCTATTTTTAAGCCGAAGATAAAGTACCTACGTATAAAATAATTTTGATGTTAGGAATTTTACCAAGTTATAAAATTGATATTGAAAAACGAATTTTATGTTACATTATGTGTAAATAAGCAGTTTGCCAAATAAATTATTTTTTAACGAAACCTTGCTCATTTTACTATTAGGTACTAATAACATTAAAGAGCCCAAATACCTGTTTTGATAATTGTTTTGTTTTTTTTAAAAAAAACGTTGCCCCTCACTAGGAATTCCTCCTGTATTGTGGGTGCGTTTACAAACATTTAAACTCACATACACAAACAGCCAGACCCGGAACAACTACTTGTAGGTCATACAAATATTTGTTCCGTGCGGGAATCGAACCCGCGACACGCAGCGCAGCAGTCAATCGCAATTAGATTGGTCCACCCCTATGTTCTGATGGTGATCACCGGGGTGGTTTTAGTGAGGTAAAAATCCCACACTCCCCGACCTCCCTCCCCGAAGGTCAGGTGCTTTTTGATGGTTTCCCCCCGACGACAAAAAAAAAGGTACCTATACAGGGTCAAATAATTTTTTTTCAACTCGTACTTCTAGAGTATAAAAAAAAAATATAGATACTAAATAAATTAATAAAATAATTTGTATGTAAATTAATTTGTGTTTGTTGTAACTAGTTACAACATTATAAGCGGTTGTTGATACAAAAAAATCATCGATATTTTTTTTTTGTCGTGTTTAGATATTTAAACCCATTACGTCTGCGGAGTTTCGCTAGCTAATTTAATTTGTTTGTTGTATCTATCAGTTGTCAGTATGTTCAAGAATGACATCGCAATTTTATTAAGCAAGAAATGGAAATTTTGTCCAAAACAAACGCGCCATTTATAATTTTTGCAAATGCAAAGAGACAAAATTAACTTTTTATTGACCCTGATTTTTGACATATCTAGGTCTTCGCATAAATTGACCTCTAAAAACTTGGTCAAGGTTTATTGAAATAGGAGGAGCGCCATGTTTGGTATGTGAGATGGTGTTGTAAGATTCGTTAACAACAACTTGAAACAAAAGACGTCGTGCGTTTATAGCATCTGTGTTTTGTTTTGTTTTTGACAATAAAGTGAACGGGTTTAAGATAATAAAGCAATTAATTCTAAAACTAGAGTTACAGCGTTCAAATATTTTTGACGTGACAACGTCTTAAATTAGGTTGCGGCTGGGAGTCACTTATGAAAAAGTGTAACGCTCGGTAACGTTACGATGAGTCACCGAACGAGAGAGAGGCCCGCCGAATGCCTTGCGTCTCTCTCCCACTCAACTATTCTACCGAGAAAAAGACGTTGTCACGTAAAATCTTCGCCCGTAAAACCGACTTTACAGGCAACCATTTTTATATAATTGGTAGTACCTAGGTACCTAATTGTGTAGGTCTAGGTACTAAGAGAGGCCTAGTGAAGTTGGGCTATGGATGATTATGAATTGTGTACTGAAGTAATGGATGGCAAAATGAAACACACACCTCATGCAGTAAATACTTTTATTTTTAAAAACTTCTTATTATCATCATAACTCTTCGTAATCATTGTTTTGAACGTGAAATTATGTACCTCTGCTTATTACAGCTATTATCCATCATTATTGTCTTCCAGGATAACACCTGATTCTGTTTAATTAGTATCCGTATTCAATTATCGTATCTGATATGGCGTAACGAATTGGAGGAAAAGAAATCCGGAGTTCTCATTTACATTATGGAAGACGATACAAACGTTCTACTCCATTTTGACTAATAATTCTTATAATTACAATTACCTAAATATAAATTATTAAACGTATTATAAAAACAATTATCATGACAGCGATATTTTACTAATTTCTAACAAAATTGGCGCCCACTTGCCGCCATTTTATTAAATGTCATAAAAAGGCGCGAAATTTTACAGATAATAATTTATTATTGAGCTGCCATATTTATTTACCTACTATATTAATAAAAACTAATGTAACGAAGTAATAAATTAAAAAGCGTAAAAGCATTAAGAAAATCAATACATTTCTTCACAAAAAAAAAACATGTAATTAAGTATTTTCATCAAAATATTAAACAACATCTTGTTCACTAAAATAATATTAATAAAACTGTTTTAATAAATTATAATAATCAATGTTGTTGTTTTCATTATGACCAAATTATTACCTAGGTTTTCACTAATTTAACGCGATATAATAAACTTTAATAATTTCCTTGGGAAACAAACATATTATATCACTTCAATACATTTCTAAGATATGAATAGTTTTTTTTTAGTTTTTATTTACATCGCATTTTATTCGATAGGATAAATACCATTATTCTTGATGTTCCTACTATATGAAAATTCTTCGAATGTTTTAATAGGAATATTTATAGAATATCTCCGTTATTTCATAAAGCTTGCGATATAGATTTCGTTTATTGTAAGTTTAATGTCATCTGTTGGGCGGTAAACGCAAGAAGAGTGCCAAAAGTGGTTCAAAATCAATAAAATTTAAGAATCATTCATCAATACATATAACAATTTGCTAATTTCGTTAATTGAACATGAATATTCTTATAAAAATGGCAGTTTTATATCACGTATACGAATTTAGAGTAACATTTAGAACACAGGTCAACGTTTATTCGATTCCTTCAATTAATAAATTAATAGAAATTATTGCCGCGAATTTATTTAACACGATCTTTACCACGAAAGTGAGACACGAACATATTAATATCATTCCATTAATTATTTCTACATACCTAACTAATTTTATACACCCACATTAATATTCACCACAGAAAGTCAAAAAGTTAGAGATGTCTAGATACCTACTGCGTTCTCCCACACAACGTAAGACATCAAAATCTCATAGCAATTCACAACATGGAAAGAAACAAAATAGGTATGTTTATTTACGGTAAACATGACGCAAAGAAAGAACACAAATAAGAACAAGTTGGGGGAAAATATGCGTCACATCCACGCAAAACGGCCATCGCTCAGGATAATGCTTCGATTTACAAAATTCGTCCGATTACGTGTGGCTGTTACTGGCAAAGAACTTTCTCAAAGATATCTCTATTTTTTGGAACCTTCTGTGGTATCTTCCTTACACAAGCATACTAACCACGAACAATGTTCGTGTATCACTATTTCGCAGTAGACTCCAATATACCTATATAACGATTAACAAACCTTGATTAAGAGACACTACAAATATTTACACCATGCCAATCGATATCATAACTCAAATTGTGCCTCGTCCAATCGGTCAATCATACAAATTGCTTGTGCGTTTATCTGTGAGTAACTATTATCTTGACATCTCACGGGGGCGCTGCTTGCCACGGCCAACGTCAACTATACGTCAAACTCAGTACATTTTCTAATTTAGTTCCCCCTTTTCCCGCGTGTCAAGATTTACGGGCCACACACTTTATTTCAGGCTTCTTCGCAATATTTTGTCTTATTTTTTCGAATGAACACATTAATAGCAACCTTGCATTCTTGATGCTTTCAGTATTCCGATACATTATTCAGCATAGGTCAAGCGATATGTGAAAAGGAAATACAGAAATTCATAATTTGAATATATATGTAAATTGTAATCAAACCGTTAAAATAAATAATTGTTCAATAAAAATTGATATCGCGAAACACTATGTCGAATACAACAACATATTTACGCAATGTATTTATTATTTTGGTAGTTTGGCTAAGCTTCTTGCATATGCATCGACAAAGGCAACATAAAATATCAATTTTATCATTAGCAATTTAACATCCTTGTCTCATCAACTACCAAGATAATAGATACTGACTATACTGACGTTTATTACGGTATTTTTAAATCACCGAGATTCTTTACGGTCTACAACATTGCCAACTTGACGATCTGAAGCCACCTAATGATCAATATTAACTCATTCATATTTAACATACTCCTCTTCAACTTCATCATTTGGAACAAAACCATCAAATAACTCATTTATATCAACAACCCGAGTCCAGGTCAAGCCAAGTTTTGGCCACCGATCGACAGCACTTGGTCCAAAATTTATATCCGCACTAACATTATCTACTTTATTATTAATCACATTTATATACATTATTCTCATAGACATCGTTCTCGAACAATTTATCGTACAATTATCTATGAGGACTTAACAATTTTGTGTGTCCACAAAATTTCAATTCAAATTCATTATGCTATACCCTCAATCAACCAACAAATTGACCCACTACTTAGAGGAATCGGTCAAACATATCTGACTACACGGCTACTTTTGGAAGTGGTTGTCCACTGTCTCGAAATTTCTATAAAGTATTGTTTGGACTCTGCGCTGGAGAGCGGTCACACAGTGGTGACGCGATCTATTTCCACGTATCGCACAGAGTCCTCGCTTGGTCAGCAAATCACTTCTTTTTCATCAAAGATGGCGGTGTCGGAGGAGAGACTCTTGAGCCGCTGTTGGAGAGCGGAGCGCCGCCGCCGGCAGGAGCGTGCAGCCGCTATCTGCAAAATTGAAATATTTTATAAACAAAAGCATTCATCATCCCAAAATACGTCCACTGCTGGACATAGGCCTCCCCCAAGCACTTCCACTTCGACTGGTTCTGTGCTCAACAAAAGCATTATTACATGGTAAAAATCATAAATATCCGATATTTATCCGATATCGATATCCGTGGTAAAAATACTCATTCAACGAAATGATTCTGAATGTTGTTACTACGCTTTCAGCAAGCAAGTATATCGTTTAACCGAAAAAGGGGCTCCTCTAAATCGAATAGTTTCATGCTTTTATCAGACGAGACTTTGCCACCATCTGTTAGCGTAGTGTGACTGTTTGGGGATATGGTAACCTGATAGAAAAATAGGCATATATGTTCAGCAATGCATGGAAGGTTGTTACTTACCACAGTAAAAGCCGCGAGCATAGTCAGCGCGAGAAACATGACCGCGTAATGCGCTGGTAGTCGCAGAAGCGCAGAACAATGCGCAAGACGTTCATCTTCTCCGCGCGGGCAGTGCGGTATGCCGTCGCACCACAGCGCAGCCGCGATGCAAGCGTCCAGAGACGCGCACCTGTACTCGCATTCCCCTGACAGTGCGAACACGCCGCCGTGGGTACTTGCATGTCTGAAAAAATGGCAGATGATGATGATGACAAAGACATTATTGTATAGACTTGTCTGCAATTTTAATTGTATGTGATGTGGGTGGCTGAAACGCAAGTGCCTAAAAGAGAGATGGATGGATGCGGAGAGATAGACAAAATTAAAGATGAATGGATTATGTGAGGGATGTGAATAATGAAATGGAAGTGAATAACGTTATAATTAACAGGGGAGAATAGAATATTTTGCGCCGGCCCCAATTTAAGTGACATGAGACCAGGCAGAAGAAAAAGCTGTATTCTGCTACTTGTGTTTTTTGTCGGAAAATATATATTAAATTCACCTTCTAGAAAGTTCCAACCAAGTGACAAAGTAAGAAGCAGGTTCTACAGCAATGATTTCTACACTCAGTGCCCTCGGCCAGTCCAAGTCGAAATGATCTGATGCCGAGGGTGACGCGAACACGTGACGAGATAAGGGATCTACTTCTCTGGACCAGCCGTCGGAGAATACTTCTACCATGTCTTCAATCTGAAAGTAGTAAAGTAAAATATTTTCAACAAAATCTTAAAAAATTGAATGTGTATAGTTGAGAATCGTGGAGTATACGGTGGTCAAGGAGAGAGTTATTCCGGTCGGACCCCTGAACCCCCCTCCACCTCCCCTCCTCGACTAGCAAACTAGCAGGGGTGCTAGTTCGTCGTCGTCTTCTTCTGTTCTGTTTTAATATCTGGTTTACCCACTATAAACTTTCTCATTCCGGTTCGATCCTTTTCTTTTGTTTTTATTCCTGAAGGATCGTCAACAACAAAAATAAGTACAGGGTTTATTAAAATACATAAGTTCGTAATTCTTATTGTAACGGATGCGCGGTCCTCAATAGAGAGAGTTGGAAAGTTGCGGCACTGACAAGAGTAGATGAATATTGAGATCTGTAATTTATATGGTGTACATAATAAATACTATTCTACTGATGCGTTTTCTACATTTTCAAAAACTTGTTCTTTGGGCACGCAATGAGCATAACTATTGCCTTCATTTTTAGGGCTCCGTACCAAAATGGTAAAACGGAACCCTTATGGTGAGACTCAGTCTGTCTGTCTGTCACAGCTGGATATCTCAAGAACTACTAATGCTATCAACTTGAAATTTAGAATAGTTTTAGATGACGTTTGCCCAATTATTTTACCAATAAGAAAGAAATAAAAATATATGTATATTTTTTGCAACAGGGACTGAAAGGGGGGGTCTGAAAAATTCGAAGTGGCAGGGCATGAAACGTTCTTTCACATTCTCAATCATTTTTTCTTTTTTTTAGGTGGCATAGTACTTTTGATGAAAAATGTAAAAAAAAATACAGGAAAAATGTAAAAAAAATACAGTGGGTATTTTTTTCCCCACATCTCCCCATATCCCCATAGAGAAAAATCTGAAATTATTCTATGTGATAGAAGTTTATGTAAAGATTACAGGAAAAATAAAACGAAGTCTCTAAATAGCACACTTTTTCAGAAATCATCAACAAAAGTTACATTAGTTCCACTATCGGTCAAGAGATGGCGCTGACATAAAACTGCTATATTCTACACCGCAGTGCACAGTGTTAAAATTCTGTAACGAATATAGGCCTCGCCGATGAAAAAAAAAACATGATGGTACGGAATCCTCGGTGCGCGAGTTCGACTCGCTCTTGTCCGGTTTTTATTAACAGCCTGTAGTAAGTAGTTCGAAGAAATCAATAAAAATATACTACCAACTGACAGTTGTTAGATTCCCAGCCTTAATTATAAGTATAAAAAAAATGTCAATTGCCTTTGATTATAGTAACGATTCAGTACTGATTGTTTTACTAAGTACTGTTATTATACTTGAGGGAACTACTCGTATATAACTACCCGACGGTGGTCTATCCAAGGTTTGCATTTATCAAAGAAATATTCAAACATAGCTTGGTCGTTTTATGCATTATCTGGTATTGTGGTTTGTCATTATCTGGTCTGGTGGTGGTCTGATGATAATTTTAATTACCTGTTCTTCTGGCGGCTCTGGACAAATAAAAGTAGGTATAAGTCCTCCAGTGTACACTGCTATTCTATTGGGTGTCCTACATAGATGTCTCATGTCTGGAGCTACTGTGATGTTGTTCAAGAGAGTGAAGTTGTCCAGTTCTGGTTCCCTGATGATGCTGCCCCGGATTTGGAGGTAGAGGTACCGGCCGGGGGAGGGATCGATCAGCCATGGACGACGCTCACAGCGTTCCTAGAAATACAATAAGTAAGTCAGTTAATTTTCTGTTTTTTTTTCATAAATCGGTTGCTCATTTCATAACATAAGTACTTCAATTGGATGAGTAGGTACGTGAATCAATATTATTGTTATAAAATGCCTGTCTTTAAAGAGAGGTTAGATGCACCATGGAAATGATTATAAGATTAGGTGAAACACTTTTTATTTTAACTGTACTTTATTTATTTATATTTACATTTTAAGCCTCAAAAAATACATAGCAAAATAAAATAGATCGAACATTTATCGCTTTCTGTGATCTTTCTTTATACCGTTTTGGAATATAATCTAGTAAATGAGACTATAACCACTTAGCTTATTATATTTTATAAGATTGTGGTATGAAAAAACCCCCTAAATAAATAAAGAAAAAGAAAAAAGATTGTGTTAAAACCAGAAGGAACTTGAAATTCACTTACCGATTCAGACATCGGATTAGCAGATGCAAGTCTCATTTCACCACTGGCGCCATACACACGGTGCGAGGTCTCGCATCCAGACTCCAATCTGACAAACTCCACTGAAGCTTCGAAGCCGAAAGACCGAAAGTCGTCGGAAGCAGACATGTTGACCACGTCGAATCTTAGTTCGGCAACCGTGGCGAGGGATGTGAACTCATAGTCGCCGACGTCACTGGAATGATAAAAAAAATATTTTCGATAAAAAAAAAAACGTAAAACAGGTATAGTAATTATGAGTGTGGTCTTACTCTGCAATTTTTCTACTAACTTCAAGAAAGGTTACATAATTTATTAAATTGCCCCAGCTTCACACGGGTGCAATTTTTTTTTCGAATTTCTTAAATTTTCTTTCATACAAACCTTGTCCTGGCAATAACAAACACAAAAAAAAAAAAATATCCAATTAGGTGGAGTCATTCTGAAGTGCGCGTATAGACAGCTATAATAAGCATATTATGCATTGAATTAATGATACAGATAAATCTGCAAAATGTTTATCCAATTGCAGGGACACAGGCCTCCTCTTTGGGAGAGGGAGTGGGCCGTAATTAACCACCCTGGCCCAGCGCGGGATAGTAATAAGGGTTGACTGATGACGACTTATTTTGTGTAACTAAAAATAATTCTGACGGGGAAAAAACAGCACGATTATTTCTTTAACAAATCAAACGGACAGATGAAGAAGAAGGTTGGATTGAGATGTTTTCGTAAGTATTACCTGCACAAACAATCCCTCGGAATCCTCGAGCCACCGTCCTTCCAGGGTTTGTCGAAGATCCTGACGGCAGCAGTAATATCACCAGCGCAGCGGTACCACGGCGAGTGAGCCGAGTGGACAGACCGGCACAACCGACCTCCGCTACGAATGCCCCATACTCTGACTCTGACGACTTCACCAGGGTTGGCTTCAAAACGGTAGGTGCAACTGAAAACATTGGAGATCATTGATGAGATTATGTTGTCAATGATGCCTTATCGCGTTGAACTTGAATGATGCTTATGAGAGCGTGGAGATTGGCACAAGCAAAGACGGGCTGTGGGTAAATTCGAGCTGTAGATGATGATAGAATAGAATAGAACACTCTTCATTATGTATAGTCAACAAAAGAGATAGGTATACAGGATCGTCGGATATAGTTGAAGTTTGGTAAGAAACCGATACATCCATCGGTTCCTTAGTAAACTTCAACTATATCCGACGATCCTGCATACTTATCTCTTTTGGTGACTGACACATCATATGGATGATGCCACTTTGAGAACAGTTTGTCTGGAGTTATTTCGTTGGAGATCATGAGCAGCTCTGGTTTTTATTTATACGCATGATTATACGCTTTGCCTCAAAAAAATTTTTCTAATGTTATCGAAAGATTGTCGGATTTATGTTGTTGTTATTTTTGGAGCTTATTAGCTTAGCTTTATTTACAAACAAAAAACAATAGTACATAAAACTATAATATATAAACAAATAACATCTTGCTTGATTTCCTCGAAGAGTTCGGCAATGGTGTAAGGTGTGTGTGGTGGAGCTTACCTAATATTTCGATTTCCTCCTCTCCCATACAAAAACACATCTCTAGGCGAAGAAAAAGTTATTGGAGGATCTGGAGGTGCTTCTGGAAACGATCGTGAAGCAAACCGTCTCGAACACAATCCTCGACCCCAGGGTTCACCATCTTGGTGCAAGTCCACAAATTCGTAGAGAGCCTTGAAGTATACTGGTCTGAAAACAAAAAAAAACTTGATGAACCTTTTAGATTAGGAAGCAAGTAATTGAAAACAAACGACTATCGGCAAAACGAAATTGTAGACAACTATTTTCAATATCGGGAAATCGCATTCCTATATAATCGCTTTCAAGAATGTACGCCTTTTATCGCAGCACAAAAATTGTCTAAATTGTATCAGGATTTCTTGGAATCTTTTTCACATTTAGTTAATACTATAGATCAGATACAATTCTTCGTCAGTAATCGAATATTTATACAAACGGATACCTTCGCAATCATGTGCATTATACATCTCAACTTACTTCAATGCGGTTCCCTGCGTCAGTTTTAGTTCCAACGTCAAGGAGTCTCCTTTCGAGAGGAAGCTTTCGGTTTTTGCACATGCCCTGGATCTTCGCAAGAGTGCATGTTCACAGGTTCTCGGGGCACGTTCACGACAGAATCTGGCAACTAGTGTGGCGTTTGTTGGAGGACGACCCACGATCACTGACTGCGGGGATGTGGCTCGAGACATTTGGACCGACCGTTCTTTATCGCTGAATTGACAAAAAAAGACATTATTAGTAAGTACTTTCTTGTGTTGTAATCAAAACAATTTCCATTTTATTTATGTTCGTACAAGTTAAACCCAAAATCGAGACATAAAATAACAAGATTTAGGTATGCAGAAAACAAAAGAGATAGGTATGCAGGATCGTCGGATATAGTTGAAGTTTATTAAGAAACCGATGGATGTTGTCGACTGAAATTTGAAAAAACAGATAAATATTCAGGATCGTCGGATATATCCGACGATCCTGAATACTTATCTGTTTTGTTGACTGTACATCATAAAATCAACTAACTGGCGCCAACGTAAAAAATGACTCACCAAAATATATCACTGCAACCGGGCGATATTCTCATCGGACCGTCCCATATATTCAAATGGCTTCCACAGTACTCATCCTCAGGCAAGTTAGGATTCAAAGCGTTTGTCACATAAAATTTCAATACTGAAAACCACACTCTGAAACGTGGAGCTGAAAACGACGGTCTCCTGTAAATTATGTTCCGTCCCGACGGCCCTGAGGTGTCTATGCCTTGCATGTGATAAAGGCATGTGGTATTCGGGGGTAAGGAATGTTGTGGGTGTTCCAAAATCCCGCGGCCTGTCCCTCTGATCCAAAACTCGCAAGCCCTTTTGTTCTTTGCGTATGTCGGTGACTGTTGATCCACGAACCTGACCTAAAATTGATTAATTATGTGATAACCACGACATACATCCCTAACGAGCCTTTATCATTACTAATGAAAGGTTTAATAACGGAAGATTAATTATTTATGGCTTAATTTGCGAACGCGAATACGTTTTTAAGGTAGCTTTCAACGAAATAATAACCTATAAAGTTTTACATGGCGCTAGAATAATGTAAAATTTTGTAGATTATTTTGATCAGAGCAAAAATTATAATTAAAACTGGTTTACCCTCGTCCATAAAAAAGGAACATCAAAAGCGTAATAAAAAAAAGTTATATCGAAATGTGAAATATGGGGGTCGTCCTAATTTCATAAGTTCAAACAATGTGGGTTGGTGTCGAGTTCGCTCGCTTCATTATTGTGACCGGCCGTGCGAGCCTATTTTACTAATTACACTTTGGCTGGGACCCAAGCGAAGCCTCCCGGGCACTACTTGATTTATTATTGTTCACTGAGAACGAAACACTTTAAATAACACTCCATGATGATATATTAGTCCATTAACCCAATTTTAGGATCATATTTGGACCGATTAGATTTAGTTTTAGATCCCGTAATTGTCGGGAAGTACCAAATTCATGCCTCTTCCGTACGTTGCAGATGGTAAATCAAATATTCTTTGTTCACTTCCGTTTTATTGGTGGATTAAGAAAATTGCATTGAAATAATCCGCCTCTAGTCAGTAATTGAGTTGTAGGAAAGGGATTTCCACTTTCAGTCGAGATAAAAGCTGAGCTAATCGGATCTATTAAAGATAGTCTTAGTTGAGAACAAACGCCAAGCTTAGAAGAAAAGATAATTATAGTTTCCAATTTTCATAATCTGTGGCACAGGAGCGCTTATCATGAAAAAGTTCCAACCGTTTTCGTGTAATTCCAATTTGGCCGGTGTCCAAATATGAACTGGTTTTTTTTGGGAAACTCGTATTAAAAGTGGAAAATGGACCCATTACCGAGAACGGTGAATATAAATACCTTTGAGTTTCTAAATTAGGAACAAAATGAGGAGAATGTATGACTTATTAATGTGGTTTTACGTAACATGGCTGAACGAGCAGCAGTAATTAAGATAAATTGTTCCGGTGATTATATAATAATATTTAGGTAAGTCTGTAATCATATTATATCTATGTAACTATATTATTTTACATATTAATGTTACAGGAACTGTATAAGAGTCAACTTGACGCACGCGTATAAGTCAAAAAATGGAGCTAACTATCGTCAAACCAAAAGAAGCGTTGTTTCAAATTTCAATTACAAAATGATGGCCTTGCCGTACGTCAAATACTAACCAGTAGTAGTTTTGAAACAACCGGCCCATATTGTTATTCGTTAAACCTACAGTGATGCAATTAATAAAATATAAAAATGTATTTCTCAATAAATTTTGTACGCAAGCATTTATTTTCAAGCTTCGAGAGCGTATTTTCGCCATAACTTTATGATAATGACTCACGCCCTATGCAAAATATAAGTTGGATTCCAAAACTTTTTCCATCTCTTGGCAAGATATAGAGGTGCATAAATTCTGTGTTTTCCACGCAATATTTTATGAAAATTATAATATTTTGGAACTGGTAAAATGATAAAGGTATACTACCTCGACTTCCAGCTGAAATCCATGTAGGGATGGCGACGTAACTGGTTGCAAAAATGTTCCAAAAGGTGATGTCGTGAATTCGACTAACAATTCAGGACCACTCGATATAGCTTCGGGAACGGACACGCCTCCTCCACAAAATCTCAAAATCACTGGGTCTCTTGTTGTATAGCCGTCGTAAACTGTGACATAGTCCTGAACTTCGTCACATTGTTGCCAAAATTTCAGCTCCCTTCCATTGTTCCCTCTTTCTTGCTGTGCCGCCGCGTACATTGCCTTCTGGCTCCTAATTGAAACTAGTTGGCCGTTCGGCTGTTTGACAACGATCAGGGCGTGTTTTCCTTGAGGCACTTCGTGTTGTCGCACGGCATAGTAACATGTCAAGTTTCTAGGGTACACGCCAGGAAAATTGGGTGATTGTAACCTACAGTTTTTACGATCGCAGTCGCTGAATATCCGGGAGCAATAAGTTCCGGAGATCAAATCCCCGAGGTAATACTCTGGAGTTTTTGTCGTCTTCGCTACATTCGTATCCTCGCGTGATATGTTTACGGGATAAGGCATTGGTCTCAGTTTGAAAAAAGGCCGTTCTGAAATGAGATAGGTACTGATATTAGATAGAGGCATTGATCTTCGAATTTTATTATGACACGAGGGAAGGTGGAGAGGTGAGATCATATTTTATTTAGACTTCGATGCCTTCTGTTTAATACATTCAGTGAGTCATTTATTTATATATACTTTATTGTACACCAGAAAATACATAACAAAAAAATACGATTACTACAAACATACAATGGGAGGCCTTATCGCTTTCTGCGATCTTCTTCTGTCATTTTGGAAACTTATCTCCCACATTATGCTAGATAAACGACATGAATTTGGCAGAATTACCGACTTAGTATGTTCATTTCATCACAATTTCGTAACGCGGCTGCTATCAGAAAAGCCCATCAAACATTTTTATCAGGCACTTTAGTTGCCGCTCAAAACACACGTTTTATCCGAATTGTATGCACAACAAAGCCCAAAAATATCTTTAGCAATAGAATATAAAGCTGGCCATTTGTCAGAATGAAGATGATTTACGTACCCGAAGGAGGGGACCCTCCATATCGCACCGTGGCATATTCCCTTCTCAAAACCTTGTAAGCCATTCTGAAGTCGAAGTTATAGTTATTCTGTTCCTTGGAAAGATGCAGGAGTCGTATGATAAGGGTGATGGATTTGGTTTCGCTGTAGTATATTGAAGGGCCCCAGGATGTGCCGCACCAGGAGCCACCAACTTGTGGTCTGCTTGCCTCTTGTATCTGCATGTAGCCGTCTGGACAGCCGTCTTCTGTGAAGGACGTGAAGCGGCCCAGGGTGAAGCTGTCGAAGAGGACCTGGAAAGAGGAGAAGATATTCATTGAAGGTACTGTAAAGGAAATAGCAGAATAGGTCACGCCCGGCGTATCATTAAATGGATGTCGCAAGAAGATAATGTTATTGTATCAGTTTCATAGATAAGTAGATATTATAAGTACGAGGAGTCGTTGATACATCCAACATTATTGCTTTTGATAATATTATGCAACTCTCAAGCTAATTTTATGGTCAGAATTTTGGAGAAAATACTTACAGTCTTTTGTTTAGTAAGTAATTAAAGATACTGGCAATAATGACAGTAAAATATTGAATTATTTAAGACTAGCAGCGCGCCCCGCGGTTTTATCCGCATAAGTGTCGATCCCGTGGGAATATCGGGACAAAAACTATCCTATGTCCTTTCTCGGGACTCAAACTATCTCGACCGAATTTCATATAAATCGGTTCAGCGGTTTAAGCGTGAAGAGGTAATAGACAGACAGACACACTTTCGCAATTATAATATTAGTATGGATTTAGTAACTACTTCAAAATATGGCGGGACAAGCTGATGAAAACAAATGACCAGTAGTCCACTTTAGCCCTGGATCGAAAGAGCTGATAGTTATGGGGAGAGGCCTTTGCCCAGCAGTGGGATGATGCAGGCTAACAGTAACAATAATAGCAATAACTAGGTACTTTATTATGCAGTAGGTACAAAACAGAGAAATTCTCTAAATACATTAAGTGCTTGGCCAGACTGGCAGTGCGGGGCGGAGAGCGGCGCGGGTGCAAGATCGCACGCGATCTGCCTGTCCGCAGTCGAGCGCGGCTTCGTTCTGAGTGTTGTCGTGTCCAGTCTTTGTCAAAATACATTATGGATGAAGAAGACTTATTTTTACAAGAAAAAATCTTGAACTAGTTTGAGAATCCCGGTCCCCGCGCAGGCCGCACGCGCACTCACTGTAGCCAGTTGTATGAACGAGCTATGGCGTGAGTTGCCCACGTGCTCCCCGCGCCAAGCAGGCCGCAGCGCTCACCGCGGCCGCGTGAGCACTATAGACTCTCAAATGAAGATCTTATGTTTGAGTACGCCGCGCCGCGCTCGCTCTGCGCTCGCGTTTGCAGTCTGGCCAAGCACTAAGAACTTAGTTTCGTCAGTTATTAGAACAAGGCCACTCGCCATTCAATTAAATTGCAGGCCAGTTTAAAGAGCAATTTGGGAACTTGAATGCTGCTTCTAATATTACAGTTAAACGGTAAGTAATGGGTTCTGTTATTATAGTATTTATTTAGAATTTCTGAACTGGGTCGCTTGATTAAGTTTGAATATTATCAAGTAGGTACTACAAACATCTCCTTACTCACAGACTTTGGTTGCCTTAACTTTGTTAAGCGATGCACCTAAAACCACTACGGGGATTCCCGTAGCCATAGAGATTTTTACCAAACCATAACAGGATAAGATAATATGCTGGCGACTACGTGATAATTAGACAATGGCGCCGATTCTGTTGTTCACAAACTTAAACTAAATTTAAGTTCGTGCATCTTTTTCTTTCTATTTCATTAAGAAAAGGACAGAAGATAAATATTAGTTTACTCCTGTCAAATTAAGATACTCCATAGACAACTTTAGACGAGATTAAAAAATAGGCTACTGAAAATACGTCAATTTACGCCAGGCGCTGACTAATTTGACAGGACTAAACTAATATTTATCTTCTGTCCTTGTCATAATGAAATAGAAAGAAAAACATGCCTGAACTTAAATTTAATTTAGTTTATGAACAACAGAATCGGCGCCATTGCTTCAATGTGGATTGACTATAAATGTGAGAAGTAAAAAAAAACAATTTTCTTCATTATACTGGGTGGAGTTTTGAGACGGGGCAGTAAGGATAGGTAGGTACCTTAACCGTTATACCTAAAGAAAAACAGTCATAGGAGAACTATCCTTAACTTTTTGAGAAAGTTTAGGGAATGTTGTTTATCAAATATTTTACAGTCAGCAAGTTGAGACATTTTTCAAATAAAACTTTTTTGATCAAATATCTCTATCGGACCAACTGATGTTTGAGTAGGTACTAGAAAAGTCAGAAATCGCACTTAATGGCTGTTTCATACTACTGGCCCACCCTGCTGCGCATGGTTTTATGACTTGACAAAACATCGAGATTTCTTTATTGCGTTAGTTTAAAAATAAAGTCTGTCATAAACCTTCCGAAATAAATTATAATGAAAAACCCATTGTGTAGTTTAAAAAAAACAATGCGGTCACATAGACAAAGACGTAGCTTGCAGAGTAAGCAAACTGAAGTGGCAGTAGGCTGGCCATGTTTGTCGAAGGACAGATGGCCGGTGGAGCAGACGAGTCCTTGAGTGGAGACCGCGTATCGGCAAGCGTAGTGTGGGACGCCCCCCAGCTAGATGGACGGACGACCTAAAGAAAGTGCGACCTAAAGAAGGCGGAGGCCTAGGTGTTGTGGCGCAGCCTGGGAGAGGCCTATGTCCAGCAGTGAACTGCAATAGGCTGAGATGACTGATTGATTGACATAGACAAACACGAAAAGCGACATGATAGAGATATAGAGAGATTAGACAGCTGTAGGTCTGCTCTTGCAAAAGGAGTAAATCTTATAGAATCTACCTTTTACATCATCACTAATAGGTATCTCAGGTATGGTGAATGACCAAAAAAAAATTCTTCTTTTTTGCAATTTGTAGGTCAGTGTAGGACGTATCTTGATTAGATGTATTTACAGAATTAGGTATAGTCATTGGAATCATTAATATAATCTTTAAGTTAGATTTGTTCTAATCTAACTTAGAAAGCTGTATTAATCATTCTAATGATTATAATTCCGTAAATACGTATACCTGTTATAGTCGCGAATTATATTTTGATCAAAATACAACCTGACACTGACCTGAAAATTGCAAAAAAATGTAAGAAACTTTGAATTTCGCGGGCTACAACTGCGCATTCACCCTAATGATAAATGTACGAATTTCACAAAATATATACGTTTCCACGAAATGGTGTTGAGGACTTTGGCATCGAAAAGCTGAGATTGGAAAAGTAATGGAATTGCATTTCGCACGAGTTTCATTTCCGTTACCTATAATGTTCATCGGATTGACTTGTATGTCTTTATTATATTTTATGATATTTTTATCAGTTCTTATGACTTTTTTATCAAACGTACCAGATCGGCCATTTGCAAAGAAAAACTAAATGAAAAGACAACACTACTTCCCGGTGTATTTGTACAAAAAAAAGACAAAATATATTTACCAGTTACAAGGCACAACGGCCAAATCTTTCACAGACATGTTGCTACAAAAGCGCTTTAAGACCTCTCAAGTTCCGCTAATGAGACACAATTGATTTTCTGTTGTATCGTGTCACATGAAGTAACTACGCGCGGGGCTTGACCGGTTAAACATACCTCACACGCCACTTTTTTTTTATATCAAACCACCACCCGTTTCGTAACAATTTTATTAAAAAACTGCGAAACTGGTCCGTATTTGCGTACTCCGAATTATGATTTACTTTCGCTACGCTGAAAAATCCCGGGAAACTGACCGAAATGGGAGTAGGCAACGCGGGAAACGTAATTTGAGGTTGCAAATTACATCTGTGTGTCAACGGGATAAAGTGTCGATAAGGATTCAGGTCCATTGAGAATTTATACTTTGCTGCAACAAAGAAATCCCGGGTTTTATTTCATTGAGCTCCGGTGCAGCACTATTGCTCTCTGGCCTTTTTATTGGGTATTTCATGGACGTGTCTCGTCGGTAATTTTCTTGTTCAGAAACCGACTCGAATCGACATTTTATTTCCAGGCTTTGGCAATATATGATTGGAAAATTGATAAAGTAGGAATCGTGTCGCATTGTTATTAATATGGCGTTGATTGGGAGACCTGTAAGCATAATCAAGCTACAATATTCCCATTGGTAGGACACAGGCCTTCCCTTTGTCAGAGGGATGGACACGTCCGCATCATCCATCATGCAGGTCCAGTGCTGATTAGTAGAGGTCACAATCATGTCTTCGATATTTTGGCACACCATATTTTCATTCACAGCTTTAAGAGAGTTACCCGTGTTAAGCACTGATTATAATTGTAAAACTGTAGATACTGAGTAATTTTAGGAAGGCTCACAACAAAAATACATAACAAAAAATAATACCGACAACCAAATAATCCAGAGAGATCACTAACAAAACGAAATCTGATATGTAGAAAATGAAAAACGAATCGACGGCGAGGACTCGAAATGTGAAAGACATGTCCCTTCATATTCGCTCCTCTCAAGCAGAAAATACAATTTTGCACCGCTAGGGATGCTCTCGTGGGTCTCTTGATGAAATTTAAATGTGCTTCTGGTGTCGGAAACACGTTGTGGCGTTTCAATTTATGTTGCCAGAATGTGTGAAGAAAAAAATCATATTCCTGTCTAGACTTCGGAGTCGAAATGCAGCTTAGAATTCAAATAGTATTGTGTTGAGAAGATTTTTATTAATAAAATTAATGTCGAGGATATAATCGTCGTATTATTTAGTCATAATTGGTTAACAGTTACAATAATTATGGGCTTATATTACTGGATTTACGTCATAGTGCATTTCATCATACTTTAACCTATAGGTAAAGTAAAAGCAACCAATAAACATTTTGGCCATGAAATTAAAAAGCTGTTTTTGTTTTTTTAGCTATATGAGGTTCCTTTGAAAATATGAGGATTTTGACGTAAAAGTCTACAGGAATCGACTTTTCGAAATAACTGAATTATAAGTCGCTTCATATCATTTCGTTCTCAGGCACGAACGCTAAACATTCAAAGCATTTCGCCTTCACGATCCCTATTTATTCAAATACTTAGGGGTTCATTCTTTATTCTGCATTCACGACAATTCTCAAGATTTTCAATTTAGTTTTGTATTGTTACGCTAATATTAAAGTGCACACAAATTCTTAACTTTGAAGCAACGTTCTTTATTCCAAAGAAACTTGACAATATAGCACTTTATTGTCGTGACTTTTATTGCCATATTATTTTTATTAGAATTATTGAGAAAGTGTTGCACTTCCTCCAAATAACAGTCAAGACATTGACCTCCAGGTTTGATTCAGTCGAAGATTTTGGTCCCAAGTATTTTTTTTCAGATGGAAATACCGACCTCGTTTAGCTTTAAAAATAATACCTACCATAGTGTTACTATAGAAATACCTATAAATATTTTTATCCAGGTAGTAGATACAATAATATGACACGGGTACATGGATGAATAACACTACGGAATTAGTTTGTTCGTGTCCAGTTAACCAATAAAAATACACAAAAAATAATGCGAGCACCCGCGGGTCCAGAAACGACCGGGTCCAGCTGACCGCCTTCACCATTTTGAGAGCACTGATCATGAGTGAGTGAGTGGATCATGTTTAACATTGTAACAGTTATACAAAAACCAACTTGATAAGGGCAAATAAAACGAAAACAAATGAATAACAGTGTTACGCTCAACTAGAGCGTAACACTGTTAATGAACGAAAGAGGAATCACACAATCAGTGTAAAACTATTTACAATGAAGGCAAAAATATTTTTCATACTATGAAGTTCGATTCATTGCCCCCTCACGAAACACAATATCACCCAGATACGAATGTCGAATGTAATAAACGTAATACTGGCGCAGTGGAGCCAGAAAGTAATTACTAGGGATAACTGCATCCACAATTCATATTGAATGCCCCGATTGTTTTAGACCATCGCTATTGGCTACTACTTCTGGGAATATTGCTGGTGAATTTGTGAGCTGAATAGAATCGTTTTACATAGGTAATTGTGTATAAAAATTGATAATAAATTGATTTAAATGGAAAGTGATCGATTTCAGTCGTCAGGTTTTTTAAAGCTTTTTTTTCCTTCACTTTGTATAATAATTCTGGTTTCGTTCCGATTATATTCATTATTTTGGGTGAGATGACCTGATACTGCTGTTAGTCTTTGCATGAGAGAATTCTCTAAAGTTTTCTGTTAGTCGGATATCTATGTGATAGACGTGTATTATGCGATGGAGCTTGGATAGGAAAACGATATAATAATACATATAATAAGTACATCGTTTATTAACCAAATATTGTTCTTATCTAAAGTAAAACAAATAAACTAAAATTGTTATATTAGAAGGGAAACATAATTTTAATACAGACTCTCCAGTGGCAGATTTCAAAGTTTGAACAAAGGTAATTTCTGAATGCAACACGATAGAGTGGCACGGGGGGCGTCGTTGAAAGCGTAAGCTCTGCGGATTTTTTAGCCGCCATGGAGCGGTGGCGGTGGTGTGGAGTGCACCGCGCTTTTGCCATCGAGGTGTACATTTCAAGTGGATTTTCGCTTACTGAAACACGTCTTCGACTAAGTAATCGTTACGACATTCGTCGA
Organism: Oligia latruncula; assembly: GCA_948474745.1. Classification (NCBI taxonomy): domain Eukaryota; kingdom Metazoa; phylum Arthropoda; class Insecta; order Lepidoptera; family Noctuidae; genus Oligia; species Oligia latruncula. The sequence goes on along the minus strand of OX419689.1, from coordinate 15,874,276 downwards.
TTACGTAATGGACCATCGATCAACCAGCCCCAGATCAGGAGCTATACCAGCGGTAGCCACGTACGAAAATGATGAACGTGTTTCTGTGACTGAAAATCCCTATTTATCACTTCGTGCACGTTCATCGATATTAGGAATTACGAAATCAACCTCACAGGTTATAAGTAATGCGATAAAAACTCAAGTTCCATCCGTATAGACTTTCAAATCGTTTTTGAAAACATGCGTGCTAGACTTGACGAGTGTGCTAGGCTCGAGGTCAACATTTGGAGAACGTGGTTTTCAAAAAATAAAATCCGCATTTATTGTTTTTAAATATCAATAAACATTCTTTGTATTAGAGGTGTAGTAATTTTTTTTTTTAAATTTTCTTTGAATTCTGCCACTGGACACCCCCCGTAATTTTAACTTGTAGACCACACCAGGTCGAGCCTGTCTCGTGTACCCTTGAGAGTTTTAAACAATTTGCAATTTCAGGGTCAATACTGTATTGTAGATTGATTTATTTCATATTGAGAGACTTAGGGCTGATTTTACCAAAATCGGATATCTTTTATTCGTGGAATAAAATTGACGTCTGACAGTTCTATTAAGGTAAAACTGTCAAAAATTCATAATTTATTGTCAAAGTTGATTGGGAAAATTTGACAGTTTCGGGTAGCTTGAAGAGCTGGCGTCTGTACCTATAGGTATAGGACGATAATGGTGGTCGCATTTAAATTAATAATACTATTATTGATTACACAAGTTTTTTCATTAAAGATCATCAAGCAGAGCAACAGTCATTAGGCTGGAAACAGTTCACGAAGAATTTATTTTAAAGTTTTCAAGTAAAGAAGAATCGTCTATTTACAATAAAATGTCCAAACGAGATTAAAATTCTCCGGTGTACCATTCAGTGCGGTGCACAAATGAGTCTGGATTGTTTCAAAGCTCATTCTTTTCTATTTGGCTTAAGATAACTCGGGGTAGAGAATAGTTTGGTCTGAGAGATAAGAGTGTAGAAAATGCAACTTTTTTATTTGAAAAAAGGGAGGCCTTTGCACAGCAGTGAGACACAATATAGGCTAACGAAAAAAAAAAACAAATTTTCATGTTTGGAAGAACCATTCTCAAGTGTAGAATTCGTCCAAACTTATCTCTAAAAGGATTTTTGACTGATTTTCATGCCGAAGCATACGGGTACCAAATCCACTCCAACATATTAATTTTAAAGGATAATCCAGGGTTAGTTTTGAAACTTCAGAACCGAAATTCCGGTTCTGCGACAGTGCTTGCATTAGAACCGCGTCAACAACTCGCTAAAACTTTACCTATCTGGGTAAGTTCGGTCATACAGCGCTTTAATCACTGTTTATTTATTAGCGCGAAATTCGATACGAGAAACTTGTGATACCTTTGTTACGTTGAGGTGTCTTTGCTAGCGGAAAGCTGGGTAAAGTTTGCGGTAAGTGTAGGTAGCTGTAGTACTGGTTTACGCTACGAACTTACGTTGCGAAACTCATCCGTAACTCAGATTTGTTTATGATTTCTCCAGACATTCTCTAAAACTACAGTTTTACATTTGAAAATAAAATAAGTACTTAAAAAATAATGATAATAATAATGTAGGTTCTTCTCCTCGTGAAAGCCGAGAAATATAAACAAATTAAGTATCTTGACTTGGCTCGCGAGGTTGTCGACATGTGGGATGTGGACTCAGCAATCATTGTGCCGATAGTCGTGACAGCCAATGGATTAACCGGTTGAATGTCGTAATTACAGAAATAATTAAAAAGCCATTGTGTCTCGCGTAGATCTACGTTCCGACATACTACGGACCATGAGCCTCGACCAACACCTGAAGAGGCTCTCGTTGGGCAGCTGGATCAAGGGCTTGATACAGAAAGCAGTACTTCTGGACAGGGCTCGCATTGTCAGGTGGTTCCTCTCTCTGGACCCTGATCCCGATACCGGTGGGCAACTATGTTTTATATTTTTAAATGTTTTTATATTCTAATATTTAAAAATTTAATTTATATGTAGGTACCTATTTATTAAAATAAAGGAGAATAAAATGTAGGTTCTAATTAATTTATGATGAAACAGTGAAGCTGAGATTTGCGTTTTAGTTTATTTTGTTATAGACTTAGAAATAAAGAAAATATAGATATTCAAAGTGAAGGATGGATCTTTATTTGTGAAAGCAAAAACAACATGAATAAATAATATCTAACCAATTTATTTCAGTAAACTTTCTATAAATATTAAATGTGTAAAGGACTAAACCCCAAATACAATACAGCCTTTTTAATGCAGTACTGGTACCGGTAATAAAATATTCACCATGTTTAAAATTTCGGTACTAGTGTTGGAGTGCTCTCAGTGCAGTGTTTGCACACAGCGCCATCTGTTGAGTGTTAAGCACTTCACGTGAATTATTTACGGAGTGGTGTAACCTCAGCATTACTAGTAAGCGCTGTATCGCTTAATTTAAATTTTGCAGTATATTTTCCATTTCCTCGAGGAATATGTGGTTATGAGAAGATTGTGATAGAAACTCATCCCTTTTTATATTCCAATGCAAAAGGATTAAAGTCATAGCTGTAGCAAACAATGTTTTTGTGTGTTTTCGTTTTATCTAGGTATACAAATAAATAAAATTTAAGTGTCTGTTTGTAATATCAAAATAACACCTTTTTGAGAAATGCATATTATGAAAGTTCATACGCTACATTTTAACAAAAAACATTTTCTTAAGTATTTTAACACTTATTCCTGTAAGAGTCTAACAGAAACTGGCTGACTAAAATAAACTAACCATGTTTAAGACCCTGACTCCTCTTGGTATTTTAACGTCCTCAGGGGAACTGGAGTGCGAAGTGTAAATTACATGCAGCGGCGCCAACCGCTTGCACTGGCGTACTCGAGGTTACAGAGTAAATAATACTGTTCAGGGAGTTATAGAATAAATGCAGTAGGGAAAACTTGTAAGAAAAAGTATGGATAGTCTAGAATACTCTACAAGACAACGTTGATATTGGTGTCGAAATGCAAAAATGATTTCGAGCGTCATGTGAATTTTATAAGATTAGCAAGTTTCAAAACTATGTGCAAATTGTTATTTAAATTTTCTTAGATGTTTCGGACACCGGTTACCGTTGAATGCCGTAATTACAGAAATAATTAAAAAGCCATTATGTCTCGCGTAGATCCAAGTTTTGGCATACGAAGGGTAATTCTTAGCCTGAATATAAAGCATGAATAGGAATTTCATAATATCTTGTCATTCTTTCATCCGCGAAACCACATCTGGTTTAGGAACGAGATGCGGTTTTCAAACAATACTATAAATACGAGTAGTAAATACGACATTTTTTCGAGAAATACTCTAAAACATTTGCATTCCTTTGAACATCTTCGAGCATTTTTATTCAAGCACCAAACGCTCCCACAAACCGCAGATGTTGTAGACTTCCAGAGGTATTCACAATTCAGCAAGGCATTACAGTACAGCACGAGGTATACCGGAATTCTTGGAGCTAAAGTTTATTTTCTAAAGATTTTCTCCCGAAATCTCCTTCGGTATAAGTATTTGTTTTCTGTGCACACATAAAAGTCGGGAGCCCAAGGCATTTCACGGAGTGTTGCGTTTTTGTATTTGCGTATCTCACTTCGCCCTTCGGCCAGGCAAGGACAAAGACGGTACCTGATCTCATATAGGGTTGGAAAGTTTAAAGGAACCTTTTGATCTAAACCTTACAGGGAATTATTTAATAGAAGTGGACTGTAGAGTATTTTGAAAGAATGAAAGAAAAAGTATTTATCGCAACTCGTATAAGAAGATCACAAACTAAATTAGACACAGTCAAAAATAAAAAACCAAATTATATAAAAAAAAAGTAAAAAAAAATAGACAATATTGTCTATTACCTACTGAAACTAAATAAAAATAAGTAGTTCATTTGCTAAAGGTTAAACAGTAGGTAAGAGCGTTCGCAGACGGCATGCAATCGGTGGATTTTTTTTTGTAGAAGCTAAATATCCTACAAAAAGTATGCCATGTGCGAACGCGCTAATACTTGAAACGTCCAGGTCCACAATTCTTTCAGCCTAAAAACATTTTTTCATCTAGTGATGTGATTATCTCGGCTGAGCGGACGGATAAAGTTAAAATTCTATTTTTTCCATTGTCAACCCTACGTGTTTTCAGCTATGAGATTTGTTTGTTGGGACACCCACAGACCTCGCCACCGCTAGCGTTGTTTGACTTGTGCCTCGTTCAAACGCTTTTTCGCCAACTGTACTTTGTGTTTTTATTTGTACGTTCTTTCGTTCTTTCTTTAGCAATTTGTTTTAAAGAATTATGGACAGCTAAAAGCGTGAGTGGTTTGTGGTAGAAGTTTAGAAGAAAACATTGTTGGTGGAGCTTGAGTTACGAGTTTAGACCGCTAGACTTTGTTGAAGTTCTATGTGGAACGATATTTTGCTACAAACAAGGAAACGCACTTCTTCTTACCTACTTATGAGAATTTCTAGAAATATACAGGGTGTCCCAGAAGTCGACGTCCAGCCGGAATAGTTATCAGAAAAATATAAAAACAATCTAAGTTGATAATATTTAAAAAAATATTGCCTTAATAAAATAAAAAATCGAGAAAATCTGCACTCTGTGACAGTTTTTTCACTACTGTTGTTACAAACCTTAATCTTTTAAAACTTTTTTTTTTGTTATGGGATCCTGAATAATGTTTCTGTAAACTATTGCCTAAAATGTAAAGCCAATTTTTAAATATTAGGATTGTAAAAAATATAAAAACATTTAAAAATATAAAAAATAGTACCCCACCGGTATCGGGAACAGGGTCCAAGCTACCGGCGGTCACGGCTCTAGAGAGAGGAACCTCCTAACAATGCGGGCCGTGTCCAGAAGTACCGCTTTCTGAATCAAGCCCTTGATCCAGCTGCCCAACGAGAGCCTCCTTAGGTGTTGGTCAAGGCTCTTGGCTATTAACCCATTGGCTGTCACGACTATCGGCACAATGATCGCTGAGTCCACATCCCACATGTCGACAACCTCGCGAGCCAAGTCAAGATACTTGATCTGTTTATCTTTCTCGGCTTTCACGAGGTTCTCATCATGCGGGACGGTTATGTCAACAATCATTGCGCGCCGCTCTGATCGATCCACCACCACTACATCTATTATTATTATAATCATTTAAGCTAAGAAATATTGTATCCAAGGTGCTGCGCATAACTCCAAAAGATAAGTATCAGTACCTACTCTTAAGGGATTTGCTCTAAAGATTTACGAGTCGTAATCCATGCAGTGGATCCTAAAAATGTGCGATTTATGACCGACTATGCCAGTGGCGGTATAAGTTGGATTTATTATATCACTAGTTCTGAGCCGTAACTTTAGCACTGTGTGTGTGCAATGATTTTTTCACTAGCATAAAAATATTTATTGCTGTGTCCTTTTTTTACGTCGGACCCCAGGGAGATGAAGTGAAAATAGTTATCTTCCAATGTCCAAGATGGGCAGAAGTACCTTCTTTTTATTTGAAATGGGTTTGCTCTTGACTCTAGTTTAGGTCAGAGGTGACAGAGACAAAGTCGACGATGGAGTGAGCTTACCCAGAAGAAGCCTGTTCACTCTTACTTTGAAGAGATTCGGGTTGTATGCGCTCGGAAACACAGACGCAAGTAGAGAGTTCCACTCTTTTGTTGTACACATTATAAAGGACATTTGAAAACGCTTAGTGCGAATTGGTGGGAAAGCAACTAGGCAGGGATGGTAACTTGCAGTGCGTCTGGATGTCCGAAGGTAGAAGGGGGCCGGTGGAATGAGATACCTAATGTTATACTCTTATGGCTAGTTGTCACCTCCTTCTGCGAAGCAGTCATGCTAGCAAAGGAGGTGGCGGGACGACTCAGGGAGAGAGCCTACCGTCCCAGCCGCCGCGGGAGACGCTCCGGGCGTCGGGAGCCGCGTGACGACTCCCGGCCACCGTAGGCGCGGGCCTACGGTGGCCGGGAAAAAAGGCTAGTATAACAATAAATCTGTCTAGCCTTTTCCAACTATGTTGCCGTCTGCTTCCAGTCTAACCGGATGCAGCTGAATACCAATAGTCTACATGGAGCGAACGTCTATATGACTTCCTAAACCAAGTTACTGGATAACACGTTACCCCTTGGTATGGCTGGTTGTCAGACTTTTGGGCTCGTGATTACCAGCACCGACTGTCAAAGATTTACGAGTGACAGTCGAGAAAAACGTATTAACGTACTTTCCGAGACACGGAGAGGTCTCGATATGTAATGGACTGTCACGCATCCACGAACCGACCGCGGCAAGCGTAGCTTAACGTTCGATTATTATTTAGCCACCAGCCCCTCTCATACGGCTATTTATATTTTTTATTCCTATGAAATAAGTACAGCAAAAACTTTGACTATCTATATCCTGTTTCTATTACATTATATTAGCACAATGTTATTATGTAATATCCGGTACTACAGTCATCCATCATTTTGCACACCATACCTTACCCGAAAAGCGTCAAACACGTCACATTCCTTTTTAACCCTCACTCTTACAAACCAGTCACGCGGAACGAACATTTTTCTTTGAACGTGATAGTAAAATATGCGTATCCACCTATTATACTGTAAGTTTGTACTGGCTCGGGTGAAGCAGCACTAGTTACTACCATGGCACCGCACGCAAAATACGTGCTTGAACGTGGTGTTGCGAATACCAGCCCGTTATACTATAGTACCACTCGCAGTGATGACTCGGTCGCATTTCCTGAAAGTCACGTAGAATGAACATTCTTCTTACAACGCGCTACTGGAAGCTAGTACTGACTCGTGAAAAGCAGTATTATAGTACTACCGTCATAGTGATGACTCGGTTACAGTCCCTGAAAGTCACGCAGAATGAACATTTTTCTTTCTACGTGCTAACAAAATATGCGCACTGGAACTACTAGAAGCCAGTACTGACTCGCGTAAAGCGACACTAGTACTACCCTCGCAGTGATGACTCGGTCGCATTCCCTGAAGTGCTGCGCTTTGTTTACGTTGTATTATTTCACGAGTTATGCGTCACATGTTAATAAAGAGGGAATGTGTACGAGGCAGAAATAATTAAAATAAAAAGTGGAAAGTAAGGCTTAGGTAAATGTCTGGGAATGAAAATGTTATGTTGTTTTTGACTGAGAACGTCACACGCTATGCCGAGGAATTTGTTGCGGAACGTAAAAATTGTTACCGTAATTTGAAGAACATTAGGTATAGGAATCTTGTGCCAGATTGCAAAAATATTGTTTTTGTGAATTTTATGAATGAGCGTTTTGTTTTTACTTAGATTTTCAGCATGTTCATGTTTTTTATGGTTTAATTATGTTTACTTACATAATTTAAAAAGCTTAGGTACAGTCTTAAAATAATAATAATACCTATGTACAGTCAACAAAGGAGTTAAGTATACAGGAGCGTCGGATATTGTTGAAGTTTACTAAGAAACCGATGCAAAAGGCCTAATCCTAACTAATATTATTATAAATGCGAAAGCAAGTTTGTTTGTTTGTTACCTTTACACGCCTAAACCACTGAACCGATCATCCTGAAATTTTGCATATACGTTGTCAGATGTACAGAAACGGACATAGGGTACCTTTCATCCCGAAAAAAAGTTCTGTTCCCGAGGAAAACAACAATAACGTTATTATGATAACAGATGGCGCCACGTGTCTTTAGAATCAATATACAGGACAACATCTGTCTGGTCAGCTAGTATAATATAAGTTCCAAAGAGATTGGAGACAATTGCGCGTTTTTCATGTTTAGCTGTAAAATGTCTGCCTATTTGGTTGAACTAAAGCGTTTCAATTATTATTTCTCTTACAATATTGCATAGATAGTAAACAAGTGAAGTCATAATGTTTTTTCCATACGCAATATTACGTGATTTCTAGATACGAACGATTTTATATTCGAGCATTTTTCTGAATGCAGATACCACCAAAACTTTTCAATCTTAATTCTTAATCTCACATCACGGCCCGGATAATCCGGAAGGCAATCAAGATTACAAAAAACCGGGCAAGAGCAGGTCGGACTCGCGCACCGAGGGTTCCGTACCATCATATGTTTTTAAATTTTCACCGGCGAGCTACTTACTAGATCTCGTTCAAACCAATTTTCGGTGGAAGTTTACATGATAATGTAGGTACATCATATTTTTTTTTGACGTGACAACGTCTTAAATTAGGTTGCGGCTGGGAGTCACTTATGAAAAAGTGTAACGCTCGGTAACGTTACGATGAGTCACCGAACGAGAGAGAGAAAGACGTTGTCACGTAAAATCTTCGCCCGTAAAACCGACTTTACAGGCAACCATTTTTTGTTTTATCATTCTCTTATTTTAGAAGTTACAGGGGGGGGGACACATTTTACCACTTTGGAAGTGTCTCTCGCGCAAACTATTCAGTTTAGAAAAAAATTATATCAGAAACCTCAATATCATTTTTGAAGACCTATTCATAGATACTCCACACGTATGGGTTTGATGAAAAAAAAATTCTTGAGTTTCAGTTCTAAGTATGGGGAACCCCCATAATTTATTGTTTTTTTCTATTTTTTTGTGAAAATCTTAATGCGGTTCACAGAATACATCTACTTACCAAGTTTCAACAGTGTAGTTCTTATAGTTTCGGAAAAAAGTGGCTGTGACATACGGACAGACAGACGACAGACAGACATGACGAATCCATAAGGGTTCCGTTTTTGCCATTTGGCTACGGAATCCTAAAAACCTTCACCAAAATTCCTTACCTACTTATAACCCCTATACAATTTTTCAGGCCGAAAAAAGCATCGTTAAAGCTGGCCTGCTATTAGACGTTATTGTTGCGTAGTCAATGGCTGCAGCACTTCACAGCGCTTTAGCCGCTTCGCCACGTCAACCCCTCGACTCGAAATGAGCCGCCACAGGGAGGATGCTGAAGAGCCAACGTGAGATTGATATAGCCTTATAGATCACTGAGGAGTTTTTAAGAGAACATTCGGAAAAGTTAAGAATTAAAGATAAAAAAGTACCTAATCTGAAAGAGAAAGCAAAAAAAAATTTTACAATCAATGTCGGTACCTACCATTTTATCGCTAAATTGAATTATGATGATATAATTTTTATCGATGTAATAAAACAAGCATACATCGAGACCGGAACGATATCATAAATAGGTACATAAACTCACACCTTGTTAATCCCATGAGGGTAGGCAGAAACTACTGAACGCCACCTGCTACGATCCTTACATAGATACTCCTTTTGCCTCGTTTACGTTAATTATTGCACCACTCAAACCACTCATAATGCGAAGCATGAGAGTGCTTTACGATCGATTTTTTTTGCCTCCTTTCTGCAACTGTTCCTAATGGTTATACCTACTCCTGCTAGTACACAGAACCTACTTAAATTATATACCATTGTATAGATAATTTAATGGAGATTAATTCTGTACACCATATAAATTACTGACATAAATATAGAAACTGTACAAACGGTGACCCAATGGGCGGTCTTATCGCTAAAAGCGATCTTTTAAAGACAACCTTTGGATGGATTAAAAAGAGGAAGGACAGACAAATACTGTAGGTAGTCTGTAGTGTACCATTTACATAATACAATAAATACATACATAAAGTATATTATACTAATCTAAATAAATATTTAAACTGAAGAAGAACCACAAACCCAAAGATAGCAATAACATCCGTTTCCAATTCCTTCTTATCTGCACACAAATAAAGTTGATATCAGCTTAGAGAAATTTGTTCGATAGCACACGTTGTTTTGATCATTCAACCGTTACGTTTAGCGTTCCACGGTGACTTTTATCAATCAAGTGATGAAATTGAATAATTCTTAAAGTAAAATGGCTGCTAAGATGGTAAAACGTGTGTTGTGTGTCGAGGATAAAGTGTTTTTGGTGACAGGAGGCGCGGCTGGTGTGGGTGCGGGCATCGTCAGGGCTCTGCTTCGGGAAAATGCTAGGGTAAATATTATTTGATGTTTTAAAATAGCCGGCATGCATGTAGCAAGAAATTCCGGTGAAAATCAGAACCTGATCATTATGTGCTGTTATTTTCAATAAAGGAGTGGTAAACAAGACGACCCATAAAATGATTGGGTTGAGTATGGTTTACTAACTACTAACAGCTATGCTAAATTTGAAAAAAAAGAGGAGAATTGTCTGATCTACACCGTTTGAAAAGGTCACATGCAACATAATATGTTGGAAGTTTTTGCTGTCATGTAGGTAATATGTAATATTACTCAATACTTTTTTTTTCTACGACTACCCATGTTTTGCCAATCACAATGTTGTGTGAAAAGATTCACCGTGCTTATCAGCGAACACGCCTAATAGTAATTAGAATGAAAGATAAATGACTTGACATTGACCTTGCAATAAGTCATTGAATTGTAAAGTCATTAAATGCGTAGGTACTAAATTGGTTACCTGTCGGTCAATGAGGTAATACGCAATCAGAACCTTGGATTTATATCTTTGAAGACAAATGAAATCAGTTTGTCTACGATATCTACGCTACGGTTAAACAAAGATAACTTGTTTATTATTCAACAATAGTTTCTGTTATGTAACCAAACTGATGATTTTCATTGTGTAGCAAAAATGCAAAAGGATACAAAGTCAAAACGTGAAACTAAATTCGTAAACTTATTTCTAATTCAACTAACATTTCAGTTTCGAAAGTTAACCCTTCCTGTTTAGAAACACAAGTACGGTTAAATGTAAACCGTATTTAATTTACAAATGCTGCATTTTGTTTCGACACCGCAGCTGTTACTAAACGGTCCATTTTCCGGGACTGTGTGGTCGAAAAGTTAAGGCATGTTGAAGTAAGTGTCTGTAAAAGTTGTAGAAGTAAGAACAAAATTTCAATATTTGGCGCTAAGTATGCCATCGGTCCACTTTGAAGCAAACTTGGGAACGAAGCAGTTTCTGATGGAGTGTTTTTATTTTAGACTGTAAAGTTTATGGAACCACAAGCTTAAAGGTACCTACTTAAGTTTTTTACTTGGAGTGATTTTGAGTAAAATGAGACCACAGCTCTTTTTCCTCAAGATCACTCAAAGTAACAGGCCCAGTGGTATCGGCTTATGAGTTGTAGGTCGTGGGTTAGCACCCGGGCAGGCACTTTACATAACCAGCCTATAACGTTCCCACTGCTGGGAGACAGATTACTAATTTCCTTCAAAATCGCTCGGACTGTATTACACAATGAGGTGGCAGGTTGCCTCGTATTACTAGATGATAGGAACACATGCAAAACAGTCCTATGGCCAACCCGTTAGAGGACAAGATTATCAAGAAATTGCAATTAATTTACTATGATTTTTTTCTCAAAAATACCTTTAATGTTATTTCCAGCATGTCGCCTTCCTTGACGTGGCAGACAAAGAAGGTTCTGCTCTTGAATCGGAGCTTTTGAGCATGTTTGGAGCTCTAAAAGCCAAGTTCATAAAGTGTGACATATCAGATGAAGCTCAACTAGCTGCGGCTTACAAACATGTGCTGGACAAGTACAGAAGACTCGACGGGGTGATTAACAACGCAGCGGTGGTGTCTCTCGACGAAAGATCGGTTAAAAAGATGGTGGATATTAATTTTGTAAGTATCTATTACAAAATTATATTAGATATAGAGGTTTATGGAACATGTAAACTTTACTCATATTCTATAGAAAAGGGAGGATCCTCCGACCAGATGGGTGTTGTGTCTGGCAGGCAACTGCCCGATGATTCATGTCGGGCCGTTGTATCTATGCTAGTTGAGTGGTAAACTCTGCTTGCGAGATGCAGGATTTTGCGTGACGTCAGTATGACGCGTTGTTCTCATGTGGCGTTGTAGACAGCCAAGTTTTAGTCGAGAATTGGATTTGACAATTTCGAAATTCTTGAAATAATGTCAAACAATATTGTTGATACAGTTCATCGATTGCAGGTATGTAGATAGTCAGTGTAGTTCTAGTAGACAAATTTAACACTAAAGACTGTGGGGGTCACGAATGGACAACAAAATGAGCGAAATATCACAGTTATTCACATTTGATCTAACAATTCCTTAATTCCAGGAATTAAGTTTAACTACATATTGGTATATTTCTTTCATCGTTTGCAAATACATTAGGGAGGCTCAATAGATTGAAAGCAGGTTTATAATAGAGGCTGAAATGTCACGTACAACACAATGAGCGAAATATCACTATAACTCACGTTTGATCTAAAATTTCCTCAATTCTATAAATAGAGTCAAACAAGATAAAATAGGTATATTTGTGTCATCGTTTGTAATTAAATATGGGGGACTCTTAGAAATCACACTAATATTATAAAGGCGAAAGTTTGTGTGTGTGTGGGGGTGGGTGTGTGTTTATATGTTTGTTACTTCTTCACGCTCAAACAGCTGAACCAATTTTGACAAAATTTTGTGTAGAGGTAGCTGACACCCTGGATTAACATATAGGCTATCTATAATATATTTTTATCCTCATATTCCCACGGGATCGACATTTACGCGGGTGAAACCGCGGGGCGCAGCTAGTCAGGTTATAAATAGAAACTGAAAGGTCACAAACAATTCCGCAGTTCTAGGAACTTATACTAATATTTAATTGTAGATATTATATTTGTTTCATCATTTCGAAGTAAAAATGGACGGCTCGACGGATAAAAATAGTCAATACAATAAGCTAAAGGTCTCTCCATCCATGTTTATCTCTAAGAATAAAGCTAAACTACGAGTAAATTATTGTAAATACATAATATTCTTTTTTCATCGTTTGTAAGTAAATAAGTGGACTCGACAGAGCTTCAAGAGAGGTTATTACTAGACGCTGAAAGGTCACAAATGGATAACCCAATAAGCGAAATATCGCTACATACATTGTAGATATTTGTTTCACAGTTCGTAAAAAAAAAAAAACTCGTGCTCGACGGAGGGAGTAGGTACAGAAGCCATATCCAGAATTAAAAAAAAAAATCAAATGTATTTTTTTACTTAATTAAAAGTATTATTTTTAAAATTGCTTGAGGCTTTTTGCATAAACACTTTACTCCGCTTCAATGACAGTAGGTAATTACTACGTGTAGAAACTAGCGTAGAGGATTTGAAAAAATAAGAAGGAGCCAGTATTTATTACGTTTTTAATTATTTATTTTTATAAATAAATAATATATTTTTTCGTTTCTTTGGCTTCTTTACCACATATAAATGTTTCTCTTTAAATATTTCGTGTATGAGTACGAGTAGACACACCTTATATTTTATTTCATGTTTGATTCTAAAAGCTAAGTCAAACGAGTAAATTATTCTATATAATTATACTTTGCAAGGAAATATTGGGGACTCGGCAGAGTAATAAACTATGCTGCGGTTTCGACTGTCTACGAACGAACGCACAAGAGGATGGCCGATAATTCTGTGAGTTACGAGCTCTCGCGTGAGTTAGAATGAGTTATTTGATTTTGATTCGATTAGATTCGGAATGCTTTTCGTATTTGGAATTGTCGTATCTCTTTTGTTCTCTTTTAATAGAAGTTAACATGAGAAGACTTGGAGCCTATTTAATAAAACCGACAGGCGACAAATTGACAATTTTAGAAGTTTCCTAGACATAAAATTACTGCTTTGTTAAACCTATCATAAACGTGTCGATTTTGTGATTTTTTTAGTAATATGTCGCGTTGTCAGTTTTATTAAACAGTGTCCAGCAGTGCGATTCTGTAACCATCTCACCGTGAAAACTTAGGTGAAGTGAGCGAAGATTCATTCGTAATTATAAAGGTAGTTTACCGGCCACCGTAGGCGCGGGCCTGCGGGCGGAGAGTAATGGGTAGCTCACCGTCCAATCAGGACCAGGCCCGTGCCGGACGGCGCGTACGTGTTCCACGCGCTCCATTTCAGCATCGAGGAGGGGCCCCATAGGGCCGAAGCCTGCCGGGTCAGCGGGATTGTCCGAAAGGGTTACCGCTGGCCCGGAACATAAAGGGCTAAGGAAGGAACACGGGTGGGTTTTAGTCAGTAAGAGTCTGACACTCCCTTCCGCTCCACCCAGAGCGTGAGGGGTCATTTGATGAATTCCCATCCGCAAAAAAAAAAAAGGTAGTTTATTCTACTTTCCAAATATCACTTTAAATCTGAATATATATTCGATACAAACAGCGATCTAAGCATTTAAAATAGCAGAAATTAATTTTGAAACTCGTAAAACTAAACAATTGGAAAATTAAGGAAGAAGGGAAGCCATGAATGCCTTGTAATTAATGAAATTATGTTTCGGGCTTTTGCGTAAAGCCGGATATTGCTTGGCAGATTTATGTTATTCCATAAACAATACAAATGAAAGTAAACTAGCTAGTAATCCAATTAATTTGAGTTATTCTAAAATTAGAAGTTTTTGTTCTTGATATGAAAAAATACAAATAATAAAAAATACAATAATAATACTATACCTATTGACCTAACATTTTTCGGTACTCGTGATATCATTGAGATCAGGTGTAACGGATCTAGCTAGTTAGCTAGCTAGTCACTTTTACTAACTTTTTAACCATTAGATATAATTTACACATTTTATTTCCCACACAATTGTGTAAAAGAAAAATAATATCTAATGGCTGAAAATGACTATCATTAGATCTCAATGACGTGTCAACGAAAACGTGTAACGGAAAATGTAATAAAAGTAAAGTTTTATGAAAGTTACTAGCTTTTACCCGTGGCTCCGCCCGCGTGGAAGTCTGAATAAAAAACCCTATTTATAAACCTTCTCTATGAAAACTACGTATATAAGCCAGCTTTTATTGAAATATACCAACACCCATTTTTATACCTGTTACAGAAAGATAATTCTTTCTTCTGTTTCATAAAACCAATCGATGTCACATAATATTTTAAGTATGTCATTTCGCAGTCATTACCCGTCTACAGTATCATCATAACTTTTATAGTTCTCTATAAAAATTCCATCCACTTTAACAGCCACTAAATTACCCGAGACTTCTTCCAGACTGCAACGGTCAACAGTACAATGAAGGCTCTTGAAATTATGGGGGTCAACAGAGGAGGTGGTGGCGGCATCATCGTTAATATATCATCGATAATGGCATTTAACCTAAACACCCATTTGCCCGTGTATACTGCGACGAAGACTGCTGTGTTGCATTTCGGTATTGCTATGGGGGTAAGGTCTTTTTTCTTTTTGTGTACTCCTGGCAAATCACACTAATATTATAAAGGCGAAAGTTTGTGAGTGTGTGAGGGGGTGTGTTTGTGTGTTTATATGTTTGTTACTTCTTCACGCTCAAACGGCTGGACCAATTTTGATAAAATGTTGTATGGAGGTAGCTTGTCAGCTACCTCCATACAACATTTTATCAAAATTGGTCCTATATGTTAATCCAGGGGACACCCTGGATTAACATATACGTTTTATCCCGATATTCCCACGGGATCGACATTTACGCGGGTGAAACCGCGGGGCGCAGCTAGTACTAAGATAAGGGTCAATGAAAGGTTACAGTATAAAGCTGAGATGAGAATGCGAGGGAATGGATAGAATTAGAAGGAAAGGAAGAGCAGTGATGGCAATGGTATCAGCCCCAACTTTCGAGTTAAGATCGTGAGATCGGACCCAAGCAGGCACTTTGTGTATTTAATTTCAACGCCACTGCTTTCAAATCGGCGAAGGAAAACATTGTGAGGAAACTGATCGATATGTCCTAGAACCAAAAATTCGAAGACATGTGATATCTACCAACCCGCACTGGGCCCGCGCGGTGTATTATGGCCCACTCCCTCTCACAGAGAGGCCTGTGTCCCAGCAGTGGGAACGTTACAGGCTGATTATGCATATGGTAGAAACGATTATGTAATAAGATGCTACAAAGAAGCGCTGGTGAACGAGAAGTAATGTGGACATCGGTTGTTATAGTACAGTAGCGAAGGCTAAATTTTTGTGAGGTAAGCCGGAGTAGATATCTTTAAAATTATTATATTATTTGTCTATAGAATACTGACTGCGTTATTTTTCAAAGGGAGGCCGGTAGGAATCGAGTTGTATGGAAACTTCGCCACTCTATGGAATAATGAGAGACATGTCATGGGAAAAGTATTGAGTATGAATGTAGATGACTGTAAGCATAGGAAAAAACCAAAAATATGGAGTGAATACTGAGATGACAGCTAATAAAGATGTATGAAAGAAGAAGACATGCTAAACCGACCTCCCTCACATACTTTGTGACAATGGCAAGAGCTTGATGAACTTTAAGATCATAGACTATAGATCTAGGTTAATTAAAAACTTATCTAAAATCTTTTGTGTTAGGATTTTAAAAGGCGTCTTTAGGAACGAAATTAAATGCTCGCCTTTGAATTTTCTGTTCAAGTAGGGATGTTCATTCCCCAGCTAATGTAAGGTTTTGTGTTTTCTTCAAAAGAATCTGTGGCCAAACGTAAAATCTTTTCTAAAAGTATCAAACATTGTAACTTTTTTGTTTTTTATTTCTACCTGAGTAGTGTATTTTATTTATTTACATTCAAATGAGCATATAATTATGTACAGTATTAAAATAATGATAAGAATATGTACAATATATATATATATACTTTTTTGTTTTGAATTTCTTTTTTTCACCATATCAGTGTCACTGTGGGAGGAAATAAGGCTTATATTCCCGGCTATTTTTTCCAGACAGAGAGAGTATATTCAGAAAGCAAAGTGCGAGTCATCACAGTGTGCCTCGGACCAACGGATACGGCTATCCTAAACAGAAGCAACTTCAAACACTTCGACAAAGATTCAGCTGAGTCAATCGCATCCTGTGGGCCCGTGAGACAGAGGTGAGGATAGCTATAGGCTGCGTTTATTGGGTAGCGGAGCGTGGAGCGAGCCACTTTAGAACGCAAGCCAAAGTGTGCCTTGTGGGGAAGTAGTCAATGGTCCGGAATACGCTGACAAGCTAAAATTTCTAGTCACTCATGCATGCTATTATGGTATTTATGAAGTTTTGTAAATATTTCTTTCTGTAATTGTTTTAGAACCCAATAATCAAACTAATATTATAAAGGCGAAAGTTTGTTAGTGAGGGTGTGAGTGTGGGTTTATATGTTTGTTACTTCTTCACGCTCAAACGGCTGGACCAATTTTGATAAAATTTGGTATGGAGATAGCTGACACCCTGGATTAACATATAGGTTACTTTTTATCCCGATATTCCTACGGGATCAAAATTGATGCGTGTGAAAACGCGGGGCGCAGCTAGTTTACTAATAAAGTGGATTTATTTTAGGATGTTACTTAAAACTATGATGGTGGATCACTCGCAACAAACTGCTTAGTTTAACCAAGCCAGCCATATTCTTAATCAAGACGTTTTTACTCTCTCTGACAGAGAGAAGGCCTGAGTCTCAACAGCAGCCGGTCGATTCTGTAAAAATCTCACCGTGAAAACTTAGGTGTAAGTGAGTTTGTTTTTGATAGGAATTGACACTATTGACAGCTCACTCCACGCTCACTTCACCTAAGTTGTCATAGTGAGATTTTTACAGAATAGCACCGCAGGACATTAGGTATGGGCTGTTTATGATGTGATTACAGAATAACGTTTACAAAGTGGGCTACGTGTGGTTGAATGACAAATGGCACAGCATTAAGCGAATAATGCTCAATGTCCATCGCTGCTGCATTTCTTGTCCGTGAATTTGAATTCAATTTGACGTCGCTCAAAGTTCGACCCAAAAAACAATACTGTTTGCAGAAAATCGCAAAACGCTCCACTGTCTTGTATAAGCAGCCTTACTTATACGTTCTAGATGAAGTTCGTGTTGATGAAGATAGTTTGGCAGGAACGAGTTTTGTGATGAAATTGAGTAGTGGAAGTTTCTCTTTGCGAATACGTGTATGGATATTAAAATAAATGCTTCATGCGAGATAATAGAAATATAGCTTTTTAGGGTTTCGTACCAAAATGGTGAAAAGGAACCCTTATGTCTGGCTGTCTGGCCGCCTGTTACAGCGGGATATCTCAAGAACTACCAATGATATCGACTTGAAATTTGGAATAGTTTTAAATGACGTTAGCCCAACTATTTTGCAAATACAAAAAAATAAAAAAATATATATATTTTAGACTGAAAGGGTCTTAAAAATTCGAAGTGGGCCTACTAGATGTGGAGTATCATAATTATTAGAGGATTATTGTGGAGAGGCCAGACTGCCCTTTTCTGATGCACTGGTCCCGTAGACATAGCTGCGGGCCCGGTGCTGAGGAACGATATTTAAATTAATTTAAAAAATTAGTTTGATTGTAGATTTTTTTAATGTATAATTCATTTTGATTGTGGTTTTTTGATTTTAATTTTGTTTGTACTTTTGGTTTTGACTTTAATATTTATTTTATCTTATTTTTAATATTGATGATTTTAATTTAATTTTATTTTAATTCTAATTAAATTTTTGTTTTGTTTTATTTTTAATTTATTTTAGATACTTATAATACGTGTACTAACATAGTTTTAGAGTATTGGTAGCTACTAACAAAAGATGGATTATTATTATTTTCCGAAATAAACGTTTTGATTGATTGATTGATAATTATGAAAGAGCGCTGTTTGCACAGTCTAAAACATTTTTTTTTAATTATTATTATTATAGTAAAGAATTTTCTATCTTCTATTATCTCTCCCTTGAGCGCGTTTGAATATTCTTCATAAAGAAAATTAAATGATAATACTTCCTTTCAGGGTCGAATCAGCAGTATCAGGCATACTAAACGTTATGGACCAAGGGAAATCTGGGTCCACATGGATTGTGAAGGATGACCAGCAAGCGTACGACCACACAGAAAACATAAACAAAGCTTTTGAAGTTCTAGCACAGACCTAAATCTCTAACCGAATGTTTGTTTTTAATACCTACAAGGATCTTTATACCTACAGGCTGAATGTTAAAATGAGATACCTACCTATGTATATTTTAATTAACTTGTTTCGTTTAAAAATCATCCTGTATTCTGAAAACAGAATCCTGTATTCTGAAAACAGAATCCTGTATTCTGAAAACAGAGTTTTGTAATACCTACGATTAAACAGTGATATTTGTTTTGAAAATGTCATTTCAGATTTTGCCATCACTTTATCCTTTAAGTCCGCCAACGTTCAGAAGTGGCTCGTGGCTACATAGCTACCGCAAGTGTTGATCGAAGGTTAAGCTACACCTGCCGAGGCCGGTCCATGGATGGGTGACCATCCATTACATATCGAGAGTGGACTCGCCTCGGAAATTACGTTAAATCGTTGGTCCCGGTCACTTGTACATCTTTGACAGTCATTACGGTTAGTCAGAAGCCCGAAGGTCTGACAACCAGTCTTACCAAGGGGTATCGTATTGCCCAGTAACTGGGATGTAGAGGTCAGATAGGCAGTCGCTCCATGTAAAGTACTGGTATTCAGCTGCAACCGGTTAGATTGGAAGCCGACAGATAAATCAGAAGTAATTGTTAACAGAAATCACACCTCAAAAATATATAACAAAATGGTAAAATATTTCCTACTAGAAACGGAAATATATTTTCGATAGTCGATATATAAATAAAAAATTATTTCTCCCCCGAATTCTCGATATTTGATCGCTTGAACATTGAGCGATCGGAGTCATCAATAAACCATCGGGCTACCATTCCATTTTTTATTTCGACCTGTCATATTGGGTGATGTTGTTTTTAAATCCGGGTTTTGTTTTAAAATTATTAAACATGGATTCAAGTATTAATGGCACTGAATTATAAAAAAAAATCAGTATCATTTAAAATTGATGACAACTTTCATGAAACTGAAGAATACCTGCTTTATCTTAAAATCTTTTTTAACATTGTTACGTGCTATTGATAGTTATTATTATTAGCAAGGATTAAAATAATATTTAAGTAAATACCTAATTAATTAATAAACATAACAAAATTACCGATATCCTAACTTAACTAAAACTATTCACAAACTAAAATATAGCGTCTAAAAATTCATCCGCGTCGCTGTCGACTGGTAATGTACCCAAGAGACTGGCGGCATTACCTCGTTGTATGGCAATGCTTAGCCTCTGGCCAAAGTAAAATTCAGCCCTTGGGTCACGGGAAGTGTCAACTAGCCGTTTCGAAATTTCCGTAAAAAGGCCATGAGCACTCGGGAGCCCACGGCCCGAGGGTTTCAATAAACATTGTTAATTTACATTGGCATACGTAAGGTATTGATTGATATAACATTCTCCGCTGTGTGTGAAGCTTTCTTGAAGCGACAGGTACTAATTTAACTTTTGTTAACAAGTTAAGCCCTTGAAAATGGAGATATACCTGATCAATCAATTCTTTTTTAGGGTTCCGGACCCTAACGATCGATATCTAACGATTTAAACTTACATGTTACACTGAGCTACTTACATCAATTATTTATACAATTTACCAGTAAAATTACACGGAAAATGTGTTGAACAACTAGAATTGATTGATATGATGTTTGATAAGGGCGTGTTTCTATTTATGGAAACAATATAACTACCGATTCTATTCAAAACAAACCATTGGGTGCGATTATAGTATCAACATTGTTGGGTTTTGTTTTGTTAATAGATTAATTTCGGTTTTCACGTTTTACCTTCACCTCTGTCTTACGTAACTTTGTCTTATGTAAGTAGGTGCTTATGTGGGTTTCATTGTTTGCCATCTCACTTCATGCAAGCAACTTCCCCTTGATCTACCTCCTCAAAGTATCACCCAACTTTATCCTTCTCTCAAATCCCTCTCTCTTCAAATCTTCCGTATTTGGGACGAACAAGAAACGCAATCGTGGGACTAATTTACTATGTGTTCGTAGCACACCACACAGTTGAAACTTGGCAGGCAAAATGCAACTGTGTCTGTCACTGCATTCTCCTCGGAGAATCGGCTAATTTATGCTCTAGATTTGTCGCTAATCCACTCCAGCAGTGTAGTGCAGTGGTGGCCCAGTGGTAATGGCCGCGACTTACGAGTTGTAGGTCGTAGGTTCGAACCCAGGTAGGTGCTTTATTTTGTGTAATTTATTTCATCACCACTGCTCTCAAAACGGTGAATGAAAACATCGTGAGGAAACCGGCATGTCCTAGAACCAATAATTCAAAGCCATTGTGACATTCACCAACCAGCACTGGGCCTGCGTGGTGGATTACGGCCCACTCCCTCTCACCGAGAGGAGGCTTGCGTCCCAGCAGTGGGAACATTATAGGCTGATTATGACACACTCCGACTGTTCCGGACTGTTCGTACGCAGTCCTTTTTTAACTTGAATAATGAAAGTTGGAGATAGATTTTTTGAAACTTTGCCTGATCACAGTCTTCACAAATGATACGGTAGAGTCAGCCTTCGAAGTTTTCGTTCGCTTTTAAAGTTATCTTCAAACTTGAGTTTGCTTAACATACATTTCGTAAGGAAAATGTTTCGCTTATGTTCAGAATAGTACTGACCTAGATTTATTTCATGCTGTAGGTACGTATTTTTGCCTTACCGTTTCTATTTTCATAAAATAAAACAGCCATAGAGAAAATTGTCCAGATAAGTTTAACAGAAACTGGAAATTATAACTTATAAGAACGTGCTGAAATTGGATAGCCTGCACAGTGCAGCTGTACCGGGAATTCTCATGTTACCTCTCCGTTACCCGAAAAATGTTGATAATAAATCCTATCCTTTTATAGTATTATAAATGTGAAATTTTCTATGTTTGGATGTTTGTTACTCAATCATCCACTCACGGGTACGCCGCCATAAACTAACGCAACCTAAAATACGCCACAATGACCAAATTGGATAAAACTCACGTAACATAAAACTGTGACCACTGTGACAGCAAGCCCCTCAGTATTTATTTTTTTGTAATTTTGTCTATCATATTCGATATTTTTTTTACCCCGGTAGTATGTTCCGTGGGATAATTTCCAATCTCCACCCTGGCAAGACCGTGAGAAAAACTAGTATTCTATATAGCATTACCTATATAAATTTATATAAGCCATGTCACATACCATGCAGCTCAAGCGAAAATGTTCAGAGTTTTCGTTAGCATAGCTCTGGTTACACGCCGAAAGGTTGACGTTGAAATATTATCTGGGGAATATTTTGCATAAGGATTAAACTTCAGGTTGACTTTAGGGAAAAACTGAAAAGCTTTGATTTATTTTGTTGGATGATGGAAGGTGGAAAATAGTAAAATATTTAAAAAAGAAAAATACCAGATACCAGAATAATAAGAAAATATCTAAAAATAAACACATCATAGCTTAGGTAAGCACCATCAGGTGTGATAGTGGTCAATCGCGAGCCTAACAATAATAATAACAAAACGAAATCGAAACATTTAAAAAGTTTTTTTATTCAATATGTTGTTTATGAAAACTTTTCTATTTTTAAACAACGGAAACTAAAAAAATATAAATTTATAACTAAACCACAAGTATCCGAGCCGAAGGACCATCAGAACTGGTAACGGGTATGCGTAATTTTAAAAAGTCGGAAGAAACGCCGCCATATTGTTTTAGAAAACTTTTCAATTTTTAAACAAAGACAATGAAAAAGAAAACAAATAAACAATACGAAATTAACAAATCAAACAAAATTTATAACTAAACCACAAGTATCCGTGCCGAAGGACCATTAGAACTAGTAACGGGTATCCGTAATTATTAATTCATCGGCGTTAAGTCGAGGCACATCAAACGGGCACGGATAGACTGAATGTTTGCCAAATCCGAGCTCCGCAGTGTTTAACTATTCACTGGCATGTTTCAGCAGATCTGAATTAGAGCTCTGATTCTGCATAAACGTGAGCTGCTTTTTGTTTGGCTTGGTTACTTTCAATTGGTATTAGTTTTAGTTAAAATGTTTAAATTGCTATTTAGATTTTTCTTCCACTTCTTTTCGATTTCGGGGTTAATTTTATTTGAAGTTTTCCAGAGTTTTAATGAAAACATTGCAACTTTTGCGACACAAATTCATGTAGGCCGACTATTATTTACTCTTTTAAATATTAGTCGCGGTCCCGGATGTCCTTCGTAGATCTTTGACAGTCGTTACGGGTAGTCAGAAGCCCGAAAAGTCTGACAATCAGTCTTATCAAGGGGTATCGTGTTACCCAGTAACTGGATTTTGGAAGTCCGATAGGCAGTCGCTAGTACGTGTATGTATGGGGCTACAAAGACATCCAAGCTAGAACAATTTTTATAGTAAAAACGTGAACAGTGATAAACATTAATGAAATTATTTCACTATTAAGGGGATTACAGGACCTAAACGCTGAAATATACATACAATAATTTTGATTTTTTGTCAGATTATTCTACAAGCCACATACTAAAGCAATTTTTTAATCCAAACAATAAATTTTTTGTAAATACATAATTGCTTCATATTTTACAATAAATTACCAGTGTTGTGTCATCGCGCTTCTCTTTCTTTTCAAGGCAGTCCGACAGTGACCGCGCTTTAGGTCATGTAGTCCCCTTAAGTGCTTTCAGTCAAATAAAAGTAATTCCAGAATTCACTACCCTTAATATTAAAATTACACCCCACGTAACACCATAATGCCTTGATACTTCAAAAATAAATTAAACATTCAATTTGCGTGTCGAACTTGAAGGACAGTTTCCATCTTACAAATGAATGTGTAAAATTGGGGAGAAATATTGATTCTGTCCCAGGGGCCCATTTGTGTGCGCGACAGACCTGAAAATTTTGGGAAATTATGTCATGGGAACCTCTAAGTGACGCGGCATCGTATGGTGGATTAGTTCTGAGTACTTCTGAGTGTTTTCCTAATAGGCTGGTGTGATATCAGTTTTTCATTTCATACGTTAGAGTTGCTATAGCTAAAAAAAATCAAGACACCGTCACTACACTGAATGAAATAAGCAGTACCTAAATAAAATAAAAAAAAAACATTAATGTGAACTGCTATAAACAGTTCCATATGAGCCTAACGTTCAAAACAGTATTTTTTACTGAACCGAAAACAGTTAAAGCTTGAGGCAAAATGTTACCGTCATGACAGTACATTTTAATATTTTAAGTAGCTAAAAGGTCACAAAATTAACTGTTTTATTCAATGGTGATATCGTTCAAACCATTGAAATTTACTTACATTACAGTAATGGTGGTTTTCCTTTTTTTTGTTGTTTTTTTAAATCATTAAACGTTACTGTTTTACAAACATTTCTTCTTACTGTAAGTATAAATTCAGTAAGTCTTTAGTGAAACCGCTGCAAGAAATTATTTTTTTCAGTGCACTATAATATTTACGTGTGACAGACAGGCACAATCATGACTTCCCTTAAGAATTGCTAATAGGCAATAATGATTTGTATTATTGTTTGGTATTTATCACACACGCACAAACATACATGAACCCTGAAAACATAACACTCCTTTTTTTGGGCAGTCGTGTGAAAATCATCAGACAGGGTTTTAATTAGTTTGTGCTTATGGATTAACACTGGTGCTAACCCAATTCATGTTCTTACGATAATATGATATTGTATGCCACAAATAGATATCTGATTTTGTCTACTTTGATGTTCAAGTTTTTAAAAAAAAAGAACGTCCGCAAAGTCTTAGGTACTGTGTTGAGTTGAAAACGATTTTGCATCGACGTGCTTGATAAAAATAAATAACTCGGTTAGGGAATATTCTCCAAAAAATGTTTCCTCTTGCTTACTTCAATAAGGACAAGGTACTTAAGAGCCTACACAAAGTTTCTCCTCGGGAACCTCCGCCAATCACATGAAACTTTTGACTGATTTCAAAAGGAGAAGGAAAAAAGCAAGTAATGAGGGACTCTTGAAACCAGTTTTTGTTTTTTCGTCAGAATTATTTTGTAAAGAGTTGAATTACTTGAATAATGAAGCATGCCTTTATTGTGGTCGTACAAAGTGAAAATCTTCTTTTCGTAGCGTTTTTCTTTTTTAGAAATATTTTTAAGGAATGTTTCATTTTTGGAGGGACTTTTACGAATAAAAAAAACAAAAACCTCCTTTTTCTCTTTGAAATAAAAAATGAACCACCAGAATTCCAATAATTTAAGCTTTTAAGCAACTTTACTGTATATTCTGAAGAGGGAGTGTTGTTCAATGTGTTGGCCCTTCGCCTACGAACACTAGGCACAGATCCAAATATTTAGAACTATTTATTAGTATCTAAACTTTTACATTCTCTAATCTCGCAAAGACATTTTAAAACTTGGATGAAGTTATTGTCTTTATCCTAGGTAATGTTTCAGTCTGGTCTACTCAGTTGATCAAGGTTGATGATAGCGAGAAACCTTCTTTCTACTTTTTTGTCGTGATCGTTATTGTACAGTCAACAGCAAAAGTAGATGATCAAAATCAGAAATTCAATACTAATGAACGGAGTTCTCGTCAGAACTCTGCACAGCCACACAGTCTCTGCACACAGCTCAACAACAACAACAGCAACAGCTTTGCCTTACAGTTCTGACGCGAACTCCGTTAATTAGTATTGAATTTCTGATTTTGATCAACTACTTTTGCTGTTGACTGTATCTGACATAATTATTTTTTGAGAATAGAATTGACGTGTGTGAAGCAGTGAATCACATAGAGCTAACGTGCCGCGTTTCCATTCGCGTTTGGCAAAAATGACCCAAGATTATTTTTCCAAAACTACCCTCCAAACACATAATTCATCTACAAACTACAACCAATAGCGAATAAAAACTCTGGTTTTGAATCAAAAATTCCACTATCATCGGCATCTAAGTAATATTTATCGTGTGGAGGGTACAGGCACAATTTCCGGTCACTGCGTGGACATAGCAAGTGACCCACTTTCTGAGGCGACTTCGTCGCCAAGTCTCGTGTATTGTTCAGGACACGACTTTTTTTTAAGTGAATTTTGTGTAGCGATGCAAATTAATGAACGAGAGTTTTTGTTAATCTATGTATATGTTACGGCTAATAGCAGAAGTGCAAGTACACCTAGTTTTAACCAAACCTAACTTTTGGGTGCTCTCTCTTGCATCCTACGTCACCTCCCGAAGTAAGCACAAACCGCATGTGGCCGGCTCCACCTAGTTGTGCCTGGTTAAAACTAGGTATAGCCGCAGTTGTACCAGGTGTAGACGCACTTCGGCTATTAACCGTGATATATACAAATACTAATAATACACCTGAAGAGTTTGTTTAAACGCACTAATCTCTGGAACTATCAGTCGGATTTGAAAAAATCTTTTTGCGTACGAAATTTCATTAAAATCGGTTCATTCATTTCGAAAAACAAGGGCTTAAAAGTTTGTATGAAATGCCGTACGGCGTAAACGCTCCGGTATTAGACAAATCATCATCTTTGGGGTCGGCTTCCAGTCTAACCGGATGCAGCTGAATACCAATGTTTCACATGGAGCGACTGCCTATTAGACAAATATACCTTCCAAAATAAATTCTCTAAATTGTACAAGAATAACGGGGTCGCAATCGGCCTTTCTTCTCAGACTTGTCAGATAGGAAACGCCGACCTTATCTAGTTTTTAAAATGATTGACGTGTAAAAGTGTTTGTGCAAACCTACTTACTGAAATAAAATCATTTATAATAACAGACAGATACGAAAAACGAATTTAATTTATAATAATAATTTGTTTATTTTCACTTCAAGACACAAACATCAGTGTAGCCCTGGCTCTTGTACGAGGAGGTCCTGTATCACAAGAGCCAGAAATTTATAATAATATATAGATTTCTAATTTCTATTTGAACTAAATACCACGTGAACATATTAAAAACATCACGCGTAAGCTTCGCCAAATGCCACATAAAAAATTTCAAATTGTATTTTAGTGTCCATTACGAACTTTATGTCGATAAAATAAAACAATGAGGAAAGTATTTTTCAACAGGAAACACGTCACATTTTATGATGACCCGTGTATCTGACGCAATCGATTTATTTACGTTACTGCCCTTTTGTGAACCTTGCTCTAATTAATAAAGGAAAATGTCAAGTTCCTTTCTAGGCTTATTTTTTATCTGGAACATGAAAAAAGGGTTAGGTAGACCAGTAGACAATGTTCTTGGGTTCAAAACGTGTAATAGGAAAGTCACTGATGCATTATATAATTTAAAAAGGGATACCACGAGTGACCATAACAGTACCCATCGAATACCTACCTAGGTGTTTTCAGTCAGGGATTTTTTTAAGCAAATCGATACCATACGACAATTTGCGTTACAGCCACTTTATACAACTGTGTAAACCGACTTTACACAACTGCCAATGACGATTGTGATTTCAATATACGGACAATTTAAGGTACGTTTAGGGACACAGAGGGCAGGATAGGAGGTGCAGAATGGATTACGACACACTCCAGATACCTTGCTGGCGTTTCGTTGAGGTAGCCTCACTTTACCAGGTTATAGTTACTTACCTCTGCGCTGCCACCGACTACGACGTGGAAGTGACAAAGTTTTGGGTCAACAAGACTTAAAATATACTGTCCTACCAATGACACGCAGAAGAAGAAGGTGGTAGTGTTTCTTACCAATTAATTTCTCTAACTTTACGTTAGGCTGGTCATGTCAGCCTTTCTACCTTGCTGACTGGCAAATCTTTTAATTTCATCACAGCACGATGGATCGTGTTGACAAGAGAAAAGAAACAACAACAATAATATTTCACAACTATGTATGCGCATCATACTGGCGTCACGCAAAATCCTGCATCTCACAAGCAGAGATTACCGCGCAACTAGCATAGATACAACGGCCCGACTTGAATCATCGGGCAGTTATATTTTGTTTTAATTCTACAAAAAATTTCTACGCTACAGTTTGCGCATTGGTTCATTTTTTTCCCTGTAGGTATGTTAATAGATGTGTTGGTTGAACAGTGGTTTTTCACCTCAACTACATATTAGCAACGAGCTTTCAATATTTTCAGTAATTTCAAGTTTCTTAAACACGGATATTTTTCTCCTTTATTATGTTCGGAACGGCCCGTAAAATATGCGACACCAACTCAAGTTAGCACATGACTAACGACTCCCAAATTTGTTACTGCCAACAATTTATTTGCATGCAAAATGTTTGCAGTCAGTAGCGTCCGGACTCCATCCAACTTTACGTGGGTTGCAGACGACCGACAAATCGGTGACCGAGCTGAAGTTGCGTGACGTAAGGGTCGCCGAATCACCGTTGCGTTGTTTATTTCGGGTTCATGAGATTCTGATAAATCACAAAGTGGTCTCGCGAATAATTGGGACATAACAACGCATTTCCTATCAAATTGAAGAGTTTATTGCGCCATTTCTTCTTTCCAGCTAAAGCACAATGAAGTGTTGATGGGCGGGCGTTTTTATATAATAAAAAAATAAAAAAAATATTTAAATCGACTTCAAAAAGAAATTAACTCAAAATAATGAAATAACTTTAATTTCGGAAGTCGGTGTCTTGGGATCTGTTTTTTAGTTTTAGTTTTTTGCCACCGACTTCCGAAATTAAAATTATTTCATAATTTTGAGTTAATTTCTTTTGAAGTCGATTTAATTATTTTTTAATCGTAATTTTTAGTTTTAAGTAAAAACTGGAATATTTGTTTGAAATGAGTAGGAACCTAATGAGGAAAATGTCGTGAGGAGAGTTTTGAGTATGGATGTCGATGGCTATAAGAGTAGGGGAAGACCAAAGAAACGATGGATGGAATGTGTGAATGATGATATGGTTAGAAAGGGGGTGACTACCGAGATGACGACTAATAGAGAAGTATGGAAGAAAAAGACATGTTGCGCCGACCCCAAATAAATTGGGATAAGGGTAGGAGAATGATGATGATGAGTAGGAACCTAATAGTTTTGTTGTAAATATTGCAGTAGAATTTGACCAAAGTTTTGAGATGTTTTCCCTTTGACACTACACCCGTAGCTCGTATCAATAAGCTAGGCCGTGATACTTTACACGTATTCGTCCATCTTGAAAATAACTGAATCTATTTTGATGAAACTTGCACTGTTCCCTAAGATGAAGTAAATGTAAGCCAATAAAAAAAATGGTCACGATCCGATGAATAGTTGCGGAGAATTGCATGGACAAACATACATACATAACACATCTATAACATTTTGAATATTTGTTTGGAAGCCCTAATAGATTGTCATAATGCAGTTCCAATAATATTACCTACTTATATACGTGTCGAATTGATAACCTCCTTTTTTTTGAAGTCGGTAACTATGGCATTCGAAAACTGCTGATTATAAGCCTATTTGAGTAAATTACTTTTTATTTTGATTTTGAAATACTGACGGAGAAATATAATAGGTTCCTATAAGAAATATAATATAGCCGAAAGAGAAGTTTGTCGCCTTCTACTTTTTGTCGGTGGAGACTTCGAACTATAATTAAACTTTCACAAACTGTCGTCTGTAATCAGCCTTAATGACCGAACAGCATGAAAGGTAAGGAAAAACTTCGGTGAGTAAACTCTTTTTAATTATATAATTAAAGGGTGGGGACTCAGTGTGAAATGGAACAACGTGGAATTTAAACAAGACTTAATGGGCTGTAATGAGAGTGTACCTGCAGAGTAATTATAAAGGTTTTGTTGCAGAAGTTTGTATAGCCGTGTCGCCGATATAACGACAATAATTATTGTCAGGCTTACCAACGAGCTTACACCATGGTGTGGTGCTAGGGGAATATAAATGTTCCTCTTAATTTTGTTATGGTACGCATTGCAGATTATAATTGTATGTCGTTACGTATATTTTGTTTTCCTGCCAAGTCATCTGCCTAGCCTTTTTCCAACTATGTTGGGGTCGGGTTCCAGTCTAACCGGACGCAGCTGAGAACTAGTATTTTACATGGAGCGACTACCTATCTGACCTCCACGACCCAATTACTTGGTATTACGAAACCCCTTGGTAAGAGTGGTTGTCAGACTTTCGGGCTACTGACGACCCGTAACGACTGTCAAAGATCCTCGAATGACAGCCGCGACCAATGGCTTAACGTGCTTTCCGAGGCACGGAGGAGTTTTGGTATGTAAAGATGGTCACCCATCCACGGAACAACCGCGGCAAGTGTAGCTTGACCTTATCGGTCGACCAGTGCGGCTATTATTACTTAGCCACAAGCCCCTAAATAATTAAATAGGCTCGCCCCCTACTACATGGAACCTTAACATAAATGGCGAAATGTGGGTGTTCTATAGGTACACCTCTGCTCGACCCTTCAAGGGAACTAGGTGTGATGTTATGTTATGTAAAACAAAGTAATAAAGTAAAATGAAGTAGTGCTTATTGTAATAGCATGTGTTATAACTATTATGAGCTTTGATTGCAAAGTTAAACAAATAAGTGTTGTATAGAAAAAGATTCAAAGTCCTTTTTTGATTGGATAACCTCGTGTTGAGTTCTATTCTAAGATTTCTACTCTAAATGGGAAATGTATAGAACTTATTGTAATAAAAATAATAATAGCCTCCCGACCCATTTCGGTATCAGTGACCAATCTCTGCGGAGATTAGCCAGGTACGCAGGAGATATTATTCTCACAGTCCGATGGGACGGTAATCCGACACGACCGGGGAGAGATCAGGCGCAGGACCAACGGTTTTACGTGCTTTCCGGGGCACGGGGGTATTAACCCACCAACTTCCAAATTGCGGGCTGTTACTAAGAAATTCCTAATGGAAAAATCCAATAACAATTTGGACGACCCGGAAATCAAACCTAGGACCCCACGCTCAGCAGTCGTGCTTGCAACCACGATACCAACGGGGAAGTAACTTGTAACACTATAAGAACAGGGGGGCTAAAAAGGCCACTTTAGCAGAATCATAAAAGGATAAAATTATGAATCATAATGTACCTATAGTTAACTGTTAAGTTAATCGTATCAAATCTTATTGGTGAATTATTTTTCAGTTATTTTTTTGTCTGTGCTAAAACACCAATCAATCCGATCCCAATCTCTTTGATTATACCTACGTAGTGCAGCGAAAAAAAGGAAAACACGGACTGTCTTCGCCATATTATGATTCATAATGTTATCCTTTTATGATTCTGCCTATGTTGCCTTTTAGGCCCCCTTTTTATTCCATAGTTCTTATAATTCCAACGAAAGAAAAGAATACCTAGCTTACCTAGGTATACCTTTACATAGACGTCCTCAGTCACGAGACGCTTGAGTGAACCTATTCAGTGTATTCCTGAATAGATTTCCGTCATCCAACCTCAGAATTCAATATGGTGATGCGGGTGAATATTAGCGGGTGGTTTAATTTTAAAATTGGGCGAAGGCGGAGAGAATCAATTCTAGAACTTGCGGAGGTTAATGGATATCACTAATCCTATTATATAAGGGGGTATGAGCAGAGGACACGCAGCCGAGAAATTACACCAACATGAAGGAATTCAAGATAAGCACTAACCTTTGATGCTGCTAGCGCCGGCGAAGACTTGCTGGGGCGCCCCAAACTGCTCTGTTCTAGAAGATTATCTGGTGCACGGGCTCAACAAACCCAAAGACCGGTCTTTGAATGGGTTGCGAGCTGGATACTTGCGGATTACAAAAAAATTAGTTATGGCGTCTTATTATGAGCGCGGCTCCAGCCTAAACTGACTGAGGGAGTCCAGTCGGCGAGCGTTAATTGGTAGCGGTGCGTCAGTACTTATTGACTGATTGGTTATGGTTAAGTGACGAAATGACAGCGTTTTTCTAACGTGCGAGCCCTTTTATAAGCTCGCGTCCCACTGCACCATCTTTGATGACGCGTAGGCCGTGCCTCTCTCTTCCGACATAGTGGTGTCTCATAAACGGCGCGAACACAATAAAAATAGATATCTATTTAGTCTACACAACGTAAGGAAAACTGGTTGTGGATTCGACCCTATGTACTCGTATATTACTAGGCAACCATTTAATTTCGATCTCTTTTGAAAACGCTGACTAGTTGTGAACTTGCAAACATGAATATTGCTTTGACTTCTTGTGGCTAAGTAATAGCCGCACGGGTCCATCGATCAGGTTAAGCTACGCTTGCCGCGGTTGTTCCGTGGATGGGTGACCATCTTCACATACCAAGACCCCTCCGTGCTTTGGAAAGCACGTTAAGCCATTGTAGAGGTCAGATAGGCAGTCGCTCCATGTAAAATACTGGTAGTCAGCTGCGTCCGGTTAGACTGGAAGCCGACCCCAATAAAGTTGGGAAAGGCTAGGCAGATGATGAATATTGCTTTAAGAAAGAAAAGAAAGAAAGAAAATACGTTTATTTGCGGTAAACATGACGCAAGAGAAAACATAAACACAAAAAAAAAAGTAGGAAAGGGCTTTGAGTTTTGTTTGGTAGTTGCACCAAACACGACAGCCGTCTGGCCGGGATGAGTTAACTTAAACCCTGTTCCTCATACATCTGTAAGCTCCTCTTGCCGCGGTTTGTTCGTGGATAGGTGATCATCCCTTCATATCGATGCACGAAGGTGCTTCAGAAAGCACGTTGGTCCTGAAAGTCATTCGTAGATGTTTGACAGTCGTAACGGGTAGTCAGAAGCCCAAAAGCCTTACATCCAGTCTTACCAAAAGGGTTCAATTGTCAGGCAGTTACCCACCAGACACGACATCCTTGTGGTCGGAGGATCCCGCCTTTTTATTGAGGCTGAGTGAACTTTACACACACCTAGTTCCTCGGGTCAGTTTAAACAGGTCATTTCTAGATTACTGTGGTGAAACTGCAACATAAATGCTTTATGTCATTCGTTAATGTGCGTACAAGTGGTTGTAGTAATAATGGAAGATGTCTCGCTATAAAGGTGTTAAACCTGAATTGATAGTAAATAATTTAGCGTTAGTTTACAAACTATGTAAGTATTTGTTATGACGGAGTAAGACGACAATCGCTTTAAAGAGAGAACTCAACAATAAGTAAAGTAACCATTTTGAAGTATGCAAATATGCACTAGTTTTGTTTTGTACTAAAAACTGCCGAACTTGACGCCTATAGACAGGATTGCTCCACACTAGCTCGACACAGAAAGCAGTGGAAAGGAAGTGAGGTCTTTGCTCCGAAGTGGGCCAAATAAAAAAAAACAACCGCATTACCGACCGCAACCTATTTAATGACTTTATTTATTTTGAGCTATCTAATTTTCAGGGTATTACTTTAAACTCCTAAGCTGCAACAAGCCTGAGAAATATATCCCCACTTAAATCTGGCCACAAGCCACATTCAGGAAAAATATTACACCATTTACAAACACGCCTATAAAATAACCGTACCTCCGAGATATTGTAACATTCTAGGCAGTATTAACTTCGCCATTGCTCAGTTTGATGGCCCATCGTATGTGAGTTCGTAAACAAAGTGATAAAACAATAGGAATGGAAACAAATGCCGGGCGGCATGTTCAATTTCAAATGTAATAAGCAAAACATGGGAGGGCTTTAATCATGTTTCGATTTTGCGCAAACGACTCGTTTGATTGTAACTTTGTGCTGTGATTTTGAGGTTGATTGTGAATGGCTTTGTAACGTTTCCTTTTTGCAGTACACTGTAGAAATCCAACTCATTTACTACTAGATTTTTTCCGCGGCTTTACATGTGTGGAGCTCATTCATTATCACACGGGATCGTAATGAAATCCTATGTCCTAATTCAGGTCATGTTGCTAAATATTATAGAAATCCGTTCAGCCAGCCGCGCAACCGGTAACAAGGAATTCAACGTCGCTCTGCTCGCAAATACGGGTACAAGTCATGGTGTTACATAATATAAATACAGAAACAGCCATATTTTGCCAATTACAAGGCATGCAAAAGTATAGAGATTACAATTAAAATACATATTTACTATTCCATTACATAATATAATTCTAGTTCATCATTCCCTAATAATTATCAATGTTCAACTATTCAATTCATTTAATACATAAAATAATTCTGATTCATCAGTTAAGTACAGAAGCGTTTGACAAAGTTTATGCATAACCTGAAGAACACGATGTATATTACCTACTTGTTAGAATTGAAAAGCAAATATTTGAAAGAAAATAACAATACCATTGAAATAAGGAAGATCGATTGATACTATCCATAGGCAGCTATTCTATCGAGTACCTGTCATTGACAGCCCAAGGGGCCGAGATGTATCGATTGCTGAGAACCAATCAACGTATTGCAGAGCTGTTTACTTCGAGAGAAAGAAAGCGTGACTTTTATATACTTACTTAGGTGCTTACAAGTTACCTATTTTGTTAGGGTAGGTACGATCTTTGTTGATTTGTTTGTTCTGAAGGTGTACAACTTGGAATGTCGAAGTTCGCGATTGTGTCTAAGAGTAAGTTTGTGTTTTGGGGTATTACTTTAAAAAATACTGAGCGGACTTTTGTTAGAAGTTAAATTAAAAGTCAGACTGTTTTGTAAGGAAAATTGTCAAGTCCTTTTTTTAATAATTAACAAGAAAGATTTACATACATAAACTCACGAATCCTTCCCATGAGGGTAGGCAGAAACTAGATATGCCACCTGCTACGATCCTTACATACTCTTTTTGCTTCATCAAAGATTTAGTTTAACTTTTCATTGTTTTACATACTCCGCACTTTCAAGGAAAAATTGCCAGCTTCTATACAGATATATAAAAGAAACAATTCAAGAACTACGTACCGTGTTAAAAATATA
The DNA here is from genome assembly GCA_948474745.1 of Oligia latruncula. Classification (NCBI taxonomy): domain Eukaryota; kingdom Metazoa; phylum Arthropoda; class Insecta; order Lepidoptera; family Noctuidae; genus Oligia; species Oligia latruncula. The sequence continues at coordinate 15,839,488 of OX419689.1, read as the reverse complement.
TCGGTCAAGGCCCGCTCACATCATCAGGCGGGAGGAGGCGCCCGGGTGTCACCATTGCCAGGATCGCCCAGAGGACACGGTGGAGCACACGGTGGAGGTCTGCCCCGCTTGGGCGGAGCACCGCCGTGTCCTCGTAGAGGCGATCGGCAGCGGCGGCGACCTCTCGCGCCCGGCCCTGGTGCAAGCCATGGTCCGGGGCGAGAGGGAGTGGGAGGCAGTCACCTCCTTCTGCGAAGCAGTCATGCTAGCGAAGGAGGTGGCGGGACGGCTCAGGGAGAGAGCCTCCCGTCCCAGCCGCCGCGGGAGACGCTCCGGGCGTCGGGAGCCGCGCGACGACTCCCGGCCACCGTAGGCGCGGGCCTGCGGGCGGAGAGTAATGGGTAGCTCACCGTCCGATCAGGACCAAGCCCGTGCCGGACGGCGCGTACGTGTTCCACGCGCGCCTCAAAGAGATGTCAGCATCGAGGAGGGGCCCCATAGGGCCGAAGCCTGCCGGGTCAGCGGGATTGTCCGAAAGGGTTACCGCTGGCCCGGAACATAAAGGGCTAAGGAAGGAACACGGGTGGGTTTTAGTCAGTAAGAGTCTGACACTCCCTTCCGCTCCACCCAGAGCGGGAGGGATCATTTGATGATTTCCCATCCGCAAAAAAAAAAAAAAAAAAAAGGCCCGCTACTGAGACACAATTGATATTCTATTGTATCGTGCCATATGTGGTATGCGCGGGGCTTGACCGGTTAATGTTGTATAGGTACCTAAGAAAAAAAAATGCCTAGCCTTTTCCCAAGTATAATGGGGTCGGTATTCAGTCTAACCGGATGCAGCTAGTTCAAGAATAAGTTTACCTCGGGCAAACTCTGCAGTTTGTTAAGAACGCACTTTGAGAGGGCTTGCAGTCGCGCTTGCAATCACGACACAAACGGGGCAGTCAAAGTGTACCATATTAATGATGGTGTAGCGGTATCTATAACGCCACATGCGAACAAGGCGTCATACTGACGTCACGCAAAATCCTGCATCTCGCAAGCAGAGTTTACCGCACAACTAGCGTACCTAAATACAACGGCCCGACATGAATCATTGGGCAGTTGCCCACCAGACACAACACCCGTCTGGTCGGAGGATCCTAACTTTTCTATAGAGTATGAGTGAACTTTACACACTGTTCCTCATATCTCTATAATGGTATTCGTAGTTTGTCTATTATCGTAAGTTTCATGAATTATTTCGGCATAGCGGTTGTGACTGTCTGTCACTTACACCTATTTAATAACAAATATTATATTTATTTTAAAACCGGCACTTGGCGCCGTCACTTGGAGATACATAAATTCTCTATTTTATGGGCAACAGACTGGCACATATGCCAGCCATCAGTCGAAACCAATATTTTACGTCACTAAAAATGCAGTGTTTTGTTGTACGAATTCTAAGAATGACCCAAACCCAAAACGGACCCTTGAAACAATTGAGCAATTGTATAAAAAAGGGCGATAAACTGATGTTGCGAAAGTATGGGAATTTGGGCTGTGAGCATGGTGGTATAGGATGTGAGAAATTATAAGGAAGACGGAGAGGCAGTCGGGGTCGACCCGCTTTAGGGGACGGACTTGCGAGTCCAGGCTAGATAAGTTAGGAGATTCAGGGAAGACTAAGAGGCCATGTCCGAGTGGGCTGTCGCGAGATAGCGAGTATTAGGTTTCCAGTTTAATATAGTTGGGTTGAAGTTAAAGCCCAGATTAGATTAGACTAATCTAGTAAAAGTGATGAGTGTGTGTGTTTGCTGGTGTGACTGGGTGAATCCTTCATTATAATAATTATCCTAGGCTGACAGAGTTATTAGCGCTTTGGGTCTGTCTATAGACCTTCAAGAGAGTTGATCCACGACTCTACTAATAAGTAATTCTTAATTTGTGATTCTATACTCTATTAACTAGTAAACTCTAGTACTATAATTCCTGAACATTGTATTCATTGCCTCTGGCCAATAACAGTGCCTTAAGGGAGATTATTCAAAACTCTATTAAATAATGATTCGTGAGTTTCGAATCTCAACTCTATTATCTAGTAATTCTTGAATGTTGTATTCTTTATCTCAGACCAATAATTCGGTCAGACTGACATGAGCACGTGTCTTGCAGATATGCTTGTTGTGCAAAGGGTGAACTTCCAGGGGTTTGGGTGACCATATCTATCTCATATCCAGTCCAAGGACTGATAGGGACCATGTCTCCTTATGAGCATGATGCCGACGCAATGCCGCTGGAACTAGCCGCTCCGTAGTCAGACAAGGACGGTCGCTCGCTTGCCGCAGGAAAAGCCGCTTCATCACGTTTATCAGTTCGAGAGAACTGCTAGGGACCATGTCTCCAAAAGAGCATGATGCCGACGCAATACCGCTGAAAAGCCGCTTACGTCACTATATGGAAGTGTTGCTCTGAGTACTCCAGGTGTAGATGTGAGGCATTGTGTGAGTAATGACTGATCAAATACTTGCTACACTAGTGTATGGGTTACTCACAATTTAATAATAATAATATACCTTGGATCACTCTATTATTACTAACTTTCTAAAACCACATTCAATGTACGAGTATGTTCATAACCATGAATTCCTAAGTCTTATTTAGCATTTCTTTCAATCCTTTTCTTGGTCTATTGATGAGACAAGGCATTGGACTTCTTTATATTTGGAATTCACTACAATCGAATCGGTGGGAGAGTGTCCAGTCTGGAGACGAGCTCTACAGAGCCGCACGGTGGCGGGGTGCGGCTCTTCCCCATTAGGGGGAACCGACCTAAACACTAATAGTAACATAATTAGGAAAAACGAAAATTTTATCAGCCTAGGGTAACTTAGGAACAGTCACACGGTATTGAAAAGCTGTACATTAAAACAGTTCAAAAACAGATTCCCGAATTTAAAACACGAGCATATTTCAAAGGGTCACAGGCAAATGATGTCGGTAAGGTCAGTGTATTTCCAAAATCCCAAAATAACGCTCCTCTTTTAATGGACTTGTGACCCAAATTTTATTGTAAATGATACTAGAAATTAAAACACCCTCTGTGCCCTACCCGCCATTTTGCAAGCCAGCAATTAATGTAACGATCTGAACCCCGATCCTGTTACGAAATTCAGAATAATAGGCTTCCCGAGTGTTAAGGTACCTTTGATAATAAAAGTATTTTACATTGAAATGAAACTCCAATGGGTGATGTCCAAATAATGTTTTGAGTGAAGCAGAATATTTAAGGGGGAAGCTCTAAGGTGGCCCGCGAAATTCAAATTTCCTTACGTTTTTTGCAATTTGCTGGTCAGTATTAAATTGTACGTTGATTAAAATTTGATTCGCGGTCGTAACAAACATGTATTTACAGAATTATAATCATTAAAGTCATCAACACAACTCTCTAAGACCATGTAATCCCCAAATGTCAAGATTTCATGAAATAGTCATTCTTGGGGATTACATGGTCTTAGAGAGTTGTGTTGATGACTTTAATGATTATAATTCTGTAAATACATATTTGTTACGGCCGCGAATCATATTTTAATTAACGTATAACTTAATACTGACCAGCAAATTGCAAAAAACCTAAAAAAAATTGAATTTCGCGGGCTACCCTGGCGCTTTCACCTTAAGTGATGAGTAAATTCAATCTTTTTCAACAGTGAATGGTACTTTATGGCACTTCAAAATTTGTAAGAATGATAACATTTTTCAATAACTTTTTTATTGTTAATAGACAATCTGGTTTTACTCCATTTTCCTTTCCGTTTCACTTCACAATACTTGACCTAATTTTTCTGAATAAGTAACGAGTTTTTGATGCCTTTGATTACTTTTGAGTAAAAGTTAGTCATCATCTGCCTAGCGTTGGGGTCGCCTTCCAGTCTAACCGGGTGCAGCTGAATACCAGTATTTTACATGAAGCGACTGCCTATCTGACCTCCACAACCCAGTTACTGGGTAATACTATACCCCTTGGTAAGACTGGTTGTCAGACTTTCGGGCTTCTGACTACCCGTAACGATTGTCAAAGATCCACGAATGACAGCCGGGACCAACGGCTTAACGTACTTTCCGAGGCACGGAGGGGTCTCAGTATGTAAAGACGGTCACCCATCCACATACCAACCGCGGCAAGCGTAGCTAAACCCGATCGATCGACCTGTGCGGCTGTTATTATTTAGCCACGGGCCCCTTTTAAAGCTAAAAAAATGTATGTAGATATATAGTGTATAGCTTATATTTTTTGTCTCTTAATTAGTAAGGCGTGGGCCTTAAGGTAATAACGGCATTCTCTCCTCATTAAAAGTCCTGCTGGAGCGTTAATAAAGTAGGAAAATTTAATTGAAAATTATAGTCACTTCAAAGAATCAGGGAACAAAAACTGTTCGCCGAAGACTGAAGTGAAGTTAACGCTACATTTAATATTATAGAACTAGCTCATTGATCAAGTAAGCTCTACTATACCTTCACTATTCTATGAGAATACACAAAGTAAAGTGCCTGCTTGGGATCGAACTTACGACCGATCCGTAAGTCGCGGCTGTTACCACTGGCCCACCACTGACCACAGCGGAACGCATTATCATACAAATAAAACACTTTTTTATTAAAAAAAACAACCGACTTAGTCTTAGTCTGCCGTAGGTCATTACTTCCTAGAATTTTATCCTTTTTAGGGACACTATCGAGTGGTGTAATAATACAGTGTGTGTTTTTTTTATCAAAATCAAGGGGTTCGATTCCTGGCTAGAAATATTGTTCAAAAATCCAATGATACAGTTTGAGTTTTCATCAAAATCGAGCCCGCGACTCCTTTGAGTACTTTTCGCTATTCCTCATAGTTTCGGATTTGGCCACCCACGCCCACTTGAAAAATTCACCCTGTTTATGTAACAAAACAACAGAAAAATACGAAATCGAAAAGTCACTCAGAAAACCCACTTCACATGATAGGCATACGGCCTAAAAAGCTGAAACATTTTAAAGTGTCACACCATAATATGAAAATATCCCTCTACGTCATGCCCGACATTGTACCCTGCCCTTACAGGGTAGATGCAGGGGGTGACTATAAGTACTATAGCTAAAGATATAAAAGAACTTCCCTGAAAGGACATTTTTCATACTCCGGCCATTCCACGGGTCCCTGAAAAAGCTCGACTTTATTCCGCTTTATATTTTTGGTACAGTCGCGAGCATAACTACCTTACACTTTTTTTTTTTTTTTTCACAAGATTCAAAAGCGATTTCCTTCTAAAGTATTGATGTATACTTTATGGTCTTACGAGCTTATGAGCTTAGTTTAAAAAAAAATATGATTGACGTGTAAAAGTGTTTGTACAAACCTACTTACAGAAATAAAATCATTTATCATAGTATTATCGAAACCATACTATTATGAAATAGGTATTTCCTCAAAGTTGACTTTTATTTTTATTAGTGGTTGTAATGGCAATCATATCACTTGGTTTTAGTAGGTTTATATATTTTATTTATCCTTTTGATAGATTCTTATTTTGTAAATTTGAGGACTTTGTAGGCCTTGTAGACTTTAGATCTGTAGACCATTTTTTTATTTTATCAAGTACCTGGTATACTTGTTGACAGGCCTACGCTGTCCTCCCATACCTACTGTAATTTGAAAACATTGTAGAAGCCAATTATTTTTAAAAAGAGTAACCGTGGAGTTTCTTGCCTGCTCTTTTCCATAGGAAACGACCATTTGAAACCGTGCACCTAGCTTCTGACATTTTATAAGTGCCCATGTAGGCTTATGTGAAAAAAAATATTTTGATTTTGCGAAACTGTAAGTAGGTAATAATGCTCGTGACTGTACAGCCAACTTCACTTTGTGAATAAAAGTAAACAAAACAAAAGGAGTGTATTACATGCTATAATTTAAGTCCCATAAAATGTTACAGGAAAATGTACTTTTTATGTACAGTCACGAGCACCAATATGTCAACACTTGGCAACATTCAATTGAGATTTTTTCGTGAAATAACAAATGCAACGTTGAAATACGACACTTTACTCAAACCTATGGGTTCAAAATACTTTGTTCGTAATAACATAAAATATCATTCAAAACTGAAGGAGAAAATCGTCTTTGAATAAAGCCAAGTGTATACATACTTATGCTCGTGACTGTAGGTACTATTATAATTAGTTATTTTGTTATCAGAATGGAGTGAATCAAACATACCTATTATTAAACAAAGCATCTTCTTATAAAAAAAAATACTGGCTCTTATGAAATAGGTAATCAGAAATGGTAAATTGATCGTCTTTTGTCGTTCGATCGTCGATTTTAAACTGAAAATGTTCTCTCAATAATAAATATTGAAATCAAAATATGTGTGATTTGCTGTTTTCATTACTTAATAACTAGTGTAATCCCCTGAAAATTGAGTATTACCACAGACGTTTTCGAGTGTTATAACAGCACTATGATAATAATAACCACAGACCACAAAACCATTATTATCTGTGCGAAATATTACAAACAAATCGTTATGCAAAACACACACACATCACACAAAAAATACACACCCACACTAAAAGCGATCCTCATCGGGCCTCATTGTTACTACAATGTGTGGCTGTAATATTTTAACTAAGGCCCGGCCGTATACACTACAGAAACAATAATATAACAAAACAGTTGGACAAGAAAACTTGCTTTTTTTCATACTTCGCTGTTACACAACGACATTAAAAAGTATGCGCAGCTTTTAGAACAAAAACATTAATAAACTTTTCAGTATTGGCAGACATTCAAGATACAACAACATAATCAGCCTATAATGATTCTGTTGCTGGAACAAAGGCCTCTTCTCTGTGAGAGGGAGCGGGCCACAATCCACCACGCGGCCGCGGTGTTCAGTGTAGTTTGGTAGATGTCACATGTTTTCGAATTTTTGGTTCTAGGACATGCCGGTTCCCTCAGGATGTTTTCCTTCACCGTTGTGAGAGCCGTGGTGATGAAATAAAAAAACCGGCCAAGTGCGTGTAGGACCACGCACAATGAATGGTTCCGTAGTTCGAATGAATTCATCCCAAGTAGGTTTAGGTTTTCCTGTAATCTATAGGTATAGAACTATTTCGGTATTTAAAAAAAAAAATTAGGCTCAGTAGTTTCGGAGATAAAGGGGGGGGGGGGGGTTAAATAACTAATAAAAATAATTTTCTTTAAAACTATTTACTTTAAAATTATGAAAAATATATTTGAGATCCTCACAGTAAGCCCTTTCATTTGATATGTCACACGGTACAGATTGCGATTTTTTTTTCTATTTGCCTCCCGTCTACGTCGTTACACGTCTGTGTTTGGGTCACAGAGCTTCATATATGTACCAAATTTCAACATAATCGGTCCATTAGATTCGGAGCAAATTGGCTGTGACAGACGGACGGACAGATACACGAGTGATCCACGCGCGCCTCAAAGAGATGTCAGCATCGAGGAGGGGCCCCATAGGGCCGAAGCCTGCCGGGTCAGCGGGATTGTCCGAAAGGGTTACCGCTGGCCCGGAACATAAAGGGCTAAGGAAGGAACACGGGTGGGTTTTAGTCAGTAAGAGTCTGACACTCCCTTCCGCTCCACCCAGAGCGGGAGGGGTCATTTGATGATTTCCCATCCGCAAAAAAAAAAAAAAAAAAAATCCTATAAGGGTTCCGTTTTTTCCTTTTGAGGTGCGGAACCCTAAAAATACAAAGTAAAGTGCGTGCCTGGGTTCTGACTTACGGCCCTACAACGCGTAAGTCCCCCGGCCGATACCACTGAACCACCACTGCTTTCAACATTCAAGATATCGTCACTACTATTTACGAGTGACAGACATATGAGTTCCCATAAGAATTGCGGTTCCTCTTGAACGAAGTTCCCTGAAGTCTCCTGGGTATTTATTGAGGAATCCGTGCTATTTACCTTACAGACTTTCCCTTTTTGCTCCAGAATGTAAAGCGAGGAGTTATGATTTTGAAAGAGGTAAATTGAAATTTTAGATTAGAGCCGTCGGAGTTACCCCATGGGAATTCGTCAGTTGTCATCTTAATATAGTCAATTTACTTTAGGTAGTTACCCAAAGTTAGTGGCTGTAAACGTACACACTGTATACTTTGTGTGTGTGCATTATGTTGTTAAATCTGTGGCGGCATCTACCTACATTGCCACATCCCCTTACCCCCCCTACCCCTTCCCCTTTCCACATTCCCTATCCATTTGCATACAATTTTAAGACCTAATATAACTTGGCATATTTTTGTTTCTCTTAATTATATTTTCGCATAACATTATTTACGCATAACAGCTTACGCATAATTTCTCTAATCGCATAACATTCTGAAGCATAAATTTAGCATGTTGCATGTTTTATTTGTAACGACGTCGAGTCAACGGAGCCCCGCACAGCGGGGCTCCTATTTCTGTCTGCAGGGTTTACAGAAACCTAACGAAACCGAACCTCGGGGTGCCCTTCGCTGGTGGTGCATCCTACGTCGCTTAGTAGCACAACATATTGAATTTTTAAGACAATACTTTAATTTTAAGTATTTAATTTAGTATTATGCGAATTCAATTTATGCTAAAACAAATTAGCCTTCCAGATTATTATGCCAAAAAAAATATAGCGGAAAAAATTATACCAAAACAGCTATGCCAAAGTATATTAGGAAAAAGAACATTATCCGAAAAGTAGTTTTATTTTGTGCTCTTTTAGTCCAACATCGTGTAAAACTTTAATATTAAAATAGTTGAAGTTCTAACACTAAATTACATTTCCCTGCAACGTCACAAAAAGTTACCATGAAAAGTGTAATAGATATTGCGAATATTTTCCAACAATTATTTCTGGAAAATTATTCATGTTTCAGAAAATATTATAACAAAAAATTTCCTTAAAATACCAGCCTGTAACTGTACTTTTGTAGGGCAAAGGCTTCTTCAAAAAACGCAAGGGCATTGATCACCCTGGCTACTCAAGACGGTTTGGCGATTTGAAACTTATATTAACTACTGGCTTAGCTATAGCTTAAGCTATTTATATGGTGTATATAATAAAGAGTATTCTATTCTATTCTAGCTTCTGCCCGCTGTGTGAAATTTCTTGTTCGCCGACCAAACCCATCACATCGCATCGCCTGCCCGCGCTATTCCTTTGTTTTCACTTAGCATTCTTTCTGATTTTTTTTGTTTTTGCTTTGCACCTTAGGGTCCTAGCGTGATGTGAAATATAGCCTTCCTCAAGAATTGGGCTATCAAATGCATAAATAATTTTCCAAATATGACTGGTACCAGAGATTAGCTCGTTCAAACAAACAAACAAATTCTGTACAGACATCAACCTACTACAATCTGTCCAATTTCTTTAATAGATTTTCAACTTTATCGCTAAAGTAGGTATAAGGTTCAAAGTTGATTGGGAAAATTTTAAAGTTTCGGATAGCTTGATGTGCTGGCGTTTGTACATATGAACAGAAAAAGTCACATTGGTACTTGCCCGCAATTGCACCCACAACCTCGTGCATGAGAGGCAAGGCTTAAACCACAGAGCCTTTACGACTTCAAGAAACTTCCCCTAACGTAAAAAAAAAGTTCTGCCGCAGAAAATCCAATAGTGTTACCCGCCACTCACGATATAATTAATTAGAACAGCTTTCACGGGATGAAAGACTTCGTTACCGAAGTTAAAATGTTCTGAGTAAATATTAACAAGTACTCTTACGAGGTTTTTAATTTAATTTTGCTCTGAGTGAATAAATACCCTGCTGATAGCAGCTGCTCATATTTTAAACAAGTTCAACTGAGCTTAGAAAGTTATTGAAGTGGTGAATAACTTATAGTGACTATGATGAAAAGAATATTTACTTGGTTAATTCATAACTATTTCTTTTGTTTTTTTTTGGATTGCCTAAAGATACTACACAATGAGGGCTACCAGTTTTGTGCTCACCAGTTGGCGCCACTGTCAAGTAAGGCCCTGCCGCTGCCGGTCGATTCTGTAAAAATCTCACCGTGAAAACTTAGGTGAAGTGAGTTTGTTTTTGCTTGGAATTGAGACTTTTGACAGCTCACTCCACGCTCACTTCACCTAAGTTTTCACGGTGAGATTTTTACAGAATAGCACCGCTGTAGTAGTTCTCAAAGTTTGTTATTACGTGTGTCCTTAAGTGTAAACCTCATTGATAGGTAAGCTGATATAATGTAAGATGATATTTCAAGGAGTCTAGAGGTATATAATTGTCTAGCCTTAATAATATGTAGTCAGGATGTTCAAAGTCAAGATAGAATGCATGAAGGTCTGAATAGTTTCGAAACGCAACTAAGGGTTAGGTATTTTGTTAGGGTGGCGAAACGGGTAATCGCATGCATTCAGTACTGAAAGCAGCTGGATTTACATTATTGCGCCTGGTGAGAAACCCTAATTATATTCAAAATCCGCCCTTAGACGTGGAGTTGCTAACACCAGGGGGTCTACTCCGAAGCGGTTAACCACTGTATCGGCCGAATGTTCGGTCATTTTCTGATTCGAATATTGTTGTCCAACTACGAATTAAAAAAAAAAAGGTAAAAAAAGGGTTAAGGGTTCTAAAAAGGTTCGGATTGGCACAGTTTGGTCGGGACCAATAGTCAATATAGGAAATTAATGGTAGTAGAAAATGACCGAACATTCGGCCGATACAGTGGTTAACCGCTTCGAAGTAGACCCCCAGCCCGTTAATTAAACAATAGAATACTTATTAATTGTTAGTCAAATATTATGTTACTAACTTGAACCAAGTCCCCATGGATCCCTCCAGCAGCCGTGATGGTGAGCAGACAGACGTAAGGCACCAGGTCTTCGCGAGGCCGATGCAGTTCCAGCTCGTAGGTACGACCGATGTCGCCGTAGTATGTCTTGTTGCAGCCTGAAGACAAAGAAATGTTGGTTATAGTGTATCTGCTTAGACTGATTTTAAGGACTTGAAAGGTACTTAGGTAACCGCAGGCTTACCCCCTTACTAATAAACGTTGTATAGCGTCTGTATAGTTACACAATGCTTTGTTTTCTTCTTTCGAAAGTCAAATTACTGACGACTGAAAGAGAGAAATCAGTGTGTATTCATCTGAAATAATACGTTTATTAGTCATTATCTGCCTAGCCTTTCCCCAACTACGTTGGGGTCGGCTTCCAGTCTAACCGGATGCAGCTGAACACAGTACTTTACATGGAGCGACTGCCTATCTGACCTCCACAACCCAGTTACTGGGTTATACGATACCCCTTGATAAGACTGGTTGTCAGACTTTCGGGCTTCTGACTACCCGTAACGACTGTCAAAGATCCACGAATGATAGCCGGGACCAACGGCTTAACGTGCTTTCCGAGACACGGAGGGATCTCGGTATGTAAAGATGGCCACCCGTCCACAGGCCAACAGCGGCAAGCGGAGCTTAACCTGAGCGATCGACCTGTACGGACCCCTCAATGCGTTTTAATACGTTTTTTAGTAAGGGGGTTAATAAAGATGTGGTGTTTTTATTAAACACATAACATAACATCACGCCTGTTTTCCTCAAAGGGTTAGGTAGAGGTGCACCTATAGTACACCCACATTTCGCCAGTTATGTTTAATTCCCATGTAATAGGGGTGACCCTATTGCCATCAACCGGGATCAAATCCCGACTCCGGGCTGCGGGTTTTTATTTAATAACATTAAGTAGGATAATTATTTTCCTTGACTACTCTAACCGTGACGCTGTTTACAAGCCTTTGCTTGACAAGAAACATACACACTTCTGGCAATAATTTAGTCCGCTAGGTAGGGAGATATTTCGATTGACTACTCAGTGGTAGTCAATTGAAATACCTCCCTACCCAGCTGATTGAATATTTTTTTATCAAGGCTTCAGTTATTCTTGTTTAATTAAAAAAATACAGAAATATAATTTAATTTTGTCTTAATATAAAGTCTATAAATAAAATATCACTTACAACGAACTTGATGAACGTTTTGTCAACACATATCCTTTTAAAAGGATATAACAACTTCCTTAAACGTAATCCTGTGCCGGCGAAAACTCGCATTTTCATAATAAAAAAACGTGGGGAGGTCGGGAGAGGTCAATTTTTTTTTTTTATTAAATTTATAGCGAGTTATGAAACAATGCCCGAGGTCCCTTGTGTTCTCCTTCGTTGGCTGTCAAAGTGATCTTCAAAAGATTGGACCCGATAAATCTTGTTAAGACTAGCTACGATAGGAAATAAGATATTGAAAGTAAGGGTTATGAGACTTGGCATTGACTTATAAATAAATTGGTTCGTGATATAATTCATAGAATAGAAGATATCATTACGCCTATATACAACAAAGGGTAAGTCAGAGGTGTGCCTATAGTACACACACATATACAGGGTGTCCGGTAATTAATGGATAACCTCTTAACGGGTCATTATACAATGCGTAACATAATGAACGCAAGACCTCATACAGCCCAATTAGAGTATTGAGTTAAAAGCATAATACAATGATCAAAACAATTTTTTTTTAAAGCTAACTATTTTTATTAAGTAAATTGTGTTGACCCTATCATTACTTTATGCATTCAAAATTGAGTCTTATTGCCTTGATATAAGATTTAATTTTCTTTGGCTCAATCGGCGATCAGTATGGCAAAATACATAATTTAAAAAAAAATACCTATCTTAAATGTTACCGAAATTGATTCAGTAATCAATTATGAACAAACTACTTTCAGGACTTGCGTTTATTCTGTTACACCTTGTATATACTTATCATTATGAACAACTATTACTGTGGGACCAAACCAGAAACCGCGAAAAAAGAATCAGCTGTTTCCTACATTTTGACGGATATTGCTAATCCGTTGCTCCATATGTTCGAAAAAATAATCTGCACTACAACGTAAATAACGCAATGAATGCTGTTGCACTTAGAAAATGAAAGCCATTCCTACTGTTAGTGTATTACGCAATTACCCTGCAGGCCACATTTCCTCAAAAATACCTTTCAATCTCCGAAAGTATTTTACCTCCCTCAATCCGTAAGAGGATATTTTTGATATGAATCTCCGCATTCATGCACAAGAAAAAATATCCTCTTGAAACAAAAAACCAACGCGCTGTATCATAAACAAAGCGAAGTTCGTGATGGGACACGCAACTTGCAACATGATATAGAACAGAAAGTTGTAGCAACGCTTTCAAGTTGATTGCCTAAACAATAAATACACGTCGAGCCGAGCATCTTGAGAGCGAGGGGGAATTAGCTTGAATAGCTTAGTATTATAGATATATTCTAGCTGTAAGGATGAGAAAAGTTGTCATTGGCGCCGATTCTGTTTTTCACAAACTAAACTAAATTTAAGTTCAGGCATCTTTTTCTTTCTATTTCATTAAGAAAAGGACAGAAGATAAATATTAGTTCAGTCCTGTCAAATTAGTCAGCGCCTGACGTAAATTGACGTATTTTTAGTAGTCAACTTTTTAATCTCGTCTAAATTGTCTATGGAGTATTTTAATTTGACAGGACTAAACTAATATTTATCTTCTGTCCTTTTCTTAATGAAATAGAAAGAAAAAGATGCATGAACTTAAATTTAGTTTAGTTTGTGAACAACAGAATCGGCGCCATTGTCTTTCTTGGAAAATATCCTGTATTTGCGTTATTGAAGTGAAAACGATTTTTGATAGGGGAATATCTTGTGACCGCTTATGAGCTCACCGACATACGAATAAAACAGATATCAATAGTCTGATCGCAGTCTCCATGATAAGCTCCAGCCTATGTTTTTTTTAAGGTAATAAAATCTTAAGGTATTTAGGCTTAAATGATCAATTCGTTTCGAAACAACAAATGGAATTGTAATGTAACGCATTAAACCTTGCAACGTGTTTTAGAACAGTTGGCAGTTTTAATGGAGACGGAAACAAAATCATCCCTACCAGATAGAAACAAAATCATCATCTGCATCTTCTGCCTAGCCTTTTCCTAACCATGTTGGGGTCGGCTTCCAGTCTAACCGGGTGCAGCAGAATACCAGTATTTTACATGGAGCGACTGCTTATCTGACCTCCACAACCCAATTACTGGGTAATACGATACCCCTTGATAAGACTGGTTGTCAGACTTTCGGACTTCTGACTACCCGTAACGACTGTCAAAGATCCACGAATGACAGCCGGGACCAACGCGGCTTAACGTGCTTTCCGAGACACGGAGGGGTCACGGTATGTAAAGATGGACCCATCCACAGACCAACCGCGGCAAGCGTAGCTTAACCCGATCTATCGACCTGTGCGGCTGTTATTATTTAGCCACGGGCTCCTCTAGATAGCAACAAAATCCGAACTAATATTAAAAATACAAAAGTGAGTTTGTTTGTTACGCTTTCACGTCTTAACGGCTGAACAGATTTCGATGAAATTTGGCACACAGGTCGACCATGACCTCGGTTAGGATATAGGATACTTTTCATCCCAGTAATGCGTTTCTGTGGGATAATTTCGCGACCTCCACGCGGGCGAAGCCGCTGGCAAAGGCTAGTCTGTTCGATATTAAGCTGTGTAACCCCCACTGTCAGAGAGACTGATAGTTAGAATGCGCAGTGAACATCAATAAAGACGTTTACTACGAAATCCATTCTCGTCAAGAATGTTAACATATTACCCCATAAAAATACCTCATTTTGTATGTTCAGCAATATGTTCTTGTTACAGTTTTAAAGGGTTAAACGTAATGGCCGCTCCATTTTTCAATGACGTGTAGCGATAACTCAACTCCTCTTATTTTTCGCGGCACGTCAGTACCGAGGAAAGCAACGGAATTTTTCCAACGACGTCCATTTTGAATCCGACATAACAAGATTAGGTGAGGTGCTTTTCTTCGTCTTTGCTTTTAATTTTCTAGTGTTGAGTGATGTTATCAGCAATATTTTTACTGAGATGGTTTTGAGTTAAAGCATTGTTTCGTGGAAAGATTTAAAAAATAAATTAATGGAGTGCATTGGAGAGCATCCAAACGTTAGAAATTAAATACAGTCAATTGAAATGTCTTTTTGAAATATTGTGATGTATCTTGCGTATTTGATGCCGTATAGAATGCGCGAGCAAACTTGCGTGGTCATCGGAATCAGATGCACTGTGGCAACCACCAGCACATCTGAGGACCTACTCTCTAAGTTCGTGAACGAAGATCATCATCATCTGCCTAGCCTTTTCCCAACTATGTTGGGGTCGGCTTCCAGTCTAACCGGATGAAGCTGAATATCAGTATTTTACATGGAGCGACTGCCTATCTGACCTCCACAACCCAGTTACTGGGTAATACGATACCTCTTGGTAAGACTGGTTGTCAGACTTTCGGGCTTCTGACTACCCGTAACGACTGTCAAAGATCCAGAATGACAGCCGGGACCAACGGCTTAACGTGCTTTTCGAGACACGGCGGGGTCTCGGTATATAAAGATGGTCACCCATCCGCAGACCAACCTCGGCAAGCGTAGCTTAACCTGTGCGGCTGTTATTATTTAGCCACGAGCCCCTCCGTGAACGAAGATATGGGCCTGTATTTCTACTCCCGACCGGCCTGTATTTCTAACTTAGTGAGTGGCGGCTTCAAACACAATACCAACAACAGAACTATCTCAATTACTACTATGCGGAATACTGCAGTGCAGCCTAGATGCAACAGAAACTGATACAGGGAGTTCTATATTTTATTAATACGGTGTAAATAGTTTAGTATTACCCACGTTCTAGAATATTCAAGTGCCAGAGAGTTTGTGTCAATGAAATAAAACCATTCGAGGAGATGCGGTTTTCACAGTCAAACTTCTGCATAAAATGGTCGGGGAGTATTTTAAAGCTTTGTCATATTATAACGGCCGTCATAAAAATCTGACATTTTCACCAGTATTTAACATTAAGGTGGAACTAGACGCGAGCTTGAACTTACTGGTGGTCATGGCCAAAAAAAGCATGCTGTCTCACCTGGCTTCGTGTCCGACAGAGATAGTATCAGTGATGAGCGGTTAGAAGCTGGTCTACATGCACAACGTCTAGTTCTCACATACAGAAACACAGGTCTGAACTGAAAATACTGCAGTAAGCGAATGACTGACATGAAATTCATTATCATCTACCTAACCTTTTCCAAACTATGTTGGGGTCGGCTTCCAGTCTAACCGTATGCAACTGATTACCAGTATTTTACATGGATCGACTGCCTATCTGACCTCCACAACCCAGTTAATGGGTAAAACGAAACCAAAAAAAAAACAAGAATTATCCAAGTGAATTAAAACATTTACTTGCAACAGTTTTAACGAGCATTTTATTCGTAAACACAGCTTCAACGGAAAATGCAATTACATTTATTTGAATATTACATGTATCGTTAATATAACGTGGCCTCCTCACCTGAAAATTCGTATGTAAATAATTATTTAAATGAACGAAAATGTTTTAAATACGAATGTTGTTTTATAAGTGTAGCAATTTGAGCGAACTTGGCTCAAAAGTTATGGTAGATAACTATTCGAATTTTTATATACTTAATAATTTTCCGAATTTTATTTTTCATTGATTGCTTCATGGCTTTATAAATAAAGTAAATCTGCGATTTTTTCAGTTGATTGGTTCATATAAAGTAAAACTGTCGATTAATGACGTTACGTGTAATAAGCACAATGTTTTGCTTGTGTTACATTGCGCACTACCGCAAACAGCAAATTTTCACACCAAAAATAAAAGTAGTTTCCAAGAATTGTTTTTATGCAACTTAGTTTGATACATAGTTGACACGGCTACGTGATGTATCCTTCTTCACCCTGTATATTTTAATCTGACTTTTGTCTCTGACCTTAACTGCCCATAATTTCAAATTAAACCTCTCGAGACAAAAGAATTCCTCCACTGTCCAACCCTGTAATTCCGACGTCCTGAAAGGCTACCTCCCCCTGTTACTTTGGGACTCTCAAATGAACATAACTGTCATATTTGAGTAGCGTTCTTGTCTACTAGAGAATAGCGTGACGTCATTGTATATGTAAGTACAAAGGTTTTGTTCAGCGCCATGTAGGTAGATGTGTGGGTGTGGAGGCAGGGTTGACCTTTTGGTATTTTAATTACAATAAAATAAAATTTTATTCGAGAACATCCATCAGTTTCTTACTAAACTTTAACTATTATCCGACGATCCTGCATACTTATCTCTTTTTTTAACTGTACCTTAATAGCACACCCACATTCGCCAATCAAGTTTAAGTCCCATGTAAATGCCATCAACCAGGCACAAATTCTGGCTCCGTGCTGCTACTGAGAAATTCTAGATGGAAAACCCAACAAAATGTTGTCCGTATCGGCAATTTAACCCTGGACCTCATGCTCAGCAGCATTGTTTTCTACCACTTTAGACCAACGAGAAAGTCATTAAAACTAAGTTTATTAAATCGTACTATTTTATTTTTATGGCTGAATGGGCTCGCTCTTGGCCTCGATCACACCTGATGGAAAGCGATGGATGAGGTCTATGATGGAATGAGCGTGCCCAGAAGATGCATAGGGCACTGGAACTCCCACGCGTCGACGAAACACAACAGGCTGCTTGACGCCGGACTCCGGTGGGAGGGTGGTCACAAACCAGGTGGGCGTTAGGTGTTGGGTGTGACTGTCCAGGATGCGCCGAGCGCTCGTTTCTGTTGAGCAACTGGCGGAACAAACTGCGCTACGTGAGGAGGCTTCTTCATGCATCCCAAAAAATTTTTAAAAACACGGATAGAAATCTTAAAACATAACATACCTAGAAGGCTTGTAATGCTGTCAGAATCCGCTGTCTTTCAAAACAAATTATGCTCATTATAAAATATAAATACTTAAAACCTAGTAATACATAAATGGAAAAGAAGAAAGCAATACAACATTCTAAATCACCTAAATCGTATGAATATTATAGCAAAATATAAATGAAAAATTGCCAAACTAAAACTCAAAGCATTTATTTCAATGAAATCATTTACTCTTGAATTGTCAAAGGAGTCGATCATTCGGAAAGATGAAGCTAATTGTAGATTAGTGGGTATACCTACTTACCTACCCTGAAAAGGTAAAGTTTATTTCTATTCTATAAAAAGAAAGGTCAACTCGATCGATAAAAAGTTTCGGTAATCATTTTACAGGCCAGTCATTATTTCGTAATCTTTCAACCCTCTAATAATAGCGGCTTATCAAAACCTTTACAACTTGCCGCACGCCCATTTATCAAATTACCGTCATTACTTGCCTCCCTTGAGACATTTTCTTCAATTTTCACGAACTATAAATGCAATAACGAGTGGAAAATATTTCCGGCGACGCGTGAGGTTAGGTGATCTAATTTTTATTAACTTTGCAGTTTCCTATTTTTAGATACTGGGTCACATAAAAATTAGAAACCAGTTTAGGTAAAACAATTTAGGTATTGTATTAAAAATAATACATTTCAGAGATTTAGATTCCGCAAAGATTTCGGTTACCTATCTTCAGCAGTAATAGTCTAATCGAATCGAATCATCTCTCCTAAATACAAATTACTCAGTAATCTAGCATATAGGAGAGCAGTGATTCACCCAACAATTCGGCGTACATAGGTACCATGTAATTAATAATGCAGACTTTGTAAGTCTCTCATGTACTACAAAATATACCTACCTTAATAAAATTATTATAGTTAAAAATGTTTATTTTTAAGCCTCTTTATTCTGAAATGTTTTTTACTCGGTTGTAAGTTCCAGCTTGCCTCTTGGCAAAGCCCTCTAGCTTTCTATGGAATTCTATCACAAGTCATTTTCGTCCAGTTAGGGCCTGCTGTACGTTTCATCTCGTCTTCCCATCTCCTTTGTTGTTTCCTCATTTCCGTTTACTATTTCTGGGATACCAATCAGTTATCAATTAACATAATTTTTCCTGTTTTGCCCCTATCATGTATCCAGTCCACCTCCATTTTTGCTGGTCAATCTCGCTCGGAAAAGTTTATTATAGGATGTTAATATTTACTGCTTGGAGTTTCCCTGCGTGATTGAATCAGAAATGAAGAGATCCGCTGGAGAACCAAGGTAACCGACATAGCCCGAAGAATTGCCAAACTTAAGTGGCAGTGGGCAGGGCACTTAGCTCGCAAAACAGATGGCCGATGGGGCCGAAAGATTCTGGAGTGGTGACCGCGTACCGGAAGACGTAGCTTTGGAAGGCCTCCAAGGTAGACCGACGACCTTGTGAAGGCCGCAGGAACTCGTTGGATGCGTGAAGCACAAAACCGGTCGAGTTGGAGGTGCTTGGGGGAGGCCTATGTCCAGCAGTGGACGTCTTTCGGCTGAAATGATGATGATGAATATTTACTGACTCTTTCAAAATTAATATTGAAGCAATGGAATATCTTTAACTGACTTCGAAAAAGGAGGCGGTTCTCAATTGGTATGTATACTTTTTTTTTTATGTAACTTAAACTGAATTATTTTATCCCTCTTAGGGCGGATTTTTCCAACGCCAGATAATTTTACCTGAGGAATAATTTTGAATTTTTGACAGTTCTTCCATACAAAATCTGACAGACGTCAATTTTATTCCCCAAATAAAAATTATCTGTCGATTGAAAAATCAACCCTTAGGGTTTCATTGGGTTTTACGAAAGTCAAATATGTTTTATCCGTGGAATAAAATTGAAGTCTGACAATGCTACCTATGGAAAAACTACAAAATTCAAGATTTATTCTAGGTACCTATATAAAATTTTTATGAAATTCAAACCACAAAAGTACAAACACCGACAAACACGTTAAACACACCCATATTAATTTAACTGAGAAATTTAATATTATTTTAACTGAAAAGTTTAATAAGTAATTGAATATTATTAAACTTTTCAACTCAACATGTAAATTCGACAATGACGTGTAATGAATATCATGTTAAACGTTTAATTTCATCCTGACGATCACATTTGTTCAGTTTAAATTATTTTGGACTCATTATACGCTTCATGCATGCTACGTCATGAATTTTAACAGCAGTGTAAGCAGAAATTTAGTCATGTTGGTTAGCGAGGTTGGACTGGAGGGATTTGATTCCTGAGGTACACACTATTGTTGTTAAAATATTATTTTCACTTTTTATTTTTTTTTTATTTTGTGTTTCTCGAAATATAAAAAAAAAAAAAAAAGTTATTCTTTCTTTAGTTTTTCTTTCAAAGTTCGTTGGCAGGGACTCAAACAGTAACAGTTTTTTGTAGTGTTTTTAACATTGTTTTTTGAAACTGCTTTAAAAGAAAAACACTTCTAAATGTAGCAGATACAATCATGTTACAGAATCAAAGTGTAACCTTATATATGTGTTAATATGTGTAACAGATATAAGCATTTGTAGGTATAATTGCATGGTACCGCAAAAACGCGTGGCGGACAGGCAGACGCGGCGATGGCAAAATAGCCTCAATCCAGTAGGGACTGCGGCTATTTTGGCAATGCCGCGTTTACCGGTTACACTTATTAACACATTTATATCGGTTACAGATATATTACTGTTACACTTGTAAAAGTTTTTCCGGTTAACACATTGAAAAACACAAAAAGGGTTACATATTTTATTCTGTTATCAATTCAATATGTAACACTTATAATTCTGTAACCTTTATGAAGGTGTTTTTAAGTCTCTGTTCGTTGGTGTGTTAAAGGGTTTTGCCACCGGGAATTTTTAAATAGTCTAGTTAGAGTATGGATTTGTGCCCGGTTAATGGCAGGCTTGCTCCCTATTAAGTAGATGGGACTAAAATATAACAAATAGGTAATGAATGTCGGTGTAGGTACTGTAGTGCCTATGTGTGCTAGCCTTTAGCAATAAGGACTGGCTAGAAATATGATTCGATTCGTTGGTTTAAACATATGTCAAATATGATTATTATGGCGTTTTGATTCTAGAAGCAGTGATTCATATCTTAACCGCGAAGTTGTATCGTTGCCTTTTTATATTATAATTATTCTCCTAAAGTCTTAAAGTGGTCTTATTTGTATTATTTCCCCCTAAGTTCTACAATTGGTGGAGGCGCCGAACGAACCTACGCAATTCATCGTTTAATGGATTGATTTCAGATGAAGTGAATTTTCTATGTGCATGCCAAGCTGAATGTATTTGACGGAAAAGTCAAGGATTATTTTATATGCGATCGCAGATTAAACTCCCCTTAGTTTAAATTTGCGTTGGAGTGAGTACAATACAGGCGCAAAATCGTCGCCGGAAAAATAAAGCTAAGTGGTTAAAATATTATTTTATAAAGAAAGCAAGATGTATGCGCTTTTCTCAGGAACTAATATGTGCCTGGAAAAATTTTTTGAACAATACAGAGCAATTGCCACACTTTATGGATGGCGTGAAAGTGATTGGGCATTGATAATGCAGGCTTATCTCCAAGGAGCAGCTCTGGCTTGTTTTAAGTGGATGTACCGCGAGGATATGTCATTTGAGGAGATATGCGATGGCTTTCGTGAGGAGTTCCCGTGCAGATGTCACGAAGCATTTTATAAAGCGAGAAAAGAGGAGATGTTAAAGGTTCCGTCTGAAGAATGCGGACAAAATAATGTTTTAAATGTTGATGATGATGCTTCTGTGTTATGTAGTGTAGAAGCAGATGTTGAGGAAGTTGAAGTCGAGCGCAGCAGCCAAGAATGCAGTGAAGAGGTAGATGTTGAAGAAGTTGAAGACGAGCGCAGCAGCCAAGTATGCAGCCCCGCAGAGGCTGAGGAGGTGGTGGAAGTGTTCGAGTGCGAACACGAGGAAGAAATCGAGGAATCGGGTCAGTCCATTCCAGTTATAACTAATGTATCTAGCTATGTTTCAGAACCGAAGGAAGAGCAATTCGATCACGATGTGCAAACCGATATAATTAACATCGATGATGATCATTTTAATGAAAATAATTTGTCAATAAATATTTCCGAAATAAAAGAGAATGACTATTTTATAAATGAAAAGGGTGATGCTCAAATGATCATATTGTCAGTTGAGAATAGTAAAGTGGATGATGATGTTGGGTTAGATGAAGATGTTTTTCAGTTGGATGTAAGTGGAGATGAAGACGTAGAGGTGAAAGACATTTCTGTGCATTTTAAAAGCTCTTTTAGTTCTTCTACAGATGCGGGCGCAGAAGATAATTGTATTAATCTGGTCATTAATAATGTTAAAACATTCCCAAGCATTCATCATGTAGTTATCCGTAAGTTTAATAAAAATAATTCTCATTATGCAACATCTAATATTAAAAAAGCACGCAAGAGAAAAGGATTCCAATATACTAGAAATGCTAGAACAAAATGTTCAATTTTAAAATGTTTTACAAATAGATATAAATTCATAAAAACATTTGCTAAAAACATAACTTTCCTTCTGACGCAGTCGGTTAAAAATAATGATCATTTGTCTAAGGATTTTTCATTTTTAAAACATATACATTTTAAATGGAAATGGAAGAATAAAGATAAAAACTTTCCATGTTAAAATTTAAATAAACCATTGTTTTTCCATTTATGTTTGATACGCGTCAGGTCACAGAGTAAATTTTGTTGACTATAACATTTGTTAGTCTGTAATATTTGTTAAGCTATGATATTTGGTAGTCTGTGATATTTGTTGGTCTACGACATTCGTTACACTGTAACATTTGATAGGCTGTGATGTTAGATAGACTGTGACAGACTTTGACTTTTGATGTGTCATTTAGTTATTGTAAACATCAATGCCATCAAAAACATACCTTGTAAAAAAAGCCAAGTCTCGCAACTCAGTTCTTCTACCGTAAAAAGTTGTGAGATCCATGAAATACCAAGTCGGTTAATTTATTCACTCGGGATACTTAAGGAACCTTCTGTCTTAAGTTATTACATAATTAGCTAACCTAACAACATCTTGTAGTGACCATCAATATTAAAAATCTTCTATGTTTTAAATAAACAGATTGACTTGGCAATCGCACTGTGAGATACATTGTGTTTTCATGCGATGGCGATAGCCAAGTCAATTTATTTATTTAAAACATAGAAGATTTTTAATATTGATGGTCACTACAAGATGTTGTTAGGTTAGCTAATTATGTAATAACTTAAGACAGAAGGTTCCTTAAGTATCCCGAGTGAATAAATTAACCGACTTGGTATTTCATGGATCTCACAACTTTTTACGGTAGAAGAACTGAGTTGCGAGACTTGGCTTTTTTTACAAGGTATGTTTTTGATGGCATCTCACTTCTTTTTGTAGATAGTCCTACTTTTTTTCCTTTCCGGTACCTTTTTAACTTTTTATTTTTAACATAATCCGTTGACCATTTTACAAGTTACCTTTGAACATAATTATATCTAGGTACCTATCTACACCTATTATTCCATTATATTATATACTAGCTTCCGCCCGCTTCTTCGCTCGATAAAAAAACTACCGCAAGTCCTTCCCCGGGATGCAATCTATCTCTCTGCCAAATTTTATCGAAATCCGTTCAGTGGTTTAGGCGTGAAAAGGTAACATACAGACAGACAGACAGAGTTACTTTCGAATTTATAACATTAATATGGATAATTGTTATTTTCCTCGCTAGAGAGCTCCGATAAACGCGTGCGATCGCTGCTAATCTTAAAGTGCTAATAGGGCGAAGCGCGTTTTTGTTTTTTGACTATGGCATCTCGTAGTTGACCTTATTCTTCTTCTTAGCGTGTCGATAGCAATCTAAA
Organism: Oligia latruncula; assembly: GCA_948474745.1. Lineage (NCBI taxonomy): Eukaryota > Metazoa > Arthropoda > Insecta > Lepidoptera > Noctuidae > Oligia > Oligia latruncula. The sequence continues at coordinate 15,815,726 of OX419689.1, read as the reverse complement.
TGGACTTGGCCCAGAATTCGGCTACTTGTTTGGCGACTTCACCAGCGTCCATCAGTTCCTGTAACGTGCAGCTGACAGGACACGCAGGACACGATATTAAGTACCAGCTTTGCATGGGCAGAACGGCTCCACACGGGGCACGCGAATTCTCCCGCAGAAAAAGATAGCGCCAGTCCAGTAGTCTGCATAACTTCAGGCGAAGCACCCCATTTCGATGAGACCAGTCGACGAAGAAGACTGTTGCGAGTGTGCACCTTCTGCTTGATATTTTTGCAGTTTTTGCTGAATGTTAAAGACCTGTCCAGGGTAATACCAAGATATTTAGGGGAGTTGCTGAGCTCGAGGTACACCCCACCCCAAACGATGAGAGGTCGTGACTACTTAACCGTATTATCCTGTCGTTGCCTAAGGTAAACTCACCAGCGCAACCGCAATTTCCTTACTTTTTAAATCTGTAATATCTTCAAAAATATTCATTTAAATTACATGCTTCAAAGGGCCAAATTGATCTATAGTAAATGCACAATGTATTTAAGGTACCTAATTGGATATAGATTAATGCTGTATTGCTTAAAATCGCTTCGTAAACAAGCCACTATTTCTCGTAAAAAGTAAAGGATAAAAAATGGTTATTGTGGGTTATCCCTAACAGATAGACATATACCATCGCGGACTTTTTTGTAGACCTTTTTAAGGTGTGCAATACTGTAGTACATTATTTTGATCTATCTCGTAGGGTTCAGCTAGCTTTTGCAATATAAGCGCAAGAAAATCTGTTTATTTACGACATCACATTAGAAACCTCTAAAATTATCAGTGTTTCTCTACTATATTATGCATGTATTATACAAATAAACCTTCCTTTTGAATCATTCTATCTATTAAAAAAACTGCATCAAAATCCGTTGCGCAATCATCCATAGGGACAGACAGACAGCGGGAAGCGACTTTGTTCAGGTACACTGATTCATTAACTGCAAATGTAACTTTGTAATTCTATATATTTATATGGGATTACAAAGTTATTTATGCAGTTGGTGTATCTAGAAAAGTGGAACGAAATTGCAAAATATTTTAGTTTTTCCTTGATTTATACACTAAACGCTAATTGTATTCTAAATTTGAAGCTTCTATGTCTGCTAGAAGTGCCTTAGAGTTTTGATGATCGGTCAGTCAGTCAATGGCGCCGATTCTGTTGTGTCACAAACTAAACTAAATTTAAGTTCAGGCATCTTTTTCTTTCCATTTCATTAAGAAAAGGACAGAAGATAAATATTAGTTTAGTCCTGTCAAATTAGTCAGCGCCTGACGTAAATTGACGTATTTTTAATGGCCATTTTTTAAATCTCGTCTAAATTGTCTATGGAGTATCTTAATTTGACAGGACTAAACTAATATTTATCTTCTGTCCTTTTCATAATGAAATAGAAAGAAAAAGATGCATGAACTTAAATTTAGTTTAGTTTGTGAACAACAGAATCGGCGCCAGTGAGTGACAAAATTAAGAAACTTTGACTAGTTATAATTCTTAAACTACTGGTTCAAGTTGAATGAAATTTGAAATATACCGTGTTTATACAATACCTGCTTGATTACTGAAAATTCAGGTCTCTAGTTTTATCCACAACGAAGTTATAGGGGGTCGAAAATGTCCTGAACTGCTTCGAGAAAAGGATGGTACGGCCGTGCCGCTTTTTGCTCGAATTGGCGGGGGCACTGGCACTGCCGTGCCCCCAGATATCTAGGTACCTATCTACACCTATTATTCCATTAGATTGTACATAATTATACAGGTACACTGATTCATTAACTGCAAATGTAACTTTGTAATCCTATATATTTATATGGGATTACAAAGTTATTTGTGCAGTTTGTGTATCTAGAAAAGCGGACCGAAATTGCAAAATATTTTAGTTTTTCCTTGATTTATACACTAAACACTAATTGTATTCTAAATTTGAAGCTTCTATGTCTGCTAGAAGTGCCTTAGAATTTTGATGATCGGTCAGTCAGAACGTCCAAATCGTTGGCAAGGTAATCCAAACTTACCTTTGAACATAATCCGTTGATTGACTATTTTACAAGTTACCTTTGAACATAATTATATCTAGGTACCTATCTACACCTATTATTCCATTAGATTGTACATAATTATACAGGTACACTGATTCATTAACTGCAAATATAACTTTGTAATCCTATATATTTATATGGGATTACAAAGTTATTTGTGCAGTTTGTGTATCTAGAAAAGCGGACCGAAATTGCAAAATATTTTAGTTTTTCCTTGATTTATACACTAAACACTAATTGTATTCTAAATTTGAAGCTTCTATGTCTGCTAGAAGTGCCTTAGAATTTTGATGATCGGTCAGTCAGTCAGTGAGTGACAAAATTAAGAAACTTTGACTAGTTATAATTCTTAAACTACTGGTTCAAATTGAATGAAATTTGAAATATACCGTGTTTATACAATACCTGCTTGATTACTGAAAATTCAGGTCTCTAGTTTTATCCACAACGAAGTTATAGGGGGTCGAAAATGGCTTGAACTGCTTCGAGAAAAGGATGGTACGGCCGTGCCGCTTTTTGCTCGACTTGGCGGGGGCACTGCCGTGCCCCCCGATAGAACATTATTTTAGTGAATATTGTGATAAAGTTATTAACATGTGTTTGTATGTGTGTTTCATATGCTGGGAAGATACTTCGGACGCAGCTGGGAGCGTGAGGCTTAAGGTCTCACGGCTCCATGAAGCTTGAGGGATTGAAAAAAAACTTCGTCTTCATTTTCTAAATTACATAGGCCATGTTTAGTGTGAGTGAACTCCAGAAAATAGTAATGCGCGTTATAGGAGGAAGAGGGTTGTATAAAAACTGTTGTCACTCTCTAGAGGGGGGAGTGATCAGCTTAAGTTGAAACCAACTTTGCTAACGGGGCATAGCCTTTGCAAAGTGTGTTGAGTTGACACATATGGTTCAGCTTGGGTTGGAGCACCCACAGTTTTTTGTAAATGGTATAGTTATTATAAACGCGGAGTATCTTTTGAATATAATGGAGTTCAGCCACTTAATAGATTTTTGAACATTGGCCTCATAACTTTTCGTTCCCTCTGGCTGATACCGTCCGATGGAGTAAAAGGATCTGAAGTTAAGTTCAGTTAACACGATAAGCCTCATCCAGGCCGATGTGAACTTTCACATCATTTGTTATCGAAGGAGGCCAAGTCGCATCTTTTCCGCTCGTTTTGTTATGACGAGGTTCAGGCATGACAACGTTAGTTTGTGTTGATGCATTTTAGCACTCTTAAATGTAGACTTACCTGGCACTTAAGGGAGTGTTAGTTAAGTGTTTCGTTTGTCCTGACTTGAGCCCTGCTTTTAGAAAAAGCTGGACCTCACAGTGTTAACTTCGGGCGTTAGGTAGTTTTTTCCTTATAGGATTAATAATAGGTAGGAACGCTTAAATTTTTGAATCGTTAGAATTAAAGTCTTGTATTTTGATGCGAGCTAGGCCAATACTTTAATTCAAAGTGGGGCGTAGCTCGTGTAGTGCCTATGTGTGCTAGCCTTTAGCAATAAGGACTGGCTAGAAATATGATTCGATTCGTTGGTTTAAACATATGTCAAATATGATTATTATGGCGTTTTGATTCTAGAAGCAGTGATTCATATCTTAACCGCGAAGTTGTATCGTTGCCTTTTTATATTATAATTATTCTCCTAAAGTCTTAAAGTGGTCTTATTTGTATTATTTCCCCCTAAGTTCTACAGTACTATAGAGGTCCAGATGGGAGCCTCCCAATTTAATTAAAAAGCTTTGTCAGCTAGGACCAACTACTTAATGTGCTTTCCGAGGTACGTAGGGTCTTGGTATGTAAAGATGGTCACCCATCCACGGACCAACCGCGGCAAGCGTAGCTTAACCTGATCGATCGACCCGTGCGACTCTTATTACTTAGCCACAAGCCCCTCCATTTCGTTAAACAATTATGTGCCAAAATTGCATAATGAATAATGATTTAATTATGAAATTACGCTGTATATTCATTAAGCATACGTTTTTCGGTTCAGTGGATTAAACATACAAAATTATAACAATATTTCAGTAACCATAATAATTTACAGGTAGGTAATACTCGAGGCTAGAAATACTAATTACTTTTAGACTGTTTAATCACAAAGTAATAACTATTGAAGTATGTGTTATTTTTGAGCAGATTGATTGGAAAAATAAATAACTTCAGACCATTTTATAGGAGGTACGAAGGAAAAATCGGTTATAAATATCAGCCTGGCCTAGGTTGGACCCTCATAAATTGATATGTACCTATGAGAACCCACACACCTGACGCATTCTACGAGCAAAACTCGGTTCTTTATTGTGTTTGTCTAGTGATTGGCAACTCCGGTAGGCATAAAAATAACCAGTCATCACCTCTTTCATTCAAAAATGAGAGCTTCGATTTTTAACGACGCGATTGTCAATTGTTTTCAAGTGTTCGAATATTCTAGAATGTTGCTGAGTTTTAAAACTGACGGTTTTCTTTTTTTTTTTTTCAATAGTGATTTTTTTTTCTGAGGAATAATATTGCGGTTTTAAAGGTATTTTTATTTTATAGATATTATGTCAAACTGTCTTTTTTATTCTTCAGGTAGGTATATAAGTTATCTGACTGTTGAAAAATCAGTCCTAACACAAATAGCAAAATAACAGCCGAGTCTAGCGGTATGAATCTGTCAGTGATGATAATGTGGTCTACACCAAGTAAGGATTAAAGAACCCATTTGGCTTACATAGACATAGACATCTTACGGAATGTCTTCAGTTAAATGGAAACCAAGAGAAACCCAGCTTTTCACTACCCAAATCGAATCCTCACAAAACGCGACAACTTTGCAAGCTGACAGAACAAAGAGACAAACTTGCAGTATACTAAAAGCTCTCTCTTTGATTGCAGGAGCACGGTATAGACGTGGTGGTGGTATCGGTATGACAGTATGTTTGTAGGACACGGTACGGCCACTTGGCAGCCGAGAGCCCTACAGTTGATGCATTTCGGTACTTCTAGTTTCCGTGCTAGTTTTTATGTTCGTGTTTTTTTCTTTACGCTGTTGTGTTTGCGGATGGGTTCTTCAGTTCAGCCAGGTTTGTGTTCTATTTTTAAAAACTTGACGGTTTTATTTGACAAAGACTTATTCTGTCTTTGTCAGATTTCGCTGAATGCAGTGAGAGGCCGAAATATACGATAATTAATTTAGTTGAAAAACAATACAATATATTATCACGACTTGTTTCCCCAAAGGGTTTGGGCCTAGGTGTACTATTAGTACTCCCACATTTCGCCAGTTATGTTTAAGTCCCAGTAGGTAATAAGGGGCGAACCTATTGCCATCAACCGGACAGAAATCCCTACTCCGGGCTGCTACTGAGAAATTCCAGATAGAAGAACCCAATAACACTTTGCCCGACCTGGGAATCAAACCCAAGAACCTCATGCTCATGCGCAGTTAACGTCTTCAAAGTGGCTGAAAGACATTTGTTAAAAGTTTAATGCTGGGGCCACACATTGGACATAATTTGACCTAAGATGTAGCCTTGGAGCATTGGCTCCAATGTCAAAATCAAAATCATATAATTTTATTTTTTTTATTTTAATTTATGATTGTGTTTAGTTTAGTTTGTGATCTTCCTGTACGAGTCACAATAAAAACTTTTTCCTTCTTTCAACCTCACTCGGTTGCCGAAACATAACAAGGTAGTGTAGGCTAATAAAATTGTTTTGTGCGTCGCCGAATGCCTAGATACTGAGTCCCCGAGGCAAATAGCTCACTGGAAGCACTTCCAATAGCAAATTTGGTTACGTAATTCGGGCGCCGACACACGTGAACGCGTGTTTCCAATTTTGCGTACAATGACACTCTGTATCCTGATTCTCGAATGCAGGTTACACGGCAGATACACAAGAACAGTAAATTGGTCTATTGTGCGAGTTATCGAACACAACTCCTTAATTAAACCGGTCCCGAACAATAATTGTCCGGCCAACTTAAAATACGATATTACCACACTATGCTACACATGCTATGTTACTAATACTAAACATTCGGAACCCGCCCCCAACGATAAACATCAACCCCTTTAAATTAACAGTCACATGTAAATATTTCACAAAGTGGGAGTTGAGAACAAAGCGTATAAACCCGAAGCAGAAATCCGAATCTCACCTCTTTTGTTACCACTATTTTGTATAGAGGGGAATGTTCGTCGTTCCTTTGTTACGAAGTTTCCACTGCACAGAATCCACAATACCTACAACTCAATGTTGCGATAAAAAGTTTGTGCGCGATTGTACCGCGTCGTTTATCCGACTGATTGGAAATTAAATCGTTGACCTAAAATGTGACGCACTTTTGCCATTAAATGATAATTTTAATTTGATGTAGCTGTCACACATTTATTCCTTTTTGCATAAATAAGTAACTGGTACGAATTTAATGGAATTCGGATATACAGCAAAGTTTAAGTTCTAAGAGAAGTAATGCAAGCCTTGATACTGGGTCGCTTGATAGGTAATGGTTTTTCAGGTGTTAATTAAAATTCCGAAAAATATAGACCGTGGTTTTTCGGGAGCATACGGAAAAATTGCAACGCAAATTTATAATCGTGTACACACTGAGTCCATGGTGTAAGCAACGCAAACATAGATCCGGCTCGAAGGACCAACTGTAATGGTCTTAATAGGCTCTGAGTAAAAGAAAATGACGGATTTATAGCGAAAACGAATAAATAAACTTGAATACCAAAAATAACAGAAAAATATAATACATACATTGGGTTTTCAACGACGACAGACACCTAAAAAGTGCACATCAATTTGACGGCTAAAAGAAGTAAAAGTATTTGACATTCTATAAAAAAGTCTATAGCAAAAAGTTCTTACGCTAGTTGCATCGCTTACACATAGCAACAAATGGCGCGTCTATGTCGATGCCACCTTGTATAATAATGAATAAATAGCTAAAGAGCCACAAAATATACAAAAAAAATCTATTCTTTATTACTTTTTCACAAATCACCAGATGCAAATGATATTCCCAGCATCCCAGTTCCAACACTCGTGTTCTGAGAGACAAAACACGATGTGTGCCGACAAACAGATCGCGTCAGTCGAGCACAATAGATCCTTTGCGTTGTATTTGAGTACCCACCTACCTACAGTACATACCTCTGTCGATACAACCCGCTGATTTTCAGTATTAGAATTTCTGTTGTGTACCAAATCTGCTAGAATTTTGGTATTTTTTAGGGTTCCGTACCGAAAGGGTAAAAACGGGACCCTATTACTAAGACTTCGCCGTCTGTCCGTCCGTCCGTCTGCCTGTTACCAGGCTGTATCTCAAGAACCGCGATAGCTAGACAGTTGAAATTTTCACAAATTATTTATTTCTGTTGCCGCTATAACAACAAATACTTAAAACAAAATAAAAGAAATATTTAAGGGGGGCTTCCATACAACAAACGTGTTTTTTTCGACGTTTTTGCCTTGTGGTACGGAACCTTTTGTGTGCGAGTCCCACTCGCACTTGGCCAGTTTTTTTCATCATAATCAGCCTATAATGTTCCCACTGCTGGGACACAGGCCTCCTCTCAATGAGAAGGAGTGGGCCGTAATCCACCACGCGGGCCCAGTGCGGGTTTTTTTATTTAGATTTAATACAGCCTAGTGCAGCCTGGAGTCTGGTTTTGTGCCCCGTTGAGGCAATAGGCTCGCCACCTATTAGATACAAGCGAAATGTGAGTGCATGGGCGTACCCAGCATTTTTAAGGGGTGGGGCAGAAGTAAATCAAATAAGTAGTAGGAAATTAAGGGCGCCTTCAAATTTGCCGCAAAATGCCGCGCCGCGGCAGCGCTGCCATGCCGCCGCGCTGCTTTGTTAATCCATATAAATAAAAAACGCGCGATTGCAGCGCTACACCCGCGCTGCGGCCACGCATCAGTTTATCGATTGACTAGTGACGATGCGCAACAAGTTGGTACAGTGTAAGCAAACAGTTATGAGCTGACCTTGAAGAAAACAAACGCCAGAGAGCAGGGTGGGACAAGTGCCCCAGCCTGCCCCACCGTGGGTACGCCCATGTGTGAGTGTACTATAACTACACCTCTGCCTAACCCTTCGAGGATACAAACGTGATGTTATGTTATAGACAGAAAATAAAAAAAGAAGAAGCAATCACCAGAAGCAAATGAAAATTCAAAATTCCCAGCATCCCAGTTCCAACACTCGTGAACTGAGACAAAACACGATGTTTGCCGACAAACAGATCGCGTCAGTCGAGCACAATAGATCCTTTGAGTTGTATTTGAGAAAATAAGGAGGTTCCTACCTCCATCAATACAACCCGCTGATTTTCAGTATCAGAATTTCTGTTGTCAAGCAGTTGGAATTTTGGTATCTGTCCGACTAAGCTTTTTGTCTATAGAATTAGGTTGATTGGCAGTCAACCTCAGTACCAGTACCTACTGTACATGATTAATTAATATAAGACCTTGAGGTCAATTCTCGTAATTTTAAGAACGTTCTCAGTCTGATCTCAGTCTCAATCTGTCAAAAATACCTCTAATTTCCCTACATTTTTGACAAGTTTTTGGCATTGATTGTCGCTGAGATGAGATCGGACTAGATTTTGAACGTTTTCAATTACGGGAATTGGCCTTATGGGCTTCTTTGAAGGAACAATTTGTGTTTTTTAGGGTTCCGTATTTCAAAAGGAAAAAACTGAACCACTTCGTTGTCCGTCTGACTGCCTGTCAAAACCTTTTAACTCGGGAACGCGTGGAGGTATCATGTTTCAATTAAAACCATATACTCAAGTATGCGGTCCCTCAAAGCTGTGAAAAAATCAAATTTCTAAGTTGACGTAAAAAAAAGATACGGCCGTTTATGCCGCAAAAAACGTAGGTATATTTCGACACTCTCAAGAGAATCAAAATGTATAGCGTACTTCCCGTTGACCTAGAGCAAGGTCATGTAGTATAAAAATCCGAAAACCTTAAAGTAGTTACGTAAAAAAATAAAAAATCCCGTGATAAACTATTTACATACCTACAAATTTGTACGGAACCCTCGGTGTGCGAGTCCCACTTGCACTTGACCGGTTTTTTTTATTCTTTGGTCTGCCCCTGCCTGGTAATATCGGGGTAAAAAGTATACTATGTCCTTTCCCGGGACTCAGACTATCTCTATACCAAATTTCATTAAAATCGGTTCAGCGATTTAAGCGTGAAGAGGTAACAGACAGACAGACAGACAGACACACTTTCGCATTTATAATATTAGTTAGTATGGATGATTTTAATTTGCGATGCATAAATAAACAAACATATAATTTAAAGTAACAACAACAATGAACAAACACCAATCAGAAAATAATACAAAATATACAGATAAGTATACAGAATGCTGGTGCGCATAAATTCACCTAATGATATTAATCCTCTAATTGCAATTAGCAACAAAGAGCGAATCTTATGTTTCTAAAGGGGAGTATAATTATGTAGTAATGACGTCATCTTTAACAGATGGAAGAACCTCTTTGAAGATGTACCTAATGACTTTACGTAGGTACTTTCAACCAAAATTAATTTCAAAATACCTATCACCTTATATCTTTATATAAGTGTTTTAAAAGAGACTTTTAGAGCAGTGGTGGCCTAACAGTAACGGCCGCGACTTACGAGCTGCTCTGTAGATCTTAGGATCGAACCCAGACAGGCGCTTTACTTTATGTAAATTATTTAATCACCACTACTCTCAAAACGGTGAAGGAAAACATCGTGAGGAAACCGGCATGTCCTAGAACCAAAAATTCGAAGACATCTGACATCTACCAACCCGCACTGGGCCTGCGTAGTAGATTACAGCCCACTCCCTCTCGAATAGAGGAGGCCTGTGTCCCAGCAGTGGGAATATTATAGACTGATTACGTAATGTTTAACACATTCCATAATGTTCTTACATAAACCTAACATACAGTCAAAGTCAAAGCATTTATTTCAAACCACACTAATATTATAAAGGCAAAAGTTTGAGCGTGTGTGTGTGTGGGGGTGTGTTTATATGTTTGTTACTTCTTCACGCTCAAACGGCTGGACCAATTTTGATAAAATTTTGTATAGAGGTAGCTGACACCCTGGATTAACATATAGGCTACTTTTTATCCCGATATTCCCACGGGATCGACATTTACGCGGGTGAAACCGCGGGGCGCAGCTAGTAGGCACATAAAAGGCACTTTTGAACGTCCGTCAATGTAAAGCTTATCCTATATACTAATATTCTAAACGCAAAAGTTTGTGAGGATGGATGGGTGGATGGATGGATGTTTGTCACTCTTTCACGCAAAAGCTAGTGAACGGGTTTTTATAAAACTTTACAGTAATATAGCTTATACATCAGAATAACACAGAATAATTTTTATCCCGATATTCCCACGGGATCGACAATTAAGGCTCCTACAAACAGGCGCGACACGCGACGCGAATCGCCCGCGACACAAAAGCACCGCTCGTTGCGCGATTTGCGGTGCCTTTGTGTCGCACGCGATTCGCGTCGCGTGTCGTGCCTGTTTGTAGGAGCCTTTATGTTAGCTAGTATAAAAATAAACTAACTGTTACCACACAACCTTTAAAATTTTCGTCCGCACGGCTAACGCAGGATAAGCAAAACACTCGATATCTATTTTTACGGACCGCAGCCTCTATTCATCTTATCTTGGCGGGTATATAGGCGGGGAACAGTAATGGTGTTTACCCACAGAGAGCTGCCCCCATCTGACCAAGAGTAACGTTCGTTTTTTATTTATTTATTTGTAAAGTAGCTTCATTATCGGACCCCTGTTTATTCTTGTGCACGTCGCTGCGACAATTTTGTCTGATAACGCTTTTATAGAACGAGTTGCTGGCTTCCTTTTTTATTTTTATATTCGGTTCTCTTTGTGGCTGTATTCAATTACAATGGATTTTTAAGGGAAGTGCGTTCTCTTGACCTATTTCGAGTTACGATCATTTGAGAGCGCAATCAAAGTGAATTATATTAGGGCTATTGTTGCTTTATTATATTACTTTTGAAATTAACTACCTACCAGCAGATTTGAATTTTCATCTCTTTGTAAAATAATTTCTTTTCGAAGCCAAAAGTTTTATTTATATGAATAAAAATAAGCTGTTTGTTGGTTAGCACATCAGTTGAGAATGGGGCTGGATCGATTTGGCTTTTTTTTTTGTTTTAAAATGTTCATAATAGTCTGCATTAGGTTTTTCTGGGGGAAAAATGGAACAGTTTCCCAGAAAGTCGGGAAAAACTGGAATGATTAAAATTTCGACCGGAGAATGTCTGTCCGATTAGTTACTGTATGATATTCCCGTTTGTTTTTCTTAAATCCTTCGTTAATCTTTAGTAGCTACGTAATCTATAAGGTTAGGTACGATTAATGGTGCCTTTAATTTGTTTTCTATTTAGTTACGTGCTTCTAATACAAATGAGTGAACAGAAAAATCCAATAACAATTAACATTTCCTTCACCGAGCCAAAGTACCGTCAACAGCACGAAGTTGTAACATTTGCACTATGAAAACCACCTAACTGCTATGAGAAAAAGGCGTTGTCCAAGTCACATTGTTGACAGGGACGTGTTGTAGACTGTACTACAGATTTATACTTTGTACTCATGTGTTATTAGATCTCCTTTGGGAACAATAATCACTCGGTTCATACTCAATCTAACATTAATATTCCCTGTGACATGTTTGCTAAGTTTATGCATCAAATGCTTAGACACCCGAAATCCAAATCTCTTGATATCTGCAGATTAAACAGTCTAAACTGTGTAGTCTATCCATCTGACAATTCCATACTCCTTGATTTCGAATTCACAGAAATATCAACTTTATTTCCGTGTAAATTAAGTTGATTTCAGAACGAGTGGTGCTATTGAAAAAGTTGTACCGTAAATTGTAAATATATGTGGGTATTAAAGTTATTTATCCAAAAAACACATTTTTGTTTACATGTTTGGAAACTAAAAGTCAAACACAGGATACGTTATGATTGACTTGGTTGCAAACGTTAGGTTCGTGGTAGGATTTTGATATAGAACCCTACTTTAATAATATAGAATTTTACGAACGTTTCATTTCTTAACAATGGTTCTAGATAATAATCGTATAATGGAGTTATTAAACAATTATCTTACACATGTTCCGTCAGTAATAATGGTATTATATTGTTTCAAGTTACCTCGATACATTAACATAACAAAATTATATTTGCTTGAGTTCTTATAATCTTAGCTTATTTTAACAAGATGTCCGATATTATTTCAATGCTCAACAGACTTAAATTAATTAATAAGGCCGCGTCGTAACCGAAAACAAACGTCGTGAGAGTACGCGATCATCACGCTCTTTTATTTATGAATATGACATGTTTTCGATTAGGACGCCGGGTAAGGCTGCGTTTCCACCAGAGATGAGCGGGGGATGCGTAGCGAGTGATGTGTGTGAAACCAGCCAATAACATCGCTTCATTTTTATAGCTTGAACTAAGTTAGCGTTGGTATTGGTTAGTTTTACAAACATTCCTCACTACGCATCCTCGCTCATCTCTGGTGGAAAACCAGCCTCACGTTTGCCAAGGTACGCACGGGCGCGGTTTTCCTGCGGCGATTCTTTTTCGCGCATTGGATTTTCAACGCTCCGTTTAGCGCACAGAATTGTAAGTCCAACAGTGTGCTTTTGTGACGCGCTGGGATCCGTTCTGTTGGATTCTCAATGCTCATCTGAACACCGAGAGTTGAAAATCCAGTGCGCGATAAAATCCCGCCGCGATATTTTTAAGTCCGTGCGAACGTGGGCTTATAGTACAACAAATTTCAGCGACGCTTAGGAAAATGACACGTCTCGTAGCAGTTAGCTGCTACGAGATGTATCATACGGTGTAGCTTGTGTAGCAGTGACGTCATCGCCTACGTTGATTCGCAGCAACACGTCGTCGCTTCGTTTCATTCGTACAATCAATATTATTTACGTCATGTGCATTATGTATAGCTGTAGATATTATATTTTGTATCAAATATATACCTACCTAAAGGTACGAGATACACAGTACAAGATACAAAGTGCAGATACACAGTAAGTACATACAGTTGTATGACGGTATCTCGTGATAGATGAAAACCAGAAAATAATTCTTCCCATAAACGAGAAAGTTAAAGAGCTTTCACTGGATTCAAGTTAGTGAAGCGACTTCATTACCTGATCACACAGGGTAGTGCAGGGTATCCGTATATTGGATAGATAGATATAAATTTTAGATATAAATTATACTCAAGTATACGAGTTTCAGGATGAGGCGGATAATAAACTATCATAGGTATATAAAATACAGGCGAGAGTATCTTATACAACGGGTTTGAAAAAGTATAGGTAAAGAAAAAGGTAAGTCAGAGCATGAAAGGGATTTTTTTTGCATGCGTGTTTATGAATATTGTATGAGGTTTAAATCGAAGTACTTGGTTCACTGTCTCTTTGTGTTAGAACTATTGACTAGACTCATCACCTGCCTAGCCTTTTCCCAACTATGTTGGGGTCGGTTTCCAGTCTAACCGGATGCAGCTGAATACCAGTATTTTACATGGAGCGACTGCCTATCTGACCTCCACAACCCAGTTACTATGTAATACGATACCCCTTGGTAAGACTGGTTGTCAGACATTCGGGCTTCTGACGACCCGTAACGACTGCCAAAGATCCACGAATGACACGGGGGACCAACGGCTTAACGTGCTTTCCGAGGCACGGACGGGTCTCGGTATGGTCACCCATTTGCAGACCAACCGCTGCAAGCGTAGCTTAACCTGATCTATCGACTTGTGCAGCTGTTATTATTTAGTCCGGGCCCCTCAAGGCTGATTACCTATGCTTATGCTTAGGTATATGAAAAATCTGAATCATGATCATTGGCAGCCTTGTTCAACCCGCGGCTGAGTATAGGGCTCATCCCTTTCGTGCCATGATTGCACTCTAATTGCGTAACACACTATTACTCTCAATTTAAATAATTTTTTATCCTATTTCTAATCCATTGCTCCATATGTTCGAAAAATGTGTCTGCTCAACAACGCAAATAACGCAATGAATGTTGTTGAACTGTCAAAATGAAACCCATTGCTACTGATAGTGTGTTACGCAATTACCCTGCTGGTCTATGCGAGTCTCATCCAGGTCCTACCCGCCATCTTCGGCAAAAAAATCTAAATATCTGAACAGGTCAAACTTTGAGAAACGTTCAGTCAGTATTCTCTCATTTCCAATTTAATTATAGAGCAAACGATCTTCTAGAAAATATACTCCTAAACAGTTAAAAATACTTCAGTAACCGTTCCTATCGCTGATGCACGATGATCTAGAGAAAAACTGGTATTAGTCCAAAAATACTTCAATCTGGTGATTGAAGTATTTTTGGACCGGTTAAGTTCTCTGTAACCTACTGCTATAAGTACAGAACGCAAAAAATTATACAACCCTCGAACGCGAGCGCGCGTTAAAGCTATTAACCCACAACTGCTGACCGCAAGGTGTACTGTCGCTTGTAATATGCAAATATGCGGACGACGGGCGCTTAGTACCCATGCATTGTAAATACCTACAGTACTGCTGACTCTGCGAACCAGATCGTTTGTTCAACAAATTTGATGAAGGTTATTGATGAGCTGGCCGATAGACTTGGAAATGAGGGAATGTTCCCGGATAAATTAATGCAGTAGGTACTGTAGTGCTGTCTTCTGGCTGATGAATAGTGCATGAGTATTGGGTCGATTCTCATAATAGCTGTTTGGTTGGTTAGGTTAGGTAACCTTTGGAATCTGCCAACCATCAGTCTTAAGGTTGTTGACCTGGGGGCCTAAAAAGGCCACTTTGGCAGAATGATAAAAGGATAACATTATGAATTCTAATATTGCGAAGACAGTCCGTGTTTTTCTTTTTTTTGCGGCCATACGTAGGTATTGGGATTGGATTTGGATTGGATTGATTGGTATTTAGCACAGACAAAAAAAATACTGAAAAATCCTTCACCAATGGGTAGTTGAGACCGCGAAATTCAAATTTTCTTACGTTTTCTGCAATTTGCAGGTCAGTGTCAGCTTGTATCTTGATCAAAATATGATTCGTGACAATAACAGGTACATATTTAGAGAATTATAAACATTAGAATCATTAATACATCTTTCTAAGTTAGATTTCTACCATTAACACTTTTCCATATGAGATTGTTGGTTGGTGGTAGAAATCTAACTTAAAATAAAAATCAGCTGATCCATACTTACATTATGTATGTCGAGTTATGCGAACATAAATGTATCAGCAAATTTTTTTTTCACGATTTCTGGGATTGTCCCATAGAAAAATTTGTTAATAATAATGAGTACAATGACCCCTTTTAACGATTAAAACGATCAAAATGTAAGGGTGTATAAAATAAACTAATGAATAAACTTTACCAACCCGCGTTTATTTAAATCAGGCACTTGAAATAAAATACACCTGAACAAACAGAATTAATTTTGTTTTCCCACCAGAAGCAGGGATATAAAACATCTTCCCAAGCGCAGTAAAACTCCCCACATTTTGTTCCACAACAAAAGTATAAATTAAAAACATTTCTAGAAAGACTGCGTTGAAAAAATATCACGAAAAATTGGTTGCTTTCCTTGTAAGTACCAAGTTTCTCTTAAATTGCCCACTGTGCAGGATAGGCGCAGGTCTTTCCGAATTTCAATTTAACTTGTAATAAGTTGGCCAAGTTGTCGAAATTAGCCCGGGGGTGAATTTACGAATTGCCGACGAGAAAACGATACGCCGTCTGTCCAAAATTTTGAATAGATTGAATATTATTTGTTGTAATTATACCGGTCGCCCTTTGTTGAGTCAATTCTTGCGTTTATATTTTGATAGTCCGCAGAATAATAAAAATAATAATAGTAAATAGTATGTATTTGTGTTCCTAGTTTTAATAGTTTTTTTTTTATAATTGTTCCTCTCAACCAAAACACCTGCCATCTAATAAAATTTACCACCCTTGGTTGACTGGTAGAGAATGCCTAAGGCATTAAGTCCGCCTTTGTACCTTTTTGTGCGAAAAGTTTAAATAAATAAATAATAAAAAACAGTGGCATTCCACAAGTACCGACAGAAGTGAAAACTTGAAAAATCATAGTAATTTTATAAATATGTTTGAAGGTTATTCTTCCCAAAGAAAATGTACCGCGCGTCGATGTCTTTATAATGGCCAAAACTTAAAACAGAGGTGTCGGTTACGGTAACAGCGCCGCGAGTTCAATGGTTTTTTCCCATCTCAAGAAACACCCAACGCGCCTAAAGAAGTTTTCACTTCAATAATAAAAAAAACTGGCCAAGTGCGAGTCGGACTCACACACGAAGAGTTCCGTACCACAAGGCAAAAACACCGAAAAAAACACGTTTGTTGTATGGGAGCCCTTAAATATTTATTTAATTTTGTTTTTAGTATTTGTTGTTATAGCGGCAACAGAAATACATAATTTGTGAAAATTTCAACTGTCTAACTATCGCGGTTCTTGAGATACAGCCTGGTGACAGACAGACGGACAGACAGCGAAGTCTTAGTAATAAGGTCCCGTTTTTACCCTTTGGGTACGGAACCCTAAAAAGAGATGTTTCGTCGTAAATTCATTATGTTTTTTTATTGAATTTCCTAAACTTCAGCATTATAATTTGTTACTGTTTTTTTTTACCCTGTGGTGTCCTGTAATAGGGCAACGCCTTAAATTTTCTTCATGGGGTTTTGACGATTTTTTTACGTTATGTTTTTTGGTAACCTACTTACCTATATTATGAGCGACTTCACGAGTGACGACACATATATAGGTACTTACTGCCGATGCTCTCTGGTGTTAATGCTTTTATTCAATGGGGACGTAGCTCATGTAGAGATTTGTTATGTATGCTAGCTTTGCACCTTGCCGATGGGGGTCGTCTTTTAGGAAAGTAAGTATCAATGAAAAAACGACACGATAGGAAGCAACAATTACGATAGTTATAGATTATGACTGATTTATATTAATGTTTCAAAACAATGTTCAAATGATTGTTTGTTTTTTAAGCTGCATGTCACTATATCAACCTTTACGATTCGATCCAGCCTGCCGTCCGCCATCGACGCCCTAAGCCGAAGTCCCACAGGGGGTGCCCAAAATGTGTTGTCGCTTAGTTTATAAGTTTTAGGCCATGACTGGAGGTATTAATGTATCAAGGCATCCAAGGATAGCCCGGTTAAGCAGCCGTCAAACCCCTAGGCTGACCTGCAAGAGGCCATAAACAAAAAAAAATATCGGCCTTACGTAGTTAATCGTTCCTACCTAATATTTCCGACCTTACATAACAACAAGCACATGCCAACTTTGCCTGTTTTCAACGTTTGCCAATTTACTAACTGCAAATAACAGGAATACGTATCAAATGGAGCAAACAAAGTAAGATTACTTACAGGGAAAACATTTTAGTTTGTCGCAGAGGCATTTTTTATGACTATTTATGTACTACTCTGTATTGCAAGCAACGCGGCAACAGTTTGGTAATGTTTGCCGTTTGCTTGGAGCAAATATGTTGTGAGTTATGCTTTATAATAAGGATATTCAACATGTGTAAGGTTTACGTATTTACATGAAAGTAGCAATTTTTAACCAACTTCAAAAAAAGAGGAGGTTCTCAATTCGGTTGATTTAAAAAAAAAATGTAGGTATATATTTTGTTGCCTTCTAGTAACAGTTCATGTACCTATATTAAGCGTGTAATGTGTATGTAACAAGGCGTTTTTCATCTGTCTGCGTGACCGCTGAGTTCCTCCAATGTTTTTCACCATCATTAATTAGAAAATTTATTCCAGAAAGTTTATGTGTCATTAAACTTACGTATCCTAACTAATATTATAAATGCGAAAGTAAGTTTGTTTGTTACCTTTTCACGCAACTAAACCACTGAACCGATCATCTTGTTGCATATATATTGTCAGGTGTCCAAAAACGGACATAGGGTATCTTTCGTCCCGAAAAAAAGTGCTGTTCCCGAGGAAAACAACAATAACGTTAAGATAACGTTAACGATATTTCGAATCAAATCACCTCTATCATATGCAAAGTAAATACCTACGCAGATAGTGTGAAATGGCTGCAGTCTCCTAATAAAATGATGTTGGAAAATTGATTAAGTTAAATTCTGCTACAAAAAAGCTTCCATGTTTTTTCCACAAAAATGAAAAATGGCTATCAGGCGAGTCAGATTATTCAACCGTATCAGCGAGTTCAAACGGCAATAAATTGCCCGTAGCACGTTCGACGTACGTTACGGTTGCGGTCTATACACTCAAATAGCTCTTCTATATGGCCACTAAATTTATGTAGATGTTTATGATCAATTAGACGTGTGCATAACGATGGATTGTTTTGGTCCTTAAATTATACAGGCTGGCATGACATGCGCAAATGTCACCATGAATTTAGCACATGATTCTAAACGTGCTAGTGTAGAAATTTTACGACGGTTATCAAAAAAATCTGCTGTTATGTGTTACCTATGCGCTCATTTATGGGCAAGTTTTTTTTTTAATAACAGACGAAAAATTTCAACGATCGAAAGGTTTCAGAATCATATACAGAATGCTACCTTGTTTAACATAACATAATATCACGTCTAATACCCGAAGTGTCTTTAATTTAATACCTAATGAATTAATAGCCATTAAAAATTAATAATAGAAGAATAACTCCGAATTAAACCGGACACCAGCACCAGCAAAATAATCTACCAATAATAAAAAAAAAAAAAAACAAAGTAAAAAACAAAACAACAAAGTCGGGATAGTTAGTTTCACTCAAGAACGACTGAACCGATTTTGATGATCTTTGATTTGTTGGATTTGTCTCCGTCCCGAATAGCAGAATATAAACTATGAAAACATGTTCATCATTCGTTCTCATTCTGAGGTGGTACGAAGTTTGTCAGGTCAGCCAGTATGAAAATACAATTCACCTAACCAAAAATATCTGAAATCGACTTTTATCAAACTAAAACGTTTAAAAACAAAAAGCAACATTTTTCCTGTTCCACGTAGTTCATGATACGAATAGAGGGAAATTTCACGATAATAACATTTAATTTTCGCTTTATATGCAAAGTGCTTGTCCACTTATATTATGTGTCAAAGTAGGTAAGGTAGCCAGCGACCCCTTTGTCTTCCTGTTACTTTATTTAGAAGTTTATTTAAATTCCTATCTCGTTTCTAGTTTTATTCACTTTCAATGTTTTGGTCCTTTTGCCTAGATTCAAAAGACTGTATTTCGGCCACGGCGGCCAATCTCAACGGAGACTAGCCTTCGGCGCGGGACATATTATAGTGCACAAGTATGCGCGCAGACACAGGTGCACTCTCTCTTCCCTCACTCTCATAGTCCGATGGGACGGCAATCCGACACGACCGGAGAGAGATCAGGCGCAGGACCAACGGCTTAACGTGCTTTCCGAGGCACGGGGGTATCACACCGCCAACTTCCAAACTCCGGGCTGTTACTAAGAAATTCCTAATGGAAAAACTCAATAACACTTTGCCCGACCCGGGAATCGAACCCGGGACCCCACGCTCAGCAGTCGCGCTTGCGACCACGAGACCAACGGGGCAGTTAAAAGACACATTACATTACAGTTGAAGATACAATTCGTGAATTCGTTACGCGTTGAATAATTGTGATATTTAGAAGGTAGCACTGACAACTGTTACTTTATTTGGAATTACATATAAATTCTTACCTTTTTCTCTGATTCGCGTGTTATGGTTTATTTGCTCCTAATAGGCATTTATGTGACTTAATAGTAGCAGCAGTGGTAGTTTATTTATTTACTTAAGTACTTTAATGTACAGACGCTAGCACTTAAAGCTACCCGAAATTGTCAAATTATCCCAATCAACTCTGAACCTTATGCTTTAGCTATAAAGTTGAAAATCTTTTAAAGAAATTTGACAGATTGTAGTAGCTTGATGTTCTGGTGTCTGTACACCAAAAAATACATTAAAATAAAATTAACACTACAAAACATACAGCAATGGACAGCCTTATCGCTTGAAGTTTCTTACACGTAAAGCATTGTGGTCCTTTTGTAATTTATTGAACTCTTTATTTGGTGGGTATTTAGTAAATATTATAAAAGTCACAAAAGCAAATAAATGTCTCCAAAAATAAGCAAGGCGCAGTTTTGTGTAGCTTAGACATAACTTAAACTACTGTCATGCGAGTTTGTAATCAACATACATTAGTAACTATGTTGACATCACAAGTAAATTAAAACAAATGAAGCCACATCACGAAAGCCTACGTTTATAATTTACTTAGAATTTTAGTAGGCTTACCTAGTTTTAAAATACAACGTCCTTGGTACATTTTCGATGTAGAAAACACTAGCCTAGAAACGGGGCTGACAAACGAAACTATGTTACTTAGAATGATATAGATTTTCCTGCAAAATTTTTGAATTTTTTGCACATCAGTTCAGATTGGCAGTTGGTTTTTTTTCGTGATAAAAAATCAACAGTATACTTAATATTATAAAGGCGAAAGTTTGTGAGTGTGTGGGGGGGGGTGTGCATGTGTGTTTATGTTTGTTACTTCTTCACGCTCAAACGGCTGGACCAATTCTGATAAAACTTTGTATGGAGGTAGCTGACACCCTGGATTAACTTAAAGGCTACTTTTTATCCCGATATTCCCACGGGATTGACATTTACGCGGGGCGCAGCTAGTCAAAAATAAAAACATGACTTAGTTTCTCTCCAATAAAACACGAATAACATTTACGTATCTATTCACATGAAACAAAATAAACAATTTATAAAACAAACCAACATAATGTAGGTACATTTTGGCTTTTAAAATAACATACTTACCAATATTAACACTTTCGTATTTAAACGCAACAAAAAAGTATTTAAGCAAATAAGTTCTCCTACAAACGAACATGAGGCTTGCAGTCGCGGTGCGGTGTGGCGTGTGGCAAGCCTAATGTCCCGTGGAGACAACCAGACGGAATATATTAATGTTCAACAATGCAAACCACGCTTGCTTAATGCAGAATTTATTGTTTTTTCCACTCCGATTTGTGTTGGATTTATTTTGTGGTTTTCCACTGAATGTTAAGTAAAAGAGAATTGCTTACTTAGTATTTTAAACGAATTTTGACATTCAGAACATAAAATATGGAAGGTCTTTTGAGTCATGTTATGTCATTTTGGTGGAGAATATTTTATGAAAGTCCGTTTTCAATGCTCACAGTTAGAATAAGAATAAATTTATTTCGCTAAGATTACATTCAACTTAAAGTGGGTTGAATTTCTAGACTGAGTCCTAGTGTGAGCACTAGGATTCCTTGTATTGTGAGATCCAGCCTTCGTTCAGCTAGCATTTTTTTATAAAATCGGTAAAAAAAGTGTGTATGCGTAAGAGTGTCTGTATGTAGTGCGTGCATATAATACAGCGTGAAATTTTAATGGTTGTTTTCCCGAAGCGAAATGATTTGGTCTTGATAGTACAATCGATTAAAATAAAAATAAAATTTAAAAAAATGGCAACGCGATCTCGAACCAATAGTATAGCTACAGCGCAAACGGACGACTGCGCATGGTCGTCCTGCTACCTGTAAAGATGGTAGGTAGCGGGCGGGCGCACGTGAGTTACTATTGATTCTCACGTATTGTGAATGATCAATGTGTGTACTGTGAGACTTTACTTAAACTAAAACATTTTCTGTCATGTCGTTCTGTGACACGTAGACAGATGTAATAATAATAACTTTATTTTAACAATGGCGGGTATCAACAAATTACACGTAGGCCCTACGTATTTTGGGCACCAATAAAGACATCGATGAACGTACATAGTATAAATTCCTTAAAAAAAAAACCTTGTTTCAGTCATCAAATGACCCCTCCCGCTCTGGGTGGAGCGGAAGGGAGTGTCAGACTCTTACTGACTAAAACCCACCCGTGTTCCTTCCTTAGCCCTTTATGTTTCGGGCCAGCGGTAACCCTTTCGGACAATCCCGCTGACCCGGCAGGCTTTGGCTTCTTTGAGGGTCGTGTTTCCCACCTTATATCTATTTATGAATTCGCACCGGTATATAAAAGAAAAACCTCACTTTTCTACATATTTTTTCACTAAGTAATTCAACTGAGTTTCAATACATTCCACGTGTCCTTGGACGTTACGTAAGAGAGAACTCGACGCATTCAGCATATTCATGTGTTATGTAACCACACATAAAGGAAGACCCCAAATCATTACACGAATGTACGGAAGGAATAGTAACTTACTGATGTATTCAAGGAAAACTTATTCAATCAAAGGCTTTGATCAAAGAAATGAACTACTTTTATAAATAAGTCCCAACTTGCTTTATTAAAACCACTTACATAATCACCCTATAATGTTCCCACTGCTGGGACACTCTCTTCGAAAGGATTATAACCGCTTACGTTAAATACACACATCAAAAGTGTCTAGGGATCAACATATATTTTTGCAATAACTTTTCTCCTGATTGATATTAATTAAAATTTTCTTTAAGGATTCATCAAATAAAGTGTTTTCGTTTGTCACAGTAACGATAAACCAAGTCACCTTTGCATTAATAAAGAAATTTGCCATTTTCCTAATAAAGGGATTTTTGACATTTGAACCACTAACACAAAAGTTCGAAAAAAAGACTGAAATAACAGTTTTCTTTAAAATGTTATTGGGTAACTTAAACAATTAATAATCCGTGTTTCTACCGCGAACACTAACAACACAAGAACATCGGTTTGGCATACTCAAAATGAGTTCATCCAAATCACGCTGTGGAATGGCCGCCCATGTTCGTTGCAACAACAAAAAAAGGTCTTCTTGCGACTGGATACCCTCCATATTCGGCAGAGCTCTTCTCTGTAGCATATCCCATGCATGCTCAATCGGGTTCAAGTCTGGCGACTGAGCAGGCCAGGGCAGGATATTGATGTTAGCTGCGGCGAGAGTCTGTCTTACAACTCTTGCGGTGTGCGGTCGTGCATTATCATGCATTAACTGAAATAAGGGACCGATTTGCACTTGTAGAGGAACGATGACGTCTGATACAATCGTCTCAGCATAAATTTGAGCGTTGAGGTTGCCTCTGATCCAAATCAACTCAGTTCTTCCGCCGATCCAAATACCCGCCCATACCATGATGGTTCCACCACTATAAGGATGGACTTCCTGGCAGGATTTTAATCGCTGTTGGCGTCCAGGGGTTCTCCAGTGTCGTATACGTCTTGTATCCGGTCTCATACCAAAACGAGACTCATCAGAAAAGCACACGAAACGCCATTGTTCTTCTGCCCAATTTCTGTGTTCAAGAGCCCATTGATATCGAATCCTACGATTGTGCATTGCTATAGGTGGTACCCGTAGCGGTCTTCGGGAATGAAGGTTCACTTCATGCAAGCGGTTTCTGACTGTTTGGTCGCTAATTAAGTTCCCTGAAGAGTGATGAAGCCTCGCGGCTAACATCATGGCGGTTATTGTTGGAGCTCTTCGAGTTAAGATTTGAATGTATCGGTCTTGTCTCCGTGTGGTGCAGCGATACCGTCCTCCATGGCGCTCAGCCACGGTACCAGTGCTTCGGTAACGTGTCCAAAGTCGACTGATAACACTCTGACTTGTATTCAGAGCTAAAGCCACAGTACGTTGCCGGGAACCAGCTTCTATCATTCCCACGGCTCTGAGCATTTCTTCCCTGCTTAAATGACGTCGCCGCTCCATAATAACGTTGGTTTTAATCAGTAGTAGGGAAACAGTAGCACTAATAATGTCTTCAATGCGTTGTATGTTTTTATAGGGAAAATATTGACAGCTGATTTTCATCTTTTACTCGAATTTGATTCACAGTTCCTGATTCAAATTATGAAATGCACCAAAAAGGATCCATATAAATTTATAAAATCATAAATTTATTACAAAGCCACATCTCAATCTCAAGAAATCCGCATAAAAATGCTTGATCCCTAGACACTTTTGATGTGTGTATATTAAAATATTAGCTCTTCTATAATAGCTTCTCCTTTATTTAGCTGGTACAGACACCAGCACATCAAGTTACTATAATCTGTCAAATTTCTTTAATAGATTTTCAACTTTATCGCTAAAACATTAGGTTCAAAGTTGATTGGGAAAATTTGACAGTTTCGGGTAGCTTGATGTCTGTAAATTTTTTACAATTTGATCCATTAAATTATCAGACGTGGGTTACAATATTTTTATCTCAAAAGGCGTCGAGAAAACCACCCCGGTACTTGTGGTTACCTAGTGTAGAAACACGCTGTGAATGTAAGTCCGGGAGCTCTTAGTACTGTCCGAGACACGGGCTAAGTCAGAAGTGTGTGTGTGTGTTATGTCCTCACGCAACTCGTCTTCACGTACACATTCACAGCTTGTCTGTACACTTGGTTACCACAAGTAAAGTTCGTGAGATAAAAATAATATACTATGAATGGTCAAAAAGCATAATGCTACAACAAACATGCTCGGTTGACGGATTGGTTTACGGAGGTCCTAGAAGAAATGACATTATATTAGCGACAACAATGATGCAAAAGACCAAAATATATTGGATGGGCATAGTCCCTCAGGTGTATGTTCCCACTGCTGGGACACAGGCCTCCTCTCGGTAAGAGGGAATGGGCCGTGCTAGATGTCACAAGTCTTCGAATTTTTGGTTTTAGGACATGTCGGTTTCCTCACGATGTTTTCCTTCACCGTTTTGAGAGCAGTGGTGATGAAATTAAATACACAAAGTGCTTGCCTGGGTACGAACTCACGACCTACAACTCGTAAGTCGGGGCCGATAACACACTAGAGTCACCACTGCTCTACTCATATTCATATAATGCCTTATTTACTAGACAATCATTATGGCAATTCCAATGGTTGATGAAAAAAAATGTTAAATAAATTGCAGGTTGCTAAAGACAAACTGCACTGGCTTGTCATGGAAAATAAATTGTAGCTTTGAATAAAATGAAAGAAGAAAATCGCGTGCTAGCTAATGAGAGCATAGCTATTTCTTTAAAGCAAAGCAAACTGCAATAAGCCGTAATAACGCTGATTATAAAAGATTAACCCATTTTCTTTTATGGTAGAATGACACACCCCTTTATCTATAAAGAAGTGAAATGATAATGGGATTTCCAAATTGCTTAAGGGCCATAGCAGACCCAGATGTATGACATGAACATAAATGAACCTAAAGGTGCATGTAGAATACTCAGGCGACTGGGACCGCTGTTAAACTGGGTCCGCGGTCCCAGTGGCCTGAGCCATTTTTTTACTATTTTTCTTCAGGCGACCGGGACCACTTGCGACGCGCGTTGTTTAAGTGGCTTACAAGACCTAAACACAAAAAGCGCAAGTTTTAGAAACAATAAAAGTATATGATCGACTACAGTAAACAAAATCAGAAAAATATATCATATTCTTCAGGATATAGGTATGGCTATGCTATATGGATATTTATCTGAAATAAATGATTTGATTTGATTTGATATGCTAGGTAGATAGTGTGTTGAAAACATAATACAACTAAATGTTCTCTACTAACTTTTTAGACCTTTGTATCCTGCTTATGCGTATGCAGTTTCATTAAAATCTGTTCATTCATTTCGAAAAATAAGGGCTTGAAAGTTTGTATGAAATGCCGTATGGCGTAAACGCTCTTAAAAACTAAACCATCAATTAGCATATTATAGCTATGCAGCATCGTATACTACTCGCTTTAAAACGGGAGCTCGCCATTTTGTTTTTAAAGACGTCAGCTGTGCTTGCATTCAAGATAAATTCACTTTGGCCAGTTCAAAAATTTCCACGATTTCAAGCTGCAAAACTTTGAAACTTCTACTTGTATTTTCTTTCCTGCTAGTTTTGTTTATTTTTGTATCGGTAGTTTCCTAATTGCAGTATACTGTTGCAAAATGGTGGACGTTAAATATATGGGAAGCGACAGTTTAATTGTTGAGAAAGCGTAGAAATCGCTTTTATATACATTTTATATGCCCTGACATCAAGCAATGGACAAAATTGTCAACTTTTTATATGTTTGAGTACGTGGCTTTTGAATACGTTGTTTGTGTATATTTCATGTCTTTTTAGGGTTCCGTACCAAAATGGTAAAACGGAACCCTTATGGTGAGACTCAGTCTGTCTGTCTGTCTGTCACTGCTGGATATCTCAAGAACTACTAATGCTATCAACTTGAAATTTAGAATAGTTTTAGATGACGTGTGTCCAACTATTTTGCAAATAGAAAAGAAATAAAAATACATGTATATTTTTTGCAACAGGGACTGAAATGGGGTCTGAAAATTTCGAAGCCGATGAAAATTTAAAAACATATGATGGTACGGAACCCTCGGTGCGCAAGTCCGTCTCGCTCTTGCCCGGTTTTTTTATTTGTAATGTGCGTTTTGTTTGTGCAGAATAAACCGTTTTTCTTTCTTTCTTTATTTTATAATACCTACTGAAGTACCAACTGTCTACTGCCAGTCGGATTTGAAAAAATATTGTTGCATTTGATAGCCCATTTAAAATCACGCTAGGACCCTTAGAAGCCGACCAAAAAAAGTCAAAAAACACGCAGGTGATGCAATGCGGCGGAATGCGGCGGTTGGGGGAACAAGAAATTTCACGCGGACGAAGTCGTGGGCAGAACCTAGTTATTTAATAAATTTTTGCAACAGAAATATTATGGGCCATAAAAAGTTGCTGGCCTCTGCCGCATTTAAGAGTCAAAATGTTTATGAGCAAGAAAGCTCGGTGAAAAGCTTGGAATCTGCGGTTTGGTAAAGGGTTGTATTTTTAAAGTAAAGATTTTTAAGTATTAGTTGTAAGTAATTGATCTTTCAATTTATTTGGTGTGTGTTTGCAAACCACTATTGTATTGGGTCATCCTGTAAAGATAGTGTGTGTAAGTTTAATAAAAAAATAAAAAAACACTGCAATTTGTTGCTTTGTTATCTGCACACTAGAATATGTAATTATTATGTAAAGTGAACTTTGCATATACCTATACTTTGTAACAATACGAAAACATCATAACATCCAAAGTAAAACTTTTTATCGTTAAAGATTATATAATTATGCTTTATATATTAGGCATGTATACATTTTTAAGTAAATGTGACATTACTGCTTGCAGTATTATATCTTCTTGTCCCTGTAAATACCTACACCAAAGGTTGTCTTTAAAATACAGTTTTTCCATTGTGCCACGCTATGTAAAATTTCAACATTTATATCAACTGTAGTTTGTACAGTGTTGAGCAGTGGTGGCCAAGTGGTAACGGCCGCGACTTACGAGTTGTAGGTCGTAGGTTCGAACCCAGACAGGCGCTTTACTTTGTGTAAATTATTTCATCACCACTGCTCTCAAAACGGTGAAGGAAAACATCGTGAGGAAACCGGCATGTCCTAGAACCAAAAATTCGAAGACATGTGACATCTACCAACCCGCACTGGGCCCGCGTGGTGGATTACGGCCCACTCCCTCTCACCGAGAGGAGGCCTGTGTCCCAGCAGTGGGAACATTATAGGCTGATTATGGTAGTTTGTACGGTGTACAGACGCCAGCACATCAAGCTACCCGAAACTGTCAAATTTTCCCAATCAACTTTGAACCTTATGCTTCAGCGATAAAGTTGAAAATCTTTTAAAGAAATTTGACAGATTGTAGTAGCTTAATGTGCTGGCGTCTGTACATAATACTCTATTCAAATCAACAGAGGCTATAAAATGTATAATACCAATTTTGTCATAAGCCATAGTTTAGACTCTAATCGTATCGTATGAACGTAATTCTAAGTGTTCTAAGAACAAAGTGCACGCTCAACTCATACATCAGCAGTAACTCACCATAAAATCTAAGCTCAAAAAGATTCTACCACTTAACTAACTTTTAAAAGCACTTCATCATTTTCAGAAACTCCCTTGTATAAAGTTCGCTTGGCCTTAAGTGATTCTCTAGCGGGTGTGGTATCGAGTACATGTACACTCAAACAAACGGATCAGTATACAGGCACCTTACTTGCTAAAAAAACTACCTACTTAAAAAAAACTGTTAACAGTTTTAAGCTAATATGTTTAGGCATCATGTACTAAGCTGAACTAATAATTATGTATAATTTTGCTTACCTATTAATTAATTAAATAAATGAACGATGTTTTGAATGTGCTGAATAGTCAAGGTTTTCTAAATCATAGATTTAAGTGTGCCGTCTGTGTAAAAGATTTGAAAGCGCAAAATAATATTTTCCATAATTATACTGGAAAGATGAACATTTTCCCTTGTTTAACAGTCACTAGTACAAATACCTTAAGCACGCAAGACCCAAGAACGATTTTCTAAATTTTATGGTGCGATAAACATTGTATTCTCAAAACCATACATACTATTACGCAAAACCGCGCTGTTCTCAAAGTTGACATCGTTATTTCACGAGAAAATTGCTTTTGAATGTTGCGTAAATATAAGTTATGCTCGTGACCAGGGCTTGGAACCGGTACCAAAAGTACTGGTTACTTAGCGGTTCTTGCCATTTCGGTACCATTCTTGCCATTTGTTTAGTACCGGTTACCGGTACAGTACCGATACTGATTAGAAATACCAATAGAACAAGTACTACGTCTGGTACCGGTATCAATAGTACAGGTACAAGTCTAGTGCCGGTATCACACCAAAGCCAATGTATCGGTTCCCAAAAATACCGAGCCCTGCTCGTGATTGTACTCTTTGTTTAACTGTACAAAGAGATTCGAACTTGGTATTGCCAAGTTTACTTGATTTCGTACCGTAATATCGGGTTTATGGTATTCTGGAGGCAAAAATCACGTAATATCGCGGGCCCATGAACGTCAGGGCACGAGACAAGAAATAATATATGATTCTTCTTCTTTTATGTGTGCTGTCGAACGGATACGTGTGTTTTACAGAATGACACGTGGAAAGAAATGTAGATATTTACTTTTTTACTCGTTTTGCTGTATTTATATTTTTTACCCGACTACGGCAAAGCCAGAAGGAAGGGTAGTTGTATGTATGTTTTTACGTATGTTTCACCGCTTGCCGAGGAGGTAGCGTGACGAACTGCGCAAGTACTCCAGCAGCTCGGCCATAGGTAGTTGAAGAACACCGTATGGTTTAACGGCCGAATCCAATCCATACTATAATATTATAAATTCGATAGTGTCTGTCTGTCTGTATGTTACCTTTTCACGCCTAAACCACTGAACGGATTTCGATAAAATTTGGCAGAGGGATCGAATCAAATTAGTTGTATTATGTTTTCAGCACACTATATAACTAGCATACGAGTATATCCTGAAGAATATCATATATTTTTCTGATTTTGTTTGCTGTAGTCGATTATATATTTTTATTATTGTTTCTAAAACTTGCCTTTTTGCGTTTAGGTCTTGTTTTTACCGACTTCATATAGTTAATGTTTTATAGTTTTCACATATTTATCAATGTAGCATTGCCACTTGTCCCCACAAAATAATAATGACATAAGTGGGTAGAAACTTACCTATACTACTGTCCAAATCTTTACTCTATAAAATAATTAGATCTCAAAAGGTATGCTGAGAAAGAGAATTAGATCTTAAGTCTGAAAAGATCTCGTAGCGAGTCTTAATTGTATCGTTTCATAATTACAACGTTGCTTTCTTGCTGATTCAATTATAAAAGTTTTTTCTTTGAACTTGTTCTTTCAATGAACGTAGAAAATTAGTACCTACCTAGTTACTTTTAATTAATTATAGCTACTAGAATTCCAATTGCGAAACAGGGCTTGATATTAAAACTTACAGTAACAAAGTTAATACCGTTTTATTAAGCATTCCTTTAAACGTTTCTAGTCTACCATTTAGACTTGTATTCAAGAAAGTTTTTCTCTTTTTATTTAGTTGTAAATCGAGACAAAAATAACACTCTTAGGGCTTATTTTACCAAAGTCAGATATATTTTACCCGTGGAATAAAATTTATGTCGGACAGTTTTTGTATGAAAAATCTGTGTGCGCATCACGGATAATTTGTAATGTCAATGTCAAGCAATGGACAAAATTTACAACTTTTTATATGCTTGAGTACGAGGCTTTTGACTACGTTGTATTTGTAGGTATATTTTGTCTTTTTTTTTTGTAATGTGCGTTTTGTTTGTGCAGAATAAACAATTTTTCTTTCTTACTTTTTTCTATCTATGAAAAATCCAAAATTGATTCTCAAGGCAAGACTTATTCTACGTATAAAAGTTTAGTGGAATTCGCCTTTAGTACACAGATAGCGCCGCCTACGAAGACGCGCCCTACTCTTTTTCCTAATTGCTTACAGTACAAGTGTGCAACATTCCGTTAGTGTTTTAGTTTTGACTTATTAGTGGGTATCAAAAAACGAAAACACTAACGGAATAAACTAGCGATAACCACTAGCAATTAGTAAGAAGAGTGGGGCGCGTCTTCGTGGATGACACTATACATATATTATATACCTATATTAATTATTCCGATCGGTATTGTAATGGCATTAATTTATTATTACCCGACTGTGCCAGAAGGAGGGTTATGTTTTTCGAGTGTATGTATGTATGTATATTTCTTTGGCATGCTCTGTAGCCTAAACGAGTTGATCTATTTCAGCTTGAGAGGTGCCGATAAGTGAGAGTGACATGGGTATATCAAAATAGAAAAAAAAAAAAAAACGGCCGGTTTTTGGCGCTATATTATGTCTTTCATATTTTTTTTTAACTTTAGTTTTTACCGTAGTCGGGTTTTTTATTTTTTTTAATTACCTACTTTTTAAAAAACATAATTCCTTAAAAGAAGCCCACTGCTTAGTATACATATCTTCCCTTTTGTGCCATGCCTCTCTGGTCCGTGCCAGTCTCATCCAGGTTTTCCCCGCGATCTTCTATAGGTCCTCCAGTCCTCCACCCACCAGCAAGGTTTTTTCAGTTATTTTTTTTGCTAAAATACCAATCAATCCAATCCAAATCCAATCCCAATCTCTGTGATTATACCTAACGTAGTGCAGCGAAAAAAAAAAAACACGGACTGTCTTCGCCATATTATGATTCAAAACGTTATCCCCTTATGATTTTGCCAAAGTGGCATTTTTAGACCCTCTGACTATTGGTCGGCCAACGCTACTTTTACCGTTTCTCGGCAACCATTCTGTTAGGGATTTGCTCCCCCTGCTATCACCACCTCTAGCACGACGCGACGTCTAGCATGTACGGAGCAGTATATTTTTATGCAAGTACAGAGGTATAAGAACAGGGTGTAAACTTCACTCATCCTCCATAGAAAAGGGAGGATCCTCCGACCAGATGGGTGTTGTGTCTGGCGGGCAACTGCTCGATGATTCATGTCGGGCCGTTGTAGCTAGTTGCGCGGTAAACTCTGCTTGCGAGATGCAGAATTTTGCGTGACGTCAGTATGACGCCTTGTTTTTATGTGGCGTTGTAGATACCGCTACAGAAGTACAGCATTCACCACCCAATTATACTTTTTTAATTTCAGTTTAATCCGTTGAAATTTCACCACACAACGAAAATTACTGCACAATGAAAGCAATATTGGTAATAATTCTTAAAAGGGCTTAATTATCGACAATGGCTTATCAAGAATTCAATTATGCACGAAAATGAACGCTTTATTGCCCATTACTGTTTTATTCTCATTCAGATTTAAATTAAAGTGGTATATTGCAACGGATTAATCAAAAATTTGTTATTGTGGTGTTTCATTTTGTGTCCTTTTTAATGTTCAGTGATCTTTATTGAATCTATAAGTATAAATAATACAAAGTCGGGTTAGTTACACCATTTTCCGATTTTTCTAATCTTTGATTTGTTGGATTTGTCTCCGCCTCGAATATTAGAATGACTATTAAAACGTGGGGAAAAAAACACGAAATAACAAATTATAAAAATAATAAATTTCTCTTACTTTTTTTAATATTGATTCTGAGGCGATGTGTGTCAGGTGCATTCACTCAGGTGCCATTTAAGCGGGTGCCCAACGTGGAATACGTCACTAGAGCAAATGAGCGATATAGGTAACGCATCGTGTTAAACCTAAATATAGAAAAAACTAACTTTAGGTACTAACTATGTAAGTATCGACAGTACCTACATACACTACACCCAATGAACCGACATTTTTTCAATAAAAAAAAACAAAAGAGCAGCATGATTAAACATGCCTTTCCTTTGCAAGCACTCAAGTCGATATATGGGGCACGAGTTCAAATCCGCGCGAATAATCCGATTGGACGGTCGAAAGGATCGGAAGAACGCTTTGTTGCCCAGTCGCTCGCGTGTCCTGGACTAATTCAATTATCATAGCTGGTGACCCCACTATACGGTATTATGAGCAGCCGTTAGTTCCTTGTTCGTCCGGCACGATAAACGCCTATTTACGGACACAGCAGGGGATGAAATTGCCCGCCTATGGATAGTGACGCTGTTAAAATTTAGTTGCAGTTGAATTTGAGTGTTGTCAGTAAATATTGATCTTTCTGAGAGTCGGAAATATGGACACTATTTTTGGATGGGCAAAAGAATTGCTTAAGAAGAAAGCACGGGTTCATTGTAAGTCATTTAAGTCTTTCTGGATGGTAGGTACTGAGGGATATTATATTACAATTTCAACTAAATTCCGATTTTTAATTTGCTAGACTAAAATGACAGTTGCGTTCGAAGTGTTTTTGTCAACATGACATTAGTAGTTTAGTTACATTAGTATACATTTGCTGTCACTTTGGTCCAGCAAAATAAAAATCTGAGTTTACATTCTCATCTTTTTTTAATCAAATTGAATTGTTTGATCATAGTTTCGCACATCTGATGGAAGGTGCGTCGCGTATCGTCGGTTGATTAATTTAATCATTTATTAATTAATTACCATTGCGTGACGCCTGAACGCTAAATAGATAATAGTGCATAATATTCACCTCACACTCTCAACCGATGATGCTGTAGCACAGAGTTAGTACGTCGAGCGTAAGTAGGTACTAAATGAAAATTAACCACCGCATCTCCCGTCAGACGTGCGACTATCCTAAGAACAGCTGTTCTATCGATGCATGGTAAATGGCAAGTCTGGTTCTTGCTACGATCATACTGGACCCTAATTTACTATGACCACTCAATGATTCTGTAGCGGTATCTACAACGCCACATGCGGACAACGCGTCATACTGACGTCAAGCAAAATCCTGCATCTCGCAAGCAGAGTTTACCGCGCAACTAGTAAACGGCCCGACATGAATCTGACCGCCAGACACAACACCCGTCTGGTCGGAGGATCCTCCCTTTTCTATAGAGTATGAGTGAACTATACACCCTGTTCCTCATACCTCTATAATTCCTTACTGCGAAACCACGTCAATTCCTTACCTAATCACGTTAATTTTGCGTTTGTTGCGCGCGATTTCGTTCATTGTTCCTTAGAGAATACGGGTCCTGATCTTCAATAATAAATTGCCGGTTAAAACTTGTCCTTTTCTTATAGAAAATAAACTTGAAGCTGCATAATTAATATTGCATTTACATTTTCCATTTGAAGATCGCGCCGATCTACTGCAGCTACCCAGCAAGTATCGTAGTTTCAAGTCGACCCACAAAAATGTCAGCCAGCAAAACACGAACGAGCCAAGTCATTACTGCGTACACCCAAAAATGGACCTTTTTAGTGCAGGTTTTTACCGGTTAAGAACGATGTTTAGCTATATGGACGTATAAATCGGGAGTATCCTGAGTAGATAGCAGCGTATAAAGTGGCGGTTTATCGACAAGCTTTCACATCTTTCGACCGGCAACTCCCTAGGGGTAATTCTGCCCTTGATGTTACGTTATATAGGTACATATAAGCCCAAAAGCGTTTGTGTATGTAAATTCGATTTGGTTAGGTATTACGTCAGTCATTTGTCCTCATTAATTTGCTATGGGGATACGTTCATTACGTGGTGCGGATATGCGTCAGCTATTTTAGAGGGAAGCAGTTTGGGCTCGATGCTACTAGTTCACTTTGAGTATTAAACCGAGTTCGATGCTCAAAGGTAGTTCGTGATTACGTAGTAGGTACTTCAATTTTCGTTGATAGATGTTGCGACTTTTGGACTTCAAATCTGGTAAGAATAAAAGAAAAAAAAAAGCTTATTAAAACAAAAAATACATTTTATCAATCAACATCACGCCTGTAATCCTCGAAGGGTAAAGCAGAGGTTTACCTACAGACACCCACATTCCGCCAATTATGTTTAAGTCCCATGGATAAAGGGGCGAGCCTATTGCCATCAACCGGGCAGAAATCCAGACTTCGGGCTGCTACTGAGAAATTCCAGATCTGAAAAACCAAATACCATTTTGCTCGACCTGGAAATTGAACCCAGGACTTCATGCTCAACAGTTGCGCTTACGACCACTAAACCAACGAGGCACACAGATTCAGTTTAGTGACTGCATATTAAGTGCAGTTCATAGAGATTTTTAAATTTTAATCGTAATACAGCTTTTAATGTCAACTTACTTACGTCCAAGTAAATGGAAACTTGTGACATTAAAACTAGCTCCGTTTTTATAGTTGTCAGGTAGTTCCAGGATCATGAAACACGGTTACTACCGCTGCGGTAAATTTTCTTGCTTTAAATTGCACTTTAATATACAAAATAATTACTTGAAACGAGAATGTTGCTTGTTTTTTAGACCACTTTCTTTGATAAACTCCTTTTAAGTGTTAATTTGGCGTCTCTTGTGTTTTTGATTGTGATCGATCGTAGAAATGGCCATAACGAGATCTGCCTGGCCATTTTACGATTCGAAACGGCGACGACGACATATATAAATGTAACGTACCTACTCCGTTAGGAAGTGAATACAAATTAAATTTCCATTTTGAAAGTCGTTTTCTCGCTTGACATAATTATATGTAGATAAGTGGTATGTCTTTTAATTTACTCTTCCATCAAGTAACACACAATCATACACCTACCACAACTAACCATACCTACTTAGGGCTGATTTTACCAAAGTCAGATACTTATCTTTTATATGTGGAATAAAATTGACGTCTGACAGTTCCAGTATGGAAAATCCGTCAAAAATTCAAAATTTATTTTCAGATAAGACTTATTCTAGGTAGAAAAGTTTGGTAAAATTCGCCCTTAGCCGTAAAAATTACATGGGAACCTATGTATGTATTACTTAGGGCGGGTTGTTTCACGTCCACTTGATGCACGCTATATTAAAAACGGCGCTAACTAAGTACCAAACCAAAAAAAAAGTGTTGTTTCACAAAAAAAAAACAGTGGCACTCCGGGAGTGCCGACAGAAGTGAAAACAAAACACAAAAAGAATACTTTGCCATCACTCACTGACATATCGGATATACATTAAAACCGAGTACATCCCGAGGACAGCCGAACACATCCGAAGCGGGTATTTTTTTTAATCGTCTTATAAACAAAACATGCGTGGTGTCGCTTACGGTAACAGTGGCGCGAGTTAGGCAGGATACAAAAGTCTAAAAAGTTAGTATTTTTAGACCTTTATATCCTGCTTATGCGTATGAAGTTTCATTAAAATCGGTTCATTCATTTCGAAAAATAAGGGCTTGAAAGTTTGTATAAAATGCCGCACGGCGTAAACGCTCTTAACTAAATATCTATTTGAAATAGTTTGAGTCTAATTATAGAATCTAAAAAAAGCTTCAAAATGTCAAACGAAATATTTTATTCAAAAAACAGCCATATTCGCTGGTATGCTGGTATGGTGAACTACGCCGTAGCACAGTTACCTACGCCGTAGCACTCTCCATCCGTCTTACGAATTTTCGATCAGGTCACGTGTCCTGACGCGAGTTTAACATTTTTTACCCATTACAAAAAAAGTGTACAACGCCGCTAAAGAAGTTTTCACTTCAAAATTATGGCCTTATTTGGTATGGTTTGAAACAACCGTCCCTTAGTCCCTTATGTCTTAGCCACCTTTGCGTCCGAAGTAATGTTACATTGTGTGCTCAAGTGTGCGACTTAAAAGCTTTGTTGTATAGACCAAGTTTTCTGTTTGTTTTGATCATGAACGTGTGTGTTTTTCTGATTTGTGGTTTACCTCTATGGTCGTAATTTATGATAATACTTCTTGTGGGATTTCTTTTGCAGACATTGTACAAAGTACATGTTCGAGAGTGTTACAGTAGCGAAAGTTCATCATCGTCATCTCAGTCAAAAGACATCCACTGCTAGACATAGAACTCCCGCAAGCACCGCCACTTCGACCGGTTCTGTGCGTCCCGCATCTTACTATTACGCTCTTACAAATATCTAATAAGCAATAGACTAACTGCTAAGTTGCTACACATTGTCGGGAAAGTGATAGTGAGTTGAAACCCAATCCATTGAGTTATTGACGTAAACACACTCCTAGGACGTATGCAGTCAGGCGCAACGCGACGGCGTGTCGCAATTCTGGTAGAACATTTTCTTCGCATGGCGTCTAGGAGCTTTTGAACTTTTGCTTTTTGACTTTTTTACTATCAATGAAACTGTATTCATCATCATCATCATCATTTCAGCCGAAAGACGTCCACTGCCTGACATAGGCATCCCCCAAGCACCTCCACTTCGACCGGTTCTGTGCTTCTCGCATCCAACGTGTTTCTGCGGCCTTCACAAGGTTGTAGGACCACCTTGTGGGAGGCCTTCCAACGCTACGTCTTCCGGTCCAGAACCTTTCGGCCCCATCGGCCATCTGTTCTGCGAGCATTGTACCCTGCCCACTGCCACTTAAGTTTGGCAATTCTTCAGGCTATGTCGGTTACCTTGGATCTCCTGCGGATCTCCTCATTCCTGATTCGATCACGCAGGGAAACTCCAAGCATAGCCCTCTCCATTGCCCTTTGGGTGACTTTTAGCCTTCTTGTAAGGCCCATTGTGAGCGACCACGTTTCAGCCGAGAGACTGTATTGATAGTAAAAAAGTCAATAAAACACAATGAAAAAAATACAGATTATACCAGCTTTCAAACAGATCACTTCACTCAATAATAAACCAACAAAAAAAATAACGTTCTATCATAAAAAAAATATTCTCTAAGAGACCTTTAATGGAGCGCGTTCGCCGTAAACTGTAAAATTCCTTTTACCGAAGGAAATGTTTCTGTTTTCTAACTCAAGGCGAGTTTTATGGTGGCACATAACATAACTGACTTGGCCGGTCGTAAAGGCTTTCGAATGACGACTTGGACCCTGCGTAACGTGATGCCACAAATGACCAAGAAAGGGTAGCAGTGCCTGCTGCTCGATTTACAAAATGCACCACGGATGACTGTGTGTGCTGAAGTTAGCGGCTGATCAGATTTTCCCATAAATATAAAAGCCAAAGAAATTACGAAATTTCATGCAAACTTTTATACCTTTTATCTAACCCCTTTGGGGGATGGTTACCCCTACAAAATGGTTGAGCTGGATGGTGCTGATCCACGCGTCATGTTCGTGAACGGGCGCCGTCGGTTGAGACTGGTCATCTCTTAACTGCCAAGGCTTATTTTTAATCTTGTGTCTTGAATTGTTTCTTCATTTCTGTCTTTTTTACATTGTTCTCACATATAGAAGCAACAAGAATAATGTACCCAGGATTTTGTAATATCTTGATTTAAAAGAGTGTCCATGGAGTTTCTTGCCCGTTCTTCTCCATAGAGATCTACGCTTTGGAATGGGTAACTAGCTTCAACTTTCTGACTAACTGACAGACTATTTAATTTTGACAATTCAAAAGTGCCTGTACAAGGTTTAATTGAAATAAATGATTTGAGTTTGAGTTTGAGTTTGATGAATTTTCAAAAATTATTGCAAAACTGCATGCTTATAGAACCAGTGGTTTAGGGTGTGCATAGTCTGTCAGTGCATGTGTAAGATTTTAATTAAGTAGAATTTATGGGGTTTATTTATAAACGTTTAAAGTTAAGTAAGTATTTACTTAACCATAGATTTTGCTTTTTTTATACATTCTAATAATGTTTAAAAGATTGACACCATTTTCTCTTAAGCAGAGATTGATAACGTGACTTAGCACGTCCTATGGCTTAGATGTTATCGTCTCTATACTGAACTTGTAATTTGTCAGTTGAACGACAATGCCAGGAAAAATGCTTAGTCAAAGATTTTGCTGAGTAACTTTTATTAATAGCCTTAGATTTTTAGGAATTTCTTTCAACTTCCCAAAAAATTTAAAGTCAAAAAGAGTAGGTACTCCGTACTCGTAGCTAACTTCTCACACACAAATATCCATCCAATGCGTCGTCGTCAAGATAACGAGTCAGATACGGTTTTCCGAGATGAGAATCGAAAATGTTTGGACGTGTGATAGGATCGGAAACAAGATTACTTTATGTGTATGTAGCCTGAACTAGGAATTTCGTTTGTGTTATATTTCAAAGGTTACTTTTTCAGAGACAAATTTCGGATTCAAAGGCATCGAGACCCGAAATCGCTAATAAACGTTATACAAATGTTAAGAAGCGTAGAAACCAATATTTTAGTCACTGAGACAGTAGACGAAGTATTTCAGTCAAGTATTTCTAGTTTACACCTAAAGATTGAAGTACTTTTAGTTATTCTTTAAGTGGGTTAACCACAATAACTCAACAGGTAGACTTGAACTCACGATCGCCAGTCAACGTCTTAACCGTTAAGCTGTTTTCACTTCGTGTATGGCTTCATCAAGCGGTTACTAGAAGGTTGGTTTATATAAATCACGGAAGAAAATGGTCTAATCTGCGTGATGTGTCTGTATCCTGTATTCCGCGACTATAAATGATTTTTAAAACAATGACGGTCCGTAAAAAAAACAATCTCAAATCAAAGTTGTCAAAATGTACCAAAAACACTGATTGTCACAAGATAAGCATTCTATCTTGTTATTAGTAAGCCATTAAGCGTTCTCTTAAACAAAATACTAATCGAGGATCAACAACTGTGATGGAACCAGATGGCACCACATAAGACGCAAGAAACAAGAAATTAAACGGAAACATACGACATTGTACGAACATACCCGAAGCGTGCGGCCGTAATGGCAGGCAATACGAGGTGAATTTATACTCATGCTTCCACATTTTCATAGCAAGTCCCCTTGCGAGCTAGATAGAGAAAAGCGAGCACAAACGGCGATCTTTATACACGTCGCTTGCGCTTTCTACATTCGTACGGTATGAATGCAAAATACCAAAGTGCTGCTCCGCATTTTCCAGTAAATGTTTCTAGAAAACCAAGAAAATATCATTATAATTACTTGTTTCATATTTTAATGTTGCGCATTTTCGTATTACTGTGTTCTCTCGTCTGCTCACAAAAAATCAAAATCCTCGTGAGGCCAGAGCATAAAAATGTGAATAATTTCAGCATATTCATTTGAATTATCGTTTATTATGCGGTGTGGAGAATGCCGCAGTGGATTATCCCACGAATACAATATAATATATGATGTTTGTGGATTTTTTAAATGGGATACTCTTTTCGCTCTGGAGTCCTGGTAATTGTGACATACACACCCAATATTACTCTAATTATTATTATATATTTTGACGACTATTTATTTTATTCGTCCAAACATAGCAATAAATAAACCTGGATAAAATTTATTAAAAAAATGGAATGAATACATTTCTTAGTTTAATATTTTTGTGTTATTTTTGCGACCGACACACGAAAAAGTATCGAATAATGTGACTGTAACTTCGACATTGGTTTTTCTGGTGATATTCACCTTTGTATTTAGGAAGATATTTATGAAAGAAACTCGATTTTTACCTAAGTATATCTTTTTTACAGGGCACGACAAACTCGGTCGATAATATTCGAAATATAAAAGTACAGACAGCTACCCGAAACTGTCAAATTTTCCCAATCAACTTTGAACCTTATCCTTTAGCGATAAAGTTGAAAATCAATTAAAGAAATTTGACAGACTGTAGTAGCTTGATGTGCTGGCGTCTGTACATCGTTATACGCACATTACCACAAAAACTTCTCGCGGCTTAACTCGTGCATAAAATTTGGGCATTTATGCTAAGAAGTTTCTTAACAATTCGGTTGTGCGAGCCATGTACCTATTGAGTGTGTTAAAAAGTATTTGGTAATAATATGATTCAAGAAAATTGCTATTTTTTACATTACCGTCAAAGTGCTTATAGACCCCCAGTTCAGACATTGGGTTCTGCAGCGACTGAGTCAGATTCAAAATCATCATCATCTGCCTAGCGTTTTCCCTACTATGTTGGGGTTGGCTTCCAGTCTAACTGTATGCAGCTGAATAGCAGTATTTCACATGGAGCGACTGCCTATCTGATCTCCACAACCTTGCTACTGGGTAATACGATACCCCTTGGTAGCCCCCCCCCTGCCCCTGCTCCTGGGCCCTGTTTGGCAGACTTTCGGACTTCTGACGACCCGTAACGACTGTCAAAGGTCTAAGAATGACAGCCGGGAACAACTTTAGTATTTTAGGCAATTTATTATTATACTAGCAGCGCCCTGCGGTTTCACCCACATAAGGGTCGATCCCGTGGGAATATTGGGATAAAATCTATCCTATGTCCTTCCCCGGGATACAATCTATCTCTCTGCCAAATTTTATCGAAATCCGTTCAGTGGTTTAGGCGTGAAGAGGTACCTAACATACAGACAGACAGAGTTACTTTCGAATTTATAATATTAGTATGGATTAAACCTTTCATTTTTATTCCTATTTGCTCTTTATTATTAAAACTTGCAGACTTTTTGAACGCTCGATTTAGCTAGCTTTTTAAATTTGTATTGAAGAATTTGCTCTTTATCGCTAAAACTAAAGTTCCTTCGAACTATGCTTCAAAGCTTTCATTTACCTACTAATGTATAGTGATTAGTGATTAATGAAAAAATATCGCACAGTCATTTATTCGCCCTCCATGATAGACTCACGTTCATTTATTTTAATCCGGATTTCTAAAGAATCGTCGTAGCTAGAAGAAAGATATATATTTATGGAAGGAGAAAGGAATGTTCCGTTCTTTAATAATTTGGCAATTATCAAAGTATTGTAATAACAAACAGTTGCTGAAAAATTGCAAAGCACTTGGCCACTTGGTGAATGTATACGCTGCGTATATGAGACACAGCGTCAACGCGACGGTTGTTTCAGGAACGCCCAACTAGGTAAAAATAATGGCAAAAACCACAGAAAATGTACGAGTTCTAACTTGAATGTTCTGTTCCAAAAAAATAAACGTCAAAGTAACGTTTCTACGTCCCAGCCACTGCAAATCCCATTCTAGTTTTCATAGGACCTTTGAACAATTCAGTCCAAACTGCCGTATATATAACCCAGTAACTATAAAGGCTGCATTCACTACGTTTTGTGAATTAAGTTGATGATGGAAGTGTTAAAGAATAAAGCTCTTAGTTGCAGCACTGGAAGGATGCCAAGCTTCCTTGTGGCGAACGATTATTTCCATTTTGACTTATTATGCAGTGTTAGAAACGTTTTAATGTTACTATCTTATGGCGGTTATAATGGAATGTTATTGGGCAATGTGTTTTGTGACTAGTGTTTCTTCGATTCTTGTATTAAAACTGTATTAAAACCTTATCAATCTAGCAATTCAATTCAATTTATTTATTTATAATTTATAACTGTAATACTTATTTATTAATGTAAATGTAGTCACTATGGGTGAAATGTATGTATGTACACAATGCCTGAAATAAAATGATTTATTATTATTATTATTTTATATATTTTACATAACTCGGGACCATGCGGTCCCGGTCCTTTGGAAGGCGTACGAGGGGCCGAAGCCAACTCGCAGAGGCCCCTTACGAAATTTTAATGAAATGCGGCACCAACCGACGATTATCCCTGTATGCACTATGCAAGACTATATTGCAGGATATGGAAAAATAAAAAGTTGGACTATTGGTCTGGGTGGCTAAAGTGGACCGGTTTCCAGGAACTATGGTAAAACTATGACCCCTGCCTGATCAATGCTTTATATATATGTTACAGCCAAAGTAATAAATCCGGATATTATATATATTATCTAGCCATTATTTATAATGTCTACTCAATTTAGATAAAGTGATAATTGACACAGAATTAATCACATTAGCGAAGCGTACACATTACGTCGACATAGGATGCTAGAGTGAGCGAAGGGCACCCCGAGGTTCGGTTTGGTTAGGTTACTTTAAACCCTTTACACAGAAATAGGAGCCCCGCGAAGCGGGGCTACGTCAACATAGGATGTAAGAGCGAGCGAAGGGCACCCCGAGGTTCGGTTTGTTTAGGTTACTTTAAATATAATGACCAGTCATTATGTATAATAGCTATTTAATCACTATGACTGTAACATATACACAGATAAAATAGCTATTAATAGTAACATTATTATTATTATTAGGCAATAATATTTTTTTTTATGTTCAGATAGCACATCAAGCTACTATAATCTGTCAAAGTTATTTAATAGATATTTGAACTTTATTGTTATATCATAAGGTTCAAAGTTGATTGGGAAAATTTTACAGCTTCGGATAGCTTGATGCGCTGGCGTCTGATGTGCTGGATTCATGGTTTCAGTTTGCACGTTGATGCCATCCAGTATAATCTATTCAATTTAAGTTTCGTTTCAATTCTGTCATTTCAGTCATAACAGTTGGCACACAACAGTAGGCTACATATTAACTTATTGGAACTAATCAACTTTATTATTGTGTTTGACCCAAGCTTGATTCTAGATTTTAGTAATTGGAACAGTATCCTCGTCAAGGAAAACCATTTTCTAAAGAACGACATAAAAACAATGTCTCGATTGGGCTCATATCTTTACTTTTTACAAGTTGTTTATATCAAGGAAAGTTTTGTAAACAACAATCAGAAAAAGAAGGCAGTACCAGCTAATCATAACCAGAAAACATGAAAACACTATTTATCTCTAACACAGCGGGGCAATTGCGTAACACATTATCAATCGGAATCGGTTTCATTTTGACAGTTCAACAACATTCATTGCGTTATTTACGTGTGGAACAGACAAATTTTTCGAACTTATGAAGCAATGGATTAGCAATTTGCTTCAAAATGATTCAGATTCCGATTGATAGTGTGTTACGCAATTAGGGTGCTGGTCCCACTCCAACCTTCAAAACCATACGAAGCCAAATAATAATCAATTTAAAGACTTAATACCACCAGATAGGTATTGTTCTGAGAACTAAGTTTGACTCAAGTGCAGAGGCTTGAAACGTTACTCAAAAAAAACTTTTTAACAAAAAAAAAACCGACTTCCAAAAAAAACACTACAAAGTGAAAAATAACTTATTTCGGAAGTCGGTGTCTTTGGATCTGTATTTTAGTTTTTTGCCACCGACTTCCGAAATAAAAGTTATTTTTCACTTTGTAGTGTTTTTTTTGGAAGTCGGTTTTTTTTTTTGTTAAAAAGTTTTTATTTCTCGCTTTTTAGTGTGTCTGTTTATAATGTATCTAAGTTACAATAGCCTAATGCCAACTTGCTCATCGCCTTTTACAAAATATTGCTTTTCCCGATGCAGGGACGTTAATTGTTGAGGAGTTCTCCTGGTATTCCACCATCAGCTCCATTTCACCATTCGCATTGTGACGAGCATAACTTGCTTAGCAACCATATTAAAGTAAGTAATCGAATCGCAAACCGGGAAATACTTATTATTGAGTAGTTCCGGTGGCCATCTGTGGTCTTCATCATCAGTTCCACTTCACCAAATGATGCTTTCCGAGAGCAAATGCACGAGTTACTACAAAAAATACCCAAATCGCTATAGGTGTGCCTATAATACTTGAAGAGTTCCTTCGATTTCTCCAGGATCCCATCATCAGATCCTGACCTGATGACAATGGGACCACCTGGAAAGTATACCCTTTCAAACAAAAAAATAATTTTTGAAATCGGTCTAGCCGTCTCCGAGTAATCGGGGAACATACATAAAAAAAAAATAAAAAAAGGTTCCGACGAATTGAGAACCTCCTCCTTTTTGAAGTCGGTTAATAACGTTACGCGTATTGTTCCAATACCGATAATTTGTACCATTCCACAACAAAATTAATTCCTTGGCTATAACGATACTGACAAACGGAACGAAATCTTAAACTGTTTTTAACAATATTATCAATGTATCGTTAATAGTTTAACGATTTAATAAAGTTATTCATTTCGATACTCTCGAACGAATACAACAGTGGCTTGTGCCGGGCCGGCCGGGCGACGACGCGACGGAGCGGTGGTCAACGGGAAGT
Organism: Oligia latruncula; assembly: GCA_948474745.1. NCBI lineage: Eukaryota > Metazoa > Arthropoda > Insecta > Lepidoptera > Noctuidae > Oligia > Oligia latruncula. The sequence continues at coordinate 15,771,217 of OX419689.1, read as the reverse complement.
TCCTAAGAATAACGTTACAAATAATTCTGTAACGTTTCACCTTTAACGTTATTACAAGCGGATAAACGTTACTTATAATATTGTTCTACGAAAATGATATTTTAAAACGTTTGTATTTTATAACATTAATAAAATTTTTAGGTTTTAGTATCGTTACAAATTTTGGAATTAATTTCGTATTCAAGTTCCTGCTCAAGTGAGACAGACTACTAGGGAAGTTTGTAAGACCGCGACCAAAGTAAGCGTATGAACTTTGTTCCTCATTATCCATTCCACGCGATAGTTTGAAACCCAATCTATGTTTACACCAATACGCCCCACTTACTTCGTACATTATACTGTGTGTTATTAAGCGTTGATTGGATTAATTAACATACCTAATAAGGCGGTTGGTTTATACCGTAATGTTTGGTGTTTGTTGAGAGGATGATGGAAAAGCGAAAAACAATAGGTTAAGACAGATGTGAGTAACACGGTAACACACAGGGGACGCCCTCGATGGACATCTATTGACCTTATTTATTTATTTATCCATTTATTTCAGGCATCATGGCCCTTATAAACACATACAATAAAATATTAATATTACTTAAAAATTCTATAAATACATACAACATTATAATTACACTAAAAACTAACAACTAAAAACTGGCCAAGTGCGAGTCGGACTCGCACACGAAGGGTTCCGTAAAAACAAGGCAAAAACATCGAAAAAAAACACGTTTGTTGTATGGGAGCTCCTCTTAAATATTTGTTTTATTTTATTTTTATTTATTTAGGCAACAGAAATACATAATTTGTGAAAATTTCAACTGTCTAGCTATCGCGGTTCTTGAGATACAGCCTGGTGACAGACAGATGGACGGACGGACAGACAGCTAAGTCTTAGTAATAGGGTCCCGTTTTTACCCTTTGGGTACGGAACCCTAAAAACTAACGCACACGAAGTATCTGTGTCGTGTTTCGCTGACTGGTGTCATGTAGCCGGCCACGAAACCGACGGTACACAACACTCTTCGGCCAGAACTCTTCCTTGAGGTCTTTATTGGTGATGTTCTTCTAAAAGGTCAAGTGCGTAGTATTCACAACCGGCGTGCGTGTATAACCAGATTATGAACGTAAACGAAGCAAAAGGAGTAGGTAAGGATAAGCAGGTGGCGTTCTGTAGTTTCTGCCCCATGGGAAGAAGACGTCAGTTTATTTAAGCATTGTTTGGGAAAATTAAAGGTTTTCGCAACAATGTGATTATAATTCCCTCGCAAATTAATGTTTATTAAAACTTGTGTGACAGATAATAGAGATCATTGTGATTTTGACAGACTTGTCAGTAGCTACAACCCAACAGCAGCCTTATCACAAGGAGTATAAAGATCACTGTGATTTGGACAGTGATGCAAAATCAAAGGTAAACAAACTGCCAATGAAATCTATTGGAGCAATAAAATGTCACAGAACATCATTACTCCATTCCAATTCTTTTTTTTTCCTTTTATCTCATTCAAAGGTACCATTTAAGTTTGAACATAGAACACAACTTTCTCTTTATTGCTTGCCAGTGCCAACTGTATGTAGTTCGGCATAAACTAGTTTTCTTCCCGTCCTTGGCCTCATTTACCTGCATGACCTGCAGATGTTATTTTGTTCATCTCTATCACGTATGGCCAGGTCAGAGCAATTACATGATGACGATTCAACCTAGTTTCTTGTCGTTGGCCTTCTAAGTTAAGGCTGAAGTTTTGTACGTGAATGTTCTTTTGTTTTATGCTTAGATGGTGTAGTAATTTGTATATTACTTTAGTTTAGTTCGCATGGGTTTTTTTTTCACCAGCATTTCATTTTACGGTAATAAACTCGCACCTTATACCTAAGGGGGTTGGTAGAAACTAAAGAACACCTCCTGCTACGATGCATATAAAAAGTTTTAAGATCTAAAAATATAAATGGAGGGTCCCTTTCCCAGCACATGCTAGCTTAATCATAGCGGTTTACAGTAGTATTCCTACTTGTAATGAAAACTTACTTTGGAAGTAGAAGACTACTTTAAATAACTTTTATGTATACCTACGAGTCGCTTTACAAGAAATGAGCACAAACAAATGCATACTAAGTAAATGTCTGCACGTTTCTAACCCTCCCGTGCCAAGAACATGCAATCAACCCTGATTCGGAAATAAGTTTATCTTGCCAACGTGTCACGCCCCCGATCACAACACGCGCTCGTCTGGTTGTGAACCTCTTTCGTTTAGTAATCACGTTCCCTACTAATTGTTGGCGGCCTCGCGTCGCAAATGAGGCGGTTACTAATTAATTGTCATAAAAGACAATGGATATATATGCTCGTTCCATCATAGACATCATCCTTCGCTTTCCATCAGGCGTGATCGAGGTCAAGAGCGGGCCAACTCCGCAATAAAAAAAAATCTGGTAGGAACTCATTGGAGTAATTTGGTAAGAATGGAAAATAAATGGCGAAATGTGGGTGTACTATAGGTAGGTATACATCTGCCTAACCCTTTGGGATATAGGTACAGGCGTGATTATATGTTATATTAGATAATAAATCTCTAGCTAATTGGGGCCAATTCTGACTTAGAGAGTTGTATTGATGCTTTTAATGACTATTATTCAGTAAATGCATATTTCCTGCGGTCGCGAATTATATTTTGATCAACATACAACCTGCGACTGACCTGCAAATTGTAAAAAACTTAAGAAAATTTGATTTACGCAGGCTTCCTTGGCGCTTTCGCCTTGAACTACAAAAATATCAATTCAAAACAAACTATCCGCAGACTTAAGATGGCGGTATTTTTTGGATAGTTTGGTATGTAACACACACGCTCAAGTGGCTAGCCAACGTGTCACGTCCCGAACACAACACACGCGCTCGTCTTGGTGTGAACCTCTTTAGTTTTGTAATCACGTTCGCTACTAATTGGCGGAGGCCTCGCGTCGCAAATGAGGCGGTTACTTAAATAGACTTCAAGACTTCTTGAGGCCCGAAGTGGTGAGAACTATTTAAGTGGCTTTTGGAACTATTTTAGGATAAAGTCGTGTCGGTAACTAATAATAGTTGAGAGATAGGAAAGTTTGGAGGTACCTTTGTCAGAATGTTCTACGAGAATAACCACGTGGCAGCATGCATGAAAGGAAAAAAAAAAAGAAAAACTACGGACCATAGACAAGGCTGCGAAATAAATACAAATAAAAATGTAAGTACAAAATAATTCGTGTTTTCATCGTTCACGATTATTTTCGTGTTATTTGTAAACCTGGAGACCTTTAAATTATAATTAGTTGACTCGTCTGATAACCAAGTCTGTTCATTTTTACACTAAGCTGTAGGTAAGCTGTAATTTTCCGGAAAGGTACAATACAGCAAAATCCGAAAATAAAAAGTAATTTAAAAAAATTAAACCGACTTCAAAAAGAAATTAACTCAAAATTATGAAATAACTTTAATTTCGGAAGTCGGTGTCTTGGGATCTGTATTTTAGTTTTATGCCACCGACTTCCGAAATTAAAGTTATTTCATAATTTTGAGTTAATTTCTTTTTGAAGTCGGTTTAATTTTTTTAAATTACTTTTTATTTCGTAATTTTTAGTTTTTGCACTAGTATTTGACCAAGGTTTTGAGATATTTTCCCTTTGACACTACACCCGTAGCTCTTATCAATAAGCCAGGCCGTCACACTTACACGTATTAGTCCATATCTTGAAAATTACTGAATCGATCTTGATGAAACTTGCACTGTTCCCTAAGTTGAAGAAAATGTAAGCCAATAAAAAAAAAATGGTCACGATCCGATTAATAGTTCCGGAGATATGCGTGGACAAACATACATACATACATACATACATACATACATACATACATACGTCTATGAAATTTTGTATATTTGTTTGGAAGCCCTAATAGATCATCATATGTGAATATAATGCAATTCCAATAATATTACATACATACGTATCGAATTGATAACCTCCTTTTTTTGAAGTAGGTAAAAAGAACAATGAAATCCACTTAGCATAATAATAATAATATATTTATAAAATATTATATAATAATATATTTATGTAAAATATATAAAATAATAATAATAATAAACTTTTATTTGCAGACCTTGCAGTCCATAATGTTAGTATTTACATAAAATTACTTAATTAACTATTGTTAGTAACATACATACAATCACAAAGAAAAAATAATATAAATAATAAAAACAAAACAATACAGCAACAACAATAATGCCTCTGGCAAGCTGTTGTACCATCAAAAAGAAAATTATTCGAAACATTAGCAGAGATCCATTTCGAACATCAAAAAGTGCACACACCAAGATAACTAACATTCCTCCATCTACACACACATGGATAGAATTCCTTGCATAACGTAATTAGGAAAGTGGAACGTTGGGTACAGAATTTAATGTGTTCATGTGTGGGAGATGTGCTTGTGTGCATGTGTTAAGAATTTCGTCTGGATTTTTGAGTGAGGCATATGACGTATTTTTGCATTCAAAATGTCGTCAGAAGATAACATACACCAACAACATTAGTTTAGTTTACTTGTTCTATCTCATTGTGAAACAAAAAAAAAAAAAACTTGTGGTAACAAAAACTTGCTTCCAGCTCTTTAAAAAGTTTTACTAGCGCTGGTCTTTATATCACTTCATCACTACAATGTCTCACTTGTGAGCGTGGGGTCCTGGGTTCGATTCCCGGGTGGGGCAAAGTGTTATTGAGTTTTTCCATTAGAAATTTCTTAGTAACAGCCCGGAGTTTGGAAGTTGGCGGTGTGATACCCCCGTGCCTCGGAAAGCACGTTAAGCCGTTGGTCCTGCGCCTGATCTCTCTCCGGTCGTGTCGGACTATGAGAGAGAAGGAAGAGTGAGTGCACCTGTGTCTGCGCGCACACTTGTGCACTATAATATCTCCCTCGCCGAAGGCTAGTCTCCGTTGAGATTGGCCGCCGGTCCGTATTTTATTTATCTCACTTCGTTACAAACCATACCCAGTATAAATACTCTGCTACAAATTCTCGGCTACATCTCACATAACTTTGAACTTCTCTTTTGGTACGACTCACTCAGCTACGAACCACGTAATAGCGAAAGCTACGCGAAAGCAAAGCTACAAACTATCCCACCACTACGCGATAAAATATCAAACTAATATTGCTTCTGACTATTTTTCAATCAACTGCGAACCATTTTTCTTCACTAAGCGATTTCAACTACAAAAACACCACTATTGGTTTTCATTTAGCTACAAACTGGCGAAGTGACAGTTTGTCGCCAAATGATACGGGTTTATTTCGCTACGTTCTACTGTGCTACGAGCTACCGGAGGCATCGCTACGAAATTGCCTCGTTCTACGGTGCTACGAACTACCAGAGGCATCGCTACGAGATTGTCTTCGTAGCCACCCTTTAGTTCGCACAACTTCTTGCGTCCTGTGACGAGGTTCTTGGACTTAGCAAGAACTTTATAATTATGAAACTGCATGCATGCTGAACACATCTACGAATTGTTAGGCTACGTATGTACTGACATGAGCCTTGCAAGTCACCTTGTGAGTAGCGAAGTGAAACGAAAGCTCTAGAATGTTCGCAACCGGCCGCACTGCGCGCTTGGTGCCTTCGCTAATCGCCTATAGCGTGTATCGAAGGATGTTAAGTCATTAGGCTCTAGGCGTTAAGCCTGCCACCTGTCACTGTCAATGCGTACGTAGCCTTAGGGAATTGGGTCATTCTAGTATTGTGACATGCGATATGAACAAAAAGTAGTATATTAGAGTTAATAAAAAAATTCAAGTGGTTGGCAAATTAATAGAAACCTAACTTTAATTACTTAAAGATATTCATCAATCAACTCACAGATAACTTAATTCCAAACTAAGATTTATCCGTAAACGGTTAAATGAAACTTTTAATTAAATTAACACAGAACAAGATTAAACTAACAGCTGGATAGTTATCTATCGTTCAGTTAAAAGTTCCAAGAGATTAGTGGCGATGTCTTGTAGGCCTAGTTTTAAAGGCACGTAAAACCTATTAATTTTCTGAGTAGATTCGAAGTTCTGAAATAAAAAGGTTTAATGTTACTTTTTAAAACTGTTAAACTTCTGGGGTGAAGTTTTTATTTAATTTACCAGTGATATTATACAGGATGTAAAAAGACTCATCACGAATTCGTCACCATCTACTCATTGTGTAGGTACATCAAAATAAGTAACTTTGTGCAAAAACAATTCCTTGGCAACGACTTTTATATAGGTGTGAAAATTCGCTGTTTAAGGTAGTGCGCAATGTAACGTACGCAAAAAATTGTGCTTGTGCAACGACACAGGAATCGTGGGTATTTAAAGTTAAGATTTAAACATATTTTCGTAAAATCATCAATGACATTTGGAATTTTGACCTTCAATATATAGTCCAACATAGGTGAAAGACTCGGCTTCGTCAAGCGTATTTTACACCCGATATACAAGATATTTAACACAAAAATGCATTAAGTCCGCCTTTGTACAGTATTTCTTTTACTTGTACATAAAGTTTTAATAAATAAATAAATATATAAAATGTGATACTCTAATCTAACTGTCTATGAAGATATGTTTTAATTTTTGACAGTAAAAAATCACATTACGCATTGTATTTATTTTACCGGGGTGTTCCACTCAGAGCACTTTAAATAATTACGTTGACATACGTGTAAATCACAAACGCATCTTGGTCAGTTGGTCCACGAGGATTCATATTATGGAAATCTCGGAACTATTCGTGGATTCGTGTTATTTTACAGCAGTTGCAGCAACCAATCTGCATATTATTACTAGTGTTCATTTTTGTGAAATGTACCTTATAAATAAGTACTTTAATCACACTTCACACTACATCACACTAATATTATAAAGGCGAAAGTTTGTGTGTGTGTTCATATGTTTGTTACTTCTTCACGCTCAAACGGCTGGAGAAATTTTGATAAAATTTTGTATGGAGGTAGCTGACACCCTGGATTAACATATAGGCTACTTTTTACCCCGATGTTCCACTGGATCGAAACTTATGCCGGTGAAACCGCGGGGTGCAGCTAGTATTATCTAGTTCTCTGTACTTCTTTGCATGTCATTTTGTTACACAACTGACTTTCATGCAAACACTGATATAAATAAAGTACAGGCCGTTCACAGTTATCTCCTCTGGCAGCGGCAGCGGCGACCTAACAGTAACCTTATTTCAACGAGTCTAAATACCACAATGAATTTGACAGACTTGTTAGTAGCAACAACCATATTCGAATGAGAATAAAGATCACTTTGATTTGCACAGTTATGCAACATCAGAGGTGAAAGGACTGTATTCCTTCTATTATGTTCGTGCCACAAAAAAAAGGTTGTATACTCAGTTTTCCTTAACAGATATTATACTTCAGGCGGTTTTTTTTCCGTAACTGCAAGTCTTCATATTTTTCTTCAGTATTATTTTAGTTTCTTCGTAGCCATCTTATTAACAAAAGTTCCCTGGAGGCGACCATTCACAAAAACCTTTGCTGCCATTTGCTTATTTAAGTGCGTCGCCCGGTAGCCTTATTGTTGGCCTCGTTTTTTTTTATATTATACAATTTCATGAGTATGACGTATTCGCCTAAGATAAATAATTTTGCGCGACAAATTGCGATATCGTACCGCAATTGTTGCTATTAACCAATCACAGTAATACAACAAAAAATATAATAAACCCAATCGTCATCAGAAAAAGACTCTCAAAAAACACTTGACAATCGCAACACCAACAAATTGATCACTTAACTCAATCCTTAACACAAAGCAAAACAGGGCAATTTCAATCAAAACAGCTCCACATACAGTTTAAATTGGCACGCACCGTATTGTAGCACTGGCAAACAACTTGGGAACTAGGTAGCGATCCTAATTAACTCTCTACCACTACAACTGGCGCGTTCATGGTATTTAGTGCTCCACTTCGAAATTTATACAATCGCTGAATTCGAAAACTTGGCCAATATAACAGACAACGCAATGGAAACGGTGTTGTTGTCTATTAGACTTCGTTGTCGACGGAAAACGACTTCTATATTTTAGTATATAAGATAATAATTATGTGTGTGCATATTGTGCAAATGTGCACCATTATTAATTCAATAGAAGTGTAGTAAAATATATCTCTCACATATGGATTGTAGAATCCGCTGTTTTACTTAACCGCTAGCTGTTTTACAAAACAGTTCCGTTATGTAAAATAACTGAACGACGTTTAGCGGTTTTTATTAATGATTGAACTTTAACAAGCAGAATTGCATAAACGTTTTGCATTTATCAATGCAGTGGGTCAACGGTTAGAGGTTACGTAAAACAGCGTGAAATGAAACGTCAAATTGAATATTTTTGTTGTAAATTTGGTCGCTCGTGGCAACAATAATGGTGTCCGAAACAGAAGTAAATAAAACTAGGACGTGAGGAGTGATTTTAAGGACAATTATTAATTAAAAGTTATCAGAGTTTTATGAAAGTCAATTCTAAAATAAAAATACTAAATATAGTCAAGTAACTGCCAACAATTTGAAGTAGCGGTTCATCACAGTTCTACCCAACCTAAAACAATTAGTCAGGATGCTCTAGTTTAGTTACTGCGACCAATTCGGCATTAAAAGCCACACCAAACGCTTATTGTGACTAATAGCCATTCTGAATTACGTCTAAACGTCGGTAGCAGTTTTGTTAAACGTAACGCAATTTCAATCCAGCTGAACTTTTTCATAACGGACCAGCCGGTCGATTCTGTAAAAATCTTACCGTGAAAACTTAGGTGAAGTGAGTTTGTTTTTGCTAGGAATTGATACTATTGACAGCACACTCCACGCTCACTTCACCTAAGTTTTCACGGTGAGATTTTTACAGAACCGCTGTTTTGTTAAACAACTAGCAGTTTTATAAAACAGCGGATGTAACAATCCATCTGCAACGTAATATCCAAAGCATTGTACAGTACAATTAAGAAACTAATAAAAAAGGTTTTTAAACAGGTTCGAAACATGAAATACTCTAGTGTCCTTGTCGATAAGACTTTTATTGATGACGGAAACTGACTTCGTTTTTTGTGTCTGATGGTGCGAATTTCATTAATATGCACCATTAATTAATTTAAGTGAGATATTTGTGCCGATTCTGTTGTTCTCTAACTAAACTAAATTTAAGTTCAGCGCTTCTTTTTCTTTCTATTTCCTGAAAAGGACAGAAGATAAATTTTAGTTTAGTCCCGTCAAATTGGTCAACGCCTGACGAAATTTGACGTAATTTTAGCAGGTAAGTTTTTAATCACGTCTAAAATTGTATGGAGTAGTGTCAGGCGCTGATTAATTTGACAGGACTAAACTAAAATTTATCTTCTGTCCTTTTCTTAACGAAATAGAAAGAAAAAATGCACTGAACACATCCCACATCGTTTTTGTCTTGTATCATTCCAAACTATGTTAGGGTCGGCTTCCTGTCTAACCGCATGCAACTGAATACCAGTATTTTACATGGAGAGACTGGCGTCTGAATTCCACAACCCAGTTACTGGGTAATACGATTACACACAGTAAGACTAGTCGTCAGACTTTCGGGCTTCTGACTGCTCGTAACGACAGTCAAAGATCTGCAAACTACTGCTGAGACCAACGGTTTAATGTGCTTTCCGAAGCACGGAGGGTCTCGATATGTAATGGATGGGTGACCATCCATCCACGGAGCAGCCTCGACAGGCGTAGTTTAACCTTTGTAAAACTGTTATAATTTAGCCATGAGCCCCTTTTGTCTTGTATATTATGGATTAAAACTGATAAGTTTCCATCGCAGTTATTTGTGAGAAGCAGCGAGGCGCTACCTTTACAAAATTTAGGCTAAATCATAATTCAGTTCCTGCAAGCAGCTGATAAAATATCGTAACATTTTAGTAATTTACGATCGTAATTTAATTAATTGAAACAACAAAACAGCAGTAGCCTTTGTTAATTAAGGACTTAAAATTAAATTGACTGTTCTTTTCTGAACAACTTGTTATCATTTTTCATTTCGCCCTGGAAAAGCAATTTATATTCACTTACTGTCAATGTTCATTTAATAAATATTGTAGCCGAGAAACCGACAAATGGAAAATATAATTTGATAAAGGTATAACAATAGCCTAAATGTTTGATAAAGAAGGTATTTTCTTTATTGAGGGGAAAACTTGGGATCCTTTTGGTGGTTGAGAAAATTACTTTGGCATAATAAATTAAATTATGTTTTCTTGTTAAAGCCGGAACTGCGGGGTAATTGCGTAACACACTAACAGGAGCAATGGCTTTCATTTTGACAGTTAAACAACATTCATTGCGTTATTTACGTTGTTCAACAGACAAATTTATGAACATATGACGCAAGAGTTAACGATATCCTCCAAAATGCTTGTGAATGATAGTGTGTTACGCAATTAAGGTGTTGGTAGATAAAGGCCTATTTTAATAAATGAATACCTACTAGTGTAATTTGGTCGTGACTATTGTTCGCCTGAGGCTAAGGCTAGACTTCTTCATTACGTTTTCTGCATTATAGATACAGTTAAGAAAAAGATGCAAGAATCATTGACAAGAATTAATTTTAAATTTTCTATAGTCTTTGTTCCATTTCATCATCTGCCTAAACTTTTCCCATCTATGTTGGGGCCGCCTTCCAGTCTAACCGGATGCAGCTGAATACCAGTATTTTATATGGAGCAACTGCCTATCTGACCTCCACAACCCAGTTATGGGGTAATACGATACCCCTTGGTAAGGCTGGTTATCAGACTTTCGGGCTTCTGACTACCCGTAACGACAATCAAAGATCCACGAATGACAGCCGGGACCAACGGCTTAACGTGCTTTCCGAGGCACGGAGGGGTCTCGGTATGTAAAGATGGTCACCCATCCACAGACCAACCGCGTCAAGAGTAGCTTGCGTTGCCATTAAACATGTTACATATTAGTGCCAATTCCCTTGTTCACAATCTAAACTAAATTTAAGTTCTGTGCATCTTTTTTTTCTATTTCATTAAGAAAAGGACAGAAGATAAATTTTAGTTTAGTCCTGTCAAATTAATCAGCACCTGACACTACTCCATACAAGTTTAGACGTGATTAAAAACTTGCCTACTAATATTACGTCAATTTACGTCAATCTATCACTCACTATATTGTACCTTTCACTCAATTCATCCATCGTTTCTCTGCTCTTCCCCAAGTTATAGCCTTACTTACACTCTTACCCATTGCTACAGTAGGATGGAACACAAATTGTAGACAAATAAAAAAATTCTTGTTGATGTACCTATTCATCTTCTGTACCTACTTGTAGAAGTAAATTAAGTTTTATTTATCATAAACTATATTTATTTAGACAGGTAAAAACAACAAAATTAAATTGTAACCTATGTAAAACTATACAGAAACTAGAAAACAGCATCGAAAAACTCATCCGCATCGCTGTCGACTGGTAATGTACCCAAGAGACTGGCGGCATTACCACGTTGTATGGCGATGCTAAGCCTCTGGCCAATGTAAAAGCCAGCCCTTGGGTCACGGGAATTAAGAAATTAAGCTTAAATAAAATATAATCCTAAATATAACATCAAGCTTCCCAGGACCCGTATCTTGGCCCAGCATACCCTGATATTGCCCTGAACGGTACGCAAGACGTAAACACAATACGTCCCATACTAAACTCGGGTTTGTATTAAATTTGCATCAGTAATGAGAGTGGGTTTAGTATCTGCTACACTAGCAACTAGTAAACATGAAACGTGCCAAAGTTCGCGTCGAAAGCAAATTAGCCCAAAGGGAAGGGTAACATCGTACACGCCGTGGCCTGAACGAGAGCGGTAAATTGTATTGTAATAACAAGAAAATCCTTAAGTAAGTAATGGGATTATCTATATTTCCATACTTAATATTGTAAAAATGAAAGTAACTCTGTTTGTCTGTTCCCTTTCCACGTCTTAAGAGGAAATTATTTTTACAGAATAATAAATATTAACTGTAATGTCCCTATGTTTTCATTATTTTTATAAGCACTAGAATAGAACCCTCAAAAAATGCCGTTTTAAACCGCTGTCAACAGAGGCCTAGTGCACAAATTTGACAACTAATAATGAAAAAAGAAAAACTTATGGACAGGGACACAGTATATATCCTTGTAATTCAGTTTTTGAAATATCTTTTAAATTGGTCCAATATTGGAGGAGGAAATAGGCGAGAGCCAAACCTCGAATTACAACTTTGTACTTAGGATTTTTCAAAAGTATCTCCAACCGCATTTCATCTTATGAGCGGTTACGACGTACGGTATTTCATACAAACTTTCAAGCCTTTGTTTATCGAAATGAATGAACCGATTTTAATGAAACTTCTTACACATAAGCAGGATACAAAGGTCTAAAAAGGTACAGAACATTTTCTAAAAATTGTATTACAGCCAAATTAGACCGATTTTATATTTTCCATAGAAACATTTCCAGTTATCTTTTTTTTAAATATGATATTTCGCAAATATTCTTAAGTAACTTTTAAGACCTTTGTATCTTGCTTATGCGTATGAAGTTTCATTCATTTTGAATAACCAGGGCTTGAAAGTTTGTATGAAATGCCGTACCGCGACGTATACGCTCATAACGGCTGAAAGGATTTGGCCCACAAGTGGACCATAACCTGGGTTAGAACATACTTTTTATCCTGGTATTACATTCCCGTGTGATAATTTATATGCTTGAATACGAGACTTTTGACTACGTTGGATGTGTATATTTTATGCCTTTTTTTATTTGTAATGTGCGTTTTGTTTGTGCAGAATAAACAAAGTCTATTAAGATTTAAAACTTTCATAAAACAGGTAGGTATCTATTAATAGCGCAAGGGTGGAGGTTTGCGCAGTATCGAACGAAAGATGATAAAAGCAATATTTAACCTAATCCAACTAAAATATATGATGATCTCGAAGAATAATTATTTAAAAGAGGAATTAACAAAATCGCTGTCTAAAGTGTCGAATCGTTTGGCGAATATCCGCTATCCGCATTCATGTCCCACTTTAACTTTATGACCAGTCATAAAAAACAGCCAAAGAGTTTAGAATTCAGAACGTTGCACATTCCAGTCTAGGAACTGGTAGAAATGTCCAAATAAAAAATCTATCTGCAAACGGTTACTGAAATTCCAACTAGCCACTTCTGATACTCTTTAATGCGCACACGTAACACTTGCACCGTTGAAACGTATTGCTAACTCGCTCTTTTTATGGCCTTTGCACACTCTAGCAGGCCAGGGTATGGCCTCAAACAGATCGCACGAACAAACTGCTGTCTGTGAACGGCTAGTGAAATTGCAGTGTTGCGCTCCACTAGTGAGTTTTACGAGTGTTCGTGTTGTCGTGCGTTCTCTGTGCACGTACACAGCCACATGTATCACTTTAGAATCACTTTGAGTTTCCTCTGTGAAACTGTTCGACTAATGGCAGGACATTCTGCGATTTGGACGTTTTAGTGACGATTTTAGGGTAAATATTTTGGGTACGAATTTTATCTTCGGAGAAGAGCAAAAAATATTTAGGTATCTTAAGAATGTTCGATTTAGTATTTTATTTTTATTTCGAAACGACTTTTATCTAAATAAAAGTCGTTTCGAAATAAAAATAAAATAAGAAATCCATAAACCATCGTTTTATGTAAACATCATTTATCTTATTCAAACTATCATAAGCTTCAATTTATTTTCTCGACAGTAACATCGCATCGATATACATTTTCCGACTTGATTCATATTTAATTTCAACGTCTCGAGATTACACTCGCGGCGCAGGCGGGTGGGTAGATTGCGATTGCGGTTATTTATCTTATTACGAGCGACACAACGGCCATTATCCTTTGTTTATCGCCTGGGGCCCTGGCATTGTGGTCGACGTCATTAAAACTTAATAATGCTGGATTCAATCCGCCGTAGGCCGCGTTTACCGTCCAACGACCATGTGTTTATTGTGAAAACGGGAGGAAAACCCTTTGTGATTTCTATTTGCTCACGTTTTTGTGGCACACGGAGCAGACAGATGGGCAAGTCGGATAATTGAGTTTTTAATCTTGAGCTTGACGTCACGTTTCGGACGCCGAGCCGAATGAATTTTGAATGTCTGTGGAAGTTATGTAACAAACAATCCTCATTTTTTGTTGATTCCGAGTTGTGACATTGTTGATTTACTATTTCTTAACAAGACTGAAAGTTGTTCTGTTGTTTTCTCTAACTTTCTGCTCAATTTGATAAAATGTCTGCGCCGGGAAATCTTGTTTAGTACCGCACAGGACAGTGATCATATCTTAACTTTAGCCATTTTCACAAGAAGGGTAATCTTGGCGCAGTGTGTTGGAGCAGAATGGGTCACATCCTTTCGGATCCGATCATGCATGGTTATTATACTTGATACCGCACGTGTCTATTGATGATCCTTCGAGAAACTTTTATCTTAGAAATTTTTAGACGTTAATGCAATTATTCTCCTTCCACCAGGGACTTAAAACACCTTCATAAAGGTTACTGAATTATAATTGTTACGTATTAAATTGATAACAGAATCAAATATGTAACCCTTTTTAGATGCGGTTTCAATGTGTTAACCCAATAAAACTTTTAAAAGTGTAACAGTAATATATTTGTAACCGATATAAGTGTTAACAGTGTTAATAAGTGTAACCGGTAAACGCGGCGTTGCCAAAATAGCCGCAGTCCCGACTGGATTGAGGCTATTTTGCCATCGCCGGCGTCTGTCTGTCCGTCACGCGTTTTTGCGCTACCGTGCAATTATACCAACAAATGCTTATTTCTGTTACACATATGTACACTTATTAACACACATAAAAGGTTACACTTTGATTCTGTAACATTATTGTATCTGTTACATTTAGACGTGTTTTTTTATAAAACAGTGTTAAAAACACTTATTCCGGTTACAGTTTGAGTTCCTGCCTTCCACGATACTTTATAGCTTAACTTTAATGATACCTTCCCTGATCATTAAAAGAAACATAAAAACTTGTGCCCATAAAATTGGATTAGTTTCCAAAAAATATACGAAATCAGGAACAGGACCCGCAGTTTATTATTTCATTTAAGTATAGCCCACCTTTTGGTAAATTAGTGAGGGGAGCCAGGCTAAATTAACGAACCGCGTGATCGTATTAGCTACCTCACTCAAACCATTAGGTTGCTCTAGCTGGGAAGCCATTGTACTTTACCTGTTCAAATTTAATAGAACCCTTAAAGGATGTAAATTTTGCTGGAATTGTCTTAGCTGGCAAAGTGCGCCACAGTTTCGTCATTAGTGCACGAAACTGAGAACTAATTTTGCAGGAGTTAACAGCCGCAAATCGCTACTTGTGGGTGCTGGATGGTCAATTTCTGTTCATTGGAGACTATCTATAGGACAAATTAGCATCAGAAATTGCTGTGGTTGCTAATTGAGCGACAAGTCCCGCTCGAGAGCCTATTAGCGTCCCAGCATTATCGGAATTTAAACCGAATGCGCAATGCACCAAAGTAACAACATCATAAGTTAGAACCGTTTATGAAAACGAACTCTAAACTAGGTTACATGTTATTTAAAGACCAAAATCGCTTAACGGACTCCAACAATGTATACTTCCAAGATGAAAAATATGAAGTTTTCCAAGTAAACACGTCAAGTGTCGGCAGAGTTGAAATTAGTTGGCGTACTCCCATTGAAGGCTGTGTGGGTGAACAACAAAAGAGAGCAAAATAACGTGCTATCTACCCAAGCGCAGGCCAGGGCATTTTTTTTCTTTTTAAAGTAGGTACAGTCAACAAAAGAGATAAGTATGCAGGATATAGTTGAAGTTTAATAAGAAACCGATACAACACTAATATTTAGTGTGATTAAAATATATGTATGGATTTAGTAATTACCTACATCAATGTAGAGGGTTATTATGTAAACGACGTTGCCAGCCCGCGTGGGACGAACGCTCTTAAGGCTAACAAAGAAAGTAATTCAAAAATTTCCCCTAACAGTATTTTCAAAAGTTTTAACCGTCTTATTACCAGAAAAAACACTTAGTACTCTTATAAACGAGCGACACGCGTCAACGGTAGAGGCAACTGCAGCCGCAGACGAGTGTCGACGACCGTCGTCGACGCGTCGGCGGCGGCCGTCGACCATATACCACTCGTGTATTTGAGCACCGTACACGAGTGGCACAAACACCCTTGTTATAATTTGTAGTCCACCCTAGTTACAAATGTTATGATAATTACAAGTTGAATATAAATATTACTTCCTTGTACTATCGCATAAATTTTAATTACCAGGTTAAATGAGGAAGTAAATCTATTTGTTTTTCTCCCAAGGTACACGTGATTGATGGATCGCTTTGATATTTACATACGCATAATTTATTTCTGGAAAGCGGATTAAATGGAATGAAAATAATCCCAACTGGTTTATTTTGACCACTTTAATTTCGGTAGTCGGTGTCTTTAGTTTTATATTATTTTTGTTGCCACTGACTTTTGTTTTTTGTAAAATATTTTTTTTTTTCTCTTTTAAGGTTTGGTACCTACCCCACACAGTGTCATATACTTAACAATATGTGCAATGTAAATAACAGTGACAAGAAGTTCTTATAGGTAACATCATCAACATAAACTAAGCGGAAAAAATACGTACCTATTAATAAAGCTAACTCAAAAACCAGTCATCAGAACTTGAAATAATTTTCCAAATCTGTGCGTAAATGACACGAGATCTTCTCCATTTTCAAAGTCGGGTCTAAAGCAAAAGTATCGTGACGGTCAAAGTGTTACACATTTTTTATTCTAACTCTCATTCGCCAAGTGTCAAGACTATATCGTGTCTAAGAAACTTCGTTCTAACAAACTATAATGCACCAGACGCAAATACAATGCCTGCTAAAATACAAAAATCAAGTTATCTGCACAGAAAATACTCTGCCATTCCTACAACAAAATAAAATCCAAAACCAGCAAAGTCGGGAGCAAAACTATACATAAAACAGTATCTTTATATGGTGTTGCGGCTAGAACAGATCTACTTGGCAGAAATGGGAACAGAATTGAATTGGGACTGCGCCGTGTCCCCCGCATTCCCAAACTCAATTATTATATTTTCTGGTTTCAAACTTGGGTCGTGCCACTTGTCCATGATATTCGTGGTTCCATTAGAAATGTGTTATTACAATCATAACATGTGGAGTATGAGAGATATTTTTTTGGTTATTTTTACTAACTCGTAATATAGGTACATATGGACTGCCTCGTTGGTTTAGTGGTCGCTAGCGCTACTGCTGAGCATGAGGTACTGGGTTTAATTCCCGGGTCGGGCAATGTATTATTGAGTTTTTCTATTTGGAATTTACATATTTCTATTTGCCGGAGTCTGGATGGATGGAAATAGGCTCGCCCCCTATTACATGGGACTTAAACATAATTGCCGAAAGTCAGTTAGTATCTTACACCTCTGCTCAACTCTTCGGGGAAACGCGTAATGTTATGTTACTTTCAGTAAAGAAAACAGTGTATTTCGTGGCTGACAAATGAAAGCAGGAACCGTTTCAGATAAGGCTGTGTCTGATGATGTATCGAAACATAGGAAAAGGCAGCCTTTGGCCATAGAGACATACTTAATACATTAAGAAATTACTCAGAATTCCCAAAAGCTATACATTTCTACTTGAAGTTGTTGTAGGTACAGACGCCAGTGAGCACATCAAGCTACCCGAAACTGTAAAATTTTTCCAATCAACTTTGAACCTTATACTTTAGCGATAAAGTTGAAAATCTATTAAATAAATTTGATAGAGTGTAGTAGCTTTATGTGCTGGCGTCTAAAAAAAAAACTGTAAACCCATAAATAATATAATTTCAAAACCATACCTTTAATTGATTCAAGATCCAAGCAAAAGATATTCAGAATTCGACAAAGCCTTTCAATAGGCGTCTTCCCCATAAAATGAGGAAGACATTTCTCAAAATTGTAATTCCTTCCATCTGATTTTGACGTCTAAATAAAACGAAGGGAGGCAATACTATGATATTGCAGTGATAAACGATTGTAGGTAAGTAGGACCATCAGTCTTTGAGGCAATCGGAGGTGCGGGTCGGTCGAGGTCAGTTTCAAGATATTATATTGGAAGGAAAAGGATTTTCTGAAAGCTATGGAGGTCGGCAAAATGTACAGCTTTTAGTGGTTTGCTTTCAAACGTACCTACGTACGGATGCAGGTGAGTGAGCTGCTAGAGTTTGCGAAGAGGTCGATTTATATTTTCTAACGTGCCGGTATCACAATTTGAGATATTTTTTTTTTTATTCTCTTTAAAAAAGCAAACGTATTTTCAAGGAAAACAATTGAATGCTGTATTGGTTTGGCAATTCATGAAACATTAGAAGATGCATTAACAAGAAGATTTTTCCCGAAATATCTATGGAATCGTTACGTCTTTCGGCTGAAATGATGATCTATGTACTAAATAAAATAATAATAATGCTGAAGAGTTTGTTTGTTTGTACGCGCTAATCTCTGAAACTACCAGTTGGATTTGAAAAAATCTTTTTGCATTTGATACACCATTTCTTTAGGAAGGCTATAGGCTATTTAACATCACGCTATCACCTTACGAGTCTAGCAAAAAGAAAAAAAGTCACAAAGATCGCTAAGCGAAAACGAAGTGACACTACGGGCAGGTGATACGATGCAACGGGATGGATCGGGGATGCAAGAAACCTCAAGCAAACGAAGTCGCGGGCAGAAGCTAGTGTTGTTATAAAATGAAACAGTATTTATTATTATTATAAGCCTTTGTTGTCTCACTGCAGGGCAAAGGCCTCCCTTCCCTCTTTCCACTTCTCCCCGTCTGCTGCGATTGTGGGCCAGTGCTTTAAGAAGGAGTCCAGCTCATCCCGCTCGTTATCTCTTTCTGGTCCTGCCGAGCTGTCGTTTCCTGCCATTTGGGATACTGCCATTTGCTGCTACGACATGCGACAGCTAAGGCCAGCCCAGTTCCACTTTAGTCCAGCAGCTGTACTGCCAGCGTCCGCTATTTGCAAACATAGCTCTTATGCATCGTTTTTGCGTTCTAAATATAAAATCTTTATGTGTAGAGTTTCCCCAGAAAATTATACCATATCTAAGGATCGATGCAACAAGTCCGTGATAGGCCGTAAGCAATGTATCCGTATTTACGATTGGGGCGAGTTTATACAATGCTTGAAGAACTACTTATTTTCTTACTAGTTTCTTCAATGTGATCTTTCCAATCAAGTTTCTTGTCAATGGTTAGTCCAAGGAATTTGGCATTACCAACTCTGCATATGGTGTGATTTTTATAGCTTAAGTTAATGTCATTTCTTATTGGTATTCTATGACTAAAATGCAAGATTTGTGTTTTATTTAAGTTAATTTTTAGATTATTATTGTCTAACCAGTGAATGATAGAAGCTAAAGCATTATTAATGTCAAATTCATATTGCTCCAAGAATATTACTGAATAATATTACATTATCCGCATTAATGTTAATGAATCCAGTGCGATGAACGTTAACCAAACAGATGTGACGTATTTCAGCCGTTTGGTAGATATTACACTCGATTCATGATAGAAATTTAATACTGCCGAGCGTATTCCCATTAAATTACCAGTTTACAGTGTTACGGTATTACAAACAGCCAAGTTCGAGTAATATTAGTTAGTGTAAGGCCTGACATACATAAAGTGATGTCGGTACCGGTTTAATTATATTTATTATTCTGGAATGTTATGTTAATTCACTGTTCTATTAGCAATTAATACATGAATTTCGGTATTTTGGCTTGACTAATAGTTTTAAATCTGAACAAAATTTCTTTAAATGCCATTCTTTCTAGCAGAAAGAGGAAGAGGTGAAGCGTTCAAGAACGTAGATATGAGAAAAAATATTAATGTTGAAGTCATCACAACGTTTTCATCAATCAATGTAGGTATTTGACTTTTAATTCACAACCGTACAATTTCGTGCGTAAAGTTAAGAATATAAAAATAGACAAATATAAAACAAAAACTACCCTCTTCGGGAACGATAAATCATTGGGCGACGACAGAGTTTAAATCAAAGAGGGGGAATAAATTTCCATTAGCAGATCATGAGAGATTCCGGTCGAGGTAGCGGCCGGCCCGAGATTGCCGCAAAAACTCGCTAGACGGAGAATACATTTACTACGTTAAAGGTATAGATGAAGAGAATAGTAAGAATATAGAAGGAATAGAGGCGTTATTTTAATGTATGGTAATAGTAAATTTTGTGTTTGTCGTATCAAATGCGTATTATGTTTAAGAACAAGATAAACAGATGTACGCAGGTCGACATTTCAACACTCTCAAGGGAATCAAAATTTATATGGTACTTCCCGTTGACCTAGAATCATGAAATTTGGCAAGAAGCAATGTAGCACAGGTAAAGGAAAAAATCCGAAAACCGTAAATTTGTAGGTACATTCAAAAAACCCGTCATAAACTATGTATTTACATACCTACAAAGTACGGAACCCTGGGTGCGCGAGTCCAACTCGCACTTGCCCGGTTTTTTGTTGTATGCTAAACCATCTAACTGCTTCTAGAAATGATTCAAAACAGACATATGTCTTACGTAAAATCGGTGTTAAATTGAGAGACTAAATTAAGTAGCAACAAATACCCGTGCAAGCTATAAAATAATCCTGTAACACATTTCGTCGCACCGTATGTTGAACTCTTAAGCCGTGACCGGTTATCAGTTCCAAGCGTGGTTTAAATTTCCAGGTGAACGTGAAAACCTTCGTTCACAGAATATGGTACAGTCAACAGCAAAAGTAGATGATCAAAAAGTAAGTTTTCTAAATGGTAGTACTTCGATGCCACACAGTTCTGACGCGAACTCCGTTAATTAGTATTGAATTTCTAACTTTGATCATCTACTTTTGCTGTTGACTGTACTTAACATGAACTTAAGTATAATGTGCTGTGTCATAAGTACCTATCTTAGCAAAGGTAAACGCAGGAATTGCAATACATGTCGTTCTGAATAATATAAGCTTGTTGCTGCAAGTGCTTGAGTATTATTCTGCAATTACCTACCTACATGACTTTCATTTCTGAGTTTAGAACTTAACTTACTTTTGAAATTGAATTAAATTTAGTAGTACAGATGATCGGGTTTTTTAACAGTTTTTAAAACAATTCAATACAAGTAGCCTGCATAATTATTGTTAACATTAATTAAATAAATGAAGCTAACAAAATTGTTAAATCATAGTAATTTGTCAAGTATTTGTCAAATGTCATGTAATTTTGGGTTATTTTTTTTTCTCTCATGTACTTCACACTTTTCACATAGATTTAATCGTTCGTTTTTGTACATAAACCCTGTCGGGGCACTACAAAACACAATGTAGGTTTTCTGTTCACTTAGTAAACAAGCGATACCTAAGTTTTCCGTACTATTTAGGTATTATTTTACTATTATAAAAACCTCCAATTTAGATTTGCACACCAGGACCTACTCTCTAATTCCGTCAGCGAACATACGGGCCCGTCCGAATGTACTTCGTAACATCAGTGTGAACCTTAATTTTTTCGGACGGGTAAAAAGTCTTCAGGAGTAGTGACAACTGTCAAATCGTGGAATCATAAATTCGCAGGTCGGGCCCAAACTAATCTTATATCCGTAGGTGATATGGAGTAGAATTGCCCGTAACTTCGGCAAACCTACGGATTCCGTTTCTTGGGAGTAGAGCTCCCCAGATACCGAAACAATAGGACGAAAATTGTATAAATGAATACGGAAACACCGGTAAACAACATTTTAATTATCTGTGACAGGCAACATAACAATGAAAATCGACGATGAGTTAACGCTCAAAATCCTTAAGAAACTCCTATAAGGAAACACTTATAAGGAAACAGAATCCTTTCTCCGAGGCTCTTGTGTACGGAAATTGTGCATCCATTCTGCCTCTGCCTCTCGCTGTTTCCTTACAATTAATTCGTTACGAATTCCGCCTGACTTAAATTTCCCTCGGGGAAGTGTATTTAACAAACCGTTACCATTCTGTATCTTTGTTAGTTTTCACGTATTTACTCTTGCTATTTATAAGGCGGTATCTAAGTAAAGGAATAATAGGAGTTTTGTTTGTATTTTGTTCTTCATTGTGTTGTGGACTCATAGTTTTGAAACTACAAGATATTCTCAGTTCACGTTAAACTTTGTTATTTCTAGATTGTTTTGATTGTATACGGTCACGAACTTCATTATACGGAAGTTGAATTATTAAGAACAGAAATTTATCTAGTCTATTGGAAGATTTAGTACAATTCTAAACTCTTAAATCGTATCCAAGATTTTCGCAACAGAAAAACTGACACTAAAATCAGACTACAGCCCCAAATATTTTGATGTGCTAGCACATTATGTTCATTCAAACGAGTTTAAGATATCCAAATAACCAGTCACTTATTGAAATTGCTTCTAAAATAGCTATGAAAATTGTAAATGAAGAAAACTTCAGGCAACAAAATGTCTGGAATTTCGGCAACATTTCGGACAGACCCCTTTCCAATAATCCTTTAAGTTTATCGAGTAATAACACTTCAACCGGTCTCGGATAGATTTTTGATGTTTGAACAAAACTTGAAATATAAAACTGCTCTCTCTTTACTTTTAAAACGAGTTTCTTAACCTTTATCTAAAGCTACTTTTAGTTACATATTTACGCGACTAGAAAAACTTTTATCTTCAAGAAAAATATTATATTCCGCCGGCTCCACTCATTTCTATTCTAGTCTGTGAATTCAACTTATATGCATATTTATATGGATAAACTGTACCCTTACCTCCTCTCAGCTGTTGCCACGTCATGTAGGAACCACTTCCTCGGAAAAGGGATTATAAAAGTGCTAAAATTTATGCTCGCGTAGAGAGGGACTATTACTTTCTACTTTACTGCTGTTGCTAATGTTTCGTTTTGCATGCTTTTGTTTATCGTTTGTACTTTAGCTGTTAAATTTACTCGGTCTAGTTTATTGTATTCTTGCGCCACAAATTGGAAACCAAATACCTACTATAATAAAGTACAAGTTATTCTTACATTTGCCAACCTTATTATCCTACCCAGATTTCTGGAAGAGGATATTATAGGTCACGTGTAACTAAATTAAATAATAATCTACTTACGTGTACAATGCCTTGGCTCATCAGATGAATCCCCACAATCGTTTGAGCCATCACAGTATCGATTAATCGGTATACACTTCTTATTCGTGCACAAATACTCGGAGATGCGGCATCGTGTATCGTTCCCGTGTAGTACAGGCAGTGATTCAGGTTCTGGTATATCTTTGGGACTATCCCTTTGGTATATATTGTTGTATGTTTCTTTGGTTTTCGGTGCATCGGTGACGATGTCGCAGTCGGTGAGGTTGAGAAGCGTAGCAATGATAATTCCAAGGCCTAAGGCTATATTGCTAAAACCTGTAACAAAAGAAAGATCTCATTAGTTTGGGTCACATTTTAAAAAGGAAACCGAAACGTTTTTATGTGAAGAAAAACCTGGATCCATAGGTGGGATTAGTAAAATTAACGTTTCTCGCACTAATGTAATTAATCCTATTAACCTACATTTTTATTTTGAGACTAAAATATAACGTTATGCCAAAAGGATGCTACAGAATTCCAACAGACTTTTTGCAATTAGTTTGGTGATCTATCACACAACTACTAATTTCATGAAAAACGACGCAATGAAAGAAAAAAACTAAAAAAAGAAAGAAACTAATGGACATATCAGTTTTTCGTTATATGACGCTTCCTAACAACTGAGTTCCAATCAATTATGTGGGGTCTTAATAATAAACCCTTTATCCTTTGTAGAAGACACACTGATAGACGTGGCATAAAATACATTTAAACCAAAATCTTCTCGAATTGTTTGTTACTCTACTCTTTACAATTTTAAAGATCTTCTCTTCGCTTTGTCTTTTTACTACCGCTTTTTAACTGTAAACAAAAGAGTATCGACCTCAGCGTATTATGGTACGGCAAATATAGGAGCAGGTTACACAAGTTGATTAGGAAACACAAGCAAACACAGTGTGCAAGATCATGTTTGCTTTTAATTTCGTTTTGTTGTAATCATGCCCTTATTTATCGCCGTCCAGTCTTATTTGATCCTGTTTGATAACAATATTGTTTTTAAAAGGGATAATGGTATCGTACCTTTTTTCTACCTCATTATATATTTTAATAATGTATGTACCTATGCGATATTCTATACTGTAGAAATTGATCATCACAAAAAGTTATTGTTTTATTTTCAATGTTAATAAATCAGTTTTAATTAACTAATGTGCTTAAATTTAAGCATATTGATCAGTACGATAAATGGTCAATATTTTTTGTAAATTGGTTATTGAATAAATTTACGTCATTTTTGTAACGAAGTTTCTTATCGCGGTTTGCTGTAGGAATTAACTGGTAGAAATCGTCATGCTGAAAATCTGTTCCCCTCCATGCAACTTTCTCTCTCTCTTTGTCTCTTTATTTTATATATACGATATTAGTGTGTGTGCTTAAGAGTATCGCGTAACAAACTTAAACGTTTTTCATTGAAACTAGCTAAGGTATTTCCTAGCCGACTACTCTAAGACACACCGAAACAAACACAGAGGTCCAAGTCTCTTTTAAAATCCATAAAATTACTTTGTAATGGTCACAACTCAAACATTTATGACACAAACTAAAAGATCACAAACAAGACATCAACCACCAATGCATTTAAACCAGCTCCACAAACAACATTTTCATAAAACATTATTCAACAGCTCCACAAAAAACAACTTTTCAATATAACCTCGTTCATCTCTCACCAACTAGAAAAGTTCTTGTTCCCCCGGGTTTCAACTGAATAGCAGTATTTTAAGAGAAACTGTCATCAATCTTGCTTGGGACTGCCTCAATGACATCTTTTCATGCTTTCCGTATTCTGTATTGAAACGAGATGAATAGACTAATTCGGTGTTTCTCAAAATTGTCGACTGCAGATTTGACGTTATTAATAGTAGTGATGGACGAAAGTGGGAGAAGCTAGAGGTTCGATTTATGGATAGTAACTCGATATCCGTGATAGTAGCTCGATATCCGTGATAGTAGCTCGATATCCGTGATAGTACCTCGATATCCGTGATAGTAGCTCGATATCCGTGATAGTACCTCGATATCCGTGATAGTAGTTCAACTGTCATTAATGAGACACAATTACTTTTTCTATTGTTACCGATCTTTAGGAGATTTTGCGACTTCTGAGTGAGTATCGGAACTTTGTACTTAAGTGTTATCGATCGAGATTTAAAATGTTGGTTGGAATTTTCTATGTCGATGCGGCATAATCAGCCTAAAATGTTCTCACTGGGGACAAACACGTGAGTGGGCTGTGATCTACCACGCGGGTTCAGTGCGCCGGGGTAATTGCGTAACACACTAACGATACACTGAAAGAAATAAGCAGTAAATAAAAATAAAAAAAACATTGATCTGAACTGCTTTAAACAGTTCCATAAGAGCCTAACGTTCAAAACAGTATTTTTTACTGATCCGAAAACAGTTAAAGCTTCAGGCAAAATGTTACCGTCATGACAGTAAACTTTAACGTTTTTTTCAGTAAATGGTATGTTCAATCATTAAATGTTACTGTTTTGTCTTTTATTGTTTTACAAACATTTCTTCATACTGCTTAGAGTCTCATACTGCTTAGAGTCAGTAAATCTTAATGAAATCACTTTAATGTTGTGGTGTTAATGAATTATTTTTTTCAGTGTAGGATTTGTTTTCTTTTTTCGGTTTCGAAATCAATTCAATGCGAACTTAGTTCCAAAAAGGACGCATCAAAGTGAGATCTATTTGACAGCGAAGTGGAATCGTTACTTTAGTGTGAGTTAACGATTAATGTGCTTTGGAGATTCCCTAGACTACATTACTTTGGTCTTAATAGAAACACTACAAAGTGAAAATTTCCGAAGTCGGTGTCATTGGTTCCGCAGTTCCGCGGTTGTAGTGTTTTTTCTAAGTCGGTTGTTTTTTTTGTCCTTAAAAAAGTTTTTATTTTTCTCTTTTTAGTTGTCTAAACAAATTCAATTAACACTACGGTGCCAAGCTAAGGTGCATTGAAGAATTGAAGACACCGACTAGAAGAATCATCAAAATTCGCATAGAATTGCCGGAGATGCAGAACATTTATGCATATCTTCGTACATAACAATAATTGCCTAATGTATTATATACTAAAACCTTCCTGAAAGTATGTAGATCATGTTAGTGAAAGAAACATCGAAATTTGTTTATAAGTTTTTGAGAAAATCGCGGAATTACAAACATACATAGGTATCGGGTAAAAAACTACTGACTTAAACTACACTACAAAGTGAAAAATAACTTTAATCTCGGAAGTCAGTATCAAAAAGCGAAAATGTTATTTTTTGAAGTCGGTTGTTTCTTTTGTAAAAAGGTTTTTATTACGCCAAGCTACGAACAAGGGAATATTTTTAATTTATTTGTTTCTTTACTAGTACCATGCTTCGTTCAAATAAAGCATTAGATATTATTATGCTAGTAGTTACAGGTTACTAGTCCAACGTTTTATGAACCCTATAAAAATATTTTCAGCTTGTGATTTCCCAGGCGACTCAAACATGAAATACATACGGAAAAGGCTGTTTTAAAATTAGCATGAGTTTGCATATAAACGTACTAGGAACGTAGGAACTTACGAAAGCTCGCGTTTATATTAATGGACTTTGCAATGTTTCAGTACCTACTAACTTACTCAAAACACTATTTTTAGTAGAACATGCATCAATAACAAATTCTAGTAAAGAGGGAGTAATTGGGTAACATTTTCTTCAGATACAAGGAGAATACTATAATCAAAATACGCTCTTCAAAACAAATAAATTGGCAAGCAGTCCAACAATATTTTATAAACTGTGATCGTAACAGCACCTGAATTGCGTAACACACTTTAACGTAAATATCGCAATGAATCTTGTTGAACTGTCAAAATGAAATTCCATACATTTCAAAAAAGATGAGATTACCATCTTCCTTTTTAATGATTGATAGACTGGCCGCTACAACAAAGACAGGCTGAATATCGATTCTTGAACGAATACTAATATTATTGTATACCCCCCGCGCGTACCCAATGTAGTACGATCACTAGAAAATCAATTGTATCCCATTAGCGGGGATCAAGAGTTTTATACAAAATCTAGTTAGTTTGTTGCTTGTGATTTCTGACAATGTGTGTCAAAAATTACGACAAATAATTTAGAAAGTTTAGACGTCTAAACGTCAAGGTTCAAAATCTGTGAATGCAGATCAAAATGTCTCACAAAGGGCAGTCTCCTAAGACCGTTTGCCTGTAGCTACAATGGTTAAGGTACATGTCTTTACTGTCCCATCTCATAAATTCACCCTGTTTATATATTTAAAATGGCAGCCTTCAAACAAGACAAAAAAAACTTTTTCTTACATTCCATGTTGTGAAACTTTCAGAAACAGTTTTGGAAACACTGGTGTCATAATAAATTGAAGAGAGATCCTTTTGAAAACCATCCTTTGATCCTTTTCCTTTTTTTGTCTAATAAAGTTCTAGTGTGGAAAAACTGCCAAAAATTCAAAATTTATTTTCAGGATAAGACTTATTCTAGGTACAGACGCCAGCACATGAAGCTACCCGAAACTTTCAAATTTTGCCAATCAACCTTGAATCTTATTCTTTAGTGATAAAGTTGAAAATCTTTTAAAGAAGTTTGACAGACTGTAGTAGATTGATGTGCTGGCGTTTGTACCTATAAAAGTTTGGTGAAATTCGCCCTAAGTAGGTTTGTACAAACACTTATACACGCCAATCATATTCTAGAAACTAGATGGGATCGAGCCGGTTTTCTATCTGACTACCTACTCTGTGAAGAAAGGTCGAAACAAACTTAGAATAAACTCAGTAGGTACGACGCGGCGGAGCGTGGGAGGGTCGATCTTTTGATTACAGAATATCATTCCCTACGCACACTCTCTGTAAATAAACTGGAATTGAATGACGTCACAGGTGTTATATTTTCACAACCAACCAACACAATGTAACATGAACCTGTTAACGTAATTACATAGGTATTATTATAAAAGCTGAAGACTGTTATAAGTCTAATGCGAAAGAATGTATTTTTGTTTTGGATGTTTATTATACTCAATTTTGCAAAAACGGTTGACTGGATCTAGATGGTCCCGGTTCTTTGGATAGCATATGAGGGGCCGACAACGACGACGGCGCGTTGTGTTCCACGCGCGCCTCAAGGAGATGTCAGCACCAACTGACGGGGTCCGCTAGGGCCGATGCCCGCCGTGGTCGCGGGTTGTTCGAAAGAGATACTGCAAGAACACGGGTGGGTTTTAGTCAGTAAGAGTCTGACACTTCCGCTCCGCCCAGAGCGGGAGGGGTCATTTGATGTTTTCCCAACCAAAAAAAAAAAAAGCCGAAGCTAACTCGCAGAGCTATTCCTGTATGCACTATGGAAGTGCACCCAATTATTCAAGCTATTACTATACTACATTGCTACTATTCTGATAACTAAAATATACCTACTGCAATGAAAGCTGTATTTTTCAAAGTCGCAGGGAATGACCCTACAGATTTAGTCCTTAAAAACGGAATATAACTTTTTCTTATTTGACCGGCATTTTCTTAGTTTAGCCCAAAATGAATGATCACCTTTAGCACACTTTAATCTGGATTATCACATAATGATACTTTTTATTCTGGTAAAAATCTTACACATTTTTCATTTCTCTCTGAACCCAAAGAAATCCACAATATTTCTGGCTGAACTTGATGCCTTTAGTATTTTTTCTAAGTTGTTATTTTTGCAATAAAGATCAGCGGGGTATTTGCGTAATGAAATGAAATGATTTTATTTTTTGTAAGTAGGTTTGTACAAACACTTTTACACGTCAATCATGTTTTTTTTTAAACTAGATGAAGTCGGCGTTTCCTATCTGACTACTCTGAGAAGAAAGGCCGAAACAAACTCAGAGGTCACAGTCTCTTTTAAAGTCCAGACATAATCTTGGTCAGGTTATATGAAGACCATGTAGATCGATGTCTGAGGTGGTCTTTTGAGGAAAGAACCACACAGATTGAGAGGACCTGTCCAGTCAGTGCACGCTAACAGTAGCAATGTGTACCATTTTGACAGTTCAACAACATTCATTGCATTATTTACTTTGTTGAGCAGACAAATTTTTCGAACATAAGAGGCAATGGATTAGTAACATGCTTCAAAATCATTCAGATTGGTATTAATCATTTTATTTAAGTAAGTAAGTAGGTATACCTTCATAAATTATGTTCGTAGGTAGTTACTTATCACTTCTCAATACAAGTATCAAAGGGACACATTGTTAAGGCCGAAAATTTCAAAGGGCTTTTCGACATTATGAGGAGTAATACTTACATGAATAATGTGATTTCTGCCATTCACTAACAAAAGTAAGCAACTTTTACTCACAAAATTACTACAAAAAGTCCGAGGTCGAGCCAGGCCGACATTTCCGCACGAATAAACGGAAAAATATCAATTAATCATAACTTCTTTTGTTTTCCCGCTCTATTGTCACAGAGTGACTGGTACTTTTAAACATTTGGCACTAATTTAAATATATCACAAACCTTTTTAATTTTGGACTGTGGATTATTTTTGCACACAACATTCCCAAAACCCGGCCAAGTGCGAGTCGGACTACACACGAAGGGTTCGTACCACACATTTTTTTAAATTAAGTTTATGTTTTTTTAACCGACTTCAAAAAGGAGGAGGTTCTCAATTCGTCGGAACCTTTTTTTTTTTTTTTTTTTTTTTTTTTTTTTTTTTTTTTTATGTTTGTTCCCCGATTACTCGGAGACGGCTCGACCGATTTCAAAAATTATTTTTTTGTTTGAAAGGGTATACTTTCCAGGTGGTCCCATTGTCAGCAGGTCAGGATCTGATGATGGGATCCTGGAGAAATCGAAGGAACTCTTCAAGTATTATAGGCACACCTATAGCGATTTGGGTATTTTTTGTAGTAACTCGTGCATTTGCTCTCGGAAAGCATCATTTGGTGAAGTGGAACTGATGATGAAGACCACAGATGGCAACCGGAACTACTCAATAATAAGTATTTCCCGGTTTGCGATTCGATTACTTACTTTAATATGGTTGCTAAGCAAGTTATGCTCGTCACAATGCGAATGGTGAAATGGAGCTGATGGTGGAATACCAGGAGAACTCCTCAACAAATAACGTCCCTGCATCGGGAAAAGCAATATTTTGTAAAAGGCGATGAGCAAGTTGGCATTAGGCTATTGTAACTTAGATACATTATAAACAGACACACTAAAAAGCGAGAAATAAAAACTTTTTAACAAAAAAAAAAACCGACTTCCAAAAAAAACACTACAAAGTGAAAAATAACTTTTATTTCGGAAGTCGGTGGCAAAAAACTAAAATACAGATCCAAAGACACCGACTTCCGAAATAAAAGTTATTTTTCACTTTGTAGTGTTTTTTTTTAATAATTGGTTGCACGCGATAAGATAGCGGCAATAGAAATACACCCTCTGTGAAAATTTCAACTGTCTATCTTTTACGGTCCATGAGATACAGCCCGCTGACTGTCAGACGGACAGACGGACGGACGAACGGGTAGCGGAGTCTTAGTAATAGGGTTCGCTGTAACCCATTGATACGAAACCCTAAAACGAATGTTTGAAAATCAGTTAAAATCGTCAGGTAAAATTTTAGGCGTATCCTTCCATAGATTGTGATAAAATAAAATAAGTTCTAGCCTAGAAACACACTAAAAACAATTCCCTCCTTTTTGGGCTTCCCTGCTGTAGGATAAAACATCGTAGTTTATTTTAATATGTCATGTCCACGTACCAGGAGCACAACGTTTAGTAGGTGTCCACAACCAATCACGTCACCTAAATAGGTCCCTATTCATTCCGTTCAAGGCAACGCATGTCAGACCGCCCTACAATAATTGTATGGACCTCATATACCCTTGTCAAGGGACGTTCGATCTTGGAGTGATAATTAAGTCATTTGGATTGATAGCAGCCTCAGATTCAGGGGATCTATTTACGAATTATGTGTGACAGTTGGTGGATTGACTATTGTAGCTTGTATATTGTTTTGTTGTAGGTATGTCAGGTTACTTTAGCTGTCAGGTTTTTGTAGGTAATTAATTGAGCGTTGAGGAAATTTAGATTTGTAGTTCGAGAGTACGAATTATTTGATACCGATGCTCTGTTCTCTGAAAAAATATGACACTATTAATTGTGGTAGGTATTTCGCTAGTGTAAAAAAAATACACAATTACAATTAGGTACCTAATCCAGTAGCAAGCAACTGTGCTTCAATAAAGACAAGCCATTTCCTGCTTCTAAAGTTGCAGAAAATCGTGATTTTTGAATGGGTACCAAGGTGGCCAGTAAATAAAAAAAGTTGGTAAAAGTGCCAGTTTTTACAACTGTTACTGACAGCGTTTTATTTAATTGGAAAAGGCTTCATGACGTCACGTCCGCCATCAGACGGGCGGGGCCGGCCGCTTAAAAAAAGCGTTTCATTATTTGATCGGCCCCAGTCTGCATGTAGTTCACATGGAGTCCGCAACTATCTACAACTATTCACCTGCAGTCTGTGAAAAAGGATAACAAGTATCAACGTGCGCACAAGTGCTATTTTGTAATTCCTAAATTAGTTTGATTGTGGTAGGCAGCTAAGAATGTAAATCAAAGGAAATATGTTTTGAAATGTGATTTTTTATGTATTTTGATAACAATGTTTAAAGAGCTTGTGGCCGCGACTTCTTCCGCCTGAAATATTTTGTTCTCCTGACCCACTCCGTCACGTCGCATCGCCTGCCCGCGCTATTGCTAGTTTGTGAGTGTGTGTGTGTGTGTGTGTCGGGGCTGTGTTTATATGTTTGTTACTTATTCACGCTCAAACGGGTGGACTAATTTTGATAAAAAATTTGTATGGAGGTATAGATATCCGGAGGTAGCTGACACCCTGGATTAACATATAGGCTACTTTTTATCCCGATATTCCAACGGGATCTACATTTGCGCGGGTGAAAATTACATACGACCTCATATTTTTCAACACAACAAATACTGGCCACTAAAGAATGTAAATTTGTATTAAAAATAAGTTGTTGGTCATTCGAGCACTATTCTGGTTTTAAACTCAAGTAAAATACAACTTTTGCGGTGAACACGCGAATGCTGGCAGCTTTGTAGAAGATTTTTTTGCGGCCACATGAGCAAAAATAGCCTTAATTTTCAGTAAAATTTATTTTTTATTTAATGGTTATTTTAAGAGGCCAAATGGAAAACACTTTTGGAAAGTATTCTTTTGAGCTAATTTTGTATTAATGTGGGATAGTAGTAGGGATACCCAAAGAGATGGCGAGTTGACCTGTACTCGTACTTCGAGAGCTGGTTTGAGGTGGCGCGGTTGACTAGAATCATTTCTATTTAGTTTTTTTTTGACGTTCAAAAGTGCCTTTAATGTGCCTATTTGAAATAAATGATTTGACTTTGACTTTGAAATAGTTCCTGGACGGATTTAGGGGTGGCTTTTGCCCAGAAGTGGGACAGTATAGGCAAAAAAAAACAACTATGAAAAATGGCCAGAAAATTAAAAAGTGGCTCAATTATTTAAAAGAGTTGTGCATCATTATAAGCACAAAGTCGCAAACAGTTTTTAGAGGGTCATTCATTTAAATAAGTGTCCATCATAAGAAGTTCAACACGTTTTTAGAGATTAAATATTTCACCTCTGAAAACCACCGACGTTCCCACGAAAAAGCAACATTTAAACATTAAATCTGTTAAAAGTATCAACTTCATAATATCTGGAAAAAATCTTCCTTGTATACGTAGCCTACCAACTGACCCGCTCCTAGTGTTTTTTTTGTGTGTCCACTAGGCCAGCTTGTGTGTAATTCATGGAAGTTTGCCCACACTTTCCAAGCCGTTGTTTGTTCAGCCGATGAAACGTGCCCGGTAACAAAATAAAACTGTTAACATGTGAATAGCGTTTTTAATGGTCACACATTGTTGATGTTGAATTGTTTTTATTTTATTAGCGTTACGTTTTAGTTAGTATAACTATATAAAATTGGATCATGTGTTTTATTAGTTTTAGTATTTTAATAGAGCGCTGCATTCTTTGCGTAAAAAGAGGTGGTGAAGAGGTGGTGAGACAAACCTAGACGCGAACCGCGAGGGTTGGATCGAGGTGACTCTGAAAAAAAACTGGCCAAGTGCGAGTCGGACTCGCACACGAAGGGTTCCGTACTACAAGGCAAAAACGCCGAAAAAAACACGTTTGTTGTATGGGAGCCCCCCTTAAATATTTATTTTATTTTAATTTTATTATTTATTATTAAAGTAAAAATACAACTGAGTATTTTGTGAATATTTCAAGTGCCTACCTGTTGCCATTATTGATATCGAGCAAAAAAGGGCAAAAAAAATCGCGTTTGTTGTATGGGAGCCCCCTTAAATATTTATTTTGTTTTGTTTTTAGTATTTGTTGTTATAGCGGCAACAGAAATACATAAGTTGTGAAAATACAGCAAATTGCAAAAAACCTAAAAAAAAATGAATTTCGCGGGCTACCCTGGCGCTTTCACCTTAAGGTTGCTTTCCTATTAAAACTAAAACTTTTTAAAATTTAATGAAAAATTCAACGTAAAAAAAATATAAAAACCGATTACCCAGCAAAAACCCTTAGCACTCGCTCTGCAAAACCTAGAGCACTTAGGTAACGAGACGAATTAACACGTGAAGCTCGTATTAACGACCATTAAGCAAATTGGATGCTAATTCAAGTAGTGTTCTGCCGGTATTACGGGAATGCCGAGTACGGATTTGAGATAAAAGTATCAAACTATGTTGAGCGCGCTATGCGCTGTGCTGAGTTTATTGCACGCATCAATGTAGAGTGATGGAAAGAGCTTAAAGGCTCCTACAAACAGGCACGATTCGCGTTGCGTGTCGCGCCTGTTTGTAGGAGCCTTAAGGCGGATACAGACATTGCGAATCATGCGATGAGCGCCGTGCACTGCGCATACCTCGCAATGTCTGTATCCGCCTTTAGATGAGTTAAGTATAGGTAGTAGTCTAAAGTGTATCCAAACTAATAATATAAATGCGAATGTGAGTTTGTTTGTTTGTTACGCTTTCCAGCTAAAACGGCTGAACAGACTTGGATGAGCACACAGATAGAACTGGATTAGGACATTGGCTACTTGTCATCAAGTCGCGTGTACTTATTTATATATTACTAGCGACCTACCCCTGCTTCGCACTGTTTTAGACATGATAAAACATCGACATTTTTTATTGTTATGTAACTTTAATATTAATGTATTATACACATAAACCTTCCGGAATAAATTTTCTAAATGATGTGGAAAATCGTGTCAAAATCCGTTGCGTCGTTTAGTAGAACAACGCGGTCACACAAACAAAAACGAAGAGCGGATTTAATTTATAATATGTATAGATGTTTATTTGTTTATACATGCAAAGTTAAGACTGACTGTTTAGCATTCAATCAAACGGGGGTAAATGATAAATGATTTTTATTTCTGTAAGTAGGTTTGTAAGAAAGTACACGGTGAAACTACTGCGGTACTAGAATGCAAGGTAAGTAATTATCCCAATATTTCACCCCGCTAATATTCACTGCAGAACATAGAAATGGTATGGAAAATATGTACAGTTGCAACGAAAACTATATAAAAATATTTCACCCCCCTAATATTCACTGCAGAACTTAGAAATTGTATGGACAATATGTACAGTTGCAACGAAAACTATATAAAAATATTTCACCCCGCTAATATTCACTGCAGAACTTAGAAATTGTATGGACAATATGTACAGTTGCAACGAAAACTATATAAAAATATTTCACCCCGCTAATATTCACTGCAGAACTTAGAAATTGTATGGACAATATGTACAGTTGCAACGAAAACTATATAAAAATATTTCACCCCGCTAATATTCACTGCAGAACATAGAAATTGTATGGAAAATATGTACAGTTGCAACAAAAACTCTTTGTAGACTGTTAAGAAAAGGATGGGTTATACTTACAACACATCAAACGAACTGATATGACATAAAGTTGGTTATCCGATAATGAAGGTGATCGATAATTATTCACAACTAATTAATATTTATTTTACTGTGTAGTTATGGACAGGTATGGACACCAAAAGTGATAAGTAACCAGGGTCGTTGGATATAGTTGAAGTTTTGCAAGAAACCGATGAATGTTTTCGAATGAAATTAGAAAGAAAGAAAGAAGGAAAAATTGTTTATTCTAAATTAATTGAATTATTAGAAAACAAACAGTTAATTTGTTAAATTAAATGCATGCATAGCCTGCATAGCATGCATAATATAGCAGACATAGACAAACTAGCATGCATAGCCAAACTACCTTTTGGAATGGGCGACTAGAATCAATTCTATTTTGTTGTAATTTTCGTCGTTCAAAAGTGCCTTATATGTGCCTATTTGAAATAAATGCTTTGACTTTGACATCCCTCAACAATCAACCTATAATGTTCCCACTGCTGGACCACAGGTCTCACAAACTATTTGGGTACCGTATTTACAAATATACCTACTTAAAAATCAGACCAAAGTCTACGTAAGCTGATAGCGAAAATTAATGACAATACGATTGTGATAAATGATACAAAACTGATGAGTACGCCCGTCAGAATTTTTTTATTTAACACTTGTTTTGACGAATAAACTACTTTCAGGCGGGCTATGTATCAACTATATTGTACACCAAAAAATACAGAACAAAAAGTAATTTATCGAACACTAAAAATATAGGTACAATGGGCGGCCTTACCGCTTTCTGTAATCTCTTCCAGACAACCTTGGAATGGACAGTGATTGGCCTGAACATGAAATAGGGTTGTCGTTAGTGCAATAATTAATTAATCAGCGTATCTTCGTTGACTAACTTTGCTAAAAGTACGCCCAAAGAAGTTTTTACATCAAAAACCCAATCAATTAAATGAGGATTCCAAAGCAAATAGGATGTTACCTGAAGGAGGAAAATGTTCAGCCTTCAGACGGCATTACAAGATTGCGGAGCGTAAGCACGGATTGGAGATAAAAGTATCAAACTGTGTTACGTGACCACCGCTTTACTGCAAAACTTATGTGGGTAAGACTTTCGTGTTGAAAGGGTATCTGATTTTCTCGTCCCTAAGTATTCTGGTAAGAATATTATTGAGAAAATAGAAGCATTTATGAGTAATGTAGATTGTAGCTGGTTTAGCTCTTGATAAGATTGAAACAGGATCATAAAGATATGGATTAAGATCCTACGTAACCATATATGACTTCTAACGTCTATATCTGACACCTTTACCCAGGAGTTGGGCAGCGTATGCTAATATTTTATGAAATTCTATGTTATTATTCCTAAGCTACGGTCTATATTCTGCAAATATATAAATAATAAAATAAATGTCTCAGTACATTTACGAAAACTATAGACACCTAAAAAATAAATGTCTCAGTACATTTACGAAAACTATAGACACCTAAAACTTGTCAATGGCACTCTTTTAAGAATTGCTTCTTTTTTTTGTAGTTTACCTTACTTTAATTAAAAAGCCTTATATAATAGTTTCCCACAAAAATATAAATACATACTTAAACAGACTTAATATTTTAAGAGAAATCCAAGGTTTTTTTTTTCTCTTTCGGCAACTGAGCCGATGTCGACAATTATTCTGCCAGTGAAAAAAAATCCAAAAAAAAAAAACAAAGAAAAAATCCAAAGTTATTGAGTCGTACAGACGCCAGCACATCAAGTTACCCGATACTGTCAAATTCTTCCAATAAACTTTGAACCTTATGCTTTAGCGATAAATTTGAAAATCTATTAATGAAATTTGACAGATTGTAGTAGCTTGATGTGCTGACGTCTGTACTACCAGCACCCTAATTGCGAAATACACTTTCAAGCACAATCTGAATGATAAAGGATATTGCTAATCCCTTACTTCATATGTTCGAATAATTTGTTTGCTCAACAACGTAAATAGCGCAATGAATGCTGTTGAACTGTCAAAATATAAAAAGTTGTGCGTAGTTATAAATAAAAAAAATATTCGCGTCGACTTGAGAACCTGCTCCGTTTTTTCGTCGGTTAAAAAACCATTGCTACTGTTAGTGTGTTACGCAATTACCCCGCTGTAATGAAAGCTGTAACTATACTCTCCTGTCATCGATGCATTACGTCATCGGATGGCTGCATCTCAGGTACGCCAGCCAAACCAATAGAAATTGATAACTAAGTATGGGCAGCTGGAATTCCAAGCGCTTGCTTATCCACGTGAATCTAATAGGTATGGTAGGTATTGTGTTCAGTTCTTGGTAGAGAATTTAGTAGTCGTTCCTGAAAATTAAAGGTGGACCAGAATCATGTGTTATGTAAATACCTACCTACCTTACTCAACTGCAGACTGGAGCTTCGAACTAAGAGATCCAGCATCTCGGTAGATTTTCTTCCACAACAGTTGATACTTTATTTACATTGCAGTCTACTGTCTAGCCTACTAGCTATTATGTCATTTCAATTTAAATTCATCTGACGTAAGTAACTATAAAATTAAGAAATCGTCCAATAAAGAAACGTTATTGGACTAACTTTATGAGGACGAATTTTTGTATGTCCTGTGATTCTTTCTCCTTTTTTATATATGAACATGTAGGTAAAAAATCGTGGATCAAACGAAATTCGAGCGATAGTTGGGGTTATTTACAGTTAAAAAAAATAATAAAGTATCATCACTACAACAGTGCTTTCATGACAGTGCGTAACATGATTTATCAGATTGGCACTTTTTTCAATATCGTTTAAGTCTCACGAAAAATTATTTGTAACTTTAGAACCTTACTGTAAACATTCAAGTTGTCATAACTTTTAAGGAGATCAAGTTAGGGCTCTGCCACAAAGATATTTTTTACTGAAAATAACCCCAACTATCGCCCTGTTTCGTTTGATCCACGATGTTTTGCCCACCACAGGGTGGGCAAAACATCGTGGATCGGATATACAGATATCCGAGAGCAGTGGTGGCCCATTGGTACCGACCCCGACTTACGAGTTGTAAGGTCGTGAGATCGAACTCAGGCAAGTACATTACATTGTGTACTTCATTTCATCACCACTATTCCCAAAACGCTGAAGGAAAATATCGTGATAAAACCATGTTCTAAAACCAAAAATCGAAGATATGTGACAGCTATCAACCCGCACTAGGCCAGCGTGGTGGATTACGGCCCACTCCCTCTCACCGAGAGGAGGCCTGTGTCGCAGCAATGGGAACATTTTAGGCTTATTATGCATGCAAAACCCATACGATTACTTTAAGTTTATTAAACAGGCCTTCACTTTAGATACATTAGCATGTAAAGTTCTGCAAATGTCAGCTCTTAAAACTAAGGACTGGGCAATAAAGTCTAATGTGCGACCGTAGATAAGGACCTTTTGAACCTCAGTAAAAGGAATATAATCCCTAAACAGCATTATGAACTAAGAACTACGGCTCTAACTTTTGGTCACCTAAATCACCTACTAAATGATGTATTGTTGGACCTAAAGAGGGTTTTCTTAAGATAGTCGGAGAAGTTACTTGAACAAGGGACCTTTTCTAAATACTAGGTCTCTTTTTAGGGTCGTACGTCCAATTGAAAAGACCCCGGACCCTTATCACCATCACTCGTGTGTCTGTCTGTCTGCCTGTCCGTCTGTCAAAGCTAATTTGCTCCAAAACTTATGGACCGATTACGTTGAAATTTAGTGCACATAAAATTTTTACGTTACATTATCCGTGTCAAACACGGACATGTAACGTAAAATTTTAAATACGGCAGACACTTTAGGGAAGCAAAACAGGAAATTAAAAAAAAATGCAAAGGGCTTTGAAGATGTGGCGTGGCAAACCTACTTTTCCGACATTTCAATTTTTTTTTTCAAAATGGCGGCACGCATTATACCTGTATAACTATTTACATATCTACTGTCAGATGACCTATCTACTATGTAGATGTCAGCTATCTATATAGCTGACATCAATGCAAACAGACCAATCCCTGTAAAGTGTCACGTTTCCGAGTTTATATTGGTTTTATGCGTAGCCACCATTTTGAAATAAAAAAAACAAAATGGCGCGACATGCCAAGCTCCATATAAAAATCTTCAATCCCCGTTGCCATGTGACATATCCTTTTGCCTCGCTTACGTTCATTTAAGATAATGTGT
Organism: Oligia latruncula; assembly: GCA_948474745.1. Classification (NCBI taxonomy): domain Eukaryota; kingdom Metazoa; phylum Arthropoda; class Insecta; order Lepidoptera; family Noctuidae; genus Oligia; species Oligia latruncula. The sequence continues at coordinate 15,731,696 of OX419689.1, read as the reverse complement.
TAATAACCGGTTAATAACCAGACTGAAACCGCGAATGCGTCCAACAAACGAGTTTAACCGACAAATAATATTTACTTATCGTATAATAATATCATCACGCGAGTGAACAAAGCCGCATATATTAAATATTCAAACCAAATATAATTTCGTTAAATAAATTATTTTCTATCGAATAGTAACATAGTTGCCTATTACGAAAATAGTATTTCATTGATTTACACGTATTGACAACCGTACATGGAAGCTTCATAAAACTTTTTTCAATTACTTACCTAAATAAAATTGAACGTTGTTTTGCAACGAAACCGAACCGAACTTAATCTTAGATAAAATTTACATTTTTGCCTGCTAATCAATTATCTACTTGAATGAATGGCTGTTTGTAATAAAAAAGTCTTAAATAAAATTTATTTGCAATGGAAGTTGAACTTTATTTTATATGACACTGAGTTTGTGTTTCCAAAAGATCAAGAAGCAGATAAGAAGAGAACGAGAAGAATCTGAATTCAAAATATATAGAATGTTCCAAAAATATGAAGTTGGTAGAAACGACGTTATCGAATGAAAAAAAATGGTAGGGTATCGAATTCCCTATGGAAATTATGAGAAATCTAACATTCGACGCCACGCTCAATAGATCATTGTGTAAGTGAAAGAAGCTTATTTATGACTTTTTCTCGATTTTTTTTTTCAATATCTTATTGTGTGGTTAAGATATTTCATATAAAATATATGGAAATCCTATTGAAGCTGCAAAGCTGCTTAGCGAATTCTTCTTTGATTGTACCTACAGTATAACAGCTGCGTGTTTTTCATAGTACTTTACTTACGTCGCTTGTTTGTGACATAATTTTAAAATAATATTGAATGCCCTTTAATTTCATGTCATTTAATTCATGAATCAAAAATCCGCTTTTAATGTTACTATTGCTATTTATATATTTATAGGGTACAGACCATCGGTAGCCCAAGTCTAGGGTCTACCCCTTGGTAAGACTGGGTATCCTATTACCCACTAACTGGGTTGTGGAGGTCAGATAGGCAGTCGCTCCATGCAAAATACTGGTATTCAGCTGCATCCGGTTAAACTGGAAGCCGACCCCAGCATAGTTGGGAAAAGGCTAGGCAGACTCTAATAATTATTATTTTGGGGTCCTAAAATTACAAAATAGTCGAGTAACTGCCACTAACTGGGATGTAACGTATCGGACACAGTTTCGACCTAACCTAACTCGTTTGGTCGGGGTATCCTAGCTTAGTTACTACGATCAACTGTGAGAAAAGGACAGAAATGTAAAAAGTGGCTCATTTATTTTAAAACAGTCATAATTAGAACCTCAAAAAGTTATTAGAGATTAATTTTAAAAAGTCTAAATCATTAGAAGGTCAATACAGTTTTTAGAGGATCAGTTGCATATTTTCCTTTTAGGAACAGTCGTGACCACACTGCTCACCCATCAAACCCGAAATCAATACCTACTCACAATCAAAACAAAAAACGGTAGATTTGACTCGACCCCTGTCAATGACGTCCTCAATTTTGATAAAATCCACATGCTCCCATTTCTATCTAAAGTTACTGATAGGCTATAAGATTGCGCAAGTTCCTTATTGGAAACTTGTCAGACGGGAGGTGTGATGGGTCGCGGAAATGTCAGAGTCGAAGATATCTTGTGACATCTGTCACATGGTTTGGGAGGAGCTTCACTTGCAGCGGAAAAATGTCCGCCATTTTAGAGTTTTGAACGTTTCCCATCTGTTGAATGCAACTGACCCTTCGGTTCAACTAACAGCCCGAATACCTAACGGGAACTGTGTCAATATGTTTTTGGAAATGGCTGGCGTAAAATGTCAGCGGTATTGGTAGTTTTTTTTGACACAGTTTTTTCTGGGTACATTACCATGCAGGTACAGATTGTGATGAATTAAACAAAATGGTATAGGGGCTTGTGACTAAGTAATAACTGCCGCACCTACGCTTGCCGTGGTTGGCCCGTCGATGGGTGCCATCTTTCCGTACCAAGATCCTCCGTGGCTCGGATAGCACGTTAACCAGTTAGTCGGTACGGGTCGTTAGAAGTCCGAAAGTCCGACAACCAGCCTTACCAAGGGGTATCGTATTACCCATTAATCGTGTTGTGGAGGTCAGTTAGGTAGTCGCTCCATGTAAAATACTCGTATTCAGCTGCATCCGGTAAGACTGGAAGCCGACCCCAACAAAGTTGGGAAAATGCTAGGCAGATGATAATGATGATAAAGGTATGTTTAGAGGTGGTCAATAGAAGATGTATTTGAGATGAGAATCCACTTTATATAACAGTAAATACTTTGCATACTACGAACGACAATATTTTAAATACAAGAATTTCTTTGTCTCGAATTTCTCAGCTCATAGAATCGTTTGCAAACGAACCCAACCATAATCGTGGTACAGCTGTGCTCTATCTTATGAACGGATTCGGAAGATCTACGGTTTGATTAAATAATTCCATTAACACAGTTTTAGCTGTAATGTTATCAAAATAGAATATATTTGGAGATAGTATCGCACATTGGTGATTGCTTATAGAATGCTGACGGTAAATGATGTTTAGTACATCTCGAAAGTTTTGGGCCTGTCTACCTACATCTGTTGAAGATTTCCATGGGCCTTTTTGGCGCAGCCGAGAGACACACTTTCCTGCTAATTTCTTACATCGGTCTTTTCTCTCTTTTTATTTGTTTTTGTCTGATGTACCTATATTATAACATTTACCTTTTAGTCTGTGCTAAATAAACATATTTTCTTTAAGTATTTCTTTCTTTCTAGATTTAGGCACGCTAGATAATCACTGTTTTCTGATTACCAGAGTTTTTTTGTAGACTCGATACTGCTCAAGTACCTACATTATAAGATAGTGCCTCATTCTCCACCTCAGACGTTTCTCTAATCACAGGAACACCCACACAGTATCATAACACAAGCCTTTAATTTTTTTTTTTCAAAATCTTCAAATTATCCCTCCTGCAATGGGTGGAGCGAAAGGGATTGTCAGACTCTTACTGACTAAAACCCACCCGTGTTCCTTCCTTAGCCATTTATGTTCCGGGATAGCGGTAACCCTTTCGGACAATCCCGCTGAAAAGAAGCCCCCTCACAAAGGTTAATGCATACATTTCTTTCTTTTCTATCTAATGTAACTAGCCTGTATTTTCCCACTACAGGGCGAAAGCCTCCCCTCCCTTTTCTATTCTTTCTTTTAACACTCGCAAACATAAATGAAACCACATTCCCAGTACATCTAAAACAGAAAATTACGTTGCTAGCATTGGGCTCCCTTCAAGACTTTTCCTCGTGATTAATGAGTTTCTCCTTTCAGTTAATATGATCATGAATGGTACGAAACAAAACGAGTAAGTACTTTCCAAGTTAAGAAGTTACGGAATCGAAGTAACTTCTCTGTCGAATTGTTGGAAACAACACATTGGATGTTGCTAGAGGCATGAGAGACAAAAGCAATTAGTTGCTCTGTTTAATTTGAACTTTTTAAGGTGGTATTGGTGCTGGGAAAATCTAAATTCCAAGCTCGCGTGAAATTTCTTATTAGAAGGCGTCGAAAGAGAGGCAGATAAAAATAAAGACCTTAATAATGAAAGATAAATACATAGACATTAGAATAAGGTTAATCCAGAGATAAGAAGACCCAGATTTGAGGCTTTATTGGCTGAACATTTTAATTGTGGAAGAATGATCTACAGTACCATTCACAAACCCGCACTGGGCCCGTGTGGTGGATTACGGCCCTCTCCCTCACACAGAGAGGAGGCCTGTGTCCTAGCAGTGGAACATGAACCTCTAATTATGATGTACAGTACAAAGTCTATCATGAATCTAAGCAAATGTCAAGAATGCTACTGTTCCTGATGAATTTTGTGACAAAGCTTTTAATCGAAATCCACTAGGCGTGTAGGAAGAATAGGAAGTATCTCTAATTCAAAAGGTCATTCAATAGCACGATTTGCAAAATCGAATGAATTGTTAGAAGATAAAACAGATAAGGAACAAAGATCGGTAACATCTATTGAGATTAAAAAGGTCCCAGTTTAAGGCTCCTTCAAACAGGCGCGACACGCGATAAAATCGCGCGCGACACAAAGGCACCGCAAGTCGCGCAACGAGCGGTGTCTTTGTGTCGCGCGATTCCGATGCCTTTAAGCATTTTGGTGCTTATCGGTGTTGCTAGATACTACAAATAACGCTTGTACTTTCGCATACAATTCCTTTCGGCAGTTACGGATTGCGATTATTATTTTGTAGATAAATTATGGGGTTGCTTTTATATCATCATTTCAGCTGCTGCATTTCCACTGCTGGACATAGGCCTCCCCCAAGCACCTTCACTTCGACCGGTTCTGTGCTTCTCGCATCCAACGGGTTCCTGCGGCATTCACAAGGTCGTCGGTTCTGGAGTGGCGACCGCGTACCGGAAGACGTAGCGTTGGAAGGCCTCCCACAAGGTGCATTTATATGTTTGGTATATATATATATTTTTTAATACAATATTTATAAAGACAGGATCAAATTAAATTCGCTACGAAAACTGTGCAGACGTAATGGGCATAGATACCATGATGTGATCGTGTACCTAATAGTAGATAAGGGTTTCCTTCTAAATAATTATTAACTCAATTCTGTATACCATTTAATATCTTTGCGACTAGTTATTCTCATCTATAATTAGGTATTCTTCTATGAATAAATCAATACGAAACTAAGTAGTTAATCCGCACGTACTCGTTTTGGTAAACAACAGTTAATGTACTTGTTATTCTGAAGGATTTGATTGGAATGAGGCGAATCTAAGGCTTGCGGGTAAGGGGAAGCTATTTAGCTGGATTTCGACTTAGGCCCGGCGCCCACTATCGGCATCGGCACGGCTGAGGATTTTTATGCGACGAATAAAAATGTAACTTAATTGTATGACGATAAAATTGAAATTTCAATAATAATAATCATCGTAGGTGCAAAAATAAAGATAGGGTATCCGACATACCGTGTCATTGAAATTTAAATTTTATTGTCATACCTACTATTAAGTTATATTTCTATTTGTCGCATAAAAATCCTCAGCCGTGCCGATGCCGATAGTGGGCGCCGAGCCTTAGGGATACCTACTCATTTAAGGTGCCACTAGTCCATATTTTTTCCATACAAATTTCGGGAGAGTATTACTCCACTGTTTGACATTCTGCATCCAAAGTTAAACATGATATCGTTTTGTCTTATTGTTAATGTTGATTGCACGGAAACAGAATAGTAAAATAAAAAGCCATTAAAAAGTTATGAGCCAACAAAGATTCGTTTTTCTTGCTATTTTTTAAGCACTTTTCGAATTTTTTTACGCGCCTGTCAGTTCGGAATGGTGTTTCTGGGCGTGAGAACTAGACGTTGTTCGTGTATACAAGCGTCTAACTGCTCATCAATGATACTAGATCTATCGGACACGAAGCCAGGTGAGACAGCGTGCTTTTTGGCCATGACCACCAGCGAGTTCGAGCTCGCGACTAGTTTACTCTTAAGGGTTAATTGGCGGTCATGGGGTTATCGAAGAGATAGGCGTTCGGAATCGATTCCTAGTTAGGTACTGTGAGAATTAAGCCCTTATCTCCTGATAGTGTAAATTGCCACTCATTTGGCTAACTACATTAATAAGTTAACCATGTCTATTATAAATAGGAGTTGGATATCTAGAGGTTTTGCTTTTAAGTTAGTTGTAAGTGCTAAAACGCAAAATAAATAGTTTTTTTTTTAATGTGAGAAACATTTCAGGAACCGCGTTCTATCTAACGATTAAACCTATCGAATTTAAAGGTTCAATTTAAATTAGTTAGCGAAACTCCGCGGAAGTGGTGGGTATCGATATCAAAACACAATAGGTTTAGATAGGATTACACTTTGTAACCATATTATTTTGATTTAGAAGAGTGTCCATGGCGTTTCTTGCCCGTTCTTCTCCATAGGTACCTACCTACGCTTTGTAATGGGCAACTAGCTTCATCTTTCTGACTGACCGACCCATTGACAATTCAAAAGTGCCTGTAATTGGTTTAATTGAAATAAATGCTTTGTTTGAGTTTTATTATAACAAAAAAAAATATTTGATGATATTTTTGTGGGGTCACCGACCGCAGTTCTTGAAATATCAGTCTGACAATCAGCGTTTTATTGTGTAAACTATACAGACGCGATGAGTACCTATCGATATCTCAACGCGACAAAACTTAATAAATTAGATTTTCTCAAATCATACTTCAAGTAATAAAACATTCAGCGGTCGTTAAGCCCCATAAAAAATTGTACCCTACTAGACAGTAGGGTACAATTTTTTTATAATAGAGTTTTGCCAGCTTATTTAATTTGACCCTGATAGGTAAAACAGAACAACAACAACCAGTCTTACCAAGGGGTATCGTATTACCCAGTAACTGGGTTGTAGAGGTCAGATAGGCAGTCGCTCCATGTAAAATACTGGTATTCAGCTGCATCCGGTTAGACTAGAAGCCGACCCCAACATAGTTGGGAAAAGGCTAGGCAGGCACATGATGCATAAACGTTATTCAAATACAGTTGAAACTTTTTCAACAGTACCTGGATATCTGGATTTTTAGAATCGTAAACATTTCAGCGTACGACATACAAATCGTTAGATTCATGGATACGTCACATAAAACCCATGCTTTATGAGGTTCCCTCTAATGCTCTGTTTTTTATTGCAACGAATATGTTTGTCCTCGTACGTACGTTTGTTTTTTGAGTGATTAAGCATTTAAAAAAATGCCATTCCTGATCGTTTATTTATTTATTTTATTATTTACTAGCTGCGCCCCGTGGTTTCACCCGCGTAAATGTCGATCCCGTGGGAATATTGGGATAAAAAGTGTAGCCTATATGTTAATCCAGCGTGTCAGCTACCTTCATACAAAATTTTATCAAAATTGGTCCAGCCGTTTGAGCGTGAAGAAGTAACAAACATATTATAAACACACACACACACTCACAAACTTTCGCCTTTATAATATTAGTGTGATTAGTGTGAAGTGTGATGTACACTTATTAGAATAGATAGAGATACCAAATGAGTAGATAAACGGAATTCCGTGTATCTACTCATGTGGAGATACGACAGTAACTTTTGAGTACAATGTTACTGCTTATTTAAGAAACCGTTCGTGTGCTATGATGAGATGTCAGGTTTTATGGTCTAATTTTATTTAAGACCCCCTCTGGAAAAAAAGTGGCCCGTCAACCACCACACCAACTAACTCCAGGTTGGTGGTATAGCACTTATAGGCAAGCACTCAATTTCAGAAACTTCCTTCTATCTTCTCTACAACCAGTTAAATAAACTCTTCATTAAAAAAACATTCAAAATGGCTCAAATCTTTTTGCTGAGACTAATTCAAATCGCATCAGAGGGGATCAGACCGGAATAACTCAGGTATTCTGTAGTTCGTATCGCGTGACAAAAAACAACGGATCAGCTAAAACAACATGGTAGGGTATTAAAACGCAAAGTACGGACTTCGGGGCGACCAAACAACATGAAATTTGAATAATCCGGCCCGCTTGTCCCGAACTGGGCAGTGGAATAACAGCATAGCAACATATTATGTTTTCTGTTCAGTGACGTCATATTTTACGGGTTTGTAGTGTGTTGTTACACCAAATATTTGGAACGAATATATTCCAGGCGAAAGCGTCAGGGTAGATAGATAGAATACTATTTATTGAGTAGGTACTTACGTAAACCATCAAAATTACAGATATAATGAAGAAATTACTTAAATAAATGTAAAAAATTTACAGGGTGAATACTGCAGGAGTCGGAGGTGGACAAAAAAAACAAATCTTATATTTTTTGCAATTTTCTGGTGTGGAGAGAGTAAGCTGTAGGTAAGTATAGATGAATCTTATGATTAAAATTCTGTAAACACATATTTGTTGTGGTTGCGAATCATATTTACGCGGGCTACTTTAGGGTGTAGCGGTATCTACAACGCCACATGCGAACAACGCGTCATACTGACATCACGCAAAATCCTGCATCGCGCAAGCAGAGTTTAATGCGCAACTAGCATAGATACAACGGCCCGACATGAATCATCGGGCAGTTGCCCGCCAGATACAACACCCGTCTGGTCGGAGGATCCTCCCTTTTCTATAGAGTATGAGTGAACTTTACACCCTGTTCCTCATACCTCTATAAAGGCATTCCCCATAATGTTATATACAGATAGTATATTAGTTCGTTTTTTATTCAATTATAATTAAACTACTTTGAATAAAAGAGCCATTTTTAATAAGGTTCCTCTTATATGGGCGAAACGATTATCTATACAATGGTATATAAATTAAGTAGGTTCTGTGTACTAGCAGGAGTATAACAATAGAAACAGTTGCACAAAGAAGCCAATAAATTTTCGATCGTAAAGCACTTTCTAATACTTCGCATTATGAGTCGTGCAAAAGTGTTCAATAATAACAAGATCAAAAAGTGTTTTCAATGAAATTTGTATAATCCATCTTCTTGTGACGTGGGCGGCCCGTCGAATCACAAGTATTATTTCACAGTTGCTACCAGAAGTGACGGAAATTCTTTTTGCAACATTATTTTATTTTTTGCATTTGGAAATAGCATTCGTCGAAGTGGCGGCATCAAATCGAATCAAAAGTCATTTATTCAAATTTGGTTGAGAATCAGCACTTTTCGAACGTCAAAATTACATACTTAAGACAGTCTCCAAAAACACCCGCCGCCACTTCTTAGTACTTTCGCCTGGAAGAAGAAGTGGCACAATAAACTCCTCAGAGCACAGCTGTGTGTTCAGTAAAAAAAAAAACTTGCTTCTATACAAAATAGTTAATATTACGAGACACAGAACATTAAATTAAACTATTTGCCATATCGCACACCTAGATCTAAACAGCGATTAACTCAAAACAACACTTTTTTCAGGAAAGTTGAAAAACTGATTACTATGTCCATATGCATTGCAGGAGTTTGCTGTATTGATCAATACTTTTTAAGTTGAGTATTGGAACTATTTTTGAATCTGTTTTGTTGGTCGCTAGGTAGTGAGTGATAAGGAATTCGATGGTATGCATACCTCAAAAATTGAGATTTTAGAGTTAGCTCTCTTTAGATCTAGGTGTGCGATATGTCAGCTAGCCACGCCAATATACCAATAAATAGATGTAAACAATACTCAAGAAAAAAAATACTACTGAAAATAAAATTTAATACCTAATTATAAGCCTCCAGGCATAAAGGGCGTGACAGCCCACATAATTTATGCAATGCTAGGTTATGTTCACATAGCTGTCACTCGAAGTCACAAATGATAAACTAGGACCATCGAAGAAAATAAAAAAAACAGATAATTACTAATAACAATAACAAAACCATGGTCAGCAAGACGACGAGTCACCACAAGCAGCACCCGTTCACGAGCATAACGCAAAGATCAGCCATTACCTCGCCATATTTGAGGGAAGGAGGTAGCCCGAACCCCGACGTTACCACAAACAGTAGCATCTAATCAGTATGACAAACTTGCTGCCGGTTGCTCAGGCAAGAATAATATGATCAATTGTCGAGGTCGCTAGCTAACCAATTATAGCAATACAAACTCATTATAAAACGTTGAAGTGAGTAGATTATGTCAAAGATAAATTTAATTTAATTATATAATCAAATAAAATATACAATTATATGAACTTATATAACCTGTCAGTAGATAATCTAATTCTGGAGAGATTATTTTTTATTTTTTTAAATCTCCCTACCATTATCATTACAGGTAACCTAATGCGATAGTGTGGTCTTAAAATTAACTTAACTTACAATTTAAAACTATGAATAACGAAAAATACTAATAGCACAAGTATGCACCAAATTCCCTAAATAAAAAAAAACAAAATAAAATTAAAAAAAAAAAAACAACATTATTATACAGCGTAATCTAATCTACAATACAACATAAAAGGAACAACAGTATTTTTGCGAGTTCACTCAAATGGCATGTAAATACATCGATCTTCACGTGAAGATCGTTAATAACCCGAATAGCGCGGGTCAATGGTGTTTTGGCGAGAAGGTTTGTCCTGGCAACCGGTAGGACCAACAGTTAATCACAACGACCAACTATTCTTATCGTTTAAGAGTCGTTGATGGAATAGTATGCCTTTCAACAAAGATTGGATTTTACTTGAGCTTTAAACGCATTATAAGACAAATCTAGCAAGGAATAGCGTAACTTGTTAAAAAAAGGTTATAATACGAAGCCCAACAAATGAGTTATGAACCTTATGAAGCCGGTGAAACGAGCTCGTAGTTTATCCTTATTTTTTACCGACTTTACAAAAAGGAGGAGGTACTATGTTCGGGTGTTTGTATGTTTTTTTTTTTTTTTTTTTTGTATGTTTGTTCATCGAATACGCCGCCAATTATCGACGGATTTTCAAAATTTTTTTTTTGTTCGAAAGTAGATAGTTCTGAGGTGGTCCCATTGTCACCAAGTTAGGATCTGATGATGGGATCTTAGAGAAATCGAGGGCAACCCTCAAATTTTATAGGCTCACTTATTGTTTTTCGCATATTTTATGAAGTATCTTGTGTATTTGTGTATGGTTGTCACCATCTCAGGTAGCTGGGCTGATGATGGAAGGTACAACTCCTTAACAGTAAGAAGTTACTCGAACAGGCAAGGACTGTTTTAGTAAATTGTTTTGATGTTTGATAGGGCATTTGCCACATTTGGTCTCATGATCATCAAGTCATGATGCTGCAGTCAGGATAGTCTGCAGAGTACCTAACTCCTCGACAACTAACAGCAGATATATCGTGTTTAGGCTCATTGAAAAGGGCTCGATGTGTGGATAAACGTACTGTTACTGAGGAACGCCGAAGACCTGATGCTGAAGCCAGGAGCATCAGAAAAAGTACAAACCTTTAAATTACAGCACCGTAGTCGTGTTTGGGCTCATTTTAAACAGGACTAATTTTAAGTTCAATGCAATGTTGACATAAGTCTGGCCTGATGCTGCAGCCAGGATTATCAACATCTAATCTAAAAACTAATAAAAGGAGAACTCCTCAACAATTAACGTCCCTGCATCGAGAAAAGGAATATTTTATAAAAAGGCGATGGGCAAGTTGACTTTAGGCTATTGTAACTTAGATAAATTATAAATAGACCCACTAAAAAGCGAGAAATAAAAACTTTTTAACAAAAAAAAAACCGACTTCCAAAAAAAACACTACAAACTGAAAAATAACTTTAATTTCGGAAGTCGGTGGCAAAAACTAAAATACTGATCCCTAAGACACCGACTTCCGAAATTGAAGTTATTTTTCAGTTTGTAGTGTTTTTTTTTTCAGTTTGTAGTGTTTTTTTTGGAAGTCGGTTTTTTTAGTGTTAACATTGTGAATATTTTTAGTGTATATGTGTATATTTGGCCTAATATTTATAAGAAGTTGGCTAAGATGAATTGTGTTGCAACCGTGAGAATACCAATGTCTTTAAAAAAACCTCTTAGAGAAACTCTGGCACCTAGCTGGTAAATTTCTCGCACGTTTTTGAAGGACAAATATATTTTGAATATCAGAGGCTTTGGCCCACAGCAGAATACCGTAGGATATAACGCTGTGAAAATAACTAAAATAGACTAACCGAGCTGTATCAACGTCAGTGTATTGTCTTACTTTCCTGACGGCGTAGGCAGCCGAGCTTAGCCTCTCCCTAGCCTTGATATATGCGGGCCCCACTGAAGTTTGGCATCTCCTGTTATGCCCAGAAAAACTGCCGAGTCCACAGTTTCAAGTACCTCTTTATCTAAGACGATGTTGGGTCCTAGATTTCTAACATTCGGTAAGGCGAACTTTACACATTTCGTTTTCAGAACTAGGTTTCCTGTACCCTGAGGAGCCAGCCCCACCTTACCGACTGGCTTATGTTTTCACCACGGCAACACGTATTCTCTGTTAAGCCCTGGCTGGAAGCCTTAATTTATTGAGGCACCCACAGCCAAGCCCGGTTAAGCTCGACAATCTTTTAGGTTGCCAAGATGCCATTTATTTAAAAAATAGCAATTCTCACATAATTGGTAGCAGTACCTACTATTAAATACTAGTTTCTGCCCGCGACTTTGTCCGCGTGAAATTTCTTGACCCCACGACCCACCCTCGACTCCTTAGGGTCCTAGCGTGATGTTAATAGCCAATAGCCTTCCTCAAGAATTGGGCAAACAAATAATAATATAATAATAATAATAATCTTTATTGTTCAAGAAAATACACAATTTTATCAGATAAATCACTGGTCTCCACACTAGGATTCAATGTGTCGTGGAGGCCAGTCTCTTTCATCGTGGTTCAAAAAAATACAATGTAACATAAGTATATTTATGTATAACAAATTAAAAGTAAAACAAAAACAATAATTATAACTACATGGCGTGTTTTGCAGTAGGAGTGTACAAAAGTGTGAGTTGTGTGGTGTTGGTATGTATGTGTGTGTTTGTGGTTGTGCGCATCGTGTCTCCAAAAACTAAGTGTCATGATAGATTGTAATAGGTAGTTTAATAACAAGAATTTAATTGTTTCTCTGTGTCGCCGTATATAAATGCAAAAATAGTTTTTCAAACAAATAAACTCTTCGGCGTTATTAATAGTATATTAATATAAATTATTACGAGAAAGAACGTTATTAATCGCAATCCGTAAAAATTTTATGATTCTAGACGCCAATTTTTAAAATTGCGTAACACACTCGCAATCAGAATCTGAATCATTTTGAAGCAAATTTTTTATTCCATTGCTTCATAAGTTCGAAAAATTTGTCTGCTCCACACATAAATAACGCAATGAATGTTGTTGAACTGTCAAAATGAAACCGATTCCGATTGATAATGTGTTACGCAATTGCCCCGCAGGTTTAGACTGTGCGTTGTCTGTCAGTGAATGAATTTAATATTTTAAATAAGTTAACAAAAAATAACGTTATTAGTCATAATGACAACGTTGGGGTTCCTATAGAAACGATGATTAAAGTGAACTGACATTTAAACGTCAAAAATATATGGATATGCTACTTAACTTTAAGCAACGTTTATGAATAAAGGGGGTTATGGTTACGCTTCAATTCTATCGAAAGTCTCCATTATTTGCACGAAAAATAAGAAAAACTACTATAACGGACCTCTCATAACTCGCCTTTACTAGCCTCATAGGTACCAAATATCACAATACAGTATTATCCCCGATCTTTCTGCTTCAGAAATACCTATTCTATTTTCCGCCACATCTATTTTTTATGTGCCTACAACTACGGCCCTAGCATATTGTTATAAATTATAACACGGCGGAGTATTTTATCAGTATCGTATAAATAACAAGCTGTCATATTCAAACTGTGTATTGTTTCTTACCTTTTGTTTGTTTCTTTTATATTTTTGCCTGAGTTGATCGCAAAAATAAAGAAAGGCTGTACGCAGTCATAAATCACAATCCTTAAAGTTTCGCTAAGAAATTTTATTTGACAGTGTATAACTAAATTGTCTAATGTTCTGTACATTGGTGATTTGACAGGCAGCTGTTGTATTCATCAGTAAAATTCATTTTGGTGCGCTACCCTAAAAAAACATGTTTAACGCATGGCAAGAGGCTTTTTCGACCTGTCCAAGGCATTCGATTGCGTGAATCACGAAACACTGCTCATGAAAGTTAAACATTGCGAAATGGATTAACCAGTGCTTAAATTACGGTTTCCAAGCAGAGCGGTGGCCGCAACATAACGGTCGCAGTGACGGTTGTCATGGAAATGATGGCAGCGGGGTTTGACTTTACGGTGTTAAAAAACGCTCTCTAGGAAAACACACCAACTTACTTTCATAAATAACGTTTCAGTGACGTCATTCGCCGGTAAATATACGGATTCAAGAGAGTGTATAGAAATTCTTTCGCTCGTGGAGGCGGTCCCTAAGTGGGGGCCACCGCTCTTCTAAAAAACTCTGTATAGAACTACTCATGTTGATATTGTTGGTGTGTTATGTTGCTCCTATGTTCGTGTTCTGATCAGGTTCATCAACTCAAGTTATTGCAGTCCACTGCTGGACATAGGCCTGTCCCAGGCTGCGCCATAACACTCTGTCCTCTGCCTTCCGCATCCAGTCCGTCCCAGCCACCTTCTTTAAGTCGTCCGTCCATCTAGCTGGGAGGCGTCCCACACTACGCTTGCCGATACGCGATCTGCACTTCAGGATTCGTCTGCTCCACCAGCCATCATCGGTCCTTCGTCAAACATGGCCAGCCCACTGCCACTACAGTTTGCTTACTGTGCAAGCTATGTCGGTAACCTCGGTTCTTTTCTGGATAATTTCATTCCTGATTTTATCCTTCAAAGTGACTCCGAGCATAGCTCGCTCCTTAGCGCGCTGAGCAACCTTGAATCAGAATGATCAAGTTAAAACAAACTCCTTTTAAAAGAGAACTAACAACCATTGACCATATGCACTCACTGTGTATAAGCAATTTCAGGTAATTATACATCCAGAAAGAAAGAAAATTTGTTTATTTGCCGTAAACATGACGCTGAGAAAGAAAACATACACAAAAAAGAAGAAGTTCAGGGAAAATATGCGTCACATCAACGCAAAACGGCCATCACTCAGCATTATGCTACGACCATATACAAGACAGCTCCAGCACTGGTTTTCAGCGACAACAGGCGTTGACATGATGATGTCAACCAGCGCAACATATGATAAGGTTTAAATAACACAATAAAAAATACAATAAATAAACAATACCCAGTTCTAAATGTTTATGTAAACATAATGTTTATAAAATGATAATATTCCGGGCAACGACTCAAGTCATCACATCCGTTTTCTCATGTTCCTATCTTTAACATATGTCAGTGTTGTCGTACATTGACGGAGAGTCGAATAACCGCATAAACTTTTATTAGCCACAAATTGTTTGGATTGCGACAGGATTAATAAAATCATGACGAGAAAACCCAACGAAGAAAAATTCTATCTCACTATTCGCAGAGGAATCGACGTTAGCTTCCGTTACTCTAGATTGAACAATAACCAGCCAACAAACTCATTCCGTTTTCGATCTAGAAGTCCAACTTTCTTCTTTATTTCCGATTTATTAATAAAGTTTTCAGGACGCTTGTGGCCAGTATCAGTTTCAACAAGTGTACAGTCATCAAAATAGATAAGTATGCACGATCGTCGGATATAGGTAGTTGAAGTTAAGTTTTAGCTGAAATTTAATTAGATAAATTAAGTGTTTGTTTTTTATCAATAAAATTAAATTTTATTCGAGAACATCCATCGGTTTTCTTACTAAACTTCAACTATATCCGACGATCCTGCATACTTATCTCTTTTGTTGACTGTACCTACGTACAGTCCACAGTTATTTTACCTCTGATTTTGCATCACTGTCAAAATCACAATGTGTGACAATAAGGCCTACTGTTGGGTTGCTGCAACTGCCAAGTCTGTTAAAACCACAGTAACATTTATAATGAGAGGTTTTCTTTTTGAGTATTAAAAAAAAAATTTGTTTCCAAGAACTCTGTAGATGGCGTTGTACTCACTACGTTACTAGGTGACAAAGCCAAAACGCTTGGAAAAAAATCATTGCGTCACGTCACATACGCTCGTTGACTGACACTTTTGTTTGCTTTTATTTTTCGATCTCAAAATTACATCCAAGTGAAATAATAAAAAAATTATGTGAAGTTCCGTTCCTTGCAGTAACTTACCAAGGTCAGCGCCATCTATCCAGCGACTAGGGAAGAGTTAAATAAAAAAGGAAAATCCCTCATTGTTGTAATAAGGTTGCAATTGGCTTGCAGCTGTTAGAGGTAAATTAACTGTGAACGGAATGTACTTTAGTATTCTCTGGGCAGAAATCTGTAAGCAATAAGCGGTCCACTAACGCAATCCTGATATTATTGACTGCAAATAAACCCACTGTGATATAATTCAATGTGTTTACTGTTCTGGACCGTCCCACTTTATTAAAATCTCAAGTACGAAACTCTATATTACATTAATTCAATTTAGTATGGTATTATGAAATGGGAATCGTGGATTCGTGGCTGAATAATAACAGCCTCACGGGTCGATTGCCGCGGTTCGTGGATGGGTGATTCATTACATATCGGGATCCCTCCATGTCTTGGAAAGCACGTTAAGCCGTTGGTCCCGGCTGTCATACGTAGAAGAAATAATAAACAAAGTAACTGGGTTGTGAAGTCAGATAGGCAGTAGCTCCAAATAAAATATTGTTATTCGGTTGCATCCGGTTAGGCCGGAAGCCGAACCCAACATAACTGGGAAAAGGCTGCGTAGTTTGATATAAATATATATAGGATTATCAAATAATCTCTCCGATAATTATACAAAGACATAAATCAAAGAAATGAAACATACAATTGATATAATGTGGGTATAATGGCGGTTAAAGTAGGTCTCTGTAATTAGATACGGTGTTATGAAGGCAGGTCGACAAGCTAACGACTTGTATCGACCGAGCTCTAGACCATAGTCACTGCAAATAGCTGGCTATTAATACACTAAACTACCCTACACTGATATCCATACCAATCTATCTTCTTCTAGATAAAATTCAAAGTCAGAGTGACTGATATATCAACGCACAGCCTAAACCGCTGGTCCTAGAGACATGAAATTTAGATAGTGTATTCTTTGTGAAGAGTAGTTATACAATAAGAAAGGGTTTTTCGAAATTCCACCCCTAAGAGGGTGAAATGGGGGGTTGAATTTTCTGTGAATAATTTCCGATCTACACGCGGGCTATACCGCGGGCAAAAGCTAGTATTAATATAAATGCAAAAGTAAATCTGTTACCTTTTCACGCCTTAACTTCTGAAGGGATTTGGGTGAAATTTGGCACACGGATTGACCGTGACCTGAATTAGGACAAAGGGTACATAAGTACTACTTTTCATGCCAGTATTACGTTCCCGTGAAAAATTTCCAACCTCCACCCAGGCGAAACCACGGGCAAAAACTAGTCCAATAGGTATACCTATAGGTTGGTGGCTCAATGGGATTTTCACTATAGAGTAAGTATGGTTCTGAATTTTACAACATCTTCATAAAATGTCGATCATTAAAATTAAGAGCAGTCGTAAAATATAGATAGTCTATAATTTCTATTTACATTTCCACAACTGAAAAACGGAATATAATGAAACCATCTCCATGGCATACATTACTTATTTAATTACTAGCTGCACCCCGCGAGGAGGCCTGTGTCCCAGCAGTGGGATGGGAACATTATAGGCTGATTATGTTATGTTATGCACCCCGCGGTTTCACCCGCATAAGTTTCGATCCCGTGGGAATACCGGGATAAAAAGTAGCCTATAATGTTAATTCAGGGTGTCAGCTACCTTCATACAAAATTTTATCAAAATTGGTCCAGCCGTTTGAACGTGAAGAAGTGACAAACATATAAACACACACACAAACTTTCGTCTTTATAATATTAGTGTGATTCTGGCAAATAAATCAATGAATCATTCATCAGTTGCTCAACGTTGACGATTTTTCCACATGTTTCCTCTACCTCTTTATAGTCCGGTTGTATATTCATCAATCCATAATATGTAGTTAAAACAGTCTACGATAATGACTTTTGAGTATAAGCTAGATTGTTCTTATTTTCATTCATTTCAGCGCTATATTTTGATCAATTTCAGTCAACTTCTATCATTTGATACCTATACACACGATAGATCTAATTTGGACTTACCAATGTAATCTCGTATCGATTGACTGCCCCGTTGGTCTCGTGGTCGCAAGCACGACTGCTGTACGTGGGGTCCTGGTTTCGACTCCTAGGTCGTGCAAATTGTAATTGGGTTTTTTCATTAGGGATTTCTTAGTAACCACACAACACCGCGGCGTTGTGCGGCGTTGACGGTGTGATACCACACCGCCAACTTTGAAACCCGTCGACGACAAGGGAGTCCCTTGTCTCGGAAATCACGATAAGCCGTTGGTCCTGCGCTCTCTCTCCGGTCGTGTCGGATTGCGTGCCGTCCGATCGGACTTTGAGAAGGATCAAAGAAAGAGTGCGCCTGTTTCTGCGCACACTCTTGTGCACTATAATATTTCCCGCAGCAAAGGCTAGTCTTTGAGATTGGCCGCTATGGTCGAAATACGGTCTGAAGGACTATTTATCGTTTGAGCTAATCATGAAAATGTATGTACATACGCCAGCACATCAAGATACTACAATCTGTCAAATTTCTTTAATAGATTTTCAACTTTAACGCTAAAGCATAAGGTTCAAAGTTGATTGGGAAAATTTGACAGTTTCGGGTAGCTTGATGTACCTAAGCTCGTAATACCACAAACCGATGATCCATCTAATCAGATTACCTAGCCCCGTCACCTACGTCACACGCTTATCGCGATGCAAATCAACCAATCGTTAATCAGTGACAACTAGCTAATCCATATAGGAGGATTGCCAATATCGAGCTCTATTACTATTTGGTTTAATTAAAATATATTCCATAATTGCAAATACGTTGATGAGTATGGAATTAGTGGATGTATTTTGATACTAGCAGCGCCCCGCGGTTGAGGTTGAGGTTTGAGGTGGATAACTATTGACTAAGTTAGTATTGTTAATATTTGCGCGTATCATGTTAATTACTGTAACTAAAATAAACTTACTTTATTTTTGATTATTAATAAATGATTATGCATTGATTGCACATTACCTACTTAATGACTCATAATTTGTGATTAATACCTAAGTAAATAATATACAGGATTATTGGTAAAACGTTAACCATTGTACTCATCATTATGAACAACTTTTACTATGGGACCAAACCTGAAATCGCAAAAAAAAAATCTGCTGTTCCCTACATTTATGTTCGTCTGTCTCGTCAAAAAAGGTAATGCTTAGCCCATTGTAAAGCCAGGAAAAGTAATTGTTAAGAAAATTGACTACTCCTTGTCAGCTGAATTAAATAGTTATACCATGACAAATTTTTATAGAGTGCCAATTAGTTTAACAATTAATTTCCTTTATTGTACTACGAAAGTTAATTTCCAACAACTACAAAAGAAAATGCACTGAGGGCTCCACCACGGCTCACTTAGCTGGTAATGTGATTCAGTATGTCGGACCTACCAGACCGAGTACTCCCGCGGGCCTCGTTAAGGTAACTCCTGACTCGACTTAAGGATGAAGGCATAAATGCTTGGATCATAAGCTCATGTGAGTTGGGAGTGTGCTAAGGGGAGCAAATTGTTTCAATATTTAATGATAGATAATGCTGAGCTGTTGGGTTTAATTGTTTTATTTCTTCATGGTGGTAATATCAAATGGATAGAATAAAAAAATTGTACATAAGAAGAAGTCTCAAAGTGGCACCGGTTAGTGAAAAGTTTCGTGGAAATCGGTTGTCAGGGCATGGGATACGGAGAAATGAGGAAAATGTCGTAATGAATTTTTTTCTATGAATACGATGGCTATAAGAGTAGGGGAAGACCAAAGAAATGATGGATGGACTGTGTGAATGGTGATATGGTTAGAAAGGAGGTGACTATCGAGATGACGACTACAGGCCGACCGCTTAACGGCCCGTTCACGACTTCGGTCGAAGAGCGGCGGCTAGGCGCAGGGCGGCGAGCGGTACGAACAAAAGTGTAAAAACGCGAGCGGTGTCTCGTGGCGTGCTTCAAACATTTCTATACTTTCGGTCGTGAACGGGCCGTTACTGAGACGTTGCCTGAGTGAGGTAGCAGCGCAGTGCGGGAGGGGTGTGGTGACGTGATGCGAGAGCTCAGTGATTCGTCAACTTGTGACAACTATCACCTCTCCCACACCGCGCAGCTAGCTAAGGCAATGTCTTAGTTAAGCTGTCAGTCTATAATAGAGGAGAATGGAACAAAAAGTCATGTTGCCCCGACCCCAATTAAATTGCGATAGGGGCAGGAGAATGATCAATGAATGCAAGCTTTAGAGCTGCGAGTCACCCAGCTAGCCAGCACTCACGGTTTCAACGGATATCCTGACCACCAGCATGCAGCGACCTCACATACCTGGTCATCACCGTTAGCCTCATCAGCTACCTCAGCACAGCACACTGCACTTTCGGCCGGTCCACAAGCAGAGCCTTAAAAACCCTCTCCTGGTCAACGCCAGCAGTCAGTCTCAACTCGGCGCTGTACCACATCCGACTCAATGGGCCATCTTCGCAAACACACCCGAATCCGAACTTTACTCTACGTTCCTCATACCTCTATATAATAATCACATTGTACTGGGATCGATCCATCATCACTGACAGGACCATTGTTGCCAATAAGCCTGATATAGTGGTCATGGATCGGTCAGAGCAGCGCGCAATGATTGTTGACATAACCGTCCCGCATGATGAGAACCTCGTGAAAGCCGAGAAAGATAAACAGATCAAGTATCTTGACTTGACTCGCGAGGTTGTAAATATGTGGGATGTGGACTAAGCCATCATTGTGCCGATAGTAGTGACAGCCAATGGGTTAATAGCCGTCGGCAGCTTGGACCCTGTTCCCGGTGGGCTACTATTTTTTATATTTTTAAATGCTTTTTCCCAACTATGTTGGAGTCGGCTTTCAGTCTAACCGGATGCAGCTGAATACCAGTGTTTTACATGGAGCGACTGCCTATCTGACCTCCACAACCCAGTTACTGGGTAATACGATACCCCTTGCAGACTGGTTGTTAGACTTTCGGGCTTCTGACTACTCCTAACGACTGTCAAAGATCCACGAATGACAGCCGCGACCAACGGCTTAACGTGCTTTCCGAGGCACGGAGATGCTTTATAAATGCTTAATAATTTATTATGCATTTTTAAATGCTTTTATATTCTGATATTAATATTTTTGTATGTATTTAATTAAATAAAGGAAATAATAATAATATAGGTATATATGTAAATATATGTAGATCGTTAACTAGGTACTTACATATATTTACTAATTGTGCTAATATTGACAACATTACAGAAAAAGGTAAGGAACTCTAATATTTACTTAATTTTCTAACTCACAAATCGTTTCCGTGTAGTTTCACCAAGTTTCCTTCCCTATCTTATCAAGTCCTCAGTAAATATTTATCAAAGAAAGAAATAGAAAATCAGATATAAAACCAAGACTACCTACTCACTGCGATTAGATCTGCCTGTAAACAAGAGAGATGCTAAATTAGGTCAAATTTCAAGTCGAGAGTAAGTCACTTTAGTCCGACAACGATGCTTCTTAAGCCTTCGTCACATTGACTAAGCGAGCGAATATTTTGCTTGTTGGGTACCTAGTGTTTACATAAGCTTGGATAATTATATATAAGGGGAGAGTTTGCATTATGCTTCAATCAAATATTAACCTAATAATGTCTGTCTAAAGGGTGATTTTTCAATAGTGAGATAACTTTTATCTGAGGAAATGCATATTGCCGTTTGACAGCTTTTGTATAGAAAATATGTCAAACAGTCATATAATTTATTCTTCAGATAAAAGTTATTTGACCATTGAAAAATCAACCTTTAGGTACAAAGGTATTTGCTAGATAAAAAAATCTCAAAAATGTCTGTCTTAAAAATTGCACAATTACGGGTATCACACTCCAGTAGGTCTTTTCGCAATTTTTTTCCCTTTTTATATGTAGTTATATTCTATTAATTATTCTATCAATGAGGAGATACTTCTCAACACAGTGTAGAATTTAACAAAAATCTAAAAAATATACAGCAGCAAACATAAATTCTTCAACCAACTAAATATAAACCACCACAAGGCCCAAAAAAAACAATTTCACAAAAAATAATGAATTGCCCATACAATAACGACGCATTACCCCATCTCAGTCTCAGAATGAAGTCAACGAATTTACGCAGACGGCCCGCGAATAACCCCAAATATTTTCTCTGCAGCAATCTTGAGGACGGTTTATTTAGATTAGCGTCTCGTCAACTGCCTCTCAGTATTCATGACGTGCCTCCGCCGGCACTTTTCTCTGTACGGGATAACTCGGAGTCTCAAAACTCGGAAATATATATAATTCCACCGCGAGTCTCAAGCAATCATCCCGACGCTTTGATATTGAGCATTCATGCGTTTCAATGTGATACGATACGATATAATATACGTCCGATATAAGCAACGAAGAATAAAATGGAAAATTCCCGATCTCCGATCATAAAGACTGTATTAAAGGTAGACTAACCTAAAGGTAAAATGCCTGAGAAATGTGCCTCACAAAGGAATAGCGAAACAAGACACTTATATCGTTGAGAAGAACGGTTAAATTGAAGCTTTTATGAATTGCACTGTATTCATTCATAAAGACTAGCTGGACGGAGAAATAAAACGGGAAATCATAAAAGATTTGCACTTAGACAAGATTGAACGAGATGTTTTATAGCTCATTAAAATCTGAAAGAATAAAGGCAGATTGTTCAATCGTCAGATAACTGAGGGGCAATTCTCGTAATTTAAAGAACGTTCACTGTCTCAATCTGTCAAAATACCTCTAAAATTCTAAAATCTTTGACAAGTTTTTGACCTTGATTTTCGCTGAGATGAGATTGCGACTAGATTTTGAACGTTTTTATTTACGGGAATTGGCCTTCTGTTAACTTCAGAATAAATATGGAGGCTTGATAAAAAAAAATAATATGTTAAACCGCTTTTCATTCATAAGTTAAAAGTTATCTGACGGATGAAAAATCAGCCTTCTACCGTAAAAACTAACAGTAGATACCCTAGTGCGTAATTGATATGTCCATGGGAACCACAAATAAAATCAACCAGTAAACTGCACTCAATCAAAAGCTGAATGAAAAAGAATCGATATCAATTAAACATAAAAGTAGATATGCACCTGAATATTAATACAACTGACCTGACACATTTAAATATTAAAAAACAGCTCCTCGTTTTTTCACACGTTTAATTCAAAAGTGCCTGTAATTGGTTTAATTGAAATAAATGCTTTGAGTTTGAGTTTATAATAATATTATTATTTTTGTCAGAACAAGAGTCAATTACCGAGTTTTGTTTGACTGTTGCTAAGTGAAATTGGACTTAATTGACATTGTTGTCTCGAAAGAAGGATTAATACTGTCGTCGCATTTCGGAGATGGGTAATTCTTCAGGGACAAAATTTTCGATGTCTGTGGGTATATTTCTGTAACCAACTAAAAAAACGGCATGTAATATTTTTTTTGTACAGTTTAGCTTTATCCCTCACTAGGACAAATGATTTTTTTTTAATAATTGCTGTCTACGTACAAAATAAAAATATTTGAAGGTCGTTCTTCTGATTCATATAGCGCGTCCGTTTGCCATTTTCCGGAACAAAATGGTCGATGTCGCATTTTCTCTTTGATACATCAATATAAATTATAATTATATCGAAAGGAAATGAATTGTCCTCTTACAAAAAAAATGTGTATTAGTTATAACTACGTTAGTCTGTTTATAAATAAGTAAAAAAGAAGTGTCCGGCGTATAATACTGATTAATGTGGCGTAAGCTGCGCTTGACCGTACTTGGTCGGGTAATAATAATGAGAGTCTGGCTTCCAGCGCGGGGGGAAGCCAGTCGTGCAACGGACGACCTAGAAGGTGGACGTGCGGCTGGTTGGCTTAGATCCGGTGTTACGAAGGAAAATACCTGATTCATCTGTGTTTGGTTCAGGTGGCATCCTGATTACAATGCCTACCTTATAAAATTTATTTTATTGTTTTAAAACTTCAATCTGTGTTTCGTGTGATGCTTTTGGGTTATAGATTCGTGTAGAAAAATGAAAATAATGAAGTCTGTATGTACGATGAGTTATGCATGATTGTAGGCAAAATCCTGATTCATCTGTGCCTGATTCGTATGGTCAAAACCCCATATGAATAATAAAATAAATTAGTTTTTCCCCTCTCCAGCACGATAGGAGCGCTTTTGTTGCGTAATTCTCCTTGTCCAATTTTTGACCGTGTACAAGTCAGTAGTTTTAATCTTATTTATTATTATTTACTTAGCTATAACCTTTTGAATAATAAAAAATGACAGGAGTATAATCTTGTTCTAAATATGATACTTTTGATATGTCTTAGTCCTATTTAAGAATTAATAATTATTGTTTAGAATTTAAATTCATAACTAACGGTGTATTTATTACTTTTTATTTCAGTTTCTGATTAATATGTAACACATTCTGATTCATCTGGGCACAAAATTAATATCTTGAAAACTACTTTATAAAAACGAGTCCCTCATTCAAATATATGTTATTTGGTATACCTATTTTCATATGAACATGTGTTACAGAGCTGAAAGTGAAATTAAATTTTGGCCATATGGATCAGTCAAAGAATCAAATTTCGAAGAACTACCCAGATCTCGTTACAATTTACTGAATGGCAATTTCGAAACATTCGTCGCATTTTCTAAAGAAGAGAGTAAGAACTCGAACAGGCAATGGTAGTTTAGGCTTGTCAGTATAAAAATTGCAACAATAGTTAAGCAAAAATCAAGTTAGATTGTCATTCTGTCAGTTCGGTCTCAAAAACCGTGAGGAAACCGGCATGTCCTAGAACCAAAGATTCGAAGACATGTGACATCTACCAACCCGGACTAGGCCCTGCGTGATGCCCACTCCAGGACCACTCCCTCTCATCGACATGAGGCCTGTGTCCCAGCAGTGAGAAGATTATAATCTGATTAGGATTGTAGAGTGACAATCTAACTTTTAATTTGAAATTACATGTGCATCTTATAGAGTCTATAATACACAATATCAAATTACAAATCTGGGGGCACGGCGGTGTCTCCGTTAAAACGAGCTTAACTTTTTTTATTGCTGTTTGGGCCCGCTCTTGACCTCGTTCACGCTTGATGGAAAGCGATGGATGAGGTCTATGATAGAACGAGCATGCCCAGAAGATGCATAGGCACTGGAACTCCCACGCAGCGACGAAACACAGCTGGCTCCTTGACGCTGGACTCCGGTGGGAGGGTGGTCGCAAACCAGACGGGCGTTAGCCCTACCAGTGCAATTGAAGAATTAGACAGTCAAATAAGGTGTTGGGTGTGACTGTCCAGGATGAGGCGAGCGCTCGGCTCAGTAACTGGTATAAAAACTACGCTACACGAGGAGGCTTCTTTTGCATCCCAAAAAAACAACAAGCAAAGCTTCTAGAAAGGTAGGCAGTGCCCCACTACCTAACCTTTTTCGAAGCATTTCGTCATATATTCAACACCTCATAGCTTTGACCTGGATAGTGCTAGGAAGCTAAAATTCTCAAGATAAGATGTAGTTAACAGTTAAAACACGCTAAGTTTAATTTGTCTAACTTTTATACTTTGGATTTTATTAATACCTAAAATACGTCAAAGTAAAGTTAGGGGCTTAGATCTAATTACTTTTAACAGTGAAAGCGTTACGTAAATCTAGGCAACCTAATTTACATGAAATGGTTTTCCGTGGGATTATTAATTTCCCGTACAAAAACTCTCGCAGCTCAAAGTGTGGTCGTATATTTTTAAGGAGACCTCTCCAACATTTGGGTATATCCATCAGTTTTTACGGTCGCATAAGAAAATACATAATATTGTTTACGTGATAAATTGGTACGCACGAAGACATTATTCGGATTACCCCCAGTATAAGCTGACCTCTGATTGTACGGAAAGCCTATGCGTTGGGAGGTCAACGTAATGTGGATTTTTATCGTCATGTGTACGAGATACGAGTGTAATTTGGGCTCCATAAGCGATGCCCAGGTGTGGGGAGAAATTTAGATTATCTTTTACGTAAGGCATGGTTGATGAGAAGCCGAGTCAGTATTATGAATCAATCTTCGTTCGCAATTTTCTTCTGTAATTTTATATCATCATCTGCCTAGCCTTTTCCCAACTATGTTGAAGTCGGCTTCCAGTCTAACCGGATGCAGCTGAATACCAGTATTTTACATGGAGCGACTGCCTATCTGGCCTCCACAACCCAGTTACTGGGTAATACTATACCTCTTGGTAAGACTACTGGCCTGTTGGTCTAGTGGTCAGTGACTATGACTGCTATGCCGGAGGTCGTGGGTTCGATTCCCACCCAGGACAAATGTTTGTGTGATGAGCATGATCATTTGTTCTGTGTCTGGGTGTAATTTATCTATATATGTATGTATTTAGAAATATATAAGTATGTTTATCAGTTGTCTAGTACTCATAACACAAGCTCTGCTTAGCTTGAGACTAGACGGCGTTGTGTGATAGTTGTGGAATATTATTATTATTATTTCCTTTATTTCATTAAATCACATATAAATTATATTTTTAAATATTAGAATATAAAAAATATAAAAACATTTAAAAATATAAAAAATAGTAGCCCACCGGTATCGGGAACAGGGTCCAAGCTACCGGCAGTCAGGGCTCCAGAGAGAGGAACCTCCTAACAATGCAAACAGTTTATTATTATTATTATTACTGGTGGTCAGACTTTCAGGCTTCTGACTATCCGTAACGACTGTCAAAGATCCATAAATGACAGCCCGGGACCAACAGATTAACGTACTTTCCGAGGCACGGAGGGGTCACGGTATGTAAAGATGGTCACCCATCCACAGACCTACCGCGCCAAGCGTAGCTTAACCTGATCGATCGACCTGTGCGGCTGTTATTATTTAGCCACGTTTAATTTTATATGTGCCTAAAATTTATTGTTGAGGCGTAAGCTGTTAAAAATCAACAAAAATAATAATACTTTGAAGGTAATAAGAGTGTTATATGTTGAGAAATCTAAACTTATACATAAAAAATTATACCAAAATTAGTATTTTCTGACAACTAAATTTGGGGGAAAAATAATCTTGCCATAGAACCGACTGATAAAATTAATTTATGTAACCGAACTTAGTGAAGTCAGTTCTTTTCTGGCTATTCTCTGAACAAATAACACTACGGGACATAAGTATCTACGGTACCAATAACTTCAGAAAATGGAAACCACTTAAAATTTAATATACGCGCCGCACTTTGTAGGTATTGCAGTATTAGTAATTACTGCATATTATGTTTTCAACATTCCATCCTTCTTTAAGATTTTAGGCAACCTTTTTTGTTCATTTTTCTGATTTAAAAATCAAACTTTTGAATATTGAACTGATGCTGTCAAGTAAATTTTCTCTTGAAGTTTGATACAGCATCATATTGTAGTCTTTGGTGACTTGTTGTTTGGTGTTCACTGCTGAAGGCTGCAATTATTTTTTCTTTGCTTATAATCGTAAAGATATGATGAAAAATATGATATTAATCATCTAAATTGGATTTGTGTGAAGTCTTCAGTACCTATATAACTCTTTTTGATCTTATCAGGATACGCCTGAAGATATAAGACTAACAAGCCGAGTTTTCGGCCCTACCCTACCCCTACCTATCCCCTACGTAATATTCTGTTCCCGGATTTTTAAAATAAGTTGTGGAGTGAAGATTCAGCAGTTGGAGCAGTTTCAAAATTACCGACCAGATATGGAATACAAGTTGCCGAAGTGATCCAGGATTTATTCAGATATTGTTTTCTTTCATTGATTTTTTACTAATATTATTGTCGTATAATAGTTATTTTGGGTACTAACTTTAATTACAGAATACTATAGGTTTTTTTATATTTCGTTCGTGATTAGTGCTACGCGATCGTAGTGAAATTTCAGTTGCAACTGTCGCGTAATCAATCTAATTTTAAAATTTAATTTAAAGTACAAAAAAAACCTTAGTATTATTTCCGTTTCTTTTTAAATTTTTGTTACATTTGGTTATTTTTTATACAAAAATTATACGTTTTTAAGTGGCGATGAAGTCGTTTTCTTTTTATATCGCTACAGTATGTAGGTACCATTATGTTAAAACTCAGATATGTGTCTTCTCGATATTCGTGTGTCACTAACGGGATGCAACAGAATACCAGCATCAGGTAGGTATTGTTCCTGGCATATGCTGAGCTGGACTCCCATTTGGTGCAACCATGTGACACACACCGCCCAGTAGTGATCGACTGTTATAGATGTATATGGGCTAGGTGTACAAGGGTCAATTTATCTTTTTAGACTTTGTTTTTTTTTTCACCTTTCTTGATTTTTTTTTAATACCTTTATTGTGTCTTTTGTTGCACTGAATAAACGTTCTATCTATCTAAAATTCTACAAGTAAACTAGCCGCGGGTTTAGATACTCGTAGTACAATAATAAAAGTAAACAGTAACGTTAATCTAGGTTATTCTATTTGCAACAAACGAAGTAAAGAAAATATGAGCACATTGTACTATAGAATATAAGTAGGCAGGTATAATAAACCACAAGTAGCCACGGACTTAGCCAGCACAATAATACTAACAAAAAAAAAAAAAAAAACACATACAAACACCCGAACATAGTACCTCCTCCTTTTTGTAAAGTCGGTAAAAATAAACAGTAGCGTTCCGTACAAACATAAACATGAATTACAATAGAAATTAAATGGAAACTTTACTAAGACACAATAATTGTAATGAATTTTAACGATCTACCGAACAATTCGTAGATAGTGCTCCCGAAATTAATTGTCGCAATGGTGTCCGATATAGGCTCAGTAACTTCTCTATCACGAATATTTCTGATGTCTTTATTACGTGTGCCAAACCAAAGTAATTGCTTTCCATAATATCATGGAAATTGTATATTAATGTCACTACGCTTATGTCATCATCTGCCTAGCCTTTTCTCAAGATGGTGGGGTCGGCTTCCGGATGCAGCAGAATACCAGTATGCATTACATATTATGGAGCGACTGCCTATCTGACCTCCACGACACAGTAAACGAGTCTGTAATACGGTACCCCTTGGTAAAAGTTGACAGACTTTCCAGCTTCTGACGACCCGTAACGAGTATCCAAAAGATCCACGAATGACAGCCGGGACCAACGGCTTAACGTGCTTTCCGAGGCACGGAGGGGTCTCGGAATATAGGTATAAAGATGGTTACCCATCCAGGTACCAACCACGGCAAGCGCAGTTTAACCTGATCGATCGATCCTTGCGGCTGCTATTACTTAGCCTCGAACATGTTATTGCTTATGTACTTTTAATCAAGAAACACCTTCAGTAAAACTTGAGATGATAATTCCCAGTAATTCCCATGTAGATAAAAATGGAGCAGTCCTAATGAATATAATAAAGAGAGGGGTAAAGTTGGACCAAGTTATTTCAAGTTACACGTCACGGAACAGAAACAAACAAGAGAACATACGACAAAATCAATTACGTCATCAAGACAGTTGTTTAGTTTAAGGTCATAGCACACGTGTCAAATCGGAAAGGGATCGGCACCGTATCGCCTTTCGCCTCGCCGTCAAACAGGCGTCAACCTAACGTAAGCACGTAACCAAAGCGGATCAGCAGCTACGGCTCGGTGACCGCTGGTTGATGGTGCAGCAAGTAGGCCGGAAGGGTGAGAGGGGCAAGGGTGGACGAAGAGACGTAAGCTCGAGTATGGAGAGACGTAAGCGCGGGGACGACGAGCCGTAACGCACCGCACCGCGGTTCGTGAGCTTGTCCCGAGGCGAAGCGATTACGTTACGATTCCGATTAGTGTGCGTTGCAGTAGGGAGTTTCATACAAATAATACTAAACGGCTCGAGTTGATACGGTGCCGATCCCTTTCCAGTTTGATACGTGTGCTATGACCTTTATTCAGCAAGAGAAGACATATCAGCGTAGGGTAATTCCGGCTAACGTCAAGGCTATGCCATTAATATCACTCGGTGCGTCGTTTATATGGATTACGTTGATGTTTTTGGGACCAATTCCTTTATATGTGACGGCTTTCTCTAAGGTAATCTGTTGATTAAATCGGATAAATGCTTTCGTCCTTTTATGAATGGTTTTCCGGATTAGAGACGTATGTGACAACATGTTTGTTTGTGGGTTCAAAGATATGGTATTTCAGGGTTATTCAGCGTTATGTCGAGGGATGTGGAGTGAAGATACGGAATAGTGTCGTTTTAGAAAAAGTTAGGTTAATCTAATAAACTGTATTACTGCTTTTGAAGATATAGAGGTATGAGGAACAGAGGGTATAGTTCACTCATCCTCCATTAGAAAAGGGAGAATCCTTCGACGAGACGGGTGTTATGTCTGGTGTCTTCTGCCCGCGACTTCGTCCGCGTGAAATTTCACCCTCCTTGGTGTGGAATTTCGAAAAACCCTTTCTTAGTGGATCTTCACAAAGAACACACCCTCCAAATTTCATGTCTCTAGGACCAGCGGTTTAGGCTGTGCGGTAATATATCAGTTAGTCAGGACTTTGAATTTTATTTATATCGAATATGCTTCATGATTAAAACTTATTAGATATCGATTTATTACAATAGGAATGGACAATCTATAAGAATAATTGATAGTTAATTTGTTATAAACCAGTGAGTACATACGTATAAACAAAACCAATATTACGTCAGTGCATCCTATTGGTATTTTTTCAGCTTGATCCAACAAAATTCCTTTTGCAAAACCCGAGCTTTGTTTTCACAAAAGAACATAACTTCGGGCTTCAGTCAATGGAACAATAAAACTAGGGAAAATGAAGGGTTTTTCAATAAAGTGCTGCAAATAGTGGGCCAAAGCAAATGTTGGCTCAGTGATGCCCGAGGCTTAATCAAACTCGAGTGTAAACATCAAATAACGAGGGAATTGACGGCTCTTCCGTTAATAGTAATAATATTAAGAGGGTTTACGCCGTACAGCATTTCATACAAACTTTCAAGTCCGTATTTTTCGAAATTAATGAACCGATTTTAATGAAACTTCATACGCATAAGCAGGATACAAAGGTCTAAAAAGTTAGTAGAGAACATTTTCGAAATGTCTTATTAAAGAAAAAGATAACTGGAAATCTCAGTTTGTATGGAAAATTTGAAATCGGTCTATTTGGCTGTAACACTTTTTTTCGAATACAGTACCGATAAGAGTGAATGGTTGGTTTTTAAATCAGGTACTTTAAACCTACAAAAATCTGCCTGAACTCTCACTCTCTGGGTCTCCTTTAGGTCAGGTTTCGAAGTTTAAGTATTTGGGCCACTGGGTCACTGATGACTTAAAATATAATGTTGACATATACAGGGAGCGCTGGTCGCTGGCTGTCCGTTGCAACATGCTGGCCCGCCGGTTTGCACGCTGTACTGAATCGGTTAAGATAACGCTTTCAAGGGTGCTTTTGGGGTTGCCGTGGCAATGTAGCGCGTCAAGGATGTTCGCGGAAGCGTGCGTCGACGGGTTCGCCGCGATCATAAGGAAACGATGCGCTTCCATGATGGCGCGCTTGCGCTCCTCCTCCAATGGCATCCTGAATGTGTTTACAGACCGGTGGGACTCTCCCCTCTTACGAAGGTGGGTAAGTGTTCATACACACTTCTCAAAATAAGCGGTGTACCATTGAACACTACTTGTTTATTATTATTTTAATTTAATACCAACAATAGGCTACTACTAACAATATATGGATGTAATTCTGAAATAAAATATTTGAATTTTAATAAAACGCAAACTACTATAAAAAGTCACACACAGTAGTTAAACCAGAGCCGGAGAAGGAAAAATACTTCACAAAATATCTTTCTGGAAACACGTTAGGCCATCGCCGCGGGGTAACAGCGGACCGATAGGATATCCTGACCCACCTACTACCGGTCCATTCCGCCCCACTCTTTCCCTGACCCGCGGTAAATGTCATCAAGTAAATCTATCTCAAGTAAACAAATAACAGCCCCCAGCCTTCCTGTATTCGGACAACCCCGGAAGAAGAACCTACGCAGTTTTCTGTTTGATTGATTTTGTAGGAAAATATGGCATTTTGGGCGTGTATGACGTTAATAATGAAGTTGTAGTTTGACATTTTCTTTCAAGTAAAGAAAATGTCAAACTACGTGTAGGTACGAAGAGTGTGGGTTGTTGTAGTGGGTCGTAATTGTATTAAGAGCGTTTACACCGTACGGCATTTCATACACACTTCAAGCCCTTGTTTTTCGAAATGAATAAACCGATTTTAATGGAACTTCATGCGGCAGGATACAAAGGTCTAAAAAGTTATTTAAGAAAATTACCTACTTATTACCAAAAAATATTCCAAGTTTTACTTAAAAGTAAAAATTACGAAATAAAAAAGTAATTTAAAAAAATTACCGACTTCAAAAAGAAATTAACTTAAAATTATGGCAAAAAACTTTAGTTTTAGTTTTTTAGTTTCTAATACAGATCCCAAGACACCGACTTCCGAAATTAAATTACTTTTTATTATTATTTTTGCTTATTAATCAAAAACAGTTAGAAGCATTTGTTGAATCTTTAAACATACCACACAAACCATCGCGGGTTTGAGAGCGGTATGGCCAGAGTCGGCAACTCGGTGCCACTACATATTAATTAATAAACAATTCATAGATATTTTTTCTAGATCCCACTGCAATCTAGAAAGTATAAACAGAGTTATTGGTAAAACCCTAAAAACCTTGCAGGACTGGATTACTAGCATCATAAACAACAACTTTTGTTCTTCGAATTTTTACAAAATATAATACATTTTCCTAAAAGATTTCGTTGTTCTGTTAGGCCCACGCTCCCCTTCGGTAAATTTTGCACTAGCTAGACACGGCAGTTTGTTTACCTACCTAGCGCTTTCGTTTGCTTATCGTAGAGTTCGTAACCAGAAAATCTAATACTTCAATTCGTTGAATTGAAATATTTCTATTTTTGTATGAAAGTCTGATGAATTAATATAAAAGTCATAGAACAAAAGTTGTTGTTTATGGTGTTCGTAATAAAGTCCTGAGAGGTTGTTAATGTTTTACCTATAACTATGTTTATTTATGATTTTAAGCGCAGGGGGTCCAGAATCTTGTACAAACAGGATATGCGTCGGTGACCCTGCTACCCTGTTTAGCCCCCCAGGCGGTCATTAATAATCAAACTCAAACTCTAAGCATTTATTTCAATTAACCATTTACAGGCACTTTTGAATTGTCAAGAAGTCGGTCAGTCAGAAAATATGAAGCTAGTTGCCCATTCCAAAGCGTAGGTACCTATGGAGAAGAACGGGCAAGAAATTCCATAGACACTCTTTTAAATTATATTTTTACAAAAATATTAGTTACATCATTAATTTTGAATTTATAATTAATATGTGAGAACGATGTAAAAAAGACGTACGCGTTAAAAACAGCAAATAGTAACAAAACAACAATCCAACAACAAAATAAATAATAAGCGGAGATATAAGATTAGTATTCGAAGATTAAGAATTTCATTCTTATCGCTAAAATAAGGTCACTATGCACCCTTTTTTTTTTTTTTTGGGTGGGAAATCATCAAATGACCCCTCCCGCTCTGGGCGGAGCGGAAGGGAGTGCCAGACTCTTACTGACTAAAACCCACCCGTGTTCCTTCAGTTGCCTGTGCCAGGGGCCACGGTATCTCTTTCGAACAACCCGCGACCCTGGCGGGCATCGGCCCTAGCGGACCCCGTCAGTTGGTGCTGACATCTCCTTGAGGCGCGCGTGGAACACAACGCGCCGTCGACCCGGGCCTGGTCCTTACCGGGCGGCGAGCTGCCCATTGCTCGCCGCCCGCAAGCCCGCGCCTATCACTATGCACCCTTTGAAATGAAACTGCTAGAAACCAGGAGAACAGTTTGATTAAAAGTTACCCTTTATAATATTCAAATATTCAACAAAAGGAAATCATTAACCTAATTATTTAAGACCAAAACTTTTGTGGATTTAACTAAAGTTTTAAATTAGACTTGGTTATACTTTAGATCTGGTACTGTACTGTATTTTGTCGCATAAAATAAGGGTATTTAAATAGAATTAAAAATGGATTAACCCGAGTGAAATAAGACATGAACTTTGAACTTTCTAATAAGTGACTTAGGAAAGTATCGCTCCTCAGTAAATCTCAATTAACTGTAATTTGACTTATTTTGGTAACTGTTATACCTAATTGTTTACGTAGGAGAAGATCACGACGCTGCCGCTGCTGGTGCATTTCAAAGCTATTTGAACACGTCATTAATGAGAGGATAGTAGCTAAGTGATAACAGACGCACGGGTCGATCATAGGGTTTAGTTGCACTTGCCGCAGTCAGTCCGTGGATGGGTGACCATCCATTACATATCGAGACCTCTCCGTGCCTCGGAAAAGCACTTTAAGCCGTTGGTCCCGGCTGGTCGACGGGTCTTATCAAGGAGTATCGTGTTACCCAATAACTGGGTTGTGGAGGTCATAATATAGGCAGTCGCTCCATGTAAATTACTGTATTCAGCTGCATCCGGTTAGACTGGAAGCCGACCCCAACATAGTTGTGAAGGCTAGGCAGATTAGTGTTGCTAATTCAAGCCAGATTTACATTCCCACTGTACCAGGTAACCAAACAAACACAGTTACTGTTAAATAAATCTCTCTAAACGCTGCGATTTACGTAAACCCTAAAGTTACGTGAACGTCACCACAAGCGCGGCATTATTCAAGAAAATATATTATTATAATCCGGGTAAAGACCGGGAACCACTGTGACCTCCTTTGGGATCCCCAAGGTCAAAGTGAACCGGCTTAATTGGAATGTAGGCTCCTCGTAATAATTTCCTTTGATTCGTTTTTTCGCTTGTCGCGCTAAAATTCTTAAAGGAATGACGAATGAAATGAAATGAAGATGGCGGAATAAGAGATTTAGTATCGTTTGTCGTGTTAAGCGTATTTTCTTATTGAGTTTGTGGCTTTAAGTACTTGGTTCGTTAGAAATTGACTATAAAAATCAAACTTCATAAAAATTTAACTTAAGAAATGCCTTTTAATTTGTTACTTAAATACACACACAGAATCTCACGCCTTCCTTACATGCTATCACAGTGGCAATTCTCGTAATTTTAAGAACGTTCACAGTCTCAATCTGTCACACACGTCAAATACTTCTAATTTCCCTAAATTTTTTATAAGTTTTTGACATTGATTGTCGTAGAGATGAGATTGCGACTAGATTTTGTACGTCTTTAACTACGGGAACTGACCTTCTAGTCATATACACACGCCGCCGCGCCGGTTGCGAGTACTAGGTACGCACCTGACCTAATTAGGTCAATGTTACCAAATTAAGAGAAAACGGCTAAGTACCTATCCATACAATTACTTGATCCGAAATATAAATGTAAACAAAATAAACAAAAAGCAATTCGACATTAAAACGTACCTACCCGTAAAAGACACTCGAAAACTGAATGATTTATGAAAAAGACGACCATGGTGTATTTTATTTTAGATTACAAAATAAATTCTAAACAATAAATAACAGTCAGATAAACGACTTTCCATTCATTACAGAAATAAAATGAAACGCGAAAAGTGTACGACAAAGGTCCAATTGATAGCAATAGGACCTTTTGTTTGGTTTTTTTTTTGGGCAAAACGAGGCAGGTACGAGTGGAAACGCCGAAAGGGGACGCTCTAGGAGGACATAGTGAGTGACCTTATCGGTGATGTTCTTCAGAAAGGTCAGACTCGCAACCGGCGAGCCTGTAAAACCAGAGGGACATTTCTCGAAATTTTAAGAACGTTCACAGTCTGAGGGCCTAAGGCTATGCGTTTCCACCAGAGATGAACGAGGATGCGTAGCGAGGAATGTGTGTTAAACTAACCAATACCAATGCTAACTTAGTTCAAGCTATGGAAATGAAGCGAT
This sequence comes from Oligia latruncula, assembly GCA_948474745.1. NCBI lineage: Eukaryota > Metazoa > Arthropoda > Insecta > Lepidoptera > Noctuidae > Oligia > Oligia latruncula. The sequence goes on along the minus strand of OX419689.1, from coordinate 15,695,851 downwards.
GTTATTGGTTTGTTTTACACACATCCCTCGCTACGCATCTTCGCACATCTCTGGTGGAAACGCAGCCTTAAAAGGTCACTTTGGCAGAATCATAAAAGGATGACATTGTGAATATGGCGAAGACAGTCCGTGTTTTTCTCTTTTTAGATGCATTACGTAGGTATAATCAAAGAGATTGGGATTGGAGTTGGATTGGATTGATTGGTATTTTAGCACAGACAAAAAAAAATTACTGAAAAATCCTTCACCAATGGGATTTGATATGATTAACTTAACAGTTAACTGTCCATTTTAATTCATAATGTTATCCTTTTATATTCTGCAAAAGTGGCCATTTTAGGCCCCCTGAACTCAGTCTCATTCTGTCAAAAATACCTCTAATTACACTAGAATTTTGACAAGGTTTCGGTTTCAGGAATTTGATTTCTCGAAAAAGAATTAGGAATTAGAATTATTTTTGACATTGATTGTAGCTAAAATGACATTGCGTCTAGATTTTGAACGTTTTTAATTACGGGACAATTGGCCTTCAGATGTATGAAGTTGTGAACGTACCTAAACGAGGTAAAAGGAGTATGTAAGGATCGTAGCAGGCGGCGCTCTGCAGTTTCTGCCTCCTTGGGTAGAAAGAAAGTGCGAGTTTATGCATGTGTGTTACGGCCATTGTTTTTTTCGCCTTTGTTGGTCCAACATTTATCTGGGCAATGTACACAAACCTGTATCGTTTTATTCCAAAACAATACCCCAGTGATTTTAATTACAAAGCTGAAATGTTCGGGTTTTATATAAAACGACTGTGTTCGGTACAATTAAGTTCGTAAAATACGGTCACATTAAACAGATTTACTAAGGAGACGGAATTAAAATTAAGCTAAGTACCATAGTAATTTAAATGATTGTAGGGGGAACCTAGTACTATATTTTACTAAAAAGTGTTTATTTTTGGCTATTTGCAACAGTAGGTAATGGACTGTTATTAAATGGGTAGGTATGCGTGATACTTTTCATATTTTGAAAACTTTAATTTGAATTACGTTAAATTTTGTGTTATTTTAAATATCATCACCATTGCTCTCAAAACGATGAAGGAAACATCGTGAGGAAATCGGCATGAAACCTAAAAAAAAACCAAAAACATGTTATGGCCTCTGGTGGAGGATGCCTGCAGTGTCCCAACAGTGGAAACGATATAGGCTAATTATGCAAGTAGGCTACATAAATACATGAAACTGAAGTTAACTCTACCTACCCTTGTAAAATTGTGAACCCTTTATCGAAACCAGAATAAATAACGGAGTTATCTACTACTAGAACCATTAAATTGTGACCTAAAATTGTTATAGCATTAAACGTGTCCGTTATGGAGAGTCCCCTCGTCATATACCCATTTTAGTATCAAAATTATGGAAATATTGACATGTGTCAAAACGAATTGACATCTACGAATACGTGTCGAAAATGTAAGACGTCATGTCCATCATATAAGGGTATTTACTAACACCATGAGATGAAATCTCAAAACCAGACTTATCAAGGGGTATGGTGTTACTCTTTTACTGGGATATGTCGCTCCATGTATAATACTGGTATTCAGCTAGATCTGCAGGACAATTGCGTAACACATTATCAATCGGAATCGGTTTCATTTTGACAGTTCAACAACATTCATTACGCTATTTAGGTACGTGTTGATGAGACAAATTTTTCGAACTTATGAAGCAATGGATTAGCAATTTGCTTCAAAATGATTCAGATTCCGACTGATAGTGTGTTACGCAATTAGGGTGCCGGTTAGACTGGAAACCAACCTCAAAATAGTTAGGAAAAGGCTATGCAGATTGATTAATGAGATGAAAATCCAAGTGAGTAAAATCGTAAGTAAGCTTTCTCCGTTTGACCAAACAATAATAAACATTTTATTTTATCATACTACTTAATGGGTCGTGGAATAAAATGAATTAAAAAGTTTGCTATAACACATTTCTAATTTGACTTCCATATTATATAAATAAATAAACAAACAACAACAAAGCTTCCAACTATCATTGAATATTATGCAAAATACCACAAAAAATGTTACGCAATAATTCGAATACCATAATCTCTACAACGATAAGTACCTACATTGAAACGGTAATCTTCTATTTTAAAACCTTTTCACTTAAAAAACCCTCTCATACGGTACAAACAGTTTCTATAAGAGTTTCTTTTGACAGTTAATTCTAGACGAGATAATTCTGAAAGCTGTTGAACTTTTGATAACTTTCCTCGACGTTAGAAAACGTTTCTTTATAGCTTAAGAGAGTATGAATTTATTACTTTGAAAAGGGTATCATCTCGTGTGAAACTTTTTATATATGGAGGCTTACCACGCTACGTTGCTCAAGGAGTTCTTATTTCAAAGCGTTAGAATTGTCTATTTCCGGGACCAACTTTGCATATAGGAACAGAAGGACCTTTGTACCCGACACGGTTTTTTCGCAGTTGGCCAGTTTTTTTCTACGGTGCGGTTTATACGCCGTAGGTACCTACCCGTGTTGAAAGAATAAGCTTAAAATGGTAAAAGAATAAGCTTAATAAAAGGAAAGTATTGATTTTTTAATTTGAACCAAGTCTATTTGTTTATCAAGAAGAAGTAAAGGAAAAAGGAAAAGTAACGAAGTGACAAGAAAAGAGTACAAAACCATAACTTTTTGTAACACACCTAAATAAGTATAAACCTCACCGTAGAAAAAAACTGGCCAACTGCGAGTCGGACTCGCACACGAAGGGTTCCGTACCACAAGGCACTAAACGCCGAAATAAACACGTTTGTTGTATAAAAACAGAATAAAATGAATATTTATGGGGGGTTCCCTTAAATATTTATTTTATTCTGTTTTTAGTATTTGTTGTTATAGCGGCAACAGAAATACATCATCTGTGAAAATTTCAACTGTCTAGCTATCACGGTTCATGATATACAGCCTGGTGACAGACAGACAGACAGACGGACAATGGAGTCTTAGTAATAGGGTCCCGTATAAGATGTTTCTAAATTAACCCAACAAACTTTAAGAGGTGCTTTAGAGCATCGAACTGAACTACTTTCACTAAGAGACCAACTCTGAAATCACGAAAAAAACAGCTGTTTCATACATTTTGGTCAAGTAGGTATTGAACTTCTGTATTAAACAGCAGATTTTTTTTTCGTCGGCAATATAATTATATTTTGAATCAACAGAAATTCTATTGAAATCAACAAAGCAATTTCCAAATCCTATTTACAGTTACAACCCTGCCTTTGCCCAACAAATCAAACTGTAATAAACTTATCAATCGAGTCAACCCTTTCTAAAACAAATGACGATCGAGTGGGGTCTTCATCAAACTCAAATCATTTATGTAAACTGCGAAGTCACTTGTTTGGGATCTTGAATGAGTCGGCAAATTAAAACAAAATATGAATTGAAATTACATGATCGAGAGTCAAGTTATTCTGTTAAAGCTATGGGGGAGACCTTTGTCTAGGGATCATAGAGGTGCACAAAAATCTTTATACATATTTATCTAGGAAAGAAGGCCATTACCCAATTTTAGTCGGTATGGTTGATTTTGTTAATCGGTTTATCCTAGTAAAAAAAAGATGATGGCTGAAGAATTTGTATGAAATCAAAATCGCACATTGCCAATAATGAACGAGCTGGCTCGTTTCAGCGGTCGGCAATACCTGGGGATGAACAATAACCTGGCAATTTTGACGACGTTGATATTGGAATTTAATATTGGAATCAGTCAATGGGATGCGCAATCGTATTGAGCGATATAGAACAATAACAAAACCCTGTATATGCATGGATTGACACCGAATGATGAATGTTGCATATCGGGTAGCACAATTACCTACAATGTCCTTATGGATTGAGGAGCCACTTTTCGTATCTTAATGAAATTAATATATTATATAATACTTAGTAAGTTTAAAAATAACAGTCATAACCCTTTCAAATCTGCTCTGTTCATGAACAAGCAAAGAGTGAGAATTCATATCATAATTCACGTCAGTCATGAAAATTCACGGTGAATGGACCATGTATTATATGCCTCGCTAAAACATCCCCAGGGTGCCTCCGTTCTACCCCGAGATCTGACGTAGTATCTCACATTTCAAAATATATATTTAGACGATATATTCTTCACGATATAGGTCTTCAGACAAGGGTTTCTATTGTTAGTGTCATTGATTGATTTGCTGTCAAAAACGAATCGTGGCTTTTTTATGACTTTATATTTAGCTTTCTGCTAAATTCCATTTACTTTAATAATAATATTAATATCGTTTATTGCGGATCACGTAGAAAAATACACTTATACACGATCCATATAGAATTAGTAACAACAACTTAAAAACTATGTTAGTAAAACTTACAAACTAACCTAACAACAACTAATAACTACGTGGCTCAACACATGTTGGCACGTGCCTCCGCACCCAGCGCCTAATAAAGGGGCACCTTGTCAACCAATGTCTTGAGGATGCTTTTGGGGCTTTCACGCAACCTACCCATACCTAATTGATGCCGCCGTCTTTCTCAATATGGCATGAAAATTGTCCACACGGGCTCCCACGAACATCTGCGAAGCGCTACAGAAGCGCGGAAGCCCCGGCAACATCCTAAATTCATTATTATACTAAACGCGTAGGACGTTGTAGGCCCTCTCCGTTACCTTCACCCACAAGCTGCACGTGTAGAAGGTTTGGCAGTATAAAGATACACCTTCAAATGCCTACTACAGCGTGCAAACCTGCGGGCTAACATATTGCACTCAACCACCAACGCCCTACGCTCCGTGTCCAAATCTGCATCATCACATAACTCCTCCGTGACCACATGTCCTAGGTACTTCACCTGAGCACTACTCTGCAATGGTGTTCCGCTAATAGTCACTGAAGGAACGATACCTAACGAAGCATGTTTGGTATGGAAAACCACCATTAGCGATTTCCTGACGTTGTATGTAAGCCCATACGTCGCCGCATAGGATTCACATACAACTAGCAATTTCCGGTGTGCACTGATTGATGGGCTCAGCAGCACCATAAGCTTTAAGCATACTAATAATGTCATAATCAGTCTATAATGTTCCCATTGCTGTGACACAAGACTCCTCTCTTCGAGAGGGAGTGGCATTTTCGTTAAAAGCATTAAATATTTAATCGACCCCGAAAACATTCGTAGTGTAAGTTTGATATTACTTTTTATGCTTTTTAAATGAACATTCTGAAGTTTGAAGAAGCTAGCATTTCGATCCAGATTAATCACTAAATCTTTAAGTAGGTATTTTCTACTTGAGCATTAACTATCATTTTATACTGACTTGTTTGCTTTTTCTATTGTTTTTGCCAAAAAACGAAGAGATTCACTTCATTATACATACTTAAATAGATAATAATCAGCCTATAATGTTCCCACTGCTGGAACACGGGCCTCCTCTCTGTGAGATGAAGTGGGCCGTAATCCACCACGCGGGCCCGATGCGGGTTGGTAAATGTCACATGTCTTCGAATTTTTGGTTCTAGGACATGCCAGTTTCCTCACGATGTTTTCCTTCACCGTTTTGAGAGCAGTGGGGATGAAATAATTTACAACTCGTAAGTCGCGGCCGTCACCACTTGGCCACCACTGGCACTGCTCTAACTTCACTTCATCATATACCCGAAAACCACAACTACCTATCTTCCACAATATTTTCACTAGACTCATGATAAATAAATTGTAGTGCTCATTATACTCATTTGGTGAATTCCTCTCGTGGGATAGATTAAAAACTCAGACGTCAACAATGGACCAGTATCGTTCATATAACTAAATATAATGGTCTTTATAGCACAGTAATTAACGGGAGCCGTTAATAATAATGACTTTCGGCAATTAATCGAGAATGTGTTAACGTTTGTGGGTTGTACGAATAAATAATCACTTAACACTTATTTTGTATGCGTTCTTTTACGTTTAATAACTAAAGTAGTTGTAGAAATTCTCTTCTATTAACAGATTGTTTGACTGGTGTATGCTATAACTGCTGGGACACAGGTCTCCTCTCTGTGAGGGGGAGTGAGCCGTAATCCACCAGCGCGGGTTTGTGGATGTCACATGTCTTTGAATTGCTAGTTCTAGATCATGCCGGTTTTCTCACGATGTTTTCCTTCACCCTTTTCAAGTGGGGCCGTTGTAGATAATATATGTGATTAAATAATATTTTTATAGTATGCTTAAATTCTAGTGTTTCTTATAATAGGTACGTTAGTTTCTATGTATATTTCAGTACGAAGAACAAAAGCAATACATTAACCAGGACCACCATAAGAAGGGATTACTATGGAATAATCAATGCAATAGCTAGTTTTCTATGTCAAAAAACGAAAGAAAGACTTCAATCACTATAGTTGTACCTAACCTTTTTCTTGAGACTTGGAACGTTTTACGACTCACGTAAAAGATACGGCACTTTTTTCACGACAAGGCAGCAGATGCGTGAAGCAATGCAATATACAATCTATATTACTGCCAAATCTTAACTGGGTTGTGTAGGTCAGACTGGCAATCGTTCCATGTAAAAAACTGATATTCAGCTGCATCTGGATAGACATAAAGCCGACCCCAACATGGTTGGGAAAAGGCAGGCAGATGCTAATTACTGCTAAATGTTCAGATTTTCTGACAAAACCGAAAACTGTGCTGCTTCTACCTGGAAAGGAAGGAGCCATTACTCGTCTTCTATATAGACATCAAAAAGGAAAGATGCCCAAAGTCTATAAGGACCACCATAGGGTCAACCAGAAGACCTCCACTGCTAGATTTATGGTCTTAAAGGCCTGTTTTACAATCTCCGAAAAGGCATGACTCTCAAATAAATCGAAATGGAACAGAGTTTTGATAAGTAACCAGGAGCTAATTTGGAGCTGGTAAAACAGATCATTAATATCAAAGTTCAAATTTATGTCAAGATAATATCAAGATTATTAGATCTCATAAAGAAAATGATATTAGAGAAAGGAAATAATTACATAAAGGAATTTGCGTAAGTGTTACTCAAAGTAAGGGTGACATCAGACTGACATTGATCGCTGCTGCTAATATAAGGAGAGCGAGTATGCAAGGATGATAAATGAATGTAGACAAAGATGTATGTGAAGGACAGCGAGGAATAGATGGAAATAAAAGCAAGTTGATGCTCTGGTAATCATAATTTATCACCTCTGTCTCCCTTGAGAGTTTTCCTCGAGTGGTAAAAGCTTTAAGATGTAGTTGGAGTGTTTGATATAGTTAAGTTGTTAAAGGCTAATGAGAATACTGATACGTTGGCACGTGGAGCTTTTGTTGAACCTGAATTCAAATTAGTTGGAAAGAAAAATTTAATTTACTATAGTCAACATGAATTTTTAGACAATTGCAGCGATACTGACAAATGCTGACTTCTCATTTACATTACATTATTACATTACATACATTCACACGTACACGATTAAGTATTTAACGAAGAAAATTGTTGGATCGCTCGGTTTAAAGATAATTAATTTCATCTAATTATCCAATAATTTTCTTCGTCTTTTTTCTTCCCTAAAAGACGTAAAACCGATAGTGACATAGCAACGTTGGCATTCAAAAGCTATTTTAGATACCACCACGTATAAAAACATTTTTTGTAGTTCTCGCTGAAACTCTGCTTGTTATATGTCAGACGTACAGTTGAAATAAGTTCACTTTGTGTTTGGCCTGATAAAATCTGATCAAACACGGGCATAATGAAAATACTTTCGCATCAAAATCTGACCATAATTAAAACAGTTATTAAACACGATAGGCATACCTCTAGGGGATATGTTTGGACCCAAATTAGCTTGCTATATAACAAAATATTTAGTAAATCCAACTCAAATGAACTACTTAACTCCTAACTCATAAGGTATTATATAATTATTGTATCACAGATTTTTCAGATGATTGTTCAGTTCATGTTCTTTCAGCTCAACTATAGAAGCGTCGCCTTTATCAATCTCTAAATAAAAACTTCGTTTTCTTAAGCTATAACAACTTAGAGGTGAATTAAGCACATTTTTGTAAATAGCCTTTATATAAAATGAAGGTAATCACCTTCTGGTAGTTCAACCAACCGCAAGGTGACCGCAGGGCCCAGGACTGTCTCGCTTATAACCCTGCCTCCTCTTACGTATTAAGCAAGAGTGCATTAGCATTTTATGAAAGAACCTCTGGCAGACCTACAAAAAGTTTGCTCAGATTTTGATAAATAATTTTATTTCTGTTAGGGGTAATTCCACCAAACTTTTACACCTAGAATAAGTCTTATCCTGAGAATAAATTTAGAATTTTTGACAGTTCCATACTAGAACCTTAAGACGCCAATTTTATTCCATGGATAAAAGATATCAAAGGGACAATTCTCGTAATTTTAATATCATTCAAAGTCTGACCTCAGTCTCAATCTGTCAAACATACCTCTAATTTCCCTAAATATTTGACAAGTTTTTGACATTGATTGTCGCTGAGATGACATTGCGACTAGATTTTGAACGTTTTTAATTACGGGAATTGGCCTTCTGACTTTGGTAAAATCAGCCCTAACTATCAATCATATTAAAAAAAAAAATAGATTTGGTCGGCGTTTCCTATTCTACTAGTCTGAGAAGAAAGGCCGAAACAAACTCAGAAGTCACAGTCTCTTTTTAAGAAGCGACTATAATTACTTACTTAAATATTTAAATAATAATAGGTATTCTATAATTATACTGGATGCCTTTGAATATCAATATTAGATCATAATTAGGTATAAACTCATATTCCACTCCAGTGGTTACTCGTAGATCGCTTTTTCTCAGAATCCATCTCGAAGGCCTGGGAATATCGAATGATAAACTTTGAGGTTGTAAATTAACGGTTCATTTACAAGATATACTTGGAATATCTAATAATAGCCGGGAAATTCATATATTTAGGTCTGAGATATTGTGACGTAGTAAAGTCAGTGAAATTAACGGATATCTATGTAAATTGACTACCGACTGAAAACTGTCCGTAAATTCAAATCAAAACTGTCATTCTTTGACAGTTGTATGAAATGGCTAGGTGTAATACGAAAATTAGAGTGGTACAGTCAACAGCAAAAGTAGATGATCAAAATCAGAAATTCGATACTAATGAACGGAGCTCGCGTCAGAACTGTGTGGCGTCGAAGTGATTCAAAAGTATGTGATTGTAAATTTTACCAAACATTTATTAGTAGTACAGCTGCCATATATTCGTGATCAGTTTTGACTCCTATTGAATTTCTGATTTTGATCATCTACTTTTGCTGTTGACTATACACGCAAAGGTGCACGTTACTAATTTGAAAGTAACTATATAGGTATTATACTTATACCATTCATACTACCCATGTAAGATAGGTTTTTCCTAGCATGGCATGGGATCATTGATGATTTTTATTTTGTACCATGCTATTTGCATGCTTAAATTATGTGTCACCCTATATCTGTGTACATTTTTATGTCAAATAAAGATTAAGTATTATTATTTATTTGATTTCTTAGACTGTGTTAGATTAGTCTAAGCGAAAATAAAAGCTCGTGAAAAGGTATTTTGTTCGTTTTTACATTTACGTAAGAAATACTCGTAAACATAAAACCCTTTTTCGGATCGGATTGGATTTGAATTTTCTCTTCTAGACCTTGTCGAAAGGAATTGGCAAAACACTTATGCCCAATAACCTTGTACTAACAACTAGAACTTAACATTTTATTTATTTTATAATATTAAATCCGGGATTTAGCCAGACCATAGGGTAAAATACTGGAGAGGGCTCTCCAGTATTTTACCCTATGGTCTGGCTAAATCCCCAATATTTTGAACAAAAAAGTCTGTCACTTTTTGCGGGGGACGGTAGCCAGACAGACAAACTGCCATCATCATCATCATCTGCCCAGCCTTTTCCCAACCATGTTAGCGCCGGCTTCCAGTCTAACCAGATGCAGCTGAATAACAGTATTTTACATGGAGCGACTGACTACTAATCTGACGTCCACAACCCAGTTACTGTGTAATACGATACGATACCCCTTGGTAAGACTGGTTGCCAAACATTCGGGGTTCTGACGACCCATAACGACTGTCAAAGATCCAGCCGGGACCAACGGCTTAACGTGCTTTCCGAGGCACGGAGGGATCTCGGTATGCAAAGATGGTCACCCATCCACGGACTGACCGCGGCAAGCGCAGCTTAACCTGATCAATAGACAGACAGTCTGCCAATAAAGTTAAAATCTAAATTCCAAGTCCGCACTCTTCAGTATTCGTATTGGCTTTAGAAGGAATGAATGGACTGAGAGTGTATTTGTATTGGCGAAGTAACGGCCCTTGCAAGGTTGCCGAGGTTAGACCAAGGTGATGTAAAGTTCAGGGCCCCAGACAACCTGGGGTTTATAACCTTGATGTAACGAGCGTTCCATATTAGTTTATTTTTTGAAGGACAAAAACCGCACCCTTAGGGACAGTTAATTAAATCTTGGGTTTGTTTGGTTTGTCATTTCTATTTCGAAATTCTTTTAGCTCAGTTTGGAAAAGTCGTGTACTTACCTATTTTTATGTTTTTTTTGCGTCAGGTTACATGAGAAGAGTAAACTCGCTCTTGGCTAAATAACAATAGCTTGACACGGTCGGTTCGTGAATAGGTGACAGTTACACATTGAGACCCCTGCGTGTCTCAGAAAGCACGTTGAGCCGTTGATCCTGGCTGTCATTCGTAGATCTTTGACAGTCGTTACGGGTAGTCCAGTACTATTGGGTATTTGTGTTACCCAGTAACTGGGTTGTGGAGGTCAGATAGGCAGACGCTCCATGTAAAATACTAGTTTTCAGCTGCATCCAGTGAGACTGGAAGCCGACCCCAACACAGTTCACAGTTGGGAAAAGGCTAGGCCGATCGATTGACTTAAAATAGGAGAACCATGTGTTAATTGGTTGAGAAAGTGATTAGGACCACAACAATGTATTAATATTCGGTATGTAGGTCTAATGCGGGGTAAACAGAAGCAATTAACGCGCTATTGTGTCTCCAGGCCTTGGTTAGATATGAATTTTATGGAGACCCCATCCTACTAGCAGTGGGATGTTAGAGGCCGAAAGTGATGATAATGTGGATGACTATAATTGGAGAGCACTGATGGCCAAGTGGTGACGACCGCGACTTACGAGTTGTAGGTCGTAGGTTCGAACCCAGACAGGCGCTTTACTTTGTGTAAATTATATCATAACTACTGCTCTCAAAACGGTGAAGGAAAACATCGTGAGGAAACCGGCATGTCCTAGAACCAAACATTCGAAGACATGTGACATCTACGAACCCGCATTGGGCCCGCGTGGTGGATTACGGCCCACTCCCTCTCACAGAGAGGAGGCCCGAGTCCCAGCAGTGGGAACATTATAGGCTGATTAAGTATGTAATTGATTACGGCCATTTAACAAGGCTGCCGTTTGAGAACACTGTCCTTTAACAAGACTGCCGTCTGGTGGACTTGTATTCGTGTGCCAACCTTTCTAAAACTCGAAGTGCTTTATTATTGGTCAGGTTCACTCAAATCTGTGTTTCTTTCCTCAAAAGACCATTTCAGACACTAATCTGACCAAGATTATGTCTGGACTTTAAAAGAGACTTTGACCTCTGAGTTTGTTTCGCCATTTCTTCTGAGGGATAGTCAGGTAATAGATGTCGACACCATCTAGCTTTCTTTTTTAATATGACGCGTTAAAGTTTTCTTCTTTTCATTTCGACGGCACATCTATGTTTCTTATATTTTTGGGCCCAGTAGGTGGCAACATTTATTGCGGCGTCAGAGGCGTTGCATTTCTTCTGAGCGATAGTCAGATAAGAAATGTCGACACCATCTAGCATTTTTTTTTTTATTATGACGCGTTAAAGTTTTCTTCTTTTCGTTTCGACGGTATATATATCTATGTTTCTGATATTTGTGGGCCCAGTAGGTGGCAACATTTATTGCGGGGTCAGAGGCGTTGCATTTCTTCTGAGGGATAGTCAGATAAGAAATAGCGACACCACCTAGCTTTTTTTTTAATATGACGCGATAAAGTTTTCTTCTTTTCGTTTCGACGGTACATCTATGTTTCTTATATTTTTGGGCCCAGTAGGTGGCTACATTTATTTCGTCGTCAGAGGCGTTATTCAGGTCGTCAAGGGTGTATATTTCATTTGGGACATTAGCAGAATGGGCATAGTCTGCTCAGGAGCACCGCACTCGTACTGGATGTTGAATGAATCATTTCATTTCATTTAACGACCGGGTGCTATAGTTATCTGGCGATTATCCAAATCATCACGTCTCCGTGATGATACAGAAATCTACGTCTAATAATTGCTCGTAAAAAACCTAATAAAGCCAAATTGCTGTAATGTCTAAATATGACTAGACGAAACGTTGCGCGTTGATCGCGTGACGACCACGTACTGTAGAGAGTTTTAAACTATAGAACGTATGTAATGTACGCAACCGAAAGAACGTAACGTATGACCCTAGTTAGATAGACCGACGACCTTAAAAAAGTGGCTTGTACAGACGCCAGCACATCAAGCTACCCGAAACTGTCAAATTTTCCCAATCAACTTTGAACCTTATGCTTTACCGATAAAGTTGAAAATCTATCAAAGAAATTTGACAGATTGTAGTAGCTTGATGTGCTGGCGTCTGTACGTACTAAATACTTCTCTGCCTAACCTTTTAAGTAACAATTTCAACATTCTACGCTAAATTAAACAAAACTTAATAATTGAAACATTAATACACATAGGAACACAATTAACAATTTATTGGCAAAGTTTTAGTCTTTGTTACTGCTTTTGATAAATACAGTTTTCTTGATTCCCTCGGCAGCAGTTGGAAATTGTGTAGCGTTTATTATTTTAATTGTATAGTTTCAATGGTTTCGAACGTTTTACTCTTCATAATAATTATTGTGAAAGTTAATCCTTATATTAAAATGACGGCAAAACTTATTTGGTAGATTATTAATAATATAACTTATTGTGTTGAAGTGCATGAAAATTTCTGAAATAGCATTAGAATGCTTGGTAAACATCCTGTCTTCTGTATAGACACCTAGTCTTCCACAACAGCTTTCTTCGAGTTCTTAGGTATCTACAACTATAAGTAACAATAAGTAGTAGAAGTAACTATAAGTTGTTCAATAATGTCATGTAGGTAAGTACCTACATGACATAATTGAACAAACAAGCACCTTTATATTATGTAACGTGTCTCATTTGAGTCCAGTATAGAACATACCTAGGAACGAATAAATTATGTAGGTATAATTAGGGCGCATTCCACCAAACTTTTATACCTAGATTATGTCCTACCCTGAGAATAAATTTGGAATTTTTCACAGTTTTTTCATACTAGAACTGTCAGACGTCAATTTTATTCCACGAATAAAAGATATCTGACTTTGGTAAAATCAGCTCTTAAACACATAAGTAGATGAGTAGATACCTACTTACGCTAAATCGTTTCCAACAAACTCGATCACCAAAAAGGTACCTCTTTTGTAATAAAATGAAAGTAAGTTCCAATAAAAAGCCCCAAAATATAACTTGGATAAAAGGAACTTACCTTTTGAAATTCTCATTTTGAAGACGCTGGCTCACTCCTCACTCAAGCGGTCACAAGGGTTCCATTATTACAAACTTGATTATTAATTCTACGAGAATTATTATTATAAACTATATTTTATGCTACGAACATACTACAATTGTTCATGACGTCACTCATCTTGACTAAACTACACGAACCCTAATAAACTACTGAGAAGACTATTTACTTTCATAATTACAATCTCCAAGGAGTATTTATTCACAGTAACTCTAATTAGCAAAAGAGAACCCGCTTTTGCGGTAAATGTCAAGAGAGAGTGCAACTGAAAACAAGGTTGGGGTGCTAGCGCGGGAAAACGTGTCAAGGTTATACAGATACTGGCACTTGAATGAGAACGCGGCGGACACTGCAATCAAAACCACCACGCGATCACGTAACCAACCTACACATACGAGCACTAACTAGTTTTATTTAAATACAATAAAAATATCCCCGCAATCAGTCATTTTAAAATCCAAACACTGGAACTTAACCTAAACACACAACACTAGGTTAGTTTCGACGTCGTCAGCCGAGAACGCATCGAAACGGTCAAGTTTCAAACCGCGCTGCACCACTTTCAAACTATGGCATTTTATTATTTTTTTGAAATTCCCGTCCGTGAGATGTTACCACGCGCGATGCAACATCCCTCCGCCGAGCACCGAGTGGACTGGGCTTTCCGCCGGCAGAGGCCGCTGCCCGCGAAATTGGCGCAATTTCGACGCATGCGCGTTTCATTTGCGAACCGGCGGGACCCGATGCGACCCGACGCCCCTCGCTTGATAGAAAAATCGAGGACGTAATGTGACGTCAAGCACTCGTACACAATATGGGTTAATCGGACGTAACAAAAACAACTTTCAGAGCTGATGCTAATTCCGCGGCCTTGCATCGTCCACCTTGTTACGTCACCGCAGTGGGATGAGTTAACTTATTAACTGTTTCTTTCCATCCTTGTCTGTGCACCCGTAACATTCTCTTCGGTAGTTCGGTTGTTTCCATTATTCTTACAAGGAAAAAATACAAATCTCTTTTCTTAATCCCGGTGGAGGCAGAGAAAGATTGTTTTGAATATTCGACCGCTCGGCGGCCTACATGGCCACCGAAACTCTATTTCGTTTCTTAACGCATTCGCCCCGGGGATTGTAGGATAGGGGGAAGAGAAGCTTCCGATACTTACCTATTTTTTTTTTTTTTTTTTTTCCGGATGGGAAATCATCAAATGACCCCTCCCGCTCTGGGTGGAGCGGAAGGGAGTGTCAGACTCTTACTGACTAAAACCCACCCGTGTTCCTTCCTTAGCCCTTTATGTTCCGGGCGAGCGGTAACCCTTTCGGACAATCCCGCTGACCCGGCAGGCTTCGGCCCTATGGGGCCCCTCCTCGATGCTGACATCTCTTTGAGGCGCGCGTGGAACACGTACGCGCCGTCCGGCACGGGCCTGGTCCTGATCGGACTACTACTGCTACTACGGATACTTACCTATCAAGATTAAGATTGGGGGAGGCGTTATACTTATAAGTAAAAAGCTTCATAATGTGATAAATCCCGGAGGTCGGTATTGCGTTTTTTAGGTGGTAAACGATTTTTTTTTTTGTTTTTATAGATTTTTAATGACATGGATAGGTACCAGTCCTAAGCAAATTCAAAGCAATTTTCCTTATAGCCTGAGGACTAGTAAAACACAACTTTCCTGAAAATAATAATTTCAGTAAATTTTATGGAAAGCTTTCTTTAATTACTTTAAAGGTCAACGTTATTTAAATAACGTCTGAAATAAACTTTTCACAAATAAAACGTCAGATATAATAAAGAAAATGGGAGAACTCGCTAATTAAACGCCTGATAGAAATGTCACGGCAAACTTACTGTTACGACATTGCCATAAAGGGTTTCAAAGGAACTTTACTATCACAAGAACTGAGCAAAGCAGGTTGTAGATTGTTTGAGCAGTTTACAAAGCTTTAGTTCTCGTAAACAGGGATAAATTTGCATATGGGGACGCTAATTTGTCTTCAGGGTCTTTTTGTTGAGAAGGGGGGGACAGAACTCTAGACTGCAGTTTCGTACGAAGATTAGTACGAGACTAGTTTAGTATTGAAGCCGCAGATTGCAGCCTGTATGTGTGTAGTGAATTTTGTACTATGTTATATTTATACTAGCTTCTGCCCGCGACTTCGTCCGCGTGAAATTTCACCCTCCCCTCATTCACCCTCTTAGGGGTGGAATTTCGAAAAACCCTTTCTTAGTGGATACCTACTCTTCACAAATAACACACCCTCCAAGTTTCATGTCTCTAGGACCAGCGGTTTGGGCTGTGTGTTGATATATCAACAATCAGTCAGTTTACCATTTTATATATATAGATTTACTTAGTGCTGATTTTTCAATCAAAATTGACGTTTGACAGTTTTTTTATGACATAACTGTAAAAATTTCAAAATTATTCCTCGAATAAAGTTATCAGATGATTGAAAAATCAGCCCCTAGGTAAATTAATTCATGTCTTAGGTATGTACGGTCAGCGACAAAAATCGATGATTAATATTGTTATTTTAACATTATTCTGTATGCAGGGTAGCAGGGACATCGTCGCGTAAACTGTAACCATGAATTCAGCACATGATTCTACACCCCCTAGGCCCCTAGCGTGGAAAATTTTCAACTGTTTCATAGAAAAATGCAATACCTCATCATCTGCCTAGCCTTTTCCAAACTATGTTGGGGTCGGCTTCCAGTCTAACCGGATGCTGCTGAATACCAGTATTTTATATGGAGCGACTGCCTATCTAACCTCCACAACCCATTGTCTGTGTAATACGATATCCTTGGTAAGACTGATGGTCCGACTTTCGGTTTCCTGTCGACACGTAACGACTGTCAAAGATCTACGAATTACAGCCGGGACTAACGGCGGAACTTTTCCGAGGCACGGTGGGGTCTCTATAATTATGTAAAGATGGTCACCCATCCACGGATCAACCTCGGAAAAGTTAACTTAACCTGATCGATCGACCCATGCAGCTGTAATAACTTAGCCATGAGCCCAACCTACCTTGAGACACTACCGTTCGTGATAATTATTTTTCCTTCTCCTAACCAATATTTAAAGGTATGGTCAGCAACAAAAGTCGATTAACACTTCAGTTTTTTAATCTCAGTTTTTTTCATCTCAGTTATTGAGCAAAATATTTGTTCATAATTGCATTGTTCTTCTGCTGCAATTTTAAACAAATAAATAACTGAGATGAAAAAAACTGAAGTTTTAATCGACTTTTTTTTATTTGCTGACTGTACTTATAACTTGTAAGGAAGTAGTTGCAAGTGCCACTTATCTAAGCAGGAATCTGCTAAAGCACTAGTCTTGGACTTGAAACCTGTAACTTAAACACCACAAAATGGTCCTAAATGGACTTCAAGTGGTTCGAACGGCCGTCGTTTTGTTGCTATTACCCTTAGCTAAAGCCTAGCCAGCAACATTGCAATGGCTGCAGTATATAACCTTGTTGACACGAACTAGATATTAGCATAGATATGAAGCATTGCGCCGCGTTTCATAATAAATGGCTAAGGAGTGGCTTTAGTTGGCCCTTCTAAATTCTCTGTTTAATTGGCAGTAGGCGTGGGCGTATGATTGAGATAAATCTGACGAAATCCTCATTAGGTTATTATACTAAGCGGTCACATTAGGCGCATGCACGATGACCGCTGGGCAAGTCTCCACACAATGGGTGCCTGTAGATCAGGGATTCCCAAAGTGGTCGATATCGACCCCTTGGGGTCGATATCGGTTTCCTAGGGGTCGACATAAACGAAAACTGATTTTGGGGGTCGACGAGGTCTAAAAATCGACTCCTATTAAATTAATACAAGTTCTTATTTAAAACTTTTAAGATAGGTAGGTAGGTACTGTATTGTTTATGTTGTGTTACGTGTACTAAGAATAATTAATATTTTTGTAGGAAATAGTATTGTTGTAGTAATGTAAAGTCTCAAGTTCGTACAAGATAAAAAACTCGGCAAGTCAGTGTGGACAAGTTTGTGCAAGATAATGAGTTCGAGCGTAGGTCATTTGGCCATGGGGGTCTGAGGTAACAGTTCATTTTGGAAAAGGGGTCACTTGTCCAAAATAGTTTGGGGATCCCTGCTGTAGATGAACGGCACCGCAGAGAGATGGCGAGATGACCTGGACGCGTACCACGAGGGCTGGTTCGAAGTGACATGGGAAAAGAGATTTGCTAGAGACCTTTGCCCAGGAGTGGGACAGTATAGGCTAACAAAAAAAAATACTTAGCGTGGAGATGCCCAATTGAGAAGGTATGATTTGACCCAATGATTGAAGGTAAGTGGGATAGTAACCAAACTGAGTAATATTTTGCTTTTACCAAATTAAAAACTTTGAAATGCAAATAAGTAGGTAATTTTTAGAAAAACCTAAGTATGTTTTGCAGAATTTACATGCAAAATATTACACAGTTTATTATTAAACTGTGTAATATTAATCACAGTAAATTTTGTCACTTTGATTTTAGGAATTACATTTAACAATTTACGACTAATAGTAAAAAATAAATTATAATGGCAACTCTGACACTTAGTTCTTTCCCCGACTACAAAATGTTTTCTTCCCATGGCGTTTTTCTCTCCGTGTATTATTCTGGGCTGAAATGATGATGACGATTTTATGCCCAAAGAACGGGGTGGGTTTTTCTAAAAACAAACTTCATTTACCTTCTATACGTGTTGTGTATTACTAATGACAATCACCAATTTTCTCTGAGCACAAATTGAACGAGGTTTTATCTAAGTACCTAAATAAGTATGTGACGTACGTAGACGAAACGCTTATCACAGTTTTTGTACATTATGGTTCATTCTTTTCTCTTGAAGTCTAACAAAGCTTGCGTTGCTTAACTTTTGTGAGTAAAATAAGGCTTTTATCGTTAATCGTATAGGTCGATACAGTAACTATGTAGATAACTCCAATATACGTTCGTTTTCTTGTTAAAAATACTTCTACACTAGATTCCTGGCGTTAGCCCAGACAAGTAGGTAAGGAATTTATCGTGGCAGGGAAGCCTGGCTTTTCATTAGGGCCTTTTGTGTAAAAACCGCAGATATTTTTCCGCTTAAAACTTCAGACTGTAATGTCGGTGTAGTGAGGTTTTTAAGATTAAATTCTCTGCTATGACAAGAGAGGTATTTTGGTTTTTGAACCTAATATCAAAAAGCAAAAGGCGTAGGTATCTATGTAAGGATCGTAGTTTCTGCTTACCCTCATTGAAGAATGCGTCAGTTTATGTTTATGTAACGGCTGTAACTTTATGTTTCACTAGCAGCGCCCCACGGTTTCACCCGCATATGTTTCGATCCCCTGGGAAAATCGGGATAAAAAGTATCCTATGTGATCAGCTAAATCCATACCAAATTTTATCAAAATTGGTCTAGCCATTTGTGCGTGAAGAAGCAACAAACAAAGAAACACAGTCATAAACTTTCGCCTTTATAACTAGTATTATAAAGGCGAAAGTGTGTGTGATAATCTATTTGAAGAATAGCATCATGCATTCGCTGTACTTTCATAAATAAATATAATAATAATATCAGCCTATTATTTTCCCACTGCCAATGTAAGTTTAGTTAATCTAGTAAAAACCGAAAACTAAAACAATAGATGGCACTGCCCTAATAAGCCATTATTTCTAAGCCAATTGGAATGAAGGAGCAGAGAACAAAAAGATATTTCCAAAGATATCACGACTCCATCATTCATACATCTTGCCGACAGCCGCCTTCAAAATCTTAGATCAACACAGATTTTATCGGCGATTCTTCTAATAATATTAATTGTTCCGACTTCAAACTTTCCAAAGGAGGTTGGGCGATTATTCAAACAGTCGTAACATGATCCGTGGTTCTGATCTTCAATGTTATCTCGTGTCGATCTAGTCAGCTTGAATGACTATCGCTCTTCGTTCATGTGTATCGGTAGTGTAGATCCGTTTGCTTCGCTCCGTTGACAAATAGTCTTGTTGCTTTGTCATTAATCAGTGTGGACTGCGGAAGGTAATCGCGGTTCATGCTGGAGATGTGTGTTTAAATATTTGGAAAAGATGATGCGTCATTACGGTGGATTTTGATGTCTAGTCTATTTCAAAGACTACTGACAGCTTCCAATTATTTTTGAAAAAAAAATCACAATGGCCTTCTTCAGTATTGGCAGCTGTTTTTTTATTTCTTGTAAGCACAATATTTAACACAACTAACTGTATTAAATTAAATAAGTAACTTACTAATTTTACAAATAAATAAAAAAACAAAACAAAAACACGTCGAAGTGGGTCACTCCCGTCTGGTAAACGCTCCCGTTTGGCAACACTTCATATCATTGGTTACGTTTGCAGATATTACGTACCTGAACACACCTTAAAGTACAGTCAGAGTAACGTACTCGTACTCGTCCGTATCGCTGTCATCCAGACACGTGCCCAGAAGGCACTTGGCAGCATTGCCACGTAGAATGGCAATGCTAATCCTTTAAAAATTGGGAACCCCAGGAGGAGAAGAGAGTTTTTTTACCGTAATTTTGATATTCGGTGCTATAGTATCATATTATATGTTGCTATGGTAGTCAGTCTTACCAAGGGGTATCGTATTACCCAATAACTGGATTGTAGAGGTTAATAGCAACAGACATTTCAATGTTCTGTTAGCTAACAGATTTGATATCTCAGATCGTAAAGTTGTTTAAACCAGAAAATAATACCCATAGTCTTTCTTGTTTCACAAAAGCTGCTTGCGAGAAGACATGAAACACAATCAACTAACGTAAAAAATACCTAGATACTTATATCTACCCATTATTTTGCCACAATTCCCTGTAACTTGTAACTAAGAGCGCTCCATATTTCGTTTTATACGTAAGAAAGAAATACTTCTCCGCCAAATAGTAAGGTTGTAAGGCTCCGTAAATCTTGTGTTATGTGAAAGGTTGGGTCTGCCCTATTACCTCCTTCGCATCTTGTTTATATCAACGAATCGGCAACATCTTGGAAGGAAGCTTGAATTTATATTTGGGTTTATGTAGTTTTTGTGTCACAATAGTAATTAGCAGAAAGCTAATTGGATTTAGAAATCAGCAATGTTTATTTTGAAGGTTGAAGACGGAATCAACACGTGAAATTGTAACAGTAACATCACAAGCACTATTTGTAACAGTAACATCCCAAGCAATGTTTGTAACAGTAACATCACAAGCACTATTTGTAACAGTAACATCACAAGCACTGTTTGTAACAGTAACACCACAAGCACTATGTGACTTTAAGTCATTAAACTTTAGGAGCAGTAGTGGCCCAGTGGTATCGGCCCTGGCTTACGATCGTGGGTTGAACCCAGGCAGGCGCTTTACTTTGTGTAAATAATTTCATCACCACTGCTCTCAAAACGGTGAAGGAAAACATCGTGAGGAAACCGGTATGTCCTAGAACGAAAACTTCGAAGACATATGACATCTACCAACCCGCACGGGGCCTGCGTGGTGGATTACAGCCCACTACCTGTTGAAGAGAAGAGGCCTGTGTCCCAGCAGTGGGAACATTATAGGCTGTAATATGCTTCTTTATGGGATGAGACTTCTCCTTATCACAGGTTTTCACAATCTAGCTAGGAGAGCTGCAGTATTCACCCACACGATTGTAGATATTGTATTTATTTTGTAAAACTGTTTTTACCAAATAAGTACACAATATGTACTATAATCCTTTGTTTGAGTAAATAAATATCTATTTATATAAAATAAAGTCGGGTTAGTTACACCATTTATTACTCAAGATCGGCTAGACCGATTATTATAATCTTTGATTTGTTGGAGTTGTCTCCGCCCCGAAGAGCAGAATAACATGGGAAAATTTCAAGAAAAAAATAATAATGAAGATAATTCGTTTTCTCATACATTATTTCTTATTGATTCTGAGGCTCTACAAAGTTCGCTGGGTCAGATAGTTATAATATTATAAACACGATTGAACTGAGTCCAGTTTCTTTGTTAATTGTTGTGTTTAAATCATAATTACGTAATTATACTTAATAACTCGATTAAAACGTGCCAAAACTGCAAACAAAGAATTAACTTTCGTTTTATAATTTTAATAGATTGAGTAAGACATAAGTTTTAGACAAGGAAAAAACTGTAACACGAAAAAAAAATCTCGCCGAATTATAATCTGCCTTCTTTTTTTTAAGTCAATTAAAAACAAGATTCTTGTTGGAGATTTTCTTTGCCTGAACACAATCCTCGTAGCCACAGAACCAATGTATATTATTCAATCTTCATACGACATTTTCATAAAAATGTATTCCATCTCGCGTCTGAAATCACATTTAGAAGACGCGACAGACGTGTGCAACCCTACGCAATTGTCCCGGCCAAGTGTTTCCAACTTCCGCGCCCCACCTTTGTGAACTGTCACCTACAATCCTATACAATAGGAGAAATGAAAGAACATTGTGTATTTTATTTATTTTACGTAAGTAAGTAGGTAAATTTTATATCTTGGTGTGAAAAGAATGAACTGCTACCGAGAACGTGTAGATAGTGGAAATGAATGGGAGTACCTAACTGAGGAACGAACTGCACCCTACCGCGTATGAATTCGCCGCTAGAGGACCTATAGCGTGAGATATCCGAAATGCCAAATGTCACTGTTTGTGGGTGGGCCACGCGGGTTTATTTCAAATTAGAATAATATTTTACAATACCTGAGAATAATTATGGCAAATAAGATTTACGGGTCAATTAATGTCAGTGCTTTAAAAGCGGAGCTAAGAAAAGAGGTGCAAAAATAAGCGGGCTGAAAGAACAGCATTTTCGTTTATGTTTTTTGTTTTATGATTGAAATTTAAACTTTGTTTTCACGCCCGTATTAACACAATTTAGGAGCTTCAGGACCTTACTCGACAGTGGCGCCAACTGATGAGTACAAAAACGGTAGCCGTCATTGCGTAACAGACTTTCAATCAGAATCTAAATCATTTTGAAGGATTTATGCTAATCCATTACTTCATATGTTTGAAAAATGTATCTGCTCAACTACCTAAATAACGCAATGAATGTTGTTGAACTGTCAATTTGAAACATATTGCTACTGTTAGTGTGTTACGTAATTACTCCCCTGGTCAAGATCAAGCCGTAGATTCGTTGATAGACTATTAGATAAATTAATTCAAGCAAATTTGACGGCACGGTTGGCGCAGTGGTTAAGCAATTGACTGCTGCGCTGCGTGTCACGGGTTCGATTCCCGCACGGAACAAATATTTGTATGACCTACAAATAGTTGTTCCGGGTCTGGCTGTTTGTGTATGTGAGTTTAAATGTTTGTAAACGCACCCACAATACAGGAGAAATTCCTAGTGTGGGGAAACGTTTTTTTTTTTTTTAAATAAGAGAAATAGTCAGTTCAAGTCTTGAAAAGTTCAGATTTAGCGACAAACGACATTGATGTCTTATAATCTTATTTATTAATTCAAGTTATAATGACTCATAGACAATATTCAATACATTAAATACCACTACAAACATTAACATTACAATGAAATACAAAACAAAAACCACCGTACCTTCAACACTTTTGCATGAATGACCGACGACTGTAGGAGACGTCAAGTCACTGGCGTGGTATGTGTGGACAGTGGAGCCTGCCAGCTATAAAAACTAACAACACCAACAACAACAACAACTAACAGCTATAAGTAAAGGATAACATAATGGACAGTTAACCGTTAAGTTAATCGTATCAAATCCCATTGGTGAAGCATTTTTCAGTTATTTTTTTTTTTTTGTCTGTGCTAAAATACCTATCAATCCGATCCAAATCCAATCCCAATCTCTTTGATTATACCTACGTAGAGCAGCGAAAAAAAGAAAAACACGGACTGTCTTCGCCATATTACGATTCATAATGTTATCCTTTTATGATTCTCCAACATGGCCTTTTTAGGCCCCCTGATATAGAAATTGCGAGCACACTACTGGACATACACAGGCCTATAAGTAGCTGTTTAACATAATCGTTTCCAACCTCCGAATTCTACCGTCGACTTTTCCTTTTCAAGTCCGCCGGCTGATCCAAACGACTGAAAAGTGTCCACTACGTTAGGAAATTCGCAGTCTCCACTCGAGTACTCGGACGTATGGCTCAAAAGCACTCCAGTACACTCCAGCTTGCTAATTCTGCACAAATCCTGACCACTAGTGCACTAGTAAATACGTAAACTAACTAAGGGGTTTATATTCCGTACCCCGTAAGCGGGTTACCGCAATCATGGTTTAAATTGTGGCTGTACTTACAATATTGTTGAATAAATAGCGTCTGCCCGCGACTTCGTCCGTGTCTTGTTCCCCCGACCCACTCCGTCGCATCGCATCGCCTGCCCGCACTACTACTTCGCTTTCGATTAGCGTTTTTTCTTATTTTTGCTTGGCCCCTAAAGGTATGATTTCGATCTTGGCAGCACGCAGCAGTGCTGCAGCAGCACTATTGGTCACCATTTCTCTTTAAGTTTAAATGAGATTACATTCCGAGCACAGCAGCAACGTTGCGCAGCATTGCTGCCGTGCTCGGAATGTAATCTCATATAAACCTATAAAAAATGTATGGTAACCAGTAGTGACGCGGCAGCACTACTGCCGCGTGAAGCGTTGTTCAAAATCATACCATAAGAGTCCTAGCGTGATTGGGCTATCAAATGAAAAAATAATTTTTCAAATTCGATTGGTAGTTCCAGAGATTAGCGCGTTCAAACAAAAAATAAACAAGCTATTCAGTTTTATTATTAGGGTCAATATCAACAAAGTGATTTTTTGTTCAATTTTGGTGGCGAATTTTTTTCTTCAGTTTTCGTGAAAAATAATGACCTGGTATAATAATAGAAAGTCCAAGCTGGAAGGATCTTCAAGAGGTCTGAGAATATCTCGATTACTTTTTGAGATATATTAGTTCAAAGTCTAATGTGGCCACCAAAATTGAAAATCGCCCACCAAAATCGAAAGTGCCCACCAAAATTGAAAATCAGTGGCACCAAAATTGGATTAGAAGGTGAATCTGAAACAATGTGTAAGGTGGATATCTCGGGAAATATTATTTCAGCCTGTTCGGGATTGCTCTTTATTCTTGCTTTTCTTCTTGACCCCTGTAACACAGGTTTTGCCTAGCACGGGGGTCATTGGTAATTAATTTTGGACCAGGATATTAGCATGCTTAAATTGTCACTCTGTATTTGTGTA
Source organism: Oligia latruncula (assembly GCA_948474745.1). Lineage (NCBI taxonomy): Eukaryota > Metazoa > Arthropoda > Insecta > Lepidoptera > Noctuidae > Oligia > Oligia latruncula. Next base: position 15,670,864 of record OX419689.1, on the reverse strand, counting down.
CTTACCTTTTTATGTCAAATAAAATGTATTATTTCCTTTATTCATTTACATAATCTTATTTTATTGTATTTTTAAATATTTCTTAAATATAAAATAAGTATAAAAACATTTAAAAATATAAAAAAACAGCGATCCGCCGGTGTCGGGAGCAGGGTCCAAGCTACCGGTGGTTAGGGCTCCAGCGACAGGAACCTCCTCACAATGCGAGCCGTATCGAGGAGTACTGCCTTCTGAATCAGGCCCTTGACCCAACCGCCTAACGAGAGCCTCGATAGATGTTAATCGAGGCTTTCGGCCATCAGTCCATTGGTCGATACGACAATCGGCACAATGATAGCCGAGCTCACATTCCACATGTCAACAACCTCGTGTGCTAAGTCGAGATATTTAATTTGCTTCTCTTTCTCAGCTTTCACGAGGTTCCTGCTGTCACGTGGAATGGTAACATCGACAATCATTATCTCGTCTATCACTACTATATCAGGTTTATTGGCAATAATAGTCCTGTCAGTAATGATAGACCGATCCCAGTACATTTTCAAGAACTGGGTCGGGCACACACTTGTAGTACGGTATCTCAGAATCCACAAGTTAATATTTCAAAGCAAGTTGCTGGTGAATAATCCTAGCTACTTGGTTATGTCTGTGCAAGTACTCGCCGTTAGCCAGACGAGAACAACCAGATAATTATGTCTGATAGACTCACCCGGACTCCTTCATAATATGTCTCCGGTAGTTATTCGTTAAGATAACTTCATCCATAATTGCATAGACAAAACCTTCAGTTTCCCCGAAAAGGTCACCAAAACGTAGCCAGGATACGGACGCTAAGAAGTCTACACCGGGCTCATGAAGAGCCCGATAGAAGCGCCCGTGAAGCTCCTTGCTTTGCCATACCTTCTTGCGGTCATCAGTAGAAAGTACTACAGGTTTGCGCCAGTTCTCTTTAGTCATGGAGAGCGGGGTGAGCCCCTAGTCCACTGCGACCACATCACGGTGCATACCCACTTCGGCTTTTAAAAAATATTCCCTGAGACTGCACACCTCGCGGTTGTGGAGGGTCTTCGCATTTAAAAAGCCTCGACCCCCACACTTCCGCGGGATATACAGTCTCATCACCGATGATCGTGGGTGATGCATCCGGTTTGCAGTCAGTAGTGTACGGACTCTTCTATCCAGGGCGTCGAGTTCGGTCTGAGTCCATTTGAGTATGCCGAAAGAGTACATCAAAACCGGCATGACCCAACCATTGAAGGCGCGCACCTTATTTCCGCCCGAAAGAAGACTATTTAATACCTTCTTCAGGCGACAAAAGAAGCGCTCCTTCAACGATTGCTTCATGTCAGCATCGTTGATGCCTAACGCTTCCGACATACCCAAATACTTATAGCTTTCGGATGAGGAGAGGGATCTCAGGCTTATGGAATCGGAGAGTTGAATTCCCTCGGATTCCATAATCTCCCCTCGCTTTATATGCATGACTGCATTATTATTTATTTTTATATTTTAACATATCTCGGGACCATGGGGTCCCGGTCGGTCAACTCGCAGAGGCCCGTTAGAGACTTTCAATGAAATGAGGCAACATATTGTTATTATTTATTATTATTCTTCTTTCTGCCATTCTCTTATTAAGCAGCCTCTCTTCGGTGGTCTGTTTTGGCATTCTAAAAAGCAACAAAATAAAAATATAATGATAAGAAACTTGGTCATTAGTAGGTCAAACTAAAACTCAAAGCATTTATTTCAATTAAACCATTAACAGACACTTTTAAATTGTCAAGGAGTCGGTCAGTCCGAAAATTAGAAGCTATTTCTAAAAATATGAAGCTAGGTCCTTATAATAATAGACCACTTAGGTACTGCCAAGTAGGTACATAATATTTATTTATTTGCTAATCAAACTGACTTGCAACTTAAAAACTGGCTTTATAGGTACAAACAATACTTACAGTATATACTTAAAACTTGGTGGCTCGTTATCAATTTTGGTGGCGTGAAAACGCCACCAAAACCACCAAAATTGAGCCACCAACATTGAAACCAGATATAAAAAAAATCTTTAAAAATAGGGGTTTTAAGTTACAATTTATTTAATATCACTGATTTATGCGTAACCCAAATCACTACAGGTATAATGTGTACCTTACTATTAAAACACTTTAAAATTAACAGCAAATCGATCCACCAAAAATTGAACAATTCCTGTCCCCCGTGCCACCCAAGATGATACTTACGTTTTTGGCGGAAAATCAGAGCACTAGTCACACACCTGTTACGCGCAAGTGCCGGCGCATGACTGAGAGATGTGAAATAATAAAACGCGATTGATCGCACACGCACGAAACTTCATTTTATAGTATGTTGAATATGTGCCACCAAAATTTTGATTTTTGCTTGGACAAACTTTGATCTAGTATCCTGTGCTTTTAAATTAGATTTTCTAATATAGTTAATTGTTTTTAGATAATGTGTCATAAGCATACACTAACGAACTTGTTTATTTTTTATTGTATAGCAAATTGTTACTTTGGTGAATGCAATTATATCAAAAAATGGAGCTGGGACAAGCCACCTAACTTGAATTACAAGGCGATTTTTTTTTTCCTGATTATTTAAATACACACTTATAAAAAAAAAATGTGGCCCTAATTGAACCAAGTTACGTAGTTCACTATAAAAAAAAATAAGAAACATCCTATCATTTAACACCTCGATTCTCAACGTGGACGCGTAAAATTTGCTGTGGGGATATTCACCCATTAGTAGGTACTAACTAGCTTCTGCTCGCGACTTTATCCGCGTGAAATTTGTTCTTTCCCGACCCACCCCGTCGCTTTCTTTTTGCTCGGTTTCTCAGGTCCTAGCGTAATTTTATATAGCCTATAGCCTTCCTCAAGAGTTGGGATATCAAATACAGAAATATTTTTTTTTAATCTGACTGGTAGTTCCAGAAATAAGATATGTTGTTTCATAAATATCCTGTATGTTCATATCTTGCTTATTTTGATGCTCATTTGAACTAGTCAAAAGCCTTTTAAACTACTGTGCAAAGCAAGTACTACTGAAATACATTTCTAACATTTAATTCCAGATATAATTCAGAGCTTGTAGTGAGAATTTCAACAAAATATTACTGCTTCATATGAAAGTAGCAAAATGGAAATATTAAATCTGCACTGAGTCGCAGTTTATCCCACAAGAATATTATGCATCTAACATGTTCTTGATACTAGACGTGCTCGTGGCTAAGCAATCACAGCCACACGGGTCGATTGATCAGCTAGCCAGGCGGGTCCGTAGATGGATGACCATCTTTACATACCACTCCGTGCCTCAGAAAGCACGTTCAGATGTGGTCCCGGCTGTCGTTTGTGGATCTTCGACAGTCGTTAGGGTCGTCACAACCAGTCTTACCAAAGGGTATCGTGTTAACCAGTAACTGGGTTATGGGCGCCAAATAGGCAGTCACTCCATGTAAAATACTGGGGTATGATGACTCGGGAGATGATGAATGTTCTTAATACTTAGCTAGTTTTATGATAGTTTTCTTATAGGTATGGAACAACCCGAGTTTTCAAATTCAAGATCATAATGTAGTAAATTAAACTGCAGTAAGTAATTAAGTCTCAATCTTAAAGTTTTCCGTCTTCTGATTTCGATTCCTTTACGTTTTATTCGAAGTTTCTGGTTTAATATTGATTTGTGAGACTTGGCGCTGGCAATCTTTTTTATATACCTATCCCGTTTCGTGTTGGCTATTTTTTACTCCTTTTTCATTCCTCCACAAGTTCTAAAGTAGTCTTACTTTAGAACATACTTTAAATAATGATTGACATTGGATATTGTGTTTGAGGGAAATTGTATAACATGAAAAAACAACGTTTCCCAAGTTACTTTCACATCATCGTAGGTCGACTCCCGGGCGGCGGGACAATTGCGTAACACATTATCAATCGGAATCAGTTTCAGTTTGACAGTTCAATAACATTCATTGCGTTATTTACGTGTTGAGCAGACAAATTTTTCGAACTTATGAAGCAATGGATTAGCAATTTGCTTCGAAATGATTCAGATTCCGATTGATAGTGAGTTTTGCAATTAGGGTGCTGGTCGGGCTGATAGTTCTATTGGGTTTTTCCATTAGGAATTTCTTAGTAACAGCACTGGAGTGTGGAAGTTGGTAGTGTGATACCCCGTATCTCGCCCTGCGCCTGATCTCTCTCCAGTCGGATAACCGTCCCATGGGACTATGGGAGTGAGGAAAGAGAGAGTACACCTGTGTCTGCGCACTCACTTGTGCACTATAATATCTCCCGCACCAAAGGCTGGCCTCCGCTGAGATCGGTCGCCATGGACGAAATTCGGTCTGGAGGACAGTATCATCATGAATGTACCTACTCTTTTGAAAGAGCCTGAAATAAAAGGTTCTCCACACTCGGAAATTATTACCAACAAAAAGATGCCTCAGTAAAAGCATTTTAATATGAATGTGCAACTCAGCAAAAGTTCGGAATACGCACATTGTTGAGCACGACAAATTGCACAGCATGTGTGTCGCTGTGTTGCCAACTGCGACATAAATAACGAACATAGCAACAATAGTAGCTAGGTACCTATCTACTTGAAATTGTTGAGAAATAATTTCACTGTAGTAGAAAACAGGGAGAAAACTGTTAACGGAAAATGGATGGTGATAGTAAATGAAAATGTTTTATTTATAAAGGCGATTAGTACAAAAACTCTAGATTGTATCTTAAAGCCCGCTTGCACAATAGATCACTAAAAGCGTTTGGCGTTACATGTATTTAAAAAATCGTTCTGTTTCTGTCAAGCGTTTGAAGATGACAAAGACAGATTGATATTTTAAATATATAACGGCTTCCGTATATTTTGACCGCGTAGATATTGCACTTTTCTTTTTAGGAAACAGCAGATTTTTATTTGATAATCGACGAAAAATGTCTATGCTAGGCGGTCTAGAATCGTGTGTTGAATTCATGGTTACAGTTTGCGCGTCGATAAGCCTGCCACCACAGATATAGATAGACCTAGATAACGCAAGTATCACGAACTGTATGAAAACCAAGCGTGCCATTTTTTGACTACCTACTATGACGTCAAAAGCTCGCGCTCTCGCTCACGCTTACGCAGCCAGCAGTACACAGGACTGAGCGCGAAAGTGGCGGCTTATGATATTTTATCGTAAGCTGGTGCGATTTTTGGCACGCGAAGTAGTTGCTCTTGCGTTATCTAGGTGTATCTATATCTATGCCTGCCACCCTTTGTAACAGCGCAGGATATATAGTACATACTAAATCCATGTTACGAAGTTACTGGTATCACCAAAAAGGCCGGATAAGAGTGACACTGGCTGGTGACAGTCACTCTAGCAGAGCCTCGCATCGATGGTTGCGTGGCAGCTGTCTTCTGATGACAGACGAGGTCAGGTATATTATCTATGAGGTCAGGGGAGCCCTCCGCTAGGAGGTATTTTTGTCTATGGCTAGGAGTCTGTACCTAATAGTGTTCCGTGGTGGAGCCGCTGTTATACCACGTCCACGACGAACTGCTATATCTAACTCTAATGATATTGAAGCTGTCGTGAACCTCTAATAAGATGACCACTTACGGTAAAGGCTATCCTGTGCCGTTAGGTATTACAGTAAGAAAGTGAAAGGAACTGAGGATTAAGACTTGTGCGAATATTCCACACGTTAGGCGCTAGATGGCGCAAAACAACGCGTAGGAACGTGTAGAAAACACGAAGCTGTCGTCGTCAACGTAAAGGTGCTGCCATCTGCGGTGGTTGCGGTACTAACGTCGGGCGTCGACCAATGGGGAGACGACATCGTCGCGCCATCACCACGAACCAATCAGGCTGAAGAATTGATTTGGAAGAAGGAATAACAGGTGTTGAGTTTTTGCCGGGAAAAGTTTGAGGCAGTTCATTTTTGTAATCACACAGGATCAAGTACCTAAGTAAATACAGTAGTGTAAAATATCTCCAATTTTAATAAGAAGCTAAGTATTTCCCTTAATTGATGTGTGTTCTATTTAAATGTAATCAGATTAACGCTGCTATGGGCAACTTGTGTTTTATTTCTTAGGGATAGCTTTGCTACAGTTTACTGGAGTTTTATTTGAATTGTAGGTGATTAACTGGCTAAATTCTATTGTTTTATGAGGTTTCAATAACTTTATCTAAATTATACCTATGATGTGTGTTCTTATTTAAATCTAATTATCGCTGTTATGGGCAATTTGTGTTTTATATCTTGGGGATAGCTTTGCTGCAGCTTACTGGACTTTATTTCAATTGTAGATGATTAACTGGTTAGATTCTATTGTTTTATGAGGTTCCAATAACTTTATCTCTAATATACCTATGTACACTCTAAGATGACCTAATTAAATACACGTTTTAAACTGCTATCGTTGTTTATTTAATACAATTGTTTTAATAGGTGTAACAATTTTCAGAAGTGGGATCGTTATCTGGAGCAGTTCGCAGGCAAGGCATGAGTTCCGATGGTCACAGCCGGTCTCGCAGCCGGTCTCGCAGCCGGTCTCGCAGCCGGTCCCGCAGCCCTGTCAGATGGAGTCGCCGGCGGAAGGAACGACCGCAGCAGGAGCGACGCCGCTGCTCCCGTGATACCTGGCGACCGAGGCATTCGCCAGTCCGGGACTGTCGTGGCCGTTCTCCGCCTGGCTTTTCAAATGAACCTGGTAGGTCATTTCCATATTATTCGGGTGTGATGGTTAAGCCGGATATAATACCGGAATTTGATCCTGAAAAACCGGAGCTACCTGCATATCAGTGGCTTAACAAAGTAGAGCAATTAGGTGCCATACATGGATGGAACGACAACGTTAAAAGTTATTATATGCAGGCACGTCTTGTTGGATTAGCTAAATTGTGGCATGGTGCATTACGAAGCTATGAATTTACGTGGCCGGAATGGAAACAAAAGATTCTGGAAGCGTTCCCTCAAAGCGTAGATTATGCAGACGCATTGAGGGAAATGTTAAATAGGAAAAAGTCATATAATGAAACGATGACTCATTATTTCTATTCGAAATGTACCATGCTAACTAAGTGTGACATCACTGGAGAGAAAGCGGTGTCGTGTATCATTGAAGGGTTGCCGTTCCACATGAAGACTTCTGCAAGAGCTGGTAACTATAAAACTCCAGGCGAGCTTTATTCTCACTTTCTGTGCATGAACGATGACAAAAGAATAAATCAAAACCAGAGAAACGTTCCTCGAGGTCGAGACTCCGCATCAGGGTCTTCAAAAGAAGCAATCAGAGATCCAAAAGAACGAAAGCCGGGTGTAACTTGTTTTCTTTGTAACGAGTCGGGGCATGTTGTCCGATCATGCCCTAAAAATCCTAACGCTATAAAATGCGAAATCTGCGGGAAAACCAACCACAAAAAGGAGCAGTGCTATCAAAAGGCTGTCAGCATTGTACAAATACAGGTAAATGAATGTTATTTTAAACACGTCTTGATTAATGGTTTAAAAGCTACCGCTTATTTAGACACGGGGGCTCAAGTCAACCTTATCACACATGATTGTGTTCTAAAGCTTGGCGTTTCAGTGCAACCTTGTGTTTTTTTTATCAACGGGTTTGGTGGACCACCGATTAAAGCTCACGGACAGGTTTCATTAGAGTTCGTTATAGATGAAGTTAAGGTTTGTTCAGACGTAATAGTTGTCGACGCTGCCATGAACCGCGCCGACGTTTTTATTGGACAGCCTATTTTGAACAATGAAAAATTCAAGCTTACAATTAGTGGGACAACCGTCTTTTTAGGATATGCAGATATAGATGAAAAAGAAATTGAATCAGTTGAAATAAATTATTTGCAAGTGGGTACATGCGTAGATAAGGTTAACATTTTGTGCTCTGCAGACACTGTCGTTCCAGCTCATTCATCCTTGTTTGTTGACACCTACAATGATGTTGAAATTGACAAGTCAACTCTACTGTTTGTAGATACTCGTACAATTGTTTATAATGGTTATAACTATAGCATTCCTGCTTCTGTGCACTGTTTTCCAGTACAAGCCATGTTCATAGTTAATCAAGGAAAAAACCAGTTTGTTTCGAGAAAGACCAGATTATTGCTCGTGGATTGGTTACTCAGGAAATAGGTTGTTCTCCTGGTAATTTTGCAGATAATATTGCTTCGATAATGAGCATTGATATAACTAAAATCAAATGTGGATCCGGAGATCCACAGGTAGTTAAAGAGTTGGTAGAGATTTTAAAGGAATATTCAGATTGTTTTTCGATAGACACAGGAGAATTAGGCAGGTCTGACAAAATAGAATTGAATATTGAACTTAACTCTGATAAGCCGATTTGTTATCGTCCTTACAGGCTTTCTTTTTCAGAAAAGGCAATAGTACGAGAAAAGATTGAAGATATGATGTCCAACGGTATTATTAGGGAATCGTCGTCTAATTATGCCAGTCCGATTGTATTAGTAAAAAAAAAAATGGAGATTATCGGTTTTGTGTGGATTTTAGAAAATTAAATAGTATAACAGTAAAAGATATCCTCTGCCCATCATAGAAGAACAAATCGAGAAACTAGGTGGGAAAAAACTTTTTACGAGTCTTGATTTGTCGCAAAGTTTCTTTCAGATTCCTGTAGCGGAGACTTCAATCCACCGAACCGGTTTTGTCACACCTGAGGGCCACTATGAATTTTTACGCATGCCCTTCGGTTTGGCCAATTCCCCCGCTATTTTCCAGCGACTTATGGACAAGATATTTTCTTCGTTACGTCATGATAAGGTGCTTCCTTTTATAGATGATCTGTTGCTACCCACCAAAACTGAGCAGGAAGGCCTCGATCTACTTCGGGTAGTTTTGAAAATAATAAGGGACGCAAAATTGACGTTAAATCTTGATAAGTGTTTTTTCTTGCAAGATAAAATAGATTACCTAGGTTACGAGATCAGCGAAAAAGGTATTAGGCCTGGTAGTACGAAAATTGATGCTGTGGCCAACTATATAGAACCTAAGAATGTACACGAGCTTAGGATGTTTTTAGGTCTGACTACTTATTTCAGGAAATTTGTTAAAGACTATGCGTCTGTCACGTATGATCTGTACGGATTGCTTAAAAAGAATGCACCGTGGATTTGGGATTCAGCACAGCAAAGGGCTTTCGATCAGCTGAAGAAGATTTTGACGACTCGACCAATACTCTCATTATTTTGTAGGAAAGGTGACATAGAAGTTCACACTGACGCAAGCAGTAAAGGTGTAGCTGGAATTCTCTTTCAGGATCAAGATGGGGGTTTGAAACCCGTCGCGTATTTTAGCCGAAAAACAAGCAAAGAAGAAGCTATGTATCATTCCTACGAATTGGAAACATTGGCTGTAGTGGAATCGTTGAGGAGATTCAGAATTTATTTAGCAGGTAATCATTTTAAGGTGGTAACAGACTGTGCAGCCGTTCGAGACACTTTTCTGAAGAAGGACCTACTACCTCGAATAGCAAGATGGTGGTTGGCTATTCAGGAGTACAACATGGAAGTCGTTCATAGGCCAGGTAAGTCTCATAGACACGTTGATGCGCTTAGCCGATTTCCAGTAGACCCTCCCTTAGAAGCAGACATTAACGTGATTGACGTATTTGATTGGTTAGTATGTCTTCAAAATCAAGATGAGAAGATTCGCATAATTCGAACAAAATTAGAATCTGGGGATAGCGACCCAGATATAAGGAATAATTACAGGCTCAAAGATGGTCGAGTATACAAGATCGTTAAGGATGGAGAACAGAGGTTAGTAGTCCCTAAATATGGAAGGTGGAATGTCATGAGGAAGTATCATGATTGCATCGGACATCCAGGCCTGAAGCGTTGTGAGGAAATCATTAAAGGTAACTTCTGGTTTTCAGGAATGACGCGTTTCATACGAAAATATGTCGCCTCATGTTTAGACTGTCTTTACAAGAAGGGACAGTATGGAAGACCTGAAGGTGAGTTACACCCCATTGAAAAAGTTCCAGAGCCAATGCATACTCTGCACATAGACCATCTCGGTCCTTTCTGCAAAAGTCGAGCAGGTAACAGTTTTGTGCTGATGGTGGTAGATTCCTTCACGAAGTTCACATGGGCGGTACCAGTTAAAACTACAAAGACTCGAGAGGTAATAAAATCCTTAAATGACATATTTTGTTTATTTGGTTATCCAAAGAGAATGATATCCGACAGCGGTACGAGTTTCAAAAGTAAACATTTCAAACAGTTTTGTTTGGATAATCAAATAAAACACATAATAAATGCTGTAGCATGTCCACGCGCAAATGGTCAAGTGGAGAGGTATAATCGTACATTACTAGATTCACTCAACACAAGCGTGGAAGATGAAAAGGATTGGGATACTCGGATCACAAACATCACTTGGGGAATGAATAATTTACAAAACGGTTCGACTGGATTTACACCATACAGGCTCATGTTTTCCGCGACTCGAAGCAGGTATCAAGGTATGGGAGATAACATCGTGGATAGTGAGGAGACAGCTGCACGAACTAGGACCGAAGCTACAGCAAACCTAAACCGGACGGGGGAGAAAATGCGCAAATATTTTAATAGAAAGCATAAATCTCCAACAAAATACAAGGTAAACGATTTAGTATTATGGAAAGGAGCTGCTGACCGAAATGTGAACGTTCGACGAAAACTGAAGGAAAAGTACAGCGGACCTTATAAGGTAACGAAGGTAGTAGGAAATGATAGATACATGATTACTTCGCTGAAAGGTGTGAAAGGGTATAAGCGATTCAGAGCTCTTGTCTCGTCGGACTCGTTAAAACTTTTTCAGGGGGAGGAGGACTCGGGCGCTAGCTCAAATGATACAGAAGTGGACAGCACGGAGGAGTTGATCGACTTGCTTGAAGGTTGAACTTGAATGAAATTGAATGAACTTGATGAATGAATTCCAGGAATAATCAGGTATAATACTAATTTTGATGAGCAAAGTAATGTGATGTTATTGGGATTTCACAATTTTCTCGGATATAAATATAAACGAATAATTTGGGTTGTGGTTGGAACCTCGAGTGGTTTAAAATTGGAATTGGTTACGGAAATGTTTTGATAATGGATTGTAAAAACATGGTATTTTGGAAACTTGTTTTGGTAAACAAGTATTTACTTTTGGAATGACTTTACCTGATGGTTGGTAATGATTTACATAAAGGACAGACTTATGATGTTATTTTGTATTATGTGTGGGCCAAATATAAATTTATTATAGTTCATGGAATCGAGTTCTTTATCTCTTTTTTTCAGTACTGGTTATGCTAATTCTGAACAATTATGTACCGTCTTTTGTTTTCTTCCTTTGCAGAGTCTCAAAGGCGTCAGGATGGACGAGTGCGAATATTCCACACGTTAGGCGCTAGATGGCGCAAAACAACGCGTAGGAACGTGTAGAAAACACGAAGCTGTCGTCGTCAACGTAAAGGTGCTGCCATCTGCGGTGGTTGCGGTACTAACGTCGGGCGTCGACCAATGGGGAGACGACATCGTCGCGCCATCACCACGAACCAATCAGGCTGAAGAATTGATTTGGAAGAAGGAATAACGAGGTGTTGAGTTTTTGCCGGGAAAAGTTTGAGGCAGTTCATTTTTGTAAACACAGGATCAAGTACCTAAGTAAATACAGTAGTGTAAAATATCTCCAATTTTAATAAGAAGCTAAGTATTTCCCTTAATTGATGTGTGTTCTATTTAAATGTAATCAGATTAACGCTGCTATGGGCAACTTGTGTTTTATTTCTTAGGGATAGCTTTGCTACAGTTTACTGGAGTTTTATTTGAATTGTAGGTGATTAACTGGCTAAATTCTATTGTTTTATGAGGTTTCAATAACTTTATCTAAATTATACCTATGATGTGTGTTCTTATTTAAATCTAATTATCGCTGTTATGGGCAATTTGTGTTTTATATCTTGGGGATAGCTTTGCTGCAGCTTACTGGACTTTATTTCAATTGTAGATGATTAACTGGTTAGATTCTATTGTTTTATGAGGTTCCAATAACTTTATCTCTAATATACCTATGTACACTCTAAGATGACCTAATTAAATACACGTTTTAAACTGCTATCGTTGTTTATTTAATACAATTGTTTTAATAGGTGTAACACTTGATTGATTTAATTGATTCAATTTAGTTATGTCATGACGGTTTACAATGTTATTAAGTTAACGACATATAGGTACTATTGAAAGATGTAGTTCTTTGGCTTTAGAAGTTAGGATTGCAATTCAGATTTTGACTTCTTCCTTTAAAAAGAATCATCTGAATTGCACCTAGAAATCAGTTCCTTTAGCTTCCTTGGAATAATTTTCATATTATGTAAATCGTGTGCCACAGAATAAGTTGAAAACTTGAATGTCTGATGCCACCATCCGTCTTGGATGATCAATCATTCTTGGTGCGTTTGACATCTTCAGTGGGAAGTTGAATGAAACTAAATAGCTATCAACAGTGATGTAAAATGTTCATGTCCAACATGCCTTTATCTAATGTCTTGGTCTTTGTTCGTGTTATGTTAAAGATTTTTTGCATTTCACACAGTTTCATTCAACACTTTTTTCACATTACAATCTAGCTTTTAAATGATTTAAATATAACTTAAACTGCTAAGTAATTATAAAATTAAGAAATTGTCCAATAACGTCCTTCTTATTGATTTTATGTTAAGAAGACACTTAATCTTAATCTTCACTTGTTCTTTATAATAATCAGAACTTGCACTATAATTTAAAAATCAAATCTTAATAAAAAGTCATTTATTAAAATTATGCTGATAATGAGCATTTTTGAACGTCAAAATTACTTAAGATAGTCTCCCAAAACGCCTGCCCTTTAAAGAATATGGTAAAGTTAGTTTATGTTATTATATTGCTGTTAGTAAATCTGCAACAAGTTAATCATCTAATTCCCATTTACAGGATTCCTGCAATACTCGTAGGTAGGTACGAAACAGTTTCCGGGTTTCTCAGTTCTCACTTTGTGATTATGCGCTAACGAACGTGAATGAGCTTAATTATTTTATACTATCAGTGTTGTATGCTTTCGAAATAGAATTTACTAGATTCAGACTGAGTTTTTTTGATGCCACGGAAGAATTTAACTACTTAACCGCACCCGCCGACGCGCGTTTACAGCAGCCGCCGACGCGCATTGACAGCAGTCACCGACGCGCGTTGACAGCAGCCGCGGACACGCGTTGACGGCAGCCACCGACGCGCGTTGAATGCAGCCACGGACATGCGTTGACGGCAGCCACCGACGCGCGTTGACAGCAGCCGCTGACACGCGTTGACAGCAGCTGCCGACGCGCATTGACAGCAGCCGCGGCTCCCGTTGACGGCAGCCACCGACGCGCGTTGAATGCAGCCGCGGACACGCGTTGACGGCAGCCACCGACGCGCGTTGACAGCAGCCGCGGACACGCGTTGACAGCAGCCGCAGACACGCGTTGACAGCAGCTGCCGACGCGCATTGACAGCAGCCGCCGCACGCGTTGACGGCAGCCACTGACGCGCGTTGAATGCAGCCGCGGACACGCGTTGACGGCAGCCACCGACACGCGTTGACAGCAGCCGCGGACACGCGTTGACAGCAGCTGCCGACGCGCATTGACAGCAGCCGCCGACACGCGTTGACGGCAGCTGCGGACACGCGTTGCCTTTGTTGTTGACGCGTGTTGCTCGTTTGTATGCACACTAAAGTACCACAGTAAGTTAAAATTTATTTTATGAGGTCTACGTCATAATGTAGATTTAATAATATTGGCGAAAAAGTTATCACGCTACATCCAAATTCAGAATAATAATTATAAGCTTGTACCTACCAACTACTACTAGTAATTATATTAATGAGCTATTCTAACTAAACATCGATCACGTCTCGGTCAATTGAACCGGTATGAATGTCCTAGATGACGTAGTTAATTCAGTTTGTATAGCTTTTGCATTAATTATCTATCTAATAATAAAGCTGAAGAGTTTGTTTCTTTGAACGCGATAATCTCTGGAACTACCGGTCAGATTTGAAAAATTCTTTTTGCATTTGATAGCCCAATTCTTGAGGAAGGCTATAGGTTATTTTATATCACGCTATGACCCTCAGGAGCCGAGCAAAAAGAAAAAAAGTCAGAATGAACGCTAAGCGAATACGACGTGTGTTGCGACGGGGTGGGGGTACAAGAAATTTCACGCGGACGAAGTCGCGGGCAGAAGCTAGTATTTTATAAGCCTTATGTTCACCAATATTTAATGACATAAACCAACTGTTTAAATTCCTAAACGGTAGTTTGAATGTTGGTGAAATCAGGCCTTAGTATGTTAGGTTAGAATAAATTAACTAGGTATGCATGACAAGGCAATCAGTAGGTAAACCAGTATCTGCTAGAAAGACCGTAAAATCTAAGTTATTAATAAACTCAGATAGCCAGCTTTTTTGGTATGAAACAAAACGTTTCCCGAAGGTTATACCTGTTTTCACTAACGCTAGGGCTCACCTAAACTTATGCCTAAATAAGTATTTCTTTCTTTCACACTCGAACACAAAACATCTCTGATTATTCCAACGCGCAACGCCAGATAATTTTATCCGAAGAATAATTTTGAATATTTGACAGTTCTTCCATACAAAAACTGTCAGACGTCAATGTTATTCCACGAATAAAAATTATCTGTCGATTGAAAAATCAGCATTTAGTCAATTAAACCATTCACAGACACATTTGAATTGTCAAGGAGTCGGTCAGTTAGTCAAAAAGTACCTACCAAGCTAATTTCCCATTCCAAAACGTAGATCTCTTTTATATTTTCCGTGTCGGAATCAACCCTCGACTGCCAATCCTTCAGTCACTGTATCGCAAGTTTAACATTTGCAGTGTATTATCAATTCCTTACCTAGAGGGGCTTGTGGCTAAGTAATAACAGGCTCACGAGTCGATCGATCAGGTTAAGCTACGCTTGCCGCGGTAGGTCCTTGGATGGGTGACCATCTTTACATACCAAGACCCTCCATGCCTCGGAAAGCACGTTAAGCAGTTGGTCCCGGCTGCCATTCGTAGATCTTTGGCAGTCGTTACGGATCGTCAGAAGTCCGAAAGTCTGACAACCAGTCTTACCAAGGGGTATTTGTATTACCCAGTAACTGGGTTGTGGAGGTCAAATAGGCAGTCGCCCCATGTAAGATACTAGTATTCAGCTGCATCCGGTTAGACTGGAAGCCGATCCCAACATAGTTGGGAGAAGGCTAGGCAGACTATGATGATGATGAAAGTAAAACTAATTAATAGCTGTTGGCATTGGTATCTGATCTATATCAGTGACAGTCGGATTTTCATGATATCAATTCCCTACCTACCAGTTTAATAAAAACACTGCAATGAACGGATCCATAACCCCAAAACACAATAAAGTCAATACAGAACTCAAACAAAATATAAACCAATCAAATGTAAGCAAATATTTCATAATGAACAGCAGCTCCAAATATTTACTGTGTTTGTCTGCCTCGTTGTTTTAGTAGTCGCAAGGTCTGGGTTCGATTCCCAGGTCGAGCAAAGTGTTATATACTTTTTCCATCTGGAATTTCTCAGCAACAGCCCGAAATCTGGATTTGTGCCCAGTTGATGGAAATAGGCTCGGCTCCTATTACATGGGACTTAAACATAACTGGTGAAATGCGGGTGCTCTATATACACATGTAAACATATATCATACATAGATATACAGGATGTTTGGAAGCTGAGCGCAAAGCTTTAAGGGAGTGATAGTTGACACCATTACAGCAATTTGAGCCATACATGTCTTAAACGAAGTATGTTTTTTTTATATTTTTAACTACAAACATTTAGTCACAAATAACATACCAACTATAGCTGAGAAAAAAATAAAAAACAAACTTTGTCTAAGACATGTATGGCTCAAAATGCTCAAAATGGTGTCACCTATCACCCCCTTAAGGCTTTGTATCCAGCTTCCAAACACCCTATATACAGTGTGAGTCTTCATAATATGCACATATCGAAATGAGGGAAACTAAGCTTAATTTTATCGACGGAAAAAATATTTAAAAAAAAAGAAATATATTTATATAAACCGCGCCGTAGAAAAAACGTAAGTATTCATTTTTTCAGCTTCAGCTTTCATAGTGATCCATACAACACTGACGACCGTGCCTACACACGACGAATAAACCGTAGTTTTTCACGGCAAGAAAAACGTGTGTGTTCAAACAGAGGGCCTTCGCTACGTTTTGGGGAAACAAAGCATGATGCTATGTCATGTCATGTGAACGGATAGATAACCCTAAACACAATAAAGTCAACACAGAAAACAAACCAAATATAAATCAATCAAATATAAGCAAATATTTCATAATGAACACCGCTCCAACTATTTACTGTGTCGAATCAATAGCTCAGTTGTTCGTTGTACGAGTAACAAGAGAAAATATTCAATGAACGATCGAATGATTGAATATTTCTATTCATAAACAAAACGTTTACATTCTTTTAACTGAATAAACTTGAGTAACTACAATGGGTTCAGTGGAGCTGTAATTGGATTTGTTCGTTCGACTGTTTTGATTCTATGTTGAGGTAATAATCGTGTTTGTGTTAAAAAGTTGTGAAGGTTTTGCTGTTACGGTTGAGTTTTGATCTGATATTTATGTTCAAGGCTGATTTTCTATGATGAGGCAAACTTCTTTGTAGTTTTACGCAAGAAATTGATCTCTCGTATAGACTTACATAATAAAAAGTTTTCTTCTATTTGAATCAATATACCTTATTATCTATGCAACATACATATACCTGTGTGAACAGAGCCTTTTAAACCACTACAGATTGAAATATTCGTTCGTCTGCCAGGGTATGTAGAAACTTATTACATATCAATTTTTTTTATTAGTATAACCTGCCTATAATGTTCCCACTGCTGGACACGGAGAGGGGAATGGGCTGTAATCTACCACGCTGGGCCCAGTGCGGGTTGGTAGATGTCACATGACTTCGAATTTTTGGTTCTAGGACATGCCGGTTTCCGAAAATGCATGTTTTCCTTAACCAATTTCAGAGCAGTGGTGACGAAATTATGTACACAAAGTAGGTAAAGCGCCTGCTGGTTCAAACCCACGACCTACAACTCATAAGTCGGTGCTGTTACCACTACTCCACCACTGCTCTCAATTTTAATTACCTACCTATATAGTAGTATAACCTCACCCAGTCCACTCAGTCTTCAACATCGAATAAAATTTCATTGCCAGTATTTAGCTGTCCTCGAAAAAAAACCGGGTAGGTATGTTTACTTATTTATTTATCCAAAACCCTTTGGTATTTCACCTAACGAGCATGGGAACTAAAAGGAGCCAATAAGCATAGTTTGTCGTCCAGATTCCAAAGGGACCCGGCATGTAGGCGGGGCGGGTACCCGCTCCTAGAATTTCAGCCATTCGTCCTGTGACCGGCTCCGAACAAAAACACTAACGACTCGTCAAAATAAAGGAATCGTTGAACGATTTGAAATTGGAAAGCAAAAGATGGCCGAGGTTTTATCACTGGCTGAAAAGGGGACTGATTGCTTCGAAAACTGTGTGTGGAGAATGGAGTGTATAGTTAGATTCTAGTTCTACTATTCTATGGTCTTTTATTTTAGATTCACTTGTAAATTACAAAGAAAGTACTTAATTCATAAAATCTTGGAAGTTTTTAACCTACATCTAATTGATGTTGTATCGAAATGAAACTTCGTATGTACCTAGGTATATGAAGTTTGGATGACAATATTATAATATGGAATCTTAGAGCTAATCTGATGATGGAGCCAGAAGGTGGGTAGTGGAACTCTTTAGTGGCTGGCTACTAGTAAACCTCTCGAATTTGGGGTCATTTGATTCGATTTGATGAATCTTAGAATGTTGTGAAAGTTTGGATGACAATACTATAATTTGGTATCTTGGAGTTGATCTCATGATGTAGCCAGGAGCAGGATAGTGAAACTTTTCAGTGGCTACTAGTAAACCTCTCGAGTTTGGGCTCATATGATTCGTTTTGACAAGTCCAATAGATTAAGGCTTGGTAAGAAAGGTCTGAAGATGGAGCCAAGAGGAGAGTACGTTACCCCAGCAGGAAAGTAGCTCCTAGAGTGTTAAGAGTGGAACGTATAATTAGTGCATAATCTGCTGTAAATGTGCGCCAAATAATAAAATTGTGCGCGTTGTCGTTTTGGAAAAAAACGGAAAAAACGATTCTTGCTAGTGGAACGCTTCAGTGGCGATTTGTAAGCAAGTCAAGTCTTATCTTCGTTGACTTTGGAGTTTGACTTTCGACGTAAAAAATTAAAATATGTAGGTAAATAGTTAAAAAAAAAACTTGGCTGTTTATTACTACCACAGATTACTTCTTGTCACTACTAAGTAGTGGGTTAAAGTAATTCTACTTATTTAAGGTCTTCTAATAATTTTATGATAAATCACAGCAAAAAAACCTTTCAAATGTATAGCAGTATTTCTTTTCACTAGGCTGCATAATTTAGAGCTGATTTATCAATCGACCGATAATTTTTATTCGTGGAATAATATTGACGTCTGACAGTTTTTGTATGGAAACACTGTCAAAAATTCAAAATTATTCCTCCGACAAAATTATCTGACGTTGTTAAAATCCGCCTTAGTTTCCTTTACCTTTTATTTCTAAATCATTCGGGGATTTACTGACTAAACGACAAAAGCCCTTAAGTCTTTTGTTTTGGGGATCTCAAGAACCTTTCTATAGAAAATTATGAAATACCAGTATTTAATTGAGGTTTTAGACGTATAAGATTCTACCTATTATTGAACAAGACACGTGTAATATATCCTACAATACATAGATGTTCATTCATACTTAGGTACTGACGTAAAATACACAAGAGTTAGTTCACCTTTGATATTACTGAATAAGGTCAACTTTATTAAATTAAGGGCTGATGTTTCAATAGACAGACCACTTTTACCTGAAGAGTAAAGTTTGACATATTTTCTGTACAAAAGCTGTCAAACGGCAATAATTACTCTTCAGTTATGAGATACCTATCTGACTATTGAAAAATCAACCCAAGTTTAGTAAATAATAATAAATTAATAATTATCAAAATTAATGTTCAGTTCTTAGGTAACCTAGAGCTGCGGAGTAATTGCGTAACAGTAGGGATGGCTTTCATTTTGACAGTACAATAACATTCATTGCGTTATTCATGTTGTTGAGCAGACAGATTTGTGTAACATATGAAGCAATGTATTAGCAATATCCTTCAAAATGATACAGATCGAGACTGATAGTATGTTACGCAATTAGGATGCTGGCTTATGTTAATTTACCCAGAATCTGGCACTACACACACCTTTTACAACAAAGTAGCTAAGAATTCCAACGGCTAGATGAATAGGAATAATTATGACACATGACACTTTTATGGATTAATAATTAAAATTACATGACTTGAAGGTGTTTCCACTTACTCTAATTTAAATACCTACTTAAATATCAATAGCATTAATATCAAAATTTATTACAATAATCTCCTATTAACAGCTTTAATAACCCATAACTCAATGCTCAACAATTAGTTTCAATACTACCCACGATAATATCTTAGAACCCGCCCACACCGGCTCCCAAAATATGTCCCAACCTTTATCTAAATCATCGAATTAAATTATACGTGGTACCTTTAACTGTCTATGGTCTAAAACAAGAGGGACTCCCGACTGGGCGCACCTCTAATTGGTCCGGCCTGGGACATTTAGACTCAGCAGGTATTCGGCCGCAGTGTCACCTTTCACTTTGTTTGCGATTAATATGCGGCCATAAGTATTCCTATAGTTTATTAGTGTTGTCTGTTCCCCCGTTTTGAGTGTGGTCTGTATAAGGTCACCATACTACCACTTTACGTGTGGGTTTTTGATGAATTATTTTGAAGGGACATATCGTGTCGTCATCAGTTCCTCACTCTGTATGTCATGAAAATCCGACTGTCAATGATATAGATGACAATGCCAACAGCTATTAATTAATTTTGCTTTCATCGTCATCATCTGCCTAGGGTTTTCCCTACTATATTGGGGTCAGCCTCCAATCTAAACAGGTGCAGCTGAATACCAGTATTTCACACACGGATTTCACATGAAGAGACTGCCTATCTGATCTCCACAATCCAGCAGTTATTTGGCAATACGATACCCTTGGTAAGACTGGTTGTTAGACTTTCGGGCTTTTGACGACCCGTAACGACTACCTGATCGATCGACCCATCATCATCATCTGCCTAGCCTTTTCCCAACTATGTTGGGGTCGGCTTCCAGTCTAACCAGATGCAGCTGCATACCAGAATTTTACAAGGAGCGACTGCCTATCAGACCTCCACAACCCAGTTACTGGGTAATACGATACCCCTTTGTAAGACTGGTTGTCAGACTTTCGGGCTTCTGACTACCCGTAACGACTGTCAAAGATCCAGGAATGACAGCCGGGACCAACGGCTTAACGTGCATTCCGAGCCACGAAATGATCATGAAATAAAAAATTATACATTTAAACATTCATGATCGATCGACTCGTTCGGCTGCTCATTACTTAGGTACAAGCCCCTCCAATTAGTTTTACTTTGATTTGAAATAAACTGTTTTGAATTAAATGAATGGATGGATTAGGTAGGTTAAGTTTAGAGGAAAACAAACTAACACTTCCTACACAAAACGACATCCGGGTCTACAGAGCTTAAAAGCATTTTATATACCTAGCCAATACACTGATAACGACGATAAATTATTTCAAAAACTAACTTCAAAAAACACGGCCACCGCCAAAGTATTTTCAATCTAAAAAAAATTACCACGGCATCGTCTACATACATTACCTCTATCGAAATAATCAAATTAACATCAGTAAATTAAATCCCAACAATATCATGTCACAGCAACTGTCGGACTAGCGTCATTTTAATCCAAATCCTCTTAGTAAGGTCGGAACCAGTTTAATGGAACGTACCTCTTATAAAGTGTAACGAAACATTTCTTTTTAATGCGATTAACACGGCGCAACTTATTATGTAGTCTGTGGTAATTAAAATATGGTGTATTTATTATTCGAGAACTGTCAATCAGGGATTTTATGTGTTTGGAAATAGGGGTCGAGGATTAATTTTGGAATAGTTTCAATTTATAGTTCAATGCAGTTCAACGGATCAAAATAACTGACTCGTCAGTCTCAAGGTCTGAAGTGCGACTGGTGGTCACGAGGATTTGCACCCTACTTTCGTACCACACTTCAAATTACAATTGGAGCTTTTGAAGGAAATTCCTGATCCATTGCTTCATAGGTTTGAACATTTTGTCTTCTCAACAACGTAAATAACGCAATGAACGTGGCTGGACTGCCAAAATATGAGGCATTGCGATCGATTGCCAATGTATATGAGTTACGCATTTACCCCGTTGGGTTCGATCGATATGTCATGTATTGAGTGTTTCAATTTATTTTTTTTCTTAATCTGGGTCGGTATGTGTGTAAATGGATACACTATATTATTATATTTTTAATTTAAATATAGCAACTGTTGGCAATTTGCCGTGGAGTCGTTAAGCTGCACAGCGATTTAGTTATTTTTTTCAATTACAATTTTATTACTTTTTTAATTAAAATTGGTATTGCTGGTGTTGAGTCATTTGGGTAAGTAGCTAAATTAGTTTTTTAGATTAAACGCTGTTTTTTCTCATAAATATCGTGCTGTATATGCTACACTAAACTAAGATCAGGGTTACTGAATGAGGTTTTCTTTGGGTTTTTTTTTGCACATCGACTGTAAAGTATAATTCTTTTAGCACTGTTTTATCATCTTTAATATACCGTACTTACGTCTTTCATAGTTGTAAAATAAGACATTTTAGGTCTCCAGGTGTTCAATTGTCCATAGGTGGCGGTGACCATACCTACATAGCGGTAGTGACCACAATCATAGGGCAAGAGAGCAACTGCTTTTTCCATTAAATGTCAAAAAATCTTTGAACAGTAAAAGCCGTCCTAAACTTTTATTTTCTGCACAAGCCCGAAGCTTTTATTGACAAATTACCTTCAATCTTCGTCAGCAAATCGCATCTTTTATAACTCAATCAGCAAAGCACTAAGCGTTACTGCATCCACTATAAACAGATCACCGTCACTCGGTGCAAATTCATATAAATTGGATAATGGTCGGGACGGGTCGGATCGGGCCGGACGTCACCAATCTGTCCATTGCCGCAAGTGCGGATAAGTGGCGTGTAATGTATCGTTTTAATGCGTTAATGTACGACATCCGATACGAAAATGTTTTCCCACAATGTTGTTTTGGAGACACTGTTTGGATAGTACGGGTAAGATAATGGTTTTCCGTTTGTTTTAGAACGTCGTTGCTATCTGGTGAACGCGCATGAAATATGGGTAGGTATTTTTTCAGATTGAGTAGAAGGCATATGGAATGGTGAAGAGAGGGAGAGATTTTAAATCGTCTGTGTACTTTGGTATTTTATCTGATTCTTCATGGACTTCAATATTTAACAAGATGACCTATTACATCAAACACCGGAATTCCTGCATTGGCTCTGAGTACCAATCCATAGAGGGTATTTGCTGATGAATCTTTCCTCATGTGAAAAATAAAATGCACCAAAAGCCACCTTACCACCTAATGGCACTCTTAAGACGCTATCAAACAAACTTCAACTTTAGAGAAGATATTTAAAGACATGAGGATACAGACGTTTAGTGTCATCTTTATCAATCACTTGAATACAGTAGCACCTGTGTACATGATCATAAGATGGACATACCACTACTACTACTAATGCTCGTTTAAGTGCAACCAATGATCAAACACACTCGCTTACAAACAGATACATGAGTGTATGTGAGTGTATCGGGTCCTTGTGAGCCGTGCGAGTTGAAAGAGTCAATTGAGGAATGGGTCATCGACTTGTGGACTGATATGTCTACAAGGGTGCAATGTGTGGCTGTATAGGTACCTAATTGACTGAAGAGTTAAACAATGTTTTGCATTTGCCACTTCTGTTCAATACGGCCTAATAGGATGACATAAAATACACACTAAAATCTAAACTGCAGTTTGGAAGGTTCCTAACATAATCAGCCTATAATGTTCCCACTGCTGGGACACAACTGGCCTCTTATAGAGGGAGTGGGCTTTATTCTACCACGCGGGCCCAGTGCGGGTTGGCAGATGTCACATATGTCTTCGAATTTTCAATTCTAGGACATGCAGATTACCTCACGATGTTTTTCTTCACCGTTTGAAAGTCCTTGAAACTTATAAAATGGAATCATAGCCACTACAGTCAACTGCACGTCCATATTAACAGTTTGACATTGAAAGCAACTTTACTTCAAAGCAGTAGGATTGTTTTTACCACCGACGATCATAATTTTACTTTGATCCATAATAATTTAATTATTAATTATCCAGTGATAATAATATTTTAAAAGGAAACTCTAATTGATTTAAGCTTTGCTCTTGGGAACTAAACAATAGCGGTTTTGTTACGCCATACCATCAGAACCAACTTTCTTTTTCAGTGAATGCGTCTCCGACAGATTAGAATCAACACTTTTTACTACGGCTTTTACGAAACAAAAAAGAAACGGAACCGCTTAGTTCCAGGGAAAGAAAAAAGATCACAATATAATTTTATTATGTACCTACACAGCTTTCCACTATGTTTACCAGTAATTTCGTCCTCTATTCATAAAAAAAACACTGTAATCCAATAACCCCATTTTAGTTGGAAAATGACAAGGGGCTTGTGGCTAAGTAATAACAGCCGCACGGGTCGATCGATCAGGTTAAGCTACGCCTGCCGCAGTTGGACCGTGGATGGGTGACCATCTTTACATACCAAGACCCTCCGTGCCTCGGAAAGCACATGAAGTCAGTGTTGGTCCCGGATGTCATTCGTGGATCTTTGACATTCGTTACGGGTCGTCAGAAGCCCGAAAGTCTGACAACCAGTCTTACCAAGGGGTATCGTATTACCCAGTAACTGGGTTGTAGAGATCAAATAGGCAGTCACTCCATGTAAAATACAGGTATTCAGCTGCATCCGGTTAGACTAGAAGCCGACCCCAACATAGTTGCGAAAAGGCTAGATTAATTGAGTAGGAAAATTACAAATAAAAGTTTTAATTACGATGAAAAGCAAACATTTGATAAAGCTTTCAAACTAAAAACATACAAAATGTACACAATATGTAAGCACCACGTCGTACCCATGGGCGGTTTTTTATCGCGCTTTGGGTTTGCAACGACTCTTTGGCGCCGAGAGTTCAAAATTCACCAGTGTATTTTTGACATGCTGGGATGGACTCCGTTGGATTCTCAACTCCCGCCTCAATACCAAGACTAGAAAAACCAGTTGACGAATTACTCAAAAAATCTCCCGTGCCTACCTGGGTTCATACATACGTTCAATCAATCAAAGAAATGGTCAACTTAGCCTATCGCAGTCCACTGTTGGACATAGGCCTCTCACAGGCTGCGCCACACCATACTGTCCTCCGCCTTCAACATCTAGTCTATACAATAGTGTACAGACGCTAACACATCAAGCTACTAGATTAGATTTTCAACTTTATCACTAAAGCATAGGGTTCACAGTTGATTGGGAATATTTAACAGTTTCGGGTAGCTTGATGTGCTGGCGCACAAGCCACTTTTTTAAGGTCGTCGGTCTATCTAACTAGGGCCATACGTTACGTTCTTTCGGTTGCGTATATACGTTCTATAGTTTAAAACTCTCTACACTCTACAGTACGTGGTCGTCACGCGATCAAAGTTTCGTCTAGTCATGTTTAGATAGACATTACAATTGAGACATCGCAATTTGGCTTTATTAGGTTTTTTACGAGCAATTTAAAGCTAGATAATACATTAATGGTAAGCTTTTACGGTGAAATTGATCCATTATTATAGAATGGTACTTTTTAACTTAGTAGGTGTGGGTGGATCGGAACAAATCATTAAATTTTTACGTTTTTAAACTATCACGAGGACATTATCTTTCCAAAGGAAGTAATCAAACAAACATATCAGAAATAAATAAAATACATTTATTTAGCACAGACTTAATATGACACACAATACATCGCAGTCTCATGTCGGTGACAAACAAATGTCAAAAACTTGTCAAAATATAGGGATGTTAGAGGTATTTTTGACAGATTGAGACTGAGATCAGGGGGCCTAAAAAGGCCACTTTGGCAGAATCATAAAAGGATAACAATTATATTATGAATCATAATATATGGCAAAGACAATCCGTGTTTTTCTTTTTTTCGCAGCACTTCGTATAGAAGTGATATGAGTTTAATATTATAAATAAAACATGCACTTTTATACAAAAAAAAAACAACCGACTTCTAAAAAAAAAACACTACAAAGTGGAAAACTTTAATCTCGGAAGTCGGTGTCGTGTATATGATTATGGACGTAGGCTTGCTAATAAATGACTAAATTGTAATTATATTATATTGTTCTTTAATTAAAATTTCCTTAGGAAATTTGACAATTAAGCTGTTTAAATACCTAAACCGGTGGTTGGAATGTTGGTGAACTCAGGCCTTAGAGGAGTGGGCTGTAACCCACCACTCGGGCCCAGTGCGAGTAGGTAGATGTCACATACCTTCGAATGTTTTATTCTAGGACATGCCGGTTTCCTCACGATGTTTTACTTCACCGTTTTGAGAACAGCGGTGATGAAATTATTCACAGAAAGTAAAGCGCCTGTCTGGGTTCGAACCGAAGACATACATCTCGCAAGTCGAGGCTACTAAGGTTTATTTAATTCTGTGGCTTTTGTCTAAAAGCCTTCCAGAATTTAGCCAACGTCACGTACTATAAACCATTATATCTTAAAAGGACACTTGTTACTATAGTAAAGTGCCAGAGTTATGGGCATCTGTCTCTGACACTTTTTACTTCACGTCAAGTGTCCAAATGTCCCACAAATTGCTTTGTCCCAAACAAAAAGTAATCGCTTAGATGATGACTACAAAAAATATTATTACACAGTACTCCCTAGCCCAGGGATGGCGCACCTCTATACATCTTCGTGGCATTTTTTCCAAATAAATATTAACTGTGGCCATGCCATGCCAACAAACAATCTTGTCTATTGGAAAAAAAATATGTGCTTTCACAATAATACTCTTTATTATCATGTACAGTAATGTTAACATAATAAACAGTTTTATATATTTACTAGCTAATGCCTGGTTGCAAAGCCTTTTTTTTGTTAGGAACCTTCTCCGGTGCACACAACAAGTTACCAAAGTTTCATCACAATCGGTAGAGACATTTTCGAATTTTTGCGAGACTAACGAACAGCAATTAATTTTTTAATATAAGATTTTATTTTTAAAGATTTAAATTAAAAAAACGAATTAGTACGACTTCTCCTGTTGCAAACTATATGACTTAACTACCTACCTAAATTCCTGAAATAATGCCGTGCCCAAATTATTTTGTTACATGCCACCGATGGTACGTGTGCCATTGGTTCGCCATCCCTGCCCTAGCCGAATAAATAACCTAAACCAACTTAATAAAAGTCCATAAGCGTGATACACAGTTAATAATAAAAGCTTATTCAGTATTACTGTAAAGGTCAGCGGGATAATTGCGTAACACACTGTCAGTAGCAATGGCTTACATTTTGACAGTTCAACAACATCCATTGTTATTTACGTTGTTGGGCAGACAAATTTTTCACACATTATGGAGCAATGGATTAGCAATATCGTTCAAAATCATAGAGCAACACAGGCCACCGGCGAACCGCGGTGGCCTGTGTTGCTCTATGTTCAAAATGATTCAGATTGAGTGATAGGGTGCAGTTCAAGGTTACCTTTAGATTGACCTAGATCTGGCAAACTAACTTATGTGGCTGTAAAGCTACGGTTTCCTATAAGAGCAGTGACTGCCACATAGCGTCTGCAATATAAGTATGGTGTTACTGAAACTTATTATTGAAAGTAAGTTGGTGTGTTTTCCTTGGGAGCGTTCTAAGACATCGTAAAGTCAAACCCCGTTGCCGTCACTGCGACCGTTATGTGGCGGCCTCACGCACCTTTACCGGCCGAAGTGAAACAACTCAACAGCCTCATTATTTTATGTGCAAGCATCCGGTTACACCGATCTAACGCAAGTTTTCCTACTCAGATTGATCGCTATGACAACACAACACACACACGAGACAACAACACACAACACCCCCCCAATAAATAAATATTAAAACAAAAAAAAACAAAAAAATATTTTCTAATGATAATAGGTAAGGACTTCTAAGGGAATAGGCTCAGCAGTCTCAATGATAAAACCAAACAAACCAAGCTGTAATTGTTTCTCAAAAAAACCCATGTAACAGTAACCTTAATACATTTTTAATCTGATCATAAACGGTGATTACTTACGTAACAACTTTCTAAGAAACGTTATAATTTCAATAACAAATTTCAACAAACATGGTCTGAAATTATAATGTGATTTTGTTTAATTAAGATACATTCGAGTTTTATTAACCTTGGCAGAGACTCAATAATCTATCAAACAAAGTCACAGGCGTAGCCGTATCTACCCGTATACAATCCTGAGACTGTAATTATTCTGACTAATTAATTGGCAAAACAAGTATAGGTCCTTATAAACTCATTCTCAAACTCAAAGCATTTAATTAAATTAAACCATTTACAGACTTTTGTATTGTCAAGGAGTCAGTCAGTCAAAAATATGAAGCTAGTCTAGCTAAATAGCTAGCTAGCCCATTCCAAAATGTAGTAGGTACTATGAGAGCTCGCATCCGGAAACAGTTTG
Source organism: Oligia latruncula (assembly GCA_948474745.1). NCBI lineage: Eukaryota > Metazoa > Arthropoda > Insecta > Lepidoptera > Noctuidae > Oligia > Oligia latruncula. Next base: position 15,642,900 of record OX419689.1, on the reverse strand, counting down.
ATATATAACATTCATAATTGTATTATTCCTAGAATGAATTTACGTTTTTTTTCTGTCTTCCCGCTTGTCAGCCAGACCGACCCCAACCATACCCCAACTTGTTTGTTTATTCTAAATTTAAACTAATTTAATGTTTGTCTCGTATTTCTTGCCAGCAACTTTAAACGGACTCGCGGAGGTTGCATGTAAGCACCAAATAGGCTTCAATCTCTATCTAACTCCATGGACACTCTTTTAAACATGTTCATGCTCATTTTATTTTACAAACTATAATAGGTCTGTTCATAAAATCCCTTCGTTAAACTACCATCGAATAATTCAATTAATTGGAGCTTGTCCAAGCGTAAAAATAATAAAGTCTTACAAGATCAGTTATAAACGGTCCACTGAACTTCATAGCACGATTCAATACTAAATAATAGTTAAGTTTTGACATAAAGCTAGGTTAAACAAGCGGAATTGATGTGTTGATACCATCTGCATCTGTGTGTACAAGACTTTCGAAATTTATGTGCTGCAGATAAAATCAGTGTTGCTTTATTTCGAAAGTGATGGACTCTTTGAGATTGGTTATTAGACGTGTGTTCGTTGATACTGAATAATGTATCCGTTCTGATTGTAGCAACGTTTGTTTCTGGAAATATTTTGATATAAAATTTGCCTCATGAGAACCTCCAGTCACTAAATTAAAAGCTTTTGCTATTCTCTTAAAAGAACTTACCTGAGGTGAGTCTTTAATAGATTTTCAACTTTATCGCTAAATTATAAGGTTAAAAGTTGATTGTGAAAATTTGACAGTTTTGGGTAGCTTGATGTGTTGGCGTCTGTACATGAAGCTCCTTCTCCAAGACTTTCAAATAGATAGTTACTTGTGCTGTTTTTTACCAGCATTGACTTACGTTTGGAACAAAATCAGCAAATAAAGCTTTCATGTTGTCATTTAGCATTGTTATTCATTTCTCTTTCGTATCGACACCGGCTGATTGGTTCGGGTCTAAAAGAAAAGAAGCAAATATCATTACATAAACATTACTCCTATATTATTGAAAGGGTTAGGTTAGTCAGAATTGCAATTATAGTACACCCATGTCCCCTGAGTAATATTGCCATCAATCGGGCACAAATTCAAACTTCGGGCTGCTACTGAGAGAATCCAGACAAAAAAATCTAAGAACACTGCCCGAGCCGGGAAGCAAAAGCAGGACCTCTTGCTCAGCAGTCAGAATAAAATCTCACTAGGTACTTAAAAATGTGTGTCAGACACCAAAAAGTGCACCACAATCTAGAGTCGTAATTGCAGAAATTTCAAATAACGGAGCGTAGTATCCATTAGCAATTACCTACAGAATTAGTGATGGACACCGTTCGGCATTGGGCACATCTTACAAGTAGCGCTTTTGTTCAAATACTTTCACAATTGAGGGCTATCGATAAAAATAGTCGGCTTATTATTGTTCCCACGCTGCGTCAGCATTGGCGTGTGCGATGCTCATTACAACATGCTTCCGCAATTAGTGATGAGCTCTGGGCTTTCTCAGTGCTCAATGCTTGATTATTTGTGCCGATACATGCGTGTGTTCCAGAAAATGAAGGTGTTCTTTCGAATGATTGTTTAAATGTTTATTTTCGTTCATCTGGAAGTTCAAAAGTCAAGAGTTTATGTAGGTACTTGGGTTTACACTGTTTTACGTAGTTATTTCGACATAAAATAGTTTCTAAGTAAAGGTCTGAACTATCTTCATGTTAATAGAAATTCTGTTGTACAATAGTTCGACCAAAAAAAGAAAATATTCGACAGTAATTTTATTATTTACGTATATATATATATATATATAGTCAATGGCCAAAGGCCCTATTGAAACTTTCAAGTAATAAAATATTTTGATCACACACAAATAATCGTTTTTCTAGCAAGTCTAGAAACTGTGTGTGTCAAAACAGATGTATGTGAACGTTCAATATTACATTTTATTGTAATGTTAGGAGCTTTGCACATGTTTGGAATAATATTTAAAAAAACCAGGCGTCACCGTGGGTAAGTCCTAGAATAACCTCGAGATGGTTGTCGATTCTATTGTAAAACATTCTCCATATTTTCAATCGTACAGCAATAACGCCTTTGTTGTCCTTTCTGCTACTAAGTTCGTAATGTGATCACTATTTCCTAGCAGTATTGGTGTAATAAAGATCAAAATTGCTTACTTTTGCTGATATATGTTTCATCTAATAAGAATGAATTTCCAAGGGCAATGAATATTCTTTACCTTCACAATAATACCATCTACTTACTTACTTACCATCGACATAAACCTTTCTTTGAAAATCGCTGCGGTCAGACAGCATTTACTTCACTGAAAACCACAAAGCCACATTATGGATGAAGCTCATGCTTTATATGAACAAGTTAGTATCTAAATGAGGCGAAGTTGGATAGAAGTAAAACGAACTATGATGGTCGGTGTTCTCCAGGGTATGTCTTAGGTCCTGAAATGAATAAGAAAAGTTTTAAAATAAAAAAAAACCGACCGACTGGAGGCAATTAAGTACCCGATTCTACGTCACCGACCCAAGCGTGATAGTTGTTTCGTTCACAAAGAACGCAAAGTGCGCCAGAAGTTTTAACTTCAAAAATTGCTATGACCATGTGCTATCAAAAAATTTTATTATCATCAGCTTTCTTATCTAATTACCTAAAAAGCTATGAACCGTGGAATCAAATGACCCTAAAACTTGTCTTGGTGACATTGCAACATAAAACAGGCCCACCCACACCGCGACCTTTTTACATTTCATGGCTTTATCCAGAAGTAAATTGGTCATAACTAATTAACGAGATACCAGAACTATTGGCTTAGCCGAATCACTTTTAATTGGGATTCCTCTAAACCGATGGGGAAACGGTTATTATACGGAATCGGATTTTTGTGGAATGACGTCAATGCTTTATTTATAAGATCTTGTTTTGGATTATATATTATTTCTTCAAGATATGGATGGAGTATTGTTTATAAAAATCCGAAGACCAATATAAGATAGTACTTAAGTACGTGTCGCTATTGTAATCTTTGATTCAATAGAAATTATTGTTTAAATTCTAAACTGCCTTTGGGAAATACTTTTCTTCTATAAAGAAACGCTACAACAAATATTTGAACTGTTGGAGAAAACCTTCACAACTTACCACAATTAATTTGAAAGTGTGAGAAATCTATAATAATCTAAGAAACGTTATTTTATCATTATTGACCTCAATAATATGAATGGCAGTGAGAACGGTTTGTTGGAACAATGGGAAACAATTAATATTGCTGGTTTAGCCATTTTCAAATTTATGTTAGAAATAATTGCTTCGCTTCATACAAACTTAATAAAGAAAATGAAGTTTTTAATGCGAAAGCAGTTCAAACATTTAGATGTAAAATGTAAGTACCAAGATGAAACGTGAATAATGTGAAGCTTTTTTATAATGTCGGATCTTTCATGAGTATAATGCACTTAGAATGAGACACAGGCGCCTTTGTTTAGCGTTGTGTGGTATCTATGATTGAGTATGTTGTCCAATACGGAGTTACGGATCATGGAGATCGTTCTGAGACGTGGTCGCGATACTTATTAGCCTAGGAACTGCTCAGTGTTTCCTTTAAAGTTCAGAATATTAATTAGTACAGTAGTGTTAGTAGACTCTATAACAATAAACTGTGTAGAAGAAGGTAAAGGAGCTATTTCTCTCGTTTCTGCGCCCACGACTGTATATCTGACACTATGTATGTCACTAAGTATGTTTGATCACAATCCAATATACCTGGATTCGACATAAATAATATGTACCTATATTAATTTTCAGCAAGCGTAGTCCAGTGTAATAAAACAGTATGAAAATATTTTAAAATTTGCAATTTAGTCCCTACTTAACTTTTCTTTATCTTTGCTTTGCCTTTATGTTAAATAGACCCTTAAATGATTCGAACTGGCCGTATATATGTGACGCATATTTCCCATAATTTTTTTTTGTGCTTGTGTTCCTTTCTTTGCGTCATGTTTACCGCAAATAGGTATTTAAATTATCTTCTCTTGTACAATGCACCTACATACTTAACATTCATTTGAAATTTTTCATTGTCTAATTAAAACACAATGAATTCAATTAATTTCAATTCTCTGTGACCGACTAAGGAATCACGCTATTAATCTCAGTTGGTAACCAATTTCTTCTCTCATTATCTAATTTGAGTGGAATTTAATGCAACAATGACTGGCTCTTAATTTCATTACCACCCACGGATTTAGGAGTGGTCGCAACCAGTGAACGTCCATCTACCCAACAATGGAGTATTGTCCACCGATGGAAACAAATTAGGACGATGACATAGTGAAATTTTGTACGTGAAGGTTCTGATGCTTCGGCTAATTAGGATAAATTACTATTACCTATTATCTACCAACCCGCACTGGGCCCGCGTGGTGGATTACGGCCCGCTCCCTCTCACCGAGAGGAGGCCTGTGTCCCAGCAGTGGGAACATTATAGGCTGATTATGTATGTATGTACTATTACCTATCGTGAATGGAAATACTGTAAAATCTCCTGCTGGTGTCAAATATCTTAAAACTTAAGTCTATTCAATGTTTCTTATCCGAATGCATTGTATTGCTGCTAGGCAAAGATCTGCACTATATACATGCAAGCTTCCAATCTTTTCTGTGTGCTACCTTCTCTGGTCAATCTCCCATGTATCTGTTTTTCGTGAGCGAAATTAATCAAACCACCCATCTTCCGGCGGCGCCCACTGCATGTGGGACTTCACCTCCACACCTCTCTGGCACTTCGTTCCCAACGCCATTTCTACATGTTCTGATATCTCTAGAAAGTAAAGAATAAAACTAGGTATTTAACCATACACACATTATAAAATCAAATGCGAAACGCTTATACCGTGAAAAGCTTAAAATTCATTATACAAGAGAAGAGAAATTTAAAAATGATTGGGCATAAAATTGGTCGTCTCGGGTCGATTTCTCGATGTTGTAGATAACTATTATGTGAACACTTGACAGGGTGTCGCCGCCGCGGGCATGACGAAGGAGCAGGCGCACGCGCAGGTAGACCCTTCGGAGAGAAGAAGAGACGCTATCGTTCCTCTCGCTCACACCACGTGGTGGGGGCGGCCGGGCGCGGGCGTAAGCTTGCCGCCTGTTGTGCTACATTTTATTTAGTTTATAACCGTTCTTTGGCGCCGGAGCACCGTCGACACGAGTGTTGCGTTTGACCACTGTTTGTCAATAGTGTTTCGATAAGAAAAACAACAGATGAGTGAAAAGGTTTTCAGGATTTTGCAAGCTTGTCAGTGCGTTGGCGCCAGCCGCCTTTGGCATGGCTCCGCGCAAGATGCTTAAGGCTGCGGCTTTACTTATAACTCTGGGATACTGCAGCTTATTAGTATACCAAGGTGGCGTTCCTTTTAACTTCCAAGAATCCCGCGCGGGAACTGTGCAAGTGTCTGACTTATCCGTGGAACCTGTGACCACCATAGATGAAAGTGCAGTTAAAAACATAACTTTAGATGACATTTTTATAAGTGTGAAAACGTCAAAACATTACCAGGATTCGCGGCTGCCATTAATTTTGAAGACATGGTTCCAATTGGCAAAAGAGCAGGTATGCACATAAAATACTTTTTAATAGTTTTAAGAATCAATGATAATAAAACTGCAGTTGATAAGTTGATGTTTCTAATTATGAAATTAAACACATAGTTTTAATTGTTAATGTAACAGTAGCATTAGAAGTAACAGTTACTACTTAGTAATAATGAATGCATCATTGAAACCAAAACAACAAAACAACCTCCATAATGTTTCGACGTTAATGATGTTTGAATAGAAAGGATAATTGGTTTACTAACCAGCACGTCCATTGTAAACAAATAGTTAATGATTGTCGAAAAATGCGTTTCTGATTACGATTAGTATCTATTTGATTTTGGAGCGTTTGGTGCCATTGGTGAGTATTAACATCAAAATGTCTGGTTCAAATTTTGAACATGGAAAACATCTAAAATCCAAGACGATTAATTAGGTTCAGCATTTAACATATTTTAGATTAATATACCTGTTTTTAAAACTAACCATGAAAAATAGTGTATTGAAGATGAACAAGATGTTAATAAACTAGTTAATTAGAATTAAATCTACACTAATATTATAAAGAGGAAAAATGGTTGCCTGTAAAGTCGGTTTTACGGGCGAAGATTTTACGTGACAACGTCTTTTTCTCGGTAGAATAGTTGAGTGGGAGAGAGACGCAAGGCATTCGGCGGGCCTCTCTCTCGTTCGGTGACTCATCGTAACGTTACCGAGCGTTACACTTTTTCATAAGTGACTCCCAGCCGCAACCTAATTTAAGACGTTGTCACGTCAAAAATTTGTTTGTTTGTTTTGAATAGGCTCCGAAACTATTGGACCGATTTGAAAAATTATTTTTGTGTTGGATAGTCCATTTATTGAGGAATGCTATAAGCTATATAACATCACGCTACAACCAAGAGAAGCGGAGCATCAATGAAAAATGTTGCAAAAACGGAAAAAAATATTCCTTTTGAGAGCTTCCGTTGCGTATTTTCGAAAACTACCTTTCAAGAGTAGGTGGAGAGGGTGTTAAATTTTTTTGAGGAAAGTACGAAATACACATGGGCGAAGTCGCGGGCAAGTGCTAGTTAAGAAATATTTAAGCAATACCACAAAATTAAACAAAATCGAAGCGATCGAAGATATGATGGCGTGGATATGTTCCCGTCAGAACTATTATACTTTAAGATTCAAACTGTGGGCTTTAAAAGCTAAAGCATCTTAAAGTTCTTCACGAGCCACCTTAACAATTTGATTGATAATTGAGGCGACATAATTCCTTAAAAAAACATAAATTTAACTTTGCGTCACAATTTTTCACTAAACTCCAATAATAATAAAACACAAGGCTATAAAGGCTACCCGCAGAGTCAACTTTCAATACAGCGGTGATAAATCTTTTATAAATGCACCAGAAATGTTCCCAGCGGGTCTCGCTTGTTCGTAAACTCAATATTACCATCTAGTTTCAGAATTAGAAAAGAATGTCTTAATTCCACTTCATATTCAACCTTCATTTATCCAAATTGCCTTGGAACTGAACGAAGAAAACCCGTTCGTTGCCTTTTATTTCAAATTGCTATCGTATTATACTGAGTGCTTCCATGTGATGGTGATTAGATGCCGAAACAACGCTGTTATGCAAATATTCCTATGATATTAATATTGTTATTCAAGTCACAGAACATGTTTTTTAAGCTATTGAATAGTATGTAAAAATATTCTAATCTAATGACATTGGCTCCAAAAGTTTTAACACTAATTTCGTGGACACAATAGACACTTGTTTCTCGGAGATAAAATCTTGGCCTCGTAAAATTATGTTCGTTGATTTAATCTTCATAGCCTCAAATGAGTATTAATACACCAGCACCCTAATTGGGTAACACACTTCTAATCACAATCTGAATCAGTTTGAAGGAAATCCATTGCTTTTTAAGTATGTTCCAATTTGCCTGCTCTACCACGGAAAATACGTAATGAATGGTGTTGAACTGTCAAAATTAATGCCATTACTACTGTTAGTATGTTATGCAATTACCCCGCAGTTTTAACTAAGAGAGATCTAGCTTCATTTGAGGGTATCCGTTTTTCTCCATATGCACTATTCAAAACTCCAACAATCCCAAATATTCCTAACAAAATTACTCTCACAGAAATCGAATTCATATATTCCAAACCAATATATCCTAGCACAAACAATAGACAGCATTCGTGCAGCGGCCATTTAGCCAGCGTTTCCTGAATCTGGAGCGTGCATAATCAACCGTTAATCCGGCGGAGCGCGGGCGCAGGAGCGGCGCCATTATGGGCCCGCGCGTGGCACGGCGCGCGCGCAACACGTGACGTGATTGTGTACTTGATTTTGCCCTTTTGTGGTAACTCTTGGACGTACGTTCCTGATTTATAAACGGAACGGTTGCGTTTTATGATCCGTTGTTGCAAACTCGTTTTATGAGATTTTTCCTTTTGTTAATTTGTAGGGGCTTGGAATTTCATTGTAGGTTTATACTCGCCTAATGATCCCTGATCCTGATAGCTGGGTGAAGGAAGTAACTTACGGGCCAAATCATAGATAGTATTTGAATCGGTTACAAAGCAGCAAGTTTTTGACACCATCAAAACAATATTTCCAATTGTACCTCTCATTACAACTTATTTAATTACTCTGCGAAATTGTACAAGTTGTTGCAACAAACTGACCTTTGTTTTATCGACATGTAGTTGCCGCTAGAACTAATTAATTTCAGATTCAATCCAAACGATTCGACGCATTCCAATTTCTCACGAGAAGTAAACCGAAATTTACATTTCCTCGGTTGTAAAATAGTTGATTTCTAACTGAATATAGATGTTTGGGAAACCCTGAACAAACCACATCTAAGCTACTTCGATGCATTTACAAAATGCACTTAAGTTCTCTTAATCAAAAAAAAGTCCAACCCTTCAAACTTCTCATCTGCGCAACTTGCAGGAGTCAACTAAAGGAAATTAAAACTAATTAGACGGGGCGAGAAGTGAGCAAATTACCACCACTTGTGAACCAGTAAAACTTTTGTTTAATGAAAACTGCCTTTATGCTGAAGAATCTAGTGCCCTATGGCACCGGTTTGAGCGATAACTATAAGCATTAGGAGTTATTTTTCAGAAGAGTACCTATTCACGTATGTTGAGCAGGAAATTGCCATAAGATTCTTAGAAATCCAACATTAGTATCGATGGCAAAATTTTTTGTCTAATTAGACGATACCATTTTTATATTGCCAAGTCATATATGAGACATCCTTTAAAAGTTACACCCAATCTATTGATATATTATCTTCATGCATGTCTTTCTCAAACGATATTTCATTTTCTTTATGCACTGGCGTCCCATTGCATAGAGAAAATGAAATATCGCCAATGATTTAGAAAGTTATCTATTTTGAGCTATAGTAAAACCAGCCTATTGTTGTCCTAAGTCCAATGGCCCCTTCTCACACAAAGAAGGCACGGGCATTCATCACCACACTTGCTCAAGATGGGCTCACCACGCTTCTGCATTTTGAGCTATAACTCAACGTAATACCACAAGATCACCCATAATGGTTGAAAAGCAAAGGTTCCGTCACCAGACCATTCGTGGTCAGAGCGGATGTTCAATTATAATATTATTCTGCAATGCAACAATACTGTATTGTTCGGCGCCACCGCGCCAGTCGTACTTGTTGAGTGAGTGCATTTGAAAGCATTTCCCAGGGTGGGGTATTGCGATTGTTTGAATCCTGTTCTATGATTGTCAGCACTGACAAGGTTAATGACAAATTCCTCATCCAATACAAGCTTGCCTAGACAAAGAACACTGACACTGTTGACAGTTATCACTGTAACATTCATCTCCCCTGTTTACCTACTAGGTATGATATACATATATCATATTATATTATGTATAGTCACTACTTTTACTACATTGTAGAACACTGAGCTGAACACTTAAGTATGCGTTTTGTCATATTGTCTTCGAAACAATACACCACACGCATTGTTACGAGTCGTATCGAAATGTAATTCTTATTCATAGTTGAGTTTCTGCTTACTCTTTAAGGCACGACCGTTATCAAGTTGCGCGACTTATGTTCATACTTTAACGTTTGCTTAAACAGCTTATCGGGATATCTCATTTCTTCAACCTGAGCTTATCAGCGCTATTTTAATATGTTCCGGGAAGTCAACGGATGTATTAAGTTGTGTGGCGTCTTTTTGTGTTTTATGTCTGAGGTGATAAGACTGTGGTGCTATTTGGAGGTTTGTTCAGTTTTGGTTGAATTTAATTTGTAAAAACTAGCCTAAACCTCTGCGTGTTGACTTTGAGATTGTGGATAAAGATTCAAGACGAGCCCAACCTTCCATAATAAAAAAATATGGTAAAAAACTTATGACGACTCCACCCTTGCAAACATGTCTCAGCTTATCAGCACTCGATTCCAAACATAAACTGACATTGATAAAGTTTTTTTGAAAAGCTTTGTCAGGTTTAAACAAGTATACCATATTATTCCTAAATCGTAACATCAGAATGCAGTGCAAAATGATATACCTTATTCTATACAAAACCAAGAACAAATTACTGTTAATCAAGCACTTCCGCAATTATAATCGCCAATGGTCAGATAAGGCAATTGAGGGAAACAGGCTCTTTGGGACTTAGATTGCAAGACCACCCGGCCTTGCAATCTCACAAATTATTCTGTACTGGTAGTAATTACTGGACGGGGCAAGATAAGAATCCCGGGAGGCTAAACGAGAAAGCCTGAAAAACCACAGGTGACAGAAGGGTTAATTATGGACCATCGTGGTATGGACAAATGTGTGTAAAGCATTTAACAAATAAAATAATAATAGTAATACATGCAGGGATAATCGTCGGTTGGTGCCGCATTTTATTAAAATTTCCTAAGGAGCCTCTGCGAGTTGGAAGCGAATAATAATAGTCATATGCTTTGATTGTGTGAATGCTGATTTGGGTGTTGTTATAAATGATTAGAAGAAATACTAATGATCCAAAATACCGAACCCGGTATAGTTCTTGTTGAACTCTGCAAATCTATAAGGAAAGTGCAAAAAAATTTGGAGTACCGAAACCCAGAAATATCGAAGTAATTTGGATCCTTTGATACTAAAATCGTACCCAAAGAAAATACATAGTTGCCGAAACCTCAAGTAACACACTTAAACAAAGCGGTGTATTGTATAAATCTGAAGTCATGTCAGCGAAGTTATATGAGGCGTCTCGGCACCTTAGTCAAACACGTCGCGAACAAACCGAGCTCTGTCTAATGCTATTTACTGAACTGGATACAGATATTGAACACTGGAACGTGCACCTGCAATATACCTTCAATATTGACTTTTTTGGAAGATGGATGAACTGTGTTGATAATGAAATTGCTAGGAGGGAAGCGAATTTTGAGATGACGGCTAATAAAGATTTATGGAAAAAAAAGACGTGCTGCTCTGTTAAAAATTCAGATAAATTGAGATTTGGCTATAGATTTCGCTAGGTGTTTCTTTTTTTCGATTTGTTTAGTACATGTTATGCGGGTGAAACCAGAGACGCACGTAGTTCTGGCGTGTTGTTGTGGTAAGTAGGGTGTAAAAATAATGTAGGTACTAGTCTTGAAATTATAATAATTATGAACAAATGAACCGTGCAATTTTAGTGAACATTGTTCGATGAAAGATTACACTGTATCATCCGTGGTGTCATGCTGCTGCTTCAATCAGAAAGCTAAGTCTCTTAAAAGCTTATAAAATCTAGTCACAACCTCATCTCAGCCACAAAATCAACATACACTTGTAAACTACAGAATGAGATTGAGAAACAGAATAATAACTGAGATTACAATGAGAACGTTCCTAAAAATACAAGAATTGCTCGTCTGGACAGCAGGCTACAGATTGGATTCTTATTTCAAACGAAGAATGTAGAAACGCGAGCTCAGAGATAGAATTGGTCCTTGTAAACCGACACCACCCGATTATGTCCGATCACAGCCGATGTTACCTTATTTATTTCCGAGTACCGCTTTCAAATGTATGTATTTTAGGTAGAGATGAATCGTAGCTCATCGCCTACGTAGACAACATTAACCCATTGGCCTTAGTTGACTCCTATAAGTTGCGCGCCATGACAAATAGCCATTATTAACGCATTTTGTGTTTTATTCATTCATTAATTCCATTTACAGCTAGTTCTGAGTAAATAGAAATATGTAACAGGTTGTGTAAAGTCAGTATTTAATGAGAAACTTATAAGCAATAAGAAATTGTGTCCATCGTGTTTATCTATACGTAGCATTGATGTATAATATAATCCTTATTTTATACGAGTACATCAATGATACGTAGTCGTATCTTGTCTGTATGAATAGTTATGTTTATTATCTATCGAGTATTGTGTTTTGGCTCATGGTCGCAAGTGCGACTGTTGAGCAGTGGAGTCCTGACTTCGATTGCCAGGTCGGACAAAGTGTTATTGGGTTTTTTCACAGTAACAGCCCGGAGATTGGAAGTTAGCGGTGTGATACGGGGTCTCGGAAAGCATGTAATGCCGTTGATCTTGCCGTCCTGCTGATCTCTCCCGGTGGTGTCGGATTACCATCCCATCGGACTATGAGAGTATTTTGAACAGAAAGTGCACCTTTCAAAATCAACGAAGTTTAGCCATTGCCGTAGATTCTAGTTCCTTGTCAAAGGTATTTACAGAACAAGATATTGCCTGTCGGGTGTGTTTTGTCAACAGGCAACAAGATTGCGGTTTTACTCCCTACATACTAACTAACGCTACTCGTGCCTCCATTGGTGATGAATGTTCTTTTCGGCCGGATAATATTCATGGTTCTATACAGACAGATTTTTTTGATATCTTAAATACATTTGATCTTGTCCAGTACAATGGTCATAGGAATTTTAATGAACGGGTGTTGGACCTAATTTTTTGTAATAATCACCTTACTGTTGATAAATGCTCTGACCCTCTTGTTCCTGAAGACCCTCACCATATAGCTCTTAGTATTTTTGTAGATTTTGTTGAGTATCATGAGCTCCCATCACAGCAAAGAAAAAAGTTTGTTTATCTATCGGCCGATTTTCCTTCTATAATGAAAGAACTTGATGAGTTCGACTGGCGCTGTGATCTCGCCAAAGGGTCAGTGGAGGATGCCTTGTCATTGTTGTATGTCAGACTAAATAAAATTTGTGAAACTTTCGTACCAACTAAAATCGTCAAATCTATGTCTAATTATCCCCCTTGGTATAAAACCCCTCTAATCAAAATTCTTAAAGAAAAATTTAAATATCACTCCAAGTATAAGAAATATGGCAATTTTTCAGACTATGAGTCATTTTTAACTTTGCGTAGCCGTGCTAAATTATTAGAAAAAGAAATGTTCGACAGTTACATTGAGGTTATAGAAAATAGTATAAATAAATCGCCTAAAGCTTTCTGGTCTTTCGTCAAAAGCAAGCAAAAGTCTTCATGTACGTTTCCATCGGTTATGAAGTATGGACAGAGGTCGTCAGGACAGGGTGATGAAATATGCAACATGTTTAGCGAAGTTTTTCAGTTTAACTTTCTCCAGAACACTATCCCCGGTGTAACTCAGTTAGATAGCAACATGCACTGTCTTTATCAAACGACCGCCTCTGATATATGCTCTATTGAAGTTTGCGAAACTGAAGTATTGAAACTGCTCAAGGCTATTGACGTGGATAAGTCAGCGGGGCCTGATGGTATTCCTGCTATACTAATAATTAGGTGCGCACAAAGCTTAACCTTACCTCTTACTCTAATATTTCGTCGGTCCCTTAGTGAGGGAGTGGTGCCGCATGTTTGGAAGACAGCTTTTATTACCCCCGTGCATAAAAAAGGCCCTAAAGACAATGTAGAAAACTACAGGCCAATATCTAAGCTGTGCTTGTTTGCGAAGGTTTTAGAAAAAATAGTTTATGCTTCAGTTTATAGTGCTGTTAAACAATCACTTAATGACTATCAACATGGCTTTCTAAAAAACAGGTCTATTGTGTCGAATTTGCTTATCTGTTCCGACTACTTGTCCTCCACCATGTCTGAACCCTCTCAAGTGGATGTGGTCTATACTGATTATAGCAAGGCATTTGACCGTATAGACCACGGCGTCCTTTTGCGTAAGCTGCTTGCAGTTGGTATCAGAGGCGATTTATTCAGATGGTTTAAGTCTTATATTGAGAATCGCTGTCAAACAGTTGTACTGAATGGATATAGTTCTGTAACTGTTAAAATACCCTCAGGAATACCACAAGGATCCCTTTTGGGCCCTTTACTTTTTATAATTTTTATAAATGACATTGGTTCGTGCTTTACCCGTTCCAAGATAATTCTTTATGCCGATGATATGAAAATTTTATGCCCTATATCAGAACTTTCCGACTGTTTTAGTTTACAGCGGGACTTAGATGGACTTCAAGATTATTGTCTCCTTAATAAACTCGAACTGAATGTCTCTAAATGTTTTGTTAGTACCTACACACGCAAACCACATCCAATCACGTTTCAGTATAAGTTACACAATACTAATATAAACAGGATAAGTGTCATTAGGGACCTGGGTGTAACATTTGACTCTAAGTTACTCTTTGATGCACACATTGAAAGCATTGTTAATAAAGCTTCCAAAGCACTTGGATTTATATTGAGGTTATCAGCGGATTTTAAAAACGTTAAAACGTATAAAATCCTTTATTGTGCTTTTGTCCGCAGCCATTTGGAGTACGCCTCACAAGTGTGGAACCCTAGTTATAATATTTATATAGACAGAATTGAGGGAATTCAAAAACGGTTTCTTCGTTTCTTACAGTACAAGACTAGGAAATATACTCCCAATTATGTAGCTCGATGTAAGAGGTTTCATATCTTGCCACTGCACGAGCGCAGACGCATTGCTGATATGACGTATTTATTTAAAATCGCAAATGGTACTATAGATTGTCCTGAGCTGTTAGGCAGTTTAGGGTTAGTTACACACTGCAAAATATTTCGCAAACCTAGCTTGTTGCATGTCCCTCATTCCAAGTCCGCGTACAGGCAGAATTCGTTTCTAATTCGTGCGAGCAGAAGTTTTAATGAACTTATTAGTGAACATGATTTAGACATTTTCAATACCAGTGTTTCTCGGCTTAAGCATTTGTTGGTGAAAAGCTTCTTTACGGATAAGTAATATTGTTAGCGTCTAAGTGGTTTCTAGTTTATACCTATTAATCGATCGTGTTATTTTATTATGTTATTTTTGTTATTTTGTTTCCTAATTTATGTTAGAGGTATTTTGTACCGACCTTTTTTGTTGTCTTTTTTGTTTCAAGTGTTTATTAGTGGAAACTTGTAAATGGCCTTCAGATTTATATTTTTTAAGAGCATTGTTTAATTTAGCTGTAAGTATCCCGAACAGAATAAAATAAAAATAAAATAAAATAAAATTGTTTTAAAGTAACATTATTAATATCATCACCTAACGACGACTAACAAGTCCTAACCATTACATTGTATAAAACCTTGCTTCAAGAATGTAAAGATTAATTCGGTTGGAATAAAAGAGTTGCTCCCTAACATTGAAGCCTGCATTTACGGACGCCAACACAACAAGCTACCCGAAACTGTCAAATTTTCCCAATCAACTTTGAACCTTATGCTTTAGCGATAAAGTTGAAAATCTAGTAAAGAAATTTGACGGATTGTAGTAACTTGATTTGCTGGCGTCTGCAAATATTTGGCTTAGGAAAACAATAAATCTGCCTAGCCTTTTCCTAACTATGTTAGGGTCGGCTTCTTCCAGTCTAATCGGATGCAGCTGAATACCAATATTTTACATGGAGCAACTGCTTACCTGACCTCCACAACCCAGTTACTGGGTAACACGATACCCCTTAGACTGGTTGTCTTACTACCCGTCCGACCTTAGATAAATGGGGTTACTAAAATAATTAGGTAGATATTACATTTATGTACCTACTATAAAGCTTTACTGATTGTAGTACCTTAACAACTACTGATTGAAGCCTCCTTTTTACCCGACTGCGCGACGCAAAGGAGTGGTAATGTGTTAATGATACTTCTTTAAGTTAATAATAATACTTCTTTTATTTGCTTGTAAAACAAGTAAATAATACTTCTTTAAGTTATGGAAGAGCGGAGTTTACTAAGTTTACGAGTTACAACTATGTTGGGGTCGGCTTCCAGTCTAACCGGATGCAGCTAAATACCAGTATTTTACAAGGAGCAACTGCCTATCTGACCTCCACAACCCACTTACTGGGTAATACGATACCCCTTGGTAGGACTGGTTCTCAGATTTTATGTTTCTGACTACCCGTAACGACTGTCAAAGATCCACGAATGACAGCCGAGACCAACGGCTTAACGTGCTTTCCGAGGCACGGAGGAGTCTCGGTATGTAAAGATGATCCCATCCACAGACCAACCGCGGCAAGCGTAGCTTAACCTTATCGATCGACCTGTGCGGCTGTTATTATTTAGCCACGGACCCCTTTACTTTCTGACCAATCCGTCGTGACCAAATCCAATTCGTCTATCTGCACTTCCTCGGCTATCCCATCAAAATTATCTGAACCTGTTGAATATAGGAAATAGGTAGCAAAACCTTTTTGCGACATCTGCCTAATATCCTACCCACACATTATAGTTTGACTAGGATTGACTTTCTTGTAAAACCATCACCACCATCAAACCAACCATCATCATTATCATCATCATCATCATCACAGCCCAACTTCACCCACTGAAAAGTATAGGCCGCTATTTCCTTGTGCCAATGCAGACGCTCCTGTGCCAGCGTCATCCAGGGTACCCGCGATGGTAAAACCTACTTTACTTTTAACTAGCAGCGCCTCGCGGTTTCACCCGACTTATCTCGGTCCCTTGGGAATATCGGGGTTAAAAGTATTCTATGTGTTATTTTGATGGATAAGCTATATTACTGTACAGTTGCATCCAAATCCGTTCAGTAGTTTTTGCGTGAAAGAGTAACAAACATCCATCCATCCTCACAAACTTTCGCGTTTATAATATTACTAGCTGCGCCCCGCGGTTTCACCCGCGTAAATGTCGAACCCGTGGGAATATCGGGATAAAAAGTAGGCTATATGTTAATCCAGGGTGTCAGCTACCTCCATACAAAATTTTATCAAAATTGGTGCAGCCGTTTGAGCGTGAAGAAGTAACAAACATATAAACACACCCCCACACCCCCACCCTCACAAACTTTTGCCTTTATAATATTAGTGTGAAGTAGGATATTAGTAGGACTATAAGTAGGATAGGAATAGTAGGATATAGGTTCATATAGGTTTATGTTTTTGCTACTTACAGTATATTCCCAGTGTTACCCACAGACTGTTACAACAAAATACACCCTATTACCAGGCTTTGTTAAGCAAGGCCTTCATTGAAGTTAGGTATCAGTAAAACGACTGAGCAATATTGAGCATTGTGCTGCAGCTAAATATAGCTCGGGTCGAGAGAGCCAGTGTGTGGCAAACGACCAATCATTTCATTGTGTTTCATTTTATATGGCTATGGAAATCTAGGGACACCTGGTGGTGATTGACGATTCTTCTGATTAACAGGTTGACCTCTGTTCAAATTATGGCAGTGTATTGCGATAATGAAGAATTTGCATTGACAGAATAATTCATTTTGGATTTGATTTGTGTGTTACAGAATAGACAGCTAGGTATGTAAGATAGCTAGTTTAAAGTTTTGTTTTTTTTTGCACCAATTGTTATAAAGTTATTTTTCACTTTGTAGTGTTTCATTTTTGGAAGTCGGTTGGTTTTGTTTTGTAAAAAAAAAACACTTTTTGTTGTAGGTACCTACCCCACACAAATTCATATATCACTACTTGCTATGTAAATATCAGTGACAGGAAGTTATTAAAACATTCTCAATTAAAACTAAATGGAAAAAATCGTATTATTGAAGCTAACTCAAAAACTACCCAAGCATAGTTAATAAAATTTATATGGGTGGTCCCATATACATTTTATGAGGCATAACTTATCCATAAAAAAAAAAAATTGTAAATCGGCTTATAAATTACGGAGTTTTGAGGTAACAATCATTAACAACAAAAAAAAACCTAATTGAGAACCTCCTCCTTTTTTTGAAGTCTGTTAAAAACTGTAGTTTTGTTGAAACCTTCTTAAAAATGTATTCAAACGGCCCCTCTGAACCATCAAATTATAATGACAGATGATATTCATCAAGTTTTCGTTTAAACTTTTAAACGGTTGCTGTTCAAATGATTCATTAAATGTTTGATCATTGCCACTGGCTCTATGGAAACATGATAATGATTTAAAAATCATGAGTATGCATATTATAATGACGTTTTTAACTGAGATGACTTTCCAAAAATACTTATATGGGTACCTCGTTGTATGTAGATTTTTAAATTACTTACAAACACAGATCGACTGGCTATAAACGCAAATACTTATCCACTACATTTTAGCTCATTAAATAAGTGAGAGGTAGTAAAGTAAGTACCCAGTCCCACTCATTGACGAAATGGTGATTAAAATTGCACTTTGACTAATGAAAATCTTGAATCAAGTGCTCACACTGCTCACGTTTGAATTTTCTAGCGCAACGAATATGAAATCAACTTGAAATATTATTTACTTTGTATTTTAACATTTTAAATTCAATGTATTTTTATTTCATTAAATGTAACATCAGGGCCCTCTACATGGGATTTAAACACTACTTCACCCACCTAACCCATCATATATAACAAGGCGTGATGTTATGCCATCAAGTTATCAACATCATAATCGCTTACTAAACAGACACTTGGTGGTCTAAATTCTAAAATTCAAGCAAAAATTTGCAGAAAACTATCATCTTTAGATCCCAAACAAACTTCCAATATTGACTCTTAGATTTCAATTCAATGTTGACTCAACCGATGCATGAGTCCGTAGGGAGTAGGTAGTATTTATTTAGGTGTTAAGAAAATATGCGACATTCATATTCTATCGTGGTACAGCTATAAAAACCGTCAATGTATTTTTATTAGCGTTTCCTTTTTATTGTTTGACATTATTCGTTTTAAAACTTGTGCTTTTTCGTTAATGTTGTTATGTGGATAAAAGTTTATTTAGTTTTAGATTTTTACCAAGTTTCATTTGTTATTTGATAAAAGTTTATTTTATTTGTTCATCTTCGTCTAATCCTGTACCTACTTAGATACCCACTAGGTTTCCTTTTTGTCAAAAAATTTCGTCCTTGTACTTAGATTTAGGTAGTTTTTTTCCTCAAATTATTTATTATTGCATTACTGGCTATTTGCGACTAGATTTGTAACAGTTGTAACTATAATGATTATAATTATAAATGATTTTATTTCTGTAAGCCAGCTCCCTTCAAAATGATTGAGCTGAATGGGTGCTTCATCTTTCTGACTGACCGACCCCTTGACAATTCAAAAGTGCCTGTAATTGGTTTAATTGAAATAAATGCTTTGAGTTTGAGTTTAAGTAGGTTTATACAAACACGTCGATCATATTTTAAAAAAACTAGATGAGGTCAGCGTTTCCTGTCTGACTACTCCGAGAGAAAAGGCCAAAATAAACTCAGAGGTCTCTTTCACAGTCAGTTCACAGTCTCTTTTAAATCCAGAGATAATCTTGGTCTGATCATGTGAAGACTATGTCTGTAGATTGATGTATGAAATGGTCTTTTAAGGAAAGATTGAGTGGACTTGTCCAGTCGCATTTGCCAGTAATCGTGCAGCTCAATTCGTAATCGTAAACGTTTATGATTATCAATATATATCTAACTATACAGGTAACTTACATAATAAATAATTATTATTTTTGTTTGTTTCAGACATGGTTCTTCACGGACACAGATAACCCACAACATCAACGCCAAACAAGTAAGTCAAAACTTTTTAAACTTCAACAACATTTTACCAAACATGGCTGCGCAACACAATATCCACAGCGATTTAGACCTTACTCCATTGTAATAAGAGCCCTTGTTTACAGACGGGCACATGATAAACACGAACTGTTCCGACACGCATCAGCGAAAACATCTATGCTGTAAAACGTCTGTGGAATACGACCATTTCCTCGATAGTGGTAAAAAGTGAGTATCAATTTTTCAAACTTTACTATAATTTAGTTTATAGCATTTTGACTCTTATTTTGTGGATGACAAGACCTAATCTAGAGATGGCAAACAAAGATAAAAATTTCAAGTGTTATTGTAATTTTATTTATTATATTTTCACTCTTATTCTTTGGAAGATAAGGGCTATATTCTGAGAAGGAATTGGCGATAGATTTATTTATCGTAAACGTATAACAAGATAAACGTGTTTGTCCGATAGTTTGTGGAGATTGTTTTCTTAGTGGACGCAAATCTTTAAGTCCTGAGCAAGTAATATTCTTTTATGACTACGCTAGCTTTTACACGAATCCGATTATACTCGTATTGATGCTTTCCCCTTCTCTATTCACGAAAGATAAGACTAATACTAGATTTACTCATCGAGTTCAGACAATTTTAGCGGTGCTTTTGTTGGAACTTTGTCTTCTACATTGTCTTCAAAACGAAGACCACTTTAGTAGAAATTCTAACGAAAATTTTCTAACATACGAGCTTTCCATTTAACGCAAACAATTAAGTAAGTCTAAGGGACCAAGACTAATAATAGGTTAGCAATTCATTTAATTCATAGTTCCATTTCCTTGACAAGGCATAATATGCTAATGATCAATGATCATCATTTCAAAAATAAAACTGATACTTAAGAACACAAAAATCTCCAAGGCAACCTAAGATTCACCCCTCAGGTTATCCATAGAACCTATCATCCATATAATTATGGTGTGCCATAGCATTATTCAGTCCATCACAACGACACATCGCAGCAATTATAACGCAATCAAAATAACGTTTGTTACTCAAATCAGACGAATGATGGATGTGAATTAATCAGAACTGTAATTATAAAATGAAATGCTAAGCTACAATTATCTGTAGGCACCTACTTTACATATGTGATCACACGCACCGTTTATTCTGCAAATTAGGTAGAAGTGAGATGAGAATTTTGTTATAACACACTCTTGTTTCAACAAGTTAATATTAATGTTTGAGTCTTCACATTAATGTTTTCTGTTATCAAGAATCTTTCTAGATTAAAATACTTTATTGTTGACATTGAAGATAATCTAGCTAGATTCTAATATTATAACACAAAGGACAATAAAGCATTTAAAAAAAATTGTTTACGTCGAAAGTCTCGAAACACTCTGAGGTGTTAATTTGTTGTTTCCTTTTTATATTAAAACTATATGATTAAAATGATGAAAACCTTAAAGTGATTCAAACAATCCTATTGCCTAATTAAGGGCAGGAAATCATACCATGTAAATTAGATGCAGGGAAATAGCACTCATTGCCCAGCGAAGAGCGGAAATCGTAATTCAAGAGGTCAAAGGGGCTTGCAGTCTGACTCTGAATGCAATGCGGGACGATTCAACATATTGAAAGGTCTTATTGGAAAACGCAACGCATTATGAGGACCGGACTCAAAGACCAATCTAGGTTACATTTTGAACATTTGTCAAGTAATTATTAGGAATAATAAACTGAAATGAAGTGCAAGTAAAACTATTTTTTATAATTAAAAATACTTGTTCAGTAAATCCAATATTTTTGCTGCAATTTAGTCCGATCAAACAACGGAAGTTTTTCTCACTACTAATAAGCTAAGCAGAAAAACAAAAACCGATTAAGTTGACAAACATAAAACGCAGCGGCATTCTAAACTCCTTCAATATTTTTCTATTAAAACGGGCGTACTTCAAAGTTTTTCTAAACCGCATAGTGAATCAGAACCCGCAGTGAGTAAGTTTTTGTTTTCACTAAAAACAAAACGCTCTTAACTTCTGTTTTTAGAAGCACCGCTGTCTGTTTAAACATTGAAAACAATCTTTCGTTCGACGACTCTAAAAACTAATGATCGTATTATGGTTAACAAAAACTTTCCGTTTTTACTCTCAAACTAACGTCAAATATTCTAGTTTATTACTAAAGAGAGAATCTAGAATAAAAATAATCTCGCTCACGACATTTCATAACTTCCGACTGCACTGCTGAAGAACATTTTTAGGAAGAACATGAAGCAATTTTGAAAGCAGATTAAAATTCCTCTCGTTTGTGCCGTCTCTGAAATAGGAAATGTATTTTTTTTTCTCCAGTCCATATCAGAGGTTGACAACACTTGTAAAAAGAAGTCGTATGAACGCAGTTGGGTATTTTCAAATAATATGTTTGTCCATTTGAACTAAGAGTGTTTCACTAAACTCGGAGCATGTCGAAGGCTTTTTAATCAGTAGACAACAGCGTCACCAACGAAGCTCAACGCTCAAACACAAACAACAAACGTTAATGGTTTTTCAAGAGCAAGTCCAATATTATTTTGGGCTCACAGTAATTTTCACGCGTTTACTCAGAACCGACTAATGTTTTTGTTGAAACTTCTTAGTTTATTCCCACAGTTGTGTTTTGAAGTGCAACCCCAAACGCATTAGTATCACATTTCAATACATTGGGCATCATCATTGTTGTATTTCTTGCGCCACCTCTACACGTTTGTCGAAACGGGCTAACATTTTCAAGAATTAGGTAGGTACATAAGAGGTCCGTTCTAGTCGTCATTAAGTGCACAATGAAACTCATTATTTGGCTTTACTAGTCACTAGCCACCGTGTAGATACAGGAAATGTATCTTCACTTCGTCAGTGGTAGTTAGCACTTCAATGATGACGAAGCCTCTAAACATGGCATTGCAATCGTAATTTATGAATCAATCAATTCATTGACAGTCCACTGCTACTCATCAGGTACATACTCACATACTCATCAGGTACTTATTTATATTCAGATGTAAGTTACGGTATCCACAAAAGTTTGCTACAATCATTTATAATATTTATTCCCAATTTGGAGGCATATTCAAATTGTTTGAATAATGAATACCCCCAACAATTTCCCGTAAGCCTATACAAATACAGAGTGTAATTGAACGTTTCCGGTCGAAATAAACATTTAATGGGTATAATCGATTCGGAATGAAGCTATTAATTATACGCCGCCTAACAATCTCCTTGGCATGAATTGTTATATTCTATTCATGGCGTAAGCTATTGTAACAGAGCTGGTGTAACGTGTCGCTCAAGTCTCTTTACTTGCGCCCATTAATTTTCTTTGCCTACGCATCAATTTGTCTATAAAACTGAGTCTGAACCTTTCGTAATAAACGTGAGATGCGGTGATCTTTTGTAGGCAGTTCTTCCGGAACAAATGAAATGGGCTGAATGCGGAGCCTGTAACAGTCACAAGGTCAAAGGGATCGTTTGATTATATTTGTTGTAATTTTTTTTTTTAAACGTTGCCCCACACTAGGAATTTCTCCTGTATTGTGGGTGCGTTTACAAACATTTAAAGTCACATACACATACACAAATTGCGAGAACTGAAGTATGTTTTATTTACTTTGAGGATGCTCTTTGTAAGCTCCTCGATGGTGTGAAAGAAATATTTTCTCTTTTTGTTTTTACCACGTACGTTTCATATCTTTTGAGTGTGTTTTGCTGATTTAACAAAGTACAGGCTGCTTTTTCTTTCCTTTCTATAAAGTGTCTTTTATTTTATGGAATTTTGATGGCTCAATGAAGGCACTGACGTACGAAAGTTTTAAAAGATTTTAGATACAGCGAAAATTATTTCCGGGATGTGTCTAACATTAAGGCTACTTATATTCTATCTAAAGGGAATTTAAAGGTATTTACTTCAAAAACCAGGAATAAGATACTAAAACATCAAAATATACGTGCGGTTAGGAATCGAACAGCTCTTTTATTGGTCCCAGGTGGACTGTAATAGGATTATCGTACGTTAGCGGTGTAAGCTTCACTGGATACGTCAAACGGTGGATTGTTACGTACAAAATTGGTAATCACGAAGGGACCTTTTGTTGCGGAAACGGAATTGGTTATGATATATTTTCTGTTGCCATTGTCGAAATAAGGATTATCTTTGTCTCTTTTTCTTTCGGCTCTTAAGCCGTTTTTGTCATTAGTAACCTTAATAATATTACTCATGTAATGCGTTACAGTCATGTTGGTTTGCCTTTGATTTATTTGTCTTTTGTGTTTTCATTCTCCTAGCCTAGCTTAGGAGCTTAGATGTTAACACATGTTTGTATCCTATGTAGAGTTTTTAATTTCTAGTTATTTCACATCTCTTTCTGAAGCAAAATGCTCGTCAATATCTCGCTTGTCTAATTTTTTGTTGGCAAGTCCATGCAACAACCGTTCGGATGTTAATCTCCGTGGTATTTATTGCTTTCTTACCAATATGATTTCCATTTTAGGGTCTATTTTTATTGAGGCCTTTGTTATAAAAATATTTAAAATACATCTGATTAGAAGAAAGTTCTGAATGGGTGTTTGCAGTTTAAGTTATGTTCAAAATGCTTTCTGATAGGTGTCTCAATCTGCAACACGTTTGGAAACGAAATTAATTTAGATTTCACTTATAACCAAACCTAATTCTAGTCTTTCCATCTGGATCATCATTATGGCATCTAAAATGCACTGCAAAACTTGCCATATTTTCATAAGTACCACAGGCTCTTAATGTTTGTCCAGCAGTATTTTCCATTTATAATAACTAAGCCGCAATATATAGCAATTCTATATTATGAATAGAGAGACCTAGCAGCAATTATGGGCGGATATGGAAATAATATATCAGTGAGTAACTCGTTCGACTGTGCTCGGTTAATAACATACTTAAGCTTAGGTCCGCAGCATAATAAATAGTCTCGATCTGCAATTAAACAGCTGTCTTGCAAGAAATACGCGTCGACCGATCCAATTTCGCAAATGCAAACACGATATGCAAGAAACCCGATCCAGATTATAAGTTGGCGAGTGGCGGCCATTTGTCGTACGCCATATTGCAATATGTGGTCATGGATTGCGTACACGCAGCTCCTGTTATTTGCCGCGTAGCGTAATGTCAGTAAATTACACCGCAACGCTAATTATTGGCACCCGAAGCAAAATTCTTGTTCGTACGAATTTATAAACACTCGGTACTCGCAATTATTTCCTTCAGTAATTCTGGATGCAGCTGGTTAATTCGCGTTTACATGTAGATACCAATTCGTTTTTGACGATCGCTTATGTTGTCGGTTACTTTTATGGCGTCAATAATGGAACCAATTTTTTCGGTCATCGTCGTATCTACCTATTTATTTTTGAAACTCGTGTAATGATCATTCGTTTTTATAATCTTTATGATCTTCAATGCTTCTTTGTAAAAAAGTACTTAAGTAGGTTATTAACAAAGTTCTTTTTTGTTTGAAACAGGTGGTTCTGCCATTTCGACGATGACAACTACGTGAACGTGCCCCGCTTGGTCACCATTCTGCAGAGGTACAACCATCAGCAGGACTGGTACCTGGGTCGGCCATCAGTCAAAAAGCCACTGAACATATACGTCAAGCCTTCTGAAAGGGTAAAACATAAACAATTTACCTTTTGATATAATTATTATGAATGGGACGTCTTTTAACGGATTTGATATAATAAGTTTGTTATAAAAGTTTAATTTGTTCCAGCTGATGTTCTCGTTTTGGTTCGCCACGGGCGGTGCCGGATTTTGCATAAGCAGAAGTTTGGCTTTCAAAATGTTACCTGTTGCAAGGTGAGAGCTTCAAACTTTCTAATTAAAAACATTATAATGCAATTACTATTTAACTTTGTTATATGAAACAAAGCATTCCCACTTGATTAAATATAATCTATATTTTAATATGGTGTCCCTTGAAGTATGGATCAAATCGAATAGGGGCGTGGGCAAGGTCATTTCCAAACTTTTTAACCCTGAGAATGTCGGTGAATTTTTTTATGGTTCAAAAGTTATGATCAATTTTTGTTTCTTTTTTAAATTATATCACATAATGCTCAAAGAAAAAAATCATAAAAAAAACTATCAGGACTACCTAAAAAAAATAATTGACAACCCTGATAGTTTTTTAATAATAATTTTTATTTTAAGAGATTGTTTGTTTTTTTGTATATTTGAACGCGCTGATCTCTGGAACTATCAGTCGGTTTTGAAAATTTATTTTTGCAATTGATAGCCCAATTCTTGAGGAAGGTTATTTTAGGATATTTAATATCACGCTATGCTTCTTAGGAGAAGAGCAAAAAGAAAAAAAAACAGAAAGAACGCTAAATGAAAACAACGTAATTTCGCATCAATACTATCTATATTAAAGGATATATTTTATGTTCAAACAAGAAATTTAAAACGGACGAAGTCGCGGGCAGAAGCTTCTGTTATATGTATAAGCCAAATGGCTGATTTCGATTTAAATAAGAAAACTACCTATTTGGCAGAAATTTTGGTCCATTTTCTATATCACTGAGATATCGGATCAACATTTTTCTATGTTGCAGTGGGGGCAGATTCATAAGCGTCTGTGAAGGCATACGTTTACCAGATGACGTCACTATGGGTTTTATAATAGGTGAGACTTGTTTGTTAATATTCCTGCTTACCTTTCAAGGTAACGTTGTATTGAATGATAAGAAAAGCCTCACTTTATTGATTTGCAGAGCACGTGCTGAAGAACAACTTGACATTAGTGCCAGAGTTCCATTCACATTTGGAGCCGATGAAACTACTGCCTGTAGAAACGGTCCGTGATCAAATCTCCTTCGGCTACTCGGGATGGAAAGATAATATGAATGTCATCAATGTGCCAGGATTTGACACGAGATATGATCCTACTAGGTAAGAGATATTTTATATATTTGCTTCCCGTAATTAAATTCGACGGAAACAGGGTGTTGTGGCGCAGTCTGGGAAAGGCCTATGTCCAGCAGTGGACTGCGATAGGCTGAGTTAATTGATTGAATTAAATTCTGATCTCGAAGCTCTAGTAAAATGATTTTTGTAAGCTCTATGTGGATTTACGCTTCTTTCATCTGCTGCTTTTTTTTAAAGTTGAATCGAGGTCGTCGGTCTCTTGCAGTATCTACCTATACTATTAGAACTGGCTGACTTTTGTTTATTAGGTCTAAATATTGGCATATCACAATATTATTATCCGTAATGAAAAACGTTCAAAATCTAGTCGCAATCTCATCTCAGCGACAATCAATGTCAAAAACCTGTCAAAAATGTAGGGAAATTAGAGGTATTTTTGACAGATTGATACTGAGATCAGACTGTGAATGTTCTTAAAATTATGAGAATGCCCCTCTGATGTGTTATGAACCCGAGATTTTATAAGTCTCTCGACAAAGACGACTTTGATGTGTAATTATAAAGTTTGTTCATAACAGTTTTTTTTTGTTGCAGGTTCCTGTCGCTGCATTGTTTCCTATTTCCACACTTTAAGTTCTGTCCTAGATAGCATCAAAAACTTAATAAGCAGATATAAATTTTATATTGTTTGGAAAACAATGAATCAACAGACACTTTCAAATCTTCCATAGAACGCAAAAGTGCAATAAAAAGTCCAATAATCATATTGAAAAATCATGTTGAAAAGTTTTTTATAAGAAAATATTTTTGTAGATTTTTTTATTTTTTTTAGATTGTGATATTAGTTTTACAAAGGAAGAAGACAGAGTGAAGAATTATAATCTGTAAAAATTGTCTATAATGTAAATGCTTTTAACAAAATGTATATTAATTCTGTATACAAATTGTAATCATCATCTGCCTAGCCTTTTCCCAACTATGTTGGGGTCGGTTTCCAGTGTAACCGGATCTAGCTAAATACCAGTATTTTACATGGAGCGATTGCCTATCTGACCTCCACAATTCAGTTACTGGTTATTACGATACCCTTTGGTAAGACTGGTTGTCAGATTTTCGGGCTACTGACGACCCGTAACGACTGTCAAAGATCCACGAATGACAGCCGGGACCAACGGCTTAACGTGCTTTCCGAGGCACGGAGGGGTCTTGGTATGTGAAGATGGTCACCCATCCACGGATCAACTTGGGCAAGCGTAGCTTAACCTGATCGATCGACCCGTGCGGCTGTTATTACTTAGCCACAAGCCCCTATGTCTATAAGAAATATGTGATATTAGAATATTCTTGTGTTGAGTTATATAATATAAATGTTGTATTTAAAGGTCTCTACAGAAAATTAGTGTTTTGACATTGTTTGTAAATTAAGTAGTTTAAAAAATAAACAATTTTAAAATATTTACTTGGTACTATTTCTCATTGGATCCAAACTTCAGATAACTGTTTAGCAATTGTGAAAGCCTGTTTTCGACCAAATGCTAGCCAATCGTGGTTACCATAGACATTATCTTCCATGTTTGGAGAACAGTCCATCTATTGACTATGTCACATACATAAGCGGCAATGGTATAACGGATACCCAAGGAGTTATAACGTGCGAGAAGGTGCATGTTCGCAGTTCGCACCTCATCCGTTGTACCTAACAGCTATTGCTGTAAACCCACTACCAGCACAATTATTTTTTAAAGTGAGGTGGATTTAAACAGCATGTAACAGAAGGTCACATTTAAGGGTGTGGTATAGACCATCAAACTAAACAACTTTCTCCATGGAACCAAAAATATATCAACTGTCCGATACAAAACTTCAATACCTACCTATTCGACCCAAATTTATTGAACAATGTATGAAATTTCTTCAGTTTCATGGTCTGAAAAGTGTGCATACCCTTAAATTTGACCACTCCTTTCATTTATACACGCTGTATAAATAAGAAATCAATAATCTAAAAAAAAAACTGTGATACACAAAGCAGGCATTTTTCTAAACTAGGTAACTACTGCAACGAAGTTCCATAAAAATTTTGGAAAATTAATTAAAAAGTCTCATAATTAAGACGAAGAAGAAGAAAGTACTAAATTCACGTCTGTCATTGTAACAAAACAAATGTTCTTTCTTATGCACTAGAGTTTTACGGCAGCTGCACAAGATTTCTAGACGTCTGGCGTACGTCCCGAGTTTTCTTCATAAAAAGTGGCCCTCTTGATACTCTTGGTACTTTGCATACTTCTGCTGTCCCATTTCGAAATCTAGTAAGGGACACTTTTTACAAAAATCTTTTTATTGCATAAGCATAATCTTGCTAACCTCTTAAATCCCTACCAAATTCAAAAAAACACCAGCATTGAAAACTCACATTAAGCAGATTATATTATATCCTATACTAAGTGCACCATTCACAACACGTCTTGGCTTGGATTTAATTTGTAATAACATTATATTAGGATATGGTATAGTATGGTATACATTATAATTATTACACTCCCTGACCGGGCAGACGTTGTCCTGTTTCCTAGAACTCGATCGCAGCGCCATCAACCAGGTCCAATTGTCCAATCCAGGGACTCACTCAAACACACAAACAATTTCATCAAAATCGATCCGGCCGTTTAGGAAGAGTTCAGTGACACACACGTACAGAAGAATTATTTATATAAAAAGATATTTTTATACACACGGCTAACATCTCTTCCCCTTCCCATCTCTTTCCCTATGCGTTATTACCTTCAAAAAAATCATTTTGTAGGTAAAACGCACCTAGTTAATAAGCTATAAATTTCCAGTATAAGCTGACCTCGCATTGTGGCTTGCCGTACAATAAGTTCCCAGCCAGTACTGGAAAACGTGTTTACAAGTTGACTAAGTTATCAGGATGCACCTGCCAATGATGTTATGCGTCAAACTTGCATAGTATCCAAGATTATGGGTACCTACGATTAGTATATAATGTCAAACTATATACCTAAGCCCATAATGTTTCACTGGAAAACATTAGTCATGGACTCCTTTTGACCGCTTTAAAGTATTGTCATCCATACTAATATTGTAAATTCGAAAGTAACTCTGTCTTTCTATATGTTACCTTTTCAGGCCTAAGCCACTGAACGGATTTCGATAAAATTTGGCAGAGAGATAGATTGCATCTCGGGGAAGGACATAGGATAGTTCTTAACCCGATATTCCCACGGGATCGACACTTATGCGGGTGAAACCGCGGGGCGCTGCTAGTAAGGGATATAGTCATAATCATCACCATAAAGATGGGTAAGTAATCGCAGCTTATCGTTGAAAGCCGAGGGTATTATTGTTGGAAATTGACCTAATCCGTAAGTCGCTTCTTATGACGCCTACAAGCTTAATAATAAAAATATTAATGACATAAACATAATTCCATCTCCCATCAATAGAAGTATATACTTAAAAGTAAAATTTACGAGTGCTCTTGATCATGATGATATTGACATAAAAACCGATCGACATATTTTCGAAGTCATGAAAAAATTCCAGTGAATTCATTTCTACAGCTATAAAATGAATCCCACCACAGCTTGGAATAGCATTTATTCTACAACACCACATATTACCATATTGAAAGTCGTTCCAATACCACACTTATTTGAATAACAGTGATGACAAACACTAAATATGTTCAGATTGGATATCAACACCTCATAATAAAATACATTGATGTAATTTTACGAAAGATGAACATGTATTTGGAAAGCTTGTTAAATATTAGTAATGGAACGCATTTGGTTAGAATGGGAGATTATCCCAATCCGACAAGAAAAAGGCTTGGCGAAAGTGACACAACGAAATTAGAATTAGGGGATTACCTAGTAGAGGCAATTGAAACAAATCAGGGAATTATTGCACAAAATTATGGAACTATGAAATATTGGAACAAAGCTATCAATGATGATAGTGGTGATGAATATCGCGATATAAATATCGGTTTAAGATTCAAAGGATTCAAAATAATGAATTAAGACGGAGATCAGGCTTCAAAAACCTTGGAGATCGAGACATACACGTGGCATTTCAGATTAAAATCTCCCAGATACAATGTCAAAGTATTATCTGATGATACAACATTGCATCTAATCGGTAATTGTTATGATGATTCGATTCTATTAATAACTAATGTTTAAAACAAAAAGTGCTACTTAATTACGCAGACAATTATACAAAATTGAGTAGATAATATGTGAAATCTATTCCTTTCACGTAGGATACCTACGCTGACTTCAGAATCGTCTGCTAAGCTTATATTTTAATTAAGTTTCGTATTAAAGCCAGATAAGATCGTATTCATATTCATTAGTGTAGGTGTCGCGAATCTGCGTCGATATGCGCATCACCTTACATGGCGACCGCGACATCGCATTCATGGAATGTAGGGTGATTGTCCCCTTATATACGCTGCGGTCGCCATGGTGATATAGGTACCTACTAATGGGATTTATGCAAGACCATTGAATACGCCGAACTGTATCATGAGTTAATGGATGATTATGCAAAAGTTTATAGAAACGAATTTGATTATAAATAGATCAACATAACATAACATCACGTTGGTTTTCCCCGAAAGGTTAGGCAGAGATGTAGGCTATAGTTTATCAACATTTTTAACCGACTTGAAGTGAAAAATAAAAACTTAAAAAAAAAAAACAACCGACTTAAAAAAAACACTACAAAGTGAAAAATACTTTAAGTTCGGAAGTCAGTGTCAAAAAACGAAAATGCGGAACCAACGACACCGACTTCAAAAATAAAAGTTATTTTTCACTTTGTAGTGTTTTTTTCTTGAAGTCAATTGTTTTCTTTTTTAAGAAAGTTTTTGCCGGTTATATTAATTAAGTCCCATGTTATTCGGGGCGAGCCATCAACAAATCCAGACTGTGGGCTGTTACTGAGAAATTCTAGATGGAAAAATAGTACCACTAGTAGTGTCACTAGACCAATGGGGCAGTAAACATCAACATATTTTAGAATCTATCCAAAGAACTTAAGACCCTACATGTTGTTGAGATTTGAGAATCTACATGGAAAAATTTGCGTAACAAAAAATGAACCAATGAAAGTTTTTGTTGACAAAGAGCAAAGTTTCAAATGTATGAATAAAGATAACAAATCAATGATGATTATCAGAATCACGATAAAACAAATGGTATGTCAGATCATTCAAGTTATACTAAAGAATGGTGCTCCGAAAGACGTGTGAATTGATCATTCAATACCCGCAGTTAAGCTGAATCGCCTTATTCTAACACCTATAAACGTCAGTGGACTAGTTTTATCGATGCGATGCATCAATAGTCTTTAAATGGGAAACATATCAAGTTACATAAATGTATGGCCTCGAATGTAAGGAGCATTTCCTATGGAGCTCTAAGGTAGGAAATATAATATCAATGCAAGCTTATTTCCTCTTCTTTCTATGTAAAGTGTACGATTTTACCATATATGTAACTGAATTAATGTACATTATGAAAGAAGTTTGTTCAGAATCGATTTCTGTAATTTTTCACATAAGTAATTTGTTATTCCAAAAATAATAAAAACTACGAAAATTACAGTCACACTTCCGCTGCACAGTCAAAACAAACAAAAATAGACGAAGTACCTACTACGCTACACCCTCGTGCGTGGATTTGTTATGACAACAATTTTTATACATAACAGTGAAAATTCAGTGTACCTATGTGTTATGATTATAACATAACATTCTAATTGGGGTGTTTGGTGGTGTGCGTTTAATTCCAGGACATGTTGTAATATGCGTATTATTTGTGCAGAATAAACAATTTTTCCTTCTTTATTTTCTTTGCTTCTTCTTTAACACGGTGAGTAACACTAAGAGCATGATTGAAATTAGAAAATTAATAATTTTTTTTACTCTTCGAAATAAAGATTAACTGAATGATACTGCAGGAAAGTTCCCATAATTCGTTTGTATATTCCCGTAATACTTTCAAAGTGTAGTCGCAATCTCATCACAGCGACAATAAATGTCAAAAACTTGTCAAAAGTGTATGAAAATTAGAGGTATTTTTGACAGATTGATAGATTAGAATTCGATCGTAGGTACTTAAAAATACGGGAATTGGCCCTCAGGTTTCGGTAGGTAGCTCCAGATACACTAGTAGGCCTTTCGACAAAAATCACGACTATTTTCGTGAGAACTACTTCTGGCCAAATTTTCTACAAGATCATTTCCTGAAGCAGTTTGAATGATTAATTAAATTGATTGACATGCTCCATTCGTTCCGCAATGGAGGGTCTCGCCAGTTTCCTTTCCGTAGCACCTGGTCTTAAATTCTTCATTCTGATCGATTATTATACTGCACAGTCACTTCACGTAATTGGGTTCCTAATTTGTTCTGGCGCAACAATCGGTACCCTGACTCGATTCGGAATTTAAACCGATTATTAACTCTTTATTCGGATGTTCATTCTTCTCGATAATTTTTAATTTCTCCTTGAAATTTTATATTACAGATGATGAATGATGTTATCAATGAAGCAGAAGTGCTTGATTTTGTATGCACATTTTATATTTTTTTTATCAACGCAGATAAATGTTTATACTTAGTATTAAATGGGTCGAAGATTTTTACGAGCAATG
This sequence comes from Oligia latruncula, assembly GCA_948474745.1. NCBI lineage: Eukaryota > Metazoa > Arthropoda > Insecta > Lepidoptera > Noctuidae > Oligia > Oligia latruncula. Next base: position 15,609,696 of record OX419689.1, on the reverse strand, counting down.
AAAAGAAATGCCATCATTTTCTCAAATACGGGAGCACTTAAGGCTAAGTCCTTCGAATTCCCCAAATCTCTTTCGTATCTTCTAATAACTTTCGAATGTACATTCGAAACTACTCAACTACTCGAAACGGATCGATTAACCGAACTCGTCCACGAATTAATGGGTTCGAATAAACATAATTAAGCTCTCAAAGAGTGCCGATTGTCTGAAGGACCATTAGTTTGGAAAAGACACTCAATTAAAGATGGGATCCATTTGTCTCGTTCGAATTGAGCTTGTTCTGTTCGATTTTATCTTAGGTCATCCCAGTCATCTGACTCAGTTACTTTGTCTGTACCTACTAGTGGAGTAATTAAATCGTTTACTTATATTAGTCTCTCTTCTATTATGTAGTTTTAACTTGATGTTGTTATGCTCGCTGCTGCGGTTACCATCTTCGTCGTGCATGGGTGTTTTCGTTTTAGACTTTGATGTTCTTGGATCATTTTCCTTAGTTTCAATAATATTTTATTTATCGTTTTCATGTTTTATCATCATCTGCCTAGCCTTTTCCCAACTATGTTGGGGTCGGCTTCCAGTCTAACCGGATGCTGCTGAATACCAGTGTTTTACATAGTGACTGCCTATCTGACCTCCACAACCCAGTTACTGGGTAATACGATATCCCTTGGTAAGACTGGTTGTCAGATTTTCGGGCTTCTGTTGACCCGTAACGACTGTTAAAGATCCACGAATGACAGCCGGGACCAGCGACTTAACGTGCTTTCCGAGGCACGGAGGGGTCTCGGTATGTAAAGGTGGGCACCCATCCACAGACCAACCGCGTCAAACGTAGCTTAACCTGATCGATCAACCTGTGCGGCTGTTATTATTTAGCCACAGGCCCCTCATATCGCTTTCCTGTGTAATGAATTTAAATAAGGAAAGAAATAGAGACAAATATTTTATTTGGGACACGCACAGGAAATACAAACAGTTAAAAGGGAACATTTAACACTAACACAATTACATTAAAAAGAAAAAAAAAATTGCGAGCCCGAAAAGGCTCCTAATACTCGTATTAATTTTCCAATATTCCATTACGAAGCCGATCATACCATATTGAAACCAGTACAAACCTGAAAACAAATTATGGCATTAGCAACATCACAAATCTCAATTTCTTTAAAAAATGTATCGATAAAACCGAAGTCCTCAAATAATCCGTTTACGGGCATCGGCGGTAGCAACATTGAAGTTAATAACAGTTTTACGAAATGAAATTATCTCGACCGGTCTTGTGTCAATTAGGTCTGCCCTCAGTTAGCTGGGGGCTACTAACATTATGTTTCGAGTACAACGAGTACATACAACGTACAGATATGCAGCTATTTTGTTAGAAAACTTACGATTTGCACCTGCTGCACGACTCGCTACTTAATGAGAAATCGTTTTTGTTGTACTTGGTCTAAGTAGTTAAGAAAGAGATTAGTTTAAGGGATTAATTAAAACGAAAAATGTTGTAGGTAACTACTCTGTGATGTAGATACTCAGGTAGGCATTAATTTAAAAACCCCCCAAGGCGTTCAATCCCATACGAATGGGAGAAGAACGGATTTAGATGCCTGATCTGAATGTTACTATAGTCCACGCGGAACTAGTTGGCCGCGCCTTAGGTATGTGAGCGGTGGGACGGAGGGGCGGGGGCGCTTTGTCATTACTCAGTACGTGCGTTGCGAGCACTAGGCAACCCCGCCGCCCTCACCCCCGTCCCCACCTAAGGCGCGGTCAACTAGTTCCGCACGGACATATATTATTATTTTATTTATTTATTTTTTGCCTATGGTTTCCCACTGTAGGGCCCCCCTTTCTCCTTTCCACTCCTCTCTTTCTTGAGCTAGTGTGGACCAATACTATTTTCTGTAACTAGTTATGTAAAATTTCTCATACTTACTTTTAGGTATTCTAACGCCTCTTAAAAAACATAATCATATTATAACGAATTCAATAATAATATGGGCATTGTATACGAATGTTCGTTCTTTAGCAAACATCACTCATCATTCGTAGTAGCCACAATCCAATTAATTGCTTACGCAATGAACCAAATAGTTTGATTTACAATGCTGATTAAGTTCGCTCCAGTCAGCTTGTCAGTTGTCGCTAGCGAGATGTGTCAGCAATCAAGAGAAAACAGTGACGTTGTCGCAAAACAAGTGAAGAACAGAAGGTCGATGATTACGTCTGCACATTTTTAATTGACTATAATTTTCGGCGGGACGAACTGGATAGGTTTCGTGAAAGGAGAAAGGCTGGTCCGCTGGAAGGAGGACGCGCGAGCTCGCGAAATATGAAAGCAGTAGAGGGAAGCCGTTGCCCAGGGGTGGGACAGAACAGCAGGGTAATTGCGTAACACACTATCAGTAGCAATGGGTTTCATTTTGACAGTTCAACAACATTCATTGCGTTATTTGCGTTGTTGAGCAGACACATTTTATGAACATAAGGAGCAATGGATTAGAAATATGCTTCAAAATAATTCAAATTGATAGTAATAGTGAATTGCGCAATTAGGGTGCAGGCTAGGAAAAATAGATATATTTTGTGGTGGTTAGATCTAACCACCACAAAATATACGTTTGGTCTACGTTAACTTGGTCTGCCAAGGTAACATATCGTGAGAATCAAAAAGAAATGTTGATAAGCTCTGGTATTAAAAGCGTCAAACAATTTTTATTGATACGACTCGATAGTCGTGTCATTGAAATGGTTACATCCAGTTCGGCTCTCGATGTAAAAGTAACTTGTGTGGGTGAAACCGCGGGGCGCTGCTAGTAAATAATAAAATAATAATTGCAAGGGAATCAGGAATCTAAGGATTGTATTTTCGTTAGTTTGGAACTAACGGTAACTGGCGAGCAAACGTGAAGTCTAGAAATATTCAGTAGCTAATAACCAGACTCACGACACAGCAGTACAGTCGTTTGTAGTTTTTTATTGATAAAGGATATGAACTTTATTTATGAAACTGTACTTTTAATAGCAAATAAATGAGTAATGTTTCCACTGAACTGTAACTGTATTAGAAATATCCGCAATTATCAGTTTAATCCATCGCTTTATAGATTACCTACCTATTTTGATCATTATGGCAATATTTGCTTTGGCTAAAATAATTAAGTAAATGAAAAAAAGAAAGAAAAATGGGTTTATTTGTCCAATGTATTTGAAAAATGGGTTTATTTGTGTTTGTGACTTCAAAAAGAAATTAGGTAACTCAAAATTATAAAATAACTTTAATTTCAGAAGTCGGTAAGTATCTTGGGATCTATGTATATTTTAGTTGTTGTTTTTTGCAACCGACTTCCGACTTTGGGGTGCCGGTTTTTATCGATAATTTCGGGTCATTTTAATATACATAATCTTCAACACACTTCTATTTTCTAACCTGTACCCAGTACATGCTTATTCCTATTTCATTTACCTACCTATTCAAACAAAATCAGAATCTAATTTCAAATCGAACGTAAGTAGGTATCACGACACGGCAGCAGGTCGTTCGGCAATCTCCGTCGGTAGTTCGGGTGTGTCGGGTCACGATTACTGCACCCTTGGGCGTGCGCACGCCCACATTGTCCAGCATAGTGAAAGGATACAAAATGATCGCTGATAAATCTAATTTGATATTATACTGCGTCATTTATAAGACTATTTAAATTGTTATTTATTGCGTATCACTTTGTATTATAGTTCGGTTCCGGCTGATCAAGCCTCTGATAAGTAAAGCTCTTGTCAAAGCTTATGTTAATTTTTGTGTTTGATTGACTAATTTTTTTTTTGTCTGCATCAAGATCCACTTTGTTAGTAAAATAATGCCTAAAACTATGTTAGTTCACACATAAACGCAGTGTCACTGACTCTGGCAGAGCCACCATCAGGGATTTTAATTTTGATAACACAAGAAATTAGTCGTTAATTAGTTGAAATTTGTCGCCAAATATCAGAATTTGTCGGTCACTGGTCCAAAAGATATAAGGGTTTATAGGTGGCCGATCTAGAGAGTGTCTCCCCAGCAGGACCACATTTATATCTCAAAAACCAAGGCACCTAGCGAAGATCTGTTTTCTCCCATATTTTGTCGCCAATTAGTTGGAATCACGGACGGAGGACGGACCAACCGCGGCAAGCGTAGCCGATCGACCTGTGTGGCTGTTATTACTCAGCCACAATCATTAGGCCTCCTTACTCATTTTAGTTGATGTTATTTTAAATTCTGTGGCTTACATCCAAATCTAGACGTTATCTAATTTAGCAACAAATATTCAACCTAGCTTTCACGTCTATCGATTCTATGTTATATTCTGTCGAAAGCATTGGGTAACGAAACGAGACAGTAAGTATACCTGACCGGACTGAACTTAGTATTAACTTACTTGCTACATACCTGTACCCACTATTTACCTAGATACTGACCTGTCTTTATCTAAAATGTAGCCTTAGCGTGCATAATTGTGGCCACTAAGCACCTAGACTAAGTGTTTTCGCGTGCTTCTAGTGCGTGACATACCTTTATATAAGTATATACCTGGGAAAGGTCAACTTTCCTTTGTCATGTTTAGACTTAAAATGTACCTACGGTGTTTGTCCAGTAAGATGTAGTTTTTAAAAGGCACATTAAGATGTAGGAAAGAAAAGACAGAAAGAAAATACTTTTTAGCACATAATGTAATATACATCAGTTAAAAAAAAACAAATAAAAAGTGAAAAGTGCGATATAAGTATTAACAGGAAAGTGTGCCTCATGCACGGCTGCGCCTAAAAGAAAAGGCCCAGTTCAGTAAAAATGCTAGACAACAAGTGTCTGACGCTGGTTTTCAACTGGCCCTGTTGTGTGAGATGATGGATGTAAATTAGTTTTATACTGCAACGTAACGTGTGTAGGAAAATAAGTACATATTGCGTACTGCATTTAATGTTATTTCTTCAGAGATGCCGAAAATAGTTACAATCTGTATTTTTTCTGTGTTCAACACGACAAAAAAGCAGCTTCTACCTATTTTCTATCAGCATTGGTTCCTGACCATCATCTCCTAAGAGAGAGGGTTAGGTCGAACGAATAGCACAGTCCTTCCTTCCAGCTCAAACCTGCGTATCTCTCTCATAATTTTTCAGCCGAAAGACGTCCACTGCTGGACATAGGCATCCCCCATGCACATCCACATCGACCGACCACTCTCTCTATATTCATAAATTATGCAAACCTACACAAAAGCTATTCAGTTGACCCAAATTCCTAATCCAACGCACCTTAATTTAACCAATAAAAGGTCAGAAAGTCTTGTCGTTTAAAATTAAACGTATATTTTGTATAAGTCGTAAGTCTTTGTCCATTCTTATTGTGCAGTATCGGCCCACCCGACGGAGCCTGCATACTAACGATCCATGAAATGTGCACATGACATGGACATTGAAGTGTCCCCTTCAGATGCTATTACGTGTGGCGACACGTAATTGAAAACCATTTTGATATCGAGACAAGTTTAGAGGAATGGAAGTTGTGTGATGCGACTCTATGATGGAAAGAACAATGCGAGCAATGCAATAATTTCTTTGGTGATGGATGCATATAATGACATATATTATTATGAGCAATAATAATTTTTTTGGTTAGATACAAAAAAAAATGAATTAGAATTTCTATTTTATTTATTTCTCGATACCTTATTAGTCGTTAGTACTAACTTTAGATATCACAATGTTTTTTGTATCGTAATGCCTTACCTAATGACACTTGCAATTTCTATGCTATACCATTAAATGCTCAAATACGTAGTCGGCGAGTGGACGGCAATTGACTGCATTCTGGTCACGATGCGATCTAAACAAGCAAAACGATAATTTACCATTGCAATACCGGGCAGGTGCTGCGAAAATATAGGCCCTACACACGAACGTTGATTTACACCCCATTTGTTTAGTCACGCTTTCATCCTATTTGAAGTAAGTGCGATGTAAAGGGATAGAGGCCATACTATTGAAATCGTCATGTCTCTCTTTCGCTTATGGAAAGAAAGAAAGAAAATACCTACGTTTATTTAGCACAGACTAAAATACATACAGTATATTAGAGGTACAATACATCCGATAAAAACAAATGAAAATCAAACAAACAGGGATTCCGGTGGTATTTTCTCCATAGAAAAGCTCTCGCCTGTTTTCTTTCTGGTTAATGACCGTATAGCAATGATTTTTTTACAGAATAATAAATATTAACTACTTGTATGTCCCTATGTTTTCCTTTTTGATGATACATTATTTTTATTATAAAATGTATAAATAATTATTAAAATGCTTTAAATTGCCGATTTAAACCGCTGTCAACAGAGGCCTAGTGTAGAAATTTGACAACTATTAATGAAAAAAGAAAAACATAGAGACACAGGATATATCCTTCTTATTCAGTTTATGCAATATCTTTTAAATTGGTTCAATATTCGAGGAAGAAATAGGCGAGAGCCACACTTCGAATTATGACTTTTACTTGGGTTTTTTCAAAAGTTTCGTAAGAAATTAGCAGGACAGTGTGCCTCACAGGTGCGCTAAAAGGGTACAGTTCAGCAAAAATGCCATACAACATGCCTGACGCTGGTTTTTAACTAGACCTCATGTGTCACAGCGTCCTGCAGTTAGATCACGAATCCGTCTGCCTTGGTGATTAAGCATGTGCACATATTCTGTTAAGAGTATATGACACGCAGGTGTTGAAAATAGTTTGAATAATACAGTAGCATTATTAACCTATAATTGCTGCTGGGACACAGGCCTCCTCCCTGTGATAATCCACCACGCGGCCCCAGCGCGGGTTGTCACATGTCTTCGAATGTTGAGTTCTAAGATATGCCGGTTTCCTCACGATGTTTTCCTTCACGGTCAAAAGCAGTGGTAATAAAAAAAAAGTGCCTGCTTAGGTTCGAACCCACGACCAACATACGTTGCGGCCGTTACCATTAGACCGCCACTGCTCTCTGAAATATACAGTAACATTGCAAACACGTAAAACCCCAACATTGTACGTAAATAGACATGAACATTGACCCAATTGTTATCAACACGAACTAATAATTCTCTTGCAAGTGAACTAGAATTTCCGCAATAGGTGCAGACCAAATGCCAGCTGTCTCATAACCTATACAATATAGTTTAAGCTAACCTTTATAACCTAAACTGAACTTAGGTGACCTACTCGCCTAGTGTTTAAAGATTTATCTAACGTGACTTGGATTGTGGTCGACTGATATGACATATATGCCATCGACTTAATGCCTCCTCAAAAAGCAAGTTTAACCGAAGTCATCCACTGATTATAGGATTATTTTACTACAATCGTCAAAGACCATAGATTTTGTCAGAAGTTTTAGCAGACACACAGTGCCACTAGTTTTAGTAAAAGGATAGACTGCCCCGTTGGTCTCGTGGCCGCAAACGTGACTGCTGAGCGTGGGGTCCCGGGTTCGATTCCCGGGTCGGGCAAAGTGTTATTGAGTTTTTCCATTAGGAATTTCTTAGTAGCAGCCCGGAGTTTGGAAGTTGGCGGTGTGATACCCCCGTGCTTCGGAAAGCACGTTAAACCGTTGGTCCTGCGCCTGATCTCTCTCCGGTCGTGTCGGATTGCCGTCCCATCGGACAATGAGAGTGAGGGAAGAGGGAGTGCACCTGTGTCTGCGCGCACACTTGTGCACTATAATATCTCCCGCGCCGAAGGCTAGTCTCCGTTGAGATTGGCCGCCGTGGCCGAAATACGGTCTGGAGGACTTTATTTATTTTAGTAAAAGGATTGTGATTGCAATGTGTTATTGATAGCAGACAGCGAGACAGAAGGGCCATTTTGCCTAGTTCAATAATGGAATGCTGATATAACTAAAATCTACGCTTATTAATTGTAATCTAATGTGAACACTATTATACTAAAAGAACAGTATTATAAAGACTGTCACGGGGTCCCGGGCACGATCTCCGCTTTCCCCGGGTCTTGACCATGCCAGCACCCTAATTGCGCAACACATTATCAATCACAATCTGTATCTTCATAAATGCTAATCTATTACTTCATATGTTCGAAAAAATTGTCGACTCAACAACGTAAACAACGCAATGAATGTTGTTGAACTGTCAAAATGAAACCCATTGCTACTGATGGTGTGTTACGCAATTACCCCGCGGTACTCCACATTGTGCCCGATTAGTGATGATAGGCTCGTTCCTTAGGGAACATCGAACTTATAACTAGTTTTGTACACGCGTTGCTCTATTGATTTGTAGTGTGTTACGCAATTACCCCGCAGTACTCTAAACTGTGCCCGATTAGTGGTGATATGGTCGCTCCTTAGGGAACATCGAACTATGACATAACTGGCTTTTTACACGCGTTCCTCTATTGATTTGCACCACAATTTGAGAAACATTTAACTAACCCGAAGTCGCGAACATTGGTGAAATCTACTCCAAAACTAGGCGTGGCCGATATAAACTAGTCGCTGCACTTGTTACATTAAACTGTGATGTGAAAGGGTGTTTACAAACAAGTTATTGTATTAATTTAAAGTGGACTAATTAACCGAGAATTGTATAACAAGTTCGTAACTTTAATTTTACTTTCACTGGTTTTTATTGATACTGTAATCTTGGTGTGGCTATTGAGAATATGGATTTTATTCATTTATGAATGCCTAGCTTTATAACGAAATCAGCTGTAGGTAAATGGTTAATAATTGACCATACCTGTCAAGAATGAGTAGCTGAGAATTAATGATTGACCAATAATATAATAATAATAATAATGACTGGCAACACCAATGTCAACGAGTCGTCATTTTGAACCATTTTCCGAAATCAATTTATAAAAGCAGTTTTTAGAAGTATTTTAAATTACTACAGCCATAGCCCAAATACCATATATATATATACCAAAATAGTACTTACAATGACCATAATTTTGATAAATTTAAATCAAAAATTGCCGAACCAGAGGAGGTGACATTTGTCATGTCACCTCCGATAAAAACGAAGAAGGAAAATAGAAAATACGAAAATGTTGACAAGATCTGCCGCCGCTAGACGTCTCGCACGCCTTCCACCTCCGGACTCTTCGCTCAGCTCCGCCTCGCCGCCGCCGGTATCCAGCCCCACTGTGAGCGCTGTGACGACACCGACCGCGGCAGTTGCGTCGAGCTCGAGCGACGAGTATTTCTCTCCGCCCACGACGCCACCACCTGCTCGTCGACGGGGAGGACGCCGGCCGCCGGACGGCTTAGGACCTCGAGGCCCACCGGCCTCTGATAGGGTCCCAGCTCCCGGCGGAAGTGTGCAGCGCATGAGATGGACACGATCCATCAATGAAAATGTCATGCGCTCATACTATGGGGCTACAGAGGGGGGAAACAATCTGACCGCGTACCGTGTTCGGATGCTCTCTCTGTTTCAGGTGCTTGAACCAGCTGTCAACGTTTCGGCACAACGATTATCGGATCAGGTGCGTGTCATTCAGCGTAACCATATGTTGGATGACACTGTACTTGATCGCCTGCGAAGTGAAATGCAGAGTAGCCATGTCATCACTCCCCAGTCGCAGACTGCAGTACTACTACCGCAGTCTGATACAAGTCATGCTGACGAGGGGAGTAATGACAGGGCTACAAACGTAAGTACCCAATGTAATGAGGAATTGAGGAGTGCTTTGGAGGATGCGATTCAGGAATATCGCTTCATGTCACCCGAACTTAGGCCACGCTTACCTCGTTTGCCCATGCATAACAAAAATAGGGCGCTGGTGGCGGTTCTGGATTCGCAGTTGTCAAACTATTTTGATGGCTGCGAAGACCTCACCGATGCTCATTCGATTCTGTACTGCGCGGCTGCAGCGGCATGTCGTGTAGCTCACGTCAAATTTGCCAATGACTCTAGAGCTACACGACCGAAACCTGCCGTACCAGCTTGGCAGTGCAGAATTGAACGCCGTATTGGTGGGGCCAGAGCGCTCATTGGCAAACTAATCTGCTTCAGGGAGGGCAATACTCGCCCTAGAGTGATGCGCTTTGTGAGACGGGCATTCTTGGGGACTGATATCAGTCCTCAAGACTATATGTCTTGTGTCACGGAGCGCATCGACTTCCTGAAGCAGAAAGTGTATGCATGGGCGAACCGTATTCGTCGGTACAGGCGGCGAGTGGAGCGATACACTCAGAATCGCACATTCCAGAGTGATGAAAGGTGGGTTTATAGGGCTTGGGAGCGACCGGACCAAGGTGTTACTGACACGTGCCTACCGGATGATGACGCCATGTGCTCGTTCTGGCGAAACATCTGGTCGGTGCCTGTCAGTCACACCGAGGGTGATTGGACTGGGAAGATTGAGCGAGCGTGCGATCTAATACCAGAAATGGGGGTACTTACCATCAGCCCCCAAGATGTTGCTCGTGCAGTCCGACCGTTGCCTAACTGGAAATCTCCAGGGCCGGACGGGCTGCACAACTTTTGGATAAAATGGTTCCAAGGGTCGCACGCCTGCTTGGCATCCCAGTTCCAGTCAGCCTTAGAGTCAGGGTCGCTGCCCCAGTTCCTAACGACAGGAATAACCCACCTGCTCCATAAATCAGGTAGTACCGCGGATCCCAAAAATTATAGACCGATCACTTGTTTACCGACGGTCTATAAAGTTCTTACATCCATTTTGAGAACTAAAATTAACAAACATATAGACACCAACTCCATCATGTCTGTCTCTCAAAATGGATGTAAGAACGGGTCCCGGGGTACTAAGGAGCTACTCCTCATTGATATGGCCATTAGCCAACAGGTTCGTCGTTCCCGAAAGGATCTGTCGACATGCTGGATAGATTATAAGAAGGCCTATGACTCGGTGCCACATACATGGCTCATGAGGGTGTTGGAGTTGTACAAAGTAGATGCAACTCTGCGCACCTTCCTGATGTCGTGTATGGGGCAATGGAGGACGGTCCTTCGATATCCAGGATGTCGAAATATTCAGAGGAATAGCGAACCGATAAGGATCGAGCGAGGCATATTTCAGGGTGATAGTTTGAGTCCGCTTTGGTTCTGCTTAGCCTTGAATCCTCTAAGCACGCTGCTGGAGGATTCAGGTCTAGGCTATCGGCTGAGGAGAGGTGGTCAGGTTATATCGCACCTCCTCTACATGGATGACCTAAAACTCTTTGCCCCCAACAATTTGCAACTGATGGAGCTACTGAAAGTAACTCAAACTTTCAGTAGCGCCATCAGGATGGAATTTGGTGTGGACAAATGTGCGGTCATGCATGTAAAGCGAGGGGAGATTGTTGAATCCGTGGGAACCCAACTCTCGGATTCCACAAACCTTAGAACCCTCTCCGCATCCGAAACCTATAAGTATTTGGGTATGTCGGAAGCGTTAGGCATCAATGTTACTGACATGAAGCAATCGTTGAAGGAGCGCTTCTTTGGCCGCCTGAAAAAAGTACTTAATAGTCTTCTATCAGGCGGAAACAAGGTGCGCGCCTTCAACGGTTGGGTCATGCCGGTTTTGATGTACTCTTTTGGCATACTCAAATGGACTCAGACCGAACTCGACGCCCTGGATAGGAGGGTCCGTACGTTGCTGACTGCAAATCGAATGCATCACCCACGGTCATCGGTAATGAGGCTGTATATCCCGCGAAAGTGTGGAGGTCGAGGGTTTTTAAACGCTAAGACCCTCCACAATCGCGAGATATGCAGTCTCAGGGAATATTTTCTAGAAACCGACGTGGGGATGCATCGAGATGTAGTCGCCGTGGACAAGGGCCTCACCCCGCTCTCCTTGGCTAAAGAGAACTGGCGCAAGCCAGTAGTGCTTGACACTAATGATCGCATGGAGGTATGGCAGAGTAAGGAGCTTCACGGACGCTTTTTCCGGGCCCTACATGGACCCGATGTTGATCTACTAGCGTCCGTAGCCTGGCTGCGTTTCGGTGACCTCTTTGGGGAAACCGAAGGTTTTGTCTGTGCAATTATGGACGAAGTTATGATGACGAACAATTACCGGAGATTTATTGTGAAAGACGGCACGGTTGACATCTGTCGGGCATGCCACCGGCCGGGAGAATCAATCAGGCATATTATCTCCGGGTGTTCTCGTCTAGCTAACGAAGAGTACTTGCATAGACACAACCTTGTAGCCAGGATAATCCATCAGCAACTTGCTCTGAAATACAACCTTGTGGAATCGGAGGTGCCGTACTACAGGTATGTGCCCGACCCAGTTCTCGAAAATGGTAATATCACATTATATTGGGATCGATCCATCATCACTGACAGGACTATTGTTGCCAATAAGCCTGATATAGTGGTGGTGGATCGATCAGAGCGGCGCGCAATGATTGTTGACATAACCGTCCCGCATGATGGGAACCTCGTGAAAGCCGAGAAAGATAAACAAATCAAGTATCTTGACTTGGCTCACGAGGTTGTCGACATGTGGGATGTGGACTCAGCGATCATTGTGCCGATAGTCGTGACAGCCAATGGTCTAATAGCCAAGAGCCTCGACCAACACCTGAGGAGGCTCTCGTTGGGCAGCTGGATCAAGGGCTTGATCCAGAAAGCGGTACTTCTGGACACGGCCCGAATAGTTAGGAGGTTCCTCTCTCTGGAGCCCTGACCGCCGGTAGCTTGGACCCTGTTCCCGATACCGGTGGGCTACTATTTTTTATATTTTTAAATGTTTTTATATTTCTTTATACCAATATTTAAAAATATAATTTATAAGAATTTATTTGAATAAAGGAGATAATAATAATATTCCACAACTATCACACAACGCCGTCTAGTCTCAAGCTAAGCAGAGCTTGTGTTATGAGTACTAGACAACTGATAAACATACTTATATATTTCTAAATACATACATATATAGATAAATTACACCCAGACACAGAACAAATGATCATGCTCATCACACAAACATTTGTCCTGGGTGGGAATCGAACCCACGACCTCCGGCATAGCAGTCATAGTCACTGACCACTAGACCAACAGGCCAGTCAATATAGCGTGTACCTATCTGAAATGTGTGGTCATACCTACATCCTTAAATATGACTACACATTTTATATTTCTGATGCATGCTGTATAAATTATACAGCATGCATTATTAAAACAATTATAATTCGTATGATTATATAGTAGGTATACGAGTAATCATACGAATTATAATTGTTTTAGCAATCAAGTTGGCGGTAGAGAACGTTTCACTATGTAAAAGATCATAAAAGGCTATTATTACCCGACTGCCTCAGATGGAAGGTAATGTTTGTATGTGTCATATCAATTATTATAAAATGATCAAAGATTACCAGCTTATACCTGTAGCAGTATCGGCCCCGCCATCACCGCTACAGAACCCTAGTTTCCTTATTCTGTTACACGCTACACAGACTTTTTGTTCCCAACCACGTCTTTATAAGTTGGATGAAAACCACTAATAGGCGATGTGGTTTCGAAAACTTCAATTTTAAAAGAAATTCTTATATTCTCAAGACTTCCCATTGATTTAACGTTCCCTACGCATTTTGTGGCGAATTCTCATAAAAATTACACCGTTTATAATGCATTCTTTAAGTTTTATTCAGTGACTGAAGGCCAGATTCCTTACCTGGGTACGAAATGAATGAATGCTCGCCTTTTGAAAAGTTAATTACTTTTTTTTTACTTTAATAACAACAAATATTAAAAACAGAATAAAGAAATATTTAAGTTTGCTAATACAACAAAAGTGTTTTTTTCGGCGTTTTTGCCTTGTGATACGGAACACTTCATGTGCGAGTCCGACTCGCACTTGGCCAGTTTTTTTTATAAGATAAGATATGCCGCGACTTACGAGTTGTAGGTCGTAGGTTCGTACCCAGACAGGCGCTTTACTTTGTGTATAAATTATTTCATCACCACTGCTCTCAAAACGGTGAAGGAAAACATCGTGAGGAAACCGGCATGTCGTAGAACCAAAAATTCGAAGACATGTGACATCTGCCAATCCGCACTGGGCCCGCGTGGTGGATTACGGTCCACTCCCTCTCACTGAGAGGAGGCCTGTGTCCCAGCAGTGGGAACATTATAGGCTGATTATGGTTATGGTTAAGATATTTTTATTTGTTCAAAGTTAATGCAAAGCTAAATTTGAGCTTCATCAGCCCAGCAACTGCTGACTGCTTATGATTATGAGCACTTGTCACATAGTTTTTGCCACATGATGTTGTGGTGATCAAATCTAAACTCGAAACATAAAAAACAATTTCCATAAAGTATCTTGTTAAAGTATCATTACGTTACACTGTAACCGAAAACCAGCTAAATGTAGGTATCATGTATTTTGTTCGTGAGTCGACCAAGCAAGAGGCAGCCGTTATCTGTCGTATGCAAAGTGTTTGAATACATTGCTATAAACAAATACCCGATTTACTTGGACCTCACACGAAGTCGTATAGACCCGGGTCTTCTGTAAATGACCATACACTTGTTAATTTACACTGGGGACAGGGGACTTTCAAATCCAATTTTGTAGGTAATATTTGCACTGCATGGTTGTCATTCATCTTTGACAGTCGTTACGGGTACTCAGAAGCCCAAAAGTCTGACACCCAGTCATACCAAGGGGTGTCATGTTATCCAGTGGTAACTGGTTGTGGAGGTCAGATAGGCAGTCGCTCCATGTAAAATGCTGGTATTCAGCTGCATTCGGTTAGATTGGAAGCCGACCCCAACATAGTTGGGAAATGGTTAGGCAGATATCTTATTTGCACTGCATAATAGATATAGATAGTGACTTACGTTGTTCTATTTTAATTTAGGTAGGTACTTATATTTATTCTTCAATAGATTTCTAAAATCTATTGTAGAAATTTCCCTTTAGCGTTAGTACACACATTTATATTATAAACAGACAAGAAGAAAATAACTGAAAAATTGTACAAAGATGACGCGATTTATTAGGTATCAATAAAATACAATCGTTAATTTAAGCATAATTGTGTATCGAATCACATTTTTGATAAGTTGAAATATAAGCACCATTTTTTAAACACTCCCAACACACACAGTATCGTTAGTAAAAAATTTCTAAGCTGTAATTTGTATCCAAAACAATAAATCATCTAATTATTAAATATTTATGTAAATTAATTAAGTATGACCATCGCTCTCACTTTGTCTTGTCTAATTTTTTAATATAAATCCAATAAATTAATGCAGGCAATAGCTACGATACATCAATGAGCACCATACTGTGAAGTTATAAGATAACGAATGATCACAGTCTTGTACTATTACCGACTATCGTCGAGATCATTAAACTGTTAAGGGCAAATCGTTACAAATGAGAAATGACTTACACTATTAAACATACAAATTAATGCTCCGTGCAGTGTCGACAAGACTTTACCTGGATGATTTAGATGAGGTATTAATCATTTTTATATGAAGTATGTTTATTGTTTTTTTATTAAAAAACATTCCTACAGAAAGTAGATAGTTTTCTTAATAGGTAATTCTAATAATTCTGCCCGGTAATTTGAGAATTACACGATGAACGATTTTTCAGAATTCGCTCGTTGCCGACCATCTAATGCTTAATACAATGTCTTTTTACTAAGGGCGAATTTCACCAAACTTTTATACCTAGTCTTACACAGAGAATAAAATTTGAATTTCTGACAGATTTTCCATACTAGAACTGTCAGACGTCAATTTTATTCCACAGATAAAAGATATCTCTGACTTTGGTAAAATCAGCCCTAAGTCGATTATATTATTGTTATTCTCAGATTGTTTAACACAACGAATGCGTCATCGACACTGCATCATCAAACACATTAATTTAGTAGGTAACTTTTACGGGTTAAAGTCTCCTACAAACAGGCGCGCCACGCGACGCGAATCGCGCGCGACACACAGGCACCGCTCGTTGCGCGACTTGCGGTGCCTTTGTGTCGCGCGCGATTCGCGTCGCGTGTCGCGCCTGTTTGTAGGAGCCTTAATAGTGATATGCGTAGGCAGATATTAACAGAACATATTTTAACAGCTTTCAACATTCGAAACAAGGAGCATTAAAGTTAACCATCTTTTATAGAATTAATGTCTCCATGAAATATATTTTGTACAAGGGCCATAATAATAGTCACAGTGACGGGACGCCCAACATTTTGTATCTTGTTACTAATTTATATCTAATTACCTTACCATGTAAACTATAAATTATTACAACATAATGAGGGTGAAATCGTTGTAAACATCACTTTACTTTTTAAAGGTGCTTAGTTGGTTTTATGGGCCATTAAATTCTCTTTAACACAGTCTGATTTGACCTCTGTTTTACATGAATTAAATTATAATGATGCTTGACTTATCTATTTTGTATTTAAATACGGGGAAAGTCCAGAAACTCGATTGTACAGTAAAGTCTAATGCCGCATTTACACAATCGCGCGAACCGCGAGGCGAACCACGAGCCGAATAACGAACCCGCATGTGTAAACAGTGGGCTCGCTATTCGCCTCGTGGCTCGCCTCGAGTGCTCGCGTTGTGAAAATACTTCACCCCGCGAATGTGTGAACAGTAGTTCGCGAAGGCCCATGGTTCGTCGAATCGTTCGTCGAGCCACGAGGCGAATAGCGAGCACGATTGTGTAAATGCGGTATTATATATCTTCGTCATTTTTTTTTTCATTTATCCAATCGGTATTATGTAATAGGTACCTTTTTAAGCTACCGCACTGAGAAGACTATTGCACAGAATATTTAATTACTAGAAACAAACATTAAAATAGCATACTTACATCTTTGACCAACGTCGAGTTGACATTGACCAAAACCATTTGTTTGAATAAACTGGTAATTTTATGAAATACTAGCTGCACTGCACTGCACTGTAAATGTCGATCCCGTGGGAATATCGGGACAAAAAGTAGCCTATATGTTAATCCAGGGTGTCAGCTACCTCCATACAATATTTTATCAAAATTGGTCCAGGCGTTTGAGCGTGAAGAAGTAACAAATATATAAACACACACACACACACCCACAAACTTTTGCCTTGAAATTAAAAGTATTTTTTTTAAATTGATTACTGATAAATTTAAAAATATACTTTTAATTACCAGTATCACATTTTTAGTCCAGTCTGACATTTAAAGAAAATGGCTGAACGTCAGACGTTCTGCGATATTGACATTAAGACAAGATATAGGTACTAAACGCGGTGACAAAATAGCCTCAATCCAGTCTATTAGACCTGAGTTGGTAAAGCAGATTCTATGCAGCAGGGACTGTAAAATGATCTTTTCTTTTGTACCTTAAATTAAGAAAATATTACAGAAAGCTACATTTGTTCAGGTACACACATAAATAAAATTGCAGAGTTATTTTTAACTCAGATTTTTATTACTCTGCAGTAAAATACAATATGAAAACATCGGACACCATAGTTATTAACACACTGGTAAAATATATAGCATCACATGGAAGATCCAATAACTGTTATCGAAACTCTGCACAAATTATTCGTGCAAGCAGCGCATTGAAAATTGATTAACGTTATCCCTTTAATGAAAAGCTGTGGTCAACCTGACCGCGCCGGGTGTAATTACACGTTTTAAACGAAGGTAGACATTACAGAGTGCAGCCAAGCACATAATATGGAACTATATTGGAGTTGTCTAGTATAAAAGTGGTTAAATTAATATTGTTTGTGGGTATTTGGGTGAAATCTGTAACAACGTATAGTACCAATGTGACTTTTTCAAATAATTAATTATGTAGTTTCTAAGCTTATCTTGGACATAACTGACATCGATGAAGGAAAACATGGTAAGGAGACTTGGACTTATCTATACTTAATATTATAAAGCTGCAGAGTTTGTTTGTTTGTTTGTTTGAACGCGCTAATCTCTGGAACTACTAGTCCGATTTGAATGATTATTTTAGTGTTGGGTAGTCCATTTATCGAGGAAGGCTATAGGCTATATAACATCACGCTACGACCCTTAGGAGCCGCGCAGCGTGTGACACCGCGGGGAACAGCTAGTAGTTAATATAAGTCTGTCAAGCGTGGTGATCAATGCTCATCCCTTCTCTAAATAAGAAACCTTTGCCCAGCAGCAGAACTGTAATAGGCTATCAATTCCGTGGTTTAAAAAAAAAGAAGGCTGACTTCACAGCAAAATTGATTTGACTCTCGGAAAAGCTGGGACAGGGAGAAAATCTTAGAAATCAGTTATTATTGACTAGCTGCCAACCCCAGCTTCCCAGGGGTGCAATTTTTTTTCGAATTTCCTACATTTTCTTTCATACAAACCTTGTCCTGACAATACCGAACACAACAGAAAAAATTATTATCCAATTTTGTGCAGTTATTCGGAAGGTAAGTATGCGCTTACAGACATTTCGATGACTTTGTTTTATACTATGTAAGGATAAGGATATTGACTCAAGAGAAGGCAGCGTGGTTCTTATAATATTTTCCTTGACGGTTTTATTTTGTAACTTAAGTATTTCAACTGAAGGTATCTTCTGCGTCCTTTAATCATTAAGTTCTCTGCTAGTGCTTGGCACTTCTGTAAGTCACGAATTCACAATACCTAAAACTGTGTGATTTTAGAAATAAATAAATAATATTAAATTTGTCTCTCTGAAAATATTATTATGTAGGTAGTTTCAGGTTTTTTAATGAGACTTAAAAATAACTGGCGAAAAGGTGTAGGTACTATTATAGACACACCTCTGTCTAATCCTTCAGGAATTACAGGCGTGAAAAAAATCTCTACCACGAAATTTTATAGTGGATAAGACAGAGATCAAAACAAGACGAACAAGCAGGGGATGGAGGAGTAGGGGCTGGAGGGGAGTTCAGGGGATCAGAACGGAATAACTAGCAAAACATAACATTTTGTGTGTTTTTCAGATTTTTTTCAGCACCATAATTCACATTTTTTTTAGAAAGCTTTGTCTTTCTAGAACTCCCAAATGTTTTACGTAACTATTTCTATGAGTGACGATCACCATTTCGCAATTCACTGCGTTGATTAAAATTGAATTGAAACAAATGATTACGTACATTGATAGCACCATTGTGGCAGTGTTGCCGCCTTTGTCTTGCGGACAATGTGGGCCAGTCATAATGAGACTGGTAATAAAAGCTTTTATAAAAGACTTTGTAACGTGTCGACCAGCTTTTATTAATTAGGTTTCACTTGTAAGCCGGATGCGATGAGGCTTGTAGCTTAACGATATAAGCCACACGGGTCGATTAAAATCTTCATTCAAACTAGGCTAAGAATCATATACCCTACTTTTTGAACGTCAACATAGACTGTTCCCCTAAACGCTTGCCCTTCACCACTTCCTAGTGCTTTAGCTGGGAAGATATATTTTATTATTCTTACTTATTTTTGATAAGCTGATGGTCTGATTTAAACAACATAGGTAATTATTATCAACTAGATACATTAAAAAGTCTGCAAAGTTCCTCTTTTTATTAAGTCAATCAAGGGATGAATACGAGACTATTCCAATTACCACTGTGAATCAGTGACTAGATCCACCACAAAATGTCACATATTTACCAAGCCAGCGACAGAAAAACTACAATTTCTAATAGAAACTTATTTTCAAATACGCAGGCAGTAAGTACTAAATTATGTGCCGAACCAAGTGACCATGAAGGTGGAACCATGTATGAGTTCCGCCAGTGACCAACACCACCATACCACTATACCAACATATACCACAAATGGGTTAAATAGAACCCGCCTGTACGATATACATTGCTGCGTCAAAACAAGCATTAATTTTCGTTAGCTTGGCTAAACCGCAATGGTAACTGTGCTATCTGATTTATGCGCCGTCAGAATGCATTTTGGTCCTAACATATTAATTGAAAACAAAGAGTGTTCTCCCACGCCATGCAAGTGTGACCATCGCCTTATGCGATCTGAAATAAATTATTAATATTGAATAATAGCTAGTTATATTTACGTGTTATTGAGGTAATTTAAAGGAAAAAGAAAAGTACTTAGCTAGGCTTGAGGAGGTACTGTTCCATTACATTTGAAGCACACTTATGGGCTTAGACAAAGTGAAATTCTATCAACAATGATGGAAAAGTCAAATAAGTATCTATTGGATAGACATAAGCTACCAAAAGGCCTGTTGACAGTCGTTGTAGAAATACGAAACATTTTGTTGTCTCTCTTATATAATATTCAATGAAAAACCCATAGGTGGGTAGATTTTCATTTTATGATTTATTTTGACAATTTTTTGAGAAATTTTATTATTTTTTATTAGCTTGGTGGACAAATCAACGACGACTGAGGGGCCGCGCGGGGTAAGGCCCCCGGAATGCGTTCGGATACTTGAATTTAGTTCTTTTGATCGACAAAATTTATCAAACAAAAATCGCCGAAGTTAATGATGAAATCTTTGTGACAAAATTTTAAATGGATAAATAATAACATAAGGGGTAAATTCCGATGTAACTAATATAGTAATTGTTCAGTATACACTATAATTTTTACATATGGGGTGAAATTAAACAAAATTTAGGCAAGAACTTTGAGTATTCATGAGATCAATAAATGTAGTGTAGAAAATAACGGAGAGGTAAATGATTTCCAGGATAGTTTTTTGTAAGTTTAAATATTTTATCATACTTATATTATGATTTTATTTATTACTAGTTACAAAAAAAAATACAAATTATAAACTGAAGTAAATTTTACGCAATGCTTAATGGATATTTAAGCCTTATTGTGGAAGAACAGCAAAAAATGCTATTTTGAAAATCTACCCAGGTACTTATTAAATACTAGCTGCGCCCCGCGGTTTCACCGGCGTAAAAGTAGCCTATATGTTAATCCAGGGTGTCAGCTACCTCCATACAAAATTTTATCAAAATTGGCCCAGCTGTTTGAGCGTTAAGAAGTAACAAACACACACACACACACACTCAAAAACTTTCGCCTCTAAAGTATTAGTGTGATTATTTGACTAAAAACGAATGTAATTTTGAATTACGCCGATACTGCGCTACAAACATAAAAATAAATGAATTTTACCTAATAAATGGCTTTAAAATCATACAGTGGGCCCGCCCACATTTCCAAAATGCCGTCACCAGCCATGTCAAACCTTTAAACTCAAAACTGTAATAATAGGCTATATTTTGTGGCAATTTACATTTCACAAACTCGTTATGGGCGCCGTAAAGGTAATTGTTTATTAATTTCAACGGTACATGATGTTAATTTAACGAACAGGTGTTAAACTTTATTAATGTAGCAATAAAGGTCATTATTGATATAGGTTATGATGAAGTAGCCATCTATTGAAGTGAAATGGGTTTAGGCTAGAGTGGTATAGATACTTACTATCAGAAAACTGAAGGTGAATGGATAGTGGGAGACCGCGAAATTCAATTTTGCTTACGTTTTTTGCAATTTGCAGGTCAGTGTCAGATTGTATCTTGATCAAAATATAATTCGCTACAATAACAGGTACATATTTAGAGAATAATAATCATTAGAATCATTAATAGGTATATCTTTCTAAGTTAGATTTCTACCATCAACCACCAATCTCTTATGGAAAAGGGTTAATGGTCACATCACACTAATATTATAAAGGCGAAAGTCTGTGAGTGTGTGTGTGTGTATTTATATGTTTGTTACTTCTTTACAATAAATCTTGTATGGAGGTAGCTGACACCCTGGATTAACACATAGGATACTTTTTAGTCCGATATTTCCACGGCATCGACACTTATGCGCGTGAAATCGCGGGGCGCAGCTAGTCACACTAATATTATAAATGCGAAAGTTTTTTACTGTGTATGTATGTTTGTTACTTCTTCACGCACAAACGGCTGGAGCAATTTTGGTAAAATTTAGTATGGAGGTAGCTGACACCCTGGATTAACACATAGAATACTTTTTATCCCGATATTCCCACGGGGTCGACACTTATACGGGTGAAACTGCGGGGCACTGCTAGTTGTTTATAAAGACGAAACAAATCAAAATTAGCGCCATAACAAAAACTAAGAATCTGTCAGCTATCCGATACTGGCGTGTTACAATACGGCCCCTATTCAGGCATTTGTGCCCATTCGTGAACAATCACAATGAATGGCGAATAAAAAACCTAATGAATAGATTCGTCACCGCTTTGAAGCCTCGCTTGAGGTCATAAACATTATATTGAAATACAGACGAAACGACAATGTGTATAATTTTGCTGTTTATGTGAAAATTATTCGATTATTTCCACTGATATTGACGTTTCCGTGACCGAATAACGATGCGTTGTTCGTTTGTAGAGAGAATGAGTGTAATTTAAGATTATGTTATCGAGTAATGCTTTGTCGAAAGCAGAAGTATAACTCCCACCGCATTGTACAGACGCGCACATCAAGCTACCCGAAACTGTAAAATTTTCCCAATCAACTTTGAACCTTACTCTTTAGCGATAAAGTTGAAAATCTATTAAAGAAATTTGACAGATTGTAGTAGCTTGATGTGCTGGAGTCTGTACATATAAGATGAGAAGTATGAGAAGTTTTTGATAAAAATTAAATGAAGAATATAAAAATAAAGTAAAAGTTTTTTTACAACAAATTGACATAATTAGAATAGAAATGACGATAGCTACAAAAGTAAAACACTGTGTAGAAACGGACAACTATGCTATGACATGTTAAAGTTTACGTACTTTGGTATTTAAATAAAAATCGTAAACATGCAAACCGTATGTTGAGGTGCAGTGTGGAGTGGTAGTGTGAGTGAGGGTGTGTGCACTCACACACACCCTCACTCACACACATATAAGTCAATGTGTCTTGGACTAGTTAAGTTTTAAGTTACCACAATTTTTTCAGTTGCATCAATTAAAAAAGATTGGATTTAAATACGAGTCAGTGATAAATAAACTCTTATTCTTCTACTAATTAAAATGCTTAGATAACTAAGCTTTGAACTAGACACACAACTTTTAAACTAGATTAGGAAAAAACAAGTTCAGTTGGTAGGTACAAACGTAAAAGTTGAATTTAAAACTCGCCCGGTTTTACCTGTAACTAAATACTAAATCAAAGCCAGTGGTTACCAAAGGTGTTTGGCCATCATAATATATTCGCTACACATCGGATTTGAAACACTTTTAAATCAATAACGCGAATTGTGCAGACTGGTTTTTGTTCGGACTGTGGCCAGTAAAAGGCAACGCTTTGTGAATCGCCCAATATCGGCCAGCAATTCCAATTTGGGGCATTCCATCGCTCCGTTATGAGGAAGTTATTGAAACATCTAGGTGCGAAGATCTGTGTTGATTATGAAGCTTGCATTCTGTTGGGGTGAGCAGAATGGGAAGAGGGGCTTGGTATGTTGGAGCGCTAACGGAATCTAATTGTATTATTATGATACTACAGATTTCTTGACAATACAAAAGGACTTATGAAGGTCTTTATTGGAATACAATGTTTCGACATTTCCATATTTTAGTTTCCTAGCGCAAAGTAATAATTCCTACGAGGTGGAACTAGTCGTAGCCAATTTTGAATAATAATTTACATAATATCCTACGACTATACAATACTACACACACCGGCAAAATTAGAGGAACACAAAAAAAAGGTGCCATTTTTTAAAAACGTGGGTATTTCGACAAGTGGTTCCGTTATTTTAATGATTACCCTTTTTTCATGTAACACTATGGGCTTTTTTGACATTTTTCAACCATCTAACAGAAATTGTACCCGCTTATGTGTTTATTTACACTTTAAGCTTCTAAGTGTTTTTGATAAGAATGTTGATTTATGCAGTCAATGGTGGCCATAGCTCATTACGTTTGTTTTGTTTGGAGAGTTAACATTGTATTCCATACAGAATGAGTGATTTGGCTGCAACTGAAGTCGCCAGGGCTGTAACAATAATTGAGGAAGGTCACACCTACCATTCAGTCATTCGAACGTTGGGTGTATCAGTATCCGTGATCCACCGTAATGTGCAATGGTACAGACAGACAGGATCTTACGTGCACAGGTGAGGGCAAGGCAGAAATCGTGCAACCAGTGCCGTAGACGACCGTTTTGTAAGGGTGCAAACTTTAAGAAATCGTCGTCAAATGGCTGTTCAGACCCGAAATGTCTTAGAAGAAGTGCGTAACGTACCGTACGTTTTAGTGAACGAACAGCGAGGAGAAGGTTAAATGAAGTTGGTTTGAAGTCATACGTGCCAGCAAAAGCGCCAAAACTTGAGGTGAGCCATCGAGTTGCAAGATTAGAGTTCGCTCGTTAGCATCAAAATTGGTCCGATGAGTAGAGTCGAGTTTTGTTCTCCGACGAAAGCCGTTTTTTGTGTAAATTTCATCTACGGAAGGGAGAGGATGTAGAGATATCGAGGAGAACGTTACCATCAAGCAAATGTTACCGAAACAACGGCTTACGGTGGACGGTCTGTTATGGTGTTGGGTGGTATAAGTTTGACGGCACGCATAGCTCTGGCCATCATTGCTGGCGGTTCTTGGACTGCACACAGGTACACAACTGAGATCCTTGAACCCCATGTTATGCCTTTTGCCCCAGTCATAGGCTCAGATTTTGTGTTTATGCACGATAACGCACGGCCCCACACTGCGCAGATAGTGCATGATTACTTAAATGAGACTGGTGTAACCCAGATGGACCGGCCTGCACGATCGCCGGACATGAATACGATAGACCATGTGTGGGACATGATTGGACGAAGGGTTTGTGAAAGAAATCGTGCCCCTATGAATGTTGAAGACCTGAAATGGGCGCTGGTTGAAGAATAGGACAATTTGCCTCAGGAAATGATTGAAGGTGTCATCAGAAGCATGGCTAGATGTACCCAAGCCCTTATAAGGGCGCGTGGAGGCAACACGCACTATTAATTCTTTTTTTTTTAAATTTAGCTCTGTTCTTGCGCATTAGAAAACATCAAAATTTTTCAGACAAGAGCATTTTTTTAATTTTTTATTAAATAAATCCTAATAAACCCTAGTTTGTTTTTTTCTTGCATAAAATAAACGAACGGACTCAAATAAAGTAAAAACATTAAATAATAGACATTCAATCTCAAAAAATAAACCTTTTTTTTGTGTTCCTCTAATTTTGCCGGTGTGTGTATTTACCCAAAAGTCTGACAACCTGTCTTACCAAGGTATCGTATAGACTGGAAGCCGACCCCAAGGCTAGGCAGATGATGATGGTGATGATGACTACGACTATCGATGCGTTACCCTCGCAACAGCCTCGCAACAACACATGTCCAACGGATATGTGAATAAGTATTGCACGTTATCTGTCCGTCCCTCAACGTCCATTCACGTTTTTGCGACAATCGCACTTTTTTAACTGATCCATAATTCAAACAACTGTATGCGTTCAAAACGATTCAGCGGTTTCAAACGTCACTGATATCATCGTTCAAAAGTAACCTGAACAATGTACACTTGTACGAAAATCACCTTTACTGCTACGACTTTATGTCGTGCGTTCTCTATGTCAAAGTGTTAGTGTGGTGGGCTGTACCTCACCAACATTCTCTTTCCCTTTATCCTAATTGACTGTAGATATGTACTGCATTTTAAACCTGCATGGCGTTTCCATGCCACCTCCGCTAGTATTTTATAAGAAGATAAGATATAAAAATTATATACTTTTATCAATCTGTACTATCCCACTGCTAGGCAAAGGTCTCCCCCAAAGCCAAGGTGTCATATTTAGAAGATAGAAAATAATAGAGATCAGCTTTGAAAGCTGACAGAGCGGTACATCATGTAAAATGTTATAAGTAAATTGATGGTAATCCCGGTAGTTACTACTAGGACTCGGAGTCATTATAGTACCTACCTATGTGAAGTACACAGTACACAGAGTCATGTGCTCATGTGTGTGAGGTCTAGAGTCAGAAACACGCGTCACCGCCTTCCAGAAAACGGTTCGTTCGGGTTCAATGCTCGGCTGCGGTAATTGCGATAATTACTGTTAGTCTCAATCAATGAGTGTTTTTCTTTCATGCTGCCAATTGGTGAGAAACACTGTCTGTTCACACTGTGGTGTCTCATTTGTGCTGGGAACGATACCTACTTTCTCGTTAAGTTATAATTTCGGAAGCATAATAATCATGAGAAAGATGCCTGTCTAGTTGTTACTTTGCTCAAGTTATGTTAATTGTTCATGCTGGGAAAACAATTTACTTACTAGAATTTGGGTGCATAATGTTACGTTTCATTTCGTGTAATCGAAATAACTGAGCACCTGAAAAGGGGTCATTGTGGGTATTCATTATTATGAACACTTTTCACTATAGGACCACCCATAAAATTAGACAACAATCAGCAGTTCCCTACACAAAACACCAACAAAAAAACTATGTGATTGCTCTCCTAAACTGAGATAGTACTATCATGAAATTCACCGTTTTACGGGTAGATAAGGTACTCGATTACTCCAGACATAGATATCGCTTAATTTACCGGTGTAGCTATAGGTATCTGGTGAATGCAATCTCGGAGGAACACATAAGTTAAACGGGGCACGCAGCTGCGCGCGAGTCGCGCCCGTCGGCGGCGCGCGCGCAACCTCTTTCCGTCAGCTTTAGGCGGGATGCATACTTGTACAACATTGAAGAATAATTATATTTTATTTACTAAAATGTTCCAGTAATACCTACTAGTTTTTTTTCTATTCAGATTGTCTGTACATAAAATATACAATCCAGGTGCTTTGTTAAAATTTTTTTTTGGACAAAGTAACATGATGTGTCTGACATGAAAATTTTATTTTTTTTGTTCTGGTTTTTCACCAACATTGTAAACATTATTTGAAAACATTGCTGAACTTGAAACTCGGGAGCTTTTAAAACAACAATGTTTTTAATTATTAATGTAACAATACAATGGAGCCTTTAAAAAAGCTTCAAACGCTCTGAATTGCAAAATGTTTGAGAGTTAAACTTTAAATTTCGCTAACATTAATTCAACACACTGGACATTATTTTTAACTCCTACCATGCTGACCGTATCCATATTATAAATATTTTGAATTGATTGTCATAATACAGATGATACATAAACAAGTGAATGCTGTAAATGTTATAAGTGCAATAGACAACATCTTTCAGCAATGGATTTCAAAAATTAATAAGAAGTGCGAAAAATAACAACAATTATAATCTTTTTAGCCCTGGCTCTTTCGAAATTGCAGACACATATTTCCTCATCTTAATAAAAATTTGAAAGGTCTCCAAACACGTATGGACCGTTGTTGACTATAAATGCTTGATTGAGCATGCGAGCGGCTCGCAGATGTGGTTCCGTGGCACGTGACATGGTCTCAGAATTGTCTGAATACAGTGAATATACCTACATACGGAAAGACAATTGTTTGTTTTGTGGACAACCATTTAATTTGATGTATCCATTTGTAATATATATGTAACCATTTAGTTTGATTTACAAAGCTTTCAAAAGAAAGTTTTGTAAACCAATATTATATGGTTGGCAAATAGAAGGAACTGTCTTTCACTTGTTTGATGTGGTTTCACGTGTTTTCATGTTTAACATTATTATTCATTTCTACCTATTTGGCAGTTTCACAAACATTAATAAAACGTTAAATATGTTATGGTCAAGTAGCTAATTGGTGGAAAATTTGAAAAACTTTTTGTTATGCGATTTTTGTATTGAGAAGACAAAGAAACTGTACCCTAATTGCGTAACACAGTTTCAATAACAATCCGAGAGTTTTGAAGGATATTCCTAATCCATTGCAGACAACAACGAAAATACCACAATGGACTTACCATTGCGGTATTTTTGTTGCTGAAAGAATTGAAAGAAAACGAAATCAACTGTCATTTTTATGTGCGTTACGCAATTACCCCGCTGTTTTTTTGCTGATGAATTTGACATTGATTCTCTCCTGCTTCTTTCACTATAAATGTTTATTATTTTAATTTTCTTCTTGCCTGTAATTTGACAATCCTTGAAAGATCTTTTATTCCTATTTATATTTGGCTTGATAGATCTTTTATCCCAGTTGTCAGAATTTCGCTTAGGCTCAACAACATTTTGCTCACACAAGGCACAACCTAAAAAATATCACATTCGATCTGACTGCGTCTGTGCAACGCCTTCTAAAGTTGTTTATTTTATGCACCAGCGTACTAGGCGTGTCGGTTCACGATAGCCTGGAGGCTGCCCGTAGCCGCTACTTACGGACGCCGGTAATTTTGCATCCGACGTGGCCGAGACTTAGATAAAATGATATACATAGCTAGCTAGCTGTTTTAGATTATACACCTGTGCAATTTTAAAGAGGACAGGCTGCGAGTACTGATGTGCGATCGTTGTGTTGGGTCTGTTTATGTTCATGATAGAGATGAATGCTGTTTCTGAGAGTAACTTTTACACACTATTGGACATAAACTTCGCAAGTTTGTATTTCTTCTTCGCTTTGTGTTTCTAAACTACTTCGCAAAATCACATTTCTGTAAAAAAATCTTCCTTTTGTGTTTCTAGTCTAACTTTTTCAGAAAATGTGAGTGACCACAGTTTTTTTCTGTTCAAGTCCACCACTTAGAATTTTGATAGAAATTACTTCGGCGTTTCCTGGAAAATCTTTTGACTACTCTAATTCATAATTCCGTGCTACAGTTAATTTCGCAACAAATGTCAACCTTACTGACATTAAGGCAAGTGCATACACTTGTACAAAACTTGTACGCTTGTGCACTTGTACTCTCTTGAAACAAACGTGTTGTAATGTAGACAGGGCTTAAGTGCTGATGTTTTTACGTTATCATAGCAACGATCGCGGTTGCGGTTACGTACCAATGATTCAATCAGCCATGGGATGTCGCGACATAATGAATAGTGCACTAATTAGATACGGCGTATTGAGAAATATGCGATGGAAATATTATTTCTTAGCCCGGCTAGAGTATCGATGACATACCCGCCAGGCACTGTCTGATTGCATCTTGGAATAGGTGGTAAGTAATGAAGGCTGTACGAGTATGTACAGACGCCAGCACATCAAGCTACTACAATGTGTCAAATTTCTTTAATAGATTTTCAACTTTATCGCTATAGCTTCAGGTTCAAAGTTGATTGGGAAAATTTGACAGTTTCGGGTAACTTGATTTGCTGGCGTCTGTACCTTTGCTCAGTAGTGGGTAAAGTCGGGCTGTGGGTGATGAAGTAGGTACATATAAACCTACATGAGCACTTATGATACACCAGAAGCTAGGCGCACGGTTCTAATTGGTCGTTTCCTATAGATAAGAACCGGCAAGAAACCCCACGGTTACTCTTTTAAAAAAAAATGGCGTTTACAATATTTGCAAATAATAGTGTCAATGGGTATGTGAGGGCATTGTAGGCCTGTCAACAGGTAGTTAACAAAATAAAAAATAAAAAAAGCAATTTTAACCAAATTCCATGATTGCCTTTATAGCTGTTACAAATCTGAATAAATATCATGCCCATACATTCCACTAATGAACGAAATCATTATTGCACAGGGGTCATAAGTCTTTTCGTTTGCCATTTTACCTTTCATAAAATCCTGTAGCTACAGGGTTTTCAAGAGCAACAGTATTTGCTTTCCCACCTTGGCACAAAGTAGATAGATAGTACTCTTTCTTCGTGCTCAAACACACGAGTGACACGCGTCGACGTCAGAGGCAACAGCAGCCGTCGACACGCATCGACAACGTGTCACTTGCTGTGTATTTGAGTTCGGTTCTCAAATACACGCGAGGCATGTTTTCGATTGCTGCTGCCGACAAGCGTCGACAGCTGCAGTTGCCTCTTTCGACAACGCGTGTTACTCGTGTGTATGCAGTTATGCACACTCAGTGATTTACACATAGTGACCTACATAAGACACGACATAAGCTTAACAATACTCGACATCCTAGCACGATAAATCATCCAAGAAGATTAGCAGTAATTTATGCCTATCGAACCACACAAAATCATATATAAAGAAAATATAATATTAGTCTTATCCACTAGTCAATAAGTCAGTCCAAACTGAACAGAATATTTAATTCAACGATGTCGGGTTGTGGACCAAACCGTATGTTTTAAAACGCCATGCTTTTATCGTATCTCAAACTGATATTAAATTAATTACTGGCTATCGAAAGAACAAGTTTATCTTACTAATTTTACGATATAAATAAACTATTAAATATCAGAGAAATAAAAACGTCTGTTAAGAGTTAGAATTAAATTAATCAAGAGACGTTTTAATACTACGGTCTTGAATTATCGTTATTTCTCAATTTGCATGGAATATATATTATGATGTTTTTGTTGTTTAAATAGTTGTTGTTGTTGTGTCAGAGTATGGATGGCTTCCAGTGTAGGAAATGATTACCAACTTTTTACTGAGATTTCTGTCAGTTCTTATTTCCTGAGCCCTGAGGGGACTATTCCATCGACCTTTATAGATCTGTGTAATTTTAATGCTTTACAATATTAGGTATAGGTTTATCTTGATACTTAACCACATACA
Source organism: Oligia latruncula (assembly GCA_948474745.1). Classification (NCBI taxonomy): domain Eukaryota; kingdom Metazoa; phylum Arthropoda; class Insecta; order Lepidoptera; family Noctuidae; genus Oligia; species Oligia latruncula. The sequence continues at coordinate 15,579,096 of OX419689.1, read as the reverse complement.
TAAAATTTACGATAATTATAGCTAAACCGAGGATAGAACTCAGGGTGCCTCTCGAAGCCTTACCATTATTTTTATTTCTCAAGGAAAACTTGTTTCTTTCAATCTTTTTACTTATCTTGACTATTCTACGGCAAGTCTCTCGCTTTCTAGGATACTACAATATTTTTAAGTTCGTTTGAACTTTTCAAGTATGTTTTTGAGCAGGTGAGTAGCGGTGGCCCAGTGGTAACGACCGCGACTTACGAGATATAGGTCGTAGGTTCGAACCTCTTTATTAGTGGTTGTAATGGGAATCATATCACTTGGTTTTAGTAGGTTTTTATTTTTATTAATACTTTTGTTAGTTTCTTATTTTGTAAATGTGAGAACTTTTTAGGCCTTGTAGATTTTAGATCTGTAGACCATTTTTTATTTTATCAAGTACCTGCTACTTGTTGACAGGCCTACGCTGTCTACCCTTTTCCTGCCCAGCCTTTTCCCAACTATGTTGGGGTCGGCTTCCAGTCAAACCAGATGCAGATACCAGTATTTTACATGGAGCGACTGCCTATCTGACCTCCACAACCCGGTTACTGGGTAATACGATACCCCTTGGTAAGACTGGTTGTCAGACTTTCGGGCTTCTGACTACTAGAATCAAAAATTCGAAGACATGTGACATCAACAACCCGCACTGGGTCCGCGTGGTAGACCCACTTAATTAAGCCAAGAAAGATTAGGGATATCGCCCTTAAGTCTCATATTTAGTCCACCAATTTTATTTGAAAATATAAACAGAATTTTATTGACTAATCAGTACAGAACATAAAAAAGTCCCTTGTGAAAGAAAACCGCTACAGTAAAAGCTGTGAGGCAGATTTAATAACAGCGCAGTGCCAGTGCGGTGTCCCAACGTTCCTAATCTCATTACAACTTGCCCAGATGTTGGCGCTTAGTACTCACCTACTGTACTAGCCTGCGAGAGACAGACATATTTTATAGAGAAAATAGAGAGCGCTTCATAAAGTGTGAATGTGATAGGCTATAAAATTAAAGCTGGTATTACTTTAAGGGGAAGGAGGATTTTTTTTTTAACTGCACTTTATTTTGCTTGGTAAAATAAAAATTGCTTTATAAATAAAGTAAAGCTTTGGTTCCATGGAGCAGTGGTCGCCAAGTGTTAACCGAGTTGTAGTAGTAGTAGTGGTAGTAGTGGTAACCAAGTGGTAAACGACTTACGAGTTGTAGGTCGTAAGTTCGAACCCAGACAGGCGCCAAAAAATTCGAAGACATGTAACATCCACCATCCCGCACTGGGCCCGCGTGGTGGATTAAGGCTCACTCCCTCTCACCGAGAGGACGCCTGTGTACCAGTAGTGGGCACATTATAGACTTATTATTATGCTTTAGATTCCAAAGAAATCGGTGAACTGTCACACAATACTAGTAAAAGTGACAGGTACTAAAAACAAAAGACTAACAAAATTATTATATTGACAGGAAGCAAGTTCAATAATTATTTCGAGTATCGAGTAATCGCATAACCCGACTCGTAAGAAACAAAAATGCATTTAATATTCTTACCAAAAAATAACATCACTAAACTATACTTTTATTTCTGGTCTGATTTCCTATAGATTTATGATCAGTCAAATGCACAGGACACGCCAATTAATATTGATATCAAAACATCAAAGCCGGTAACAGTTAACGTCTGCGATGATCGATGCGGTGCCGGCGCAATATAACATAACCGAATTAAAGCTTAGTGCTCAATTTATTCGATATCAAACTGCGGAAATCGACTAAAAACTCTGGCATAAATATTTGTGTTCCAACGAAACTTTTACATCGATATTGTCTGTGGTCAAAAAAGAATACGCGCAATGGATGGCGTATAAATTCAAAATTTAGATTGGATTTCGTATTAGATGTTCGGATTCCGGGAGTCATTTCGGATTTTCGATGAATCGATCGATTTGTGTGGGTGGCTGCGATATCGGTTTAATAGGAACGTCCTATCTAATCAATTAATGGGGTAAGATTGATGGCTACACGCTAACAATGAAGTGACTAGCTTTATTTTTGTCCCAACTTTCGTCTATTAGGCGGAGATAAAAGTTTTTATTCAGATGGAGTTTTTATCTGAATTTAGATAGTTTGTTGAGCGGCGACAGTTGAAAGCTCATGATGTAATTGATGGTATCATGAAATGACTAGTCAATAGGGTTTAGAATAACTCCATCTGCAATATACAGCTATAATTTACTAGACATAAATTCTTTTACCTTTAATTTTCCAACTCCCTGACACAGGACCGTCTCCTGCAAATTGTGAAATACTCACAATAAAAGCAGGAATAAAACGGGCAAAACATTTGCAAATGTCAGCTCCAGTGACTGTTATTAGATGAAGAAATGGCACTGACAAAGAAAAGTGAATTCCAAAGCACCTATGAACATAGACATAATAAAGAGAGACTCCTAACTGAAGTCAAACACGTACTAAGGTCGACAACAATTTTCGCATACTGAGCATTGTTGGAAATTGAAAGGCTTACCGCGTCATATGAATACAACAAACAGGCAAATAATAATGCACCTTATGCTCAAGGGGTAGAATTATGTTTTGTATAAATAGAGCAATTTGAGCGAAGAACGCGACACGCAAGAAGAATCTTAATAATGTATAACGCAGGAATATGTTCAAATGCCTTCGTCCCATCTTAACACTACGATCGCTGCGGGGACTGTTTTGTGTTGTAAGCTATGTGTGTTTTGTCATGCATTATTATAATAAGTACTACAGTCAAATAATTAAACAATAAAAAACTATTAAAATAAAAAGGAAAACCTCAAGCGGCGAAAGTATAATAAACTTATCGGTAATTATATTTTCGAATCGTTTGGGGTCCGACTTCCGAGTGCTCATGGCTTGTTCAATGAAATCTCCAAACGGCTGGTTAATACTTCCCGTGACCCAAGGGCTGGTTTTTACCTTGGCCAGAGGATAAGTATTGCCATAAACATGGCAATGCCGTCAGTCTCTTTACCAATCGACAGCGATACATATTTTAATTTGTTAATAGTTTTAGTTACGTTACATTCTTCCTAATTCCTGCATTAGTTAACCACTCAGTGACGTAATGATTTATAAACTTTAATTGAGCCACTAAGTACAACTTACGGAACATAATCTAACTAATTAATGCTTATCGAACACTCCCATAAAATCAAATTGACGTAATGGACATCTATCATTAAAATCCATTCGATAAATAACCGCTACACCCGGCGTTTCACCTTCATAACATACAATGCGACATCCCACTTTATCATATCTGGTTGTCATACGGAATCTCGACGAACATTGAGATTTTGAGAGCTCAAAGATATGAAACGATTTTAAATTTGAATCGATTTTGTAATATTGCAGCAGCGCTACTCAAAACGAGGAACGAAGCCGCATTTTTACCTTCTCTTCAAACTATTATTTGGAATATTTATAAAGAATTTGTTTTGGTACTCGATAACGCAGAAACGGCTTAACCGATATGGAAAAACAATCGCATACTAGATTGCATCTAGATGAATATAAAATTATAGGACACTTTACATTCGGTTGATAAAGTAGTTCCGCTGGGAAGCGATATGAACTGTGAGCAATATTTACTCGTACTACAACTTAAATAGTCTGAAAAGAAATAGACTACAGTCAAAACTGCTTAGATGTCAAACGAGGGGCCAACCTGCCTCAAAAGAGGTACAAAACAGTTTCCACGACAGAATTAATCCCGATTAAATCTGCGCACTTGCAGGGTTGAGTGTCAGAACTTAATCCAAGCAGCATGACTTGTGTGCCTTTATTGGACGTCGTAAGCGCAGCATTTTAATTTAACAACTATATGTGGTGCCATTAAATAAAATGAAGCTAGACGGAGTGCTTTATGATTGGAACGCTCCTCGCTGTGATTATATTAATGTTATTCACATATTGTCTGTGTTAAAATATTAATGTTTTGTGTGGAATGTTAATTTTTGAGATGGAGTGTGGGTGTGATGAGGTTTACCGGTTAACTTGCGTATTAAATAAATAAACTTAAGTATCTGATTTGTTTGTCGGTTCTGTCTTTGTGAATGTGGCCACCTTTTTCGTTTTTGACGAAAGCATGCCTTAATTTGCCGGCTCTCAAAACAGTGAAAGAAAACAGCTTGAGGAAACCGGCTTATCCTAGAAGCAAAAATCTAAGACATGTAACATCTACCAAATCGCTCTCGAAGAGAGGAAGCCTGTGCCCCAATAGTGGAGACATTATAGGCTGTTTATGCGAGTAATTAAGACAGTGAATCAAGGCATACCTTGATTAAATGTCTTAATTACTCGCTTACTTACTAATCATAGTGAATGATGAGCCTAATGTGTCCAAAATTAATATTTAAAGGTATTATAAGTTCTTCAGAGTACAGTAGTTCACATAAAATTATATAATTAATGTGAGTATACAAAATATTGTAAAACATTTTAAAAGAGTAACGGTGGAGTTTCTTGCCCATTCTCCTCCATATGAAACTTTTGCTACTTTTGAAAGGGGTGACTAGTATCTACTACTTTTGAAAGGGGTGACTAGTATCTACTACTTTTGAAAGGGGTGACTAGTATCAATTCTATTTTAATGTATTTTTGACGTTCAAGAGTGCCCTAAGTGCCTATTTGAAATGAATGCTTTAACTTTTTATACGGCACCACATAAGAGCTCCACATGACAACACTTAAGGGGCTTACATGCCCTAAAGCGCGGTCACTGTCGGACTGCATAGAAAAGAAAGAGAAGCGCGATGAAACAACGCTGGTATTTATTGCAAAATATGAAGAAGTTATTTAATTACAAAAAATCTTTTATTTGGACTAAAAATTACAACACTAGTATTTTAATAAGTTGCTTGTAGAATAATCTGACAAAAAATCAGAATGGTTGTATGTGTGTTAGTATGGTTTATTTATTGTAAAAAGAAAGTTTTTAGAGATATCTTCATGTTTTTTTCTATCGTATCAAAATATTTGTATTATATTTTCAACCCACTATCTACCTAGCATATATCCCGAAGAACATCATATATTTTTCTGATTTTGTTTACTGTAGTCGATCATATATTTTTATTGTTTCTAAAACTTGCGTTTTTTTGCGTTTAGGTCCTGTAAGCCCCTTAATTCTAAACTCACCCTGTTTTTCCACAAAACCTGCTCTAATAAATATAATAACATCCTCAGCCCTCAGCCGCATAATGTTACTCATTCCAGATAATACATTATCAAGACCACCGGTATAAGCCGATCAAGTATTAAAGAAATTTAATCGGCGTTAAAGGCTAAGGCTTGCGCCGCACGCATCGCCATTTTATGGTGGTATTATTTTATGGTGTCCGCCTCGCTGACACTTTATATCTATAGAACTCGGGGAACTCACTTTATATGATAGCAGAATTAATTGTCTGGGGAATTTGCAGTGGACGCTTCATTGCGTCTGGGTTTATTAAGAGTGGGCCCAATGACAGGATAAAATCTGATTTCACCCGCGCGTCTCCCAACCCCCGTATTAGTGCAAATAACAACCGCGGGTGGCGTGACGACGCGCACAACGAAACTCTGTACACTAAACTTCAAGTGCAGTGCGTTTGCGTAGTATATGCAGGATACTCAGATAAAAATTGGCCAAGTGCGTGTCGGACCACGCACAATGATGAGTTCCGTAGTAGAAATGAATTTACCCAAGAACAAACTTAACATTATAGTTGAAGATCATGTTCTCCCATACATGTAAGTTGGTCGACTATTATTCGTAAACTTGTAAAGCCTACTTAGCCGTGATAGTTTTCCTTTTAATTTCGTTATTATATATTACTACCATGAATTTTTTCACATATCCAAAGACAACCATTTAGATGGCAGGGGGGAACCCCTGTCAGCTAAATGGTTGTTTCTGACTCTAACTAAAATTAGCACTTTAAAGCTATATATTTCACAAACGGATCCCTGAATCGCAAAATTGTTTCCACAAACCCGCAATATTTTTGAAAGACCTATACGATGATACCCCCCCCACACCACGGGGTAGACTGATACCATTTTTTATTTTTTCAAAATTTTATTTTACCACTTTCTCGGCGTGATTAATATATATGTCGTATCGGATAGATGGCGCCACAGTATAGCGAACAGCGCCATCTAACAATTTGATTGGTAAACGAAAAATCATGTGATCGGAAACGCAAGCGAGCCCTACCTCTTGGACACGATCATCGGTGGACGGGATGCAGCGAGGACTGGTGGAGAGACCGAGTGTTGCGACAGTCGACCGTCGAGCTCGGACATTCTAGGCAAACGCTCAATACCAACGCACGTGTTAGTTTCCGACACACGTGTGCGTTTCGGTTGTTAATCGCTAGTTTATTAAAGTTACTTCAAATTCAAATAATCTTTTCGTTCGAGTACCCACTGCAGTGCCCACACCTATCTAAACTATGTTGGATCGTGAAGAAGACCCGATGTATCGCATCTCGGCCATCCAGTAATGCGACTATCCATGCCAAATTATCGCTATCTAGTACTAAGAGTCTCTGAGCTTAGCTGCGGACGGACAGACGGACAGGGCGAAACTATAAGGATTCCTTGTTGACTACGGAACCCTGAAAACAAAGACTTTTTTTAAATTCTATTTTTAAATTTCTTTGGACAAAATAGTAATATGCGCTACGCTCTCGGTTTCACAAAATCATCAATTCGCAAAATGTACTTTTATCATGACTGTACCTTTATTGTGTTATACTATGTGTGCAGGGATAAGAATGTCTTTACTTGTGTAATATATACAATGCAATCCTATTTTGTGTTTGTCAAATCGTCAAATCATCTGTTTATTTTGCGTATACTATACGCATAAGTACCTTGATATAAATACAAACCTTCGACTTCGGCAATTAGCAATCATTTTAGTCTTCAAGTGTTTAAGTTCTCGCTTTTTCATTGTAGTTTTTTGTTTCCCATTTATTATTCAACAAAATGTCGATAATAATGATGGTTGCTAGGCGCGGAGAAAATTGTCATAGACTTCCCGTCTCAACAGAGCGAGGGGTACTGACTGGTGAAACAAACTGATGCCTCAAGCTCGTGTCACGCGAGACGGAAGACAGCGTATCTCGCGGATTAAAAATGTAGTAAGCGCCAAATGCTTTTTATTCGATTATCTTTTAAAATAGACATTATTTTAAAAAATCGCTTGGGTCATCGCTAGTTTATAATGAGTGTTATTATTTGTCTAATTTGTGGTTCAGTAATATGCACCAAAATAGAATGCAAACCAAATTAGTTGAAAATTAGAGGTAACTTTGTGATGGTTTTCTATCGAGAAAATTTTATCGTATCATGTTTTCGTCTGGGTCGACCCTCACATTTATAATGAAGTTTCCTGCCATATACTTTTTTTCCAATTTGAACATGATTTACTACTGTTTAAATCTAATCTAAGATTGAAGATTTTCCTTTGGGCCTGCCCTTAAAATCTGCATCTCTTTTTAGCTAGGCTTTCCTATATTGTTAGCAATGATTTAACGTTTAGGAACAGCTTTTTTGGGTGTTCTTATTATTCTGGTGTCATTTACAATTTAATTAAATTGTTTATTGTCTACATTTCTTGTTCATTTCTCCTGTCGCAGGTCTGCTTGAAGAAATTTCTTAAGAAATACGCAGTACCTTTGTACTCAATACTAATGTCGTACAACTGTATCCATTTTACTGTATGTACATAAATAATAAAATAAATAATGGATAAATTTGGATAAATTAGGATAAACTATACTTAGTTTGAGGCTTATGATTTCATCAATGGTTATTGTTATTACTCTTCCGAATTGATAAAGGTACTAATAATTTCTCGAAAAATCTGTAATGCAATAATAAGTTCTTGTTCTAACGATATTTTCAGCATCGCAGGTCACAAAAAGAACCCGAATTTATCCTTACCGGCATTATGTGCACCTTAAGGAACATTGATGAATTTATAAAACCGTCCTGAAACAACTTTAGTGGTGCTTTCGCCATTAGGTATTTAACCATAAAGTACAAACCTCAGAAGGTTCACTCCAATTCCTGAAAACCCACGTTCTTCTGAAAAGAGATAGCCTTCATTTTTCATCGCAGCGCGAGCTTTCTGTACCTACAAGTTAAGAAAAAAATTAAAATATAAAAATAATTAATTGCAGTCTTTCCTTTAATCACCTTCTAAACATGTCTACCTACCTAACTTTATATTGCAGGAGCATAGCTTTAATTTTTATTGTATGTTAGACTGGCTTCTGCCCACGGCTGCGCCCGTGTGGAGGTCGGAAATTATCCCACGGGAACGTACCATCGGAATTAAAAGTATCCTATACCCTAACCCAGGTCATGGTCTACCAATGTGCTAAATTTCAACCAAATCTGTTCAGCCGTTTTAGAGTGAAAGCGTAACAAAGATCAAACTCACTTATACATTTATTATATTAGATATAGCAGCGCCCTGCGGTTTCACCCGCATATGTGTCGATCCGGTGGGAATATCGGGATAAAAACCATCCTATGTCCTATCCCAGGACTCAAACTACATCTATACCAAATTTCATGTTATTCGGTTCAGCGGTTTAAGCGTGAAGAGGTAACAAACAGACAGATAGACACACTTTCGCATTTATAATATTAGTATGGATTAGTTAAGATGCACATTGTTCTAATCATCTCTTTCTCAAGTCTCCAAAGCTGGTGCATTGTCATCTGCACTTAGCAGCCGCATCAGGAGTTGCCTTTCTTTTGTTTCTCTTCCACGTGTATAATGACTACAGCCTTGTCCCACTCGGTATCGGCAATTACGTCTATAGCGGAACACTTGGGCTAATCTATTGTTGTGCGCGAGATTGTGTCCCGAGTCTGCGATCAAACAGTTACCGTGCACTTTGATGGCTAATAAAACCAAATTAACTTTAGTAACGTTGGATCTTGGTTTGAAACTTGTGTTATTTTATTAGTTAGCTTTTGGATGTTTTGGGGTTTGATACTCTGTTCTAATACCAAGTAGATAAAACCGCACTAGCACGCTTAGAGTGTAGTGGTGGCTCAGTGGTAATGGCTCCGAAGGTCGTGTGTTCGAATCCGGGCGGGCACTTTACTTTGTGTAAATGCGGTGAAGGTGAGGAGGCTTGTGTCGCTGCATCACTGCAGCCACTAGCCTATATTGTTCCCACGAACAATATAGGCTGGTTATGTTATGTAGCACACTGAGCATGAACACTTCTATCTCTAGGAAGAATGGACACAGCATTAGGTATCTATGGCAAATCCTTCTCAAATTCAGTTTTTAGTAAACCGAATTACTTTTAAACACACTAACACCCCCCCCTTAACTTCTTTTTATTGATAAAAGATTTGTAATAACAGTTCAAAAAAATTGATTTATTACTTATAAATAATTTTATGGTATGTATGTAGAGTACTGTGGATTCCGGTCGCAGCCTTATTTCACTAGGTCGGGAGTGAGACAAGGTAGCAATTTAGGGCCATTAGAATTCATAATAACGATCAATGACTTGCCTGACGTAATAAAAGATGCCAGGTGTCTGCTATTTGCAGATGACCTCAAGTTGCTGCTGGCTATCAAAAACGAGGACGACTGTCACCGCCTTCAGCAAGACATTGATCGAGTAGTTGAGTGCAGTCGAAAGAACCAACTGCAATTCAATGTTACGAAATGTTCAGTTCTAACATTCAGTCGGGCAAGAGCACCACACCACCACAACTACAAAGTGAACGATGTGCCGATGAAAAGGGAGGAGGCAGTGCGAGACCTTGGTGTTCGTATGGATACTCAATTAAGATTCCGGGAGCATATTATCAATGTCTGTAAAAAGGCATACAAGCGACTAGGATTTGTGCTTCGCAGAGCGGCAGATTTCACAAATATTAAAGCTATTTCGGCATTGTATGACGCTCTAATAAGGAGTCAGTTGGAGGCTAATGCGGCAGTATGGGCAAGAGACTAAATATAGTCTGATGCTGGAGCGCAAACAGAACAAGTATACGAAATACATATAGATACCTAAGGCGGTATGGAGTATATTCCTTTTACCCCTTGATGTATCCAACCTTGTTTGTGCTGGGCATGGTGGGATACAACAAGTTGGAAACAAGGAGGGATCCTAGCACTGGCGTCGTATTTGTAAATCTTATGTTGTAAATTATTCCATGAACTGTTATTAACTACACACTACCGAATTGGGAAACTGAAATGGTAGCGTATGTATGTAATAAATAAATAAATTTGAAGGAGACTTTAATCACCTCAGGTGGTCCTTATTCATAGAGGAAACATAAACATTGAAGATACTGACACATAATACTAACAAATATTATGTTAAGATTTTTATTTCATTACTAACGCAATAACATACTTACAAATATCGTAAAAACCTCATAACTGTAAGGAATTAATAAAGCTTTTTATTTATTTATATTTAACTACCTAATTAACGTCCAACGTTATAATTAATAAACTATATTTTAATATTTTTGACTCGCTCCAATAACTCTATATAGAAGTTATGAGACTAACGACTATAGCAGCCACAAATCATGTTAATTTACTATAAATAATAACTGTTATTCACTGCACCTTTACCGTCCCACGTAATATTAACAACCTGGTTTGTGATCAATAAAATAATACCATAAAGAAAGGGGCACTTATAAAATTAATTTCCGCAGTAGTTATCTGAAAGTGCTCCATAAAATAAACTAGCTCTTGGATGCATGAGGCGAATAGTAAGCTTACTGCACAGTACAATACGACCGACGTAACTTGGCGGGCTGCAGAAGGCTGCGCACGAACGTTTTTTAGGAACCAAATGGTGGCATGAGGCGAGTGTGAGTGAGAGAACATGCGCGAAAGTTCGCAAAGGCTATACTCAGGCCCGCCAAGGTACGTCGGTCGTATTGTACACGCTATATTTACAATATATAACCGGACACCGCACGTAGGCTTCCTCCATATAGTTAAATGCAAGTTTTATATAAAGACTAGCAGCGTCCCTCAGTTTCACCCACATACGTGTCGATCCCGTAGGAATATCGGGATAAAAGTATCCTATGTATTAATCCAGGATGTCAGCTACCTCCACACCCAATTTTATCAAAATTGGTCCAGCCGTTTGTGCGTGAAGAAGTAACAAACATACAAACACACTCACAAACTTTCGCCTTTATAATGTTAGTGTGATAAGGTGACGCCTGTAATCCCCGAAGGGTAAGTAGAGGTATAGGTACCAGTACACACCCACATCTCGCCAATTCATAGCAATAGGCTCGTCTGATAGGCTCCACAAGGTGGACCAATGACCTGGTGAACGCTGCGGGAATCCGCTGGATGCGAAAAGCACAGAACCGGTCGAAGTGTCGTTGCTTGGGGGCGTATGTCCATCAGTGGACGTCTTTCTGCTGAAATGATGGACACGAATCCAGACTGCTACTGAGATCTTCCTGTTGGAAAACCCAATAACACTACACATCCCGGGAATCGAGCCCAAGATCTCATGCTATTCAGAAAGGTGGTACCCGAGTGTACTGCCGAGGGTGTGGCGAAATACTTAAGAAAAAGGAGGAGGAGAATTGAAATGAATTGATTCATTGATTGGAATTGTGGAGGCGATTTTATTACCCAAAAGCACATGGCGGGTGTTTTAAAAGTTGTTTTTCCATAACTTTTGGTGTTGAGAAAGTGCAGATTTTCAGCCTTTTGTCATTGTTTTTTTTTTCGAATGCCTCTTTCATTTGTAGTGATCTAAATTCAGGCTTACATTCATTGATGCACCTACTAAGATACATCTCTAAACATAGTCACACAAGTGTTTAATAAGTAACAGCTGCAATAATAACATTGACGTACGCTCTACGATCAATGCGGACTTTCATCTAATTATGTCAATGTTTACAGTTACGTGATTAAACATTGCGTGATAATATGTAATGTAATGAACTTACTACCTAATATGATATTTTTATTAAAATGTTACAACCTCCGTAATAAAGACTAGCTTTTACCCGTGGCCTCGCCCGCATGGCTGTCGGAAAATATCCCACGAGAACATACAACCGGGATAAAAAGTATCCTATGTGATAATCTACGTACCAACCACCAAGCCAACGCGCGTTACTACCAAGCCTTCCCCAACAATGTTGGGGTCGGCTTCCAGTCCAGAATAAAATACCAGTAATTTACATGGAACGATTGCCTTTTTTTTTTCGCTGAGAAATGACATTACGCATCTCCGCTCGTCGGGGGACGAGACGGAGTATGTGGGACTCCCTGCCACGGTGGCAGTATACCCACTAAAACTCAGCGGTGTTCCCTCATCGCCTTGATGGGGAGGTCATGGGAATCCGGCTCAGCCTTTACATCCACAACCCCCCCGGCGCATGCCCGCCTAGCTAGCGTGCCCCGCATGTCCCCCCGTCTTGGGGGCTACGGGAATGGCCGGGAACTCCTGGCCATTCCCGTCCGGCACTGGTGGAAGCCTGTGCAATACAGGCGAGGGTGCCCCCGCACCCGTCGCCTGCTGGCTTCCACCAGGGAGGAGTCGGAGATGACTGTCATACTGACGTCTTCTTCGACCCCTCCTCCGCCTTCGGAGCGGCGCCGCGAGAGGGTCTTCCTCCCGCGCGCGCTCCGCCGCCTCCTTCTGGGACATGACGTGTTCGCAGAAGGAGGCCACTGCCGCCCAGGATCCCTCATCCCCCAGCATGGCGTTGACCAAGCCGGGATGGAACGATTGCCTATCTGACCTCCACAACCTAGTTACTGGGTAACACGATACCCCTTGGTAAGTCTGGTCAGACTTTTGGGCATCTGACTAACGACTGAAAAGATCTACTGATGCCAGGCAGCCGTGACCAATGTCTTAACGTGCTTTTAGAGACAAGGATGGTCACCTATACATGAACCGACCGCGGCAAGCGTCGACCGAGCGGCTGTTATCATTTTGGGTATTAATCCCTTGGTAAGCCTGTGGCTATCACACTAATATTAAAAAGGCGAAAGTTTGTGAGTGTGTGTCTGTGTGTGGGGTTGTGTTTATATGTTTTTTGCTTCTTCACGCTCAAACGGCTGGACCAATGTTGATAAAATTTGGTATGGAGGTAGCTGACACACTGGATTACCATATAGGCTACTTTTTATCCCGATATTCCCACGGGATTGAAACTTAAGCGGGTGAAACCGCGGGGCGCAGCTGGTTCAATATAAAGTTGAAAAAAAAACATTCGCTGTGTGGTCTTTGGTCAATTTTCGTTCACCCTAAATAGCTTGTAAACAGTTTCATAACCCTAATTTAAAAATATGGCAGTCGTAAAAGTAATTATAGAGCCGACTGTCGATCAAAAGGAGACACAAATGTTTTTTAACAGCAGTTTTATTAACATTTTATTGCATAGAAATAAAACAAAATTATATTTATAATCGATGGTTGAACCATTAATTATAACAATAAAGGTTTTATTACGAGTCTAAAATATTTAATTACCGAAAGCTCCTTTGGTTTTCGGTTATGAATTTAGCAGTGAATGAACCGGAATGAACCACGGGGTAATTGCGTAACACACTAACACTGGCTTTCATTTTGACAGTTCAACCACATTCATTGCGTTATTTGTTGAGCAGACAATGTTTACGAACATATGAAGCAATGGATTAGCAATATCCTTAAAAATGATTCAGATTCTGATTGAAAGTGTTTGATGACGCAATTGGATGCTGTTCCTGTTTCCATAGCCGACAACTGGTAATTCAGTTCAAGACTTCAGCCCTAAGGGGCCCCTTCTCTGTTGCTGACATCTCTTTGAGTCGTGCGTGGAACACGTACGCGGCGCCGTCCGACACGGGCCTGGTCCTGATCGGACGGTGTGCTAAGTACTCATTACTCTCCGTCCGCATTCTAGCCTTACTCAAAGCAAACCTATTTTAGTGCGTAAGTAAAACTTAGATTTAACACAACGAATGTCACTTCCCGTCGTCATTTCATCAAACTCACAAACTTGAGAGTAAGTGCATATCCAACTGCTATCAGACCCTGACTACCAAAGAACCGCCTATAAATAAACCACTTTATAAACGCTTTTCACTTTATAAACGTCGACACTGAACTGACATTTCAAATCCTAAATCAATTCCGCCAGAATTCGGTAATATGTCACCGTGGAAAGGGGTGTAAGTCAAAATTGGCAATTTATCCGAACCAGCGGCGAATGTTCAGCTCGTCCGAACTAGATAATGTCCGCTCTAGCCGAAATAACTCCCATAAATTGAGTTTACCAACTATCGTCCCTTGTCCGTTCCTACCCTACTTTTTGTGTTTTATTATGGTAAGGTTCTGAAGGACTGGAGTGTTCCGAACTTTTCTATTGGCCGTTTTCTGATGGATCGAATTAGGTGGATCTGTACGCTCTTGTTACAAGTAAAATTAGGATTAATTGCGATGTTATATCCCCTTTCGCAAAGGGGTGCTTTTTTTTTTTGGGTGGGTAATCATCAAATGACCCCTCCCGCTCTGGGCGGAGCGGAAGGGAGTGTCAGACTCTTACTGACTAAAACCCACCCGTGTTCCTTCCTTAGCCCTTTGTGTTCCGGGGTAACGGTAACCCTTTCAGACAATCCCGTTGCCCCGGCAGGCTTCGGCCCTGGCCCTTCTCTGTTGCTGACATCTCTTTGAGGCGCGCGTGGAACACGTACGCGCCGTCCGGCACGGGCCTGGTCCTGATCGGTGAGCTACCCATTACTCACCGTCCGCAGACCCGGTACGGTGGCCGGAAGTCGTCCCGTGGCTCCCGACGCCCGGAGCGGCTGGGACGGGAGGCTCTCTCCCTCATCCATCCCGCCACCTCCTTTGCTAGCATCACTGCTTCGCAGAAGGAGGTGACTGCCTCCCCACTCCCACTCGCTCCGGACCATGGCTTGCACCAGGGCCGGACGCGAGAGATCGCCGCCGCTGCCGATCACCTCTACGAGGACACCGCGGTGCTCCGCCCAAGCGGGGCAGACCTCCACCGTGTACAAAGGGGTGCTTGAGTCCCAGGAGTGAAACAATATAGGCTGCTCAGACCAAATAAAAAACCAAGACAGAGGGCTGTCAACTGTAAAGTGAAGCCGGTTTCCTAAACATGTGTGCACATTGTGAGGTGTAGTTTGATTGTAAATGGTTGTAAATGTGTGCGTGTGAGCGTGTATGCACAGAGCGGAGGTGTAGTTTTTGCATGCTTCACTGTGTTGTTCGCAGCGCTATGTCACCATATGAATTAGCGGTGTTTGAGGCTTATGTCCAGAAGTGGACGTCTTTCGACTGAAAAAAAAACCGGCTAATGCTCTGTTTTTGCAATTTCTCGCTGTAAACACCTAAAGCGAAGAATAACTATAGTAGTGAAGTTTAATTATGAAATAAAACAAAACAGGGAAAAAAGTTTAAGGGTTAAGTAAAAAAACTGGCCAAGTGCGAGTCGGACTCGCACACGAAGGGT
Organism: Oligia latruncula; assembly: GCA_948474745.1. NCBI lineage: Eukaryota > Metazoa > Arthropoda > Insecta > Lepidoptera > Noctuidae > Oligia > Oligia latruncula. Next base: position 15,563,535 of record OX419689.1, on the reverse strand, counting down.
TCCGTACCACAAGGCAAAAACGCCGAAAAAAACACGTTTGTAGTATGGGAGCTCCCCTTAAATATTTATTTTATTCTGTTCTTAGTATTTGTTGTAATAGCAGCAATAGAAATACATCATCTGTGAAAATTTCAACTGTCTAGCTACTCGTATCACGGTTCATGAGATACAGCCTGGTGACAGACAGACAGAGAGTCGGACAGTGGAGTCTTAGTAATAGGGTCCCGTTTTTACCCTTTGGGTACGAAACCCTAACAAAGTAAATATTCTGCAGTAGTAAAGGACTGATTTTCAACAAACAACGATGACGAGCCTCACCCAAGCCATAACCGTATTCAATTCCCGACTTCCGCAATACCGTACATCGGAAAGATCTCTTTATTTTCATGATGAGGTGGCAAATTGGACATCTGTTCGATATCTGAAGATAACAAGACAACCGATAACAAGGCTGCGTATCTCATCGCATGCGTCTAACGATTTTCTTTTATTTTTCCCCATACACCGTTACCCTACCGTATGAGAAAACGTGTTGTTGTTTTTTTAAGAGCCTATACTACCTCAAATGGCTTAGCATGATCCTCCGTTATGTTGAAAATACCGCAGTATTAATTTAGAAATAAATATATGCTCAAGTTGAGGATTAATGTTATGTACTGTTAGACGAAAACACGATTCCATAAAATTTTCTCGACAGAAAAAAAATTACAAAATTACCTCCAAACCGAACAATAAACCGCTGGTATTAAAAAAATACTTCAAATTAGATCATGAAACTTTGCATACTAACTGAACTAACTATAAAGCAGATCTTATGTTATTTTTTTTTTAATTACCTTTCTTTTCACCGTAAAAAGCAAATACCTAAACTATTGGCGCTGCCTTCCGCCCGGCAGCACACTCTGTCTCGCTCTGACACAATCCGCGAGCAGTATCGTGCGAGCGAGATAAAGAGTGAATTTTAGCTGAGAAAAACCATTGAACTCGCACCTCTGTTACCGTAAGCGACACCGGACGTATTTTGTTTATAAGACGATTAAAAAAATACCCGCTTCAGATGTGTTCGGCTGTCCTCGGGATGTACCTACTCGGTTTTAATGTATATCCGATATGTCAGTGAGTGATGGCAAAGTATTCTGTTTGTGTTTTGTTTTCACTTCTGCCGGCACTCCCGGAGTGCCACTGTTTTTTTTTTTGTTTTTTTATTAATGGACTCCGGTATTTGAATCGGTATCCATCCTAGACCTAGGCCTCGTCAAACACTCGAAAGTTGGGGGGGTTGGATTGGGTTTGATAAATACAGAACTGTCATATTTACATTATAGTGTTACCTACAATATTGACATTCAATGGCCAATTTTCAGCAATCTACGTAAGAGTCTATGTTGTTGAGCCGATTGATATCAATTGGCTTAAAGTTACTGAAAACAAATATCAATTGCTTTTAAAGAAAATACAACCCTTCGCTTATCAAAGTCCATTACATAACTTTGACGTATAATAACCCAAACCTTGTAAACAAACTGTCAGCCACTCCAAACTCAAACTGAACCTCCATCACGAAGATATTTGGAGCCCAAATTAAAGTAGGTCGGATCTCATTAAGCCCTTTTGAGGACAAACATTAACCCTGGCTGGAAATCAGTAACATAAATATCGTTTAGCGCATGGGCTCCAACGCCTTTGAGTGTTTAACTCGATACATATTGGGGCAAAATTTATTGGTAAGACCTAAATAGGGATTGAGATAAGGATTAAATTGAAGTTTGTACAGACGCCAGCACATCAAACTACTACAATCTGTCAAATTTGTATAATAGATTTTCAACCTTAACGCATAGGGTTCAAAGTTGATTGGGAAAATTTGACAGTTTCGGGTAGCTTGATGTGCTGGCGTCTGCACAAATAGTGTAGAGAGAAATTGGCTAAACTAAACTAGGTTAAAATATTGGTGATTAAAATACATGGAGCAGTGGTGGCCAAATGGTAACGGCCGCGACTTACGAGTTGTAGGTCGTAGGTTCGAACCCAGACAGGCGCTTTACTTTGTGTAAATTATTTCATCACCACTGCTCTCAAAACGGTGAAGGAAAACATCGTGAGGAAACCAGCATGTCCTAGAACCAAAAATTCGAAGACATGTGACATCTGCCAATCCGCACTGGGCCCGCGTGGTGGATTACGGCCCACTCCCTCTCACCGAGAGGAGGCCTGTGTCCCAGCAGTGGGACCATTATAGGCTGATTATGGTTATGGTATGGTAAAATAGCTTACCGCTGGAGGTGCCCGTGACCTCGATCACGCCTGTTGGAAAGCGATGGATGAGGTCTGTGATGGAACGAGCGTGCCCAGAAGTGCCTTAGGCACTGGAACTCCCACACATCGAGGAAACAGCAGGCAGCTTGACGCCGGACTCCGGTGGGGTTCGCAAACCAGGCGGGAACCTAAGGGAAGAATTGGCCAGTTAAATAAGATGTTTGATGTGACTGTCCAGGATGCGCCGAGCGCTCGCTTGAGTTGATTAACTGGCGGAACAAACTGCGCTACACGAGGAGGCTTCTTCATGCATCCCACATGATTCTGGACCCCTTTCGATCAAACTTTTCGTCGGTTTTTGAAAAAACGCATCTGCTGTTTCATACAGAAGTGTAAGAGACCTACGCGATCAAAATGTATGATGTATGATTCTATAGTAAGAGGTTACGCGTCGATGTCCCTGTCACAATGTACCTATATTAATTAAAATAAAAAAGATACTGAGTCGCTGTATCTACATAAAGTCTATTCAAACTTGTTTCAAATTAATATTATTTCAAATTAAACAAATATCAACTTTATTTCAATGTTTATTAAGTTGATTTCAGAGTGACTAGCATTACTGAAAAGGTTAAAAAAATGTTTGTAGTTGTAGTGTAAACTGAACTTTATTGTGTAGGATTTAAAGTTATTTTTCCATTAAATCATATTTGTTTACATTTTTGGCAAATAAATCGCGAATGCAGATTAGTGAATATTTTTACCGACTTCAAAAAAAGGAGGTTATCAATTCGATACGTATGTATGTAATATTATTGGAATTGCATTATATTCACATATGATGATCTATTAGGGCTTCCAAACAAATATACAAAATTTCATAGACGTATGTATGTATGTATGTATGTATGTATGTATGTATGCATGTATGTATGTATGTATGTATGTTTGTCCACGCATATCTTCGGAACTATTAATCGGATCGTGACCATTTTTTTTTATTGGCTTACATTTTCTTCAATTTAGGGAACAGTGCAAGTTTCATCAAGATCGATTCAGTAATTTTCAAGATATGGACTAATACGTGTAAGTGTGACGGCCTGGCTTATTGATAAGAGCTACGGGTGTAGTGTCAAAGGGAAAACATCTCAAAACCTTGGTCAAATACTAGTGCAAAAACTAAAAATTACGAAATAAAAAGTAATTTAAAAAAATTAAACCGACTTCAAAAAGAAATTAACTCAAAATTATGAAATAACTTTAATTTCGGAAGTCGGTGGCATAAAACTAAAATACAGATCCCAAGACACCGACTTCCGAAATTAAAGTTATTTCATAATTTTGAGTTAATTTCTTTTTGAAGTCGGTTTAATTTTTTTAAATTACTTTTTTTCGTATTCATCCTAAATGGGGTTGGTGGTTAGTGTTTAGGACTGTGAATTATTTTCAAAGGTTTACTAAACTTTATCGAATGTTCGGATTTAAACTTAAGTAAACATAATATACCTACCTACATACCTTCAGCATTCAAGAGAGATGGCTAAATACGTATACTAATGAACTAACTAGTCATTTAAATATTTCCTAAAGGCTTAGATAATTGCAGACTTGGTATCAAATAAGGCTGTTGAAACTACTTTTTGTACAGATACCTGATTACTCCGGATTATGGAGGGTAAGGAGAACAGTTATCCTTACCTTAACTGTCTCTGTTGTGAAAAAGGGTCCGTCAAACTGCGTTAAATTAGAGCGGCGCCACAATACCAACAGGGTAAATTTCTCACATCAATAATTTTAGGTTATGTTTACAAATTATTTTTGACAACGTCAATAGTTGAGGTTTGTTAGACTGGGCTGTCACTAACTATCCTAGTCACGAAAAATATTAAATTTTCTAACTCTGCATAGTTCAATCCGTCAACAACTGCTACATACCCTTTGCCTACACTAGCGCCATTTTGAAGAGTTTTTGAACTGTTATTTACTGTTTAAAGCTGGACACTTTTTCAACTTTCCCCCCGTATGAGACGGTTCTCCTTACCCACTACCCTCCATACTCCGGATTGATCAATTGATGATGACAGTTTGACTTTGATGAATGGGGTGGCCCAAAGATTAAAACTTTGCAATACTATAATGTATACAACGGGAAAAAACATAGCATCACGCCTTATTGCCCCGAAGGGTTGGGCAGAGCCAAAGTACACCCACATTTGGCCTCATGTAATATGGGGCGAGCCTATTGCCATCAACCGGACACAGATCCAGACTCCGGGCTGCTACTGAGAAACTTAATAACACCTTGCCCGACCTGGGAATCGAAAGCCAAGACCTCATGCTCAGTAGTAGCACTTGCGACCACTAGACCGAAGAGGCAGTTTAATTGTTATAACTACATTACGAGTACTGTACTGGTTGAGTACGAGGCGTTTGGTAACTTTGTATGTGTGAATTTTATGTAATTTTTAGGGTTCCGTATCTCAAAACGGAACCATTATAAGATCACTTCGTTGTCCGTCTGTCTGTCCGTCAGTGAAGACTCTTTTTCTCAGGAACGCATGCAGTTATCAAGTTGAAATTAATATTAATACTCAGGGCTGCAATCCCTTGAAGCAGTGAAAAAATCAAACTTCTAAGTCAACGCAATCATAAGATTGGACGGGCGTTTATGTTCCGAAATCAAAACCTATAGGGTACCTACTTCCCGTTGACCTAAAATCGTGAAATTTGGCAAGAAGCAATGTCATGTAGCACAAGTAAAGGAAGAAATCCGAAAACCGTAAATTTATAGTTACATTACAAAAAAAATAATTTCGAAACTATTTACATACCTGCAAATTTGTACGGAGCCCTCAGTGCGCGAGTCCGACTCGCACTTGACCGGTATTTTTTTATAATGTGAGTTTTGTCTCTGTAGAATAGACAATTTTTCTTTCATTATTGTTCGAGACTTTAAACTTGTGAAGCTAGCTGTCGATATGCAGGGCTTTTAGCTTATCTAAAGATTAGTTGCGTTCCGCGGTTTCACCCGCGTAAATGTCGATCCCGTGGGAATATCGGAATAAGAAGATAGCCTATATATTAATCCAGGGTGTCAGCTACCTTCATACAAAATGTTATCAAAATTGGTTAAGCCGTTTGAGCGTGAAGAAGTAACAAACATATAAACACATACAAACACCCCGACACCCCCTCTCAAACTTTCGGCTTTATAATATTAGTGTGATACTGCAGCCCTACCGTACCTACTCTTGTCTAACCGTGCCGCTAATAGTCCACTTCCGACACATAATATACCCTTTACACACACCGAAGGGGGTTATCCAGAGTGAATGCGCCCGCATACATCATCTGTGGGAACACGCTACACGTGTTCAGATCATCGTATCCCTCGTGTGAACAACGTGCAGACAGTAATGCAGGTTATTGTTTAGATGCGGGAGAGTAAGGAACTCCTCTTATTGCTTTCTGACATCCTGGTACTTCGTACTTCGGTCAGCTTAATAGAGTGAGATGATGGGAAGGAGTTTGAGGAAGTTATTTATTTACTAATTATACTATAAAATGTACACCAGAAAAATACATAACAAAAAAAAAGCAAACCCTGCAAAATATACAACAGGCGGCCTTTCTGCGATTCTCTTCCTGGCAACCTTGAAAGTTCTCCTTTCATTTATGGCACCTTGGTATTTTGGTTGGGTTAGTGAATAATACGAGAAGACATTATAGTTTTGAAATCATCATAAATTGCCAAATAGAGACTTCAATTAACTATTATTTCATTGAGGCACCTTATCAGAAGATTAAACAATTCATTGCTCGAGAATTTCGCCTGGGCTGGTCCTTTCAAAATCAATCTGCCATTAATTTGAACATTAATCTTTGAAAGATTGTCTGCAGTAATACCGACATAAAACGCATTTATAGTGGCATCATTTCAGGATAATGAGTGCTTGACCAGACTGCAAACGAGGGCGCGGGGCCGGCGCGACGCGGCTAACTCAAATATAAGAACTTCATTCGAGCGTCCACAGGGGCACACGGGTGGCGCGGGTTGCTTGGCACGGGGAGCGCGCGGGCAACTTACGCCATAGCTCGTTGATACAAGTGGTTGCAGTGAGAACGCGGGCGGCCCGCGCGGGGTGCGGGGTTCTCAAACTAGTACGAGCTTTTTTCTAGTAAAAATAAGTCTTCTTCATCCATATTATATTTTGAAAAACCCTGGACAAGACAACACTCAGAACGAAGCCGCGCTCGACTGCGGACAGGCAGATCGGGCGCGTTCCCGCACCCGCGCCGCTCCCCGCCCCACGCTGCCAGTCTGGCCAAGCACTTTCCTAGAAGTAAAATCAGATTGTTCTTCGAAATATCGTTACTTCGGCCTTCAATCATTGAAGTTTAATCGAGTTTCTAATAATCTCTTTAAAATTCTTAGATGCGTAAAATCGGACTAAAGTTAGAAGTAGATACTACAGCTTTAAGTATTACTAAAACAACTTTTGTGATGCGACTAATAAAATTCATTTTCCCTGTAATTTAAATGAAAGGCTAGGTAAACTAGCTGACTGCTGTGGATGGACTTTTTGTAAGTTTTTTGGTAACCCAAGAAGTTTATTTTTAAAAAAAACTTCCCCCCTTTTTTTCCCTCTTTTTTGTGCTTCGGCTATTTTCTCCAACAATTTAGGTTAATTCACCTCAATTTTTAGTCTTTAGCTAAAACAACATACTTCGCCGCTTTACAGGGTTATTTTAAATTGGCTAGCTAAACTCCGCGCACGCGATGGATATGGATATCTAAATAATAAAAAATAAAAAGATTTGATGTTTTTTTTGGGAGGTCATCGACCGGTTGTATATCGATATCCCACGTCGGTGAAGTTTATACAAAAAAAAACTGATTTTTTAAACTGTTACTACAATAACTGCGGTCGATGACCCCACAAAAAACATCAAATAATTTATTTTTTGTTTCATCACGTCTAGATATCGATACACATCCCATTTGCGGAGTTTATCTAGCCAATTTAAAATAACCCTGTATTTTGAAGCCAAGTCTTCAATAAACACAGTACCTATCATTATCATTATTTTATACTAAAATAGTAGGTAGAATAGACAGGGTACTTACCGGGGCACGTGTTTGCTTCCTAGTACCAAAGCGCGAAGTCGTTACGATAAATAGCGACTGATAAATGCCGGTGCTCTGCACCGCAACGCAGAAATAAAGTTGCTAAATGATGCCGAAAGCTTGCATATCTAAATCTTTTATCGAAAACTGAGATCTTAATTGTTTTTAAGGTTTTTTTCGTGGTTAGGACGATAAAAAAGTTGTTAGGGAGCTTGTAAGCTTCTGTGGGTGTTTGTCGCCTTTAGAATTGGGAGAAGGTTCCGTGTGCGGCAAGAATAGACCCTGTTTCTGTGAAAATTTAAGAAACGGCGGGATGATATCCTAAAGCGGATGGACCAGAGTATTGTCTTGTATGGGAATATAGTACGTATGAACATATTCAGCCTAATTATTGTTTTGCGTTGAAACTGTTGACAGTCACTTCAATCAATTTCCTACATGGACGAAACATTTAACATCCTACGGTATTCCACTGCTGGATCATCATTATCATCATTTCAGCCAAAAGCTCATAGTTCACTGTTGGACATAGGTATTATAGAGGTGTGAGGAACAGGGTTTAAAGTTCACTCATACTCTATAGAAAAGGGAGGATCCTCCGACCAGAAGGGTGTCGTGTCTGGCGGGCAACTGCCCGATGATTCGTGTCGGGCCGTTGTATCTATGCTAGTTGCGCGGTAAACTCTGCTTGCGAGATGCAGGATTTTTCGTGACGTTAGTATGACGCGTTGTTCGCATGTGGCGTTGTAGATACCGCTACAGTATCAGATAAATCATTGAGCTCGATCCTCGCATTCCCATTCTAAGTTCACAATTTGGCAACTGGCACAAAGTAATAATAATGTAAAAGACTAATGTTAAAACCTGACATGTCTAAATTCTGTAATCGTTTCCCCAAAATCTTAATTACTCTGCGGTACCATTTTAAACAGGTGAATGGATGTGGTGTAACCGAGTTAGATAAATTGTAGTGATTATAGCCTCCTTTTTGGAAGCTTACCAAGTAATTATATGTTTTTCGTTTACGTTATTCTTATTTTTATGGCATTGGAGTGGGAAGTTCGCAATAGGAAGTTTTGTTTGATTACTAATATATTGTTTGATAGAAATCTGTATTGTGTGGTGTGTATGAGTGGTTTTCTAGGGAGGCACGAGATTAGCTGTAATGTCTGTTCCAAAAGTATTTCATGAAAATGGAGCAGGGGGCCTAAAAAGGCCACTATGGCAGAATCATATAAGGATAACATTATGTCACTTACAGTTAACTGTCCGTTATGATTCATAATATATTATCCTATTATGATTCTGCCAAAGTGGCCTTTTTAGGCCCCCAGAAAACGTACATATGGAAGACAATTTATGGAAGCCACTTATGGAAGTCACTCACAAATTGAGTGCTTTGATTTAATAATCAATTCTAATTTAATCCACCTTACAAATGTTTTGTTCACCTTAAAGTTGTTGGAAAAGGTGGTGAGATAAGTTGAAACCATATTAATACACATGAATGTGTACTAATTCCCTTTAAGTGAGTGATTGCATAAGAATTTAACCTAAACAGGGTTTGTATACTTTTATCAGATACTTATGGAACAGACTATAGAAATCTCTTGCCTCCCTGGAAGACCACCAAAAATGTGCGTAATCGCCACACTTGACTCGGGAAATAATTACGTTAATTATTATCTTGTGTTTTATTTGTATCGACTGGTCTGGACGCCGACCCCAACATATTTGGGAAAAGACTAGGCCGATGATGGTGATCCTGTATTTTATAATTACCAGAAAAGTAAATTATTTTGTTCATACATTGATGAATTGTGATGTTAAATCACTTTTTGCATTAGGTATACTCACGAAAGGAAAGGTTACTTAGATATTCCCGGAAAGCAATAATGACATCATCAAGCTCCGCTTAATCAAGACTTCCTTGACGATCAGTTAGGAAGGAATGGGTTTTTTATGTGCTAAGTAGACATTGATTAAGACCCTGTGGCAGCGGGTCAGATAATAAAACTAAAGAATGTCATAGATTTCTTACATCCCACTTACACCTCAAAGGAGTCCTTTGGGATACTTCTTCTTTCTTATTTGGTCCTAGTTTGTTTAGTGGTAATAAAACCAGTGTAAACTGACCTCTTACTCTATTCAAACTCCGTAGGCCTGCTCCAAGTCAACGCCTCAGACGTAAAAATATCTAGAAGAATATTAAAGTCGCATACCAATACAAAATCAATACCTCTGTCTCATCTAGGGCCAACAATTCCACATCCAACGCAGAACCGGCCCATTACGAGGGGATAGCGTGATGGCCACGACTTTTCTGGATTTGACTTGTAGCTGCACCGATCAGTCGATTAGCTGAGCTCAACCGTTTGTTACCGACATGAATACTGGAACTACTACTTTGTTTGCGGATTGAAGATATGCCACTGATACTTTATTGTTTGCAGACATTGTTTAGTGGATGGTTCAACGGCTGGAGGGTTTATCAATGTTTTATTGTGTGGCTATAAGGCTAAGTGGTGTAAAGTGGAGGGAGCCTACTAAAAGGGAACTATGTTGGGTAATTTTATCAAACTGTTATAATAAAGTCCTCCAGATCGTATTTCGGCCACGGCGGCCAATCTCAACGGAGACTAGCCTTTGGCGCGGGAGATGCTGAAGAGTATGTCCGCAGACACAGGTGCACTCCTTCTTACCTCACTCTGATAATCGGCAATTCGACACGACCGGGAGGCAATCCCATACAACCGAGAGAGATCAGGCGCACAGGACAACGGGTTACGTACTTTCTGAGGCACGGGGGTATCACACCGCCAACTTTCAAACTCCGGGATGTTACTAAGATAGGTATTTCTAATGGAAAAACCCAATAACACTTTCCCGACCCTGTAATCAAACCCAGGACCCCGTGCTCAGCAGTCACGCTTGCGACCACGAGACTCCAAACTGTTATGGAGTTATTGGAGCCCACAATTGGATTGCAGGCCTAAAAAAGATAGCAAAGCTCGTAGTTACAATAATCAACAGCAACAACTCTAACTGGGGTCATGCAGCAAATAAAAAGGGGCGATTGTATACAAATTATTCATCTTCCGAAGGTAGTAAAACATTTAACAAACGATGCACACATTAATAACTCGTTTGAGTTCCCTTAATGCTTCCCGGAGCTTGATAAAAACATTACGAAGGACGGGATGGAGTAATGCACAATTGCACAAACAAACGAAAGCGGAGCACAGATGGCGCTGCGAACGATCGCGAGCATTTTAATTTCGTTCCGCTCGTACAAGCACGTAGGGACATGTAACTGGCTCCGTTTTACATGCTCTCTTTTATTTATGTGTCAGTTTTGTCGTTTGTACGACGTACTGGTTTTATTACAATTTAAATTCTGATCTGGGAATCAATTTTACTGCGTTTCGGGTTTGGTTATTTTGTTTGGGAATTGCGACACGGAATTAGATGCATGTTCTGTAGGCACCAGATGCCTGTAGCCTATGGTTTTCTTCTTCAAGACTTGGTCCCAGATTTCGTAGTCTTTTGCGTTCAGTGGATACTTTTGTTCTAGAGGAGAGGGCCATATAATCTGACATTCTAGACCTGCCAGGCGTTATTTTTACCTAAAGAGAGTACCTCTTAAGTAATTTTACAAGATGAAAATTTTCCCACATTCCCATACATTCATATCTTTCAGGATTATGCATTTGCAAAAATATGTAAACCCAATTAAAAGTAATTTTTCAAAGCAAACAAAAACAAACCACTTAATCTACTTTTGACTGATATTGATAAATGAATGTAGTGCTTCGTAAGTTTGCTTGGACATTTAGATAGCAACAATAAAAATAAAATAAACTTCAGGCCAATTCACTTCAGGACAATTAATCTTGGACTGACTCATTCGCGTATTAGACAAGCCAGACGACAGACACCAAACGGTTTATAAATAGGACCCAGCACCCTAATTGCGTAACACACTATCAATTTTGAAGGATATTGCTAATCCATTGCTTCATATGTTTGAAAACTGTGTCTACTCATCAAGGTAAATATGCAATGAATGATGTTGAACTGTCAAAATGAAACCCATTACTTCTGATAATGTGTTACGCAATTACCCTGCTGGACCTTGAAGTTTTTTTGTAAACATTATGTGAAGATATTTATGTATAACACAGCTATTTTTCCGTAGAACTTATTTCACCGTTGGTCTCGTGACCGGAAGCGTGACTGTTGAGCTTGTAGTCCTGGGTTCGATTCCCAGGTCGGGTAAAATGTTATTGGGTTTTTCCATTATAAATTTCTCAGTAGCAGCCCGGAGTTTGGAAGTTAGCGGTGTGATACCCCCGTGCTTCGGAAAACGCGCAGAAAATGCAGGACGTCCAACGGTTTAACAGACATTGGTCCAGCGACTGATCTCTCTCCGGTCGTGTCGGATTGCCGTCCCATCGGACTAGGACGAGGGTAGTGTGAGCGCACCTGTGTCTGCGCACACATTTGTGCACTATAATATCTCCCGCGTAGGGCTAATGACCGCTGAGATTGCCTGTCATGACCGAAATTAGGTCTAGAGGACTGTTTAGTGGTGTTGAGGTAAATGCGGTACATACGTCGTATTTCGTCGCACCTTAGAGCGGCAAGACCGACCATATCGTGGTTAATTTGACCATGATAATGGACACGGAATTATTAACGCGCAATAAATCTTATAAATAAAATATAACAAGTCATTTTCAATAGCAATAACTTACATTTAAGTGAGACAATGACCACCAAATGAGTATAATGAGCACTACAATTAATTTAACATGACTCATGAGTCTAGTGAAAATATTGTGGAAGATAGGTATCTAGTTGTGGTTTTCGGGTAGGTATATGATGAAGTGAAGTTAGAGCAGTGGTGGCCCAGTGGTCACGGACACGACTTACGAGTTGTAGGTCGTAAGTTCGAACCCAGACAGGCGCTTTACTTTGTGTAAATTATTTCTTCACCACTGCTCTCAAAACAGTGAAGGAAAACATCGTGAGGAAACCGGCATGTCCTAGAACCAAAAATTCGAAGACATGTGACATCCACCAACCCGCACTGGGCCCGCGTGGTGGATTACGGCCCACTCCCTCTCATTGAGAGGAGGCCTGTGTCCCAGCAGTGGGAACATTATAGGCTGATTATGGTATTATGATTATATATATTATGAAAGACGTAGTGTTGGAAGGCCTCCCACAAGGTGGACCGACGACCTTGTGAAGGCCGCAGGAACCCGTTGGATGCGAGAAGCACAGAACCGGTCGAAGTGGAAGTGCTTGGGGGAGGCCTATGTCCAGCAGTGGACGTCTTTCGGCTGAAATGATGATGATGATGGTATTATGGTAATTGAGACAATTAATCGGTAACACAAGGTCATACCCTGTTCAAATCAAACTGCTTAGCCTTTTCCCAACTATGTTGGGATCGGCTTCCAGTCTATCGGGTTAGATTATAACATATATTTATAATGGCGTTGTCGCGACGTCTACTTATATGGATTTGGTCAGATCGTTCATAATAAGACTATTATTGCCTCGTACGGCTGCTTCTCTTGGGAAAGCTGAATGATTTTTCTCGTCAGCTTCGAAACCTTAATAATAACAGTATAGTACACATAAAACATAGCTAAAAGATTCTACAGTAGGTACTTCAAGAATCTCAATCTGCCTGGCCTCTTTCAAACTGCGTTGGGGTCGGCTTCCAGTCTAACCGGAGGCAGCTAAACACCAGTATTTCACATGGAGCAACTGCCTATCTATCCTCCACAACCCAGTTACTGGGTAATACGATACCCATTGGTAAGGCGTGTTGTCAGACTTGGGCTTCTGACCCGTAACGACTGTCAAAGATCTACGATTGACAGCCGGGACCAACGGCTTAACGTGCTTTCCGAGTCACGAAGGGGTCTTGTGAAGATGGTCACCCATCCACGAACCGACCGCGGCAAGCGTAGCTTAACCTTCGATCGACGCGTTAACCACGAGTCCACGAGCCTCTTCGATTTCTGACCGATTTCGGCGAAATGTGGATGTTCTATAATATGTCTCTATCCACCTCTTGAGAAAATACAGGCGTGATGTTATGTATGTTAGGATATGATCAAAGAATTGTGACATTCTCGTTACATTTTTCATGGGAATATAATATACCCAACAGGGTACAGGGCAGGGCAGATATCACGCCCAAAGGAACACCTTTAGGTACAGTCAAACGCGAGAGTGGAAGAAAGACAGCGTTAAGGTGGCACTAGTCGATATTTTTTCCATACCAGGAGGGTATTACTCCACTGTTTGACATGCATCCAAAGATAAACATGGTATTGTTTTTTCTTATTATTAATTGTGTCTGTACGGAGAAAATAGTAAAATAAAAAGCCATTCAAAAGTTATGAGCCAACAAGGATTCGTTTTTCTTGCTAATTTTAACGTAACTTTGGGTGTAAATAAAGTAACAAAAGATGTGAAAAATCTTCAAAACAAAGTCGGTACAGACAAAGCTCAATTATCGAAGTGTTCAATAAACTTTATTTTTAATTGATTTATGCAGTGTTTTTTTCATAAAACTCGATTTTCCAAAAGACTTTTCGTGTAAACTAGCGTCTAACTGCTTATCACTGATACTATCTCTGTCGGACATGATGCCAGCGTGTCTTTAAGCCATGCCCACCAGTGAGTTCAGGCTCGCCACTAGTTTCACCTTAAAATGCTTATTTGAGTAAGCAATGCGTAGCTGACCTAAGTTGAACAGTCAAAACTTATACGAATTTTCTACAAAAGTTGACTGAAAACTGACATTACTAAGGAAGGAATCCAACCTTTTTCTAAGGAAAATGAAAAAGTAATGTTGTGTTAGGAATATTTGTCTCCAACCAAATGTTGTACCTAAGCGTTTTCAATCTGGCAAAGCTTTTAAGAAAACTGTAGCAGTACATACATGTAGGTATGTGTGTGTGGGTGTGACCTACATGTATGGGACATGTAGGTCACACCCACACACACATACTTATACGATGCGTCGTAAGTTCATTAATCTAGTCAGAAAAAATAAAAGTCAACTCCAAAAGTTCTGTCGTCGTCGGTACCAGAATTTACGCAACACCGTGTACTTTACAAATATCAGCAAAGTACGGAGGTTCGTCGTCCGATACTGGCTCATTCGGCTTGTTTGCCGTATTCTTATCAGTTAGTATAGATCGACGGAACGCGGAAACTCTTGCTTCGTTATCGACTTGACAGAATTGCAACTTGGAATATTGATTGTTACTTGGTTTGTCCAATCTTGTTAGTTGTACTTGAACAGGGAAGTTTGTTGGGACTGTGACTGTACTAGTTTAGTACGAGTGGATGAAAGGAGTTTTAGGCCTTTTTTAGGGTTCCGTTCCCCTAAGGCTGCGCTGTTCGTTCGTCCGTTCGTCCGTCTGTCACAGCACAGGGGTGTATCTTTTGAACCGAAATAAGTAGACAATTAAAATGTTCATAGTGTGTACTAATCTATACTAATATTATAAAGCTGCAGAGTTTGTTTGTTTGTTTGTTTGTTTGAACGCGCTAATCTCTGGAACTACTGGTCCGATTTGAATGATTCTTTTAGTGTTGGGTAGTCCATTTATCGAGGAAGGCTATAGGCTATATAACATCACGCTACGACCCTTAGGAGCCGCGCAGCGTGTGACACCGCGGGGAACAGCTAGTATAAAATAAAATAAATGAAAGGAACGTGTCCCCATACAAGAAACGTGATTTTTCCGGCGTTTTTTGCTTGATCTTTATCTTAAGGTGGTATGGAACCCTTTGAGTCCGAGTCCGGCTCGCACTTGGCTGTTTTTTTTTTCATTTTGATAAGTGACGTCAATGCTGGTGTAAAGAAGCGGTTGGACCAAGTTGGTGGATGTTGCTGTGTGCCATTATTAAATAGTTGAATTCCTCATTATAATTTAATCACAGGGTTAAAAGGCATGAGAGAATTACAAAAATATATTTGGTTAATTTTGGTATCCGGAAAAGAACCGGAGTTACTATAGCTTGCAGAGTAGGCAAACTGAATTGGCAGTGGGCTGGCCATGTCTGTCGAAGGACCGATGGCCGGTGGAGCAGACGAGTCCTGGAGTGGAGACCGCGTATCGGCAAGCGTAGTGTGGGACGCCCCCCAGCTAGATGGACGGACGACCTAAAGAAGGTGGCGGGGCTAGACTGGATGCGGAAGGCGGAGGACAGGGTGCTGTGCCGCAGTCTGGGAGAGGCCTATGTCCAGCAGTGGACTGCGATAGGCTGAGTTGATTGATTGATTTGGTTCAAACTACTACCAAAGCTGCTAGACAGTAAAATTTTTAATAATAGCTACATTAGTAAACAAAAACATTAAATATACAAATGCAGCACAAGTTGTTTTCAAGCTATACAAAAAGCTCTAGGTATTATAATTTGGGTCATAACATCGCTCCAAAAAAAAATAAGGTACCAACAGATAAATTAGGTCATACTAAAGCTCTCAAAAAAACAATTCCCAGTTTTTCTGTACTCGTCCCAATTGTTACCACATGTTGTAAGTACTTGTTACATGTCGCCAACAACCAAATAGGTCAAGTACACAAACTCCTAAATCTAGAACAAAATACCTCCAACAAAATATTTACTTTTGACACGATACAAGCGTGGGCAACCGTTATTTTTGATAAACACCTATCAACATGATATCGTAATATGTATACTAGTTTTTCGCCCACACACGTATAGTCAGACGATCAAGGTGTCAACTAAATACCCAGAAAACGACCGTTTATAAGGGTCTGTCCACAAGTGTGACGAAAACTCGTGCGATCTCTATTTTTATTAAATACTAGCTAGTTGCAATGCCTTTTTTTTTATTGTTAGGAGCGAACGACGCACACACAACTTACCAAAATTTCATCGAGCTATTTTTGAGTTTTTGCGAGACTAAAGCACGGCAATTGATTTTTTTATAAAAGAAAGAAAGAAAGAAAAATGCGTTTATTGGCATTACATCAAAATAAATACACCTTAAAACGAAGACGACGACGACGACATTTTTATGTAAGGAGATATAGTTATAAAGTTAAAGAGAATAATTATTTTCAGCCAGGATTTTTATCAAAAATAAGGTCTAACTACTAAGGTTACTCCTTTGTTTAGTTTTGGCCACCTGTCTGTCTGCCTTCATAATCTTTAGGATAGTCATAGATATCCGAGGATAGTAGACAATTTCAAATTGTCATATTATTAAGTACTAGCTGTTCCCCGCGGTGTCACACGCTGCGCGGCTCCTAAGGGTCGTAGCGTGATGTTATATAGCCTATAGCCTTCCTCGATAAATGGACTACCCAACACTAAAAGAATCATTCAAATCGGACCAGTAGTTCCAGAGATATATAATATATATAGTATAGATTTGTTTAGCGAGTTCATGTAAAGTTGTTTCTATCAGTTCTAACAAAATAATTTAATTCGACAAGATTACTTAATTAAATTAAGTACGGAGTAATATGTCCATTAGTTCAACGGAGGTTAATGCAATAAGCGTTAAATGCATTTACTATTTCAATTATAAAGTAAATGATATGCTTTTAATGATCATTAGTTGTATCCAATTATTCCCTTTCATGAAATATTGCTACCGAATCTTTTCAATTATCTCATATTGAAATTCATTGTTGAGAAAAAAAAAAGGTAAATAAACCAAAATAGTCTTTACTTATAAATATATAGGGTGACTGGTAATTAGTGACCGATACTTAAACACGTGATTTTACTCATGTGATGAGTAAAATCACGTGTTTAAGTACCGATACTTAAACACGTGATTTTACTCATGTGATGAGTAAAATCACGTGTTTAAGTATCGGTCACTAATTACCAGTCACCCTATATAAATTCATTTATTTCTGGCAACTTTTAAGTACCTATAATGTTGTTGTTGTTATTTTAATTATGTGTTGTTTTAGTTATAATTTTATTTTGGTTTATTTTAACTATTTTCGAGTCCCTTTGGGCTCGCGGCTAAGTACCTAATAACAGCCGCACAGGTCGATCGGTCGGTTCGTGGATGGCTGACTATCCATTACACGAGACCCCACCATACCTCGGAAAGCACGTGGTCTCGGCTGTCATTCGTCGATTTTTTACAGTCGTTACGGGTAGTCAGAAGCCTAAACGTTTGTCAACCAGTCTTCCCAAGGGGTATCGTGTTACCCAGACTGCAAGCCGACCCCAACATAGTTGGAAAGAGGCCAGGCAGATGGAGATTCTTGAAGTACCTACTGTAGAATCTTTTAGCTATGTTTTTTTATATATTAGGTATATGTGTATTATGTGTTATTATTAAGGTTTCGAAGCTCACCAGCTTTTCCAAAAGAGGCAGCCGTACGAGGCAATAATAGTCTTATTATGAACGCGCCCTAAACGATCTGACCAAACCCATAGAGACGTCGCGACAACGCCATTATAGATATATTTATAGATCATAAATTAGTATAAAATTTCCGGATTATGACTCGATGAGATTTGATTTCACACATTTACATTTTAATAACACCAATATCGGAATAACACCTATTTAATAGGCCGCTCATTCACAGGATTATCTAAAATAAAAGTATCGAAGTGTCGAAAGGTACGGAGATCTAATAAACTGTGTGATCAATGGGCATAATAACTTTATTCTTTTAATAAAGCATGAACTTTTCTTCAAAATGTGACTCCATTTTATAATCCAATATCCTGTTTTGATACTAAAGTACCTATATTTTGTAAATTAAGTGAATACTGAGCTAAATGCTCTCATAAAATCGGATTTCGATTCGATTTGAACTGATTCGCTGTTGAGGAGCGGAGTGCGAACAAATCGTTGAAGAGTCATTCTGCGTGAACACGCGGAATACAAATCAGGAGGTCTGGGCGAAGCCGTAAATACGTCTGAAACATGACTTATTGGGATTTATCCGGTATTTATTTTAGAGTGGATAAAATATCGTCAAGATACCTCGTTAAAAAGCTGAATTAAACGGAAGCGTCCCTCTAATGATGCTTGAAAAAAGAATACTTACAGCTGTCAGCTTCTCCGACTATTCAAATCTTCGTCATTGATAACAAGCGTACAAATCTAAAATTACAATTTGATCATTTCATCATTCGAAATGAGGCCGTCATTCTAAAGCTGCATCTAAATATTATATTATACGAAAACTCATTAAAACGAGAAAAAAACCGATGACGCGTAATGCTTTGTGAAGCTAGAATTTTCACTCGAGTTGGTATCGAGATAAAATTACCGATTTCATCGTCATCAATCAATTCTGGCTGGTACACGCTGACGCGACAATTTGTTAGCTCTCCTGCGTATAGCTGTCGGGTAATGACTTGAAAAGTCGTCGTTTATTTATTCATACACCAAATTCTGTGTTTGGAACGATTAAATAGCTATCATGATTGAGTATGTAGGTACTACAGTAGCTAGAGGTGCGACTGAACACTTTGAAGCTAACGCTATAGCAACGATGTCGACACCAAAACGATTTTAATATTTTTCTAATCAACAACACTTTTATTGTTGCTATTTTAACTGAATTTCAATAAATCTGTAGGTAAGTATAAAAAATACAATATTGGTTAGTAAAGTGCACAAAGTGTTTTCAGATGGATTCCACAATCACACTAATATTATAAAGGCGAAAGTTTGTGAGTGTGTGTGTGTTACTTCTTCACGCTCAAACGGCGGGACCAATTTAGATAAAATTTTGTATGGAGGTAGCTGATACCCTGGATTAATATATAGGCTACTTTTTATCCCGATATTCCCACGGGATCGACATTTACGCGGGTGAAACCGCGGGGCGCAGCTAGTAAGCCCTAAATTTTGGACTTGTGGCAAGTAATTACCTAAACGAGAATCATTTAATGTGTCCCTGATAAAGTTTTTTCTTCAAAGAGGAGATTTTAACAGCAGTATCATCTCATTTCGTAACACAGCCCAACAAATTGAACGATCACCGTCGGTCCACGTTACGCCATGTCCTATTTCATTCGTCTTAACTAATCAAGCGTATCCAATTCAGCCCATCAGCTCAATTGCTCTTAATACGGATTGCTCATGGCCGAAATACGACGCGAAATTTTTTAATTACACCCATCAGAAACCGGGTACTGGGGCCGTTATTCTTAATAATCGGTTTTGTCATCATTGACGAGCGGTATGCATTTTTAATATATGAAATATCGCAATTATGGTTGTTGCTGGGCAGACCACCGGCGAGGTAGTTGTTTATACTGCTCACGGATCCGCCTTGAGGTCAAGTTGACCCTTTTTGGGTAGACAGTAACGTTTTTACGTCACTTTGTATTTATAATGAAGCCTTCAAAGGATAAGTTGGACACTTCGGTTGGTTTTGTAGTTTCCCAGTGACCAGCCTACCACACATACCAAAATTAATGTTAAGAGGAAATGTGGTCGCAGAGACTTTTTAAAAAAGCCTAAGTAAAAAGTCATAATTCGAGGTTTGGATATAGCCTATTTTCTCCTCCAATATTTGACTAATTTAAAATATATTTCATAAACAGAATAAGAAGGATATTATAAACTGTGTCTGTATGTTTTCCTTTTTGATGATACATTATTTTTATAAGCACTAGAACTCAAAAAATGCTCAAAATTGTCGCTGTCAACAGAGGCCTAGTGTACAAATTTGACAACTGAACACGCAATAACACAATAATCACATTCTTGACTCATTATACCGTCCCACAATGACATCAGGGAGTTGATTAATTAATAAAAACCTTGCACAATGTCGAGACACTACACATATGGTTTTTATTACTAAGAATTACACTCGGCAAACACGACACAATCAGGCGTAGTCATTCAATCAACCTTTAAGGAAACTCAGAATCTATAAAAGAGGGGACAATATATTCTCATTAATGTCAAAATGCGGGCGACTTTTTAGTCGCCTTATCAAAATCGCCAGCGATTAATCTAATTAAGGCATTCTTCTGAACGCACCCATAGATTCCAATACCTACTCAAACATTTTTGAGATATTTCAAGTCCCCATCCTGGCTAAGTGGACTGTGGACGGAATTTTAATTAAAGATACATTCAAATCAAGTTAGGACATTTTTTAGTTTATAAAGGAACAATGCGTTTTATTTGCCTACATTTAAAATAGGTAGAGGAAATATTGGTTGTTACCTACTTGTACTGGTTTAACATTGTGCGTAATATTTTATGTGAAAAATACAAAAACGGTATAACGTTTTTGTATTTTTCACGTAAAATATTACGCTCGTAATGTTTTTATGTGGATTTGAAAATAAATAATGCATGTTTACGACTACTGTGCTGAACGGCATACAACGTTTTAGACTTTTTGCTACTCTTATTTATGGCGGTGAGGATTTTGGTAGCCCTGGAATACCCACAAGCCAGTATCGAAGAAAAAATAAGCTTGGTTTTTAGAAAATAGTAACGAGAATAAGAAAGGATGTTTGAACAGAGGGAGACAGTGATAGTGATTGAATAAATCTAGTCCTGTATTCCTCATACATCTATGATAGGGGACTACTTGAACTTAAATGAGACAGCTACCATACTATATCTAACGTCAGAAAAACAACTCTAGCAGCTCATCGATAACATAATGTAGACATTTTAAGACACCTCTTGCTACAGTTACGATATTATCTAAACTAAGTTGTAGTACCTCCTCGTATCTCACAAACTTGTACTAATAAATATATTTTTTGCAACCCCCTACAATTCCGATGAATTATTTGAAATTCTGTCAGCCATTCTAAATTCTGATCTTCACTGGTCTGCCTTGCTATATAAGGCATAATGTGATCAAGTTGGGTCGAGTAGCGTATAAGGCCCATCGTCCACGACGACGATACTCAAAATAAATGTGTTACAAACTTAAATCATCGATATGTAGCCAGAATGTCACAACACTATTACACACAATTATTGTGTAATATTGTAGAAATTACTGCAATTTAGAGTTTTTTTTTTATATAAATGATAAATAGATTACATTGATTTGTTTATTATAAGTTTCAATCGAAATAACGAAAGGGTGATCACCTTTATTTTTCTAATGTTATAATAAATTGAGTACAGTATTTCAATGACGTCAGGCGACGCGACTTAACGCCGGCGGCATCTTGCTTTTTCGATATAGATAATTTCACAAAACAATTTTACAAATGTTTACCGACAACTCCTGTCCTGTCAATGTTATTAAAATGCTAAAAGATCATTGTAGTACTAGTAGTTCGTGATTGGTAGCGTCATGTACACACTGCTACATAATCAAGCTATACATTTCCAGTTTTAGCTGAACGCGATACTTTCGAGTAGTGTCGTGGACGATGGGCTTATAGAAACCAGTGGTACCGGTTACAAACTGCGAACCAGATCCATTATCTATCTGCAAAATGGTTGGGGACAACAAAAAGAGGATCGATAGTGGCCTAGACACGGTGCGGGTAAGTATTGAATAGGTAAACTACAGTAACCTAACTGTACCTAGTTAGTATCGATTTTGTTCGACCTAGCCCCAGTTTGGCCGTAATTGTTAAGTTAGTCGATTAAATGGTTCAGAGGTCACGGAAGGCTGTGCTTAGCTTTTACATAGACTTAAAAGAGCATTCTGATTATGTTTTGATGTTATGAGACTCGTAGGACCAATTTATGTCGATGAGGACCTAAGGACCAAGTTTATATAACTTTTGTATTTTGCATGGTAACAATAAAGTTTTAAATTTTTCGTATATAAATTTAATTTTCCTAGTCCTTCAAGTTTCTATGTATAATAGGTAATCGAAGTAAAAATAGAGCAAAAGCTTTTACTTGAGGATAATAAAATGCCTTACGACTGTCTATATATAGAAGAATCCAGTGTTATGAATTTTTATAAAATATTTTCGTTACGTGTAACAAAATTTAATTAAACAGATTCAATTTATTTGGTTACCAAGACCTTTTTGGCAAAAAAGACTATTATTTCGTTACTTATTATAATTATAAATAAATAAACATTTATTTCAGAATCAATTCTTTATTTGTTATAATAAACCAGTATTAGTAACATTTATTCTAAGCTGCGTGAGGCACACCGATCCTGGGGAATGTTTACTTGACTGCGTGCAGTCGTATCCACCGCCCCCAAGATCGGAGATTCCCACCTATCAGCCAACGTTCTAAGAATGGTGTAAAAAGTGTTTTTTTTCTACTTAAGTAACCAAAAAAAAATTTATAGTAAAAGTATAGTATAGTAAATATTTTATAGTGTAGGTTCTTATTTTTTTTTTTGTAATGTATAATCTGGTGTACTTTCAATAAAGTATATACATACATTTATAATTAATATATTATGTTACATGTAGCGAATTATTCTTTTTTAATGTGGTCAATGTTTGTGTTTGAATGTGTGTGTTTTGATGTGATATGATTTACTTTTCTGATAAAACGAAATCTATAACCTTTGTGGCTATACTTAGCAGTAAACTAGTCCAGTCCTGTTTGAATTTAAATATACCACACCTTGTACGCTGTACAGTCAATCACTCCCTGTCACCTCTAATAGGGACTCATTCAAATGCAGAACATAATATAACCGACATTAGGAAAAATAGGTTCTTGGTTAAACCTGTTTGTATGTTATGTTTGCGATTTTCACGTAGGTCCTTAGGGTACCCGCAGGGTGACAACGGAACCCTATTACTTACTAAGCCTCCACCGTCTCTGTATCTTATGAACTGTAATAGGTAGACAGTTGAAATTTTCACAGAGTGTGTATTTCTGTTGCCGCTATAACAACAAATAATAAAAGTAACGTTAATAAAAATTAAAGGTAAAAAAAAATACGCCGAAAAAAAAAACACGGATTTTGTATGGGATCTCCATACACGTAACGTGATTTTTTCGGCGTTATTTGCCTTGTGGTACGGAACCCTTCATGTGCGAGTCCGACTCGCGTTTGGCCGGTTTTTTTTTGTATTCGGAGCAGTTTCGTGTTTGGCTCGAAGATAATTATTTTTCACTAGATGATTAATTACTTTTATATTTTAATCTGTATTCAATGGATCAAGAAACGTTGATACAGGAAGTGTTGTCCTTGTCCTGTCGTGACAGAAATCGCACGACCACAAACAATTATTACTTATAATCGTGACAATAGTGCGTACGGTACCAATAAACTAAGTAGTTAGTGTTTTATAAATAAAACTATCTCATTAATTATCCATTCAAAATTTGTAAGCGGGTTTTTCCTCAAAGGGTAAGCAGAATTTTAAGTAATATCAATGATGAAGGTGACATAATATTAGAATTTATAACGATCTTTGAATATATAAATAGACTGTGGTCTTTGCATAGGAAACCACTACTCTATCTGGATACATAATAGTATCTATATTACTATGTGTAAGTAATCATAATGTAAGGTACACTTAAACTACGCTACCGTATGGGTATACGACCAATTAACTTTACAATTTAAATGTAATAATCAAGCAGCGAAAACCACTTTAATATTATATTATCTCCAGCCCAATATAGCAATAACGACGTCACAACTAATTGACCAACGTACTCCAAGAAATAACTCTGATGGAACCTTCAAAGATAAAAGCCTATTAAATCTCTCAGTATAAGTGCTGTACACATGGATGTAAAACCACATAAAAGCTATGCTGTAACTATCTTAAAACAGTATGAACGAACTTATTATAGATATGAACAAACATCTGGACCAACTCCCGATGAAGACGTCAAACGCAGTGCTCTTCCCACGATCATTGAATACGTCGTTCCGAAGCCCTTTTAGCTTTAATTTAGTAGATAAGTAAATAGTATAGTTATTTTAGAAACTGGGTTAATAGTTGAACGACATTAAGTCACGATATTGATGTAATTGCTAGTCGCTACTGCAATTTGTTGGGTTTGACCATGATATTGTTTGTGTAACTTTGGAATGTAAGGTTTGACTTGATTTTGGAATGTGCGGTTACGGTTACATACCTTTGGAAGTGTGCAAGAATTCTTGTAAGAATGTAGACTTGTTAGATAATTTTGTTCGTTTTGGAGAATATGTCATATAATTTTTTGGATGTTTTGTGCACCTGCCTTTAAACACGTAATACAGGTGCCCAAGTCAGCAATGTAGAAAAATTTTGCAATGTTTTTGTAACATACATAAAACTGCTGGAGTTTAAATTATACCTAAACAAGAAGTACTCCGAATTGTTTCATTCTGTCCAGAAATCCTAAAATAGAATTGCGTACAAACACATTCTCATAAGAACCAATCCAAATCCAACCCAAAGCTAAAAGATAACTCAAATCTGATGACATCAACCGAACATCTGTCCTGAAAGCTTTGTTGATACCCCTTTATATCACCAAGGACAAACTTACGTACACAAAAGGCACACGTGTCTTCTTGTTTGTATTACTAAGCTCAACATTGCATTGAAGACCACGCCCGTACAGTGTACACTCCCCAACGCGCAACGCCTTATCTCTGGGTTTACCATGACCAGTTAAACGAACACCTAATCCTTCGTAATTCTCATTACTGTGTGACCTATTGAAAGGTCAGTAGAGGTCAATTTAGAATGGACATTGTTGAATTATTCCGTTGACACGTTAATGCCACGGTATCTGTGATGGATCTGACTCGGGACTCATTGTGGACTATAAGTAATGCTTGAAACAGTTGATGTACATGCGATTTTGGGTTATTAATTTAAGTGTCAATCAATGTATAGTTTAATTGCATCAATATCCTTTCTAATTCTATGTTATCTTGCACTGTTTGATTGAAACTAATGAACACCTTTTTTGTCTTGTTGTTGCAGACTAAACTATATGTTCGAAAGATATTAAGATTCGACTTTTGATGTGTGATGATAATATTAAATAAGTAGGTGTTGTGTAAGCATGTGCTATGAATCATTATCGTTCACATTATTGCGATCCAGTCTTGTCCATATTTGCAAGAGTCTTACAAAAATACATACCGATATGAATTATCGCACTATGCAGAGATTGCCTGAGAAGCCTTTTTGGCCTCGCACAGGCCTTTTTTTTTGTTGTTTTTATGTAGTTTTGTTAGTTTTAAATGCTCCTTTTATTTGTGTCCCAAATAAAATAATTTTCTTTCTTTCCTTCAGTAACATGCCTGGAGACACGAGTCATTACTTTATTTATACTCCTTGCGGGCATGTATTTTCCCAGAGCTTTTCTACTGAAACCTTGTCTCAGGCTATTACAATAATTTTCTCGCATTTCACGGATCACTAAGCTTCACCTACTCGTTTATCGTTTTCTCCACAATTGTGTGTAGAACAATGATGAGACGAAGAAATATCTGTGGGCTGAGTATACAGGCATTCCGTGACAAATCGTCGGAACGAAGGTGGTTCCTGCCATTGTTTATCGCTACTACCGTGAACTCAGGTTTACCCGACCCCGTAGTTTGATGTGATGCAGGTTCCCACGGTAGATCACATGTATGTGTGAGCATATTGTCCATTCAAGCTGAATCTTTTGTTTTGGTCGTGGGCAACGTGCTCTATTTTGTTTTGACACGGTCTAGTTCGGGCGATGCAGCGATCTGTTTGGTGACCTGGGTACGAGCTAGATAAAAATATTCAATAGAATATTTTCTATCAATAGAAGTGATACAACATACCTACTGGGGGCCTAAAAAGGGCACTTTGGCAGAATCATAAAAGGATAACATTATGAATCATAATGGACAGTTAACTGTTAAGTTAAACGTATCAACTCCCATTGATGAAGGATATTTCAGTTACTTTTTTTGTCTGTGCTAAAATACCAATCAATCCAATCCAAATCCAATCCCGATCTCTTTGATTATACCTACGTAGTGCAGCGAAGAAACGAAAAACACCGACTGTCTTCGCCATATTATGATTCATAATGTTATTCTTTTATTATTCTGCCAAAGTGGCCTTTTTAGGCCCCCGTTCTGTCACTGTATACATACCTACACTGAATATAATGTAACAGAAATCTCGCAGCAGAATATGTCAGGAACAAGTGTTGTGCCCTTTTATACAATTTAGTAATGCGGGCAAAACGAGCATTTATAGTCATTTTATTCTCGGCACGTCAACACTTTCATACAAAAAGGTACAAGGGGAAAAGCAGAATCCCCTAAGTAGAGCGACAAATTTTGCCTTTTCATTGTGTCATTACATTTAAATGCTGCGAGGTGCTCACCACATTTCACCAAAAAAAAAAATCACCTGTCGTAATTACCGTCAAGGGAAAATGCTTCAGAGTCACAAAACCTCAGAGGGCACTTTTGCGTGGCGAGATTAAAAGACCATTTTAGGTTACGCTTAAATAGAGAGATAATTTGGAGGTGAATGTTGTGACATAAATTTGGATCGTGGCAGTATGAACATAGAGAATATAATGGCGTGCGAGAACATTTTGCTGGACAAAAGAGTAAGTAGTTACTTTGAAAGGAGCTGAAATACGGAAGCCACTCCTATACGTGCACTAGTTTCTCATTGCTTTAGGTTAGAGTTCAATCTATAGGACTACTGTTATGAAGATTGCCTTGGGAGTTAGGGATCGCGTAAATTGCGCCCTGTATATCTACTGTAGGTATGTTAGGTAAAGAACTTAATAATTAATTAATTACCTACCTATACAGGGTCAAATTAAATTAGCTAGGGAAACTCCGCAAACGAGATTGGTATCGATCGATATCTGAACATGATAAAACAAAAAATAAAATAATTTGATGACTTTTGTGGGGCCATCGACCGCAGTCACTTGAAACATCACTTTCAAAATCAGTATTTTTTGTGTATATTTCACAAAAGTATCGATAAGTATTTAGACATGATAAAAACAAAAGAAAACAAATTTTCGAAGTTCTATTGCTGCAACTAGGTACCACAGACGCCAGCACATCAAGCTACTACAATCTGTCAAATTTATATAAGGGGACTACGTGATCTAAAGCGCGGTCACTGTCGGACTGCACAGAAAAGAAAGAGAAGCGCGATGACACAACACAATTTATTGCAAAATATGAAGCAATTATCTATTTACAAAAATCTTTTGTTTGGCCAAAAAAAATTAAACACTTGTGCTTTAGTATGTTGATTGTTGTAGAATAATCTGACAAAAAATCAGAATGATTGTATAATCTCGCGTGATTGGTTACAGTTCCAACCTAAACTATAATATTGAATATCATTCAGGCCGTTAGTTGAACGGCCGCCGCCGCCGCCCGTTTAGTTAAAAGGCTAGGCTACTAAACGGCAAATTAAACCAGTTGGCTGCGACATATACCTAAGATGAGTACACCCACAGATATAGATACACCTAGATAGCGCAAGAGCAAGTACTTCGCGTGCCCAGCTTACGTACAAAAATCGTAAGCCGCCACTTTCGCGCTCAGTCCGTGATACTGCTGCCTGGGTGAGCGTGAGCGCTGGTGCTGGGCCCCAGCGCTAGCTGGGAGAGACGTGTGCCGCACGTGGCTGCGCGGCGTCTTTGAATCGATTTGATTTTCCCATCTCTAAATAGTACTTGTGACGTCATAGTAGGTAGTCAAAATATGGTACGCTTGTCATACAGATCGTGATACTTGCGTTATCTAGGTCTATCTATAGCTGTGAGTACACCTAAGATAGTATTACGTAAATGGAGTTCATTATTTCGTAGATAAATTGAAGTTTTTCCTGGTCGTTTTTATTTCAAAGACAGCTCCAGTTTGCTCGCGGGACATTTACCAATCAGAAACGGTAATTACGACCGGACACGTTTTCAATATAAACTGTCAATAAGATGGCAGATTAAATTATGTGGCCATTCACATATTCAAAACAAAATTAAAAGCGGAATATAATATTTTAACTAGGACTAGGTACCTATGTATAATAACATTTTTTATGTTTAGTTAATTTAAAAATTGTTTTAAGACTGTTGTAAATGCGTTGAATGTTCTATACATTCTGGAATACGAATCGTGGCGTCTTCCTATTATAAGAATACTAGCAGCGCCCCGCGGTTTCACCTGCATAAATGTCGATTCCGTGAGAATATCTGGATAAAAACTATCCTATGTCCTTTCCCGGAACTATCTCTATAACAATTTTCATCTAAATCGGTTCAGCGGTTTAATCGTGAAGAGGTAACAGACACACACATTTCGCCAGTTTTAAAGAAATAAATTCATGAAAACTAAATGTTTGCTAATTAGCGCCTGATCGATCCTTCAATGCAAACTTTTCAACTACGGAACTAAACTAAAAACAGAAAACTTTACGTCGACCAATCCGCACTGGACCCGCGTGGTGGATTACAGCCCACTCACCTTTGATAGGTAAATAATGATTGATTAAGAATCCACCCCTGAGCACGTCAAAGGGGTTGATGCTACAATCAATGATGTAGGTAAACCATATTTTGTAACATTTTTTTTATTTAAAAGAGCATTCGTGGAGTTTCATGTCCGTTCTTCTCCTTATGAACCCACTACACCTTGGATTGGGCAACTAGCGTCATCTTTCTGCAGTCTGACCGACCCCTTGACAATTCAAAAGTGCCTGTAATTGGTTTCATTGAAATAAATGCTTTGAATTTGAATGGAAATCATGGCATTGCTAGTCTTAACTAATATTATAAAGAGAAAAGTAATGCTTTTTTAGGGTTCCGTACCCAAAGGGTAAAAACGGAACCCTATTACTAAGACTTCGCTGTCCGTCCGTCCGTCCGTCCGTCTGTCTGTCACCAGGCTGTATCTCATGAACCGTGATACCTAGACAGTTGAAATTTTCACAGATGATGTATTTCTGTTGCCGCTATAACAACAAATACTAAAAACAAAATAAAATAAATATTTAAGGGGGGCTCCCATACAACAAACGTGTTTTTTTCTGCGTTTTTGCCTTGTGGTACGGAACCCTTCGTGTGCGAGTCCGACTCGCACTTGGCCAGTTTTTTTTTATATTTGTTTGGTACGCTTTAACTCCAAAACGTCTGAACGGATGTGGACTTTTTATCCAGAATAATGCCATCATATTAAGACTTATGCGGTGGGAATAGTAAACCGCGGGGCGCAGCTAGAATTTAAATAAAAACAAACAACCAAGTAGACATTACTTATAACCGTCCAGTTTCGAAGCAGATCTGCGATAGAGCGCAAGGTGTGCTCAAACCCGACTCCGACTGGCACAAACGGGTTACCATATCAAGTGCCTACTGGTCGCGTAGACTACTATTATATGGCAACATAGTACCTACTATATTGTGTTTATTTAAATCGGAGAGCTTGATGCCATCGCCACACCCAGGGCCTCTGATTCAAAGTATTTGAAAGTCTGGATGCTGTCAGAATTTTTACTATTCAGTAAGAATGAACAAAGGAAGTCTACAGATACTTATGAGAGTACAACTTTATTATTTAAAATAAATAGGTTGATACTGTTGGAATGCCTCACATCAATATACAGCCAGGAGTAATGAATTGTTAAGAAAATTTACACCCTACATCAATTTGCCGTGTTAGAGTTATTTCATAGAACTGTCAAAAATTACAGTAGGGATTTTAATATACGAACAATTTGAGTTGGTAGATAGTCAATTTCACCACATACCATAACTTCACTAGTACCCACAATCCCCAAAAGTCATTTTAATTTTGTATATTTTTTCCCTATATTTTTGTTTACTGTGTACTTCCTACCAAAGGTTAAAATTATTTGTTAGCATTATGTTAAATTTTAATTCTCTAACACTGTTTTTGGGGGGTAATCTATGTGACAGGTTTTCCTAGTGCAGATATATATCAGTCTCTAACAAATAATTTATCAGACGTAGTGTCTGTCTTCATATTTTTAAGGCACCTTTGTGGAAGAGAAATAAATGTTTATTTGTTATTATTTCCTTACTAAAGAATTTTCCTGACAAAGTATTAAGTAAGAGCTCTGCCAAAGAACAAGCTATTAACATCTGTAATTCGACAACTCCTTTGATTAAACAAAAAGTAATCAGGCATCTTAGTCAGCTAATTAAACGACTCAGCGACATACATGTACAAAAGCTTCTAACTACCGCTTGGATTAATCACAGAGTTTCTTAAACACCTTTAAGAAGATCGTTAATTATAGTGCATTTGTGATCGAAAGCCATTTCTAACGCAAAAACTTAATTCTCAGTTAATTGCACACGCGACGAACTATTGGACGGCGCTCGTGAGACGCCGCGGTTTTTACCTTTGATTGCGATAGCTGTTACATTTAATTGTCGCCGCACCGTTTGAGGTTACAGATTACGCGTTGCTGATTTGAAAGCTGCTCGATTGATGTTAATGATGATTGGTGTAGTTTCAGCTGTGTTAGTGCTAACTATATAAATTTTATGTAAGAAATTAAGTTGCTAGTACCTAGTTGAAAAATCTGCTGATGAATATCTGGTTCTTGACTCATTGTCCGTGTAATAGGAACATTTCAAAGAGGAACCTTTGTTATATTGATATTTTATGGAAGTATTTCCGTGAAATAGGATCATAAAAACTTAGAGGGTTGTATTGATGATTTTAATGATTATAATCCTGTAAATACATACTTATTACGGTCGCGATTTATATTTTGTTCAACGTTCAACTTGCAATTTTTTTTTCCCTTAGTCTGTGCTGTCCCACTGCTGGGCAAAGGCCTAACCCATTTTATTCCACATTTCCTTATGCCGTGCCTTCTTCGTCCAGTCGATTAGGAACGAGTCTAAATTGTCACGCCAGAGTCTCTTAGGCCTGCCTCGGTGACGACGCCTGTCTTCAGGCACCCACTGCGTTACGACCCTAAGAAAATTTGAATTTCGCGGACTACCTTGGCACTTCCCCCTTGTAAGATGCATCATATGAGATCTTTAAAATGAACTGTAGACTATATGAGTCAGTCTATGTATAAAACTTTATCTATGTTATATTGCCACATTTACACTTTATTGTTACAAAACAATTTTAACGAACACAGACCACTTACAAAAATGAATTACGATATTTGAAACAACACAAATATCAAAGACCTCGACCAGTCCGAGTGACTTATCACAACAATCAATTTGCTTTCTTAAACCTGTCCATTTGTTTAATGGCTCGGCTATGGACAGTGCACCGGCTAAATGTTATCAGCAATTGTCAATCTCTTCGCGTGTTTCTAAAGTAGCCGTCCATTGCCGTACTTGGCTATAAAGTCGACCATCCACTGCTACGTAAGGGTAATAACATGCCGAAGATGCCTCACCGCGATACCTCGCGGTCGCGGTTTAGCTCGCTACCTCGATGTCACTTCCATGTAAAACAAATGCGTGCTAATAGACACGCATGCACATGCCGAAGGTTACCTCACTGCGATACATCGCGGACTGCTTGTGGTTTACCTCGATGCCTGGCAATCGTGACCGCGAGGTGTCGCAGTGAGGCATTTTCGGCATTAAATTACCCTAGGATGAGCAAGAAGAGGTTGCCACGTTAGTAGCGCGGTTTATTTGAATGCCAGCCACGCCTCCGGGTGCGTAGCGTGGCCATGGGCACATTTTCATAAGAAGCGAAGCTAAGTACAAGTGCGTAGCTTAGCCGCGGGCTGCTGTGGAGCGGAACCTTAATAATATGTTCCATATAAGCACGGAATTTGGACAGAGATGTTGTGATAACCGACTTGACTAATGCAGTACGTTTTGATGTGGCATTACTGTATTATTTATTAATCTGTTTGTATTTTTTATATTTAGTTATTTAGCGCAAGTGGTATCCGAGATCTTGATAAAATATGTAATGTTGGAGACATTAAAAGTTATTTTATGGAAGTTTAAAAAGCAAGATTTATGAATTAATAGAAGGAGACAGATCCAGATATCAAAAGTTTCGAAGCAACTAATCACCACCAATTTATTACAGTTTCTTTGAGCATCAACTAGCTGATATGGAACCAGAAAACTAAAATCTGATAAAAGTAACACTTGGTGTGAGCCGTAACCTGTTAAATTATTTGAAGAGTTGAAAATATCAAGTCTTTCAAACGCCCACATAAAAAACTAATCCGAAGTGTCATCTGAAAACTTAGGCAAACTAAAAAGTGTACCTAAACAATGACATAAAATCCATACAAACCTCAAAACCGACACTTCCAACCAACTCATCCAAACAAAATCAGGTGCAAGATCGAACAACTCGAGATAAGGGCTAAGAAAACAGCCGTAAGGGTGGCCTCAGTTAGATGTTATTGACTTGTGCACCGACCAATGAGCTGCGCGGGCGACGGCAGGTGCGCAGACGCACAGAAGTGAAGCGACGAGAAAAAAAGTTAAGCGGAACGTTTATAAATAGCGCCAACGATGCATGTTACCCTTTGAAGAGCCTGTTTGCAAGAAAAAAACGTATAATAATTAAGAGCGAGGTGGTTTTAATAAAACGAACAGTATTGTATTGATAACTTGAAATTAAACGTGTTTGGTATCTATTGGGTTGTCTTTTGTTTATGATCGAGTTGTGGCAGCTCCAGCAAGGTAGGCTGGGATACGACTGGCATAACATAATTATTTAAAGAAGATGCGTAGTGGACTTTGTGAAGTTCAGGCGAAAAGGATAGACTAATTCTCCTCAGAACCCTCCAAGCCAACTTCAAGATCAACGCCCGTTAACTGAACCTCCTTTCATTTCACTAAAAGATTACCTACCATATCCACAGACAGATACTGAACTGACTGAACGAAATAAGATTTTGTTACTGAATGCTGATGGAATGCTCCTACCTTTAGCTCTATCATAGTCTGTAGTATCTGATAAGACACCTATGTGCAGTGCATGTATTGTTGCCAGGTGTCTTCAGAACATCTTCTGGTCATAATAGTTATAGGATTTCTTAAGTTGTGTTATATTGTAATTATTATTCTTAATTTGTGTGCCTCAGTTAATTAAACTAACATAGTACAAGTAATACTAACAAAATTATGGGTAATGCTGTGCCTGAGTTAAAGAAAATAAAAGCTTGTAATAAATAAATAGTCTCACAAACCAATAACAACAATATACTTAACATATATTTCGATGACTCAGCAGCAGGATCCGTCCCTTTTACACAACAAGAAGTCAATGAATAAATAACTCTTAACCCTCTTTATTTAGTTATGTTAATTGTTTTATCAGGAGCGGCATCGTCAAAGCATTGTATGTATCTTCATTCTGAATCTGTAGCAAGCCGAAATCTTCATTCACCGATTCTTTTTGCTTTAACCGTGTTTACATAATGTGTAATGTTAAATGCAGTGGACCAAAAAATAACAAAACCAGTGCACCGTCTTCTGCATCTTAAAAATTGATAAGAAAAAAATATCTGGCCAAAAACAAAATGGCTGACTTTTTAATTTGCAATAATGCTGCTACACTGCTGCAGGGATCTTTTGGCGCTAGATTAACATTGACAAGGGGGCGCTGGTAAACATTTGGTGCAATTGTTTTGTGAAATGTATCGAAAAAACAAGATGGCAGCGTTCGTTGCGATTATGGCCACGCGCCAAAAGAATCCTTATTGTTGAATAATTAGATGGATATGGTTTATTTACATTTAAATAGGTATACCATTGCAACAAACATTTAATCGAAAGTGGTAATACCATTTTTGGCCTACCAAAAGTAAAAATAGCCTAGCCTTTCTATAATATAGACGAAAGGCGATTCGTACCAGTGCAGTGGCAATACAAGAAAATCCTGTTATGAACAGGTGCCCAGTGTTTATGATGGTCATATTTTATAACTGGATGTCTGGCTGCGATAAGAGCTTGTGGGTTTTAAAAGAAAGGTTCAAGGTTTTATATGTATCAAGGCATGGACTGTGTTGTCAAGAATTTATCTGGCTATGATCAAATTATACTGACACAAAGGCAGGTGTTTTCAAAAGATTCTTAAAAAATAACTCGTAGCGTTTATTCCAGGTTGCTACCGAAATATTCAAAATTTTCAGTTCAGTGGCATTGTAAAGTAAAAGAGGTCACTATCAACTGAATCTCAAACTTGTCCACCGTTCATAAACTAGCTACTTACTGGTCGTAAAAAACATGAAACGTGAAGTAGATTCCTTGGCCAGTTGCCGACATCCACGACGGCTGTCAAACGACGATAAAATCTGATTGAAGAAATCGTTGGCATTGGAATTGACCAGCACGACCAGAAGCCTTCCGAAGCTATTTGATTACCTAGTAATCAATGTGGCAGTAAAATCATTAGTTTCATATTATCTTTTAGAATGTTTTCCAACAATAAAATAAACCGCATATTTCAGGAGATCGTAAAAGTAACACGGTATGCCATGGTGGTTAATGGGAGACACTTTAATCCAAAATGCACATAAAATTAAATCAAGTTTTCCAAGTAGGAGGTACGGTGCTCGAAAGTCGTAAATCATCGAGTGAAATCGTTATTGTTTACAAGATTCGCGGTATCGAGACATTCAATCACTAAGATGTCAATACCATTCCTCCATTCGAATCGATGCCGTTATTGTAATCTTTAATCGATATATCATTCGTGAGCTGCTGCTGCTGATATTGTTTTCTAATAGGGCCTATTGTCTTCCCGCGTCTGGCATATGTAACCAATTCTCATTGTGTCTGCCTTATTGTTTTCTTGCGTAAGCCCGATATAAAAAATTGTGCGGTGGTTTTTGTTTGACATTTCGTATCGTATAACTATACGATTATTCGCATTCGATTGCTATAGATTCTTGTTACCACACGGATATGTAGTTTTGTTCACACTATAGTGTTGAACCTTGGAACTATGTGGTAGTTCCAAGGTTCAACACAAGCAAAATCGATGATGATTAAAAATGACAAATGACAATACTACGAATATAGAAACTCTAATGATAATAATTCACCGAACGGCTGACAAACAACTCGTCCTTTTGCCGTCCGAAATTCCCAGTTTTAATTTAAACTTTTAATGATAAATTACAACTATAATCAGCAAACTCGAAGGCTTTCCATATAAACTGCAGTTTTAAATAATGTTTGCATCTCACCAATTTCCTGTGACTCAGCCGATAAGCCGGGGTCCACCTCTTTATTATTTTATAGTCCATAAATAACTTGCAAATTGCTTTCTTAATTAGACGCGGGAACCGGTTCGGGAGTCCGTTCAATTTTACTTATTTCAACTTAGGTACCTACTTTAAAGAATTTTAACAGGCATCGTAATTCAAAAGGATTTGCATTATCTTTGACTTTAACATCAGCGTTTAAGTTTTGGAATTTCGCTGGTGTTAGCTGTTTTATATGCACAGTCTGTTATTTAGATAATTAGACCGATTATATGCTAAATACTCGCCTTCTATTACATGAGACATAAGAGTCAGCTCACACCGAGACGCGACGCGACGTGCAGTTTTCAAGATAGAAATACAATTACAGACCTTATCTACTACACAAAAAGGTACAAGATTCAGTGAGCTACGCCGCGCGGTGCTGCGCGGCTTAGCTCGACGTAGTAAACCCTGCATTGTGTACCTTTTAGTGTAGTAGATAAGGTCTGTAATTGTATTTCTATTTTGAAAACTGCGCGTCGCGTCGCGTCTCGGTGTGAACTGACCCTAAGGCGACTACATGACCTAAAGCGCAGTCTTTGTCGGATTGCATAGAAAGAAAAAAAAACCCGTGAAAGAGAAGCGCGATGACACAACGATGTTAATTTATTGCAAAATATGAAGCAATTATCGATTTACAAAAAATCTATTGTTTGGACTAAAAAATTAAAGCACTAGTACTTTAGTATGTTGCTTGTAAAATAATCTGACAAAAAATCATAATGATTGTATGTTTATTATTATGGTTTTTATTGTAAAAAGAAAGTTTTTAGACGTATCTTCATGATTTTTTCTATCATATCAAATTAGTTGTATTATGTTTTCAACTCACTATCTACCTAGCGTACCTATATCCTGAAGAATATCATATATTTTTCTGATTTTGTTTACTGTAGTCGATCATATACTTTTATTGTTTCCATAACTTGCGTTTTTTGAGTTTAGGTCCTGTAAGCCCCTTAAACATAACTGGCGAGATGTGGATGTAGGTCCCTACTATAGGGATACCTCAGCCTTACCCTTCTGGGATTACAGGCTTGATGTCATATTATGTTATGTACTACTTATATCTGAACTTCCTTATTGCTACAGATTTGAAAGAAAAGAAAGAAAAAGTATTTGCAAATGTCAGCAGTCCCTCTTAAGACCCACTTAAACAACGAACATTAGAACGGCATTTGGAGTCACAGAATAAATATTATTATTACAAGAACTGCTAAACGTCTCAATAACGGCGAAAACACCAAAACCACATTTCGCGTAGGTTTGGACGACTCATTCGTTTCTACTTTTCCGGCGAGCTCGCCTTTCACCTTCCCAAAGTTACGCCCACGATACAATAAAATTCACACAAAATATCAACAAGTGGGCGTTAATTACATTAATCTGGCAACTCGCAGTAAAAATCCCCGTTGTATTTGTTTATTACGATCTGATAGAGTGAACGGTAGCTGTGGGAAGGGCCTTTAC
Organism: Oligia latruncula; assembly: GCA_948474745.1. Lineage (NCBI taxonomy): Eukaryota > Metazoa > Arthropoda > Insecta > Lepidoptera > Noctuidae > Oligia > Oligia latruncula. The sequence continues at coordinate 15,526,505 of OX419689.1, read as the reverse complement.
TACTTCAGTTTACTGCTGATCTATCAGCAGATAGGTTGAAATCACTATAGTGAGGGAACACTCAATTTTAACGTGTATGTAATTAAGAGTAGCCATAAGTGGTAATCTGAGAAAATCTATAAATTCTTTCTGATTTTAATTTTAATCGTTAAAATTTTGACGTTCTGTGAGATACCTATGCAAAATAGGTTGAGTAACGGGACTAGAGGTAACAACAACATATGTAAAAGAAAAAAAGAAATAAAATACGTTCATTTGCGGCAAACATGACGCATCAAAAGAAAACAAACACAAAAAAAAATCACAAGTTGGGAGAAAACTTGCGTCACATCCACGCAAAACGGCCATTGCTCAGCATAATGCTAAGACCCTATACGAGACCCAAGCGTTGGTTTTCAGCCGGCGTTGACGTAATGACGTCAACCAGGGCAGCATAAGATTAGATATAATAAAAACAACAATCAAAATAAGAAATAAAATAAATATACATAATATATAATGTATTTATTATTAATCTAAGCATGTGTTGTCCTTCTGCAAAGGCCTCTACCATCTCTCTTTCTACTTTTCCTGGTCAACTGCGATTGTGGGCCAATCTTTTAAGGAGGAGTCCAGCTCATCCCACCATCTCTCATCTTGGGCCTGCCGCGCTGTCATTTCCTACTTTTTGGGATCCACTGAGTGATGGTTTTTGCGTATTGCTTCTCCCACATGCGGCACATATGGCCAGCCCAGTTCCACTTTAGTCCAGCAGCTGTACGGCCAGCGTCCGCTATTTCTGTTTTGGAACGAAAAGTTCCTCATGCGAACTGTGAAGTTATGTATAAAAACTTTCAGTGAGTTACCTGGGAAATTGAGTTTGTCCACTTTTATACCTTCTATTATATTAGCGGTCTGTATAATAAAGGGTTTTTCCTTGACCAGAGACAACAGAACCCATTATCAATTTGTAGCGTATAATTAAAACGCTGAAAACTTCTAATTAAGAATTTCGCTCCATTCAAAATGAGGTTAACAATTCAACTTTGAGAAAATTAATCGCTTTTAAACAAAATATCTGTAATCAAAAAGAGTAATATTACAAATAAGGTGAAAATTCAAGGAAAAGTCGTTACAAAGAAAAATATGCTCGGAGATGAAAGATAAGGGCGAAGTATTAATGTTTCAGCACGGTCTGCTAGTACTTTCATTTATTTTAGCATTTTAAGCAGATTATCTTTTATTTTAGATCAAGTTTTAAGTCTAGTTTTTAGTATTACTAAGCCTCCGCTGTCCATCCTTCCGTCCGTCTGTCTGTTACAGGACTTTATCTCGTGAACTGTAATAAGTTGACAGCCGAAACTTTCACAGAGTGTTTAGATAATATAAAAATAAAATAAAGTTAAAAATTAAATGTTTTTTTTTAATATGTACTGTGATACGGAACCCTTCGTGTACGAGTTCGACTCACATTTGGCCGGATTTTTTTGTAGTAAGCTTTCGTCCTTTGACTGAAATTTTCTTTATAAATTCTTATTCAATAAAGGACCTTTACGTATTGGTTATTATTAGCAGTGTGATAAATAACGACCATGCGGTACCTTTGACATTTAATAATTCCAGTCTTTAATTTAATATCACCTGCATCTTAAACCTGAGAAATGGCCCCCCATCCCATCCCATACGCACGTTCGAAATGATATCCCGTCTTACCGTTTTAATTCCATGAACAATTTATTATAAGTAGCGTTCACTTCAATATCCATTCGGGACGGCTCACCTTTTTATCGTTGTATCGCTTTTTGCCGAGTATCGCCGAACCTACCGACAATACGCCGCGCGTGACAGCCCGCGGGTGCGCTTTGCGCCTATCTCATCCCAACTACTACAAAAAGAAAAAGAGAAAACATTATTCCAATTAAAACTCTATAACAACGTCTTAAAGTCGCATTTAATTTGACTCAGTCTAAAGAAACTATAAACGTTAAAACGTAAAACGTTTCCGGATTACAAACACAAATTGAACCTTATCGCGTTAGGTTTAGACGGCATTTCAGATGATGGGTCGTTTTAAGGATTTGTTGTCGTGTGACGAAATGTTCGGGCGCTTGGCTATAATAAAACGACACAATGGAATGGTCAATGTGTCTCGTGCCACTATTTCTTTACGGGGCCAAGTCAGGCATTTTTTGTAGGTGTGCCGGGGTATTTTTTGAGTTGGTCGAAATCACGTAACAGCGTGATTCACAATGCAGCGGAATGAGCACCCTGTGGACATTTTATAATTTACTATCATGCAGTACACTGACCCGTATTCATACTGAACGGGAGCTCCGTATTCACAATTTCTCTTCATGTTTTGCTCGCCTCATCAGTCCACGGAACTCGTTAACGTGATATCACGTAGCCGATATCAGCTGCCAAGCTTCGTTATTTACGACTCAATTTAAATACTAAACTAATTTAATAGTCGGTTACAGCAGCCTCCAAAAAAAAAATTAATACAATTATTTTTCTGAACATAATCTGACTAATAAAACGGAGCTACTTAACTTTTTACCTTACGAAAGTAGCTTCGTTATCTAATTAGAGAAAGGAATATTTTCTGTAAAAATTTTCCTCAGCGCCTAAATGAACTCCGTTGCTATACCTCAACTTGCAAATTTAATATAAGGCAGCAGTACGATAAAGCAAGGAGTTTCATTATTAACGATTTAATTAAAATTCTGGTATATTGGTTGTAGTAGGTAGATAGGTACATAGTTATAAGTATCTACGTTATAACGAGCGGTTTCATTAAATGAAACTTCGTAGAAAGGTACTATAGTCAGAGAGGCTTAATATCCTAATTAAATAGCTATATTGAACTCGAGGTTTTGCTTTAAAAACCTTTACAGCACAATCTATGTATAAATTATACTAATATAAAGCTGAAGAGTTCGTTTGTCGCGCGCCTATCTCTGAGATTAGCGTGTTCAAACAAACGAATTGTTCAGAAAGAATTTTTCATTTTTTCAAATCTGAAATATAATAAACTAGCTGCGCCCCGCGGTTTCACCCGCTTCAATGTCGATCCCGTGGTAATATCGGGATATAAAGTAGGCTATATGTTAATCCAGGGAGTCAGCTACCTCCATACAAAATTTTATCAAAATTGGTCCAGCCGTTTGAGCGTGAAGAAGTAACAAACATATAAACACACCCCCACACACACACTCACAAACTTTCGCCTTTATAATATTAGTGTGATTATATGGTGATAGTACCTATACAATGAAAACAGAATTTAAGAATCGGCAATTTAATGTGATTTATCACATCAATTTAACAACAGGTACAGGTATTTAATTACAAACTTAAACCTTAATGTTACAAATGGCTTTTGTAAAGGTATAGCTATCTTAGGTATATAGATAGCTATACCATTACAAAAGCCATAGTCTATTGTAGTGATTGGCAAAAACACTAGATCCTATAGACCAACCACAATCTAACGTCACGCCTTCTCTACACGCCAGAGACGTGGACGCATGACGCGTGGAGTGAGGGGTAAACTTCTTTACATCAATACCACACTCAGCCATAACTTGCCTGATCCAGCGACTAATATTTTTTTTTTTTTAAGTTATACGTTGCCCCACACTAGGAATTTCTCCTGTATTGTGGGTGCGTTTACAAACATTTAAATTCACATACACAAACAGCCAGACCCGGAACAACTACTTGTAGGTCGTACAAATATTTGTTCCGTGCGGGAATCGAACCCGTGACACGCAGCGCAGCAGTCAATCGCTTAACCACTGCGCCAATCGTGCCGCCAATTGTTTGGTTAGTAGCACAGTTATATGGTTTTTGTTACAAATAAATAGCTTATCTGAGTTATTTGTGTCTATTAATCATTCTTTTAGCATTTGGTAGCCCAATTCTTGAGGAAGGCTACATCTAACATCATGCGAGGACCCTTAGGAGCCGAGGAAAAATAAAACAATCAGAAAGAACGCTGAGCGATAATGAAGTAATAGCGCGGGCAGGCGATGCGATGCGATGCGACGGGGTGGGTCCGGAGGCCGAGATTTTACGCGGACGAAGTTTCGGGCAGAAGCTAGTATCACATAAGAAGTAATCACACTGGACATTACAGAGTAGGGGAGGGGTAGTGACTTGTGAAGTTGTGGCGCAATACTTTTCCTTAATTAGATGTTGTCACAGCTTTTATTTATTAGTGCGAAAAATTAAAATGTTTTAAATTATATACAGTTATTATACAGCTAAGTACACTACGCACTAAAGACTTTATGGTATAAATAAGCTTTTATGTTTTTTATATTATTTTTAAAAGGTGACGGGTTTTGTTTTCTTTTTTTGACATTATTTTGTTGTGTTAGCGGTTCGGTGATTTAGCATAAGCAAAATCAGCCAAGAACATTGTAATGTTCCCACTGCTGGTACACAGGCCTCCTCTCTGTCAGAGGGGTTATAATCCACGCGGGCAGAGTGCGGGTTTTTTTTTTCTAGGTTGGGAAATCATCAAATGACCCCTCCCGCTCTGGGTGGAGCGGAAGGGAGTGTCAGACTCTTACTGACTAAAACCCACCCGTGTTCTTTCCTTAGCCCTTTATGTTCCGGGCCAGCGGCAACCCGCTGAGAGTTGATTAAATAGGCAAAAAAATTCAGTCTACTACATTTTCCACTAGATTAAAGCAAAAGGAAAAGTATTGCATCACTAAATCATAACTATAGTAACTAACACCCGGTATAGGAATTGACAGAAAAACATTCCAAAAACGTCTTTCATGATAATAATTACGTCATCATTTAAGACCAAGCAACCATCTAAAAGCACACCCCGCGCAAAACTTAAACATAACTTCAGAGCTCAGAAAACTTAATTCAATTGCAAATGTTTATCATAATATCTTGAACTTTCATCAAGTTCTGAGTCTTCCGAGTCCCTAGTGAATCGTAGATGAAGGTTTATTATAAAAGGATTTCTCTTGGCTGCGCTGGACAGTAGAAACGTTGCAGGGACAGTTTCCCTCCCAATCGAGATGAAATTTGCATTTTGCGTGCTGAAGTCGCCGCGGGCCGGCTGATTTAAATAGAGCGTTGATGTTGTGTGGTGCAAGTGAGGTGAATATTGCACGTACTGTGGAGATTTTTACAGTAATGGAATGTGGTATATGTATCTGTCACGCTGCTATCTGGAACCTTAATATGTACCATTTCTGAAACAGGGGACAAATTACGAAATACTAAAAAAAAATTGATAACACTGGACTCGTCCCGTCCTCTGTCAACTCTCTTCGTGGAAAACAAGTGTGTTGTTTGTGTGTGTTAAACCTTTATTATAACGAATCAGTCTTTAGAGACCCCGAATCGGTAAACGTAAGGTAGGACGTCCTCAGGCTAGGTAGCAGCTGATTGAGTGTTGCCATAAATTGAGTTGAATGGCGTGACAAAGAGGTATATAATGATGTAAGGCTATATGGGTGGAAATCTAGGCAGGGATTTCCTGTTTATCATGAGTTTTCTGTCAGGCAGTTAATAAACCAACTCCTAGAGCAAAAACAACTTTCTGTATGTAGCTCGAAGGTGACATATTAAGCTATACATTTCCAGTATAAGCTGACTTCTCATTGTACAAAAAGCGTATACAATGCGAGGTCAGCTAAAACTGAAAATGTATAGCTTGATAATTATGTCATCGTGTAAATGTAAAAAAATAAAAAAACAATGATTAAAAAAAGAAAAACTATAAATTTGACAATGGCTGTGGACAGGGGTTAATCCCTGAGCCACTGCATAAAAATATGCATCTAGGGTCGATGCTGCTAAAGTTCCATAGAAAAGAAAACCTTGGAAACTAGAGACGCTAACTCTCATAACTTGCAGCGCTGATCAGCATGTAACAGCTGCTCAACCTACCACTATCGAGTCATGGAACACCTTTCTAATGCTAATAGAAATTCTCGGACGCCAGCAGACAATGTGCCTAGATTCAAATAGTTATACGTGCAGCAGTTAGCTCTAACTTCCAAGCGCTAACCACTAACTATGTTGTACGGATTTCCATATAAAATGAACTGTGTAGAAAGTTCAATAAGTAGTTAGACGGTTATGGTGTTTTTGTATAACTTTGTTTGATAAAAATAATATTATCTTTTTTTTTGGTAACGTAGGGCAAAGGCATTTTGTAACGTAAAAAGCTTTTGTAAAACTTCTTAGATTTAATATCATCATTTGTTTACAGATAGTGCTATCTACGAAGACGCGCCCCACTCTTCTCATAACTTAATCATAAATCCATTGATAGGTAATGAAGCCAAAAACAGTTTCCATACAGTTCACCCATCATGAATGTGATGGCTCTATGTATGTAGAAGAAGAACAGGTAACAACTTTCGAAGAACATGTACAGGTACACAGCTAAAATCATAAGGCAATAAGCCAGATACCTGGTCCTCTCAACAAACAAACTCATCAAAATTCGCGTCCAATCTTCAAACGCATAAAATTACATGAACCGTCCTCAATTCCCAAATATAGTTAGTTCCACGTACAACGCAATCCCTGCTCTGAATTCAGTGCAAATAAATCAACACGGTATGAGCGTAGACGAAAATTTGTTTACACATTCGTCATACCGATATATGGTTGAGAAATTTTGGAGGACGTAGGTAAATCATAGGAAAGTATGCCCCGGTTAGTGCACTAACTTGGAGGCGTTTGAGATGGCAATAATAATCGTCGGATTTGTTGTTCGATTTTAGATCGTACAGCATTTAGTTTGGAATTAATTTTGATAGATCCCCCCATTGTGCTGTCGGGCAGTAATCTTTTGGGCAAAAGTAAACGTCCTTTAAATGGGAGGTTACCTACTGCTACGCTGCCTAAGCATTGAAGGTTCTAGTTTTGATCGCACTCAAATTTAACCTGTACGAAGTGAACGCCTACTTCGACTGATTACAGACAAACATAAATAGTGAATAAGTAAGACTACTCCAACATTGTTCCACTTTGTTAAAATGGCACTCCGTCGGCGTCGGTATGAAACCTGTCACTTATCACTCTTTTAATTTATAAAACAGCTTGAAACATTCACGACCTTAAAAAACAAGATCTAAACAATACCCCACATAAATAACAAGACTGCATTGCGTCAGGATGAATTTGGCTGAGTGGACTCAAGGCTGGCAATCATAAGATTTGGACCCTCCTCCATTGTGTGAAGGGAGTGGTCACCGCAAGTGTAACGTGGTGGAGCACCTTGGCGCAGGTTCCTCACGTAGGCGACGAACAACGAATCCGGAATACAAAATCGCACTTGGCTGTGTTACCAGAGATAATGACTGGCTGTGGTTATGGAGAAAAGAGGCGTCGCTCACAGATTCATGGTTATGAGGTTAGGAGATGATAGATAAGAATTCTCATAACAGAATAGAAATCTGTGTGTGTGCTAACATGAAAAAGATCAAAATATTGAGATTAGTGAGCTGAATACCAGAACCAGTAGCCACGGTCACTAATCCTAGGCTAGAGCTGGAATTATTTCTACTTTACTCAATTCCAACTCAGGTTATTTTTATTTATTTATTAAAACTTTATGCACAAGTAAAAGAAATACTGTACAAAGGCGGACTTAATGCCTGAGGCAGAAATTAAATAATTACAGGACTTAGTAGTTCAATTAGCTTTGTTATTTTTCAAAGCTAATTGAACTACTAAGTCCTGTAATTATTTAGTTTCTGTGTTGGAAGTTTGTAACTACAAAGCTTAATGAAAAACCAAAATAATTCCTTGAATTTATTAACTTACAAACTAAATAAAAATTCCACGTGCTTATTGAAATTAATTGCAAAATAAAATAATAAAAAATACAGTTTCATCTCGGAGCCATTTTCTCGCCAATTTAGCCAAGTCAGTCAGTGCAGCCAAGGAAGTCGGAAGTCCGAAAGTCTTAGAAGACAACGTAAGTGGGTTCAGTAGCAACGCCACAGATGTTGTCCCTGGCTGATATGTACATGTATCCGCCAATACCCCACGCGGGGCCCCAAGAGTTCTTGAGGATCCAGAAGGTGTCACCGTCGCGTTCGCCGTATCCAACCAAGGTTACCTCGTGGTTCAGATGGAGCTGATTACTGGAGTAGCAAAAAGTTAATAATTTTAAATAAGTTAAGAAAAAAAATAAAGAAAATAGAAAAAAGTAAGGAGTAGGAGGAGAAGTGTTAAGAGGAAATGCGGTCGGAGAGACTTTTGAAAAAGCCTAAGTAAAAAGTCATAATTCGAAGTTTGGCTTTCGCCTCTTTCCTCCTCCAATATTGGACCAATTTAAAAGATATTTCGTAAACTGAATAAGAAGGATATATACTGTGTCTCTATGTTCTTCTTTTTTCATTAATATTTGTCACAATACTTGTTGTTACTTACAGAAATAAAATAATTTATCATTTGATCATTTGAAATACTTACCAGTCAGTATCGTAGAAGATGCCAGATGAGTATTTAGAGAAAGAACTGGTGACATGGACTGACACAGACAAGGGACCGTGGTTGATTAGTGCGACCTAGAAAGAGATTTTTAATTTAAAATAGAATTATGCAATTATCTAAACATAGTCTCAACACAACAGTGAAGTAAATGTCTAAAATCATCCTTACCTTCAAGGCTCCAATGCTCAGTGGCGTAACATCAGTGTATCCGCGAATTGGGAAAATCTTCGTCATGTTTTTGATGTTACACTCCCCATCCTATAGAATAAAAAAAAAATACCAATTATATTTTCGTTACCTACCATATTTTTTTTTCTTTTTTGTAGGTTTTATCGGACAGTAATTAAAATTTGGAATACACAGCGACTGGTGGATTTAATATTTTTGATTAATAACTTGAGGCGATTAGAGCTTCATTACTAAGATGTGTTCTGTCTTATCTCTGCAGAATGTACCTTGTTATTGTATGGACCATATTCTGCTTCAGTCGGCAGGCCGTACTCCATCATCCACTCGTAGGCCGCGTTGTCAGTGCCGCCATCACAGCCCGCGGCACCGAATCTGTACATGTGAGCATTTAGTGAGTTGAAAGACAGCGGGGATTAAAGCACAACTTTTAAGTGTTAGACTTGACTAAACCAAAGAGGACTAAGGAGGATTCACCATTTTTGTTTGGCTTTTCGATAAATTTCCGAAAAAGTCGTCACTGTTTTAAGGCAATCTTTGAAATAACACTTTCAAAGATTGCCTTAAAAAGTGACGACTTTACGACGAATTAATTAAGAATTTCGTAAACAATTAAATGACCTTTTTAATACAACTACAACGCACATTGGTTACAACAAGCAATGGCATAGTGAGTTAGTGACACAATGATAAAGAAAATAGAACAACGAAATTTTGACAATTCTTTAAGGCGGAAATTTCAAATTAAGTAATTCAGAAAGACAGTTTTAGTCGAAGAACATTTTAAAGACAACAACATGGAACAGATGCAAAATTAAAGTGCGGAAAGCCAAGAGTCTGATAAGAAGACGTGAAGCAAATAACTACAAATAGGCTACTGCCTACTATCTAAGGCTGTATGCTGAGATACAAGACCCCAGTTCATCTATAGATGGCGCCATGTTACATAAATCTAAAAACTAGCCTATCATTATTTGTAACTCATTGTTGGAGTCCTAAAAATTCTTCGAGTCATAAAAATTAATTAAAACAGAACAATAAAATTTAAATACTTACGCCCAAGCGCAGTCCACAATAGCTTGGTTGCTGAGAGCCATCAGCTTTCCACCGTTGATTCTCGCCAGCGCGCCTTCCACAGCGGCAGTCGTTCCGAAAGTCCAGCAAGAACCGCAGTCCTCTTGATCTGTTGAGAAAAGATTCAATCTATTTGTACCGTTTAGTTTTGTGTATGTTAACTACTAATACAATACGACCGACGTAACTTGGCGGGCGTAAGATTTTTAAGGAACCAAATGGTGACATGAGGCGAGTACGAGTGAGAGAACATGCGCGAAAGTTCTTAGTGCCTATGTTTAGGCCCGTCAAGTTACGCGTCGGTCGTATTGTACTTATGTCATGTTACTTACTCTTAACGTTAGAAACAAGTCCCAAAAGCCTCGAGTCATATTCTCTCGGCACGTCATTTGAGATATCAGCCAACTTTTCTTCATTGTAAGGGAAAGGGATTGTTCCAACTTTCCCTTCTGGACGCCTCATCAGACCCATGTATCTTGTCATTTCTTCGGGAGTCTTGTCAGCGAATTTGTTGATAGCTAGTTTGTAACCCTTGTTTTGACGGTTGGTCTGGATCACTTGCCTAAAAAGTTGAAATAGTTATAAGAGTCAAGTATGACTTCTAAAATTAAAGTCGAATCAATATAAAATTACCTCATACTCCTTTTGAAGATACTCTTTCTCATTGCATGCTCATTGGCATCCGAATACTTCTTTTTATAGGTATTTTTGAATCTGAAAATAATAACATCAAGTCATTCTGGTTTCTAAGTAGGTACCAGCAGCAATCTTTTTAAGTTGTTAAATTTAAAAATTCACATACGATCTGAAAACATGGTCGACGTGTTTATCGTTGTCAGCATCAACGAACAACAAATGCTTGGTTACACCTTCACTGTCTTTAGTGTGAGTAGTAGGTTCAGTTGAACAACCATCTGTGAAGCAACAAATTCTCTGTGTAATTCAGATATTAAAAACAAAATCAAACAACAGCTGATACAACAAACAATATACTACAACAATACTTACAATCTTCAACATCGAAGACACTACGGAAAGAGAAGTCTTTGTCGTAATCGTAAAAGTCCCAAATTTCGTGTTTGTCCTTCGATCCCAACCAAGAGTTGAACTCCAATACTTCGTATCTGAAATTAGTTCATATTTATTATTAATATAATAAGAGGGCTGATTCGATATCCTTTCAGTAGCGATGATATTATTTTAAAGATCAACTAATCAGGAGAGTCAAGAGCAAGCCCATCAGGTAATAAAAAAAAAAATTGATGCCAATCCTTTTATTTTTGACTCTGAAATTCTCTCTCTGAAGCACTGTTCTTGAAACTTATTTATAGGGATCTAAAACGAATGGGAAATACGTTTTTGGACTATCTCCTTACCTGACAGGAACCCAGGCTTCTTCGGCTTCATCGTAAGTAGCCCAAATAGTCTGTTCCGAGTCAGTACTCTCATCTTTCACGTCGTAAACGAACTTGGTACAATCTTTGTCGTTAATCGTTTCTTCAACTGTGTGACGGAAAGATATTATTGAAATATCTACAATATGTAACTAATTATTGCACATTATGAAAGTAGTTTGTTTAAAATCGTTAACTGAATCGATTTCTGTCATCTTTAATATATTACTATGTCATTTTTTACCCCAAAAATAATTAATTAAAACTACGTAGGTAAATCAGTCACACTTCCGCTGCACACTCCAAGAAACCAAAATGGATGAAGGATCTACTACAGGAGGTGTCACACATGGGTTTTATTTAATGAGGCTTTTAAATATAGGTAGTTATTGTATAGTTAAAAATGTAAATATTTTCATAAGTACTATTATAATGAGTCAACCGTACGACGGACAGGTGAGCGCTCACCAGAATTAGTTTAGCAAGAGTTCACTGCAAAATGTTTGTTGTTATGTATAACATTTATCACTATTAGGAGTATTTTATGGTTCTTACTTTCAGCCTCAAAACCATCGACCTCAGGCAGAATCGTTTCAGGTGACGCTCTGTCCCATCTGTCCCCTTCTATGTTGTTACACACTGTTAACACATCTTGATCTAGTGACGCTTCAGGATGGATCTGTTGTGAGACATGGGTTTTAGTTACCTACAGTTTTGTTAAAGGATAAACTTAACATCATAACAAAAGGGTTTTTCAGAGGTGTGCCTATATAAGCACACCCACATTTTGCCGGTTATGATTCAATACCGTGCAACAGGAGGCGAGCCTATTGCCATCAACCGGGCAGAAATCCAGACACTACTATTGAGACAATTTCTAATGAAAGGCCTGATGACACCTTGCCAACCGGGGAATAGAACCCAGAACCGGGCTCTGCAGTCGTGCTTACGACCACTATACCAACGAAGCAGTCATAAATATAAACGTATGATAGAATAGAATAGAATACTCTTTATTATGTAGGATATAAATTACAGACATAAAAAAAACCTTTTACCGACCTCATACTTGACACCATAGCGGAATTGCTTGTTTCTAGAATTTACAAAAGACTTCACGTAACCATTGTTGTAATCTATTCTCGATTGCTTGGAGGTTCTCCTAAAAAAGAAAACGAAACTCAACCTATTTCTAGATTTATTTTGTTTACAAGTTGCAATAAAATTACAACTCTCTGCAATTTACAGATCAATTAGGTAATATATCTATATATATAATAAAAGTTTCAAGTAAATTCACTAGAATTTCATCTGCCTACCGTAATTTGACAGTCAAACAAAAATAGAAAAACTTGTTCCTTTTTTAATTTCAGATACTTACAGTAAAACAAAAGAAGAAACAAAAAAAAAACAACACCATAAACTCACCAGGCAGCATAGTTTTCGATGACATTGTCAGTTAGCGACATTCTTGTCGCCTTTAACGTGTATTGATTCGGCCATTCCAGAGTTTTGTCATCATTTTTGACCTCAGCAGATTTGGCATCAGCCTTATTCACACCTTTACCCGCTCTTTTGAGTTCAGCTTTTGCCTTTTTCACTGAAAGTTTACAAAATTCAATAACATAATCAGTCTATTAATGTTCCCACTGCTGGGACACAAGCCTCCTCTCTTTGAGAGGGAGCGGGCTGTCTGTAATCCACCACGCGGGCCCAGTGCGGGTTAATAATAAAAAAAACATAAACAACAATAAACCTTTTACCTCTATCAGCTTTGGTAGCAATTGACTTGTAGAAATCATTACTCAAACTCAAGGAAAGTACCTAGTAAGGAAAAAGTGTAATTTCCCCTCCATGCGACTTCTCTCTTTAATTGTACTATTATATACGAGTGTGTGTGAGAGTGTCGCGTAAGAAACTAAGTTCCTGACGGGGGTCCCCCGACCGCACCCTAATTTTTCTGCTATCGTGACAGCAGAAGCAGGGCTCCACCAACTGTTGGTAGAGGAGCCCTGTGATTGTGCATTTGAACAACATCATAATCAAAACAAAAAAGTGATTTAAAGAAAGTAGTTATGGGTTTATGATATTACCAAAACATGGCTCTCTAGAAATAGAATCGCATACTCTTTATTATGTACACTACATACAGATTTAAATGTAGAAAATTTACAAGGGGTGACACAATGGGCGGTCTTAATTGATCTTCTAAAAACAACCTTTGGATGGATTTAGAGAGAAAGGAGAGACAAAATTTTCAGAAAGGAGCTTCATGCAGGAATTATATAACAAAGATACGTACAGGAATAATTACTTACCACTTAAACCCTGTGTGACCACCACCAGCCCGAAAAGTAACCAGACAAGTTTAGCCATCGTGAAGCCCAGAACCACAGATCCCAGAACCCCATATACCCAATGTAACAAAATATGTAGTGTCCCAGCCTTTTATGTATTCAGATTGTGCTAATTAATAGAACTTATTAGCGGTTCAGTAGATAATAAAAGTAAATAATAATGTGGATTTGATAACAGTAATTTGATTCAATTATAAAAACCTAGCTTTTGCCCGCGACTTCGTCCGCGTGAAATTTCACCCTCCTCCCATTAACCATCTTAAAAAGGGTTTTTCGAAATTCCACACGAATAGGATAGGTACCTACTCTTCACAAAGAACACCTCCATCAAATTTCATGTCTCTAGGACCAGGGGTTTAGGTTGTGCGTTGATATAATCAGTCAGGACTTTGAATTTTATATAATATATAGATTGTGGTTTTTCTCATGATATTTTTCGGGTGGTCTTCGTGAATTGGCAACCATTTTTGTAAAGAGTACCAATTATTTGCATACATCTTGTAAGCACTGCCCCGTTGGTCTCGTGGCCGCAAGCGTGACTGCTGAGCGTGGGATCCTGGGTGCGATTCCCTGTTCGGGCAAAGAAGGAATTTCTTAGTAATCGTCCGGAGTTTGGTAGTTAATTGTGTCATTCTAAAGATATACCTTTGACAGTCACGAATAGTCAGGAGCCCAAAAGTCTGACAGTCTTACGGAATATCGAGTTACCCAGTAACCGGGTTGTGGAGGTCAGATAGGCAGCTCCATGTAAAATACTGGTATTCAGCTGCATCAGGCGGGGCAATTGCGTTGGGAAAAAGCTAGGCACATTGATATTGGTACTGCGCATTGAGATTTTAATAATGTTTGAACTGAAAAATCCCTTTCGCAAAAGTGACCTACATTTTTCAGTCGTATCCATGTATGTATAACCTTTAGAAAGGGATATAAATACATACCTACCTAAAAATAATAATGAATTTGATAAATGTAATCTCGTAAATGTAATGATCTCATTAGAATAGTTTTCATAATATCAACGAAATATCGGATTATATTTTAATTAAACCATGACAGATATTTAAAAGCACCTAATTATGATACATACAGGTATGTACCACAACAGATTGGCATAAATGTTGACTTATTAATTTTGCCGAAAGCCATGTTCTCCTGTCTGCAAATAAAATACTAAGGGCTGATTTTTCAAAAGGTAGTCAGATAACTTTAATCTGCGGAATAAATATTGCGGTTTGACAGTTTTTGTATTGAAAATAAATGTCAAACTGTCATAATTAATTATTCTTCAGATAAAAGTTATCTGACTATTGAAAAATCAGCCCTAAGATATAAAAACCCTTATGTTAATGCCGGATAAATGTCCAGCAGCGGTCTTTTCAAAATGCTTACCTGGGTATTTTACATAGACTTTTACCAAAAAATTCAATACGGGTAGTATTTAATTTTTTGGTAAAAGTCTTAATAATAAATAAACAAAAAGTGCTCACCTGTATTTCGATCCTATGGTGCTATTCAGTAAAAATCTAACCGTGAAAACTTAGGTGAAGTGAGCATGGAGTGAACTGTCAATAGTGTCAATTCCTAGTAAAAAAAAAACAAACTCACTTCACCTACGTTTTCACGTTGAGATTTTTACAGAATCGACCGGCTGAATTCCTGAAACACGAACAGAATTCCAATCTTCTCATTTCAAGTACACTTCGAGCCATAAAAACTGACCCATTACCAAATTGCATCATACGCGTTTTTTGTCAGAAAATTTTCGGTCATCCCGTAACCCAATCACGAATCACGTCAAATTGTTTTCTCACGATGAGCAGTGGACAACAGTTCTTGTTCTTCTAGTTACCGTGTTGGTACAACTGGTCCAATTATGTGTACGTGAGTAACGGACTGGTGAGGCTTTTGGCGCGAAGTAGAATGCAGTTGGAATCTGGATAGAGTAAACTGTATAAGAAATCAGGAAAGTTTGTGTGAGGTGATGAGTATTGGGATGATTGAATAGGTAACAGCGCAGCGGTATTCATTTTTTAAATAACAACATTATGCTGCAAGGGGAACCTTTTTTGTTTTTCATTTTTTGTATTTCCTGTCCGTTGGGACACGATAAAATATTTCTTTCTTTCTTATACTACTCATTATTTTTAAGGCGTCTTAGTGCGTCTCCGAAGTTTCGGGAGGCCCTTGGTGGAAGATCTGACTGCTATGATGCGAGCCTTTCCATAATTCAGTACTTACCTAACAAAATAACAATTTCAGTGACTTACGTTTGAGTTTGCATTCTAAACTGATCTTACTTTTATAAAGCTTTCAATGGTCTAATACTAAATAGTAACTCTGAAAAGAAAAGATGGATGTATTGTTTGAGGAATGATATGAAAGAGAAAAGAATGATAGCGTCACGGTTGACCGGAGAGAATGGAAGAAGAAAACGTGTTGCGTCGACCTCAAGTAAAATGGGAAAAGGTCAGGAAGATGATTATCAATGCTAAATAGTAACGTAATAGAGAAAAGTATATTTCCACGCTTTCTTGTATACCTGTGTACCTACTCAACATTTCAGTTTGAACCACAGATATAGATACACCTAGATACACGCTCACCCAGCAGTACTGAGTACTGCTGGGTGAGCGTGAGCGCTGGCGCTAGGTCCCGGGGGTGGTGATTTGATTTTCCCATCACTAAATAGTGCTTGTGACGTCATAGTAGGTAGTCAAAAAATGTCACGCTTGGTTTTCATACAGATCGTGATACTTGCGTTAGCGAGATCTATATTATATCTGTGGTTTGAACTTTCAACATGCAGACAACTAATCGATAAACTGTCAAAAGAAAGACAACTTGTACTATGAACAGTTGATCTAATGGAACTTTATTGCTCCCTTATCTGATCCAATGCTACGCTAGGCACATAGAAAGTAGGAGCAGCAACATTTTAACAGTTTATATCTTACTTTCACCTGTGATAGCGGTCAGTTGAGTTCGCACTTGCAGTCTATAGGTAAGTTATTAGACTGGAGTGCGAAAACACACTTTTACCCGCGAGAAATCAGGTGCAATCAGATGTTCTAAAGCGATTTTCTCTTGAATGAATGGAATAAAAGATAATGGTTATGTGGATTTTCATCTTTTTATACAAAACTTTAAAGGAAAACGTTAACTTTCGTTGCTTTTTAGGACGGTATCTTCATTTTTTTACACAGGAATTATCAACCTAAGTTTTTTAGTTACAAAGAAAACTCAACACATTTCTTATAGTCCGCGCGGAACTAGTTGGCCGCGCCTTAAGTGTGTGAGCGGTGGGACGCAGCGGTGGGGGCGCTTTGTCATTAATTATACTCAGTACGTGCATTGCGAACACTAGGTAACCCCGCCGCCTCACCCCCGTCCCCACCTAAGGCGCGGCCAACTAGTTCCGCGCGGACTATAATAACAGCCTGGACGCTAAATGCCCGGTTGATGGCAATAGGTTCGCCCCCTGGTACATGGGACTTAAACATTACTGGCGAAATCTGGTCACTATAGCTCTAGTCACTAAAAATATTAAATTTTCTAAATCGGCATACTTGAATCTGTTAACAACTGCTACATTCATACCACACCCTTTGCCTTCCTACGCTAGCGCCATTTTGGAGGGTTTTTGAACTGTTATTTACTGCTTATAGCTGGACACTTTTTCAACTTTCCCCGAGACGGTTCTCCTTACCTTCTACCCTCCATAATTATATATTATAACCACCGCCATAAAAATCTGTGATTTTCAGTACGTATTTGACATTAAGGTGTCAAAAGACGCTCTGTATTTGGGCAGCTGTTGTTGTGTGACCTCATCCCCTTTATTAGGAAACCAAAGCTTTACAGAAAATAAAAAACAAAAACACTTTGCTTGACTTGAAAAGCGAACCAACAACCTCACGTTCAGCAACCGCACTTGCGCCCACTACAGTAAGCAATTGTTTTTATTTTTCTTAACAATTCTTTTATATTCATAAGCTTCATATTTGCCGGTTCGCAAGATTTCCCATTATGTTAAGTGCAGCAGTAATGAAATTCTACTCTCCAAGAGTTTATTGATGTTGACGGTAGACCGAAATTGCGTTTTTTTTTTTGGTTACAGATTTTTTATTCAGAGTTCTTGGAACGATTGAGGATATGGGGATGGGAGGCCTATGCCCAGAATTAAGTATACCTACTTATTTTTTTACTGTATATGAATAGGTACAATAAAAAAAAAGTTCACGTTACCTACTTACTAATAAGTAGGTGGTGATTGAATAAATTCCAAAAATAAAAATATACCATTGTCCACAAGGAGGTTTTCTGCCAAATAAAATACATGATAAAATTTGTAGGTATTTAAATTGAATTCAACCACGACCACTCTGTCAAGAGTGAACGACTAAGGAGGAGGAAATTGGATTCAGACACAATAGTTTCCCTAAAAAACTACCCTAGAAAATCTTTGTTTTCTTATAGGTTTTGGAGATTAATAATTATTGTGTGATAGACAGGGGTGTGTTCTTGAAAAGCTACCCCGCTTCTTCTTCCTAAAAAAACACTATACTTACAGGTGTTTTTTACACGGGTGGGTGAATATTTTCAACAGGACTTGTCCTAAATTATCCTTTTGTTAACGTGCAAGCAACATCTACTCAAGTTGTCCTACTCATTTTGTTTACTTTTTCAAACGGCAGCTCCATTTAGTAACTTTGTTACATAAAGGCATAGCGTAATAAAATATGACAATTTCAATACAAGTCCAATCAAATTTCACGCTCGCCACATCCGGTACATTAATAACATAAAAAATAATGAACTTGTCAAAAGTAAATTGATATTAGAGCCCCAAGTAACTCGACCAGTTCACGATAAAACTTTCTTAGATTTTAATCTAGGCCAATCATACGCATGTGCATGGTCAAACTCGAAATTAAAAAGAGTATTGTTTCACTTTGCCCCCGGGCAATGTTGCCTTCATATATTTTTGTCTGGTCGAGCTTTTGACTTTAATTGCTCCCTAAGGCTTAAGTTCTAAGGTTCTATGACATTCGGTATGTCTGTTGATGAATTGGACCATTATCATAATTACGGGGGCAATGTCTATAATTTTATGTCTTTACTTATTAAATGTTCTGTGAGCACTTGAGTGCGTTTTGTTGTAGGCGATGTGCAGGAGTGGCTGGATTTGGGTTCGTCATGTAAGCACTTGTAGGTAAGATTTTCATACTGATCGTAGGTGTAATCGGGTGTTCAAAACTTTAGGCAATTCAGAAGTACATAACAAATTAAAGATACCTACTAAAATTAACACCATGGAATAATTGTAATAGTTGTATATATATAATAGTTCGGCTATTGCAACCCATAAAGATCTACAAATAAAATAAGTGCTGTATTTTTTTTCTATAATAAGACTCACTTCTCTTCATTCTATTCCCATCACTACTTCCACCATAGACATGCTGAGAACACGACAATACTTACAATATTATACTTAACAGCCCACCTATTCCGTAAAAAAACCACTGTCAAAAAGTTAGGGAAGCGAGTTTGAAGTGAGCTGTCAATAGTGTCAACTAGCTTCAAGTTTCTGACTAACTGACAGACTATTTAATTTTGACAATTCAAAAGTGCCTGTACATGGTTTAATTGAAATAAATGGTTTGAGTTTGATTTTGTTTTTTGTCAGTCCCTCTAGCACCAGGTGGAATCACAGCTCATTTCACCTAAGTTTACAAGGTGAGTGTTTTATAGAATAGGGAGGAATTAAAATATGAGGAGAATGTTCGAGTTGGCACATTCTCCTCACATTTTAATTTCATACAAATATCAACCCAAAATCGATTCTTACACACGGTAGCTCTATTTACATGTGCTGATCAATACCACAAGCTATAAATAAATCGCATTAATATTCACCTGCTATCGTTTGATTACTTTTTGAATAAATAGAAACGTAGAAAGTGCGTATCTGACGCGTAACAAGGTTCCGTACCAAGAAAAATACCATACAAAACTGAATATGGAGTAATTTAATTACCTACTTATTAGTTTTTAATTAAATGTTTTTTTACTATCCGGAAAATACCGGATTTACCGACGTAGCTTGAA
The DNA here is from genome assembly GCA_948474745.1 of Oligia latruncula. Lineage (NCBI taxonomy): Eukaryota > Metazoa > Arthropoda > Insecta > Lepidoptera > Noctuidae > Oligia > Oligia latruncula. The sequence goes on along the minus strand of OX419689.1, from coordinate 15,506,914 downwards.
GAGTAAACAAGTTGAAGTGGCAGTCTGCTGGCCATGCTTGTTGAAGGAACGAAGGCCAGTGGAGCAGACTAGTCTTGGAGTGGAGACCGTATCGGCAAGCGAAGTGTGGGGACGCTGCCTAGCTAGATGGACCGACGATCCTAAAAAGGTGGCTGGGACAGACTGGATGCAGAAGGCGGAGGACGAGGTATTGTGGCACAGCCTGGGTCCAGCCGGTCAATTCTGTAAAAATCTCACCGTAAAAACTTAGGTGAAGTGAGTTTGTTTTTGCTAGGAATTGACACTATTGACAGCTCACTCCACGCTCACTTCACCTAAGTTTTCACGGTGAGATTCTTACAGAATAGCACCGCTGCAGAGGACTTTGATAGGCTGTGTTGATTGATTTATTCGATTTTAAAAGCAAACCATAATGGGCAAAAGTACTGAATTGTATTACTATTTCAAGTAAACAATCTATGGCACTGTCAGACCAACGAATGGACAACGTTGCACGCCTCTAAGTTGCTGTTAAATATAGGGTATTTAATAACGGAACCCTCTTCTTCATCTCTTCCGTGCAAATGCTCACCTCTCTTTCGTGCGTGCTCTTGACCATACCATGTCCTATGGTGCAGTGTGCAAAATGTTCATACATCTGCACTTTTAGGACCCAAAAACGCCACTGAGGCCGCGATTTGCGTAGCCAACTTCTGGGCCCAACTCATCGAACATAATAAAATATTGTTAGGTACTTTTGCCAGGGTCGCGAAAAGAAGAAGAAGCTCATGTCCTGGTCAAAATATTAGCCAGGCCACCGAGTGAGCAAGACGTGAAAACTTTTTAAATAAATCTCAAACGGGACCCTCATCATCTGCCTAGCCTTTTCCCAACTATGTTGGGGTTGGCTTCCAGTTTAACCAGATGCAGCTGAATACGAGTATTTTACATGGAGGGACTGCCTATCTGATCTCCACAACCCAGTTACTGGGTCGATACCCCTTGGTAAGACTGGTTGCTAAACTTTCGGGCTTCTGACTACCCGTAACGACTGTCAAAGATCCTCGAATGACAGCCGGGACCAACGGCTTAACGTGCTTTCCGAGGCACGGAGGGGTCACGGTATGTAAAGATGGTCATCCATCCACAGACCAACCGCAGAAAGCGTAGCTTAACCATCTGGTTAAACGTAGCAAATATTAACAGCCGCACAGGCCGATCTATCTAGATCGGCCTGTGCGGCTGTTATTATTTAGCCACGGGCCCCTAAAATATGAGTAATACCTAAAACCTAACACCTAAGCTTCAGTTACCCCGCTGCGTTATTTTTCATACATATTTTATTTTCTTTGGAACCGGTATCGGTACCTACTACGTCCATATCTCCATATAGCTCCGCTAATATGGGATATTAATTAAGTATAACATTCATAAGATAATTTTAAATGCCTTCGTAATTGTGGTGATGATTAGAGATAAATTAAAAACAGATGGGCTATGAATAAATTTCTTATTAAACTCTGGTAAATATTTACAATTCTTATTTGCTTTAGGAAACGAAGATTAGAATACCAAAGTGGTACTTTAGTTATTTTTTCCCATCGTTAGTCGCTAGTTTATTGTAATTTTATTTAAACAGAAGTCTATCTATCTATAGGTAATCTTCTCTATTACTTGCTCCTGTCTTAATAGACATGGAGTAATCTCCATTATTATTGACATCTTGAAAACGAGACAGACTTAATCGAAAAACACAACAAGGGTTCGGCGGAGGTGTACAACCCAACTAGCACACTAGTGGCAATAGCAGCCTATTTTGCAACTTTTAGCTGTACAGCAGCGCTTTAGGGGTTCAGAAAGTGGTTTTAAGTTCTACTATTGCTTCCGTAACTGCTCATAGCTGTAAATATCACTAGGGGTAGCAGAAACTGAACCAAATGCCACTCTAGGTTTTATAAGAGTTCATTTTACAACCCATTTGCCGTCTATAGCTTTAAAAGAGAGTTAAAACATGTACGTTAAAGCTTAAAAATGCTAAAAAGCTTCTATTGCCGCTGCTGTACGCTTCAGAACTGCACAAAGACTTTAATTGCAGACTTTTTAACGGAACTGTTTATAAGATATATTTATCACTGTTCTGCCACTGAAAGTTTCATTGCAGAAGTGATTTGTTCTTTTGCGCAGACTTAGGTAGGAATTTGATCGACTGTTTTACTAATAGTGCCATTAAGGCTTCACAATAGAAGCAGGAGAGTAAAACCGGCCAAGTGCGTGTCGGGCCACGCACAGTGTAGGGTTCCGTAGTTATAGCCTGTTTCTGTTGTTCTTTATTCTGAATATAATGAATATATGTAATGGTAAAGATATTAGGAGTTAATGGTTATAATAACAAAAATCGACTTTAAATTTGAATACCTTGCAAGAAAGTTTTAACACTTCGCCTCTTGTATAATATTGTATTGGTGAATTGAAAATAAAAAAATATTTGAGATAAAATCAACTTGTTTTATTGGCAAATTGGCTCATAATTGACATTAATAAAATAATTAAACTAGGTAAATTCAAAAATAACAACAGTATAAACAATATTTGCACAACATTGTGTCTTTTGTCTCATTCTCTTCATGTGTCTGACATGGTGAATCGAAACAGACCAAATATTTGAATAAAAAACAACATGTTTCTTTGGAAAATTGGCCCTTACTTACATAATAGACATAGTCAACACGTTTATTAATAATAAAAATAAATATTCGGGACATTTCACATACACAGACGCACTACGAACTACGCCAACAGGCCTGTCAAACTAGGATAACTTTAAAGTAGCAATATAAATTAATAAACGTATGGCTATAAATTTCAGTCTTATTAGTTATACCACCTCTGTATAATCAATGTTTTTGTTCGGCCAGTGTAACATTCCATGTTTTTCCCACTTAGATGGACAGATGCAAAGTTCTTGTTTATTTTGTTGTTCATTATAAGTTTGAATTATTTTGAAAGGCATTCTGAAAACATGGTAAGACATAGTAAGTGTTAAACAATTGAAAGAGCGAAAGTATAGAAGCAGCTACAAATGATCATCGTATTTTAGGGTTTTCAACGAGTTCTATGGATCTCTAAACAAATAACCATTAGTGTGGTTCGATATCTGCAGTAAGTACGAAATAAAAGTGATTGTAAAGACTTGAACTGTATTAGTGGTACAGGTATTACTTGGACCTTCAGAAGAGAGAAACTTAGCGCTTTGACGCGCAGAGAGGAAGTATTAAGGTTGAAGTTGCAAGTTAAAGCTGCTTCTCATAGACGACATGTTTACAAGACAATTATTTATCATTACCTGAGAAATGTATAGGTTTTTATCGCAATTTGTAGTAAAATATAACTAAACATAGAACCAGCAACTTACTAAATACAAATGTAGTCAAGTATGTAATTTCAATATCGTGTAGTATGTGATATAATAATATTTATATAATAATATTTTACATATTTTACGATATTCTGAGGTAATTATTGAGGCGCGTTAAAAATACTCCAATAATATCAACTATATGCACGATAAACTGATCTGCGTTTGTAGCCACTTGCATATAATACAAAATATATCTCAAAAACACTTACCTTCACTTCACTTATTATTTATTTGTATTCAGTAATGTCTGACTCAGGAACAACAGATGTATTTAATAAATTAGAGACAAGGTGAATGATCAGTCATCCTTTATTCGTTCAGTTATACCTGTCATTCATTCAATAAGCGCCACAAGAGCTTTAGTGTGGTGTTAATTATTAGTTGCAGCTCCTGTAGCGCTTTTATGCCACTATTATGAAGTTCTAATGGAACTATAGATTGCAAAAAGTTGTGCCCCTTTGGCTCCAAAGCGGCTGCATAAGGTCTGCAGTGCACGCTCTGGCGCTTGAGCTTGGCGCCTTTGGGAATAATCGGATTAGCTCCAAAGCTCTTAAGCAACCAGTTTGTGCTAGTTGGGAAGTAGGCTCAATTTATACCGCCGCGGAACGGAGTGGAATCGAGTTTTCGTAATAGCAAAATTAACTTTATGTCAACTGTCTAACGTACATACTAGATAAGAGCTTGTTACTGCGGGAATTCCCGAGAATGCGCGATACTTAATTCTTCAGAAGATGCGTGACCTGTGCGTATGGGTGTATCTTATTTTTGCGTTACACTATTGACATAAAGTTCATAATGCTTTGTACAAAAGAAAATCGCTTCAATTCCGTTCCGCGGCGGTGTAAATTGAGCCTTGTGGTACAGCCACTTTTCGCTAGTAATGTTTTTAAGTCCCATGCAATAGCACACAAAGCCAGCCTCCCGGTTGCTACTGAGAAATTCCAGGTGAAAAACCCAATAACACTTAATTTACGCTAAATAACGCTTAACTTCTAACAAAATCACTAATGTATTTTTTTATATTTGTAGAAAGTTAAACCCTACCTTACATCGCAGTGCAATTAAATAGGTACAATTAGTAAGGTACAAACATTTACAGTTTTATTGATGTTGAAGTCACGGCAATAAAATGGAGGCATGCATAAGTGCAACATGGGAGTACATAAACAATGCTTCGTATTAACTCGCCGTACGAACAAAACCGTTCCGAACAATTGAACATAAACCGCGGTTAGGAAGACGCCACAGCGCGCGCGGGAGCGGATATCACTGACGTGTACTGACCACGCTACATAGCTTTGATTTTCGATGCCGAAGATCCCTCATTGCGATACCTCGCGATCGCTGTTTAGCTCGCTACCTCGATATCACCTCCATGTAAAACAAATGCATGCTAATAGACACGCACGCAGCCACGCACATGCCAGGCATCGAGGTAAACCCCCAAGCAGCCCGCGATTTATCGCAGTGACGCATCCTTCGGCACGTAATTACCCTAAGACTGAACGGTAAAGTGAACGTACAGACGCCAGCACATCAAGCTTCTACAATCTGTCAAATTTATTTAATAGATTTTCAACTTTATGTCTAAAGCATAAGGTTTAAGGTTGATTGGGAAAATTTGACAGTTCCGTTTCCGTTTTTTGACACCATCACCACAGAGCATCATTTTGTTCGGCTGTTATAATATGACGGAATTGCGGTGCTATTCTGTAAAAATCTCACCGTGAAAACTTAGGTGAAGTGAGCGTGGAGTGAGCTGTCAATAGTGTCAATTCCTAGCAAAAACAAACTCACTTCACCTAAGGTTTCACGGTGAGATTTTTACAGAATCGACCGGATGGTCTTGGAGGAAACCATAGCTTTCAATGATGTCAATAAGTCAATGGCAAATTTACTCAAATTACCACAATATAAAAAAAAACATTGTCACATAGAAATGAAAATCCGATTTTCCCATCCATCGTTTCTTTTTCCCTTTCTCTTACAAAGCCATCCACATTCAAACTCAAAACTGTCCTCCCAACATTTTCCTCATGTCTCCGAATCACATGCCAATAACATGACAACCAATTTTCACACAATTCTATTTTTCTTGAGTGACTAAATCTTTCAGTACTGTAATAATGACACTAGAACAGTTCCCCCGAACCCGCTCCTCGTACCACTATGCTCGCATCCAAACCTCCACTTGTTAGCCGAAATGCTTGTACCCTGTTATAAAACAAGAAATGTCGTCGCGGCACAGTCAGCGGTCACCACAACAGCAGTAACATCATAATGATTGGGACCATTTATTTTACAACTATCTTTCAATGGGCAATTTATGAGCCAGATTATTGGAAAGAAAAAATAAAAAACTAAACACACGCGTAATCAAATTACCATAATAATGAACATTGTGGACAAAATTTATGCATTTAAATAAACTGTAGACATATTTTTTATGTATCGTAAATATTTACATGCGGCGGTGATTACGTCACTTTAATTAGTTATAATGGATATCCGTTCGACATACCAATATCCGAATTAATTAGGCTTTAATAGTAGATGTAGTAGAGGAGAAAGTGTTTGACGGATATTAAATACTAGTTATTGTTAGTTTAAATTGATAAGCTCAAACTCAAATTCAAAGCATTTATTTCAATTGAACCGTTCACAGGCACTTTTGAATTGTCAAGAAGTCGGTCAGTCAGAAAATATGAAGCTAGCTAAGTAATAGACCACCCCGCACTGGGCCCACATGATAGATAACATCCCACTCCCTCCCGAAGAGAGGTGTCGCCTGTGTCCCAGCAGTGGGAACATTATAGGCTGATTATTATGCTTTAAGTATAGATTATCGCGACCAATTTGTTTTCAATTGACTGTCGTCGCATAGTCGCGTATGATAATTATGATAAGTTTTTTTAAGAGGAGTCAAGTCAAGACTGAAAACCAGCGCTTAGCAACCAGCTAAGCGTAATGTTATTATAATTTTATGTACGTAAGTACTTACTACTAAGTACTAGCTGTAATACTGGAGACGATAAACGTTATTCTATTTTATTCTATATTTATTCTCAATCCTTCGTTCTTCTTGTGTTTCGTTATATATCTGTGTACTGGTTTGGAACGTGTTAAGCTGGCTACAATACTACCCGAAGACTTTCATTCCATCGCCCAGAACCACACTTACCTAAAGGAGGAAACAGCCACAGCGAAAAGGTAGGATTTACCTATATTATTCCTACACCACAAATAATAAGGGAGCTGTTATGCAGAAAGTCGTCAATCTTCAACCACAATTTTCTTTCGATAGAAAAGCAAGCTGAGAATCTAATCTTCTTTACCCAACTATTAAATCCAATCAACAATAGTCCTTAACGTGAACCGGTATTTATGATATACGAAACGTAGTGTCACACAAACTTTACCCGTAATATAGTCAGCCCCTTAACAAATAGCCCTCATCTTTCACCAGCATCATTAGTTAAACACCACCAGTCTATCTAGACCTCCCCCTCCCCCTCCAACTCTACGATATTGTGGTAATAAAAGAGCAAAAAGCTTAAAGTGAAGAGATCTCAGAAAACTGGCGAGGAATATAAAACGTCCAGTCTTACTGCTCGTGGTCTTCGAGTTGCAAACTAATGAGGGGCGTTTCTGCAGTTAATATTCAAAGGAATTTCTTACAATAACTAATCTATCTCTTTCCTTTTAAAACACATTGTAAACTAGCTTCCGCTCGCGGCATCGCCCGCGTGGAGGTCAGAAATTATCCCACGAGAGCTTACTACCAGTACCAGAATAAAAAGTAATCGATGTTGTGTATACAGTTTTTATGCAGATATATTATAAACCAGCACGCGGTCGCCACTCCAGAACCTTTCGGCCCCATCGGCCATCTGTTCTGCGAGCAATGTGCCCTGCCCACTGCCACTTATGTTTGGCAATTTTCCGGGCTATGTCGGTTACCTTGGTTCTCCTGCGGATATCCTCATTCCTGATTCCATCACGCAGGGAAACTTCAAGCATAGCCCTCTCCATTGCCCTTTGGGTAAGTTTTAGCCTTCTTATAAGGCCCATTGACGATGGGGCCGAAAGGTTCTGGAGCGGCGACCGCGTACCGGAAGACGTAGCGTTGGAAGGCCTCCCACAAGGTGGACCGACGACCTTGTGAAGGCCGCAGGAACCCGTTGGATGCGAGAAGCACAGAACCGGTCGAAGTGGAGGTGTTTGGGGAAGGCCTATGTCCAGCAGTGGACGTCTTTCGGCTGAAATGATGATAATGATGAGATTATAAACTGTCTGTTTGAAAAATTTCATTTAAATCCGTGCCGTTTTTCTATGAACAAACATACCAACCAACTTTCACATTTATAATATTAGTAAGAATAATTATGGACCCTTTGACGGGTTTAAGCTGCCTCCAGTAATTTCCAGTTATTTCTGTTTTTTGCTTTTACAGGGCATGATTTGCCAACCAATTCCGCTATTTAATCAGCTTGCCAGCTTTCTGCTGGTCTGTCTCTTCTCATTCCGTTCCGTGGCCTTACCATGATGTTGTTATAAGGGTAATTACATACATAGAGATGTCAGCAGTAGAGGAGGGGGCCTCTTAGGGCCGAAGCCTGCCAGGTCAGCGGGATTGTCCGAAAGGGTTACCGCTAGCCCGGAACATAAAGGGCTAAGGAAGGAACATGGGTGGGTTTTAGTCAGTAAGAGTCTGACACCCCTTTCCGCTCCACCCAGAGCGGGAGGGGTCATTTGATGATTTCCCATCCGAAAAAAAAGGGTAATTACATGCCCAAGATGCCTCACTGCGATACTTACGTCGGGTCGCGGTTTAGCTCGCTACTTCAATGTTACCTCCATGTAAAACAAATGCGATGCGTGCTAATAGACACGCACGCACATGCCGAAGAATGCCTCACTGCGATACATCGCGGGCTGCTTGGGGGTTTACCTCGATGCCTGGCAGTATCGCAGTGAGGCATCCTCGACATGTAATTACCTTTTTTTTTTCGGATGGGAAATCATCAAATGACCCCCTCCCGCTCTGGGTGGAGCGGAAGGGAGTGTCAGACTCTTACTGACTAAAACCGTAATTACAATTACAGTCCCTCTGACGTCGGTAACACATACTCCTTTCCAAATAACGTATTAACTGAGTCAATAAAGCCGACATCTCCCATAAAGTTTCGTTCCAATATCGCGGTTAAAATCTCAATATCAGGAATGCATTAGACATTGCAGCGGTAGACCAAGCAAGTCCGTAGTCAGGCCGACGTGCCTGGGCTACCAAGTCTAACAAATAACAGTTTATTCATGAAATGCTTCAGTGGTGCCTGTAATACGCATTGTGTACTTCTTTGTGAAGACGCTTGCTCCTCGGAAAGTTGTAGGTGCTGATTGTCTTTCCTGCCAAAAGTGGTGCCGTGTTGGAGAATATTTTATTGTGAGCGCTTTTTGTTACATTTTTGACTTTACGTTTAAAAAAATGTTCTACTGTTCTACACGGTGTTTCTTCTTCAGCCATTCAAACGAAAAATATTGTGTTAAAAAAGTCAGTATTTTAGGTAAAATATCAAACACGTTAAACATGACTTTTGTTTGCCTTTTCACATGAAAGAGATAAAAAAGTTGACTCTAAACTCTGACTCTCTGACTGTTGAAAGTTTTTAATTTTTGATTATTTTTCTTCTCAACCACTTGTTTTCATCACGGGAGAAATCACATTTGTACATAATTACATGTCATTTTTATACTCAGGATAGCAGATAATGCTGTAGTACGAGTTAGGCACTGTTATCTCTAACGTAACCATACTCTGATAACTATTATAATTTTTGTTTTGACAAAAGACATGCAAATAATATTTAGGATCCTTTATATTATTACCTAAGAATAGGTACTCTGAATTCTAAAACGCGTTCATATTCAACAAGCAACTAAAACATCCAGCAGGCACTTTCCAAATTTCCATTGGAACAAAGCAAAACACCTAACATAATACAAAATTGCGGCTTACGCTCCAGCGAGCCAATACAAAGTAACAAAGTTATGCGAAGCTTTTAACGTGAAGTGAAGACTAAAGCAATGCATCAAGAGTACGAGATAATACGTTGGCGAGTCGGCCATTGCCGCTAGTATTTCGTATCATGAGATTGCAGGCGCCCAGTCCGCAGATGCTCTAATTCTAGTGACGTCATTCAAGTCGCGAATAATGGCCGCCTTCAGAGGAGATTGTTATGCTCCGCCAAATGAACAGCGGAATTGGATAAATTGTGGCTGGGTGTGGATTTTGACGTTTGAGATGCTGGACAGGAAGTTAAAGGTTACTGCCGCGAAACTATTCTAGAATGTAGGTACCTAAGTAATCCATTCTAGACAGTATGACACAACGACTGGCACTCTGTGTAACACACTATGTATCTGAATCATTTTGAAGGATATTGTTAATCCATTGCTTCATATGTTCGAAATATTTGTCTGCTCAACAACGTAAATAACGCAATGAATGTAGTTGAACTGTCAAAATTACAGCCATTCCTACAAGTGTGTTACGCAATTACCGCGCTCAATGGATTACCTACGGACATAGGAAAACTTAATACTTTTAAAAGGCTATTGCTTTGAATGTCAAAATAAATCCTTTACAGAAAAGAATATTGATTACCTTGTTAGCAACTGTCAAATATTAAATGTATTTGATGCAGTGACAGCAAAAATAGGATTTGAATATCCTTGTCGGACTAAAAACACATCGTTACATGCCGTTCCTGTTGATTTAATTAATTATTTATGCCTTACGCCTCGATAATTACTAGGTAAGCCACGTTAAAATATCAGCGCAAAATGGATTCCCATTTGATACCGCCACGCAAATCACATAACGTTATGAAAAAGTACTGGTAAGGTAAGCACTTAGCTGATGAAACTCGGGTCTAGAAATATATTTTTGATTTTATTAAAATGTTCTTGTTTGAAACGACCGGAAATAATCCTATTTCATCCTGCAAAAGAAGTTTATTGGAGAATGGTTCGGATCCAATTTATTTGATGTCAACCTTTTGAGTGATGCATTAGAAAAGTAACATAAGTAGGTACCTACCTAATGTATGAGCTATTGCAAAGATAGGTAAGTAATATAAGAATAAAGGTAAGCACACGTATCAAATCGGAAAGGGATCGGCACCGTATCGTTATCGTTGTGGTAAGACGACGGCAATAGTTTATTCAAATAGCCCCGTCCCCTGTTAAAGAGGATGCGCTGGGGTAGCCCGCGAAGTTCAAATTTTCACACGTTAGGCTCCCAGGTCGTCATGGCCAGATCACAAGTCGCAGAGCGGCTTTTACTAGTGAGTAATGAAAAACAAAACATTTATACAGCGTTCGTGAATTAGTTTACAAACATGTAAAAGAATGAAGGCTTTATTAAATTCTACAGCGATATGTGACGCTTGCGGGCCTATCCCGCGTGTGGAGGCAAATCTGTGTGCCATTGCCAATGTACCTATATGAAACCTAAAGCACTTGGGTATCCCCTAATATTTCTCGAACTAAATGCCGGCAGTAAATTGAATTGAGTACCGCTCAGCGCTCGGCCCTCCGTCAAAATGGACAAAGCGGCAAATCTATTGTTAAGAGCCGCCCTGCCAATTCTCTTATTGATTTCATAAAGGCCTGTTAATAGTACTTTCAGTGAATTTCCCCTCTGTGTTTGCAAAACTGACATTCATTATGATTCTTGGGCGAAGTGCCTACTAAATTATGTAAAAATAAATCAGTGTAAATGACTAACGATTTTTTTGATTTTATTATCTAAAATCTAGACAGTACCTACCTCTTCATCATTCTCTTGACCTTATCTTTAATTTGTTTGGGGTCGGCGCAACATGTCCCTTTTTTCCATACTCCCAAATTAATCGTCATTTCCCCTTTCTAGCCATACCATCTTTCACACAGTCCATCCATCGTTTCCATTTAGACAGTACCTACAAGTAAGTACAGTACTTATCTGCTTTAATTCCCCTAATTGCGTAACACACTATCAATCACAATATGAATCATTTTGAAGGATATTGCTAATCCACTGTGTCATATGTTCAAAAAAATTGTCTGCTCAACAATGCAAATAACACAATGAATGATGTTGAACTGTCAAAATGAAAGCCATTGTTAGTGTGTTACGCAATTACCCCACATAGTTAGAACCAAAATCCTTAAATAGAACATCGATTTGCAACGCAAGTATTCCATGGAAATGTGAAGGGTCGCAGTATTCCGTGGGAATTATTTTTCACCCATTTATGTAGTACACCCCTTCGCAAAGGGCGCGTGCCAGTTTTACAATAACACGTTTATATATATTTTTTTATTACGTACCTACTTATTATTTTGTTTATGGATTGTGTTACCAGAAGGCAAAAGATAAGTAGGTACCTACTGTTTTGTGGCGAGAAAATCGAATTTGGAACAGTATTTGAATTTATGTTCGATTTTTTATTTAACTAGAGACAGGGGTAAAACGATACGATAATAGGAACTAGAAAACCCCTTGCAGCTAGGGTTACCATATCTCACGGTTTGTCCTGGATTATTAGGCTTCTATCAGGGGGATTTTAGCGACAGGATTTTTGAAATCTTCGGATTATTTGATTTTTCATTAAAATACAGATTTCAGATTATTTTAGAAAGTTACAATCAACATAAACAAAACCATATAATCTATGTTCTATCTGGTAACCCTACTTGCAGATAATATTGAGTTTAATTGATTATCTTACGTCTAACTCAGTCCCTTGTTGCATAACCCCCAGTCTTCCGTTCAATAGCGTTTATTTATTAGCGATTTAGCGCAGCCTTTATTAGATACGCGATAAGGCCGCCCATTGTACCTATGTTTTGCAGTGTAATTTTTTAAATGTATTTTCTGGTGTACAATAGAGTATACTTACATAAATAAATAAAGCCCACTTTATAATAAATCAAAACATCAAAAGCTTGACGGTCACCTAACATTATACACGTTTTAATTTAAGTCGTTCTGGACCTCTTCAGGGGTCATTGTACTCATCATTATGAACAACTTTTACTATGGGACCAAACCTGAAATCGCGAAAAATAAATCAGTTGTTCCCTACATTTATGTTCGCATAACTCGTCAAAATTGTGTATTGCATAGCACAGATGTGAGTTCTATGTAAGTATACTATACCTTATTTACCATTTACCGGGTAATATGTCTTTCATTGACTTGAATGTGCCCTGGCGGCTGATAGTATGTCATACTCACACAAATGTCTCGCTGACGGTGGCGTGTATGTTGGATCATTTAGCTCCCTTCAAAATGGTTGAGCTGAATGGTGCTGATCTATGCGTCATGTTCGTGAACGGGCGCCGCCGTCAGTTGGGGCTGGCGCGGCTTAGCTGCCTCGGCTTATTTTTAATTATTTTATTTTAATTTTTGGATTGTTGTTTTAGTACTATTTGTTGTACTCTGGACGCTTTTAACGCATACGTCTTGTTTGTTTTTACATTGTTCTCACATTATTTAATTATAAATTCAAAAGTAATGATGTACCTAACTAATATTTTTGTAAAATATAATTTAAAAAGAGTGTCCATGGAGTTTCTTGCCCGTTCTTCTCCATAGGTACCTACGCTTTGGAATGGGCAACTAGCTTCACATTTTTCTGACTGACCTACTTCTTGACAATTCAAAAGTGCCTGTAAAATGGTTTAATTGAAATAAATGCTTTGAGTTTTGAGTTTTTTGTTTTTGAGTTCATAATGATGAGTACAATGACCCCTTAAGAGGTCCAGAACGACTTAAATTTAACCTTGTATGAGAATGTTTAATTCCATTACTCAGCCAAATCGCACTAATGAGTGACCTACAAACATTCTCAAATCGCAAACGGCGATACAGAGTACAGACGATAGCCGATAACAGTCGAACCCGTGATAACATAAATCGACATAACTGGTTTAAAACGTTAATTTAATTCGGCAAACGCGTCGCCTTCACTGCATCGCTCACATCGCGTAATCAGATTCCGTTTTCATTAAAACAGTTGAATTCATTCGCCGTACTTCCCCACCAACGGATATGAAAGTTCCTTTGCAAATATCATTTTCTGCCACATTTTTGAGCATCATGTTTTTAATCTTATCTTTCCTTATTTGTTCCCACTGGGCTATGTCCTATTTCGTTGACCTACTAGCTGGATATTTTTTCCAATTACTGCGTGTTTGTTCGTGGAAGAGATTGGTACCTACTTACCTACTTATCGCTAGCTCTGTATTTTTATAAGAAATCTCGCCATTCCATTCCATTTATATGAAACTTTACATTCCTTCGTGGTAAATCAACACGATCCAATTTGCATTTTAAAATCACACAATAGTATTCGGAAGATGGATATGCAAAAATAAAACTTATCTTGTTTCATTTTTAGAGTCCGACCAAAGGAAAAATGAAATCTTTATAATAGATTATTCACTAACCCCTTAGTGAATAATCTATTATAAAGATTTCATTTTTCCTTTATCAGCAGTATCAGTTAGCAGTATCTTATGTCACGGGCGCTATTAAATTAATCCCGAACACAACGTAGTATTGTAGGGCTCCCGAGCGTAGTGTCGCGCTGTCGCGTCGCGCCTGTCTGCCTTAAATCAGAATTAATGATACAACACAACACCACAACACCTACACACCACCACCAACACCAACACCAACACCACCAACCAACACCTATGCTGTCGACTACAAATTAACTGGTGCTTAATTAAGATAACAGTTTTAAACTTGCTCATTTGAAAATCGATTAGATAAGGAGGATATAGTCGTAACAGACACTTTATTTCATTAGCTCACTAATTCCTATTCATAAACATAGATGTAATACTGATTACATCGATAATTCCAATTTAAAACTTAAAAGATTAAGTAAAGATTTGAATGGTGATACTGATAAGACTTACCTAAACGTAACGTTCTTGTAGAAGGTGTTTAACTTATAAAGTACCTACATTTAAAGCTACAAACGCAAACAATTCTTTATGCAATGTAATTAGTGGCTAACATAATACTAGACCAGCCTATTATTGTATGACTTCAGGGCAACAACGGTCTCTTCTGATAAGAGATACGAGCAATAATCACCATGCTTGCTCAAGATGGCTTGCCGATTTCAGACTTATACTCGTATGTATTAAATTTACTATAGGTATAGATTTCAATGCAGGATGTAGGCCTTGATAAGTAACTTTTGTTATCGTAGACTGTCAATTTGAAAAACGCAATGAAATAGGTGTCATGTTCTTACTGGAACAGGCTCATTGAATAGGTATTATTGATTTTGCACTAATGTGTTGCAACCTGGCATTATTAATAAATTTCAAAATAATTGGACACATGATGTCAATCTAAAACATGTCTAAAACAAAAAAAAATAAAAACAGGGTTAGCTGAAATAATTATAATCATTAATTATAATTATTATTATATCAACGGATACACAATATTACACACATCGTCTGCCTAGCCTTTTCCGGGGTCAGCGACGGCTTCCACAAACAGAGTGGATACACATACTATACCTACATATATAAATATATGACACGATATGCTAATTGATATTTATTGTCAGAACTAGAAATTTTGCAGATTCAAAGTTTGCCCTAGCAACACTTGACAAAAAAGCCTGACATAAGTACGAAAATAAGTATAAAAATTACGATCAGCCTCTAATTTTTTGTTAATTTATAATATTTAAAAAGTCAAGATATTTTGATATTAATATAATTATCGGATTATTACGACTGTTATACACAATAATATCGCCAGTGAGCTCCAAACTAGAAAATAACGGGAGTATTACACTAACGCTACCAAATACATAATGTAGATTAGCCGCATTTATACATACAGCAAAATATTTAAAATAAGCTTAAAAAAATTATGATGTAAAGAGTTATTATTTCTAATAATGCAAAAAGCCAACGTCACGTGGTGTTCCCAGGCGGTCACCCATCCAAGTACTGACCACGCCCGATGTTGCTTAACTTCGGTGATCGGACGAGAACCGGTGTATTCAACGTAGTATGGACGTTGGCGAATGCTGAGTCAAATTTTGCGTTTGCTATACCTTTTGTGACGTCAGTTTACAAAAATGGCGTCATAAATTTATAGTCCACGCTAAAAATTTATTACTATGAATTTAACCAAATACTGTTTCCATTTAAAAAAATGATAATTTAAAGAGTTTTTCTTTCTAAAATGCAAAAAGCCAACGTCACGTGGTGTTCCCAGGCGGTCACCCATCCAAGTACTGACCACGCCCGATGTTGCTTAACTTCGGTGATCGGACGAGAACCGGTGTATTCAACGTAGTATGGACGTTGGCGAATGCTGAGTCAAATTTTGCGTTTGCTATACCTTTTGTGACGTCAGTTTACAAAAATGGCGTCATAAATTTATAGTCCACGCTAAAAATTTATTACTATGAATTTAACCAAATACTGTTTCCATTTAAAAAAATTATAATTTAAAGAGTTTTTCTTTCTAAAATGCAAAAAGCCAACGTCACGTGGTGTTCCCAGGCGGTCACCCATCCAAGTACTGACCACGCCCGATGTTGCTTAACTTCGGTGATCGGACGAGAACCGGTGTATTCAACGTAGTATGGACGTTGGCGAATGCTGAGTCAAATTTTGCGTTTGCTATACCTTTTGTGACGTCAGTTTACAAAAATGGCGTCATAAATTTATAGTCCACGCTAAAAATTTATTACTATGAATTTAACCAAATACTGTTTCCATTTAAAAAAATTATAATTTAAAGAGTTTTTCTTTCTAAAATGCAAAAAGCCAACGTCACGTGGTGTTCCCAGGCGGTCACCCATCCAAGTACTGACCACGCCCGATGTTGCTTAACTTCGGTGATCGGACGAGAACCGGTGTATTCAACGTAGTATGGACGTTGGCGAATGCTGAATCAAATTTTGCGTTTGCAATAGGTACCTTTTGTGACATCAGTTTACAAAAATGGCGTCACTTTATAGTTAACGCTAAACTTAATTTATTACTATGAATTTAATCAAATAGTGATTCCATTTAAAAAAATGATATTCTTATTATTATTTTGGTTATCTTTTGAATATATTATCTTATTATTTTAAAGAAAAAAAAAATGATAATTTAAATAGTTTTTATTTCTAAGACACAAAAAGCCAACGTCACGTGGTGTTCCCAGGCGGTCACCCATCCAAGTACTGACCACGCCCGATGTTGCTTAACTTCGGTGATCGGACGAGAACCGGTGTATTCAACGTAGTATGGACGTTGGCGAAAGCTAAGTTAAATTTAGCGTTTAATAGTAAACTTAGTAACGTCATTTTACAAACAATCGAATGAGTGTTGCGCACCAAAATTAATTTTACTGAAGAGTACAGGGTCAAATTAAATTAGTTAGCGAAACTTCGTTGATATGATAGGTCGGATATTAAAACATGATAAAACACAATTTTTTTTTATAATTTTTGGGGTCAGCGACCGTAGTCTTTTTTAAACTTCCCAGACGTAGGTAATGGGTACTTATTAATATATAAATACGATAATAAAAGATATTGATTTTCTCAAGTTACACTTCAAGTAACTACACTACCAGCGGTCGATGACAAAAAAAATTATTACTTGTGTTTACATAATTATCGATACTCATGACATCTGCGGGGTGTCACTTACTAATTTAATTTGACTCTGTTTAATCAAACATGCCAGAAACAATTAGGGATATAGTACCCACATGCTTAGAGAATATTCAACCGCTAGGTTCGGGA
The DNA here is from genome assembly GCA_948474745.1 of Oligia latruncula. Taxonomy (NCBI): domain Eukaryota; kingdom Metazoa; phylum Arthropoda; class Insecta; order Lepidoptera; family Noctuidae; genus Oligia; species Oligia latruncula. The sequence continues at coordinate 15,489,685 of OX419689.1, read as the reverse complement.
ATGTCCGGGTGGAGCGATAACTATGCGCTAACGATAATAATTGGTCGGTCGGGATGCGATGCGAGCGATTCCGATCACAATAGCCTTGTTGACCCGACAGCTCGACTGCACAGATTAAGTAGGTGGCAATTTCAATTTTTGCCGAAGCGTACCTACCTACGAATTGTTAAGATGTTTTCCAATAGGTACCTCTTTTTGAATAGCAACAAACGCCCTCTTTTTTATATACTGCCACTTGTTTCAGTTTAGATAATATCAAAAATGAATGCCAGAAACTCGATTCAACCAAAACATCATAAAATTAGTATATTTTGTACAGATGTATAAATTGTATGTATATTAGTATGGTTTTTATTGTGAAAAGAAAGTCTTTAGAGGTATCTTCATGATTTTTTTCTATCGTATCAAATTAGTTGTATTATGTTTTCAACACAATATTATAACTAGCCTGAAGAATCATAAGTATATTTTTCGGTTAAGGTTTGCTGTAGTCGATCATAATACTTTTAGGCATTATAAAACTTGCGTTTTTTTGCGTTTGGGTCCTGTAGTCCCCTTAAGGAAGTTCCTGAACGGCTAATTTCAGGATTAGCCATTATCTTCGGCTAAATGAGTAGTAAGTTTGGTGTTGTAGACCCTTTTTTCACACATAAAATATTAATCTCGATTTAACATCCAAAATTCAATCGACGGTGGTTCTCGGATTATGGTTCTACATATTGTACACATTAGATTGCGGTAAGTTTTAGGTATTGTGTTACGATCGCCGTAAAACCGTTAGTAAGTCATTGCAATGTAGCTCTTATCTCGGTAGGGTCAGGAATAAATTAGAATATTGCCAAGGGTTTGATACAACTCTCGGTAGGTAGGTAATCATTCTAATTCATGCTATTATTTTGCCAAGAGTTTGATAAAAACTGTCGGTAATCATTCTAATTTATACTTTACAACAAAGAGGTAAGAGTTGCATTGCAATATTGCAATACCTTACCGAGATAAGAGTTACATTGCAATGACTTGCTAAAGGTTTTACGTCATTCAAATTTGATCGTGAATGCGCCTCTTCCACACATGGGACGCATCGCCACCTTTATTTGTTCGAGGGGAGCCGGCCAGAGCTGACAAAACACATGTCTTAATTGCCGAGACGCGACGCCTATGGGAACAGATTTTGTTTATTATTATTAAAATACAATATAAACAGACAGTAGCGGCCCTAGGGTGGTGCTAGCCGTGCGACGGCACCGGGCGCCGCGCGCCATCATGGGAGAGGCGCTGAAATCAACCGAAATGCGACCACCAGTGGTGATCGGTTGATTTTCGGTGGACAGTCCACCAGGCACCAGTCACTGATGATATTACTTGCTATAAAGCCGATTGTCCACAAGCAAGCAAAAGCAAGCAAGCAACTGCATAAGCATATTATATCATTAGAACTTGGTACAGACGCCAGCAGGTCAACCTACCCGAAACTGTCAGATTTTCCCAATCAACCTTGAACCTTATGCTTTAGCAATAAAGTCGAAAATCTATTAAAGAAATCTGACAGATTGTAGTAACTTGATGTGCTGGCGTCTGTACATAGAGGGGCGCCACGTTAAGATTTTGCACTACTTAAAAAAAATTGTAGGGCCGCCGCTGTAAACAGCCTTTTTACATGTTATGTTCGAAGATTTTTCGAGATGGATTATCCATGTTCTTAAAAAAAACTTCAAAACGACAAAGGTAACGATTCTTACTTTAGTTAAAAATTTTGTAATCCCACACCACCTACACCTAGGAACCACTCTCACTGGAAAACATGTCTAGACATGTCCTTTCATTCCAATAATAAACCAGTATTATTTAATAAAAAAACATACAAGGAGGCTTTACTTACCGTGTGTGTTGCACCTGTTTGATATAAAAAATAAAAAAGAGTATGACAGGTCTCGGTTCGAGGCATTCGATTGCACGGTCCTCCTCTTAATTGGCGAGGTAAACCGATTATGAGGTTGTGTTGCTGTTATAAATATCTTAGGTAAAGGAATCGATGAATTCAATTTTGGTTTACCTACTTGGCGAGATCATTCATGAATCATCTTCCTGCCCTTGTGCCATGTTATTTGGGGTCGGTGCAACACGTTTTCTTCTTCTATTCCCTCATGTCAAGCGTCATGCCAGTCATGCTATCATTCATTCCCTTCTCTTTCGTACCATTCCTCACACAATCCATCCATCTTTTCTTCGGCCTTCCTCTCCCTCTCATAAGTGTTACTATTTGTTTGCCCTAATGAGATATAAATAAAAAATTTTTTTACAAAAAAAAACAACAAAGTGAAAAATACGATTGAAAAAAAGTTTTCTTTGATTGGCTGTTTTGAATACTCGTACCTAAACCGGTTAGATTTCCTTCACCTGTCTAATTCAAAGTTGGCCCCGAAGCCCAACTACCACAACTGCATTAACTAACATCATAAAATAAGTTGTTCCTAGTATTCGCACGTAACTTGCTAGCTAGTTTATAATAAAAACTTCTCTACAGGTCGAAGTTTGCGTTTCTCTACAGTTGCAACGATTTCTTGTGCTTTCTAGCAAAAATTGTAAATTCGTTTGGTGTTATAAGAAGGAATAACTTGCTGCTTGTTGGATTATAACGACTTAATTTAGGTATATGAGGGAATAATGATGTTTTTAACAGACCAGGAGATGTAAACAACTTTTGGAGGGATGTGGGCTGGTTAGAATAACCACCGACTGCCGCCATGGCCCACGCACAATGGTATGGTCCACCTGAAAGACTAAGTAACGGAAACTGAACCCTCGAACATAGAATGATGAGAGAATAACTTTAGCGTGTTGGATTTTTTTGATGTTTTCAACACACTATATACCTAGCATATTATATCCTGAAGAATATCATATATTTGTCTAATTTTGTTTACTGTAGTCGATCATATACTTTTATTGCTTCTAAAACTTTTTGCGTTTAGGTCCTGTAATCCCCTTAACTGGCCTTGCCTGTGGTTGCCTCAATAAATTAAGGCCTCCTGTCCTGTCTGGACTTAAAAGCTAAGCGACTACACGTAAAGGCATCCCTTGTAGGGTACGGATCTCGGCTTAGGGCGTCGTGTGTGTCGTTGTGTGTAATAAATTATTATTTAGCACAATTATTTAAAACACGTATTCATCTATATCCGGTTAGACTGGAACTTGACCCCAATATAGTTGGCAAAAGGCTATGTAGATGATGATTATTAGATAAGCACAAACATCTCGATGTTTTGTCATGTTGCTATTGTAGGTACCCGTGCGAAGCAGGGTCGGGTCGCTAGTACTGTTATGTCCAAAAACACTGTGTATTCTATCTGTTACGAAATCTAAAAAAAAATCGGTAACACTTTACATCCGCTATTAGTCGCCATCTTGGATTTCATGTGACGTCATATAGCCTATACCCCGCGGAACAACATGACGTTTCCAACGATACCTTGTTTGTCAAAATACGACGAGTAGTTTAGGAGTTATGAGGTAACAGATGAACATACATACAACCTTCCTTTAGCTTTGTCCGTTTTTCTTCCGTTACTAATTATAATAACTACACATTATTGGATAACTGTAATGTATGTTTATATAATTTGTAATTACTTTCAAATTAGCTTCAGATGGAAATTGCAGTCGTATCTTTGTTAAATGGCAATACACGTGCGATAAATGTGGCAGGGAACATGAAGATTGGACCACGTAAGTGAAATTAGTTATAATATTTAATGCGATTCAAAGTTTTTGATTGTACATAAGTCACTTATTGATTAGAGCCAAATCAACAGAAAATTTTCTCTCTCTCTTTTCAATGAGGGACCATTGGAAATAGAGATAGTTTAGAGAGGAAGCGAGAGAACAGATTTAAAAAAACAGAGGTACTTTAGATTTGTCTGGACACCGAGACTGACATTGGCTAGTTGGATGTAAAAAAAACAATATTCAGTATTAAAGCCACTATTATGGTCTATATATCATGTGGGCCATATGTAACGTGAGATCATGTAATGCAGAGTTACAGACGCCAGCACATCACGCTACCCGAAACTGTCAAAGTTTCCCAATCAACTTTGAACCTTATGCTTTAGCGATAAAGTAGAAAATCTATTAAAGAAATTTGACAAATTGTAGTAACTTGATGTACTGTCTGTACATACGTACGTGATCTCGCGTTACTTAGTTCTCCTTTTCGCCACGTTGATAGACTTGGAGGATTCTACCTGACGATCGTTTGTGTCCACCTGCTTGTTATTTTATAAACTACTTACAGAATCTATGTTTTTTAAACAAAACAGGATTATGTTAATGGTAGATAGATAGAGATTGCCTTGTTTTTTTTTATTTTTCAATACAAACCGCAGCTGGTTTATGTATCGAATTATATATTCATTAAATCATTACATAACTGGCAAAACATAAGTGAACTAAGGTACACTTTTGCCCCATCCTTCGGGGTAACAAGGCTTGATGTTATATCGTGAAAATTTTATTTAATTTGCATTCGCGATTTATTTGCCAAAAACGTAAACAAATATGAGGTTATGGAAAAATAACTTTAAATCCTACACAATAAAGTTCAGTTTATGCTACAACATCAAACATTTTTATAATATTTTCAATAGTACTAGTCACTCTGAAATCAACTTAATAAACATTAAAATAAAGTTCATATTTGTTTAACTTGAAATAATATTAATTTGAAACAAGTTTTAATAGACTTTAGTTGAGGTGTTTTTTTAGGGATCCTGCCGTTTTACCAAAAAGATTTTGCCAAAATTTCACTACCCAAACAAATTTTCGCAACTTTTTATTATACCAATGCAATGTTTGGAATGATTTTAGTATGCACATTTTCATTTGGTAAAATTTTTACTTGGCAGAATATTATTAGGGATAATGTCATTTAGGCATTAGGTCTTTAACCAAATGATTTATTACAGCAAACAATCTTTAGACAATAAACGTTTGATCAAATAATTTGTTATGACAAAAAATATAAAGACAAAAATAAGATTTTTTGGGAATTAAATAATTAAAAAATGCAATTTTATCTTAAAATAATCATTTCATACATTTAAAACTTTTTGCAATGGACATTATCGAGAACCGAATTAGTTACGAGAGGTTAATTTTATTATAAAAAAAAAATGCTTAGGTTAGGTTAAAACTGTGACCTCCTACGCACGAGCCGAGCGAGCGAAGCGAGCGGTGCCGCGGCAGCGGCCGGCAAGTGCCAGAAACGACTAAATTATATAGAAAAAAAAATATGGAAAAAAGAGATTATTTTTAGCAGGCTATCGACAACCGAATTAGGTTAATTAAAAAAAATGCTTAGGTTAGGTTAGGTTAAAACTGTGACCTCCTACGCACGAGCCGAGCGAGCGAAGCGAGCGGTGCCGCGGGAGCGGCCGCCGAGTGCCAGAAACGACTAAATTATATAGAAAAAAAAATATGGAAAAAAAAATTTTTGGAGGTTAATTATTAAAAAAAAATGGTTAGGTTAGGTTAAAACTGTGACCTCCTACCCAGAAACGACTAGATTACCTATATAGAAAAAAAATATGGAAAAAAACAGACTACCCGAAACTGAACTAGTTAGACGAGATTAATTATTTAAAAAAAATACTACCAGAATACTTAATATTATTATTATTGTCATAAGTGGAAAAAACACCCTTGTAATAAAACGTCTTCCAAGTTAGATCTTATGCTTGAAATGGCTGCCTTAAAACTGCGAAAACTGACGATACTAAATATTTGGCAAATGTAATTTTGCGTAAAATGAGTTATTCCAACTGAAATATTTGACTAAATAAAAATTGGTAAAAGTACTAGTTGGTAAACAAGTTTTTGTTTAAACGTTCACTTGCCAAACATTAGGTTTGGGTTACCATTATTGGTGAAGAGATTTTTTGCTAAGTAATAATTTGGCAAATGAAATTATGCGGAAAATTGTTTGGGAAGTGATAATTTGGCAATTTCTTTTTGGTGAAACAAGGGAGACCCGTTTTTTTATCTGCATTAACATTTTTGGTAACTTTTTTTTTTTTGCAGTTGCCTTCTGCCTTCTACTACTACACTGTAGCTGCCATGTTGCTTCTGTATCATTGATCTATTATCCTGGAACACCATTTCCGCAAAATAAAGCCGAGCGTTATGCATTGCTCAGACAAAGTTTACTAAAAAAATTACCTTTTAATTCAAAAGTATTTTCTGGAGGCGGACCGTCACGCTATAATCCACAACATTTTAGTAACTTTAAAGTTAATAAAAGTATTAGCTCCAGTATCGATGTTGATGTCGGAGATAGACTTTTTGATTGGCCATCAAAAGCATACAGTTATGTTATGGACAAAATATCTCCAGTCTCTGAGCTGTTTCCAAAGAACCAAAAATCAAATGTTAAATATACGGTGACAAATGTACCACATAACGAAGATCTGCAAAACGAACCGCCGAAAGGAAGTTACGGTCCATTAGACAATATGTACGAAACAAACGAAGATGAAATACCCGGGTCACCACTAGAGGAGGTGATTGGGTCAAAGCATAATGAAATGCTCATACCAATGCAAACGAGTGAGAAAGCCCCCATAGCAGAAAATCAGGCAGCCCACATACAAACCCATGAAGGAACCCAAATAACAACACATGAGCAGAGCGATTCACAAGAAGCGCTTGAGAATTTCTACATAGATAGGCAAGAGCAGAACCTCACTATTTCGAAGGACGAAATTCCAGACCAATTGTGTGAAGAATTGCAAGGGACTATCTTCGTGTCAATCTTTTGCCAATTTATTGATAATATTAACTTGCTAACGCACAGATATATGCTGAAAATGATGTGTGAGAAAATGCAGGGCACGATATACGCGGCAATTTATTGTCCAACCAATGAGATGATCCATAAACCAAAGCCTAAAGAGATCCAGATATCAACTGATGATGAGATTTACTCACCTATATACGAGAAGATATTGGCAACTTTGTGCAAAGAAATGAGTGCGACAATATACGAGGTCATTTATTGCCCATCGCATGAGGAGAATCAAATTTTAAATTCTGAAGGGAGCAATAAGTCAACGTCCGAAGTGATTCATAGACCACAGACTGAATCTATCCTTAGCCCAACGGCAGAAGAAATGCAAACAAAGATTTGTATAAAAATGCACGGAACAATATATAAAATCATTTATTGCCCATCACATAGAGATAACCAAAGTTCATCGACTGAGGAAAATGCGCTAACACAAGCGGAAATACAAAAAGGACTGTGCAATGAAATGCATGGGACGATATTCGAGTCAATCATTTGCCCAACACTTGAAAGTATCCACTTGCCAACGAACGAGGAAATGCAGGAAATGTTGTGTAAAGAAATGCATGGTACGATATACGAGGCGATTTATTGCCCAACGATCGTGGAAGCCCAAAAGCCAACGCCTAAGGAGGTCCAGATACTAATGCATAAGATTGACGTGCCTATTTACGTCAAAATACTGGGAATTTTGTGCGAAGACATGAGTGGGACAATATACGGGGTTACTTATTGCCCTCTGCAAGAGGAAAACCAAATAGCAACTTCTCAAGGGTCTTCTCATAGACCAACGGAACAGATAAATAGACCACCGTCTGAAGAAATACTTAGCCCACCGCCATCGGAAGTGCAAGTAAAGATTTGCAATAAAATGCGTAACACGATATACAAAATCATTTATTGCCTAACGTATGAGGATACCCAAAATGCAACGAACAATGAAACCCATAGTCTAAAATCTGAAGAAATCCATAAGCCAACGTCAAAGGAAATCGATGTCCACTTACCAATGCCTGATGAAATGCAAGAAATGTTGTGCAAGGAATTGCAAGGGTCCAAATTCGAGGCATTTTTTTGCTCATCGCTTTTTAATGAGTCCCACGTGCCTGCGCTTGAACAGTCCGACGGGCCAACGCAGGAGGAAATGTGCCAACAAATACAAGGGACGATATTTGAGGCCATCTATTGTCAAACGCCTGAGAACACCAACAATTCAACGTCTGAAGACACCAACAAACAAACGCAACAGGAAAGCCACAAGCTTACACCCGAGATGATTCAGACAAAGGATATGATGTGTGATCAAATGAATGGCACAATATTCGAGCAAATCTATTGCTCATCGTCTGAAGACATCCAGTTGCCATTATCTAAGGAGACCAACAATTCAACGTCTGAGGACACCTATGTGCCATCGCCGGAGGAGATTCAGGAAATTATGTGCGAACATGTAAATGGGTCAGTATACGAGACAATCTATTGCCCAACGAATGAAGAAATTTACCTACCAACATACGAAGATATCTACAAGCCAAAGCCAACTTACGAAGACTCTTCGGAGGATGACATGCATTCGCCAACACCTGAGAACATCAATGAACCATCGCACGACCATTTTCCTAATCCACCGTATGAGCATTCCGAGGAGATTCACAAGCCACCGCACGTTGATATTCATAGACCAACTCCTGAGAATTCTCAAAGCATAACGTCTGAGGAGATCCAAAGTTCAACATCTGAGGAGAACCAAAGTTCATCTGAGGAGAGAATTCAAAGTCCACCACATGATCATACTAATAAGCCGTCAAACGAATTTACACAGAGGCCACCGAATGAAGAGATTCACAAGCCATCGCAGAGTGCAGTAGAGATCCCAGGGGCAACGTCCGAAGATAAGAATAGATCGACTATTGCGGAAACTACAAGTTCTACGCCTGAGATACAAAGTCCATCGTCTGAGGAACAAGATAATGAGAGTCCACTGGAAGAGGAAATTCCGAAAGCACCGCCTGAGGATACCAATAAGCCATCGCAGGAACATATACATAGGCCGCCACACGAACATATCCATAAGCCAGCTGACGAACATACCCATAGGCCACCACACAAACATACCCATAGGCCACCACATGAACATACTCATAAGTCACCATACGAACATACCCATAGGCCACCACATCAACATACCCATAGGCCATCGCAAGAGGATATTTATAATCTCACATCTGAAGAGTTACCAGGAACAGCATCTGAAGACATTCAAGAAACAATATCTGAGGAGTTTCCAAGTCCTACGTCTGAGGAAATCAATAAGCCACCATACGATCACACCCATAAGCCACCACACGAACATACCCATCAGCCACCTCATGAACATACTCATAAGTCACCATTCGAACATACCCATAGGCCACCACACGAACATACCCATAGGCCACCACACGAACATACCCATACGCCACCACACGAACATACCCATAGGCCATCGAACGAAGATATTCATAATCCCACATCTGAAGAGATCCAAGAATCCACATCTGAAGACAGTCAAGAAACAATATCTGTAGAGATTCAAAGTTCTACGTCTGAGGAAATCAATAAGCCACCACACGATCACACCCATAAGCCACCACATGAACATACTCATAGGCCACCACATGAACATACCCATAAGTCACCACACGAACATACCCATAGGCCACCACACGAACATACCCATAGGCCACCACACGAACATACCCATAGGCCACCACACGAACATACCCATAGGCCACCACACGAACATACCTATAGGCCACCACACGAACATACCCATAGGCCACCACATGAACATACCCATAAGCCACCTCATGAACATACCCATAAGCCACCACATGAACATACCCATAAGTCACCACACGAACATACCCATAGGCCACCACATCAAAATAACCATAGGCCATCGCACGAGGATATTTATAATCTCACATCTGAGGAGTTGCCAGGAACAGCATCTGAAGACATTCAAGAAACAATATCTGAGGAGTTTCCAAGTTCTACGTCTGAGGAAATCAATAAGCCACCACACGATCACACCCATAAGCCACCACAGGAACATACTCATAGGCCAACACACGAACATACCCATAAGTCACCACACGAAAATACCCATAGGCCACCACACGAACATACCCATAGGCCACCACACGAACATACCCATAGGCCACCACACGAACATACCCATAGGCCACCTCATGAACATACCCATAAGCCACCTCATGAACATACCCATAAGCCACTACATGAACATACCCATAAGTCACCACACGAACATACCCATAGGCCACCACATCAACATAACCATAGGCCATCGCTCGAGGATATTTATAACCTCACATCTGAGGAGTTGCCAGGAACAGCATCTGAAGACATTCAAGAAACAATATCTGAGGAGTTTCCAAGTCCTACGTCTGAGGAAATCCATAAGCCACCATACGATCACACCCATAAGCCACCACACGAACATACCCATACGCCACCACACGAACATACCCATAAGTCACCACACGAACATACCCATAGGCCACCACACGAACATACCCATAGGCCACCACACGAACATACCCATAGGCCACCACACGAACATACCCATAGGCCACCACACGAACATACCCATAGGCCACCACACGAACATACCCATAGGCCACCACATGAACATACCCATAAGCCACCTCATGAACATACCCATAAGCCACCACATGAACATACCCTTATGTCACCACACGAACATACCCATAGGCCACCACATCAACATAACCATAGGCCATCGCTCGAGGATATTTATAATCTCACATCTGAGGAGTTGCCAGAAACAGCATCTGAAGACATTCAAGAAACAATATCTGAGGAGTTTCCAAGTTCTACGTCTGAGGAAATCAATAAGCCACCACACGATCACACCCATAAGCCACCACATGAACATACTCATAGGCCAACACACGAACATACCCATAAGTCACCACACGAACATACCCATAGGCCACCACACGAACATACCCATAGGCCACCACACGAACATACCCATAGGCCACCACACGAACATACCCATAGGCCACCACACGAACATACCCATAGGCCACCTCATGAACATACCCATAAGCCACCTCATGAACATACCCATAAGCCACCACATGAACATACCCATAAGTCACCACACGAACATACCCATAGGCCACCACATCAACATAACCATAGGCCATCGCTCGAGGATATTTATAATCTCACATCTGAGGAGTTGCCAGGAACAGCATCTGAAGACATTCAAGAAACAATATCTGAGGAGTTTCCAAGTCCTACGTCTGAGGAAATCCCAATATCTGAGGAGTTTCCAAGTCCTACGTCTGAGGAAATCCATAAGCCACCATACGATCACACCCATAAGCCACCACACGAACATACCCATACGCCACCACACGAACATACCCATAGGCCATCGCACGAAGATATTAATAATCCCACATCTGAAGAGATCCAAGAATCCACATCTGAAGACAGTCAAGAAACAATATCTGTAGAGATTCAAAGTTCTACGTCTGAGGAAATCAATAAGCCACCACACGATCACACCCATAAGCCACCACATGAACATACTCATAGGCCACCACATGAACATACCCATAAGTCACCACACGAACATACCCATAGGCCACCACACGAACATACCCATAGGCCACCACACGAACATACCCATAGGCCACCACACGAACATACTCATAGGCCACCACACGAACATACCCATAGGCCACCACATGAACATACCCATAAGCCACCTCATGAACATACCCATAAGCCACCACATGAACATACCCATAAGTCACCACACGAACATACCCATAGGCCACCACATCAACATAACCATAGGCCATCGCTCGAGGATATTTATAATCTCACATCTGAGGAGTTGCCAGGAACAGCATCTGAAGACATTCAAGAAACAATATCTGAGGAGTTTCCAAGTCCTACGTCTGAGGAAATCCCAATATCTGAGGAGTTTCCAAGTCCTACGTCTGAGGAAATCCATAAGCCACCATACGATCACACCCAAAAGCCACCACACGAACATACCCATACGCCACCACACGAACATACCCATAGGCCATCGCACGAAGATATTAATAATCCCACATCTGAAGAGATCCAAGAATCCACATCTGAAGACAGTCAAGAAACAATATCTGTAGAGATTCAAAGTTCTACGTCTGAGGAAATCAATAAGCCACCACACGATCACACCCATAAGCCACCACATGAACATACTCATAGGCCACCACATGAACATACCCATAAGTCACCACACGAACATACCCATAGGCCACCACACGAACATACCCATAGGCCACCACACGAACATACCCATAGGCCACCACACGAACATACTCATAGGCCACCACACGAACATACGCATAGGCCACCACATGAACATACCCATAAGCCACCTCATGAACATACCCATAAGCCACCACATGAACATACCCATAAGTCACCACACGAACATACCCATAGGCCACCACATCAACATAACCATAGGCCATCGCTCGAGGATATTTATAATCTCACATCTGAGGAGTTGCCAGGAACAGCATCTGAAGACATTCAAGAAACAATATCTGAGGAGTTTCCAAGTCCTACGTCTGAGGAAATCAATAAGCCACCATACGATCACACCCATAAGCCACCACATGAACATACCCATCAGCCACCTCTTGAACATACTCATAAGTCATCATGCGAACATACCCATAGGCCACCACACGAACATACCCATAGGCCATTGCACGAAGATATTCATAATCCCACATCTGAGGAGATCCAAGAAACCACATCTGAAGACAGTCAAGAAACATCATCTGAGGAGTTTCCAAGTCCTACGTCTGAGGAAATCAATAAGCCACCATACGATCACACCCATAAGCCACCACATGAACATACCCATCAGCCACCTCATGAACATACTCATAAGTCATCATGCGAACATACCCATAGGCCACCACACGAACATACCCATAGGCCATTGCACGAAGATATTCATAATCCGACATCTGAGGAGATCCAAGAAACCACATCTGAAGACAGTCAAGAAACATCATCTGAGGAATTTCCAAGTCCTACGTCTGAGGAAATCAATAAGCCACCATACGATCACACCCATAAGCCACCACATGAACATACCCATCGGCCTCCTCATGAACATACTCATAAGTCATCATGCGAACATACCCATAGGCCACCACACGAACATACCCATAGGCCATTGCACGAAGATATTCATAATCCCACATCTGAGGAGATCCAAGAAACCACATCTGAAGACAGTCAAGAAACAATATCTGAGGAGTTTCCAAGTTCTACGTCTGAGGAAATCAATAAGCCACCATACGATCACACCCATAAGCCACCACACGATCACACCCATCAGCCACCTCATGAACATACTCATAAGTCACCATGCGAACATACCCATAGGCCACCACACGAACATACCCATAGGCCATCGCACGAAGATATTCATAATCCCACATCTGATGAGATCCAAGAAACCACATCTGAAGACAGTCAAGAAACAATATCTGTAGAGATTCAAAGTTCTACGTCTGAGGAAATCAATAAGCCACCACACGATCACACCCATAAGCCACCACATGAACATACTCATAGGCCACCACATGAACATACCCATAAGTCACCATGCGAACATACCCATAAGCCACCACATGAACATACCCATAAGTCACCACACGAACATACCCATAGGCAACCACACGAACATACCCATAGGCCATTGCACGAAGATATTCATAATCCCACATCTGAGGAGATCCGCGAAACCACATCTGAAGACAGTCAAGAAACAATATCTGAGGAGTTTCCAAGTCCTACGTCTGAGGAAATCAATAAGCCACCATACGATCACACCCATAAGCCACCACACGATCACATCCATCAGCCACCTCATGAACATACTCATAAGTCACCATGCGAACATACCCATAGGCCACCACACGAACATACCCATAGGCCATCGCACGAAGATATTCATAATCCCACATCTGATGGGATCCAAGAAACCACATCTGAAGACAGTCAAGAAACAATATCTGTAGAGATTCAAAGTTCTACGTCTGAGGAAATCAATAAGCCACCACACGATCACACCCATAAGCCACCACATGAACATACTCATAGGCCACCACACGAACATACCCATAGGCCACCACACGAACATACCCATAGGCCACCTCATGAACATACGCATAAGCCAGCCACCACACAAACATACCACCAAGCCACCACGCATACCACCAACCACCACCACCACCACTTAACTCCACACCACCACTTAAGTTAAGTTCCACTTCACTTAAGTTTTCACGGTGAGATTTTTACAGAATAGCACCGCAGTACCGGATTTTTAAGTGGTATTTATAGTAAAAATTTCCCAAAAATGATGAAGAATAATTACGACTGATAAACGGTGATTTTATAACTTATTTGTTTTTTATTCTGAGTCACCCAATAGGCGGTAATTACACCTGATGGTAGTCAGGATAGATTGCCGCATATTTCAGGATAGATTGGAATTGGCTTCAGGTCCGTTATCATCCTAGAGACAAAGATGAGTTTCTTGATTCTGTAACTTCAATAGCACTCCATAACAGCCTGGCCACGACTTTTGGCTTAGCGGGAAGCGGCGCGGCAAGCGGCGCGGCGCGGTGTCTTATTGCTAGCGTTTACGCTGCGTGCGGTGCGTCGTGGCATACATTGTTTACCCAACTACGGCGAAGCAAAAAGGAGGGTTATGATTTTGACCAGTATGTATGTATGTATGTATGTACTGTATGATCATCTGTTCCCTCATAACTTCTAAACTACTTGTCATAATTAGACAAATGAGGTATCGTTGGAAGCGTCCTGATCGTCCGCTGGTTATAGGCTATGTGACGTCACAATAAATTGAATATGGCGCCTTCTAGATAAAGTCATAACATAAAAGATTTTTTTTTTAATCATGCCGTGTTGAGTATAAAATGAAAGGGCATAATTAGCACATTTCAAAAATATCAATAATACTGATAACTAAAACCCGACTACTGAAAAGGATGAAACAAGAAAGTACCTTTACGTGGTCACATGCCGCTGTACTAACATACAAAGCTATGGTAGCATGCGACCACGGGAAGGTACTTTTTTGTTTCATCCTTTTCAGTAGTCGGTATGAGGAACAGGGTGTAAAGTTCACTCATCCTCCCTCTAGCAAAGGGAGGATCCTCCCTCCAGATGGGTGTTGTGTCTGGCGGGCAACTGCCCGATGATTCATGTCGGGCCGCCGCGCCGTTGTATGTATATCTACTAGTTGCGCGGTAAACTCTGCTTGCGAGATGCAGGTTTCTGCGTGACGTCAGGCAGAGTTTAGCAATATAGAGGTATGAGGAAAAGGGTGTAAAGTTCACTTATACTTGGCAGCGAGCGGCAAAAACAAATATACTATAGGTATATTTGTTTTTGCCGCTCGCTGCCAGTGGCCAGGCCGTAAGTCTGCCTTTCCAATAGAGATGTACGAGGTTGCGTAGCGAGCCTAGGTCCTATACCTACACCAAAAATATTCAAATTCAACTTAAAAGCACCCTTCTCTACGCGCGTCAATTATAAATGAATTCGTAGCGACATTCAATTCTTTGATTGAAGCCATAGGTCAGCTTCAATAAAAGGATTGAAAGTAAAAAAAAATGATTTTTTATTAAATTTTTAGTAAAAAAAAAAGAAATTCCTGTGCCATAGACTTATACTCCGTCCACCTCCTTTTGTCCAGACGGTAAATCAAGTCAGCCGGTATATTACAACTAAGTAGGTACCTACCTGCACTGCTCGAAGTGGAGGTGCTTGGGGGAGGCCTATGTCCAGCAGTGGACGTCTTTCGGCTGAAACGATGACCTACCTGCATAAAAAAACAGATACCTAAATCTAACTTTATTATTTATTGGATCATCGTAGCACACAACCGACCGATAAATTTTCATTAACGTCAAAGATGTTCGCCATTTTTTTTTATGTCATATCGGGCTCCAATTAATTTGGCGGGAACACTTTCGATTCGTCGAGCGATGGTATGCGAGCGAAACCTCGGAACGCCCCGTCCGGACAGCTAGGAATTCAAACTTTAGTTTTTACCTGGTTTTTTAGGCTTCCGTGCCCAAATGGTAAAAACGTGACCCTATTACTAAGACTCCACTGTCCGTCTGTCTGTCTGTCACCAGGCTGTATCTCATGAACCGTGATAGCTAGACAGTTGAAATTTTCACAGATGATGTAGGTACCTATTTCTGTTGCCGCTATAACAACAAATACTGAAAACAGAATTAAAAAAATATTTATGGGGGGCTCCCATACAACAAACGTGTTTTTTTCGGCGTTTTTGCCTTGTGGTACGGAACCCTTTTTTGTTTTTGTAGATGGGAAATCATCAAATGACCCCTTCCCGCTCTAGGTGGAGCGGAAGGGAGTGTCAGACTCTTACTGACTAAAACCCACCCATGTTCCTTCCTTAGCCCTTTATGTTCCGGGCCAGCGGTAACCCTTTCGGACAATCCCGCTGACCCGGCAGGCTTCGGCCCTAAGGGGGCCCCTCCTCGATGCTGACATCTCTTTGAGGCGCGCGTGGAACACGTACGCGCCGTCCGGCACGGGCCTGGTCCTGATCGGACGGTGAGCTACCCATTACTCTCCGCCCGCAGGCCCGCGCCTACGGTGGCCGGAAGTCGTCCCGTGGGTCCCGACGTCCGGAGCGTCTCCCGCGGCGGCTGGGATGGGAGGCTCTCTCCCTCATCCGTCCCGCCACCTCCTTCGCTTGCATGACTGCTTCGCAGAAGAAGGTGACTGCTTCCCACTCCCTCTCGCCCCGGACCATGGCTTGCACCAGGGCCCGGAACCCTTCGTGTGCGAATCCAACTCGCACTTGGCCAGTTTTTTATACCTTATGTTAGTTAATTAAATAGTTTGTTTAGTTCAAATACATAGCTATCCTACCGAGCTAATTCTATAGCTTATGAGGTAAATTCAAGTACCTAAGTATATAGGTACCTAAATAAACCCAGCGAAACCACGAGCGACGATTTTGAGTTTAAATACGAAAGCATTGGCTTTTATGGTCGTATTATATTTTATTTTGATGAAACATCAAATTAACGACCCATTTCAGGTTTACTTCGCATAGGTAAAACATACAAAACCTTCCCCAAGTAAGTAGGTAATAGAAAGTAGTGAAAACCACATTACAATCCATCAAGTAGTGTAGTTGACTGAAGATAAATTTTAGTTTAGTCCTGGCAAATTAATCAGCGCCTGCTCTGACACTACTCCATACAAGTTTAGACGTGATTAAAAACTTGCCTACTAATATACCAAAAACTTGCTCAAGGGGTACAGTCACGAGCACTAATATGTCAACACTTGGCAACTTTAAAGTGCGATTTTTTCACAAAATAACGAATGCAACGTTGAAATACGACACTTTACATAAACCTATGGGTTCGAAAATACTATGATCCTAATAATATAAAATTTCATTAAAAAATAAAGGAGAAAATCGCCTTTGATTATAGCCAAGTGTATACTTTATGCTCGTGACTGTACATAAACTTTCGGAGGTTCAATAAAAAAATATATTACTTATATTCTCCATTTAGATGAGAGAAACATAGATAAGCCGTGCACTCATTTCACGTTTCGTTTCCCTCAATCTGTGGCGATCATTATGCCGCGGCGCAGAGCACAAGTTTCGCTGCATATTGAATGAGCAAAATCTCGGCTATTATCCAATGCTGAACAAACTTGCATTTCAACACCGAGTGCTTTTAGATTTAATCTTGGATGAAATGGAAACAAATAGAATAATAGAGATGGAATTTTTTCATTCAATATTCTGATCTGAAGATCTCAATTTCTATAGTCGTAACCGTAACTACTTTCGATTCAAATACGGTGTTTTTCGTCTGTGCTTTTATTACATAAACCTTAAACTGAGGGGCTTGTGGCTAAGTAATAACAACCACACGGGTCCATCGATCAGGTAAACGCTACGCTACGCTTGTCGCGGTTGGTCCGTGGATGGGTGTCCGTCTTTACATACCAAGACCCCTCCGTGCCTCGGTAAGCACGTTAAGCCGTTGGTCCCGGTTGTCATTCGTGGAACTTTCACAGCCGTTACGGGGCGTCAGAAGCCCGAAAGTCTGACAACCAGTCTTGGGGTATCGTACTGAGTTGTGGAGGTCAGATGGGCAGTCGCTCCATTTAAAATACTGGTATCCGGTTAGACTGGAAAGTGACCCCAACATAGTTGGGAAAAGGCTAGGCAGATGATGCTTTTATTACTTAAACCCTGGTTTACACGATGCGATTTATCATGTTGCCTGGGGCAACCCGCATGTCCTAGAACCAAAAAACTCGAAGTCGAATTCTACCCGCACTGGGCCCGCGTGTCCCACGGCCCTCTTACAGAGAGGAGGCCTGTGTCCCAGCAGTGGCAGTTTTAACTGTTATCTGCAATTTCATAGCATTGTAAAGGTGCCATTGTATTCGCCTTTACATTGAATGAAATAAACGCTAGATAAGCAAAGTCATTCTTAAGCAGATTATGGGATCTGCGTAGTAAATGAACACTACTAGCGCAACAGAACGGATTCGCTGAGAAATGTCCGTGATTTGATTTCCCTATTGCCAATTTGATTTATTATGCTTTCACTGAGTAAATCGAACAGCATTTGTACCTCTATGCTAACTATGAATGCAATTCTATCTGCGATTTATTGATAGAAGTCATGTTTTATGAAGATAAACGTACTTTGGATTTTGGTCCCGAGTTCGGTTCTCGGATCGGGAAAGATGGATTTTTCCATCTGGAATTTCTCAGTAGCAACCCGGAGTCTGGACTTGTGCCTGGTTGATGGCAATAGGCTCGCCCCCTATAAAATTGTGACTAGAGGTGGACTTTAAATAGTGGTAATAGGTGTATCTACCTACTATAGTATCTAGTTATAAGTCTACCTCTGCCTAACCTTTCGGGGCGTGCAATATTCTCTAGAGCAGCGCCCCGCGGATTCACCCGCATAAGTGTCGATCCTGTGGGAATATCGGGATAAAAACTATCCTATGTCCTTTCCCGGGACTCTCTTTATCAAACATCTAAATCGGTTCTGCGGTTTAAGCGTGAAGAGGTAACAGACAGACAGACACACTTTCGCATTTATAATATTGGTATGGATTTAGGTGTACGGTCTAGGTAAACCCTGCCATGTTTAATAGTGTCTGCTGGTTAGATTATGGACATACCTAATCGTAAAACAAAATGTCTAGAGATTTTGCCATAAAACTTCACCGTTGCACCCTAAAACAGGTGTGCGTCTGGATGGCGGGATTAAGTACAGAGTTTGAATGTTAAAATAGTATAAATAAATAGTGCCCAATTAGTACTAAATATCATGCACAACGCAAACTCACTGATTCATTACTCGCTGTGCTGTGCGGGCTGTCCTATCGAAATGCACAGAGCAACACGCAGTATGAGGTTGTGTTGCCGAACGAATTCCAGCAGCTATAAAGCTATAAACGGGCCCTTTTTCCCTCCTCTCCAGCAGGGCTAGCATGGGCTGGGGATAAAACTTTTGTCCACCGGTTATTTCCACTGACAAGGGATAAAATTATTTTATCCACCTGCCAAAGCACGGCAACAGGGGGAAAGAGAATTATATCACTTTTTGACATTAGACGTGGATACTCACCCCCCGCCTATAGCATGGCGACTAGTGGAAGAGAAAAATTACAGATATTTTGACATAACAAAGGGAGAAACTTGTCCTCGTCTTTAGATGGTGGGTTTAAGTATATCTCTTGGAGAAAATATAATTAATTGTAATATAAAAATGTCTCGTGCTTACTGGAGCTTAGTGTTGTCGTCGGAAAGGGAGAAAATCGAGCGAAAAATACACCGGCGTTCAATTTGAACAAAATAAATTTATACAATAAAATAATAATAATAATTAATAACAATTAATAACAATAATTTATACAATTTAAACAATAAAATAAATAAAGTACTTTCGTTTACGACGATATTCTCGACTATTTTGTAATTGAATAAAAGTTTTCTTAAAATGGCAATAATTTCGGGGACAAGCGTTTCCTCTGGTTTGTCCACCGTGATAGTTTATCCACCCATGTCGCCATGCTCGGAGGGTGGACAAAATTGACAGAGGGGAATAGTATTTTGTCCTCTCCCCGTGGATAAAATGTCTCCGGCCATGCTAGCCCTGCTGACCCTGATTTCGCCTGGTGGAAAGCGATGGACACCAGAAAATTATGTTAATGAAGTATTATTATGTAAATCTATTTCCATAGATGATTTTGGTTTAGGTACCTACATATTGACCATTTTTCAGGTTTATTTAACATAATTCGGATAGTTTCACAGTGCATACAACTTGCACAATAAAAGCACGCAAGCATTCTTATATCTTCTTGTTTAGCTTAGAAAAGAGTTATAATTAAAAAATAAACTGCACGTTATATTTAATTATAAAACATAATGTCTGATCTTGAGGGCAAAAGCACCGCCAACCAACGCTGCTAACCCAGCAAAAGACAAGGTTCTCTTCAGTATCTGCAAAAGTAATAAAAAAACATGACAAAGATGTGCAATGAACTTGTTAGTTTACCTTTAAGGTGGCTTTCTAGCTGACTGTACCACATATCTGAATTTTATCTGAATTCTGTTAATCTTATAGAGGTATGAGGAACAGGGTGTAAAGTTCACTCATACTCTATAGAAAAGGAGGATCCTCCGACCAGACGGGTGTTGTGTCTGGCGGGCAACTGCCCAATGATTCAGGTCGGGCCGTTGTATCGAAATCATCCCCCAGGCTCCTAAAGAGTTCCTGATGGAAAATTTCATTGGGCCACGACTTGATTTGAGATAAAGAGACAAATTATAAAATTACGAATTAGAATTGTTCTAAAATATATAATTCTTACCTTGTCCTGCCATTCGCGGTTCTTAATGCATCGACTGTAAGGCATGGTGGAGAACGTCACAGAGTTGTACAGAGGCACCCAGAAGTTAGGCAATAGCCAGAATATGAAGTCATCCATCGCCTTCCGAAGACGATATGACGGACGAGTTACTAGGTCCCGCATCTGAAGAAAATAATTCAATGAGTTGTAACTAAAATTGAGTACAAGTCAAAAAACTGCAAAAGGATGGTAGAGGAGGGATAACCCGTTTTCCAGGCTAAGTGTGGATACACACGCGTCAACGGAAAAGGTGAAGCAGCCACGTCGACCCGTCGACGCCCGTCGACGCCCACCGTCGACGGTTGCAGTTGCCTCTGCCGTTGACGCGTGTCCCTCGTTGGTATGAGCACTAAATGGTAATAATGTACAATAGAAGAATCTTAAAACTGTTGGCCAATTTACTTGTCATGGGTATAGGCAAATATGATGCGGAGGAACGAGAAAAATGTTTTGAGTAGTAATGTACCTAAATGGCTATAAGAGTAGAAAAAAAATAGACTGTGAAATATGATATGATTGGAAAGGGGGTGACTACCGAGATGACGACTAATAGAGAAGTATTGAAGAAGAAGACATGTTGCGCCAACCTCAAATAATTTGGTAAGAAAATCATGACGGTTAGTAAAATGTTTCCTTACCTCAATATAATTATACATTGCCAAATCGCTGACTGCGAAGGTATCCTCCCACCGTGTATCAGAGAACTCATTGAGGATCTCGGCAATGCTATCGTTGTGCTTCTGGAACAATTCGTCCAGCAGTGTGCAGTCTTCGAAACCAGCGTTCATGCCTTGACCGTAGAAAGGCACAACGGCGTGGGCTGCATCACCTATTATTAGGGCTTTATCTTCCACGTGATAAGGGCGACACTGAGGAAAAAAGTTAAAAAATCAAGGCAATTTAAACCTAATGTCAATGATGAAAGTCACATGTATGATTCTCATGAGACTCGTGATTTGCAACGACTAGTATTGGACCTAAAAAGATTCCCTCTCTTCAACATTTTTCTTCAATTTGTTTGCGCTAATCGACCCTTTGGGACGTCGTTATAGCCCAATGGTTAAAGGCCTCGCCCTTCATGCACGAGGTTATGGGTACAAATCCGGGCAAGTATCAATGTAATATTTCCATTTATATGTACCTACTTTTTGATTTCATCTTAGACATTATTTGTCATCGGTGAAGGAAAACATCGTGAAAAAATCTGGGCTTATCCTACTAATATTATAAATGTGAAAGTTTGTGAAAGAAAAGAAAGAAAGAAAAAGTATTTATTGCGACTCGTACAGGAAGATCACAAACTAAACTAAACACAGTAAAATAAAAATCCAAGTTATATATAAAAAAAAAAGTAACAAAAGGAAAATGAAACAAAGTCCTATACGAGGCCAAAAGGCTCCTATCTCAGCATGATGCTGCGACATTTAAAAAAAAAATAAAGGTCGCAGCGCTGGTATTCTGATAGGGCCCGCTGTGATGTCACGGGCAGTTACAGATATAAATAAATATGTAAAATATTAGCAAATAAAAACAAAAAGTAAATAAATAAAATAAATTCATTTTACACTATGCGCCAGGCGTAACCGCTGAAGCTGTTTGGATGTTAGTTACTCAATCACGCGTAAACCGTTGAACAGATTTAGATGTAATTTGGTACTTATAGAGATAGTTTGATTCCCGGGAAAGGACATAGGATAGTTTTTATCCAGATATTCCCACGGGATCAAAACTTACGCGGGTCACTGCTAGTAGTTGCAAAAACAAGTTGATTACACCTACACCAAAATTGAAAATAATGAAAAATAGCCCCAATTATAGAATCGCAACAATTTATAATCAATTACCAAATTATTTAAAAGATGACGAGAATACAAAATCATTCTTTAGCAAACTAAGATCACTTTTAATAGAAAAATGCTACTACACAGTAGACGAATTCATGACGGATAAAACTCTAAAGATATGTCGCTTGTAGGTACTTCTTTTCATTTTCTTTATTTTGTTAAATTAGGTCTGAACAAAGACATAAATATTGTATATCCCAGTGACATTAAGATTTGATTTTATTTTGTACTGTAAAATGACATAACATAATTCAATTACGAACAATTAATTGACATGACTTGATTGTAACTATTAGATACCTATTATTATTAAAATTTTTACTACTTACCCACTAAACTAATATCATCTGACGTAAATGTGACTATCTGTGTTATTGTATTGTACTTATTTTGTTTATCTGTGTTATTGTATTGTACTTATTACCGTTAATTGGACATCTTAACGACATCTAGTTCTATTAGATTATTTGTTTCTAAATTGTAATTTGTTTGACTCAATGTATGTTAATTATTCAATTTATGTTGTTATGACCACAAACTCAGCAGCAAACCAACATTATTTTGCAGCGCCCTGACAGGGTTCATGTACAAAAACCGATTCTTAGAAATTATTCTGTAAAATGTGTGATGTACATGAGAGCATATAAATAAATAAATAAATAAATAAATAGTTAATGGCGCCGATTCTGTTGTTCACAAACTTAACTTTTAAGTTCAGGCATCTTTTTCTTTCTATTTCGTTAAGAAAAGGACAGAAGATAAATATTCTAAATATTACAGTCCTGTCAAATTAGTCAGCGCCTGACGTAAATTGATGTATTTTTAATAGCCAATTTTTTAATCTCGTCTAAAGTTGTCTATGGAGTAGTATCTTAATTTGACAGGACTAAACTAATATTTATCTTCTGTCCTTTTTTAAATTAAATAGAAAGAAAAAGATGCAAGAACTTAAATTTAGTTTGTGAACAACAGAATCGGCGCCAATATAAGTCTAAAATCGCCAGCCCGTCTTGAGCAAGCGAGGTGATCAGTGGTTGTTCCTATCAATATGAGAAGAAGCCTTTGCCCTGCGGTGGGACAATAATAGCCTGGTATCTAATATTTACTAATTAGGTCAATCGATCATCGCGCCGCGGCTGGTCTGTGGATGGGTGACCATTTTTACATACCGAGACCCCTCCGTGCCTCGGAAAGCACGTTAAGTCGTTGGTTCCGGCTGTCATTTACGGATCTTTGACAGTCGTTACGGGTAGTCAGAAGCCCGAAAGTCTGACAACCAGTCTTACCAAAGAGTATCGTATTACCCAGTAACTGGGTTGTGGAAGTCAGGTAGGCAGTCGCTCCGACTCGCTCCATGTAAAATACTGTATTAAATATGTAGGTATTCAGTTGCATTTGGTTAGACTGGAAACCGACCCCAACATAGGCTAGGCAGATGATGATCTAATTTTAACTAATTAGACTCATACACACATCACATTATGTGATTTAGAGTCTACTGACATAATAATTATACATAAAGTCTCCTTATAGTGTATCATTATCAGTAGTTTACACTTACAAAACTGGTAAAAAGTTTTCATAATCACCTTTATAGCAACCAAGGGCGACGCTGCTCCAGCAAAGAAGTCTTCAACTAGCTTCTGTCTGCCAATCAAAGGGATTGAGTCCGGGAAGTACTTCTCGAAGAAGGCCAGCAGTCTTTCTTCTGTGTCCAAATTTTTAAATTTGGAGAATGGCATGAATAGCGTTACTGTCCATGAACAATCCTGGTTTGGAAGCGCGATCATCATGAACTCGCCTCTAGGCCAGATGTGGAGGAAGTTGGCTGGCATCTGAAACTGTAGAAGAAATACCTTGAAATCCCTAAAATTAAAAACATAATAGCCATGTGGAAAGACAGCTCACTTCACCTAAGTGAAGTTTTACCTTCACGGTGAAATTTTTACAGAATAGACCGCCTGTTCTAAAGAATTTCCTTTTTTGAAGTCGGTTAAAAAATAACAATCGATTTGCGTCAACTACCTATCATTGTTTCTACAAACACTAATATTAAAAAGCCACAGCTATCAATTTCACTGAAATATTGTTTACCCTAATTTTAACTTATAAACGAAATATAATGAATTCTATGAAGGATAATATCTATTTAATTATATTCTGCCACTAAAACGATGATAAATCATTGTAAATACACCGTTGGGATGCCATTTATCATCGAAACTTCAACAGATTTAATTTCCTACTTTCAGTTCGAACAAATAGTATGTAAAGTGAACATGACGTTAAGAACAATGGTTTTATTTTGTTTAATATTCAATTTAAGCGTAGTAAAATTAGCCTGTTGTGATGAAAATATTCCGGATCTACATAACTTTTACCCAAATCGCAACTACAACACAGTTAGGTGTATACATAATATTCTAACGAAATATTTCCCGTGTGGCACGCTCACATCTTTTATTAATCCCAATGCTGATGTTGATCAACTAATCAAAACTACGAACGGGGCAGATATTTGTCACAGTATCATCGTAAGGTCATTCGATGACCATGAATGGTTTATCTGGACAAACGTTTACGTAATCACGGTGGAAGACTTGTTCGGGCTCTGGTCTGGCCTGCTCGTCTTGACAAGAGACGTGTTCTGGAATCCCAAAGCAAAGTTTATTATCCAAGTGAATAATATAGTGGGTGGAAATGAAGGACTTCAGGCAGTGTTCAAGACACTGTTGAAATACAGAATGTATAACGTAGTCCTTTTGCAAAATGTAGAATATGATGCAGTGATATACACGTACCATCCCTTCGAGAACCATAGTTGTGGCAAACATTTCGATAAAGTAATAACTCTTGGCACTTGTGAGAGTGCAAAGAATATTACTACTTACTTTCCGAATAAAGTCCCCCATGAAATGAACAACTGCACTTTCAAAGTAGTTGCAACTGATGATGTACCAAATTTTATTTCTAAATCGAGCAACTACACAGTTTATGGCAAGTTTGTATCAGGTTTGGAACAATACGTGCTGGATTCTATAGCTGAGCGAGAAGGGTTTTTCTTAGATTACGAAACTGTCGGAGATGATGTAACGTATGGAATCGTGCTACCGAATCGTACGGCTACTGGACTTCTAACTTTCATAGATACAGATAAAGCAGACATAGCAGCTGGTGGGTACATACTAATGAAGAATAGAGTGGAATTGTTCGATTACCTGTGGGGTTTCAACTACGCTGCCTACCATTTATACACACCAGCCGTACGAACCCAAACATGGCAGAGAGTATACAGGGAGTTTGGAGTAACAACGTGGTTGTTGATAGCTGCCGCCATGTTCTTTGTTATACTAGTTGGTGAGATGTTGAAAAAAAGACTACGGGATAAAACCTTCTCGGTTCTTTATTTATGGGGATACTTTTTTGGAAACGCAGGCAGAGGCTTGTCGAGACACAAAAAGTTCAGAATGATAATATTTTGGTGGGCAGTGTTTACATTTTGTATCAGCAACTTTTACAATACAGCGCTATTCAGTTTGATCACAGTTCATGTGCACGAGAAACCACATTCACTAAGCGTGGGAAACTTGAAAACTTTACCATACGCACCATGCATTAGTGATAATTCAAGATTGTTTTTCCAATATGCTTACAATCAGAATTTGCCAGAAGGAAAAGCTATTCCCAACTGCACTACGACTGATAGGTCTTTACAATATGTTGCATACACCAAAAAACATTATGCCATCGAGATGGAAGGCAGCTACAAATTGAAACAATATTTTGACCATATGGGTAAACCTGCATTCGATTCCTGGTTATTTTCTGGCACTAACGTGATCGTCATGTATCTTGTACGTGGTTTCCCTTTTACCGACAAGTTCCAGGAGTACGCTCATCACTTGTACGAAGCTGGTCTTATAATGAATCATTTGAAAACAATCAACTTGAGAAGTTATAGTGTCATTCACAGATATCCTACGCCGTTCACAGTGACTACGCTTCTAGATTTGAGAATACACTTTGCCATTCTCTTGGTGGGCTATATCTTGTCATTTGTATGTTTCTTGTTAGAGATATGGTACAATTACATCAAAGAGGAGAGGAAATTTAAGAGAATGGTGACGGTTAACAATTTCAAGCGGCAAACAGATGGCCATTTGTCGAAAAACAATGTCAAGTAAACGTTACGTTATAACGTTACACATTATATCGTCTGCTTAGCTCCTTATTATGTAAGTACTTACGCCGCCATTTTCGTCAGCCGGTATGCACAGTTCTAAGTAGCCATGTTCGATGTACTTCTGGCTGAAGTCGAAGAAAGGGCGCTTCATCATCGCCTTGCGGACTGCTGAGAAGGCGCCATCAGCTCCTATGATTAGGTCAGCTGTCACGTGAACATTTTCATCTGTATCTGTCCTGTAAGAAAAGATTAGATAGGTTTTTGATTGTATCTTTTGTTTAGCTTGATAATAAATTGTATTTGGTGTGTTGTTAGGGTTACAAATTTTAAAAATTATATCAAGGTTTCAAGACCGTTCTTTATTGTCTTTGTGAGGTGTACATAACTAATATATTTCGCAAAGCTTAATAAAACAATTGACGTGTGTCTGTTTCTACTTATTTATTTATTAATAACCAACTTATATTTACAGATTACAAGTAGTAACATATAAGTTATCGGTATATCAATGTGAGACTAGTCTTCGGCGCGGGAGATATTATAGTGCACCGCAGACACATGTTCACTCTCTCTGCCCTCACTCTCATAGTCCGATAGGACGGCACGCAATTCGATACGACCGGAGAGAAATCAGGCGCAGGACCAGGGTATCACACCGCCAACTTCCAAACTCCGGGCTGTTACTAAGAAATTCCAAATGGAAAATCCCAATAACACTACACACACACTTTTTTATGCGTCATGTGTGCCGCAAATAAACGTATTTTCTTTCATTCTTTTCTTTCACTTTGCCCGATCTGGGTATCGAACCTAGGACCTCACGCTCAACTGTGGCGCTTGCGACCACGAGACCAACGGGGCAGTTGAACACACAACTTAGACTGAATAGCTTCTATTTTGGCTATTCGAATACTTACTTAAGGAATGTTAAGGTTCCCTTCTTCAAGTTGGCTTCGATCAATTTGTGATTAAAATACCTCTCGACATTTTCATATTGCTCCGATTCTGAAATGTTTTATCGAAAATTATACTCAAATATTTTTAACTACTAAGGTACGTTACAGAACCTCCACGAGTGACTACGTCCAATGCACCCTAGGCAGTCAGACTTCAAGACTTGCTATCAATATTGCCCCGACTGCGACTTCCGACTGTATAAGTAGGTATCAACTACCAGCACCCTAATCGCGTGACACACTATCAATCGGAATCTAAATCATTTTGAAGCAAATTGCTAATCCATTGCTTCATAAGTTCGAAAAAATTTGTCTGATCAACACGTAAATAATGCAATGAATGTTGTTGAACTGTCAAAATGAAACCGATTCCGATTGATAATTAATGTGTTACGCAATTGCCCCGCAGGTTCGTTCTAATATCTATAACGTTATTAATTCAAAACATCTGAATGACAAATCCTGCTCATTTCCATAAATTTACCAGCAAACCTAGCAATGTAAAAAGTTCGTTGTTGATCAACTTTGAGGGTAGGAGGTACATAGCTATACCTAACGTCTAGAGATGCGCCGAGTACAAGTTTTACCGAGTAACCGAGTACCGAGTATTTAAGTATTTCGGTTTGACGTAGGTATTGGGATCGTACGAAAGGCTTCAAATATTAAAGAAGAATGCCATGCCAGTTTTTGGCAGTAGGTAGCTACGAGGAATTAGCATCTACAGCGCCGCGACAGCGCGGCGTGAAGATCCGAACAATACCATCCATATAAAAACGGAAATTTATTACCACGAGAGACTGATGATTTAATAAAATAAGGTTCTTTTTTTCACGTGATTTCTCTGACAATGACCAATCTACATAATATTGTAAAGAGGTCAGGTTATAAGTTTATGAGTTCTTTTCGAGTACCCCAGCAGTCAAACCGAGTTATTACCTACCCATAACGAGGAATCTACTACCAAAATGGCCGAGTACCTATGCCGAGTACCGAATAATAAACGAGGTCTCGGCGCATCTCTACTAACTTCAATTAAAGTCGTCTATAAAACCAAAATACTTTGCTGACATTTTACTGACGCATATTTACATTCTTAATAATTGATATTATGAAACAAAACCAGAATACTTATATTATTTTTATTATTGTATCTGATGCAGCTATCATGCCATTAATAACTTAAGCATCTGTCGTAATAAAACATCATCAGTAACATAATCAAATGAAATTACATAATACTAAACATTTTTCATTGCTACACTAACAGTGCATGTTCATTGTCAGGGTTAGACCACTGGCGGACTAAGGGGGCCGCGGCAGGGGTCCAAAACACATAAGTAGCTTTGTCTACTCATGTGCCCAAAACCCCCAAATTTCGAACAACAAACTGCCTAAGTATGTTAAAAATAACCGAAGGCTATTAACATTTTTGAGCTCGCTGTCGCATCTTAATTCTCTGTTTTCTCAAAGTTATGCGCAAAATAATTCCTAGCTAGTCCTAGTTTTATTTCTATGAGAGATCTGTTTGACAGTCTTACCTTCATTATTTACTTACTTATAATATTATTATCTAGTTATGTGCGCTAATAATCTACCTACCTATTCTCTTGTTACTATCATACGGTCTCGGGAGTTCGGGACATCCTCATTGATCATTTCTATTCTTTTTAATAAGGCCGTCCCTTCTATTATTTTCAGCCATTTTCAATCCATGTCTTACAAGCATCATTTCTCTCAAACTATATAGGTATTTACTTACCTTGTAAAAGCTGCGCGTTTAAATAATTTCTTCCCACTGAGTAAATGCTCTGAAAAAATGATAGCGTAAAGATAAAATCATTGTATTTTTTCGTCATATTTTTTTTTACGGGAATTAAAATCAGTCCAGTTCGTAAATGCACAACTCAACATGATCAAGACATTTACAAAGTCAAACAATAGGAATTTGGTTTCGTACCTATAGTCGACCCAGTACCTAATTGTTTACCACTTTTGACAACATTTCCTAGTAAATTATTTCTTCACTAAGGTTGTAACTATCTACTTAACCATTACACAAGTCAAATCTGTTCTATCTTCGTCAATCATCATCATCATCATTTCAGCCGTAAGAGGTCCACTGCTGGACATAGGCCTCCGCCAAGCACCTCCACTTCGAACGGTTCTGTGCTTCTCGCATCCCACAGGTTCCTGCGGCCTTCACAAGGTTGTAGGACTACCTTGAGGCCTTCCAACGTTACATCTTTCGGTACGCGGTCGCCACTCCAAAACCTTTCGGCCCCATCGGCCATCTGTTCTGCGAGCAATGTGCTCTGCCCACTGCCACTTAAGTTTGCCAATTCTTCGGCAGTAAAGTTTTCAAATCGTTGCCTTTATCAAGTCAGGATACATAATAAGTACCAACCTTTTGAAGCTACGCATTACTAGTCCTATACTGGTACATACCTACGGGGTACCACAAAGGTGTTTGGTGGACCCTTTCGTAAATCAGGCAAGATCTACTTTTGTTGTACAATTCTATTGCAGACTGAATTATTTATATTAAGTTCCTTATCTCACTATCACCACGGAATAGAAACGGTCGACATTTATTAACATATAAAACGAGTTGTTTAATAGGTATTACACAACTTTTACAGACGTCATATTGCTGATATCTAAGTAGATAAATAATAGGCAATAAAAACTTGCTCTCATCAAATTCCTTGTTCTATCTTTAATTAACAAACCTGCTTGGTGTTCGCATCATACGGTATAACGTAGGTGGATCCATCGGTCCTGTGGATCCGTCTGCCTGTCATGGGGATTCCATGTTCCTTGATCATGTGTGTCTCCAAGCCAACATCTTTCAGGGCTCGCCTCCCGCGCACTGACAGCGCCAAGTTTATGGACCTACCCCTGGCTTGAGGGGTTTCTCGGATATCTAGAATAAGAAAAATAAATAGTGGCATATATTAATCGAACCCCAAGTAAATGAATGCACACGCTAATATAATAATAGAACCTGTTTTTCTTTAAAATAAATTTTAATCATCTTTATTTTGATCACATGCATCTGAATATAAAATCGGTCATCTGCAGGCCATCCTTTATGATCTTTTAATAAATGGAATTTTGGTAAATTCAAAACCTATTTTGGTTCAATGGGAAAGACGAAATGTGCCATTCTACCCATTTTCGTTATCAGCCACCACAAAAACAATGAAAATGAAACCCATGACGAAAAACTTTTTGAGGTTCTGTAAATATTTTAATTAATTAAGCTGAGTATTATATCAGTACCTAGTTAGGCACCTATTAATTTAAGTTTGCCACTGCAAAAGACATAAAATTGGAATACTACTCACCTAAAATAAATTCCAATAAAAACAAGTAGGTGATAACTAGTAGGTACTTAGATAGTGCCCAGACTGTCTTATTTGATAGCAATCATATCATTTTAAAGTAAGTAAAAAATCCCCGACCTTACAATCATTAACAAAGGCATTGACCTTAGATAGCAGCGGTTATGTCATCATTCTAACATTCAGTAGATAGAAATTATATAAATGGTACAGTTAGGTAAATAGGTACCTACTTATCTACATACCTATATGATCTTCGAGAACCGTGTATGTGGGTCGGACAAAAATCAACTTTTCAATTTAGAATTCACCTTACTGTCAAAGTGGCCAGTAAGGAAAGTTCTGAATTCGAACTCTGAGAAGTACCATGGAAGTACCTACTAAAACCAAAGAATAATAAAAACAATAGATAGGCTGTGGCTTATAATACCAACCTTCACGGAACTCATAAAGGCGAACTCGATGGCCCCTCTTTGCAAGATACAGTGCTTCAAGAGACCCCACCTGTAAAATTTAAAGGAATTTATGTGTTAATCTTCCAAGCACCAAATTATAATTAAGTATAGTCGTGACTCGGAAAGCACGTCAAGTCGTTGGTCCCTGCTGTCATTTGTAGATCTTTGACGGTCGTTACGGGTAGTCAGAACCCCGAAATTCTGAAAACCAGTCTTAACAAGGGTTATCGTGTTACCCAGTAACTGGATTGTGGAGGTCCGATAGGCAGTCGCTCCATGAAAAATACTGGTATTTGCATCCGGTTAGACTGGAAGCCGACACATTTGGGAAAAGGCTAGGCAGATGATGCTAACACAAAAGCACAAAAGTTTGCCTGAGTCTGACGATGTCATAGGTCGCAGGCCAATGGTAATTAGCTACCAACACAATGTTGTCAGACAATAGGTACCTAATTATGTGTCCATTAGAGATAGACAAAAAAATCTAAAACATCTAAGTAACGAACTTAAAGTCAATGGATTTAATTGTTGATTTCTAGAAAACCAATTCCTTCATCGTTTACTTACTTAGCTAATTTACTTTTAGAAACTCAATAAAAAAGTCTCACGAAAATCCATTCACAAAAACCTAATTGCATTATTACACTGGACTAATAATGGTGACCTAGTTCTTTCTGAAGAATTATGACGATGTCGTGAAAGATGGGATGACAGCCAAATAATTGGCCACTGAGCATGTTTATATAGGAAAATGTGCACGAATGGGGTGCATTAAAATCTGGCAAAAACCCTCTGGAACCGGATGTTGTATCTAGATATAGGGAGAGGTGTAGAAGGCCATGTTGTTATTTTTATTTTCTTTATTCGGAAGAACAAACAATTACATACTAGAATATATATTACAAGTAAATAGAACATAAGAGTTATACAAATGTGCAACCAACAACGTTCTCTACAGATACACAAAAAACAAAGACAATGTTGATAAAGTTAAAGTCGGACACACAGATACCTATAATATAGATGATCTAGATAACGCAAGTATCATGATCTGTATGAAAACCAAGCGTGCTATTTTTTTTACTACCTACCTACTATGACGTCACAAGCAGCTATTTAGTGATGGAAAAATCAAATCGATTCGATCGACAATCGATAGATAACTTTAGATAAGACGCCGCCGCCACAAAATACAGAGTGCCGCCGCCTTGTGCGGCACCTGTCTCGCCCCACCCCCGGGGCCTAGCGCCAGTGCTCACGCTCAAAAGTCACTCACGCTTAAAAGTGGCGGCCTGTACCTAAGCTGGGCAGGCGAAGTAGTTGCTCTTGCGTTATCTAGGTGTATCTATATCTGTGGTCGGACAGAATAGATAAGTACATGAAATAAGATACACATAAAATTACAGCTACCTACTAAGGAACACAAGCGAGAGAGTTATAGCCACCACAAGTGACTATTATTTATTCAAAGTCATGTCAAATGGCCATGTAACACCCGCCTGCTCCCATGAAGATCGGAGATTCTACCCTAGAAGTTGTTGAAGGTTATGTTTACCTAGCACAACTGTTTTTGGTAGGTTCTTCGAAAAACTTTTTAACAAAAAAAAAACCGACTTCCAAAAAAAACACTACAAACTGAAAAATAACTTTAATTTCGGAAGTCGGTGTCTTAGGGATCAGTATTTTAGTTTTTGCCACCGACTTCCGAAATTAAAGTTATTTTTCAGTTTGTAGTGTTTTTTTTGGAAGTCGGTTTTTTTTTTTGTTAAAAAGTTTTTATTTCTCGCTTTTTAGCTCTTTACTTCTCGCTTTTTATAATTTATCTAAGTTACAATAGCCTAATGTCAACTTGCCCATCGCCTTTTTATAAAATATTCCTTTTCTCGATGCAGGGACGTTAATTGTTGAGGAGTTCTCCTTTTATTAGTTTTTAGATTAGATGCTGATAATCCTGGCTGCAGCATCAGGCCAGACTTATGTCAACATTGCATTGAACTTAAAATTAGTCCTGTTTAAAATGAGCCCAAACACGACTACGGTGCTGTAATTTAAAGGTTTGTACTTTTTCTGATGCTCCTGGCTTCAGCATCAGGTCTTCGGTGTTCCTCAGTAACAGTAAGTTTATCCACACATCGAGCCCTTTTCAATGAGCCTAAACACGATATATCTGCTGTTAGTTGTCGAGGAGTTAGGTACTCTGCAGACTATCCTGACTGCAGCATCAGGTCATGACTTGATGATCATGAGACCAAATGCCCTATCAAACATAAAAACAATTTACTAAAACAGTCCTTGCCTGTTCGAGTAACTTCTTACTGTTAAGGAGTTGTACCTTCCATCATCGGCCCAGCTACCTGAGATGGTGACAACCATACACAAATACACAAGATACTTCATAAAATATGCGAAAAACAATAAGTGAGCTTATAAAATTTGAGGGTTGCCCTCGATTTCTCTAAGATCCCATCATCAGATCCTAACTTGGTGACAATGGGACCACCTCAGAACTATCTACTTTCGAACAAAAAAAGAATTTTGAAAATCCGTCGACAATTGGCGGCGTATTCGATGAACAAACATACAAAAAAAAAAAAAAAAAAAAAAAACATACAAACACCCGAACATAGTACCTCCTCCTTTTTGTAAAGTCGGTAAAAAGAGGTCAACCGAACGTCAGGAACCCAACTAGACTGGGAGTAGCTTTCGGGAAGTTGCGCAATACATTTCCCACATACTGCCGTGTCTCCTCAAGACGAAAGGTTGGACCAATGCGTTTTGCCAGTAATTACTTATGGTACACAAACTTTCTCGATCACAATATAGGCCTCTTTAGCAGGAGTAGGGGTCACCCAAAGGGTGAGGTGTATGCTCATAGTTTTCCTGCGTGATCGAATGAAAACTGAAAAGATCCGCAGGTGCACCAAGGTACCTAACCGATATAGGCCGAAGAATTTGGCTGCAGGTAGTCCAAAGAAGCTATGCCGTCATTGGATAGCAGGCTAACCAGGCGCTTATTACGACTGGACAGGAAAGGCCTGCGCCTGGTGATGGGGACCATCACGGGACACTGCTCGCTAAATAAACACTTTCACACAATGGGCATAACGGACAGTCCCCTGTGCAGGGCTTGCATGGAGGCTGATGAAACATGAACCATTGCGCATGTGCTCTTTGAGTGCACAGGCGTCACCCAGATCGTACACTGATATTCTCAACAGACCAGGAGACTTAATCAGCTTCTGGAGGGAGGTGGGCAGGTTGGAATAACCACAGACGGCCGCCATGACCCACGCACATTCGTCCATTGAAGGACTACGTGCGGAAACCCAACCCATAACATAGAACATTGGGACCGAAAGGTTCTAGAGTGGCGACCGTGTACCGGAAGGCACGACGCTTGGGGGAGACTTATGTCCAGCAATGGACGTCTTTCTATCTAAAATGATGATGATTACCTCGTCTACCCAGTGCCATTGCTGCATTTGGCAATGGTTGTCAAGGCAACTGGTTGGCCGGCTAGCTTTTGATCTCTCGTTCACTTAATCTATTTATTGGTGGAACACGTTTCCGGTAAAAAAGTAAAAAACACTCGGAGATCCACATAATTATCCAATTTTATTGGATCTTAATTTTAACTTGGTGTTTTAATAAGTCAGAAGGTACTTAATTAACCAAATTGATCGATTGTTTTACTTAATCAAGGTTTAAATGAACCAAATCATTCCATGATTGTCATACTTAACTTAGTATGAATTTATTATCAGCTATTATTCTTGAACGTTTTTCTCATTTTGGTAGCATTTAAAAAACCTTGCGTAACATTTTACAAAGTTATTTCGTAATATTAATTAGCTATAACCTGTAACCGAATGTTGATCTTCAGACAAGACAGGTTCAGCAAAAAAACATAACCCTCCTTCTGGCGCAGTCGAGTAAAAAATAAAAGGAGGCAAGACAAGAAAACAAACAACTAAAGGTAAGTACCTACAGGAGTGTTAGTTACACACACTAAATACAATAGCGATTCGGTAGATTTATTTTAAATAAGGTAAGTAGGTTTTATTACTAATTAGGTAAGCTAACTATAATAAAATATTGCTTTAAATTATTATATTATACTACATAGCTGTGTAACCTACATGTCGGAAAACAAGTTGGATTTCATCGGTTTTAATTTTTTTGCTCGAAATCCTAATTATTTTTCTAAAAGTAATTACCTATAGGTAGGTATATATACTTTCATAATTAAGCATTTAGTAAAAAGCTGTTAATTTGGATTACTTATTATTTATTTGTATGTATGTACAGTCAGCAACAAAAGTCGATTAACACTTCAGTTTTTTAATCTCAGTTATTGAGCAAAATATTTTTTCAAAATTGCATTGTACTTCTGCTGCAATTTTAAACAAATATTTTGCTTAATAACTGAGATTTAAAAAAACTGAAGTGTTATCGACATGTGTGAATCGACTTTTGTTGCTGACCGTACGTGAAGATAAGTACCAAAGTACCTACCTACCACAGTATTACAAAAATATCATAGGTTTCTAGGTAGAAAAACTCACAAGTAAGTACCTACTTCAGCATTTTCTTAGGAGGCAAGTAGGTAGGGTCTACCTACATACGTATGGAATAAATAGACATTTTGTCTTCCATGAGAAATAGAAGATTAGGCACACACCGGTTCACAATATAAAATCAGACCTTCACAAGACCCTATCTCATGCAATTCATTGTCACCTCGGCTTGGAGGTGACAAGGTGTAGGTAGGTACGTCCTCGTCTTTAACCCATGGAATATTTCAGCGCAATGTAAGTAGGTACTATGTCTTTATTAAGAATTTAAATTTTAAAAAAATTTAAAAAAATAAAAAGCCCTATTAGGTATTAAGAATCCACTGTCCATCTGTCTGTCACCAGGCTGTATCTCTTGAACCGTGATAGCTAGACAGTTGAAATTTTCACAGATGATGTATTTCTGTTGCCGCTATAACAACAAATACTAAAAACAGAATTAAAAAATATTTAAGGGGGCTCCCATACAACATACGTGTTTTTTCGGCGTGTTTGCCTTGTGGTACTTACGGAACCCTTCGTGTGCGAGTCCGACTCGCACTTGGCCAGTTTTTATTTGTTACGATCCATGTCACCAACATCAACAGACTACCCTAAATAATAATAAATGCAATAAATTTCCTGGTAGGTTACTTACCAACCCTGCACCAACAACCACGACATCCAACTGCTTCTTCTTTGAATATCCATTTTGTAAAGTCGCCATTTCTTCACTATTTATTCACAAGACGAAATTATACTTAAATTAAAATTATATTTCCAATTATTTTTAGTAGGTAGGTATAATAAAATATGGTCACTCAACAACTCGTTTAGCGGTGTTTATCAGAAATTGCCTAAATCGCGAGTGAACTCTGGCCTTGGTTGTGAACTTGTCAGTTCCCCTAGTGTCTTGTCTCTACACTGTGGGTGTGAGTGCGATACTGCGACCGCGACGATACGCGATGCCCCGATACGGTTTCATTAAATTGACATTTGATCACTGCGGGCAGTCAATGGAAAGAAATCAATTTCGATTAGGTAGGTACGTAGTTCATTGATGAGTTAACGAGTTGATAACCGATATATTTGTACGAGTTGGGGTCAGCGCACACCGCAGAGCATTTTCTGAGATTATTGAAAAAAATATCTTAACTTCGCAAAATTGAATACACCCAAATTTGATGCTCGACCATGCTCGAGCAAGCCGACTGCGTGTTCGAGTATGCATTCTACATTTTGGTCGACCATGCGCGAGCATTTTGCAGTTCGGTCTGCGCTGACCCTTGAATGGCATGTGATTGGAGAGGCCTGCCTATAGGTACCTATTCAACGTAGGACTGGTAAAGGCTAGGATGAAGTTTTAATTAATTGCATGATTATGCAAAAGAGAATTTAGGTAAGTACCTAGATGATAGTTTTAGAAAAACGATGACTATAAAAGTTAGGTAAGTAAAAAGAAAATTAAAATTAGGTGTTTTATTCTGTAGGTAATTATGTGCCTAGAGAAAGAGCAAACTCGGAACAGTCGGAACTAAGTATTTTGGTACCAGTGTGCACAACGCGCAACGTTCGAAAAAAAAACCGAAGCAATGTACTGCGCCGCAATACGACCAACGTCTTGGCGGGCCTGAACATAGGCACTAAGGAGTTTCGCGCATGTTCTCTCACTCGCACTCGCCTCATGTCACCATTTGGTTCCTAAAAAATCTTATTGCGCAGCCTTCTGCACAAAGTTCAGGCCCACCAAGTTACGTCAGTCGTATCGTACCTACCTATAGTGGTCAACTAGACAAAAGGCGGTCTTGGTCTCAATCCCAGGTTGGGCTGTGGTTTTGGTTTTTTCCATATGAGAAAATCTAAAAGAAGTTGGTGGATAGATTCGTCATATCTGTAATCAGCGGCGTAATTACGTACTTACACACTTTACAGTAAACAACATTTCGAACAATTAAGAAGGAATGGATTAGTAATATCCTTCAAAATTATTGATTGGGATTGATAGTGTGTTACGCAATTACTGTGCAGCTCGGTCCGTTTAGATGCCTTGTGTTTTACAATAGACATCTACCAGTAGCTCTACCATGAGTTTGCACAGCCAAAACTCGCTAGCGTCTCTGTAAATAATAATTGTTTGAAATATTGTACAGCGCCCCTAACGGTCACAGAAAGAATTAAAATTCGTACCATGAGCACTATAGATTATATCGATAGGTAAGGTAAGAAACCTAACGTAATCTATTCGATAGTCACTAACGTTTTTGGTACAATTACCGTTTGTTATAGATTAGAAATTCAGGCTAAGTTATTTGATACAAAGCCACAGTCTAGTGTTACAGAGGGATCAACTGACCGTACGAGGTTTCGGCATCGAATTCTCGATTTAGTAGGTAGACAAGGTGAAGTACGAGAATTGTGAGACTTTTGGGCTTGTCTTGTGATGTCTAACGGTTTGTATGTGAAGGAATGTTCAGCTATATCTCATTATACTGTATCTATACTAATAATAAAGCTGAAGATTTTGTTTGTTTGTAGGTACGCGCTAAGCTCTGGAACTACCGGTCGGATTTGAAAGATTATTGTTGCATTTGATGGCCCAATCCTTGAAGAAGGCTATAGGCTATTTAACATCACACTATAACTCTTAGGAGCCGAGGAAAAAGAAAAAAGTCAGACAAAACGCTAAGCGAAAATGAAGTGATAGCGCGGGGGTAATGCAATGCGACGGAGTGGATCGGGGGAACAAGAAATCTTACGCGGACGAAGTCCCGGGAAAAAGCTAGCTAACACTCAGCCCAAACAACCATTTTTTTGCGCTGTCGGGTAAATTACCCTACCTATACCTAATCACTATAGATATTAAGTTTAATTCAATTCAATTCAATTTATTTATTGCTGAACATAGATGGTACAAATACATTTAAAGATGTCGAGTAAATGCGCAGTTCATATGTCCTACCAATTAAGGCATGCAAAATAAACGATTTAATTATGAAATCTTGACCCCCATGGTTATTTTATTAAAATTCAACAACAACAATAGTTAAGTAGGCAGCAGTGGCGAAGGTTCCATACAACTCGATTCGTACCGGCTTCCCTTTGAAAAAAAATGGCACAGTCCCGTGCCGAGCATTTCCACGGCGCGGCGCGGCGGCGGCGGCGTGTGTCGACCTGGTGCGGCCTGTTGACCACTATTCCAACATATCAAATGATACTGAGCGCATGGCTGCGTGTGCAGCCACTGTGGTTTTATTCAGTGATAAATATTTTAATAAAACAAAGCAGAAGAAACGCGCCCGTACAGGCCGCCCCGCGCCTTTGACCTTACAGA
The DNA here is from genome assembly GCA_948474745.1 of Oligia latruncula. Lineage (NCBI taxonomy): Eukaryota > Metazoa > Arthropoda > Insecta > Lepidoptera > Noctuidae > Oligia > Oligia latruncula. The sequence continues at coordinate 15,450,081 of OX419689.1, read as the reverse complement.
CTCCCGATGGAACGGATAGACGACAACAGGCCACCGGAGGCCTCATCGGATACGACGGTTCCCCGCGGCCTGTTGGCCTGGTATGTGCCGTGGAACCGCAGCGTAAATAAAAAATGTATGTGCTTCCTCAACTTATGACATTGACATCGTAGAATATTGGATACGGGATTGGTAGATTGTAGGTACACCACACCATTCATGGAGTGAGTTCTCGTCAAAAGTGGGGTTTGAACTCACGATCTCTCGCTTGCGGTCCGCATTTTAACCGCTGTAAACAACACAGTATTATTTTGATTGCGTTTATCTCATTTGTGATTGCGCAAACAAGCCTAGTTATACAAATACTTATTTTATTATAACGTAAATATGTACGTATGAAATAATCTTACGCAAAAGGAACTACGTTTCTACAAAATAACAAAATGACGCTGGCAGAAATGTCGACATCAGCTCAGATGCAAAATAAAAAACCGGGCAAGAGCGAGTCGGACTCGCGCACCGAGGGTTCCGTACCATCATGTTTTTAAATTTTCATCGGCGAGGTCTATAGTCGTCAGAGAATTTTAACACTGTGCACTGAGGTGTAGAATATTGCAGTTTTATGTCAACGCCATCTCTTGACCGATAGTGGAACTAATGTAACTTTTGTTGATGATTTCTGAAAAAGTGTGGTATTTAATACAGCATCATATTGTAGTCTTTGGGTATTTAGACTTCGTTTTATTTTTCCTGTAATCTTTACTTATACCTACTTCTATCACAGAATAATTTCAGATTTTTCTCTTGGCAAACTTTGGAGATAAGGGGGGGTGGGGGGAACGGTATTTTTTTTTTCATCAAAAGTCGAAAACTTTGCGGGCTTAAAAAAAGAAAAAAAAATGTTTGAGAATGTGCAAACTACGCTCTTTCATTATGATACCGCACATGCCCTAGTAGCCCCCCACTTCGAATTTTTTTGTCCCTGTTGCAAAAAATTTACATATTTTTTTCTTATTTGCAAAATAGTTGGGCAAACGTCATCTAAAACTATTCCAAATTTCAAGTTGATAGCATTAGTAGTTCTTGAGATATCCAGCCGTAACAGGCAGACTGAGTCTCACCATAAGGGTTCCGTTTTACCATTTTGGTACGGAACCCTAAAAAGTTCTTGTCATCTCATCATCTGCCACCAAGTAGTAGATCAACATTAACCCGCTAATATACGCGGAGTAAAGTTACAACCAGTATTAACTTTAGATTAATCATACATTTTTCGAGGTTAGTTTGGTCCAACTTTACTCCGCATTTAGTAAAAAGAGTTTTGTCATTTAGGTATAAAATAAAAGCTTGAAAATTAATCCTATAGTTTCTTTATTCACTTATATTAACATACTTTCTTCTTTTCACTTTGCTTAAAATATATAAGTATTCCTTTCATATTTTTTGTTCCAAGCAAATTTTTACTTTACAGAATTAAACTTCAAAATAGAACCTCAATCTCTCAACTAAAATTATATCCGAACTGTTATAATCACAAAATACAATCTATTCACAAAGAAACGTATAAAATAAACATATCAAGCTATACATTTCCAGTTTTAGCTGACCTCGCATTGTATACGCTTTTTGCACAATGAGAAGTCAGCTTATACTAATGGGTAGCTCACCGTCCGATCAGGACCAGGCCCGTGCCGGACGGCGCGTATGTGTTCCACGCGCGCCTCAAAGATATGTCAGCATCGAGGAGGGGCCCCATAGGGCCGAAGCCTGCCGGGTCAGCGGGATTGTCCGAAAGGGTTACCGCTGGCCTGGAACATAAAGGGCTAAGGAAGGAACACGGGTGGGTTTTAGTCAGTAAGAGTCTGACACTCCCTTCCGCTCCACCCAGAGCGGGTCCCGCTCTGGGTGGTCATTTGATGATTTCCCATCCGCAAAAAAAAAAAAGTTTATACTGGAAATGTATAGCTTGATATGGCGTCTCGTCCGTATCTAAACAATACCTTTCGCCATTTTATTCAATGTCATACTAAAATCTTTGCACAACCAAGTTGTTTACAATGTTCAGAAATATTTTTTTATCAAATATGTATGTACTTTATTCTTATTTTTACAAATATTAAATATTTATTTGTCACTATTGTTTGTCGACGAAAAACTAAGCTTAAGCCTATAGTGCTGGCAGTGGTAGCATAATTATAGGTAGTGGTACTAACATACCATAACAACCAGAACCCATAACCATCACCATCAGTCACGAAACCGTGGATATAGTCATGATTATGTTAGGACGTCAACAGAACGAGTTTAGCCTTACATAGCCTTCGTTCACACGGCGACAATCAGCAAAGTTGGTCATCACACGTCAACGTCACGTGATCATGCAGTTAGAACCAAATAGTGCTATAGAGGTATGAGGAACAGGGTGTAAAGTTCACTCAACCTCCATAGAAAAGAGAGGATTCTCCGACCAGACGGGTGTTATGTCTGGCGGGCAACTGCCCAATGATTTATGTCGGGGCCGTTGTATCTATGCTAATTCCGCGATAAACTCTGCTTGCGCGATGTAGGATTTGCGTGACGTAGTATGACGCGTTGTTTGCATGTGGCGTTGTAGATACCGCTACAGTGCAGTACAAAACTGTCATTTTGTTTTTTTTTTTTTCGTTAGCCTATGTTGTGTTCCACTGCTGGGCAAAGGCCCTTTTGCCTTCCATACCTATCCCTTTATTTGTTCGATCTCTGGCCACGTTGGCCCTCGCAAACTCGTCACACTACCATCGCCGCTGCTGCTGAGAAGTGTTCTCAAAATTAACATATCGTACTGCTCATAGCAGTGTGAACGAGGCCATACTTTTGACTTCATCGTGACGAATGACAGCTTAAGTGCTAGTCTTACTGAGACTCTTCGATCAATAATAGTACTGGATGAATGATTAGGAACAAAAATAAGTCGCTAAAGTGGCCACGTTTGCACACAGATAAACATTTCGCACCTTTAAAGTAAAACCGTTACTAAACGAAATTATAAAATTTTGCAGGAGAGCCAATATTAGAAAAAAAAGTCCTGTAATATTGGCTCTCCTGTAAAATTTTATAATTTCGTTTAGTAACGGTTTTACTTTAAAGGTGCGATTTATACTTCTTACTACGAACTATAGAAAAAAGTTTAATAATATTAACAACTTCAGACTATTATAAACCTTAACACTCTAACATAAAGTTTAATTACGATTGCAAATGATTAATATATAAGTCCTTCTGTCATCGAAGCAATAAATTTAAAATGTCACTTGAAAATAAAAAGTCATTTTTATAATAAGTACAAAAATATTTATTCTAAAATGAAACTTAACGTCTAAGCAATAAGGTTAAAAACATTTTGTTGACAACTTCGTACTTACTCGAATTTGGAACTAGACGTAGTTCTTGGAATTACATTTCAATGCTTCAATGTTTGTTAGAATAGTTGGCGCGTTGTCGCAAACATTGGCCAACAATCATAATATTTGCTAATTGATTTATATTTACTATTTAACTGTGTTACTATTTTATGAAAAACATTTAATGATAAAAACTTACCGAAAAAAAGATATTCCTTCCAAAATCTTGGTGTTACGGTGGTTATTTACACAACTTTTGAACGCGCACTGAGCCATTTTGACGTCTTAATATTGGCTATGATTGGACCATACTAATTTGAAATAAGAGCACAAAAGTATTCGTGCTCGTATTTTTCGGGCCGTTTTTGAAGCGCTTATCGGGCATCTAGTACTATTATTGATCGAAGCTGAGACTGTAGTAAAGTTAACTAATAGGAATGAAAATATCATTGATAAGATAAATACAATCAATGTATCAGGTTTACATAGTTTAAGCATAAAGTCTATACAATAAGCAAATAAATCTTACACTGCGATAGCCGTGTTTGACGTAAAAAATAAATAAATAAAATAAGCAGAAACTACACTTTTTTTTTATACAAATGTTTTATTTCTACTGTATGAGCGCGGAAAAAAGAATCGTCATGATTGGACAATTATAAATATCGCGTCATAAAACTTAGTTCTAATTAATATCACAGCGGCAAAACTTTTACGCTGGATAATTTACTTACATACAAAAATACGTTATAGACAAAGTAGGAAGATTTAAAAACTCATATTACTAGGCATTGACGAGACATCCTCTGAGGGACTTTGGCTCGAGCTGAACGAACTGAGAGTCTCCCGCGTCTCCTCTTTGATCTTCAAATGTTCCGTGCTCGAAGGAGGTCGGGAAAGTAAGGAACGGTCCTTGTCTTTATGTTCCTTTGATTTCTCTTTGCTGCTGTGTTTGTGCTTGTGCTTATGTTTGTGCTTCTTCTTTTCTTTCTTCTTCTTCTTTGCCTGTAATTTGCATTGAATTTGAAGTCGAACTTATAAAAAAAGATTTTAATAAAGAGATCAAGTGTTATTGGGTTTCGCCATTAAAAATTTCTTAGTAGCAGCCCAGAGTCTGGATTTGCCTCCGGTTGATGTCAATAGGGTCGCTCTCTGTTACAGCACCCAAAACAGTCAAAACTGACAAATTTTCCCAATCAACTTTGAACCTTATACTTTAGCGATAAAGTTGAAAATCTATTAAAGAAATTTGACAGATTGTAGTAGCTTGATGTGCTGGCGTCTGCACACCTCTGGCTTACCCTTCAGGGAATACAGGCGTGAAGTTTACGTTATATAAAGACTTTCCATGAATGATGCAGTATTAGATTATTTCCCTAACTTGATTCATAGCTAATCTTTTTACTACAACATGAGCCAGTATTTTTAACCGACTTCTTTTCCGAAGTTTTATAACATTTCCAATCGTTTTCTCTGCTTACCTTAGGAGCCCCCATGTCATCCTTGTCGTGTCGGAACATGCCTGGTTCAAATCCAACCGGGCCCGAAGTACCGGGAATACCAGGCAACGCGACCGCGTTGTCAGTCATAAACTCGCGTTTGTTGTCATCCTGGATGAGAAAAAAAACATTTATTGATAATGTTTCTGTTTAGCCTTCAATGTTAACAACTTTTTTGAAGAGGCGAGGAGAACCGCACTTGGGATTTTTCGAACTTACACTGAACATCCTGATGGGTAGTTCACTGGGCACGCTGATGACGTCAATCTTGGCATCTTCCTCCTTGATACTGGACAGCGGCACCGGAAACATGTCATCTAGAGGCAGGTCCACCATCCTGTCTAACGTAGACATTGGCAGACCTGTGCTTATCGGTACTTCAGGCTCGTATTTCACCTAAAATAAAAAAACCAGGAGTGAGATAGCATAAGTTACAGGAAAAATGAAAAAGGTATTTGGTTACAAGAAAATAGCTTTGGATCTATCATTTGAGTGTAACAGCCAATCAGAAAAGCTGAGCTGTTGAATAATAGAAAGGGGTGCATCTGAGGTGATCTTGCGCAGAATGTTATCCATTGGACAGACCCTAGCAGCGAGGCTCAAATATCTTCTTCAGTCTTGTTACAGATGAACAGGGTTAAAAAGATGATTTATTAATTTAACTTCTCCCACTTGAACACAAACTCATTAATGAGATAATAAGATTCTAAAAAATATACTCGTCACTCGTTAATAATTATCATCAATATACTCACATCTTCGACCTCCTGCTTAATCACAGGTTTAGGTTCCAACTCCTTCAATCTCTCGCGTTCTCTTTCTCTTTCTTTCTCCTTTTCCCTCTCCCTCTCTCGTTCTAGCCTCTCCCGTTCCTTATGATGCATTTGTTTCATCATGGCCTGTATTTCTGGTAGTGGTACACATATAGGCCGCTTGAGTCCGTATAATGTGTAGTATAGGTCTACAAGGTCGCAGCGAAGTCTGGCGTCGTTTGATAGAAGACAGTTTATGTTGCTCCACAGTCTGTCAAGAGAATTGTTATGTTACTTTAGCATTGACTGGACCAATCGTATATTATCAAGTATTTAAAATCCTATCCTTGTGAGGGTTGGTATGTTTAGATGTTTGTTACTCAATGACGCAAAAACGCCTAAACGTATTTAGGTGAAATTTGGCAAACAGATAGTTTATAACCTCAATTAACACATAAGATACTTTTTATCTCGGTAGTACTTTCCCGTGAGATAATTCCCGACCTGCACGCGGGTGAAGTCGCGGGCAAAAGCTAGTAAAGAATAACTCGAGAAATAATAATTCATATGGAAGCGAAACTCCCGCTTCGACCGCGTAAGAAGACATTTGCCTTCAGTTTTAAGGCATCTGATACCCTCAACCAGCCAGTACTGTACCGAATGCAATGGCCTACAGCTTCGGGGTACCAAACACGAAGTATCATTTCTGTTCTGTTGTCCGACCTTTAGCAGTATAAAAAAAAACCATATAGTTGCCATAGGGTTACCACGGGCCTGAGGAGGCCCGCAGTGGCGGGCCGGCACCAGTCGTAGGTGTGAGATGGAACACCGGGGCGGTTTTTAGTCCGTAAGAGTCTGACAGACTGAGGACATCAATGAGGATTTTTCACCCCAGAAACAAAAAAAAGGGTATTACCACGGGGCGTTTGACGGCCATCAAGTCTTAGAAAGGTTACCCAGATGAGTGACAGGGACGACCCTATACAAAGTCAAACTTTATAAAAATGTATGTGCCATTCTGACGGCCGGCTGTCAAGGCTAAAGTAAATTTAGGCCAAAAATAACAATACATACCTATGCACCACAGCTTCAGTGTCAAGCCGATGTCGTTGAGCTCGTTCAAAGGGAGGCATGTTGATGAGCAGGCGAGCCAAGCCGTGTCTCACGCAGGGGTCTGGGTCACTTTCTACTGCCGTCAGTAATGATGATAGGTCCTCAGGTTTACCGTCCACTCGGACGAAGTCTACTAGACACTCGAAGGCGGCTAGTCTTACGTCTGTAGGGAAATTGTGGTTATGAGAATCTTGTGACTAAGTTCTATGGTCAACTGCATGTCAATGGTTTGATCTTTAAAGCGTCTTTATGTCGTAGCAGTAAGGGTGGTTTTCGTAATTCTATTGTTACTACTGACGTGGGGTCGACCGTATAAAGATGTTGTCAAAAAAAATATTATGAGGCACTTGGACAACCAATCTGCTGCAGGTCTACGAAATAAAAACCCTCGGGGTTTTTTTTTTTGTGGATCTATATCCACCATAGCGGCAATATGCTATGGTTCTACCGTTCCACCAAACACGATTACTCAATGTACTTGTGGCAATGTAATTTACTGGCACTTTTTTGCAACACCTGAGTAAATCGTCGATTGCAACATTAAATTACAATCACATGAAATAGTGAACAAACGTAATCCAATCAAATGTATAAAGTAAAAATAAATACCTATCGCCCTATTCGTAATAATGTATTTAGAACCCTTACCAATATACTGTCCATACGCCGCATAAGCTCTGAACACGGTCGGTATGCTAGGCAGATGTCCACATTGCTGCAACCGTCTTATAGCGCGCAAACAACTGACAGTCACCGTGTTTTTGTAACAGGGCAACACTTTTTCTAGGTTTAGCACTCGGGTTATCTCTTCTAGTACTAGTCGTGTATCTGCTGACAGTGAGTCGGCTGTTATGGGAGCACCCTGAGGAAAAAATGTGAGTGTTCATAAAGCAAGCAAGGAACGAACGAAAGAGTTTTTAATGAAGTTTTAGTAATAAAGAAATTAAATGATATTATTTGATTGCTGTAATCATTAAGACATTTTAAGTACACATCAATGTTTTGGTCTTTTCCTATCTGACGATCTCTGAGAAAAAATGCTGCAATAACCTCATGATAATGACTAGTATAGACAAACCGCGCATATGCTAATTTCAAGATACTTATTATAAGACGCTTTGTGGTCATAAAATAGACATTAAAACAATAAAAATAATTGTTATGTTACTTACGGGCTGCAAAACTGATATAACAGGCGTAATGGTAGCGGCTAAAGCATCGACCAACGCCGCCTTATAATAATTGTCCGAGAAATGGTTCTTCGAGTTGTCATTATATTTGAACAGGTCCAGTAAGAATCGCACCACCTCGGGCGGGCAGATGCCGTGAATGTTCCTCAAACCTGTAGGAAACAAACACAAATGTAGTTTTCAGTTACAAATATCAACTTTGAGCGAGTTGAAATAAAGTCGAAAATAAATAAACTTAACCACATGAGTCTCTTCATTTTCATAGCTTGAGCCAAGCTGTTATTGGTTAGTTTTACGCATCCTCGCACATCTGTAGTGGAAACGCATCTAATGGTCTCGCGTACCAGTACCTAGTCATTGAATTATCGACTTTATTTCATTACAAGCAAAGTCGATATTTCTTTGACAGTAAAAATCTAGTAGTTTACTCACCCGCCATAGCAACCGGTATAGTCTTCTGCAAGAAGTAATGCTGCAGGTTGTCGAAGGCGTTCTGTTTTATGATGTGCGGCGCCGCGAACGAGCCGAACATCTTGCGGAATATCGTCAACATGGCCGGCGGGCCCGCCCATGAACTTATCATGGCGTTTGCCACCTACAAATAAGTGGAAATTTTTAAATGGTAGCGTCTCTTTTTCTATGGGTAAGGCAGAAGTTTAAATATGGTACTTTGTTTTACAGAACTCAATATATGCTGAAAAGACGGATTTTTAACGCTAAAGGATGATAACAATAATTGTAGTTTATTTTTAGCAAATTATTGTTGGTTGTCAAATCGGTAGAACTTCGGAAAATTTAAGAATTCCGAGGCGATTTCTTAATTTTGTAGCTTGTTATAAGATCGAAACCTGGATTGAGTGGTTCTCAAAAGCATTCGCAGCATTTCTTGTTTTAGAAAATGCGAGAATTATGTAAATTCGAACCTTAATGTCAGTATGATTCTTATGGCACTCGCTCACTTTCATGGCTTCTACTCTTGTCTAAACCTCATCTTGACAAACAACAGCTAAATATAATCCTTACCTTAGTCAAACAATGCGCCGCCCTGCACCTAATCTTATAATAAGTCTGTTCATTTTCTATGACGTCAGTAAGCGCCTTTCTTGTCGCTGGTTCGGGGTAGTTGTGCAGTGCGTCTATAGCCTCACTCTGGGCTGTGACGTCACGCTCATGACGTAGCTGGTACTGCCACTGGTAGTCTGGCTGAGATATTACCGTTCCACGCAAGAGCGACATCTCGGGGTCCAAACGGATCCATAGGACGGGTGAGTCGCTAGAAAAATATTTATGTTAGTTTAAAGATATTTAAAATGTAACGTATTTTCAACCATTTTGAAGTACAAAGTAGTAATAGGCTTCATAGGATATGTTATAAGTGTTATAACTTTATAAGTTATGGACCAAAGTTTAGAAAACGTCAACCATTATGTAGACGTCAAGAGTTTTCAAATCAATCATTTAAAGCGCGATCTTTGTTGATCAAATCTCGCCAGCAAAACTCTCGTTTTAAGTGACGTCAAATACAATTTCCAACCCCTCTCAGTGCTTCCTACTTAAATTCAGAAACCTATAATCGGTCTTGTGGCGGCGGCATCTACATCTCACAAGCGAACTACGCATCATACTGACGTCAAGCAAAATCCTGCATCGCGCAAGCGAGTTTACCCCGCAACTAGCATGTTATATACAACGTCCCGACATCAATCGTTGGGCAGTTGCCCACCAGACAAGACACCCGTCTGGTCGTAGGATGCTCCCTTTTCTATGGAGGATGAGATAAACTTGACACGCTGTTCCTCTTATCAAAATTATTAAACATCTGACTCCCAAAAATCTATCCATTCTGGCCACGCTAAGAAGATGTACAAAAATATCCATATAACTTACTCCATAGCAGAGAGATCCATATCGACCTCCTCCCCGGTACACAGGGGTATCTTCTTCTTCTTGTTTCTCCGACTCTTGCTGTGGCACGTAATGTCCGCTTTCACCACCGTGTTCTCTATCTGTAGCATATGCTTGAAGGTGCCGTCTAACTCCTGTAGTTGGACCAGTAAAGGACCAACGTATTTTCGAATGCCGCGTTCGTGGACGCAGTCTTGACGGATTTCTAGTTCTACTGTGTTTCTGGAAGAATTAAATTGTTGTAAAGAATTTAACAAGATGAATTCAAATAAATTCGTTGGACACAGAGTAATAAGTAAATGGATAGTTCCATAACTCCATAATCAGCCTATATATGGAGAGTTCAAACTTATTTATTTTTTTAATTAGTTCTACCCACTTAAGTATTAAGTTGTACGTTGATTAAAATATGATTCGCGACCGTAACAAATATGTATGTATTTACAGAATTATAATCATTAGAATCAGTAATACAACTTGTTAAGTTAGTATAATCCTAAAATGTCAAGATTTCATGAAATTCATTCAGTAGGATTACTTGGTCTTAGAGAGTTGTGTTGATAACATTAATGATTATAATTCTGTAAATACATATTTGTTACGGTTGCGAATCATATTTCAATCAACGTACAACTTAATACTGACCAGCAAATTTAAAAAAAACGTAAAAAAAAAATGAATTTCGCGGGCTACCCTGGCGCTTTTGCCTTCATTTTAAAAAGCCCTTGCTGAACTTACACTATCGATAAAAACAGGTCATTTTTGACCTACATTTTTGCTTCGTGGCATACTTTGCTACCATACCATGGCATTTGTATGGCATTTGCCGGATGTCAATGTCTTACACCTTCTATGGCTCGCAAATGCTGGGCTAAGACATTATGAACCAAAAAGAAATCACGAAAAGTTGGAAAAAAGTTTTGCATTTTAAAACCTTACCTTTTGCGATTGAACACAGAGGTGAGTTGAAACTTAGCATGACCAGCAGTGCGTACCCACTGGTCCACAAATACCGCCATATCTTTGCCAGTTACAGTGAATATCGCTTTGACAAACAGATTTGTTGACAACAACAGATGGCCCCAGAGGCCGCTGCCTATCTTAGTGTTGGCCGCATTGGTGGCCAAAGAAAGTTGTTTATTGAACACCTGAAGCAGCAACTCTTGGCCGATACGTTGTTCTAACATACGAAGTACTAGGTGAGATTTTTTGCGCATTATCTGAAAATGAACGTAGGTAAAGTTATTCTTCTTTTTCCACATGTAACACTGTGTTGCATTACAAAAACTTTATTCAAAATGGGGAGTTTCCCAGTTTGCCTGCTGTTCAACTGTACCGTGATGAGAACACACTTACCTCAATATATCGCGGAGACATTGTATGTACGTTTCTGACAGGAAAATAAAATACATCTTTGGCTTCTACACGCGCTCCACTCGCTGGCGGTTGCCACGGATCTAGCACTATTCCGCCATATTGTTCTTCATATCCTACTACCTGCAAAGTAAAAAAAAAATATTATTATTTTATGAATACAGGTGTTTTTCAGCTTCTGTAAAGGTAGGCTTTATCTGCCACATAAAATTAAAATAGAAAAAAATGTGAAAGGGTTTATCTGAAAAATTAACCGGAACATATCTGTAAGTGATTAATTAAGACCGAAATTTCATGTTATTATTTGGGGAACATACAACTGGCAGATTTGAAAAGCTCCAGCCAAAGGTACAGATAAATAAATCACACTAATATTATAAAGGCAAAAGTTTGTGGGGGTGTGTTTATATGTTTGTTACTTCTTCACGCTCAAACGGCTGGACCAATTTTGATAAAAATTTGTATGGAGGTAGCTGACACCCTGGATTAACATATAGGCTACTTTTTATCCCAATATTCCCACGGGATCGACATTTACGCGGGTAAAACCGCGGGGCGCAGCTAGTATTTCATAAAAGTGCAATCATTGCACTGTCTTTAAAAACGAACAAAGTTTTATTGATAATGGATAAATATTGAATATCTCACCTCCTGCAACTCCTGATGTATAATATACCTGTACTCATTATTCCCAAAGCACTTCTTCGAGTACAGACCACACATATAGTCTGGTATTCCCTTAGCTAACCAGAGATCAGACCAGTTCTGCATAGTTATGAAGCAGCCAAAGAATTGTTCGGCTACTGCTTGCGCCATGGCCTTGCGACTGATGTATGTTTGGTCTATGATGGCTATGGAGTGAAGGAGGTGCGTGCTGAGGATTGACATTGTTGTGTATGCTGTTGCGTCATCTTCAGTCTGTGAAAAGGAGGTGAAACTTTAAACAATCTAACCATAAAGAACTTCTCAGAAAAAAAGATGGAAGAAAAAATTGATTCAATGACAATCTTTAAAAAGTGGAGATGAGCACTCCATTTACTAATAACTCTGTGGTATAAGTAAGTTGGTGAACTGAGGCATTGTTTCATGCTTCCTTTGATGAGATGTGACTAGGAGAAAGAAATTACCTACTTTTCCCAGTGCACCTGTTCGTAAGGTTGCAGAAACCCAAATCTACATGACTTTAAACCCTTTAATTAAAGCGTAACTTAGATACAAACCTCATCAACAAAGACTTGCTTGTAGCAAGGATAAGGATATCTAGTAGATAGTGTTTCTTCATAAAACTCGAATGCCTCATGTAAATATCTCACAGTATTCTTCAAAATTTGCAATAAGTTTGGCAAGCAGTAGTGAGTCACTTCGTTCATGAAAGGATCTACGTAGGTTTCAAAAGGACTGGAAGGAAATAAAGAAAATATAAAATAACTTTATTATGTATAGTTTAAATGTTATACTTCTAAATTCTACAGATCTATCATTAAATTATGCCAAGATAATTTGCAACCCCATGAAAAAACTGCACCCTCAAGCACAAGACCAACCAGAGCCACATAGATTCGTGAGTTTGAGGTGCAGTTTGCAGCTGCTGTACTTTTAAAGGCTGGCATAATGATCAAAAATACTATGTAATAAATTGCCTAAAAGATATACAAAGATATTAATAAAAACCCACCCAATAGCCAATGCAATGTTAGGAGCACATGCAGGTGTATTGACCAAGTAATGGAAGGTCTTCCTCCTATGGTCTGGAGTGTATATCACATCTACAAGCTCCCCACAAGACACTGCAGTCAGACTTTCATCAACAGTGAACTCTAGCTTCCAAGTGCAAGGCTCTGCAAAGCTGTCCACGCATGGGAACCAGAGACGGGCTGAGTGTCCATATGTAAACATGTGAGCTGATTTCTGAAACAGAAAACGTGAACATAGATGAACACATCATTTTGTTAATGAGTGTATTTTTTCTGTCATGGCTGAGTGGAAGCCTTCTTGTCACAGTCATGACATGCAGCTATCGACTATTTCTGTTTTGTGCCTGTGATTATAGACCTACTTTGTTTTTATTTTTCTTTATTATTCAAGTTCATTACATGTTTCTGTGACAAATAAACTTGTTTTGTTACTATTTTTGAAATCATAAATTTTTTGCCCGGCACAAATTATGTCCAGTGTGTCACAATCATTGTTTTTTAGAGATGACACTAGTATGCTGGGCATGTTTTTAACTTCTCATCTATTTGTGACTGTAGACGTAAAATAGTTAATAACATTGTATTTTATTTACCTCTACCAAAGATCCCTCTCCTTCAGGAACAACAAAGTGCATTCCACCCTGAGGAGATTCAAGTGAGAACTCAATACCAATCCGTAAGCCTCTCCCCTCGCCTACTAAGTGGGACGCTTCATCCGGAATCTGAACATGAAGCTCTCCAGAATTGTGATCTGGATCTATCTTTTGGGCAGCAGATAAATGAAACTGAGAGAAGACTTCCAAAGATCTCCTGAAATTAAAGCAATGGTAAATGTTACTTTGATTAATTAAATGACACTTCCAGTGACCCGATTAGTTATTATTTACGTACATATTATTTTGATTCTGTATGAACCCTAAATGTTACTGAATAAAGTGTATCGAGGAATGGTTGCCAATGGCAAAAATTACACATTTTTGTGGCCTAATATTGTGCAACATGCACTGGGGGGAATCATAAGCAATGATATGACTGGGTAATAAAGAAGCAGTCATTATTGGCCCTAAGTGTTTTGTCCGAGTATTGTATTGTACTTATTGATTGATAAGAAGCAATCATTTAGTGACTGCTACTTGATACAAATTTTCAAACGACTGCTTCTTATTGTACGGTCAGCAACAAAAGTCGATTAACACTTCAGTTTTTTTAATCTCAGTTATTGAGCAAAACATTTGTTCAAAATTGCAACAGAACTACAAAGCAAATTTTGAACAAACATTTAGCTCAATAATTAAAATAAAAAAAACTGAAGTGTTCATATTTTGCTCAATAACTGAGATTAAAAAAACTGAAGTATTAATCGACTTTTGTTGCTGACTGTACCTATCCATAAATATTATAAATTTGAAAGTAACTCTGTCTGTCTGCCTGTATGTTACCTTTTCACGCCTAAACCACTGAACGGATCAATAAAATTTTGCAGAGAAATAGATTGCATCCCAGGGAAGGACAGGATAGTTTTAATCCCGATATTCCCACGGGATCAACACGTATGCAGGTGAAACCGCAGGGCGCTGCTAGTTTATATATATTATTATAAATGATGGAGCTATTCTTTAGAAGGGGACAAGGCTAACTTAGGCAACAACTAAAACTAGCAAGCTAGTTGTAGTGTAGTTAAAGATAGTTATTTGCCAGGTGTAGAGGGTAGATATATTAATAACATATTCTGTACTTTCTGCCGACCCCCATGGGAAGAAGGCGTGAGTATATGTATGTATGTATTACCCTTCGTAAATACAATACTTACGTATTGGGGTCAGCTTGACAAATATCCAAAAATGGGTCAAAATACTGGAAATTGGCTTCATACTGGTCATTGAGGCACACCCGGTAAATACGACACTGTTTCGCATTCAGTCGAATGTAACGGAGGTTATCTTTTAGCGGAACAATGGTTAGTTCTACAAAGCCCTGAAAATAATAACAAAATGTATATTTTTATTTCTGCCATGAATAGTAAGAACTGAGATTTATTTATTTCATAGTTAATGATATTCCTTACAATAACACTTCTCCTTTCGAAACTGATTCCTGTCAAGCTAAGGATCTGATGGGCTGTAAATAAAAATACTTGTAAATTAGTACAGCTCTGAGATAGCTCCTCAATCAAAGTCTAGCACTGTGGTATAAACAAACTAAAATATCATGATACTTATAGTTTAAATGGACGACAATTGTCACCCGTCCGTTCCTTCTTCATTGTTGATTTTTATTTTCTTTCAATCATATCTTCAGATTGAAGGTTTATTTAGATTGTTAATTTTTCTTCCCAGAAAATCTATCACCATTTGTCACCATTAACAACACAACACACCACACCACAGATCCACACATGAAATTGATTGAATTGAAATAAACTATAGACAATATAGATATGTTTTTATTTTCTTTACTTTGCCGGTTTAGATATGTATCTTTTTAGAAGTCTATTCTCTATGTATCTTAAGATTTTGAACTATTATGAACACAAAATGGAGGCAGAGCTGTTTTTGAAGAAAAATTACAAAGTGCTAATCTGCCCAGGTTGCGTGATTTAAACCACAAGATTTTATGATAATTAGCAAGAAATCAATGCCGATGCCGCCCGCGCCCGCGACTGAGTTTTCTTCCATAATGCGGAACAAAAATACAGGTTATCATTCAACCTAGCTATTATTCTATTCTGTGATTTGTTATTATTTTTACATTTATCCCTAATTTGAAAAAAAATAGTTATTTTAACAGACTGACCATACTTTTAAAATAAATCAATTATTATTAATACTTTTCTGGGCTTACTATTTAGTAACAAAAAAAAACTAAACATGGTCACCTCTAGAACTGTCAAAACAAGAAAGAGATGAAATGATAGAATCGGAGGTCCATTGCGTTATTACGATTATTGCTGGATTATTGTAAAATTCGTAGCCGCTGGATACTGTGTTAAAACAATTCGTGTTTTGTGTGAAAGTTGTATTAATAAATGTTACAAAAAAACTAGTTTTCATGTTTATTTTCGGTTTGAATGATCAAAATGTGGGACTCACCATACTTGACTTGTTTGGTTTTGTATATATTTTCGTTTCAAATTATTGTTACTAATTCACGCACGTCTAATGTTTGGAAATTGAACGCGGAAGAGGACCAAATTGTCGACGGTAGCACACTGTCTCAGGTTAGTCAGAATTCTACTAATATGTCGGTAAACTTTTATATAATCAATGCACTACATATTCATCAAACGTATGTACCTTTCATTCTGTTATTCTGGACCCTATAATGCCCATGTTTGCCTTGAATTAATTTTATTTAATATATTGATTATTCTTCAACGAGGTTTCTATCATAAGGGTACAATTTGGCAATGTTTTGTTGTAATATTATAGTTTTAAAGTGTGAACTACTTTTAGGATGAATCTGATAAACCAAGAATGGGTGAAGAGGATCCTGTCTTCAATATAATAACATCTACAGTGTACTATGGGAACACATGGACTAAACATGGCTTTGATATGTTTTGCACAGATTGTCAAATATATGAACAGCAAAGGTAATTTATTTAATAATATGCTAATTTATACATAGAGTGGTTTTTATTATTTAATATTTGCTACATCTGGCTAGAGGTTATCTTATGTATAAAAAACTTGCTTAGGCAAACAACATTTTCTATGAATCCTTGGGAAATTACCACAAGTTGTTAGATACAAGTGTCTGTAAATAAAATATAATGTTTATCAATCATGCTAAGGGCTCTCTGTTATATCCTATTCATCAGTGATCAAGCCACCATTATTATAATGCCATTATTAAAGAAAGGAAAATAATCAACATTTCTGTCTTCATTGGCTATTGTTCTATTAAAAACTTAAATTATGAATGCTGTATAATATTTTTTGCATTTTCATATAAAAATAGGATTTAAAGACAACATTGTGAAATAAAAACTGAATTAAAAACTATAAAATTAGAGTGGCTAGTTACACAGGGTAGGTAATATACATTTATTTTAATGCTAGAGTGTATGCATAAATTATTTTGAACTGTTTTTTAAACAGAGATGACATTGAACATAATAAAATAACTCAACCTTACTGCAAAGAAATGTTTACTTTTATGAACAGATGTTTCCATTAATCACATTAATATTATAAAGGCGAAAGTTTGTGAGTGTGTGGGGGTGTGTTTATATGTTTGTTACTTCTTCACGCTCAAACGGCTGGACCAATTTTGATAAAATTTTGTATGGAGGTAGCTGACACCCTGGATTAACATATAGGTTACTTTTTATCCTGATGTTCCCACGGGAGCGACATTTACGCGGGTGAAACCGCGGGGCGCAGCTAGTTAGGACTATAGGGTTTTAAATTACACACTAAAATATCTTATAAAAAAGTTTTATAATTTAATACAAGCCATGTTAAAGCTTTTTTTCTTCTAAATTTGTTTTTTGAATATTTATTGCAGAGCTGGTGTAGAGAACAGTGATGAAACTACACCTGCTGAAATAAATGGTGATGCGGACGATGAGTACTTAGATTGTGGCAAAGCTGTCAATTTTACATATTATGACAACTTGGTTGGGGTGGCCAGACGGCATAGACACCCAAATGTGCCTGAACCACAGGTAAATGTTATTGTATTTTACTTTCAGAAGTTTTGTCTGATCATGCTAGGACTTTTTGCCTTCGATCAATAATAGTACTAGATGCCCGATAAGCGCTTCAAAAACGGCCCGAAAAATACGAGCACGAATACTTTTGTGCTATTATTTCAAATTAGTATGGTCCAATCATAGCCAATGTTAAAACGTCAAAATGGCTCAGTGCGCGTTCAAAAGTTGTGTAAATAACCACCGTAACACCAAGATTTCGGAAGGAATATCTTTTTTTCGGTAAGTCTTTATCATTAAATGTTTTTCATAAAATAGTAACACAGTTAAATAGTAAATATAAATCAATTAGCAAATATTATGATTGTTGGCCAATGTTTGCGACAACGCGCCAACTATTCTAACAAACATTGAAGCATTGAAATGTGATTCCAAGAACTACGTCTAATTCCAAATTCGAGTAAGTACGAAATTGTCAACAAAATGTTTTTAACCGTATTGCTTAGACGTTAAGTTTCATTTTAGAATAAATATTTTTGTACTTATTATAAAAATGACTTTTTATTTTCAAGTGACATTTTAAATTTATTGCTTCGATGACAGAAGGACTTAAATATGAATCATTTGCAATCGTAATTAAACTTTATGTTAGAGTGTTAAGGTTTATAATAGTCTGAAGTTGTTAATATTAATAAACTTTTTTCTATAGTTCGTAGTAAGAAGTATAAATGTTTATCTGTGTGCAAACGTGGCCACTTTAGCGACTTATTTTTGTTCCTAATCATTCATCTAGTACTATTATTGATCGAAGCTTTTTGCCATAATATTTATTACCTATAAGTATAATTTTATTGTATGTGAAGAATGTGCTATAACAGGGAAGTATATTTTCATTTCTGTAAGTTACCAGTATCATACAACATTTTTGAAACCTTAACCTTACCTTTGTAACCTTCTTACCAGAGGTACATACAACAGTTAAAAAACTTTGTAGACTCGAAATTTATTAATAGTTAGTTAGAAGTTTACAGTTAATCTAAAAATCTAACAGTTTTACAATACCTATTTGTAAATTAGTTTTTGATATGAAACATGATAAGATTATATTTATGTATTAGCTAAACTTTATTAAACTACATGAAATTGCCATAGAAGACTGAGTTATGGGGTAACAAACATGAGCAATATATTTACTTATTTTATTTTATAAACTTTTTATAATAAAAAAAAAATAGGAGAGATGGGATGGGAACTCATATCAGATGACGTTCTGCAGTTTCTGTCTACCCCAATGGGAAGGAGGCGTGAGTTTATGTATGTATGTGTATTTAGTAAACAAAAATAACATTTCAGCAGCAGGAAAATATTGTATCATACCGTTTTTACCATTTGACGTAAAAACGGGACCCTAGTATTACCTTAGTAATAGGGTCCCAGTTTTACCATTTGGGCACGGGACCCTAAAAAAACAGAAAACATGATCATTTATTTTTGTTATTTAATGGAGAAAAATCAATAATAATAAATATAAAATGAACATGTTTTCTATTTTTTTTTTTCCATTAAGTAATAGCAAAAATAATTGATGTCATGTGGCACACTTACACTCACAACTTATTTTGGTGTTTTTCCTCTCAAATCAAGTTATAAGGAAAAATATACTGAAACACACTTAATCACATTAAATATGTATGACAACATATTTCTTTCCTCCTATTATTATAAATTACGGAGGTATTTTGTTTTGGTGTTCTGGTTTTTTTTTTTTTGGTAGGCTAGGTATTTAAGTACATTAGGAAATGTTCTGTTAATCAAGTCTTCGAGACGCGATTAGAATGTCTGAATAAAATGCGCATATTATATACTACTATTTCTAATGATCCCCTTATAAACAGAAAAGCAGTATATTTTCTTGTAAGCGCAGCAATATAATTTCTATAAAAGTATCTCGTCACCTACCGACAAAATGCGCGCGCGTATAAACGTTTACGCTACCTATTATGTTTACGCATAGCCAACCACACAACAGCCTATTTGTAAACGAAACGTCTTATAAGGATTTAAGGATTGTACGCTCTTGGTACAGAGAAGCCTTGACCCAGATTTTACAGGAAATTACCACATTTCCTGTAAAATCTGAAATGCAACAAAACTTTGGTGGTGTTTATTCATTAATTACTTACAACTATCTTTGTAGGTGTCCCTCATATTCCCAAAGAAGAAATCGAACGGTTTGTCGCCGTCCGAAATAAATGGGTTCGAGAAGCGTCTAAAGAAAGCAAAGAGGGAGAAACCGAAGTCAGTACAATTGTACAACCAGATCGGGAACTTCTGGAGGATTAAGGGGGACACGAGACAGTCCATCGAGTGCTTCAGGCGCGCACTGGCTGTGTCACCTTATAATGCGGAAGTAAGTGACCTTTTGAAATACTACCTACTTAAATTGATTTTTAGATCCATTTCTTCACCGTGCGTAACACACTATCAATCATAACCTGAATCATGTTGAAGGATATTGCTAATCCATTGCTTCATGTGTTGGAAAAATTTGTCTGTTCAACAACGTAAATAACGCATGTTGTTGAACTGTCAAAATGAAAGCCATACCCCGTTGGTTTATGATAGAAGTCAGTTCAATATAGTTTCGAGAAGGAACATAAATTATCTTCATATCGGGGGACACATTCTGAACCAGTCGAGCCTAATTGCGTTTTGACACTATCCGACTACCCTGTTACCAAAAAGCCTAGCTTGCGATGCTACAAATTAGTAAACTGTGGAAAATCCAAGATTGTGAATAGCTAAGCTCGTAATTCAGTGTGCAATTGACTCTGATTCTAACCCTGAAACTGACACCCAAGCAAACCGTCTTAACCGTATTATTTATGTTTATACCTATCTAGTTTCCCAGGAAGTTACGGTCATTTGTTTGTAGGTATTGTTCTAAGCAGCCTATGAAATATAACAACTGTGGAATGTCATTATAATCATCAGAAATTTAAAGCCTGCATAATTATGCAAGTTCATAAATGAGAATTGTTTTTCAATTTATATATGTAAACAAGTTTGTAGACGTTGTTATAAACCTGGGAGTCATGGTTTTTGACTTAATTAGCACACTTAGATTTTGTTCGTTGTTAGGTAGATAGGAACTGACGAGCGTGTATATAGGGTGACTGGTAATTAGTGACCGATACTTAAACACGTGATTTTACTCATCATTATGAACAACTTTTACTATGGGACCAAACCTGAAATCGCGAAAAAAAAATCAGCTGTTCCCTACATTTATGTTCGTCTAACTCGTCAAAATGTAGAGAACAGCTGTTTTTTATTTCACGATTTCAGGTTTGGTCCCATAGTAAAAGTTGTTCATAATGATGATTAAAATCATGTGTTTAAGTATCGGTCACTAATTACCAGTCACCCTATATATGTTGATAAAACCGAAAGTACATGTAAGAATAGTACGTGTCGTTTTATAGTTTCTATTTCTACCTACCCTTATGGGAAATCCATATTTCCATACTAATATTATAAATTCGAAAGTAACTCTGTCGTGTCTGTCTGTACCTTTTCACGCCTAAACCATTGAACGGATTTCGATAAAATATGGCAGAGAGATAGATTGCATCCCGGGGAAAGACATAGAATAGATTTTATCGACATACCACGCGGGCGAAGCCGCGAGCGGAAGCTAGTAATAAATAAATAAATCAACCTGTGTTGTCCAACAACAGGGCAAAGGCCTCCCTTTTCTTTTTCCACTCAAATTCTTCAAGTACCATGGAAAACAGGTGAAATAGTCATCATAATGTACCCACTGTTTCCACTGTTGGGATTCGACCTTGTTTCTATGGGAAGGAAATAGGACGAAAAATTACGGGTCGACGTGATAGAGTAGTATAGTGCTGAAACAAATTGCACAGAATATAATGCGCTGTCCAATGATATTATAAAGGAAAGATACGCTACGTTCATACTGAGCGACGACGTTCTGTATTGTTGCGTTGTTATTACAAAGTACCGACTGCGATAGATAATAAGGAACTTATGACACAGAAAGAGATAGCTTTCTGTAGTGTGTTGATCGCTGCTGTTAGCGGACTAAATGAAACTACAACAATTGTCTGAATTTGTCTGCAACAATTTGCGCGCGCTAGTGCGATATCTACCTCTTTAATATAATATCATTGGCGCTGTCTGAATTCGGACCTACGACACGCAATTCTTTGTTCTGTATCGTCATCATACTTAGCAACAAATTATAGTAGGTAATGCGAAAGCTTAGTCATTCTTTGACACAGTAAAAAAACTTTGTAGGTAAAAAATGCGTAGGTATAGTTTGTATCAACAAAAGTCGATACTAATTTATTATTCCAATGTTACACATTGGAATAATAAATTAGTATTGACCGAACGCGACAGTCCCTGCACCCTAATTGCGTAACACATTATCAATCGGAATCTGAATCATTTGGAAGCAAATTGCTAACCCATTGCTTCATAAGTTCGAAAAATTTGTCTGCTCAACACGTAAATAACGCAATGAATGTTGTTGAACTGTCAAGATGAAACCGATTTCGATTGATAATGTGTTTCGCAATTGCCCCGCAGGAGGAGATGGCGGGACGAACTCGGCTCTTTTCTACAAGATTAGCTAGCAGCAATTGCAATTTGCCTAGCCTTTTCTCAATTATGTTGGGGTCGGCTTCCAGTCTAACCAGATGCAGCTGAATACCAGAGTTTCACATAGAGCGACGCACTATCTGACCTCCACAACTTAGATACCTACTAGGTAACACGATACCGCTTGGCAAGACTGATGGTCAGACTCGGGCTTCTGACTACCCGTAACGACTGTCAAATATGTTCGAATGACAGCCGGGACCAACGGCTTAACGTGCTTTCGGAGGCACGAAGGGGTCTCGATATGTAATGGATGGTCACCCATCCACGAAACTATCGCGGCAAGCGTAGTTTAACCTTCGATCGACCCGTGCGGCTGTTATTATTTAGCTACATATAGCAATGGATAGAAATAAGTGGAAGGAATGAAGGGAAGCCTTTGCCCTGCACGGGTCACAACTGGCTGATAATAAATAAATAAGTACCGAAGTAGGTACTTATTTACATTAATGTGACCATAGGGCTTAACTCACTATGAAGGTTTTTATGACATTTTAACGATTCCGCGGTTATTGGACACCTAATTAATTAATCCACTCACACATACAGAAGTAGACAGAGTTGAAGCTATATTTGAAACCAATTTATAAAGAAAGGTTAATACAATACTGCTATTGATCAAGCCACGTCATTGGTGGCGCATATCTTGATGTTATGTTAGACATGTAATATAACATCACGCCTGTTTTCCTCGAAAGGTAGGTAGGTTAGTGCAACTGACGTCTCAGCCTCACGCGCAGCGAAACTGTTATCGGAACACAAATCCAAACTCCGGCTGCTGCTGAGAATTTCCTAATAAAAGAACCCAGTAGCACTTTATACCCAAGTCTGAGAATAAACCCACGATCCGGCTAAGCTCAGGTTCGCACGGGCGATTTTTTCCCGCGGCGATTTTTTTTCGCGCTCTGGGCTTTCAACGCTGTCCTTGGCGCCGAGAGTTGAAAATCCAACAGTGTTTTTTGCCGCGCTCGGATGTTGGAAATGGAATCTCAATGCTCTTCACAGCACCGAGAGTTGAAAATCCAGTGTGCGATAAAATCTCGCCGCGATATTTTTACGTCTGTGGGACGTGGTGTTAGTGTTGAACATTAATAAATCGTAATGTGTCTTCAATATTTTAGAGACTGCATTGTCACATAACTGTTTATATGTACAGAAGATAGTACCTAATCTGCATTCGCGATTTATTTGTCAAAATGTAGACAAATATATTATATAATAAAAATAACTTTAATTCCTACACAATAAAGTTCAGTTTACGCTACAACTTCAAAGGTTTATATAAATTTTTCAATAGTGCTAGTCACTCTGAAATCAACTAAATTACCATTAAAATAAAGTTGATATTTGTTTAACTTGAAATTACATCAGTTTGAAACATTTTGAATAGAGTTTTAGTGTAGTAGCTGATATACATCCTACGGCAAAATAATGAGTGTGTCTTTACTTCCTTATACGGTAGTAGGTTACGGTAGTGCAATTACCAAATATTATTTATTGAAATTTTAAACAATCATAACATACAATGATCAACGAAACCTAAATTATGAAAACCTAAAAAAATAAAAAATGTTTTGGAGAATGTGGAGGATTCACCTCGATGTTATGAAGAAGGCCGGATTATCTTCAGTTATTATGCATTTTCTATCTGTACATTATTTTGAAATGTTAGATTGGAGTCGGACCGTTGCTGTTTTGTATGTTCCAGCCTTATCTTTGACTGACGATTTTTTTTAATTTACCGGCTGAGGTGCTCCCCTGGCTGTAACCTTTCATCTTCCTTAACAACCTTCTAATATCAAGTGTCCCTTAATCCCAGGTCCTGCTAAATCTCGCAAGGGTACTATTCACCCTGCAGTATTTGGATGACGCGATTTACCTGACGCGCCGGTCGTTAGAGGTACAGCCGCCTGATCGCAGCGCATGGCAACAGTACTTCACGCTTGGCGAGATATTCAAGGCATATGGACACTATCAGGTATGTTGGAGCTCCTTAAGAAAATACCCTATTTCACCATGTTATACTGATCGAATATTTTATGAATTTTGAAGCCTCTACCACATTATGGGACAAAGGCAAAAGTTATACCTACTGGTTGTGCCGGGCGTAAATATGTTTCTTTTTTGTTCTATAAAAAAAAATCGCCACATAGGATTTCGAATTTTGTGCTGTGACATAAGTGATATAGTGTCAAAATAAAGCCATAGTGTGGATAAGTATTTAGATTTCCAAAAGGATGATAATAACAGAAATCATCCCCAAATCGCCCAGCTAAGTTCTCAGTATTTGGTGAGAGGGTCGCGTTGTCCTTAGTGTAAAACCCCTGAAGTGAAATCCTAAATTGTAAAGATTTTGATTAGTAATCCGATTTGGCAAACCGAAAGATTTGTTTTCTTAAATAGAAAACAAAACCATGTTTTATACAAGTAGTACCTACAAATGAGTGATTTGAGTTTGACTTAGAAAATAAAACGTAAAACCTTTAGAATAACTCCTAAACTTGTTTGGTTTTGCTTTGACCCAGCATTATAATCCCTCAGGATTTGCAAACGCATACTTCATTGCTGCTTTAAAAGGTGTATGACTATAAAACCTTGTGCAGGAAGCGGCAATGCATCTGAGGCACGCTCTGGACTTGAAACCGGACTATGAGCCCGCTATGGCTGCGTTGAAAGACATCGAGAATACGCCGGAAGCTTCCGTGCATGTCTATACACTCCTTATAATTGTGTGTTTGGTAAGCGTGTGTTTTTTCTCTTGTTCTTTTAGTTTTAGCACATGTCCCGTAGACTGGTTGGTCTTGCTTTTTTTTTCACTGCCATCTGTGACTGCGAAGCGTTTTCGGTTTTAGCGTAGCAATTTTGCGTAATTTCAGAAGACTTTTACGGATAGATTTTTTTCTAACTTTTTTGTTACCTATACAGTACATACTTAGTTAATCAGTTTGATTTGATAATTGGCCATAAAGTTTCAGTACGTTTGAGGAACGTAAAAAAACTATTTTACAACGAAGATATTGTGTTCTTAATTTTGTTTCAATTCCACATTATGGTTAAGGGTCATGTCATGGCCTTAGGTACTGATAAAGAGGATTTCTCTGAAAGAGGGTATTTATAAAAGAATAACTCTTTCGTAACTCGTAATTTTTCCTAAAGCATCATACCCTAATGTTTACACGATAAGCGTAAAGACAAGCAAGTTATATTTAGAACTAGTTAACTACGTCCAAGATACGAAACAGTAATACGATTGTTTGTAGGAAAAATAGATGATAATAATACAATATCATTCGTTACGTGACCGCAGCGGAAGCAAAGTTTACCATATCCGAAACCACAATGTTGCATACAAACACGGCTTGTTTACTGATATTCTGACAAACGACAAATATGTGGCCCGAGCAATGTTGATATTGGCGACGATTTTACCTAGCCAAATGCAACATCCACCCTCATCGGGCTTTGATAAATATTTTGTTTCAACAAGTGTTTAGGGTTCTATTCTATCCGCTATCTTCGGTTCTTGTAATTGCTTGTGTTGTACTTGGAGTAAAATAAAAAAAAAATGTGACTAGCCTCAGTGGGGGTAATTGCGTAACACATTAATAGCTTAATGGCTAATGGCATTAATTAATGGCTTTCATGTTGACAGTTCAACAACATTCATTGCGTCATTTACGTTGTTGAGCAGACAGATTTTTTGAATATATGAAGCAATGGTTTAGCAATATCCTTCAAAATTATTCAGATTCTGATTGAGAGTGTGTTACGCAATTAGGGTGTAGAATGTAGGTCCAGTCGTGGGCTAATATTTACTCAAATATTTCTGTGTCATAAGGGCATTTACAAAAAAATTACAGAGGTCTCTTATTCATTAATTTAATTGCCTACTTAATTGACGTGAAAGTTTCCTTCAAAGTGATATAACAAATGCTTGACAAAATAATACAGTATGATGGAAACACATTTTAATAAATGAGTACTTATCATGATAAGTAGCGACAGCCTTTTGTCTATGATCAATAAAATTGACAAATATTTTTAGGCCACGACTGTACTTAAGCCTTGATTCGAAGTAGGTATTAAGTAAATCATATGTAAATATGGTAAAACTTAGGATTCGAAAGTCATTTAGTACATTTTTGGCATTACATAAAATATTATACATGATCGTGAAGTTATGTACTTACTTGCTCGAAATAGGATTTCGTGTCAATGTCAGTCTTTTTTTTTTCTAGCATTTTCTCGTGTAAGTAATCATTCTGTAATTTCACTCAAGCTTTTGTTCGGTAGGATATAAAATACTTACTTACTTTATTACGCCGAACACGAATTTCGCGATTCACGGTTGCTCTAGTAAAATTTCTGTAGACGTCGACATACTGCAGGCGGGTAAATCTCCAGAAAATATTATTTTTGAGTGTGCGTGCTCATATTTTTAATAGTATTAATAGGCATGTTCAGATCACAAGTTTTTTTATTAGATTTACTCCAGATAAACAAGAATTTATAGAGATAAGTATTAATATATATTGTTTAAATATTGTTGAGGATAATGATGTAGGTAAGTACTAGGTAAGTAGTAAGTAGTAATTTTGTAAACTTGATTGCTTCAATTAGATAGATTATGTAAATTATAGATAAGTATCAAAATCAACAGTCGAATATCAAAATATTAAAAGTTAATCGCCCTAGGATCGTAAAAACCGTTAGTTCATAACCCGACTATAATGAACTATAAACTATAAACTCACGGTTTTCACAATCAAAATTTCACAATACGGTGACTGAATTATGCACAAAAATTAAACATGGTCATTGATGAATCTTTCATTTTCACAATATTCAATTATAATATTTTTTAATGCTTCGAGGTCCAGGTCCATTTACTGTCGTCCATATTGAGAAG
The DNA here is from genome assembly GCA_948474745.1 of Oligia latruncula. NCBI lineage: Eukaryota > Metazoa > Arthropoda > Insecta > Lepidoptera > Noctuidae > Oligia > Oligia latruncula. The sequence continues at coordinate 15,422,943 of OX419689.1, read as the reverse complement.
ATCCGTTAGAGATTTGGCAACGTCGGCCGTAAGTAATTGGAATTGAAGCGCCGGAACCAACTTGACATTTTGCAAAAAGGTCTTCACGTGTTTCGCGTTCTCAGAAGAGGACAATATTTGCGAGGATAATATTTGCGATAGCTGCTGTCTTATCGAGGTCTGCCTTCACTCCACCTGGTACGATGACGTGGCCCAGAAACTTAACTGACTCGCGAGCAAAGCAACTCTTTGCGCGGTTCACTCGCAGGGTGTACATCTCAAGCCGGTCGAAAATAGCGTTCAACTCTTCCAGGTGCTTGGAGCGTCCAGTCCCTGTGGAGTCCCCACAGGGACTGGACGACTCCGACAGGACAATGACGTCATCTAAGATGTGTGGAAGTGGGTAGCGATCAGGCTCGGTTACAGCATTCAGCTTCATGTAATCTACACATAGCCGAACCCCTCTATGCTTCTTCTTCACGAGGACCACGTTGGCGGCCCAAGTTGATTCTCATTCTTCGATCCCGTCAGTGTCTAACTTCTGGAACTCCTGTTCCAGCATCGCTCTCTTACTGGGAGACATCCGTTAAGGCGGTGAGGCACTAGGTTCCTGATGTGAGGAGTGAAGATGCACCTGATCGCATCTTGAAAACAATCTTGTTTGATACTTTATTATAAAATTTGAACATGGGAGCCCCTGAAAAACTCTATTGAAAATCTTTTGTAACAGAAAGTGAGAAAAATATATTTTGTGTAGAGCGAGCTGTTGTAATTAAAAATATATCACCAAGCTCTTACAACACACCTAAGACATTGCCTGGACTCTGTGCTTCCTTTAAACAATTAACGATTTCAAAGGCCATTGGAAGGATCTGCAAGCTATTCCCTAATGCACTGCTCAACTTAGTATAGTACTTGCCCTCCTAACATTATGGCTTGTGCTAAAGGCCCTAAGCTTCACAAAACTCCTGTACGTCTTTCTGGTGCAAGTGTAATTCCTTGAAGAAGCGGAATATGGTGATTGATGAGACCATCTGGGAGATATTTTGAGTGAACTCTTTGTAGGCTCCCTAGACACTAGTTTTCCACTAGCATCTCGCTTCAATGATTTTTTGAGGTCTGATTTTCCAACTTTGAACATAATAACCCCCACAGATATAGATAGACCTAGATAACGCAAGTATAACGAACTGTATGAAAACCAAGCGTGCCATTTTTTGACTACCTACTATGACGTCAAAAGCTCGCGCTCTCACTCACGCTTACCCAGCCAGCAGTACACAGGACTGAGCGCGAAAGTGACGACTTATGATTTTTTATCGTAAGCTGGTGCGATTTTTGGCACGCGAAGTAGTTACTCTTGCGTTATCTAGGTGTATCTATATCTATGGTAACCCCCGTGCGAACTTCGTCATATCAATTCTACTATGGGAGCAGCAACCAGAAAGTTTAAATGGATCCCATTTGCTTTAACCTTCTCAACAATATTCTGTATACTATGTATATTAAAAGTCTACACTATCTTCACATAAGGCCTTGCATTTGGGACCTTCATATGTAGCGTATATAACATTAAAATCTTCCAATATATACAAAAATCGTTTATCATTAACAATATAAGACGAATTATATAAATTATTAAAAAGTATTACCTACTTGAGCTCCATGATAGTATTAATTATTCAATTCCAGAAACTCGACCTTAAACAAATGCTTATTACGAACTCCCATCATTATCCTCAACATTTTTTATTATCATTCCACATACCTATTGTCATTATCCTGGTAGTACAAACTCAGCACCATGACCACATGACGTTGAGAAAAATGACGAACTCCCATCATTATCCTCAACATTTTTTATTATCATTCCACATAATGTCATTATCCCGGTAGTACCTACAAACTCAGCACCTCATGACTACATGACGTTGAGAAAAATGATGAATCGGAAAAATCTTGTTCAAACATGTTTTGCGCACGTGGTATTTCAAAAAGTAATTTAAAAAAATTAAACCGACTTCAAAAAGAAATTAAGTTATATAATTCGGAAGTCGTTGTCTTTGGGATCTGTATTTTATAGTTTTAGTTTTTTGCTATTGACTTCCGAAATTAAAGTTATTTCAGGAACTTCCTGTAATGGTAGCAGTGTTTGTGATAAATAAATAAATAATTTTGAGTTAATTTCTTTTTGAAGTCGGTTTAATTTTTTTAAATAACGTTTTTATTTCGTAATTTTTAGTTTTTGCACTAGAATTTGACCAAGGTTTTGAGATGTTTTCCCCTTTGACACTACACCCGTGACTCGTATCAATAAGCCAGGCCGTCACACTTACACGTATTAATCCATATCTTGAAAATTACCGATCGATATTTATGAAACTTGCACTGTTCCCTAAGTTGAAGTAAATCTAAGCCATTAAAAAAAAATGGTCACGATCCGACTAATAGTTGCGGAGAAATGCGTGGACAAACATACATACATACATACGTCTATAAAATGTTGTATATTTGTTTGGAAGCCCTGATAGATTGTCATATTATGTGAATATAATGCAATAACAATAATATTACATGCATACGTGTCGAATTGATAACCTTCTTTTTTTTGAAGTCGGTAAAAAATATACTAGGTACTTAGTAACAATAGAATTTTACGGATATATAAATAAAAATGTAAATGACGTTAGCAATGAAACTTTGTTGGTATGAGGTCTGTTCGCCTAGTCACGAGTTTCCCACCACCCGTCTCTTTCTCGACATATTATTGAAAACAAACAGCGCAGGACAATGAAGCACATTTTTTTAATATGACTTTTTATTTATTAACTTAGCGGGTATTGGTAATTTTATCAAGAATATAAAGACTGATTATGTATAATTGACGCAGGTGCATCGGCGTGATGATTTGATTTCGTTATTGACATGTTGTCCTGAGATGGCAGAACAGAGAAAGAGATGTGGAAACACGTAACATTAAAGACATCTTAGCCCCTGCTGTAGGACATGCTATGTAAGTTGATTAAATTTAAAAAATCGCCTAACAAGTCTCCTTTTTGTACATTTTCCAGGTGATGGGAGTATTGCTGGTCATACTTTCATCAGTAGACAGCGGCGGCGACGTTGAAGAGCACAAGACTCAAAGGCATTTCAACCGAGCGATGGCGATGAGGTCCCTCCGTGGCGTAGCCCTTCCCGGGTCACGTGGACGCAAGAAAGGCGGGTCCTAAACGTACATCACTAGCGATAACCTGAGTTTATGATCTTTGGTCGTGTTCCTAAATTGAATTGTTAACTTTTATCTGTAACTGCTCAGAACATGTGTTCGAAATTTGTTTCTTTTTTTTTTTCTTTTTTGTTTTGATAAGTGTTTTGACGTGTAAGTTGGCAGGAAATATCTGTGGAACTGTCGGCCGATTTGCAGCCCTGTGCGAGTGAAAGGGAATGATATAATGGGGAAAGAGAAAAGAGGACCACAGATATTTCTACCAAGTATAAAAACTGAAATCCCAGTTTAATTAGTTCTTAAGTTCTTTACCTTATGAATAGGATCCGTGCTGGCAATATTTTTTTACGCCATTGGATCCGTTTTGTTTTTTATTTCATGGAGATCGTAAACTCAGGATGATTGAACAACTCCCATTACAAACATTTAAGGCTTGATAAAACAAATTACGAGTGATGTTATCGTATAGCTACAATGTTTTTATTATAATCGCTATGACCCGTGGGATAAAACCGTAATATTGTGGTACTGTTCTGTTAAATTAGGCTTTTCTTTTTATTTTACCGAAAATAACATTTTGTATTTCATCAAGTTAACTCGGTGTAAGTCTTTTTGAAATGTTATGAAGTATGATGTAGAGGTTACCAATGTGTAAGTCAAATTGATTGCTTCCCTATGACTGATACGATACTGGCCGTTGAAAATATGTGCCGAAAATGCGAATAAAAAAACAAAATTTTAACATTGTTCTGAGTGCTGCCTTAGGGTAATTACAATACGACAGACGTAACTTGGCGAGCCTGAACTTTGCGCAGAAGGCTGCGCAGTAAGATTTTTTAGGAACCAAATGGTGACATGAGGCGAGTGCGAGTGAGAGAACATGCGCGAAAGTTCTTAGTGCCTATGTTCAATGATGATGCAGCAAGCGGCAGATTTGCCTACCTTGGCTTATGTGTTCAAAAACTTCGTTAACGACATTTGTAAAGCATAGGGTTGCAAAAAATTTAGCTGCAAAGGTTTACGTATACAGTGTATATCGATGTACTTGGTAACTGACACTACACTATAGTGGATACCTACCATTTTTAAGCACCCCAAGGCAATCCCGCGCGGAATGTGAGAAGAAATCGACATCGCAATCACCTCAGAGCTTTACTGTTACAGTCAGGGCTCTAAATTGTTAAGCAGATCGGCACACTACGAAAATTTGCCGCGATATAGCCATTTCATACGATTGATGAAGAATTCGCCAACCAATATTTTTCCTGACTGTACCTGAACAGAAAATATGACCAGTTAACCTGACGACAATATACACCTATAAGTACCCTTATTGTGTTGTGATTATAACTCGAGATGCTGCGACAAAATGTTAACGGCTGGTTGTGCTAATAACTTATTAATATAATATTTATGTATTTACGGTTTAATGGAACAGTACCGTCAATCAGAGGCTAATGTACAAATATTCTTTATGTAAATGTGACCAGAATGGTCTTGCCATGTCTTATTTGATCTCTGCTTTGTAGTCTTCATCACGTCGACATAATACTGATGTGGTGTACCCTTTTAGCAGTTTGGAAATGTATAAAAAATGGCTTTTCAGTATATTTACCTTTTTACAAAAATACGATCTACAAATCCGCTCCGTTCTCGTTTAATATTTGTATCTTAAGGTAAGAATGTTCTTATTTTTAACAGGAATAAATGCTTTCGGTAAGCAATAATAGTTAAATACTATTTGTAGCTAGTTGATAATATTCGAATAATACTCGAATTTCAAATAAAAAGCGGAGGTAATAAATGATTGTCGAGTAGTGCGCGGTTGCGCAGTAACGTATTCTACCCAAAATGAACAAAAAACTGCTAATTTTAAGGAGTGTACACGTAATCCGTCAAGTTTGAAGACAAGAGCTGGTTATGGCGTGCCTGCCTTACAACGAGCGTATCACTTTTGCAACCTAGTCATTCACTTAGACAAGTTTGGCCTGCGCTGTCGGGGCCCTGTGTGTGTATTTCGTTTAGTAGTGCATGCAAATAAACTTGTTAAGTGTTCGTAGCGTCTAAGGATTTAAAACGGAGGAGCAAGTCTTAAATTCGAGATTGGTAAAAAATGTACCTGTTTTCAGTGGTTCTTTTGTTAATTTTTGACTATTTATAATACATGATTGTCCTAGCATCTATGTATGTATTTTTTTTTTCTGACCTCTTTATAGTACAAGTCGCAATGCCGATGACATCTTAGACCAGCTGTATCATGTTGCTTGCGCCACAATACCGCCGTCAGTCCTCAGATAGATAGATAAAATACTATTTACTATGTACAGTCACAAGCATAAATATACTTATTAGGTACTATGAACAGCACGGCAATAATATCTGATTTCATGATTCATCCTTGTAACATGTTTGTGCTGACAAATATGTGACATCGAAGGAACTTCAAAGATACAGCGAACCAAAATATAGGATGCTGCATCCTCGTGTCACCTCTTAAGCGCAGGCCACACCGCCAGCTAGCGGGCGGGCGGGCGAAGCGAACGAAGGAAAATAAACAAACTACGCGAAATATTGGCGAGCTAAACTATGGGGTTCACACCGAAAACTACGGACAGACGAGCGACGGGCGGAGCGGGCGAAGTGGGCTAAGCGGGCTTTTCAATGACGAATTTGCACGAATAGCGGAACGAACCGGGCGAGCGGGCTGGCGGGCGAGCTAAGCTAGCGAAGCGCGGGCGCGCCAACGAGGTGAACGAGTAGCTTCGCTGGAATCGTCGGATATTTCGTTAGCTTAGCTCGTTAGGTCAGTCGGTAGCTCGCGGTGTGAACCGAAGTATGTAAAGAGGTGAAACGATGTTCGCCCGCCTAGCCCGCCCGCCCGCTAGCTGGCGGTGTGGCCTGCGCTTTAGAAAATAAAAGACATGTCTTGCGTAATAAATATTATGTGGCTACTCATTTAATTTCAGAAAAATGTGATATCTCGTTGTGATAAAAAATATCTAGTATCACTTTGGCAGCATAAAACCTGACAGTATACAATAGGCTATTTGACAATGTAAAAAATAAGGTCATAATTATTGACACTCGTATAGATTATCGCTTTTAAAATCGATTTGCATTAATTTTACTACAAAACAATGTATTATTTATTAAAAAAATCCCGAAAAAACTTCATCTTTTTAAATCTGGCGCCACGTAATCGAAAACGGTCTGGATTGGCTGAAATTATGATGACGTCATGATATAGTCAATTTCTGTCTATCGTTGACAGAACAGATGACTTTTGTCTAGTATCTCGACCGTTTCAACGTTTGTTTACGTGTATTGTGACGTCACGACGCCATATTGTTAAAGATAGCGTTTTGGCGGCTTATTTAAACAGTACATTTTTATTTACTATTTTCTAAAAGAAATACATTATGCAATTTGAAGTGATAGGTTTTTATGGGCTCGTTAGACACCATTAAATAATCTGAGATGTTTATCAGAAACCAGTCAAATAGCCTATTATATTTATAGAACTGTGTGACCTAAGCCCGCACTTAAGTTCAAGTGGACAGTCGCAAGGGGGAGTGATGTGTTAGAGGAGCAGTGATGTAGTTTGAGTTTAAGGTGTTCCGGTGAGTTTGAAGCGGCGGTCTTGGAGAAAACAATATATTTAGAACGGCATCCTTTAGGGCCACACCAACTAATAGTGCTTCTCATATGCACTCACATGTGGTTTGACTCCAATTTACAGAGAACACCTAAAATTGCTGATATCTTTCTACAACATGCACCAAGATTAAGCGCAGTATTAGGGATATTGTTTTCGGTAGTAAAGGTGGTGAAGTGAGATATAGGAGGAAAAAATCTCGAGATCCAAGAAAGGATTGTAACATCAATATGACAAAAATATCAAGTCAAGTCTGCGGATTCCTAGGAAATTACTGTGAACAATGAGAAGGTAAACCATGTGGAAAAGAATCGAAACGGAAAATTGGAGACAATCCAAGCTAAAGCAGAATACTTAGTCAGAACTTGGGATCGTGCAAGGAAAAAGATTAGAAAGAATTAACATAGTTTATTAAACTTATTTAAAAGCGTGCAGGCTACTTAAACTAAATAATTAAAGATACACAGTCAGCATTATCGGAGGGAAATTGTATAAAAACAACCATCAATAAAAAATTATAATGAATTTATTATAAAATGTATACATGTAACTGAAAAAAAGTCCGCCGCACATTCACGTTGAGCCATCTCAAACATCTAAGCAGAAATGAATGTCGAATATTCATATATGATAATGTACAATTTGAATTTTTTCAAAAATAGCCAATTGATCATTACTTATACCTAGTTAACCAAAACATTAGCTGTTTGAAATAGCGTGGCGACATTAAAAACCTCCTCCTTTTGTGAAGTCGGTTAAAAAGATGTGAGAATGGTTTCTTGATCGTTTTCTTAGTGATGCTTAGGTAATAATTAGGCAGCTATGTCGTGGATGCCCAAGCGAAATAGATCGTGTTGTACAAAGAAGGAGTCTCCGAGCGGCTTCAGAACAAACGTTTGCATGTACGGGTGTGGGGGATCGTCGTCGCACTGAAATAAACATACATTTACATTTCAATAGAGGACACCATTATGAGGACACAATGAATTGAATCTACATAATTATTAAGGTTTACAAATAGGTAATTAAGTATGTAGTAGGAAGTACGTATTTAGAAGCCAATATTAGTTTACATCCTTCATTATTATATTATTATGTCAGCACAAGGGATGCATTCTGGCACTTCATTAAACTAAACTAAGAAGATTTAGTGCAATTTAGACAGAAACAATAGTTTGATTATGATAGTTGTTTTATTAAGCCAACACAAAGGTCAATACTATTATTCATCACACCAGCAAAATATAAATTAGTTATTTCATGGACTTTACATGCAGTGATATTGTACACTGTATAGGGTCCTACGACATAACGGGAGAGGAACGGCTGCTACGCGAGCTTGATGACATAATCGACGCGACTTGTGACTTATATTGTCAGAAAATTGTATAGCAGACCTCGTAATTGCTTTGCCACCCTAGGTAATAGGTAGGTACTACGGGCTGGTATCCGCAACTCCACGTCAATGCGCGTATTTTGCGTACGGCTTTACCAGTCTATTTTTTAAGAAGTTTCAACTTACTGGGAATTGTTGTCAAAAGTGATATGAGGACTAATAGAGAAGTATGGAAGAAGAATAAAAGTTACGACGATCAATAAAAAAATTATAATAAGAGAATGATGATGTTATCAAAAGTAGTAAAGCAATTACGAGGTCGACTATACAAGGACATGTGGCGTACGATTACTGCCCGCCACTGTCGGTCGGGCTATTATAAATTCTTATACACCATCAATGATCTAAAGTCGCAAAAGCCATGAGCTATCATTATCACACAACAAGGCGCGCCAGTGTGGGCCTGTTACTGCTAGTCTCAACCCGGTGCCGTTGCCTGTGGCCTCGCGTATTCATTTGTTTATTGAGCTATCCTTCTACTGCTAAGTCACAGGCCACATCCAAATAGAATCAGAAAGAAAATAAGATAGCTAAAACATAAACACTTGCATCCCAACTTGAATAGTCAGCAACAACGCTACCTATATTTTCGACCTTATCTTGGTCACCTTTTGTTGTTATTGGGTCTGTAACTCTGTACCCAATTTACTATTGTGTGTCATTGAATGTGTCTGACAGTGACTTCATAATCCAATTGTATGGTAGTCATGTTGCATTGTTAAAAGTTCTAAAGTAAATTAGAGTCCGGCTGTCGAGAGAAAGCTTTCCTGACACCTGTCAATGTAACAATTGTAATAAAGATCAAATTCGCAAAACACGTGTTCGTTTGTATGAAACTGACAGGTGTCAAGAACGCATTCTCTCGTCTGCCGCACTGTAGTATGAACAGGAAAAATTAAGAACCCTTATTTACAAGACATGAAGAGCCTTATTTTAGAAAGGAATCATGTGCTAAGCGGTGGGGTAGTGCAGAACTAAAAGCACTAGGGTCTACTCTTACTTTGTATCTGTAGATAAAAGTAATTAGACGTTGTGAAGTGCCAGCCTGAACATGTCGTGTTCTACATAGAATGAGTTTGCTATTGGCTTCAGTACAAACGTTTGAAAGTATGCATGAGGTAGGTCATCATCCGTCTGTTTCAAATGCAATAAAAATATTTATGTAGGTATTGCTATAAACTTTTATCAGAGCATGTTTTTAACCTTTGGCAGTAATAAGAACAAACAGAGAAAGTACTCAGTAGACATACAATTTGGGGATTATATTTTACGGGACAGAATATTTCCAGAATATGATAGAGATATCCCAATTATATATTATTACTAGCAGTCAAGAAGAGTTATGTGCAATTGTAACACACATCTCAAAAATTATGCACTTTTGTTATAGCATTACCATTATTTTACTTTAGTTATGTAGCATTACAACTTTTTTAAATGTCTTGTGTTAATCTTTAAATATAGAGTAATACAAGAAATTTAAACTTATCTAATTTGATAAATAAAATCATACCTGGAGCTGCCCAAGCACATTTATTAGAACTCCACCATCGAACATGGGCTGAGAGTCAACGGCAGTTATAATCCTTCCAATTTTCTGGAATGCTAAACTCTGAAATACAAGAACAGTAAGTTAATAATTTGATATACAAATTATTTTGCCATTAAATTGTAGTGTTAGAAATTGAGAAAAATGTAATGCGTAAAAGTAATCTGTCCAATGTTCCAAATTATTGATTTGATACGAGACTTGACATAAAGTAGAATCGTTATTCATTCAACTGATACTGCATTGAATTATGTTTTTTCTCTCAATATGACAAGTCAAAGTCATTGAACTGAAATAATTAATTTGACAAGGCAAATGAACTGCAGACACATACATTTAACTTTTCCATTATTTTAACTGCACCTTGCAACTGTACACCCTCAAAAGTCATGAACGACGTTTCGACCTGAAACGAGTTAAATCAACGATATAATGATACATGCTTAATCAATATTACTAACAGTGGGGCTCCTTCAAGGATTACTGAGTGACTCATATTTGTTTTGGTTACACTAGAAATGCAACTGCAACTTTTCCTGGTTGTTAGTCACCTTCCGATGACAACATGTTATAGTTGAAATTATTAAGAAATTGTGAAATCGACATGCAAAAAGATATTATTTCGGCGGGAGCAACGAGCTAACCTAAAAGTAAAAAAAAATATTCTGTGATTTAGTAAATTTAATTCTATCTAACAAGTAGGGGTTTCTGAGGTTGACAAAACTAAAACTAGAGGAAATACTTACATTATACATATTCACTAGGTTTGGTCGCTGTGCCGGATCATCGAACAGTGTGTAATATTGCTGTACAAATCCTTTTCCAATTGCATCGTATTGCGGATTGAGCGCCATTATGACGATGTATATTTACCTAAATTCCACTAAAACACCCTAAAATCACTTTCAATAATAAAAGGCAGGCCTTTTATGGGGCTTTTGCATACCCTGAAGGCTTTCTTTTTGTCACACAAGAAAAAATGGCAAACCGTTGTTGGTGTTGCCCGTTGTACATGTCAATTGTCACAGATTAGAGAAACCTTCAGAATCATTATAAATTATAAATTTTGTAATCAGATAAACTATCGAGAATATCAGTTTATTTCGAAAACTTCACATTAAAACACGATCTACACGGTTTGAAACCAGTCTACAATGACCTTGAAGTTGTTGTTGTTGCGAGATGCCTGCATACGGTTTAAAACCAACATTTTTGTCTGCCACTGGTTTGCAACGCAGGCTTTTCTACCAAGGACGTTTAAAGGTCATACAAAATTGGTTTAAAACCACTGTTTTAAACTTAGGTTTGCGACCACCATTTTAAACCGTGTAGATCGTGCTTTACTCCTTTGTCCACGTGTGCTAAAAGTCGATGCCTCAAACTGAAGAATTGCCAAATAAAAAAAAAATTGACAAATTTACTGAATTGACATGACATTGACAATGACATAATTCGGAAATGGTAAAATCTCGATTCTCGAAAGCTAATTATTTGTTTGTTTCTCAATATTGTGTTTGAATTCAATTAATTTTTTGCTCCAACCTCAAAAGTGCATTTATACAAACCAACATGTCTCTTGCCGATGAACTGCTTGCTGACTTAGAAGAAAATGACGATGGGGAACTTGAAGCTCTTATCGAAAGCAATAAGATGGATGAAGACCATGAGTTTGCCGTGCCGTATCCTGTTATTCCAAAAGAAGAAGACATAAAAAACGTGTCCATCAGAGAATTGGCTAAATTGAGACATTCAGATCGATTGAAACGGGTAATAAACAGTTTACTACGATATTGGTCTAGAATTCTAGATTGTATGCAATGATATTATTTTTCACACTTATAATATCATTGATTGTATGCAGAAAGCGAAATATTAATCTTACCTTTGTGTTGTTATTTCAGGTAATGACATCAATAGAACACAATATTGGTAATAATAGACAAAAAATCGAAGTGACAGGGTTGATGGAAACAGACCCGGAGTACCAGCTCATTGTAGAAGCTAACAACATAGCTGTTGAGATAGATGGAGAAATTGGTAGGTTCACGTTTGTGTGAAACCATTTGTATCAAGTTTCATTATCTCATAATAATTTTAATACATCTTGAAATAAATTTAACAATAATTATTTTTTTTTATTTTCTTGAGCTTTTTGTGATGTACTTTGATCATTTACCCACCTTTTTATAAACTTGTACATATTATTATTTGACCTTTTTAAATTATGTAAACACTTTAAATAAAAAATAAATTGAAAAAATCTTGAAATAACATGAAATCCTTTTAAAAAATATCATTAAATTCCTTTACCAGTATTAGAATTTATGAATGCTTTGCGCAGTACATTGATTGCCTTTGTGCTACAGTGTGTTCTTCAGTTCTCATATTGGAATGCCAAAAAATAATCTTTGGCATATGAATTAAATTAAATCATTTAATACTATTCCTGAAAGGTTTTAGGAACACATAAACATGAGATAAAAATTATTTTTCAGCTATTATCCACAGATATGTTCGGGATAAGTATCAGAAACGGTTCCCGGAGCTGGAGTCCCTAATCATAGCACCGCAAGACTATATCCGTGCAGTCAGAGAGCTGGGCAATGATTTGGATCAGGCGAAGAATAATGAGACACTTCAGAGTTTTCTTACACAGGCTACTATTATGATTGTGTCTGTTACTGCATCAACAACACAGGGGTAAGTAATTGAATCATTAATGATTTGAATGTCAATAGAAATCAATGGTAATCACGATGTGAGTGAGGATAATAGTGAATTGATACCAGCTTAAATGTTTTTTTGGTTTACCGAAGTATCCATAGATTCTTTCAAGTAGTTAGTATTATCTTCTTTCTGTTATATACATGGCGACAGGGGCATCGATGCGCAGTTTTTTAGGCACAATTTTTTTTTGCACTTTTCTATGTAATAGCTGATTTTTAGGGTTCCGTAGTTCTGATAAGGAACCCTTACAGTTTCATCATGTCCGTCTGTCTGTCTGTCTGAGGTTTTGCTAAGAGACCGTTAGTACTAGAAAGCTGTAATTTTGTAGGAGTGTGTATATCAATTACGCCGAAAAAGTGGCAAAAAAAAATTTTGGAATATATTTTTTTTTAGGGTAACTCCCCTACATGTGAAGTGGGGATGAATATTTTTTTCGTCGTCTACCCCATCGCGTAGGGTGTCGTTGAATAGGTCTTCTAAAATGAATTTTTGGGTTGCTAAAATTATTTTTCGATTTAATGCTCTATTTACGAAATATTAAACTTTAAAGTGTTCCAGTAGGGCGTCCCCCCCCCTCTAAAAGCTAAACTGCTGGCTTGAAAAATCTGGAAAAATTCACGATGATAGTGCATTTCATGAACTTTAAAGGAAAATTATAGCGGTTAAGATAACTTTATTAGTTTCGCAGTAATAGTTGTTGAACTGGGTGTTATATAATTTTGTACCAAATACAAAATCCTTAGCATTAATCCTTTAAAGTGACTAAGATGAAGTAGACTTCATGCTTGTTGTTATTATAACCATTAACTCCTAATATCTTTACCATTACTTATATTCAGAATAAAGTACAACAGAATCATACTATATTGTGATAACGGGATCTACACTAAGGGGTCTAGAATCATGTGCTGAATTCATGGTTACAGTTCATAGAAGCATGAATTCAGCACATTTTACATGGTTACCCAGGTTATAGGGCTGTAGGTATATTCCACACGAAATTTTTTTATGCGCCACCAACTAAGGCTTTGTCTACCATTAGAAGTTACCAAAATATTAAATAGTTATGTAAGTATGTCATCTTGTGTTTCTATCTTTAAAACATATTTCAGGAAGTTATTGACTGAAAGCGAACTTGCTGAAATTAATGATGCTTGTGACATGGCCGCAGAGCTGAATAGTTTAAGAGCTAACATTTATGAATATGTTGAAAGCCGAATGGCTTTTATTGCGCCAAACATAACAGCTATTGTTGGTAAGTAAAATTACTCATCATTATGTTAGTCTGAATTCTAAACTATGAAATATTCTTATTGCAGAAATGTATAATTATCTAATAGGCAGAATATAGTACAAAAAATAGTGCTATGATTATGATTAAGTACTAAGTTATTAAGTATGATTTTCTACCCTCTTGAAATAACCCTTTGCCTTAGACATCTCCCATGAAAATACAATGAGACATTATTCTGATGGTTCTGTCTATCTTCTGGTTTAATTAATGAAAATAAATCACACTAATATTATAAAGGCGAAAGTGTGTGAGTCTGTGAGTGTGTGTGTTTATATGTTTGTTACTTCTTCACACTCAAACGGCCGGACCAATTTTGATAAAATTTGGTATGGAGGTAGCTGACAGCCTGGATTAACATATAGGCTACTTTTTATCCCGGTATTCCCACGGGATCGAAACTTATGCGGGTGAAACCGCGGGGCGCAGCTAGTTGGATTAATAAAAAACCAAATAACACCTTGTACCTAGTCATAATAATATTTTCATTTTCATCAGTATTTTAATGAAGTACCTCTCCAAATAATGCACGTGCAATTATTAGGTGCATCAACAGCAGCAAAGATCCTGGGTGTGGCGGGCGGTCTATCCAAGCTGGCTAAGATGCCAGCCTGTAATATCCTGCCATTGGGGCAGCAGAAGAAAACCTTGTCAGGATTCTCACAGGCTACTGCCCTACCTCATACTGGCTTTATTTACTTTTCAACTATAGTTCAGGATACACCTCCTGTAAGTATTCTTAGTAAAATAAGAGGTACGTTATAAAAGCCGTAGTGGCCAAGTACAAAAGGAACCACCAATAGCTAGGTGGTGGGTTCCACCTAAAAAAGAAAAAAGGAAAATTTATTATTCTGCAGAAATAAGTCACACATTATAAAATAAACAGAAAATGAAAATAATTCTGAGTAGTACAAAGCCTTGTAATCGACATTAAGAGAAGTTTTAAAAAGTCTTAATTACATGTTCGATTTATTTCATCATCATTGCTCCAAGGTGAAGAAAGAACATTGAGAGTGAATAGATAATATCCTAGCATGTCTCACTCCCACCAATCCGCACTCTCCGTGGTGGATTATTGCCCACGGCCTTTCACCATGGGAACTTTATAGGTTGATTATTGACTGGTCAAATTCACCCTTTTGAAACTTGAAAGGTTTTGTCTTTCTAATATGGTGTTTATTTTTTAGGAGCTAAGGTACAAAGCAGCAAAGTTGGTGTCAACTAAAATAACGTTAGCAGCTCGAGTAGACGCTTGCCACGAGAGTACCGATGGAAGCATCGGACGGATGCTGCGGGAATCTGTTGAGAAGAAACTTGACAAAATGCAGGTAGGTCAGGTCATATTATTATACTGATACAAATTAGAATGGTCAACAGAAGTTAAACCATCGAAGGTGTATTTCGCAACTGTTCAAAATAAGACGACTTATTTTAGATTTTGAAACTGGATCCGAGATAAATATAAAAGATAAAGAATATTGCTTACCTTTGTACATTAGTTCTTATTTTTTTTTTAAGCTCAATAGTCTATCCATGTCGTATATGCAATATTACTGAAATAAGTCTCTTTTGATTGCCTTAATACACCACTAATTTTTAATTAGTACAAATACTTAAAGGGCTTATTAGAAAAGGTCTTGTTATTATGTATGTAAAGTCTCAATAAATAATATTCATAAACAGCAAAGTTATTAGCGTTTGTTTATATCCCAAAATGTCACTCAATTTATGGAAATATTGTACAGGCTATCCATAGATCCATAGTAGTATTCATTAATCGTATTCTCTCGCTCTCGCATTCTCGTGCTTTCGCTCGAACTTGCCCCGCCTCCAACAGCTGTTATCGTGAATCAGCTGCTATTTACAATAATTTACGTATTTACAAAACTTAAAAAAACTTACCTAGAGGTATTTTAACTGTCCTTCGAAATGTCCACCACCATTATCAATACAAAGACGGGCACGTTTAATTAAATTGTTTTTTAACGATAAAAGTATGTTTCGCTCACTTTTCACATCGTCAAATGCGTCCAATATGCGCTGTTTTAATTGTTCTAAACTTGTTGGCTCACTAGCGTACACTCGTCGCTTAAGTTCACTCCACAAAAAAAAGTCCAATGGCGTAAGATCAGGTGAGCGTGGAGGCCATGCCACGGGACCGCCTCGACCGATCCACTGACTCCCGAACTCCTCCGTCAGGTATTCACGCACTGCACTATGGTAGTGCGGAGGCGCGCCGTCTTGCTGGAACCAGAGGCCTTGTAAGTTGGCTAATGGAATGTCATCTAGCATTGAAGACACCATAGTCCGAAGCAAAGTTAAATAACTTTCTCCAGTAAGACGCCCTTCAATAAAATAAGGGCCAACGATGTTGTCGTTCAGGATTCCTGCCCAGACATTTACAGAAAACCTGTGTTGGAAAGAATTCTCCCTTGTTAACATTGGATTGCGTATTGACCACCAGTGTTCATTACGTTGATTGAACAATCCGATACGAGTAAACATGCACTCATCTGAGTATAGCACATTTGTTTCACTATTGTTAAGTATCCACCTGCAGAACGTCATCCTTGGTTCATTATCTACAGTGGTCAATTCTTGTCCCTTTCTGTAGTGGTATGGGTGAAATCCAGACGATCTAATGATCTTCCATGCACAGTACTGGCTGATATTAAAATGACGAGCTGCGTCATTCGTACTTCGCCGGGGATCTTCTTCAAAGTAGTCCACTACATCGTCGTACAGGTTCTGCGAATACGCCGGTCTTCCACGTCCTTGACTATGGGCCGGTACGTGGAAGGATCCATGGTCGAGTAAACGCTGGTAAGCATTTACTACAGTCCGAACGTTCGGCTGGCGAGCATTTGGGTACTCTTCTCTGTACATACGTACAGCGGCACTCGCGTTCTCACCAGACAAAAAGTACGCACGTAACATAGCCGCATACTCCCGATATGAGAACTGGTAAGCCATCGCGACAGTAAAAACATAAACAAACAATTTTATTTAAAAGTAAAAGAAGCACGCGCACACTTCCGCTAACGAATTGGCACTGTCTCATGTCGGTTTGTTTGTTGCTCGCTCAGTCTCTCGATAAAAGGATCGCTGGCAGAAAGGGGCGTGGCTTGAGCTTAGACGCGAGTTTGTCGGGACTTATGAATGGCGACCGAAATGGAAAAGCACTGCGCGTAGTATTTTCTAGTAGCAATTGTTATGAATGATTGATTCTGTTATGAATTTACCAATTATGACTAATTTTCGTGGACAATTTTGGGATTTCGTTTTTTTTACTTTTGACTGCACAAATATGATCAGTAACGGGTACGGATAGAGCCCTATTTTTTTTTGTACTAATTAAAAAATAGTGGTGTATACACTCAAATATACTAAACTCAAATATAATACTTAATATATACTCAAATATTTTAAGTATTCATTACATGTATCTTTCTTTTCCACAAGGAACCCCCACCGGTCAAATTCGTAAAGCCTTTACCAAAGCCCATAGAACAGAGTAGAAAGAAGAGAGGCGGCAAGCGAGTGAGGAAGATGAAGGAACGCTACGCCATGACTGAGTTCAGGAAGAACGCAAACAGGCTTAACTTCGCTGACGTGAGTGTAACGTTGACTCATTTTTCTTTTGTTTGATACAATATTCACCATCATTTCACCCGCAAGACTGCTGGACATAGGCCTCCCCCATACAATAGTGATTGAATCATATACAGCGTGGTCCAATTTTTTTTTTTTTTTTTACTTTGGCGTTCCTTTACCTTAACGCAACCGTTCCGCGAAAATGTGTAGTTTAGAAGTTGTAATTTGGCATTTTTGAGGTTATTCCCAAATAATTTGGTTTTAATTTTCCAATTATAATGCATAATTTCCAAAAAATACTAATGAAAAAATTCTTCTACAAGAAATATTTTGTTAATGTTCATAAAAACTACCTACCTTGACTTGAGAAGTGAGGATAGCATAGAACAAAAAAAAAATTGCCATATTACCAAAATAGCTCATTGCTTGCTAGCTACATGTATATAGTACTTGCAAATTTGATTCGATTTAGTGCAAACATTTTTTTTTTTCAAAGTGTAGAAAACACAATTTCTTATCTAATGATTTTCGTGGAACATATCATGTATGTTGCGTATAGATTGACAAGAAATAGACCCAATGTATGTTGCGTATAGATTTACAAGAAATAGATCCAGAAAAAAAATTGTGGACCACTATAAATAGGCCACCCTGTATTTTTTTCAGTATTTACACAATTTTTGGTTAAAATATTGGGTCGAAAAACAGTTGCAGCTAAAATCTGTAGGAACACGTCTTTATGTGTTCCGACAGATTTTAGCTGTAACTGTTTACAGCAGAAGGGAATGGCAAATGAAGCTCATGTTAATTATTGTAGATGCAAAGGAAATCATGTAAGTTTCGCTCAACTAATCGCAGACTCTGAGAACTGAGGGCAATACCTACTCGTAATTTTAAGAACGCTTACAGTCTGATCTCATTCTCAATCTGTCAAAAATACATCTACTTTCCCTACATTTTTGACATTGATTGTCGCTGAGATGAGATTGCGATTGCGACTAGATTTTAAACGTTTTTAATTACGGGAATAGGCCTTCTGTTCGTGATCACAACAGAAACCTTCTTAAATATTTCATGGTATCGAGCTACAAACTGTTAAATAATCGCACCTTATTATGCTTAGCTTGCTCACGTGCAAACTTTCTAAGAAAAGTCAATTTCAGGAAATGGGTTACTGTGTATGCCGTGATATTAAACGAAATTACAGAGCCATTTTAATGAAACAGGTATCATATTGGCGAAAATTCTTAGCATTTCATGATAGAGAAACCGCCATAATTAGCGGATATAGTGAGAGCAGCTAATGCAACGTACGCTGATCGTCGAAATAATTGATGGTATCATTATCTGCGCTTGCGTTCGCGGAATCCTTGGCGTAAATGTGACGTTGCGCTCGACGGTCCGAGGCAGATGCGTTGAATTTCAAATCGTTCGGCAGAAGTGGCCCGTTTTTTTTTCGCGCAAGTCAAATAGACCGGAACTCGACCTGTTGAAGCGCGCGGACGTCCGTGTCGGCCCCGTTGCGCGTGCGCTTACTGCGATTAGTGATCTTACATATACGGTTGTAGCAGATGGGTAATAGTTGTTTTAAAGTTTTTTATTTAGATAAAAAAACTGGCCAAGTGCGAGTCGGACTCGCACACGAAGGGTTCCTTACTACAAGGCATACACGCCGAAAAAAAACACGTTTGTTGTATGAGAGCCACCTTAAATATTTATGGTATTCTGTTTTTAGTATTTGTTGTTATAGCGGCAACAGAAATACATCATCTGTGAAAATTTCAACTGTCTAGCTATCACGGTTCATGAGATACAGCCTGGTGACAGACGGACAGTGGAGTCTTAGTAATAGGGTCCCGTTTTTACCCTTTGGGTACGGAACCCTAAAAAGAAGCAGATGGCGTTCTGTAGTTTCTGCCTACCCCTGTGGGAATACGGCGTGAGATTATTATATTATATTTAGGAAATATATTTATTAGATTACTTGGGGAGGAGAAATTGTTTGTGGTTTTATCAGATTGTGAATGAATTAAATTCAGTAAGATCTTTTGTAACGTCAGGAGGTTTTTGTCCGATATATTTGGCCATCCCCCATATAGGCTGTAATGACGATCATTCATAATTATATCATTCACACTTATAACCATAATTGGATCAATGAAAATCTGGTTTTATCTTTATGGGGCACTGAATTACACTGGAACGCGCTGCATTCGCTCGCGTCCATAGGTACATTTGCTCACATCTGTATGTTGTGTATTTTTGTGTATTTTGTGTGTTTTTTGTAAGGAAGGAACACGGGTGGGTTTTAGTCAGTAAGAGTCTGACACTCCCTTCCGCTCCACCCAGAGCGGGAGGGGTCATTTGATGATTTCCCATCCGTAAAAAAAAAAAAAAAGCGTTTGCCTCATTCTGAGCCGATATTTTCAAATCGAATTAGTCGAATCTTTGTTGTCCTTTGCATGCCTTACATGAATGAGTGATAACAGTCTTATTAGCGAGGAGATTCATTTAGCATTTTATAAAGACAAATCTCACCTGTTTCAACCGTCATCGCGTCAGTCTATTGTGTCTAGGAACACATTTGGTTAAGCAGCTTGAATTTCTAAAGCATAAAAATCTCCTAATTTATCAGCCAGTCTGTACGACCGTGTGTTCGCTCCCCCGTATACCTACGTATTAGCGCACTCCGTTGGCGGCGCCCGCTTTAAATGGCAGCACCGATCGAAAAACCATCCATTATAATTCCATCTGTGCTAATATTATTCATGCCATTTAGTATCAAGCAAGGCGTTTTTTAAAATTGTAAGAGATTTATGAACTATGAATAAAATATGAGATAGTTTCTCATTATGATATGGATATTTTATTAAAGCCGAAACCGATCTTATGAATATCTAAAAATGTCATAGACAATATTAATATAATATTCCTCAGCAATGACAGAAATTGGCTTGTGAAGGTCTGATGATAGTAGCTCCATGTTAAGAAGGTGCTAGATAGAATTTGCGCTGAATTTACCGACCCAGGTAGACGCCTATATTGGTAAATTCAGCGCAAATGGCGACGACTCTTCCCGACTATGTAAAGAGGAAATGTGGGTGTTCGTTTCTCCATAGAAACGCTCTCGTATGTTTTCTTTCTGGTTAATGACCATAAAGCAATGATTTTTTACAGAATAATAAATATTCAGTACGTGTATGTCCCTATGTTTTCCTTTTTGATGATACAATATTTTTATAAGCACTAGAATCCTCAAAAAATGCTCAAAATGGCCGATTTAAACCGCTGTCAACAGAGGCCTAGCCTAGTTTAAAAATTTACAACTATTAATGAAAATAGAAAAACATAGGGACACAGTATATCCTTCTTATTCAGTTTATGAAATATCTTTTAAATTGGTCGAATATTGGAGGAGGAAAGAGGCGAGAGCCAAACCTCGAATTATGACTTTTTACTTAGGCTTTTTCAAAAGTCTCTCCGACCGCTTTTCCTCCTAAGGTCTCATAAATTAGTCGGTTATGTCCAGCAATATTTCATGACATTTATTTTACGAGATATGAAACTTAAAACGCTATTCGCTGTGTTTACAACTACACGTACAAGTATGTCATAATATTCAACACTTCCTTATATTGGCTCTTAAATCTACAAGCTTCAACCAGGAAGCTATAGAAGTGCTTACTATCAATCAACTTTCTTTGTCTACTTGTAGGTACAAGACAACAGGAAAAAGTCCTCCCTTAAAAGGAAGTCCATTTCCTTTGTTATTATTTAATTGAGATTCTATGGTACTGTGTATATCCAATAGAATAGGAAGACCCATTACGTATTGATAAGTTGGATATATTTTATAATAGATAGTCGCAACAGCTCCGAGGTATTGTAGAAATGAAGTAACCTCCAGAGAGAAAATTTAAATTTTCATTACACATTTTCTTTTCAACAAATAGTTATGAAGCACAATTTTATTCGGGCGTGCAAAATTAGGACAAGTTACGAGCTTGTCCTAATTTGCAGGGCAACGGCCTTGTGTCATACCCACACATCTCCCCTTTCATCATTCGTCATTAGTCACCACAGTTGCACTCTGCGTGTTAATGTTCACGTAGACAGGCGCGACGCGACTTCATGGAGATTGCTCTACCAGAATCCCGCCGCCACGTCGTGTCGCGCCTTTCTGCGGGAGCCTTAAACCAAACCTAAGTGTTTGGCCAGATTGGGGCGCGGGCGCGGATGCGGGAACGCGCGCGGGCTGCCTGTCCGCACTGGAGCGCGGCTACGTTCTGCGTGTTGTCGTGTCCAGTGTTTGTCAAAATGGATGGAATGGATGAAAAAGACTTATTTTTACTAGAAAAAAGCTCGAACTAGTTTGAGAGCCCAGCCCGCGCCCGCGCCGCGTACCCACTGCGGCCACTTGTATGAACGAGCTGTGGCGTGAGTTGCCCGCGCGCTCCCCGCGCCGAGCAGCCCGCGCGCTCCCCGCGCCGAGCAGCCCGCGCCGCTCACTGCGCCCACGTGCCTACTATGAACACTCAAAGGAAGTTCATATGTTTGAGGTCGCCGCGCCGCGCCTGCACTGCCAGTCTGGCCAAACACTTAAAGCAAAACAAAACACTAACGCAAAGTTTCTTCCTCAGATCGAAGATGACGCTTACCAAGAAGACTTGGGCTACTCTCGCGGCACGATCGGCAAGTCAAGCACAGGCCGCGTTCGTCTGCCTCAAATAGACGAGAAGACGAAAGTGCGCATCAGCAAGACTTTGCAGAAGAACTTGCAGAAACAACAGCAGTATGGCGGTGCCACTAGCATTAGAAGGCAGGTGTCCGGTACTGCTTCGTCTGTGGCGTTTACGCCGTTACAGGTTTGTGCTTTGTTTTTCTAGTAAGTATAGTAAAGTGATACCGTGTGGTGTCATATGTGTAAGTAAACGGATTAATATAATGATGCTTGTCCCCCCCGGATAATCAATCAATCAATCAATAAAGATATTGATTGATTGATTGATTGGAGTAATGTAACAATAGATAAATTATTATCTAGTATGTCAGGCGAGGAGCATTATTTCCCCAACCCTTACCCTTAGGTGCTTGACCAATGACTAATAAACGTATGCGACCCGTTGGAGATACTTCAGGTTCATTTACTTAACAGCACATTTTCCAATCACTATTAGCTCAAACCCTTGATTGAAAAGAAGCCTTTGGATCGGTTTGTTTAGAGAATATAATATAAGAACGCGAAATGTGTTTACATTACTACGAGATTAACACATTTTAGACCGTTGTGTAATAATGATTAATTAGTGTCAAATGGATTAAACTTTCGTCATAATAAAAACAAATTAAATATCTGCACTGCCATTAAATGTTGCGGTTTTATTCGATATACTACCTAATTTGAATGTTTCGCAAATATTGAAAAGCAAAATGTCACATTTATTAAAGGTGCAACAATATTATGCAATGTGTAACATAATAGTCCGTATTGCAACACTGAACAAGTTCTTTATGTAATTTGAATAATTTAATAAAAAATACCAAAAATTCCTGTGGGCCACGTCCTTATAAGCTTAGGGTCGTCAGGTCAGCCAAATTGCCAACTGTTTTTTCTGTAACAAGTCTTAGGTTGCGTTCACACCAAGCTTATAGTTGGCTGCCGACTGTGAAAATGAATGAAAAACAAAGGACAGTCAGTCGGCGACCCAAAGTTGTTTTTTCATACATTTTGTAGGTACCTACTGGACGCTCACAGTTGGTGGCCGTGTATACGCTTTGGTGTGAACGTGGCCTTAGTGTGAAAGGTCATAAGTGTTGCCATTATTATACGAATGTTTGCTGAATTCTGTCGGTTTCCTCATAAGAATTAATAATTTTACAATAAACTACGGATTTAATACCTATAACTTATATCAAATATTCACTCTTTGGGAATATAGGAAGTTAAAACGGTTACAATCATAAACACTGTTAGTACCATGAAAAAAAAAAACGTCACGGTTATGTAGTCTTTTGGGGTAAACAGAGGTACTTAATAAAGAGTTAGAGCGGTAAATGTTTGACACTTGATTTATCAACAGAGCAGGATACGGTAGTTAGTCATTTAGTCTATGTATATCACAGATGACAAATTATAGACTTTTGAAGGCATAGAGCGTAAGATGTCATTTTTTAAAGTGATAGGTTTTTTGGTTGAATGCGCAAGCGCCGAGTCCTAGTTTCCAATACTAGGTAACACTACTCCCAATAGTAAATATTTTTTCCGGTAGAAAATTTTCAGACCGGTACGTACGTATTTGTTGGACTTGCCTTATGGGAGCTAAAATCGAAATCGGCGACGGGTGTTATAGTTAAACCACGTCCTGCTTTCAAGATAGCGGTTCTAACCTACATCGTTGCAATTATTCCTGATAGCTTGTTAAATTTAGTAGAAACATTCTGTTGGTCTATCACGAATATTATTAGTAATTTAATTATGCCCCATTGATATAGCGTTGTAATTTATCATGTTCTGTCATGCGGACATGCCGTTTTATGGACACCAATAATGTCTGTACGAAGACTGTAAGTTGTAAATTTAAGCTTGGAATAAATTCAGCGTAGAATTAATTACATTTCGCGATTTCTAAATCAATCTGCCTAGGCTTTTCCTTATGTTGGGGTAGGCTTCCAGTCTTACCGGATGTAGCTGAATATCAGTATATTACTTGGAGCAACTGCAGCCTATCTGACCTCTACAATCCAGTTACTAGATAACACGATAAGACGTAAGACTGGTTGTCAGACTTTCTGGCTTCTGACTACCCGTAACGACTGTCAAAGATGTACATATTACAGCCGGCAGCAACAGCTTAACGTGCTTTCCGAAGCACGGAGGGAAACCGATATAGTAATGGATGGTCACCCATCCACGGACCGACCTCGGCAGGAGTTGCTTAACCTTGAAGATCGACCATTGCGGCTGTTATTGTATAGCCACGTGTCCCTCTATTTCTAAACGCATTTTTTTAAATACCTTGTTCTAAATTCTGAAAATCAAATATGCAAAATGCACTAACTAAGTAGGTAATCTTCTTTGCGAATGTCGCTTTGCTCAACGTTGTTACGTGAACTGATTTTATAACACATTTGAGCTTTATCTCGGATAATATTCATAAAAGTATGGGTGGCCAAATCGTATACAAAAATATTTTGATTTTATGGAATATTTTATGATAATAAGCAGGTAGTGGAATTTATTATCTTATCTGAACAGTTTTAGCGCTTGCCTCTTTAGGCTAAGTGTATATTAAATGATGATATTTTACAGTTTCTTCGGCATGATATGTTTTAATAAAAAAACCTGTATGGTGTGTAATCTTATTGGCGTGGTACAGATACCGATGAAGAAATGTCACCCAGATTTTGCTATGGGTGGCGTAAATCCATGAATTGCTTAGGCATGCTGTTAGGTAGCATTCATTTTAATGGATACCACTTAGCAATTAGGTAGATAAAACTATCAACAGTCTGTCGAAAGACGTATTCCACATTGGGCACCCGTTTAAATGGCACCTGAGTGAATGTGCCGCTGTGTGTCAGGTGCATTCACTCAGATGCCATTTGAGCGGGTGCCCAATGTGGTCTGTCGAAATTGAATCTAAGATAACTATCGCGCACAAGTCCGGAAATCTGAGAAGAAAAAATATAATTTTGCGCTGATTCACACTATCTCGATTGCATTAACTACGAATGACACTAGAATGTTGTTGAATCTAAATGCATTTTATTTCTATTTTTTTTTCTGTTTCTCAAGGATACGGGAATAAATAGGTAGACCTGCGGGGTAATTGCGTAACACGCTAAGGAGTGATTTTTCAATAATTAGATAACATACATCATCATAAAAGTTATCTGACTATTGAACAAACAGACCTAACAGTAGCAATGGCTTTCATTTTGACAGTTTAACAACATTCATTGCGTTATTTACATTGTTAAGCAGACAGATTTTTCGAACATATGAAGAAATGGATTAGGAATATCCTTCAAAATGATTCAGATTATGATTAATAGTGTGTTACGCAATTAGGGTGCTGTCCTGTAAATCTCTGCTTTGACACTTTCTGTCCAATTAAAGCTACAAGTACATTAAAGCAATCAAACTTCTTACACCGCGTGCTGCAACGGTCATGCAAGCCGACAACCCAACAAAAACGCCGTGCCATAAACGTTTTAAAATTACATAACAACTCGTTGACTATTGTAAAAAATGTGTGTCGTTGTACGCACTTAACAGTCGCATTGTTTCAGTGCATTGTCTCACGTATTCATTTACTTCTTAACGTACATAATACGAATAGAGACATCTTCTCATTATACATAATCGTTTTGAGATTTTTCTGCATTCTTATCTATTCGTAATTGAGATTTACAATAGCTGTTTTTAGGTGTGACCTAAAATGTAAACAATGGAACTGTTTTTGGGTAGGTACATAACTTGTCTGTGGTTCGTTATTTAGGCAGGAGTGTAATATCATACTCTCACAGTTCGATGTAGACAATATGTGATTCCTAGTCTATTCTTTTAGCTGTTTTAAACGTATACATAAGACTACATCTACATTTAAGTTCTTATTTGGGTCAGCTTATTAGGCTTATCCGATAAGTACCTACTGTGAAATTCTAGATGGGAGCTTCACAAAAAAATAAAATAGCAGTAGCTTTTTTTAGGAAGACTTTATCATTACCATGTTATTTCTAGCCCTGACTCTACTAAACAAGATACCTTATGAGAATATTTGACAATAGGCTATTTGACAATGTAAAAAATAAGGTCATAATTATTGACACTCGTATAGATTATCGCTTTTAAAATCGATTTGCATTAATTTTACTACAAAACAATGTATTATTTATTAAAAAAATCCCGAAAAAACTTCATCTTTTTAAATCTGGCGCCACGTAATCGAAAACGGTCTGGATTGGCTGAACTTATGATGACGTCATGATATAGTCAATTTCTGTCTATCGTTGACAGAACAGATGACTTTTGTCTAGTATCTTGACCGTTTCAACGTTTGTTTACGTGTATTTGGACGTCACGACGCCATATTGTTAAAGATAGCGTTTTGGCGGCTTATTTAAACAGTACATTTTTATTTACTATTTTCTAAAAGAAATACATTATGCAATTTGAAGTAATAGGTTTTTGTGGGCTCGTTAGACACCATTAAATAATCTGAGATGTTTATCAGAAACCAGTCAAATAGCCTATTGCTTGAACGTTCGAATGGAACACGCCGATAATTATAACCAGCCTGTACTGCTAAAGGTAGGGCTACATAGATAGCCTCTACATTACCTAGATATTGAAACTCAACTATAGTTACCTCTGCATGGCTGAAATTAGGATTCATAACGACTGACCGATCAGCACTGAAAAACAACAGCACCCTCGTTGCGTAACACACTTATTAATCACAATCTGAATAAATTTAAAGGATACCTATTGCTAATCCATTGCTCCATTTGTTCGAAAAATTTGCCTTCTCAACAACGTAAATAACGCAATGAATGATGTTGAACTGTCAAAATGAAAGCCATTCCTACTGTCAGTGTGTTACGCAATTACTACCCCACTGGACTGGACGTCTTTGTTTGGTTACGAAGAACCGACCACATTGGCAATTAACATTTGAATACTTTCTTTAGAGTTTATAATTTTCGATCTAAATTAACCAATTAAAAACAAATTAAGACTTTCTTCTACGCAACTCTATAATAAATCTTGCATAATTTGCATCACACATAATTTATTTTCTATGAATATTATATAAACTAACCTATCAAGGTAATATGAAGACCAGAGATCAATGTTTATATTTTCTCTGTCCAACGAAAGGACCCCTTACCTATTAGAAACTAAAAAAAACTTCAAGATATCTCGATTGTTGGTTTTAGATATTGTTGGTAAAGCGAAAAGAAAATCAGCCTGTGTATCGATTCCCTATAGCCCTATTTACAGATGCCAGCACATCAAGCTACTAAAATCTGTCAAATGTATTTAATAGATTTTCAACTTTATCGCTAAAGTATAAGGTTCAAAGTTCATTGGGAAAATTTGACAGTTTCGGATAGCTTGATGTGCTGGCATCTGTACGTAAATCCCGAGATGCCTCCTTCATTATTTTACTCTAGGCTAGATAAACATAGGAAATCCTACATCCAACTCGCTGACGATTTCATTCTCGTCCGGAATAACTTTAAACATGTCTGCATAACAAACATACTGGCAGGCAGATAATTACAGTCAACATTTTTTTACATTTCTACCCATCTGCGGGGATCATTATGTCTTTTTATTTTCCGCATCACCGCGTTTCCCATTATTAACGCCATTACATACGCCTCTAAGAGTCAGGGTTGCTAGGACAAAAAACCGACGGAACTAATAATGCGATCGTCTATTATCTCATCTTGTTTTGGAAACCTCCGGTATTGTTCAGTAAAAACTATAGCATGTTTTGTATTTTTTTAAATAAAACGCTCCCTTGGAGTAACTTAGGTATTATTTTAGTATTGAACAAGACAAGGAAAATCCGGCTGATTTCCATGCATTATACATACAGCGTACAATAATTTTAATAAAACAGTCTTCAATCTTTTTGAAGTTTGTTGAAACGCTGAATGATGTATGTATGCGGTTGAAATCAGACTTCTGGTAACCCTATAGGTACAGTCGAGTACTAAAGTCGTAACTATCGTATCTCACGTACATCTCCGCCCTTGAGAAGACGAGAGGAACACGAGTTCATACAACTTTACAATAAAGTTTCAAAATCTAAACATTATCGCATCATAGTTGTTATTATGGAATGATGCACTTACATAATTATGCGTGAGCCCTGGCTAAGGACAGATTCTCACGCCAAAATGCATATTGAAACATTACCTCATCTTAAAATAACTGAAGGATTTACATGAATAAATTTAATCAAATAATGCATGATTGCCAGGAGAGTAGATCACATAATTATTATAAAAACACCGTTGTCCATAGCCTGCACATGGGCTGGTTTTAATTCTGAATATCTGCAAAAACGATGTGGTCCTTCGAGCCGGATATGGCCACCTCTTATGTGCTGCTAGATAAATCATCATTACCATCTTCCCCATCCATTTTTTTTTCTTTCATACTTACATCTTCAGTATTTTCTTTGATCTGTCATTTCTTACACTGATAGTTAACATCTTTCTGGACATATGTTTCTTATTATGCCGCATGTCTATACTGCGACAATCCATTTTCGATGAATACACCTATTTGATAACATCTACAAACATTAATGAGCCTATATCATAAATAAATATCCCTACATTTCCTAACATCATAACTTATAGTAAACGAGCCAACAAACAATTGTAAAGGAGCGCGCCGTCCATAAATACCTGCGTTGCACGTAAATCTTCAGTTGCGATACACCGCGGTCCGCACCCTAAGTCCTAACAGTAATGTGCACGCGGCCTATAACAGTCTATGTAACATCTTACGGTTATCTAGTAACGATCGCAGGTTCTTCTTAGGCATGCTACACATTTGTTCGGGTGACCATTAATCGGCACAGCTAGGCGGTGGAATCGAATAATTAATTTATTGATATTTTGTGTTCGGGCAAGCAAGCCGCTCCGGCTTAGCCGAGCTGGTTTGTAAAAATCAACTTTACAGTTCATTTGACCACATTCACGATTTTGTTAAAATGAAACAGTTAGATTGCAATAACTTAAAAATAGTTTACGTAAAAGAAATATCGTGACCATGCTGCATAACATGTGGCATTCAGCGAAGGTAGATGCCGGACTAGGGCTTCCATTACGTAATTACGTAAATACGCAATTACGTAATTACGAACTCATTTTAAAGTATTTTCAATTCCGTAACTGAAGATGTAAATTCCGTACTTACGTAATTATTGTTATCGCACAACAGTTGGACAAAGAAATAACAAAGTGACGGTAAATAAACCAATTTCAACAGTAAACACAGATCTCCATTCCATTATTAGGGTAGAAATGTGCATTTACGACAGCCAGTGTGACCATATGTGGCAGGATCCTGCCTTTTTGGCAGGTTTAGCCCTTTATTTTACTCTCTGGCACTTTTGTTTGACGTTTTAGAAATCTGGCAGTATTTGGCAGTATTAGCAATATAAGCTGACAGATTTGGCAGTATAGCCGCTACAGCCCACAAAAAGACAAGATGTTAGTGATTTATTAGAATCTGGCGGAAGTAACGCTAAGCCAACTCTAAATATTGATAAATTTTGGGGTGCCATTGGTAAAATTCGAAATTCAAATGGAGACTTAAAATACGTTAATGTTTATAATTTTGTAAAAGGTTTGTTGTGTTTGCCATTGTCGAATGCTGCTTGTGAAAGGATATTCTCGCAAATCAACCTCATAAAAACAAAAACGCGGAATAGATTTATTAATAAACATGTCGCCTCTATTTTACATGTTAAACAGGGCATTAGTGAATATGGTGACTGCGTTTCATTCCAGCCAACTAAAGAAATGATTAAACAAATGACAAAAGCGATGTATAAAGAAAGTGATCAAGAAGAATACGATGCTAATACGAATGTATAATTTAATTCAATTCACTTTTAGACTTTAAGAAAAATTATTTTAAATAAAACTCAAAAAAATAATGTGTCTATTTATTTTAAATTTTTAAATTATATTGGCATTATTTTGGCATTTTGTGCCTTCGATTTTGGCAGGATTTGTCAGCTTTCTTGCCTAAGTGGGGCAGGATCTCTAATTTAAAGTTGGTCACACTGACGACAGCGCTGGCGGCGGTCGCGAAGTGTTTTTGACTGCAGCGTATAATTATTTGCTTTTGATAACACCTACAAGTGTTGAAGCTGAGCGAGCCTTTTCATCAGCCGGATATTTTTGTAATAAGCTAAGAAGTTCCCTGAGTGACAAAACTTTAAATGCTTTGTCATTTATGAGATCATATTTTCAAGAAGAAAGATTATCTTCGGGACGAAAAAATATGGTTTGACTTTCACTTAACTGATGCAATGATAAGTTCCTGAATAAATATTTTTTTTGTTTAAATATTGTGTTCATTTTGATAATTCCTTGAATATAAGATAGTAAATGACAATTGTAAAAATTGTAGATACTCTATCTACAATATTTACCAAAAACATAGTCGATTAAAAAAAATAGGAAAAATTACGTAATTACGTAATTACGGAATTGGAGAAAAAAGTTGCGTAATTAGTTACGTAATTGACATTTCCGTAATTTTGAAAGCCCTATGCCGGACGGAGGTTGCCAATCGGCACGAGCAGAATGAAAACCGAAATTATTTAGTAAAAGCTTCGAATCGGCTTTGTTGTATAACAAATAATGCGGAATCAAACGTGCCGACCCGAACATTTGTGTAGCGCGCTTTAACCGTCCTCTTATGTAGGTTCAACAACCCAATTAATGATTCGTTATGTATCTATGCTTGATGTACCATTGAGAAAACTTACATCTATACACCGTAAGGGCTATTCTTGCTTTCAACGCTCGGCCGCTATAATAACGCTTGCTAACAGATGTGGTCATCGTGTGCACGGGATTTTGTTTTCAAAATGGGCAGATGTACCTAAGTTTCCTCGATGGTACATCATGGATGTTGAATCTTTTCTAAAGACCTCATTAGTTTGTTTATTATTGTCTCCTTAATTAACGGTATTGTATTGTAAGTCAATGATTGCAGTTTGCAATATATTATTTAGTTTACTGTTCTACAAAGAATGAATTTATGTTAAAAGCGTATATTTGGTTTAAATGTATCGTTTTCTAAGATGTCTGAGCTTATTTACAGATTCTGTTTTTTTTTTCTTGTAGGTTTAGGTAACCCCAGAATTGGCCCTACTAAAATTCCATTAATTTTGGTTCATTACTCTTTCAAGACTTTTAACCAGCTTCTATAGTATTCTTACCTCGTATACGACGACGATGTTCTTGTACTATCTGAACAAGCTTAGCTTAATTACAGAAATCATTAAAAAGCCATTGATTGTGTCTCACGTTACGAAGGGTTAAAAAAGGCGTATCGTATTACCCAGTAACTGGTTTGTGGAGGTCAGATAGGCAGTCGCTCCATGTAAAATACTGGTATTCAGCTGCATCCGGTTAGACTGGCAGCCGACCCCAACATAGTTGGGAAAAGGCTAGGCAGATGATGTTACGAAGGGTTAAAAACCTCGAAACCAAATAGATATTGCACGTTATTACACTAAAGCAATCGCCAAACTGCTCACTGATGCCACTATTGAATTCACCAAGCAATGAACGAAACGGCGACCAGTTTATCATGAACCACGGCGAAATACAGAACTAATTTTAAACGTACTTCTTATGTCCCCTACGCTACGTTGGCTAGTAGGGCCACCCTCAACCTCGTTACACTGTGCACTTGGTACGGGGTTGAAAGATGAAAGTTTATGTTCTACCTCGATAGATGGTGTTGGGATCGAATTGAATCGCGTTATGGTTTCGTTATCATGTTTTAAGGACACGTAACATAGTTATTAGCTTAAATTAACCTTACTGTGTCCCACACAGCTTAAAATGCGTGTTTCAATACTACCACATTTATTAGGCGAGGCGGTAATGAATAATACTTCATAGTTGCCTAACTATCGATAGTTGATCTATTGATAGTTGACCTCGAAAACTAGTAACATTATCGATAGGGCTATCGATAGTATTGTAATTTTACAATACTATCGATACTATCAATCGTCAGACATGAGTAATACTATTGATGAAGAGCAATAGTATTGATAGTATTGAGTTATGATACTATTGATACTATCGCTATAAAAGTGTTTTACAACAATTACTAGCGATACTATCGATAGTATTGTAACTATCGATACTTTTTTTAACGAAAATTTAATATTATTGCATCCGGATATAAGTCATTTACCTAGAATAGAATATCGATGGGATAAAAATATCGATACTACTCGACTATCGATATCGTAACGTAAGCGTTACGGTATTAGAAAACAGTAGTACCAGATTAGATGCGAGCCTTAAGTGCTTGATTTTTACAAACTTCCTTGACCCCTCACTAGGATTCAATGTGTCGTGAGGTCCAGTCTCTTCCCAAGTAAGGCAAACACTTTCATTTATTTAGGCGAAGTAATTTATAAAAAAAAAATAAGTAGGTATACTTAACTAATAACTTAAGTGCAATATAATTAAAAAAATAACTAATTAAAATAATTAAAAAAATAACTAATTAAAATAATTAATTATGTAGTAGAAGGCCTAGTTATGCTAATGATTAATGACCAATGCTCGTCTATTCCATACTCTAAAGTTGCGAGTTTAGTATGTAGGCGAGCCGAGAAAATTACCTATTAGTATTTCAGGCGATCGGGTTAGGACAAGACTTTCTCCGTTTACATTTCGCTGTTGGTATTTGTGCTATGGGAATGGCTACGCCCTTAGGTTAAACGATGTTGAGCCTCGTTTACATTTAGATATACATCAAAATGGGGGTACTGGCTTTAAGAGCCCATACTACCTCAAATGGCTTAGCATGATCCTCCGTTATGTAGAAAATACCGCAGCATTAATT
Organism: Oligia latruncula; assembly: GCA_948474745.1. NCBI lineage: Eukaryota > Metazoa > Arthropoda > Insecta > Lepidoptera > Noctuidae > Oligia > Oligia latruncula. The sequence continues at coordinate 15,389,889 of OX419689.1, read as the reverse complement.
TTGAAATAAATATATGCTAAAGTTGAGGATTAATGTTAAGTCCTGTGTTAGACGAAAACACGATTCCATAAAATTTTCTCGATAGAAAAACAATCCAAAGTTACCTCCAAACCGAAAAATAAACCGTTGGTATTCAAAAAATACTTCAAATTAGATCATGAAACTTTGCATACTGACTGAACTAACTATAAAGCAGGTCTTATGTTATTTAATTTTACTGAATTACCTTTATTTTCACCGTAAAAAGCAAATACCTAAACTATTGGCGCTGCCTTCCGCCCAGCTCCGCACTCTGTCTCGCTCTCACATAGTCCGCGAGCAGTATCGTGCGAGCGAGATAAAGAGTGAATTTTAACTGCGGTAGTATAGGCTCAGATTAGAGAGTAACTTTTGAGAGGCTTTTACTGCTTTAGATTTTTCGATAAAAAAAGTATAATGAAATAATTATGATAACTAGCCGGCTTTTATGAGATAAACGTTATCGCCTGAACGCAGCTTTTAATCTAGGCACTAAAACTAAATCTTCCATGAGTTAATTGCAATCTTTTGCTTCGCTGAACATTTTAAGTGTTCTCGTTATGCTGTTTGAAAAAGATGTTGCTGTGTTCATTTGTATATGAGCCTGGCTTAAAAGAATAACCAGTACCATACAATAAGAAGACGAAATAAAAATCGCTTTTCGCATCTGTCTGTTTGACGGCGTTGTTAAAGCATTTTGATGCAGTTTTCACCATCATTTAGAGAATTAATTCCGGAAGGTTCAAGTGTGTAAATTGTGTAATACATAAATACTAAACTTACAGTAAAGAAATTTCCAAGTTTTATCAGGTCCTAAAATCATCCATCACATCATTCATTCATTAATTTTTCATTTATTCATTCGTTCCTAAAAAGCGTGGGAAGCCGGGGCGGGTCGCTTGTTATCCTAACTTCCTAACTAATATTATAAATGCGAAAGTAAGTTTGTTTGTTACCTTTTCACACCTAAACCACTGAATCGATCATCCTGAAATTTTGCATATACCTACGTTGTCAGGTGTACAGAAACGGACATAGGGTACCTTTCATCCCGAAAAAAGTGCTGTTCCCGATCAAAACAACAATAACGTTATTATGATAATAGATGGCGCAACGTGTCTTTCGAATCAAAAACAGGACAACGTCTATCGGGCCAGCTAGTTGTTGTATAATGTAGGTACACTTTCCCAAAACATACCTACCGCTACCTTAGCCTATTGATGCAGGTCCACGCCCAAGCGTTTAGCACAGATAGCTTAGGCCAGTAAATATATGTAGATACATTTATCCATTGCCCTCCGCCCGGCGGCTCGCTCGGCGTTAACCCGCAACATCCACCGGACCGTTAGCTGCCTGATACTAATCAGCGAGATTATGCCCCCATCGCACACAACACAAGTGCATCGCCCACCTGGTACAGTCACGAGCATAAGTATGTATACACTTGGCTTTATTCAAAGGCGATTTTCTCCTTTATTTTTGAATGGAATTTTATGTTATTACGAACATAGTATTTCCGAACCTATAGGTTTATGTAAAGTGTCGTATTTCGACTTTGCATTCGTTATTTCGTGAAAAAATCGCAATTGAAAGTTGCCAAGTGTTGACATATTAATGCTCGTGACTGTACACCGTAAAAGCTGTAGATAAGTGCATCGATTGGTATTATGTATCGAATCAAATTTCTAAAGCGGCAGTCGAGGTTTCTTGGCGGAATAGACTTGTTATATTATGGTGAATATTTATTCGTTGGGAATAATTTTCAATAACGATATGACCTCGGTGAAAGTGGCCACACTAACACCATTTTACTATTGTTTAAGTAAAACATACGTGATACTTGATTCTAGCACAAGTTCGTGGTTATTGAAAAGAAATGAGCAATTAATTGCCTTCGATTACTGAGTGGGTCAAAGTCCTCGGAAACAGCGATCATAACACTTTTTTATGGTTTCCTCAAAAACAAAATCCCATTAGCGACACTAAATTGTCTGACTGACCGCGCCGCAAATAAAATTGCTGAATGGATTGATGTTATTCGAAATCAAATTTAGAATTGTGTATAGGTACCTAGATGTAGTTTGGTAATGGATGCAATGTCTGCCTGGATTGTTATGTAAAATTGTAAAGAACTCGTGCCGTACATCGCGTGAACGTTTGTATCAACAAATGAAGCGACACGACAGCGCAAAAAGCCTCTAACGTGATAAGCAAGAATTAAATGAATGGTCATTATAACATGGCATTGCCTTACTTGTCTACTTGCGTATGAGGCGGATTATTGCTGCGTTGGTATGCTATTACCACGAGATAATGACAGAATAACAAACGGAATGCCGAGTAATAACGAACTGATTGAAACCCAGGTCACAGTTGTCTTGTTAGTGAGGAAGATTGTAGATATTTACTCCTCCTAAATTATGGAGCTCGTTTGAGAAGAAGTTACATGGTGTGCTACTTTGTAATACAAGCCGTCTCATCACTTACGACGTGCTTAATTGATTGAGAGACGATAGTTGCTTACCTTGTACACCTAATGAAGTGTTTTCTATTTAAAACCTGACTTGTGTTACAATGATGTATCCTACTACATTCAGACCAAAACAAATGCGACCGCTTTATCCTTGAAACTGACAAATATGTCTGTTGTTGCATTCAAAAAGCTGAAACGTGTTATTTGTTTCAGGGTCTCGAAATCGTGAATCCCCAAGCAGCTGAGACGCGCATCAACGAAGCAAATGCAAAATACTTCTCCAACACTTCGGGATTTCTGTCCGTGGGCAAGAACACAACATGAAGACAATTTTTTTATCCCCATAGAAGTTTTGTGAATAAATTGCGATGTCTAAGAACAAACATCGTTTTATTATAGTAAGTATGTACCCACTTATAGCCAGCGTAGCGCTAAGTTGGCCAAGAAGAACGTGAGCGTATCCATACGAGCGATTTCACCCAGACTCGTGTTTCGAATTTACGTAGACGTTGCATTGTCAAATAGAAATGATCCAACGTTTAAATGGACATTTGAATACAACATATTTTGCACGCAGCCGCAAGTGTTTATAAATTTTAATTACAATTAACAATCCATTGCCAAGTCAATGACAGAAAGTTTGTTGCGACTATTGAAGAAATCGTGCATTGTACTTGTAGTGGCGGTGAAAGATGTCGAATTTAGAATGACATTTGAAACAATGATCCGTTTATTTAAACCTTGCACTGTTTGAAAATAAATTAGCTTTAAGTAACACACATGTAGCTAACGCTTTATGCAAGGATAGTTTGCATTGGTCGTATAACTGTCATGTCCAAAAAGAGATGGTTTTTAGGTCGCAGGTTTTAGTGGCACGTTTTTGCAGTGCTCAAAACGTGCCATGTTTATCTGACCTACAGAGGTACTGGTTTTAACTAAGTATTGTATCGGTTCCACCACTTCCATCTTTTGTTGTTGGTGAGTGGATTATTGAACCTAATACCTTGAAAATCCTAACCTATAACCGTCAAGATTTCTTTTATAACATCTTATAAAGGTGCCAAGGCCACCATCCTCTATTGCATAATCCAATCCACCGTAACTCAATCAAAAATAGAACGATGTTCGAACTTCGCAGGTACATGGGCCAACATAAACAAGTGCCTAGCTTGCAGCACCTACCTATATCCAATGTCCGCCATTACTGGCATTGATAAATCTGACCTACAATCAATCAGCAAAGGTCTACCTTTCACAAACGCTGTGTTTATCACAGATTAACATCATTCTGTGTCGTTAATACTGTGGAGTCACGAAGGAAAATCCTTCGTGAAAGATCTTTATAGTTGGTACTAAACTGTTATATCTAACACAATTAGAGTTCATCATTATCATCATTAGGAATCTTTATCGCTCACTGTTTTATTATGATCACTGTGATCAGTGGTCACGAAACGTTAAGTGTTGATATTATATTATTATGGTTCATTTGCATTAGAGGATAATTCGGTTTTATCTATACAGACTATACAGGGTTATTGGTAAATCATTAACAACCTCTTAAGAGGTCATTGTACTTATCATTATGAACAACTTTTACTAGGTATAAAAATCAGCTGTTCCCTACATTTTGACGAGTTAAACGAACATAAATGTAGGGAAAAGCTGATTTTTTTTTCGCGATTTCCGGTTTGTTCCCATAGTAAAAGTTGTTCATAATGATGAGTACAATGACCTCTTATGAGGTTGTTAATGTTGTACCAATAACCCTCTATATTTCTGACTTTTGACTGGCCGTACTTCTACAGTTTCCGCAGAATCTCATTTTGGCCAAGATCAAGCCTACAATCTTGAAACACCTTTGGATAAAGTCACGCGTTTCTCAAACTTTCAGATACATCGTACAACTTACATGCACTTCAGTATTTTTGGCTGTAATCCATAATGTTCAATCCAGTATATCCTGTAGATTCTAATCCTATTTTACCAATGGCCAAATATGATAACTTTTGCAGTTAAATTGCAAGATCCAAGAAAGATCTATAAAAATAATTACCTAACAGTCAAACTCAACACTAACCGCACATCAAACGGACATGTGACTGTGATTAGCAATACATTATGAAGAATATTCACAGAAAGGTCCGTTCTACTTCTGTCACTTCCTTGTATTTCAGTTCTGATTACGCAAGTTGAGATGCACTGGCTGCCTGTGTTACTAAACAGATTGGCACACAGACTTATCCACATTCCATACAATTTAATATTATGACGAGTAGTAATGTTCTTCATCGTTATATTAAATATCCCGTATTTTATAACACGGTGTGTTAAATGGTCAGTTTCTTAATGAGTCGTTATGTTAAGCTTTTAGTTTGATTTATGTAGAAGACGTGAAAGGTCTTCAAAGAACCTAACATTCAGATTAGATTAGTTTTTGAGCACAATACATCTCACAGATTTCTTCCCGAGGTATTAACTGGTATTGAATTGCAGGCTGCACTTACTAAGCCGGTAACTACCGGCTTTATAAGTGCAGCCTCAGCTCTCAGCCAGCAAGAAAATAATTACGTAAGCCAAGTTTTAGAAGTAGACTAGTCTACTTCTGAAACTTGGCTTACCTAATTATTTTCTTGTAATTATTTTGAACATGCAATTTCAATGCAACGAATACAGGTGACGGACATAAAAGTAAGTAGATAAACATAATAATAAAACAGCAAGTATTTGCCCCTCAAGTTAATTATAACCGGTGATTATAAAAAATTTATGTAGTAAACAGCAAAATAAGCACAACATGGAAGCAATATGTAGGTAGGTATCTAATAATTATTATCTGTGTGTGAATGTGGGAGTTAATCAATTTCGCGCGGATTCAGCTCCTGCCTAGATAAGTCTATCAAACGGACAGTAGAAAGCGTACTTGCGATAACAAGTATTTTGTTACACGTCTCATTTAATTGAATGAGCCGTTACTTTTTTTTTTGTGTTGTTTGGCAAAATGACAGTAGTTGTAGACACCATTTTCTTCTTTTATTTCCATCAGTATCGTCTATGGCATGGCTTACTGTCCATTTGCTCAGGGTGTAGGCAAAGCCCTATTACAACAGGCAATTTTTCAGAGTTAGTTATTTTTATTTTTTAGAGGCAGGTCCTTTTTCCTACAGGCAATATTTATTTCAAGGTTAGGGTAAGTTCCTGCTAAGAGCACTTTGCCGTACAGGTCACTTTTTCTGTGTTTTATCACGACTTTGTTTCAGCCCATTCCCAAAGCGGAAGCGTAATGCTTGTTACATAAATTATTTTCGAATCTTAGGCAGCCAGCTGTACACTGGCAAGCAGGTTGGAGAATCGAGTGCCGTATCTTATATCTTGTTTGTTTGGTAGTTTTTTTAATGGGATTCCGGAATCGTTAATGACGGAAGGGAAATCTCCCAACTCGTTTTACTCGTCTTGTAACTTCTTCCTTAAAGTTTTTGACTGTAGATTGTTGGTGAAGACGTACGAGTACGAGGCATTGTAAGTTGTGGATTTAGAAGTGTTTCGTGCCACCATTTATATTTTGACTATTTTGAGCACGCTATTTTTTGCAGATTTATGAGAATACAAAGTGGCAGGGACCTCGAAGCGCAACTTGTTTCCATGGATTCAGTAGATACCTACATGAAATTTAGTCGGTAATTAAAAAAAAAAAATGTTCCATACATTTTGACCGCGTAGGTATTGCACTTTTCTATAAAACAGCAGATTTGTTTTTGCTAACCGACGAACAAAAAATTCTACTCTACGTCTAGCGTAGATTTTTTTTGCAACCATGAATTCAGATTACAGTTTGCACGTCGAGGTTCCTGCCACCCTGTATTATTATATAGCTTTTACGCCCATCAACTATGTATCTTCTTGTTTTCTCGGTAGGCAAGGTACCAACTGTAAGGGCGACGGGCTCTTACAATACATCTACAATAGCTACCTAGGGGTAATTAATTCTGAAAGCTTCATCAAGCATCATAAAGATTATATAACTACAGATTATAACATGAACCAAACATCATGGCTGACTATAAGTATAACTGTCACCTTCACCCACCATTAACTCATCTCCTCGGAACGAATCGTACGCACCGATGATCACATACGGAACTTTCGTCCGAGACAGACCGCCTACAACATACACCCTGCGCCCTTCTACGTCATAAGTAGCTTTCCTATCTACGTGCTGTTGAATAAGTGAAGGACCTACCTAAGTACAAGAGAGTGCAGTAGGTACGTACGTATTTAAAACTCGTCCACTCGTCTAGTTCATTGTTTCACGGTGTTACTACAGTTCAAGGACGCCCTGTTACGTTACTATTAACTTCGTTACGAATGCAAGGATTATTATGCATGTAGGTTAAGTTTTTATTGGCTTTGTGTTTTTTTCCGCGTGTGTCGTAGAGCGTAGGCTTTGGTGCAGAAAAGTAACCGGCATTGACTGCTTAGTACCTACCTATTTTGGTATGTTTGAACCAACTGCCCAAAACTACCGAACTATATTTATGGACCAGATTTTCTTTGTCCCTCCGGTGGTCTGGTGATAACTCGCGTAGGTAGGTATCCCTTTTTTTGTTGCAATTTCACAGTGGACGGAGGTACCATGCAAAGAAAAAAAAATGTTACAGCAATTTTGGACCGTGTTTAAATTACAACCTAAGTCCGAACATTATACCTACGTTAGTTAGGTGCGTTCTTATTTCGGAATAGGTATCAAAGTTTCAATCAATCAGGTGACATAACCTTGCAATGTAACCGGTTCATATAGTTTTAACCGCAGTCTAAAATAACGGACATGAAAGCCTAGATATGTTCAATCAAGAACTTTAGTTTCGCAACGTACCTAATTATAATTACTATGTAGCTGCAGAAAACTGAACGTTTTTGTTATTATGAATCTTCCTGTTTCTATCATTGACCCCGATCTGAGTTAAGGAGGATGTTCATTAAAGTTACGACACGATTTAGAGCTTTTTGAATTCCTATTTCGCAACGATAATACTACAAAGCTGACGGGAAATGATCCGGTCCATGTATCTAATTTGTCACGTAAATAAATGAATTGGCTTTCTAAAGGCTTTATGTCGATTATTGGATCGTAAGCCCAGGTAACGGAACTCGACTGTGACTCTACTACTACTATACTCATCTAATTAATCTGTTGTGAGATATATTAAGTTAGTTCTATGCAATAAAGGTTGCTTCAAGTTAAGTAATTAGGTATATTTTACCATAATTTTTTTTTCTTAACTAGCAGTTAGGTAGCAACATTTATTTTTTTTTTTTTTAAAAAATGCCATCGTTTAATTTTTGACATTAGCGTACCTATTCCTAAGCTTTATATCATTATTTGATAGCTGATTTACGAATGAGAGGCTTGATGAAGCTTTCAGAAAACAGGGCATTATGAAAATCACACTAATATTATAAAGGCGAAAAAAAACTGAATTAAAAACTATAAAATTAGAGTGGCTAGGTACACAGGGTAGGTAATATACATTTATTTTGATGCTAGAGTGTATGCATAAATTATTTTGAACTGTTTTTTAAACAGAGAGATGACATTGAACATAATAAAATAACTCAACCTTACTGCAAAGAAATGTTTACTTTTATGAACAGATGTTTCCATTAATCACATTAATATTATAAAGGCGAAAGTTTGTGAGTGTGTGGGGGTGTGTTTATATGTTTGTTACTTCTTCACGCTCAAACGGCTGGACCAATTTTGATAAAATTTTGTATGGAGGTAGCTGACGCCCTGGATTAACATATAGGCTATATTCTTACGGGATCGACATTTACGCGGGTGAAACCGCGAGGCACAGCTAGTTTATTCAATAAAAAAGTATTTGCTAATAAAATCATCGTGCCAAAACATTACTCGCAGGTTTTTTACGTGAAGCAGAATCTAATCTACACCGCATGGCTAGTAAATAAACCAGCGACCTAATTGTCGTGATATTTGTTCATCATGATTCTTCATTATCTTTTTTGTTAGCTTAGCTTATGTCAAACTTCAGATTTCTGGCCTAAATCCTTAAGTCCAATGAGCTGATCTAGGTCTCTTTAATTCAGACTGCGGCAGTTTGAATTGGAGCACTAACTTATTGCGATGTTGAATTCAATCATTATAACTGGTGGATATGGGCCACGAAATTGGTCCTTTCAGTTAGGAAAATTCAGAGGTATGAAAGAAGAAGAAATGCTGGACCGAGCCCGAATAAAATGAGATGTTAGATATGGGCATGATAATGATGATGATGGTTAGGAACATTTTGGACCTGCGGGGTAGTTGCGTAACACACTAACAGTAGCAATGACTTTCGTTTTGACAGTTCAACAACATTCATTGCGTTATTAACGTTGATGAGCAGACGAATTTTATGAACATATAAAGCAATGGTTTAGCAATATCCTTACGCAATTAGGGTGCTGCATTGCTACAATGGAAGTCTACTTCTAACAGATAGAACGGACCTAAAGTTTAAATGTGACCTCAACCAAATCAGATCAAAACAGATCCAAATCACAGCCAAAATCTTTATTTAAAAAAAGTGGCACTTCGGGAGTGCAGACAGAAGTGAAAACTTGAACAATTACGTGTGTATTTTTTTAATCGTCTTATAAACAAAACACGCGCGGTGTCGGTTACGGTAACAGTGTCGCGAGTTCAATGGTTTTTATCCCATCTCAAAAAACGCCCAACGCGGCTAAAGAGGTTTTCAGTACAACCACCTACACTACATCTGCAGTTTTAAACAGAGAACGTGCCGAGAGAGGTATTCCAGTCCAGCCATTCGTCCGTGATCGATTTAATTAGGTATATCCTACGCCCGCTTGTTTATAACAACAACTCTAATACCTGTGTACTTACCTATAATGGGCAGACCCTGAAAAGGAGGTATACTGTAGATCTACTAAGGTATAATAATATGTTTGTTCTACGGGTATTCATTTTCTTGTATACATGACTAGCTAGTGAGATAGATGCTACTGTCGGAAATGATTTTTATGTGCTTCTTAGTATACCTCCGCAAATGTCTTTACGTCCGTCAAATACTCTCACTTACCGCTTTCTGCTTTAATAATTATAATACGACGAATGTGCTCGCAATTAATGCCAATTTTATGCCAAAAAGAATTAAGTTTGCATTAAATTGTACATAGTAGCATTAAAATGAATGAAGTTTCTATTTTCTTGAATGTCATTGTGTTGACTCTATTTGATGATTATTTTTTGAACATGAAATTGTTATTATAAACTGTTGATACCCGGAAAATGAGAGTAAATTCCAAATTGAAAATCATAATGTTACTTTCATTTACGTGTCTCACACGGTATTAAAGTTGTTTTGATAAAATTACGAGAACGACAAAACTTGCCAAAGAAATAAGGTTGATTTCGATTTCTTTGGCATTTTGCCCTTATGCAAGAAGTCGGTCGCAGTGTATTCACACCCAAATAGGGCTAAGAACGTCTGTAGGTACTCTGTTGAATGTAAACGTGGTTTATGTATGAATCTAAAGTATGCAGGACATCTTTACACCTCATTTACTGCCACCATATACATGAATAACACCTCACTGCGCTGCGAATGCTTAGAAATTGTTCTTAGAAAACCTACAGCCTGTGTGGGATATGTAATGTATGACAATAAAATACCCGTAACATCGACAATGCTCTCAAAATATTTATAATACCTCGAAGACTGATGGCTTGCTCTTGAATAGTGCGTGGGCTTGCATAAGGACGACCTCCAGTAACGGCCGTTCTACGTGCCTCGAATGTATTTCCAAAGCAAATATTCAACATTTACATATGCAAATCACAAAGGTTTTAGTTTGACAAGTTTTGCAACACCTTCGACTATTATCCTGAGTTCCAAATCCAGATCTGGTTTAACTCGTATCTGGCGCTCACCTATTGTGCGACAACGGATAGCCGGTGCAGCGTTATGTGATGTCGTGTAAATAAGACACACCTAACAAGAAAAGAACGTTAACGGTTCATTGAAATCGAAAGAGTGTACCTACGTTCTGAGTGAACGCCTGTACCTCGGCCCGAGAACAGGTTCCGAGCGGCGAGCGAGCAGCGAGTCAGCGACACATCCCGAACGGTCCGCGAGGTTACCGCGCAGTGCTCCGCCGGCCGCTTATCTACGTGCGCGTGCACATCCGATACCTACCGAACGACCGCGGGAAACAACCGCCGCGAACTTTACACCAAAGCTGCTGCAGATAACGTTTATTTACAACTAAACGATACCAGTGCTTTCATATTATATCAAAACTTACAAGAATATTGATTATGAAAACTTGATTCGTATGGTGTTTGAAGTGTTTGTGCAACCGGCATCTGAATAGCCGTTTGATAGTATGTTGCGGAGTGGACTGGCTTGATTAAGTGGGTGTAGCCATGGCGAGCTTCGAGGACCTTGCCTTCGACTGGGCGTCGCTTTGTCAGGATTGCCCGGAATGCTGGACAGAGTCAGGTAAACGAACGTTTTAGACAACCGTCCCAAATTCGTCTCTAACTTTTTTACGCATGTTTACGGTTCGTTTCCAGTTACTTCGAGACATGAATCAAGGTTTATATTAACTGAATAATTTTGGTAGTATGAATCACTTCTAATTCACTGGTGGACGACCCTCGTCTGCGGAATTGTACCATTCCATATTAGCGCTCTGAATTCTAACACTTTCGTTGCCATATCAGTAACATAAAATTTGGTGCTATATATTCCGAGTGAAGGTAATCCACCTTGGTAAATATATTGGGCAAAGTCGAATTAAAATTAACACACACGCATCAATTTATGTAGCTCGTAATCGTAATTAAGCGAGTAGGTAGGTACACAAGCGGTTTAATTAATGCACGGTTCAAAAGGGCAACCCGCAGGTGCAATCAAAACTAAATTATCACTGTAGGTAGGTATTTCAAATGACAATGCGTTTTTCACAGTTTCAAATATTTGTACTGTAAGTACGTACCTACGCCCTGTTAGATTCCGTTTAAGCATTTATCTAAGTTCATTCACCTAATACTTTATCAATAAAAACTAAGTTAATAATTATTTACTGTCTAATTTTTTTCACGTTTTGCACTATTTTGCATGCTGATAAAAATTATAGCATTGCTAACGACTCACATGAACCCGATAAGACTAGATTGTTTCTAAATGTGGGTAGAACAATAAAAGTGTCATGAAATGGCGACTAGTGCACGCCGTTAATGTGTCTGTCTGCATGAAAAAGATAATTTCGTGCATTCTCCGTGCTAATGTAATAATGACTTAATTTGTCGAATTATGTGTGTCGTTTGTGTCATGAACAGTAATTGCACTGCACTTTCAAATACTGGAAACTGTGAGCGAGATTTTATGAATTCAAATTTTCTGTACAAGATATTTCACATTTGACGTTGCTGTATTTTTGAGCCATGTTAACAAGAAAGCTGGCAAGTCCTACGATATCCTTTTTATCTTCTGCAAATTGATAACAGCAAAAGGATGTTCTAAAATCTATAAATATATATAAGTAATAAAATTTTAACGAAGAATGTTTTTCCGTTTAGTCTGTTTGTCTTCCTTTTGTATGTTCCGGATTGGCGCAAAAACAGCTGAACGGATTTGGGGCACACAGAGAGTTATATAACCTGGATTAAGACATAGGGTATTTTTACCCGGTAGGACGCTCCCGTGGGATATTTTCCGACATCCTCGCAAGCTCAAGTGATTATTAAAATAATTCATTGTAGCAGGTGCCGTCGTCATTAATATCGTCCTCATCGCAGAAACAGATAATACTAATAATCCAAAAGACATCAACGCGATGCAAGATCTTATCTTTTAAAAATCTTAGTCAACGACACGCATGAATGTAAATATTTATATGCGTGATGAATATATGTCTATCTTATCTTTTAATTTATTCGTAATTTTTTATTTTATGCACGTACGCAGAACGGTTATCTTAACTGAATTAATGCATATTACGCATACTGCTGACTGCATAAATCAGCATGGAGTTTACGATATGGGAATTCTCTATAGACCGCTACAATGTAAATTCTGAACCACAATCCATAACACGACCGCTTGGCAGTTGTTTAGCAAGTTGATGATCGAAATGAGAAGATATTGGTATAAATGTAGCTGCGGGCTGTAACCCATCTTATAATTCACTTGTTTTAAATTACTCGACATGGAGCAACCTATTCCCGGTCCACAACTCATTATTTCCGACCATTATTTATTGGTTGCACGGACTTACATAGGTGCGGTTATCTTACTCGTTCTAAATAAAACACGTCGGAGCGTTGGTTCTGCTGGGTGCAGACACTTTGCTTTTAACACTTTCGTGAAAAATAAACGTGTGATAATGGTGCGTCGACCTTGGTAACGTGTTGCGTGATGCGTCTCGTGTTGTTAATGTTAAGTTTTGCACTCGTTGCACTGGTCACGCTTTCCGACATTTCTGCTCATAATTTTAAGAGGGTATTGTTTATTTAAGTGCTTTTGTTTTGGACGTCGCGCGTCGCGTCTAGGATTTAATATTCCATTATACCAGTCTACCTGATAAACTAAAGCTCTTTAGTAGATACAGATAGAACAGTATATTATACCTACTGTTAGATATGGTTATACAACTATATCTATCTAAGTACCTATCTCTTTTTATTCTAGTGACTCTCGAAATAATGAATATCCGACATAAACTCTAATTACTTATTTCTCCTTGTCCTTAGCCAGTAGGAACAGCTTAGCAGTTCTCTAGGTGTGTCAAAAGACGCACCTCTTGTTATATTCTATCATATCAAACTGCAGAATCCAAAGCAAAAACTGGATGCCGATCTGATAATAATTAAAAGCCAAAAAACTGGTCCTACTTGGCTACCTAGAGCTAATATGGAAATTAGTATACTTACATACAGATATTACCTGTAGGTACCTACCTACCTATGTACCAGGTTCTCAAAACTTGACTGTGGGAAGAGTATACAGACTAACTGTTATTCGTGTAGAAAGGTTGTGGGTTGGCAACATGGACAACCTGTCACACCATAGTGCAAGCTGATTAACTTTTAACCTATCATATTTATGGCAGACATGGCTACAAGACTAGTCTTGCTTGGAACTAATTGAAACTCTGACCAGTCAGGGATCAGAATTATGCGTTTTCTTTGAGAAAATGCTTATTAACTTTTCTTTTTCACAAGATGAGAGAATTGAGTTGATTTTGACTTAGTTATTATTTTGAGAGATTTGTAAACGTGTGTCAGTCTAACTTCACCAATAAAATTATAAATCTAGATAATTTATTGTAAATGTCAATGAAATAAAAACCATTAAATGTTACCAAAACTATTAAGTAAGTTTCCGTTGTAATGTTGCAAGTAACTTAAATTTTGCATCCATTACCAAACGAGTGGCCTGTTAAAATAAACATGTTATACGATGCAGAAACATTTACACACGTGAAGGAGATTTTAATGAAAATATCATTAGGTATCGAATACCACACCCACTTGACCCACACATGCTTGGTATAATCGTCAGAAGACTAAGTAGAACTGTGTTAGTGAAGATTTCTCTGACGATAGTATAAAGAATAAATGAATTAAGAAAAAAAAGTATTAGTTACCCTAAAATGTGTACCGTGAATCGTATAAAGTGAAAAGTCAACACAGTTAGGTATTCACCTATTTTGTGGTACAACCTTTGACTAGGTAATGAATTTTGGTTTATCTTGAAGAAGTTGGATCAGTCAAAGATCAACTCAAATAATTGATTATTATCGATGTGTTGCTAGTTGCTACTCAGACTTCGTGAAGTTAATTGAAGTATTCGCGATAAGGCCATATTTTTTTTAATATTTCTGTCAGTTATCATAATTATTTATTTACATAAATAACGGTTCGCTGTGTAATTTAAATTAAACCTATTTGAAGCGTACATTGAAACACATTATTTCATGATCATAGGTCAGTTTTGCCTCTCCCAGGACTTCTCAGATGGTTTGATTCGTTTTATAGTTTTTAATTAAAATCAACAAGTATCGTTAGCGTAAATAGAAGCCTCCATAAAGCAGGGGTAGAAAGTTAAGGTCGGGTTGCAATTTCCGCTATTCAGTTACAATGTTAGCGAATTCAATCAAGACAGCTGCGTATGTTACGGACACAGGCATGTGCCTTCGTTACTTTCCCTTAATGTCTGGGGTAGACAGCCAGGTATTTCTTGTCTATAAAGAAATGTGTATGGACTTAATCATTGTACACTACGGGAAATTAAAGCAAATTTACTACCAACATAAATTGTCTGTACAGCGCAAATCACTGTCATTCTATGGCAGTTAACACGGCAAATTGACGTAGGGTGTGAATTTGCTCAATAATGAATTCGCCTTTAATTTACAGCAATGCATACTTGCTTTTTCAATTCACTTTAGACATTGGCAGAATAGTCGACATCGGCTTTCCTTGCCATATAAAAAAATAGAATAGAATAGAATTCTTCCTTACTGTACCTACTTAAAAAAAATCGTCCATACCTGTGGCTAAGAAATCTGTGTAAAACAAATGAAATGCAACTTCTGTCAGTAAGAAAAGTTAGAATGTTCAAGATGATGGATTGACTAAGTACCTACATTTTTTTCCATACATTTCTTGAAATTGGATTAATGACTACATCAGTTGAATCTAACATGGCCACGACTTAGCATATAGATACAGAGCTATGAGCTATCACCACGCATAGCCTAGTTGTTCTTACAAACGTTGCGGAACGCTTTCTTGCAGATAATATAAAGAAAACCTAATTAATCATCACTACACGAAGTGAAACTAAAAACTGTTGAACGTGGATAAACGGCCGTCGTTTTCCATGAGAAAATCATATGAAAACAAGCTAATTTGATTTTAATGGTGTGATTAATTTAATCAAAGTTGTTGAGGCCTGTCAGTTTTACTTAGATTAGAATCTAACTGGGGTCTTTGACCTTATGGGGAAGTAAAGAAAACTATAGCTAGATAGTAATAGTACATAACTATATACCTACTTGAAAAGTCACTATATCAATTCGGTTTTTTAAGTACTTATGTCTCATGTTCTGGAGGAAATGATAGATTTGTGTACTTACAATTTATTTCATCATCACTGCCCTTAAAATGGTGAAAGAAAACATAATGAGGAAACCGGCATGTGCTACCTACAACCAAAAAACTAAGACATGTGACATCCACCAACCCGCACTGGGTGTGTGTGGTGGATTATGGCCCACTCCCTCTCACAGAGAGGCAGCCTGAGAGCCAGTAGTGGGAACGTTATAGGCTGATTATGCCTTATGATAGATAGGATTGGTAATTGACACTACTCATAATGAGCATTTATTTGTATATCTATTTAAGTAGATAGGTACAAGGATATCGAATCATTTCTCAAGAGCACTTCTCAGGGTTACTTGGTTTGACGTCAAACATACAGGAATGCGACTTTTCAAGCAAAGACAATTATCTTCTTGCCTCCTTTATGAAACAGGTACATTTCTGGGTACTTATTTCTGCGAGATTATACGTGATCATAAAATTTTCGACGTACTTATTCCACATTGGACACCCGCTTAAATGGCACCTGCACCCTAATTGCGTAACACACCATCAATCGGAATCTGAATCATTTTGAAGCAAATTGCTAATCCATTGCTTCATAAGTTCGAAAAATGTGTCTGCTCAACACTTAAATAACGCAATGAATGTTGTTGAACTGTCAAAATGAAACCGATTCCGATTGATAATGTGTTACGCAATTGCCCCACTTAGTGAATGTGCCACTGTGTGTCAGGTGCAT
The DNA here is from genome assembly GCA_948474745.1 of Oligia latruncula. Classification (NCBI taxonomy): domain Eukaryota; kingdom Metazoa; phylum Arthropoda; class Insecta; order Lepidoptera; family Noctuidae; genus Oligia; species Oligia latruncula. The sequence continues at coordinate 15,373,521 of OX419689.1, read as the reverse complement.
TCACCCAGGTGCCATTTAAGCGGGTGCCCAATGTGGAATACGTAAAATTTTCGAGGACCGATTTACAAACCTAAGCATAATAACAATTCGATTCTTCGTACTGTAATATACTTACAATGAACGCAAAAACGTGATTCTGTAAATAACTTATTTCGAATTATTAGAATTTTATAATTCCGTGACAAAATGACATAATAGATTTTAATTGTTCATCTTTGTTCGAACTCATGTAAAGATTTGCTTACACTGTAGGTATGTATCGAGAGATTTCATGATAACTAAGTGCTGTTTTTATTGCACAAGAATTTATCATAAAAGTGTAAATTTTCTCACAGCAAGCATTTTCCTACAATTATGTATGTTTTGAATACAGACATAATTATTATTAACTGTGCTGCTAATCGTGTATACCTGGCTGATAAAAAATACGATGGAACACGAGGTATAAAATACAAAGTAATTATCTATAGTCAACTGCAAAGATTAAAGTAAAATGATTACCTAATCGGTATCAGAGAATTTTCTTAATAAAAACTTGTATTTCTAATCCTGCACTAATTGCCTTACCTATACCTTTAGATATAAATAGTCGAATCACATAACAGTCCGACATAAAGTCGCAATTCCTCGGCAGGATCTCGTTCACCATATAAGTCAAATCAACTTTGATTTTCCGTCAACAAGAACTATTTACAACCACTTAAAATTCATTATTAATGAGGCAAACTTAACGTTATTAATTATATATGTGCAATCAGGTGGGAAACTACTTTCTATCTTAGGAAAACATGACATGATCACAGAAAAGTTAGTGTTAGTTTTTATTTCTGTTTCGCTAGCGTGATTGGAGCTACAACTTTTATGAAGTTCCTTCCGTATCAATGTTCTGAAATAAGAAAAAACGGGCATTTTTAATCCAGATTGTTTGTCTTTGGAGATATTCAAGCCGACGAAGATAATTTCATTATCATATCGTCAACCGATCTCCGTTTCGCTCAGCTGTTCGATAATTCTTACAAAATAATGACAGAGCTCACTGACTGCTGACGAGATAATTGAAAGGTATGCAATATAATTGCTAGAGATTATTTCACTTTCGATTCACACCCAAAAGGCAGTGATTTAATTGATAGAACATTGTTCTTACGCCAATTATTGTGGGCGTGAAACAGTTCTTATTTAATTAAACCCAGCTTTAGTTCACTTCACACGCTTGTTTTTGGCATTGACTTAAGACCTTATGTCAGATTAAGTAAGTACTATTACTGTTCGGTTTCGAAATAGATTGCTAAGGGCATTCTGTGTAGGTTGGCAGCTTAAATTTTAGGTCAAAAGCCTACGCAGGCGGTCAACAAATTGATTGCAGAGTCAATGGCAATGTTGTCATTTATGGGCAATTTGCATTGGATAAGATAAAATGGTAGTTTAACTTATTCAACCGGGTACATAAAAGATGTTATTGGAGTTTATCGGTAGCCAAATAGAGATATTTAGTAAGAAATTTAACGTGGACATTGTGAACTAAAATTCTACTTAGGAATTTCTTGTCTGTTTGCGAACAACTTCGATATTTACCAAACACTGTCTCTTCTGCTTTACCCAAATGCGTTGAGCAATGGTACCGGTAAATAACATTCACGTGCCGCTATCTTTTCTGTACAAAGTGATGTCAATGAACTTAGCCATGGAAACTATTAGGTAATGCGTGCTTTAGCTTACAAACGTCAAATAAAAGTGTTAATATAGCGTTAAACAGGTGGCGAAAATATCTTTCACTTCAGTTTTATGTGTGTCTTATTTAATGCCTGCACTTTCACTAACTTTATCACTCATTACGCTGTTTACGAGACAAGAAACTTTTTACAGGACCTAAAAGTCAAAAAGAATAAAGATAATAATCTAAATATGTAACGCCATTCTCTTTCGGTTCCAGTACGGTCCCGATTGTAAGTTCTCACGACTACTAGTGATCGGTGGGCCTGTCATTGACCCAAGAATTAGTGGAACTTTATATGAGCTCGAATCCAATGTTGTTCGGAATTATTAAATTGGTTCTAATAATTCGCTTGTAAATACATAATCACGTTTCTCGGTCGTGAATTTTTTATTTGATTTGTTACCGTCAATTTGTTACCGTCAATCTATTGAAAATGCTGAGCATATATTTCGTTGATATTCCACTAAGCTTTTAATACCTATATCGAATATTGAAATGTGGGCGTACTTACCTATACAGGGTTATTGGTAAAACATTAACAATTGTACTCATCATTAGGAACAACTTTTACTATGGGACCAAACCTGAAATCGCAAAAAAAAAATCTGCTGTTCCCTACATTTATGTTCGCACGAGTAGGTATATAACTCGTCAAAATGTAATGTATATAATAACCCTGTATAATATGTAGGTACCTACACCTCTGCCAAACTCTTTGGTTATATACATGATGCATGGCCCATGGGCATATGTTGTGCAAAACAATATTTGAAATAACGATTCAGCAAAGTTCTTTAATAACCTACATAAGTGATTCTTTGCAAATTGACTCGCAACACTTGCCGAGTAAATCATGTTACCAAATTCATAAAAACCACAAGACCAAAAGTGGAAAGGTAACATTTTGTAACGATCAATCTAATACTTGCTTAGATGTTTTTTTCAATGACAAAGCACACACATTTCATGTTTTATTGGCCTGACCGTATTTCAATCAATAGTAAGTAATAAACAATGCTGGTTCTATTTTACAGTAGGTATTAATATCATAGCGGTAACAATAAAATGATTGTTTTTAGGGTTCCGTATCAAAATGGTAAAACGGAACCCTTATGGTGAGAATGCCTGTCTGTCTGTCACAGCTGGATATCTCAAAAACTCCTAAAGCTATCAATTTGAAATTTGGAATAGTTTTAGATTACGTTTGCCCAACTATTTTGCAATTAAGAAAGAAATAAAAATATATGTATATTTTTTGCAACGGACTGAAAGGGGGTCTGAAAAATTCGAAATGGGGCTACTAGATCATGTGGGGTATCATATGAAAGAGCGCAGTTTGCAAATTCTCGAACATTTTTTTTTTTTAGGCCGCATGTTTCTCGACTTTTGTTGAAAATAAAAATTAATACCATTGGGCCCTTATCTCCGAAGTTTGCAAAGAGAAAAATCTGAAATTATTGTATGTGATAGGAGTTTATGTAAAGATTACAGGAAAAATATAACGAAGTCTCTAAATAGCACACTTTTTCAGAAATCATTAACAAAAGTTACATTAGTTCCACTATCGGTCAAGAGAAGGCGCTGACATAAAACTGCAATATTCTACACCGCAGTGCACTGTGTTAAAATTCTCTGACGAATATAGGCCTCGCCGATGAAAAATTAAAAACATGATGGTACGGAACCCTCGGTGCGCGAGTCCGACTCGCTCTTGAACGGTTTTTAAATAATATCTACAACTGCACCTGTCTTAATGTCCTCTATAAGTGATACGTTGTAACTACCTACACCATTGTTTTTTCTATAACTGTATGAAAAAGCTTTACAGCTATGCTACTTGTTTAATACTGTGTGACTGATAACACTGTCAAACGTTGACTCGACTAGCATCTGTGATTGGCATCATCCATTGTATGACTTCTGGTCATTCCAAAAAGTATTGCCAATTCCAAGTAATAATTCAGTCTACTTGCTGTTCCCAAAGAGGAACATAAAATGTCTCTGGAATAAATAATTAGCAATTGGATACGGTCAAACCACCGTTATAATGTAAGTGTATCCGAATTCTTAGCTCATCGCCTTTGTGTATCACTTTTGAATATAAACATTAGCATTTGTATGGCTGTAAATCAATGGAGTCGCCTACTTAAGGGCCTCGGCACAAATTCACTAAGTTACTGCCTTGCATGACAACTTATTTGTTAAGTGGAACAAATATTTAAGCTTTAGAAATTTTGTAGTGTAATGGGCACAAAGTTGGAAATAGTATGACAATGCTCTGACGAACAACGATGCTAGCAAATGGTTTATTTATACAAATAAATTAGTTGGAAGGTTATAAACAAACGGAAAACCCAAACATAGATGCTTCGTTACCAAGTTAAAAACCAGGGTGAGCCTATAGGTATTCGCCATGAAGGTATAGATATTCGCTTTTGTCTTTAGGGTCGACAACGTATTAACAACTCCATGGGTGTTGAACTGTTGACGGTAACTTCCATCATGTAGATTGTAGACCCTTGTCGGTCTCTTTGTCACTACACAAGTAATATACATAATATAGGCATACATAAAAACACTATTAAGTGCTGTATTAGCACTCTTCTTAACAGAGTAGTGAACACAAATTCACTTTAAGTGATCATCTGACCTTTGTCTTGCTTGTAACAAAGCTGAAGTGTCTACATTTACAAGCCGACGACTATTTCATAGACAGACATCGTTAAACCAAGCAATAAGTCCGTTATAAAACACAATATTATCGCTGAAACAGATTTATAGAGATTTCTAACGTCAAACAGAGTTTTTTAGTCATATGTTGCTATCTGAATGAATAATGAGTATTGAAATTATCGTATGCCTACTACATATATTTTTTTTTTTTTAGGATAATAATAATAAATTAATAAATTTTATTTTTCAGAAAAAACACATTTAAGGTTCACAAAAACAATTTTCCAACTAAAATGAACATTAAAGAAAAAAGTGTATCGTTGGTGCCTGTACTAATGAATGAGAATCATTGTATCACCTGTGTGTAAATATTATATCTGAAGCGATCGTATTTTTCTTACGTTGACTGTTGAGATGTAATTTACATGTGATCAGAGATCTCCGCCGGTCATAAATGCAACGCTAATGATTCTTTACGATTGTCTTCTGATAGCTTTCAGAGTAATTTCGAGTCAACGCACTTGTTTTTATATTGTTTTTTTTTATATCAAGCTATGTCTTTGCTGTCTTTGAAGATGTTGCTATATGTATACGTATACTAAAGACTACTAATAAAGCTGAAGAGTTTGTGTGTTTGAACGCTCTAATCTCTGGAACGGTCGGATTCGAACAATATTTTTTGCATTTGATAGCCCTATTCTTAAGAATGGCAGGACTAGCTAGGCTATTAAAAATCACGCTAGTACCCTTTTGATCTGACCAAAAAGAAAAAAAAAACGATATAAATAACTCTATGAGCAAACGAGTAAATGGCGCGGGTTGGCGATAATTTCACGCAGACGAAGTCGCCGGCAGAAGCTAAGCTAGTATATATATATAAATACGATAACCAAGTTTATAGTAGGTAACCTATCTCACAATTTATTGTTAAGTGGATCTATGTAGTCGAAGCAATTTCTTCCAAGCGGTCTGTAATGGTGTCTTTGCTAAAGTTTATTTGGTCAAGTTTTTCTTCATAGTTGCCTGTTGGTACGCTGTTATCTGCTTTTTATGAGTCTTCTCAGTTTTATTACCTTGTACTTTCAGGAATCTGGCATCCAGTTAGCGTTTCTTCAATGTCCGTATTTTCAAGTTGCACCTACTTAATTGGAAAGTTCATAATATTACTACCTGTATACCGTAATAATCTCAACCACAAACATAATGTCCATGATCTCAATATAAATGTAATATACTTTCTGGGTTCCGGAATTTTCACACTGAGTAGGTAATTTAAGTTTGGGTTCAACATAGTTTAAACAATTTGTGACGCTGCACGCAACTGTTTAATATGTGGCATTAACCTCAAATACATTCCCCAAAAGTTCTATGCATTCAGATGTTTTATTAATTCCTTCGTTAGTTTCTATATGAACTACTGCTAAATGAATATTATTTTAGGTCGTGTCGTGACTTTCTTGTTGTAGACGTTGTAAACCATCGGTAGCTAATAGGCGCTGCTGTTAGCTTAATATTGTCTTTATTCTCTATATGGGAATAAAAATTTGTAGAAAACGAAGCCATTATAACTTCTCCTGTAGGTATTTATCTATCTTTTCTTTCTCTAGATTGTTTGCAATATTAACGAGCGTATAACCTACTGTTACTAAATCAATACAGTCTTTGTTTTTATCAGATCTAAGAGTAACAAAACAAAAAGTTGGTCTGGATTAGCTACCAATATTGAAATATACAGTCTGTAGCAACTGTAATATGAGAATCAGTAAAAATCTAAATACAATCTATTTGCCTACGAGGGTCTACGCTTCATCGGTTTTGCTTTTTTCATGTCTGCCTCATTATGCCGAGATAACGTTACATTTGCAGAATTATGTAAGTATATTACCATATTTATTGATAGCAATTCACTTATCTACGATTATTACTTATAACTATATCATGAAATCGACCCCAAATTGCAACAGAAATCAATAAAATTATCGAATTTAATAATCCGTTATTAAAATATCTACATTGGTCACGAGCGTCCGATGGCTTTTTACTAATGAAGGAGAATGTTGTGCATACTCAGTAATTAGAAGTATAATCTCAAGCTGATGTTAAAAAATATATCCGCAGTTCGTGGTTCAGTAAATGTTTTAATGTTGTCTGAGTTACTTGAATTATTCATGAAGTTTCCGTAATGGTGCACTTAGTTTCTTTGCGAGGTTTTGATGTATTTAGAAAATTGCTTGTGGAGCCGGATATAAGCTGGATCATAAGTTATTTCATTAGAATTTCTTCACTTATGTGAACACAATAGATAGTGATTTACGATCACGAACCATCATCAGTGGCTCTAAACTTACGGTAGAGATTGGGGTAGCATTCTGTTCTGCAGTATATATGATTTGTCAGTGTCTAGTGAACGTTAAAAGAGTGTTGCTCTATGATCCTCTTGACCTCAATCGCATCTGAAAGGGAACCATATGATTTGATAGCCACACCTATAATATTTCTATAGCTTACAAATTCAAAGGCCTTTGTCTATTCATTTTGTGTTTAATGAAGAATCAATAAAAAGACTACTCTTCATATACATTTCAACGTTCTTCGATTTGAAAAGTTATTGCCAATTGATAGCTTGATTACATAACAGATTATGATAGCCAATATATTTAAGTATCAAAATTGAGTTTGCTTTCTTAGCCTCTGTCATGTTACAAGATGCCCAAAGGTGGTAATCTTGCTAAATGGCTTTCAAAATGGAATGCAAACAGTGAAGTCACGAAATTACCAACGCACTTGTGAGTTGTTGTGAGATGTCGCGAAAAATATGTCAATATACGCATTACAAAAATGTAGGCAAGCTATGTATCGATGTGAATATATATATTTATATAAAGATATCGTTTGTAGGAGACTTTTTATGTAGTGTTTTCTTTTTACGTTTATCCAGTTTTAACGCGTTGTTTGTTTATTAAATAAGCACATATTTTTTTTCATTCTCTATAATCTTTCTCTGATAGAGACGAAATAAACTTCTTTTAAGTAATCGGTTCTGTTGGTAGGTATATCTTATAGAGACGAATATCTGATAGAGACGAAATAAACTTCTATTAAGTAATCGTTTCTGTTGGTAGGTATATCTTAAAAATTCACGTGGTTTGCTAGCACACAGTAATATTTTGAACTTTGAAATATCTAGGAAGTGTGAATTCAATACTCACCGGCACGGAAACTTGGCCACTCGTGATTTTGCTGATTATTTGCATAAAAAAATTTGCATTTGCATTTATGATAATAAATTAAGGATGCGTGGCTTTAATACGTGTCTCTTATGCTTTAAGAACTTAGAAATTAAAAGATTACCTCACCAATAAATCAGTTTTTAAAATCACGCACTTTCACTAAAATTAGGAATTTTTCACTGTAAATTTAAAAACACTACAAAATAAAAAATAAGGTCTTTTTGGTTATTGTCTATACGTTTTAATATCGGGTGTTTCCTCCTCTAGCCCTGATAACTGCCTGCATTCGATCTGGCATACTTTGGATGATGTTTCGGACATCAACTTGCAGTATACTGCGCCAAGCGGCCAGCGCTGCAGTTCGGAGCTGGTTTAGAGTTTCCGACGGGTTGGAGCTGGACTTTATCTTTCTTTTGAGCATGTCCCAGATATGCTCAATTGGGTTTAAGTCTGGGCTACGAGCTGGCCATTGCAATTTTCGTATGCCAACCTCTTCCAGATATTCTTCAACACAATGTGCAACGTGTGGGCGTGCATTATCGTGCATTAGGAGGAATTGGTCGTGTCCAATGAACCCCGAATATGGCATTACGTGTTCCTGAAGAACTTCCTCGATGTATCGAACAGCTGTTAGCTGATTATCGACGATAACCAACTCTGTACGTGCGTCGGAACTTATACCTCCCCATACCATTATTGAGCCTCCATGGAAACTCACTGTTTGAGTGGTAGTAATGGGTAAAAACCGCTCTCCTCTTCTTCGCCACACTCGTTCTCGACCATCTGGAGAACGTAAAGCTATTCGACACTCATCTGTGAACAGTACGCTAGCCCATTGCTCGTGGGTCCAGTTAACGTGTTCTCGTGCGAAGTGAAGTCGAGCTACTCGGTGCTGTCTGAGAAGTTCTGGACCTCGTGCTGGTCTACAAGCTTTTAAATTGACTTCCTCCATTCGTCTTCTCACCGTACGCTCACTAACATTAACGCCTCTCACAATTTGAAGCCGCTGGCGTATCTCAACAGCGGTCAGGTAGCGGTTTCTCAAAATCTCCAGGACAATAAAGCGGTCGTCGCGGGCCGATGTGCACCTTACGCCTCCACTGCCTGGCCTGCGGGTGTACTGGCCTGTCTCCTGGTATCTTTTAAGGGCATACTGCATTGATGACCGTGGTACGTTAAGAGCAATAGCAACTTCACGCTGTGTCAGCCCTTGGTTAATTAACGCAACGGCTTGTGAAACCTGTGCTGGTGTTAGAGGCATTTTTATTGCTTTTAAAGCACCTTTATTTATTGAATTAAAAGCATAAAATCACAATAATTCAAAAACCGAACAGTAAACTTCTCACAACACACAAATTTAAAACGTGAACTTAGTCGCTCAAATGACCCGATTCAACTGTAAATTAAAAGTTTCGTCGTGGTGCACTTAAACATAATGGATTACCCTCTTGAACTAAAAGTAAACATTTTTTGACATACCTGCACAACAAACATTCATCAGAAACCCTTAAAACTTTTGCTATCGCGAGATAAGTGCTTGGCCAAGATTCCGTGCCGCTGAGTGTACTTCTTTCTCAAGGTCTAAAGCCTCAGGTTTGAAAGCTGTATGTGTCATACATATACGTAACACTCGTACGAAACTTCCATAAATCTGTTTTCATTTACATTTTCTACGGTCTGTCTGTTCGGAATTGATTTAAAATGACTTCTGGATTGCTTCTCTTGATTAAAATAAAAACAGTCACTATAATGAAAGGATGCAGTGAGTGGAAACTGTTTGCTACGTTCTCGTATTACTGCGTAAGTAAGTTTTGTCTGTGTTTTTATTTAATGTAGAGTTACATTGTTTTTCTCATGTTTCTATTATTTTGTGTCGTTTTACGTTTAAATGAAGATTATTCAAGGAACATGACTATGTGGGTGTGGCGTAATGTGTAGCATTTCAAATGTTTTGGAGGCTAGCTTACAATAGCTATACTGTATACATATAGCTATACAGCATTCACGCCTTCTATAACCTTCAGTCATTAAACAAAAACTAGTAACAATATACCCTCAAAAAACTTCACACATAAATCTCATCACGCCTGGGTCACCGAATACTTAATGTAACATATCACATATTCACTATAAATAGATCCTATTGTCTTCAGGCGGGATACAGTGCCTCACAAAAAACCATTCGGTCATTCTTTTGTCTAAGTGTCTATTGTTTTAGTTTTCAAATGTCGTCTCCCATGAAGTTACGCCAGTTTGCGTAACATGAACCTTTTTCGCCCTATACTCGTGAGAGCCCCAAGGTCTATGTGCTGTCAGCCGAGGCCGGGATACTGCGAAACCACTGCAATGTCAATGGCCACGCAATGAGCAGTCTAGTCGCCCCTACTATGTGACACCTGTTTAGATCAAGTTTGCTTTCATAATTTCTTTGATCGATAAAATAGTTTTTGTGTTTATCGAAGTTCTACAGCCGGTTTTATCTGTTGGTGAAATTGTGGCGCAAAGGACTTGGTGAAATAATCGGAATGCTTATCTCGTCCGTAGTAGGTAACCCAAACGGCGTGTTTACTAACATGAATACAAATGAGTGAGTTGCCAAAATGGGATTTGGGTTAAATCTCTAATCTTGATAAAAAAAACACTTTTTACCCATAAACGATTATCTATAGGCTATTTAGTTTTATGAAATACGGTAAAATGTCCAATTTCGTTTGGCTATCCGATATAAAGGTTCATGCCTATCTTGATTTGCTCAAATGACGTCACGCATTCACTCGTTAAAGTTGTAATATAGTTGACTCGTAGTAGTATTGCTAGGGAGACAGGCAGGATGTGGAGTGGTGTATAAAACAGGTCGCGGCGCCCGCGCATGTAAGAGACACCTTGCTAATCGCAGACCGCATTCCGCTATTGCCGTCCACCTTGCAAATGCGCAACAAATCGTCATTTTGTAAATCTGTTATGGTTAGATTAGATATTTTACCTTTTTTGTAGGTGTTTTGGGCTAGCTAAGCCCTATTCTGCGGTCGAATAGTGATAATGAGGTCAGACAGACAGACACACAGGTATCAGATTAATGTTGTTCTTTCTTCGCAACTAGCTGTCACAGCAGACTTTAGATTTCGTAACTATTTTATTGTCTTGGCTATTCTTATGAAGGTTCGATCATTAATCCCCAATGGATCTGCGGTAGACGTCGCTTAGTTTACGGCTGAACTAATAGATGCAATAGGAATAGGAATACCTACACACGAAAGGTATAAGCGCAAGTGGAACTAAAATAATAAATTATATATAGGAATAGTTACGTAATTGTACTCAGCTGAACCCACACTACACAGTCCACACCGCAAGCCTAAGCCTCGTACCTACAAGTCCTACAACCCGGATCTTCAACCTCATTGCCTAACATAAATCACGTTAAACGTTACATCTTCCAGGATCAAAGTTCATCTGTAATTTTATTAGCAGAATCTAATCGTGAAAGATGTTTATCGTCGACTTAATGTGCTGTGGGAAGCTCGGTTAAGTGATCACGACGTGTGTCATAGTTAGGTCATGTTTTTGGTGAAGAGTTGACGTCTACCGATCTATTCTGTCAAATCTCAGTGTAAACTTGGGTGAAGTGAGCTTGAAGTAGCTGTCATTCCACCCGGTGCCAGAGATTGATACCGTCGGCAGCTCACTTCACTTAAGTTTTCACGGTGAGATTTTCAGAATAGATCGGTTATTCGGTTGCTTATTGTGTTACAATTCAGTCCTTGCTTTGACATATTTGCTGTCTTTTTCCCCGTAGAACCCAGCACGTTTACATTTAATACATTTTCCCTTCACAAACCTTCTTCAATAATCATTAATCACTTTCATTATTTTCATCTCCCTACTCCACATTTACCTACGTGTGTGAAGTTTGTATTGTTTCTCAAGGCAGTCAGTGTTTTTATCTAATTTGGGCTATATTCAAACTCATACATTTATCTCCAAGACTTATAACATCATCAAAAGAAAACCGCGCGCTTCCGTGACATCTGACACCGAAATTCGCGCTGCTCGTGTTCGTACGAATGTATTTTCCCACACAGAACGATGTCAACACGAACATGCATTCGCTGTTTGTCTCAATACTTGCTTGCGATTCTATAATTAATTAACATACTTACCTAGTCATTACTAGTATTCACGCAAATATTATAAAATCAACTAGTTATACGAATGGCATATTCATTTAGCTGATTCATGCAGTGTTATCATGCTATACGCTCGATTAACAAATTGGAGCACAATTAAAATAAGCCTAGATATTGATGCTTATATTAGAGCAGAGGAATTGCCTAAATGTTTGTCTGTTTAATTCATATTTCAACGCGTAACCTATGTTACAATCCGTAAGCCGCACCAAAGGATAATAAAAGAAAAACAAATAAATACCTTTTCTATTTCAATATCTACTTCCAATATTTTAATTTGTAATTGATCAGCAAAAAGTGAAGTTGTTCAGCCGTAAGGGGTGAAAGGCCAATACTTGCCTTAATCAGAAGGTAGATACAACAAAAACTTGTTACCATTAGATTCGGTTCAGGTCCCCTTCGAATATCATCTTGCTCAAAGTTTATAATTAAATATTCTATGCAATGTTCTCCTACACATTTGAGGTGTTAAAGGTATCGTTCTCCGCCAGTAATGTATGTTTATAACATTTTTGTTATTTACAATATTGTTAAGTTTAATATTATGCCGCTTTTTCCCTCTTAAAGTAATACTATTTTCGTTATTTGCTGTATTCTGTATGTTCATATTGGAACCTTTTTTAGGCTTCCTTTTCTTTTTTGACTTGTTTTTCTTAGATTTTACTTTTTTGAGTTTAGGCTTTTTAGAAACTATACTCCTTTGTGTTGTACTCTTTGGTGATAAGCTATATGGTTTTGTTTGTATTTTTGTCTCTTCTTTGGTGAATTCTTCTGAACTGTTGTCTTCCTGTTCTGACATTTTAACTTCTTCTTCTTCTACTTTCACTTCCGTACCTGGTACTTTGGGAAGTATGTTACTGTGTCCTTCTTCACCACCTGGGAGTTCTTCACTAGTAGTGCTTATATTATCACCTTCACACACTCCTTTGTGAGCTACACTTAGGTTTTGATTTTCAGAGATAGCTTTTAGTAAATCGCATAACGTGTTGTAAGTTTTCCCGTCAGAGCCACAATAAAATACTCTCGCTCGTTTCCACGGGCAAAATACTGCTCCGTGTAAATGTGGAATAAATACAAGGAGAACCGTGGCTGTAAATTAAAATGACAAACTCAAAAAATAATGTTACCACATTTATTATATACTAGCAATTGCGCGCGTCTTCACCCGCGTGTAGGTTGGAAATTATCTCACGGGAACGTACTATCGGGGTTAATGTATCCTATGTGTTAATCCAGGTTATAAACTATCTGTGTCTCAAATTTTATCGAAATCCGTTCAGCCGTTTTTGCGTGATAGAGTAACAAACAAACAAACACTACAAAGTTTCACATTTGTAAGATTAAGTAAGTATAGTAGGATTAATAGGATTTTTTTTTTTTTGCTGTTGGTAAATCATCAAATGACCCCTCCCGCTCTGGGTGGAGCGGAAGGGAGTGTCAGACTCTTACTGACTAAAACCCACCCGTGTTCCTTCCTTAGCCCTTTATGTTCCGGGCCAGCGGTAACCCTTTCGGACAATCCCGCTGACCCGGCAGGCTTCGGCCCTATGGGGCCCCTCCTCGATGCTGACATCTCTTTGAGGCGCGAGTGGAACACGTACGCGCCGTCCGGCACGGGCCTGGTCCTGATCGGACGGTGAGCTACCCATTACTCTCCGCCCGCAGGCCCGCGCCTACGGTGGCCGGGAGTCGTCGCGCGGCTCCCGATGCCCGAAGCGTCTCGCGCGGCGGCTGGGACGGGAGGCTCTCTCCCTGAGCCGTCCCGCCACCTCCTTCGCTAGCATGACTGCTTCGCAGAAGGAGGTGACTGCCTCCCACTCCCTCTCGCCCCGGACCATGGCTTGCACCAGGGCCGGGCGCGAGAGGTCGCCGCCATAGGAGGTAATAGGATTACTTTGCCACTGGGTTTGCTATTTTGGGAAATTATTACGGTAGGTAATAATTTCCCACAATAGGTTGTTTTTTTTTTACATTTTCTTTAATTGTGTAACATGCGATCCTGTCCAGGCTACGGGGCTACCCATAAGTTATCAAAAGTTAAATCTCTATATTTTCATAAAACACATGTTTTCCAATTTAACCAGACTTACTTGTAAGAATATTCATCACGACTGTCGACGTGTTTTCCGAAATATTTTTAAGGTATAATATGAATGCATGAGTACCTACCAAGTTACGATGTTGAACTGAAGCTATAAGAAAAAAAACATCGGAAATAAACGATTCCTTGTAGTTGTTACATTGGATATACTTACATAAAAGTAATCAAGGTTTACGTGTTTTAGTGAAAACTGTTATGCTAATTGCTGGTATATTTTAACTGCGTACCTACGAAGTCAAATGCTACGCGACAACACTATGGGTGGTCCTGATCACTTAAACATAATATATATTATCAATTGTTACATTTATACAAGTATTGTATAGCTGCATTCGTGTAGGGTGTCCTACACGAATGCAGCTATACTGTTATCAAAATTGAGGATTTAAGTCTGAAGTTCTTCATAAAGAACAGTCAGTGCTACCACCTGCTGACTGACTTACCCTTTTACCATGACATGAGCTTTATGATACTAGGTATATGAGTAGCGCAAGGAACGAAAAGAAGACCTCGATTTTTTACTGAAATCTATGTCCTTGGACTGATCCACCACACCAAATTCAACTCAGAAGTAGAAGGTGGAAAGAATTATGGAACTTTATCTAGAAACGTTCAATAAAACATTTTCCTTGAATCGCGCTATGGAAGAGGTCTGTGATGACTTGATGATACTACCTCGGGGTTTTAAAAGAATCCAATCACAATTTCATAAAGCATAAGAATAATCAGCCTATGTTGCCACTGCTGGGACACAGGCCTCCTCTAAGTGAGAGGGAACGGGCCGTTATCCACCATGCGGGTCCAGTGCGGGTGCAAATATCACATGTTTTCGAATTGTTGGTTCGAATTTCATATAGCCGAGGGAAAAGGAACGCGAAAATAAAACAGTGCAAAAGAATAGGAAATTGCTTTGTTTATTTTAGGGCTGATTTAGCATTAGTCAAAGAACTTTTATCTGAATAATAATTAAGACAGTTTGACATATTTTCTATACAAACGCTGTCAAACCGCAATATTTATTCCTCAGTTATGAGTTATATTTCTATTTAAATGAAAATTAGACATGTACCTACCTACCTGTATCTAATAATTTTTTTTATCCGACAACCACTTAGAGTCTATTCAAACTTATGTTTCAAATTAATATTATTTCAAGTTAAATAATATTAATTTTAATCTAATTAGTTCTATTATTCTATTCTTAATATTATTAGTTCGTATGTAAGTTGTCCGTCAAAATTTAAAAACCATTTTTAGACCATTTGTTGGTATTTGATTGAGCTGAAATTTTGCATAGGTACACCTTTAGTTCTGGTAACAATACAATGTGCAATACTCAATACTGTAATAATTTCAATATGGCAGCTGCTCCAAGATGGCGGATTACATATTTTTTATGATGGCGGTTTACATTTTTTTCAATCCCCTTAATATGGGTATCAAATGAAAGGGCTTGAAGAGTAGAAAACGATAAAGTTAATAACATCACACTAAATTCAATATGGCCGCCGCTTCAAGATGGCGGAATATATATTTTTTCAATCCCTCTAATATGGGTATCAAGTGAAAGGGATTGAAGAGTAGAAAACGATAAAGTTAGTAAAATTACACTAAATTCCACTCTAAGATGGCGGTTTACATTTTTTTCAATCCCCTTAATATGGGTATCAAATGAAAGGGCTTGAAGAGTAGAAAACGATAAAGTTAATAACATCATACTAAATTCAATATGGCCGCCGCTCCAAAATGGCGAATTAAATTTTTTTTCAAACCCCGGTTATCAAATGAAAGGGCTTGAAGAGCAGAAAACGATAAATTTAGTAACATCACCCTAAATTCAATATGACCGTCGCTCCAAGATGACGGATTAAAAAAAAGTTTTACAAAACAAGCTGACCCCCTTTCATAGCTAAAAAAAGTTAAAAATAAATCTTTAAGACTAAAAAAACTTTTTACAAAAAAAAAAACAACCGACTTCCAAAAAATACACTACAGATTGAAAAATAACTTTAATTTCGGAAGTCGGTGTCTTTGGTTCCTCATTTTCGTTTAATGACACCGACTTCCGAAATTAAAGTTATTTTTCAATCTGTAGTGTATTTTTTGGAAGTCGGTTGTTTTTTTTTTGTAAAAAGTTTTTATTTTTCACTTTTTAGTAGGTCAGTTTGTAATTACAAGCTTTTTTATCTAAGTTACAATAGCCTAATGTCAACTGCTCATCACATGTTACAAAATATTGCTTTTCCCGATGCTGGGACGTTTATTGTTGAGGAGTTCTCCTGGTAAGAGCCAGGAGAACTCCTCAACAACCACTCACCATACGCATTGTAACGAGCATAAATTGCTTAGCAACCATATTAAAGTAACCGAATCGCAACCCGTGAAATATTTGTCATTGAGTAGTTCCGATGGCTATCTGTGGTCTTCATCATCAGCTCCACTTTACCAAATGATGATTTCCGAGAGCAAATGCTCAAGTTACTTTAATTATTGAGTAGGCCACACGACGAAAGAGCATTGCTAGAAATGACGCGATTACTCAACTTAAATTCGGTTTCAAATTGACGCAAAAAAAATGTAAAACTACAATCTTAATTAGGTATTATTATTGTACGAACTGAACATTTTGGCATATTGAACCGTATGAAGTAAGTCCAACAAAAACTGCTGTAAATCGTCCAAACACAAGGTAGCTACTGTAAACTGTTGAGGAGTTCCCTTAACTGTCCTTCGTCTTCATCATCCGAACCCGAATGACAGTCACAACCATGTAGGTGTAAAGTTCTCATCAATACAAATTAATCAAGCCCAAACACAAGGTAACTGCTGTAAATCGTTGAGGAGTCCCCTCGACTGTCTTTCGGCTCCATCATCAGATCGACTCCAGGCCTTCATTAAATTGTAGTGCTTTAAAATACCTAATGAAAAAATTAACAAACGCACTAGTCGCTCCTACGATTTTCGAATGTTCCCCTCGATTTCACTGGGATGCCATCATCAGATCCTGGTTTCCGTATCATGGTACCACCCTTGGCATATCTCCTTTCCAACAAAAAAAGAATAATCAAAATCGGTTCATAAACGACGAAGTTATCCGCGAACACACATTAAAAAAAAAAAAAAAAATATACGGTCGAATTGAGAAACCTCCTTCTTTTTTGAAGTCGGTTAAAAAGTAAAAAAGCTTGAGACACTGATGTACGGTATCCTTTATACGGGTACATAATATCAGTGCGCCTCAAGCGTTTAAAATTTATAATATTTTAAAATGACAGTGTCACTTAAATTTATTTTTTTTCTTTTTAGTTCTCGTTATTCTTTCTTTTTTAGGTTACGTTTTAAATTTTAAAACTTTTTTTTATTTTTATTTTATTATTTCTAAATATATGTGCATCTTCCGAGGGTCTTTTGTTTCTCCAATGACGTCTTTTCTTTATCGTGGAATGCAAGGCAGTTAGAGGGTAGCCGGAGAGGTCTAAGTCTGGTTCCGTTCCACAGCTTATCACCTCTAAATGTGGTTCTCGTTGCTGTGCTTCCCAAAATAAACAAATGTTTTTATATACCCTGTTATTTGTGGTGCATATTGGACCCACGTTGACGGAGCAGCCATAGTCGTCAGCTTGATAATCTACACCGTGAAGAGCGTTCACATAGCTGCCACATAATGTTAATACTGCTGCTACTGTAACAATAATATTAAATAGTTATAAATATTTATTTATTGAATGTACACACAGAACCCTTCTATCAATGAAGTCTTTCTTTTTTTTTTAGAATCTTTTTTATTTAAGGGATTTTTGTACGCTTATGCGCCGATGTCAATCCCATCGTGCTTTAAAAATAACAACTTACTAACTAATCTTGATGAGAAAACATTCTTAATTCATGATATCACAACAAAATCTGTGAATAGTCCGACAAATTATGTTGAATTATGGTAAATATCTATATTTTCAGAAGCTTCTACAAAACTTAACTATTACCTAATAAAAAAGTAAGTATACCTACAATATTTTTGCCTAAAAGTAGGCTTGGCTAAAATACCATGGAACATTCCAACATCCATTTTCAACAGTCTTCTTTTTGCAATCCACTGCTGTACAAAGGCATCTGCCAAGCTACATCAAATCCAGAACACTATTATTATTATATACAAAAACTATATTATTTAGTAATTAAAATAATATACAAAAAAATACTAACACTGAGAAAACATGGCGTTCTATACGGCAATCAGAAATTGACTATAGATATAGTATAGTATAGTTAGTAGGTACCTTCATTAGACTTAACTCAACCAAGTAATCGATTGTAATTGGACATGGCATCTAATTTTGCGGTTATAATATAATTAAAATATAACTATCTAATTAATTAAGAGTTTTACTTCAGGCCAAAGCACAGAGTAGCCAATGCTTCAGTCATAAGAGCCCGAAATCTCTTACTGAAGACCACAAATTAGACGAAACGAAATTATTATTCATCATCATCATTTCAGCCGAAAGACGTCCACTGCTGGACATAGGCCTCCCCAAAGCACCTCCACTTCGACCGGTCCTATGCTCCTCGCATCCAACGGGTTCCTGCGGCGTTCACAAGGTCGTCGGTCCACCTTATGGGAGGCCTAAATTATTATTAGCTATGAACAAAATATTACATTACTTGGGTACTTGAAAACCACACTACTACGAATAGATTTTGCGCACAATTTTTTTGCAATTGGATCTTTCTTATTTCCTGTCACTATAATGACCGGCACGAGTCGTGAGCACAGATGGACAGTAGTGGGGGCAAGCTCGCGCATGTACAAATTAAATTACATATTAAATTACATACATAAGAAATGTATGTAATTACACAGTCTAACCATTTGTACACATTCATACAATTACAATTAAATTCACTACTGCGCAGGTGTCAGTTTGTGCTCACGACTCATGCCGGTTACTATACCCAAAGCTCAACATTAGCTCTAAAATTCATTACAATCATCCATTTCGAAGTATTCCTAAAAATACATTAGATGCTGTGTTCGTGTGCTGTACGCACGAGCATATCATACTGTATCCATCTTCTCGAAGCTATTACATAGGTATCTACTTTTATGTCTGACTATTTAATTGTTTGATTTCTGCTCTACTAGTAACACATTGCAGTATCTGTGGAACACTGGCTAGACATTTTTTTCTAACATATGCAGCAATGATTAGCAATTCTTCAAATTGATGCACATTATGATTGAAAGTTCCTACTTTCTCCGCATCCATCAGATTCCCGGGACCAACCGTACATTGTGCGTTTTACCTAATTGCTTCCCTTAACTGTTAGGGCTTCAAACATTAAATAAATAGTGGAGTACTAGATGGGTTAGGTTTAATAACTGCGCACTTTAAACAAGATTATTATCCTTATGGACCTATCCGGTGAAATTAAATATTTTCGTTTTTTTTCTCTTGTTACGAGTATTTTTATTGGTATTGTGACCAATATAACAATTCGGTTTCGATTTAACTAGTTGGACATGACTGCGATAGCTTTTTCCCTCCTTATCCTCTTCAAAATTGACTTGATGATATCTGTGGTTTATTACATGCTGTATCACTTTCGATAATGCAGTCTGCACTGTTAGGGAAACTGAAAACAAAATTTTGTTACAATCATCATCATCATCATTGGCAGCCTTCTTCCACCCATTGCTGACTAAATGCCTCCCCTTTTTTCGTATAACACTTTAAGAGACAGAGTATCTTGGTCACTAATGCAAAAATGTTGAATCCAAAAGTTCTGTTAATAGAGAAGTAACAAAGGGTAAGGCTTAATACTTGATGATAGTCTCAGTAAAACAACAACAAGCATGTTTGTATTTCATGTGTTCCCATTCCTGGCCGTCTCTTTTTTATCCCCTCAATCTCCTGTCGACTTTGTCATTATTAAGGCCTGTGGAAGCAAAGTTCTGTTAATAGAGAAGTAACAAAGGGTAAGGCTTAATACTTGATAATAGTCTCAGTAAAACAACAACAAGCTATGTTTGTATTTCATGTGTTCCCATTCCTGGCCGTCTCTCCTTTATCCCTACAATTTCCTCTCGATTTTGTCATTATTAAGGCCTCTGGAAGCGTTCCCTTGATCTACTTTAAATACCATCAACTTACTATTAATATAACAAAGAAGGTTATTATTAGTTGTTTCTTGCAGATACACACCTATTGTCAAAAACCACCACCACTGAATGCTTGTCATAGCTCACAAAGCTATTAAAATTGAAAGTCGGATTAATTATTGCTGAGAAGGCTGATTAAGCGAAACAAATCAACGGCTAAGTAGGTACACAAATTAACGATAACATTTTAATTAAAACTTTTGCTGTCAGTAATGAATAAATTAGGCATAGGATTTCATACAGACCTAATCGTTTAGCTTCTATTTTTTATTCAACAGTCGGCGTTATAGTCCTTCACTTCGCGGATAACAATTTTTGCTGGTTTTCTAGAGCAGCCGTAAAGAGCTTACTGCCTTATGGAATTTTATATTTGTAGGTAGGTCTGAAAGGCGTTGCAAGTTGAACACTACTTCAACTTTTTAAAGGACATTATACCAATAAAATTTGTAGATATTCCATTTTTGAATGCTTGTATGCGTACGCGTAGATAGGTATCACAGAGCCGTTATTGCACGTAAACTATCAATGCGGCGTATTGTACTGTGAATTTACAGTATCTTCGTAGGTTGGCTGCTGCTGATTCCTTAGGGCTTTCAGACGTGACAGTATTGTGAACTATAAGTACTGTAACCGCTACATAACTGTCATCTTTGACCTCAATGATATTAAGTCTTTTTAGGAACAATATTAGGTCACCTTTATCTGCCTAGCCTTTTCCCAAACATTGTGGGGTTTGGCTTCCAGTCTAACCGGCTGCAGCTGAATACCAGTATTTTACATGGAGCGACTGCCTATCTGACCTCCACAACCCAGTTACTAGGTAATACGATATCCCTTGGTAAGACTGGTTGTCAGACTTTCGGGCTTCTGACTACCCGTAACGACTGTCAAAGATCCACGAATGACAGCCGGGACCAACGGCACCTGATCGATCGACCTGTGCGGCTGTTATTATTTAGCCACGGGCCGCTCAGGAATAATATTAGGTACTGGTAGAAAATAAGACAGTAAATTTGTGCTATGTTCATTTATTTGTAGAGGTAGCAACAAGAGCTGACAATGTGATGTTAGGCAATAGTATGAATTTTAATATTATTGATTCATTTTGAAACATTAGTTAGGATTTAGATTTAGCAATTGCAGATTACTCAGATCAGTCCCAAGATGAATTAGGATTGCAGCGCTGATGGTGATTTACTGTCATCCATTGAAGAGTTCCACTACCGCTCGCCATAGTTCTTCATTAGGTCACTAGGTACGTGAAATTTTACGACAGGAGTTAAAATCGGTTTACTATGTAACATGGGGTACACATAGGTACAATTATGTGCAGTCGTTTTTAAACTAAGCTTTGTACGTTTTGCTGAAGTCATGATGAGCACTCACAATTGTTCTCTCTATAAGACTTCGGGGAGGCCACCCACCAGAAAAATGACGTTTAATAGTATTCATACGTTTCATATCTTGTTGAACTTTTTTTCGTAAAATCTCAAACTCCTTGAATCTGGGGTTTTCATGGCCAAGCGATTGAATGAGAGTAACTAGAGATACTGAAATTAAAGAATTTTTCTTGAAACTTACTTTACGTTGGAAATACTTAAGTTACTTTTTTACTTACCGCAACCTTAAACTTTATTAAAAAAAGAATCTCTAAGAGAAGGCTACAGAAACATCTCCCAACCCAATTTATCCGATGAATCACAATAAACTACATAATTGTATGGAAGTACAAGCCTTGTAGCTTCTGCCTCAATTTTCAGGGACTAATTCTAAATAGACTTATTACGGCTGATGACACATTATCATAAATATCGATTACAAAGAGAAATAAATATACCTACGTACCAAAAAATAGAAGCCATATCCAAATTGTAGAGTGCATAGTAAGTAAAATGACCTCTAGCACAAAAAGGAGACTATTATATTTGGAGAGAAGCAGTCAGAAATTACAACGGTAATGAACATTTACTGTTTGATTACAGTCATTTGATTGATCGATTTACTTAATTAGTTACCTTTACGACTCTATTAGAAGCACTAATTTGTTTTCTAAGTTGCCTATCATAATTTTGATGATGATGAATGCAGTAATAGTTCTGCAACTTCGTTGCAATGTAGGTAAGTTCATTTGGTAAATCTTGGGTCATTTTACTTGTAATTTTGCAAATTATGCTTGGTTCTTTTATTCACTTATTTTCCTAATGTCGCTGCTAAGTTATCAACTTCTATCGTTGTGTCTTTGCTCATATGGTACTGTTTAATTTGGTTTTATACGGTTGAGGGCCACAATATGCACGAGATTTGGGTCGAAAATACTATGTTGTTCTCACTATGATTGTCTCATGACAATAATAATTATTTTATGATCATATCAATCTTGTTAATCTTATTAAATCTAAATTTATTCATAGGAATCATTATTTGTGCACCAACAAAGTGTCATTGTAAGAACTTCGACTTTGCCATAGATATCCGAGGCTTTCCAATATAACCTTCTTACTAAGTTATTGTGTTTTAGGTTTGTTTTTTTTTTTTAAATAGATGCTGATTCGTGTCGGGTAGGGGTACTAAAATACTTGCATTTCCTTTATTTCATAATAATTAAATAATTGGAATAAAAACACTGCTATATTCGTTTAGGCTTTGTTCTTCTACAGCTTTCAATAGTTTCTTTGGCTGCTTTACTAACATAGGGCCCAGAGGAGGCCATCCAATAGGCATAATCTCCCTTATCTTCTCGTTGTTTACACCTGGATTCTTTATAAGTTTCAGTAATTGCAGCTTTCCGGATCCAGTAACTACTGAAAAGAGGTGTTCTGAGCTACAGATTAAATGAATTTTATCTTTTGTAACTAAAAATACTGTCGCCGGTTCCCATTGGCGTTTTATTTTTTTTTGGGATCCGGCACGGGCTTGTAAGGCACCCCCTATTATTTAATCTTACCCGTAGGGGCTGCTACAGTTGTGGGAACACCAATGATTTATGCCAAAAGTACTCGCTTAATTTGTATTTAAAGTAAATAAAACTATTGCATTTGCACAAAAATATTTATTTGGTCGAAATATAGTACAATTAAGGCAAAGCAGATGACCGTCATTCAGGCCGTTGGGTGGAGTGGTAGTAAGTGGTACTCCATAATGGGTTATTGGCAACCAGCAACCCATCCACAGGATGCAATAAAAGCAGTTTTTAACCGACTTCAAAAAAGCAGGCGTTAGTTTTCCCATCATATCGCGTAAAATTAAACCTATCAAAGGGAGCCAGTTTTTTCTGGAACCCCATTATGCAAAGTTGACTGAAAGTCTGAAATACAATGCAATAGGCTGTATTTATGTTTTCTTTGTGATCAGGAGTTGTACCTAATGGAAAAATGGCAATGAGTTTGTTGTATGAATATTTTTTGTACCTGTTTGCGCGTTGTACAGACGCCAGCACATCAAGCTTCTACCATCTGTCAAATTTCTTAAATAGATTTTCAAGTATAGTTCAAAGTTTATTGGGAAAATTTGACAGTTTCGGGTAGCTTGATGCCATGTGCTGGCGTCTACGTCTGTTACGTTGAGTTTAGTGAGTTTGGTTGTTGACGATAGTAAATTATTGTGTTCGATAAAAATGTTTCTGTGTCGTATTTGTTTTGATATTGTATGACGTAGTGATTATGTATTGTGGTTGGTGGTGTAGTGTCAGGAATCCGAATCATTCGCGTATGAAAATTCCATGTCATTGTCATCACTGCCATTGCGGTGTATGTAGGTATTTCGTATAATAAACCTTAACCTATAATAAAATTACATTTAGTTTCTTTCGTCGTTCGTTTAGTCGAAAATTAAGTGTAGGTATGAATTTAATTTCAGATAATTCTGTTAGATATAAAAACAAACTATTCTAAATATTTAAATGCCCAATAGACGACCATCCGGTACACAATAGATTTTAATCGCAGGTACGTAAAATGTGAACTAGTTATTTAGTACACAAATGTACCTAACAGTTACAATAGTACAAAATTGTAACTACTGCTATAATAATTAATGTTATTATAATCACTGATGTCACCTTCGCCATCCGACGCTGCCATCATCATGGGTAGGGACTTTCCGTGGCAGCCTCCATCATGCAGCACTGCCAGGTCTGTATCCTCGAGCTTCGCCCAGATCAGCTGACACATGGTCGTGTAGGTCTTCCCATCGTTGCCGCAAAAAGGCCCTTGATTCTCGCAACCTATTTGGCGTGCCGAATTCCATGTTATGTGAACTAATATTAACAGACCTGCTGGACACAAATGATACATAGAGCTATTGAAAATATACCAGTACTTATACAAAATGTTAAATATTAATAAGACAGATATGAAATACTGAATGTAATGAAATACCTAATTTCGATGTAGTTTATTAGAATTATTATTATTATCTCCTTTATTTCAATAAATACATATAAATTACATTTTTAAATATAAAAACTATTCAAAATAGTTATTATTATTACTTATTAGCCTGTGATGTCCCACTGCAGGGCAAAGGCCTCCCTACTCTCCATTCGATTGGAATTACAAAAAAATAATTAATTTTTAAAAATATCAGCATCCTAATTGCCTAACACAGTTTCACACAATCTGAATCATTGGGAAGGATATTGCTAATCCAGTTTTTCATATCTACGAAAAAAAAAGAAAAAAAACATGCACTGAACTTTAGTTTAGTTTGTGAACAACAGGATCGGCACCATTGCCTCATATTCTGTAAATTCCATTTTACGAATTCACAGTGAAGGTTTTCGTTTGAGTTCTGACACTAATACCTACTTCTGTTAAGATCTTGGACTATATCCAAACATTTGTTTTTAACCGACTTCAAAAAAAGGAGGAGGTTTCTCAATTCGACCGTATATTTTTTTTTTTTTTTTTTTTTTTTATGTGTGTTCGCGGATAACTTCGTCGTTTATGAACCAATTTTGATTATTCTTTTTTTGTTGGAAAGGAGATATGCCAAGGGTGGTACCATGATAAGGAAACCAGGATCTGATGATGGCATCCCAGTGAAACCGAGGGGAACATTCGAAAATCGTAGGAGCGACTAGTGCGTTTGTTAATTTTTTCGTTAAGTATTTTAAAGCACTACAATTTAATGAAGGCCTGGAGTCGATCTGATGATGGAGCCGAAAGACAGTCGAGGGGACTCCTCAACGATTTACAGCAGTTACCTTGTGTTTGGGCTTGATTAATTTGTATTGATGTGAACTTTACACCTAGATGGGTTGTGACTGTCATTAGGGGTCTAATGATGAAGACGAAGGACAGTTAAGGGAACTCCTCAACAGTTTACAGTAGCTACCTTGTGTTTGGAATTAATTAATTTATATTTATGAGAACTGTAATGGCAAAGGAAAAACTTTGCACCCATATGGGTTATAAGTGCCATTACAGGTCTGATGATGGAGACCATAGACAGTCGAGGGAATTCCTCAACGATTTACAGCAGTTACCTTTTGTTGGGCTTACTTCATACGGTTCAATACGCCAAAATGTTCAGGTCGTACAAAAATAATACCTACCTAATTAAGATTGTAGTTTTACATAGGACGACCACTACCTACTAGTCATGCTGATGCGTCAATTTGAAACCGAATTTAAGTTGCGTAATCGCGTCAGTTTTCGTCGTGTGGCCTACTCAATAATTAAAGTAACTTGAGCATTTGCTCTCGGAAATCATCATTTGGTAAAGTGGAGCTGATGATGAAGACCACAGATGGCCATCGGAACTACTCAATGACAAATATTTCACGTATTCGATTACTTTAATATGGTTGCTAAGCAATTTATGCTCGTTACAATGCGTATGGTGAAGTGGAGCTGATGGTGACTTCTCAATCAGCTCCAGTTCTCCTGGTTCTTACTAGGAGAACTCCTCAACTCGTCCCTGCATCGGGAAAAGCAATATTTTGTAAAAGGTGATGATCCGTTGATATTAGGCTATTGTAACTTAAATAAATTACAAACTGACCCACTAAAAAGTGAAAAATAAAAACTTTTACAAAAAAAACAACCGACTTCCAAAAAACACTATAAAGTTAAAAATAACTTTAATTTCGGAAGTCGGTGGCAAAAAACTAAAATACAAATCCAAAGACACCGACTTCCGAAATTAAAGTTATTTTTAACTTTATAGTGTTTTTTGGAAGTCGGTTGTTTTTTTTGTAAAAGTTTTTAAGTACCTATCAATATCTACTAATAATAAAGCTGAAGAGTTTGTTTGTTTGAACGCGCTATTCTCTGAAACTGCCAATCGGATTTGAAAAATGATTTTTGCATTTGATAGCCTAATTTCTGAGGAAGGCTATTTATCATCATCTGTCTAGCCTTTTCCCAACTATGTTGGGGTCGGCTTCCAGTCTAACCGGATGCAGCTGAATACCAGTATTTTACATGGAGCGACGGCCTATCTGACCTCCACAACCCAGTTGACTGGTTGTCAGACTTTCGGGCTTCTGACTACCCGTAACGACTGTCAAAGATCCACGAATGACAGCCGGGACGAACGGCTTAACGTGCTTTCCGAGGCTAGAAGGGATCTCGGTATGTAAAAATGGTCACCCATCCACAGACCAACTGCGGCAAGCGTAGCTTGGAAGGTTATTTATACTCGTATATAGGCTATTTATCTTGACGCTAGGACCCTCAGGATCCGATAAAAAAAAGTCAGAACGGACGCTAAGCGAAAACGAAGTAGGTAATAGCGCGGGCAGGCGATGCGATGTGTAGGTACCTACCTAATAAAATAAAATAAATTTATTAGGCATCGACTTTTATAACCTTGGTAATAGCAGAAAAGAGAATAAATTACTCACAGCTCAGTTTCAAACTCTATGGACAGATACTGCTTTGGCCTAAGACCAAATACACAAACACCTGCCTTCTCCAAATCTCCAAATCAAAATAAAATTCACTCACCAATAAAAAACATTTTTCCTGAATGATCTGATCGAGCCGTTTGTATAAGTCAATTGTTCAATTAAATAAAACTCGCCGCATAATAAGTAAATATTCCTACCGTGTAATAAATAATTAAATGAACTCTGTTACCTATTAGTTTCAATCGAAATAATTGAGTAACGGAACAGGTCAATCTTTGCACATACAAATATAATTATTATGTATGAATTATTCGTTCGTGAACCTTCTAATTGCAATTGTTAACATGAAAACTATAAAATTAGGTACCTGAAACTAGAAATGTGATTTTGTTAATATATTTCTACATTACTTCAGCTGATAATGGAAATCACACTCAAAGCGAATCCAATTGCGACTGCTGAGCAATTAAGATGCTGGTTCTGCCTACATTCATTATTACCTACTGCCGCTACTGCGAGGTACAGTAGAAATGTATAAAAGTGGTTGCCAGTTGCATTAATAAGAGTTCGTATTTCTTTCGTCACTCTTCAATATAATCTAACCATAATACTTGTTCTACAAACAATACATTGAATTGTACCGTTAATTAATCTAATGAATCAAGGCCATCTGAAATATACACGGATATCTATGAAAATATAGGTAGGTACCTAGGAACAAATATTTATATCGTTAGATTCGTAAGATGGTCGTGTGTCTGTTTCATTTTGGGACCTCTCACATTCAATGTTGCAGCCGCCATGGAATACCCAATAACAAAAAATTTATAAAGTTCGTTTGTGACTTCTATAGGTACTTGAATGAAAACGTAACCTGTTGGTACAGCGCCATCTAGCGGCAGTATTGTGAAACATGATAATTTATTATGTTTTTTTTTTGTTTTTTTATTTCATATTTTGTTTTTCAATGCAAGTCTTTACCCGTTAAAAACAAGCAACTACTTCATCTTAGTCACTTTTAAGGATTAGTGTTAAGAATTTTATATTTGGTACAAAATGCAACTACTATTACTGCTGAACTAATAAAGTTATCTTAACCGCTATAATTTTCCTTTAAAGTTCATGAAATGCACTATCATCGTGAATTTTTTCCAGATTTTTCAAGCCAGCAATTTAGCTTTTAGAGGGGGTACCAAAAATTTGCACTTTAAAGTTTAATATTTCGTAAATGGAGCATTAAATCGAAAAATAATTTTAGCAACCCCCAAGTAATTTAAGAAGACCTATTCAACGATACCACACACGATGGGATAGACGACTAAAAAAATATCATCCCCACTTCACATGTAGGGGAGTTAGGTACACTAAAAAAAAATATTTTCCAAAATTTTATTCTACCACTTTGCCGGCGTAATTAATACACACACTCCTACAAAATTACAGCTTTCTAGTACCTACTAACAGTCTCTTAGCAAAACCTCGGACAGTCAGACAGACGGACTTGACGAAACTGAACTGTAAGGGTTCCTTGTCAGAACTATGGAACCCTAAAAAAAACAGCAATATTTTTTTGCGTTTCTTTATTACAATATTAGAAGGATCCTAAATATATGTCTTGCCATGTGGCGCAACTACATTTATTTATTAATTAACTTCTCTAATACAAAATTGGTACAAAAATATAAAAAACAACACAAGCAAACAATTAAACAAACGTAACAGTACCTATATAGAAAGACAAATGTAATAAGAAGGTACATTAAGACAGTAGAAGCATAAGATTTATTGTCAAGATAAATTCATACAAAACAGCTTTAAAGTCAAATGGCCATAAGTAACGCGATACGTCCATTTACCGTCAAAATATTAGACGACAGGAGACAGGAGGTTAATCCTACTCGGCGTCATGTGGCGCAGGATAGTGTTCCTCAAAACGGAACGAAGCCTTATTACTTACTATTAACCCTCGCGTGCGCATGCAGTACTTAAGCGTTGGCCGGTGTTGCAACTCCGTGGCTCAGTTGGCTCGTATGTTCCCATGTTTCTCAATCACGACTCAGCAGGACACGGATGGTAAAATTTACACAACAGAAGCCGATGACATATACTATTCATCATGACTAGATGAATTGTTCGCTGATGTAAAGTGAAATATAGCGTGTCTTACTCAATCAACGAATCAATGATTTTCTTTAAACATGATCTCGCCTAGGTATGTAGGTACAGTCAACAAAAGAGATAAGTATACAGGATCGTCGGATATAGTTGAAGTTTATTAAGAAACCGATGGATGTTCTCGAATAAAATTTAATTTTGTTGATAGAAAACAAACAGCTCTTTATCAAATTAAATTTCAGTCGACAACATCCATCGGTTTCTTACTAAACTTCAACTATATCCGACGATCCTGCATACTAATCTCTTTTGTTGACTATACTTAAGACTCGTGGTCACCACGATCAACCATGGCAATACTGTTCAATATACATTTATAATCAGTAATTTCTCTTTTATTAACTAACACTCTATTAAACATGAATATTCATTTGAATTGCTCCGAGGTAATGTAATTTACTTGAAAGTTACTACATCAAAAGTGATCGGTGGGCTTTGATAGTAATATTTAACGTTAGTCCTTATATTTTTGAATACATTTTATTACTTATTATTATTATTAATACTGCTTATTAAAACATTATAAAACAAAACAATTATCTACAACTGTAGTGGATTCTTTGTCTTTTTCTGCACATATAATACATCAAAGACGATCACACTAGCATTCGTCTCTAACATTATTATTTAGAAAAATATAAAACTTCATTAAGTGAAAACTCAGTGATATCAGAAAAAGCGTTTAATTTAACAAAACAAAAACTTCTACTTAATCTACTTACTTAATTGGCATAATTTTGCACGTAATACTGGCTCATTTCGTTAACATCTATTTTCTGTTTTCTAATATCGTCACCAAGTGGCGTCAAACATTGACCGACGTGAAGCACTCTAAGGTTTTGGTTGTCTTTCACACCATTTTCAAACATGCAGAGGTTGGCGTATGTGACCATGTCTGTGCCACATATTGGACCCCATTTTCCGTTGCAGTAATTATTGCAGGGTTTAAGAAGGGCGACGTCTAATGAATCGTCGACAAGTCTTGCGGCTTCTAAATCACACATCGATGGATATGTGACACCATCTGTCCCACAAACCGGTCCAATTATTTGGTAACTTATCGGGCAAAACGGAGCAACAGCGTTTCTTGGCAGAGTGAGCATACACGCGATCAAAACTGTAAGAGAAAATAAGTTTGGAAATGTATCATTTATACCACAAAAAATCCAAATACTTACGAGGTGGAGGACTGAGGAGGTTTTATAAAAAAAAAAGACAAAGCAGGCACTTTGCTGACAGAACAGACACTATCACGCAATCGACTTAATAAGGGTCAAGGATGGGAGAGCAGTGGTGGCCCAGTGGTAACAGCCGCGACTTACGAGTTGTAGGTCGTAGGTTCGAACCCAGTCAGGCGCTTTACTTTGTGTAAATTATTCCATCACCACTGCTCTCAAAACGGTGAAGGAAAACATCGTGAGGAAACCGGCATGTCCTAGAACCAAAAATTCGAAGACATGTGACATCTACCAAGCCGCACTGGGCCCGCGTGGTGGATTACAGCCCACTCCCTCTCACTGAGAGGAGGCTTGTGTCCCAGCAGTGGGAACGTTATAGGCTGATTACGTACGTACGTACGTATGGACTCTCAATAACCGAACAGCACGAGCTCGCGAGAGCTTGGGTCTATTATGGTATTCAGTATTCTGTGCTTGGGTCACCGCGATTTAACACAACACTAGTAACTACTATACCAGAACATAGAAAACTGTAAAGTTAACACGCACTTATTATATTCCGTAGAACTGTGTTTATTGACGCGGCGCGATGCATGACTGAAGTGTGAATAACCAAGACAGCTGAATTACGATCTACTTATGAACATGGAAACAATGAATGGCCATTGTTGGTTTACATAATGGATTTTATTATTTATGGAAACAATACAATTAGGTTTATGACATAATTATTTTTCGGTATGTCTATTAAACAGATCATTGTATTTCCTTTGCTATATTATAACAGATAACAGTAAATAGTACTAGAACATTCCTTTATGGAATATAAGAATTTATTCTTAAAAATAATCGATCAGTTCGTATTTGGCAAGTTTAGATTGTAGACGCTCTGTGTATAGAAATCACTGAAATTCTGCCGCATGCGGTTTTACACCCTACACAAAATTTTAGGTACCTACGTGACGGGAGCACAATTTGCTTGAGCATCGAACCTGGGACCGTAAAAATCCGTTCAGTGCACACTGCACGAGCGGCCTTGAGTATCATAAAATACGTAAAACATATCAAACGATCGTGTTACAGAATTTCGTAAAATATCTAATGAATGAATCAGCGGCTTCTTAGATCACGTTTTATTGTGCAAAAAATATATTCATTGGAGCATTTTCATAATCTATAATAGTCAAAAGTGAGAGTAATTTGATACTTTGGAGTTGGTGTATTTTCGTAGTTCATATTATGTAACGCATACCTACGCGTTATTATATTTCGAAGGATATTTCGAGCAGTCGGCAGTTGTTTGAATTATTTGATACTTCCTTAAAATATTACTAAATACAATTTCTTTGCACTTTTGTTTTCAAAGGTAAAGAACTTTTAGAAGGGAATTAAATAATAGTAGTTAAAATCGAAGAGACCTGCGGTGTGTTCTTCTTTCATATAAAAAATGAAAGATTTTGTCGCCAGACAAATCTTGAAGTTTTTCCTAAAAATTAATATACTACTCCCAATTAGGTAGGTATAATTGGTTCCGCTGACTCCCATTGTACGTTTTCACCTCTTAAACAGCTGCCTAACGACAAACAATTCATAAATGTGTCACTAGTGCTTATTTAGTGGTTCACCTATCACGATTGTGCCGAGATTTGCGCGGGGTGCGCTGGCGCAGGCTCGTGGCAGGTAATCGCTTATTACAACTGTTTATAATCCTGGGTAAGTGTCTGCTTACGATTTGTGGCTAGAAACACCGATTTAGATATTCATGTTGTTATTCATTGATCAGATCTAGTAATATATTATATGTCAATGGATGAGATATACCTAAAACTTTTAAAAGCTGCTTTCAAAATCCATATTTTCAGGATCATCTTACAGATTGTGATTGCTTTTTTCATCAGGATGCTTGAGTTGTCGCTTCTAAAGTAATTTTTCCTTAATATTTTTGATTAATCACTTTAGTTCCAGTAAAGCTTCGTATAATTATGGGTATTATGGCACCACACAAGTGGAAACCAATATACAACCTATAAACAGGTTTAATTAAGTACATACTTTCCATGTACCTACCACATACAACTACATCAGCGCAAGCCAAAATCATTACCCTCACTGTAACGAATGTTATATCATTTTTAGGGTTCCGTACCCAAAGGGTAAAAACGGGACCCTATTACTAAGACTTCGCTGTCTGTCCGTCCGTCTGTCTGTCACCAGGCTGTATCTCAAGAACCGCGATAGCTAGACAGTTGAAATTTTCACAAATTATGTA
Source organism: Oligia latruncula (assembly GCA_948474745.1). Taxonomy (NCBI): domain Eukaryota; kingdom Metazoa; phylum Arthropoda; class Insecta; order Lepidoptera; family Noctuidae; genus Oligia; species Oligia latruncula. The sequence continues at coordinate 15,340,978 of OX419689.1, read as the reverse complement.
TTTCTATTGCCGCTATAACAACAAATACTAAAAATAAGATAAAATAAATATTTAAGGGTGGCTCCCATACAACAAACGCGATTTTTTTGTCCTTTTTTGCTCGATATCAATAATGGGAACAGGTAGGCACTTGAATGAAATATTCACAAAATACTCAGTTGCATTTTTATTTTAATAATAAATATTAAAATTAAAATAAAATAAATATTTAAGGGGGGCTCCCATACAACAAACGTGTTTTTTTTCGCCGTTTTTGCCTTGTGGTACGGAACCCTTCGTGTGCGAGTACAACTCGCACTCGGCCAGTTTTTTAAACACATCTTACACCCTTTTAGTACCTCTTCATCAACCTGTCGAGTGCGATTGCGCGAGCGCAGGTCCATATTCAACTTTATTATAATACATTGAATATTATACAACCGCTGTGACCACGGCCTTTAAAGGCCATGTTTCTTACCGTTTTACATGAACGATTTATTACAAAATAAGTTGCGATCACGACCTGTCGATTCTGTTTCCTTCTATAGGTTATAAATGACGGATGTGGACTACGTTACGTCTTATTAAAGGGTTACCTTTCTTATCTCCACAGCTATTTTTCTTTTTGTTGAGTTGTTTGGCTGAAAAAGATAAAATGTGAAACAGTAGAGCTTTTATCGATTTTCTCTTGGGTTTCGAGTAAAGTTCTCTCTCTCTCTCATCCCTTTTTCAGCCACTTCAGTCGCTAGTAAAAGGGGATCCAAAGAAAGAAATTACAATATGCAGAGTGGCTCTTCACACTGTTCAAATCTGTTAGAACCACCAGACTGAAACATTTTTTCATTTGCATACATCATTATCGTACGAGTTCTTCTCATCTGCATCCATTCAATATTCAAACTTTCTTACTAGCTGCACAACGTATAACATTTAAGGTAAACTCCTTAACTTAAATACATGACTAGTGAAATGAATCTCCGTTGCCTAGCGTGGGAAATTATTACGTGAACATGCTAGGGTCTGAACTGATTTAATTTTAAAAGCTCAAAGGTTCCTATCATTGTTCTCGTGACGGACGAAAGGGAGCGAGCACTCGTTCGGTCACGATTCGCGTTCGATTTTACGAAAATGTTAACGAGCTGCGCAGACGCAAACGAAAGTGAACGAACGCTATTGTTCATGAAACAGGTGCTATCGATAGATATGATCGGAACCCGACACCTACATCTTCGTACTTATGCAACTTGTTATGTAGGAAGATTATTTAAACGCTTCCAATATTATTAACTAGAAAACTGACGGAAAGTTTTTTTATAGAGAAAATTGTTTTAACTAAAGGTTAACGTGGAAATTGTTAATTGATGCGGTAACCTTTGTCAGTGGTAGCAAGTGCTTGTTTTTATCAATCATCATTATGTTATGACAGGCAGTGACAGTTTTCCGGGTGTCACTTTCGTCCGGCATCCGCAACAGCTGTGTTTGTTCGGTTGTGGTGGTTCGCAACAGTTGTGGTTTGTGGTTGTGGTTGTTCATCGGATTGATGACGATTCTATTTATTTATATATACTTTATTGTACACCACAAAAATACATAACATGAAAAAAGATACATCAACATAACAAAATATACAATGGGCGGCCTTATCGCTTTCTGCGATCTCTTCCAGGCAACCTTGGAATGGACAGTGATTTTCCTGGACATAAAATGGGGCTGTCGTTGGTACAAATATTATGTATACAATACACTAAGATAGATACACAGATATATACATATCCAAAATTATATGTACATAAATACATACATACTAAAGTATATAAGCAACGAAAATAAAAGAAGACGTTAGATGATTGCAGTTAGGACAACAAGATCACAACGACAAGTAGTGTAGTATTTTACAAATGCGTAGGTATATTATACGCATATGCGTAGAGCAGTGGTGGCCCCCAGTGCTATCCGCCGCGACTTACGAGTTTTAGGCCGTGGGTTCGCAGCCAAGCAGGCACTTTACTTACCTATTTCATCACCACTACTTACTCTTAAAACGGTAAATAAAAACATCGTGAGTAAACCGGCATGGCCTAGAACCAAAAATTCGAAGACATGTGACATCTGCCAACCCGCACTGGGCCCGCGTGGTGCATTATGGCCCACTCCCACTCACAGAGAGGAGGCCCGTGCAACCTGTGTTCCCAGCAGTGGGGGAACATTATAGGCTGATTATGCTATACCTACAAATGCGTCATGTGTTATAAGTTGCAGCGTTCAGCCAGATAACCCCGAGACAGAGTTAATCATTGAAAAAAATTTCCTTCGTGAGTAAACTTTATTAGCTTGCTAGCTTAACTATGGTTTGATAATATGTTATGATTGGCAGTGTGACAGTGAGAAGTGACAGACTGAAATGGCGATAATGAAATGCCGGTTCAAATAATATGTGTAAGAAGATAAGTAACCACGGTCGTCGGATATAGTTGAAGTTTAATAAGAAACCGATGGATATTTTCGAATAAAATTTTATTTAAATAGAAAACAAACAGTTCATCTAACAAATTAAATTCAATTTTCCTATACATCGTTCTAACGTTTTGTGTGGATTGAACGAAATATTCTTGCAATTCTCATTTTACCAACCAGATATCTACGCAGCTTTATCATTCTGTACATTATCAGCATTCCACCACGTCATAGAAAGCTGTAGCAATAATACTGATCTATCGCTATTCGCGTTAACATTCCAGACCAACCCGTTCCTCTACCCAGTTCATTCCTTACCTCGAGAGACGCCTAGCATTCCATGGAACTTCTTTTATTACCAAATCATTAGCATATTTGCAACATACACATGTATATTCATGTAATTACAAGGTCACTTACCATCTGGCTACCCATTGTTACATACAGCAAAGTCATATACTATTTGCTTAGATACAATTTCACCAATTTACATCAACATAAAGCATTTCACTTTCTTTATGCCATGCGCAGGCGCAGTATTAACACATTTGATTGCTCGTAAGACGTAAACTTTAGTTGGAACTGTTATTACTGTCTCATTATCTATTCTGTTATGTTTCGATAGCGATTGTGCGGACTCTATGCCTCGTGATGACATGTTATTACGCCTAGTTGAGTCATCTGCTAATTCTTAAAAGTAACTGTTTCTTTTAGTGCCTACGCCATGCTGCGAAAGTCGGCACATGTTGGCTTTTCTCTTTTTTGCCGGATTTTGGAATATTTGGCTCAGCGTTTCCTGAAAACATTAAGACTAATGCAAAAACTGCGTACTTACTTTGTATGACCTAAGTGGTCAAATAAAACTAACCATAGATATATACATCGTTTGTTTGGTGCAAAAAAAAGTAGAACAACATACAACAGCACTGTTGAATACAAATACAAAAGCATGGGCAAACGTATTTTCTTTCTTTAACGGTTGGTTGTCAATGATAACCTTTTTTAAATAATCGACGAACTGATTAATTTGATTTCTGGACAATTCACAACATGCGCAGTTACTTCAATAACATTTGCACGACCCAATTTTTGTAATAGGTACGTAATTTAAGTGTTCATCTTCATAAATCATCTAGCCAACGCTTACAACTGTGCAAGTAAGCTTAAAAGGGCCTCATAGTGGCAATTTATTTAAATTTTAAATACTAAAGCACCATTTACCTAAGTTGCGAAAACACAAAGTAATTCAGATAGACCTAATGAGTAGGTACCTACATCTCACGCTTTTTCAAGCAACCACCATTCACGACATGAGGTTGTGTGTTTTGCACACTTTTGCCCATATTGTCCTATTGTGCCCAATGTTTTAGTTTAACGACAACACTTTAAGCGCTTTAAGTGTCGCTAAAAGCTTATGGCCAAGTAATGGTCGTTTCGAATCTATTTAGTGTTGGGGCACCTGTTGTACAACGCATTGTTTGGTGAAAGAAAATTGTCGTTTGAAGAAATATTGTTGAACATTGTGTATAGGTAGTTTAAAGTGTTCGTGGGCTTTTAACTGTAATAGCAGCGATTTGAGAAGTTATTTTCAAATGGAGAAACCTTTACTTACAGAACAGCACTTTATAAAGAGTCTTTATTGAATGTTGAAGGATAAATTCTCATTTTATGTAACCACGCTTGGTATGCACATAATGTAAGTTGTTCTTAGTGGAATTCTACCAAAGATACATAATTATGATACATCTAGCCATTTCAAAATAGTTTTCTTCTATTGTAAAACGTACTAAACAATTGTATTTCATAATTAATATAATATAGTAAACAATGGGTCAATACAACCGTTGTAATATCTAGCCAACGTTTACTATACATTCCCGTTTGAATACCGTTTTGTCAACAAATTGACAGTTCGCGAAGATTTAGCGACGACACTTATCGAAACTTTGCACATGTACCTAAGAGAGGCTAACGTTAGGCACTTTACATATTATCATCGTTTTGCCAACCTCACCTCAATCCTTGACATGCCCTGTGTAAAAGACGGAGACATTTTCAAATGCAAATGAAATAGGTATCCATTTAAATATTTACTATGTTCGTTATTACACTCGTATATGGGATATATGTGGCCATACTATTTTAGACTTTTTCGTGTAAAATAGAAGGTTGTATTTCAAACACGTCGTGGACGTGTGGAATAACCTCCAACTTTATTATGTCTACAAGCTTCAAGTAGAAAGGCAACGGCAGTAATTTATCGAATTATATCTTGAAAAAATAAGTTGTTACTACAAATATATCAACTCACAGTCACGACATAATCTCGCCACGATCTCTTAACACAAAGGTCTGTTCCTGCAGGTGGCACGGATGCTATTAAATAACATGAAGCATTTCACTCTATTGATAACCTAGGAATATAGAATAAATGACAATCGCTACTCTAACTGTTGGCGCTCGAAAGACGTTGACAGGGGGGCGCTGTTGGTAAACATAATACTTATGTGCAACTGTTTTGCTGTAAAATGTATTGAAAAAACAAGATGGCGGCGTTAGTTCCGATTTTAGCCACGCGCGCAAGATCCTTGTAGTAGGTACCTACATCTATACATCCTTTAATACCCTTTTCATCCTTCGCATAGATAGGTACCTGCCATTTAGGTACACAATTCAATTTCCCACTTTTCGTTCTCCCTAAAAAGTTCCCAGTAACAATACCTACGAACATAGGTACAGTTTAGCACTATAAACAAGGAAACAAAGATTTATATTGGCACATTTAACTCGCACTATTAATAATGGGAAGTAAATAAATGTCTACTTAATTCTAAACACAGAGATAATAGTCGATTGTGGTCAGACTAGGGCCTAGGCCCGTATCCAATGCCTAAAATGGAGATGAAAGTTCTAGGGAACAAACTGTGCGGATATAGGGCCGTAACTCATACAGATCGAGAATCGACAAGTAAAAGATTTACCGCAATACAGAGCGCAGTAAAAGGTTTGTTGAATGAACGTGAGATATATTCTGCTTTTGTTGTTAAACTAATTGATCTTGTTTTGTTTGTTTCAGGTATGTTAAATGAAACTGCTCTTGAGAGATGTCTTTTGCTGAAACGAAGGAAAAGTAAGTATAGTTTCTAGATGGAAGTTGTAAAATGAACCTTATGAGGGAGTTAATTTTACGTTTGCAATAAACTTGGAGAGGCTTTTAATATAATATATTGGAAGGAGCTTAGATCTAGTGGAACTTTAATTAACTTTCAAAGGTCCACGGTAAAACAGTTTATCATAATAATGATTACCTATAATTCAACTAGCTAGTACAACAGTTTGCGTGCAGCTATGATGAATGGACGCGAACCTCTGTTCCTACGGCGCCCCATTGTTTCAAATGAGCTATGGTCCATTGTATGCCAAATAATTAATTGCATAATCTAATAAAATCATATTTTACTACTATACGTTATAATTAAATTTCTAATTAAAATGGGAAATACAGACAATGTCATGTGTTTGTCACGTTTTGTTTCCTGCTCTTAATTATTTAACGAATTGTTGATAATTATCACTGAGAATCGTTTCAAAACGTTTTATTTCTTAATTGGTGATAAATCTACCAATTATGCTTCAGCTAAGGTATTTACTTTCCAAAACAATTCACACACGGCTCGAGCTCCTATCTTATTCATAGAATCTGTCGTAAACTTAAAAATTCCATTCTGTTTCGTCCAGCCACTCCCTTCCAAATATTTACGACGTGAGAAAATTGATTAACACACTCTTACGTCACGCTAGGTCACTATCCTCGAGGTACCTACGCATGTAGGTATGTATATAGGCTACGATTTAACAGCGTGTCAAATTCAACATAACACGTCTCATTTCTTAATACACGTGAGATATGGTTTACTCGAAAAAAAAGTCCATAGAAAGGCGACTTTCACATTGATTGGGGGCTATAATCGAAATTGGAAATGACACACATTTCATTAGAGTGACCGATGCTATTCATGTCAGTGAATATGATGTACTTGCTGTGATTGTTTTGACTAGGACATGGCAGTTTTGACAGTTGGTTTGTTGGATGAAGACTTCATTTTGACAGCTGGTGGTTGATCAAGACTTCATTGGTCCGGAAGAAAGCGATGGCAGGTGTTTGCGCGCGCGCCTCTTTTTGTACAGACATGTGCGTTCACGAGAATACATCCTATATCCGTCTTGTAGAATATCTCATTTCAATTTAAAGTTAATATTCTGTAAACATCGACTCATCTGCAAAATAATCATTAAAATTAGAGAGTCTAGACAAATAACTTTAATTAGTTAGGTAATACCATTAAAACCGCTGAATAGTCTCTTCATACGTTCATAAAGAGACCTAATATGTTATGTTATTGGTAATTACGTACAGAAAGCAACAGGCACAATAAACGTAGAGAGTATTTAACGATTATTAATTTACATAATAGGTACCTACGTGCCATTTCGACTGCACGTCAATTTTCATATTGAAAAGCGAATGTTTAAACTTTTATTACACTGACGGAGAAAAGATTACCTAACAAACTAATCGTATTGTTTAATTTTAACGTTAATTAACAACAGACTTCGATTAATCTAGTCGAAGTCTGAGTTAGCGATCAATTAATCCGCTATTGTACGGGCAATCAATTTAACAATCAGTTTGAACAACGGTTTATTGATCATAAACGTAATGAGAATGACGGATTGCCGAGCTTTGTTAAATTAGGCTTTTGTTATGTAATATTTAATTATGAACCGTAACCTATTGGTGTAATTATATTTTCAATAAGAAATAATAATCGCTGAGGCTCTGTCTCATATAGGGTCCTAGCATCCTAGCATTATGCTGAGCGATGGCCGTTTTGCGTAGATGTGACGCATACTTTCTCCCAAATTGTTTTTTTATGCGTCATGTTTGCCGCAAATAAACGTATTTTCTTTCTTTCTTTCAAATTCTCAGTAGGATCCGAATTTGTGCCTGTGAGTGGCAATAGATGGGTTTACATATAGAATAGGTGGGCAGTCTACGTGTCTGAGGAATATAGGCATGGATATGTTTTGTTTGTAATTTAAATGCTACAAGTCTGAGAACCATTTCGTATCAACCAAAACCATGTTAATCGACAACCGACAACCCTACTCGAATTAGATTCCGGGTTTCACAATCAGAACTATGTAAATACATCTGTTGTTTTAAAACAAAAGTGGCGCATAACAAGTTAGCATTCCATGTAAGTACTAGGTCTCGGCGTTTGCGCATTCCGTTGGGCCAGGGAAAGTCTAATGTACGATCATTTGACCCGTTTTCCGATAATTTAGCTCTGACATTTACCGCGTTTTGGTATTGAGATCAACATGAATTTATTAACATTTGAATTACGTCAGGCTGACATGGTATGGTAATGTAATGGTCTGTAATTGAGCACTTAGGTACATCAGTGATTGAACATTGATATTTATGTAGCTTGAAACTAGTGATGAGTTTGTATTTTTTTTTGTAGATAAATCTATATATCGCAGTTAGTCTAAAAATAATATCTTTTCTAAACTAATAGATGTTTATCTCAAGAGTGACACTAATCGTTTAGTCTAAACGTTATGTCGACACGATTACATAAGAGGCGTAATGCACGCACATAGATCTGTATCTAAACAAAGTGCACATTCACTGCACGGCGATTATCAAGCTGTCATAATAAATATGTAAACATTAAGGCTAAGTTTAGATTGACGCGATTTAAAACGCGATGTACCTAAACGGGCCACGGAAATTCGCACGAAGTTAGTAAGGGACGCGCGATGTCGCGATGAGATTGTAGAATATTACCAGCAACATCGCGGGACCACCTGAACACAGCCTTATATACTACACACTGTTCTGTCGGAAGGAAGAAGATAAAAGATCTAATTGTCCGTCGTAACGGACTGTGTAAGCACGTATCGAACTAATTAATCGGACCTATTTGTACGTTACTAAAGTCGTTTAGTAGACTTTCAATAGTAAACAACGCGCGAAAGTTTCCCACGACCGTTTACAAGCAAATATTCTACATTTATCTAACAACATTATCTAACTAGTACATTATATCAATTAAGTAGGAAGTATAACAATAAAATTCAATTATAGAGATAACAAAGAAAAATGTCGCTTTCCTCGGGAACAACGACAATAAATAATCTGGGTTTAAGTTTTGTGGTGAGCTGTTAAGTCTAACCACGGCTATAAATCCAATTGTAAACATAATAACCAATATTTCGTTCTACGTTTTACGGATAGTAATATTGGTATTACTATCCGTAAATTCCGCTAAATAAAATCCGCTATTGGTAGCGAATGTTTAATACTTACTTTGATGTAATGCCAGACTTCCACTCGAGTTAATAAGGCAATTCCTAAGCCCGATCAGGTTAGGAGCGTTGCTCTGATTATCTCGCAACGAAAGCTGTAATAATTTTCAAGGCCCCGTCTCGCATACCATGCACGCTCGGTATAATGGCATATTTCTGCTTCAAATACCTGCAAAGGCACTTGCCGTCTTAATGGCACCATAGACATTCACGTTCGAAGATCAAAGCTAATGCCGAGACTGAAATTATCCCGAGTGTATCGAATCGATTATCACTCGATTCCCGTCGCGGAGGCATCTCTATGGGCACTCGCTCGTGACCGATCCCTGGTCGAAGCTCTCGATTGTAGACAAGTGCGCCAGAGTGGGGAAAGTTGGGAAGATCATGAAATTAAATCACGTTAGAAAGGAGTATTTAAATTTGAAACCGTGGGTCGTTAAATAAGATTTAAGACTCACGGTTTCAATGGTAAAATTACTATTAATACTAAACAAATGAATAAATTCATTTTAAAGTTACAGCTTTCAGTGAAAGTGAGCCTGATACCTCGAGGAATATTATTAGCATGAGGGATTTGAAAACGAGAAGTTGTAAGGACCATAGCACTGAGACTTTATTACATACACAACTAAGTATAGTTTATTACAGTAGAATTTATGTTGTAAAATATTAAATAGCTATACCTACTGTAGTTCAATATTACACTTTGGTTTTACTTACAGAAATAAATATCGAATAGTAGGTATTAGGGCCTAGCTCTCTAATAGTTTAATACGCCATAGATTTTACATCCACAATATGGTACGGAACTATCTACTTCCCACACTCGGCATAGCTCGGTAGCTAGAGGGACATTTACTTCATTTTACGTCCTGTCCACATTATACATAAACGTTCAACAACTGATTTCGCTTTCACGCTAGAGACAACTATACAAATTGCCTACCTTTCAAATGTAAGTCGATTTATCTTGTTATGTCTAGAGGGACAGATATCCGAGGAGCGGGACGTGGAAAGCTGCGCGCGCGCCGATCGGGCCCTTCATCGCTGTTTCTGTGCTGAAACATTGCAAAGCTGTCGAGTGTCTCATGTTTGAGATCTTGGCTTTCAAATCAGGGTTCAGAAATAGAAATTATTATTTGAGTTCGGAAGAGGAAATACTGATTTTATGTTTCAGATTGTTGAAAGAAGGATGTGGTTGAGTAATCATTAGCAAATCGTGATGTTATCTCAATTGGCTTGGTTCACACCAGCCGTCCTATTCTGTAATAATCTCACCGTGTAAACTTAGGTCACTTGAGTTTGAAGTGAGCTGTCATTCCACCTGATGCTAGAGGTTGAGACCATTGACAGCTCATTTCACCTTAGCTTTCACGTACTACTTTTGTACTTCAAGTATTGCTTGCTATACTAAGGTTCCTCTCCCTTACAAGGGGGACTACACTGTTATGATAGTCATCTTTATCCTGTCCGTAACCTAATTTATTTGGAATCGGCACAACATGTCTTTTTCTTCCATATTGTTATTACATTAGGAAATTTATTCATATTGCCGTTTACAATAGGTAGAATAGAATACTCTTTATAGTTACTGATTTTCTATATTGCTGAATGGGCCAGCTCTTGACCTCGATCACGCTTGATGGAAAGCGATGAATTAGGTCTATGATGGAACAAGCGTGCCCAGAAGATGCCTAAGGGACTGGAACTCCCACGCATCGACAAAACACAGCAGGCTGCTTGACGCTGGACTCCGGTGGGAGGGTGGGCGTAAACCAGGCGGGCGTTAGCCCTACCACCGCAAGGGAAGAATTGGTCAGTCAAATAAAGTGTTGGGTGTGACTGTCCGGGATGCGCCGAGCGCTCGGTTGTTGAGTAACTGGCGGAACAAACTGCGCTACACGAAGAGGCTTCTTCATGCATCCCTAAAAAATGAAAAATTAGAAATCGTTTTATCGTATTACTTACCGACACAGTATCCTACATCCAAATAAACCATTACAAGCCCATGTTACAAAGCGTGCGGTTATTAAACTTCTTATCAGCAAGAGTTCAAGCGCGGTGCCCTCAGCTGATTCATTGCACGATCGCGAATCAATTTCCTAGTTTTTGCCCTGGTTGCTTTCCTTCCTGGGCTCCGGGTGATCACGTACTGCTTATCAGCACAGTGCTCTAACTACGCGACTAGCACACCTTCCGTCTTGTTGCACTTGTTAGAATGGTAATGATTGTTGGACATGTTTTAGTTTGAACTTTGACTTTGTATTTGTTGGGCTGTCGGGAAGTTGTTACAGTTACTTGTCCAACATTTGTGATTAGGTACACACAGCTCCATTAAGTAGTTACCCCACCAAAAGACATGTGCGTTCAAATCCGTGATAGGCCCAAGTTGGTTTTTGTATTTTGCAAAAACATTTTATTTTAAATAATGTATTGTTTTAGTGAATAAATAAGTTTAAGTAAGTTTTTTTTTTTTTATTCTGTTTTTATTATTGTTTTTTTCAATAAAACAATACTTTTGCGACGACAAGCAACAATAATAGGGTTAACATTTACGACAACTTATTCATCGTCTAAATAGACTAGAGGTTTCAAGACCGCTTACCGTGCATAAGATTGGAAGTTCAAATCCTATACCTATAGGCACGAAATGTGCTTTTTGTTCATTATATTATTTTGATATATTTTTCTATTTTGTTTTAAATAGTAATTATTTATAAAGAATTAAAAAATCAAGAAAAATAAAATACTTTATTAATCATTTAATAATATTTATTATTGCTATTATTTAACAAAACTATGATCTTATTTTACAACAAATAGAACAACTATTTTAGTTCTCATAAAATCAGAAATCATTTAAAAAAATAATTGATAAATAGTAGTCGTTTACTCTTCGCCGTTTTAAGTGAACGTATACAAAGTTCTAACTTGAACGTATGGATTAATTTTATAAAGACAACGTAAGTAAGTAAAATTAATGGATACCCTCAAATTATAACATCTTTCGATTAGACAGGGACCTAAAGATATAATGACTCAGCCGATAGTAGACAACAATTTCATCGCAATTCATATGGGCTCGCTGGCTAGTTCGTCAAACTGCCGGTATGAGTATGACGACGTTCGGTGATGCGATGGTTCGAATCCGAGTCAACACATCATCATCATCATCAGCCTATAGCAGTCCACTGCTGGACATAGGCCTCCCCCAATGAGCGCCATAGCGCCCTGTCTTCAGCTTGACGCATCCAGCATCTACCTGCAGTCTTTCGCAGATCGTCATCCCACCTGGCCGGAGGGCGTCCCACACTACGTTTGCCGAGTCGCGGTCTCCACTCAAGAACTCGTTTACCCCAGCGGTTATCGGTTCTTCGCGAGATATGGCCGGCCCAATGGACTCTTTTTGAAGTATTCTTTAGATTATTCGTAAGGAATTCAATGTTGTAGCAGTGTAACATTTTAAAACTTGAGGGGTTAGGACATAGTGACGCTTTCTGTACATTATGTCAGTTTGTATTTATAATCAGCACCTGCCAGTGGCCATCCTTAATATTTGTTGATATAGGTAGATGATTGGATACGAGAGTACCTACTTCGAAAAATACCAAGTAGGTACTTTCCTACCACCTCACTGCCTTGTGAGAGCATGAGGTCCTGGCTTTGATTCCCGCTGGGCAAAGTGTTTTACCAGGTTTTACCATCAGGAATTTCTCAGTAGCAGCCCGGAATCTGGATTTGTGCCCGGTTGAAGGCAATAGGCTCGCCCCCTAGTACAGTCACGAGCATAAGTATGTATACACTTGGCTTTATTCAAAGGCGATTTTCTCCTTTATTTTTTAATGAAATTTTATATTATTAGGAACATAGTATTTTCGAACCCTTAAGTTTATGTAAAGTGTCGTATTTCAACGTTGCATGAGTTATTTCGTGAAAAAATCGCAATTTAAAGTTACCAAGTGTTGACATATTAGTGCTCGTGACTGTACATGGGACATAAACATAACTGGCGAAATGTAGGTGCACTTAATGTACACCTCTGTCTAACCATCCGGGTAAAACTGGCGTGACGTGAAGATGTTATGTTTTGATCATATATGAATCATTATATGTTTTGATTCCTAACAACGAATTAGATCTCGAAGCCATCATCATCTCTGCACGCTATAAGAAGATTAACCTTTTGACCGCCACAGACGTCTATGGACGTCAAATCAAAAAGTGTTCACGACGCCACGGACGGCATGGCACGTCGAAAATCAAAAGGTTAATGCAATATACGTTATTTAAATGATCAAAGTTGATTAAACCTTCGCGTAATTTTGCATAGGTACCTACTTCATGTTATGTGACTTTCGTTTTTAGTTCTAAAACTAGTTTTGCTCTTGATATACTTACTTTCAGTTTCATGCGTTAATAAAACGTCTATTACCTTGATGAAAGCTTAATGTGCTAATAATGCCGTTCAAATCTCCATTTAAAGGGGTAAACTGCTCGTCAAACAATCGAAATTGTCGTGAAAACGGCATTATGGTAATTTTTGAGAGAATAAATCTTACTGCCTCTTCCGTGGCGAAATGATAATAACAAAGAGTTTAAAAATTGTAAATGGACTTCCTTAAAATCTAGGTCACAAAATAAAAGTCGAAAAAAAGTATAAACTCCTAAAAAGTTTCAGTCAAAGTCAAAGTCAAAGCATTTATTTCAAATAGGCACATTAAAGGCACTTTTGAACGTCAAAATTACGATAAATAAAATAGAATTGATTCTAGTCGCCCATTCGAAAGGGTAGTTTTCGTATGGAGAAGAACGGGCAAGAAACTCCACCGTTACTCTTTTAAAAAGTTTTACAATATTTTGCATACATTCATTATATAATAATAATATGTGAAGACGATGCACCTACAATAAGAATTAAAAATGAAACCATGATATATAAATTAATTAATTATCTGATAGATACATGGTGCTCACACATTTACAAACATTTACAAAGAACAAAAACAATTATTGTGGTCGAGCACTACAAAAGAAACTTTATTCGACAGAATGCCAAGGCATGTAAGTGAATAGATTACCGGCGTGTTAAAACCATTATAGTGACCAATTTCCCCTCATTCGGTTCACAGGAAATATACGCGTAACGTATTTCCTACACGTTTCATATTTGTTGGTCCCAGGCAAGTTACAAAAGCGCATTTCACCGGATAAAATAATTCTGCAATACAGTGAATTGTGCCATTCAATCGATAAAATAAAAACCAAGATAATTAAAGCTTTACATTTTATAAATGCTCGACTAGAGCTAAATATTTCTCCATTTGCGACTGGTTGGTTACGCAAAAAGTTCCACTCCCATACAAGGGCCTACCCAGACACTGTTATGAGAGAACTTATTTTTTCCTGACGTATATCTACAAGTACATAATACATCCTTGTTTCGGTTCGTGTGAAGTCGTGTTATGAAACTGAATTTTTTCGGTCTTAATTTTAGATTGGTTGGACCACTTTTGTTTTACACCTTCACTAGATATGCACTGTGATATTGCGGAGCTTTAAATGATACTGGCTATGCTGCTATGCGATGCAATGTCTTTTTCTTCTTTTTTTTTGTTATGAACCTCCGGCACGCACACAACAACTTACCAAATCATCACAATCGGTCGACCCATTTTCGAGACTGCAATTCTAATGCACGGCAATTGTTTTTATCTATATAGATTTTGGCAATTAAAACATATGTCAAAATGTGAATGGACTTGATCAATTTTGCTACTTAGGGACTTCTGTTGCTATTATAATACTTTTTGCGAAGCTCAGAGACAAAATCAATTTATATCTACCTAGACATTTTTTTTGGTCATAAAACTTTACCTACCACAACTTATACATGGCAGGCTTTCAGACATAAGAAAACCCTATTCTTATTTTACGATGGCAACTTGAAAATAATGATGGAATAAGCTTTACGACTATTTCGGTCGTAATAGTATAGCAATACTTCGCATACGCTAATAAATAATAGTAATAAAGAATGTTCATTGAATAAACAATTAGAACGTAATAGGATGTGGTATTAGACCATTTACAGTAGAGTCTTCCGAGCTGGTTGAGTTAATTCATTTTTAGATTTATGCTCACGATGTTAGGTTTCACTCTAATTAATAAATGAAACTATGGGCAGGTCTATTTCCCCATTACTTTATTAAATACCCCAGGTCCAGGATAATAAATACACAAGAGGCAATTATTAAATTCATGTTTCTGTGATAAATGTTGTTATTCTACATAATAATTTATGAAGGTAAACAACTTGACAAGCCCCAAACTTCGAGCACAATGCACAACCTTCATGGAATGTAGACGAAGTCGTTGACGAGAGATATTTACTATTTTTGGGCAAATAGACACGGCCGAAGTCAGAAGGCCATGCAAACACATGCTACAACCAATAATAGGTAAGAGTAATTCTTGAATAAAAAATACCGCTGCCATACTACGACTGATATAATAGTACTTCTTGATGTGCAAAGAATTGCTCTTAAGTATATCAGTCAATTATAAACACAAATCTAACACACAAACTAGATTATAAGTTAAGATAAGTCTCATGTCGTTGTTAACCCAAGCCATATTGGTTGTTTTCGCTCCAAAGATAGCGCAAAGCTGTGGGTTTAACCTAAATTGGGTTCGTAGGTCATAATGTGGCTGCCTCTAACTAAGCCAATCAGCTTCAGGGCATTTCGCTACTAGCTCTGTGCTGTTACGGAAAGACTTAAGAAAAAGGAAAAGTATCAAGATGTTGATTGACACAAACATTCTGAACTTATCTTCATTTTCCAACTACGAGTATAATGCATATTTTCCCTGCACTTGGCCTACCTTGCCTTACCTGATAGTGCCTTTACACAATGGTAAATAGTGGACAGTGTGGACACACGTCAACTTTCATCTCTTCAGTCGAACAAGAGCTCCATTGAAGCGGCAATTGTCAATGGAACGGTGGCAGATCATTGTGTACACTTACATTGAAATGCTGCTTCAAGGTGTCCCCTCATATGGACGTAAAGCGATCTGGAGTTTCTATGAATAATAAACGCTAGAAGACTACCAGAAGTACCTACTCATTGTTACGTCGAGAGAGTAGATGTAACTGAAATCGTGAAGTTTATGTTTGAGATATAAATTACGTTAAGTCGCCAACTATTTGGAATAATATATGAAACCTAATAAGATTACATAGCCCATCAAAATGCATTATGTACGTGCACATGCTACAGCAAAAAAACGGTTACCTATGATTACAAATCGTCGCGAGCAACTTCCGCGAGAGCATATAATTGATATATAATATGGCAAATGAAATTACATAAGTTTAAAGTGTTCGCAAAAAGTCCTGCACGCTTCAACACACCAAGGAACGTTCGACGTTCCGACAATAAACCTTTCAAGAGAATCGCATAGCAATTTCATCAATTCAATTAACTACTTTTTGTTCAAAGAAAGTATGATGAGATCTTCGTAAATGCATTTGGCAGCAATCTCAAATTAATAACTTGGCCTTAATAATGGAAACAACATCCGGGGTTCCTTGTCTTTTAAGTCGGATTCCGGGTTTGTTGGCTTAATCGAATCTCCATATAAGTGATCATCTGAATGACTGTCTCGAACTCTGACACCCATTACATTTTCCACTGAAACGTTAGCAAATGAAATACCTGTTTCAATTTATATATGTATATCGACAACTTTTGAAAGTGCAGTTCGGTTTAAAGAAATTTTAACCGAACTGCTGCTGCTGCTTTATTTTTTTTTTTTTAAGTGCAGTTCCATAACTTACCTACCTAGATTTATAATAATTAATCGATATTTGCAAATCACTCGATGCAAATCAATTAAGTATTAAAATTAAACCAACATCTTTATGAAGACCCCGTAGGTACTTTTTCTGTTATACATGGTTTTAAAGATGTTCCGTGATTATTTCCAATTAAGTCCATTTCGCAATCAAGAACAATTTCCGTACCTAAATTTTTATTATTATTGCGCTAGGTCAACAAGGAACTTGCGCTTCTTCTTTTTTACTACCTGGAAACTTTCAAATTGGCAATTTTGAATCAATTTTACACATACATTGTGTATATATTTTCTCTCTAAAAAGCGCATTTTAGCGCAGGTAAGACCCTTGCGCTTTTTCTTTTTTACTACCTGGCAACTTTCAAATTGGCAATTTTGCTTCAATTTCACACATACATTGTGTCATACATTTTCTCTCTAAAAAGCGCATTTTGGCGCAGGTAAGGCTATACCAATAATAAAATATTTTTAGTAGGTACATTGAATTTAGTTAAAAGCTTAGCTTGACCGCTTTATAAAACTGCTCTAGTTTTCCACATAAGCTTTAGCAGCTGAAAGCTCGCAAAGCCCGACCGAAATCAGTTCAAACATATTCATTCAACAAACCAACAGACGTGCGGACACCTCCTTTCATATTACATTTTGAGGCAGATGTATTTTAACTGCGGCATTTAAACCACATGCCTGTATCCAATTACGTTTCCTGTTAATTTAACTGCCAGTTACTTTTCATGGGTTGCGTCCGTTATATCACAGTGAGGTCGCCGCCCGCTTAGCGACAGGTGACACGGATTACGTAATCGATTATTTATTGCAAACGTGTGCGATCGATATTCATATTTATTGCTGCTTGCCTTAATAGATGCAACCTGATTAATCGCTGCCATTTTAAATCGATTCGCCTCGTGCGCGTTTATTGTGAAGCCGATTTATTGTAATAAGTTTAACAGTTAATCAAGTTTATTTGATATGTTATAACTATTATGATTTTTTAAGTATTATAATATCACTAGCTTCTGCCCGCGCATTCGTCCGCGTGAAATTTCACCGCCTTTGCGCTGTATCTTCGATTACTATTCTTTCTGGCTTTGTTTTTCTTTTTGCTCGGCTCATAGGTGTCATAGCCTGATAGCATATAGCCTTCCTCAAGAATTAGGCTGTCAAATGCAATTTTTTTTTTTTTAAATTCGATTGGTAGTTCCAGAGATTAGCGCGTTCAAACAAACAAACAAACAAACTCTTCATTATGCTTTATTATTAGTATATAGATTAGTATTAAAACGATTACTATAAAATTAACTAATGTTCCCGCGAATAAACTGATAAACTTGTTATGCTTCAGGAAGCTTCCTGAAACCGATCGATCGATGATAACATTATTTAATGTCACGTCTTGTTTAATGTTACATCGTAAACCATAAATGTGTTGTAAATCTTTACTTTTACAGCTACTTTAATCTGAAAGTGACAGAGGCAATTTAGTATACCATGGACAATAAAACCTGAAACTGGAGATTTCTCAATCACATGGAAAATAGTTTGACGCTCTGTAATCACGAAATGGTATGCGTAAAACACTTCACATAAAACCATTTGCACAAGTTCAAATAACCGTAATATAGGCAGCACTATGAAATAACTTGCATAATTTATATAATTTAGCTAACGACTGCGCATTGAATCGAATGACGTCTTAAACAAACAAAACTTACCGAGTCACGAAGAATCGATTTGGTTACGTATGAACTACATAATCGGTTTTTGGAGGTGTACCGCTCTAATTGCAATGCCTCCTGGCGATATTTTATCCTCTCTCCAGATGTGGGTAGTGATAGTGGAGACAAACATCGAACATTAAATCACCATGTGGGCTTATCAGATATTTGGGCTTAATCACCAACTTTCTTTAAGCAACCTGTTATGTGTGCTGTAATACATGAATTAACATCCTTTTGTTAATACAGTAAGAAGATGAAAGTACTTCAAAGTAGATAAGTTTGCAAACCGGTAGTAATTTTGGCAGTATTTAACTCCATCGAGCCAAAGTGAAAATCCTCTTTTAATCATCCACCGCCTACCTATATGTATAGGTATGTATGTGGTTCCAAGTTTTTCAGTGGACATTTCAGGCACAGAAATAAAACTATGTTAGATATTTAACCAATTGTTATCAGCTTTAACTGTTTCACTGCTGAACCGGCTCATTGACTTCCAGCGAGGTAGGTACTGTGAGAGCTTTACAAACTCCCGGTACTGTGACGACTAAATGAAATCACAGCTTGTCATACCTATTAATTCAATCATTGTTTTTAGAAGGTGGTTCTACATTTTTATCCGTGTCTCTTGGTTTGTCAGCTGATTCCTGCTTGTTTTTATTATCTATTATTTTTATAATTCAATGGTTGTCTTGTATTAAATTTGTGCTCTACTTTTCAAAGTATTCATAAAGGTTTATAGCACCTAATAGGCTATAATCACTACAGTACTTCGGTCTAGAAACAGCTATGTAATTAGAAAGATAATAATTTCGAAAACACGATGTTGTAACTGGGATGTTAAACCTATAAAAACATGAGGTACTAAAGTGGCAATGAAATATCATGTTTAATGAAACAAACCACACACTTCATGAGAGTATCTAAATAGAGGGAAGTGACATAATTATGTAGATACTCCATATCGATTACGTGCTCAATTGCCGAGAGCTGGGTACCCATCTCCGTATGCACATAGTTACATAGTTGCAATCAACATTATATATCTTCACGTTACTGCCGCATTTAGTCGTGCCGATGCATTTAGTGGTAACGTTATTTACAGTTCTGCTCATGCCCTAGTTACGTAAGGAAAATGGGTGTGAAAATCGTGCTACATACCTAGGTATCTACAACTTTGGTAATCTTGTGTTGAGGTTACCTTTCCCCTTGAAGAGGAACGAAGGCTCTACACAACGCTTATAACAATTTGCCAGTCGAATCTAATGAGATTTCCAGGGAAGACGCCCTTGTCTATTTTCGGATCTAACTTCTTGTCTGTGAATGAATCCCTTGCCCAGAAGTGGAATTGATGTTTGATCAGTTGACTCTGTAGGAAGCGGTGACATCATTTTGAAGAAAGAACGAAAGGAAATACGTTTATTCTATCGTCGTCGTCGTTTGTTCGTTCGTCGTTTTTTCTATTTCGGTTGAAAACTTAACAACATGACATATCATCACGCCTGTATTCTCCGAAAGGTTAGGCAGGGTATAGGTACCCAC
Organism: Oligia latruncula; assembly: GCA_948474745.1. NCBI lineage: Eukaryota > Metazoa > Arthropoda > Insecta > Lepidoptera > Noctuidae > Oligia > Oligia latruncula. Next base: position 15,321,053 of record OX419689.1, on the reverse strand, counting down.
ATTTTGCCAGTTATGTTTAAGCCCCATCTAACAGGGGGCGACCCGGTTGCCATCAACCGGGCATAAATCCACTCCGGGCTGCGTCTGAGAAATTCCTGATGGAAAAATCCAACAACTTTGCCCGACCCGGGAATTGAACCCAAGACCTCGTGATCAGCAGTAACGCTTGCAACCACTACACCAACGAAGCAGTCTACTTAAAAAACATTTTCAGTTACATTATCATTTCAAAGACATGTGGTTCTCTTACAAAGACATGTGGTTCTCTTACAAAGACATGTGGTTCTCTTACAAAGACATGTGGTTCTCTTACAAAGACATGTGGTTCTCTTACAAAGACATGTGGTTCTCTTACAATTAGTAGGTGCATTGAATGCGCCATCGACTTCTTTAATAATTAGGATAGGAAATGTTTTCCCTATTAATTATACTTTTTCCATTGAGATATCCATTCTTTTTGAACGTCCGCTATGAAATCTAGAGTGATAAACGTAGGGCAATCATTAAAATTGATTTTATCAGTAATTCCTAATCTGCTGTGAAAGTATGGGTAGTGAATTTATTTATCAGTATAAGTATTTTATCGTAAATTCAATGTTGTATACTTAACACGTCAAATTTTTTAACCACTTAATTAAATAGGTACCTATGTGAATCTTTTCTTTTTTCTCTCAATGGATAGAAGAAAAAAAATATTCATGGTATGCCTTTAGAGCAAACTTTTTATTACTCGCAAAAGTACATATCTATTTTGGTTTTTATAATTATATTTGACCTTGGGTCTGTAGGTCTAGGATCTATTTAATTTTTACGAAATGTCTGGGAATAGTTTATGCTGTCTGCACCCTAATTGCGTATCAATAGATTAGCAATAATGCAAATAATTAAATGTAATAAAATGTAATGTGATGTGTGTGTGTAATGTAATCATTATGATTGATAATAATAATGATTGCGTAGCAATGGATTACCTATTGCTAATCCTAATTGCTAAGCTAATCCATTGCTATATATGTTCCAAAAATTTGTCTGCTCAACAATGTAAAAAACGCAATTAATGTTGTTGAAATGTCAAACTGAAAGACATTCCTACTGTTATGCCTATTTGTATACCTATAGTGTGTTACGGAATTACCCCGCCGTTTTTCATTCAAAAACAAGCCCAGGTGAAATAAAATCTATCGTTGCACAAAAACAAACGGACCTCAAAACACCATGATTGTGGGTAGGTACCTCTTGGCTGCTTTCCTGGCTTTTCTCGGAAATATGTCGGTTACTTTAACTCGTCGGTGTCTTCTAAGTAACAACATTACTGGATAACGGTAACTGCATTACATAACGTTTCTGTAAGCGAAGAACTTCTACACCCGTAGTTTTCTCAAAATTGGTGGGCACATAATGTAAAAGTTTATTTTTGCCAAAACTGGCGGTAATAAAAATGGCAAATACAATAACAAAAATAATTAAAAATACTAAATTATTACAGCTATTATAGTTTTTTTTTTAGAAGTGATAACTTATGTAGGCGCGTTGGGCATTTTTTGAGATGGGAAAAAACCATTGAACTCGCGACACTGTTACCGTAACCGACACCTGTGTTTTAAGTTTTGCCCATTATAAAGACATCAACGCGCGGTACATTTTCTTTGGGAACAATGGCCTTCACACATTATATATATTTATAAAATTACTATGTTTTTTCAAGTTTTCACTTCTGCCGGCACTCCTGGAGTGACACTGTTTTTTTGTTTTTAATTTAATAGAAATAATATCTTCAATGTGCTTTAATCGATATAATATTATGTATTTATTTTAAAATGTAAAAGTACCTACCTACACACATGTCACCCACATGAAACCATTAAGTATAGGAAATCGATATTAAGTACTTGAAAAAAACATTGACATCCGCTTGCTAAATAGGTATGACAAATTCCACAATAATAACCTGCATAATATTATATTATAATATGTAGGTATGTAGTCGATTATTATTAATAATGTACATGCAAATAGTTTCCTGTCACTTACTGGCTAAGTATCTTATGTACTATTATATAAAACTTAGTAACTGATTACTTGACCTTATTCCGTTGATTGATGAACTGCACGGTAAAAAACATTGCACATAGGTACATCATTTAGCTTCATTAAACCTACTGTATTGTTCTATGATTTATTTACTTACTCGGACCTACATTAAGCTATGTCTACCTACTTACAATTAAAAGTATAATGGATGACGCAATTATATCTAACGTAATGTTCACTTAGTTTCTCCGGAAATACTCGAAATGCTAGCCAGGTGACAAGTTTCTAGATATCCCAGGAACCCGGAGAACAAAACCTAGGAAATATAATGTGCGTGACTTTATCTTATTGTTTTAACTGAGATACTAAATTATTGAGGCAGCGAATGCGCGCTGATAGCAAAGAAAGTACCAATTAAATTGAGTAACAGGACTTGCTGCGGATTCAACACTTCCAATTTATAATTGAACGTGAAATAATAATTTGACAGCAACCTGGCAATTATAGGATAACATCAACATAGCATAATAATCAGGCTATAATGTTCCCACTGCTGGGACCAGGCCTCCACTCTTCGAGTGGGAGTGGGTTGACCACGCGGGCGCAGTGCGGGTTGGTAATGTGTCACGTCTTCGAATTTTTGGTTCTAGGACATGCTGGTTTCCTCACGATGTTTTCCTTCACCGTTTTGAGAGCAGTGGTGATGAAATAATTTACACAAAGTAAAGCACCTGCTCCCCTCTCACCGAGAGGAGGCCTGTGTCCCAGCAGTGGGAACATTATAGGCTGATTATGGTAAAGCACCTGCTTGGGTTCGAACCCACGACCCACAACTCGTAAGTCGGGGCCGATACCACTGGGCCACCTCTGCTCCATAATTTTCAACATAATTTTATTAATATTAGTTTATGATATCACAGATATTAATAACAAAATGGGACCCAAAGAAACAGCATAAATTATTCTGAGGAAAAACATCGAAGCTTACAAAAAGTCACCTTACAAAAACATGACACCGATGATGGTGCAAAAAACAGCATCTAATTAATTCCCATCACACTGACAAAGTTTTAGTTAAAAAACTAAATTAATGAATTGTCAACATGTATACTTACCTACTTCTCAAATGAATCTTGTTTATTCGAAGCTTGAGAAAATTAAGTATGATAATAACAATTTTCTAGAAGGCACGCGAGCAGCAAAAAAATATATAAGAATCAGCAACCGCATCTTATCTGAGATTTTAATCTAACGATGTTGAATCATGCTGCGAGGCATGAGCTAGGTTTCCATGTCACGAGAGAAGAAAAAATTGAACCACTGATGTAGTGGTATTGGTAATGGTGGGTAGAATTTGCAGTTATTTAGGTTTCGTGCGAAAACTATGTTTGGCTTTTGGGTTATTAGGTTTTGCACCAAATCAATCATCTATGTAGGTGCATAGCATGTAACAAAGTCGCTTTTCGTGTCTGTTTGTAGTATCGTTCATTCGACTAAACTACACAATGGATTTTGATGCAGTTTTCACCATGTGTATATTAAATTAAGGTTTATTTAGATCTAGCACTGTTATCTCGATGTTTTGGTATGTCGCCACATTAGTAGAATGCACCCATGCGAGGAAGTGGCGGAAATACCAGCTGAAATTCTTTACATAACAAAAGGGAGGAAACCTTTCAATTGTGTAAGGATTTCAGTTGGTATTGAAACTTTAAAGAAGTTCAACGCTCTACGTACATATTACTAAGTAAGATTACGAACTAAGTATGTACTCTGAAGATGAGAGAGGCGTGTATCAGCAGTTTAAAATCACATTACTGTGTTTTAATAACATTTGTTATAAAACCATTTCAAAGATGTTGTAATAGCTACTTAAATGATATACAAGTAATTATGGAATGATTGATTGACTAACGATCAAGATAAAAATAAGAAATGACGCAGTAAAATGCACGTAGATACGTACTATCCGATACTAAAATAATTCTGTAATTAATGCATTCGGGTAAATGAATCAAGTTCTGCACCTGCTTCTAAATCTACGTTCTTTGTGGCCAATCAAGGAGGTAGGCAGCAGCACCCTAAAGGTTCACTAGTTCGTGTGTGCGGGTATAAAGTCCATTTTCCCGTTCGCTGTAGCATTTACTAAACGGTTAATTTTACCCAGTATTTTACACTACAAGTAGGTAGGTATCTACGAGTATAAACGGGGTGAATATGGATGCAGGGGTGAATCGGGACAAAACTTTAAAATGCATGTTAACGTTGAAATATTATAGTTTGTTGCCAACAAATGCAGTTATACTCGTACAGTAAACACATTAGCTTCGCTAAGTTTTGTAACCCCCGAAGTGGTTCTTCCTATTTACACACAGTGATAATACAGGCTGTTTGGAAGCTGAGTGCAAAGCTTTAAGCTTTTAAGCTTTTATTTTTAACTCAAACTATTAGTCAAAAATAACATACCAACTTTAACATGGAAAAAAATAATAAAACATACTTCGTCTAAGACATGTAGGTATGAATCAAAATGCTCTAAATGGTGTCAACTATCATCCCTTAAGGCTTTGTATCCAGCTTTCAAACACCCTATATATGTCTAACTTACGCTTACATACATATGACTTAAGCACGAATTAATATTTCTTCTGCCATAATTTAAAAACACATCTTCCCGTGTTTTTAAGCCGCAATTATTCAACGTCTGCCGCTCGCTGACAGCTTAGTAAAATAGCGGTGAAGCTGCAGCACACCAAATTGCTGGAAATTATATAAAGCTTACGTTAAACATAGGTACATAGGATAGTATTATTACGCACAATTTATAATTTCGTTGACGCAGTCGTTAAGAGTAAAGTTTTTAAGCTTAAAGAGGTAGAAGTAGTCTTATTATGAGGTATCGTATTACACAGTAACTGGATTGTGTAGGTTAGATAGGCTGCCACTCCATGTAAAATACTGGTATTCGATTTGGTTGGTTAGACTGGCCGCCGACCCCAACAAAGGTGGGATGCTAGGCAGATGATGATGAGGTAGAAGAAAAGAGAGCATATATCGTCGCTCGCATGACTAAAAGTCCTAGGACAACTACATTTTTCTGTATGTGATTCGTTACCTCTATGTTATTTGGATCTCAAAATATAACCATTTTGCAAGGCAACAAAATGTAGGTATGGAATCATGAATAGGAAAATGTAGTTGTCCTAACTCAAATCAGAAAATGAGATAGGACTTTTAGTCATGCGAGCGACGATATACCAACATTCTAACTTAAAGTACCGACAGGTAACTGACGAAATTAGGTGTGCTCAGGCCCCTCTTTTCCATTGGGCACTCTGAGAAAGTGCCCAGGGCCCCGCGATCTTCGGGGGCGCGGCCTGCTCTCATGAAAAACATTGTTTGCGGCCACCGTTCCATTCTACGCATTATTAGGTGCGATTTACAATAAGTTTCTAGCCCCTCAGTTATGAAATAGGTATTAGTATGTTTCTCTCACTGTCTCTTATCTACACACACCCCGTGATCCTTATGTGCCCAGGGCTTAAAATAGGTTAAAGACGGCCCTGGGTGTGCTTTACACCTTTGCCTATCCCCGCGGGGAATTCTGGCGTGACGTTATGTTAACGTAAACACTTATAACGATCAGTTCAAGTATAATGTCATTGTCGCAGGTCACCCTAAGGAGAAGGCTCCCCGCAGACAGGCACGAAGCGACGCGACGCCGACAGTGCGACGTGATTATTGTAGAACAATTTCTATGAAGTTTTCATAGAAATAGTTCTACAGAGTCGCGTCGCACCTATCTGAGCTTTAAAGCTTTTGAGACTAGGAAAATGAGATTACATAAACAAAAGCTATTATATAAAGTACCGACAAGTTATCCAGACTATACTATAATATTGACGGCACATTGGCAATTGACTGCTGCACTGCGTGTCGCGGGGTCGATTCCTGCACGGAACAAATATTTGTATGACCTACAAGTAGTTGTTCCGGGTCTGGCTGTTTGTGAGTTGTTTGTAAACGCACCCACAATACAGGAGAAATTCCTAGTGTGGAGCAAAAAAAAAAAAAAATGCAAAAGTGTGTCTGTCTGCCTGTCTGTTACCTCTTCACGCTTAAACCAATTAAACTGATTTAGATGAAATTTGGTATAGAGATAGTTTCGAGTCCCGGCAAAGGACATAGGATAGTTTTTATCTCGATATTCCCAGGGGATCGACACTTATGCGGGTGAAACCGCGGGGCGCTGCTAGTGCCTACTTTATACTTGTTTTCTTGGTGAAGAGGATGGGCTGTAGCTTCATCCTGTCTGCTAATACGAATAACAACATCCTGCACAAAAGCCGTTCCTTAAGTGTCATGACAACCTAGCATTTTACTATTTAGAAGTCTAATATTAGGTTAATCTAATAGTAGGTTAATCTAATAGTAGGTAATTACTACAACGGAACCATCAGCTTTGCAAAATATAATTTTCCTGTGAAGAGAACCTTCCATTATTTTAAATGGTTCAAAAATATACTTTTACTCGTCAAAATCAAAAGTTTCTCAAACTAGATGAGTTGGGTGTTTCCTAACAGACTACTTTGAGAAGAAAGACCGAAACAACTCAGAGGTCACTGTCTCTTTTAAGGTTCAGACATAATCTTGCTCAGGCCATATTATATTAAATAAATCTTTTATCTATTTGCCTTCATTTTCAGCTCAAAGACAGCTACTTACTTCTAAACACCTACCTCCTTTTATATTCCCATAAATAGTTACGCCACCGATAGACGTACCCACAATTACGTAAAGCTGAATTAAGTCGAAGGTGTTAATTACGGACACACAAAATGAATGTACAACCGTCGCCATGTTGTGTATTGTTATCTAACAACATACCTACTTAATATTCAGATGCAAAGATAACACTGTTGCATACTGTACTAGGTAGGTTAGGTACTGTTGCGCGCAAAAGTGATTGATCAATCGGTAGGATAGGGATTCGGCGCCAAAAGCTACCAAAGAAAAAACAAAAATGTTATTCACAGGTTGTTTTTTCTCACTCTTGTTTTTCTGTTAGGGCTGATTTTTCAATAGTCAGATAACTTTTATCTAAATATTATTTCAGTTTGACATAATTTCTTTACAAAAACTGTCAAACCGCAATATTTATTCCTCAGATAAAAGTCTAGTAAAAGACAAGAATATTTAAAGTTTAGCTATGGCGCTTTATTTTGTGTAAATAATTTCATAAACACTATTGTTTGTCTTGTAATTTTATTTATCTTTTTATTATTAATCTCAAGTTTATGAAGTATTTTGCTATAATTTCTAAATTCTAGACCCATAAGTTGTATTTTTATTATGTGTTATACACCTATTTCAATGATTGCTGGTTAACTTGTAATTGGCTACTGTGTAAGTCCGAGGCTATTATTACCTATAGTCATTGGCGTATCTAGGGCTTCTTTCCAGGGGGGGCCTGGCCCCTAACCTATTTTTTTTTTCGTTGTGAAATCCTCATGGAAACCCTCCATTTGGGACGAACGGAGGGTTATGTCGGACTCATACCGACTAAAACCCCACTGTTCCTTCTACTACCATAAGTCGCCAATAGCCCGAGAGCCCCGAGAGATACTTGTACTCGACTGATATCAGCCCGCCATGCCTCGCTAGGCATGGCGATGGCGGGCTGATATCAGTCGAGGGTCCCCATCCCCAACTGCGAGCGATCCCACGACCGATCCTTTTCTTTTAGCACGTTTTTCTTCATTATTAAACATTCTGCTCCTAAAAGAGTTTCGTCAATTTGGAGAATACCCTTATACCCCACAGAATGCTTTCCACTAGATAGATATAAATAAAAGAGAGATACAAATAAAAAAAAAACCCGACTGCGGTAAAAATACTTAAGTTATAAAAAACTGAAAAGCTAAAAACAAGCCCATTTTAAATTATTTTTTTTTTTTTTATTTAAAATAAAAAAAATAAATTAAAAGTTGGAAGCAGGCGGGACCATGCCTGCTTCCAATTATTTAATTTAAAATTGTTTTTTTATTTATTTTTAAATTGGTTTTTATTTTTTTGAAGACATAATATGGCGCCAATATCGGCCTCCTTCTGGCGCAGTCGGGTAAAAATGCATCGATCGAAGTGGCACGGCAGCGCGCGGTGTTCAGATGTGCGCCTGCTTGTCACTTTGCATTGTGGGCTGTGGCACGAAATTTAAATGTACCTACAGTACCTACTCTAGCTTATTACGTTGCGTAGATTCAATTATTTTTGTTATTTCAAAAGTAATTAAATGGAATGTATTATGTAGGTAAGTTTGTGCAGGTCTTGGTGGTAAATTATTTAATTGATTGCTTTTGTGTGAAGTTATATTATGTAAGTATCCAGCTTAAAATTTCGAATAGTTTCCCAAATACCCTAGGGTGGGCACCAGACCATTCTAGGGTGGGCACATTTTTACCAACTACAGTGTATAAACAAGTCTAAAAGTATGAATTCCTAAGCATTTTCATATAATTTCACTACGAAAGTACACACCTTAATAGTATTATAGGAAACAGCTGGTATTTAACACGCACGTCCAGTCGTCAGCACGTCAATTTGCTGAATGAAATAATTTTCAAGGTCGACTAATACTATATCTTGCATCATAATTTACGCACACTCAACATTCTTCAGTAATAACATGCGAACGCATACATATATTTTACAACGTTAAAATTGCCATCTTTGGCAGACACGCAGGTAGAATTTAGTTTCAATCACTAATCCAGTGCTTCATATATTTGAAAAAATCGTCTGCTCGACTACGTACCTAAATTACGCAACGAATGTTGTCGAATTGTCAAAATGAAAGGCATTGCAAATGGTAGTCTGTTACGCAATTGCCCTGCTGGCTTAAGGAGCCACGAAACTGCAACCAAGCAGGCTAAGAAAGAAGAGAAGAAGGAGCTGCGGTGCTATTCTATAAAAATCTCACCTTGAAAACTTAGGTGAAGTGAGTGTGGAGTGAGCTGTCATTAGTGTCAATTCTTAGCAAAAACAAACTCAGTTCACCTAAGTTTTCACGATGAGATTTTTACAGAATCGACCGGCTGGTATAGTTGTGGAGCCCCACTACACACCCTACACTACAATGCGAATTTGTCCTAACACTTGTGCATGTGATTACACTATCTATAGCATAGCCCATACTGTGCGAATGGCAGCTCCTTGCACAGAACGCCATCATCACCATTAAGTACGAGATCCCATCTGGAGGCTATCCGCTGTGTAATGCAATGGTACGCAAAGCTTGTAGTGGCTTGCATTCATTAATGCCTTATTTTACTCAACAGTGTTTAAAATAAACGTAAAACACGACAACATGATTGGAGTTTGTTCAAAGATAGTAATTTCCTCATACCTGTCAATGCTTGATTTTCTATTAGGGAAATGGATTATACGTATTGCTAATTCTGAGAAAATGTACTTTAAATATAATCATTTGTAAAGTCTGTAAATTAGCTACTCTCCATGCATACAAGTACCTCAGAGAAGCGGGATAGGTAACCAATTAACACTTTCACTGTCCATAAAATAGACATAATAGTTAAATAATCAACCTGAACCACATGTGGTTCATGGGACAGGGAATCACTTCGTGCAAAGTAGGTATCATTTTTTGCGCCTTCATACACTTACGTGCTGACACATAATGATATTAATAACATAGACAAACTTTAACCTGGGGGGCAATTTCGGCAATCTGTCAAAAATTGCATAGCGATTATTAGGTTTCGTAGCCCGAACGCCTACGGGAAGGTCTACGCGCTACGGCGTAGCACCAAACGGGATTTTGCATTTATGACTGCAAATAGGACACTGATAATATTATTGCCATTGCTAAACACACTATGCTGAAGGTACTACGCGACCAAAGTTCGGCATGATTACGCCTGCAATGCTATTTAACGCAAGGTAATTTCGGCATAATGTGTCATCAGTAATTCAAATAGCATTGCAGGCGTAATCATGCCGAACTTCGATCGTGTACCTTCGGCATAGTGTGTTTGGACACTTAGGTATAATGTTGTTAGTGACGTGTTCTATGGTGTATATTGTGTATAATGTACTTTCTTCAGTAGGTATCGATCGTCGAAAAAAATTCAGAAAGGCACCAAGAACAAACCATTCATTTTATTAATGAGAGCGACTAAGCAGCTTTGTAACGACCGATCAAAGGAGGCTCTGTGATGTAAGTCATTAGGTTGAACCATTAATTATTTTAATCGTCGTTTACATGGTCTTGCGCAAGTGCTTTCGCCCGTAAAATAATGTAACCATTGTTGTGTAGTGTGAATGGAGCTTTGTTGTAGGAGGCTCTGAATCGTTTTGCACACTTTCGTGCTATTAATTTTATTGTCATGTGCTATCAAATTGGTTGCACAACCATTATTTGGTCGTAATTTTTATTTAGATTACTTATTTATTGCATCTAAAGCCTGTACCGCCCGGAAGTGTAATTAGGTAATTTGCTTTGAAAGGAAATTCTTTACCGACAGTAATTGTTAAGCAAATGGTTCACTAGTTTTTTCTTTACTGTTTAAGATTGAAAGAGGAAAATAATGTCATGAATAGGTACAGTGTCTTACGTATTTCGGTCAGAATATAGGTACGCCATTGAATATAAAGTGGCTGCATAATGAACACGATGCAAACGAAGTCTTTAACTATAATGGACTTGATCGTTTTCAATCAGCCGTTCAGTGTTGCTTACGTCACTTACATACTCGTAGTGTTGCCGATCCCAATGTGATCGCATAAAGCTCCAAATTTGGTGCTCCAATAAATAGCTAACTATTATCCCATAGACTGAAAATTTCTACATCAGTTTACTCCAAATATTGGGAGATGTTTGATACAAACCATTTCAACACAAACCGAAACAGCTGCTGAAATCTAAGATTAGTTCTACATAGATTAGATCTTGAATCGGGCTTTTATCGGAAACATCAGGAAGAAAATAAACGGATTTTTCTCCAGACTTTTCTCAAAACTTGGAACCGCGTCCGACATCTCCCGCAAGGGGAGATTTATCATATCGGGGCTGTGACCCAGCCAGCGATGTCAGACACCCCAACCAATGGGAACGTGACGGTGAACGAAAGTACATCTCATTGTATCTTCTTATCGATCTCAGGAATTTCGGCGTGTTCTGTGCGACCAAAGAGAATGTTAAAAGTAGTACGGTTCCTTAAATGTTTTTTAATGCGTCTTCGAAATAAAAATCATGTGCCAATTTAATACTTTGCCCACAAAATTGAGTAATCTGGCTGAATGACTCTTTTATGCTAAATCTTAAAAGTTTCATAACACCTATTTTTAGTTCCTAAAGTATTTTGATAGCAACTTACTTTCGTCTCACGTAACAATAGTTCACAGACATTCGATCAAACGAGAAGTTAGCATGCTTAGAATAATAATGTCTACTTTATTATTGTAGCTTGCATCATTGTCAATTTTCGCGATGATGATACAAATCAACCGGCTAAACCGTTGAACTTCGGCCGGGCCCAAAATGATGTCATTCACAACTTGTTTAGAATTTGTTATTCTTTCCGTTTAACCAGTTTTGGCAATGTCAATACTATTAATCATGTGTCACGTGCCTCAAGGCTAATCTTAACGCTTATTTTTTATTTAGGTATTAATAGCCATGATAATATGAAAAATACTGAACATTTATTGAGTTTTTTGTAAGTATGTGATGCTTGTCTCACTTGACTGCAGACGATAGTTGAACGCCTGGCAAACTTTATCGAGCAACACACAAAACGCTCTCGGTAAATTGTTGGTTCTTAATTTGGTAGGCGTTGTATTTATATAAGAGATGAATAACCATATTTTGTATAGATAAAAAAAAAAACAGTGGCACTCCGGGAGTGCCGACAGAATTGAAAACTTGAACAATTACGAATGTATTTTTTTAATCGTCTTATAAACAAAACACAAACAGAATACTTTGCCATCACTCACTGACATATCGGATATACATTAAAACCGAGTACCTACACCCCGAGGACAGCCGAACACATCCGAATGTAGCACGGTATCGGTTACGGTAACAGTGTGGCGAGTTCAATGGTTTTTCCCCATCTCAAAAATGCCCAACGCGCCTAAAGAAGTTTTCACTTCAATAAGTTTCTTTTAATTTGTTTGCTATCATCAACATTGGCATCCTTGTTCCACACACTGCTGAATATAGGCCTCCTCCCTTTTGTGACATGCTACCCTAGTCCGCGAGTCTCATCCAGGTCTTCCATGAGTTTTTCTATAGGTCGTGCACCCTATCCAATTTTTTTTCCATACTTAATTATAATTACTTCGTAATTATTTTTATATAGACTTTAGTATAATTAACCTGGGAAAATTTCCTTATCAGAACGCGAATTCGTAATTTTTTTTCATTTATTCATCTACCTACATCGGTTATTCTACAACGCTAGTGATTACGTATTCAAATAAATGAATGGCATGCGTTACAGATTTCCTACCTAATGCTTATTAATGAACTTCCGTCAAAATACTACGAAGTTCAATATCAAGTGAGTCAACATTTGCGCTTGTAGGTAATTGAGGCTTGTAGAACCGCGTGATAAGAAAATAAGTTGAAGGCCTTGAGTGCGTTCGAGTTCGCATCGATGCTGCAAGCAAATAGCATAATTAAATTCCATTCGAGTGCGAGCATAGCGCGCCGCGCCGGTCAGTCGCAGGCATGGCGTCCCGCCGTCGCCATACTACCCGTACCCGTAGCCCTCGGTAGCCATAGCTCGTCGATACCGCCATACTCCCGCGGCTCACGCATGCGCCCTCCGCCGCACCCCGCACTACGCATGTCCGGCCGTACAGCAGACTACGAGGCAGCCGAGTTGCGACACACGAGTCCTCTTTACGCGACACTGTCGCATAATTTGATTGTCCATTCGATACTGACATTGAACGGCCGATGTACGGCGGTCGACTGGTCGATTACGACCAGTTATTTGCTTACGGCTATCGAGATAAGGCGCCTCCGCGCGACTCCACGCGCCGACACACGTCTCCACGATCAGCTGGTGAAACTCGCGAATTCGGCATGGCTTCGTACTGTGATAAATGTTGTGCGCCCAAGGTTTGCGTGATGTAAACAGTGTTAAGAGTGCAAGTGGGTGAATCGTCATGGAAGTGGCTAAAGAGAAGAGTGCAGGCGTCGAGGAGTTTGACGAGGACGACGTTGCGTCCCGTCGCTGCATGTTAGATGGTGAGTCCAATCGATACATGCAGTGTTTATGCGTCATACTGTGTTACAAGCATAATGAATACATCCTTTACAAAGGGCATTGTGTAAAACAAATTAAATCAAAGACAAAGATCGTTTGCGATGACGCGACACAGCGTCCGCGTCGATTGATGGAAATGCTTATTGATTTTCCCCACGGACACCGGGGATGGCGCGTGTTTACACAACTTATGCTACTTGCAAATTCTTGCTAATTTGCCAATACCATAATGACATTTAGTTGATCCAAATAAGCTGAAACAAGAATGTATATCAATTTTTATTTCGAAATTGGTACTAAATTATCTTAAAACGTAATTCGGATTACCTACATAAATCCTAAAATAACATTAAGCATAAGTAATTTGAGTAAAGTCCTAAAATAATCAAGTGTTTATCAATTTTGCATTAAAATTTAAATAATCCAAACAAAATAATTAGGCTAGTTACAGTTTGATAACGCGGATAATTATGTGTGTAGGTATGAATGTCGTTTAATTACAACACCGGCTTACTAAACCATTTCGAGGTAAAAAAGCCAATCAGTGTTTAAATTAGGGCGAAATTACCACCGTGATTAAGATACATAACAAACCATGGTTTCGAAACGTGGTCAGCTTAATATATGGCTATACTTAAAACACACAAGAAAGTATTTAAGCAAAAGGTTTGAAGTGTGTGACCACACTAGCTATTTCGGAATCTATTGTCCCCTACATTCCAGTGTCATGAGTCCCATGACCATGACCTCGATGTAAAACCGACATTGGTAAGTTTATGACTCACTCATAAGGAAGCTAACAAGTGACAAACTGGAGTTGCCAGTGGCAGGACGCGCGTGTGCCCCTGCGCCCCGTTTTGGCGAACTTTTGCATTGTGGCGCGTCGCCGAGGGCGTTGACCGGTTCCCCTCGCTTGGAAACTTTTATACTTAGGGTTTCAAAATCGATTTTTGACATTCTCAAATATTTTTTAGTAAAAAAGCGCAAATTTAGACCCGGTCACTGAAAAATGCTAACGATGTCTGCATAGACAGAAGACCACGGACCACCTATGGTAGGTACTAGAAATATTAAGTATGAGGGTGCCAAAATTTAGGTATAACGAATTGTCAATTACAATCTTTTCCCCTGCCTATTTAAAAATAAATTAAAATTTCACCTAATTAAAAGTTTTCAATTAACTTAGTATTTATTTCATAATAACACAGAATATTTACATAAATAATGCAAACCATTTTTTGTTTATAAGTACCTAAGTTTAAACAAAAAAATAAACATTAAAAAGTACTTAATTAAAATTATGCTTTCAATAGCAACTAAGTATGGTAGAAACTGTGTTTCGATACGTAATATAGACTCGGGCTCAATATATTTGCAGATTACCTACATCAAGAAAAAATATTTAAAAAAATACCTTCTAAACTCGATCTCCTCTAGCGTAGTAAGTATGTTACTAACATAATGTTAAGTATATTAACAATATTGTACCTACGTCTAACTTTAAACATACCGTTCCGATACTCGCTCCAAGGAACGTTTATATGATGTACTAGCTTCTGCCCGCGACTTCGTCCGCGTGAAATATCTTATTTCCCCGACACAAATCCGACTGGTAGTTCCAGAGATTACCCCCTACATACAAACTTTACCTCTTTCTAATATTAGTATAAATACATCCAGTGTTTCTCATTCTAAGTGAAAAATTATTATTGTATTCTATTTTTGAGAAATAAAGAAATATGTAAATGTCATAAACCATATTTTTTTAATGAGG
This sequence comes from Oligia latruncula, assembly GCA_948474745.1. NCBI lineage: Eukaryota > Metazoa > Arthropoda > Insecta > Lepidoptera > Noctuidae > Oligia > Oligia latruncula. The sequence continues at coordinate 15,305,948 of OX419689.1, read as the reverse complement.
TATTTTGTATTGATGCAACCCTGTAGAGGCTAATTAAACACAACAGTCTTTTGTTTTATAAATATGGCATGGAAATCGAAGTTTGTTTTAACTTGGTAAACAATTTATTTTTACTGTACCTCTGTACCTACACGATGAAGTTACAGGAAAAGAAAAACAGAAAATTTAAAAAATATATATGTAGGTACGTGACAATCTGAAATAGTACTATTTGAACATTAATAGGTAAGTATATTTATTTTACACACAAAATGGATTACAAAACCGAACCTGTGCGACATAAGTGGATTACGTTCACATTCCCAAAGTTTCATGTTACTTGTGGTTTTAGTTGCTGGTACTTATTTAGCTAATGCAATTTAATGCATGACACATATCACATTAATTTAAGCCGACATTATTTATGAGAATGTTTCTAGAAGCCGCTTTTTTTTCCATTACAGTCCGAATATAACAAAAAAAATGAATCAAAAAAACGCCACTAACATGATACATTTAGATGATTAATATGATTATGAAGGTATTTTTATCACATAATATAATATCATCACGCCTCTATTCCCCAAAGGGTTAGACAGAGGTACAACTAAAGGTGTATATAGATATATTATATATAATTATAATATGGGTGTATATTGTATGTATATACAATACACCCATATTTCGCCGGTTATGTATGTTTTTAAGTCCCATGTAATACTGAGTGTATTTTATCGCTCGCTATTTTGTTCTCCTAATTAGTTTCTAAAACTGCTACAAATAATAAATTGATTTATATTTTTTTGCCAAAGAATTAGCATTGCTGTTCCACGTGGCAATGCTGCCAGTCTTTCTGGGTTCCGGATGACAGCGATCCGGACGATTAGGTACTTCAGATTCAGATAACTTTATTTGCTCAAACATGTGTGTAGGTACATGCAAATAGTACCTACATGGAGTTGTGCTAACATGTTTACCATATTGTCATGGTGTACAAATATTAATACAAGTTTACTAAAACAATATAATAACAACATTCATTTCAAACTCAAACTCAAAGCATTTAATTCAATTAAACCATTTACAGGCACTTTTGAATGATCAAGAAGTCGCCTAGTCGGTCAGTCAGAAAACATGAAGCTAGTTGCCCATTCCAAAGCGTAGATATTCCTATTTTCCCATTTTTCTTCGACGCCTAAGTGTCCTTTGTTTTTGTAGGTATTTATTTGTATAGTAAGTTAGTCATTTAATTTAGTAGGTATCTGGTGTAAATAGTTAGCTATCTATACATACAATAAAAGTTATTCATTAATATTTTAATGAGAAGCCATTTCAACCACGTTGACCACTGAACTTTCTACATGGATGCTACTTAGGTACCTAGGTACTGCGTACTTTCTACGTCTGGTTCGTCTTGTTACGTTCGGTCTGCAAAAACGTAGCTTGGTTTATTAATTCGAATTCTACACGTTCTTGTTAGAGGACACGGAATAGTGCAGGCTAATTTAAATGTCAACTAGTGCCGACCTTCGTACTTCGTACCTTCGAACGACATCGGAATGATTCTGCGGCATCATATGTACGAGTCTAATGATGTGTGGAATCCATGGATTTATAGATATAGTTAAGGTACTGTGGCCTGTCTAGATCCATGGATTTATACATATAGTTAAGGACGTCATCCCATAAAAATAAAGACAGAACAATGGACACCAAAATGGAGATCGGAAAACCAATGGCCGATTGTGATTTCCGTTCGCTTTAAACGGAGATTTAAAACTCTTAAGACAATTGCAGTGTTCAAGTGTATGCCTCAAGAACTTCAGAGCTAATTATAGATATTATTGTAAAGTTTCCGTTTTAACGTTCTGTATATGGACCTGCCTGCCCTTGAACCGGGCACCTGAGATCTGATGGTTCAACCGGTTTCAAGAATAATTTTACCACATTGTCAGTTAAAATTGAATATAAAGCTCAGGAAGTTGAAATTGCTGTGTTATTTAAGTACTTTTTCTTGGCTGTTAAAATTATGTTTGTTGAGTTGGAAGTTGGAAGTCGTTTTAAAGTTTTATTTTTTCCCAAGCTTCACGCATAATAAATTACCTGTACCAGTAAAGTCACGCATTTTTGTATCCATATTAAAATTAATAAAAAAATGCAAAAACTTACATTCATGAGTTGACAACCCAGCTCTACACGGAAGCCGTAAAGCATTCCATATAATCTACAACAATGCACTTTGACAGCTCTTATTACCGGCGCAGACGCAAATCGATCCAAGTCAGCGGGTTCCTTTAAAACAGGCGCCTTTAGCGCCGGCGCTGAATGCTCATGTAGGTACCTAGGTAATCGTAAATGCTACCGGTATACGCGGAGCATTCGAGCAGAGCCCATTACGAGCACAATAACCCGTACCCACTGAGAGAGTTAAATCTGGAGCTAAATTGACCATTGCACAGTAGTGCACAGGCCTAATTTAATCACGTTGTTTAGCCCTTGATTAAACCACTAAGAGCTGCTCGGTTTTATCATCTATATCGTTGTTGTGTAAGATATAATGTGAGTGATTAGCGATTACTTATCGTTAGACCGGACTCCGTACTAACGATTAGTAAGACAATCTAGGATAATCTGTTACTGAGAATAGAAGAAATTCATAGATTACTTAATTAGTGAAGAGATAGAGACATAATCTCCGTGCCTCCACTGTGCACTGGATAAGCTGCGATAACTGAAAGCAAATATACTGTTAACCTTGCAAATTGGCCATAAAGCCGTTTAGCCAACTATGGTGATCTTAAAGCATATCCATAGTTAGAATAGTAAATAACCACTAAGCACTAAAGTACACTATGACAACACATTATCTTTGTCTCCCTCGTCATTCACGAATTCTTATTGACAGTTGATTGACAGCTGTAGGTATATTATATTCTGTTAGTAATACTTACTTACACTGTACACTTGATTACTGAAATTGATAACGATGCTCTTTGCAAACAGGTCATCGGTGTAATAACAGAGACTGATAAGAGTTCTTCACAAAATGACCGTTTACCTTAACCTATTACAAAGGTCATCTCACACATTGTTTCAAGCAGACACTGGGAAGCATATCTTGAAATCGTAAATTATTTTGGTTGTTGCTACTCCATCATTTGGGTTGATTCTTTAAATAATTTCTGAATATTCCTGTAAATAGTATCAAAATTTTAACGTGCATTATATCAGGAATGTGATTACAAATATCGTCAACTCCAGTAAGATCAGTTATCATAAATTTAATCCATATAGATACTATTTTAGAGAAAACTCAGCTAAAATAGCAAATAGCTAGCTAGCTAATAGCAATATTTTATAAATAGTCATGTGATGGACAAAAAATAAACTTTTACCCGAAACCGTGACTGTAGCCGCATCGCGCCAAACAAGCGCATTCGCTTTTCAATACTGAAAATAATTGAACACGACCAGAAGCTCCAGCTACATGAAAGTAGGTACTTACATGATTCTTAAATAATTTAGTCTAAAGGTTCTTCTAAGATTGGTCTTAATTACTATAAACTAGCTGACCCGGCGAACTTCGTATCGTCTCAGATTGAATAAGCCGATCCATACGAAAGAATGAGAAAATGAATTAGATATCTTTAGTTATTTTTTCGTGATTTTTTTCCATGTTTTAACAGTTACTCTTACGTCCAACAAACCAACGATCAAAAAAATCGGTCCATCCGTTCTTGAGCTATAAATGGTGTAAGTAACCGGACTTTTTTTTATTTATATAGATCATTAGATTAAGTTTGAGTTCTACTATTTATTTATGTGAAGTATTGGGTGCACATTAGTGACACCAGGATGCGGAAAATCACAACCACTGCAGACAGGTAGAGCGATATTACCGTACTGTTATTAAGTAATCGTAAATTGACAAGCATTCCTGGAACGTTTCAATATGTTACATAATTCATATAAAAGCTGTCTTAAAATTCTTATCATTGCTTTAGGTATAGACAGTTTCGACGGGAGAGATAAAGTGAAGTAGTTCTTGAAAGTTGCCTCTAGATTTTACTTATCAATGAGCGCAAGACGGCGCGGGCGCGGCGGGTGAGCATGTTTTTGTACGGAGAGACAGGTAACTTAACAAGCTTATAACTTTGTGATTTTTCATGATATCTACAGTTTTGAAATTTTGTACATAGATTCCGTACATAAAAATACTAAACACGTGTTTCGGGTTTCGCATATAAGTACTAAATATAATGTTGTATGTTTGTTACTTCACGCTCAAGCGGCTGGACCAATTTTGATAAAATCTGGTATGGAGGTAGCTGACACCCTGGATAGTAAAGTAGCCTATATGTTAATATAGGCTACTTTTTATCCCGCTATTCCCACGGGATCGACACTTATGCGGGGCGCAAAGACAGCTTGATGACAAGTTGTAGGCAAAGATTACGTATAATACTAACTTATTGGACATTTCCCTTAACTCCTACGGTTAATAAAACCCTGCCTGTAACTCCCACAGTGCGTTATGGTGCATGTATCGTGTTCAGGACTGTCATCGACCGTTGTGTTTAATGAACGTTAATTCTGCTTCACACGCCACGTGGCCTAGTTGGTTAACAAGGATGCAGGTGTAGGGCTGTCCCTTAGGCTATTAGTTTTATAGCCAACATGGTTGATACATTCTCTGAACTAAATAGATAGATAAAACGATTTTTAACAATACATGTAGGTATTAAAAAACATCACACAATTATACAGGTATTAAAAAATATCAGAAAAGGTGAAACAAAAAAAAATAACAATGATTGAAAAAAGACAAATTGACCCATAGACACTGCTCATATACATGTATAACGGTCGATCACTACGGTATTTATGTTCTGTGATCACTACTGGGCGGTGTGCGTCTCATGCTTGCACCAAATGGGAGTCCAGCTCAGCATATGCCAGGTACAATACCTGACGCTGGAATAAAACCAATAAAAGCTTCAAATGAGTCATTTAATAAAATGTTGTCTTGGCTGATTCATTTCTAATTGATTGGTCTATCAATAAACAATTAAAGCCACTCTCGAAAATGAATCAAACAAGGAAAATATCAAATTAAATTACCATTAAGTACCTAATTATTTTGGAAGATACGAAAACCTGAATACACTTTTCATTTGTTTTTGTTTGTGAGTCCTTATACACATGAATGTTAAAGAAAATCAGAAAAAACAGTGCCTACCTGCTAATGGTATTTTATTAAATGTTATTTACTGACACTTTATGTCAGAACCTTGTCTTCTATATAATCCTGTTAGGTACGATGTATTTACCTACTTATTTAAAGATATGAACTCATACAATAAAACCAAGATATTATCGCTGCATGTAAAGAAGGTGATAGACAAGCGTCTCGTGCATACTAAATACTTGTAATTTTCTATGACGTCTTTTAGTGCCAATGAAATTACAATCCCTAGTAACTGTGATTTGTAGATTTAATGCTTTAAAAGGCTGGCTTGGTTTTATCATTTACCTCTGGGCTTGAATGAAACCTTGAGATGGACTATATCTTGAGAATATAGCTCAGTACACTGTGGTCAAAAACACAACAAATAACAACACAACTTTTGACGTGACAACGTCTTAAATTAGGTTGCGGCTGGGAGTCACTTATGAAAAAGTGTAACGCTCGGTAACGTTACGATGAGTCACCGAACGAGAGAGAGGCCCGCCGAATGCCTTGCGTCTCTCTCCCACTCAACTATCATTCAATTCCTTGTTCCTATTGTGCAATTTAATTATATTCATATCAATAAATATTCTACCGAGAAAAAGACGTTGTCACGTAAAATCTTCGCCCGTAAAACCGACTTTACAGGCAACCATTTTTGACGTGACAACGTCTTAAATTAGGTTGCGGCTGGGAGTCACTTATGAAAAAGTGTAACGCTCGGTAACGTTACGATGAGTCACCGAACGAGAGAGAGGCCCGCCGAATGCCTTGCGTCTCTCTCCCACTCAACTATCATTCAATTCCTTGTTCCTATTGTGCAATTTAATTATATTCATATCAATAAATATTCTACCGAGAAAAAGACGTTGTCACGTAAAATCTTCGCCCGTAAAACCGACTTTACAGGCAACCATTTTTATTTTTTCACTAGCCTACTCTTTCCTACTCTTGCCCAAAGGCCTCCCTCCACTCCTTCTAGCTTTGGCAAGCCCGTGCGTCCTCCTTCCAGGTTTGACGGAACCTATCCACCTCCTCACTGTCTCAGAATCTGTCTCACTTTGGCAGAATCATATAAGGATAACATTATGAATCATAATGGACAGTTAACTGTTAAGTTAGTCGTATCAAATCCCATTGGTGAAGGATTTTTCAGTTATTTTTTTTTTGTCTATGCTAAAATAACAATCAACCCAATCCAAATCCAATCCCAATCTCTTTGATTATACCTACGTAGTGCAGCAAAAAAAAAATTGGGCCCACAGTTTGTCCGACATACGGCAGACATGTCCTAAGTACAACACATTACCTACAACAACAAAAATAAACACAACTAAATGCAAGATGTATTTCCTAAAATGATGGTGCTGATGCTATCTACCCGATTTCGGCCACTGCGACTGCCTGCTATGGCTATTATAATTGGCCAAAATTGTCGCCAATTGATGCTCATTGAAAAGTCTAAAGTTACTCCCTGATCTCTGGAGCTTTAATTAATCCACGTGCTCATGTCTCAAATACTTCATTCAGAATTACCAGACAAAATATCGAATGACGCGTTGTCTAATGAAATGTAACAAATTGTGTCCCAAGTGATCTTGTAGCGAGCGCGAGGTGACCTCATATCCACATGTACGCGAGTAAACAAACACTTAATTATGTAGTAAGGTGATGCAAGTGTTATTTGAACGGTTACTTCACACGATACAAATCTAGTCGAAATTACATTCAGTTTCGATTTGTACATACAGGCAGTAATGTATGTAATAATGTCACCGATAAGCCGACATTTGCTAGAAGATTATAAGATAAAAAAGTAGAATGCGACACGACTCAATGCGTTCTTTGTTCTGCTTTATTTACAGTCATTCAATTTGAATTATTCTCTGGTGGAGCCGTCACTCAATCTTTGTTAGAAGTCGAGCAGCATACAGCCTTTGGAGACTTGCCAGCTCTACCCTGAAGTGAATGATTGATGTGAGATTAATTGGGTCATCATTCGAAGGCAACTAGCCAATTCAGTGAACGACTCAAAGCCGACCGAATTTGTGAAGGCTTTATCTATCTACCACAGATAAAATACGGGTTTGAAATTGGCACACCCGTGCCTAATCATAAACTGGCTCTGGGCCTTCTATGGTGCACTAAAAGTTTCATGTCACTCTATCGTAGTAAGTACCTCGGATAATGGGGATTGTCCAAAAATTCTAACCATTAGATTTTATTTTATTTTTTGAAAATTTAGAGCATTTTGAGAAACTAATTTGAATATTTTGATGATTGGCTCAATAGTTATTTTTTTTTTAAATATTTAATTTTTTTAAGTTTTTAAGGTAGGTGACGTCATCTTTGGCTTAAATAGATTAAGTGCCGTTGCTTCACTAGTACATAATTAAAAATTTAAATCTGTCAACACAACGTCATCCATATCACATCTGTCAAAGTGTCAATACTGAATACTCAAATACTGTCTTATATAATCGAATTCGAATCGTATCCTATTATCGTATTTGTTTACAAATGGTTTTTTTATGAGTAAGTGTCGTCCAAGGAATATACTACTCTCTGTCGTCACTAGAACAATCTACGCGGCGACTTAGAAATAGAATAATAACGCACGCGGCGACATAATTTTATTGTTCGTTTTCCTAAACCACAAATGACTACAATGAGATGAATGACATATTGCAATTAAATGAAAGAAAATTTAAAACTCATATTAAAAGTACACTTTGTAAACAAGGATATTACAAATTAGAGGATTATATCCAAGATAAGAATGTTTGGAAACATGCTGGTCCTGCTCCATAGGACAATCTAAAAGTTTAGACAAAATCAAACTTGTTCCTAATTTAATTTATATATATATTTTTAATTATGACATCTTATTCTAATTCATTTTTACAATCTGCGACTACAGTGGCTCACACACTTGTTAAAGTTCAACTACTTTTGCATTTTTTTTTTAAATAACTTGTAAATATGTGAGCACCATGTATCTATCACTTATTTGATTTACCTGTCATTGCTTAATTTTTAATTCTTTTTACCTTTTGTGGTAGACTAATTTTATTATGGGTGCATCGTGTTCACATATAATTTTTATTATGTATACAAGACCTTGTAAAACATTTTTAAAAGAGTAACGGTGGAGTTTCTTGCCCATTCTTCTCCATACGAAAACTACCTTTTCGAATGGGCGACTAGAATCATTTCTATTTAGTTTTTTTTTTTGACGTTCAAAAGTGCCTTTAATGTGCCTATTTGAAATAAATGATTTGACTTTGACTTTGAGCGATACTTTTGTTAAAGCTGACTCGTGAAACCTGCCTAAAGTTGAGACCGTTATGATATTAGAGTATATTTCTACTAGCAGCCATCATAGCGTAGCTGAAATAAGGGGAGCAAAAATAATAATATTGTTAGGACAGAAGTGAAATCACAATTAAATAGAAGAATTATTTGATATCCTTTATGCTAATCACATGAATTATAAAAACAATTATCAACCATAGCAAAATTACAATCAGAGGAACAAAATCATCACAAATCAAGTTAAAGAAATCAACAAGAGATTATTGGGAAAACCAGATCACACCGAACGACTGACGGATGACGGATAGCGCTTCTGCATGCAACGCTGTCAGAAACCATAGACCGTCAAAGAAAGACCAGAGAGCCTGGCGTGCCGCCTGCGGCAGCCTCCTTTCAGTGACCGCGTCCGTCGCGCTCCTGGGCCGGGTAGTAGCATCTAACACGGCCATCCTGATCATGCGTCGTCCTCGACAGCATCATAAAGGTCCGGCAATGTTTGCATGGCTTCGTCAGCTGGACGGGAAGGCGCAGCGACTGGCTCTGCACCATGATGAGCAGAAGTGGTGTCTTCTGTGAAACCAATAAGAAAGACTACCGTCCCTCGGACAGCACACACATCTGCCTATTCTTTTGCTTGCAGTCAATTCGTCTTATGTGGCTTTTTTCTTTCATTCATCAGACACATAAATTGACTAGCTAAACAGTCTATGGGATACCAAGACGTCATCTTAGTACTCCTTAAAGTTTCATTCATCACATAGAAACATCATAAAGCATGTCATTGACATTCATACATCATGCAAGACAGATGACAATGATGATGAAGATGATGAAGATGATGATGATGTTCATTCATGGTCATGTAGGGCGTTTAGCGCCAAAAGGATCGTCTCGCAGTCCGTCCTCTACATGACCCGTTGTGTAGGGTGATTACCAAATCACCGAAAGGAACGTCTCGCAGTCCGTCCTCTACACAACTCATCGTGTAGGGTGATTACCAAATCACCGAAAGGAACGTCTCGCAGACCGTTCTCTACACGGCCTATCGTGTAGGGTGATTACCAAATCACCGTAAGGAACGTCTCGCAGTCCGTTCTCTACACGGCCTATCGTGTAGGGTGATTACCAAATTACCGTAAGGAACGTCTCGCAGTCCGTTTTCTACACGGCCTATCGTGTAGGGTGATTACCAAATCACCGTAAGGAACGTCTCGCAGTCCGTCCTCTACACGGCCTATCGTGTAGGGTGATTACCAAATCACCGTAAGGAACGTCTCGCAGTCCGTCCCCTACACGACAGCTGACAATGATGATGAAGATGATGATGATGTTCATTCATGGTCATGTAGGGCGTTTAGCGCCAAAAGGATCGTCTCGCAGTCCGTCCTCTACATGACCCGTTGTGTAGGGTGATTACCAAATCACCGAAAGGAACGTCTCGCAGTCCGTCCTCTACATGACCCGTTGTGTAGGGTGATTACCAAATCACCGAAAGGAACGTCTCGCAGTCCGTCCTCTACACAACTCATCGTGTAGGGTGATTACCAAATCACCGAAAGGAACGTCTCGCAGTCCGTCCTCTACACGGCCTATTGTTTAGGGTGAAACCGGTCAGGTACCTCGCACTTTACCTGACGTAGACGTCTCGCAGTCCGTCTACTGTCTTACCCCAAGATCTGCAGAACCCTCTATGGCAATGCAGACCTCTCACGACACGCAAGCACACTCACGCTCAAAGAATGCAGCGCAAGTCTCAGAAACTACTCGTCTTTCCAGAGTACCATGTACTGAGCAGCAGCTTGCGTCGTCTTGCCACAGGAGCCGGCCAACAAGCGCAGCTCACACCGCCCACTCGGCAGCGCGCGCGTGACCCTGTAAGGCCTGGTCAACAAGCGCAGCTCACACCGCCCACTCGGCAGCGCGCGCGTGACCCTGTAAGGCCTGGTCAACAAGCGCAGCTCACACCGCCCACTCGGCAGCGCGCGCGTGACCCTGTAAGGCCTGGTCAACAAGCGCAGCTCACACCGCTCACTCGGCAGCGCGCGTGTGACCCTGTAAGGCCCTCGCATCCCGTGGTCTATCTTTCCAGTTGACTGCGAAAACCAAATCATTCACATTAAAAACTTTTGGTATGCGTCGGTTTCGATTTACATAATCGTCCTGTCGTGACTGCTTTTGTTTTAGTAGATCAGTTGCGCGGACTCGGCGTAACTGTCTTTGTGCTTCACAATTCGACTGTACACCTTCCAAGGCGACATCACAGACCAGTGACCTGATGACGGGGGTCACCGCGTCGGTGCCCACCAACAGATTTAACGGCGACGCTTGAGTCGTCTTCTGTTTGGTCACGTTGAGGGTCAGCTAGAGTCTCCACAGCGCCTCAGACCAGGCTGCCCCTTTGTGATTGGTCTCGATGTGAAGAACGTGCAGAACGGTACGGTCGTACCTCTCGACCTGGAAATTGTGAAGGCTCGGCCTAACCTGACCTTTACTTATTATTCGTCCAAGATATTAAATCTCGGTGGTAAGAAAGACACACTTGCGTACGTTTATCGAAAACCCTGCCTTGGTCAAGGTCGTAAGTACCTGTCGCAACACATCGTCACCTTCGTCCATTGTGGCGCTCATCAACAGTACGTCGTAGATGTAAACCAGAACTGGTCCCGCGACAATGAATTTGCAGCGTTTTGTTGACGATGCGTTGATACACAATGGGCGAATTTGTCAGAACATATGGCATTTTTAGTACTCATAAACGCGGCTGGTACTACAACGAAATCAGCCTCTAATGTAACATTAGCAAACTCAACCGTAAGGGGTGCTTAAAACGTGGACACAATTTCGTGGTTTCTAATACCCTTCAACACACAGTAGGTTTTACTGTGCAAGCCAAATGTTTTACTACGTCGTACGATATAAGGGAAACATTAAGCGCACCGCTGTCTATTAACACATCGACCATGTATGTCGTATACCACTGCGGTGATTATGTCGCTATTTCTTCCGCAGGGTCCTGACAAAAATTTACTTTGCGTTTGTTCTGCTGACCCTGTAGTCCTGACGATCTTTCTTTGGAGAAACAAACGTCCTCCGTATGCGGGCTATCTTTTTACAGAACGTGCAGGTTGGAACGTTGGGTCGTACTTTGAACACTGGCTCGGACGGTTTAGATCTTTTAGCCGCTGCTCGCACTTGAGCATCGTCTATTCCGTGGACCACTATTTGCGTCATTAATTCCTCACTAAGGCTTTTGAAAATGCGCAAGCGGAGCAGGGTTATACGTCTCGCGTACTCGGCGTACGACGTGAATCAGTTAGACGTCGTGTGCATCGTTTTAAAAAGAATCGTCACGCAATCTAATTTTCAGGGGCAAAGTGGTTTGAATTCGAGTTTAAAGCTACTCCACGGAGAGGAGGGGTTACCCACAAGTTCTCGCGTCGCCTTTCAAACATCCGGCTACGCGTGACAGGCATTCTCTGTCGCCCCAGCGATTGGCTATTTGTGCACGATCCACCTTATCACAGCAAGAGTCCACGTCATGGATAGACGGGGCAGTTTGATTCAAAATAATGGAAACGTCCCGGATTTATGGACTGGATCGCATTTACAACAGCTTGAGCCACGGACGGCGCCGTTGGGTTCGGTTGCGGAATTTGTTCTCGATCATTTCCAGACGGGATAAGATTATTGTCTAGCGTTCGCGATTCTGCAGGGATAGACCGCGGCGTCTGACCAATATATGACGCACGGCGTCCCGTTTGATCGTACTCTAGACCCGTCCGTTCGCGACGACTACGTGGCTTATTCCGAGGTTTTCGTGTGCCATATCTCGCGATAGATCGCGCCTACATTGCCGTCGGTGCGATCTGTTACGTGAACTATGCGTGTTAGGCATGTTCACCCGTGAAAACAAGTTCCACACACACAAAACAACAAACAAATAGAAAAACTCACACACGTAGGTAACGACAAAGTTCCTCTGTTATGAAATTCAAACTGGTCAAGTCAAGGGGCCTAAATTGGGGTTGGATTGTTATCCCACTTCTGATGTTAGGACAGAAGTGAAATCACAATTAAATAGAAGAATTATTTGATATCCTTTATGCTAATCACATGAATTATAAAAACAATTATCAACCATAGCAAAATTACAATCAGAGGAACAAAATCATCACAAATCAAGTTAAAGAAATCAACAAGAGATTATTGGGAAAACCAGATCACACCGAACGACTGACGGATGACGGATAGCGCTTCTGCATGCAACGCTGTCAGAAACCATAGACCGTCAAAGAAAGACCAGAGAGCCTGGCGTGCCGCCTGCGGCAGCCTCCTTTCAGTGACCGCGTCCGTCGCGCTCCTGGGCCGGGTAGTAGCATCTAACAATATAATAAATATAATTTGACACTTGACAGATTGTAGACAATACTTGCCTCTTACTTTTTAACGATAACGAGGTAACGATACAAAACTGTACAGCCAAACCAAAGGGCAAACAAGGTCAATCGTATTTTATCAAAAATATCAATAAAATATGAATATTTTTCGTAATTAATTAGTCCGTAATGATCAGTAACGCTATTCCTCGAAATGGTTTTTCAATTACAACATTTAAAAAAATATGAACAATGCCCATTAGTCGATCAGTAGAAACTGTAATAAAAGCCCTAAAGAGAAACATTCCAGTTCATTGATTGATTGGAAAATAATTGAGAGATCAATCGAAGCCAAGCTCTCGATATTCAGTGATTGACCCAAATAGCAAATATGATTCGATTTGTAAAGGCTTCCACCACAGATGACATAATGATGTGTAATGTCAAATATATTCTGTAGTTCCGCAGAGATGAGATCATATTTGTACGGACAGTAGTCCCTACTTATGTTAGCTGTGTAAATTCTAGGTGTATTTTATGGTTTGCAAAACTAACCAAATATAGTCGTGCAAGTACCTACACTCACTGTTGAATCATGATTTTGAAACAGTAGATATTATTTTATCCTAGAAGAAAAATATAGCTGCACAAAATGATACCGAAAATGGCACAGTATGCACCTGTAATTGGCAAACAACGTGTTTAATATTGAAGCTATTATTAATCACATAACCTAATTGTGACTTCATATCTTCATACCAAAAAGACAATAAACCCTTTGCAACTGACCGCGTGACTGCATGAGTCACCGTCCCTCACTGTCCAAAGCCATTGCATTTCGTTACCACCATTTTGTCGCCGTCTCAACGTTTCGTCATACAGTGTTACGTAGATCAATTGCGCGTGCGTGCAAACCGTAAAATTCCAGCCATCTATCATTCTAACTTGTATATTTTATTCATAAAAAGAGTGTTCAACAGACGTTGGTAAATATACTCAGGGTCGCAGCTCAGACTTCTGAATGCATATTCATTATTTATTATTCTAAACTATAATTAGAGAATATTAATTACCAAGAGGAACGAATGGGTGTATGAAACGTCATCATGGTCGTCGTCATGGTGTTTATAATGCCACATGCGGTCACTGGAAGCCCTAAAATCTAACGAACAGATGCAGAGCACAAGGTCACAATAAATGGCAAGGTTTCAGATCCAGATGTCGAAAATAGAGCAACTCATTGCAAGACTAATTAGCTACTCAATGGGATTGAATAATCAGAAGACGTGTCAAGTTCATATACAAGCATTTGCAAGCGGTGTTTAAGAAAGAAACTGGTTGCTAGACCTGCGAGGCTGCAACAGACTGACAGTAAAATAATAAACTTTTGAAACTAGAACCTTCCTCTCCGTAACAGCAAAAGTATTAAAAATAATTCGCAAAGCATTCGCAAAAGGCGAGGCTATAGAACAATCTACTTTCTAAAACAAATTGATTCCACTTTCAACAGATTGCGGCATGCGCCCGCGCCGCTATGGGAACGATGAGCTGACATTTATGACCGCCGTGCCCTGCCCTTCCTGTTTCTTATCCAGGTTGAAACACTTTCTCCTAAGCCTAACCACAAATTGCTGGAGATTATTTATGTTACGTAGTCGTAGATAGGTCATAGATATAAATAAATATTAAGGGGAAATCGATTCTGTAATCCAAACGCAGGAAGTAACTGCTTCTGTTACGTTACGTGTTAATTTAAGTACTAGGTATTCCATTTTTGGGATTAACATGGTGTATGATGATGTGGTGATAACTTGCTGTCACCGACAGTGGTGGGTAATCTTATCACCACACTTTATAATGGAGGGGTTGATAAAAAAATTCCGATTGGCCGTTTTTTTCATGACTAAATTTTTCAATAAGTTTGAATTTGTGTGTGTTTTTTTATGTTTTTTTTTTGTGGTTCATTCTTGCGTAGGTAAGCAAGTATTTTAAAGACAGCTTTAGCACAATACGCACTGCGTGTATTTAATTTATCAGTTACCATTGATTCTCAATTACACGCGTACCAATTTCTGGCCCTCAAATAAGTAATCGCAATTCGATTTTTTTCAATAAGTCACAAGTTTATGTAAAAACATTTTTTTGTCAGAACTACGAAACTGAGCAATTGTAGGTACCAATTTCACAATGTACCTGTAATTATAGCCCCTATACACTGATACGTGTACCTATTGAGCAAAATATTTTGTAACGATATTTATGTAACGGTGGGAACATTTGTGACCACTGAAGAGTCTGAGATTTGTAACTTACACCGCTGCGTAAACGCAACGTAGTTGGACTAAATAAATAGGTACTAAGATCTCATTTTGCATGTAACCTTCCTAAAGTGACGCATATGCTCGAATCTACGACTCTGCTTGTGCTTATGCAGTCTAGCAGGACTAAAAAAACGACGGTCATAAGTGCACAAAGAACCATCGCATTCCCAATATCCCTGAGTTGTTCTAAATAAAAATTGAAGGCGCTGTTGCCGGATTGATTCTACTTAATTTTAGGGACATTATTAAATCATTCGGTTAATCAGTCGAAGCAGAAAATTTATCTCACATTACAACCAAAGCCGAGTAACAAGATAGGTGCAGCCGACAATTATCTTCATCTACTCCCATCCCGTCTTCATGCTTCAAGTTCGACTAACTCAATAATTTCCAATTTTTTGCGTTTCTGTGAATTAGCATCACAAATCAATTGCGACGTTGCGCGTTGGTAAGCTGGGTGTGTGACTTCACATATAAAAAGTTACAAAAAAGAACCAACCACGTTTTATTTTGACCTTTGTGTTTCGCAAACATTTCACTGACATTAATTTATTGAAAAGTAGGTACCTATTAGCTATATAAAGTTTTGTTAATTTAGGATTAGGAATCACAAAATTGCGACAGTTTTGTAGTTATTAGGTATAATATGAATTTGTAAGTTATAACATCAATTTTAATCCCGTCATCAATAAGCTTATCTCCTCAATCTATAATATCTAATTGCACGCGATTTAATCTTACAATAACATTAAATATCAGGGTGAATGAATTTAAATGAGAACTTTGCTCTACTGAGGTCGACTACCAAGAAGAAAGAGCTACTTAGCTATGCTTAATTTATTTTTGAATTTCTGTAATCGTGAAGCTACGGTTTCGTAAAAGAGCGGTGGCCGCCACGTCACGGTCGCAGTGACGGCTTGAAAATTATAGCAGAGGGATTTGACTTTACGGTATCAAAAAACACTCTCCGAAAAAACACCAACTTACTTTCATAAACAATGTTTCAGCCGGTCGAATCTGTTAGAATCTCACCGTGAGAAGTTAGGTGAAGTGAGCTGTCAAATCTATCTTAATGCTAGGGATTGACACCAATGACAGCTCACTTTAAGCTCACTTCACCCGAGTTATCACGGTGAGATTTTTACAGAATAGCACTACTGTAACGTTAATCGCCAGTAGGTAAATTGCGGACCTTTTTTAGGTAACCGTAGCTTTCAATGTAACTATACAAACTGCAAGATTTGACGACTGTAACTGAAAGAAATTACCATCATAACTCCTTCGGACATAGTAGCACTATAAGATGAATATAATAAAAATTATATAACCTCGAAATATTAAAAAAATATTCGCGGTACGTAGGCTAACCAGCGAGTAATGACTATCTCCCAGAAACTGTGGGTTCTAATCAATTTTAAACGCACGAATAGATCACGCAAATGCACGAAATGTTAGCAATCTTTACCTACCCAGTACCTGCCTATTATTATATCTACAGAAAGGTTATGAACTCGAAATAATCTCGACCTTCTTTGAAGCTATGTTTCAATTATTTGCTAAATCATCAAAACAAACGGAGCCTTGATAAATTCAAAACACGTTTGCCTAAATGTTGAGTGATACCTAATTTGTTGTTAAATCTGTGTCGAGTCATTAAGGATTAAGGTTGCTTAGGAAACATCATTGGTAATTGAAAATTGATTTGATAAATTATAAATTACTAGCTGCGCCCCGCGGTTTCACCCGCATAAGGGTCGATCCCGTGGGAATATCGGGATAAAAAGTCTATATGTTAACCCTGGTTATAAACTATCTGTGTACCAAATTTCATCCAAATCAGTTCAGCCGTTTGAGCGTGAAGAAGTAACAAAAAACACACCCCCACACACACTCACAAACTTTCGCCTTTATAATATTAGTGTGATGATATAGTTGACGTTATACATAACGACCATCGCTTAAAAATAATCGACCACATATTCAACGCCTTACTCTTTGTTGCTAAGAATGTTTAATTAACCACATAAATGGGTAAAAAAAAACGCTGATTCATTAATGTAAACAAGATTAAAGAGTTTAAGAAGTGCACTTTACGAGCTATGTTTAACCAAAGCCATAATTCTAGGTGTTTTCATGAACAGGGATAATGCATTCGCTTTTCCTGCCTATTATATTTAATTTTAGCGATCAAACACGACAACAATGCAGAGCTATTGATCCATATTATCTCCTTACCTATATTTTCCTATTTTTTTATTGAAGTTACTGATGGTTCACACATGAAACATTTAGATTCAACGATAGACTGCCAATCTTTTCTTACTCCATTAGCAGCTGAGATCCCATAGTCATTCATGCCAACATCGGATACACTCTCGGTTTTCTTTATTTCTTTTACTTTCATCATGAAAGTAATGTTTTCTAAAACTTTTCTCAATTGCACAAGTTAAGATAATCTCAAACCCATCTAACACATTCCCAGTGAGACAAACGAAGTGCGAACACGATCACGCGGAAAAAATGTCTTAGTAACATACATTAGTGTCTGACACCATCACGATTAGGTCAAGAGGTAACGAACCTAACAGCGGTGGTGCATATGACGAAACTAGTCTTTCCATTTCAAGCAGAGAAACTTAAGCAAGCTACAAAAGAATTCAGCATCCAAATAAAGATGAGGAAGATGCTGAAAAGTGTACCGCGGACAAAGCTAGCGTGACTATGATAACATTTACTTCTGGTAGCACATAATTGAGATAAATTACTTGTTGTGTCAACGCACCCGAACATTCGTGCTGACGAGCCGACACGGACATTAGCCAACCGCAGTTCGAGAATAATTCATGAGACGAAGACAATTCACTCAGCACGTCATGTTTTAAAGACCATTTTATTCACACATTCATTCTTACGGTTGTGCATGTAATCTGAAGTTCCCACGGAACAGTTATAGGACAAAGATGTAAATTAGAACTCCTCAATTAACATAGCAACTGCATCTTTGTTAGCTGTTTCCCTTACTGGACGTGATTGACACGAAAACTTGCCATTGTTTTGTAGGAGTTGATTGAGGTAAATGGAAGGAGATAGACAAGAGAGGATGGATCTACCCTTTTTCCCAATTCTAATAAATATTAGAAATCTCAAATTCCAATGTTCTTTTAGGGCTATTCCTAAGAGAACATATACCTATTGGGATTTCAGATTTCTTCCAATTATTTTTCTTCATATCAAAGGCAAATCCATAGCTAAGACATCATTTATATATGTAATCCCATTGATTGACACAATATATAACTTGATATAACACAGCAATCCAAAGTATCCGAATAATCAATATTATGATTAGTTGAGTTTCTATCTGCTTCGTGTCAGCATAGCAATAAACAAACATATCAATTTGAAGAAATAAATCAAGACATTTCAATGTTTGAATTAAGTACAGATTCACCGTGTCTTGCCTGAGAACTATTAATTACAGTGTTTTGGTATTCACTTTCTATTTTCGACTTCATATCTCTTGGCGGAGCAATTTTAGCTGACCCGTAACAACTGATGATGACCCTGGCTTGAGGACGAACCGATTTATTAAACTCCACTCGAGAACTAAGCTAGTAACTCTTAAATTAGTACGTACGTGCTGATAGCACTGAAATGGTTAGATATCAATAAATAAACTGATCAAAACGATAAAACACTAAATTATGAACCCGGATCTACGGTAAACTAACTAGAGTAAATTAATGTTTCCAATTTACTTTATTAGTTCAATTCCAATGCTTTTTCATCGTGTTGTCCGAAGTATCGGTGTTTTCTGAGATAAGTTATTTATAACTTGGCTACAAGTTACCTACTCCGTAACAAGATATTAGTGTAGTGGGATTATGACCAATTGCGTAACGAAATGTCCTATTTATTCGATATGACAAGCAGTCGCTGCGTAGTTTTGGTCTAGTGAGCGCATTCGATCAGCCGCGCGGCGATCAAACGTCGCGGGTATTGTACCTGCTGCATCATCCGACGTCGCTTCCACAGCATGTAGGTACCTCTTCAATGTAATCAAGGCTATAGTTGATTTGAATTTTAACAACGGGACTCCTATATTAAATGTCAGATAGGACAGATACATCACAAGAACATCACCCAGATTCCCCCATAATTGCATCAAATGGATTATGTCCATACAAATTGCTGCTGTTATGTTATTATGATCGATGGTAATCTATAATGACGCTAACATATGTAAAGCGTGCGAAAGCATTCTGTACAGAACCAACACTTTCTAGCTCATCGTCACACACAGGAGGTATTTCCATACCGATATCCTCCTGATTGATTGCCAGTGGCACATTGGCGAGCTGCGTACTTTCTCCGGCGATTAGTTTGGACTTTTTGTTCAATTATGAATTACATCGGCTTATGATAACATTTGTTAATTTCTTCGTCTGGTCGAGTAATCGAAAGAAATGAGATTGGGGCGGACGGGCGATGGCGCGCGGTAATTGCACCGTGCTGCGGGCTGCGGCCGAGCGCCGGCGGAGCGGCGGCCTCGCCTCAGTCCGTTCTGCGCCGCCGCTCCGGCCGCGTCTCCCAACACTACCACCGAACATTACAATGAATTAGCTCAACTATGGCCGCTAGTGCCGACACGTAAATGCTTCGTGAGTGAACTCTAACAAGTGGTGGAAGATGAGCGAGGAACAGGAACAGTGCGACTCATTTAACTCTTGGGAGCTGAACGGGCTGAACTCCTTGGATCTGTGGGACTACACTGTCGAGCTGGAGTGTCTGCAAGGAAACGAAGGTTAGTTTCGTAAGGCTGTGTGAGCGGCGCTCGGCAGCTTGGCCGTCGCCCTAGACGTTGCGCTCACCAAGCAATTCGCAACGGAAAGAACAAAACTAAATAGAATCGAAGCATGGAATTGTTTGAATAACGTCTGTTACGCTGGCGTTTACGGTACCGCTTTCTATAGGTGCTCCTTTCTAGTTAGATTTAGATTATCTTCGTCGATTAACGTCATAGTTTATTTTCTAAAGGATATTTATGGTCGCGAGCATTGAACAAGAAAGATTTATAGTGATGTATTACGTATTGTTGTTTATCGTAGCAATTATTTGTTAGCACTTGAGGGGTAACTCGTCCTCTATAGGCTATTGTCGAATAATAGCCAAAACAAGGTGTAGACAATCATGATTGTATTTGGTTGGTGCATATTGGAGTTACGTGGTGTTACCGGTGAGTTACACCTTCGAGCACGTCCGTCTGTGCGTCTTCGATAGTAACGGTACTGGAGTGTATCGTGCTGATTCGTGCTCGTCATGCTGTTGCATATAAGATTATTATTATTTAACTTAATTTAGTTATTTATACTTACCTACTTTTAAGGTTAACATTATGAACACTACACAGACCTTGACGGAGTCCGCTGCTTGTTATCATTTCGCTGATATTGGTTTAATTATCTTCTTGATCTAATAACGTGCTAACTTTGATAAGACTTAGCGAATTCGATAATATATCAGCTGCAACTGATATAATTGTCCAAACGTCATTTGAATAGTAATATTTCTGCATATAAAAACCTGAAAGGTATTATGTTAATTCAGGAAAATAAATGCAGTATGTATAAATAGGTAGGTAAGTAGGTACACACCCACTGACCAAAGTCTGAATAAGTAGGTAAATGCATGAATTCAGCACAAATGAAACGCGATAATATAGATAGGTACATTATATAACTGCGTATTTACTAATAGTTAAGTCAAGTAGTTAGAATAGGCTTGTTAGTAAGATTTCAACCGATAAGTAATTAAGCAGTCTATAAATAAACATCATTACAGAAGACAATGGAACATGAAATAAACCAGTTTAGGATAATTACTTCAAGTTATTGTCATGGACCCGTGTCGGCGAACGCAATAAATCAACTTAATATACTAAAAACATTGTGCAGTCATAGAGCATAAACATTTAACGCTAAATTAAGATTAAGACATGTTACCTACTTTGCTCAAACGAGTTTGGTTTAACTTTAAAAAACATGGATACAACTGTTGGCAATGTAAAAAAGAGTTTACCAGATTTTACAGTCACGAGCACTAATATGTCAACACTTGGCAACTTTCAATTGCGATTTTTTTACGAAATAACGAATGCAAAGTTGAAATACGACACTACATAAACCTATAGGTTCGAAAATACTATGTTCCTAATAACATAAAATTTCATTCAAAAATAAAGGAAAAAATCGCCTTTGAATAAAGCCAAGTGTATACATACTTATGCTCGTGACTGTACATCACCGGTGTCAATATAGCTAAAGAGGTAGTTGACAAGACTATCCAGAACTTAGGTACATCCAGCTACTACAATCTGTCAAATGTCTTTAATAGATTTTGAAATTTATCGCTAAAGCATAAGGTTCAATGTTGATTGGGAAAATTTTACAGTTTCGGGTAGCTTTATGTGCTGGCGTCTGTACATGTAAGTAGTTACATGTCATATACCCACAGATCTATGCTACCCAAAATCTCACCACCCAGATTACAACAGCAAAAACACATTGCAGTTTTCCCAACCAATCAATCTGTCTAGCCTCCCCAATGTTGGGGTCGGCTTCCAGTCTAACCAGCACCTTAATTGCGTAACACACTATCAATTGGAATCTGAATCATTTTGAAGCAAATTGCTAATCCATTGCTTCATAAGTTCGAAAAATTTGTCTGTTCCACACGTAAATAACGCAATGAATGTTGTTGAACTGTCAAAATGAATCCGATTCCGATTGATATAATGTGTTACGCAATTGCTCCGCTGATGCAGCTAAAATACCAGTAGTTTACATGGAGCGACTGCCTATATGCTGTTTTCCCAACCAAATCTAAGAAAATCGCCTTATTTTTCTTTTTTTTTTGTTGCGCGGTGGAAATCCTCATGGACTTCCTCCACCGTGGAGGCGACAGAGAGCATGCCGGACTCTTACCGGCTAAAACCACCGCGGTGTTCCACCTCTACCTATGACCTGGGGTGCGGGATTCGCATAAGCATTCCGCTCCAAAAATCACATAATCAAGAAAATCGCCTAAAATCTCCTAATAAACCATATCATACTTTTTTAAATACCACTGCTAGTGTCTTGAGTTCTTGAATAAATAGTCGGCCATGATAAATATTCATTCTTGCTAACGTATGCAACCTTCGTACTTTGATCATGAACTCTCGTGTACATATTTAGAGACGGATACGATAATTTATAATCTCCTACGGTTATTATCAATAATAGTAAATATATAGCCTACCTTGTACACTAACTTGGATTATTTTTTGCTGAGAATAATTTGAAATCAAGATAACCACAGTTATTAAGATTGGTAATGTCTGGAGCAAGGCTCTACCTGATATGTAAAGAGAGATGGTAATCTCTATGCTCTATATTTTAAAGGTTAAATCTTGTAATATTTGTAAGCTATGAATGTATAAAGATAATAACACAGTTAATAACAACAGTAACAGAGTAATATCCTGGTCTGCTGATTGAGACTTTGTTACTTCGTCACTACGTGAAAATCGATCCGCCAAAAACACAATGGATATCATTTTCTTTGCCAGACACCGAGATTTTTTTTTTTTATTTAATTTGTGTCGCTCTTTCGGTTTCCTAATGACACTATAATAACATTTTAACAGCAGTATATTTTATTACTCGTGGTCGTGCATCGTAGAGAATGTGGCATACCGACCTCCGTAGCTTCGCAAGCGCAACCATCATTGTTTTTCCTCATACTTGTAGGTACAGTCGTAGAATTGAATGTTTTCGCAACTAACCGCAGTCGACAGTACAATAAGTTTTATAACTACTTATCACGTTTATTACTCACTTTTGTGACACGATTTTGTTGAATCGTCAAATTAAAATTAATTGGACTGAAACTGGTATCGTTGGTGATACGAAGCGTCGTAATGATAAATACATAAGTATTAATGTACATAAGAGATTAACTAATGTTTAATAAACACTTAAGCCCAGATTACAAAATGAAATTGGATGAATTTTGTAACTGGCCTCAATCGTAATTTCATTCTTACAAAATAACCTTGCTTGTGAATCAAAACGAGTGTCCTGCACCAGGAAATGTTTTTGTAGGTATAATTTAATTATCTACCAAAAAAGTATGTTCAACTATTACATAGATATCTACATAATACCTTTATCTTTATTTTGCGGTCACCGTCGTGCAGGAATTAGGTAGGTAGGCAAGTTCTACCTAGTTGTTTCTTATTTAAAATAACCCCATCAGAAATGCCGCTGTAAAGTGATAAACTAAAAACAACATTTTCTGTGTATTCCCCATGATAAAATGGTTTAAGTACCTAATGATACTGTTTAAATCAACAACACCATTATTTACCAATTAGTGCTGCTATTTAAGTAATTTTCTAACGATTTACCGTGCGATTGACTGATAAAATTGAATAAATATTCTGACAATAATACCAGCGGGCAGTTGCGGGCGTAACACACTATCAGTAGCAATGGCTTTCATTTTGACAGTTCAACAATATTCATTGCGTTATTATTTACGTTGCTGAGCAGACAAATTTTTCGAACATATGAAGCAATGGATTAGCAATATTCTTCAAAATTATTCAGATTGAGTTTTACAGTGCCAATAAGGTGCCAGTGGTGTTCAATAAGGGTGCCGGTTTAGTCTTCTGTTAAGCAGAATCAAATTAGTCAGATCATTATCATCGTACCTAATCAATGCATGCCAACACCACTGCAGTCTGACTGCAGTAGATACCTACATTTTACACCGTGAACATGTAAGTCTACAGTCTACGCTGCGCCAAACTGTCGTGATTAGAATTAGCGCTAAAGCATATTTGATAAATGATAAATTATTTTATTTTGTAAGTAGGTTTGCACAAACACTTTTACACGTCAATCATATTTTTTTTAAACTAGATGAGGTCGGCGTTTCCTATCTGACTACTCTGAGAAGAAAGGCCGAAACAAATTCAGAGGTCACAGTCTCTTTTAAAGTCCAGACATAGGTAATCTTGGTCAGGTTATATGAAGACCATGTAGATCGATGTCTGAGATGGTCTTTTGAGGAAAGAACCACACAGATTGGGAAGATTGAATAGATTAACATAAAAATTAAATTAAAGCGGATAGATAAATTATACTTAGACCGATATACTTATCAAGGCACACTATCGTATATACCTCAAAAAAACTCAGAATGAGTCAAAAGTTTTAATTTGACAATAACAAAAACCTACGCCCGACCCGAAGTCTAGACACTATCCATAACATAAAACAAAAAGTATCAATAAAGTGTAATCAAGCTATGAAATAATATTCTAATACCTATATTTCCCAATCAAGTGTTTCTTAACTTGAAATAGAAAAAAAAAACTTAAAATTCATAACGCGTAAGTAGTTGCTCAAGTTATAAGTCAGGGGTCGTTAATTGTGATTCCTCAGTGAGTCATTGTCAATCAAGCATCTGACAGCCCATTTGATTGGTATGCCTCACAATGCGATATTATGAACAATTGAACAGTTTTTGTACCATTTACTTAGTTTGCAAATTATACTGCCGTCATCGTATAAAGTCGATTTGCAGGACGTAAAATAACTTCTCCGCTAAAACGCTCTATCATGCAAAAAAAATATAATTTCGCATTAAAAAGTTAGAGTTATCTACCCGCTATCCGCTATGCCATGATTTTTATGAATAGGTATGGTGGCATTAACCCCTAGTATGCCGGAACGTATATACACGCGAGACACAATGGGTTTTTAATTGTTTCTGTAATTCCGGCATTCAACCGGTTAATATAAGCGAGAAATACCCAAAGATTATTAAACAAGTCAGTAACCAAGCTGCATCATCTCAAATTACTTTATCATGTAGATTCAAATGATTCGCAATTATCTAATCTTTTTCTTTTGCCAATTCTCATCATCATCTGCCTAGCCTTTTCCCAACTATGTTGGGGTCGGCTTCCAGTCTAACGGGATGCAGCTGAATACCAGCATTTTACATGGAGCGACTGCCTATCTGACCTCCACAACCCACCAGTTACTCCCTCCAGTTACTGGGTAATACGATACCCCTTGGTAGGTAAGACTGCTTGTCAGACTTTCGGGCTTCTGACTATCCGTAACGACTGTCACAGATCCACGAATGACAGCCGGGACCATTCGGCTTAACGTGCTTTCCGAGGCACGGAGGGGTCACGGTATGTAAAGATGGTCACCCATTCACAGACCAACCTCGGCAAGCGTAGCTTAACCTGATCGATCGACCTGCGCGGCTGTTATTATTTAGCCACGGGTCCCTCTCCGACGGGCTCTCTCTCTCTTTTGCCAATTCTAAGTGAGTTATTTTAGCATCATTACCTATTGTTACATTGTTGTGAAAATAGGTAGTTGGTGCTGATAATTTTCTCTTTGAAAAATCAGATCATCAAATCAGTACGCTAATCTGAATATCATCGTGCGAGAAAGTTTCACATTATTTTATAGCAGATTACATTCTTGGCAAAAACTCGATGGCCAAGAGAGAGTATTGTTTCCATAATGCAATGCAATGAAATTACTGTGTAATATAATTTTAAGTGATTTGATGATCAAATTATGTGGAAAGTGCATTGGCTGGGTAAAATTACTCGATGATGTCACTCGATGGTAAAAATCGTTTGCTTAGTAGACGTAGAAAAACGACCTACGTACATTTTGCCCTTAGTTTTATTTCTCTGAAGATAACACAGTTTCTCAAATTCCGAGTTTACTTTATTTGACCAACCTCAAGACACTCCTACGGTCTCTACCTACTATGGCCTTCGATTTTCAGCGATTTTTCTTTTTGATTTTCGGCTTGCCTAGTCATAATTCCTAATGCCCTTGGGGGATGGTTCCTAATCCCCTTTGTTGAGTTCGATTAGAAATGTGTTTTAGATCTAACACTTTACTATCGGAAGTCATTACTTGATCTGCCAGATAAAGAGCGATACGATCGCCGCCTGTCATGTTAGTGTTAAGACCTAGGTATGTATGTAGTTTAGGTAGATACTTTCACGACTGAACGGTATTTATATTGTAAGAAAGTAACTATTGCTTCGTTTTCCTGGTCTTTCAGAAATTACGATGTTCAAACGTTACGTTTGCATGTCTCGCAGCTTTCGAACGCATATTTCGAACGTTTTCGCATATTTCGAACGTTATCTTTAGTAAACCAATAGATAACTCAGTTTTAATAAAAGAAAGAATAAATACGAAGAAACTACTGAAAAATGTTAATTCTGCAAATAAATGTCAATCCAATTATGATTCAAATGCATTTACCCAGAAAATGATAAACTTACTGCGAATTTGTTTCTTTGCTGCATTTTTATCACGATTCCTCACGTTTATGGTCCAGATACAAGAATTACAACCTTCGCGGGTCCGTCAAACACATACTTAAGTAGCAATTGTGTGGTGGACGTAATTCCATGCCTTTGACCAGCTCACGTGTGGAAGCAGGTTTAGAAAAAATGTTGCAAGTTAAAAATATCTTACATCAGTAAATTCAGTAATATGTGGCTGACTTGCAACTCCACTCGTTGCAAAAAACGACGGCGCGTTAAATCCGTTAAATACCTACTGGTTTGATGGCGAGTTAAAAGAATAAAAAGCACTTTTCGATTAGATGAAATTTAATCCCCAATACGTTACGCAGTAATATGCACGCGATGGTTATAGAATAATTTTAGAATTTCATTGGTGCATAACTAACGTGAGTCAGTTTTTTCTTACTTCTTAATAACCTGTGCATGCGGCGTAAGGTCTAAACGAGTTTTGTAACATCATTATAATATCATACGTCAGCCGGACTGGTAAACATGTGGTTTGCGTTAAAAACCGAGACTGGAACCGGTTCGCATGAATTTACTGAAATAAACGCAATTTTTTACCAAACGTTGTCCATGAATTGTTATTTATCATTAGATACTGGTTTAAAATCTACGTCGTATCTG
The DNA here is from genome assembly GCA_948474745.1 of Oligia latruncula. Classification (NCBI taxonomy): domain Eukaryota; kingdom Metazoa; phylum Arthropoda; class Insecta; order Lepidoptera; family Noctuidae; genus Oligia; species Oligia latruncula. The sequence goes on along the minus strand of OX419689.1, from coordinate 15,278,696 downwards.
AGTGCTTCCAATTAAAATCTAGTGTTGTTGTCTGTATGTCCCTCCTCCTACCATGAAACACGAAACAAGTATTCGACATAGCATATCTCTTAGTATTTAGAGCGAAGAACATTTCCTAGCGCATATTGTATGGCTTATCTCGCGTATAAACATCAAAGTTTCTTGCAATATTTTAGTCGTTACTGCTGCTGCAAAGCAGATTAAAAATGTTCGTTGATTAAACACAGGCATGCCTGCCTAACTATTAACACATCATCATCTGCCCAGCCTTTTCCCAACTATGTTGGGGTCGGCTTCCAGTCTAACCGGATGCAGCTGAATACCAGTATTTTACATGGAGCGACTGCCTATCTGACTGACCTTCACAACCCAGTTACTGGGTAATACGATATCTACCCCTTGGTAAGACTGGTTGTCAGACTTTCGGGCTTTTGACTACCCGTAACAACTGTCAAAGATCGACGAATGACAGCCGGGACCAATGGCTTAACGTGCTTTCCGAGACACGGAGGGGTCACGGTATGTAAAGATGGTCACCCATCCACAGACCAACCGCGGCAAACGTAGCTTAACCTGATCGATCGACCTGTGCGGCTATTATTATTTTGCCACGGGCCCCTCCCTAACTATTAACACATGAAAGTCTTAAAATCGCTATTGTAACATTTCAAAGCGAGTGTCGCGCCTATAATAATCTCCACGTTCATATCTCTAATAAATCACAATTTCCTCAATATGTCCATCAACTTTCATCTACGTGCGTTCCGTAGGTACATACCTACTCATTGACCTGGATTCAAGCGAAAATATTTTAGCGTTTTGTTCTTTGCTCAAGCAAGGTTACAAAAGCCTTTCACGGACGGATCGATGAAGGCGTTGTGCTTTGCGTCTTTTGTTCTAGATACGGTTGACATGTTATTTGTTACCAAGCGTTGGAACAGGCACCTACATTGCGTATAACTTGTATGGAGGCAGGTGTTCAATTACCCGTGTCTGGTTGACAGCTGTCGCAACGCGCAAGCCGGCTTTGGTCGTCAACTGCAGTACGATGGTGTTCTGATGGTTTAATTACTTCGTCCAAGTCACCGGCTTATCTTTAGATACAATGTCTTTCACTTTTTGCATTCCAATGTCTTAACGTGTCCGTCTAGGCTAGGCGACTAGTCACGACCTTATTTAAAATGGATGGTTAAGTTAACATTGACTTAAGTTATTATGTATGATCTTGGTTACGTAATCCACCACCCCAAATAAGTTTAGGAGACTAAGGCTCATGGCAGCTCTAAGCTAGCTTATCTAACTTGAAATAAATAGTCTAATAGACTTGGGCCACTGCGTATTAGCACTAGAAATTATAAGGAACTTAATAACATAATAATGGATGAAGCAATTGGTTTAACATTCTTGTTAGTTAGGGCCCGTCATAAAATTATTAAATGAAGTATTAAGTTTAACTACGAATATAAAATTATAACACGTCGTAATAAAATTAAAATTTTCTTTGATTACAGATTTGCAGCTGGCAGCAGAACTCGGCAAAACCCTATTGGAGAGAAATAAGGAACTAGAAACAGCTCTTCGTCAACACCAGAATGTCATCGAAGACCAAACACAAGAAATTGAGGTAAGAAATTAATTTGTGGGTAGTTATAAAATTGTTATAGGAGGTAACAGATTCAAATCGTAGTCCAAATTGAAATATCCAACATAATAACGTCAAACTAATTGGTAATAGGCACGTTATAACCTATCATTATTGCTATAGAAAATGTAAATCATAATGACGATCTCGATTACCGTTTGAACTTCATAGCCCTTCGTAATAACTGTCACTAGCAACGATTAGAACATCGTAAACAAACAATTTAGATACACCAGCTTAACGACAAAATAACTCTTGCAAATTAAATCTCAAAATTATTCCAACTACGCAATATCGTGCTGAGATTGGCTGCTAAGATAATTTACTTCGCGAACATAAAGTAACATAACGTTATTTTAATGCAAATCATATTGTTTCAGTACTTAACGAAACAGACGGTCGCTCTGCGCGAGGTGAACGACTCCAGGCTGAGGATCTACGAGCAACTCGAAGTGAGCATTCAAGATTTGGAGCGCGCTAACCACAGGCTAGCTGTCGACCATGCCACCGAAAAGAAACACATTAAAACGTAAGTTGTTAGAGGACAACCTACCTTGACGGCGTCTTTTACTAATTAACCGAGTACTACTACTAGAATTAGCTCTAAGCATTTTAACGGAATGTTTTGGATAGTGACACCATGCGTCAAAATGCTTAATAGGACATTTATTATAATAAGTAGCAGAAAATGGCGAAACTAGCTCGTAATCTCATCGCTTAGGATTGTTTTTAAACATCAACTTTTATGTTTCCAGTCTGTGTGCCACCATTGAAACGCTGGAGACGAAATGTGAAGAACTACAAAAGACTGTGGACGACCTAAACGCTCAGCTGGAGATATCCAGGCGAAGGGCAGAACGGAAACCGGAAACTGAGAAACCCAAAGAAAAAGAGAAATCTGTGGAACTAACTCTCAGCATCAAAAAGCCTGACGTAAACAGTACACCGATTAAGACGGTAGCACCTCTCCCAGAACTGACAAAAGAGGATGAGGATTTACTCAGGCTTAGTGATGAACTCAGAGAGAGCAAAGTATCGTTTGCACAAGAACAGAGAAGAGTGACGGAACTGGAGGAACAGTTGGCGTCAATGGTCCAGGAGAACAACAGACTACACGACCAGTTTAGGAATTGGCAACAGAGAGAAGATGAACCCAAGTCGATGCATGAGGAATTCTCTATCCTTGAAGAAGTCAGGTAATGGAAGCTTACAATTTGGTGCTTCTAAAATGCTTATTACATGGCAGCATTTCTGATGTGTTTTTGTTTTCTCTCACAGACAAGGACAGCTATGCATTAGATGTCTAAGGGGCGCGGAAAGAGACGATATGTCGTCAATGCTCGACGGAGACGATGATGATAGGAGCGCAATCAGTTCCCTAATCCTCCCTCCGTCTGGCCAAGACAGTCCACGAGAAGATCTCGTCACTAACAAACTTGTCAAATTCGACGTAAGTATCACCACGTTACCCCTGCACGTTTCTTAAGAATCTGTTAAAGCTTTATTATCCTTTTGTAGAAATTCTTTTCTGTTATTAACAAAGTGTACATTAAAATTTTCCTTTTATTTCTTGTCTTGTGTAACAACATTAACTCACAGTTCTGCGTAATACGCAAATCGACTAACATCATTAACACGCTAAAACTAATCAATTTGTAGTACAATGTGGAATTCCATTGGAACATCATTCAGTATTCATGTGTATCCCTGGTGCTGAATATCTATTGTTCAGCAAGCGATACACGTATTACTTTCCCACTTTTCCACGGAGATGATCGTGTTGGATAAATAAAACATTGGCATTGGATTTCGCCAACAATCTCATACAAATTTCGCTCGTTTCTAGGCGACAAAGCTTTTCCAACTGCCCCTGATGTTGTTGATCACGCTTTGCATATGCATTATGAAGCGCATTTGCAGTAGTTTTCTTTGGATATATCGTATGTAGTCGAAGGTACGTCCATTACCGACACGTTATTATACTAAACGCGAATAGTGCACGCTGAACGACTCAATGGTGACGGTAAACCAAGTGTGATAGTCGGTAACAATCACCACGTAACTAACGATGTTTTGTATGTATGTAAATGTGTATCTATCTAATACTTAATTGGTAACTACACGGATGTGGGATATTAATATTATTCATTACGTAAATCATAATATTTATATTTACGAAAGTAATTATTCTGTACTTACCTAATTGTGTATTTATTAGCTTATGTCTATCTAACATGCAAAGTGATATCAACTATCAATTTTATAATGAAACTAATATATAATTTAATGGAGTAATGGGTGTGTTTTTGACTAATCATATTTATTAGATTTTCCTTAAATTTAATTTTCTTTTTTTTTTCTTTTTATCCAAAGATCATTTTCATGTTCAACGTTCATCTTACTTCCTATGAACCTAACTAGGGCTTCTTTTTCAGTAACAGTATTGATGACGTTCATTTCTTTACAATAACTTCATTCAAATAAAACATACTACCTACTCAGTCACTTATATAACAAGCATTATATGTTTTAAAACACATTACAAGCGCAACTACTTGTCACCATCTCACTGGGTTCAGAATAATAACCAATAATCACTATTGACGTTTCAGAATGCCAAGGAAAAGTTACTCCAGGGTATATGGGCGAATAAAGAAGATGGCCATGATAACCCTTACAGAGAACTGGTGCAGAAATACGAAGCTCTTCTAGAAGTTCAACTGTCACAGGTTAAGAACATCAGAAAGACCAAACCTATTACTTTGCCCAGCAGTCAGAACCCCTGCGGACCTCTGTCTCTCCAGGATGAACTGCAAACATCTGGAGACTTCAGCCAGTTCAGTGTCAAAGACACTGATGAGGAAAGCGGACACGGCGAGGAACAACAGAAAGAAGTCCAGACTAAGAAGGTTGAAACCACCTCTAGAAAGAAGATCATCCAAACTCCGGACTTCTCGGAAGCAGAGACTTCCAGCTCCGGGTTTTCGGATGAGACCAGCAACAAAGCCACTCAGACGGAACGTGAGCGACCAGGCTCATTCTTGTGCACAATCGCTGACGGAGAAGACTACCGTTTCAGCATTTACGATGACGTCAGTCCCATGGATAGTCGATTCCGCAACAGACCAGAGTACCGCGAACTATTCAAGGAGATCTTCACCATCCTTAAGAAGGCGGCGGAGAACAAAGACGATGGAGAACAACTGCCGCTCCTCGATGACACCACACACGGCAAGGTGCCGCCCGTCACACCGGCGAACGAAGAGGCACCCGGCAACTTCACAGATGATACTCAGAGCGTATTTTCTTCTGTAATGTCTGAACAGTCGATTCCAGTGTCTGATATAACTATGCCAGACACACCAACTTTGAAAGAAAAAGAGAAACCCCAGCCCGAAGTGGCCAAGAAGGTAGAAAATGGTAACAAAGAGAACAAACCAGTGGCTGAGAGTACCACGGAGAAACCGAAGCCGAGCCCTGCACGCCAGCACAAGGAGCACACGAGTGTGAGGGAGAGAGATCAGAGCGTGCAGAGAGAGAAAGAGAGTGAGAAGGAGCAGGAAAGAGAGAGGAAGGAAGAGAAAGAACGTGTCTTGACTCCGCTGGTGCGTCAGCCACTGGAGTATATAGCGGCCACTAGAAAGAAGTCCAGACATCGCAACCGCAAACACAGCCAGGACCGCCAGGGCGCTGACTCTCCGGTGTTCCCGTCGCCACCTAAGATCACCTACCAGAAGTCATCGAGCAAGAAGAAGAGGGACTACAGGCCCATAGAGGCGAGTCCCCTCGTCCGAGCGGCCGAGAGCGAGTGGAACGGCTCCACACTACAATTCTACAACAGGAACCTCAACTCACCGACACCCAGCGCAAGCGGCCGGACGACAGGCAAGATATACCAAGGATGGAACCCTGAGACAGACTCGTGGGACATCAAACAGAGCACTGCGTCACAGGAAATACATAAACTGAGGAAACTAGAGCTTTCCTACGCAGAAGTACTGAGGAACGCCGACAAAACTAAACCCAGGCGTAAAAAACATCAGTAAGATGTAAGTTTTATTCATCGACCCCTCTTACTAGTAGTAAGAGTCGAGTGATCAACAGCCATTTGTCATTGCCAACTGGACATAAGTAATTTAGAATAGTATTTGTGATCTGGTAGTGTAACTTTTTAATTTTTACCTATATATTCACAATCACAAATTGCCATAATAACCGGTATAGTTATTGTATACCAGTATATTATATTTATGTATTGTATACTTCAATAGTCCTATAATCAATTTTAATTTATTGAACATTCACAATACCCTTCCCTCCGATATCGCATGCGCCTACTTATTTCATACGAAATATACTTGCATTTAGTACCAGAGCACCTACCTATGGACGTCTCAAGATAGTTTTACTGCCTGAAATCGAGTTCAATTCGTTAATTTCCACTGAATAATTTAATTTCTTTCTATTTTAGTCATTATTTTAATTGTATATTATGTATTTGATCATTGATTTGTAAATATTATTATGCATTTTTTTAAGTTAATTATATTTTTTTAATTGCCATCGATATTTTCGAATATTTCGAACAACGCGTTTATGTATGCTGAAGGTATTTAATGGAGACAAAGTGAGAGAGAGGTTGAAGGTATAAATAAAAATTTGCATTGATATTAACAAGTTTTTCATTTCGCTTTCAAAGAACCATGTATAAGGAAAAGTAAATAAGAAAGTATAAATTAATAATGAAAAACTATAATTATATTACAACGATATAATTTAAGGTTACTTTTTACATGGATATAATGTATACATGTGGGTAGGTGTGAAAATTGCAGTAAGCGAGAATTGGAACACTGTGTTATGTCGTATCGACGTGCCGACTTGGGCAATGTCAACCATCAAAATTCAAAAGGGAGAAAGCGATAGCTTCACACCACAACAACAACACACGTTATATAATAATCAGCCTACAAAACAACGGAATACATTGTGTAGCGCGGCACGTGGACACGATACGACACAGTGTTGCCATTCCAGCTGTATTGGTCTACTTGTTCTGTGCTTCGAGTTCTCTCTCCACGATCTTCCGGTACTCGTCGAAGCCTCCCTCTATACTGGTGACGGACCCGCCACCGCAAACCCACAGCTCTTTGCACACCATTCGTATTAACCTCTCGTCGTGAGATACGAGGATAACTCCGCCCTAGAACCAACGAAAATTAATCGTCAGTTAAAGTTTGACAGAGCAGTTATTTATTCAAACAAAACACGCATGTAGGTGAAACATTATGTCTACCGAATAATCATTATCCATACTAATATTATAAATGCGAAAGTGTGTCTGTCTGTATGTTACCTCTTCACGCTTAAATCGCTGAACCGATTTAGATGAAAATTGGTATAGAGATAGTTTGAGTCCCAAGAAAGGACATAGGACAGTTTTTATCCCGATATTCCCACGGGATCGACACTTATGCGAGTGAAACCGCGGGGCACTGCTAGTACGACTATAATCGCTTCATAGAAGTCTGTGCTAGTAATTAAAAATAAATGAAATATATAAACCTACTTGGATTGATGTTAAAATATAGATAAATATGTATTAGGAGCACAAAATAATTAAAAAATAAAAAACGCAGTAGGAGGTGCAGTTGCCTAGTAAACTAGTGATGTTTTCTCATAAAAAAACAAACTTGCAAAATACAAACACATCAACACTCTAATTATCGATAGCGTAAATGCTTTACAATTCTACAGAATATAATTATGAAAAGGTCATAGGGATAGGTCAAAATATGACCAAAACTCACCGTGTATTTTTGAATAGCTTTCCCTAACGCTTCAATAGTCTCGATGTCCAAGTGGTTAGTAGGTTCATCAAGTACTAAGAAGTTGGGGTTGCCCATACACATCCTGGCGAAGGCTACCCGAGACTTCTGACCTCCGGAGAGACTGGCGATCGTCTGCAGAGCTAGGTCGCCGCTGACGCCGAAACTGCCGAGTTGTCTTCTGTATTCTTCTATTGTTTTACCTGTGGAATAAGTGATGTAAGTATAGATACGCAAAATAAAAAACTGGCCAAGTGCGAGTCGGACTCACACACGAAGGGTTCCGTACCACTAGGCAAAAACACCGAAAAAAAAAAAACACTTTTGTTTTTAGTATTTGTTGATAAAGCGGCAACAGAAACACATAATTTGTGAAAATTTCAACTGTCTAGCTATCGCGGTTCTTGAGATACAGCCTGGTGACAGACGGACGGACGGACAGACAGCGAAGTCTTAGTAATAGGGTCCCGTTTTGACCCTTTGGGTACGGAATCCTAAAAAAGGTTAAAGGTTTCACCTTTTTAACATAGCCCTTCTGCCTATAAACGGCATTGTTTGCTGTGCCATTCTGTAGCCAGCTTTGTAGGACCCTCTCTGTCTGATATTTCCTACCATCTAAGCCTACATTTATCGATTAACTATCGGATAATGCCTGATGGGAAAAGTCTCAGAGAACAACAACAACAAACAACAACAACAAGGAAAAACTGGTAAATCGACTTTAAGTTATTCAGGAGTCCAGATAAGCCAGGACAACATAATCCCCAAAACGAATTAAATGTAGTGTTTTTGTTTGAACCTAAATCATTTCCAAGCCATGGTTTTATCAACATAAATGAATTGCAAATTACATTTTACATCCTTAACAACAACAAAAAAGTAGGTAACTCAAGTTTTTTAATTCGATTGGAAACAAACAACTTCAGTAAAAACACTGTTAATCAACCAGAATAAACGCATACACGTGAACTTATAAAATATCTATAAAAAAAGATGAGTTGCTAATAAATGACTCAGCATGAATTTATTTAGCCTCGAGTAAATCAACCATTTTATATCCACCGAGTAAATTTACATCGCCAAAAAACGAACATCTGAAAACGAGGTCTAGGTTAGGCTCCATACGGTGCATACCTGGATAACTTCTTTGTAAAAGTTCTACGGAATTGACGTTCATCTCCAGTTGGTCGACGTGATGTTGGGAGAAGTAGCCGAATTTCAGTCCTCTGTGCACACTGCGAATTCCACTAGTAGGTGATAGGATACCCATGATTATTTTTAGTAACGTCGTTTTACCGGCGCCGTTGTCTCCCACCTAGAAAGATAAATATTAAAGAGTTAGTGAATGTAAAAGTTTGAATGCACAGTTCCATTTAAAAAGCTAAGGGCCAACTGAATCCTGTGTATATAATTAATATCAAGCTACACGCAACAAGCTCCAATGAGCAAGCGATTTATATTATATGGCTGGTTTGGAACTGCAAAAAACTATGTTCATATAATAAGTAATAACAGACTTTTATAAAGTCGTAAAAGTCAGTAGTCTTTACGTAAACGAGGCCAAAAGAGTATGTTAGGATTGTAGCATGTGGCGTTTTGTAGTTTCTGCCTACCCGTATGCAAAGAAGGCGTGAGTTTGAGTGACTTGTTTGATTGAGTTTGTATGTTGTATGTACAGACGCCAGCACATCTACCCGAAACTGAAAAAATTTCCCGATCAACTTTGAACATTATGCTTTAGCGATAAAGTTGAAAATCTATTAAAGAAACTTGACAGATTGTAGTAGCTTGATGTGCTGGCGTCTGTACCTTTAAGCATTCAACAGGTATCAAGAAAAATATCCTACAGCGTAAAGTACACCAACTTAATAGAGTCAATCAAGTAATAGGCTATTTGACAATGTAAAAAATAAGGTCATAATTATTGACACTCGTATAGATTATCGCTTTTAAAATCGATTTGCATTAATTTTACTACAAAACAATGTATTATTTATAAAAAAAATCCCGAAAAAACTTCATCTTTTTAAATCTGACGCCACGTAATCGAAAACGGTCTGGATTGGCTGAACTTAAGATGACGTCATGATTTAGTAAATTTCTGTCTATCGTTGACAGAACAGATGACTTTTGTCTAGTATCTCGACCGTTTCAACGTTTGTTTACGTGAATTGTGACTTGTTAAAGATAGCGTTTTGGCGGCTTATTTAAACAGTACATTTTTATTTACTATTTTTTAAAAGAAATACATTATGCAATTTGAAGTAATAGGTTTTTGTGGGCTCGTTAGACACCATTAAATAATCTGAGATGTTTATCAGAAACCAGTCAAATAGCCTATTGTGCAGATAATAGCTAATAATAGGCCCCATAATTATTTCTGTAGCAAAAAATAAAAATACTCGCGATTCGTGTTGCCAAGTCGATCATTGTGAACATTTTCTCACAGGCCTGATATCTGTTTATCAAAATGATCACGACACGCCGATTATACGGCGAATTATAAATGCTAAATACGTTCTAGGAAATGGAAAAACTATAATCGGTCGGCCGTTGATGAATGGGACCGCAAAAACAATGTTTCAATTGTTTTAATGTGTAGAATACAAGTAACGGTATTATGTCGTGGATAAATCGAATAGAAGATGATTAAACTTATAAGGAGGCCTTCAAGCAGAACCCAATTCGGTAAAGAATTGAAAAAGTGCCAAAAGTATATTATTTCAAAGGCGCGATTTGTCATAGGCCCAAATACAGTGATGTCCTTCACTACAAACTTAGCTTGGAGATATTAAAATATCATCATCATCAATAGATTTTATTACTGTCGTGAAAATGAGTCACTTTCTTCACCTTGACCCTTGCGAGTTGACCGACATCCAATGCGGAGGACACGCCGCTGTAGTATATATATTTCGCTTGTATCGTAACATAGGCAAGCCTTAGTTATTAATACGTGTCAAGAAAGAGACAACAACACGCCACTAATTTGTTACAAACGATTTGGAACGACTTCATACGGTCGTAAGTCGGATTTTTTTTTCGTGGTATACTTCTGCTTACTTCTCAGCCACTTGGTAGCACACGACGTAAGTTTAGCAAAGTTTGTGACGCGTGAAGTAACATCGCACAGTACCCTTGCGTCACAACTTGATATTTGAATATAGACTAAGTAACGCAATATAGCATAACATCACGCCTGTAATCCACGAAAGCTTAGGCAGAGGTGTAGTACACCCTTATTTCGCCAGTTATGTTTAAGTCCCATGTATCAGAGGGCGAGCCTATTGCCATCAACAGAAAACAAGTCTAAGACTCCGGGCTGCTACTGAGAAATTCCTGTTGGAAAAACCCAATAACATCTTGCCTGGCCTGGGAATCGAACCCAGGACCTCCTGCTCAGCACTGGCGCTTAAGGTGCCACTAGTCGATATTTTTTCCATAGAAATTTCGGAAGAGTATTGCTCCACTGTTTGACAGTTTGCATCCAAAGTTAAAAATTATATCGTTTTGACTTATTATTAATTTTGTCTGTACGGAAACAATAGTAAAATAAAAAGTTATGAGCCAACAAAGATTCGTTTTTCTTGCTATTTTTAACGTAACTTTTGGTGTAAATAAGTAACAAAAGAACTGTAAAATCTTCAAAACCAAGGCCGTAACGACAAAGCTCAGTTATCGAAGTTCTATCAGTTCGGAACGGTGTTTCTGTGCGTGAGAACTAGACGTTGTTCGTGTAGACTAGCATCTAAATGCTCATCACTGATACTAGCTCTGTCGGACACGAAGTCAGGTGAGACAGCGTGCTTTTTGGCCATGACCACTAGTGAGTTCGAGCTCGCGACCAGTTTGCTCATAGATATACTCACAATACATATCCGGGACTCCAACGTCGCTCCAAGGTTAACGTCGCAGAATATGACCTTGTCCTTAGCGTAGTAGAAGCCGACCTCATTCAGCTGTAGAATGGGCGGCGAAAGAGGCTCTGTCTCAGGGAATCGGAGGGTTACTTCGATTTCTTTCTCCACCGGTTTTAATTCTGGACTGTGGACAGAATTAATTAAAAAAATCTAAATTAGTAAGGAAAATGTAGAAATAGAATAGTAGCCTATAACTGTAGTTGAGAAATCTGAATTTTACAACAGAGGCTGATCCTGGGTTCACGATATTCATAATAGCATAATCAGCCTATAATGTTCCCAATGCTGGGACACAGGCCTCATCTCGGTGAGAGGGAGTGGGCCGTAATCCACCATGCGGGCCCAGTGCGGGTTGTTAGATATCACATATATTCGAACCGACATCACAATTTTTATGAATGAAACTCCATACTCACAGTTTCTCCAACATCTTGATCTTGCTCTGGACTGACGACGCGCGGTTCGCGTTGTATCTGAAGCGGTCGATGAATTCCTGCGTATGCGCACGATGTTGTTGCTGCGCCTCCCACTCGCGTTGTTGGTTCTTGTGCTTCTCCGTCTTTGTTTTGTGGAACTGGTCGTAGTTGCCTCTGGAATAGTAAGGGATAAAGTTAATGAAGACGGGAAATAATTTATTTATTTATTAATAACCAACTTATATTTATAGTTTTCATACAAGTTATCTGTCAATATAAGTAGTTACACATAAAATCATGAATCATGATCACGTTTTTTTTTTTTACATTACTATTTGATGGATGCGAGAAGCACAGAACCGGTCGAAGTGGAAGTGCTTGGGGGAGGCCTATGTCCAGCAGTGGACGTCTTTTGACTGAAATGATGATGATGATTACTATTTGGGACAATGGCCTGTTTCACTTCACCACCTCTGAATAAGCTCCAGTAACTTGTCCGGTAGATAACATAATTAACCTATAATGTTCCCACAACTAAGACACAGGCCTCCTTTCTATGAGGGAGTGAGCCCCATGTCTTCGAATTTTTGGTTCTAGGACATGCTGGAGTCCTCACGATGATTTCCTTCGCCGTGTTTAAGAGCAGTGGTGATGAAATTAAATACACAAAGTAAACTGCCTGCTTGGGTTCTAACTCACGAGCTACAACTCGTGCGCCGGGGCCGATACAACTGGGCCACCACTGTTCTTCGTCTGGTAGATGATTTTAAGGAATTTAAGTCCCATTTATAATTTTGAAAAATTACATGCACTCGATATTTTTTAAATACGCGTTGACGCTGCGTAATAAAACCCCGTAAGCTCATAGTAACGAAATGCATTATCTGATTATGAAATTATCTAGTGACCAAATTGTAATGTAGAAGTTTCAGTGTTTAAAAAGGCTATATAATGTCATTCGGAATTCCAATGTTTCCATTTGTCAAGGTAGGAATGTCATTTGTGTTAAGTAAGAAGTAAAGATTGATTAGAATTTATATTGAATTTTATGCCAGTCACGCTCACGATAAATTATAGTTTCATAAAACGTGTTATCGTTATAACTTTCAGAGTACAAGGGAGTATACAATGCGTAACATAATGAACGCAAGACCTCATACACCCCAATTAGAGTATTGAGTTAAAAGCATAATACAATGATCAAAACAATTTTTTTTAAAGCTATTATTATTAAGTAAATTGTGTTGACCCTATCATTAGTTTATGCATTTAAAATTGAGTCTTATTGCCTTGACATAAGATTTAATTTTCTTTGGCTCAATCGGTGATCAGTATGGCAAAAAAAAATAAAAAAAAATACCTATCTTAAAAGTTACCGAAATTGATTCAGTCATCAATTATGAACAAACTACTTTCACGACTTGCGTTTATTATGTTACACCGCATTGAACAACTTCAGCATTCATGACGTACTCGTATACTGCGTTTGCAACTTAGATTATAACGCTTAAAGTTCAGTTTGCGGTACAACTTCAAACTTTATGACGACGTTTCATCACGAAGGCGAGTTAATCTGAAGTCAACCTAATTTACACCAGCGCACTTTATATTTTTTGAGTGGAACTAACATTAATTTGGAAAGAAGGATTAGAATTTGAATACCTGTATGTGTCTATTCTCTGCGTATGTAAGTGCATGATATCGGTGGGTACCGTGTCGAGGAAGTTGCGGTCGTGGGACACTACCAGCAGCGTGGTGGGCCAGTTCTGTAGGTAGTTCTCTAACCAGATGATGGCTTTTATGTCCAACATGTTCGTCGGCTCGTCGAGTAGTAGGAGGTCGGGTCTGAGGGAGGAAAAGGTATTGTATTAATTAGGAGATAATATAAATTTGTGTGTATACTTATAAGCATTGCTTTATCTCTCAGGTCGATACGACTATACCAGAGATATCGAAATCGGAACTCGTTGTTCATTTTTGATACTATTTTTCTTCATCACCATCATACCAGTGTGACGCAACTCTCTAATAAAAAAAGGAACTATCGCAACTGTCTAATAAAAAAATAAACTATGAAACGTGCGCTAATCACAGATAAAATATGACAAATTTAGCGCACGTTTCATACAAGCGACGTGTTTCAACTTTTTCTATGGGAGTTCCGTCTCTTATATATGTTTATACATGTTTACTTACTCTATGCATCATACTATGAAATTGAAAACTGGCGCCAAATCGAAAAAGGAGGTGCTGTAACTGTTACATAATCATTATAAATTGTCATTTCCCAAATCTACATTCTTGACACAAATTCGAGAAAAACCGAACATCAAAGTCAAAGTCAAAGTCAAATCATTTATTTCAAATAGGCACATTAAAGGCACTTTTGAACGTCAAACAAACATCCTTCTTCTATTGAATTTTTGTATCAACTTTTGGACAGAACGACGTCTATCCGGTTAGCTAGTGTTTAATTTACAGTTACGTTAATTATTATTCCTCTCAAGCGTATTTGAAACAGAATCATAATTAATTTAAATTATCATCTTTGAATACTTACTTGGAGAACAGAGCTCTCGCCAGCGCCAATCTCATTCTCCAACCTCCAGAAAAGGTCCTAGTAGCCTTCGCCTGCATTTCGGGCGTGAATCCCAAACCACTCAGTATGATGGACGCACGCGCCGGGGCCTTGTCCGCTTCTATGTTCTCTAGCTGCGCGTAGATTTCGCTCAGCTCATTGGATAGACTGGGGTCGGTTGAACTAAGGAAAAAAAGAGCAAATGGTGAAATTGTATTTTCATGTTTGAATATAAAACTTGAATAGATTTAGTATTATCTGTCAGATTTAAGAACGATAACGCTCTTTGAAGAAAGAAAATGTCCGCGTCACATTGAGGTATTTTAAAAATATTCTTAACCCAATAATAATATTGGTATTGTGGCACTTGAAAAAACAACACATTGAGAATAACTTGGCAAGACCACAAACAATGTATTCGTTCTTTCAGCAAGTAAAATAAAAAAAACTAATTTTTTTTGTAAAACACCCTACATAGGTGTTCCTCACACAATCATAACATACATATTTTTATAATTTGTAAGACTAAAAGTTTATTCTTAGACTAGCAGCGCCCCACGGTTTCACCCGCATGTGTCGGTCCCGTGGGAATATCGGGATAAAAACTATCCTATGCCCTTTCCTGGGACTCAAACTATCTCTATACCAAGTTTCATCTAAATTGGTTCAGCTGTTTAAGCGTAAAGAGGTAACAGACAGACAGAAAGACACATTTTCGCATTTATAATATTAGTATGGATACTACAAAGTAATAGTTAAGATTTAGGTAACTATTTCTGTTTTAAATGCACATTTTATTTAAATTATGTTAGTACCACAACAGGTATTAATGAAGAAATAACTATTTCAGATTGCATCATTTTCAAGTTTTATACTTTATCTTGTTTTTAATGCTATGTTTGTTTCTTTATAATACTAAACAGGTAAATATGAGACCTATCCATGTACTTATAATGGTTGCCTTTTCATGGTCAGCAACTGCACAGCAATACAAAGGGATAAAGCTTGTGACCGTTATAAAACTAACTATATGCAAACACAAAAGGCGCAGTCACGCAAAATTCTGGTTTTTTAATCTGAGTTCTTTATTTGGATGGTATTTTTCTCAGTACATGCGTCTGCCCAAATCTATTTAAGTTCAGACACATTTGAATGCCCACAAAGTTGTTGCTAACATGTTTTTTTTTTTTTAAGAATATTCATTGTGCTTTTAGTAAATGATAACGTAATTCTTTAGTCTCAAAACAGTACATAACTACATACAGTCTGAGGGAACTGAGTTTCTACTTATTATTAGAAATTGGGTGCGACTCGCGTATGCTCATACTTGTGGAAAACTACTAAACCCAAAGCTTCCACTAAAACCACCAAAAAAACGTGAAACTTACCCAGAATTAACAAGGGAGGTAATTTCTTTCTCACGTTTCAACAAATACTCTCTAACAGTATCACATTCCAATACACTCTGCAGTGCTATTGTGTCGTCGCCCACGACTTCTTGTTCCACATGCAAGATTGAAATATGAGAGGGGATCTTCAACTGTTTAGAGGCGATCATTCTGAGGAGTGTTGTCTTGCCGAGACCATTGCGTCCCACAAGACCGTACCTTCGGCCAAATGCTAGGACGAGGTCGGCGCCTTGTAGTAATACTCTGAAAGGAAAGTTTTATTAACTTTAAATAGTTAATTGTATAACAAAATTAATAGATAGAACGCCAATGCGCGATCATCGTAGGTTCGCGCGAATTTTACTCGTACGAACGCACGATCAAACATATTGATCTCGAAAAGGTGTCCTAACTGACAATCGCACGACGCGGTCGCGCGACTCAAATGTTTCTGTCTTTGACGTCCATGGTTGTTGGTACCGACCGTGCCAGTGACAAACTAGGTACTACGGGCTGGTATCCGCAACTCCACGTCAATGCGCGTATTTTGCGTACGGGTGGGAAAATCGATTATTCGATCCACCCCTATATTGACAAACTATTAGGTACTCCACGGTCGCTCGCGTCGGAAATTCGCGCGATGATCACGTATTCGCGTTCTATTAGGACGATGCCCGAGGCTTAAAACTTTGGTAACAATCAAGAGGTTCAGTAACATTAAATACTTGCTGGCTTTTCCCAAAAAATGGGTTGAATAGATTTATTTGATGAATAAAAACCTTGCTAATTATATCAATACCAAAAATTAATTTTTCCAATCTACAAAATCTTACCTATCACCATAAGCTATGTCGAAGTTCTCTATCCTTATATCCTGTGTCCGGTTGGTTCCCTTGGCCTCAAGTTTGCTGTCTTTCTTGGAGGTGACCTGTGATGCAGTAGCAGTCTGAAGAACCGGTGCATTTACTGGTATCTTCAAATCTTTCTGCTTCTGCTGTTTTTGTTGCAACTTTGCTTCAGCCTTCTCTAATTTCTTTGCGTCTACTTTCTAAAATGATAATAAATACTTTTGACAATTAAGAATGTTTTTTTTTTCTCTGGATGCGAGAAACACAGAACCGGTCGAAGTGGCGGTGCTTGGGGGAGGTCTATGTCCAGCAGACGTCTTTGGGCTAAAATGATGATGATGTCATTTTAAATTGTAATAGAAAATTGCTTGTTTTTTGTAAAGTACCAGTGAAGAGTGATTTGGTAAAGTGAGTTTCATAAGCTTGCGTATTTTGCTTTTGAATGTTGTGTAAAAGCTTTAAAACACTGTTTACATTTACTATGTAGTGGGTCAAGGGGCCATTCAAGTATACGTAAGCACTTCAGGGAGGCAGGGGGTTTTGCTTTTCTTATTTTTAATGACATAGGGGATGGAGGGGTCTGGATGGTGATTACGTCAGCATTGTTTTTTTTTACCTTTTTCTGATTTTCTACAAAATTTAGTCAATTTTGGTTTGAACACATTTATGTCAACCCTACTTATCTATGCTTGAAAACGAAACACATATAACTGCTGCTCATGAATCAATAAAGAAACCAGAACACATTGAAAAATACATGTACCCATGTTTACGAAAGCACGGGAGGGGGAGGTAAGAGCTTTGCTTACTTTTGCAAACGAGGGGGGGGGTTAATAATTACAAAAAATCTGCTTACGTAATACTTGAACGGCCCCCAAGTAATGGGAAGTCCACTCAGTTGTACTAATTAAAGCACTTGATTAAACTCAATACTTGATGATTATCATGGTTTTATGCATTTATTCTATTAGTATTTCTGACAGATAAATATTTTATTGTAAACTATAAGTACTATAAACTATAAGTACACAGGAGAACAAAAATGCTGCACAGTTGTAAAACCAATTACTTGTCTTATACATCTGCTGTGTTGAAAAGAAAAATGTTTCAAAAGTAAACACTGAACTTAGCCAAAGATGGCACAGTACAGTGAAATACAGAGACCAACCAGTAAAATTATTACAAAGAGGTAAGTAATTCTAAATACTTTTAACCATAGATATAACTAAGTTATCTTTACTTTTAACCTTTTGACCTCCACAGTCATGTATAGAAGACAAACGAAAATGTGCCCAAAACGCCACAGTTCAACTACATGACAGACTGATGCCGAGGGCATGTTTTAGATTTTTTGATGTGTGGCAGTCAAAAGATTAACTGTCTATTTATTATGAGTTATAAAAACATCTCACTATCTTTTTTCAATACAAGTTTGCTAAAGCAAGGAAACATGAGGTTAGAGTCCTAACTTTCTATGTTTATCACTTCTTTTTTAAAAGCAGTTACTTTAAGGCTTTTCTTACCAGATTATCATCTCTAGTATTAATCCATATGCTTCTGAGTTCTTCAGTTTCAGGCGCAGCGGTAGTCATGGATGCCAAGTGTATTGGAGTATCCAGCACTTTCCTAGGTCCATTACTGGTACCTGGTTTGTCTGGCTGCAGCATATGCAGTAGCTTTGCACATATGTCCCTGTAGCAAACATTTTGATATAAAGTATGCATATTAAGTACTAGGTATTTTTCAATACACAGTCACACGATAATACAGTGTCACTTAAATACACATCTTTGAAAGTAAATGAAGAAAACAAAGAAAAAAATAACCTTATATCTTTTTCAGATTTTTTAGAGATTCCCTGGAGTACTTCTCCAACTGCCTCATAGATTTCTTCCGTGTCCTCAAACTCACCGGCACTGCTATCCAATATATCTGCAAGGCATCATAATCATGAAAGGACCACTATGTAACTCATGTCAATTTTATTACAAAACAATATCTCACAATGGCCGTACGAAAACCTCAGGGCTTAGTAGGCCAGTATACATCTTAGTCATTTAAATTCCAGCGTACGTATATGATCGTCTAACACATTTGTGAAATAAAAATAACATCGTTCTTTATAACCTAAATAAAACGTACCTTCAACATATTTCATTAATTCTTCATCAATAAGTGGGAATTGACTTTTGATAAAGTCACCACAATGAGCCATTTTATAAGATCAGTGTGAATAACAATGGTTTGTTGTAAATATCATTTATATATTTTATATTTAAATGCAATTTTGCTAATGCACTAATCGCCCGATGTCACGTCACGTCACCGAGCAAACGAATGTCAAAATTATACAAACTGTCAATCAATTCCTTCCATTGAAGAATTGAGTAATTGCCATAATAAAAAAATCGACTCGCTAAAATTACAAAAATAATTAGGTACACACCCGTCTCTACATTCATAATATTTTTCAGAACGTAAATATTAAAGAAACCATTGTTTTAATTTTAGGAACTAGTGAGGAATCGTAGACTGCTGTCTACGGGAGGATATTTTATGTCCATTTATGCTCCATAAATGCATATTTCTGTACCTGGACCGATTGATTGTATTTGACACATTGCCATCTGGTTATTTGACAAATGACAGGTTTGACATTTGCGAATTTACGGACGCAGTGTATGAAATAAATTATTTTACCAATTTTCTATTGCACATTCTTTCGGCTATTCTAATTAGGTTCTTCTAATTTAATTTTAGTACACTACGGCTGTTCTTTAAGTTCACGTCATATAGTTACTGCAAGCCTCGAGTCCATAATGGAGCTCTAAAAAAATTACTGTGCAACGTCTTCTCCCAGTTGGAAAACGCCCAAGTTGTCGACACAAAATGGATGAAAACATTGATAGCAATGTTGCCGTCTTGGCTATTTTGGACAACCAATGTGAGTAAACAAACAAGCACGTGTATCGAATATGGAAATTGATGTCAACATAACTTTTGAGTTGAGTGATACTTGTAACCAACAGCTTTAACACTTGATATGCTTGATTTCAGCGACACCATATAAGCCAAATATGACTATAACAAACTATAATCACAGTCACACTATAGCTCAAGAAGAAACTGATATGAATGAGACCAATAAACAAAGTATGTACTGCATTTGGACATAATTGTCTACATCATTATCATACCAATTGTTTATTCCAGTTGTAAAGAGATGACTTTTTTTTATTACAGATGTGATTTGGACAAAAAACGCCACACTCTTGCTTTTAAGTTTGTATGAAACAAAAATGCATATGCTGGACAATCCAAAAAAGAAATCTAAAATGTGGCTATCAATAGCAGAAGAATTGAAATCATTAAACGTTGAGGTACTTGTTTATTGTATAAGTACATAAAGTACATAATATGTAAATATTAGGTAGGTACAGTTTTAATATTTGTTTATAAAATGTATTTTTAGGTTACTCCAGATCAAGTTAGATGGAAAATTAATGCTCTTACAAAAAAGTACAAGGACTGCATTGACAATGGACAAGGCGCTATGAGTTTCAAATATTTTAATGAGATGCATCAAATTTTGGGTCGATACAGTGATAATACTGGAACTTACAGACTAGCATCGGGTGTAATGCAAGGCCCAGAAGATTTAGACAAAGACAAAAATAAAAGAAATATCTCCCTCAAAGGTTCAACACCTTTCAGAAGATTAAGGGCAGAAAGAAGAGCTAAAATAGAATTAGATAAACAATGGTTGGATTATCTAAGGAAACAAGAAGATCAAAAACAGCTACGAGATGAAAGGTATGAAAGAAATTTAAGGCTGAGGCAAGAAGAATTACAGTTAAGGAAAAAGGAATTGGAAATCAAACAATCATTAGCATTAAAGAAATTACAGCTCAAAGAGCAAAAACAAGAAGAAATGCTAAAAATCGAAAGGGAAAAATGTACACTGTTACGGAAATTAATCGCTGAACAAGATTTAATGAGGCAATAAACATAATTATACAGACATGGCTATCTTTTATAAAAATAAAATTTAATGGAATACATTTTTTCACATTTAATCATTTTGTTTTCAGTATTTTTATTCATGTTCTTCTAAATGATCATTTTCATTCAAACAATAGTTATGCAAAATGCAAGCAGCTACAATAGTGTCAGTTATAAATGCAATATTTCTATATACAGTAAATAGTTTTATTCGTCGAAATCTCCCTTTTAATAGACTGAAGGCTTTATCACTTAATTTCCTAGTAGATGTATGTAAGGAATTAAATTCCCTCTGTGGTGGAGTTAATCTTTTGTTTTCTCGAAATGGTGGCATAAGCCATGGTAAAGATGGATAGCTTGAGTGGCCCACAAGAAAAGTATTATGTGGAAATAGGGAATTTCTGTTTTGAGATGCAGTATTGTACAAAGGTGACTTCTTGAGAACTCTAGCACAATTAGAAGAACCAGGCTCCCCACAAAACACATTAGTAAACCTTAAATTTGCATCAATTGTTGCTTGTAGAATTATTGAAAAGTATCCCTTAGGATTGCAATATTCTCTTGCATTCTTGGGTTTTTCTATTTTAATGTGAGTACAATCAATTATTCCTACCATATGGGTAATTCCTGTCTTTGTGTGAAATGAATCACATAATAAGCTTATCTCTTCAAAGTTTTGAGGCCATTTAATAGCATCATTTAGTTTAGTTAGAATCCAAGCAACTACTCTCCTTATAACTCTAAATGTTGATGATATAGAAATATCAAATCTTGTTGCAATTGGAGTAAGTGGTTCTGTATTCGCAATAAATGACAAGAAGATATAGAAGCAAAGTTTCGGTTCCAATGGTTTTAATCCAAATTTATGAGAAGCTATAAATCCTGACTTCTCCAATTCATCTGAAACAAATTGTTGTTGGCTGTAGTGCATTAATATTATACTCGTAATTTACATTTAAGTAAAAGCATTTGAAGTTTTGAATGTTACCAATAAGTCGGTACGCAGTCTTTCTTGATAGTCTCATCCGATTTTTAAATTCATTATCTGTCCATGAGTCTATAATATGTAAATAATCATCTACTCGCTTCCGTCTCAGTCTTATTAAATATTGCATTAAAGGAAAAAATAATGTATCCTCTTCTTCATCACTATTGTCCTCATCTTCAGAAACATCTTGTCTTATAGTGCAAACATCACTCCATTCACTTGAATCACTTTCATCACTGCTTACGGCTGTTTCGCTTAACCAAAGGACAAGTTGTTGTTTATCCATTTTAGAAAATAGTATTCTTATCTTGATATCATTTTAATTATTATTTAATAATCATGTTGTTCACATTTTCACCTTACTATAATTCATAAAACAAACACAAAAGCAGAAAAAGACATTTATTTTTGTGATCTAACACCTGACATCAATATTAATCTATGCCTGACATTGACAATTTGACAGCCAGACAGTCAATAAATCAGTGCAGTGAGTGCACGTGGAGTGCACCATTGAGATAATGTCAATGGAGTGCACTGAACTCTTTAATGAGAGATCAGTGAGTGAGTGACATTAAAAATATTATTATTATTTTAGTTAGAAAGAGAAAGATTTTATAAACGGTAAGAATAGAATACCCGGAATACCTGGAAAACTTTATTTTTAGCTATGGCAAGCTTTCGAATCATCTGTCAAAATAAGGTCGATTGTCGGCCTTTTACGTCTGTCCACTGACAGAATTCACAGAATCTATTTTATTTTATTTACATACAATCATACAATACAATGCAACAAATAAACTAAATTAATCTCCTGTGTTAGTAAGCTGGGCTTTTGCGAGGGTTCGTAAAATCGTATAAAATGGATGTGTGTGAAGCAACTGACACATATTGTATGTTGGAAGAAGGCAAGTAAATCTATAAATTGTATAAAATATAAACAGAGACTTTGGTTATTCACAATTTTGGTTTTACTTACAGCCTCACAAGATAACTTGGAAATTTGCGAAAGTACTAGTGATATAAACACTCTAAATGCAGAAGGAATTGAAGGAAAACTAAATGATGGTTTGGAGAAACCTTGTATGTATAAATAAATCAATTATTGTTTTATTTTATTGTTTTCTTTATATGTAAAACTTTGATACTATTCACAGGTGCAGTTTGGACATCAAACGCTACCACAACTCTGTTGAAATTATATGAAAACAAATTAGAAATGCTGGAAACACCTAAAAAGAAGACTAGGATTTGGATGGCAATATCACAAAGCCTAAGTGATTATGGCATAGAGGTATATATCACTAATGGCTGTATATTATGATGAGTTTGCTTTATATGTATATAATGCTAATAATTAATGTTTCAGATGTCACCGGATCAAGTCAGATGGAAAATAAATGCACTCACAAAGAAATACAAACAATGTGTTGATAATGGGCAACATGATAAATTCAAATATTTTAAAATAATGAATGATATTTATGCACAGTACCATGTAGATTGTGATTCATACACATTAACTGAACTGTTACATAAAAAGAAAGATTTTAACAAAATGAGTGTAACCGCTGAGCAGAATTTAAAACTGAACCATGAAAGTAAAGCTGTAATTGAAATGCGGAAAATAAGACTTGCCAATAGAATAGAAAGTGACAGATCTCAAGGGAAAATTCAATTGGAAAAACAATGGCTTGAATACTTGCGGAGGCAAGAAGAGCAAAAGCAGTGGAGAGATGAAATCTATGATAGAAACTTAAAATTACGCGAAGAAGAATTAGAGCTCAGGAAAAAAGAGTTAGAGATTAAGGAAACACTTGAGTTGAAAAAGATACAATTAAAAGAAAAAGAATATAGAGAGACATTGCAAATAGAAAGGGAAAAATGTGAATTACTCAAAGAAATATTTAGTAAAAGGTATTAGAATAAGTTACAGAAAATAATGTGTTTTATTATTCACTACCTGCGCCACGCGGTGTCACCTGCATAAGTCTCGATCCCGTGGGGATATTGGGATAAAAAGTATCCTATGTCCTACTCCTAATCAATGTCATGTTCTACCCATGTGCTAAATTTCATCAATGTCCGTTCAGCCGTTTTAGAGTGAAACTGTAGCAAACATAATAATAATTAAATCTTTTCTCTTTATAATATTAGATTAGATGTATGTTATCCTGCAGTCAATCTCTATTATTTTGCTTTTGAAAATTAATTAATCGACAGTTAATTTTAATATTTTGAAAATAACGGTCTTGTTTTAAAATTCAATCTAGTGGTGTATGAAAACGTAGGTATTTTAATTCATATTTTGGGCACAGTATCTAATGTGACTTTCAATTTTATTATAGTTTCAGAAAAGGTTTCAGATTTATTGAACAGAGTCATTTGAACGGATCATTGTGTATACTGGCTCAATCTGAAACCAGATTATCACTCTTAGCACGTGTCGCAATCTACAAACCCCATCAAATGCACCTTGTAGATGTATTACAAACCTTCGCGCAAGCTTCTTTTGATTTAGGCACAAAAACTGACACCCATTTTGATCGGAAGCAGGTGCTTACAAACATACAATAGGCCAAGCCAAGAATTTGTTATGGCTTTGCTAGCGTGTGGATCTGGCATAAATTATCACACAGCTCCAAGCGCTCTGACGCACTAGCGGTTAACCGCGGGGGCGGCTAACCGCGCGGCTAGCCACTTTTCCAGTTTAATATGCAACCGCTTATGATTGTACAGTTCGCGTTAAATAACTTTGCCGCTCTGAAGTAGGCAACAAATCACTGCGCAGTAGTTAATCCTATGAATAAAACAGCAGCGCGCATGACGCGGATTGGCGCGGCTAGGAAAGAGTCTGGCTTCAGAGCGGCAAAGTTATTTGACGCGAACTGTACGGCGTTTTAGTGCGTACGTTTAATAAGCGGTTGCATATTAAACTGGAAAAGCGGCTAGCCGCCCCCGCGGTTAACCGCTAGTGCGTAAGAATGCTAAGCCGCACTGCGATTAAACGCACGTGGTTTTTTGAAAATTTTATGACATGATGAATTAATTATGAAATTAAGCCCACGCGCTAGAGAGTTTTTTTTCTGGTCGTAAAAATGACCAGAAACCTGGAATCGCCATTATTTAGTCCATTTGCAACGTTTGCATCACAGTGATAACAACCATGGACAAAACAGATGATAATATGATAATAAAAAATCGACTAAATGATTTCAGAGAATACAACACTACTCTCTATGGTTAAAAAATCTGCTTACGTCGCAATGCTACCAACATAATGTCCCGCCGCGACGCAAAATTCTATTGAAATCTTCGTTTATTCGGGAGGAATTATAAAAATTTACTGTGAATGTCGGCAATGACGGACTTGAAATCTAAGAGACATGAAAAGTCTTTGGGTTTACTTACAACGAAATTTGTGTCATTACTGCAAAAAGCTAAGGATGGTGTTTTGGATTTGAAAATCGTAAGTATAGCTTGATTTGCCTCCCATTGATCTGTCAAGTGAATTTGGGCACGAAAAAGAAATATTTTAAACATTATTTGCGAATTAATTGGTGGTTTAAACATTTTCAGGCGACGAATTTATTAGCCGTAAGGCAAAAAAGAAGAATATATGATATAACTAATGTGTTGGAAGGCATCGGTTTGATTGAGAAACGGAGTAAGAACAGTATACAATGGAAGTGAGTGCACATTTTATTGTTTGTTATTGTTTTATTTCTGTAATGAATGTAAACTGATGTAAGTTGTATAATGTTAACAAAATATATTTCAGAGGTGCAGGACCAGATTGCAAAACAAGTGATATTGGTCAAAAAGTGATAGTTTTGCGCAAACAGCTAGGGCGCCTAGACGAACACGAAAAATTACTTGATAAGTGAGTGTTGCTTGATTTTACGATATACCTTTTACAGTAAAGAACTCGGCATAACATCAATGAAATAGTTTCGTAATGCCTAAATGATTAAATTCACAACCAAGTGAAAAATGATTACGGAATGTTACATTGACATGAATCATTGGCAAACTCGGAATTGTATGTGTACCCAATGATGCTTACTTGATCGTAACCCTAGTTCTTTATCCTAAAAATTATGATATTAAAAAAAATTTGACCCCTTGTCTGTTAGGCAAGCATATTAAGTTTGGTAACAATAGAAAAAGTAATTGTCTCATTAGTGAAGGTTGAGCTCTTAACTAAACAATAACTTTTATTTCAGCCAGCTACATTGGATTGAGCAAAGCATAAAAAATGTGCTAGACGACACAGACAATAATGACTTATGTTTTGTTTCCGATAAGGATATCAAAGAGTGTTTTGATGATAACCAAGTTTTAGTATTAGAAGCACCTTTAGGTGCTAATTTATCAGTTGGGGCTATACCTAGTACTAAGGTAAGAATGATGCAGGAAAACATCCAAAAACATTATTTTTGATTTTGTAGTAATAACATGTTGCAAGGTAGTGATTATTTTTCAATAACCAATCAATAAAGCTTTTCAAAATATCAACTTATTTCACATGTCTGATATCCCCCTACTTCTTGCTACTTGCAAAAAAGAGGGCAGTATTGCAGCAGTGGAAACAGGCTGTTTATGCTAAACATCACACCCTCTTCCGCAAAACTAAACGGAAACTACAGAATGTGCAGTAGCAAGTTTCTCATTACCTTGTTATCTACTTGGATGAGTGTGATTATAATGTATTTTCTTTTGTTTTTTTGCAGAGTAAGCAGAAATATCCAAATCTGAGTGATAGACAAGCCGGGATGATGAAACACAGTAGAAATGTAAACACATTTATTTTTTTATAATTACGATTGTCCAGTTGTTGTCTCTCTATTTTTGCTACCTACAAACGGAAATTGGTGGACACACTATACAAAGTGAACTTTTAAGACAGGGCAGGTACCTCGACTATTGAGATATCTCAAAAAGTTAAGGACTCCCTAAGTCTGTTTTCCTGAAGCTGTAACGGTTAAGAAACCTGTCCTTACTGTCCCAGCTCACAAATACACCCTGTGTAATGCTTTTTAGAATGCAATATTTAGGAAATTCCTTTGTACTGCTAAAATTGCACCTGGTTGATTGTATTGATGGATGCAATTTAGGGAAAAATAGATTTACTTATTTTATATTTTTGGTAGTTATAGATTTTTGTGTCAGATGGTTCTACTGTAGTAAAGCTATTTTATTTGTCTAGTTAAGCCTTACCACCTTAGATTACCTTATCAGAAAGGTTTGTATCATGTTTTGTAAAAATGTTGATAACTAATATAGTGATTTTTGTTTCAGGACCAAGATCAGCATTATTTTTTACATTTAAAATCAACAGAATCAGTTGGAGTTATACTTTTAAGTGATAGTGATAGTGAAAAGGTAAGCACAATATGAACATCATTATATTATGTTGTTTTTAAAAACTCTATGGTTTGTCTACAAAATATCCATCAATTTTAAACGTCATCCATTAATCTGTAGATAAACTGTAAACTGCACACTGTTTTGTAAAAACAAAACAAGGTTACTTGATTTGGGATGGGGGTTAGTTGAACTGAACATGATTTTGGTGAGCATGTACAAAGCTACAAAAGCCTGGTGACTTCGCGTAACCGGTGTCTTGAATTGAATTGAAGACGGAATCGAAAATACGCTAATGCAAACCTGTCAACTTCCTCAACACTTTCAACAGTGTCTCCATCAGCTTGCCAAGTCATCATTATGATCTTTACAACCAACACCGAACTATTCCGATTTGCTCCTTATCACAGTAACTTTGCTATTATATCTAATCTTGAGATTTGTTTTATTCAGACAACCCCTCCCTCTCACAGAGAGCAGGCCTGTGTCCCAGCAGTGGGAACATTATAGGCTGATTATGCTATTCAGATATCTTTGATCCAAAATGCTGGCTTAACTAGGGCATAGTCTATTTTTTAACAAATTGTTTTGTTGCAGGAAACAGATGAAGATGCAAGTATGGATGACAATGAAGTACAGAAGTATACTGAAAGCAAAAGTGGGGATAGTATACATGCCAACAGTGAGTACATGTTGCTATGTAATGATTTATTGATTTTTAATGATGACGGAATTTGCTTTTGAGTGGCAGTTTGTGATAACATGTTCCACTAGCTTCTGTCGGTGGCTTCGCCCGCGTGAATGTCGGAAATTATCCCACAGGAACGTGCTACAGGGACAAAATGTAGTAGCTGCTTTGCCTTATAATTATCAACTATCTGCCAGTGAGTCTCGTAACAATTGGTCTACAGAGCAATCGGACACAAAAATATTAAAAATTGTTTTCGTTTATAATTTCATATGCATTTAGTAAAATACTATTATTTTGACTTTTCAAATAGACACTTCCATTTTATTCATATGCATTTAGTAAAATACTATTATTTTGACTTTTCAAATAGACACTTCCATTTTATTTATTTGTATATGTCACGGCTAATAGCCGAAGTGAGGCTACACCTAATTTTAGCCGGCCGAAGTGCGGCTACACCTAGTTTTAGCCGGGTACAACTAGGTGCAGCCAGCCACATGCGGTTCGTGTGTACTTCGGGTGACATCGGTTGCATGATTGCGGTAGGTAAGGCGACGTAGGATATAAGAGCAAGCGAAGGGCCTGGTCCCGAGGTTAAGTTACTTTAAAACCCTTTACACATTTTTCCGTCGACTAAGGGTCATTTCACACCGAGACGCGACGCGACGCGCAGTTTTCAAGATAGAAATACAATTACAGACCTTATCTACTACACAAAAAGGTACACGATTCAGTGAGCTACGCCGCGCTGCGTAGCTCGACGTAGTAGGTAGACATTGAATTGTGTACCTTTTAGTGTAGTAGATAAGGTCTGTAATTGTATTTCTATCTTGAAAACTGCGCGTCGCGTCGCGTCTCGGTGTGAACTGACCCTTAGGATGCACCTAGTTGTACCC
This sequence comes from Oligia latruncula, assembly GCA_948474745.1. Taxonomy (NCBI): domain Eukaryota; kingdom Metazoa; phylum Arthropoda; class Insecta; order Lepidoptera; family Noctuidae; genus Oligia; species Oligia latruncula. Next base: position 15,250,132 of record OX419689.1, on the reverse strand, counting down.
GGCTAAAACTAGGTGTAGCCTCACTTCGGTTATTAGCCGTAATTAATTATTGTCAACTTAAAGTGCCAATTTTAAGTTGATAAAAATATTAAATTCAATACTTCTTTTCAGATTACCTGCTGAGACTCAGCCCACCAGTAACTAAATACGACTTCTCCTTTTCTCTCCATGGATCAGAAGGGTTGTGTGACTTATATGACATCCCATGTTAGCTGTAGTGTAAAAGGCCTTTTTTATAAATATTTGTTTTGAAAGACATTTTTATTAAGTACTCAATTTTTGATCATGTTGAAGTTTATCATATACTAAATTGTAAATAAATTTTGTAAATATGGAAAATCGTTTTGGAATTGTGAAAGGACAGAAATAAATGATAAGATTTTATGTATACAAAGTATTTGTTTTATTTCCTAGATTTAACTGTTGGCACAAATCTGTCGAGGACACCAAATGACTGCTTCTTTGTATTTTTGGCTTCCGGTAAATTGAGTAATTTCTGTGCTTCCTTTGCTTGCTCGATGAAATCCTGAAAGTAAAGGACATAATTATTTGGGCCGTATCGCCTGATATAAATAAATGGATTTCTGCATCGTCGTCATTTCAGCCGAAACACGTCCACTGCTGGACATAGGCCTCCCCCAAGAACCGCCACTTCGACCGGTTTTGAGCTTCCCGCATCCAGCGGATTGCTGTGGCCAAAATGGACGACAGATGCGCACCTGTAGTCCATTTTCACTTTCGCACGTCTACTTTTTGACGTTTTCTCTGCCGCACTAACGCTGGAGTTCGCGCACCTCTCCGTCGTATAGTCAATAATTTTAACACTGTGTTCACAAATTTGGATTTGTTTACATTGTCTGCTTATAAGTTTAGAAGCTCATTGATACAATTAATTAGAGACCCAGATTTTTCGTTTGGATTTGTTCTTTCTCTACTATTGTTAAAAAAAGTGTTTATCTTTTCGTTTAATTAACAAAAAAATATTAAGATGTGGATAACGTCGTGAGCTACACATATTAATATGAAATCTCTTTCTTTGCTCACTACCTGTTTATTACGATTTTTGTGTATAATTATATAAATAAAATGGATTTAGTTTCCTCGTAATAGACGATGAGAGATTTCGGTACCTACCTTGCCTACCGTTAACTGCGGCGGTGCCTGAGGTAGCTGCGTGGTGCAAGAGGGGTGACACCCGTCAGCAGGAGAATGTGACTGAGCTCTCGCGATACGTCAACACACCTCCCGCACCGCGCTACATCAGGCACCGTGTGTAAGTGGCCTATGCCTGTAGTCTTCATGAAAATCCTTGTTTCCAATTGATATTATTTCCAATTAAACGAATATCAACATTATTCTAGTATAAATTAAGTTGATTTCAGAATGACAAGTCCTATGGAAAAAGTCATAATTGCTTGAAGTTGCAGTGCACACTGAACTTTATATGTGGGTTTTGAAGTTGTTTTCCAAAGACTCGTTTGTTGTTATGTTTGGAAAGTAAATCGCAAACGCAGTATAATAAACTTACCTTTCTAGCAACTTGTTTTATTATCTTCTTTCTAGCTATCTGCGTCTTGCCTTTCTTCTTGTGCCTAGGAGTGAAGTCCATTTTCTTAGGTTTGAGGTACTGTAAATAATGTAAAAATTTTTGGAAAATTCATAACAATATTAGTACAAAATTAAATAAAGTGAGCGTGCTTGGCACGCGCGATGTGACTTATGAACATTGACATAAGGTTTAATTAACAATAATACTGATGCATCTGCACATTTTTTTTTGGCGAGACCAAACTGCCAACTCCGTTTGCTCTTTCCTACTTACCAAAAGTTTCTTCTTCGCCTCCATTTGTTCTTGCATGGAGGGCACGTCAACTTCAGTAATATCAAACGGATTGAGTGTGATAAGTTCGGCAGGTATCTTGTCCAGTAACGCTTTGACCTCGGCCTCTTTCCTCTGTTTCTTGTTCTGGAAGGGATTGCTTTCCAACGCGTCAAAGTTCGGCTCACCACTGCCTGTAAAAAAAATTGGCTGTGACAGATGGACAAACAGACACACGAGTGATCCTATAAGGGTTCAGTTTTTTTTCCTTTTGAGGTACGGAACCCTAAAAAAAGTTTATCCTTGAATGAAATTGTCTAATTAGGCGGAACGATAGTCTAATCATCCTGTCCCTGTCCAAATACTGTTACAACGTAGATCCATTCAATTGATCAGCTTAGTCTATAACCGTCTAGGCTTCTCCCAGGCTGCGCCACAACGCATTCCGCATCCAGTCTGTCCCAGACACATTTTAAGAGCGTAGACGGGCTGCGCGAGAATTGAGAAATAGGTATTTGAAGAAACTATTGCCGTCTCTCTCTCTCTCTCGTCTCCCCCCGTAGAGTGCGATAGGGACAACTGCAGCTCAGAACGATTTTACCTAGAAAAAACCATGACCGATCGACGTTTCGTATTCCCCTGTTTTCTCCTCGAAACCTAAGCCGATTAAAATATTTTTGGTATCAAAATTTAAAGGAATCTATGCTCCTATCATTTGTTTTTATCTTAAAAATTGTTCAATTTTCTTTGGTAGTCGTCTGATTACGTAGGTAAAAACGGGGCATTTTTTTAGGTTTTCGGAAAATCATATTTATTTTAGGAATAATTTTTTTGAAAAAAAAAAAAATGACAGGGGCATGCCTTCAATAGACCTAGATTTTTATAAATAAAAATTATTACTCTAGAGGCATTATCCAGGAAGTGAATAGGGGAATACGTTTGTATGGAAAAAATGCAGCCCGTCTACGCTCTTAAAGGTCGTCGGTTCATCTAGCTGGACGTCCCACACTACCTTTGCCGATACGCGGTCTCCGGTCAGCATGAGTGTCAGTGTCCACGTTTCGGCACCGTATTTCATAACGGGCCGGATGCACTGGTTAAAGACCTTACCTAATTATCAAACATTGCAGGATAGGCAATGTAGGTTCTTTTCGATGAATTTTTGTTAGAGTATTTTTTTTATTGCTGAATAGGCCCGCTCTTGACCTCGATCACGCCTAATGGAAAGCGATGGATGAGGTCTATAATGGAACGAGCTTGCCCGGAAGATGCCTAAGGCACTGGAACTGCCACGCATCGACGAAAAATAGCAGGCTACTTGACGCCGGACTCCGGTGGAAGGCCGGTCGCAAACCAGGCGGGCGTTAGCCTTGCCACCGCAAGGGAAGAATTGGCCAGTCAAGTAAGGTTGGGTGTGACTGTCCAGGATGCGCCGAGCGCTCGGTTCAGTTGAGTAACTGGCGGAACAAACTGCGCAACACGATATTTGAAAAAGTAATTTAAAAAAATTAAACCGACTTCAAAAAGAAATTAACTCAAAATTATGAAATAACTTTAATTTCGGAAGTCGGTGTCTTGGGATCTGTATTTTAGTTTTATGCCACCGACTTCCGAAATTAAAGTTATTTCATAATTTTGAGTTAATTTCTTTTTGAAGTCGGTTTAATTTTTTTAAATTACTTTTTATTTCGTAATTTTTAGTTTTTGCACTAGTATTTGACCAAGGTTTTGAGATGTTTTCCCTTTGACATTATACCCGTAGCTCTTATAAATAAGCCAGGCCGTCACACTTACACGTATTAGTCCATATCTTGAAAATTACTGAATCGATCTTGATGAAACTTGCACTGTTCCCTAAGTTGAAGAAAATGTAAGCCAATAAAAAAAAAATGGTCACGATCCGATTAATAGTTCCGGAGATATGCGTGGACAAACATACATACATACATACATACGTACATACATACATACATACGTCTATGAAATTTTGTATATTTGTTTGGAAGCCCTAATAGATCATCATATGTGAATATAATGCAATTCCAATAATATTACATACATACATATCGAATTGATAACCTCCTTTTTTTTTGAAGTCGGTAAAAAGAGTGTAAAACTTACCTGGTATAATAATGCTTGTAAATCCATTGCTAGTTCCAACTCCTAAAACGTCTTCATAGGGACAGAATTTGAAGTTATTTATAGTTTTTGCCATTCTATGTCTCAAGTAAGGTTTCTCTGTTGTTTGTGAGCAGCAGTTACTGAAAAATAATGAGAATATTAAGAAAGAACAAAGTGGATGTTGATTACACAACACTCATAAAGTCACGCCTGTATTCCCCACAGGGTTAGGCAGATGTGTGCCTTTAGTACACCCACATTTCGCCAGTTACCTATGTTTAACCTTGTAACCGCTTTACGCCGGATTAATCCGACAAATATTTTCGCGTCCATTTTGCCAAGGTCGTATATTTACGACCAAATTCCACAGCTTGTTTACTCTGCTTTTTTAATTAGGCTGTATTCTATCAGTTATTTATTTTTCGATTCACTGTGCCGGGCGCTAGGGGCACGACAACTGATATGAAGTCGGGCGGTTAAAAGGTTAAACTCCTTGCAGTTATTTAAAACATCAGTTATTTAAAAAAAACTCTAGAATCATGTGCTGGATTCATGGCTTCAGTTTGTGCATCAATACCACCCTGTATAAAATAATTATACAATGTGGCATCCTAAATAAAAGCGTACTCGAGCGCTGAGCCGAGTGTTCAAAATCCAACAGCGCGCTTTTACTTAGCCTTTCATCCAGTGTTAGTAAAAACGGGTATTATGGGTTAAAACCTCATCGAAACCTACTTGTATATTTCCACAACTTCATCTAGGCCGACAGCAAGCATATCCTTTTGAGAGAACTCTAGATCCACCGGGGCGCTCCTCAGTCTGTAGTCTTGAATTGGGCCATCCAGGTTCCTAATGTCCCAGATTTTCATACTTCTGTCTACGCCTGATGTGGCCATGTACCTGTTCAAAATTTAAGATAAATGCATAGTAAAAGTAAACTATATACTACTACTATTCTATTCTATTCATTTTACTAGTGTGTCACAAGAACAACTATAAGAATATTATTATTATTATTTGGTTAGACACAATTGCAGCTAATTTGCTGATGCGTGTGTATCTCATAGCTTGGATATATTTAATCTGTCCAGTCGATTCTTGAAGCAGTTCAGTGTGGGTGCCGTCACAACATTTTCCGGGAGCATATTCCATGCTGTTACAACTCGGTTAGACAAGAATTGCTTCAAGGGCTTCTTTTAATGAATTTTCCCATAGCTTTTGTTCGCATTCAGTGTGTAAAGAAAGAATAGTCATGCAATATTTTCGTGGTTCTATAAATTCAGCTAATGTATTTACAAGAGTTGTATGACCATTTCTACCTGCCCAGTTGGTCTCGTGGTCGCAAGCATGGGGTCGATTCCTAGGTCAGAGTTGAGATTGGCCACCATGCATTATCGAAATTTGGTAGGGAGGTTATTATTATGACCATTGCAAATAACAACTCATTAAGGTACACAGGAAAAAAAAAAAAAACGATACATACATTCCCCTATTATCCACAGCAATAGCAGTCAGCGGAGTCTTATGGCACAATATTTTCGCCAAAGGTTCCTTGATAGTCGGTGACCAGAGTGACACCACTCCTTTAGAGTTCCCTAAGCAGACTGTAGCATTGTATGGGTTCTGTGCCATAACAGCTGTTCTTCCTAAGTGATTGTTGTAGTGCCCCACCACTTCTCCAATGGAAATATCTAGCCATGTCATGAAGCCAAATTCGTTCTGGAAATTAGATAAAAATAAAAACCCTATTAAAAACAGGAATATTTCTTCTAAGATAGTTCTTCCTTACTTATCATATCTCTTAAAAAGAGAAAGCTTGAATCCCAGTAGTGGTAATAATATACATTCATAAATTCGTGCCTTTTACTCAGGCAGAAAGTACCATGCCACCTACTACGATGCTCACATACTCCTTTTGCTTCATTTACATCCTAGTGATATTTATTTATGTTTTATGCAAAACTAGTCAAAGAAAATGTGCTGATTCTTACAACAGCAGCTAGCAAGAAGTGGTAAGGTAAGAACTCCATCCTCAGAATCTTATCCATTTTCTTGACACAGTGCAACTCAGTCCCTGTGTTGTCATACATGTACAGCCACTCCTTTTGAGCAGCAGCCACCATTGTTTCTGTGTGCAACCAACTGCAAAATAAGGTCCAGGTGGAATAACTAAATTCAGTAAAATCTTAAAAGCCTAATAAATGCACATTAAAGGAGAAGGGTCTATTGGGATTGAATATTGGACAAACCTTAGGCAAGAAACAAGGATGCGTATGTGTGTTTATAAGATATTTCATTGGTGATGTTTATCCAATCATTTTTTTTTCATTAATTTAACAGGTGTTCATGTAAAAATTACTGCAAGTAATTACCTGATATCATGAATAGACTCCATAACATTAATTTCAAAATGTAACTTCTTAGTGACCCAGTCAAAAGCAGCCAAGTGTCCCTTCTTGCTGCCCAACAGCAGATGCCTGCCATTCCGGGAGTACTTAGTCCTGTATGGTCCAAATTCTAGGTTCAGCTCAAATATCTTAGAGGCCGCAGATATGTCTACATTCTCTGCTATGATCTTCTGTGATATTGATGTTGTTTTATTGTCTTCATCTACTTCTAGGCCACTGAAAAGTTTAAATTGATAAAATGTAAGAAATATCCATTTCATGCGAACATCTTCAATATGGATATGGAGGTAACAATAAAAACCAATCAATAACAAAAATTAGATTTCCTGTCAGCCACAGTAGCCTAAAGTAATGTCTTATAAATATATACAACAGTGTTATGCAATTTTTCTGCTCTTGATTTTATAAACCTTAAACAATTCTACTGACTAGAAATTAAAGTGTAAAAGTGAGGCATGGAATAAAAAACAAATGAAAATTTCTCACCCATGGTCCTCTGTCAATAATATTTCAGCTCTGGCTGCTTGTTCTTGAGCGTAAGTGAACTTTCTCTCTCTTTTCCTTAATTTCTCGGCGTGGAGTGGATGCCTCACACCTTTGCCGACACCCTCGCCACGGGAATGTGCTTCTAACTTCTCAGGATCGATGGGTGCTTTTCCATCGAATTTTTTATTTGGTTTAACTTTTTGAACAGGTTTTCTGTCATGCCCTCTATGGCTCTAAAAATATAAGCAATATTTAGATGCAGACAAGCAAAGAATAGTGTAAAAAATAAAGTTAACCTACATTGTTTACTAGGAAAAATCTTAAGTTTACCTTGAATTTGTGTGTTTTTAATAGACCTGGTGTTATCTTAATGTTGAATACTTCCACATTTTGATTCTGTGTTTCAGCTTTTTGCTCTGTTTTCTTGTCTTCGGTATCAAAATAACGTTGAGGCGCTTTCTGTAAATCAGAAGATAGGATTTAACCATTTTTACGTTGAATTACTGGGATCGTACATGCGATACTCAAATTACTTTACCTTTTTTGGATTCTTCATTGTAGATGTCCTTTTACTTTGTAAATAATGTTCTTTTTAATTCAGATTCTTTTAGTTTACTTTTTCACATGTGGTAAAAATCTGTTTTGACATGACATGCGCGACCATTGCGCGACTGACAATTTATTTGACATACATGATTGACATTGACATAATTGACTTATCGATAGTTTTGTCACAGATTAAGTTGAAATAAGTTCCAGTTATTTCATCAGATTTTTAGCATTTGTTTTAGTAACCTGTGTAAATCGACTTTCCTAGTTTGTTACTAAAAAGTTTTCATAAATGTGAACCAACGTTGGACGTGGTAATTTATTTATTATTTATATTTTATTTATAATATTTAGCAAGTCATAATGTTTTAGAGGCACATAACGTAGCGCATGGGACCAGTCTTTTACAAGGCAATACAGTTGGGAAGGCAAAGGTTAATAATCCGCACAGACTGCGGCCGTCGTGCAACGAAATGAATTCCGTCATAGGTAGCCGAAACATTAGCAGAGTTTTGTACCTAGTCCTAATTATTAACCTGCTTGCTTAGTAAAGGAATAAAATTTGGAGTGATAGGCTAGCGTCCTTTATTAAATTATCCTCGTTGCCTGACATTTCTCAATGTCATTCCCATTCCAACAGTTTGTCACAATAATTTTACCTGTTACGAAATATTCACCGTTGACTCATTGTTTGAGTGGTAGCCTAGCAGAGTCGATTCGTACCTAGGTACTGCAGCGCATCTTGCTGTTATCACTAAAGTGTACACTCTGAATTTAGTACAGTCACCAAGAAACCTCGAAGAAAACTTCAGTTTTTTTTATCTCAATAATTAATAAGCAAAATATTTCATTAGGTACAATCAGAAGAGTACTTTTATTGCAGACCGTACCTAACAGTTCTTTTTTAACCGACGAAAAAATGGAGGAGGTTCTGAAGTCGACGCGTATTTAAATATTTTTTACTACTTGCTTCTTTTCTTTGGTCTCGCCTTTTTCCGTTACGCGGGGTCGGTTTTCCCAATTAAGCGACGGCGCGCGGCGACGCCATTTGACTAATTGGCGACTAAATATGGGAGAAAACAGATCTTCGCTAGGTGCCCTAGTTTTTGAGATATAAATGTGGCCCTGCTGGGGAAACTCTCTCAAGATCGGCCACCTATAAACCCTTATAACTTTTGAACCAGTGACCGACAAATTTCGACTAATTAGCGACTAATTTTTTGTGCTATCAAAATTAAAATCCCTGATGGTGGCTCTGCCAGAGTCAGTGACACCATTACTTGCATATTTTTAACCGACTTCAAAAATAGGACGAGGTTATCAATTCGGTTGTTTTTTTAAATAAAATAATTTACTCGCTTATCGGAACAAACAGGACTAAATAATACCTGATAACATAAATATTATGTAAAGAGGGAAACTTTATTATTATCCCTATTCGTATTCGGTACAGTGACCTAGTAGATACCATAGAAATCATATATCTATGCCTAGTACTTAATTAAAAATTAAACCACTGAAATAATCTTGGTATTTATTATTTTTATTCTCTTTAACAACACATACTCAATATTTTACAGAAACGTATATGACAATCAGAGTAGTAACATAGTAATAGGTTTTAGTATTTAAATGCGAATATTAATCATTCCTGCGTACCAATGTGATACCGCGAAACAAAAGATTTCGATAAAAAGTTTTTATTCAGTTTAATTAACAAAAACGAGATTTGTGTCCATAAAAACGATAAAATTGCACATGTTCTTGTGTAAAGCGCATTAACTAAATATATTGCAAATTAACATTAACTTGAGTTAATTAAGCTATCACATATTCAGTAAAGTTAACAATAAATAAGTAACACGTAACATAATCACAGCAAAGTGAACATTGGCTAACAAAGAAAGTAGGTATTCATTTATCCCTAAAATCGATTATCAATTAGTGACTGAATTATTAACTTACACGATCTAATGAGATCTCATTATTTCCTAATACAAATAAAATCGTCCCTATGACGTGACAACTATTCACAATTTTATTTACAAACTGACTAGAAAGTCCTCTAAGGAGTTATTTTTTGTTTACATCGTTTATATTTCTATCTCATTAATTTAGTCTTAATAGGTCAGCGTTCGGGAGCTGCTGTGACTCTGAAGCATTTGGCACATTCCCAGCATTATCAACTTTTAAGACAGATTAACAGTGTTTACTTATTACTATTTTATTTTCTTCTGCTTGATAAAAATCTGAGTTTGCATCTGAAATTATAAATTCCCTAAACAGATCACCGTAAGGTGGCCGGTGAATTAAATTATACTTTTATTTATATCCAAATGTAGGTACAATATTTACACATTGATTTTTATGCGTTTGTGAGGCTAAAATCGCTTACATACAATAGTATAAATTTCTCACCTAACAATTACGTTAATTTTAAGCATATGAGTAACAGTGTTTAAAATTTATTTTATGTCTATAAAGTCCAGCTTACAGATAAAAGTCGAACGAATTTTCGAGTGTTATCGTGATGTCACAAAGAAGTCACACATCGTATACAACGGTTTACAAAAGACATCGTTACCTAATACTTAGTAGAACACAAATACCTGTCCGGAGGTCCCACACGGGACACGGACATGCTGTACAGTTATACACAGCACGAAACTATTTAGTCCCTCACATAATATCATGCAGTCATTGTCTATGTCTAATATCTTTGGTGAGTAGCTCCGACACTGCTTCCGCACTACCACGAACACTAAATTGTACTAAATTCAAGAGGTCTGTATCACTGATAAGCTCCGCCGAGGGCACTCAAGTTGTTAATTACAAGTTCACTGTCGCTCCGACTCGGCGGCGCTCTGTGAACCTTAAATGGGTGTAGGGAGCACTGTGAAGTCCTGAAGCGCGTTTTTCACTGTTTCGTAGATGGGTCGGTTCTCGTCGGGGCAATAACCGTCGGGAGAGCAGAGCGTCTGCAGCTTGGTGAGGTACGAGTCGAAGTTGTCGTGCGCCGGTTTGTCACCCGGGCCGGGCGGCGGCGGCGCGCCGGGCGTGCCGGCCGCGCTCACCGGCGCCGTGCCGCCGCCGGGGATCCTCACATGCTCCAATAATGTGATCACATTGTTCCTCAAACTCTCGTAATACTCATTCAGATTATTGTTACGTGATATTAACGTCTGGTTCTCCTGAAACAGCAAGAAACAATTCAAAATCCAAAATATTTCGTCCTAAAAGCTCAAGCAAAACGGGCAAATCATAAATTTAGGACTTGAGTGGCTACTAATAACGATAGTGGTACCAAAATTATAAAAAGTTGTTGGTACTCACAAATGTGTGATGTGTTAGTAGCACTCAAAGTTGGATGTTTCGAGCCAAGACAGTACCATCTAAGTTATCAGACAAAAATGTTGGGTTAAAATCTTTCATGAGATGGATGAAGATTTTTTAACTCATGGTTGGATCTATTTTGGGGAGCCGAAAAGCCAAGAATTTGGAACAAAAATAAAAAAGAAGTGTTAAGTAGTAAAAATGTTATGAGTGGCGACCTTAGTCTTTGAAATTATTTTGTAATGTTACTTACCCTATCTCCATGTGAAAGATGCGTCTCCATAGCGTTGATATCTGATTTGAGACGCATCATCTGCGACTCTACGCGCGCGTTCTCTCGCTGAAGCTCCGTAATCTCCTGCTCTAGGGTCATCAGATCCTCGCCGTTCTGTCCCGTCTGCATATTCATCTCCATCCCTGAATTCCAGAACATTATCTGTAGTAAGTTTGTGGATCTTAATCATATGTTTTTTTTTGTAGGAGAACATTTCAAGTCGCTAATCGGGGAGATATTTTACTTTATTGGTTTGCTAAATAAATACTAGGGGAAGGCTTGAACTGATTTAGCAATATAATGAAATACACACCTGTATAAGGCTTTGGGTACAACGGCGTGATATCGTCCGGGTATTTGGGCTTTTTTGGTTGTGGTGTGGGCGTCGCAGCTCCGGCCACCGGGCACCCAGACAGCGAGCGATGCGTTAGAAAGGATCCGTTGATGTGTCCCGATCCGTCGCAGCCAGGCGTCGGACAGTTCACTCCGTCGAACTTTATAGCCGAGGCTGCCGCCGCTACCGCTGCTTTGTGTTGCTCCACTGTGCCACCACTTTCAAGCACTCGCATTTTATTGCGGTTCGCAATCGGGCACCCCGAGGCACTGGGGAACGAAAACCAAGAATATTAAAACACGAACTATTTTCCATAGGCACACTACTTATAGGTACTATCTACACTACACAAAACATCTACTTTCCACTGAGAATCAGTCTTACCTTCGATGTGATAAGAATTTCCCTGTAGCGTGTCCAGATCCGTCGCAGCCCGGTATAGGGCATCTAAGCAGCGTGGAAATAACCAAGAAACTTGTTGGATTACAGAAGAAATGCGGTTTTCACTAAATACTTCTTACAATAGTTCGTACTGAGTTGGAAGGTCAGAGGTATGAAAGCTATGCACGTGTTTGCTGTAGAAATCCTAGAAATTCAATGCCGCACATAAATTACGACAATACATTGAATGTAATTAGTTGGAGCCAGCTCAGATGTCGAGTGTCGTATTTCTATCAGCTGTGATTACAATAGTAATAACTGCAGTAAATTACTTACTCGTGTAAGCAGTTTTAGCAATTAAGTTGACTATACCTACTGTCATTATTGTGACGAACTTTGTATTTAGATATTAGCCAAAGGTAGGTAATGCTAAAAATAGAATTGTTAATGTGTGACGAGAGAAAATAAGTAAACCATATTTAGTTTGACTACTCCTAACTGGTTTTGATAGAAAACCCCATATGTCTTTAATAGCAGCTTTGTTTACCCGACCACGGCTATAATATTATTAAGTTAATGTTAATTTGCACCCAGCACCATTACACAAAATCAGATGAGCAAACGGTGAACTCACCTCAGTGGCTCGGAGTCCTGTCCGTCTCTAGGCTTGCTCTTGGGCTTGTTAGCTCTGGGGCAGCCAGAGAGGGAGCGGTGCGAGGAGTAGTTGCCGGTGACGTGTCCGGAGCCGTCGCAGCCGGGCGTGGGACACTTGAGCTCCTGCGAATGCGGCTGGAGCTGCGAGCGGTCGGCGCGCGGACAACCGGACAGGCTGCACATAAACAGACTGCTTACAATGGCGTGCCGGCGCAGCGTACTGCAGCTTGCAGCGGCTCGCATAGTGGACATGGCATTCGCTGGATTCTTGTTGACAGAGACAATTTGGAAGCTGTCTAGCCCTGGATTTTGGGATTAAACCTTTGCTGGGCTGGATGCATTTTACTACAATCATGGGTCGAGTCAAATCTTCTATTTCAAGTTGGTAACTTCAAACATCTGAAGTGACTGAAGCGACAATGGACTATTACAAGTGAATACTTTCTGTAAGTTATGGTAATAAATAGCGAAGATGTCTCTTAGAGACTGTTGTAAGTAATTCGGTGACACGTGGAACAGATGCAGATGTTGTGAACGAGGTCCTTGAGTAACTGGAGTAACTGAGAATCTACGTACCTATGTAGATTCTTTTGTACAGCGTATAAAGTCATCAATACCAAATAATATAGTCGCTATTCGCTTTAGTGTCCCACTGTGGCCGTATTAGGGCAACTGGAACTGGTTCGATAGTATTTTTATAATTGTGCTTGTTTTCTTATTTAGTACATACCTAGGTTCTTTACTTTAATACTAGCTAGGTAGATTCTTATTCCAATATTAGCGTGTCTTCTATAAGTAATGTTAGATATTTCATCAAAGTCAGAAATTATGTAAAACGTACATTTACTTGGTCTATTTTGATGGCCCTTGATACAGACTGGAGCACATCAAGCTACCCGAAACTGTCAAATTTTCCCAATCCACACTGAACCTTATGCTTTAGCGATAAAGTTGAAAATCTATTAAAGAAATTTGACATATTGTTGTAGCTTGATGTGCTGGCGACTGTACCTACTACCTACCTACTTTAATTGATGCATCGATTTCGTAAGAAGATACTTTCAGCTAATGAGTGTGTGTCAGTGTTAGAATACTTAAAATGGTTGTTCTAATTTCTATAAGTAGATAAAAAACAATTAAATGTAGGTAAGTAGACTATTAATTGTATAGAAAAAAACAATTAAATGTATAGAACAATGTTTTATGGTCGTCAAAGTAGATTTTCATGTGTGAAGTTGCCCATCACTCCTAATTAAGATTTATTGTGTTAATTAAATACAGAACTACGCAATAAAACGTCCAGATTCGAATACCGACCTATTTTCCTATTTTATTCCTATTTTGTTGTGTATTGTAGATTATAGTTACAAATAAATAAGAGACTATTGAATTAGGTAAATTCTGTAGGATTGAACAGAGTGTTTGGTTATAAAGAGGAATGCTGGTATGTGGTGAGCAGCTAGATGTTGAGATCCTCTTCAGGTAGGTACGATACTCTTATGGTAGTTAATAGGTAGGTATGGTATAGTCGAACTTGTAGGGATTGCAGTACCGGATACCGCTCCGGTGTGCGGTGCCGATTTTTAACTTTGGCTGTTGACCGCACGGAGATGCGGTGTCGGTGTGCGGTTTTTGTATACAAATCAAGATTCTACAGTCAAAGTTAAAAACATCAGCACCCAAGATTCTACAGTCAAAGTCAAAAACTTCATTCAGCACCCCACAGCGCAGCGGTGTCCGGTGCAGTGGCATAAGCGCCTAATGCGGGCCACTCACGATCAAGTTCACTTGTCAAGTTTGCAGCGGACTTGAAGCCGCGTCCAGTAAACTTGACGGTGTATGGCTACTTATCATGCATACCCATAGCCATACACCGTCAAGTTTACTGGACGCGGCTTCAAGTCCGCTGCAAACTTGACGGTGAACTTGATCGTGAGTGGCCCGCATAAGGTTGGTCAATTGCGCGTCATTATAGGACAGGGTCTATTTTTTGCTTTCAAGAACAATCTCATAGCTCAACGTCAGTGAAGTTAAGTGAACTTAGCAGCGCCTACTAAGAGGCAATGACATAAAACATTAGGAAAGTGGCATCCCACACATTAAATTAAGTGGACAAAAAAAATACATAATTTAGCGTTTGTTTCCCCTGAAATACCTACCTACATAAAATAATTATGCGTGGCTAATAAAGTCATTCCCTTAATTGATTCATTCAGATAACTAATTGAACTTATATTATGACGATTATCTACTTTTGTTTGTAAACAAACTCGTAACAATTAAAATCGATGTTTGCAGTTAGCATGAGCGAATCAAAACAAATTCAGATATTTTCAATTATGTAAGTATAATAATTTATTGCTACGTATGCTACGCTACATGAGTATGAAATAAACTCCATTTTACAATTTATGGGTAATCGTAAAAATAGTTTGGTTGGCTTGGCTTGCATCTGCTAGTTTAGTTCTAACGGAATTTGAATTTAAATTTAGAACACACACGGACATTTCCATACTTCGTATGTCCATAAATAAATGTGTTTTGTGATGTGGCCTGACCTCATACCTAATGTAAAAACTTTATGGAATAGTTTTTTTTCTATTGGCAACAATAAAGCGTAATTCACACATAGAGCGGGCGCGGGTCGGGCGCGTTTCGGGACGGGAGTACGGCGGGTCTAGTTCTTTGTATTTATATGAAAGACATCACACTGAACAACCCGCCCCTTTTCGCACTTTCAGTGTCGCTCTATGTGTGAATTACGCTTTATACTAGGATGCATAATAATCATTATGGTCAGAAGTTTTAACCTAGCACATAATACGTAGATGGTTTAGCACCATCATCAATTCCTCATAGTCGACCACTTAAAGCCTTGGCACTTTCGACAACAATTGAAACTTCATTAAGGTTTACACTATCTAGCTGCCACAATGGTCTTGAAAGCAAAATAAACTCTATCTTTTTACGATGTGTAAATGACATCCAACCTTAGTGTGGTAAACCAATTACGAAGTCGATTATACCTTAACAGTAGGCTACCTTATAAATACCTATATTTCCTAGCTACAGAAAGATACCTACCTACAATTTTGTTTTCGTCGAGACAAAATACTACGAATACATATAATATGTACCTAGGTGAAACTATGTATGTCTATTAAGATTCTTAGCACGTAGGTATGTCTTTGGTAATGCGCTAATTGATAGAAAAGCAACATTTTAGAACGGTTGTAGGTATCAACGTAGGTGACTTTAGAACCTAGATTATGAAAGTACTTACCTATAAACTTTTATAACAGAATCACCCAATTACCTAGTTATCTCCTAGATAAGAGTTTGCTAATTCTTACCTAAGTATCAAGTTATTCTCGTTAGGTTATTAAGATACCTATAAAAAATAATATTAAGTAGGTAGTATCCTACTTATATTTCTGTTCCTATTGTTTAGCTGACTATCAATGAGAAAAAATGCCTGAAACATTAGCTCAAACATCAAAGCATAAAAATATATATTCTTTGTCCGAAGAGATTTGAATGTGAAATCTCTTCGTGAAGCATTTACATAGCTATTAGCATGTAGGCGCGACATTGTTCTGTCATTGTTTATGTACTAATCTTTTAAAAACAAAAGTAGAGTAACGAATTCACGAGGCACAATGTCATATGTACCTACATATGTAAATAAAGATGCAGGCGTCCTACGTAGATACCTATGCTAGATCACGTCGAAGACTGCTTCATAAAAACATACCTTATCATAAACGTCATAAGATTTCAAATTGATAAAAAAAGGTCTAGCACCGATTGTAACGGTTGTGTATAATCTAGGAATAATTTAATTTTTTATCAGCTTGGCGATAATAGATATTTGATTCTATGTATTAGGTACGAGTATGTTCCTTATGTAGCCGTACTAAAGGCTACGTCTCCACGTTTTCTTTATCACCGTCTTTTGTTTATATAATAAATTATTATTTAAATTATTTGCACACACAACAAGAAACACGCAGTATATTGTTAGTGTAACAAGGCGTAAAACAATGTTATAGCACGATCTGTGACGAGGAATATTAATAAAGGCATGCGGTTAGTTTGCATCAAAATCCCGTGGGACGCCGCCAATTGGCGCGGAAATGCGCAAATTGTCGCTCAGGGGCGCAATTGTGGACGCTCTACTTAGCCGTACAAACGTAAAACGTCGAACAATCTTTGTTTTATATAGTTTGAAAACGAATCATAAAATTCTATTTAGAAAAAAACTTTAGGAAAGAATACAGCGGGTTTATTAAATTGTATCTAATCATCTGACTTGAAGCCATGACTTACGATACATTTAAATATTTTACGCCAAAACTTACGCGATAAATAAAAAAACTATATTTAATATTCTGCAGAAACAGTTCCATGAAAAAGTCTAACAAAAAAAAGTAATGGTTCGATGTTTAAAATTTGCACAGCCGCAGATATTGCAACATTTGCAACCGCGAATTCGTATTCTGCCAGTGATTGCCGCTTGCCTGCGGTGCGTCGCGAAGTTGCCAGAAATGTGTCCGGAGCCGTCGCAGCTCTCGACTGGACACTGGATGAGCTCCCTCGACTCCCGTATCCGGTAACTCAGTTTCCCATAAAAGTCGTCGCGGTGATAGCTAGCGTGAATAAATAGATACGTAACAGTATTGAAAAAAAAAAACTAAAATAACTTGTTAAAAATAAAAGAAGCATATAAAATATTATTCAAGGTCTTAAAAGTTACTGTGTCCCGTAATTATTGAAGTCAGTAACCCAACGAAAATATATAACAACTCAACTACAGAAAAGTTTGTAAACTAAAAACTTTGCCTCCAAAAATGTTATCTAGTACGTGAAGCGAAGTTTTTGAATGTTTACAAAGTTGGTATTATTAGCTACTCGCTGTTGTGTTTACGTATTGGATGATAGGAAAACTATAAAAAAGTTTTTAGAACACGACAAAAGTAATATAACAATTTTTGTTCTTACCTATTTCGCCGCATATCTGCGTCGTCGTTAGTATTAACGGCAGGAAAGTGGCACAAATATAATTTAAAGTGTGTGTATCTTATCGTTCGTGTGTAGTTTATCTGGTGTGCGCGCAGCTCGCACGGCGCGCCTGCGCGGCCGCCGCCGGTATATTTAGACTGATCCACCAAGTGTGACTTGTGTTGCGTTCGAAAACTTGCAATAGAATTATTCTAACCTAAAATAACTTCACGTTGTACTATTTTTATTATTCTGAAAAAATGCGCTACGTGGGATATTCGAGCAAGTTTGTTAGTTGTTTGTTAGTGTGTTTTCTTGGTTGTTGTTGTTCTCTAAAAAAAATAAATAAACTGATTTAGGAATTGTTTTTGTACTCTTTCGTTTACTAAAATGGTTTTTTTTTTCATTGTTTTATAATTTATTTTCCGGGTTACTACTAAGTATAGGTGCATGTTTAGGTACTGTTGATAATTATGTTTTAATTCATCCGTGAAAATTATTTTCATAATATTGACATTTGTAAATGTCAAATATTACGGTAGCCTGGGGATAAAATGTGCAATACGAAGTTCGTAAGCAGCTATGTTACCTATGTATGCGGCATTTACTTAAAAATAAATTGTTTTCTGCTGTGACATAAACGCTCTACCTTGGCTCTACCTAACTTTTGTAATTCATTGACGTTAGCACATCCTGCCATTACTGACCCGTGGTGAACTATGGAACTAATCATAAACGTACTGAATTTGACGCGCTGCTGGTATTTGCCTACGCGAGCAGCGCCACCGCGATGTCAAGATGTATACGGCCATGTAGTAAGTACGTGTTATTTAAATTAGGTATATACGAAAATAAATCTTTATATCCCTACAATTTTTATTTTCAATTTAAATCACTTCACTTCACATAATATAGCAGTACAAATGATTATTTCATCACAAAACATAATCATGAAAACTCTCTGCGTGTATCCGAACGCATCGTGCAATACGGCCGCTCACACCGCTCAAGGCAGCCAAGTGTTCAGTGTTGAATGTTTTCACTTACGTCACTCATTTTGTGTCGATCAACAAAAGAAAACACGTTATGAGAATTCAATACGAGAGCGGAGCACACTTGTGCAACAGCTGCGAAAGGGTCTTTTATATTATTTTTTATTTCTAAGATGTTGGTACAATTAATTATTATTAATGCAGGTACGTACAGACAGTACTGGCTGAACAGACGTGTCTCCTCTGCTACGTACAAATACTGACTAACATTTTAATTTCGTAATCAGAACATTGAACTTGTAAGCGTCTCATTAAAATATTTTGAGTGGGTAAAACTATCTTCATTAGTTAATAGTAGGTACCTAAATCACTAATCAACTGTTTTGGAAATTATATTTTTACGGTTTTTGTTTTGGTATCTAGATATTTATAACTTTCATACTGCACTGTGTAGGTAAGTGTTGGATAAATACTTATTGCTGTGCCGTAATTTCGGGACGCAGATGTAAGGGCGCGTACACATAGAACGACCGTTTTTACAGGATCCTTTTTAACGGATCTTATCTGGTCTGTTTTTCTTTTTTACTGGATCCGTTATAATGTATTGTGTGTGAACTCGCTCATACAACTACATACGCCATCAAATAACGGACCTGTACAACGGATCGCTATGTGTACGCGCCCTAATGTGAAAAGAAGTTGATGCTATACGTAAAGGCTCGTAATATTTGAGTGCCTAGTTTGGTATAAATTAATGTTAAATAAAAAAACCAGAATTAACTTTATTTCGTCCCAGAAACAATAGAATAAAAAACAAGAAAAAGAAAATTGCTCCCTGCTCTCTATGCAAATGAAAACGTTAGAATTGCGACCTTATTGTTAAGTACCTAAAGTCAATATTGTTTGACCCTAGAATAATGAAATGTTACCCTGGGGGGGTTCGCGTTAGCTGCTTTACTCAAGTAAATTAGGACCAGTAGTACCTATCCCTCGTTCACACGCTCATTGTATTATATTTTATGACGCATTATGCATTGGGTTAGTAGTTATGTAGGTAGGTACGGTACCAAAATAACAAGTAAGTACTTAATATTAATGTGAGATACCAGAGCTTTAGTACAGATAATATCTACTAATTTATTTTGTCTAAGTCATCAGTTATTTGCCTGCTGTTGCTATCCAGCAAAAAGTTGATGATAAAATCATACTGCTTTCACCAACCTCCATGACTGTTTCCATTCCGCAAAGCACTGGTAATTACGTAGGGATACCACTTTTCTCACAAGAATCCGAAGGGTCTCCTGCCTAACCTGAATTGAAGCTAAATATTTAAGTATTTACACGGAGCGACTGCCGTCTGACCTCCGCAACTCATTAGGGAAAGGAAATAGGAAATATAAATATTCTTATAGCTAGTCCTATTTATCCTTCTGCTTCAGCCTTCAGGATCTTGAGGCGGCTGACACTGTCCGAACGGGTACGTATCAAAATCCCGAAGATTCATAATACCGATGATTGAAATACCGACGTCCAAAAGACCGAAATTCAAAATACCGAAAGTTTTAAATGCCGATAGTCGTTATATCGAAACACAAAATACCGATGTTCAAATGCCCGAAAGGACGAAATCCCGAATGGACGAAATACCGATGGATGAAATCCCAAACGCAATAGGCGACGTATGATGCAAGAGCGAGCGAAGGGCACCCCGAGGTTTGGTTTTGTTAGGTTACTTTAAACCCTTTACACAGAAATAAGGGCCCCGCGAAGCGGGGCTCCGTCGACATAGACGGCGGAGCCCCGCCGGGCGGTGACGGTATTGTCGCTTTTGCATCCTATTTCGACGGAGCCCCGCTTCGCGGGGCCCCTATTTCTGTGTAAAGGGTTTAAAGTAACCTAACCTCGGGGTGCCCTTCGCTCGCTCTTGCATCCTATGTCGACGGAGCCCCTCTTCGCGGGGACCTTAGGGCACCCCGACACGGACAGGTTAGGTTAGGTTGCTCCGTTGACATAGGATGCAAGAGCGAGCGAAGGGCACCTCGAGGTTAGGTTACTTTAAACCCTTTACACAGAAATAGGGGCCCCGCGAAGCGGGGCTCCGTCGACATAGACGGCGGAGCCCCCCGCCGGGCGGCGACGGTATTTTCGCTTTTGCATCCAATTTCGACGAAGCTTTTTAGGCAACTTTTAAGTGTTTTGAGGTTAGGTTTACTAAAAATCATTTTTCTCGGAAACGGTGGCAATTTCGGGATTTTGAACTTCGGGATTTTAAACATCGGCTTTTTAAACTTTCGGGCATATGAACTTTCGGGATTTTAAACTTTCGACCAAACAACCATTCGGCGTTTCAATTTTCGGGATTTCGTCTACCGGTATTGTAAAATTCGGTCTTTTAAAATTCGGGATTTTGATACGTATCCGTCCGAACAGATTCTGTCTAGGGACAACAACTAGGGACTCCCAGATTATCCGAGCGTGGTTTTTGCCGTTTATTCCCGGTCGTCCCCACTCCGTCGTCCCCACTGAGCACGAGTGGGAAAAAAAAGTTTCGTTCCTCCCCAGTGGTGACGATTGGAATTTTTTATTTCCCACTCGTTCCGATATAGACCGAGAGTCAAAATGCAATAATGGGTATTTCAATAAGAGATTGCACGGATTGTTAAAATGTTTTAATTACGACTTTCTGAGCAAGAGTGAACAATGTTTTTGATTACAAATAATTTAAAAAGATTGAGGCAATTAGTACAGTATTTGTGAATCACAGGTAATCAACGAATTTACAATGATTCTTTCTCTCAAACAGACTCTCAGTCTATAGCGGAAAGAGTGGGAAATAAAAAGTTCCAATCGTCACCACTGGGGAGGAACGAAACTTTTTTTGCCCACTCGTGCCCAGTGGGGACGACAGGGCGGGGACGACCGGGAATAAACGGTTTCTGCAGGGAGCCTGTCCGGATTGTAATGTTTTCATTACAGCTTGGACTAAGTAAGTTTATCTCCAAACCAGTAGGCTTGAATGTCCACTGATGCGGAAATGAAAAGTCTTTGACGACCGATGGCCATAACTGTCACTAGCATGGCTAGTTTTAAGCATCTGTTAAGTGGAGTGATCCAAGCCTATTAAATCTCGACGAAATTGATCTTCGTCCTGTGGTCTTTGGCCACGTTTCTCTTGTCGGGACATTATCGTATTTATATTCACCTGCTATCTTTGGGCTTGTCGTGCGGGGCGTGCGGGGGTGGCATGTAGCACGGTGGGGAGTAGGGGGGCGCATGCGGGGGGTACGCGGGTGGCGGGGGGTACGCCCCGCACTGGTACTGGTAGCCGCCGTAGCCCGCCGCTGCGGCCGCTGCGGCGTAGTCTGGCTGGGCCAGGCCATAGCCTGCGACTGGGTGTGGACTGACGCCGCCGTAACCTGTGGGATGGGATGGTGTTAGTGGCAACTGTTCAATGCTTCTTTAACTCAGTGACTATATCCTGCCTAGTACCCTGACGGTCTAACCCACGCCTATTGTTGTATTCGCGATATTAAAAAGTTACCCATGTATTTTCAGTTGACTCTAAGTTTTGGTTGTAAGTACAACAACAGATATTACGTCTATCGGTGTTACTCTTTCGTTTTCTGATGAGCACCGTAATGAATCAAATATTCCGTAATTATTATTTCAACCCCCACGAGATCGCATGAATTATAATTATTCCGAAAACCTCGCGAGGCAAACTTTTGTGTACCTACATTATAAAATTACTCCCACTCATGTTTTACCCACGGCGTGGTATACAGTACACGCTGAGCGCCGTGAGAATTCAGTAGCTATTATAAATTTTAATTAAAGCTTCGTACACAGTGATCCACAAAAACCGTGGTGTACACTGGCATGTAACCGCACCGTGCGGTGCCGGGCCGCACGCCGGCACTCGGCCGGATTACCGACGTTACCGCGCGTGTACAACGCATGGGAGTGATTACCGCGGTCGCGTTTTAATTTGTACGACGTGTTTAACGGCACCAATGTGTACGAGCCCTTACGAGGGGTAAAATGTAGTCATGTAGAGAATATGGGACATAGGATAGCTCGTATAAAGGATTACATTAAAACAAAATGAGGGAAGAAAATTGTATGCTCTCATAATGATTTTGATAATGGGTTCTTACCGGCGGTGTCTCGATGGTAAGCTTCTAGGTAAGGATGGCTGCCGCCGCTGTCGGGAGTTGATTCTCGACTGTAGGAGACTCCACCGGGGAAACCTCGACTGTTGGAAAAATAAAGACTTTTAATTCATATTTAAGTATTGAGTATATTAAGATAAAACCTATTGAACAAATTGCCTCACCTATGTGGTAAACGGGAAACGCTAAGGTCGAGGGTCTGGCCCTGCGGACTGGGCACCTGGGGGCTGGCGGTGAGCTGAGGCGAAGCTCCCGGCTGCGGGCTGCCTCGGGCGCCGCCCCCGCTGCCACCACCGGCGCTTGTGTACACCGGCGATGCGTATGGACCCTGTTATGAAAATTTATTTAGTTTGGGCAATTAATTTAAAAGGGCCGATTATGTTTTGTCTAGTCCTTTTTATTGTATCTATTCTCACCTGTGGACTACCACTAGAAGTGGAAAGATCTATAGCAGGGCGAGGGTCGCGGGGGTCCCGGGGCGTGGGGCTGCGAGGCCGCTGCGCCTGCGCCGCGGCGATCTTCACCGACAGGTTGATGGCGCTGAACCCGGGCGGGACGCCGGGGCCCATCGCCGCCACGCCACCCACGGCACCCACGCCGCTACCAGCCTCGTAGTGGTACATTGGTCTGGTGACACGGCCAATTTCGATAATTTCGCAGGAGGTAAAATTAAACCGAAACTCTACTAACGAACTGTCTTTAGCGATTAGCTTTCTAAATCTCATTAGAAATATGTTAGGATCTAGGCATCCCGTTTACCACATAAGCGTTCGACACTGGTTGTTGGTGACCTACCTAGGGTATATGGGTCCGGAGCTGGTCTCCTGTTCGGACTGGTCTGTTTTCATGGGGGTGGGGAGGTGGGGGTCGTGGTAGCGCTCTTCCTCCCAGCCGTAGGGCCGCTGCGGGCACTGCGCGGGGTCGTAGCGCTCGAAGGCTGGCGCGCCCTCGTAGCACCGCGACTCGTAGCCGTACCGCGCTTCGTTCATTTGGCTACGAACGGAATTGTGACGTCAGTTTTCGTGAAGGCACCAAAATGAATCACTATACATTCTAGCCTACTGAGCTTCGATGTTTCGTACCTTGCAGACAGCGAGAATATTTCATATTATTTGGAATGTTTCCAATTGCATCAATTCATCGGTATAATGCCTACTGTGCAATGCATGATCTGTGAAATATGGAAGTTACTACTGTATACGAAACTCTACCTAATAAGACTTGTAACTAAAGTAATTACAATTATGAACGCTCACTAAATTAAACTTGAACTTAACTACATAACGGCTTCTTTACATAACGGTAGGTAGGTTGAGGTACCTTTTATTCTATGCACATACTATGAAATTAATTAATATTGTAGATCTGAAAATGTAAGTTTACACACATATAAAGTTTTATGGGTATTGAAGTTTTGAAATTGCCCTAGTGTCTAGTCGCTTTTTTCAGAAGCTTACGTTTATCAGTGAATAATAAATCATCATCATCTGCTTAGCCTTTTCCCAACTATGTTGGGGTTGGCTTCCAGTCTTACCGGATGCAGCTGAATACCAGTATTTAACATGGAGCGACTGCCTATCTGATCTCCACAACCCAGTTATTGGGTAATACGATACCCCTTTGTAAGACTGGACTTACGGGCTTCTGACGACCCGTAAGGCCTGTCAAAGATCCATGATTGACAGCCGGGACCAACGGCTTAACGTGCTTTCCGAGGCACGGAGGGGTCTTGGTATATAAAGATGGTTACCTATCTACGGTCCAACCGCGGCAAGTGTAGCTTAATCTGATCGATCGAACCATGCGGCTGTTATAATAAAAGTGAATAATAAATAATTAATAAACAAAAAAAATAAGCTAAATTAAAACCTTATCGAATTACCAACTTTCACTGAGGTATTGCAAACGTGTTTGAATGTCTGTCATACAACACTAACGACAATACCAAATAAATAAATGATTAATTAGCAGATGATATAAATGCATTGGAAATTAATTGGGCAGGACAATGACGATGAGAGAAAAATGCATTCCGATTTCCCGAATATCTCTACTCGAAATACTATAAATGACATGTTTTCTTATGGATAAACGTCAAGGCAATTTATATGCCTAGTTTGGGACCTGCTGTGAAATCTGTCTCGGTCTTCTGCTACTCGTAGTTAGAATTGCATACCATGTTACTTTTATGCTTAAGAACTATGTGTACCTAAGTTAAATAAATTAATTTGAAATATTATTTACCTGTACGACCTCACATGGTCATCCGGCGGCCTTTCATAAGGAGACCTCTGGTCGGGCGGCGCGCCGTAGCCGGCGTGGCGCGTCTCCATGGTTGGGGAGTCGCGCTCGGGCTCGCCGGCCTCACGCTTCGGCACCAGCAGGTCGGCGGCCTCTCTCTTCACGGCGGGGCTGCGAGGCGATGCCTCGCGGTCTCGGGATATGCTGCCCGAGGAACTGGCGACGCTCTCCTGACTGATCGCGATCGGAGGCTGCGAGATTGAACTGTGGGATACTGGAGAGAGTGGGGAGTTGTTAGAAGGCGTTGTAGATTGAAAGAGTGGGAAGGGATCTATGACAGTAGACAATGAAGTCTCGCAAAATGTCGTAAAATCCATTAAGAAGTTTGCTCTGTTTATTTGTCTGACACTGTGTCACTCTGTGACCCAGCGGCGACCTTGCGTGCTGCGGTTGTGGGGCAGTCGGGCAGGGAGCGGTGTTTGCTTTGGTTGCGCTGACTACTACGTCACATTGACACTGTTTCACCTGAGGGTCAAGCTCTCTGTGATCTAGCTGTGGGGCAGCCAGACAGGGAGCGGTGTGTGCTTCGGTTGAGCTGACTACTACGTCACACTGACACTGACCTGAGAGTGTCTCTCTGGGACCAAACGGCAGCTTTGCATGCTGCGGTTGTGGGGCAGTCGGGCAGGGAGCGGTGTGTGCTTTGGTTGCGCTGACTACTACGTCACATTGACACTGTTTCACCTGAGGATCAAGCTCTCTGTGATCTAGCTGTGGGGCAGCCAGACAGGGAGTGGTGTGTGCTTCGGTTGAGCTGACTACTACGTCACACTGACACTGACCTGAGAGTGTCTCTCTGGGACCAAACGGCAGCTTTGCATGCTGCGGTTGTGGGGCAGTCGGGCAGGGAGCGGTGTGTGCTTTAGTTGCGCTGACTACTACGTCGTCTACGTCACAATGAAGCTGTCTCACCTGAAGGTCTGGCTCTCTGTGACCTAGCGGCGGCCTTGCGCGCCGCGGCTGTAGGACAGCCGGACAGGGAGCGGTGTGTACTTCTGTTGGAGCTGACGTGGCCGCGCCCGTTGCACCCCGGAGTGGGGCACTTCAATATCGTCTCGTGCAACGCCAATACTGTAGAATGACGTCATTTATCAGCAACGTTATTCAGTGCATTTTAAGAACAAATTAATACATAAGTTGAAACTATGAAAACAACGGCAGATTTACATTGTTCTCATTGAATGATCCTCTCCTGTGTGTTTCTTAAATAAAGAAGTATTATAAAATATCGTAGCATATTGAGGGAAAGCTTGATTAAATTGAAATAGTTCCAAGTAGCTCAGTAGTAATCGAATGAGACTATATATTATAAGTTATAACGTCTACCTATACCATCCTAATTTTAATTAATATTGTAACAAACAAGGTTAATATTTAATAAGAACAACATAATCTGCAAACTACTACCACTGACTTAACACAAAAACAACTAAAATATCGCCAAAATCAAATAAAAGAGAACCAAAATACTGAAACTACAGAATACGCTGAACAAAATGTAAGACAACATCGCTAGAAAAAAATGTACGCAACTCAAACGATGAAGCTGTATCATTGTTAATGTTAGTTCTACTTACTCTCCGGAGTGACTTTATCCTTTCTTGGACATCCTGACAGACTGGAGGAACAAATCATCATCAGTTTTGCGATACTTCATAAGTATACATAACACAATGAAAGAGAAATGGAGGTTTAGTAGGTACTAGCAACGCGTTAGATTGCAAGAATGTAGTTGTTTACATAAAGGATGATTATGATCTGAGGTCTAAGGAAAGTGTTTGTCTTTTAGTGATATCTGTACCCGTAAACTGTAGTCAATAATGATACTGACACTACGTCATGCTATTATGCACTCAGTGTTTCAAACGCCTGTGTTTGTAGACAGGATAACAGTTCCCCCGTGTCGGGCTTACATCTGTTGATTCTGCCGAGCTACTCGTATACTGAAAATCATTGAATCATCGACTCACCTCCTGTGGTGAGTGTATAGGCCGGTGACGTGGCCCTGCCCATTGCACCCGGGTGTGGGACACTTGTTGCCTTCTGTGAACAAATCGAGCGGTGCACAAATTAGTGTTTTCCTGATGAGCGGGTGGGGGCGTGCGCGCGCGATCGATACGGACGGGCGTGCCGCGGCCGGGGCGTACCTGCGCGGCCCCGCCCCGCAACCCACCCACCCCACGCACAACTTAAAAGAAAAAATAAAGAACGCCAAGCGGCTGCGCGCGGACTACCAATTTTTCTTTCAGGAGTTGCGGGGCGGCGCGCCACGCCCCGCCCACCACCTGTCCTGACCCGTTTTTATTGCTCGTCGCTCTGACATAAACCCAGCTATCGCCAAGCAACACGAGGAAAACGCTTAGGTATTTTATATACCTACGTATCGGCTTAGGTGGGAGCATAACCTTATTGTGACCGTTTCCTACTAAATTATGGAGACATCTTACAAATGAGATATTATTTGTTGTCAGGTTTTGTTGCGAACTCGATTCTGTATGTAAGTAAACCTATAATAAGCTGGCGCAGAATGTTTCAAAGATAACACCGAATGAAGACTAAACAATTCCGTTGTATGGTAATCAATTATTTTTTTATTAGAAGTGAACATGTACACAACAATGCAATGTTACATGACAGCTGTAGTGAACATCGACCCGGCTACGTTATAAGATATCGCGAGACGACCTTGAAACAAACTTGGAGTTAGTTCATAGCGCGGAGTTGTATGTTATGGCCAGGTCGTTAAGAAAGTTTGGGTATCGTTGTTTGAGGAGAGTGCGGCGGTACCTCGTGCCGGCGGGGACAGCGCGTTGAGCGGGCGCGAGTCGCGCGCCGGCTGCGCGGACGGCACGGCGCGCGCCTCCTGCAGCGCCGTGGCCGCGCGAGACCCCGCGCCCGCCGGCTGCAGCACCGTGTACTGCTTCGAACCCTTGTTCTCTTTCCTGTCGTGGTCGTTTGAGTATCCTCCAAAAGGTTCACTCGGCAAAGAAGAATTGTGAATCCTATGCTTAACTTCGGCGGGTGGCTTGAAGGCTGACTGCGTGGAGTACGGCAACGCTGCAGTAGCCGCCTTGTAAGCGTTGTATAACGACTGCTTGTTTACAGAAACCATTTCCCCTTTTCTTTTTGGCTTAATATCTCTGTCGTCATCGTATTTATCATCACATCTGTCTGACATATCTATTTCTAGTTCATTGGAAGACGAATCGACGAGCTCGTCGAAATTAGGTGCTCCATACTGAGTGGATTGTCTACTGAGTCTGTCGTAATCTTCGCATTTTTCTATTTCTATAGTTATGAGGTTAGTTTTGGTTTCATGATCATTGATAATACCGTTCATATGTTGAGCTTGATGATGCGTGGAGAAGCTTTTCTGAGACATGTCGGACGATTGTGAAGGGGAAGACGGGATTTTCTCTGATCGTTTATCATCAAATAAGTTTTCGAACCCGTTGGCATCTTCATTTTCGTCACCACTATGTGGTTGCGGTGGTTCTCTAGTCCAGTTGCCGGACATAGTTCTTAACGCAGCCTGTGTCTCCCGAATAAGTGTTTCTTCATCTTCTTCGGGTTGCCGCAAGGTCTGCGGTCTGTGCATAGGGAGTGGTCTTCGGCGGAACTCGGGTTCATCTCGTCTCTCGTCATCTAGCAGTCGTCGTCTTCTTTTGCCGTGGATCTCCTCCTCCTCCATGGAGCCCTCGCTGCTCATGCGATCCAGGCGTCTATCGTTCGTTCTAAAGGTTTCTACATCCACGCCGAACTCCAGCCTCCTCTTGTTGATCTGAGACAAGGAGGCTTGCGTGGTTAGCGGCACCGTCCTGAAACAAACGGCATATTCAGAAACATCCCGGACCTAGACAGTGCCGATAAATATAATACACCAAAAATATAATGGATCATTGTACTTGCGATTCGATTTTCCATCCACAATCAGAAATTTTTACGCGGAAATGATTCTCGGCGTTTCCAATCGACGTATCACATTAGAAGCACTTTTTTATTATGTTTATTTGCACAAAAATCGTTCCCACGTAAAAACCATTTCACTCAAGAGCTTTCAGACCAAATAATATATAATTTTGACATCGTCGAGGACGTAAAGACCAAGTGGAAATTAGTGATGAAATGTGGTTAAAATAATTTAGTATTCACCAGGCGTTTATTTAAGTTTTCATATAAAGTTTTAAAATAATAGAAATTTGTATATAGCTAGGTTATTTTGCATGTTTTTATCCGAAGCGTTGTTTTTATCGATAGTAGGGTAAAAGTATGAAGTGATTACCGTGAGAGTCAGGGAACATCGCACCACGCATTTCTCATTAATGTCTAACGTTATATTTTAGTATTTTCTCGCTTTCAAACTTTTTATCAGTAAAATTAAACTTTGGGCAAAACTTTTCCAGAAAAGTTTTTGAAGTAAGTGTGTCAACGTGACTATTTTTGTTTACTTTTTATTGTTTCTTAATGACCTTCAGGTTTGTTCTTGTTTGAGGTTGTTATGTCAGAAGAATTTTCGACGAACGAGTATTTACTACGACATAATTATGTTTTTCTTTATCCTAAGCTTTCTTTATACTGTTTCTATTATGTTTGTTATCAAAGTAGGTAGGTAGCTCAAAATGAATTAATACTTGTAGTATTGCATATTCAAATAATAAACACACTTTATGTCCAACACACAACTCACGTCAGTTTTTGTTGTTTTTAGTAACAAGATCACACCTCTGCATACAAATCATGACACTCTTAAAAATAATAATCAGAAGCACACAGCACACACACACACACACAAACATGTTAGAAAACCTCCAACAATCACGATTTCCTTTCGTAGAGAACTATCTTAGTTTACTAATGGATACTCGACTCAAGATTCAATTCGCGTTCATTACCGAGACTTGGAATAACATACTGGAGTTCAACAGACAATATCATCCTCAATATAATCGTGTTTTCCAAGCCCTACAATAAAGTTAGAGCCATAACTCCATAAAGCAATCGGGCCTGATTTATTGATCGGCGATATTCTCTCTCGAACTTGTGCAATATGCGCCCGACTCGAGTCGAGATAATAATCGATGGTCCTTGACGGAGGTACCTTCGGGGGAGCCCACCGGAAGGCCGAAATACCGATAGTACGACGCCCAGCAAACATTTACGTACGTGACGCACCCTCTAGTCAGTACCGATGTAAACCGAAATTACGTAAACGTGGAGCGTTTTCAGGCGTCGGGATCGGGACGGAACGTTGGTTCTCGCGTTCGAGTTGTATTCGTGTGTTGGCGTAGGGTAATTAGATAAACCCTGAGGGCGGTGGATGCTTAACCGGTTTAAACTAGTGCTCGTGCGGACCTTTATCAGCGGGTGGCGAGTGGCGGGTTATCTCGGGGCCGCGTTAATTGTAATGCCTGGAGATTAGAGCGCGATATAAGGGCGGCCGCGGCGCGAATTTGCGGAGCCGAACGCGGCCGGATTAAGGAAGATGCCGAGATGAGACGTGACTGCTTTATATGGAGAAGTGATACCGTTTTGGTTTTGAAACGCTTTTATTATGGTTTTGGGTTTAATTAGGCAATATTTTCAGTTGGTTGAAGGATTTTGTGTGATTTAAAGGTTTGTTGTAGTTGTGTAATTAATGTCACAATAGAAAGATAAAAGTTAGTTGGTAATAGGTTTCTAAGGAGATCCAGCGCAACTTTTAAGACTGAAAGCCGAGCCTCAGCTTAAAATGAAAATAAATAATGAATATTACATAATCTACATTAAAAGTAAAAGATGATGAAGAAAAGCGTAAGACAAAGTGCTACCTTTTTTTGGTTACTTGTTCGAAGGAAAAAGGAAATTATACTAAAATGGTGCTTGTACTTATCAGTAAAATGATAAGTTGGTTATGAAGAACCATTTAGTTTAGTTTTTTAAGTTGTTGCTGCTGCTAGAATACGAAACCCGTTTGTTTTAAATAGGGTAAGGTATTGAAAACCTGAGTTTATCTCGGATTTGTAGTAGGTAACTTAAGAAACAACAATAAATAATTAAACCGTCTAATGCACCATTTAAATCGGACCCTATTTGATACGAAACCCCCACATACAACTTAACAAACAAACTCTCGAAGAAAGCCTCTATTGTTGAAAATCTCATTTTCATAATTTCTCATAATTCCTTGAAACTCTATTATAATTCCTTAGAAAACGTGAGGTAAGCGGAGCGCTCTGAGAGGCTGCGACCCTTTCCGCCCTGGAGCAATAATATACACGCGTCGGCCTCCCGCGGCCCCTCAAACGTGGCGGCTCCAAATTCAAATTGCACCTTAGAATTCTTAATTATTGAAATCATAAATCAAAACGTGCCGTCTGCGCGGGCGACTATAAAATTGTAAGGGGGGTACGAGAAAACTCGAGTGTGGTAGGATTAAGACATTATCACTTTTCTTTCAAGCAGTCGTGCCCTCCTTGGCCTCGCTCGGCTGTAAATCAGCGAGTAAATCCTCTGGATTAGATTCATAGAGTTGCCGCGGCCTGCGGATCGCGCGCCGCCGATAATGGCGTCGTGTGCTTGCGTGATTCTGCTTTTAAATCGACTCCCGGGAAAGATAAATACTCTTCCAATTTGGCTTCAGCCTTGAGTTCTCGTTTAAATTGCTGTAATGGAACTTGGCTGAAGTTTATAGTGAATCACAACTGAGGCTGACTGATAACTGGACACTGTCTTTGGATGAAAGTTACGCGATTTTTGGCAGTGGGATTATCATCAAACGTATCGGAGGCACCTTGTTTTTGAATTTTTTTATTGATTGCTTTGTAGCGGTATCTACAACGCCACATGCGAACAACGCGTCATACTGACGTCACGCGAATCCCGCATCGCGCAAGCAGAGTTTACCTCGCAACTAGCATAGATACAACGGTTGTACTGTATGGAAAATTTTCAGGTTGTAGGTATTTTCATAAGCTTAACCATTTTGAAATACAATGAAAACACCAATCTGGCTGACACGAGAAAACAAGCGTCACAGTTTAAGTATCAGTACTTCTGGAGTTAACAAGACAAAAGTAATTATTAATTGTTACTGCTATTCGTGTGTACAAGCAGTTACCGCCAGCAATTAAGCAATTATATGGAAATATGTTTAAAAATAAATTGAATAAAATGTTAATTGATATTGTATTATATAGTCTGCATAAGTTTTTTTGATAAAAAATAATATTTGTAAGTAGGTAGGTACCTAATTTCATAAAATACTATTGCATATCCCACTCGGGGAAGACTGTTGAAACAAAAAGATTAATGTATAAGAAATTAATGTACACATTTATGCAGTAAATATATCTTTATCTTTACTCTATTTCATTTTTGTAACGATGTTAAAAACTGTTTACGTTTCAATTTTTTTTGCAGTTATGATTGTTGAAGATACAGTGTTATCTCAAAACTAGTTGGAAGTATAATATTCACGACGAACTGTGGATTAAAGACAAACCTCGCCAACTGTAGGCAAATACTAGATTCTGTGCAAAATTATTTCGGTGTTTTTTGTGTTCATGTTTAATTCCATGTTCGTTATGGAGAAAACGATGTATTATTAGTTATGTGTTTGCAAAATCTGCTTATCTACTACAATTTCATCAGAAGGCCAATTCCCGTAATTTAATTACGTCAACGTCAAAATCTGGTCGCAATCTCATCTCAGCGATAATCAATGTCAAAAACTTGTCAAAAATGTAGGGAAATTGGGTATTTTTGACAGATTGAGACTGAGATCAGACTGTCAACGTTCGTAAAATTACGAATTGGCCCTCTGAGAGGCGCTTTGCCCAAAAACAAGCTACTTAGGCATATCATGAACGAAGGAGTGATGATTGGTAATCTTGCAAACATTAAAAAAAAATCTTTAAAAGAAGAAGTATAAACATCACCTTTGTACCTATTTTATATTTCTGTTTGTTTTTTTTCTTGTCTGTTTATACATGTGTGTACAATACATAAAAGGTAAAATAAATTAACAACTATATCTGAGTGTCGTGATATTCAGACCTGTTAGTCTTGCAAGAAGTCATAACTTACTAAGATCGTAATGAATCTAGTATTCGCCGAGACACTCACAGTTATAATGGACATGTATTTTATCTACAATCAGTAGTACATAAATGCATATAAGCTGTCCTCCTATGGTCCTCCCTTACCGGAAAAGCATCTCGAGTTTGGAGGGAGAAGCTTTTAGAAGTAAACAATTGACCCCAAACTAACAACAAAGACCCGAAACATTCACAATCACTCACCATCTTGACTACGCAAACGTTTGCAGCGTTTCAAAGACAGGAAAGGACAGCCAGAGTATAGTTCCATACTCTAGCTGTCCTTTCTATGACTAATTTTCCAAGAAAGACTTTAAGATATTCTAATAATTAATTCGTTTATCAACCTACTAAATATGTTAGGTACTTACTAATTTTGAAAAAACTCCCAAGATAATATCTCCTCAAATAAATTATACCTAGTCCGGAATATTTCGTTTTGTTGCTGTCCATCCATCCGTTGGGATGCTGCCGCGGAGTTTCATTGGCAACGTTGTTGTACGCACAACTGTGTCTTATAGTTCGTCACTACAAGAGTCAATAGAAAATTAATTCTTAGTCAAACCTACCATTTCAGCTAAAAAAGCCAATAAGACACATACGAAGTATATTTATGACAATCCTGTCTGTTTTTTTATCGTGTTACTACTCTACCAAACTGAGCAAGAAATAAAAATAATAAAATTTGAAAATATGGATAGAAAATTCAGCAGTAAAACAATGGTAGCGGCCCGAATGGGATCGGACGCAGAGCAAAGCGTTCATACAATTTGCGAGTACAATGGTTACTGCGTTCCGCATTGTTTCGCGTTCGGAGAGCAGGGAATTCCTTTTCCATACGCTGCGTACAAAAAATCTATAAATTGTGTGGAGACCAAGAGAATAATATTTACGCCTTCTAACGAACAGTTTGGTTTTTGAGATTGTAATTTTATTTAGGAAAACGCATAAAGCGTTGGTCAACAAACAAATCAAAATCAAAAGTCATTACCTCATTGAAATTAGACTGAGAATCGGCACTTTTTGAACTTAAAAATGACATAAGGCACTCCCTAGCCACTTCCTAGTGCTTTAGCTGGGAAGAAGTGGCGCAACAAACTCATCAGCAGCACAGCTGTCTGTTCAGTTAGAAGAACTTGATTCCATACTATAGTATATGCTTCTATAAAGAGGTGCTATTCTGTAAAAATCTCACCGTGAAAACTTAGGTGAAGTGAGCGTGGAGTGAGCTGTCAATAGTGTCAATTCCTAGCAAAAACAAACTCACTTCACCTTAGTTTTCACGGTGAGATTTTTACAGAATCGACCGGCAGATGGTTGACGGAATAATTGATTGCCAAATGAATAAGACGTACTGAAATTGTATACTTCGAATAATCGATTTGATGATTCTATCTAAGTATCTACTAGAGCTTTAACAAGTAAGAAACAATTTAATTTTGTTGTCAGCAATTTAGTTTAAGCGTCGACGTAATATTTTTAAAACGGGCATCTCATGAAGAACTACTCTTAAAACGTGATCACTAATCAGTTGTGACCGAAAAAGTACGATAAGAGTGCAATAATCGAGAACCTCTAGTCAGTTGGTTCTTAACCAATAGATAGCAGTAGAGTTTTTGAGACTCATCTGGAATTTTATGAATCGTGTAGGATATTATATACGGCACCCCTATCGCATAACACACCTACAATCACAATCCGAAGGAAATTCATAATCTGTTGCTGCATATGTTTTAAAAATGGCTTGTGTTTAAACGCCTACCAGAAAAGTACCTATTTTAATACCAAAAAATTCGAAATACCTGCCAGAATGGATAAATGCTCACCAAATTGTGTTTCTTGAAGTATTGTAGAAATGAACCTATTTTCCTTTTTATTCTATGCCACATCCTATGTAGACGGAGCCCCGCTTCGCGGGGTATTTCTGTGTCAAGGGTTTAAAGTAACCTGCCCTTCGCTCGCTCTTGCATCCTACGTCGCCAATATTTTTCATTTTGGGTATTAATGTTACTATTTCAGGGAAGCTAGATTTGGTGAGCATTTATCCATTTTAGTAGGTTCAAAAATTATTTTGGTGAGCATTGAAATTGTACCCTTTAAAAATTCGTCGGCTCGACAACGTAAATAACGCAATGAATGTTGTCAAAATGAAAGACAATGCCATTGCAAGTGTGTAAAGCAATAAACTTGCGGTTCACAATTGTATTGAAAGAGTTCAACTTCTTATTAGGGGATCATATCGTCTTAAATTTTTTGTATTTGGATTTTTTGCTAAAATTGCATTTCCAGGCGAATGGAAAACGCAAATGCATTAAAAAAACAAAACACTTGTGCCCCGATTGGTGGAACTTTTGGTGAATGTTACAACCATCATCATAGCTTCGCTTATTGACTGATTGTTCTTGCTTGACGCTCAGAAGTATTCTTTATAGAAAATAAATGAAATGATGTTAAGATGATGTCCTAAATCCTTTACTACACTTTTACTCGTATTTTTTGACGTGACAACGTCTTAAATTAGGTTGCGGCTGGGAGTCACTTATGAAAAAGTGTAACGCTCGGTAACGTTACGATGAGTCACCGAACGAGAGAGAGGCCCGCCGAATGCCTTGCGTCTCTCTCCCACTCAACTATTTTCATTCAATTCCTTGTTCCTATTGTGCAATTTAATTATATTCATATCAATAAATATTCTACCGAGAAAAAGACGTTGTCACGTAAAATCTTCGCCCGTAAAACCGACTTTACAGGCAACCATTTTTGACGTGACAACGTCTTAAATTAGGTTGCGGCTGGGAGTCACTTATGAAAAAGTGTAACGCTCGGTAACGTTACGATGAGTCACCGAACGAGAGAGAGGCCCGCCGAATGCCTTGCGTCTCTCTCCCACTCAACTATTCTACCGAGAAAAAGACGTTGTCACGTAAAATCTTCGCCCGTAAAACCGACTTTACAGGCAACCATTTTTTGGTCAATACTTTAAAACTAGATGGCCTAAAAAACCTTTGCTGGCTCACTTATCCCCAAAGCTTATCCCTGAGTAGAAATACCTACCGAAACAAACTCGGAGGTTATGGTCCCTTTTAAAGTCTAAAAATTATATTTGTAAGATATTATGTAGGTCTAAAAGTGCAGGGCCATGTCTGGGAGAGCCATTTACATAGCCATAATCCCTGGCTCATGTACGCCTTTTACAACCACTCGGACATGACGGTTTTTCTTGTTTTCACCGCGAGTTACACGCTTGACCAAACAATTCTTTTGAACCAAGAGAGTAATATTTCCATATTAAAATATGCTTCAATTATCGTATTTCAGGGAACCTAAAGGCCAAACCTAAAACCTAAACATTATTATTAAAAAAAAAACATTCGATTTATGAAGATATTCGTAGCACTAAGTAATAGAAAATTCCAAAAGTGTTGAATAAGGAATTCAACAACGAACTATTTGTGTATTAACACATCCCTGAAACGTGTATTGTGTACTTGTAGGTACAGATACTCAATATACACACCCACAACCCACTTGAGTAAGTATAATGAACATTCGACCATAATTCTATATTTTGTCGTACGCAAAATACGCGCATTGACGTGGAGTTACGGACACCAGCCCGTATTACCCAGTATTAGTAATAGTCCAACTAATAGAGATTCAAACCCGCAATCGAGTTTGAATAGCGGATCCTTCAACTTCAGAGATTTTTCTAGTTGGAATTCGTCTCGTAAAAAAGTAAAGGTAATATAGTTTGAAAGACCGGCTTTTTGCTAAAGTAACTAGCTCACCAAAGGGAAAAAGAAAGTTTACAAAGCTGAAAATACCTGTGACAGACTTTTACTTAGTGACAATTTTTGTCTAGGTGGTTTATATTCTACCGAAGATTATAATAGTACGCTGCCATAGAGATATAAGGAAGTGTGGGAATTAGATGCTTTCTTATATTTTTAGTTAGGGTCCATCACGGATATCTATGGGGTCCATGCATTGTTTCTGAAACTAATTGAACACGTTATCTTGTGAAAATGTGTTTGGTTAAGTTGGTTTAAGGTACTTATTAACATCCTGGAGACGTGTCAATAAAGCAATCAACTAAGCATATCGCAGTCTAATGTTGGATGAACGCCTACAAATACCCTGCTATTCGTTACCAGGAGAATGTGACTAAGGGCTGATTTTCCAACCATCTGATAACTTTATTCGAGGAATAATATTGAAATTTTGACAGTTCTTTCATACAAAAACTGTCAAACGTCAATTTTAGTCCTCGAATAAAAGTTATCTGGCGATAAAAAAATGAGCCCTAAGTGACAAATAGAAAACCATTTAAAAAATTTATTGTCACTTGTTTTACAGGATCAAGTTAAAAATCTATTTCTCAGATCAGATTCAAATATATTTTCATAAATTGTAATTATACACATTTCCTTTCTGTTAAAATGGGCCGTTTGGTTTTCAGATAAATTATTTTTATTATTCACTGTTGTAAATGTTATTTATTCACACCTAATTAACACTTATTTCACAAAACACATAACATCTAAACTAAATATCACAACATATTTAACATGTCACTTTCTCACATCCATTTACATACGCACCTCCATTCGTTTATCGATTACCCTAAACCCATAGAGCAGAAAGCAACATATGACTGCAAAAAATCAATATCGCAATAGTTAAAGTGAGTTAAAATAAGTGGGGTAATGGTACCGCGGTGCATTGTAACTGGCAGGCTCGCCCTAACCCCTGCCCGAGCGAGGCAGGGTTGACAGGATCACGAAAAAACGAATAAATATTTGTATTTTTTATTGAGTAGACGATATTTTTTGTTTTGTTATGATTTTTTTAAAGTTTATGTTTAAATAAGCTTATTTTGTGGGTTGTCTGCTTGGAATCTTGTAGGTAAGTTGATTTTGAACAAATATATTTGTCTTGTTGGTTAGTTTAATGAATTGTTTATGAAAATAAACACTGAAATACCTTATATGGTTATCTAAAGAGTAGAGTACGTATAGGAAGTTTTCTTGAAAGATCAGATGATGGGTGGTCAAACTAAATGCTATAACATCTCAAATAAATATCCATTCTCTTATAACTAATCTGTGCTCTTCAGACATCATTAATTTATGACGATTTCTGGCCAAAAGTTATATGGTTTTGTTATTGAAAGGAGACTATAGAACAAAATCGTCCAATATCCAGCGATAATCGATAAGGAAATGTAGTTTGTTTTTTAGAATATCTAGATGGGGTATGATGTAATGTATGAAACTTAAGAAATGATACTATTTCTGCTGTTATCATAAATCTTTATTACCATAAACTAAAGAAATTAATAAGACCTGTTGTGTACCTACTATAGCAGATTGTATTCGTTAAAATGCCTAAATATTAATTTGTTATTATTGCTATAATGTTTCGATACAATAATAATCTATATACTATAAATTTCAAAGTTCTGACTCATATAATTATCAACGCACAGTCTAAACCGCTGGTCCTAGAGACATGGAATTTGGAGGGTGTGTTCTTTGTGAAGAATAGGTCTCCACTAAGAAAGGGTTTTTCGAAATTCCACCCCTAAGAGGGTGAAATTGGGATTGAATTTTCTGTGAATAATTTCCGACCTCCACGCGGGCGAAGTCACGGGCAAAAGCTAGTTAATCTGTCTGCTTTGAAGAAACTTTGTTGTTCCAGAGAAGTTTAATATTATTGTTTACCAAAACTTTAATTCACTCAAAAATATATTACAGTAATATTTCTTAAACCGAAAATCTCACTGCACAACGTTCGATATGATTTTTGTTTAAGGAGTTTACACTTAATGAACACAATAAAAATAGACAAAAAATATTCTCAATTTTCTGCCAAATTGTTTGAAGTGATAGCCCTGCGTCAAGAGCTCACCCGTGTCGAGGGTTATCGCGTGGAGTATCAAACCCTCGCAAGTCGCATGCGAACACGTTTCCAACTTCCCTAGTATTTATTATAAACACAAGTTCCTTCAAAATAAATACTTTGGTTTAAATAATTTAACTTACTAATAATACGGCACTTTTTAGGTAGGTTTTTCTGTAGCAATCGTTTGTTAAAAGGTTCTTTAGACAAGAAAATAACGCCTACTGTTGATTGTCTAAAGAAAGCTTTATAAATTCCCTTATTTTTTACAACACATTATTTTTACGTTCTGTTTCATGAAAAAAAGCAGCTCCGAGTTAAGAGTCCTATGAAAGGAAAATTGTGGATTTAGCCTAACACAATACGTCTGTTGTCCTCATTTCTGAATTAGTGTACCCGCATAAGTTTTTATTTGTAAACAATTCCTTTTTTAAATCCTCACTTGCGTAATTGCGTAAGTTAGCACCTACTCTCCCTACTGACTGCAAGTTGTAACGTTAGATTGTAAGATTTTTCTAAAGTACCTAATAGAATGGTTTTACAGTAGGAAATACAAGTTTTTTTTTTTAAATTTAGGTAGGTACTACCTAATGAAATGGTTCATAAAACACTTTTTCGAGTACTCCATTTTCGACTTATCCTTTTATTCCTTCGCCCGTGGCAGCCCTGTGTTAAGGGCTCACTCTCGGAGGGTTATCACGGGTTGGATCGCACCCTCCACACGATCCGATGTGTATTGCACCCGGTAGCGTTCGCGTTGTGTCGAAAATACGATTCTTTTACATTACTTCGGGATCTTTGTTGCCTCAAACAGCTGACGGGTTTTATAGGTTGCGTATTTTGTAAATATGAGGACTCTTTTTTTTGTTGCCTGTATGTTTTCTTTGGTCCTTTTTTTAATGTATCAGATGATATGAGAGCAGTGCCTATCTAAGTAAAAGATAAAGGTATTTTTTTATGTTCTAGCTGCCTTTTTCGCAAATTATTTCAAATCAGTTATTGCAGTCAATTTCTCTCCAATTAAAGGAGTATTTCCATTATTTCCTTAAAGTGTTAACATAACAGCTATTCATATTAAAAGTAAAGTCAAACTTTGAGTTCTTTGTGTTTTATTGCCGTTGTAGATACCTGACTACTTTCCCATTCGTCGTAGGAACCTGTATCCACCGACAAACACTTTTTTCAACATTTATTAAACTGTAGGTACACCAAAAACCTAAAAGATATACAAATCTACCTGCTCATATTTTGTGACAAATTAAATGTATTTACTCCACCATGAATCCCTCATCAAATTAATAAAATCATTCCCATACATCAGCGCAAAACGACTTTAAAATAGAAGGTGAAATAAGCGACATTTTAGCGGCCCATCAGATACGGGTGAAACAATTTAGCGCTATCAGATGGGAGAGGCGCTACACGTGAAATCGGCGCCACCTCACCTGAATTAAACGTTTACGTTAATTACACGGTACGGTTAACGTTTTTAATGCGAGTTATTATGGATTTGATGTTTAGTGACTTACTGGTTTGCGTTTCGGGGATTTTTAATGATGGTAACGAAGTGGAGTTGTTTTATTATATTTCATGTTGGTGTTTTTCTTTGGAGACAATGTTGTTTCGTAATTATAAATTGTTATAGAATATTTTAACTAGGCAAAAAACAAAGAAAGTATGAGTTTAAAAAAATCTTTACAAATTAATGCAATTTAATTGTTAGGACGTTTTTTAAACATTTAAATAAATAAGGACCGATTTATTAATATTTTTTTAATTCATGTTATTTTTTCATCGAGTTTTGTAACTCGTTCAGCTATGAAAAAATCAGATTTAATTGATATGTATGTGGGTAAGTGTAGCAGATATCTTTTGACCGCAGTGTTTTTGTCTCAATGAAAAAAGTTTTAAATAGTTTAAGAACTTCAGAAGTTATGATTAAGGCCATTTTCAGGTACCTATAAAATGTTTTAAACTTC
Source organism: Oligia latruncula (assembly GCA_948474745.1). Classification (NCBI taxonomy): domain Eukaryota; kingdom Metazoa; phylum Arthropoda; class Insecta; order Lepidoptera; family Noctuidae; genus Oligia; species Oligia latruncula. The sequence goes on along the minus strand of OX419689.1, from coordinate 15,209,352 downwards.
ACGAATATAAACACTTTTCAACTATATTTTTTTAGATGAAAGAAAAACTTGAAGTAACTTATTAGAAGTCACGGGACTTCAATTTACGTCCTCTCCAAAGTTCTAGCGATAAGAAATATATACTTAAAGTGTATAATTAATGCCTATAATTAAATTGAATCTCCTAACTATCAGCACCATCACAACTACTGCTTGCACTCGTGTGTAGCTAATGAATTTAGCTTCGCGCCATTACGTATTCTGTCGCCGAGCTAATGCCGCGGTTATTTGCCGACTCGCTCATCTTACCGACGTGATTACATTACCTCCGATACGACAAACGAGGCAGGAATACTCAACCTCATGGCAAACACACAAACATCCGATTTAAACCTCAAACATTACATACAAACTTAACACTACTCCTACAACCTCATCAATATTTAACACAAATTATGAAAGCATTTCGTGAAATGGTTTTACGAGCGTGGGATTTGTGCGTAAACGATATTGTTTTTATCTTGAACACTTCTTCAATTTTCGTTTTCGTTGAACACCGCTGAAATAACAATACTGCAGATATTTTTCAAAACGTACAAACGCGACGACTTCTGGCGCGTCCAACTGTTCGCTTTAAAAACAAAATAGTTGACGGAATTGAAACGAAACTTTGGTAATCAAGCGGCCACTTACCACATGGGTCGGACGAGGGCCGACATCGCTATAAAACGGAGGGGCGAGTCCTCATTGCGCACTAAAGTTTTTATTTATTTATTTATACACGAATTCACTGACAATTAAATATTATTTAAAAAAATCACTGCACTAAAATGCACTTTGGACTATTAAGTTTCGATTCGTAGCATATCGGAGTTCGTAGCACAGCGTAGCGCGTCTACGTCGGAAAAGTTTCTCCGTAGGCCGTGTCGGGCGGCGGCGGACGCAGGACCTCGCTCCGCGGTGCGGGTGGCTCGCGGGGCGCTATTCGCGGACTATGCGGAGGTCGCCAGCAGGCCGGGCTCGCGGGGAGGAGGGGTGCGGGGGGCTAGAGCGGGCGCGGCAGGGGAGGGGGAGGACCGGCGCGCGCACGCCGCCGCCCACGCCGCCCCGCCCCACACACCCGCAACCTATTTATTTCTAGTTACGTAAAATTTACGCGCAATACCCGATACTGCATTTAGCTTATGTTACGATCCCGTATGCCAGTATATAAGCAGTAATGAAAATGTGGTTACATTACGAGCCGACTGCCACGCCACGCCCGAAAAAGACGGCATTATTAACACTCTGCGCCATATAAACAAGAAAATACGACACGCAGGGCTATATAACGACCGGTACATAAAGAAACCTACGCCCTCCCGAATAAAAAGCTTTCAAGAGTTTCGACACCGGTCAAATAAAAGGCAGACGGTTCAACATTAAACGCCAATCAGTGTATTTCACGCGAGGCCACTTCTGGCCCCGGGCAGGTGAGGCGTGAACTGAAAAAAGAAGTCGCCGCCGGTCGCCGGTCGCCGGTCGCCGGGGGGACGCCGTCAAAATTTGGCAGACGAGTTTTTTCAACCGCAACCGATGCCATCGATGTCACTTAAACGAATTGAATAAACGCGTCGGAGGGCGCCCGGTGTCTATCTGCGGGCCTTTTTGTACTGCTTTGGCTGTCCGTCCTGATTTCATCGTTGATCTGACATATTCCAAAACGCCTGTCTGTTATTCAGCGTTCCCCGCGTGTTGCTCTCCATTCATCTTGTATCAGCACGATCTCCCTAGCTGGTCATGTTGACTTTTCTAGCCGGCAGTTTGTTGTTATGTTACGAGCACGGTCGGTACGTGAATTAAAGCAAAAGTTCGATAAACTGTGTCGTCACAATCAGCTGTTGGCGCCGCGAGCGCAACAGACAATGCGATTAAGATCTACGCAGGACAACTTTCGCCGGCGCGCCGAGCGGCAGTTAGTTGTTATGAAAGAGAGAAATTTGTAAATTGTTCGCGCCCGAGTTCGCGAACTCCGTCGAACCGGAGTTTGTTTTAAGAGTCCAACCTTGAAACAAGAAGAAAAGTAGTCCTGTAAAACAAAGTTTTGCGGCCGCCGTCGCCGGCGCAAGCGGTTCAAGGATTGTGCCCGAACTGTCTGTCTGTACAACTTTACCGATTAAAAGCTCAAAAGCTTCCAAAGTCATTTTAAAAGTTTATCTGCACGCGGGCGCGGTGCGCGGGGAGGCGGGGGAGCGTAGGCGCCGGGTTCGTTATCATCCCACCGCAATACTTTAGTTAAAACCTAGTTTAACTTATTTATAAATCGGCGGTCGTCGGCCGAGGCGGGCCTCGTTCACGAATTAAACTGTCAAAGTTGTGAAGATGCGTCGTCGTCGCCGCGGCGTGGCGGCGGCGGTGGGGCCTACCGCGCGGCCTCGCCGACGACATGTGTTCGCACCGCCGAATAGTTGCCAACGTACACACTAAGTTCCTAGACCCTTCGCTACTTTGTTTTACAGCTGTTCCACTTAGCGAACTATGCCTCGAGTTGGGCGCGAGTTCTTGCATGTGTATTGGCGGCACACACCCGCATCCGAATAGTTTCATAAACATAACCCAACTTAGTTTTGGACGACTTTTCAAAGTCAATGCATACTAACTTTCGATGTCTGGGAGTGCGATATTACGATTGGATCAGTTTGCGGTGACTTTAATGCATTCGTTTGTTCGAAACTTTGTTTTATTGGATCAAACTTCGCAACAAGGTTAAATACGTGTCTTTGTTGATTTTTTTTCGGAATCAAGAATAAACGGAATTATCTTAACTTCAGGATGAAGTTTATTATGAGTTTTGATTATTTGAACACTTCGCTTTCTTCGTCATGATATATTATTTTTTTAGCGATGGTTGCAGATTCATAGAAATTCTACGTATAGACATCAAGACATACACAATTAATGCACATCTTCGCATCATTATGTTAACAAGTGCAGTGACGATTACCTATAGGTACCTACATAGCTATCTATTGATACTAGACCAACAGGTAGATTCCACCATGTTTACAAGTTGTTGAAGTCACAGAAGAGACCTAGATGATACTAGATTTGTAAGCAAACGGTGAAATTGAGGTAAACCTACTACACCTTAAAGTTAGACCTAAGTCGTGAAGTTTCAGGCAAATATACAATGGCACCTCCATTAATGTTCTAGACAATTAATTGATTATGTAAGATACAGTATGATTGTGATTGTGTACAGTGCCGTAATTAGCCTTTTATGCGCCCGGTGCGAGCTGCTATATCCGCGCCCTTTTTTTTTCGGATGGGAAATCATCAAATGACCCGCTCTGGGTGGAGCGGAAGGGAGTGTCAGACTCTTACTGACTAAAACCCACCCGTGATCCTTCCTTAGCCCTTTATGTTCCGGGCCAGCGGTAACCCTTTGGGACAATCCCGCTGACCCGGCAGGCTTCGGCAGGCTTCGGCCTTCCTCGATGCTGACATCTCTTTGAGGCGCGCGTGGAACACGTACGCGCCGTCCGGCACGGGCCTGGTTCTGATCGGACGGTGAGCTACCATTACTCTCCGCCCGGAGGCCTACGCCTACGGAGGCCGGGAGTCGTCACGCTGCCCCCGACGCCCGGAGCGTCTCCCGCGGCGGCTGGGACGGGAGGCTCTCTCCCTGAGCCGTCCCGCCACCTCCTTTGCTAGCATGACTGCTTCGCAGAAGAAGGTGACTGCCTGATAAGCCTTACAGCTACCACCTTCTGGGGCGCGTTCAGCTAGTGGGCGGCTCGCCGCCGCAGTGAACGCGCCCACACCGGGGCCCCGTATAGGGCCATGGACCGCACGACCCCCGCGTAAAGTCTCCGGCAGGAGGCGTTTGGCCCCCTCAGGTTGGGCAAGTGCCGCTTGAACGTTCCAGTTTGGAGGTCAAACGTCGGAAGTGCTCGACGAACTTCCACCGGCTGTCGAGGACGAGACCCAGGTATTTCATCGTCATCTCGACGGCGATATGAACCCTTCCTACCGTTAGTTGGGATCCCGATGGTGGCGCGTTCCGGGGCCCATGAAACGACATGGCCTCTGACTTATGCACCTCGAGACCCAATTGCCGGATCCTCTCCACGACTATCGCAACCCCGCGTGTCATCGCGTCAGCCGCGCCTAATGCGACCTCCCCTGCGCCAGGACCAGCACGTCGTCAGCGTAGCAAACCACGCTGATGCCATCAGGGAGGTCGGCCCGCAGCACCCAGTCGTAGCCGATGTCCCACAGGAATGACCCCAGAACCGATCCTGCGGGACACCGCACGACATCTCTCGCTGGTTCCACTCCCCTTCGCGACCAGGGTAGATGATGGCTCTGTCCGTCAAATACGCCTCGACTATTCGACGGATGAAGGTCGGCACCCGGTGACACCGGAGTGGCTCCACAATGCAGCTCCAGGTCAGGGTGTTAAACGCGATGGCGATGTCGAGTGACACCGCCACGACGACCTCACCCCGGGACACCGCGTCCCCCGTCGTGAGGGCTCTCACGCGCATGATAGCGTCCACTGTCGAGCGCCCCTTGCGGAAACCAAACTGGCTGTCCGCCAGATCCGGCCCCGTCCTCACCAGGTGCCCGACGAGGCGTCCCGCAATCACTCTCTCAAAGAGCTTGCCGGCCTCTTTACGCGAGTAAAGACGCTTTTTACGCTTTTCAGGAAAATCGTCTTCGATATCACATTCTTCACAAACTATTATTTATTTGTAAGAAGAATATACGCGGACGACGCGAATCCAAACGTATAAATAAATAAATAATAGGTATTGTTAGTGGCCCAGGTCTGGTCATTTCTGCGCCCCTCCAGGGTCTGCGCCCTGTGCCTGGGCACCGCTGGCACCGCCCTAGTTACGGCACTGATTGTGTATATCTAATACTATCAGCGCCCCGCGGTTTCGCCCGCATAAGTGTCGATCCCGTGGGAATATCGGTATAAAAACTATCTCTATACCAAATTTCATCTAAATCGGTTCAGCGGTTTAAAGGTAAAGAGGTAACAGACAGACAGACACACTTTCGCATTTATAATATTAGTACCTAATAAAAAAAAAAAATTGTGTGTGTGTGTTAATATTAGTATGGATTATTGTTCTATTATCTCACCAACCACTTCAACTACCAATCGTCTTGCCAGTTATGACAATTTTCATTTGTCACCGTTTTGGGTGTATTTGCCTAGAGGTGCTAAGCAGCCGATTTATTCTGATCTCACTGTGAAAACTTAGGTGAAGTGACCTGTTATTCCACGTTTACTACTTATTTAGTTCAGCTACTATCTTCTGCCTGTGGGTTCGCCCGCATGGATGACGGAAATAACCCCACGGGAAAGTGCTACCGGGACAAAAAGCCTATGTAAGGCCCCTGGATGCCATCTGTCTCCTTGGCAAATTTTATCGAAATTGCGTCCAGTGGTTTAGGCGTGAAAAGTTAACATACAGACGGAGTTACTTTCGAATTTATATTAATTATTATTAGTATGGATGATCGACACTATTGACAGTTCACTGCATCTTAGTTTTCACAGTGAGATCAAGATATAGATAGACTGGACTCGTATGTGTGCGATGACCTTTAAACCGTGTGAAAGCAAGGAGTGATGATGGTGGTTCTGATTATGGTTTCTTGAAGATAGAACCATACAAAGTACAAAAGTCTAGAGTGAAGAGAGTCTTAAAAGTCAGGCTTTGCGAGTTTGACTTTATTGCATAAACTTTTAGTTCAACAAACTTTTGTTTGTTTAGTTAGGTTATGTTTTCTTTGTTGAGATTTTCAAGCTTATTTTCGGCAGTGCACTATTAATTTTTACTGAGCTGATGTACCAAAGAAAAATTAAATCTTAATTGATTTTAAGACGTAGAAAACTAATAGGTACAAGACATAATATATACCTTGTTTGTAGAACATAGAAATACAGAAGTACTTTCGAGCAAACTCCTGATACTCGCAGCGAAAACTGATATTGACTCTGGCACTGATAACAGACAACGCGGAAATAGAAGTGAGTTCCTAAGTCAGACTTTACAGAATAGTAGTTCGTAGCAATCGTCGTAGCAGTTTCGTAGACGCGTAGCGGATGATAATATAAACGTGAAAGAGTAGGTATTGTGCAATATTTAACTGCTGGTATGTGAAATGGGTCATAATATCCCTTTCACAATAAACTCTCTCATAACTCCTCTCAACCTTATGCTCCACAGCGAAAAACAACACGGCACCTACATTCATAATCAGCGTAATTACCGAAATCTCAGTCGGAAAGTCACGATCAACAGTCAAGCGCGAGATAAAGCTGCCACAGCCCTCGGAGCGGTAGACGTACCACCAGCTCAAAATAACCTACCATTCCCCTCAAAATCTTAGAGATGAAGACGAGGGAGGGGTATAAGTATGAGTTCAGGGAGGTCTGTTTATTCTGGTCGCGAAATACGTGTTATCTTCGTTCGCCAATAAGTCACGCAATAATTACCGCCAGCAGATCACGCTCCCCCACAGTGCGCACATATTTATGGTTGCGTCCATAAGTACGAGTAAATAAGTGCGGTGCGCGACAATTGTACGGTTTATGGTCGTATCTGCCGCGGGCACGCGACCTAACTTTATTGTTACAATGTTTCGAATCCGTGACTGGTCTGCGATTGTGTTTTTATGTATTTTATATTTTATTTAGAATGAGTATTTTTTTGTACATTAACTATTACTTTTAGTGTGTAACATAATGTCAGCCTATAATGTTCCCACTGCTGGGATACAAGCCTCCCTTCGGTGAGAGGGATTGGGTTGTGATATGCATGTTTTTGCAAAGTGCAAAGAAATATTTTTTCCTCTCTTCGTTGAATTATCTTATTGATCTGTCTCCTTGTCATTCTTGAAAATGCTATTTGGTCTGAATGCTCTTGAGAATCATTAGTAATTAATAAAGTAGTCATCCTCATACTTACCTACTGAATTATATAAAGTACTTACGTTTTTGATGTGGACGGCCTGAATAACTTGTGTGTTATCTGCACGTAATCATTCTGTAACAAAAAGAAAATCAATCTTTAAACGTACGAAAATAATATTTAAACACAATGGCAATGCCTTTGCCATTTTGACCATTCAATAATATTCACCAAAAAATTGTCCGTTTGACAAGGTAAATGACGCAATCGTCATTTACCTTGTCGAGCAGACCAATTTTGCCAATATTTGAATGGAATGGATTAGAAAAATTTCCTTCAAAATCCTTCAGATTACGTTTGAAAATATATTTCACAATTGGGGTGCTGATTAATCTTACCCCTAAGGTTTTTTTTTTATCAAGTCCGAAGGGGGAATCCTTCGAACTTGATAAAAAAAAAAAAACCTTGCATCCGCTCACTAACTGTGACGAGACTGTGACTTCTAAGTTTGTTTCGGCCTTTCTTCTCAGAATAGTCAGATAGGAAATGCCGACCTCATCTAGATTAAAAAAAAATATGATTGACGTGTAAAAGTGTTTGCACAAACCTACTTTGTTTCTCCATGTTTTGCTTTAAGTAGTGAATAGTTTTAATTAGATGCAACCGTTACTTTCAAGAAAAATATACCTATCATGTCATCCAATGTCGATCAATGTTTATAAATTGCCGTCCAAACCCACAAAACAGTCACTAGGCTATAAAAAGCAATTAATTTCGAATCTACCCATTAACAAAACACAAAATCATATGTTTACATCCCATAACTATTTCATACGACATGGAAGGGTAGAATTGGTAAATAATCCTCGTTTCAGTATCAGATTTGTATGGAAACGACGACATTACGTGTGGTCGACGCGTCAAAATGTGACTTTAATTGATGTTGTGTCGTTACACAAACACTTGGAGTTGTACCGACAACATTACTACGATTTGTGTTGATGTCAGTAATTCAATATTTTGTTGGATAAGTATTATAAAGTTCGTTTTTCGAGTTTATTACAAAACAATGTTCTAGAATCTAGAGACCCGTATTCTAGTACAATGATTAACCATACATCTCGGTATTTTGAGCTTTAAGACAAGATTAGAATGAAACATTCATGACTGAGCATCGTCCTAGAATAGGCTCTATGCGACATCATAGTTGAAAAGCCTACACCGAACAAACTTAAAAATATCATCAAAACTATTACTTCTTACTGCAATGTAAACTGTAGGTACTTGTATATAAGAGTAATAAAAATTAAAAAATTAAATGCTTTCTGCATAATTATGAGTACAGTTTTCCAAGGTTTTCGCTACTAATTGCTTCATTTTAATGCCCATTTAAAATAGAAAAACGGAAAGTCGTAAGAAGTATTCGAAGCCATAAATAAGTCAGACCTACTCCTATCATTATGTTTCTTTAAAAAAAAATACAGCCAGTGTCATCGAATCTAATGTACCTAACACTTTCTTCTTTTTCTGTCCACGGTCCGTTTCTCCCACAAATGTGCGGGTTGGGGCGGACCGTAAATTTGATTTTAATATTGAACACGTAATACCCTGTTTGCTTGGGCCCGTAATTGATACGGCCCTCTTAGCACGCGTCTAATACCTGTCATTATTTTCAAATTCGTCGGCTTTGCCTTTTAAATGGTGGATTATTTAAATGCTCCGTCCGTTACAGAATTTAATTTAGGTTTACTTTGTTTTACATAAATTAGTTTTGTCGTGTATAAGTGTAGTTAATATTGAGTTAGTGTTAGTCCTAGGACGTGCTTGGATCTAGACAGTCAATAATCTTTAGAATCGACACGCTACTGGAAATAATTAGCTTAGGTATCAATCTTAAAGCAGTTCAAATACTTGGACGTTTTTCATACACACTACACATTTCATTTTTCTAAAACAAAATCTTCTCGTCATAAGTTAACAGCAATTCATATCCGAGCCAACACTTCAGGTAGGTAGCTACTAGCTCGTCTCCCCTACCGCACAGATTATGGCGGTGCCATCAAATATGCATAAAAGCCGTAAAATGCCACACTTAACCGCTGGCTCCCCGCTCCGCGGCGTTGTCACCTGCAGTACTACCGAGCTCCACAAACCGCGTCTCAGTCTCCAGACAGATGCTCAGACACAGTGGTAATTAAAAATTTCCCACCTTCTCATAAATTTGCATGGAAGACGTGAGCAAATATGAAAGTAGGGGTTTCGTTTTGAGTGATTTGTGTTTTGGTTGTCGTTCGAAGTACCTACTTTTACAAATGAAGTATTTTGAGAATCAGTATTTTAAATCATATTTTTTAATTTACGGGAAGCTTTAGATGTTATAGCTTTAGAGTCGATTGGGATTGAAAATGCATCACATTCATGTCACTACATGTCAACTAGTCACTACTAATAATATTATATATACTAAGTTGTACGCAATATACGCGCATTGACATGGAGTTGCGGATACCAGCCATAGTAGTACCTAATACAGACAAAACTTAATTGGATCTTCAAATAAATACATCAATCAATATAACTACATAGGTACCTACAAAACTTTCAGTAAACATCACTCGACATTCTCGTTTCATAACTTAATTATTTCCTTTCTATCAGAGCCACCCAACGCATCCATACATAAGTCGTGTGTTAGCGAGTACAAATCTACAATCCCATTATAACAATCACCTTCCCGTTCATTACTCGGAGCTAAGATACTAAATTTAAATTAACAGCCCCTTGTTAGTTGAACTATGTACATCTGCACTGAAATGAATGTTCATTTGGTAAGCGAAAATCGGAGTGTCGCGTGAATAGTGAACTGGTGGGCTTGTGACACAGTATCGCGTGAGCGGCGTTTTAGCGCAGTTTTGCTGTTGTCTGGAAATTAAATGTAATGCAGATACTGAAGTAAAGGATATTAGAATCTAGGTGGTTATATTTTGTACGTATTCAATGTTTGTGGTTGCTATATTATTTATTTATTACTTCAAGCACATTTACATATGTACAGAGGCGGACTGGCGGACTATGTAATGCTATTCTGTAAAAATCTCACCGTGAAAACTTAGGTGAAGTGAGCTTAAAGTGAGCTGTCAATAGTGTCAATCCCTAGCATCAGGTGGAATGACAGCTCACTTTAAGCTCACTTGCATCTTAGTTATCACGGTGATCTTTTTACAGAATAGCACCGCTGGATCGCTAATAAAAGTGTTTTCAATATACATAGCATATCAGAGGCCACTGCTACCTGCAGCAGCTGCTGCTGCTTATGAAAAGCTTTGGCAACAGATTTTCTCAATAATTATTATGACTGATGACTTTTTTAACAAATACTAGTTCTTGCCCGCGGTTTCACCCGCGTGGAAAATCGGAAAATATCCCACGGGAACATACTACCGGAATTAAAATACTCTATGTGTTAATCCATGCAGAGGGGCCCGTGGCTAAATAATAACAGCCGCACAGGTCGATAGATCAGGTTAAGCTACGCTTGCCGCGGTTAGTCTGTGGATGGGTGACCATCTTTACATACCGTGACCCCTAAGTGCCTCGGAAAGCACGTTAAGCCGTTGGTCCCGGCTGTCATTCGTCGATCTTTGACAGTCGTTACGGGTAGTCAGACAGAAGCCCGAAAGTCTGACAACCAGTCTTACCAAGGGCTATCGTATTACCCAGTAATTGGATTGTGGAGGTCAGATAGGCAGTCGCTCCATGTAAAATACTGGTATTCAGCTGCATCTGGTTAGACTGGAAGCCGACCCCAACATAATTGGGAAAAGGCTAGGTAGATGATGTTAATCCAAGTTATAATCTATCTTTGTGCCAAACTTCATCCAATTCCGTTTAGTCGTTTCCGCCAATCCGGAACATACATCCAGACAAACACTCTAAGAACAAATTTTGACTCGTTTCTGTAGCCAACCTCGTAGGAATTACTTTTTCCAAAAATATTCAATGTACAGTTTGTATTTGTTACTATTTTATTATATGTACAGAAGAGTAAAGGAAAAGGAAATGGTGATATTATCGTTTTGGAAAAATAGTTATTTAATACCGGTAACACAAATAGAAAATTCGTTTTGCATTTCACAAGAAAGCGCCCTTCGTAATACAGCTCTCATCTATTTACTTATAACTACATTTACGAATTTCGCGTACAGTCAGAGCAGCCAATTTAGCCGGCGTCTCCGCCGTCTTTATCGTATCTTTAATGAACACTCATAAGCGCGGCGTACTTAACGTATTGTGTCGCTGAGGCGTTAGTGCTGCTGACTGTACCTAGCTTTGCGACACACTCAATGAGCTGAGGGTGGTTTGCGGGATTTGCGTTTAGTTTAAAAGGGATTTTTGGTGGTGCTTTGTAGGTAGATATGTTTTTTGTTTTGTTTTGAAATGAGACATGTCAGGGATCTTTTGTGCCATACATTTTTAAGAATGACTTTCAATAATTATGATAACAACTAGCTTTAGACTTCAAGTAAATCATTTCTAGCACCGCTATAGCATTTATTTCTTATGTACACTTTTTGTAAACTTATTATTTCAATAAATATTATTTTTTTTATTATTATTTCTGACATCACAGGGGGCAATTCTCGTAATTTTAAGAACGTTCACAGTCTGATCTCAGCTTCAATCTGTCAAAAATACCTCTAATTTCCCTACATTTTGACCAGTTTTTGACATTGATTGTCGCTGAAATGAGATTCCCATTAGATTTTGAACGTTTTTAATTACGGGAATTGGTCTTCAGAACTCAAGTTTGCAAAACTATCTTTGTAGGGAATTCACAACCTTTTGAATCCACGTGTGACATAGTATTATCACCCGTTCAGCACGTGTAATGTCACATGAGGATATTACGTTATCGATATTACTCAAAATAGAATTAACCACCTTTTAAAACCCCATATGACATAGTATCATCACCCGTTCAGCTCGTGTGATGGGGTTTTTGCATCATCGATACTTCTTAAAAAAAACTTACGAAAAACAAAAGAGTGTACGTCACAGCACCACGTCCTCCAGTGAACCAATGTAGGCTCGCACTCCCAATGCTAATACGGGCCGTTCCGTACAAATTGATACTCGATCGTCGCTCATATAAAACACTCCGCGAGCAAGATCGCCTCATGAATAATAAAGAATTGCCGAACGCCGACGAAGAGACGCGACACTGGGGGCAGGTTGGGAATGACGAATGTTAGGTTTTTGAGGTTAAGTTAGGTGTTTGGTTTGAGGTGAAAAAGTAGTCAAACGCGACCCTATCAATAATAATTAAGGCTAGTGACGATTAAAGCTCTGATTTAACTTTTATGGTTAAGATTGTTTTGCTATAGTTTATTCAGTGTTCTGAAACAACAGACTCTAATGAATTTGACTTAAAATACATTAATAATAAGGTTGCCACTGTTTAACCAATAAACCACACGATCATAATTTGTACATCATACATCATTTCTAGAAATAATAGTTATGTATGATGTTTTATTTTTGTTCCTTTGAAATTACTGTACAATAAATTGTGCTTTATGCATTCAACGTAATATTAATGCATCATTTTACACTACACAAACATTTTTTCGTTCAACATTCGTCATTGTAAAGCGGCACCTGCATCCAAACCGCCCTTATTCCCGTCACGTCCACTATAAAACATAATTCAGATTTTCATACAGAGCCATACAGAGAGCTCTTGTGTTTCCATTCTGTTAAACCTCCCCTTGTCGCATAAAAATACCCCGAACGGCTGTAAAACACTGTGTTGACTTAACTGCCTTTTACTTGTTCTATGGTAATTTTATAACACTATCGTATTATATTTGGTGGTATTATCTTCTGTAGATTACTCTCTATAAGTTTTCTTTGAACATATATATTATTTTAACATAACATCACGCCTGGATTACCTGTAGGGTTTGGCAGAGTTGTACATTTAGTACCAGTTATGTTAAGTCCCATGTAATAGTAGCTTATTGCCATCAACCGGGCACAAATTAAGACTACAGGCTGCTAGTGAGAAATCCTAGATGGAAAAACCTAATAACAATTTGCACGACTCGGGAATCGAATCCAGAACAGGATATATTGTTAAAATGAAATTGTATAAAAAATGCATTGGTATAAGAAAATAGTAGGTACCTAAAGTATGATTCATAAAACTAAAATAACCAACTCGACTATTTTTAACCATTTTTCTTAACCTTCATTTATAATTTCGTTCAAGAAATATTCCCACATTTCTCGTAGACGCGTAATTCCCTCATCTGAATAATTGAACTCATTACCCTTTCAGCAATAATTACACGTCATGAGGCGGTGTGTTATTAGGTGTGATTGTGTTCAAAGCGCCGACTGAATCAGTGGGTATTAAATCACTAGTGTAATCCGCGCTTACATGATCGACAGTTAACGTAGGCGCTTGTTGTGCGTAGCACGGAGCTACGAAGGTGCTACGAGCGTAGCGGAGTTGTAACGTGTGGATTTTATTTTGTTGTTTCGATGCATGATGCACGCTGATTTGATTTTTGATGCAAGCTGATTTTCTACCTTTTCAAATGGGCGACTAGAATCAATTCTATTTAGTTGTAATTTTTGACGTTATAAAGTGCCTTTAATGTGCCTATTTAAAATAAATGATTTGACTTTGACTTTGAGCATCTGTAAGTGGAATTTTAGTCTGTTAGAGAATTTAATGCTAAAAATATAATTAATTAAAAGAGAATTTGTAATAACTACATTATTTGACTAATTTTGTGATCAAGTAAGTTGGAAGATATTGGGAGAGAAAGTTTTTGTTTTGCTTTTTATTTTCTAATTGACTTATTGCAACAAAAGAACTATAATCATCTCATGATTATAGATTTTTTGTTTCAATAAGGGCTGATTTTTCAATCGAAAGATAGTTCCTATTTGTGGAATAAAATTTACGTCTGACAGATTTTGTATGGAAGAACTGTCCAAAATTCAAAATTATTCCTCCCATAAAATTATCTGGCGTTGAAAAAATCAGCCCTAAGAAGGATTATATTAAGCTTTCACCAAACGTGGAAACGAGACAAATACAATTGATTAATTTGCAATGCCTGCACTTTTTGCAAAATATTGAATGAGATCGGGACCAAATGTCGAGGTAATTCCTGTTCATTATTACCTTCTCCAAATCCAAAACTAGTTTCATACCTCCGTTATTGCGTAGTGTGTAAATGGTTGGCGTGTAGTGTTTACCTGTGGAATCCGCACAGACAATTAGCTCTTTATGCGATTAAACGCTCCTCGTGAACGCACGTGTCGACGTCACGGCGACGTAACGCCTGTTACACGTCACTGCGGCGTGATTTACTGAATACGGATGCTTGAATTAACTGTTCGTATGTGAGTTTTCGTTTAATAGTTTATTAGGTATGTATGAGTTAACTGAATGTCATGTAGATTGAGACAAAACTATGATTGAGGCAAGTTTAGACGTATAAATATAACAAGACGGGATTATGTAAGTGACTTTTGGTTCCAGTAACATGGGTGTTTTTACCTAGCGCAGGAGTCAGGGCTTCCCTTTGTTTATACAAATTTTAATGCTAATAAATAATTTATTTATTTACTTTTTCCTGTTTCTGTGAGGTGTGCTTTTGTTTTGCTGTTAGTAAAACTATGAAAAAATAACCTCTATTTTCATCTCTTGTGCAATCAATTTAAAACTACTTTCTCAATTACGTAATCTTTGAACTAGAACACTTGATAGAAACATTAAGGTAAGTTATGACTTAACACTAGAGCGAGTTAGTTATGACATAAGTCGGTGTAATATTTCGTAACTTACAAACAACTAAGAAAGGATATCACTTTTATTCTAACCAGTCAACAATCCAAATACTCCGTTAATATACAAAACATATAAAAACAAAACACTATCTATAGTCGAGTAATTAATAACATTCAGAACAAAAGCCCTCATTTTCCACAAGACACCTTAGTAGCCACAATGCGTCTATCAGACGTGTAGGGGCGTCGAATGTGCATTCAGCACTGAGGCAGGTGTCGTGAGCGAAGAAGGAAGCACCACAAAGGGCCCGTCACGGGATGCTGAGGTGTCTCGGTGCCCATAGAGTAGGCGGGGGGACAGTAAGACTTTATATTGTGTTAAAAAGTTTTGCAAACCAATATTACAATTTTCAACTTAAAAATATAGTTACGTGTTTTATGGTTTATTTCTTACCATACCAAAATAAAGATAAATAAATTTAAGTTTATTTGGAGACACAACTTTATTTAAACTTTTTATACAAGTAAAATTGAAGTTAGTTAACACAAGGTCAATTGGTGATTGGTGACATTCACCATTTACGACAAAAGATGAGTGTCGTTTCTTCGTTTTATATGACTGAAAAACATAGCTTAAATTTTGCTGTCTGTATGTCTTGTTAAAGTTGGCCGTCTTATCTTAATAACTGACCTATCTGCAAATGAATTGCTCTATGTATACTTCGGTCTGTTAATGTACACCAAGAAGGTTGATTCCACAGCGAGTGCATCGGCCTTCAGCACGAAGGAGCATAAAGATATTGAGCGTGCATTGTTGAGCGCGCCATTGTGTGCGGCGCGAATCGTCCGCGATAACACACCGACCGCCACCGGCCGCTTTGTCTCCCTAATTGTTATATTCCGAACAAAGAGCCAGCAGAAACAAACGACGTCAGCGCTTGTTAGCTCCCAGCTCCCAGGCTAAACGCTCCGTGTAATAACATGTCCTCAAACAATCGCACGACATTTTCAATACGTTAGGAAATTGGCTATACGCAATCGCAATGCGAGCTTGAATGCTTTTGTTGTGCAGTTCTGCAATATCGACTGCACTACGGACTACGAGTAAGTTTAAACGTGGAACCTAATCGTTCTGGCATGATTGACGTCAATAAAAAACTGCAAAGAAAAAATGCGAATTCCATAGAGTAAATGAATCGGCGGGAATTCGCCGCGCCAATAGCGCTAATGATGTTCATTTTCAAATTTCGAACGGTTCGACGTTTATTCGTTTTAAAACCGCGCGGTGCCATGCTTCCCCCGCTCCATGGCATCAATCATTTTTAGAGGGTTTCGCTTATCCAAGTTTTCTTCCTGCCTCCGTCCTCAGCTTCCAACTTTTACATCGAATGATCTCCACTGAACCAACAGAGCGTTCGCCGTAACCGCGTTTTGTATTATTTTTTGTGAATAAATAATATTATTTCTCGAGGGAAAGGGGGATTGGATTTCGTTAAATATGGTTTAGTAATTGAATTGAAATCTCTCAATGTCGACGTTCAATTAAGCTTTAGATTTCGTTCTTGATGAAGGCATTTTCTTTGTTTTCAGATATTTAATATATTAATTTTCTAATAAGTCATTGGTTTTGATTCTTACCTGTCTATTCACTTTATTGAATGTGCTTATAAAAACTGTAATTTAAAATAAAAGCTTTCATATACTTTAAGCTTACAACTTACTTTTATGTAGGTACATTTAAATTAATTTTTTGTCACACTAGCAATACAAAAGCCATCACCCGGATTACCTTCATAAACCAATTATAAACTTTAAACACATTAATTACACTATCCATTACGGTGTCTGTCAAAAGTGATTAATGCTAATGTCGGACGCAAGATTTTTAACTAAGTTAAGATTAAAATAGCTTAGGGTATTATTTGTGAGCGCTCCGAGCGACGGATCACTCATCTCTCCCTTGCAAATTATAATGACACATCCGCCGGGAGGTTTTAAACCAATTCAACTTTGAGGATTCCTGATACCGTGGGCAATGGTTTTTCCTTAAGAAATGCTGGCTGAATTTAAGGTAAAATATAAATTACGAGGCATTAGCTTGATTTTGGATATTTATTTATTAAAACTTTATGCACAAGTAAAAGAAATACTGTACAAAGGCGGACTTGATATTGTTATAAAATCTAAACTTGGAGTTTAAGTTCCTACCTACTAGTATTTACGCAGGACAAGTTTTGAAGTTCATAAGTGTAGGCGAATGTCCGAGGGGCCCGTGGCTAAATAATAACAGCCGCACAGGTCGATCGATAAGGTTAAGCTACGCTTGCCGCGGTTGGTCTGTGGATGGGTGACCACGTTATGATCGGTGAGTACGTTAAGCCGTTGGTCCCGGCTGTCATTCGTGGATCTTTGACAGTCGTTACGGGTAGTCAGAAGCCCGAAAGTCTGACCCCTTGGTAAGACTGGTTGTCTTACCAAGGGGTATCGTATTACCCAGTAACTGGGTTGTGGAGGTCAGATAGGCAGTCGCTCCTTGTAAAATACTAGTATTCAGCTGCATCCGGTTAGACTGGAAGCCGACCCCAACATAGTTGGGAAAAGGCTAGGCAGATGATGAAGTGTAGGCGAATGTTTTGATAATAACATAGGTACCTACATAAGCACCACTAAGATATTGTTTTTAGAAAATGTTTAATAAAAACCTTGTAAAACGTCTCTGTTTTATTCTAAACTTAAAAAAAAAAAAAAGTTAATGTATAAATCAATAGAAACAGCAATAAACATTTGCGTAGAACAAACTTCAGCTTAAAAATTATTGACACGAGTAGATTGCGGGAGTGTGCGGAATGAGCCGTAATTTTATTTGTTTTTCTAAAGCGATACCAATAATAAGTTCCGAAGCTGCAGTTCCAATACAAACATCGATTCAAGAGGGTTCCCTACAGGAAACAATTTGCGGTAAAAATCCGCACTGATAGCAGCGATATGAGCAACGGGAGATTTTTTTACTTATTTTTCCGCACGGGGGAGATCGCGGGCGGCTGATCTTTGTTTTATGAGAACGATTAAGAAAAGCATATTTGAAGTGTGTACTTGGCTTTATTTGCGCTCCCAGAGGGAAGGCACGCTTCATTGATCTGTAATCGTTTTTCGCATTTTATTGCTGTAGTACCTCGAGAGTCGAGGGTCGTGAGTATACGTTGTACGTTTTATTATGTCGAAATTAGTCGTTGTTCCCGTAAAATTAAAATTAGAATCTTGTTCGCGACATAATTCAGTTGGGTTCGCGTCGGGATCCTGTTATTTTCGCACTTAATTTCGCGGCGTTAAGCGTTGTATTGTGGCGCAAGGCGTCTGCTCGCGGTGATTAGAATGCTAAGTACGCACCGTGAAAGGGTTCCCTTAATTGTGCGGTGTTCCTTGTGGACCGCACCACCAAACAGCGGCCGCGTATACAAAACGATGAGGTTTGACTGTGCTTAACAAGAAATGAGATTGAATGTAGTGTATGGGATTGTACCTATAGTAAAATCGGAAAATGAAGTCTGTGAGATGTAAGGTAAAATGCTGCACGTTTTCAGAAAAAAGTACAAGAGTAAAGCGTCGATTTTCCTAAGTAGGTTCTGTTAATTTTTTTGTATTACAAAAGTTTTTTTCGATGAATTTCTAATGCTCGTTTTCGAAAAAAAACGACAAAAATAAGTTGAAACTTAATTTCTCAATTACATTTTATGTTCTTGAGCTCACGTTCCCTGCAAGGCAATCACGACAGAGACGTTTTAATAGTCAAAAAATTAATTGCAAGTGGCGTCGTCGTGATTTACATGACTCAAATGTGGTCGTTAGTGCGAATTGAACGAAAGGGTGGGCTTTGAGCTACCCCAATATAATTAAACTTTACTCTCAGCTATATTTTAAAAAGCAGAAAATAGCGAAGTGAAATCGCTATTCGAAAAATGAAACACTTTATAAAATTATCAAAAGATGTATTTGATGTTTTGCGCTTGCTGGCTGCTGTCAAAAATTAAGCATTTCAAATATGTATGAACAATTTCGTAAATTAATGCGCGGTGGTTCTTTTGTTTTGGTTCGGAGCATAACGCAAAATAAAGGCGTATTAATTATTCAGCGCCACACTCGACGCAATCAGAATAAGTGCTGATGTATCTGTCACCCGCTGCGGCTGCGGCGCGGTGCGGTGCGGCGGCGGCGGTCGCGTTGTGCATGATTAGAATTCTTAAGCTGTGCCGAAGGCTCTTGATTAGAGGAAATTAAAATCATTATACTCGGGCGCGCACCGCACCGCGCCACAATGCCGCCGCTCTACCCGACTGACGTAAAAATAAGCGGGAACGCACATAAAGAAGGAGGCTCGCCGGAAACGGAAGCGGCACCATCTTGGAGCCGCCGGGCGGGAAAACAATGGATTCGTTAATTAACATTTTCTTACGCCTCGCGGCTGTCGAACGAACGGTTTATCGGACAAAATATTTATGACGTAGACGCAATGAAAATTCCACCATGAAATCGCACAATTGAAATTTTGCTCATAGGAGGCAGGGATTAAGAAATTACTGGAGACTTTTCCATAATCTTGCTTGAGATGATTAAAATGATTGCTTTTTTGTTTGGAGAATATTCCTTAATTAAAGTTCTATGACGAATAGTTAGTTATAAGCTAATTACAAACTGCTTTGTTAAACCAATAAGACCTATAATTTATAAACAACGTGTAGATACCTAACATTTGCCTAAAATAAATCATCACTCCAAAACCAGAGCCCCACTTATTTCCACTACAAACAATGACATAGGTAAATGAATGAGTTGAACGGAATACTCATGTCGAACAAATAACTCAATGTGCGTACAAAACGTATCAGTGGTAGCTGTAATAGAGACGGAGTGCCGCCTGAGGCGAGCCGCGTGAAAAACGGCCGCCATCAATAACGCGCTATCGGTCAGAACAGACGTGTGCCTTTGCCTATCGATCTCTGATAAATTGTTTAGTCTGTGGTCATTTTTGGCGTTATGTTGGTATGTTCGAACATTATTTGATTTTTTTTTAACATATTAGGATTGGCAATAAAACAAAACACACACTATCGTATCTTAAAACTATTTTCTTTTTAACAATACGTGTTTGGTTCACCTGAATGTATTTTATTAATAACTAGCTGCGCCCCGCGGTTTCACCTGCGTAAACGCCGATCCCGTGGGAATATCGAGATAAAAAGTAGCCTATGTGATATTCCAGCCGTTTGAGCGTGAAGAAGTAACAAACATATAAACACACACACTCACAAACTTTCGCCTTTATAATATTAGTGTGATTAGAGAGGCGTTTTATTTATAGCTATTTAGAATACAGTTTACTTCTAGTCAAATATGGATGAAAGTCGACCACCATCACCGTTTAATATCAGGCAAGATAGAGGGACAAGGCAAGCCTATAAAAATATCAAAACTGTCCTATCAATACGTTATCCATATCCACCAATCACCGCTAATAGCCCATCGGACATTCATTCGATAAACATTGACCTCCTGACAGAGTGGCATCATTTATCAAAGTGAGCGGTGCACAAAATGCAATGCACTGCCCGACAAATAGTGACGTGATATATGAATATTGACTGCGTTTTGGGGATATATCCGATATCTGATAAATGAGACAGGAAGTTAAATTGAGTGAGAGAGAATGTGTAATTTCTTTTCCAGTATTTAAATTTTTAATGTTTATGGATCCAGCAGAAAAAAATCTTATTATGTATTTGGATTTTCAAATTCACCGCATTCCGGCCGTATACCTATTCAGTTGTCTATGGAAAAATGGATATGTGCGTCTGTAAAAATCTCTCAGTGAAAATTTAGGTGAGCTTATAGTGAGCTGTCAATAGTTTCAATCCCTAGCATCACGTGGAATGACAGCTCACTTCAAGGCAATCTCACTTCGCTTAAGTTTTCACGGTGAGAATTTTACAGATCCCAGATTGTTTAATTTACTTGAAGATACTATATTTAGAGAATTTTGAATAGCGTTGGACTTGTCTGTAAGATGACGATGCCATGCTCACCCTTGCCATTAACTCTCAAATTGGTAATTTATTTAATTCAAATCCACTGACATGCACATTAGAGTTTTAAGTCTTTAATTGTTTCTAGTAGTATTATTGCTGTGAGTGGCTTTAGTCGGCAATAACAATGTAGTAAACCGCTCTTAGTGGTGGATTACCGCCATTAACCGCTGTGGCTGTAAAACGAGTGATCGATGCGCGCCCCGATGTTTATTGTCTATTACACGGACGGTGGGGGACACTAGTGCTAGTGATGTGGCTTATAGGATACTAATTTATGTCCGTTTAATTTTGAGATACGGTTTTGATAGGCTTAAGTTTGACTAAACTTTTTGCAACTTACAGTTCACAATAACTTTATAAACCTTGAAAAAAATGTATGTGTTTACATTAATAAATTTATTTAATTTAATATTTTTTATATACGTAGGCCATTAAAGGTAAATCTATTTAAAATTAGGGTTGTCAAAACGCAAATGCAGTTAAATACGCCACAAGTGGGCCACAACGGCAGCCGCAATCGCAATTGTCTCAATTATTAATTGTAATTTTTGACAGGCACCTGTCAATTTCGCAGCGTTCAACCCTTCCTTAATCCCCCACAAGACGCGAGGTGCTGGGACGTCTCCTTAGCCGCTCCCCCGGAATAAATTAGCTTTCTCCCGGCCACATCGGGATATAAAATTTTGAATATGAATGGAAAATTTTGCATTTGTAATAAACCGCTTTTCCCTGTAACGCTGCAGATGCGTACTGGAGCACTGGATAAAAATGGAATCTCGCCCAATGTCGCTTCTCAGGTGGCCCGCCATAAATATTTATTAATTATTTTTTCAATAATCTCTCCTCTCTTGTATCCTCCGAGGATGGAGGGATATCTCCACCGTTAATTGCTTTTTGTTTCATTTGAATAAGTATTGTTTTTGACTGCTCGAGCGTGACGTTGAGTTTTATAAAATCTCGACGATGAATAATTTTGTTGAAACAAAGTTAATTGAATCCATTATTGATTGTTCTAAATTTCGTTGGAAATATTTAGTATCATTAATTTTTAATACAAGGAGAAACTTTCAGAATATAATTAGGTATTACCTGTAATTCACGTAGGCAGTTTAGGTAACTAGGTAATCCGATTTATGAAACTAATACTTACTTAACCTGAAATCTTGGTCACTTAAGTACCCATATTTTTTGCCCCCTCTTTCATGTTATCATCAAGAAAGTTGAACAACAAATTATGTCGTCAAGGCAGCAGTCGGCTTTAATAAAGTCATGAAGCCGATTGAAAAAATCCATACAGCCGATGTCGACATCGCTTCGCCTAATTGATTTTATAATTCGAAGGAAATTCAAAAAGAGAACATTTATATTCGCAGCACGGCGGCGACACGTAGCAGCAACCGATGCGCCGATTGCGGTTACCAAGTTATTCCGATTGCCGGAGAAATACAAATCCTTAAGCGTTGGCTTAAAAGTACCAAGTCTTAAGGCATAAAATACAATTACACCAGCCGTACTAAAAAGAAGATAATATCTTGGTATGCAAGTACGTTCAGCCGCTTCACTTTTATTTTCATACGCTTGTATAATTTTATTGAAACGACTCAATCTGAGTAAAGATTTTTATTTTAAGAATAAACTTTGGGGTTTTTGTGGACTAATGGAAACGTAAGTGCGACGTAAAACTTGATGTGTCTCGAAAGTGAATTAATTCAGGTATCGAGTAGAGTATGAATCGATTGTGGGAACACGATTAGTGATGTGTAACGTATGATTTTCAAACTGCGCGGTACCGTTGAGCGATTGTATCAATTTGTCCTCGTAACACGCGGTTGCCCCCGCGCCATGTTAATTTTTTATTTGATCAAGATTGTTATCGTGGGCGAATAGTTTGATAATGAAGCCAATTTTTTGATAATACCCCACATTGGGGTGGATTTTGAGTGGTTTATTCCGTAAGTAAGGAGAAAATTACACACGTAGACGTGTTATTTCGTTGACAATTTGAAAGTCGTTTGATTCCATTTATCTCATTTTCTTGTTAATTTGAGGCATTACCTACTGCAAGTTTCATGCTATAACATTTACTAGGGTATTTTAGTTTGCAATTTTAAAGGCATTCAATAAAATTGTTAAGTGCAGGCATTTGTATTATTAGTTAGTTAACTGATGAAGTCGTAATGATACCAACTAGCACTTTCCTTTCCAATTACCTACCAGCTAAACAATAATCCTGTAACTTACCATATCCTCTATAGTATACTGAAACTATTAATAAATTATAATTGATGTAATGCAAACTTTAAGCTATAATTTATGAAGGAGTAGTTGTCCAGTCATCGTCCATTTCGGCTGGTGGGTAGGTACCCGCAATTTGTCTCCCGGGCATTGTAATCCTTAAATTGATAATCGATGGGCGTCTACAATGGAACGTTAACGAGGAGCCAAGTTATCAATCTTGCCTAGCCAAGGTCATGTGTACCAGAATGTCCCATTAATGTCAGTCGTGTTATTTATTGTGAAGATGACTGACGTGACGTGACGTGTTACTTGCAGATGTGCTTTCGTTTTAAGTTTTATTGCGGTAGGTATTGGATTAGTTTTAATTCACTCAACTTCTTAAAAAGCTGGAGTTTATTTTTTATTTAAAATAATATTATGAATCAAGCTTTAGAAAAAGGGTTACCAAATATAGGTACAAGACAAAAATAAAAAATGTGTGCCACATATTTTTGTGATGCCTACATTGTACCAATCAAACTATCAATGTCAAAAATTCGATATTCCAAATTCGAATCATACGTCACATGTACCAACAAATTGACAGACGTCAAAATTAAACGCTTCGCTCACTGTTTGTGTGAAACAAATGCGTTCGGTTGTTTTCGATAAACATCGTTACAAATTAACCCTGCGAGTGCGATACAGTTCGAACCGACCGCCCGTATCGCGACATCTACGCACCGTAACGACATTGATTAAACTGATTCCACTGAGCCGTGGGAAGGGTTACCTATGCGGTTGTTTAAGCAATATTGTCGCGTTTGTAGAAAAAAAAAGTGAATTAAAAAAGGTCAATGATATTGTGCGAAGGGCATTTATGTCGGCAGACGTCCCCTGCGTGCTGGAGCCTCCGGGTCTGTGCAGGAGTGACAGCAAGAGCCCGGACGAGCTGACCCTGGTGCCTTGAAGGAACGACAAGTGCCTAGTGTGGGACGCAACTTGCGTCAGCACTGTTGCCGCCAGGCACCTTCGTCCTCTCACCGTCAGCAGCAGCGGAGGACGCCGCTGAGAGGAAGAGGGTGAAGTACGCACCGTTGGTGGACCGTTACCATTTTGTGCCCATTACCGTTGAGACCATGGGTGGTTGGGGCACTGAGGCCAAGAAGCTCATTAGTGAGATAGACAAGCTCTGTGACAAAACGGGTGACTCCCGCTCCGGCTCGTTCTTGGTGCAAAGGTTAGTCATTGCCGTCCAATGTGGCAATGCAGCAAGCGTTTTGGGCACTTTTGCGCCGGGAAAAGTTAGGGGCGGGTTGTTTGACTAGTTGTTTGACGTGTTGTTGTGACTGTTATTATTGAAAATTAATTTAATTAACACTAAAATACCTAATTTAAACAATAAAAAGGTTATTGAATTATTTAGAACATGGTAGGATATTATGACATTGGAGATTTTATATGGGCAAGAACTTAAAGTGGCAAGTGTTGAGACCTACACTGTCCTCATATAGGTACATATGCCAGCACATCAAGCTACTACAATCTGTCAAATTTCTTTAATAGATTTTCAACTTTACCGCTAAAGCATAAGGTTCAAAGTTGATTGGGAAAATTTGTCAGTTTCGGGTAGCTTGATGTGCTGGCGTTTGTACGTATTAACACCTCTATTTGTAAACATTATAAGGGCTAATTATTTTTAAAAGAGAAACCTTGGAGTTTCTTGTCTGCTCTTCTCTGTAGGAAATGTTTAATTGGAACCATGCACCTAACGTTTCATATTAAGTGCCTATGTAGGTTTATGTGGAATAAACTATTTTGAATTGAGTTGAAATGAAAAGCTTCTAAGCTAATTAACCACGATCATTGTTTCTTAGCCTATATTGTGTCCCATTGCTGGGCAAAGGCCTCCCCTTTTTCCTTCCAAACCTCTCTCTCATCTCTAGCCATGTTGGCTCTGCAAACGTTATCAGATCGTCACACCACCTTCGCCTTGGTCTACCTCGACGGCGACGTCCTCCCTAAGGCGTGAGTCTTTGAGATCTTTGCCCATCTCTCCGGGTGCATTCGTGAGCCGTCCTGTCCACTCCCACTTCAGCAATAAAAAAAAAAAACAAACCTCTGTTCTAAATTAAAATAAAGAACCTTAATTCAATGTTTCGACTTCACTTTACTTCGTTTAATCGTGCATTTTATATTCTAAAAGCCCTTCTGTACAATTGAAGCCTACTTAGTAAACGTTAGATCACTATCTAGGCACGCGGGTTAAATGAAAGTTGAAAACAATTTAAGCCACAGCTGATACAAAAGGGTTACAATTCATTTATTCATGCGTACCTACCTTTATTTACTGGAAATTTGATTAATTTTCTTCAGTCAATAAGAAGAAATCGTGTTTTTAAGTAATTGCTTTTAGAAAATTACAGCAAATGAAAGAGCTCACTGAATGGTTACAGATTTATAAAAGTTCAGTTGATAATAAAAAAATCTCATATAAAATCGACTATACAAAATTGTTGAATTCATTCGTTCACTGACAGTCAACGCACCGCCTTTAACGCTGGGTCTGGCAGCTTGAAATTTTGCACAAGAGTTCCTTATGAAACGAAGGTGAGCTCTAAGAAAGAATTTTGATAATTCATCTCCTTGTCATCTGCCTAGCCTTTTCCCAACTATGTTCGGGTAGGCTTCCAGTCTAACCGGATGCAGCTGAATACCAGTATTTTACATGGAGCGACTGCCTATCTGACCTCCACAACCCGGTTACTGGGTAATACGATACCTCTTGGTAAGTCTGGTTATCAGAATTTCGGGCTGCTGACGACCCATAACGTCTGTCAAAGACACACGAATGACAGCCGGGACCAACGACAAACATCGGGGACGGGACAATTCATCTCTTAAAGGGGTTAAATAGGGAATGAAGTTTGTACGTTTTTCAGTAAAAGTTAGTTGTAGGTATCTATCATCTTTTTTTGGAAATTGTAGGCTCGTGAGAAGTCGTCAATATTAAATTACAAATGTCATTAGGTATACAAACTGTTAACTCTGTCAACTGCTTACATATTACACCATCGTAATGCCACCTTTTTGAAATAAGCCATTTATTTTAATATTTTCCATCAATAACTCAAGCTATGAAAGGATTATTAGGCGTATTACAAAGTAACATCGACTTAATAAAGATGTGGAGTGGCTCGATATTAAAGAGCTCGTAAATCACAAGCCAGGCTCAATGTCAACGTGGGGCAGAGTCGTTCACTTCATGTATTTATAGTTAACGTTATATTATTAGAATTTACTACCAAAATCTAAATAGCAGTTATTAAACATCGACGGTTATGCTTTGTACGATTTTTTAGGGATATATAATTATACACGTCTCTGCTTGGATCTATCGAAATTAATGTATTTTTAGGACCAAAGTTACAAAGTTTTAATGAAGTTATTAATACATAACAAGTAAAAAAATAATTTTATTTGTAATTAAGGGGCCTTCTTTATCATTATTTATGTCTCTTTTTCTGTCCTTTATGAAGACTAACTGATTCATCTCTAATAGCATAAAAAGTAAACTGATGTTGACGAAACAAAGCAGTGAATTTAAGGGCTCACGTTACAAAACGAACGGGGATCGTCACCGAGGATACAGCGGTAATGCCCGGATCGCGTGAAATCGTACAATATCACCGACGATTGACTCGACTCAAAGGAAATGAATAGATTTCATTTTAGTGTCATTTGTAGAGCTAATGGCGCCACCGGCTAATGCCGTGTTGAAAACGTGTAAACACGGGGGAAGCTCAGCTGTCGGCTTCCTGACACGATAATGATACGATACAGGAATATTATAATTATTTGTTTATTGATTCAACGATTGGTTGTAATAAAGTTGTGTTGTGAACTGACATTTATTTTTATTATACGTGTATTTTTGGTACTCTATACAACAGATGTCACAACCCTAGCTAAAATGAAGTATTCTTTTCCAATTTTTAAAATTAGAACACACATTGACCGAAACAAAAAAGTTGAATGACGAAAATAGAAAATAGTTTTAGCTTCTCTCCGTTCGTAATAAAAACGATGAAAAGACAATATTTTTTTCTTTTGTCGTAGAAAATTGCTGTTGAATTGTAGCGTGCCCCGATAATACGCAGCTCAATTACGTCACAATGTCTTCTTTGTATTTTCCCCGAAAAAACTGTTCGTAATAAATAATACCGTATGTCATTTCTCAGCACGTATGAAATTTATAACACGCGCAGCGTATTCGAAGGGCAATTTATTTGTAATAGAGCTGTTCGATGGGGACCGAACCACCGGTAATAGTAGCTGAAATAAAAACCTGAGTCTTGGGTGGAAAACAACGATTGGCATTGTTATCTTTCGGGAAGTCAAGTGTTTAGTTGTTCTAAGATAGCCGACTTAAGAGGAAACAAAAAAAAAAAACGCGGGTTCGTTTCTCCATAGAAACGCTCTCGCCTGTTTTCTTTCTGGTTAATGACCATAAAGCAATAATTTTTTACGGAATAATAAATATTAACTACTTGTATGTTCCTATGTTTTTCTTTTTGATGATACATTATTTTTATAAGCAATAGAAACCTCAAAAAATGCCGATTTAAACCGCTGTCAACAGAGGCCTAGTATACAAATTTGACAACTACATATTAATGAAAAAAGAAAAACATAGAGACAGTATAATTATATCCTTCTTATTCAGTTTATGAAATATCTTTTAAATATTGGTCCAATATTGGTGGAGGAAATAGGCGAGAGCCAAACTTGGGATCGACGACTTTTTTTTTTTTTTTTTATTACTTAGTATTTTTCAAAAGTCTCTCCGACCGCATTTCATCTTAATTATGCTTCTTTGGAAAGTGTATTCTAGAAATTTATAGATCTTGATGTTAACGAAATATAAGCGGCTGGTGTCGATTTGAACTACTTACCCAGTGGTTTCAATATTATACATCGTGGAAAATGTCTCTACTTATGGCATTGAGTCTGTTATACTTCCGGTGTCTCAGTTTACAATTTCATAAAGGGATTGAGGATTCAATTTGATGTTGAGACTGTGAAATATTATATAGTTCAGTCCTTGAGTTATATTTATACTTATATTATTATATTATTGTCTGCAAAATTGGCCGGGCTTGTTCTACTCAAAACCATACATTTTCTATTATCAATTTTACCTCATCCGAAAACAATCGATCCCACTCGAAACGTAAACAGCAAATAACGAACAAAAATATATAAATTATAAAGCAATTCCGCAAGCTCGGTGTCGGTATATCAGAGGGCCGGTAAAGAGGCGCCTCGCCACGATTTGTGACTTAATCACTTTATTGGCAGCGGGGGAGTCGGCCTTATCGGAAAGAAACGTCGACCCGACCCGCTGATATATGAGTAAACAAGCTTGCACTTTTCCTCGGCGACTTTTGGCGGTCACAGCGACCATAAAGTCGTCGCTGAAGTTTGAATTGCGCTTGTGGGGAGCACTCCCGCTTTAATGTTGTTTTTTTTTTAGTTTTAAACGCAGTAACTACAGTTGAGTAACGTTCTTATATTTACCTTGTTTGCGTCGTCGTCGTCGAAGTCGTTTGCATCTGAAACAAATGAAAATCTTTATATAAAACGTCAAGGGGTTGTTGTGTGCACTGCGTCCATACTCCGGCCAGTGATTAGCCGGCGCACACTGCGCTACGTAACGGACCTAAATATGTTTGTATTTTGGCTTTGCCGGTACACACCCAATATCGGATCCCTCCTGAGGATCAGCCATTACGCAGCCTCTTAACGGCGGACGGTTTTAATTAAAAACTTCTTGCATTAGCATGTGTCCGCCCAATCATGATACTAATCCCTTCAAAATATTATTTAATTTCAGTCGAGAACCCTATCTGCTGCCAAGGAAAATAGAGGTTCGGAACTTATTAAATATTATTTTAGGAGGTTCGATTCAATATGAATTTGTGATGATTATTGAACATTGTTAATGTATTATAAGTGGGTCACGGTGGGTTGTTGATTGGCCTAAACCAACAATACATCTCTTGCGGGGTGGCGGTGGTCTTAGCGGCGATAAACAAGCACAGGTGTAGCAGTACCCGCCTCAACCGCTGTCCGGAGCAACTTGGAAAGTATTTGTAAGCGTTCAAACATACCGGGCTCGTTATGCATGCCTCGCTGGGTTTAATCACGGACCAGCCGCGCCCCGGGCGGAGCTAATGTTTTCACTATGTATTTTTTAAGTACCAGCAACTTGTGCCGGCATTCAGAACTCGCAGTTTGTTCTCAATATTTCAGAGTTAGTATTAATATTGTATATATTGAATATTACGAGTACTTGTAGTTCTAGTTGAATATGCTTTCATTCAAAATTCATTGTTAGTGCTAGAACATAACATAAACCCTCGATATCCGTAAACCAATTTGTCAATTGATTTCGAAATGAACTGGTTGATGTTGAAAACAATTGATACACAATCCTGCATTGTTTTGTGTGTGTCGTAGTCCATTGAACTTCAACAAAGTACGTGAAGCTGCAGTATCAAGTCGAAGGTCCTCCGTCTATTAGCGGTTGTACTCGACACTTCGCCCTCATCCGAATCTTGGTGCCTATTATGTGACGTGTCCAATATTGACACAGTGTCCCGCTGATTGTACGCATCTCACAGCGATCCCTCGTCACCATGCTTGAATATGGGTTTCGGATACGTCGCTTTGATGCGATCGGTTACTACGATAATATTCATTGAGTCAGCATCTATACAGATTCATTTTTACAGTGTCGATATAACTAGCAAGATAAATGAGCGATTATAATTAATCATTCGGCACCCAGCGTCGTAAGCTAACGCCCAATTTTGTTTGACTTGGCGAAAAGTTGCGCGCACAGTCTTATTTATTTTTTTATCAATTTCACTCGGGCGAGCCTTAAAAGCGTCGTCCCGTTTTATTATAGGGACATGAATTAGCAAAAAGAGAATGGATTTTGGCTGTGATTATGTCAAAAATAATTAATTATTATCGATTCGATGGCAGGCAGGGGAGCGGATTGATGGGAGGCTCTGAGCGTGGAGTCGCTCTTTAAAATTGGAAAGCTAATTACTCAGTTACGAAGGCCACGGTGGGGATACTACAGAAATCACTGAGCTACCGGATTGCTTTGAATAAATTTTCCAATTACATACTTCAATTCAACCTCAAAAGCCTGCATCTAGAAATTTTAATGAAAATCTCGGTCGGAAACAGTTGACAGTTCGGTTAAGTCACTGTTTTCTTTCTGGAAGTTTACAATCTATGCGAGCCGAGGGGCTATGTTAGAGCCGAGGGGCTCGGGGCTCGTGTGAGGGGTCTCCGGAATTTCTTCATTCATTAAGACGCCGCAGCTCGTGATCGGCCTGCCCAAGTAGTCGCTACATTGTACACATCGCCGATGAGCTAAACTTTAATTTAGGCTGCGGTACCTGAGACCACTCATTCACAATGAATCGCCTCACCCTCTGTTTAGTTTAGGAACGAGACCTCTAGTGTGTGTGACTGACATTTTATTTACGACCGTATTTAAACGTCAAAGAATAGGCCACGATGGCCGGATGGTCGAGATGAAAGCCGGTTTTGTTGCGTCAATAAATCACGAGTCGAAAAGTTTGAGCGTCGAAAGAAAAATCACAGTCATCGGCCTCTTTTTAAATTAACGCCATTAGCTTCGAGATTTCCTTTTCGGAATAGAGTGCAAAAATTACCTTTCTTCGTTTGAGCAGCCCGAGTAATTAGTGACGCTCGGGTTTTATTTGTTGACGTTCATTATTCCTTGATTTTGGGATCGCGTGGGAGTGGGACGGGGATAGTTTTTGTATGAATTAGAGAGGGAGGGCGATGTTCAATCGAGGAGCTGCACCTGCCACCGCACAAATTTGCAATTTAAATTCCTAACGAATATTCCGGAGGACCTCCTTAACACGACATCTGTTTAAATCGTCGACGATAGAGTGACTGTCGTGGTTCCAACTCTTTGTGATTGCGACTTAATTGAAATAAAACAAAACCCTTTTCACGATTTTGGGGGACTTAGAAATATAATCGTTCTAACTGTGATTTTCACTGGATTAATAGTATTGAAATTAATTTTAAATAGAAATCAAGGGTGGTTTGGATTTTAGATAACAATTAATAGCTTAATTAAGATTTTTATTTTAATTTAGCAATTTGACCAAATTTTATAGGAATTTGTTATCAAATCTGCTTAAACATAAAAATAATAACCCTAATATTAGTTGTACAAAAATAAAAGGGTAACATCACGTTATAATTTCCCAAATTGATTGATACGTTTCTGTCGGGATGATATATTGTGCCGCCAGTGTATCGGACGCGGTCGGCTAATAGGTGTTAGTGGGTAAATAAAGAAGTGTTTTGGCCGGGCGGAGCCGCGCGTCATTAATAACTATCGCCCCACGCCTCTTCATTAACAATCAATCACATGTGGCCGCCCTTGTGCGGGACAGGTTGTTGCGTTACATGACGATTTTTTTCGTTTCTGATTAATACAAGGAGGGTAAATCTTAATACAATTTCTTAATTGTTAAAATCGCGTTTCTTCTATGGTACATAACATACTTGGAGGGATCTGTACACCACTGTCTACCCCTTATCGGAGTAGACGTGATTTTATATGAATGGGATAATAATTATTTTATTAAAATAAAAAATACGGTTCACACATTTTTTTTCCAAATTTGAGAAAATAATACTTCGGGCGTCGTAGCAAATGCGTAGCAGCCGCGTAGCACTTAAATTGCTACGCGGCTGCAAAAGTTAGTTACAAGAAAGAATGGTTACATAAATAATTATACAACAGCTAATATAATCGTTTGCATTAACCAAATATACAAAACCACACTAATTAATAGTTGCAAAGTTCTTAAGGAAATACCGAGTATATTCGCTAAGACCCAGTATATACGCGCGAGAAAGAATGACTTGTCGGAAGGAGTTAATAATCTTATTAATTTGTTCGTAACCCGCGGCGGACTGCCACCGACGTTCTTTGTAATTAATGGGAACACCTCATCTATTAAATTAGTACAAGGGCATGAGAATACACGTGTGTGCATATCGAACAATTTATCGAGACCCATCACACTTCTACATTCTCCATAAAGTAAGGAGAAATACACAGGTCTTAATAAAATGGGGGGTTGTCATATAGTCTTAAGAGAATAAATAAATTGCCCGTGAAGAAAATGAAGCAAGAAATTTCATTTATCAAATGGTAACGAGTTTCCACATTTTGAGTGATGGATTTTAGATTGTATTAATTTAATTACTAGATTTATTTTGTTCATTTTCTATTTCTGAGAAGGGCCGTTGTTTATGTTTGTCTCATATTTCCCGATTTCCCATTTTTGTCAATAGTGAAAATTAATTAATTTGGATTTATTTACTTAGCTAGATAAGTATAGAAATAAACCACTCCTCAAGGAAATGAAGAAATGAGTTGGGATTCTTCATAATAAGTTCTTAATGTAGTTTTTACTTCTTATATTATTTTTGTTGTGCGCGACTACAAAATTTCAAATCGAATACGGATCACAACTTTCGAGACAACAATCGGTCATAAGGACGAAACACAAAGGCACCTCAAGTGGTCCTATATTAATTATACCCAACAAACTATACGCTTTGATCAATTAAATTTTATTACACGCGTTAATTAAACGGCCCTCTAAGTGAAAGATTTATTGGAGGTTTATCCTCATAACTGAAGCTTAAAGGGCGATCTCAATACGGCTAGGCCTTTCTTGGGGCAAGCCTGCTTAACCGTATAGTGCGATTAAGGGCCTATTCATCCGAGGCCTTTACTATGTAATTTGGTATGCAGATCTATTATGTTGCTGTGGGTAGGTGTGGTGTCTCGTGGCAAATGCCAAGATGATTTCCTTCCTAAAGATAAGTGTTTGAAAATAACAACACTGTCTCAATATTCTACATGGCTTGCTGTTTATGATATTATATTTATGTCACATTTTTATTAAGTTTGCTTTTAAGACAGTTCATTGGGGCAATTCCCGTAATTTTAAGAACGTTCACAGTTTGAGCTCAGTTTCAATCTGTCAAAAATAGGTAGGTTCCACTAATTTCCCTACATTTTTGATAAGTTTTTGAGATTGGTTGTCGCTGAGATGATATGATGATGATGCGACTAGATTTTGAACGTTTTTAAAACGGGAATCGTCCTTCTGATTTCACATTAAGCCCAAGTCAAGGTTTCATAGGTCACGTGTGATATCTCAACATTGTAGGATACGAATTGAAAATAATAGTTCATTTATCTTTGATTGAATATTTTTTTTTCATACATAAGTAGATATAAATATTTACCGACATTTTGTGCCACACAAACACATTATACAACTAAGATACTCTAAGACCTCTGTATAGACACGGTATTGCGATGTAAGCAGTAATATTAATCACGATGTAAGCGCTTAGTGCGCGATATTGGGGGTCCACTACATTCAGACTAATCTCACGCCCTATAAACATGGGTTCCGCATATGAATAGACGAACTTAATAGCTATATTATACATCGTATATCTTTGGGTTTTAGAGATGCTAGGTAATTTAAAGGTGACGGTATCATTGTTTTGAATTAGTCCTTAGGTTGGCAGTTGGGACGACTATGTGGGGTTTTGGAATCCCAGAATAAGTCGGACAAAATAGTCGCAAACTAGAAGCAAAAGTTAATTACAGTGTAGCTGTTTGCTTAGCAGACAATGGTGTAACAACACTTTGATATATGCGCCGTAAATTCTAATGCGATGTCGCCCCGCGAGGTGCCGCCGTAAAGCCGCCGAATACGGAATGATCATAATAAAGTATGATTTCTTGGTCGGGGACGCGGCCTAACTCGGATAATCACTCCTCAGGCGTACCCATATAATTCCTTAGTGCATAATGAAAGTTGATTAACATTATACCCTGTACGGCGTCGCGTGTGTGTGTGTCCGCCGCAGATTCCGAGTCCTAATTAAGAGCGAGGGAGGGTGGGTCGCGGCCGGCGGCGGGGGCGGGGTATCGATCATCACCCGCCAAGGAATCGACGCAGGGACCCGCAAAAAGGGGAAGCCCTCATCTGAAAATCAGCGTCCGCTAAGCCGGTCCGCTGCGAACACATGTGTTTTGATTTAAATGCGCTCTAAGGGTCAGTTTAATGCGCGAGTGCGGAAACGGAACGCTTCGGGCGAGATTTGCAAATCCGATGTGAATAATTACACGGCTTACGAGCGCTTACCTACTGCCTTACAGTCATTTGCATATTTTCTTGTGGCTTTATGCTGGCTGCCCGCTGGTGTGGAAAGTAAATATGTCCGTGAACGCTTTGAACATTGACTGTATAGGCGGAACTTAACTATCATGGAATACCGTCATTAAAGTTGGGAGGAAATCTTAAAGTAAACCTCAAAGATGTTTCCTAAGGCATTCTGATAATTATGCATTCTTAAGTGGCTTCATATTTTAGTTCAGGCTCGTATAGTCGTATTCGATTGATGAAGTTATGTCTTACTTAAAGCATTTAGTAACATTTTTAATCCTAATTATATTTTACTGGCTATGTAGATACTTTAGAGAACCCTGCGCTTGTTGTTGAACCGTTTGTAATATTGTTGTAGGGTCTGTTAAAAATAAACCCATGAACCTTTATTCCTTGTGAGTTACGATGTTGTCAATTGGTGACTCCTATTAAATACAAAAATAAAAAACGTCAAGAAAACAAGCAACGTTAACAAAGCCGTTTATGAAATAAAAAAACGTTGGCAAAACACTTATCGTGCTCGAGTGCAAATCGTCGACTGTCACTTCAAATCCCGCCGGCGCCCGGACAAAATGGGAAAAAGTAACAAAAATAACAATCAAATAGAGCATCCACGGAAATGAGATCTGAAGGAATGATCACGCCCGACCCCGGGGACCGGTTGCCTCTTCAAAAAAGACTTAATCTCTCAATTCACTAAGGAGTTAAGCTTTAAAAATTTTTCGATAGGCAACAAAGAGCCCCTCGCTCGTCGCGTCGCGGTGTCTTTGACACGTCGCCGCCGGATTTTTTCGCGAGATCTCTTTAGAGACGGGATGTCACTCACTTTGTATCGGCTTTGTCGCGAGAGGTTAAGCGCCGGTTTATTAGGCTTTACTTCCGATTCGCAAACAGGGGGACGTTTTCAGATTCGTTTTCGATGTCGTATTCCGATTAAAAAAATTAAAACCTCTAGCCGATCGAGATTTATCGGCGCAATACCGTTATGTGGTGTTCAAAACGAGACCCTCTCGGAATCGATATGAAAATGTGACGAGTGGGGTTGTTCGCCAGCTGGCGGGCATTAATTAAGAATACGTGACAAAAGACGAGACATGCACACAAACACAAGTCGCGTTGAAAAAGGTCCGGATTACGTAACCCTTTTGCGCTTTTGATTTTAAACGTCGCGTGAAGTGCGAACCGGACCGTGGCTTCTAATTTGAAAGGAGACTTGACAAATCTGGCTTCGGGCCGCCCTTCGTTTAATCGAGCCGTCCTTACACGTGATGTCGATATGAATGTTGATACAATGAAATAATAGCGCGGAGTAAGCGGTCACTATGGTTACAGGGTGGGATCGAAGCCTTATTTGAATGGAGCTGTGAAAGGCTTTTAGCCTCGTTTGACCATTTAGAGGGGGTCAGCATTTTGGGCGCTGACTGTGCTCTGAAACCGGGATAATTAGCAGGCAAACAAGGAACAGGGTGCGGCACAACTTTTGCCGACCGTTCAGGTGCTCTGCAAACATCGCAAGAAGTTTAACAGCAGTTTAATTGCGGAGCGAAAACAGAAGCGCACTGAAAACAGTTTAGTTCCAGTGAAAAGAACCTAGTCGGTTATTGAGGTGAACAAGCATAATCAAAGCTACGTTAGAGTTTGAAGTTCATTGAAAATGAGAAATGTCTTACTAGCTGGCGGAGAGGAGAAATAAATTAAAGTTTACCGAAGCGAAGTGAAATTATTGGCTTAACATCATTTAAACCTGTTTAATAAATTGTTTTACTAAAATTATGGCAAGTAAGACATGCTTATGCTTTAAACCCTTGATACCTACGTGCATTGTAAATCCGATTTTTTTTTATAAAAAAATGTTCCAGTCAAAATGATACGTTATGCACTTGAATACAATCATCAACTAAAGTCAGCAATCTGAATTTTTAACCAGTTTTTCATCTGCAAAATCTCAAGAATGAAAGTCCATAACAAATTAATTTTCCAACCACCTAACCAGTGGATATTTCGGTGCAGTTTACACGGGTTCATAAATCGAGCGTGTCAACACCAGAGCGGGGTAAAGGTGTGGACACACTGGCTATAAATTACCGCAACTGGCGAGTGCGTGCACCGCGACGCTAATCCCGCAGTACGTGACGCGTATGCCCCGGCCCTAATTGTTAGATTGTGGTCGTAGTTTCAATAGTCGGTAACTAGTAGCAGTAGGTATATATGTCGTCGACTTGTTAAATTATATTAGTCTTGTTGGATTTCGGTTAGGTTGGAGTTGATGAGAGAAAGAAATAATAGTAAGGAAGTTTTTTTTTAAATTTATCTCAATACATAAATACTGAGATCGTCTTATTTAACGTAACAAAAAAGAGACTATCCATTGGTCAATTTAAGATGGGGAAAGTGGCACAATCGTCGTATACCTTCACTAAAATGTTAGTTATACATATAAAATAAAAGCTTGTAATAAATACCAAGAAATCCTCGTAAACATACCTACCTTTACTGACCGAGATCACTTTATTTAAAACTAAAAACGTTTACAATCTCCTGCGATTTTAATCATGGGTTCTATCATAACTTCATAATATTTTTTATTTGTATTATATATTTTATATTATACAATTTTTTACATAAATCTTCCCTTCACATCCACTATGTACACAACCGTCTCATAATCCCTAGCGGGATCGCATGCGTCGCTATACCAAGTTTTGCTAATACATAATTGGGACCAAATCCCTATTGGAGGTCGCCTATACAGGGTACAGGTTTCTTAGTGCGTGTTCCGTACGAAATTAATGAAATTAACTGATCCGAGGTAAATGTAGGGAAGAAATGAGGGTGGCGTATTTATTTATTAAGCAACTCTAGTTTATTAAACGTCACTTCTAATAAGCATGAGATGTGGCCTGCGTGAGCGTGATTGTAACTTGCTTCTTTCAATATATTCATATTTTTAAAAGTACCTACTAAAACGGTTGCATTACAACTTATCATTACTATGTGTAATAAAAAGTAATTTAAATAAAAAAATTAAACCGACTTCAAAAAGAAATTAACTCAAAATTATGAAATAACTTTAATTTCGGAAGTCGGTGTCTTGGGATCTGTATTTTAGTTTTAGTTTTTTGCCACCGACTTCCGAAATTAAAGTTATTTCTTAATTTTGAGTTCATTTCTTTTGAAGTCGGTTTAATTTTTTTAAATTACTTTTTATTTGGTATTTTTTAGTTGTTGCACTAGAATTTGACCAAGGTTTTGAGATGTTTTCGCTTTGACACTACACCCGTAGCTCATATCAATAAGCCAGGCCGTCACACTTTCACGTCTTAGTCCATATCTTGAAAATTACTGAATCGATTTTGATGAAACTTGCACTGTTCCCTAAGTTGAAGTAAATGTAAGCCAATAAAAAAGAATGGTCACGATCCGATTAATAGTTACGGAGATATGCGTGGACAAACATACATACATACATACGTCTATAAAATTTTGTATATTTGTTTGGAAGCCCTAATAGATTGTCATATGTGAATATAATGCAATTCCAATAATATTACATACATAATGTATCGAATTGATAACCTCCTTTTTTTTGAAGTCGGTAAAAATAATCTGTATTTGGTTGGCTTTGAATCAAAGTATGCAAAGGTCTAATCTCCGAGAGATAGGCAATCCAATAGCAGAAGGACGAAGCAATCTCAAAGAAAGACTGGTTTGACTTTGTTACTCGTGTCTTTGCTCATCTTTATATTTCAAATTTTAAGAAACTCAGACACACCATCAATCCCAATCTGAATTATTTAGAAAGGATATTGCTAATCCATTGCTTCATACGTTCGAAAATGTAAATAAAGCAATGAGTGTTGTTAAACTGACAAAATTACCCCACAGGGCAAGACAAAATAAAAATTTGGACAAATAAAAAAAACAAAAACAAAATTCGAACCAATCAAATATTCCCACCAGAAACGTTCTTTTCACGTCAAAAGACTAACAACTAGTGTTGCACCAAATGACATAATAACCCAAATTAAACAAGTGAACTAGCTGTTGTTACCATCATTACCCCGTGTAATTCCCGGAGCGAGCGCTATCGATCGCGGGGAGCGACAGAAAACTTTCTAGACAGCTTTTATATGCACCGACTCTTTACCCTGTAAGTATGGAGTACGTTCGATGAAATGTTCCACACTGGAGGAATGAACGTTTTCTATGTACCTTGATTGACGGGTTAAAATGCTAGTGTTGTTACCTGGTATTTATTAGAGGTATTTAGTGTTAGCTGTTGAATGTTTGACGTGTGGGTTTTGAAGTTTGATGCAAGTTTTTTAGTGGAAGATTGACGTGCATTTGCTTTAATTAGAGTCTAAATGCATTTTAGTTTAGGTAGGTAAGCACGTTTTAATGTAATGTGAAGACGATCATCATATAATCTTTGCTAACGTCACCGAATTGGGACCATAAATTTTTATAGTAAATGTAAGTTCATCTCACTTTTTAAAACATCAGTTTCATGTTCGTGTGTGGGTAAAACCGGAATATTCTTTATCAATAATTTTACTCGGTTTTATAAGACATTTTATGAATTAATTCTTTAAACCAGAGAACCATTTCTAACCAGTTAATTAGAATAATCCTAAACATTTTGACAGGGTAATTATCTAAAATGTGCGGGGAACGATTCCGGTATTTGTTTTTCATCGGCAAGACGTCAGAGATGACGTCAGCGGTGACGTGGCGTGCATCAGACAGTTGATAGGGGTAGCATCACTGTGAGCTTCTACACTGGGTTGCGGAAATATTTTGAAAGTGTCTAGGAATATGTACTTTGTATGAAGACGATTCAATAGGCTATTTGACAATGTAAAAAATAAGGTCATAATTATTGACACTCGTATAGATTATCGCTTTTAAAATCGATT
Organism: Oligia latruncula; assembly: GCA_948474745.1. Taxonomy (NCBI): domain Eukaryota; kingdom Metazoa; phylum Arthropoda; class Insecta; order Lepidoptera; family Noctuidae; genus Oligia; species Oligia latruncula. The sequence continues at coordinate 15,170,113 of OX419689.1, read as the reverse complement.
TGCATTAATTTTATTACAAAACAATGTATTATTTATGAAAAAAATCCCGAAAAAACCTCATCTTTTTAAATCTGGCGCCACGTAATCGAAAACGGTCTGATTTAGTAAATTTCTGTCTATCGTTGACAGAACAGATGACTTTTGTCTAGTATCTCGACCGTTTCAACGTTTGTTTACGTGAATCGTGACGTCACGACGCCATATTGTTAAAGATAGCGTTTTGGCGGCTTATTTAAACAGTACATTTTTATTTACTATTTTTTAAAAGAAATACATTATGCAATTTGATGTAATAGGTTTTTGTGGGCTCGTTAGACACCAATAAATAATCAGAGATGTTTATCAGAAACCAGTCAAATAGCCTATTGCTTAATTCTGCTAGATGCAATAATAGAATAACATTTCTAAACACGATTTGACGACACGGTTGGCGCAGTGGTTAAGCGATTGACTGCTGCGCTGCGTGTCGCGGGTTCGATTCCCGCACGGAACAAATATTTGTATGGCCTACAAGTAGTTGTTCCGGGTCTGGCTGTTTGTGTATGTGAGTTTAAATGTTTGTAAACGCACCCGCGATACAGGAGAAATTCCTAGTGTGGGGCAACGTTTTTAAAAAAAAAAAAAAAAAAAAAAAAAAACACTATTTAGAAATCTTGTATGCAATACCTACATAGTATAGAGAATTACATTACATAATTAATATAGATCTAATTATATAATTCTCTACAATAATTAGGTGTTGCTTTACGGAAACTTGAACAGATTGTTAATACAGTAATAATATTTTTACTATATTTACGCTCGCTACATTTAGGACCAAATCGTTTGTGTGTGTGGTTTAGGTACCGACACTGTTACAACCAAAAATACTCTGAATTTTCTAACAGACACAACAAAGTAGAACACAACATCTTTCGTTTAGAACAACCCGTCGTAATTCAGTACACCCACATGGCTTTTTAATTACATCCAAAAAGCCCTTCCACATGTCACTCACATCAACGTAAACGATACAGCGAAACGTTAATTCGCTTACCGTTTCATCTGAATAAGAACAGGACGTATTCGTGCGATCCCGTGCGATCCCGTGCGATCCCGTGTGTACCAGTGTGGGGCAACTCTAATCAGCTATGAAAATTAGGTTCCGCTCGGTATCTGCTTTGTACCGTTAATATGGAATTTAATTACTATTTCCAAATATCATATTAGAGTGATGGATGGGAGGAGACAGTCTTGATGTTTAATTTACCGTTTCAAGTTATTATCATAGGGGATGGTTTATTTGTGTACGTAGTGGGGTATAAAAGGTGGAGTTATTTTGGTGATTATGGTGGGTATCAGAAAGATAAAATGTTGTAAGAGTCGTAAATTTATTTAAATTATTTATTTACTTATCTTGTTTAATATTTTTGTCTACCACATTACCTTATTCGTTATACGCAAGATAAAAATCATGTCAAAGTCAAATTATTTATTTCAAATAAAAGGCACTTTTGAACGTCAAAATTTACAAAAAAATTGAATTGATTCTAGTCGCCCCTTCCAAAAGTTAGTTTCGTATGGAGTAGAATGGGCAAGAAACTTCACCGGACAAGCTTTCTGCGATTTCCTCACTGCGCAAGTCCCAAGCCACTAAAACCTATATCCTGACCCTCAAAATTCAAGAATATTATCTAAGTAGAGCCATCACGCGCCATAGACCCCACACACTGGAGCCATGCCCTCCCATCCATCATCCAATTAGCCACGTGATCAATCATCGTGCCGATCACTCCCTGGGACCCGATGATTTTTCCCACTCTTTTGTACAACCTCCCGGGACTTGTTAATCACTCGTGTGAAGGATGCGTGCTGTAAAACCTTGATAGATTATTATTTTTATGTATTTCGGGGTTTGTGGTTGTTATTTCTGGGTTTAAAATGTAGGAGTTTGGGTTTGGGGTTGATTTGTGTGATATGTAACTGTTTTTTTTTCAAAAATGTATCTAAGAACATTATCGTTGTGTCATATTAGTGAAATTATTATGATCAAGGGTAACCTCAACTTCCCCCAGACATTTTGGATTAATTCTATTATGAAGATCGCAATAATCATTTCAAAAGAAGAAATTAGCTTCCATAACACAGTGAAACAGTCTCCGTTAAACTGGCACTTCTTCAATCACGATAATATAAAACTCAACAAAACGGCACGTTATAAAAAGATGAACAATAATTCTTTTTTATTACGCGCCAAAGTGGGAATCTCATTGTCGACGAGGAAATAAATAATATCAGGAAGGAAAAAGAAAAGAGAAATAACACAACATAAAATATTAAGATTCACCCTGGATTGGCATCATTCTGTGGTCGGCGCGGATTCCCTGTAGGGGCGGCGATACCTACGTCTTTGAATGTTAATGCTATTTGCATATCCGAAGTCATGAAATAAATCAGCCGAGACGGACAGCGGGGACGGCTATTCATTATGTTCTTCTTTGTCTGCGCGTCTACCAATTAATGAAAAAAATCTTTATTATTGTTTCTTTGCACCCTCATCTAAATTCAATTCATTCAAATTCATGTAATGCACATCCTACCTACTCAGGAGCACTTTGAAATCCCCGAAATAAACTTTAAATCACAATATCCATTTGTGAAGCCGTGTGTAACTTGTGTGTCGCGAGGTGAGCCCTTGTGCCGATAATGTCAGGATCCTCCGTCAAATTGCGCTGTATTGTGAGTCAAACGCGAGAAAAACGGAGAAAGTGTTAGGGCAGCATTTACATAAGTTGAGACAGAGGGTCTCGTGCAATACATATGAAAATATTCAGGGCCGAGGTGATGAGAGCCCTCCGGCGACTCTATGCATAGCCTTTATGATGGGGAAAATATTTACAGCCGGCGCGAAAACGCAATATTTATGGAGCAACTGAAAATAACGTGCACGAGGGAAATCTGCCGGCATACAGCGATGATGCGGTTTATTGTTTTACATTTGATGGCTAATAAATTGTGAGTTATAGCATCAAATTTTCTACTGAAGCTTTTAGTCAGATTTAATATTGTTATTTTTATATAAAAGTATGGCAGACACATTGCAAGTCACGCGTTTAGTAGAACACGTGGCGTTAGTTCGCCGCGTGGTTTTGTTTACAAGCCGGCTGTAAGGTTATCGATTGCGGGCGGGAAAGTTTTTATGAATTAACCGTCAAACAAGTAAAGAAGAACAATGAAAAAACAAACTCTTCAAACAAAAATCGATGACAATCTGGGCCAAAAACTTCGGTGGAACTTCGCCGGCAAAAAGATTTATATACTTATAAAAAAGTGAACGGGAAAAGAAGTTTTGGAAAAACTTTAAATTGCGACCTTGAACCGGTTGAACTCTGTTTCAGATTACTATTAGTGAGTTGAAGGAAGTTTTTAATGGCAAGGGGTTGATGTACGGCGGACAGTTCGCGTCATTAACTTGGGGCTGTACTGTACTCGTACTTGATGGGGATATTTCGCTTTTGATTAGGGGGCTATCCCCTGATTTTGTTTAATATCTGGTACACGTTTTGTATTAGTGAGTAGAGTGCGATGAACCAAGGATCGATCGCGGATGGGTAGCGCTCCCAGCCGCGGTCGGCGTCAAACTTTTGGGTCGGTTTTAATGAAACAATTCCCCAACTTGAGTGAATTTGGGTCATTGTGTACAACACTTACGCGTAACACTCGTGAGGCACGGATTTCATTTGATTGCTTTCAGATATTAGCGGAGATACAAGTAAACACTGTGAATACTAAGTGGAGGTCCCTATCTGTTGGCGGTTGCTTTGTTTCCAGTGGCAGATTACAATGTTAATTTTAAAATATGAAATTATATTCTGGTTTGAAGATAAGAACTTCACTGTTATACTTACAGGTTTACCTACCCTGTTTTGTCAAATACAAATCTAAATTATGCAGTAGAAAGAACTGCGCCATTGTCTACCTAAATAAATTCGGAATATTACCCTCTTCATTGCTCCAAGAAGAGTCTTGTAAAATAAAAATATACAATGAACATTTCCATCTAAAAGGCGTCTAAACGGCTCAGCCTCGTCAATTGCAACATCGCTTTCTTTATTAACTGTTAAATAGAACCGGGTGTTTATGTAAATTGTTATTGCTTTTTTAAGAAAATCCTCGTTTGACACGTTGGCCCGCTCGTTATTAAGGCCTGCTTGGGACACAATGGGATTTTGAAGGTAAATAAGTCTTTAAAAGAGGAATAAGTAAATTAGAAGCGACAAGATAGGAATCTCCCCTATTTTTTTTCCCGAACGTTGGGGCGAGAAAAAAGGCGATCGCCTTAGAGTAAGTACCTTCAGGTTGGGTAAGTATGGAGACATGTTTTATAGATAATTTGACATTTTAAGAAGAACAATCAAAGCGGGTCTCGGAGTCTTGGTACATACGTTAATTTTATTATTTCTTAATTTTCGGAGTGACCCTATTTATCATCATCTTTTTGTAGGTAGGTAGGAACCAGCAGCCTAGGTGCGTAACACACTTTAAATCATAATCTGAATAATTTTGAAGGATATTACTAATCCATCGCTTCATATGTTCAAAAATTTATCTACTCGACAACGTAAATAACGCAATGAATGTTGTTGAACTGCCAAAATAGAAGTCATAACTACTGTTAGTGTGTTACGCAATTACTCCGCAGGTTTACAAGAGCCTCCTCTAGGTCTCAGATGGACATAATATGAAATGCATTAATTTGTAGATTTAATAAACCTAGATAAAGTACCAAAGCGTATTTTACTTAAACACGTAGACATAATAATTCATTCCAAAGCTTGTTTCGAGTATAGAATCCGAGATTTATTAGTTTCTAAAGTTGAAATTCATAAACTCTACGTAAAATAAGATGTTTATTTAAAGCATATTTCTCTGGAACTAAATACTACCCCTATTCAAGGTCAATGACAGGACAGCTAATAAAACAATAATTATAAAATCTTGAAATTATGCTAATCAAATCTTAAGCGAAAAGGAAATATTTCTAAGATATTTAATAATTTCGTTAATAGAGTAAAGACGAAGCATCTGGGCCTTAATTTGATAATGTGCACCCGCGCATACCAGGAACTAACTACCAAACTATAAGCTTGCAACCTTATATAATAGGTTGATTTGTGTATCTATCTTTTCTCTATTCGTCTATGATTTTTGAGAAATACTAAAAAAAATCGACAAACTCCGCTTCCTCCCTATCTCTCAAAATAAAATCTCTTTAAGGGTGAGTGCGGCGACACTCGGCCGGTATCATAACAGCTGCTTCTAGCGATACCTACTTATTAAGCCATCGACCGGCCGGCTACAGGCACCTCTACCTTGTCCTCTGCCATTACACCCGCTCATGTTTTTAAATTATAATCTCAAGATGGATCACGGAGCCATTTTGGAAGCCAATTATGTTGTGTTTACACAGTGATATACTGTAAATAGGGTTTTAAAGAATATCGTTATGTTAGAATATAAGTAGCATTGGGTTTTAGTTGTTAGAATTTTGAAAAATGTGTATTTGGCAAAAATGTTGGCTTTTTGTTTAATTGAGACGCAAAGTCTGAATTGTGTGGCATTTTGCATTGTTAGTCAAAATCAAACTTTTTACAAGGAATTCTTTGGTATTTAAATACTCCAGCGTACTCTAGGTAAGGCCACTATAGTTTTCTTAAGAAATATTATTATATGGAACACATTTAGAGACACAAAGATCGCTTATTTAGTACACACAAAAGCAAAATTACCTGATAACAAATAACATGATTATTAAGAAAATATCCAAAAAAAAAACAACATATTTTGAACACACTATTGACAGTAAAGCAAATAATGCACTGCAAAGAAATATAAATTATCTAAAGGCACATACGAAGGGCAATTCGCCGACAACAGTTCATCAAAAGGTCAGAACGGTTTCCTAAACGATGCCCTGATTACGTATGAGTCGTAGTGGGGTTCCGATTAGCTTCGTTTGCCCAAGGGCTGTCTGGATGTAGCAGCTGTCAAAATATTCTCATTTTAAATTAATTTCTACAGTTTAAAGTATTAAGGCCGTCTGTGCAGAAAATCTATATGTTGTTAATACGTTCAGCATGTATTTAAAGTCAAAGGCATGGCCGGTTGTGGTAGTTTTGTTTGATTTAATTCTAAGACAACTAGGAGGGAACTCGGATCCAAAATAAAAGCTGTCGTTAAACGTTGAAGTACCTATGTAACTACTACCTAGAATATCGAGCAATTTAAATCTGAATATTCATTAAAAATAAAATAATAATGAAGAGACAATGTTTGTACCTTATATTATGCCTCATCAAGTAATATTTTAATTCCCAAGTGAACACCAAAACCTAAACACTGCAAACCCAATAAAATTATTCTTATGTGAAAGATAAGCGTTCTTTGCCATTAAAGGTAATTTACAAATGACTTCTCTCCTTTTACGGTGCCCAGAAGACTGTAACAGAGTTCAGTAAAGTCTGAAAATGATCTTACAAAGTGTAGGCCGCCATCGCTCCCTGAAGTCGCCCGGAGGCTTCGAGGCGTGCTGTGCCGATAGAGAGTTTAAGAGTTATGCAAATGTTATGGACAACAAAAAAGTTAATGTCAATGATAAGTGCGGGCCCAGGGGGACGATCACGCGCACTCCGACCTTTTTTCTTGACGCTACTCATTGGACGGGGACTTTCTTATTGGCGCAGCTATTGTATAACCCTCTTTAATTTATTTTGTTATTTTGCAAGTCGTTTGCAGTGTGTATCAAATTTTATTTCTAGTATAAAAATAAAGTAAACAAGGAACAAAAGGATATTCAAATAAGACATGTTTTTCTTTGAGAATGGGTCTTCACTGAAGTCATTAAGAAGTTAGTTAAGTTCAGTTCATTTTGCAAGGGAAAAACAGGACAGAACGTAAATAAGGAAAAGACGCGAAACTAGTTATGTATCAGAACTAAAAGGCTGCAAACAATTTGTAAACAGAGCCTTGAAAAGTTGTTGGTTATGTTTGTATTTCTTTTGTTTTTTTCCCCTTGTTCACTTTCGACAACCCTTAATATTGACATCAAACAAATTCCCACACAAATTGTAAAAATATAACCCCAGTGCTTTCAATCACCGAATCTCATTTAGACGAATTCACGTCACCATTTGCATCCGATTGTCCTCAAGAGAGTCGCGAGTGTCTGTAAAAAGTCCTTAACTGGAGTACGTGGAATTAGGAGCAGGTTCCCGAAGGGGCCCGGGATCCCATTAAGAGGAGCCGAGTAATGCAGGTGTCTAGCTGAGGTTTTAGTGGTAAAAGTCAACGAACTAAGCGGACTTAGTTGCAACTGTTCTGAAAGTATGTGGGAAAGATGTCTGTTTGAAAGTAATTTTGTTCATAATTCGAGTATACAGAGTGGACGAAAGGTTCGTTTTAAGTTGAATGGTGAAAGTAAATTACCTTTCGTAGTTCAATAAAAAAAAAAATTACAAAATATCATAATTTTATTGGTTTTAGCTTTAATTTTAGAACAGTTTTTATAATCGCAACAAATAAGTTATTAACATTATACAATTTAGTCCTTTTGATAATGTTTAGTGTCTCTCGAGTCAAAAAAAAAAATTACTTCACACTAATATTATAAAGGCGAAAGTTTGTGAGTGTGTGTGTTTATATGTTTGTTACTTCTTCACGCTCAAACGGCGAGACCAATTTTGATAAAATTTTGTATGGAGGTAGCTGATACCCTGGATTAACATATAGGCTACCTTTAATTGCGATATTCCCACGGGATCGACATTTACGCGGAAGAAACCGCGGGGCGCAGCTAGTAAAAAATAAACCAAATTAAAAAAAAACATAACTCCATATCCATATCAACACAAGCAAGCCCTATCGACCCAGCATCTCATACCTAATCTTAAGTAGCGTGCCGTAGGTGAAGTTTTACATGCAAATGAATTAATTCTTCGCGTCAGAGTGTTCCCGGTGCATCGTAGGCGATGCCTCGTTGCATTTATAATGTGAGTTCATTACCTCGCCAAGCCTCGACTAGTCTACGAGCTCCCAGTAATGGGTTCGGAAGAACGTTCGCTTCAATTATGAGTGGGATATTAAATCGGTAGCTATCTATCGGTACATGTGTCGGTGCATTCGTTCGGGAAGATGTAACATGTGTGGTTTTATTTTAGCGAAATTAAATTTCATACTCCTCGTTTGGAAATTCTGGATTTTGTGCACGGGAATTAGTACTGGAACAGCTTGTTGTGTTGGCTAACAGATGTTAAACTTTATACAATTGTTAATTTTCAGTGTAAAAGCGTCAGCAAAGCCTCGCAAAGTGAAACACATTGAAATATTTACATCACAACCTCTAAACATTGTAAATTAAAATTTAAAAGAAAAAATCTTAAACAGGGCTTGTTAAAAGAAAAAAAAGGACAGTGCTTTTAAAATTTCACGAAGCATTCGCCCGGTTTAACATATTTTCCTTGAGGCATTGCGGGCTCGTGTGCATTTTTAATTTTTATATCCACTCAGCCGTGGATGACGCGCTGAATTTTTACTGAAGCAGGTCTTTCGGTCTTATTAACAGGGGCGGGTTAATTGTACTACAAGCTTAACTAACAATGTCGCTGGCGGTGTTTTTGTGTAAGAATGTATACATTTTAAGAGCTGCTTAATATTTTTTTGGCTTTTAGGGCTGTCTGTTGCTTATAAATAGTTTGGTCTTTTCATACGCTAATGAACATGTAGTATGCACACTATAGAATATTTTACGAGAAAACTTTATATCAAAACAAGAATAAATCACAGTACTGATTCATAGAGACATACAAAAGCAATGCGGTACCAATTTTGATTTACATTCCAATAGCATTCACGACACTTGAAACCGCCACTAAAGTCCTAGCTTTACCAAAAACTTGCCTTCAAATAAAATCCTCTGTCATATGTAATAAAACAGACAGGCGATGTTTATCGCGGGTAGGTGCAATGATTTAGCGGGACAGCCCTATTTCACGGGTACCTCAGGATAAAATTGAATTGATATGTTTCTGCTAACGGTGGCGCGCGTTTTTCTCCACATATCGCTTATGATGCGCGCCAAAGTGGCTGGAAAAGTGGTGTAGGGTTAGGAAAAAGATCCAAATATACCCTGTTTTTTTTTTTGATCGGTTGTTGAGGGTAGCTACATATTTGATAAGTTACTATATGTGTAAAGGATTTTTGGTTTTAATGATAAATGATTTTATTTCTGTAAGTAGGTTTGTACAAACACTTTTACACGTCAATAGAAATATCAGTATCATTAGGAAGAAAAACTAATGAAGAAGTTCGTGCACCTTGAAGAGTGGCAGAAATGGGGGAAGGACTTTTCCCAGAAGTGAAACAGAACAGTCTAGCAAAGATTTACAAATTAGTTAATATCAAAAGTAACTTAAGTTGTTTTTTAAAACGTGTTACCGCAATAAAATATTTAACAAAACAATGGTCCCTGCGCAAATCCAACACAATCATTTAGATGGAAACTTTTGCGACACATCTACATTTAATGCTCAATAACATACAAAATATTATTTCACAATTTCCCAAAATACCCCTTTCATCATAAAGCAAACAGTTTATTTTGCACACCGTACGTGATATGAAGTGTGAGATAGGGGTGTAGTAAAGAGTGCAAACGACCGGGCCGCGGTGTCAGTCGCTCCAATGCACGCTAAGAACATTGCCAATTTTACATATTTCACACCCGACAAGCATTGGAACGCGAACACATACATCATTTTGATTTATCGACATTGATTTCAATACGAGTTATGATTGTGAGTTTGTGACTAGTTTTATCTGATTGGCTAGGGTTTTCCCTTTTGAAAACTGATTTTTTGAAGTCAGCTTTAACTTTTGTTTTTCATTATTGAACCCTCTCTTAACCTCAATCTCGCCTGATGGAAGGTGATGGATGAGATCTGAAATGGAATGATCGTACCAGGATGATGCTTGCTCCCTCTCTAAACTAACTCGTGCAATATCTAGAATATAATCCTAAGTAGTCCTATTCGGTTCCGTTACTAAACAGGCTGTCAATAAACCATCAATCTCAAAACACTTTAAACATCCAGCGATAAACCAAAGCATACAAAACTTGCTCACTTTGAAAAATGTATCAGTAAACCTCAGTACACTATGTCCCCTGCAGCGAGCGTATCAAGTGAACTACCGCACCTTGGGCCAACTGTATCAAAATGATAAAAATGTTGAGTTCCAATAACCATTCATCCATCAAGTGTCAAGATATAATCTGTGGGCGGTGGTGCGAGAGACCTGCTTAGCCCTCTCCGACAGAATTCGCCGAATATAAAAATGCCCGAAAGATTTACAGGTTTTGCTGAGATATCGCTTACAGATTTCGCTTGCATTGTGGCGGGGAAGCAGTATATTAACTCAAGGTAAGGAAATCTTTTTGTAAAATATATAGTCGTTTTGCTGGAAAGGAAGTATAATTGTGTAGTTTCTTGGAATGCGGCAGAATTTAATTTACGCACAAGTATGGTTTTCGCAAAATTGAGTATTTTATGAAAATTAAAAAAAAAATACAATTATTCATCTCTAAGGGTAATTTATTTCGCAACTGAGCAATTCACAAAGTATAAAAATATGTGCTGTCTACTACAAAATAAAAATTAAATCCTTTCTACAAGATATCACAGTTTCAAGGAGCAATAAAACATACAGATATGCGTTTATCTACCCCAAACTTTTGAGTACACTCGTTCCAAGATATCATTTCTACAAACTCGGGGCAGTAAGAAATCTGTTTGTATCTGGCATTCCGGGCCAGCGAGCGATTTAAATCTCTTAAGCCCAGTGCGACCGGCCGCGGGCACCACTCCACCACTCACAAATCTTTCATAATCTCGCAAGAGCCTGCGAGGGGCGTTTTTCATAGTGTACTCAAAGATTTAAAGGTCGAGGGCGAAAAACTATCCCGAAAACGGTCACTTACATTTTGTCCTCCATTGTATATTTTAAACAATCGGCTTTCACATGATTCCGTTGTTGTTTAATTTTATTTTCCCGTATCTTGTCGTATATACTCGTATATATTTCAGGATGTGGGGTCGTGCAGGTACCGGTATTCATAAGCAAATACAAGGCGAGGGACCCCATAATTTTCGGTTTGCATTTTTCCATCGCGACCGCGAACTCGATTTTCACTCCCAAGGGCGAACGGACGGTCGGCCTCAAAAATATTAATGAAAATTTTTACATAAATTTATTCGACTGAGGGGCCCACGCGTCGTTCCGAGAGCCGATGGGGTCCGCTCCTGTTTTTATTTATTAATTTAATGGTATTTTCGGTCTAATTACCTGACTGAGGTATAATTCATTGGGTTTGTATAACGAGTATTTGTGGATACCCGTGTGTGGATAATTTATATATTGAAATAAAAATTGGGCAATTTTTTCCAGACTAACGCTCCATTATGATATGTTTATTTTTGGATGTCTTTTTCAAATTCCTTGCTATATTCATTTAAAATATTTTGATTAAGTAGTTAAAAAAATACGAAAATGTGCCCAAATTGTAATGGTCCTTCGAGCCGCATTTTATTTCACAATGTAGTACCAATCCATATGAGTAAAGGTACTTAACGTCATGGCTATACTCCTATAGACGTATTATAACTTCACTTTATTGAGTTTACTATAAAAAGCAAAGCATTCTTGGCTTTAACCCTTCACCGGCGGCATCAAAAGAACAAACGCAATATATTGGGGGTTCGGCTTAATTTGCCCGCTGCCTAACTTTAATGCGAGTAGCCTGCCCGAATGCTCCAAATTACTCCGCGATATTTTTAACGTGCGGAATGCACCCGTTTTAGGTTACGCTTACGATATTAACTGGATTGTTCGGCGGAGCAAGGGTTAAGGAGCTCGATTTTCATCGAATAGTGAAATAATTTTGATTGGGTACATTTTCGGGATTTTTTACAAAACTTCCACAATTTTTTCGTCTCGTTTAATTAAACCTGATTGGATGTTTCCAAGACTAAAATCAGTGCACTGATTTTAATTAAATTTCAACACTTTTTATGGTGCAAACAAGCAGGGGTCCGTGGATTCCTAATTCGCCGCGTTGTGCTAAGACAAGACATTTTTTCTCCAAATGAATTTCCCATCTTAGGGGACATTGGCTTCTTGCCGTGTTTACAAAACTCCCGAGTCCCACTTTGTTGTTTAATGAAATTATCGGTTTACCGAGTAAATGAACAAAGCCAGATTTCGCTTTCGGTCGGTCAAAAAAGGGAGGGAGGCTTGTTTTTGTTTTGCTCAGTAGTACGAATGGACTCCTTTGTGGTATTCCTTAGCGCGCCGCTGTACTTAATCAATTATGATCGATTCGTTAATTTGAGATGCAAAGGGGATTAACGTAGATTTAAAATGGCTGCTTCAGAATATTTTTGATAAGAACATTTTGAATTTGTATTGTAATTTTATAAGCTTGAAGCGTTTTGTTCATTCACGTGCTATGCAGCGATACTTCTTTAAATAAAGTTAGTATTAGTTAGTTCAGAATTCCTCCAAAACCGTTGAGAGAAATTTAGTAGAACACAGTTTTTTTTTTATAAAAAACGTTGCCCCACACTAGGAATTTCTCCTGTGTTGTGGGTGCGTTTACAAACATTTAAACTCACAGACACAAACATTTAAACTCACAGACACAAACAGCCAGACCCGGAACAACTACTTGTAGGTCGTACAAATATTTGTTCCGTGCAGGAATCGAACCCGCGACACGCAGTAATAGGAACATAAGTGAACGTCCGATACGAGGTCTGTATGCATAATTAACCGCTTTGGATCATGAAAGTTGGTAACAGGAGTATCTTTTATTGGCATTCAAATTTTCATAAAATGGGAGCAATATTAACGAATAACACTTAACAGTTTTGCTAGGTGAAAATAGGAAATTTTATCTACTAATTAAAGTGGCAAAACAAAGCCAAGAAAAATCTTTAAAAATACCTCACAGTTTTCAAAGGCGTATTTGTACAACGTGTCTTTCCTTAACCTTCGTCTAAATAAACCGACGTTCACACGTGTCCACTAACTAACGCCCGCCCAACTAATAGGAGCAATTAGAGACGGCAATGAAAAGAATATGGCGACCCTCGTGACAGTAATGGCCGCTCCACTTAATTATATAAAGTGCTTAAGTAAATGATAGCTAATTCAGAAGCGTGCTCGACGTCCCGTAAACAAGAGGTGTGACTTTCCACCATTGTCGGCCATGACGGCGATCTGTCACTTCCACTTCCGCCGAGGTCTTTCCCGTAATTCTTTCTTTCATTGTTGCCCTTTCTTGAAAAGAATACTTTCTCTTTTTTCCATCCGGTGCGTGCAATTGTCACCCTCCCGTAGTGTTTGTTGTGAGCGTTGATTAAATACCGCTGTCAAATTTTGTTAATTTTTCCTTCCTGCGAAGTTTGGAGTTTTCTCCAAAATATATCTTTATTTCTTAAAAAAATACGATGCCCCAGTTTATAAAGGGACGCTTAAATATAAGCTCTACTTATTAATATTACAAATGATTGTGATGTGCTGTCAAATATTTTGATTCTAAATTATTTTTTTCATCCGTGTCGTCGGCGTGTCGGTGGAAAATTTACATTTAAATAGAACATCTGCGGGCAGGTCGACCCTCTTAAGGCTTCCTCGTCGATTTTCTTACCCGCTAATTTGTAAATCGCTTTGTAATATAGAAAAATTAAAATGCTGATGTCATATTTTACTCGCTATTTATATGCTAATATTGGCGTTTTGCAATCGTCGAAGGGACCGACTTTTCATTAAAATATCAATGGGTAATCGGCGAAGGGACTATTTAAGACTGCTAAATCAAATTTAGAATATGTGTGTGGAATATTAAAGCACTGATGCATCCGGGACATTCGGAAAAGTTTCTCGCAATGTGTAATGCCAGTCATTAGAATTCTAAATCTTATTCAGAGTAATTGTGATGAGGTTTAATCTTGACGCTTATCCCATCTCTCAAAGCGTAACATCGCTGCAATTATTTGTAAGACGGAAGGGTTGGGACGGGAGTAATGCCGCAATATTCGTAAATTAAGCACTTTCGCCGGCGCCGGGCTCAGTAAATATTATTTTTTTATGTTAATAACCACGCGATTGCGTTAATAAAGCTTTACTTACATCTCGTAATTAGCCGACATTGTCTGCGGAGGCGGTGGAGCGAGACGAGGCATGAATTGAAATAATTCGAGTGAAAGGCTTGCCCATCACTGTGCCTGTCACAGTTTGTACGTGCCATCTTTTGAGGGTCACTAGATTAGGAGGTTTAATTTAGTAGCCTTTTGACGTTGATTAAATGCGTATATTTAATAGAGAGAGATAAAGATCTTGTCGACGCATAAAAAGTTATTTTAGAGGACCAGTGTGTTCACTTCACACATTAAATAAGTTGTGTCAAAGTAAATCAAGCTGCCCAAGCACATTAAAAATATCACTTGGCTCGATTTTTCTGTACTTTACACAAAATATTTATTTCACCATTGGTTTACTCATCTACAGACTAATCAGTTCCGCTCAGCAGTGATGCCATCATCGTCTCCGCAACACTGGTTCCATTAATTAATAAATTAAACAAGGCTGTTCTTAATTCCTGAGCCGAAGCCGCAACCAAAATATTTGCCATGTATAAATTCACGCGGGCGATCATGAAGAACCCTTCATCGCCCGGCCTCCTTTATAGCTCTATTTGTGTATTTTAATTACTGTCATTATATGCTAATGACTACCATCCCTTTTTCTTATCCTCCCAAATGGGTTATTGCAGTCTTATATCTATATAGCGCAGTTTTGTCGAGTAATTTTGAAGATTTAAATAATAATAATGACTTAACTCCGTCTCGGAAGGATTATTCATTTTTTCAACGGCCCTATTTTTTGATTAATTGTTCTGTTGCTGCTAGGAGATTCTGTTGGTAATTTGTTTTGTGTTATTAACTAGACGAGGCAGTCATTTGGGTAGACGGTGTATTTGACTCTTTTTATTTCAGTTATGACAGGGGATTATTAGTGTCTTTCTTTATTGAAACGCTGGTAGTTCGCAGTGTCCTAGATATAATTGAATCAGATGTAAGACGCACTGGTAAAAATAAACAATAAAATAAATTATGAATGATACATTTCGCTCGCAGAGCTTAATTTAAAACAAAAGCAGTGCGCTAACGAAACAGCTGTCTTATTTGACGTATGCGGTACAGAATTAGTACGTCAACGTTCATATAGTAATTGTTCCGGGCGTCAACTACAACAAATCGGTCTTTTGTACCCTGACAGTTGTAAAAAGCCTTGTATTGTACCATTTATAGCGGTCTGAAATAGTGTAGCTCATCAATTATTCGCTAACTTGCTGCTCCGTTCCGCGAAACGTCGTTTGAAACTTTGTTTGGATTTTTATTTAGAATGGCTCTAATTGGGGGAATGGACAGCTGTTTTGTTAGTGAATGTGTCTGTTAATATTAGCAAGGTTTTTCTTTTTTATGCTGCTGTAAATGAACATGCAGTCATCATGCTGACGTTCATAGCTACTGTTTTTTTTATCTATCTGACAGTTAACATTTTAAAAGTTAACAGTTATTTTTTATTTCAGCGCGGCAGGGAATCGATGCACAACCTGTTATCATGTATTCAGTACATGAATCTGAACCCCCTGCTGCGTTGAAAATTTTGGTCGCTTAAAAAATTTGTTCTATATATTGTGACCGCTTAGGTGACACTTTTCTATAAAAGAGCTGATTATTATTTACAATAATCAATTAATCAATCAAATTCTTTATTTCAGACCAAATATCTTTATAGTGTTAGTATCACCTTAGCCGAATTGTTAGTTAATAATAATTTAATAATTTAATCGGCGACATGGACGTCTGTGCGCACATGTCTACCCGCCCAGTGTCTAATAAATGGCTCATCAATTTTGTCCGCCAGTGTAGCAGGTATGTTGTTAGGGCTACTCCTGAAACGCCGCAGGTCCGCAGCATAGACGCACATCGCTAGCGCATAAAAAAAAAAAGAAAAAGAAAAAGTCATCTAGCCTCGCTTCCGCAAACATACCAGACGCGCTACAATATCGAGGCAGCCCCAACAACACCTTCAACGCATTATTATTATTATACTGAACGCGCAGAGCGTTGTTAGCCTTCTCCGTATACCTAACCCATATGGGTTAGTGAAGTTAGTGAAGAAATTTTTCTTGCATATGCAAGAAAAATTTCTTCTCTAACTTCACTGGGGTCTTTATGGGGTCTAGAATCATGTGCTGAATTCATGGTTACAGTTTGCACGTCAAAGTCCCTGCCATCCTTACTAATAATATTATAAATTCGAAAGTAACTCTGTCTGTCTGTCTGTATGTTACCTTTTCACGCCTAAACCACTGAACGGATTTCGATAAAATTTGGCAGAGAGATAGATTGCATCCCGGGGAAGGATCTATGATAGTTTTTATCACGATATTCCCACGAGATCGACACTTATGCGGGTGAATATATATTATGTTTATCTCTCGTAACGGAAAATTAGAGTTCGTATTTCAGTTTTATATTTTAAAGTTTACATCAAGTTTAGTCTCCAGTTTAAAAATCTTTGAAAGAAGTTTTTAAGTCAAACAACGCAAAAAAAAAAAACCTATATTGGCAAAAAAGACAAACAGTGTTTGTATTTTATTTAAATTATTTTGTTCTTATGTACTAATAAAGTAGAGTTTGCATTTGAGTTTTAAGTTTAAAGCGTGCTTTGATGGCCTCCTGTAATAGAAGGAGTGCACTAGACTGAAACTTAATACAGATAAATAGTGATTTTTTTGTACAAGTAGATCTATTGTTGGAAGTCCTCAATAAATAAACATATCTACATTGATACGAACAACGTCTTTAAGACTTACAAACACTCAGTAAAATCCACACATACCCAAGTACATATACGTTGCTACGACGTAACATTTAGCATTATCGTGAGAAAACACACCCCACAAAAGAGTGGTAAAGATGCAAATCTCGAGACCTCACGTCTTAACGACGCATCCTCCCGATTCCTCCCCGAACGTTGAAATCTTGAATCTCGGAATTCTTTTACATAATCATGTGTTGAAAATAACAGCTTTTTAGGGGCGTTTGATAAACTCTAGTTAGGTATGCGAACGTCGCATACGCAATAATACCAAGTATTTAGCATAATCCGCTGATTTAACCCCGTGTAAGAAATAAAGATTACGTATATTAGGTTTTATGGCTGCGGCGTCGTGGTCTTAATTTATAGACTTAAAGAACATCTTCAAAGGGCGATAAACTTTTGCGATATATCAAAATAATTGTGATACATTTTTATGGTCTGATTTTCATTCCTGGCGCTGAATATTAGCATTTTGGTTTTATAAACGGATAAGATTTAAGAGAACTAGATATTTTTTTTATCTCGAATAGGCCCCGAGAATCAACTTACAACTACATGTTTTTTTATTTTTACTTTTCTGTAGTTAATTGATGACTAAAATAGTAAGTTTAAGATTTCAAAATGTTAATGTTTTCCCTAGTGTTACAAAAATAACCATAAAAAATTAGCTTTGCACCCCCTGGAGCAGTTGTGAGAGCATCTTTACAGTTTTTACCGACATTTTACCGCCGCGAAGACATCGCCTGTCCATATTTACCGCATCGTTCCTTTTTACGGAGTCTCATCCCGCCGTGTTTACGACTACGTCACGGTTTATTGTTATGTCACGGAAAAAGGGGTTAATGTCACATTTTTGTATTGCTACAGGTGCACAAACCACCCCACTTATACCTTAGACCCCACTAACGTCAACAAATAAATTATCCACGATCACAAAAACATCCCTAATACGAAATCGATGCAACAAACGACAAATGAATTATGGAAGAGCATAATCTTCATATTTTCTCAAAAAGCAGGAGCTTGGCTCACTCACATATTTATTGCCATTGAAAATCCAGTTTCTGGGAATGTATTCGTGCGTGCGGGCGGGAAGCATGTTTCCTTGTCGCATTAGGCATAAGTAGTGCTCTCTCCGCACCCTATTAACTGTGATATATGCGACAATTCTTTTCGCAAATCCTCGAAACAGAAGGGAAAGGCGCGTCATATCGCGCGCTCCACTTACCATCGACGACCGTGTGTGACGCGCTAATTCCGCGCTGATAAATGATTTCACCGGGAATTCGGAATTGGAAATTTTCTGGTGATTCGTCACCGCATTTGGGAGGATAAGACATGCACGTGTAACCGTACCGATCATTATGGATTGAATTATCGCCGTCAGCTTGTTTGTCAGAATGTCAGCTGACGTTTCCTGTTGTTTTCCTTCACAATAATTTTGGTCCTTTGAGTCTCTTTTCCAAATAAAACTGTTAATGTCACCTTTTTGTAGCTTTTGAATGTGTATTTAAGTAGTTCAACTTAAACCGTAAAGCGTTTAGGACTTCTCAAAACTAAAAGACCAACTAAGCCATATTACAACAGTAGGATAAACCGTAAATTCTTTCCCCAAACGATATAAGAAAAACCTTTATCCAATCCAGACTAATAAGAAGCGAACACGCGTCCCAAACGCGATTCACGTGTACAGACAAAACCCGCGATGTTCCCCTCCGAGGCGCCGTGTGTGATGTATGCAAAAAGGGAATTGAATAAGGTGATTTCGTTCCGCGGGGTCGCTAAGGGAAAAGAATCCACGGTAATGGCGAATACAATAAATTTTCATAAACAAATTGCGTTTTGATGGCGGCATATCGGCGCGTGTGCCAACTCCCAATAAGGATTGATAGGGAAACAATGTGGGTGTACACTGATTGAATGTCAATTTGCGGAGGCTGCGGACGACGGAATAATTTTATGTAATGGTGTACACGTCGCCTTAACGATGTGTCGAGTAACATGTGCGGAATGGATTTTGTCTTGTGTCAACCTCAATGGGAGTTGCAGCGATTTATTTTGTTAGGGGGATATTGCATACGCTAAGAAAACTATACATAAACAAACGGTTTGTTTAAATTGTCTAAGATGCTGCTTTACTGGATGACAATACTAATAAATGCGTGCGCTAAGTATAGAGTGTTACATACACGCCTAGAATATCAGGTCTTATTTGATTAAAGACCAATGTGACAGTTTCAATCTTAAAGAAGTTTCAATTTAAGGTGAATGGGTAATTGAGATCGCGACCAACCACCAATCTCTTATGGAAAACTGTTAATAGTACAAATCTAACTTAGAAAGATATATTAATGATTGTAATGATTATAATTCTCTAAATATGTAGGTACCTGTTATTGTCGCGAATCATATTTTGATCAAGATTCAATCTGACACTGACCTGCAAATTGCAAAAAAAACGTAAGAAAATTTGAATTTCGCGGTCTACCACCTTCATAGGAGTTTTTTTTTAAAGTGGTAAAACATTACTAGGTTAGAATTCCATTAAAACATTTACTCCAAAAAATTAAATAAAAAAATTCACATTAAAAGTGGGGTATTTCGTAGGCAATTTAAAAATGTACGGTGTGCTAATTTCTAAGTTGAACAAGCACACCTGCTCTGGATGTGCCGACATTTGCGAACGTAAATCAGGCGTAGCCCTGCGCGATGTGTCATATCCAGAGATCATTACCGAGCCCAAAGAGTGGAAAATATTTATGTATAAATTAATTTTTATTTACGTTAAATGGTCTTATTTGGGGGGTGTTTATGGTTTTTGAGTTTGAGTGAGATATTATTGGAAAATATTTTTAATAGTATCTTGAATTTAGAGGTTGTGTGAAATCTATTAGAATTTGGAGTCCACCAAAATATTGCAGTTTTTTTGCTAAGAGGGAAGGAAATTCATTTTTCACACCACCTGCTCGCTAAAAAACATAACATAACAAGGTATTCTCCGGTTATTTAACATTTTCATCTATTAATTCTATAATCCAATTGGTTTTTATTACCTCGCAGTAGGTGCGAAAAGTAGAGTATTCTCCTCGGGGATAAAGGTGTCTTCGTCTTGGGCGAGCTTGAATCCCTCACTGCACTCAGGATTCTAGTCTTAACTCCCTCGCTTCGCTCAGAAGTTA
This sequence comes from Oligia latruncula, assembly GCA_948474745.1. Lineage (NCBI taxonomy): Eukaryota > Metazoa > Arthropoda > Insecta > Lepidoptera > Noctuidae > Oligia > Oligia latruncula. The sequence continues at coordinate 15,149,948 of OX419689.1, read as the reverse complement.
ACTCAGAGCCTTCACATCAATAATACACCACTTTATCCCCTTAGTGAATAATCTACTATTAAAGAGGCAAGTGCTCAGGTGAAATACGAATTAGCGAGTAAAAAGTGGTAACCTTAAAACCAACCGTCGTAAATATCACCTGACAAAAAGTTTAGGTAGTAGGTATTAGTGAAGTAAACACTGTAGTTTTAATAACTTTTAAGTTTCATGTCAATAATAAAGTATTTTAGCCAGGCTCACTTTAAGTACTAGTTCATTTTCAACACGTGCAGATACGTTAATAAGATTATGTTTAATATTTTATTTCCAGTTTAATGTTCGCCAACGTTGTAACTTTGCTACCACGTGTAACCTTTAAAGGAAAGTGGTGGCAATATAATTCCAATAAAATTTTCTAAACTAATCTACTTACCTTTGGTTTAGTTGAACGTTGAACTAGTTTAAATTTCCATAAATGTACCTAGTAACCTACCAAATGTGTGATAAACAATAGCTAGCACTTATTCCACACATACATACTCACCTACCCTTGTTTGAATCTTAAACATCGAGCCATTTAACACGTCACCTGTATCTTGAAGCTCAATATGAAAAATGTTCACACGCGCTCGGCAGCGGGTACCCACCGGGGTGCGGGAGGAGCCAAGTGTACCCCAAGGAGTTTTGACTTGCAAAGCAGCCTCGCCGAGATTTTTCACGAGGGCCGTAATGACTGCTTGATGTGTTCGAGCCACGAGTATGGAGGCAGGCAGGATGGAAATATACTATGAGAAAGTTTTGGTCCTTTCGGCATGTTGGTCTTTTGAAACACTGAGAGGACCAGTTTTTCAACGCTGGCTGATATGACAAAAGAACCGACGGAAATGGAAATTGCACTTGTTTATAGGCAGTATTTCAGTCACATGAGAATAAAAATACGACATCAAAATTTCCGCTGTTGCAAAGCAGTAAACGGATTCGCAAACAGAGTAACAAAATGCAAAAGCAGACGTTCTAGGAATCCGCATTTGCGATACATGAACCGAGGCTTCTCATTAAACATTCGAATACCATTTCCTGTCGTGCGAAGGAAACAGGATTGTCAGAATCCGTATTGTTTGAGATCTCATAACGCGTGTAGCCCTTTGACTCGTCATTTCCATACAGAACGTTAATACAAAACGTCGTTATATAAAGGCGTCTCCACACTTGGCTAGCTCGCAGGCGCGTCACCTTTGATGCGCGTATGATTGCCCGCGCCCGCGACACATTGGATCTATATTGTTGTCTTTTTCAAGTTTCGTAATAAGGGATGAGGGTGTATTAAAGCCTTTTATCCGGCTCGTCACGCCGGCACGTGGGGTCGGGAAGGGGTTTAAGGTGAGCAAACATTAGCTCTTTTACATTTTTGCAATTTCATCTACGACGCCTCACGGCTGTTTGCAGTAGCTTGAGTTTCAGGAGACTCGAAGGTTTCGGGGCGTTACAACTTTAACTCTTTTCAAAAGGGTTCGAAAGTAAACGAGTTTTTAATGTTTGTTTACAGGCGCGCTTAGCTGTGTCGCTAAAGCGGGTTTGTAGTGAGACACATTGAGAAATCCCAAGTGAAGTAAAGCCGAGTATTAAGTGCGCTAGGCCCGGGGCCAAGACCTCGCCGCAGACTGCCTGCAAATCTTGGCTGCATTCTCGAACATTCCAGAAGATGTAGCTGGGATTAAACGAGGTGGTATATTCAACAATTACACTATATCCAGGCAATTCCCGCAGGTAAGGCTGCATATTTTAGGGGTGAGACAATATTAGCTGCAGCGCTCGTGTGGAAAATGAAACTGTTTTTGGTCCTAATTTACAATGCTTGTAATTTGAGCGAACACGTTCCTTGTTCGGAGGTGTACACCGTTTTGTGTACGCTGCGAGCATTTTGAAACGTATTAGCTGAGTTCTCAAATATGCATACGGAACAATGCAGAGCGGTGAGCAAATGTTGGCACTTCCGCTGTTATGTCTAATGTGGTGCACTATCTTAAATTTACTAATGCTATTGTATTCATATTGCTGCTAATCTGAGAACGAAAATATGAATGAAACCACCTGTAAAGCGTTTTTTACCAGTTGTTTTAAGGGTTCCGTACCAAAATGGTAAAACGGAACCCTTATGGTGTGACTGTCTGTCCTGTCTGTCCGTTCTGTTGCGCAGTTTGCACATTCCCAAACACTTTTTATTTATTTTTTAGGCCGCATATTTTTCGACTTTTGATAAAAAATGTAAAAAAAAAAAAAATACCGTCCCCCCTTATCTCCGAAGTTTGCAAATAAAAAAATCTGAAATAATTCTATGTGATAGAAGTTTATGTAAAGATTACAGGAAAAATAAAACGATGTCTCTAAATAGCGCACTTTTTCAGAAATCATCAACAAAAGTTACATTAGTTCCACTATCGGTCAAGAGATGGCGCTGACCTAAAACTGCAATATTCTACACCGCAGTGCAGTGTTAAAATTCTCTGATGAATATAGGCCTCGCCACTGAAAATTTAAAAACATTATTATGATGGTACGGAACCCTCGGTGCGCGAGTCCGACTCGCTCTTGACCGGTTTTTTATATTAGGTATTATAGTGTAGCCATTTTGTAAGCAAGGTAACTATAGTATGAAATGATACAGATCGCATCAGAAGAATGGAAATCCCAAAATAGGCAAATGTAAATGGTTGACTTCGGAATCTAAACAAAACTGGACTGTTTTTCTCCATGGGGGGAAACAATTTCTTACTGCGCCGCTAAAGTTACTCAAGATAACGTATCGCTGCAGGCGACAATTATTGCGGTGTGTTTAAAATAAAGGGCTAATTACTTAGAACGAAAGAAGCTACGAAATGGCGCGCACCGCACGACGCGCCGCGGGCGACCACAATTCAGAAATAGCTCATAACTCACGTGTAATCGCGACTGGCGCGCGACATTCTGCATCCTGCGGCTGATAGCGCGATCGCGCCAGAAACGCTTTTGTGCGCCCGCTCTTAGATGCATTTTAGCTCAATAATTAACTGCTGTTGCTATGTATTTATCTACGCGGTTCCCCAAACGAAGGCACGATACAGTAACAATATCAACAAATAATATGTTCTGACATTATATTAATACCAGTTACAAGGTTACTAAGTTAGTACTTATTTACTTCAGAACCAAAGTTCGTAACAAGCACTACAAGATAAACGGCACCATTAATCGTACCAATTCATACAAGTGTAGTGTTGTTACGCTAAAATTAAAATTATTCAAACGTACAAGGACGCCATTGGAGCACACATAAACTTGAATCTATTGTTTAAGTTTATATGAAAACAAACGCGAGCGTCATTACCGCCCGCTCCGTATTTAGCACATTATTCAAAAAGCACGTGAGCCAGGAAACCCTTAAAATTACACACGAAACAGTGCTCTTTACCAACTTTCCCATAAGAGCCCATTATTTACGGAGCCACCGTACCATTAAGATTCTCCACATATCTTCGAAAGGCGCGTTATGGTAATTACGGGTCGCCATTTTATCTCGCGACTCTTCGCGATTAGAAGTCGCGCGCTCGGCTGCACGTCGAAATAACAAGTGCGCGAACTTAGTTCGTTTCTGAGAAGGAGCGTTGTGAAATTAATTCGGATGGAAGATATCGGGCGGCGCGATAGCGGCTCCTTCCGCGCCATTTATTGCTCGTGTGGTGCGGGTATCGGTGAAGGGGTAAAGAATATCAAGATGTAACGAGCGCCAGCCGGAAGGCTCGCAAATGAGCTCGCACACTTATCTGTGTTAATGTGGGCGAGGGTTAATTTTGTCTTACATGAGCAATTTGGAGATACCACCCTCGTTTCCAACTTACATTTGTTGTTACTATATGAGATTTGGTGTGTTATGTGGCTGTTCTGGTCCTATCACGGCTATTTCGGCGTCTAAATTGGCAATTTTTGATTTTATATCTTCACAGTAAGTACCTACCCTCCATGCTTCAAAGGGTTTGCTTTCAAAGAAAGAAAACCTTCTTTAAAATTCATGTCGCCCATAAGAACGTGCTCACACACATCTCACGTTTAATTTATACTACCTACTTAAATATTCGTTAAGATTTCGTCTAGACAAAAGGAAAATATAGCCACGTCTGTAGGGTAGAATGAAGCGGGCGCAAACATGGATGGATAGCAAATACGAGAGTGTATTAGGCAATGAAATTAAGTCGCAATGCAATCTCCTTGGATGTGGGAACTATTGTCCTAGTACAATGCTGCTATTAACTAGTCGATAGCGGTATTGAATATTAGGTTTCGTCGTATCTGCTCCGAGGTTGGGGCGCTTTGTGCAAATGTAGCGAATATTATTTGATGTTCGCTTTGTGTATTTTAATTTCGTGATAACTTTAATTGGATTAAGCTTTCGACTTTCGTATTAGGCTTTCAGTTTTTTTAGTGGAGAGTAGTGGTGGCTCAGTAACAACGGCCGCACATACGAGTTGTAGGTCGTGGTTTCGAACCCAAGCAGGCACTTTGTGTAAATTTCATCACAAACCGAAAGACAACATCGTGTGTCCTACAACCAAAAATTCGAAGACATGTGATATCCACCATATGTAGGGCTCACGTGTTGGATTATGGCCCGAGTGGGCCACTCTCTCACTGAGAGATAGATAGAATATTCTTTATTGTGTACACCAAAAAGAGGGAGAGGAAGCCTGTGTCCCAGCAGTGGGAACATTAAAGGCTGATTATGAGTATGATGAAGTTTATTTTGATGTCTCTTATTTTTATGCAGCTTTTAGGTGAACTAGCTTCATCGTTCCGTGTCAAGAACAACAAACAGGTATCAGATTAAAGTTACTTAGTCTCCCAGTCGCGATCACATTCACCACAAAAGATAAAACTGACTTAACTTATTCAATTTCATATACAGCAAAGCAGAGGATTTTCCAGTGAAATATTGAAGGAATCGACAAAAGTTGGTCTCATGTAATATTCAGGGAAGTAGGACCAGTGCACTGCATATTTTGCGCCTAAGATCCGCGGTTCTACGAGCGAACTTCCAAAGCCGCTTGCTTAGGTACTTAGGCTTTATGTTATACTTTATGCTTTATACTGCTGAAAGACGATAATTTGATGGCTTTGCGGACAGAAGCTGTTGAGAAATGAATTTGTGTCTTCGAAATCTTAATACCGGTAATGGAGAGCTTGTAGATTCTTGTGGATGTAATTTTAAGTAGGTTTATGAAATAAGGTTACTCAGTAGTGCCTCCTTGATTAGCTAATTTTGACCCTTATTGTATTCTATAATTTTTTGTGAAGACGTGGTCGACGAATAAAATACGCAGAAGATGTTTTGAGTGAATTTAATCTCGTGATTTGAAGACTGTAAGGACAATAATGTATTTGTACATAAGAAGCCACCCCTAAGAAGTACATAAAATATACGTTTAACGGAAATCAATAATGAACCTGTAGTAAACGGACATAAAATAGAGCTACCACACCTACAGAGTTCACCCAATCTTACCAAATTAATTCTCTATAAAGCTGAATACACAAAACGTTTGCGGTCGTAGGTGAGAGCTCAAAGGGTCAGTTCACACGACAGGTTAGCGTCAAAAGGATTGACCGAGACGTGTCGAGGTAGGGCGGAGCGACCACAACCTAGTCGCTTCGCAACCACACTCGCTTTTTGGGTGAACCGTGGTTCAGTTCACCTTTGTGGCTAATTTTCCTATATAGAACTTTGCAAGTCGTTGTTGTGAGTTGAAGGAACTACTTTCGACCGATGTTTATTGGTTAGCTTTTAGTGTTGTCTTTTGTGGGGTTGTTTTATTTTTTTAACCTTTGAAAATAGATAAGCACACTATAATATTATGCCTTGAACAAGACGTAGAACGAAATAAGTCTTTTGAGTCCCAAAAATCCTCAACCTAAAAGAGGTCTTACGTTAAGTCTTACAAGCTGATCTTTTCTTTATTCACAAAACATTATATTTCGCCTTTTCAACATGATTTCCAACCAAAAGGGAGAATCAAAAAGCATAACACACAGAGACCCGTACCCAATAAGACGTACAAACAATAGTAACTCGTCTCAAAGTATCAGTCTGGCAGCACTGCGCCGCAAAAGGAACTCAACGCCGAGCTGTTTACGTGAGGGCTGTTAGCAAACACCTGTAAACGCCTTTACCTTGCCTCTGTTTGTACTGGACGCTCACGATTGCCGTGTACAATTAGCCTTAGATGTCTCACCTGCAAACCAATTTATTACCTACAGTTGCCAAAGACATTTCCACTTCATTTTAAACTCTTTCTTTTGAGTTTTAAGGGCGAGTTTCGGATGGGAGGTAAGATTTGAGATGAAACGGTTATGTGGCAACTTTGTGTGTCTGGATGTAGTGAAGTCTTTTGAGTGCCGTTGAGGTGTTAGGTAGCTCATGTGGAAACGTTAAGTACGTGGACGATTGCCCTGTGTTTATTTGGTCAGTCACAAAAACAGATTTGGAGCTAATGTAAATGCGCTGAAATGTTATTACATTTGAATGAAGATGCAACAAACTTGACTGTATTTATTGATACAAGAAACTGAAAAACAAAATATTGAAAATCCAAGCTGTGCATTTCATAAAAAAATGTTGCGAGAGTTCCAACCAAAAACATTCCATTTCACTATTACAAAACATTCACTTAAAATAAAGCATTGCGATTCGGAAAAACAGCATCGTATTTCCATTCCCGAGCTGCCCCTTTCGAAAGTCCTCAATCATGTTCGCCGTGTTGACTCCTGGATATGATACGACCTCTCGACTCGACATGATCATAATACCCTCCGCTGCATCCAACAACCCCTTCTACATCCATAACCCGGCTACAAATCTTAGCCAAGCGTTCAGCATCTTTATAACTAGAGGACGCGATCCCTTAACCCAACATAATGGGCAGGTTTACTGGGAGGACCGTCGTAAAGTGTCCCGTCCAGCGCGGACCCCAACTACGGGACCCTTCGAAATTTCACGAACTATTTGGCCTGCACTAGCCCTCACTCAGCTTTTTTGTCGACGCTTTATTGTCCGGATTTTCTGCTCACCTTTATCGTTATTGTGTTCGCTCGGCTTCATAAAGGACCCTGGTTCACTATTAGAACCTCATAACCGTGGGAAAATCGTTTGAGGGCTCCGTAAAAATGGTTAAATGATAAAAATATTGGGTAAAAAAGCGAGGTCAGTCAATAAATCGTTTGGTCAATTGAGCAGGATGCAATGGGCGTGTTAATTGGTCGGGTGCGGGACTGTATCGAGGGCTCGCTCGGAGCGATGAGTGGACACACTGGACACGGAGCAGTCATTGCGAGAATGATAATTGCCCGAACGTTGGGCGTCGCATAAATTCGGGCTATTGGTGTGGAATTGAATGGATGCATGGCTTAGTACGTGAAACGTGGATGTAAAATGTGCTGGATCTTTCTGTGTACATTTGTGTTGTGTTATTTTTATTGGGATTTTGTTTTCAGTCTATTAACAATGCGCTAAATAAACATAAGTCCTAAATGTTATCATGGTAACTATTTCGGGTAAAAAGATGATTTTTTTTAACAGCTTTTCTTTTATTTTCACGAATTTGAATAATTTGCTCTTATGAGTATTTTTAATTTTATATTTAATTTTAAAATATTTTTTATTTATTTTACTTAGTTATTTCTTAGTGATAGGTATTTAATTTAGGTTTGATAGTACACTTTCTACAGCAGAAATTGTGTTTTCAAAAATATTTCTTCTCCACATCTTTCTGTCCTCAAAAAATCAACCAAAAAGTGTAACAAATTTTCCAAAGCCCATCTTACATCTTTGTCGGCACATCCGGACCCTAGGACCAGTGCATACGTTCCCGCAGAGATAAACGCATACGATTACACGTGCGAGCCACAGGTGGCGCATAACATTTTTCAGTCGGGACGGGCCATTGCCTGCGTCCGGCCCGTGAGCCCGCGGCTTAATTCGAGACCTTTCCAGCCATTTGCAATGGTCTGTTTTTATTGAAAACCGTGGGAATTTACCGATTGCCTGTATTTTGTGATTTAGAAAGGGATTTTTGGATTTTGCATACGAGGGTTTTCGGATTTAATTTTGTGATTTTACAGCGTGTTAAACGGTTTTATCTGATTAGCGGTTATCCCGCAATATATTATTTATAGGTAGGCCCCAAATTTCCAATAATTATCTGATTGGACACCGAGTAAGTCTAATCTTAGAGAAATGTAACTTAAAAGCAAAAATTAACACATTTCCCGAACTCCCCAGCGATAAATAAACCAGAAATGACACGTCATAATGTTTAGCACAAATGACACGCTTTACGCCAGCCCATATTGTCAGCCATTCAGGCCGGGGGCTTCAAATAATTATTGCTCGCTTGACAAATTGCCGGCAAAGCCTACGTGTCGGTGGAACAATTTGATACAATTTTCACCGCCTTTCCCGTACGGGCCACGGATTTGCATACGTGCACCCCTAGATTATGCAAATTTACTTTTTTAACGTACTGTTTACTTACCCCAGGAAAAGGAAACACTTCGGGCACGCATTTTAAAAAGATTTACGCGCTTTGTCGGATCATTAAGTGCGGAACTAATTTGCTTACCTTTGAAATGTTTTAAGCTTTGTCCCGTATAATTACTGTAGGGTTAGCGTCCCCGTAACGTGATATGCAGATTTCCGCACGCTTACCCGTTGGTTTTTCCTGAGTTCGGTATCATATGGCGGCCGTACAAAAAAAAGATTGCTCCTTAAAATTAAGTTACTTTACAATTAAATTCATATTAGCAGGCTACTCTAGTGCATTCCTCAAATATAAATATATCAGGGGGTTTTTTTTAATTTGCTCGTTTCACGTTCAAGTGCGCAACTTCTCAACGATATTGAGCATGTGGGAATCGTCGAAATTAAATTTTCTTTGTTTTCTCTCGTGGGCTGTGGGCTCTCGGCGTTATTAAATTTCCTTGTGTTTTTTAACACAGCCATATCATTAGATTGAGGGCTTCCGTCAAGAGGAAATTGTGGCGGCGAGGGGAGCGAGCTGAGCACCTAAACATATTGAAAAAATAAAAATCCCGGCTACTTATTGCGTACCCAGGAAAGTTACTCTACTTAGACTCTTACAGTCTTATTACAAAACGAAATCTAATTTTAGACCTAGCCTAAACCTTCGAGCCAGTTAGTCTATTTTGAACTTTATTCCGACAAACGTGAAGTTCTTAATGCAAAATTGACAACTTAGACTCGGGTTTGTAAAAAGAACTTTAGCTTCGTCGGATTATAGTTCGAAATTTAAAAATGGCTGGATGGTTTAAACCTGGTTCTAAAGATAAATCTTGTTTTGTAATAAGGCCGTTAAAAATTTCATTAATTTTGGACATTTGAAAATGTTCAGATAATAAAGAAAATCTATACATAAAACGCAATTTGTTGTTAAAACTATTATAAATATGTGGTTGGATATATTTTTTGTTATTATTAGAAATATAGATTTTAAGTTATGGATTTATATATAGAAAATTATCAAAATAAACAACAATACGTACCAGTACTTAGGGCTGATGAGTAGGTATCAGTGGTACTTATTGTTGTTTATGTTAATATTATTTTTTATATTATTATATAAAAATCTATGTCAAACGTTTCATATCTTCTTAAATTTCAAAATTAATTTATAAAACTTTGAGGCCTAGATAGAGCCACTTCCCCACCGGTATCACAGCCGAAGCCGACGTAGAAAGACGTTTGAAGTGGTTTCGTGTAATAAGTACGGCCGCGACAAAATTCCTGGCCGCGCTGCGTTTGGGAACCTCACCTTAAATATACATATTACATTACGTGAAATTGCCCATTTTTTCCACTCTCCACCCTAGCAATTAGGGTAGCTTGTGTATAAATATTGCACGGCCCTCATTAAAGTGCGTGTTCGTTTTAGTATATATTTTTATGGTACGCTTTTTGGTTGGCGTCTGCAAGGAGTCGTGGGATGTAATGAATAATTAAGACATGTTGTACAAGGGAAGTGCCAGGTTTTTTCTTCAAGGCTCTGGTAAATGATGGTGGCTTTGAGTAATGCGCTGTTCTTTTTTTATAAGAAAATTCCAGCGGGTTTTTTAATAAACTGTCATAAAGCCTAAGGCGCATATAAAATATTAAACATTGAGTTATTTGGGTGTATCATATTTCATACCATAGTCTTTTGTATAGATTTTGCAAAACATTATAAATAGCTATATCTTATCAAATACTTAATAATTTTCAATTAATAAAACATGAACTTTACCTTGATCGGACGGAGAGGGCATCCGGTGTCGCAGGGATGCCTGAAACAAAAAAAAAAAATAATAACATCAAAAACAAAAAGGGCTACACAATATCAATCAAAGGCTCCTGAAATTAAAATCCATCAATTAACTACGTCACAAAAATCAAAACTTCTAAATTAAAAATATGACGTTCAAATGATTAAAAACTCCCTTCCGAGATTGCATTTCAACAATTAACGCATTAAGACTACTCTCGCCAATAAAGAGCAACTCTCTTAATTAACAGTCCCTGTTAAAAATTGAGTACAAATTCGAGTAGCAAATCTCCCCAGCTGGGGTGGGATCTAGTGAATGGCCCGTAATATTTTAGTTTGGTTGAAACAAAAACTCATGGCGTCGCGTCGGTAAGGGGCTCAGTCGCTGTCACGTAGACACAATAAGCCTTTTAATTCGATTCGTCAAGACGGACGCGAGACAAAGGGCTCGGAGTTATCATTCAATGGGGCACTTCTACCTTTTCTTATTACTTCGCTAAGGTTTTCTTGTGAGGTGGACTTGGTGCACGAGGGACGAAGACTTGAGATATTTGCCGAGTCTCCGGTTAGATTTGGTGCTTTTATTTGTCGTTTCTAATTCTATTTGTAACTTTTGGTGGTCTTTTGAGACATATGCTACACCTTGAAAAGGTTTCCTTAGCTAATGAAAATATTTATGGAATATGGTCTAAAAATATTGCTTTGGCAAATTGTGCCAATGGCTAGGGTAAGACAGTATTCATAATATTTTCACCGCGCAACCTAAGGTTATCAATGTAGATTGTTATATTAACGAACTCCTCAAGTTGAATTATTTCTATAAAAAATCAAGTTTTATCAACCACTGAAGGTCCGTTCTCTTATCTTCAGACAATTTCTCCATGTGTAGCGCGCTGTATAAGTGCACTTGATCCCATGTGTCGCCGTGACCGGACTGCCGATATACAGCTAACAAGTTTATTTGTGGCCATCGTATTAACTAACTCAATAACCCACGAAATAACAACAAAATAATGTTTGAGAAAAAGCTTTTGATTTTAAGTTAGTGACTTAGAGAGTATATTGCGACTTATGTTGATCACATAGCTATGTTCACAACTTTAATATAAACCTTCCATATTCAAGTTTTGTAATATATTTACCTGAGTTCATTTACCGATTGTTTTTAGCCATCTACAAGTGTTAGTAAATTAGTTCTTAGTGTTAATCTAGTTATTTACTAAATCGTCACATTCACACAAAATACTGACTCATTTTACAAAGAAGGAACTATCGTGTTATTTACTGACCAATACCGTAATATTCCTGTCCTAATATCTCTGAACTCGTGTGTACTTTGCAATGGAAGTGCATTTGATTCCTTGCGTCGTGACCCGACTACGGATTCGAAGCTAACAGCCTTATTTGTTGCCATCTCTTTAAACTCGCCCTAAATCAAAGGAATTGTATTTATTTAAGCTGGCTTTGAGATGTTTATTGATAAAGGCAGCCAATGTAACTTGATATTTTTAGAAGGTTGGTTGAATATTGGGAAAGCAACTTGGATCATTTTGTAAATACCAATTTTAAATGTTTTAATGTCTATACTAATTTTATAACATAATCAGCCTATTATGTTTCCACCACTGGGACACAGGCCTCCTCTCTGTGAGAGGGACTAATTTTATAAATCTGAAAGTAACTCTGTCTGTCTCTTATCTTTTCGTAGACCATGACCTGGGTTAAGGGGATTACAGAACCTAAACGCAAAAAAACGCAAGTTTTCGAAACAATAAAAGTATAATTATGATCAACTACAGTAAACAAAATCAGAAAAATATATCATATTCTTCAGGATATATGCTAGGTAGATAGTGTGTTGTTGAAAACATAATACAACTAATTTGATACAATAGAAAAAAATCATGAAGATACCTCTAAAAACTTTGTCAAAAAATTACAAACAATCATTCTGATTTTTTGTCAGCTTATTCTACAAGCAACGTACTAAAGCATTTTTTTAAGTTTTTAGTCCAAACAATAGATTTTTTGGAATTAGTTATTTGCTTCATATGTTGCAATAAATTACCAGCGTTGTGTCATCGCGCTTCTCTTTCTTTTCTATACAGTCCGACAGTGACCGCGCTCTATGTCATGTAGTCCCCTTAAGAGCCTATACTACCTCAGCTAAAATTCACTCTTTATCTCGCTCACACGATACTGCTCGCGGACTGTGTGAAAGCGAGACAGAGTACGGTGCTGGGCGGGAGGCAGCGCCAATAGTTTAGGTATTTGCTTTTTACGGTGAAAATAAAGGTAATTCAAAAAAACTAACTAACATAAGACCTGCTTTATAGTTAGTTCAGTTAGTTTGCAAAGTTTCATGATCTAATTTGAAGTATTTTTTGAATACCAGCGGTTTATTGTTCGGTTTGGAGGTAACTTTGGATTTTTTTTCTATCGAGAAAATTTTATGGAATCGTGTTTTCGTCTAACATAAGACCTTACATTAATCCTCAACTTTAACATATATTTATTTCAAAATTAATGCTGCAGTATTTTCGACATAACGGAGGATCATGCTAAGCCATTTGAGGTAGTATAGGCTCTTAAGACATAGGCATACTTGTTCCCCGGTCCGATAGTACGTTCGTACGTTTTCGTGGGATGAGTTGCGACCGCGTGCCGGCGCGGCCTTAATTTAGTAAGCTAACATTATAATGCCAGTTAAATAAAATTGTAATGAAAATACATGTATAATATTTAAATAGAACGTGTAAATATTTAGTTTCAAACTTTTGTAATTTTATTTTAGCCTCTGTATCGTAGTATGCCCAAATAAAGTTCTGTAACCCAACTTTACAAAATATAGTTACAGATAAACACGACACAAGGTGTATCTTCATTTCACATTAAAACCCAGTCAGGGTAAATTAAACAATTTAATAATATCTCGTAGGTTGGTAGGTAAAGTACTAGCCGATATCAAGTAAAAAGGGGTTGGAATCCCACTGTCTGGCGGCATAATTACCAGCCAGGCATTAAAGATAAAATGAGCCAGGTAAATTGAAATGTGAGGTTTAAATTGAAAGGTAGCCATCATGTTCATGTTAACAGACAAGCTTCTTGTTGATACACTGGTATTTTATTTAAAATTGTTGTATGTTCAAATAGCAGAATTATTAAATTGGTTATGATTTCGGAAGTTTGTTTTTTTATTTACTTACTAGCTGTGCCTGCGACTTTGTTCGCGTAAATGTCGGATGGGTTTAGTTTTTTTTCCGCGGAACTCTAATTTTTTGTCTAAAATAAAAGTAGCCCAAGTTACTCCTTACAACATCAGCTATCTGTAAGCAAAAGTCTCGTCAAAATCAGGCCAGCCGGAGATTTGCCGGAACAAACAGACAGACAATGTTTTTCTGTTTTATGTACCGTATAGATACTCTCATATGCTTTTAGTAAAAAGCTGTTATTTTGGCATTACGAACAAACACTTCAATTTAATTTATTTGTATGTATAGTATAGATTATTTTTTTGGGAAGTGGTTCCTGATCATAAAGCTTTTTTATTATGAGTTGTAAAAATGACTTTATAGTTAGGTGTTTAATAATACAAAAGGCCAAAACAGGTAAGATATAACTGGCTGTTTATCCTAGTTATTTATGAAAGAATTTCATAAAAATATTTTTGACACTATAATGCGATCGTAAAAAGTTAAATTGATTTTTTTGGTCCTTACATCCGTGTTCAACTAATTATTCCTAAAAACCTGAAAATACAATTTTAAATGTTAAATGTTTTACAAACAAAATCAGTACATGAACTTTATGATCCCTAAGTCTTCGTAGATGGGTGCAGGAATTAACAAAAATTAAGGAAATCGTGGAGGGGGCGAACTAATAGCAGCCATTTAATTAAATGAGCTTCGACCGAGATTGGGGCAGATGCTGATGCAAAAATTTGGAGGTCACATGAATTGGAGGCAGTAGAACATTTTTCTTAATTAAAATTTATGATTTAAAGTCTACTAGAATTTGGCATGTTACACGCAGTCAATATCATAACACAGAGTAAAAAAAAGAAAATATAAAAAAAATTGAATAGGTATATTTTTGACAAATTTTAAGTAAGTACCTACTAGCTTTTGCCCGAGGAGACGTTCGCGTGGAGGTCGGTAATTATCCTACGGGAACGTACTACAGGTATAAAGTAACTTAGGTCTGAACCTAGTCCGAACCCAGGAAGTGGTCTACCAGTGTGCTAAATTTCATCTAACCCGTTCGGCCAATAAGGCGTCTGTTATTAAAAAAAAAAATAGTTCCATACATTTTGACCACGTAAGTGTTGCACTTTTCCATGAAACAGCAGTTTTTTTTTGATAAGCGCCGAATATTTCTACTCTAGGGGGTCTAGGATCATGAGCTGAATTCATGGTTACAGTTTACGCGTCAATGTACACACGCCAGCACATTAAGCTACCCGAAACTGTAAAATTTTCCCAATCAACTTTAAACCTTAGGTATGCTTTAGCAATAAAGTTGAAAATCTATTAAAGAAATTTGACAAATTGATGTGTTGGCGTCTGTACCTGCCACCCTATATTATTAGTGAGCAGTAGTGAGCGCAGACAGGTGCTTTACTTCTGTAAATTATTTCATCACCACTGGCCCTCATAGCTGTGAAAGAAAACATCGTGAGGAAACCGGCTAACGTTAAATGTCCTATATCGAATTAAAAAAAATCAAAGACATGTGACATCTACCATCCCGCACTGGGCCCGGGGGGTGAATTACGGCCCGCTCCCTCTCACAGAGAGGAGGCCTGGGTCCCAACAGTGGGAACGTTATAGGCTGATTATGCATATTAATGTGAAAGTATGAATATGTCTGAAGTCAATGATCAATTTTAGTTTCAGAGGTAGACTTTGTCTTGATAACGACTTTGTTCGTCTGGCGATAGGAGCTAATCTCGAAAACAACTGAATGGACTTAGAGCGTTTCCTGGGGAAGATCTTAGTCTATTAATTTAAGGCAGCGAATTCTGTAGCAGCTATCTATACATTGGCAACCAGCCAGTGTCAAGATATAGACGTTTCCATAAAATTGTTTTAGCATGAAGTCATTCCATCGAATTGTTACAGCATTTTTCTAAACAGTATGATATTGATCCGTTCCTAACTATATAGTGTGTCGTCAACCAGGAAGTGCTTAAGCGGTAACTTTTTCATGTAGTTCATTTAGTTATGATGATTGTTATGTAGTGCGAGCAACATAGTAACTATGCTGTAGTTTATAGTAACTTGGTGTGAATCCTTAGAATTTACTTTTTCTTCTCTGTATTTTATAAGTGGAGACCTGTAATTGGCTTTCAGACTAATGTACTGTCCTTGATCTGTTTGTTTTAGCTGTAAGTCTCCCATGTTATTCAATTAAATAAATAAAAAAAAATTGTTTATTCATTGAAATAGGTCTACCAACATTGTAATAATATTATGTCTTGTCGTTTAGAATTTAATTCTGTCGGATTGTCGTACTTCAAAATTAATCTAGTTTCTTTCATAATTATAATTCTGTCGCAAATGTCACATTCACTTTATAAAGAACTAGCTGTGCCCGCGACTTCATTCGAAAAAACAAATTTAATTTTATGGGTTTTTATTGCGGGGCTTCCTAATTCTTTTTCTGAAATGAAAGCCTAGTTACATTAGCTATCTTCCAGTGAAAGTCTGATCAAAATCGGTCCACCCGTTTCGGAGAGTAGCACAAACTGACAGACAGAGTTTCGATCATAAAATCGAAACAGATTTTAAACATTTTAATTAGATGAGACCAATGAGAATTTTTGTCCTGATGAATTGAAATGCACAATCTTATAATGTTTTCTAATTAAGATTTTGCGCAGACTCTAACAAATACAATAAAAATAATTCATCTTGTTAGATAGTCACACCAACCGTAAGTAACGTAAATCATAATATGGAGAGTTTTGCTAAAAGAGATCGCTTTAATTAAGTAATGGCTCGAATGTTAAATGTTAATTACAAAGGCAGGGGTGACAACTGCACGGTAATCACTACTGATCTATGAGCTTTGTTTTTGATTCATTACGTTTTTCTTATATTGTTATTTGTTTCTGGCAACCCTAAAGATTATTATGATTAGCGAAATTACATTTTTTTTACTTTACGTATTTTTTCGATTCTGTTAAATCAATCTTGGTAAAGTAAACATAAATTAATCGGTTTCCTCACGACGTAACTAAATACCTTTTTCATGTTTATTTTTTGTCAATATTACAGTGGAAGCATCACCTCCTAACTGATCAACCGATCATGACAGACTATACACATTTGACAGACTTGTCAGTGACAGCAACCCATTCAGCAACCTTATTACAATGAGAATAAAGATCACTGTGATTTGGACAGTGATAGAAAATCTGAGGTAAATAATAACAGCCCGCAGGGGCCCGTGGCCGCATAGGGCGAATGATCAGGTTAAGCTACGCTTGCCGCGGTTGGTCTATGGATGGGTGACCATCTTTACATACCGAGACCCCTCTGTGCCTCGGAAAGCACGTTAAGCCGTTGGTCCCGGCTGTCATTCGTGGATCTTTGACAGTCGTTACGGGTAGTCAGAAGCCCGAAAGTCTGACAACCAGTCTTACCAAGGGTTATCGTATTACTCAGTAACTGTGTTGTGGAGGTCAGATAGGCTAGGCAGATAGTAAAATACTGGTATTCAGCTGCATCCAAACTAATATTTTAAAATAAAAAATGTAATTAACTTTTAACATTACTAAACTGAAATCTGAATACCTAACGATACTTATTATGTCGTAAATTCAAATAATATAGAGTCAAATAAAATTGAAATGAATTCGATCGAAGAATTATATAACATATACACTCAGCGGCACGGAATGTGGCCCAAGCGCGCTATATGGTTTATTATCAAAAATGAAACCCAAAACAGGGTTTTTTTTTGTTGTAAAATTTAAATGTTTATTCGAATCTTAAATGCGAATGATTAATTAACAAAAAGTGAGTTAACTTTATTAAAAATTTACAAAATTCCAAAAAAGACATTAAGTTCTAAGTTTAAAAAAAATGTTTTACAATTAAATTTACAAAATAAAGCTATGGTACTTAAAATTAATAGCGGGTATTTCCACCTCTGGCCCTGATGACCGCCTGCATGCGATCAGGCATGCTGTGGATTATGTTTTTAATGTCCACATGGGGTATTTCTTCCCAGGCGGCCACCAAAGCGGTTTTTAATTGACTGATAGTCTCTGGAGGGTTGGGACTGGACCGGATGCGTCTTTTAAGCATATCCCAGACATGTTCTATGGGATTCATGTCTGGGCTTCGTGCCGGCCACTCCAATTTGTTGATTCTCACCTCCGACAGGTAATCATCCACGCAACGTGCAGTGTGAGGTCGGGCATTATCTTGCATTAAGATGAAATCTTCACTACCGATGAATCCCATAAATGGTAGAACGTGTTCTTGAAGGATCTCTTCAATGTAGCGCACTGCCGTTAGACGACCTGCAACTACTGCCAACTCTGTGCGTGCGTCTGAACAGATCCCTCCCCAAACCATAACTGATCCACCATGGAAACTGACGGTTTGCCTGGTAGTTATTGGCAGAAACCTCTCCCCATGCCTTCTCCACACACGTTCGCGGCCATCTGGAGCTCTTAGGGCCACTCTGCATTCGTCAGTCCACAGAACTTTACTCCACTGCTCGTGAGTCCAATTTGCGTGTTCGCGAGCGAACCGAAGTCGAGCTACACGATGGTGCCGGAGCAGTTCTGGACCTCGCGCTGGTCTTCGAGCACGCAGATCCCGTTCCTCCATTCTCCTTCTTATTGTCCGCTCACTTACGTTGACCCCTCTTGCCGTTTGTAGCCGCTGCCGTATTTCAACCGCAGTAAGGAACCGATTTCTCAAAATTGCGAGAGCGATAAATCGGTCATCTCGCGCTGATGTACACCTAATACCGCCACTTCCAGGTCTCCTCGTGTAAAGGCCGGTCTGGTCGTACCTTGTTAAGGCGTACCTGAGAGTTGTACGCGGTACATTTAAAGTTTCAGCAATCTCTCGCTGCGTTCGCCCCTGACTCCGAAGCAACACAGCTTGAGCAACTTGAGCTGAAGTTAGAGGCATTATGTTCCAATTCTGGAAGCATAAATTACTACAGATTAATTAAAAAATAAAACAATAAAGATTAAAATGCACGATCATTTGAATATCGAGTTTTAACTCACCCGTGTCTTGTGCGTTCCAGTAACGAACTAACGTTAAGTGTCACAGAAATGAAAAAAAATTAACTTTTTTAAGTGCTTACCCTCTTAAATTAACAAAAACAAACGTCCTGACAAACTGCCACTTGAAATTCTCATACGCGATATCAAAATCGCCTGTTATCGGTTTGTTTAAGTTTGGGCCACATTCCGTGCCGCTGAGTGTATATAAAAATGGTAAACTGACTGATTGTTGATATATCAACGCACAGTCTAAACCGCTGCTCCTAGAGACATGAAATTTAGAGGGTGTGTTCTTTGTGAAGAGTAGGTATCCACTAAGAAAGGGTTTTTCGAAATTCCACCCCTAAGAGGGTGAAATTTCACGCGGACGAAGTCGCGGGCAGAAGCTAGTATAACATATTTTCTTTTAATCTTGGATTTCAACTCCGACACCGGACTCAGGTGAAGTGAGCTATCAATGTTGTCAATCCCTGCATAAGTGGAATGACAGCTTACTTCAAGCTCTCTTTGGTGAGATTTTCGCAGACTAGAACGGCAGTATAATAAACGTCAGATCGATCGAGCTGAACGTTGTAAGTACGGTCACCAAAGGAGATAAGTAACCAGGGTCGTCGGATATAGTTGAAGTTTAGTAAGAAACCTTTGGATGTTTATGAATAAAATTTTATTAAATGAATAGAAAATAAACAGTTCATCTATCAAACTATATTTCATTCGAAAATATCCATCGGTTTCTTAATAAACTTCAACTATATCCGACGACCCTGGTTACTTATCTCTTTTGGTGACTGTACCTATTCCGATATTATTAGTTTGGATTTCAAGAGTAGGTACTGACATGCATTATGCATAATACATTGTAATTAATTGAAATAAGCCAAGTGGGTAGTTTAAAGTGAAAATATCCAGACATGTAATAAAAATAGTAGG
Organism: Oligia latruncula; assembly: GCA_948474745.1. Taxonomy (NCBI): domain Eukaryota; kingdom Metazoa; phylum Arthropoda; class Insecta; order Lepidoptera; family Noctuidae; genus Oligia; species Oligia latruncula. The sequence goes on along the minus strand of OX419689.1, from coordinate 15,130,445 downwards.
TACCGCAGAATTTTTGTCCGTTTGTCTTTATGTATGTTCTGAATCGGCTCAAAAATGGCTGAACGGATTTGAACGAAATTTGGCACACATGTATTATAGTTTATATCGGGAGAGTACTTTAATCCCGGTAGTACGTTCCCGTAGGGTATTTTCCGACACCCACGCGAAAGAAGCCGTGGACTAAAGCTAGTTCACAAATAAAATGTCAACAAACCTAAATTGAAACAATAGAAAAAAAGTCCACAAAACAAGAAAGAATTAACTTTCAAAATAAAAATAATCACATTAATTATAATCTAATGAAATGGCCGTTAAATCACGCTAATTGTTCTCCCGTTTTTATTTTGTTCCCCATTTTTTGTTAGCAAAAGCTGCTTCAATGGAATTCCTTTATTCCAAAAATGGCTTGTTTACTAACAACCACAGACAAAGGACCAGAAATTATATACCAGCGATAAATTTAGGATGTAATAAAAAATATTTTATAGATTTAAAACGGTGGAAGAGTTATTTCAGTCTATTTTGATTTACGTGGTATCGTTTTGTGAGGTTGAAACGTGTCGGTTTGCTTATATTTCTATTAGATTATTTCTGGTTTTCGCAAGTCTATAGAGAAAACAATCCTACATATTAGGAAAGGCGTTGCTGATCTTGGCAATAGGGTGTTCGGTTTACAATGAGGCATTATTTTCTAAGCAAACACGTTGTCATGAAAATCCTTTAATGTAAAAACACCACTGAAAAACCGTCCGTTTGATCGTCCCGCCGGAAGTGGCCGTGTCCGGCGGCTTTGTCCCGTCCCGACTCATCTTCTTAATTGTTTTCTTTGGCGAAGCACTCACAGCACAATGGCTAATAATGCCGCATGGCGCTTTGATCATCGCGTGATCGTGTGTGCCAATTCTGGTCACATTACCTTAATAGGCTGGTCAAGTTTCCTTACTTTCGCCGAGTTAAACCGAGTTAGGGCTAAGTATAGTGCTGAGTTTTAGTTCCGAATATAATTCTATGTGACCTACATAGAATTATATTGTTCGGAAGTCTTGCGTGACCAGTGATCGGATTACCTTACATATTCTTCGCCCACATTCGTTTGGTCAACCTTCCTGCGTATGCGACCGCGACCGGTAGTGCCCATATTTCAGCCCTGATAACATTTCATGGTTGCTAAATTATTCCCATAATTTCTGTTTATCTAATTTGCGCGTGTGAACCCTTTACAGAGATCCGTCCAGTCACGTAGGTCGAAGACACGTGACATTTCGAAAACAACGGGTACAAAACAGAATTACGACGCAAACGCGTTTGTGTGCGGTATCGAGCTGCTTGTGGGTGTGTGTGCGTGCGCCTGAATTAGACGCGAAACTTTCAAAGTTTTCCCAAATTTGTGCCGCCCGCGCCCCTCCGCCCCCCCCTCGCTCGTGGATCGATAGCGGGCGCCGAGCGAGCGACTCCCAGCCTCATGAAAATACTGGACAACACTTCGCCTCAGTATTTACCATGACGTGTTTTGTGGCGAGAACGCAGTTATCTCTACGAATTTTAGTGAGTGCTCGTGATTTGATAGCTCTCCGGTATTTTGTGTAGCTGGTATTCGAATGCTGCTGACCTACATTGTAGACGTTTTGTAAGACCAGGAAATTGTGGGCTTGTTTTTGTAATTTAAAAAAGGCTTTACAATGAGCGAATAAGGAAAAGCAGCGTGAATTTTTCGAAACCACTTATGTAATGTAGTTTTTACTGAGTTGTGGTTACCACGTTTATGTTACTTTAATAATGATGCGTATTTCTTGGGCTTCTTAACTTCGCAACTTCCCTAATTCCAGGGTCGCAGCAGTGGGAATAAGACGGCGTTGCGTGAGTGGGCGACCCATGCCAACTGTCACCGAGCAAAACAAGAGCGACAACTGAAAATTGAGCGCGTGAGGCCTTCGCCATTGTTTGTCATTAATTGAGGGCTTTGCGATGATCTTCGTGCTGAAGGCCCTCCGCGCGGCCGAGGGCGCACTCTTGGGACATATCGGCCGCCAATCGCGATGACAGCGACCCTCCGGCCTCGAGTGGACACTCACTAACTCGAGGTGGGAAAAACTACCGGCTGACACTACTTAACGAACGGGGCACGCCCGGGAATTTTCTTGAGTGCTTGTTAATGTTTTATGGGCGGAACTTTTTCAAAGTAGTGCGTAGATTGACGCGCTAAGTACACCTACATAATTTAACACGTTTCCCCTCAGACGTGTGACTCGTTCATCGATTCCGTTATCGTTCGTAAACAATGCGTTCATAAGTGGCTCGTTCGTCCAGCCCTTTTATCTATGGTTAATTTTGTCGTAATAAAAATCCAATCTCGGAAATGGCTATAAAAAGCGGAACAGAAAACTTTTCTGATTTATAACAATTAATATTTGAAATATTGACAATATTAAGGGAAATGGCCGACAGCCGACAAATCATATGAAACCGCCCCGGAAGGAGGAAGCACTGGCCCGTTGCTCAGGGACTTTATTTGGAAATGGAAAGTCTAAAAAATAAACGACAGCGAGTGCGGGGGGATGATTTATACCGAGCGGCTAGTGCGTTCGATTATCGAGATGATATTTCTCGATATTAAAGTGTTGCCAAGAGGACTGCGGACAATATGACCCGAGGAAGATTTATTGGGCAATTCACAGTGACGTCGACGCCCGTTACGATTATTTCATTATATTGTCGGCGCCGTAAAAACGGTTAGCGTTTTATTTTATTGCTGGTTCGCGAGCGAATTTTTATTTCAATATTTTATTGCATTGTAAAATTGGGACTGCAGTCTATTTTGCTTTGACAATTTTGAGCGCAGCGCCTCTGGAGACAAAAGTTGGTTGTGAGTTGTAGCTTTATATGGAACACGAATTGTAAACATGTTTGAGCAGATATTTTGTGAAATATGTTTCATATGTGTACTGTATGTTCCGCAGAGAGCAAAGGTTCGACATGTCGCATGATTTGTGCGTCTCGTGGGCACCGAGGGTCGTACCCGTGTCGGGCGCACGTGCTGTGCCTTACGCAACGAAAAACTTCCTCGAACAAATGTAGAAGAAATCTTATAACGTTACACCGAAGAAATCCTTGATGTTAAGTAACTGCATCTTTACAGGTTTCATAATAAACCGTTAAAAAGTTGTTACGAAACTTGTAAAGTTTCTCTGAGCCGCTGTTCGCGCCGGGTCTATCGAAACCTTTGCTCGGTTACTAACCAAAAATAACTTGTTTTGTAACAGAAGGTTTTTGAGCACCTGGGCAAAACAATAACGTATTGTGTTGGTATTTTTTTTACACGAGACCGGCGAATTGCGTAAACCTTACAGATTGTGAAACGATATTTTTTTTCAACGCCTTTCCTTATAAACTTACTCATTGAGGTGGACTTGTACTACTTACACATAAATGTAAACTAAAACAACGAGAGGTGTTTTGGGACGCCTGTGCACTAATTGCGTAACACAATATCAATCACAATCTGAATTATTTTGAAAGATATTGCTTATCTATTGCTTCATATGTTAGAAAAATTTGTCTGTTCTACAACGTAAATAACGCAATGAATGTTTTTGAACTGTCAAAATGACGAGCTAGACCGGAAAAGTATAACATTTTGACTGTCACGACACTTTTATTACATAAATGTTTCATTTGTCTCAGATTAGCTCTCATACGCCAAGCGTAGAGACGATCAGGAGTTCCTTTCCAAAACGAAACATAATAATCCCTTAAATTCATTCAATCCTATAGGTACCTACAAAACTCGAACTAATTGTTACATCAATACAGCATATCTTTACCCCAGCTTATTGAATAACTGCATGAATCACGTGTCACGCTCCAGCGAGTCCCCCATACGTTTTGTTCGACTGTTCCCCGACTCCGGCTTTCCGCTACACGGTCGCGGGTTCGACGCTTTTTACTGTAACGTCGGTGACATGTCCAAAGTATCGATACGGTAGGTAGGTACTTTTGTCATGATAAGTTCTGATAGCCAATGTTTGTTACGGTCTGGTGGTCAGTTTTGGGATGGGATTTATTGAATTAAGTAATAAAAGTTAATAAATGGTAAGTTTGTTGGGTTTTATTACTAAGGTTTCTTTATGTTCTACTAGCAGCGCCCCGCGGTTTCACTCGCAGAAGTGTCGATCCAGTGGGAATATCGGGATAAAAACTATCCTATGTAAGGACATAGGATAATCCAAATCCGAAACCCGAAACCCGTTCAGTGGTTTAGGCGTGAAACATACAGATAGACAGATAGAGTTACTTTTGAATTTTTTATTATTATGGATTTGCTTTAGATAAAGTAATAAAGCATAAATTAACATGGCACCAGAAGTATAAATCACCTGCCTACAGGTATTATTATTCAAATATGTATATATGCTCACAAAGCTTTTCTCCAACCTCATGCCGAATTCAGACTACGTGGGCACCAAAGTATGGTGTACAGGAGTTGCAATATTGCACAAAATTTTCTTAATTCCAATTTAAAATTACCCAACACGCTTACAACTCATTAAAACACCTATTCTTAAACCGCGCTGAAATTCTAAACCATACAAAATCAACTCACGATTGTCATTGTAGCGTTATCACTGCATTCAGGCGGGCGCACACGGTACCAAACTTATCCGTTGAATGGATCGTGTCAGAGCTGAATTTGTAAAGAGTAGACGTGTGTCGCATGCATCGCCACGCCTTATCTTCGCTCTTACTCAACTTCTCAACGGCCACTGAATGGCGTGCGCTGCATAACGGAACTCAGATTAGACATAGAAACTGGGAAACGTCAAAAGTGGCCGGTTTTTGTTTTTAGGTGAATGTGCGGAGCGTGTGCGCTGCGGTTAAGAATAGGACCCTTGTGTGTTAATGATAATGGCGTGGGAACGTAGGAGTAGTAAGTATATTCAGCAGCATCTATCATAACGTATAAAATTGTAATAATATACGATATGATAGATGCTGCTGAATATCTACCTACCAACGATTTGTAAATCGTCTTATTAATTGTGATGTTTTTGAGCTTCTTTTTTTGAAGCTGTTGGATACACCCATGAACATTTTCTGAAAACGAAAACTGGTTTAAGAAGGAAAATATCCAAGTCCTTCCGTATCTGTAGTAACTTACATGAGAATGGTGCTGCCTATTAACCGTAACAGAACCATGTTCACGTGGATTCCTGATTAATGTTTTATGAAAAATATGATGAATGATAAAAGTTCCGACGACGCGGTGTAAGGCCATTGTTAATTAGCATGATCATTTCATTGTCTTGAAAAAAAACTAACCTAATATGTTGTTTTATAACTGTGTATGTAGGTATATAGAAAAAAACCGAATCTGGCGACGGATAAACGCATTAATACATAAGGTACCAAAGTAAAGGTAGGTATTGTCATAAAAATATTAGGTGATGAGTATCAAAAGAAAAAAAAGCTCACTGTTAAAATATCGTGGCCAAACTCAGTCTAGTTGACTGCGACTACATAATTATAGGTCCTAAACTTTACTAAAATGTGCTGTACAGTATTTCCGGAGGCCTCCGTTGCTAATGTCCGTTAATTTGCAAAGCATCCAAACCGTGCACACGTCTACAAACTTTGGTGACACGACAAAAGGACGGATTTAAACCTCATTATTTAATTACCCGGCGGGAATCACACGGGGCCCTAAGTCGCTGCTGACTCCTGAGCTAGGGTGGCCTGTCTGAAGGCTCGTCAAGGGGCAGCCTCCCGACTTAGCCTCAGCCACGCACTCTATTAATTAGCCTCCATACACTCGCCTCGTCTCGAAACGTATTTCATACTGTATATGCCTTAAGCTTGTGGACATCTAAAGAACTAATTACTAAAATCAATACCAATCTCACACAAAAGAAGGACCGTACCTACTTATAGGCTCACAAATCACAACACAAATGAACGCAAAAACAAGATGGCGAAATAATTTGAATACGTAACGAATCGGAGGGTAACGCACGGTCGAGCCATTCTTTAACTTACTCTCCTACGGATAAAGAGCTAAACTTGTTTTTAAAGGATGACCGATCGTGAAAATTTATGTATCGCGGACAGCGCCGCCGGCCGGACCCCTGCAAAAAGAGCTCGCTGGGGTAGATACAGGAAGATGGCAGATGGAACGAAGAATTATGTTCCCCGCAGGCTGATGAGGTAAATGTGATTGTGAACTTTTCGACGCTATGCAAATCGGACAAGCGAGACGATATACGTAGGTATCCACCGGATCCTGTCGCGCAGATATGTCGGTTTTATTTACAAAAAGTGAATTGGCGTGTCCACAAATGCGCGGACGGAACGGGGGAGCAAGTTATTGTAAGCCAGCCAGGGCGCCTTTTTTGTTTGCTTCGCCAAGGTATATTCATAGCCGCCAACTTTATGTAAACTTCGATGAATGTTCAATGTATTCAAATTGATTCATTGATGGATGACCGGCTTGCGAAAATACTCGGCCCGAAAACATAGAAATAACAATGTAATATACTTTTCGTTGTTTCTGAGTGTGGGCGCGATCGATATCCGAATCATAGCCTTGTTTAGATAGGGCTAGTGGTATTTTATTGAAATACAAATGAGTGTCGGAGGAGCTCGGCGACCCGTGCGGTGTGTGCCACGAATAAAAGGGCCGCATTAGAATAATTTGCCTACCGAACGAGTACAATTCTTCACATGGAGAGACCTTAAATTTCACTATTTTACATAGTGGGGATTATCATATCTGTTCGGGTGTGTGTCCGTGGGCCGGCCCCTACTTTTTGTTACCCGCACCCGACCTCTATCGGGCCGTCTCTGATATATTTAGTTGTTACTTTTTGTTGCGCCGCACGTGAGAGAATTCTTAATCGTCGTGAGCCTTCTACTTCGCTTTGTTGAGTGAGTTTTTCATGCTAATATCTGTTTTACCACTTGAGTTACGTAAAAAAACGGCTTTATAGAATTTTAAGATGCAGGGACCTTTACAAAGACAATTTTCCTTATGAAAGTTGCTATATTAGACGGACACCCTACACCTAATAATTTCCAGACAGTACCTCAAACTTTCGAACAACGTATTTCAATACTACTCACGCGATTCCGCACCTAATAACAACAAAGCAACATAACACCAATTGATAGAGGCTCACTTAACCTCCGCGTTATTATTCTTGCTAACCGAGCTGCCAGACGAAGCCCCTCAACGGAGGGACCAGGGGAGCAGAACTGATCGAAGGTGGGCGAATTAGCCCAACTCTAAAACCTCAATTAAGTCTCGTCTAGCGCGTATTCAGAACGGCCACATCCAATTATCGCGGTGGAAGCTTTGTTACGATTTTCAACTGAGTTTGCGATCGAATGTTGTTGGATCCGCACCCGATACATTGTTTCCCAGAATGCTACGGTGAAGTTGGGAACTTCAGATTTACACCTTGATTTATACAATTGAAGGTTGCTAGTTTGTAGGATATAATAAGACTGTTGACACGGTATTCGTACCTATAGGTACAGGTGTGTGTTTATGACCACACGATAGACGTCAATCTTTGCTACTGGAGCCGATTATAATTACTTACGCGATTCAGCGTCACCGATCGACTGGAGCCGAGTATACCCGATTTAGCGTTACCGACCCAAGCGTGACAGTTCAGTTAGTAGAGACGGTAGAGTCCCCTAGAAGTTTCACATCAAAAATTTTACTCACACTCTTTTGACAAGTTTTTTAGAAAAAAAAAAACTTATCAAGTTTGCGTTTGACTATACACAATTATGTGTATAATATACGTAACAGATGTTCAAAATTCCTCTAAAATAGAACAGCATGGACCCAACCCTCTCGTAACTCAAAAACGTAACACTGTAGAATCAATGACACTTAACTTCCATACAAAACAGCTACTCATGCTCTCACAATAAGTCACCCCTTCACTTCACAGGATGATCTTCAAATTAGACGTCATAAAGACGTGTCTGCCGGCGATGACGGATGGCGGCGCGACAGTCATCGTCAAATTAACACCAGGCTAAGTGCCGAAGTGTGTACACAATGCGACAAGCCAGATAGACGGTTCGGCGGAAATAATACACCCTGTAGCGGTGGCGGATGGTGTAATTTATTGCATATATATATTGTTATTGATGTCGTTTTAAATATGAAAGAGATGTAAAAGACAATTGTTGGTAGCGTTTCTTTGTTAAACACATTTTGAAATACGATGTAATAAGCAAGTAGCGTGGTAATTGTGGTGGCTGCGACTTAACAGTTGTAGGTCGTGGTTTCGAATTCAAATCCAAGCAGGCACTTAACTTTGTATAATTTTTTTGATCACCACTGCTCTCAAATGAACGAAAACATCGTGAGGAAACCGGCATGTCTTAGATTAAACAAAAAATCGAAAACATGTTCATCCACCAGACCACACTGGGCCCGCGTCATGGATTATGGCCCACTCACTCTCACATAAAGAGGAGGCCCGTGTCCCAGCAGTGGGAACATTATAGGCTGATTATGCTATGCTTATGGTAAGACAGTATCACGCTATTCATTATAAAAAGGTCATTTTCAAGTGACCTAATATTTCCGATGCTTGTTCGAATAAATACCGGAACATTGCATATTAAACTGAAACATTCATCCAATATTAGGGCACAGCTCATAAATTCTCATAATCTTTAAGAAATGACGTAATTGCGACATAAATCAGGCAGGACAATATGGCATAACGAGAAATAAGGCAGTAAACAGAGGCAGGCCGAGGCGAGCGGGCCGAGCGAGCCGAGCGATCGGAGCGGACCGAATTCGGCTAAAATACTCGCAATTGTGTCTTAATTTGCTCCTTTCAAACGCCGACCGTAGTGAACCAATTATCTGGCCTGTAATATTGTGTATTAAATATCGTTAAATTGCCTTCGTATAAATCAGGTTCGAGAAGGAATTCGGAGCATGCTTTTACACAATGAGGTAATTTTAGTGATTAGTTAAGAAATCGAAATTATTTTAATTAGGTTTAAATTATCATAACTGGCGAAATATGGGTGTACTATAGGTACCTCTGCCTAACCCTTCACAGAGTACAGGCGTGATATCCATACTAATATTAGGTATAAATGCGAAAGTGAGTCTGTCTGTCTGTTACCTCTTCACGCTTAAACCGCTGAACCGATTTAGATGAAATTTGGTGTAGAGATAGTTTGAGTCCCGGGAAAGGACATAGAATAGTTTTTATCCCGATAATCCCAAGGGATCGACACTTATGCGGGGTAAACCGCGGGGCGCTGCTAGTTATATTATAAGTCTAAAAAGTTGTAGGTATCCGTGAATACACGTTCAGGTGTATTCACAGATACCTACAACATTTTTCTTTCCCATACACTTAAAATTATTTTTAGTGTGTAGTATACTTTGTAAGGTGGAGAACGGACCACTGGCTTTCCTACTGATTACCTAGATGATGTGGGCATGATAATCAGTAGCTATTACCATCAAACTAATATAGTAAAGGCGAAAGTTTGTGAGTGTGTTTGTATGTTTGTTACTTCTTCACGCAATAACTACTGAACGGATTTTGATGAAACTTTACAGTAATATAGCTTTACATCAAAATAACATATAGAATGCTTTTTATCCCGATATTCCCACGGGATCGACACTTATGCGGGTGAAATTGCGGGACGCAGCTAGTATTTTTATAAATTTAAGGACACTATACGCCCAGGCAGCAGTCTGTAATTTATTGGCATAAATGAAATGTAATTTACGTTGAACTACTTTGGTAAATCGGTCTGTGGCAGAAAATAATTTAAGTAAGTACATAAATCTATTAAACGCAGGTGCCGAGGGATTATTTAATCATTAATAAAAGCAAAACTTTCTGAAAGAAAATGTGTGTTTGAAAGTACTTGCTCTTTTAGTTTAGGTACTAGCAGTAAATATTAGAGAAAACTATTTGTTTAATCCATTGTTGTCACGTACCTACAAAGCATTAGGGTACTTTAAAAAAAAACTCTTTATGCTTCAAACACTCTTGGGTTTTATAAAGTACAGACGAGACGCCAGCACATCAAGTTATTCAAATTTCTTAATAGATTTTTAACTTTATCGCTACAACATAAGGTTCAAGGTTGATTGGGAAAATTTGACAGTTTCGAGAAGCTTGATGTGCTGGTGTCTGTACATCACGATCAGCCTATAACGTTCCCACTGCTGGGACACAGGCCTGCTCTCGGTAAGAGGGCACTGGGCCGTAATCCACCACAGGGGCCCAGTGCAGGTTGATAGATGTCACATGTCTTCGAATGTTTGGTTCTAGGACTCGGTTTCGTCACGATGTTTTCCTTCACCGTTTTGAGAGCAATGGTGATGAAATAATTTACACAAAGTAAAGCGCCTTGGTTTGAACCTAAAACCTATAACTCGTAAGTCGCGGTCGATACCACTGGGGTACCACTACTGTCGTGTTTTATAGTACGCATTTCAGAAAAAAAAAACCAATTGACTATTACACTTCTTCGGCAATTAAAATATTTAGTCACGAAAGCATCTACTCGTATTGCCTGCCAGTCTATGTAGCATGTAATTAATTTTATTTTATTTCCCGCGTTCCCTCGGTGTTGCCATCGCGAAATTCTCCCAGTAATTGGAAAATTTATTGCAAGGTGTGCACCGCGCGCCGCCATGATGTTTCACTTTCCCGCCAATGATTTATTGTCTTCCGAAACAATTTTAATTGCTACAAGTGACACAATGTAAACAACTATTCGATTAACTTAATTCAATTATTTGGAACGGTGGCAATTAATTTAAAAGCCAGATAAGTACGGTTTAAACTTCGTATTATTGGAGATTTTAAGCGTAAGTAGGTATTTATATAGGTACCTTTTGTTGGTTAAGAATGAATGATTGGTATCGTAAAAACTTTATATAGGTTCCTTTTCAAATCAAATCAAATGTCATCATTTGCTTTTACTATACTTGTAAAAGCAAATGATGAAATTTAAATTTGTAACTAGCTGACCCAGGAAACTTCGTACCTACCTACCGCCTCAGAATCAATCTTCTTCTTTTTTTTTTTTTCGTGATTTTTCCCTAGTTTTAATAGTTTTCTGCTATTCGGGGCGGAGACAAATCCAACAAATCAAAGATCATAAAAATCGGTCCAGCAGTTCTTGAGTTTTAAATGGTGTAACTAACCCGACTTTGATTGATTTATATAGATTATTTTTACTTTCCAGGTAGAGTAATTTTATTCTATAGGTGCTTCGTCTTCACATAATTATAAATATATAATTAATGTGTGCAAAATATAATTCTTCTCCATACGAAACTACCTTTTGGAAGGGGCGACTACAAACAATTCTATTTTTTGTAAATTTCGACGTTTAAAAGTGCCTTTTATGTTCCTATTTGAAATAAATGATATGACTTTGACTATTAAAGAAAAAAATTGTTCTTCATCTTTTTGGCGTTAAAACAAGGGTTGTTATTGTTCGTTTTTCGTTTTCGTATCTCGACATAAATCGTTGTTTTTCATGTCAACATAAAATATTCATCTAATTTTTCCTCTCATTACCACAAAAACAACCACTCGCACTCACAGCCAATTAAGTACCTTCATTACGAACACTGACCTTCTGTCAAAGCATCATCTAATAAGCTGAAACGACTCAAAAACGACTTTGAGCATAGGGGCATTAGTAATTATAATTAGACCGCGCACCGACCGCAGGCGATAAGATGTGCCTCGAAGCATGAAATAAGGCTCTCTGCACACGTCCTGTGAACGTGTGCTTAAGGGGAATGCTCTTAGGTAGCCCGCCGACAAAAATTATAGCACCAGAAAACAAAAGTACTGTTTTCTTATGTGAAATAACATCTTGAGCATTTTTTTGTATTTCAACGAAAGTCTACAATTAACCCCCTGGTTGCTATTTGAGATTGAAAATGCCAAAAATCATATACAAACAAGTGTTTTATTCATTACGTTCAAAAATGGATGTAATTTCCCATAAGAAAATAGTAATAAGTACTATTTTTCTGGCCGGCTCTTTAATTTTTGGGTATTAAATATTCGACACTTGAATGACGTCCTTTTCTTAAGTTTTTTGCAATTTGCAGCTCCGGTTGCATGTTGATCAAAATATAAGTTACGACAGTTTCAAATATGTTCTTATTACAAAATAACAATTTTGTAATTAAGTAGTAAGTAATTAAAATTATCAAAACAATTCTATACGTTCGTTGGAATTGGTCAAAATTATGACGTTTTCATGACAATAAACAAGTTTTTTACCAATTATAAGTATTTTAGTTGTATTGCCGATTTTTCAATGAAAACCGATTGATTATTCTGTAAAAACATATTCACAAGTTTTGATCAACACACAACCTGATACTGATCTGCAAATGGCTAAAAACGTTGAAAAAAAATGAATTTCGCAGGCGTCCTAAGCGCATTCCCCTTAACATGGTGATCCATGTAAAGTCAGTGATGCGTCTCGCGTAGCTTGCCTTTGCCTTGCAGAGATATTCGAGTGGATACTTAGTGGGTTTTTATGAAGGAGGGTAGTCTAATGTTTGTGATATGAAATGGTATCTCTGAATTAGAAGGATGAGTATGGGTCAGTGGATTTGTGGCTGGTTTTTTAGTGGTTAATTAGTAAGGGGTGAAGTTCTTTAAATGATACTGTTAATTGGACTGTTTATAGTACTTGTATGATAGTCAGAAGGGCTAATAATTGATAAGATTTTTCGCCTCTGTTATTTTATCTAAGACTAACAATTAAAAGCTGATACCATTTCCTTATTCCTGACCAGCTCCCTAATCGAGTAAAACACTCTCAATCTGAATCATTTTGAAGGATATCGCCAATCCAATGCTTCATATGGTCGGAAAATGTGTCAGACCAACAACGTAAATAACGCAATGAATGTTGTTGAACTGTCAACATGAAACACATTGCTATTAATTGTGTGTTACGCAATTACCCAGCAGGCTGTAGCCGCTTTATTAAATTCAGTATCATCGTCATCTTCTCAGGCGAAAGACGTCTACTGCTCGATACTTCGATCAATATTGATCGAAGGCTCGATACAAGCCTCGCCCAAGCGTCGCCACATCATTTTTTTTTCCTTTATATGGTTCCGTACCTCAAAAGGAAAAAAACGGAACCACATTATTGTCCGTCTGTCTCTCTGTCTGTCACCCTTTATCTCGGGAATGGGTGGAGGTATCGAGTTGAAATTAAAACCTTAAACTCAAGTCTACAGTCCCTTGGAGCTGTGAAAAAATCAAACTTCTAAGTTAACGTAAAAAAAGGTACGCCTACGCCGCAAAAAACGTATATTTCGACACTCTCAAGGGAATCAAAATTTATGTTGACCTAGAATCATGAAATTTGGCAAGAAGCATTGTCATGTAGCATTAGTAAAGGAAAAATTCTGATAACCGTAACTTTGTAGTTACATACCTACAAATATGTACGGAACCCTCGTTGCGCGAGTCCGGTTTTATCCGGTTTTATCATATTACCCCTGTAATTGTTCTTAACCGCACTTCCCACAACACCGCAAGTACCTACACACACACACACACACTCACACATAAGTACAGTGAGGTACAAAGTCGGGCACTGACAAACTATCTCATATCCGGGGGAGATGCATTAGTGCATCGCTCTCGGCTTCACCTAAATTGCTCCGCGCCGTACTTACACTGTGGGATAATCATAGTTTTTAGCGGGTTTTATGTTTTACTGCTATCTAAGTACTACGTCTTTGGGCGATACATGTTGTTCGTTTTGTGTAGCTTCCTTGCTTCTTTAGTTTGTTTATTCTTGATTATTAAAATCACAATAAAAATACAGGCTAATTTTTATCCCGATGCTCCCACGGGATCGACATTTACGCGGGTGAAACCGCGTGGCGCAGCTAGTAAATAATAAATAGTCAATTTGCCTTCCACCGTTGTTAGAATCGTCAAAAGAAACGCTTAGAAATACTTTTTGATCTTCAGGTTCTTTCTTTTCGAAGTTTGGATTTATGCCCAGTTGATGGCAATAGGCTTGCCTCCTATTACATGACTTAAATATAACTGGCGAATGCGTGTAATAAAGGTACACCACGATCAATCTTTAGGGCAATACACGCGTGAAGTTATGTTATATACTTAAAAAAAAAAAATCCTTATTAAAATTAAACTGAACCCATTCTCATCATACATATTTGAGAGTCTTAGCAAAATATTATGCTTGGTACAGACGCCAGCACATCAAGCTACCCGAAACTGTCAATTGATTCCAATCAACTTTGAACCTTAAGCTTTAGCGATAAAGTTGAAAATCTATTAAAGAAATTTGACAGATTGTAGTAGCCTGATGTGCACATTAAGGGACTTACGTGACCTAAAGCGTGGTCACTGTCGAACTGCAAAGAAAAGAAAGAGAAGCGCGATGATACTACGCTGGTAATTTGTTGCAAAATATGAAGCAATTATTTAATTACAAAAAATCTATTGTTTGGACTAAAAAATTAAAACACTAGTGTCAAATCAGAGTCATTGTATGTATATTAGTATGTTTTTATTGTAAAAATAAAGTATTTAGAGGTATCTTCATGATTTTTTTCTATCATATCAAATTAGTTGTATTGTTTTCAACACACTACCTACCTAGCATAATATCCTGAAGAAAATCATATATTTTTCTTACTTTTATTGTTTCTAAAACTTGCGTTTTTTGCGTTTAGGTCCTGAAAGCCCCTTAATAGAAGGTTCCTACAGTACTACTCATTTCTCGCTATAGAGAATGGAATTAATTTCCGAGCCAGCCGCAGACTACAGCTTTTCATGTTTCACGAAGCATCTTACGTTGTTACCCGTTCAGACTATTGTTAAAGTATCGATTATTATTTGGTTTCGTTTCAACGGAGCTATTTCTGATAGTTTGAAGATGCCGATTATCCTGCGGTCGGATTTCAGAAGGGCAATTTGTGAATTTTCGTTGTACGACTATTTAGTTCGGACGTGTACTTAGTTGCGCTTCTCAGATATCTTGAGTATGTTTAGTAAATTAGTTTTAGTGTGGTTTTAGATCTTAAATAAACTTATTTCCGTGTCTTGATTTAAAGTTTAAGTAAAATGATCGTATGATCGTATTTTTTTTTAAACACTGCTTCATCATTAGTCTCTTGTTTTATCCCAATTTATTTTTAAACACTGACTATAGTTCATTATTTAGTGAGTAGGTATAGTTTTAAAAAGTAATGTCGAAACTTCATGCTAGTAAAATAATGAAAGTGAATAAATTTTAGATAGAGGAAGAAAAACTTTTCTATATCCATAGCAATTCCATACAAAATTGAAAAGAATATCTGAGTTTTTGTATTTTAGTGTCTAGCCAAATATGACTCAGGCATCCATCCATTGTTGGTATCCGAAAAAATGTTTTTCCGGTGATAGTAAAAAGGTTCAATAAGTCGGAAAATTTCTTGCAATCTTGTCGCACCGTATTAGATTCTGATTTATTCGCGTTCGAGCGTCGTAGGGTGGACGAGGCTTTTCCGTTTCGGCTATCCTACCACCAGCTTAACTTGACCTTCCCTGCGTCTTCATAGCTGAACTTGGAGAAGAAAAACCGGGGGCTTTTAATGGAGCTTTAGGGGTCATAATAGATTAGTTGTGTTACATGGCCTTAGGAAACAAAGATTGTTCCATTCGGCCGATTGAGCGCACCTCCCTGTACTAACTTCCCGTTCATTTAACGCGTATCCATGCAACAAAAGGATCTCCCGCGCGAAATAACAAAACTACCAATCCTGTGTGTA
Organism: Oligia latruncula; assembly: GCA_948474745.1. NCBI lineage: Eukaryota > Metazoa > Arthropoda > Insecta > Lepidoptera > Noctuidae > Oligia > Oligia latruncula. Next base: position 15,114,607 of record OX419689.1, on the reverse strand, counting down.
TGTGTTGAATTTAGATTTTATTGTAGTGCTTCGGCTTTATAGATATACCATGCTAAGATCTATTTTGTCTTTCAAAAAGAACTCAGTTTTCAGCTTTTTGGATTCCCCAGGTATTGCTTTTGAATAATTTATAATCCATAGATGTTGTTTATAAAAATTTGTTTTTTTTTACTATCTCCATGGCAGGCATACTTAGTACAATCCTGACAGTATTAAAAAAAAATTATGACTAATAATAGGTACAATAAAATTTAAAGTAGACATACAACTATAGGTACCATTGACTAATATTTATGTATATACTAAATCCCAAATCATTGTCCATTCCTCCTCGTTCAATACTATTTACATAAACACTCGAAAAGTCTAATAAAATTGCTCAATGCCCTCTATTTGCAGTATTCTTAATAATTACTTCTTCCGTTTTGTTCGAGGGACCGAGGGGCGCAGTGAAAAGTGAATCCCGGTTTATTTCCCGGTCAGAGAGTCAATAAATAATAATACTAAATGCCCGATGGGTGACCAGAGGTCGATACGGTGGGATACTGTCTCGAATAATGGTTGTTTGAATGTATTTTTGGATGGCTGTTTTGTGTAGATTTTTTTACGCATTCTTCTGATTCTAAATATGATTTTAATCTTGACTGTAGGAATATAATAATGAAGCCTCCATGATTGACAATACTTCAGTCTTCAGTATTACTGGCGTATGTACCCATTGGCAGAGAGCCTTACCAAGCTGAATTACTCATCTTTTGCACGTACCACGATCTGAGCTATCTCCTTGTGCAACTCAAGTATGAATTTCATTCGTAATACTATGTAGTAGAAGTGTTGGTTTCATATTTGTAACATGAACTTAATTCCGTAAGGACGTTTCAATATTAGGTTTATTTAAAATTCAATAAGTATATTCATCAATGACCAAAGGGTATTGGTTCAATAGGCGTTTGCGTGGCTAATTATTTGGGGTTTATTTTGTTAGGACAAAGCACCCTCGGTTGTATGTTTGGGTCAACTCGGCTCTGCTTCATTGGCTCTCATCACAATGTAGTACCGACCTAATGACCGGTAATCATGTTGTCATTGAAAATGGACATTGTCCTTTTTTTTTTATCTTTATTTAAAGAGCTTTGTCGTAGATCGACAATGTCGCTCGTCCTTTATTTTATAGTCTATTGAAATTAAACTCGTATGAAATTTTATTTATTCAAACTTATGAGTTTTAAATTGTAATTCTTGAATCTAATTATTTCATTTTCGTTGACTACTACCCGTTTTTTTGAATTGAGAATATGAAGTAGAGTCAGGCCCGAGTACAAATTAGTGAAACGTAAAATGAAATGTAACACACATTAAAACAAATTCACACAGTTATTGTGTTACATTTCATATTACATTTTACCAATCTGTACCAGGAATAGATACAATCACAACTTTAAAATCTGAATTCAGAAACCCGGTGTATTTTAATCACATTAAGCGCCATGGCATAGGTACCAAATTTTTCAGAAATTAGAAGCCTGTTTTAAACGAGATTATTGTCTGAATTATATTTAGCTCGAAGCCTCAATAGAAACGGCTGGAAAAAGCATTGAATCGAGGAACAACGAACTTTAGATCTTCGGCCTAGAATAGAATAGAAGTAATACATGATAAATTATTTTATTTCTGTACCTAAGTAGGTTTGTACAAACACTTTTCACATTATGAACGTAGGTGGTAGGTTTTAAAGATATGATTATTATGGACCCTGTCGGGATAAATACATACCTACATCAAACTAGTGCCAATTGCAAAAAAAAATGCTAGAAAAAAAAATACTAGTGTCATATTTATTCCAGTTTGGTCAAGATTGATGACATAAAGACTCTAAAGAAGATCTCTAAAACTCAAATAAATAAATAACTAGTTATTTGATTTATTTGCGAAAACAAACATTGCACAACCTAATTTGCATCTGTTCCATACCCAAAAAAAAAAAAAAATCCAAACAAGCCCAGCTGAATCGCATTCCATTATCCTCTGCGCGACATCGCGATGAGTCGTAAAGAATAGGCGGCGCTGCCGAACTTTTCCCATGGAGGACATAAATTGGATTCGGAAGCAGATCACGTAACGGTTAAGAGTTCACAAAACTGTGCCATAAATCGGACGCGCCGAGGTGCGCCGGAGACAAACGGCGCCGGGACCGGCCCAGGCATGGGGTACGGGGTGCGGGGGGAGGGGATGCAACACTGTTATCTGCATTATTAGTGTAATGTATGAGGTATTGGGTAATTGGTTTTGTTAGTAAAAGGGATGTAAACTTCCTAAAATAAATCTGTTTCTGGGTGTATTTTTGTTGATTGTCAAGCCTTGTTCTAGGTTTAGGAAACTCACTGCACTTTACACTGGTTTCTGAATACGTTATTAAATGCAGTGATCACTAAATCTATACTAATATTAAAAATGCGAAAATGTGTCTGGCTTTTATCTCTTACAGATTTCGATGAAATTTGGTATCCTAGAGATAGTTTGAGTCACGGGAAAGGACATAGGATAGTTTTTATCCCGATATTCTTACGGGATCGAAACTTACGCGGGTGAAACCGCGGGGCGCTGCTAGTCTGCTATAAAAGTCGAAACATTCGTTGACATAAGATTGGATGCAGGATGGAACGAGGATGAATGAAAGTTATTATGATCATGAAACAACAGAAAAGCAAATCGTTTTCTTCACGTGTGTAGGCTTAAGTGACAGGAATTATTATCTAAATTTTACCGGAAAATAGGTAGCCCAACAAAATACATATTCGTTATAAATATAAAATTAGTGGCGGAGTTAAAATCAGCGGATTTGCATACATCACTGAAGAAGAATCTATCACGCCAGGGCTATGCAAAGGAGCTATGTAAAAGATCGCGTATGGCGGGAACGCTCCAATGTGCAATGTTTCGGTGGTACCTCGTAAGGTTATATGAGGGTTATAGAGAGTTATGAGTATTAAAATGATGTGTTATTTATCACAAGTACCTTAGCATCACATTGAAACAATTGTTAAAGTTATTGTTAAAATACTCGTAAAATCATTAGGTAGATACTACGAGTATATTGATTGTCGTTGCGTACCTGCGTAGCTACGGTTTGTCGTAGCGCGCTCAATTGTTGGCGTAGAACTGCTACGAGATCGCTACGGATAATGAAAATCTTTGAAATGCTATATTCTTTAAATGTTTATTTGTGACTTGTTACACTCTATTTCAAACACTTTTTTTATTGGGTTAAGCCTAGCCACTTGTTTTTTTACTGTTTTATTTAATAGCCCTGCAGTAACTCTTACTATCAACTATGAGACCCCACCTATCGAACAGACTTATATCTCTATTACTTTTAATGTCACAATCTGTAACCTTATGCCATGTTCATGTTCAATGTTCAATAAATACGCCAGCAAGGGCTGGAGGCGCCGGAGCGAGTAACGACCGTATAATTCTCTCCACCAGGTGGCGTGGCTTGTCTCACGGGAACATTAATGGCGACTAATTCATGTAAATAGCTCTTCTATCGGCCTTCGAGTTTTTTGAGACGTGTCCGCGGTTGATAAGTTATTGGCGGGATTATTGAATTTTAGAGGTTGATTTTTATGAGATTTTGCAAGATGGAATGATAAATGTTTTCGCTTTTGTTAAAGTTGATGTATGTACACGAGGCTGTTTTGTTTGTAGATAAATAAAGGTTTATACAACAACAGGGATCAAATGTATTTAAATGTTTCTTTGTTTTAATAATTGAAAACTTTATTAGACAAAGTGGACAGTCCCTTTATATTATTTATTTATTTAATACTTCAAGCACATAAATGTATAGAGGCGGACTTAATGCCATAGGCATTTTCTACCAGTCAACCTTTGGGTAATGCAGAGACAAACAGTGGAGGTGCAATCAAGAACATTGAGGAATAAACATTTTAAATATAAAGATACGCATAAACCTAATAAAACTATGAATATAATATATACCTAATTACCTACAAATATAAGCACAAATAAATATACATAAATACATGAATATACTTACTTTATAAGGCACTGGGTACGGGTGCACCACGTGCCAATGTGTGTTGGGCCACGTCTTTTTTAGTTGTTCTAGTTTTTTTTTTACTAACATAGTGTTTAAGTCATTGTAGTCCGAAATAAAGAATATAATATGATATTTAATTACTACCCTACTATACACAAGTCTCAAAATTAGTCCCGCGTTGTTTTCTAACCAAAACAGTCAATGCCTCAGCAATTCCATTAGTTCCCCCCAGACCACATCTTACGGCGCAGGGCTTGGGGATTCCCTTCTCAGCAAACATACTTGTTTGGTCTATATTTAGGAGACAATCTAAGAGGCATTCAGCCTTCGTGGTGGACAGTGCAAAGGCGACAGGACCCCGTGGTCCCCACGTAGGTTTTAGGTCCCTAAGGAGTTGGGATGTATGAAAAGAGATTTGTGGATGCGGCATTTTGTGAAGAGTGGTAGTCCTTTCGTTTACCCTACAGACCTTACGTTGACTGGAAAAGCGTTTTTTATAGAAAAATTAAACAAGGATGTAATTTTGTAGATTTATACATTAGAAAATCTTGCATAGAAATGAACGTCAAATAGGCAGCTATTTCGCAATCCACAGACAAGGAGGGCAAACAGTAGTGATGAATGCAAATTTGATATCGAAGGTTAGTACTCATATTAAATATCTGCAGTCACAAAACCTTTTTACCATGACGATAATGTCATCATACAATAATTCAATAGGCACTTGACCAGCACTTTGCCTTCTCTCGTACACAGCCTACTCGTTGTACATCTTGGTGCGCAAGGGCCGCCCTCTCATTATTTACGAAGGGCCGATGGGTGAAGTGTGTGACAACCGGCACGTTCGGACGCTAACGAGACGCTTTGTGACCATCTCCACACTCTATGGTCAACAGTTGTTGATTTTTTTAATGGACAAATTATATTTGCTCGCAAATCCCAAGAGTCGCGTGGCCGCTTCTATTGTGAAAAGTGGTTCGCCTTTTAAAGCCGTAGGGGACACGCTACGCGAACATGCGATGTGAGGTGTTTCGCCGATCGGATCGACGACGTGTTTAGAAAAGTTCCACGAGTAGTTTAAAGTCATTGAATGGTATTCAATTGAGAAAATTTATCGTCGAAAGTACACTCGTAGACGAACTTTCTAACTAATACGTCATGATTCATATCGTCCCGTAAACATATAAAGCCACAGTCCTAGCTCATATGTTATCGTATCGACTATAAAATCGGGCAGACACTGCGAAACCGTTTTCCTCCGATTTGCTCTCACAATAGCTCATTTGTTATAACCTGATAGCGTAGCGTTATTACGGCCAAACAAATTGAGTCGAGCCTTCGCCACCTCAGACTAATGTAATTCCAGAGTGCGCGCACCCAAGAATAGATATTTAGAGTGGATTGTTTTCGACAGACCGTAATGAAACTCTGATGCCGGGGCCCAAATCAGTTTCGGAGGTGAGCCCCCGCAGGGGAAGGCGGACTACATTGTAATAAGATGTGGAATAACCTAAAATAAACCGGCGAGCGTAGCAATACAAAGATGGACACGGGTGGCGGTGCGCGTAGTGCTCGGGCCCCTTACTGCTTAATTTGCCTACCGTAATTACTGTCCTCTTGGGTTGGGGAAGGACCCCGGGGCTCGACCCGGCCGTCTTCCAGGTTATATTGCGCTCGTGCGGGCGCCGCATGTGTGCTTAGCAAATACTACTCCCTAGTCGTTAAGTATGAATACGGGTGTGGACAAAATGTATTAGCTTAGGCTGAGATTCGGACCGTGTTTGCTCAGCGATGATAGATTTATAGTAATTGTGTTATTAACGTTATGGGATAAGGGTTTTACGGGACTTAAGTAATGAACGCTTTTACCTAATGCTTGGATTTATAGTGAATTTGCACACGTGGTGCACAGTAATCAACTGAGTAGTTGAGGCAAAGTTTGTGTTTAGGTAGCTTTATTTAAGTAATGCCCTGAGCAGTAGCTTCACAATAGCTTTCACATAGGTAAATTTACGAGTTTTAATGTACCTTATTACGGGGAGTGCTACGTACTTATTTATTTTAAGTTACTTCTTCTCGCAGTACCGGTAACGAGTAAAAATGCAAAAAACTTTTCTCAACTCATAATGATGAGGACATACTTTCTTTTGTTTTGGCGCGGGCTCCAATTGAATAAAACATTTATGTCAATGGAGTCCATTAGGATTCGACGAAGTTCGGAGTTTTTGTCCTCCGTGTATATTGCCTGCTCCAGTGTTGTTGCCCTGCTCAATTAAGATTAAAAATAAGGCTCAATTAGGAATTTTATTTTCGACCATTAATGAAAGTCATCGTTTTGGAGGAAGTGAACATGAACCTACCAGACAATTTGTGTTTGGGAATAATTCTTAAACCACCACATTTGATAGAGAGATCAGTGATCACCTTGTTGTATTGTAGCTGACAAAAGGACAGTGCTTCTCAATCGTTTGTAAAATTCCTTTTTGAATAAGTTGCTTTTTATGAAACTTCGTATAGAGAAGGTGCGACATTAATTAAATTATGACAAATAAATTGATAAACCCAATTCCGCATAATTTAAGTGTCACAATTCAAGTGTCAAGAGACAATAACAACATTCTACGAAACATAATTAACACTTTTACGGCGGCGGTTACTGGGATCATCCCGTAATAACCTTGTTAACCCTGGCGCACCCAGTGAGTTGGCTAGCCTTTTAACAACCGTGTACATGGGCATTAATCCGAAAGCTATCGGCCATTGTCCTTTTCACACTTGAAGATATAACTATCTTTTGTTTCGCGCGTCTCTAAGGGTCCAGTCCGGGGACCCGTGCCTTTTAGTGTGAGGTTTTCGCTCGCCTTAATGAAGGGAAGAGCAAAGGTCGTCATTAGGGCAAGCGCGGTGTAAACAAGGTCCGAAACGCCCGCTAATGGGCAATTCGTGCGTCCTTCTCGAGGTGACCCCAGGACCGTCTCAGGCCAGCGCCGTAAATGGGCTTTTAATTGCAATTTTGATAGAGCGCGCCCGGATTAGTTGTTTTGTGTACGTATTAGTGTGCAGTGGGTTATGGAATACTGATTGGAAGGCTCCTTATTATGCTGAGGTGGTCAATATTTAAGCCTATTAGTTTTGGTTCCCGTTAAGACTACATCCCAAGTCTTCCTGTAGCTAAATGAAGAAGACTTAGGGTAGGTAAGATGAGAAGAAGTAAATTAATTGAATGTCAATTTGTATTGACCCGCGTTTCAAAAGCGATCTAACTCTATCACGGACACTTCTGCCCCCAAAAAGTCACCCAATGCTTTATCCAGCACACTATTTGTAATCAATCTTTATTCTAGCCGCAGCATCGCGTCACCGCAGCATGTCGCGACTTGCGACAAACGCGTGTCGCGGCGGGCACCCGTTCTTGTTCGGATGTGAAATTTAATTTCCGTTGTGCGGGAATCTGTCAGTGGGGCAGGGGGAGGGGTGGCCGCGAAGAAATATGCCCCGCTCTAAACTTTGTCAATTTGTTTGTGAAGCGAAATTAACTCGATCCAATCTGCGGTTCTCGCGACCTGCGGCGTGATACGACGTCGGAACGCGTCATATTTCCTTTGGTAGGAAAAGGTGAGGACTGACGAGCTCGCAGTTGTAAAAACTAATTCTCGAAAGGCAAAGTGATGTTAACAAGGTACGAGCGAGATGTTTTCTTAAAAATTGTTTGGCCTAGTTTTGTATGTGTAGGTATTTTAAGCAAAGGGTGAACCCTTTATGAGCTTTGAGTCTTAATGAACTTTGATATTTTCCTTAATGAATTAAAGAAAATATCAAAGCTCTTCAAGACTCGTGTTCATCGTCATTTCACAAATTCGAACAAATTTAACAAAATTTAAGTTTATCTGACGATCGTCGACAGCAAATTCAAATGAGGGAAACTCCTTTGATACAGAGTGATCTCTGTAGCGGTATCTACAACGCCACATGCGAACAACGCGTCATACTGACGTCACGCAAAATCCTGCATCGCACAAGCAGAGTTTTCCGCGCACCTAGCATAGATACAACTGCCCGACATGAATCATCGGGCAGTTGCCCGCTAGACACAACACCCGTCTGGTCGGAGGATCCTCCCTTTCCTATAAAGTATGAGTGAACTTTACACCCTGTTCCTCATACCTCTATATATCTATCTGCTAAAACAAAAGTCACACCTACGGCCGATGATACCGCCCATCCTGCATGCCAAAGCAATAACCCTTCATCACAGTCTTAAATAAATTAATAAAGTTTAAAAATGTATAACATAAAGGTGGGTATCCACGTAACGAACGGTCCGTGGTTAAGTAAAAATTCGCATTCACAACTTCGTTATCCATATCACAGGGCGCGTCCCCTGAGAATGCTTTATTAAAATATATTGTGCACATGCCTTCATTTACACATCCCTAGCTAAGAGTGGTGGGTGGAGGTTATGTTGCGTTAGCGAAGCGGTTTTTGGGAGTCTTCAACGTATGTTATATTTAATTCGTCTTTGGAAAATTTATATTTTTTTTTATTGGAATGGTTAATTTAATATATCAAAACGTGGACGCGGCTAACACCTAATGGGCTGATTTAATTTTATATGTATTACATTATTGTTACATTCCGAAATGTCTGAAGAAAAAAATCTGTGTCACTTCTCATTTTCTTTACTTTTCTGGCGATTTTTTTATCCTTTAGAAAAAGATACACCTTGTACACTTAATTTGCATTTAACTTATATCGCTACGTCTCACCAACATAACCCCACCTCAACCTACAAAGAAATTAGGTATGCCCAATATTTTCACCCTGAATGTTATTCGAACTGAGTACCTACTTATACGCGGAAATTGGGAGGGCATATTTATCAGATATTTACCTATCTGAGAGGTTCTTTCTTATTCTTATAATAAGGTGCAGAAAATTTCCGATCCTCAGTACATTTGCATAGACGCCTCGTGAGCAGGTGACGCTCCGAGTAATTACATTCGCGAAGTTTCAGACGAAAGTTTATGGAAATTTGTAGTAGGTTCCTTAAGATATGATATTTAATAACAGCAATAGCTATAGGTACAAATAACGTGGTGGCTGCATGGCTTGATGTAGTATTAAAGCAGCAAAGTTCATTACCATTTTTTATAAAGATTAGAGAAGAGAGGAGACCTGTGTTCCAGTAGTGGGAACATTATAGGCTGATTATGTATAAAGATTAGAGAGAGTTTTGTTGTTTCCGGGTACTCGGTATACCTACACTAGATAAATGAAAAGATGGAACTGAATTTGTGTAAAATTAGAAACTACATATTTAGCAGTAACGGTAATTTTTCTGTAAATGTTGAAAAGGGATATTAGATTCTTGATGCTTAGAGTCTTGAATGCTTTTAGTCATTTTGTCGCCATACAAATAGGCTTCTGATTTTGAAGTTATTTCAGACAACATCTAAACTAATATAATAAAGCTGAAGGGTTTGTTTGTTTTTTTGAAAGCTCTTATCTCTGGAACTACCAGTCGGGTTTGAAAAGTATTTTTGCATTTGATAGTCAAATTCTTGAGGAAAGTTTTAGGCTAGTTAACATCACGCTAAGTCATAGCCTGATGTTAAGCTTTTAGAGCCGACCAAAAAGCAAAAAAAGTCAGAAAGAAGCTAAGTGAAGAGACGGGGCACAGCTATTATAGGACATAATTATTTTGTGTTAAAACAAGAAATTTCACGTGGACGAAGTCGCGGGCAGAAGCTAGTGATAGATATAAATCGATCTATTTACAACGTCGTCAATGGACGTAATAAACACGAGACAAAACAAACAGCCAAACATTTCCGTCTGTGTTTTAGTTCCTGACATTCAAAGACCAAATCAGGCTGATTATTAAAAGCAAATATTGACGAACAAATTAATAAATACAGAGTTTCTTTTGAGGAACGTCGCGGCATCTTTAATTACGGTGGAAGCAAACAGTCTTGTTTGAGGAGGGAACGTATCTTTGCATGCGTTTAAATGAAAGTTGAAGAAGTGTTCAAGAACTATGGGCTCGGTGTTTGTTTTAGGAGATAAATAACGACGGATGTTGGTTGCGTGGATGTGGTAAGTAGGTACTGGATTTGTTGTGTTTTCAGGCGAAATTATGTTTTTGATTGTGTGATATAGCAGTAGGTCGTAGGTTCGAATCCAGACAAGCGCTTTACTTTCTGTAAATTATTTCATCACCACTGCTCTCAAATTTGTGAAGGAAGACATTGTGAGGAAACCGGCATGTCCTAGAACCAAAAATTCGAAGGCATGTGACATCTGCCAACCCGCACTGGACCTGCGTGGTGGACTATGGCCCACTACCTCTCACCGAGAGGAGGCCTGTGTCCCAGCAGTGGGAACATTATAGGCTAATTATGTTATGTTATGGTTCTTGATTTTTTTTTTTAAAACGTTGCCCCACACTAAGAATTTCTCCTGTATTGTGGGTGCGTTTACAAACATTTAAACTCACTTGATTGTCAAAGTACTGGATCGATTCTTTCTAGTTTCTCAGATGTAGAAAACATGATAGTCTAAGACATAATTTATGTGCTAGCCCCGCATAACTATATGGTAAGGTAATGTCTGAAGATCGAGTTAAAATAACACTCTCAAGATTAATGTAAGGTAACTCAACGATGTAAGTGTTACTGGATAATAGGTACACTCAAATAATTCTCAAAACCCATAAAGATTACGCAACAACACAAGCACATACATCACTATCCAACACTAAATCACATTCCACACTCCATAAATCCATTAAATTTGTTCCAGTGCTCGCGTGCTCGCTTCCTTATCACTTCCAGTTATTCTCAGCGCAAGAGTTGCAAAGTTGGCTCGACAAAGGCCTTGAGAGGAAACCATTATGGTTCTCGACGTCTCCGCGGCCGCTTCATTAGAGTCGAGAAAGAGTGAAGAGGTGCGGGCGCGGGCGGGGGGTAACTCTTACCCCCCTAGGGGATGTGTAGTCATTGGTGTTAGTTGGTGCCTTTGGGTGTTGCTTGAGGTTGTAATGTTTATTTTTGGTCTTGGTATGGAGTAGAGAAGTTCTGTTTCTTGTTGAATATAATTAGGTATGTGTGCGTTCAAGCTAAACGAAGTATTGTTGGTTGTAATTTCAAAAAATAAATAAAAATAATAACTAGCAGCGCCCCGCGGTACCACCCGCATAAGTGTCGATCCCGTGGGAATGTCGGGATAAAAACTATCCTATGTCCTTACCCGGGACTCAAACTACCTCTATACCAATCATCTAAATCGGTTCAGCGGTTTAAGCGTAAACAGGTAACAGACAGACAGACACACTTTCGCCTTTATAATATTAATTAATAGTATGGATTAGTATGTATGAAAAGGAAAATAATAAACCGTGGCTAAATAATAACAGCCGCACAAGTCGATCGATCAGGTTAAGCTACGCTTGCCGCAGTTGGTCCGTGGATGGGTGACCATCTTTACATACCGAGACCCCTCCGTGTCTCGGAAAGCCGCTCATCCCGGCTGTCATTCGTGGATCTTTGACAGTCGTTACGGGTCGTCAGAAGCCCGAAAATCTGACAACCAGTCTTACCAAGGGGTATCGTAATAACCAGTAACAGGGGTAAGTAGTAGGGGTTGTGGAGGTCAGATAGGCAGTCGCTCTATGTAAAATACTGGTATTCAGCTGCATCCGGTTAGACAAGACGCCGACCTCAACATAGTTGGAAAAAGGCTAGGCAGATGATGATGATGATTAGTATGAATAAATTATATTTGTTTGATTTCTTTTATTTATTAGATCATTACTTTATGTACAGTATTAAAATAATAATAAGAATATGTACAAGTATATAAAAAGGAAAGGAAAGAATCAAAGGGCATCAAAAAATTCGTCCGCATCGCTGTCAACAGGAAACGTGCCCAAAAGACTGGCAGCATTGCCACGTTGTATGGCAATGCTGATTCTTTGGCCAAAAAATAGGCCAGCCCTCTGGTCACGTGAAGAGTCGACCAACCGCTTGGCGATGTCTCGAAATACCACGTGGGCACTCGGGCCCCATGGCCCTAGAGTTTCAACCCCAAACGGCTCAAACATATATGTTCCAAAGAGATTGGAGTATTTGCGCCGTTTGAGGTTTTCCGCACCTGCAGCAGCTGCCCCAGCACAACTCACCGTGCTTGGAAGATGGGATGGCGCAAGGGTGTCGACACACGTTGCATCCCACACCAAAGGCCTACCAACCTTCCAAGGCATTATGGTAATTCCGTCTGGTCTCTTCCCATCGTCGCGTGCCAAGCCATTGGGTTCTAAAACAGCTGGCACCCCGGCGGTGACAAAAGCACGACGGATAATGTCATTGATGCTGGCATGCCGTGCTATCCGGCCTGCGCTTTTACTGCAGGATAAGCCATGGTGTCCGAGGCAGTCGACACTTTCACCGCATTGGCAGCGATGCGGAGCCACGCAAGGGGCGCCCAGACGCAGACAAGTAGCGAGCCGGAAAGTGGAATCACCCAGCAAAGTGCCTATGTTGGGTGACGGTAGCGCCTGAAGCCAGAGACCCGACTCCCACTCACCCACAGCCAGTAGGCGGGCACGCTCAGCAGTATTGGTGGACGTATTAATAAGATTATTCCGTACCAACCTGCAGAGCGGCTCATCCCACTGCCTCTGGGTAGATGGGTTCGCGGGCCGATCTGTATCCGGGCAAGCCATTTTCCAGGCGTTCACCGCGTCGGCCAAACACGGCACTTCCGAGTCAACCAGGGAGGGGGCTAAAATCTTCCCGTTTAAAATGTTTGATTTCACATAAACTTACATGGCCATTTATGCAACGTCAGAAACTAGGTGCACGGTTCCAATTGTCAATTTCCTATGAAGAAAAGCCAGAAATAAACTTCACGGTTACTTTTCACTTATAGATCTTGCACATTTCTAGCCACGCTCACTCTCTCAGGATTGCCTTCGTGATTATGTTCCCCAGCTGATGATATCACAGATACACATTCGACTTCTGAAAATACATTGGTCGTTAACCGCACTTTGCACTTGTATAAATCATTTCGTTTAAATTCACACTCCCAATACACTTTGTTATTGTATTCACGACTTTTTGCATACGCAAAACCATTCACGTCGACTTTGTAACCACCTTTTTGATTTTTAAATACACTAATACTGTGTTCAGTCATTTTCCGTAATTTTTAAGTATCAACCAATATCTAATCGTTCTGCAATCTACTGGGTGACTAACAACTGACAGAAAATATTTAAAAATAGACAACGATCAATTTTATCAATCTACACTCTTTTACGCTCGCGGAACCTGATCTACTACTTCATACAAATAGCTCGCAAGTGATGCATCATTTTAGGTATTTTGACCATTGGGTACCTATTTCAAATGTTGATATTGTTAGTGTATCAAACTTAGGTGTAATAACTTTTGATATTTTAAACATTAACACACATCAATATTTTCAACTTAGGTAATTCGTAGGTAGGCGTTAGTTGCTTAGGTATTTAAAAAAATTAGGTATTTAGATTTTAGGGATTTTGAACGTAGGTTATTTTATGTTTGTTCTTTTAATTTTAGATATTGCAATACGTACATTATTAACCCTCGTGAATATACAGCAATGCAGGCTAAAAGGTTCGACAAACCTCTTTCATCTAAAAGCCTCTAAACTAGTGGTATTATTATCTAAGTAGGTCGACTAATATACCTTGTTGACAGGCTAGACTTTTGAGTTCGTTACGCTTACCTACTCGTTTGCCTAAGTAGCTCCATATTTATCTAGTTAGAAGACTATGCTGCTTGAGGGCGCCACCAGTGGATGACAGCATAGCAACTTTAACATAGAGATGAGAAAGTAAAAAAATTAAATTAGTTGGTTCCCATAATATTGACCATAAAAAGAAAAAAAAATATTTGTTAACATTACCAAAAAGAAACATTGTTGTTAATATTCACCAGTTGAAGAATTTCGTCATAACCCAAAGTACACGTATAACATTTATATGGCCCCTCTACACGGTCGCGCGACTCGCAGCGTTAATTTGCGTCGCGATGAGCGGCCACAGAGCGTCTTATTAGACACGTAGCGGGGCGTGCCTCCGGTTCGCGTCGTCACATGTGATGTGATGCGCAGACATGGAATGTACGTGTAATTTTATTACTGTTCGCTATCAGTGGCTTTATTAATTGTGCTGTAGTTTAGTTTGGGCCCCTAGTTTTTATTTTTTGCCGTCGTAATTACTCAAATCACCCTAGTTCATACGGTACTTCTGTATAAATGCTGTGTTTTGTTAAAGATATTTGTGACGTATTTGGCTGGTGAAAATCACAAATTGTGATTCTACTTCGGTCTGGTGTTCAGTTCAATTTATGGCACTAATATTTTGAATGTACCTGCTAACTTTTTAAGTGGTTGATAAAAGTTAGCAAACTAATCCTGTACCTATTGACAACTACGTTAATTATAATAATTGCTTGGGAATTCGAATATTCTTAGTAAGAATAACCGTACTATCGTTACTTCACTTATATCATATATTCATTTCAGTCCAACACACAGTAACAATACCTACAACTACATAACCACTTAAGTACGCATGTGCTGGAGAGCACTTCAAAAGTACCCTCAAGATGCATCCAAGTCGAGGCGTCACGTACCGGTGACAGATGGGAAATCTATGTCATTATGATAGATTATCCGTTAGGGCTACGTGTGCCTGATTGGCTTTGTTACCCGTCTTCGGCACCTGAGAACGTCCTCGATCTCGGTTTACTAATTTGACAGATCGATGGTCGCGTCTTCGGCCGTGTGAGATGACCTTAATGACCCGTTGTGCGACGTAGTTGATTTTGAGATGTGGGTAGTGTAGAAATATGATGTGTGTGTCTGTTTTCATTTTGGAATGATACATCATTTTGTAATTCATTTACTATACAAAATTTCACGATTTTTTCCTACAATTTTAACGAAATAGGTATTTAAAGACTTTTACTTAACAAAATAACTTGCTACGAGACCTACATATCCCACCGTAGCCGTGTAGCCGCGTAGCCGCGTAGCACGCGCAGGCTACGCTTTTATTACGACTTCGAGACAACATAAAGAATTGACGACCTACTATTACTTTTCTTTCGACTTTGATCATATAAACTATAGGCTTATATGGTAATACAATTCCACATTCGACTATAAAAATAACATTAGAATATTGTAACGCTTGATTGCATGCAAATTATGACATACGGAAATGTAAATTTTGAGTGTGTGAGTGTAAGACACATCAAATGCTCACCCTAGTGGGTTCACCCTTTATTTTGCACACAAAAGGCTGGTAGCCAACCTAATGAACGGAGTTCAGGTCGTGGTGGTGAATACATTATTGCCCTTAAGTTTTATAGCTATGCCTAGTTTTGGCTTCTGTGTTTATGTGGCGCTGGAGACACCTTGAGATATGAAATGTCTAAGAGGGAGTTAGTAATTTGAATATTTAGTGGAAGATCTAGACCTACAAAGTTTGGGTAGTTGTGTAACTAAAGGTTTAAAATAAACGAAGAGTTTTATACAATGTTGCCAGTTTAGTCTTTAAGTTATTTTTGTAAAATCTATTGAAATTGATAGAGCACTTGTTAAAGTTGAAGCTTATTTTACAGAATCCTATTAAATTAAAACGTTACAGAGTTATTCTAAATCATACCGGCTTTAGTTTGAATTATGCTCTCGTAAAATTTTTCACCAACATGTAAATGAAGTATTCCATTTAGCGTCATTGTCGTATGGCAATGGCTACATACGCGTAACTCCTCACGTAGTGCGAGTATGCAAATTAAACGTGTTTCATCTTGGCATTTTCACGGGGCCTTGTCACTGTCAAACCCGTACGTCTGTTTATTAACTTTTTGCTAATTAGACAGGCCTCCGGCACGTCTGCGAGTATGTTGGCATTTTTAATTACACGTGATAATGTTGTCTGGCGGAGCGGCGTGTTGTGCCACTGGGCCGCTTAACGAGCATTTACACAAAGCACACAATTAACATCATTGTTGTCTAATTCTCGTTTGCTTGAGTGTTTTTATTGAGAATGATAAGTGAACTCGGTGCAGCAAAGAAAACAAAATATTACGCTCACCCTAATTGCCATTTAACGTGCAAATAATTAACAGCTTGCCAGCGAGGGATAGAGAGAAAAATGTCACGAATCAAATTAAGCCAAATCAAAACAAACAAAAGGAAGGGTATGCAATGTAATCACTTCGGACTGTCAAACACACTCGCAGGTACGCCAGCTTACGGACGCATTTAAGTTAAAATTTTCACTCCCCAGTAGCTTTTTACTAATTCGCCAAGTGAAAAGGGTTCGCCGAAGTAATACAGTTTATTGCTTATTCAGTATTTATACGTTTAGGGGGCTGCCACTCGTCTCTAGACGTCGACCGATGTAAGGAAAATTTGTAAAATTTGCAGTAATTAGCATCCATCAATATTCTGAGTGAACCCCTTCTAGGAATTATATTGTGCCTCCTTCACGACATGTTTTAATAATGGGTACCTCAGCGTCATTATAAAATATCAATTAAGTACTTAATATTAATTTACAACTTTATTGATAAGTAGCTGCGCCCCGCGGTTTCACCTGCGTCCCGTGAGAATATCACGATATGATAAAAAGTAGTTAATCCTGGGTGTCAGCTACCTCCATACAAATTTTTATCAAAATTGGTAGAGACGTTTGAGCGTGAAGAAGTAACAAACATAATATAAACACACACACACTCACAAACTTTCGCCTTTATAATATTAGTGTGATAAATATCTTTTACCTAGTAAATGATTTATCGATGTTCTGTAGTTACAAAACATTACTACGAGAAAATTCGAACATGAATAATCGAGAACAAAGTTCTCACTAAACATATTCCCACAAATTGGTTTCCAATAACAAAGAATACTGTAATCGAGTTCGGAGCGTACTAAAGATGGTGGCATTATTAAAATCCTGCAAAGTTAGATAGGCAATAAAGAGTTGGAGACGACGAAGGATAGAGGTGCGTTGTTTACGGCAGGATAACATCGCCGATCGCGCGTAATGTATTTATGATTATTGCCTCAACTTACGTGTAAAGAAATAGACGGGAAAGCTTTAAGGTAAGACGGCTCTTTAAGGAGAAAGCCTCTAGTTTATTTCGCTGAGATAATAGAAAGGTAAACTGTTGAAGTCGCTCTGAAGCCTTTGTTTTAAACGAGACAATGTTTCGGGGAATAAGGGTTTTAGTGACGAATTTATAGTCGAGACAATTCTCTAAATAGGATTTGCGTTTGTACTGATCATTATACTAGTGAAAGAAAAGGTCACACAAGGACGATAGTCGCTCACTGGCATTTCAGATGAAAGAATTGGTCCGTGTTGAGTGGGCGTCCTCCTCAAACAAACTGGAACCATCAAGAAACCAACATGAGGAGGGATATTTATAACAACAAAATCCCCTTACCGCTACACATGTCACAAGTTATGAAGATAAATAAAGGCCCCTCAGATTCCTTCACCATCACATTTCCGTTAAGTCTATCGACAAGCAAACATTGTATATTAGCAGGCGATGCCCTAAATATGGAAGCTCCGTCTTAATCCGTCGGTGGCGAGAGCAAGCCGCTTCTTAATCCATCACGTAACCGAGACTCGACGAGAAATCGTGTTACATCAACGAAAAATGTATTATAAGGGGGGGACTCCCCACGATCGGACAAACTTTGCTAATACCACCCTCTAACATAATCGCACAGCCTTTTACGAGAGGAATTTATGGGATGGTCCCGATTTCTTGGTGTATTTATGGTGAACGTGGCTCTAACGTGTCGGCGCTGTGTTAATTAGGAAGAGTAAAGTATTGGAGTGATGTCGACGTGCCGAAGAGTGCTGTTTATTAGCAAGATGAAAGTCTTTGTAGTTTAAGAGGAGATTAAAGAACATGAGCTGCAGTGTTCGTGGAATTAGATCGATCGAAAACTTTGTTTAGTTTTGCTATGTAACTTTCATGTTGCATTGCTCGAAATTAATAAGCGGTTCCACGTGGTAATATAGCATTAGCATATTAAGCATAATCAGCTCCCACTGCTGGGACACAAGCCTCCTCTCTGTGAGAGGGAGTGGGCCGCACCACCACCACGGGCCCAGTGCGGGTTGGTAGATGTCACATGTCTTCGAATTTCTGGTTCTAGGACATGCCGTTTTCCTCATTATGTTTTACTTCACCGTTTTGAAAGCAGTGGCGATGAAAATATTTACACAAAGTAAAGCGCCTGTCTAAGTTCTAACCTGCGACCTTCAACTCGTAAGTTGCAGCCGTCACCACTAGGCACTGCTATACTACTGGTAGTATAGAGTCGCCTCTTATCATGTCCCAAATAGTACCAGTTATTTGTAACAGAGATAAGACATGGTCAATTTCAATCATCTGGCTTCGGGAATGTAGTACATAACATTTCGAAACAACCTTCCAACTTCAAATACACACGCCAACAATTCTACACTGCAATTTTCTCACATAACACCTTCTCCACTCACCACTCAAGGTAGCTTATTGACATACCCGACATCAAAAGGCTTCGATTGTGTGACGTAACTAATTCAGGACTAGCCGTCAGAGTTGCGAAGTCTTAGCGAGTCGGCCCCAGGTGAGAATGTGCTAGACTCAAGCGGCTAGACGCTGCCCGCGAGCCAATAATGTTGCATGTTAAGTTGGGGTATGTACGGCTGGTGGAGATGGCCGGCAAGTTGGTCAGCTCGCTGGGAGGTGAATAAAACTCAATGATATCACGATTTTTTTTACGTACTTGATAATTTTTATGACTGTTACTACCTATACAAGATGTTTTAAATTTGAGAAATTTCACTTTGAGAAACCAATAATTTTAATATTTTAAGTAGTAATAATTTTATCTAAATAATGTCAAGTAGGTATAATCGGTAGATAACGTAATGATAAATGATAAATGATTTTTATTTCTGTAAGTAGGTTTGTACAAACACTTTTACACGTCAATCATATTTTTTTTTTAAACTAGATGAGGTCGGCGTTTCCTAACTGACTATTCTGAGAAGAAAGGCCGAAACAAACTCAGAAGTCACAGTCTCTTTTAAAGTCCAGGCAAAATCTTGGTCAGATCGTGTGAAGACCATGTAGATTGGTGTCTGAAATGGTCTTTTGAGGAAAGAACCACACAGATTGAGCGGACCTGTCCAATCAGTGCACGCATTTGTCAAAAATCGTGCAGCTCAACTCAGAACTTGAGGAGCTCAACGATTCGACGAACAATATCAAAGACAGGACATTTGGTTAGGCCGCATAAACTACTCAAACTGCCAGATCATGATTAAAACTAAGAAGGAAAAAAGAAGAAATGGTTGATTAGATAAAATGTAAGGGTGAAGCCTCGCTTAATTGACCACAACAAGCGTTCATCTATAAAGAGTAGCAATGGATACTGATCTTGTTGCAGCGGTGAATGAATACCAGCAGAGCGGAGGGTACTTCAATTTGTGGTGGATCTTTTGGTGTGGTCTACAAAGGACACACACGAAGACGATCCAACAATCGATCAACACGATCACGATCGTCATCAATGACGACGCTACGCTTTACGCTAGGCTTTTACTCGTGCTCGTCGCACGTTATATCTGTGTGTAGGTGACGTATAAGTGAATTCGACAATGCAGGAATAGGTACTTGTACAATATAAGTGGAGGACGCAAGTTGTGGCTTTGTTCTGGAAACTTCTCCGTATAGTGATGTATCTTATTGCATGTGGCGTCGTAAAGGTAACACTCACTTTAGTGTGCAGCTGTATGTGTGCGCTCTATTTACTGGAATAGCCAGCTTTGAAACTAGTACCTACCTATTATTATTTCTGATGAAACAGATGTTATGAAGAATTTTAATTTACGCGCAAAGTAACCTCATTTACATAATGTTGAAAATAGTTTGTGTTCGCAGTATTGAAGCTATACTAATGAAGTTTTAGTTAATTATGTTTCCGCTTAAAATAAAACTTATTAACATTTAATACGCCCTTAAAACACCAGCGACCAAAAACTCTAAAACGTTCAGTTTATTCAATGAAACTTTGTTAAAAATACAAGAGCGAGAGAGAGTCGACCGAAAATTAATTATCATTCACAAAACTCTGTCGAGTCAGCCTACACGAAATCTTTACGCTTCAATTGAGCCAGTTTATGGCGAAATTAATTACTGGCTAGAGAGGATCGACTATAATAGTTTCCCGTCCGAATTATTATTGTGAAGGGGTCCACGGCCGACGAAATTGTGTCCGGACAAGAAAATTAGTGAGCGTAAAACGGGGTGTGAATTTGAAAATCAAAGAGCCTATGGAACTTGTTCCGAGTCCATTGTGATGGCCCATCATTTACATGGGACGCCACCTATACACAATTTGGTGATAACTCATTCGCAAGTTGGAGCTTTTGAAGAGTGAAGGACGGTTGGTTTTAATTACATGTCGAGTATAGAATTGTTGCATAATACATGTGGTTCAAGTCTCCGGCGCTGTGTGATGAGCATGGTCACACGGAACGGACTAATGGAGGAAGTGAGGGTGTGCCCTAAACTTTAAACCAGTGGCTTTATTGTTTGAATGAAGAGATTGTTTCTGCATAATTCAAGAATCAATATCATTTTTGCAACGTCTCAATTCCTGTCTCAGCATTTGGTACATATGTTACTTGCCGAATATCTCCGCTAGACATTTGTAACCAACCAAAAACCCTAGTCTCCCTAATCCGTATTGTTCCCCGTCTAGCCTAAACCCGTGCTAGTGTAAAAGTGCGTCTCTCAGCGGACGGCGTCTTGTACCGCGATATATGGCCGCCGAGGGAGACCGCGCAGCTGAGATTCTCACCAACTGATTTATAGCTACGCGAATACTAATACAAATATCTTGGCAGATGAATGTTGAGTTTGTGTGAAAAAGTCTGGGCGTTGTAAATCAGAAATGAGAAACGAGATTTATTGTGATTATTTCTTTGGCAATAAGTCAAGGGTAGTGTTACATCGTTGGCCTCATATACTTTTGCTGAGTTTAGCCTAATCGGCAATGACTGTATTTCGAGTCCATGTCTCCTAGCCAGGAAGATATAGTTTTATTGATTAAATGGAAGCTTCCTGGCTATTAAAATACACCATGTTTTTACGATAAATAAATACACCAAAACACTCCAGTATAGGTGCATAGACCACCGGTAAAGACTGACGGCTCGTAAACCAAGGAGGAAGCAGTGTTGGAAAGAATTAACTATGAAATATGCGTACCTTGGGCCTTCCGTGATTTATGTGCGGCAGATCTGCATTAAATATTGTGCGGTGTTGGATGCAGGGGAGAAGATGAACTTTCTGTTGTTTTGATATGATGTGGTGATAGTGTAGTGAGATTTATTGTTCGGTTGTTGAAGGCAATCATAAAGACAAACACGTAAAATATACAGGCATAACTTGAAGAAGGATGGATTATTGTGGCAAGAGCTAATTATGAGCAGAAAACATGGGATAATTATACAAGAACACCCCCTCATAGAATCAATTTAAGCTGATATAAAAAGTAAGAAATAATTTCTACTAAAATTTGTGTGAATTTAAGAAAAAGAGTATCCTACTTTCTGAACTACAAATGCTGCAAAAAGATAAAATACAGAAGAAAATAATTCATGGAACCTGATATTCAAATGACATTTTTCCACTCATTCCAAACGTACATTTACCCATCCTAACGAACTCCAAAATATAATGAACAGCAGTGGTTTAAACCCAGACATTGCAAAAGAAGGCACGGTTCGCTATGACGAAGGTAACCCGCAAAACGCCACATACGACCCGCATGTAATTTTATTATGACCTCGTTATGGTATTTAATGAAGTCATTAGCCTTGAGGACGACATGGTTTTGTGGTGGGTTAACAGGCCTGTAGACAAGGTAAACACATTAGATGGGGATTACCTTGTTTCGACCAGGTGTAATGTATCGGAAGCTTTAGGGGTAGCATTATTTTGTTTGAGTGCTATTGATGGTCCTGTGGTCTTAGACATTATCTCTCTTACTAATAAACGTATTAAATCAGATGAATAGTTACACACCGATTTCTCTCTTTCAGTCGTCAGTAATTTGACTTTCGAAAGAAGAAGACAAAACGTTGTGTAACTATACAGACGCTATACAACGTTTAATAATAAGGAGGTATGGAGACAATATTGTCAGACTCCAGTCGTTCTATTCTGTAAAAAAAACAATGTGAAAACTCATGTGAAGTGAGCTGTCATTCCTTGATGCTTTGGATTGTGTGTTCAGTTCTATAGTTGTATGGCGTCGAAGTATAATACTTACTACGTAGTATTCTAAGTAGTAGTACTTCGACGCCACACAGTTCTGAGGCGAACTCCGTTCATTAGAACTGAATTTCTGATTTTGATCATCTACTTTTGCTGTTGACTGTACCATGGCAAGAACTTTTTTTTTTGTAATATTGTGGTAACTTTTCGTTTTCATAAAGACATTTGAAGGTAACATAAAGCTTGTCACAGCTGAAGTATGAATACTAGACTTGTAAAATGGTTCTTCGTATAATGACGAACAAAAAGACATGCGATTGCGCTATTTGTGATACCTAAGCAGCACACCGGCCATACATTATCCGCACTAACGGACAAAACTATGGTTGTCTTGTTTACACTCCTAGTTATGTAACATAGTTGTGCCCATTATCCTTCCTATTATGACCATTATGAGTTGAGGAACAAAAACTTAGCTTGGATTAGATCTACTATCCACTCCTGTTATTTTGTCCGGTTATTAATTGCAGGCGCCAGTTTCAGGATTAGTACCTACACTTGGCCTGGCGTTTAATATTGGATATTTATCACCAGTTGACAGAAGGATCTTTCTAGGTTTTGCATGAATTCTGTTTTCGCAATTGACAGTAGTGATGAAATCAGCAGTAGAGTCATCTTCAGTGGAGAGCTTTTTTAAATCATAGGTATTATAATCTTTCTACCTAACAGTTTTGTTATAAATATCAGTGAAATGGCTATAACTCGGGTGGTTACAATGATATTCCATAAATATTTTACTTATTAATTAGTCGTGATTGAAAAACTGGAGTTTACAGAATAGACTATTTGCCGGAGTAGTTTCAACGCGTCTTGAAAGACTTCGTCAATGTTAAAACTAGAAACTGATTTAAGTGAGTACTCGCGGCGTAAGTTAATTTCAGCGTGCGCTGTCTTGCCGGCTCGGGAATAATGGCCGCCCGTAAATCCCGGCAGACAAAACTGACTCACCTGCACTCATTATATTTACGCCGCAATAATAAAACTTTCCAACTCGCTGTGAATATTGAATTCGTTGCGGCGAGGAGAGGCGGTCGCCTTACTTATTGCCGTCAGTTATGCAATATGCTCGGTAGGTTTTAATAAAGGCTCGACCGACGGGGCATTTCGAAAAGTTTTCGTTTCGCGAAGGCGGACGCTATTGCGCCGACAATGAGCCCCGCTAAGCCCCCGTCGAGTTGAGTTGAAGCGTTTTCGTTTGACTAATAGCTGCATGTAAAATTTTTGTGCTTTTATTCGCATATGGTGGAGGGATCTAAGCCCACGCTAAAATCTGCCGGCTTTGCTGATGGGGTTTAAGTTGTCATTTTCTCGTCTGTCGAATGAACGAGAACAGTTTTCGTGAGACTACTATTTGTTTTATTTACACGATTGAGAATATTACTGACTGTAATCAGAATCTAAGTATCTTAGAAGATACCTTTGAAATCGTTACCGAAAACAACAACAATGAAACGAATCTTACTTCACAAAACAACGTATCAACTTCACCTAGGTACTGTATTTTCAACAAACTAAATATTGCTATAGTTTTGGTATCAAATATACCTAGTTAACGTAGACACACAAATGAAGGAGAAATAATCCCGTTCGCGAAAGTTATAAAGCGTGGCTTCGTGTCTTCGCCAGACAAATATCTATCGGGATATCACGGTGCGCGTCGTGAGCAAATGCAGATAACGTGATCTAGCGCCTGCGTTGCAAGCTTAAAGAGGGATTCTTAAATAAACATGAACTGCAAGAGAGAGACGGAAAAAGTTTAGAAGACTTATAGAACAATATTTTTATTTAAAAATAACCTCAGAAAATATTTATTATTATTATTATAAATGGAGTGCTTGGGGGAGGCCTATGTCCAGCCTGCAGTGGACGTCTTTCGGCTGAAATGTTGATGATGATGATGATTATTATATATATATATATATTTTTTAATTTAAATATAGGACCAGAGTGAATGGTGAGGAATTTCAATATGTTCATGAATATAGCTACTTGGGCCTGTTAGTCTCTTTCCAGTCCAGACAAGACAAGGAAGTCCTACGACGAACCGAAAATGCCTGGAGAAAAAATTATGATCATGTGCATCTTTCCAATTCTGACTTATGGATCCCAGACTTGGTCTTTGACAAACATTCAAAAGTCCAAACTCAACGTTTGCCAACGTGCAATAGAGCGCATGTATTCTAGGCGTCAAATTGACAGACATTATTCGCAATACCACTCTGCGTTCCAAAATACAGATTACTGAAGTTGATCAAAAAGACGCTAAGCTAAAATGGTACTGGGCTGGCCACGTCTGCCATATGCCCAATGAGCTGTGGGCCAAAATAACCACCACCTGGAGCCCTGACATAGCTAGAAGGCGTCGCGGCAGACCCCGTAGAAGATGGCGGGACGAGTTGGACAAAACAAACGACCGGTGGTCAATTTTAGCCCTGGATCGAAAGAGCTGGAAGTCATGGGAAGAGGCCTTTCCTCAGCAGTGGGATGCTGCAGGCTATATCAGTGTATATATAATGTATATGTATCAGTATCAGTTATTATTTTTAGAAAATTAAGTGCCATCATGTCTAACATCTATGGAAAAAAACGTTTTGAGCAAAGAATAGAACCTTTGGGGACACCGTTACATACCTATTCAAAGTAAGCTATCCATAGGACCAAAAGAGCCAAACGTTTTGTCTGACACTCTACTCCTATCATTCACAAAAGCTTATCTAATAAATTATTTGCCTTAAAAACTAAAGCATTTTATTACAGTCAATGTGTATCGAAAGCCTGACACGGTAAACAACACATTCCATTAGAGCCACACCTTTTCCTTTTATAACAAAATGATAAAGTGTTAACTTTAGTAACAGCAGGATGCAATGATGCGGATGCATTATCGTGTACACCTGCAGGCGGATATTGCATTAGATGCAGCCACCAACACCGCTCGCGGTACACTCAAAGCTCTTCTTGTTATTCACACACGGATGGGTTGTGCAGACGGGCGATTCTTAAGTTTTATAGTGAACAATTTACCAATGTGGATTAATAAATTTAATCTTTATTGCTATGTGCTATTTTTTATAAAATGTAATTTGACGTAAAGCACGTCTTTTTGTGGAGTAACAATTTAATGAAATCTTACTGCAACTTTTGTCTGTAATTGTATCGCTACAAAATGCTTGGAAGAACACAGTTGAACACGGTGGATTGTCCAGGCAAGTACCTTTTGTAGCTACATTCTTAGAAGACCTTAAATGTTTGAGTAATACCAACTACTTTCACAGGTTTTGGAAAAATGGTAGCCAGTTAGAAAAACGTCAATTCTTACGTTTTATTTTTATGATGCGAATCGATGTAGTTTCGTATAAGGATTAAAAAAACACCAACATAGGTTGAACTACTAGAAAAGCCACTGTATATTCCCTCACAATCTTAATAGAGTTCTATCAAAGATCCACCAACAAACAAAACCGCATACAAACGTTCGTCTAGTCACACAAAGCGATAGCCTATTTGCTTACGGGCGTGTAAGCACACAGGCGCGTAGGTGCATCGGATTCCATGACGATGCCTTCAAAAGTTCCGCGTTCGACGCCAGGCCGCGGAAGCGCCGTCGTAGCCAGGAAATTGAAGTCACCTTTCGCATTCACTATACGAACAATGCTTTGTGAAAGAACATCTAATTTATCTGCGAGTTGTTTTGAGAAATCGCTCCGTTTAAATTGAATATCGATTCGTTGAACAATATTGTATTGTTTTAATGGAACCGTTGGTCTTTATCTGCGATCTTATGTTTATAATTACACGTCAATTTCATGTGTTTGTAGGTTTTGAACGAGACGTGTTAGTTTAGAACAAAATTCATCAATTTGCCTTCTCATTTGTAACAATAAGTTAAACATAAACTTTTACAAATTGGTGGTATCAGTCTTAGTTAGAATTACCTCATCTATTTGCCTCGTCTATTTGAGCGTCTTCTATGAGTAAATTTTAAAACACGTCTAGACTGATACTACTCACGCTATACATCCGATACACTCAAGAGGAAATAATATGAGAGACCGCAAGCTCAGGTGGAGCGCTACCACGCACGCCACCCATTGTAAATATTAGTTCGCGAAACTCATCAATTCTGCGCTCAAACTTAATAAAATACTTGGCGCTTAATTGAAAATGAATACTGCTGGCGCCGATGCGATCGATAAAATATTCCGCAGCCTTAATCCGCGATAATGAAGCGGGCCGCGAAGGGTTGCTTCAAGGGGCCCACTAATAAATGTTGCGTCCCAAATTTAAAATCAAAGTGCGGAATAAATTTTGATTAGGCGATTAGCCGGAGCAGAGGAGGTGTTTGCTTTTCTTCGGCGCTCTATTAGTGATGGTACGGAGGTAGTGATGGGTATATGGGATCGAGGTTGACAGCTGCGGAATTAAGAAGTGTTGTTGGAAGGCTCAGGGGGTCTACTCCGAAGCGGTTAACCACTGTATCGTCCGAATGTTCGGTCATTTTCTGATTCAAATATTGTTGTCCTACTACGAACACAGTTTGGTCGGGACCAATAGTCAATATAGGAAATTAATGGTAGTAGAAAATGACCGAACATTCGGCCGATACAGTGGTTAACCGCTTCGGAGTAGACCCCCAGATTTTATAAGTAGGAAAGTGTTATGAATTTGAACCCGGATGCGCATTATGATCGTAACACCATGTTGATGCTGCTGTAAGAAACAAAATAAATGTTCTATGTTTTTATGAGTGTGCGTGTGTTAAAGTAAACACACTCATAAAAACATTGTGATATTCCTGTGCGAGTCCCAATAAATACTTTTTCTTTCTTTATTGATAGTCATTTGTTTCTTTGCGACAACATAACCGAACATAATATCTAGCATTTGCACAATCAAAACAAGACTTCTAATTTCATACATAATATTCTATGGCTATCGAAAGTTTTAGAAACCTACTGTCGGGGTCGGCTTGCCAACTAAGTTCTCTCCAATTAGCCAGGTATGCATCCTCCACGGCCTTGTTGTTTCATATCGGCTTTACAGTATCGAGCCAAGTCTGGGCTTCCCATGGCACTTCAATCATGGTTTCACGATCACGGCTTGGTGTTATTAATTTCTAATTTATTTGTGGGTTGGTAAATATTGGTAAATGGGTAGCGGTTTTCATTGCCTATGAAAACCTGCAACACTAAGGTGAGGTGGTATAGGTAGATAATTAAATATCAGGTCTAAAGTCTATCGAAGAAAACGTTTTGGGCAAAGAATATAACCTTTGGGGACACCTTCACTTATCTGTTCAAGGTAAGCTACACACAGGACAAAAAGTCGAACATTCTAATAATAATTTATTTGTGGGTTGGTAATTATTGGTAGATGGGTTTTGGTAAATAGGGTTTTCATCGCCTATGGAAACCTGCAAACACTAAGGGAAAGGCTGATGCATAGATCTTAGAGACAAATTTTAAGTCTCATGTAACTCACCAAATAGGTTTGCCAGCAGAAATAACAATGGTGGTAGTACTTACTAACCCAGACAAACTAGTTTACAAAGAGTTCTTCTGCTTCTAAACTTATCATCATAAATGTTCCCAATGCTGGGACACAGGACTCCTCTCTTCGAGAGGGAGTGGGTTGTAATCAACCAGGCAGGCCCAGTGCTTCGAATTTTTGGTCCAAGGACATGCCGGTTACCTCACGATGTTTTCCTTTACCGTTTTGAGACCTATGGAAGTGAAATTATTTACTTAAAGTAAACCGCCTGCCAGGGTTCGAACCTACGACCTACAACTCGTAAGTTGGAGCCGTTGCCACTGGGCCACCACTGTCTCGCTCTGCTCTCGCTTCTAAACTAATATCCTTCATTACAACACACAATCTTCATCTAAATGAATACAGTTAATAAAATACACTCGCAGCGAACCAGACAAGCACACAAACTCCGTATTCCGGTGCATCAGAATCAGAACCAAATGCATACGACGCCACATTTGATAAACTGTGCGATAATGTACCGTTGAAATTCATTATAATTTTATTCATGGCTTGGTTTATTAGCCCGTCTGAAGGTAGATGTTACTGCTGTGATCTACAATGTAATATGAATGTCTGGAGGTAATTAATGTGGTTGCGAATTTTTAATCAGGTGCTTTATGGAGATTTAGACAATGTTGTTGGGGAAAAGGGAGACAGTGATTTGAAGGGCAGTGGAGTACCTAATGCCCTGCAAAATAATCAATACAAGATTTGACTTGATTTTGGAAGACGAGGCAAAGACCAGCAAAGACTATTTTTACCCGACTGCGTCAGAAGGAGCCCTATTTTTATTGCTGAATGGGCCCGCTCTTGTGCTCGATAACTCCTGATGAAAATCGATGGATGAGGTCTATTATGGAATGAGCGTGCCCAGAAGATAGTGTTCACTTTGGCTTTGAAGGTAGATGGGTTAAAGGTGGAAGGAAACACAAAGTTCCACACTTTGGGCTATGAGCATAATAAATGTGGAGGAGAAGCGTCGCGTGTACGACTAGTCGGGATAACAAAAGTGCGGATGGTACCCTGCAGTACGTCTGGTAGTCCGGTAGTAAAAGGGCGATGGTGGGATCTGGTCGTGGAGCTACTGCGCCGCACACTATTTGAAGTACAGTCTGTAGATGACCGACAAGCATTAACATTACGCCGAGGAGTCAGACTATGAAGCCACCAACGTCTCGTCGCCTATAAGCCATTTTGCTCTGCATTAATTAATCAGTTCAAGATAGTAAGCAATTTTACTTTCCTACCTATTGGTCCTAGATGTAGAAGCTTAAGTTCATTTTGTCCAGTTCTTTAAATTCTCAACTAAAAACTTAAGCATGCATTTCCTCAAACGTCTTCGGCATATAAGCACACGAGAGTCGCGCCGGAGTGACGTGCCCTCAGCTGAGCACTAAAACCCCGAGTCATACGGTTAATTACCGGATGAGCAGCCCCCGGTGATTTACGAGCTAAGAAACCGAATGTGTACTGTGTTATGTTGTATTAAATTATTGCTGGCTGGAATGCAGTTGGTGGAGAGATCTGTTTGCGGATTTGAATGAAAAAAAAAAAGGCGTGCTGATTTAACGAAGTGTTGTAATTGCATAACACACTATCAGTAACAATGCCTTTCATTTTAACAGTTCAATAACATTCATTGCGTTATTCACGTTGCCGAGTAGACAAATTTTTCGAACTTATGAAGCAATAGATTAGCAAGATCCTTCAAAACGATTCAGATTGAGATTGATAGTGTGTTACGCAAATAGGGTGCTGGATTTCTATTTAAAAAGATACAGGGTTTTAATTTAGAAATGTATGTTTTTTTCAGGGTGGCAAATAGGACGATGGCCTTTCTGAAGACATGAAGTAATTACTACCTAGTGCCAATGCCTGTAATACAGAGAGTGCTTTTTCAAGTGTACGTAATTTTTTATGTTGCGAGGTTTTCTGTAACTTAGAAAAAAGCAAGAATGATGGTAGTATTTAGACAAGCAATATTTCTTCTTAACTGTCTGAATGTACACATATTTTTATATCCGATTACTTCAAAGAGAAAATATGATAGAGTATGAAAATAACATAACTCAGTTCTCCACATAAGTTCTATCAAACAAACCTGTCAAACAAAGCACGTAACTTTGAATACTTAGCACAAATAGGAGAAGGTAACATTTTCTTTCCCTAGTTAGCAACGTACGGAAGCAGTCAGTGTTGATTTTAAAATGCAGTCTCATTACTCGCATGTAAGTTAGTGTTACCAGACTGTATTAGCTCGGGGCAACTTGAGAGAAACGAATTCTTAAACCGTGTACGGTTTCTTGATGGGGCATAGTGGCCTGAAGCTTGGGGAACAATTTAGATGGGATATAGAATAGATAGATTTAGATTTTATTTTCTATGTATTTTTTCATTTTCTATATTATTCGGGATTGTCCGAAAGGGTTACCGCTGGCCCAGAACATAAAAGCCTAAGGAAGGCACACGGGTGGGTTTTAGTCAGTAAGAGTCTGACACTCCCTTTCGCTCCACCCAAAGCGGGAGGGGTCATTTGATGATATCCCATCCACAAAAAAAAAAAAAAGTTTAATGATATAGTAGAGGTATTTTAAATGAGTATCATCATTATCTGCCTAGCCTTTTCCCAACTATGTTGGGGTCAGCTTCCAGTCAAACCGTATTTTAAACAAATATGTATACCTAAATAGTAATTTCTTTGTGCAATTATTCCATTCTATTTTAAATTCATTTTCAGGCAGTTTCTACTTACACTACTTATTTATTTTTAGTTTTAGGACACAATTAAATGGTATTTGTTAAGATTTGCACCTCAGAGCTTTCCCAGCAGACACTGTAACCACCAGCAAAAGATAGCCATTGAAAATATGTGACGGAGAAGTGCCAAAAATGTGCACCGAGAATTTCGACTGTAATTACTGGACGAAAAAGCTCTCACTCCTTCAACTCTGTGTGTATCTCACTTCACTCAGGGGTACTACACCTTGTCTAATAAGTGCCCGCACTCACGTTAATGAGTTTACTGCATCCTTAGCTTGAAGTTTTTAAAAGTGCACGGTGTACAGTGGCGCCTAACCTTCTGCCTTGGTGTCGGCAATTAATGACTTGCTTCCGTGCTTCTTGGCTGATTTTACTGAAAACTTAAACAGAAAATATTTTAATTGGTTTTTCATACTTCAACGAGTTTGTTGTGTTAACTTTGGTTAGAACGTTTGAGAGCTGTAAAATTTGTGAATAAATATTTGTGTTTCTTGGATCCGCTTTGACAAAGTTTGTGATACTCCCTATTCGGTATTAATCCTGTAGATTATGTTGTGTGATCCAACTGATTATGAAATCAGAGTGGTCCTTGTGATTGAAATTAATATTCAAATACAACATTTTTCGCATTTTGATACAGAAAATTGGTTATTAGTTTTTTTTGGCCAGTTTCTGAAAAATCATCGATACACCAAACCATGTCGCATTTCCAACGACAACGACTTTCAATAACACTTTACAACAAAAACAAAACATTCTTCATTCAACCCGCCACTGCTACCGGGGTGAAGTAACAACGTTAGCCGGTCCATTTCTCAATTTTACCCCGAACAACCCCTTTCTTCTTACGTGGACGCTATGGGTACCACGGGGTACAACGGGGAGCGGGTGCAACCCTCCGAAGCCCGCAGCGTTTCGCACAGGCCGCGGCATGCGCGTTATTTTATTGCTTTCCGAAGTATTTCTTGGTTTTAAAATGTTGAGTATTTGATGTGTGTTGATTTTGTTTCTAGGGTTTCTTGTCGAGTTGAGTTGTATTTAGTATTTGGTTTTATACTTCATTTCTAAGGTAGTTCGCCGACTACCATATTGGTAGAAAAGAACAAAATTATGTAGGCTCTCTAACGTATGTATTTCACTTTCATTTCAGGTAAAAACTTATATTTTTAGTTTATGTTGACTTCAGTGTTACTCCATACAACTTCAATTTCAAAGTATTCCACAGTGATATTTAGAAAAATCTTAAGTTAACAAAAAATAGATATCTAAGCATTTTAAAGGGAAAATACTGCAAACAAATAAAATGCATTAAATTGAAAATTCAACCTCTTAAAATCGCCAGTTCCCACATCCGTCCACTGAAACTCGACTTCCCTTCATTGTGGTCGCATCCGCCTCCTCGCGGCATTATATTAAATTTTATTATCGCCCTGGACTAAGTAATGGGAATATCGTGTAAGGAGCGGCCGTCCACAGCCCCAGGGCGACGGCGGGGGTGAAACGCGGGTGACGGGGGGGTTGGTGATTAAAATTTCGACTACCGTTGATGACACGCCAGTACTGCGAGTGGAAGGATTAATGCCAGCTTTATGAGTAGATTACATTACTTGGCAGTGCGACGGCATTGTAAGTGTTGAGATTTCATTTGTTTCGTCACGATGACATCGTGTTTGTGTAGTTGGGATGTTAGGGTTACGAAAAGTTGAAATGTTACAAAAACCTTCAACACTATTTTATTTATATTTTTGTCATTGTGGTAGATACGGCAGAAATATAAAAACTGTCAAAGAATAATGATCCCAAAACTAATTACTTTTACTGTTCCGAACTATCTTGCAATGACCCCAACCTCATTAAATTAATAACCTCACAAAATAACCAATAAAATCACCATTATCAATAAAAACACTCAAATATATCGCCACTTAAGGACATTATCGAGAAAAAAAACTATTCCATATTTCGAATTACGACTAAAAAGGCGAAGTTTCGACTATAAAAACGTCTAAGAGGTTCTTAAAGAGAGATAGAACTACAAACAAAGGTATTAGATGTCCAGACAAAGTTGTCTCATAAGCTTTAATACACTACATTCATAAGCGTGGTTCAATTGTTTATCAATTGCCTACTGAGACGAAGATCTAATGTTCATTGAAAGTGATACTTTGTGGCATTATAGTTTTAATACAGCAGTTAGCAGAACGAAGGCGAAAAGTCGCATAAAGATTTATGTGGATAAAACCAACTATTATATTACACAGTCATCTAGATCGTATATAATTCAGAGGGGCCATTCCCGTATTTTTAAGAACGTTCGCATTCTAATCTCAGTCTCAATCTGTCAAAAATACAATCAATTGACATAAATTTTTGACAAATTTTTGACATTGGTTGTCGCTGAGATAAGATTCCGACTTGAAATTGAACGTTTTTTAAGGGGCTTACAGGACCTAAACACAAAAAACACAAGTTTTAGAAACAATAAAAGTAATCATATGATCGACTACAGTAAACAAAATCAGCAAAATATATGATATTCTTTAGGATATATATGCTAGGTAGATAGTGTGTTGAATAATACAACAAATTTGACACGATGGAAAAAATATGAAGATACAATCATTTTTTTTTTTTCAAATTATTCTACAAGCAACATACTAAAATAGTAGTGTCTTATTTTTTAGTCCAAACAATAGATTTTTTGTAATAAAATTATTGCTTCATATTTTGCAATAAATTACCAGCGTTGTGTCATCGCGCTTCTCTTTCTTTTCTATGCAGTCCGACAGTGACCGCGTTTTAGGTCATGTAAGCCCCTTAATTACGAGAATTGGCCTTCAGGTGCAACAATAGGAAAATAAATAGCGCACAATTAAATAGATGGATATCGAAGAAGGGCAATATTCTTTCTTAGAAAATCAATCAACTTGCAGATAGTCCAAATTACGTCACCGCCATTTGGTGCTGACCAAATGGCGGTGACGTAATATATATAGACGCCAACATAAAAAATGCCTCTACCAAATTATTACCAAAGCTACTATTTATTACCTACCTCGGTTCGTCTAAATTTCTTTCCTGTACCAATTCGCGTCACTTCTTAATTATTTCCCAATAAATCCTGAACGCACCGACTGAGCTGATCTCTGGAGTGTGAACGTTTATTTAAGGGCGGCTATATTTTTTCCACCCTCCCCGGTTCACTTCGTTATATTTATTAAAACATCGCCCGAGATTACAAAGAACACGATATTTTTTACACTGTAAGATGTGAAAACCAATTAAAGAGATAAAAAGGGAATCTACAGAGGTGCCTGCATTAATTTCTTTTTGCGGGGATTATTTTAAAATTGCATTATATTCTTGTTAAGACGCCGGCCGCCTCCCGGTTAATGATAGTAGTACCCCTTCCTTTTTAATTGCCCCGGGCTATTGCGAAATGAGTAATCTAAAGGTGCTCGGCCGGTACTCGCGATAAAACTTTGGAGACTCTGAGAATGTTAGACTGCTAGATAAGTATGGCTAGGACCGCGCCAGGACTTCGTGGATATACTGCTTGTAGGATTACATTAAAGAAGTTTAGCTCATTGTAAGACTATCTGTACAAAACGACATAAATAATCTACTTTTATTTCCACGGACTAATATAGAAACCGAAGCTTACGATACTCCGAACCATTACTATTACGAAAAAATGAGTGTCGATCATAAAAATATATTTAGTAAACGCGTGTCTTTTTGGCGTGGGTACTTTTACAGAAGGACGCCACGAAACGACTTGGAACTCATAATAAAGATATAATAATTTCCCACGCAGTTATAAATTGTGCGTCGATACCAATGTCTGTGGTACATAATTCTGACACGGACCGCTCAATTCGGGGGCGAACTTCTAAAGTGTTCGCTAGAAGTGGTCACGATTATAACTGGGGCCACGATAATCTCGCATTACGGTGTTGCAAAACAACTCTTAGGTCCATTGCTCTAAGATAAAAATCAAATGCAAAGTTAGCGTTGTCAAAGCTGGTTGCGATTACGACACTACCAAGTTTTGTATGCAGTTAGGGCTATCAAAAATAAGCCTTATTTTTTGGCTCATAGGGTTGATGGAACATGTTTCTGTATAGCGGTGCTGGTTTATTAGTCATCGATGGTGGCGCGATAGGCCGGTGCCAGGCGCGGGCGGCGCGCACGCATGCTCTGTCAACACTACCTAATGAACGGCAGTTACACAACGCACGTGATGCTAAATGTCGCTATACTTCCTGCAGTAATTTTATTGTAATTTGTGCGTATTTATCATGTGAAGAGAATTATGGCTTTATTATTGTTTAGGAAACTATAATTTTAGTTATCGTGAAAGATATTGAATTATTGTTCATTTGAAGCCCTCGAAGAGATAATAATCGTAACCCTATTCATATTAAATTTTATTAAACACAGGAACACTACAAGAAATACGTTATACTTGGACCCTCAGGAAAGCTATGTTATTAAAACTAGACATAAAAGTTTGTTCTAAATCAGTCTTATGAAAGGCCAGTCTTAAGAAAAACTTATTTCAAAGCTCAAATAAGAAAAGCCAAACTATTGAAAAAAAAAATCTCCCAAGAACTCAATTGTGGAAATAATTGTTCGACAATAACAATTTTTTCCACTAAACTGAGTTCTTTTAAAAAAACCTTTTTCGCCTTTCGTAACATTGGCAGCACTGTCCTCCGCCACCAAACAAGACTCGCAAATGCAATTCCATATCAAATAAAAAAAAAAAAACAAAATAAAAAAGCATCTAAATATCCTGTTCACCTGACAGATGTCACGTGATACAAAAATTAAGGCTGCGCCACAAAGAAAGCGGAGCGAGGAATGCTAATTACCGCTGATATTTATACGACTGCAACCTCAACGGTTCCGTGACACCGCGGGGACGACGACGAAATAAATAGCGGCGAGATTGTGCTGCAGTTTATGTTGGGGGATTTGATACTTAACTAGCTTAGCTTTATAAAATTTTGAAGGTACAGGTAAAAGTTTAAACGAAATGTAATTACAAAAATAAACTCAAATATCTGTTTGGATCGCTCATATCATTATGTTAGGAATGAGTTAAAATCAATAAGCCTTACAGTATTTCACCCGGAATAACAAAAGAAAACTGCGGTCTTGGCTCGCTCATGTACATCTATCCTAAATTAATCATTAGATAATTATGGTATGAAAGACCCAAAATAATATTCCATAAGGTATTAGTTAAGACCTAAAATACATAAGATTGCTGGCCATAATCTGCCAAAAAACTTTGAAGATGCCATTAAGTTTTTTTTTTAAGTTTCTTAATAATATTTAACGGTTTTTAAGAGTTTTTCACTCGCTATTGCCAGTTACGGCTGGAGTATTTTGTAAGACCTAACATGGTGTCTGGCATTGTTTTAATTTTTTAGGACCTAAATCAAAGAAGATTTATTTTCGTTGTCTTCTCTTCTTCACTTCATAGATCGTGGTACAGTAGCTGTGGGCCATTGTGTACAGGGCCATGTTAAATGAAAATTCTCAAACATTTAAATTGCTATGAAGAGTCCAAGAAAGTATTGTTGGGTGATCCCAAATGCCGTATTATTTTTTGTTCTTTGAACTCAGTAGGTTATCCTATCGTTTCCACATACATACTTATTTATGTCGGATAACTACCTTACTCAGAATGAAATACCTACTTACCTTTTTTGTAAGTAGGTAGTAAAAAATATAACCTTTTACACAAGAAAATGGTGATTTCTTGTTAAACAGAGGTTCTATCTAACTCAACGACCTAAACTGCAATATAGCGCAACATGCACCACTGCTGCACGTTACGTTACGTTGGCGCAATGGCGCGGATTTCTGATACACCATGATTAGCTTTCTTGGTGTAAGTATTAGAAATGCACGACCTTCTTTCCTACGTATCTATGGACGTTGCCAAAATATTGGCAAGTACCTATGTCAAATTTTCTACTTATAATATTGTTGAACTGGCTTTTGGCTACTTTGTACCTAAGTGCGTGTTTTGTCTTTTTTTTGTAAATGTAAGTATAATGCATAATGTGCGTTTTGTTTGTGCAGAATAAAGAATTTATCTTTTCTTTTTTTTCTTTCTTTCCCTTTTTTATCTGGCTTTACATACCTACACCAAAGATCACTGACCTCTATCATACAAGTACGCGTATAATACAGGTCAGTGCCAAAGATGGATCTGTAGTTTATTAAAGAGTGCATATTATTATGCTCTGAATAGATACTAAACTGCTTGGTGAATATAGGATAAGTACCTCTTTGGTTAGTCAAATTATCCACAATCGGCGGATCTTTAGTCAAAGTTCGTACCTGAAACAAAGAAGAAAATAATGTTAACATAATTTGTTATTTAAAATCCAAATACCTAATTATTTAAACGCAGTAGACATGGTTGCTATGAATGCTATGCGAAGTAGTGAAGTTAAGTTACGTCAAAGAGGCAACCTTAAATATTTTTATGATTTAGGTCCTAAAAAATTAACATCTTATTTAAAAAATTGAAGGACTGTCAATTAGGTCTTACAAAATACTCCAGTCGTTACTGGCTACAATGTGTGAAAAACTCAATAAAACCATTAAATATATATAAGAAGAAATGAAAAAAAAAAAAAACTTAATGTCATCTTACATGTTTTTCCACAGATTACGGTCAGCAATATTGCATTTTAGGTCTTAAATAATTCCACGTCTTTTTTGGGTCTACCATAATACTGATTCACTCGAATGAGACTTTTACGATCATTTTCGGACTGAGCTGACTCGTCCGATTCACACAATGGACATCTAAATGGCAATTGGTTCACCACAATGATACTGCATTCTATTTTCAGCGAACCGCTAAAATAACAATGCATCTTTTTCTTTTCATTATAAGGACGCGTTGCTTTCAAAATTAACCATAAAACTTAAAAATGAACTAAAGCTCGTTGTCGAACAACGCTTCACGGCATGAATTCCATTACAAAGTTAGTACAACATTGAGTAATTTTATAATCAAAGCGTGCAAAACCGACATCGTAAAGCTTTCAGGATGCTGGGAATCCCTAAAATAACAAAATAGAATTTCCGAGAGATGTGAGCTGGGAGGCGTGGCGGCCGGAAGTGGGCTGCGTTTGGACGGCCGGAACCTTGCGATCGCCACATCCGCGCCAGCGAGCGAATAAGTAATGCACTTATTATATTATTATTTGTTATCTAAGTATTGATAGGGTTAATTTGTAACAGAGTCTCTTTGAATGGCATTTCATTAAATGTTAGATTTAGAGGAAAATGAATTGTGAACAATCTTATTTATTTTGGTTGTTGTTTCCCGTACTTACAAAGTTTCAAATCAAATCAAAATCGTTTATTTGCATAAAATGTGGTAGGTACAAAAGATGATACATATATAAAAATGTGTGGTAGGACTGACAAGATTTTATGTTGAGAAATTCGCCGACAGAATAAAAACTATGCGATATCAACAATTTTTTCAAAACCACACAGAATTTTTTGTAAGGTTACTTAGTTCTGTTATCCAGATAGGAATGAGTTATATACACGCCATATACACGCAGCTGCACCTGAATAGTTATATACACACACACACACACACACACAGGATACACACAGGAAAAGGGATTTGGTACAGGGATTGTCAATAAATACTGTGTGACTTTTCGTTAGTTAAAATTATTTCTAGCTTCAAAGAGTTTAGAATTAGGTTTAACAAATTTTGCGATTTCGTAAATGTAAATGCAAGGAACGGTAAGAAATTTGTGTGATTTAAACACTGGTCTACATGATTCAGACCAGTCAATGTTAAAGATTGTACGATTTTTTTTTGTGCTAATTAATTAATTCGTCATTATGTTCTTTCCAGGTGAATTAGTGTTATCCCCAGAAATTTTGTTTTGTGTACTTGTTCGACTATCGTAAGTTTTATCTTTAGTAACTTTTAAAGCATTGATATCTAACTATGTGATGATTATATTTATGGTGTTATTTATATCTTTAACTGCATTGTTGGGGTTTCTGCGTCAGGTCGTCGTTGTGTCAGCGTCATGGGTTGGAATCAGACACAAGGCTCCTTATGATAACTTGTAATATCAGTTTCACAGTATTTGGATGTATTTTTCACGAATTATTAATATAGCGGTTACAATTTGTGTGCGTTCGTTGGCGGGTCACCAAAGACAGTGAAAATCCGCAGCGCATCGCAAGTGTCGCGCTGTTGTCCTTGCGCACCGTCTTCGTCATCGATTAGTATCACTTGTCGCTAATAGATGGTGCTGTGGTCGTCAACAGCCTCTTTAAATGCATTCCTTTCTTTTGAACATAATTTGATATTGATAGTGCATATTTTTTTTTACAATTTATCATTAACCTAATCGTTTCTGTTACACATAAAAATACCTGTTGCACAAAAAAATTGACTATAACAATCAATCACATTTCATTCACAATATTTTTCCTTAATAATCACCACTACACCAGCACAGGCAAGCTCGGGCCATCCCGCGCCAGGCACGGCCACCCATGGCCCATGGGCCACCCCACGTTAATTGATTCACCAGATAACGCCGGAATGTCACTCGGTGAACGCGATCCATGTTTACATCGCGATTCGTGACCTCTGTTGCTCAACGCGATGCGTGCGTTGCGATGAGGAGTGTATTCTGCTTGTAATTGAAGATAATGGTGTCCTATGATTTGATGGCAGATAGTCAGTATAAATGCATTTAATATGAAAAAATTAAAAAGTGTTTGTTCACAGAAATATTTTTTACAAGATATTCGAGACGTTGACGTTGGATAGTCGAGACCCAAGAGGTTGATTCACTAAATAATGCAGGAATGTCACTAGATGTTTGCGATTCATTTTTGCATCGCGTTCTGTTATTCAACGCGCTGCCTGCGTTGCGATGACTATTGCATTAAGCTTGTACTAAATTTAATTGAGATAATGGTGCACGACTGAAGATTTCATTTAAGATAAGTTAAGATATTGCCCTAGAATAGCTGTTGTCTGTGAGTTCGTCTTTGAGTAGTTTTGTATTTTATTATTTTTTAATACTTACAAATATGCAGGATGAAAAGTAACCAACAGTTGTCCTTCTCCAGGCTCCAGGCTACCTAAGTATTAGACTTCTATAACTATCGGTTCACTCGTTTAGGCGTGAAAAGGTCCCAGAAAGAGTTCATTTTGCATTTATAATAATTAGACTGGATAAAAATAGGGTTACCTAGTCAAATAATCAAATAAAGTATTAGAAACAAAACGTTAATATTATTTAAGTACATAGAGATCCATGCAAATACCGTTTGTACAACTGTCAAAACGAATCTTTTATACGAATCTTTTTTCAAGGGATTCAGAATCCCATTACACCGTAACAAGACCCTCTAGAACGATCGATGTACCAGGAGAGCATAAAACAATGCCCCCAGTAATTTACGAGTTCAACTAGCTTCGGACCTCTTTTTACGAGGCAGTAGGTACATCTCCTGTTGATAATGCCTCGCCTCTTAAAATGAGCATTAAGATTAAGGGAAATGTTATTGGGGTGTAACAGCGAAGTGAATTTTTTATATTTTGATTTTAAGGTAAAATCTGGTGGTGTTGTTAAACTTTGGTATTTGTGTTTCGTAGTGATTTTTTTACCGACTTCAAAAAGGACGATGTTCGAAATTCGACTGTATTTTATTTTGTATATTTTTTTTTTAATCTCCGGCATTTGTAGATCGATTTCTAAAATTGTTTGTAATAGATACGGTATGCCTCAGAGGCGGTCCCCTATACATTTTGTTAATTTTGCTTGCGGGTAATTTTTGAGTTAGCTTCAATAGTACCTACGTATTTTTTCCACTTACCGAAATTTACATAGCAAGTAGTGTTATACGAATTTGTGTGGGTGGGGTAGGTACAAAGTATAAAGTGAAAAATAACAAAAATTTGGAAGTCGATGGCAAAAAAACGAAAATGCGGAAACAAAGACTCCGGTTTCCGACAAGTAATTTTTCACTTTGTAGTGTTTTTTTTTGGAAGTCGGTGGTTTTTTTTTAAATAGACCACCAAATGTGGGTCGCTAGTTATAAATAAGAGTTTCAATTTAGTCTAATGCAAAAATTGGTTGTCTTCATTTTTTAAGACAAATACACATACCTACAACACAAATCTCACGCGCCCGCCACACTCTCTCAAAGAGTTTCATATTCAAAAAACAATCGAAAAATGGTATTTCAATTTCGCCATAGGCGTTCGAAATATAAATTAAAATTAGGATGGGCGGCGTGTAATTCCGCAATAAAACGCAGCTGCGCTCCAATCAGATGACGATCTTGATAAACGAGCACCGTGAGATTGCACTCTTGCTCAGAGCCTGGTGGAAAGTGGAAACCTA
Source organism: Oligia latruncula (assembly GCA_948474745.1). Lineage (NCBI taxonomy): Eukaryota > Metazoa > Arthropoda > Insecta > Lepidoptera > Noctuidae > Oligia > Oligia latruncula. The sequence continues at coordinate 15,073,403 of OX419689.1, read as the reverse complement.
TTTCGAAAAGGTATTTTGCATATTTTTTTCGCAGGATTAGATTTCTTTATAAGTAATGCGTAAGTAAGATATATAGGATGTAAGATATATAGATATAAGAAAGAAGTCCCCTTATAACATCGGAAAATCTTTAGTATTTTACCTACCTAATATAGATCTTTAGTATAGGTACCTAAACACATTTAGAATATTTAGCTTTATTTGTATTTGTTTTACCTATATTTGTATATTGGCATTATTTACATAAATTATTTTAGTAAATTTTGAAGTGAAGCTAAGAAAAACACAACAGTTTCAATTTTATATTTTCCATAACTTGATTTTTAGTTTGCACAACTGAGGCGTTGAAGTTCATTCAACATTGACGGGTCTGTCAATTAATTCGGTCGACCCCGAGAGTTACATTAACGTTTCAGTCAATACTGTATTCGAGCTAAGTATATTTACTTGAAATGCTTTTAAAGAGCATTGAAGTCCTATGATAAAAGCATTTCAGTTCTTTTGCCGAAAAACTTTACCGCAACTTTACGAGATAACAAGATCGCCAAGTCATCGCCCTTTAAGCATCGGACATTTTATGCTCGACAACTAAAGCTAATCCCGTGGACACTATTATTTATTTAACGTCTAATTTAACGAACACTGTCGCAATCTAGGACCCTGTCGCAACCTACAAAATGACGACAGCACATAAAAAATACACGGCAATGACAGAATAGAAATAATTACTTCGTATCCCGGGCAAGGCAGCCGTTCAACTGAGAACGTACGCTGAAAAATATATCCATCCCATTTTATCGTATGGGGGTTACTGTGAACGAGAAAGGGACAGTACCACGTTGCCTAAATAAAACATAACGGCTGAGAACACGAGCCATATTGCCTCGGTGGAAAAGTTTTAAAAAGTTTTCTTTGCGGACCCATTACAAGTACGTCGACTTTGTGTGTGTGAGTTCGCTCGATACAAGCGGTCGATGGTCTTGTGATATATTAGAAGACATGCTTGTGAAGAATATTATGTTAAAACATTATTAATAATATTATGAGGATTTGTTGAACAAAATCAACAACTCTTACACCCACTGGAAGTTGAGTGAAAGAGGAGATTCTAGGAAAGCCTTTGATTATTAATTCATTATGTTTAAGTAAGTAACTGTTTACATTAAGCAAAAATGTTATTTAAAACAGAAGTATCTTCTGTTATGAGTAAAGTACTCCTAGATAATACAAACTTCTGCCAAAGACAACAGCGAAAAACCTCTATTATACTTATTCATCTTCATTTCTTAGAAGCCTGGTTGCTACCAAAAATAAAGTACCCTGAAGTACTGAAGCATAAACTCTACATTCACGCTGATTAAATTTCCCCATATTCATAAGACCTAAATCTTCGCATGCATTATTAAGATAATACATGCGACGCTAACGTATTTTCATTTAAAATTTTAATCCATTGAAAACGTGACCTCCAACAGGAGTGTGTGTGTGTGAGTGCCCCTGGTTCACGCACACAGACAAGCAGCTGTGTACACAACGAAAGTAGGTTTATTTCCATGAAAAAGTTTTGAAAATCGATGGCTTTAGCTCCTACGCTCGGAAAGTTTTGCGCCATATAACCATAAATACAGTGTAGGCCGGTGTTTTGCTCGCTGTAGACATCGACCTACTGGTATTTTCTTCTAACAATTTGCAAAATACTGTATTATGAACATTTTTGTACAGGAATGTTACTTTTTACGTGTTATTACAACATCTTTTCTTCTCGTTTTTTATAGTCACGTGGATGGGAACATGAAGGTGTGGTTAAACACGTTTTTGATTGCGTTATATTGCTAAGATTATGTTATAACTGTGAGGAAAAATGTTTAAAAGTTCTCTCTGCTCGGTTTTGCAATTCTTTAGAAAACGATTGTGTAATTATTACAAGAATACTGAAATTTCAAAAACGTGATGTTTACCCGAAATGTTGTTGTGAAGCCATATGTTTTACAAGCAAAACGTGTACCTATTGTTCAAAGTTAGTGATCAAGGTTATTTTACACACCTGTGATGTTGGATACAGGCCGAAGTTCACGACTTTATTGTATTTTTCCAGTTGTAGTCCCGTTTTACATAAACTCAAGCATTACTTTCTAATTTAATTTCTTATTAAAATTTATTTTCTCGCCGGCTGATCGACACTTCACGTGACCAAGAGGGCTGGGTCGTTTTTTGGCCAAAGAATTAGCATTGCTATTCAACGTGGCAATGCTGCCAATCTTCTGGGCACGTTTCCGGATGACAGCGATGCAGACGAGTACTTCGACGCCTGAATATCCTTTTGTTTTTGTATTTATTTATATAGTTACGTTAGTCTTTTAATTTAGTACCTAGTGTAAAGAGTTAGTGAAGAGTTTATGAATATATTTTTTTATTCAATGATTAGCACAAAAAAGATTAAAAAAATATACATAGCATTACTTAGAACTAGTTTCAGCCAATCAAATGGTAAACTAGTTTAAAGTAGGTAATGCTTGAGTTTTGAGTCAGGTTCTGTTAAAAACTTGAATGGAAAATTATAGCACCTCGGAATCATTGTAAGGCCCATCATTTAACTGAGCAGACTTCACGTTCTAGAAAATACCCCAAAGATTTAAATAGAGGGTTATAAATATCCTAAGAATGAATATCCCGGATAACCGTACGGCGCGGCGCATGACGCATTGTTGCGGGAAGCACCATCTTGAAAATATCGCTTTGATATATTATTGTTTATAAATAATGACTGCTAGACCCTCTTAATTTAATTGTGGCGTATCCCTGAAGCTTATTAACCGTCCGGTTAATATTTCCTTATTGGGTTGTAATTAATTTTGTTAGGCAGGTGCTGTGCCCGGAGCCGTTCGGGCCACCTTAAACGGCTATTATCTACCGCATTATTTTGTCGTGGCCAATTTGTTTGAAGCCTTTGACGGTTGTAACGAACAGTTAATTAAGTTCGATGAGATGCTCGATTGTTTAAGAAAGGATTTTGTTTATAAGAAAATGGTTTAACAAGGGATTAGTGAAGTGGATTGTTGGAATTAAAATGATTGTGTGACGGTGTTCAATCGTTCAATGTTTGTTTGTGATGATGTGATGTTTGACGTTTCCTTGGCGGGTTTCATGTGCTCTTTATTGTAGGGTCTTAATATAAAAAAAAAAACAAGAAAATGATCACGATATTTATTTCTTAGTGAGACTTGCTTAGGTATATTTAGGCGTTCAAGTCAAGACTTGATTAATTGAAACTAAACTGCGAAGATTTCGACAGAGACAGCCATGCCGCATTTCACAGTCAACTGGTATAAAACTAGCTAAGCAACAAACTTTCCGCAAAAAAAAAAAAACAACAGATAAATCAAACAGCAACCCAACACAACACAGCAGCCAATTACCAATTACACTCCGCACAATTACAAACTATGACCCGGCACAGCCAAACAGTAGTCCAAGTTGTGTCCAAGGTCAAATTAGCGCCATGACCCCCAACTGCACCCTCAGTCCGCTGGTCCAAGTAGTTTACGAACAACTGCCATAACTCCGCAGGTTCTGAAACTGGGTGACGGACTAAGCGGCCGGGCCGTTGACTCCGAGAAAAAGTTCCCTTTAAATATCCACAAGTTTAGTTTAGCAACTCAAATTTAGTTTGGTAACAAACAGAACAAACAACAAGTCGCAACAAATCCGGCGAAGTTGCGCGCGAGTCGGTTCAAGTTCAGTTCGGAGTGAACTCGTGATGCGCACGTGGGAGAGGAATGTGTGACGGATGTGTGTGTGTCAATGGGAAGGTTAAAAAAGTTTTAAAAGTAAAGTAGAACTTTTAAATACTTAATAATATTTATAGCTTTTTATTTTTTAAACTTATTTTAAACAACTATTCTTATTTCATACAAAAAATTAAATAAAGTTACACTAACCTTCATATTATTTATAATAGTTATACTTATAATATCAAAGTTTTCAAATTGCCTTTTTGAATATGTTCAAAGTTAATAGTGTTATGAATTTGAATCTCACGTATGAACATACTGTAGTACTTTTAAAATATTTAAAAAATATAAAAGAAACGACCTCAGAACTATACAGCAAAAACTGCATATACCACTGAATAAAGCATTTATATTACATACTTCGAGTACCTACCTACATTTACGTAGTTTCTTTGCTACGTTCAACGTAAGCTATCCGGGTCGTAGCCGCGGAGCTACGAGCTACGGGCTACGACGTAGGCGGTGCCAAAAGCTAGCCGCTACTTTGCTACGGCGGGGTGTGAGGCATCGTATCGATTGCCTCCCCTGTACCCTTAGTATGACCTAACCAATTTTATGACCTTTTAGGATAATATGTATTGGTTCATTGCGTTTTAAAGAAGGATACGGGTAAATAAAAATTGTATTGCAAAATATCATAACTGAAATAAAAATAACTCATCATTTTGGGGATAAAACTATTAAAATGTACTTGAAAAAATAATTACAGGAGCCATAATATTTGAAAACATAACTGAAATAAAAAACGTCGTAACGTAATAAAAATCGGGTTCGCATTACGTAACTGCGCATATCCTGTCTCCGACCGGCCGCATCCTTGCGTCGGAGACAAAGTCCTGTACAGGACTGTCGCGTCGCCTCTGCGGTGTGCATACCGCGCATGCGCCCCCCTGCCCCCGCCGCCCCCTACCCGCAACACGGAAAACTTTTCCCCGACATAGCTATAACTACGCGCTTCACCCGTCGGCAACACTTTTTGCCCCCTCCGGTGGGTAGGGGGGGCAAAAGTTTTGCCAGCCCGGTTCGGTACTCCGTACACATCGCTCTTCCACTTTTTCCTGTATATTGAAATGGAGGTGCGGAGAAAAGAGTAGAATTTAGAAGCTGTCGTACAAATTTTAATGAGGAGTGAGAAGGTGAATGGTATTTCGTTAAACGAGCACCGTGGCCGTTGTATGGACGTTTTAATATTTCAATACACGCCGAAGTTGCGACACGAAACGTACAATTTGACAAAACGAACGTCTCATAATGAGGATGTCATTTGGATGTCAAATTATAATAGGTAATTTACAGAGTAACAATTTCTATCACAAATTGATTAAAGTTGAGGCGTATGAACTTGGTTGCTAGTAATAAGTTATGTATGAGAGCTTACCTCAGATAATTGCAGATGACCGTCGACCAGTGGTCACCTAGTTAACGCTAATCACAATTAGGCGAGCCACCACTTCATCACGGCTATTCGATAACAAGGATCCTTGGTGAATGATTAATAACTAGAACCGCGGTTTGTTTGCATTTGGACGGTCCGCGTCCGTCGGCGAGAGTAACAAACTTATGAATAATATGCCGCATAAGTTGAGCGTGACTTAAGGATGAATCGATTTTCTTGAGCCGTCGCCACACGGCTGCTATCCTACCATCTCGATTAATTGCATGGGTTATTTAAAGAGGAGCCGTCAACAGTACATATTTGAGGTCTGGGAGTACATTCATCACGGGCCGGGTTGCAACGTCTGACCCTACGTTATCTTGCAGGAGCAGTGACGCGACCCAAACCTCTTGGTGACTGATGACTCGCCTTAATTAAATTTTATAAACTATCTTTCTGTTGGTCCACTGTTTGTTAGTGCAATTAGCGAAACTCTGTTTACACTTTGATAATATCTGAAGGTATTTGCAACGCATTTATGTCCGAACAAATTATTCACTAAACCCTATATTGCAACTGCATTTAGCTAAACAAAGTCGTCACCACACGACACATCTAATTTTACTGCAGCATAACTGTTGAAAAAGTTTTCACAATACACATCGCCAGTAATGGAATGACAGTCCTAATTCACGGTAGGTTTAGTTAACGTCTAAAGCAACTTTACAATTCTAACGTAGTTGCGTATTCTGTCCACCTGAAAACCGCCGACGAACTCCGACGTCGGCCACATCCAAAATTCAAGGTATAAAGACAGACACAGGCACATGTCCGACAGATGTACTCAGTTCCTGATGTGTGTGAATCAAAGACTAGGATTTGGTTCCAGAATTAGAGCGGGATATTACTGCCGGCGGGCCTTAAATAAACAACCGCTGTGAGGCCATGTTTGCACCGAGTTTTGTGTACGAAATTTAAATGGAGCTGCTATGGACTCTCTGTGAATAATTATTATAAATGAGTGCAGTGTTAAAACAGATTTCTCTACAACTCAGAGGTATATTAGTTGATTACAATGTATGGGATTCTCTAAATGTGTTACAAGTTTGGTATAATAAATAAACTTGTATAAGAGAATGTTTAAAGGTATCTTATCATTTCTGACTTGTAGTGAAAATGTTATAACGACTCCTACATAATCGATCAATTATATTCCGAATTTACCGCCAGACGCGTACGAGCACCATTTAAAAAGTTATAACGGTTGAATTTCGAAAATAGAATACGATGTTCAAACTTTGCTTTCAACCAGTTTGAGTAAAAACCATTAGTTATACATCGAATGGGACGCACCAATAAAATTATTTCCAATCGATGTTTTGGATTCAATTTTCTTCTAATTAAAATTTATAGGAGTTCGACTTCTGTCGACGTCAATTTTTAACGAATGGTAATAAAAGTCACAAAACTCTAGACGATTTTACGTGTATGGTTTTCTAACTTTTACAATAAAGTGCTATTTTTATTCCAGTGGATAAAAAATATTCGAATAAAAATCCTGATCATAAAAATGGATGATTGTTTGTTTTTTGAGTAATAAATAAGTTTCTCAGACGTCAGTCATGTCCGTTGAGAGTGTTGTGAAACAAAACAAAAGAATGTAGCGACATTTCGTTCAAGACGGGGCGATAACTCAGACGCCGCGCGTAGCCACTCGCACAGATTTATTGGTGCAATTGACAAAGTGGCAAATGGCCCATTAGAAATTAGGAGTTCCTCGAGAAACGCGCCATGGAAAAATGTACAGTAATATTTCCCCTGTGTAAGCAAAATTGTAAGCAATAAATAATATCCGGGTGTTCTTATGTCGCTTGTGCAAAGTTAATTTGAAAAAGGTTTTAAAGGAACTGAAAATTTATTTGTATTCTGGACTCTTTTGTGTAAGTTCGTAAGTTGATAACTTTGTAGGTTTATCTTTACTTACTAATGCGTAAAGGTTTGGGACAGGAGATAAAAACTATGAACTTCTTTTAGGGTATCTGTTCAAAACTGCTACAGATATTGCTCTCATTTCTTTTTACGATTTCTTAAGTCTTTATATTACTTTACATAATAACCTAAAGTAGGTAAACCACCCGCTACATTAAAAACCTTTTTATACCAACATTTCGCATAAACACCGCACCGAAGACTCTTTAACCAATAAACCGAATAATCGTCCAATAAAAAATAAACAGATAATCGAATACAATAATCGTAATAATCGAATAGAGGGAACTAATTCCATGAATGTTTTCAGTCGATAGCTTACGACATGTTTATCGTCATTGAGTAATAAAAACGAGTCTAATGACTCGGGAACTCGGCTCTGCCGGGATTGTCTCTCTATATCATATATGGGTCAATAAAATTTTATGTTCAGTTAAACTTTGTTAAACGCTTCGTATTTTTCTGAGGGAATTAGGAGCCTTTTGTTTTCTATACCTGTACCCTGAAGATAATACCTATTGTTTTGTTTTAGTATTACGCCTATAAGTTTACGTAGAATATAAGTTGTATATTACCTATAGTAGGTATTTGCACATTTAGGCATGTTCACATGTTTTATTGTAGGTAATCCAGGACAAATATAACTTTGACAAAACTTTATTCATATGAATAGGTACATTGAAGCTTTACATGGAAATATTTCATGCAACGAAATATACAATGTGAATAACAGCGGAATGTACAGAAAGCGTCACTATGTCCTAACCCCTCAAGTTTTAAAATGTTACACTGCTACAACATTGAATTCCTTACGAATAATCTAAAGAATACTTCAAAAAGAGTCCATTGTGTTGACTCGGATTCGAACCATCGCATCACCGAACGTCGTCATACTCATACCGGCAGTTTGACGAACTAGCCAGCGAGCCCATACGATTTGCGATGAAATTGTTATCTACTATCGGCTGAGTCATTATATCTTTAGGTCCCTGTCTAATCGAAAGATGTTATAATTTGAGGGTATCCATTAATTTTACTTACTTACGTTGTCTTTATAAAATTAATCCATACCTTCAAATTAGAACTTTGTATACGTTCACTTAAAACGGCGAAGAGTAAACGACTACTATTTATCAATTATTTTTTTAAATGATTTCTGATTTTATGAGAACTAAAATAGTTGTTCTGTTTGTTGTAAAATAAGATCATAGTTTTGTTAAATAATAGCAATAATAAATATTAATAAATGATTAATAAAGTATTTTATTTTTCTTGATTTTTTAATTCTTTATAAATAATTACTACTTAAAACAAAATAGAAAAATATATCAAAATAATATAATGAACAAAAAGCACATTTCGTGCCTATATAGGATTTGAACTTCCAATCTTATGCACGGTAAGCGGTCTTGAAACCTCCAGTCTATTTAGACGATGAATAAGTTGTCGTAAATGTTAACCCTATTATTGTTGCTTGTCGTCGCAAAAGTATTGTTTTATTGAAAAAAACAATAATAAAAACAGAATTAAAAAAAAAAATACTTACTTAAACTTATTTATTCACTAAAACAATACATTATTCAAAATAAAATGTTTTTGCAAAATACAAAAACCAACTTGGGCCTATCACGGATTTGAACGCAAATGTCTTTTGGTGGGGTAACTACTTAATGCAGCTGTGTGTACATACATGAACTCATGTTTCGTTTTATTTAGTAGTGAAACTGTGACACGACGTTACAATAAAACCTCATAAATGCACGAACTCCGACAAATTCGAAGAACTTCATCATTCGTAGTGCTACTCGTTTATTATTCGAAATTTTCTCACCTCTAATACAATAGATAATACAGATATTAATACAGCAAAAGCTTGTCACCTCTATTTCAACGGCGTAGGGTTCTAAATTCGTGTTAAAAAAGGAAAATTTTTGTTTTCTTCTTTAAAATGGTGTGCAAACACATCAGCGGGTGTTCAGTATAAAAAGATTATCTAGTAAGAGCGGAAACAAGTAAACAGATTATAAAAAAGACGTTCCGTTCCCACTGCGACCCCTCCGGCTGTATTCATACGGTACTGGAAATGTCTTTGTATAAAAATATACTTTTGGGGATTTTGTTTTAAGTTAGAGGTTTTGAGCTAATGTTTGTCTCGGTTTTTGTGTTGGGTGATTCCTGTAAGTATATTATTATTATATTTAATAAGTTTATTTGGCTTACTTTGTTATGGGAAATGTTCGGGAATACTGGTTTATGAACAGTTAAACCAGTTTAACCCCAACATAGTTGGGAAAAAGCTAGACAGATGATGCAGATGATGATATTGTATCTATGTCTTCTGCGTCGAGTTCGAATTCTTTGACCATTAGATTTAGCCAAAAGGGACGCAAAGCACCTTTGACCTTTTCTTCATAACATCTATATCTTCACAGCCTTTAATCCAAAACAATATCCACCAACAAAAACCTCACTATCCCACTTTTTCTCAACAACCCGGCTAGGTCCCTTGAACACAGTTTCCCCTTTAAAACCTTCTTTTTGTCTCCACTATCTGTCCGGTCCCGCGGGTGCAATGCGTCGGTGTCTCACTGTAGCCCTCCCCTCGAGGACTACCCCACCCCGCATACCCCGCGCAGTCGTGCGTGTCGATAAAAAATAATTGCTTCCGTCACCCTGAATTACAATACAAATAGAGGTTTCTTCGAATACTTTTCTGAGGTAAGATTGCTTATATGATTTTTTTGTTATTTCCGTGGCTGATTTCAGTCCTCAATGGAATGGTATATGACGTCACTGATTTTAAATATACACACCCTAAAGGGCTAGCCACATATATCAGGACTGTGGCAGGGTCGTGGCACACACAAGGCAGGCACAGAAGCTCCGTCGCCGGACACAAGAACGTGTGTGAACGACTTCATATTAAATGTACACACCGATATGTTTGAGCCCCTGTCTATTCTGTAAGACTCACCGTGAAAACGGTGAAGTGAGCGATTTTTCCATTTAGTAAAAGAAAGAAAGAAAATACGTTTATTTGCGGCAAACATGACGCATAAAAAAAAACACAAACAAAAAAAAACAAAACAACAATTTGGGAGAAAGTATGCGTCACATCTACGCATATCAGGGCCGACCCTAGCTATTCTATAAAAATATCAGTGTGAACACTTAGGTGAAGTGAACTGTCAATGGTGTAAAACAAGTCAAGTCTTCCTAGTGCAAGGGCACTGACATTATTTGCCATACTACATGTGCGGACTGACCTTAAGGTTTAAGCATTGTTCTTAGAAGATACTTAAATTATCTGTAGGTACACTGATTACACTACACAACTTCATCTAGCTACGATGGTCAGACAGAACACAGAATAAAAACCGACTCTTCGATGCAATCTTCTTCTATTCTATCTGGAGATTCTATCTGGGGTCGAGACTTCTTTAACAGCGGCGCCAGGACGCTTCCCTTAGTTGTATGGGTTGGTTCTGCGCTTTCATCTCCATCTCAATACTGGACCACCATGTAGCGGGGGTCTTCCACTTCCCATGGTTTTCGTAGAGATATTCAAGACTGTTTTTACTGAGAAACTGTCATCTCTCGATTCATCGACTTTACGATGCAGTAAGGTTTAAATTGTAGTAAACCAAAATAAAAACAGATGAAAATCTTTCCTTTGTCTCATCATCTAAGTATGCAATGTAGTATTTTTCACAATTTTCCCGAGATTTCCCAGAAAATTTAATCATCATCTGACTAACCTTTTCCCGACTATGCTGGGGTCAGCTTCCAATCTAACCGGATTCAGCTGAATACCAATGTTATACATGGAGCGACTGCCTATCTGACCTCTATAACCTAGTTATTGGGTAATACGATACCTCTTGCTAAGGCTAATTTTCCCAGAAAATTTAATTTTATTATCTGCCTAGCCTTTTCCCAACTATGTTGGGGTCGGCCTCCAGTCTAACCGGATGCAGCTGAATACCAGTATTTTACATGGAGCGACTTCCTATCTGACCTCCACAGCCCAGTTACTGGGTAATACGATACCCCTTGGTAAGACTGGTTGTCAGACTTTCGGGCTTCTGACTACCCGTAACGACTGTCAAAGATCCACGAATGACAGCCGGGACCAACGGCTTAACGTGCTTTCCGAGGCACGGAGGTGTCTCGGTATGTAAAGATGGTTACCCATCCACAGACCAACCGCGGCAAGCGCAGCTTAACCTGATCGATCGACCTGTGCTGTTATTATTTAGCCACGGCCCCCCCCCCCAGAAAATTTTATATTTACTAAAATACCTAAGTTAGCCGTACGAAATTAATATCTTAAGTGGAAATTCTCAACAGTTAATCTGCGTTCATTCTCGATTTGCTCCGAATGAAGGCGCTATCGACTGGACGGCTCACAATAGATGCACTGGACCGAGTTCCAATAGCCGATCCGGTTTTATATTGCGTTTGCTATGCGCTTGCGTTGTGGCGATAACTTTATAGTTTATATGAAATTGAATAGTATTCTTGTGTTTGAATAAGATCTCTAGAATATAGACTTAATATGAATAGGTATCATATTTTTATCTATTCTCAATATCATCATTATCTGCCTAGCCTTTTCCCAACTATGTGGGGGTCGGCTTCCAGTCTAACCAGATGCAGCTGAATACCAGTATCTTACATGAAGCGACTGCCTAATCTGACCTCCACAACCCAGTTACTGGGTAATACGATACCCCTACTAGTTGTCAGATTTTTGGGCTTCTGACTACCCGTAACGTCTGTCAAAGATCTACGAATGACAGCCGGGATCAACGGCTTAAGCAATCATCAATCGATTCAATTCTTCGATTGTCAATTAAATCAATCGTTATTCCATTTTAGGTTCACGAAAAAGCAAAAGGACTTTGACGGTTAACTAAAGCTGCCATCATCAATCAGTCATCCACAGCCTGACTCCACCCACTGCTGGACATAGGCCTCTCTTTTCTTGTCCCAATCCCCATGCTCCTATGCCAGCCCAAAGCTAGCAAGCATAGCATTAAAATCAATTTAAAAATATCAATAGAAAATCCATTATCAAATTGCCAAAATACGAAAACAAAAGCATAATCAAGATGAAACCCAAGTTTTCAAAGTAATCGTCTTAGTTTCGAACAAATAAGGCGGGGAACACACGTGAGGGCTTCCATTCAACAAGTCAGGCATTATGAGGACGATCAATCATAATCACAGGCACTTTCAGGCTCTTTCACGTCGACTAATGGTCCACGAAATGCGTTTAAAATCTGCGAGTGTGAACGCATTGGAAGGTAACCGCTCGGAAAGGCACAAAGCCGGTGTGGGATTGATCCATCATGTGTCCTCACCTCAAACGTTACGGTTTTGAAATGTGACATTTTATTTTCCGGCTACCAATGTATTTTCGTTTTTTTCATAAACGGTTCTGTTTTTAAATCATCGATCTGTTAAAATTAAATGTATATTATTCGAATACATTTTTTATTCGAGTAATTCGTATTTGAATATAATTCGGTGAGTTACCTTCTTTATATGAAAATTTTTCACAACATACACATGCACTTCAAAACACGACATTATTATCATAATTCCTTTGGCATATCAAAAAATAGTATTTTAAAAAGAATTTTTAATTTAACAATCTTTGACAGCGCCACGCCAATCACTCGACGGGCGGCTCCATTGTACTCTGTTCTGTTATTTTAATTTTTTCCCCGCACAGGAATGTCTTTGAGACTTCAAATGACGCGTGTAATATGGAGGTCTGTGTTCGTTTGATGTAGAAAGATTAGGCCATTTGTGATGAGTATTTTTCACTGAAATAAAAGCGAACAATGGGTGCGTCGATAAGCCACGGATCCCCTTTGCGGTCTACTCTGTTTACAGTGGCTTTTTTGATGTGGCCACTCTGCTTCATAATGTTTAATTCGCTTTGATTTTGCATTGAGGTTTTCTTTTTGGAATATTTGTGAAGTTTCTTTATTCAAGTGGTTGAAATATTAATTCAAGTGATTTTTATCTTATTTTGAATTTGTGTTATTGTTTTTGTGTACTGTATCAGAAAAAGGGGTTAATTTTCGGTATCATAAAGTTCAGTCCTATTATGATGTTAGTTCAACATTGGCTCAATAATAACAGCCACACGAGTCGAGCCAAAGGTTAAGGTACGCTGGGCAAAGTCAGTCCTTAGATGGGTATCCATTACATACCGAGACTCCTCCGTGGCTCGGAAAACACGTTAAGCTGTGGGACCCGGTCTTTGACGGTCGTTACGGGTAGTCAGATCAAAAGCCTGAGAGTCTGACAAGCAGTCTAACAAATGGGTATCGTATTACTCAGTAACTCAGTTGTGGAGGTCAGATAAGCAGTCGCTGTATGTAAAATACTAGTATTCAGTTGCATCTGGTTAGACTGGAAGCCGACCCCCAAAATAGCTGGGAAAAAGCTAGACAGATGATGAGTTCAACATTATAAAGACTCCTTCTATATTTTATAAACAGTAGAACTACACGAAAACAAAACACAACGCTACCAGAAATAATTATCTCATAACGAACCAGTCGCCGGCCACACGTCCAAGACAGCGGAACTGTCCGCTCCAATACGACGGACACTAAGCAGAAAATTCCATTGCGCCAAAGTTTTGATTGTCTCCGGCAGATGGCATTCTTGCCGACACATTCCTGGGGTCACTGAAGAGTGTACGTTTTATTGTGGTCATATTGCAAGACGGAACGCTTGGGATGACCGGTGGTAGTGGAGTGGAAAATTATGTTTTTCTAAAAAAACATATTTTAACATTTTTAATAGTGTGAGGTGGAGATGGGTGTAAGATGGAGCTTCGTGGTCAATATTAGAATCAGCTATAAACTTAAAAGGCAATTTAATTGAAACTTTGGAACAATGGAAAAATCTGTATTAGATCACATAAAAGCCGATGGAAATCTTAAATACAACATAAAAGCTAACACTTATACTCGTATAGGTATATGTACAATATATATTATTTACAAATATATTAATAAAAGGGAAGAGCTCATTGGACATCAAAAAATTCGTCCGCATCACTATCAATGGGAAAAATGCCCAAAAGGCGGGTAGCATTGCCAGGTTGGATGGCAATGCTTTAACCGAAAAATAGGACAGCCCTCTCGTACTTGACGAGTCAAAATTTAGTCTTAATATAACCTTTAAACAACACAAATATAATAACATAAAACTATTAAAATCTATAACAAAATTACATTGAACCCTTCCCGCTCGCATCTCCATTTAACCAACAATTTGCCAACGTAAACAAAAGGAGCAAATGCAACTTCCGACCCTCGGTCATTTTTATCCCTCACTAATTGTAATTTCATTGATAACACAGTTTACAGTTTGACCGGTCCATTAGTCCGAAACAAGGTGCCATCCGGCCTTACGGCTGTATTTATAACCTTTAGTATAGTTGCGGCAATAATTTCATTAGCGAGGCACTACTAGAGGCCGGACAAGACAAATGGTAGCCATTAGGCCCCTAACGACTGCCCCCGTCAGCCCCTGAACTTTTAACGACGAGAATCAAAGTAAATACGAAACGTTATCTTGCCGATTTGGCGATCATAACTAGCAAGGGTTGTTAATAGGATGTAGGTACGCAGGTAGATTGTATCAGTTTTAATTGATGCTTAATGCACGATTTAGTGACCCTTAGCTGGACTTATCAGCCTTTGATTTTGGACTGAGTATGAATTGGTAAAGACTCTTTACGTCCCTCGCTAATGCTGCAACATTCATTGTTATTGGTAGCTCCAAATCAATTAGATAACCATCAAAATTATTTAAACGATGTCCCGTCCCTTTGGCTCTTTTATTTAGCTGTTCTTAATTTGTACCTATGTCTACATAACTATAATATTTTTTTTGAGAATTTTCGATTGAGACAGTAGCTTGAGCGATTTATTTCTTCACAACAAAACATAATAACTTGTTATAAACGCAACCCTCCATTTTATTCAACTCTTAGTGCAGCCTCCCATGGGACGAGGCCGCCAAATCAGTCACATTCGTGGCGGCCTCGCAACTCTCGCGTTATTGTGTGAGGCCGTCATTAAGGGCCATTCGTGGCCTGCAACTTCTTCTGACCGTAATATGTGGACATAAGAATGACGGTAGCAACAAATGATACCAGCTGTCTTGTTTGTTCTGTGGTAATAGGAGAGCATATGCCTTGTGTTGCCGAAATACTTGATTAGGGGTCGTTTTGGCTAATATTTATTATTAATATGAGAAACCTATTGTATTTTGTTGCACATAACACCACATATCACGCCTGTAATCTCCAATGGATTAGGCAGAGGTGTACGTGTAGTACTAAGATTTTTTTTTTCTCAAATCTCAAATCATTTATTGCAATCCCTATTATACAATTACAGAGAGTACAGTACAAGTAGAGAGAGGAAGAGCGCTTTATTAATTTTCCATGTTATTAAGTTAGAATTATTTTATATTAATTAATTATTATAAATTCCTGATGGTAAAACCCTAATAACAGTTCGACGACGATGACGTCGCTGTTCTTGCTCGTAGTGCTGACAACCACTAGACCAACCACGCAGCTGGTTTATAAATATTCGATAGAAATTCACTTTTGAAACTATTGTTTAGTTACATCTAACTCAAACTAATAACATACTTTGAAACCTTCGCAAAATACTCAAAATATTGAGTCCTTTGATTCACCTCCCTTCACATATCCCGCTCGAAATGAACGGTGCGAAAAGTCAAGTCGGTACAGACGCCAGCACATCAAGTTACTACAATCTGTCAGATTTCTTTAATAGATTTTCGACTTTATTGCTAAATCATAAGGTTCAAGGTTGATTGGGAAAATCTGACAGTTTCGGGTAGGTTGACCTGCTGGCGTCTGTACATAACACGTCACTCCGTAATCCTAACCGTCAGACATAAGAGCACTAATACACGAAATAATGTATATCGGAAGCAACAGTAGCACGTAATCCCGTGACGAGGCCGAGGGCCGCACTCATTACGCTCATTAACTCCGTGTCTCGTGTGCGGGGGGCCTAATAATGTACAGTCAATAAAAGAGATAAGTATGCAGGATCGTCGGATATAGTTGAAGTTTAGTAAGAAACCGATGAATGTTGTAGACTGAAATTTAATTTGTTATAAGAGCTGTTTGTTTTCTATTAATAAATTAAATTTTATTCGAAAATATCCATCGGTTTCTTACTAAACTTCAACTGTATGCGACGATCCTGCATACTTATCTCTTTTGTTGACTGTACATGTGTTGATCGATTAGTGTTATTAAGGGAACATGTGTCTAGTAAGATGAGTAGTTGGCTTTGGTAGGTGCCTATATTGCGTTTATAGGGAACTTTCGTTTTTCTACTTGGGTTTCATAGCTAAATAGACTCTTTGGTCTTGTACTGAATGTGATAAATAATAATAATGTGTTATCTTCTTTAATGAACTTTCAGAACGTTACCGTGCAAAATTAATACCCGATTACCATATGTGTATAGAATACATAGAATTAGGAAATAGACATTTACCCCCTTACATATAAAAAAAAAAAACAAAAAAAAAGTATTATAGCAGAGGCTAGTCTGTTGAGATTTGCCGCCATGGCTGTGATACAGTCTGGAGGACTATATACTAAGCACCTTTTCATTTTTGATTTTTGGGTGTACTAGTAACAGCCCTACTAATGCCAGCTATGTAATAATTGTATGGACTGTGTGCCTGAAATTAAGATATTTTTTTATTTAATTATGAAGTTAGGGAAATTACTCGCCGGCTGGTCGACACTTCACGTGACCAGAGGGCTGGGTCGTTCTTTTACCAAAGAATTTTAGCATTGCCATTCAACGTGGCAATGCTGCCAGTCTTCTGGGCACGTTTCCGGATGACAGCTATGCGGACGAGTACTTCGACGCCTAAGTGTCCTTTGTTTTTGTATTTATTTGTATAGTAAGTTAGTTAGTTAGTCATTTAATTTAGTATCTAGTGTAATTATTTAGTAAAATGTTCTCTAAATAAAAAGTTTATCTACATTACCTATGAGAAATTAATAATCAAAATTCATTTAAACTTTTAAGCTCGTGGGTTACCTACGCGACATATAACATTCGCGACTTTATGTACTTTGCCTTAGGTGGCAAAATTAGTTACTTAATTGTTTAATGTAGGGAGAGCAAGTCATCATCTGCCTAGCCTTTTCCCAACTATGGTGGGGTCGGTTTCCAGTCTAACCTGATGAAGCTGAATACCAGTATTTTACATGGAGCGACTGCCTATCTGACCTCCACAACCCAGTTACTGGGTAAATACAATACCCCTTGTGAACACTAGTTGTCAGACTTTCAGGCTTCTGACGACCCGTA
The DNA here is from genome assembly GCA_948474745.1 of Oligia latruncula. Taxonomy (NCBI): domain Eukaryota; kingdom Metazoa; phylum Arthropoda; class Insecta; order Lepidoptera; family Noctuidae; genus Oligia; species Oligia latruncula. Next base: position 15,055,836 of record OX419689.1, on the reverse strand, counting down.
ACGACTGTCAAACATCCACGAATTACAGCCGGGACCAATGGCTTAACGTGCTTTCCGAGGCAAGGAGAGGTTTTGGTATGTAAAGATGGTCACCCATCCACGGACCAACCGCGGCAAGGGTAGCTTAACTTGATCGATCGACCCGTGTGGCTGTCATTATTTAGCCACAAGCCACAAGGCAGAGCAAGTCCTTATATGAAATGAAAAGTTACATTCCTACATGCTTTTAATAGTAGGATTACACTATGTCAACATCTCAATAACACTATTTACAAGCTCATGTCAAGAGCAACAGCATATTGCCGAATAAAATCTCGCCTGCCCGGGATTAGGGTGGATGTTCATAAAACGCGCGCGTTCATATTACGCGGAGTGTCCGCCAGTCAGTTCCGACAATTTGTTCCTACACCCTATACAGTTCATGAGTATAAGTTATTATGTATACAGGCTGTTGAGAATGGTGGTTTTAAATAAACAAAATGTATGTGATTTCTGAAGACCCTTGCTTAGCATTGGACGTTACGTGCTTAAATTATATGGCGTTCATTGAACAATTCTATGAAAACATTTGGGAAATCGATTAGTAATTAATGTTTTTTTGCAGACCAAACATAGTTGCCTTTGCCACTTTAGACACCTTTAATGACTACTACAGTAAGAAAATGAACAGCTGAACTATTCTGCAAAAATTTCACCGTGAAAACTTAGGTGAAGTGAACTTGATGTTTGCTGTCACTCCACCTGATCCTAGTGATTGATACTAATCAGCTCATAGATATAGATACACCTAGATAACGCAAGAGCAACTACTTCGCGTGCCAAAAATCACACCAGCTTACGATAAGAAATCGTAAGCCGCCACTTTCGCGCTCAGTCCTGTGTACTGCTGGCTGAGTGAGCGTGAGCGAGAGCGCGAGCTTTTGACGTCATAGTAGGTAGTCAAAAAATGGCACGCTTGGTTTTCATACAGTTCGTGATACTTGCGTTATCTAGGTCTATCTATATCTGTGAATCAGCTCACTTCACCTAAGTTGACACTGTGAGATTTTTACCGGATAGAACTACCAAAATCATCCAGGTAACTCTTGACTCTACCTCACCCTGTAGATCCTTATATTTTATAGGTACAGCAGATATTGAAGTACAGACCATAACGTACCTATTTAGTTAACGAGAGTCATCTCGTCACTGGCTCGGATATATTGAGAGGGAGGGAGCTACTGTGATTATTGTCAACAGAAGTTATTGTTTCATTAACGGTGAATATTTTGGTTTTTAGAAGATAAATAAATTGGTCTGATAAGTGATACCCACTGAAGATCTTCTATAAGTTATAGTTGCGGAACGATACACAATTTGGACTGCTTATATCCTTTATGTTTCACCACCGCCTCATCTTTAAAAGTTTTAACAATATGGCGAAATTTCTTTTAAATTAAGTTACCGTTAGTTTATGTTCCCTTTCACCGAGAGAACTGTGTCCCAGCAGTGGGAACACTAAAGGCTGATTATGCTTATGCTATGTTTTAAACTGTGTAGTGAGGCAAGGAAGAAAAAATACCTACAACATTGAAACCGGTATAAAAAAGTGTTTATTTATTTATACAAGGAGTTTTTTTTATGTCCCATCACTCTAGGGTTTGAGACCATATCAAAGAATCATCTGGCATATGAATTATTTTTCAATTATGTTTTTTTTTGTTTTCATTTTTCATACAAAATAATTCGAAAAAGCCACGATTATTAATATCAAACACCCTTGCGTGAAATATATGACAACGTCGCATTTTCTTAGCTATATAAATATGAATGATTGGTTTGAATGACAATGAATTACTCGTATTTATCAATTAAACTTAGATACCTACATTATATCTTCGGGTTCGGAACTATGCATTTTTAGACCACATATTCTAGGACTTTTGTATTAATTGTACCCTAGAGTTATGGGATATAAAAAACACGTTTTATATACTTTATTGTACACCAGAAAATATAACAAAAAAAAATACGATTATCACTACAAAACATACAACGGCGGTTGTTGTTGCACAAAAATAAAAACAACACAACACAACAGCCAGTCGAAAAGCTTAACAAACACGCTTCACAAATCATTAACAATATCACTCGTACGAATCGAGGAGACGGGGGCTAAATAGAACATACGGCCCGCTACTTTTTTATTAATTTACGAAATAAAGTTATAATCTTGTTAGCGGGCCGCTCCCATTGTGTCGCGTTACCTGGACATTGTAATAGGATCAACTTATTCAACACTAAGTATACAAACATCAAAAGCGTTTTTGCAAAGCGAAAGAATGACGCTTTCGTTAAGAGGATTTATATTTTAGCATTTTCATTATTTTATACAAATATTTTTTTATACGTAATTCCGCTTTGTTTATGGTCAGAAATATTGTTGTTAGGTATTTCATTACTCTCTGTTGATAATAATAAACGATTTATTAGGAGTAATAATATAAAACCTCTCTCGGAGTCGGTGTACCGAAAAGCAATAAACATGATAACATCGTTTTGGTGTAATGGTTATGGGGCAAAATATTTGAGATCCATTTACCAAGGATATTAGCCGATAAAGAGGTGCTTGAAAGGCAATGGAGCTACCTTTCGGACCCTCTGGGAGGTTCTCAAGGAGCGAAGGAAGGTGTTGTGCCCCGTCCTAAATACGATCTAATTACGAAATAGTTTCTCTTCTTGATTTATAGATTAAGTTGAGAACGGCGGGTCGCACACGCGGTGCACTGGTATACCGCTGACATATTAAAATCCTTTCGCATGTGTGTTTAACCGACACTGTTAGTAATAATGTAAAATATACTGAAGAAAAATAAAGATTTTAACCAGTAAATAGAGCCTTAAAAAAACTAACAAAACAATTTATATCGGAACTCATCACTTTGACGGTTTGATATGTTTTCGTCCCAAATATACATTATTATGTTTGTGACAAATTTAATTTTCCTCGAGTTTTCAACAGATTTTCAGAACCGACTTTACAACCAAATTACTTAAGAATATAATCTCAAATCAATACAACAATTCAATATAACCAGAGCTTCATATAAGCGGCGGTATCGAGAGGTGTTAAAGGAAAGACGGGACAATCTCCGAGGCATTATCGGATTCCGCGGGTGCTCGGCCCACAATGGATGTTCTGGCCGATCCGAGCTTACTATGTGGGCCCACTGCTTTGTACCAAATCACTTCGCGTAGATTTATTACCCAGTGTCTCCATTACCCCACTCTCCCCCGTATAAATTGTAGAATAAGTGTTGCCATATTTACTGGTGACGTATTGCTAATCGCCGGAGCCTTCTGTTGCCAGTGGTGAATAGTAATAATTAATCTGGTTGTCCGATGACGAATTTGAATAATTTATATCGGTAATTTATTGGTACAAGGTCCGCGGATCAAAATGAGGAGGAGGCACATGTGCCGCTACTGAAGGGATCTCAGAAACTAATTATATTAGTGGGAGAGAGTGACACTTGAGATAATTAATGTGGAGATCTGAACCATTGTGTTGTAGGTACGGTGGCTTCCTAAAAAAAGATATTTTTTCTCTTAAATTTGTGGTATCACGCCGTAGTTGAAGAGAAGTGGTGGCCCAATGGTAATGGCCGCTACTTACGAGTTGTAGGTCGTTGATTCGAACCCAGACAGGCGCTTTACTTTGTGTAAATTATTTCATCATCACTGTTCTGGAAAACAGTGAAGGAAAACGTGAGGAAACCGGCATGTCCTATAACCAAAAATTCGAAGACATGTGACATCTACCAACCCGCACTGGGCCCGCGTGGTGGATTGCAGTCCCTCTCGAAGAGAGGAGGCCTGTGTTCCATCAGTGGGAACATTATAGGCTGATTATGTATTTATGTCTGTCATCACCGCATCACACGTAATTCTATATAACAATTCCCACCCCATGTTCACGATAATGTATTCAAAACAACCGGAATTGGGTCGTTTCGTCACGTCTAATCAATCGTCCGCATCGAGTGACCGTTGTTGGTCAAACCGACCGCGAAAACCTGATTACTAACCGATCGGACTGACCGATGACAGTTCACCGCTGAAATGTAATTACTATACCTTCTGTAGGTACATTTTACTAATGGTTGGGATTATTTGGACCCGACAACACCAAAGTGAATTTGTAATAAGACCCCCACAATCTCAAGACTTGTGTCGGCCTCAATAATTTATTTACTTTGATGATGTTCGTCTTGAAATCGAGGAAGTTTCGAGTTTGTGACTGTATGAGTCAAATGGTGACCTGAATTTATTTGCAAATTATTTATCCAAACTACTAAACCTACTATGGGTTTCCATGGTATGGTATACTGGTAGATATTTAAGCAATACTAAAAACCTTCGTAATTGTGGCGTGGCTTTAAAAAATATTTCGACAAATTTTTTTTGCTTTGAAAGAATTTATGACACTTACTTAAAAATAAACCTTAAACAGCGAACATATTACAATCATGTTGGAGCCGTTTAGGGTTGAAACACTATGGCCATGGGATCCAAGTGCCCACTTGGTTTTTCGACACATCGCCAAGCGGTTGGCCAACTCTTCACATGCCCAGAGTGCTGGCCTTTATTTTTGGCCAAAGAATTAGCATCGCCACACAACGTGGCAATACTGCCAGCGTTTTGGGCACTTTTCCTGTTGACAGCGATGCGGACGAATTTTTTGATGATGATTCTTTTCCTCTTTTTTATATATGTACAGACGCCAGCACATCAAGCTACCCGAAACTGTAAAATTTTCCCAATCAAATTTAAACCTAATGCTTTAGCGATAAAGTAGAGAATCTATTAAAGTAATTTGACAGATTGTAGTAACTTGATGAGTGGCGTCTGTAGATGCATATATTTTTGATATTATTTGTAGGTATCTACTATGTAGTTTATGAATTTTAAATACGGTACCTACTACATAAAATTTAATACAAAATGTCTAATCACTATAGAACAAGTCCCTCCACTTCACAGGAACAACATTGTTCTTTGATTCATTTGCAGTAATAACGTAAGTGGCGGGATAAGTACCTCCCATTATCTACCATACACGTGCAGATGGATTCCATATTATAAATCCTCTACTGGGGTAATGTATGAAACATCAAGTGATTAATAAAACAGTATGACAAATATATGCATATTTATTTTGCATTATTCTTAATTTTTTTGGTAAGTAGGTATTTGTTTCAAATTAATTAAAATGTTTTATTTTGTATCCTTACTTCATTGCCTTTCATACCGTTTTCCTTTGTATGATTTTCGTGTAATGTATAGATATATTTTAATATTTTCGTCATTTTCAAACTGATTAATACCTACCTATATTATAAGTGCATGTGTGGTCTCCTATATTTGGAAGCGCACACTATTATTAAATAAACTTTTTTCTTTCTCTTTCTTTCTTTCTTTATTATTTGTCCCTGTCTGTTGCATTTGTTAGAGATCCAGTAAATAAATAAATTGTAAAGAGTAATTTTCAAGTGTAATATTTACGCAAGTATGAAAATGTTCTGCTACTTTACTTCAGTATAATCGTCAATAGTAGGTAATTTGTCTCAGCCAAATTAAAGGAGACTTAAAATATTGAAGTTGTAAAACGTCTCAACTTTACATTCCCAGTCTCTAATCCACTTAATAGGTGTTTGACTTCAAATACGGCAAAACTTTATCATTTTCCACTCTAATTAGTATGTAGTTAATTAATGGCAAAATTTTTCAGTTTGCTTAGTAACTTTCAGAGTCCCCTTTCGGTAGCTAATCAGCGCGGTACGACAACACAGATGTGTACGACTGCTCCACTCACTCCATATACTTAATTAATTAAAAGAGTACTCGAGTTCGAGCCAGCTCCGGTGCCATTCCTGTTTACCTGCGCCAATGTTTGCACAACTAACGAACTACTTAATCATCATTTATTCGATTGCAAACGAAAAGTTACAAACTGTCCAATGAGTCCACATGTATAATATATTCAGCAACCACGCCCAAATTCGACTGTCCTTCATTATTATAAATAAATCAAAATTCAATTTTCATAACGTAATTTTCAAGACCCAATTTTAGCATTATCTGATTAAAATGGGCCCCCATATCCGAATAACCGACGGATAAGAAAATTGCATTAAACCTTATTAACCGGTTTAATGTGTAGGTGTTAAGTAAATTTGGATGTAATCGGGGTAAGCCTTTTTTCCGGGGTTGGGTTTGCGGAGCTGAGAAAAAATGCGCCGGGATTTATTGGCTTGTTACCGGGATTTAAAAAAAGGATCGTCGCAGACGGGCCGGGAAGGAAAGGAATGCGTCCCGGACTCCGGACTCCCGGCCTCCCATGCTCTCGGCGCGCGTTTGATGGTTTGAAAAAAGGCGACCCTCGATGCTCATTTTTGTGATCGTTTTGATTTTTCCTCTTTTTATTTATGTTGGCTGCTAATTTCTATTTCATTTGAGTTCTCAGTCATATTTGCTGCATGATTTGGAGGGTTCATAGTAAGTTGGGATTTTTAGGGAGTAGTGAAAAATGTATTCTCTTTGAGCATGGGTTGGACTTTTTGAAACTTTTCTCTATTTCTTAATCAGCCTGAAAACTGCAACGATTACCTTCGGTTGTACGTTTGAGGAGCTTAAGTAATCCCTTAAAGTACCTAGTAAAACTGAAGTATTATTAGACGCATTTCAATTAACAGATCATGTCAGCGTATTACCTATTTAAAATCAAAATCTTTATACATAGTAGGGTCGTTTATATTATCTGTAACTCGATTGCTCATCAAGTATTTTAAGTGACTCTCGCGATCCTCTCGAGACTCACTCGAAGCTTCTTAAATATTCACAGACCGTGATTGTCGATCGCGTCTTTAGACTGACTGATGGTCGACTTTTTAGGTATCACTCAACCTTTTTAGGTGTAACTCAGTAAATAGGTACTATTTATCAGTTTTGTTTTAACGATTTTGTAGGTATTTGAAAGACTTAGGCCGCTTGCGCCACAAGTTACTGAATGACTTTACCACTGAACGTATTTAAAATATCTTTCTATTTCTGTCAATCGTTTGAAGATGAAAGCAAAATGAAGCTTTAAGTATGTTTAGTGCTAAACGCATTAAGCTATATGTGGTGCAAGCGGGTGTTAATGGGCAGTGCAAGTGAAATACTTTAAAAAAAAACCTTAAACAGTCATGATTGGCTTTTACCGACTGTCCTCTACAAGTCAGGTAAAAAACCGGTTAAATTGTGTTCATTGTAGCAAATAATCGATTAACAGTTTTTTTTATCGCATACTAAGATGCCTTAGAGTATATTCTGTGCAGTGTGCAGCCTACAAACATTAATAAAACATTTAGCTCTTAACAATTCAAAAACAACAACCACCAAAAAAAACAGCAAATTGAAACCAAATACACAATGTCGGAATTCAAAAATCTCGTCGGTAGCAATCATGAATATTTTATAAGAAAAAAAGAACTGACTTTTTACTCCTTTTCCCTGTACGTGACGACTTCGGGCTGGCAGAAATAAATGAGCTAAATTAATAAGAGGGGGCGGTTAGTTACAATTATGTTTTTAAATGTAAGCAAGCCGGTTCCTTGTTACGATTTGATTTTTCTTGTGCGACACGCCATTTGTCGGTTCTACGACGGTGGAGGATAGAGTTGTATCTGTTTGGTTTTTGTATTTTTGATTTTTTAGAGCAATTTAGATGAATAGGCACATTAGAATGATGCATATAATAAACCCGTTAGTGATTTTTTTAAGACGTTTTTTTTATTTTTGGGCTTCTTTTTCAGTTTTGAGAATAGGAAGGATCCGAGGAAGAATTTCAAAAATCCACATTTAAGATGAAAGAGAGCAAGAACACCTTTAGTAATGGTTAAAAGTAAATACCTATAGAATAAAAAATCGAGATTCCCAGCAAGGTTTTATTCAAAATATTGAATAAATTAAACTTATACAAGAACCCCTTACCTCAGTATACATTTCTTATCAAAGCATTTTTCTTTACCATTTTAACAATTCGCATTTCCATCCGTTTACAAATTCACCGTTATTAAGCTTTGATTTTGGGAAAGCAAAGGGTTAGAAAATAAAAATCGCGACCCTCCCGCGAAAAATCGGGCTAAGGAGGGGGTAAAAAAAAAGAAATACCGCGCGTTGTTTTCTAAAGACGAGGGTAACCAGGTAGCGAGCCAAATGAATTGCAAACAGCATTATTATTTCCTTCAGGAAGTCGTATATATTCCCGGGCGCCTTTATTTTAACGTTTCTTGCTTTATTCATTTTTTTTTCTTACCCCTTTTTTATTGCCGACAAGCTCGTAATATATTGTAAACGCACAGCGAGTGCCGGCTGTAAACAACTATTACAACTTAATAGGGAAGCGGGGTACCAGTTTATGGGGTTTTATTCTTTATTAGTATTTTTTTGGTTGAAAATGATTTTAGATTTATATCATTTTTATCAAAATTTGGATCCGAGAGAGAGAATCTTGGAGATTTTTTTATCTAGGTAATATGCTTTTATTAAAAATAATAAGAAGCCAAAAGAGAAATTATAAAATTGTATTATAAAAACGGGATAATTAGGTACTGACAGAAAATTATTTTGCTTCCAAGTTAGTTGCTTTTTGGGTAAAAATAATAATTTGGTAGACATAGTTTTACCAAAATAAAACCTAATATTAACACAATACCTCTAAAACATTATTACTATCCCAGTAATTAGGTCTAACAAAGGATCTAATCAGATACGAACACGTACATTTCTTGGGTGAATAGTTTTGCTCATAAAATCCGCTATAAAAGGGCGATAACAGCCGATTATGGCCTCTGTAACGGCACTCTAATAATGAATTGTCTTTAGTATAATGTCTGATCGTGATTGTACTACCAGCTATAAGGCTTTTTGTTCTAGATTAATAGGATGAAATTCATAATTGCTTAGTTAAATTATGGCTCACTGTGTAAACTGGTACCTTTTGTTTTTAACCGACGAAAACAGGAGGAGGTTCTAAAGTCAACGCATATTTTTTTATGACCATGCTTTTTACTAACTATTATTTTTATCGTTTATTTATTTAGTTCCTTATTTTATAACATTTGCAAAAATATTTCTTAAATTATAAAAAAAGAGTAGGTATTGTTGTTATTTATTTATTTCTAAACAACTTAAACTATTTTACAATTTGGTTTCAGCCACACAAGGAATACTTCTCAGGGTTTAGTTACCGGGATTGCTACATTTTGTAAAAAAACAAATGCATTTGTTTACAAAATTATATTTAAAATGGCTGTTACATGGGCGTGATATAATAGTACATTGGTCGTGGCTGTAAACCAGGGCACATTTATTTATAGCAGTAACCTAGTTTTTAACTTGTAGGTACATTTGTAAGGCTACATTGAAATGTCACTCGACTCTACGTTCAAACCATATACACGAATGTTTTATGTTAAAGTAAAATATAAAAAAACAGCGTTTGCCCGCGGCGTCGCCCGCGTATTTGTTGGAAATTATCTCAATGGAAAGCAATACCGACAACAAAAGTATTATATGTGTTAATACAGATTACAAACTATCTGTGTGCCAAATTTCATCTAAATCCGTTGAGCCGTTTTACGTGATTGAATAACAAACATCCAAGCATACAAACTTTCACAACTATACCATCACATTTTTTATAATATTATATTAGAATGTCAATGAAAAATACTACCTCGTATAATCCACTACACTTCGACTAACACACACATACGACATTTACACATGTACAAACAATATTCCGTGTATGCTATTAGTTATATCAGTAGAGGGTAATAAAGCAGCGAGTGGAGCCAATAAACGTAGATTATCGGGAGTTATGATGCGATTCACGTTAATGCGACATGACAACAGGCCCCGGGCTGCGATCCTGTGAGCGGTGCCAAAATAATAGAATAAAGTCACTTACGACGTTTTTGTAGATAACAATATTTTTGGTGGAAATTTTGTTCGAATAAAATTTTGCAGTTACGACCTTTTTTTCAATGAGCGTAAAATAAATATTTATGTAGGTAGTTAGTTTTCGAAAATAAAAGTCAATTTTAGAATACTTTTTATTATAATATCTAAGTCAGTGTATTCATTCTTTTCAGAAGTTTGAAGTTTTGTTTTATGTTTTGATAATTTTCCTAGTTTCAGAAAATCCCTGTCATTTTTTTCTCAACAAGTTTAACTCAATTTTCACTGACCTCTGCTTAACTTTTCAAAATCTGTCAAATATTATGCTCTCTGCTGTGTTTGATATCCAATTGATCCCCAGAAAGAATACGGGGAGGTCCTACCACTGAGCAAACAGTTCGACATCGAGTCAATGTTGACTTTGCCCCGATCTCCCCTATTCGTATAGCGACAATAAATCGTATAAATAAATTACCTTTGTCAATCTTCGATGATCTTATTTGTTCCGGGATGCAGTAGGTACGAAGAAAAACATTTATTTTCTTTGAAAAAAAAAATTATACCTAATAAGCGTACCTACCTGCTTTCCTATAAATAAATAATTAGCTCCTTTGAAAATACATTTGTGAGGTTATTTTTTCTACACCCTTTTTTATCTAAAAGGCCCTCCCAAAAATATTATTAAAAGCTAACTTTTAACTGAAACTTATTCCTTAACATAAATACAATTCTAGCAATCCGCATCCCCTTCCAGTACACGACGTAACAAAAAAGCACTACACTTTTTTGGGGTGAAACGGGGAAATAAAGATATGGTCGTGGTCGCAAACAGAACGATATGTTGACCGTGGGTCGTAAAAAACACGTTAACATCCATTCACGTTTATGTCCCCTATTTGCGCGTAACCACCGGCCAAGGGTTACAAAGTAGCTGATTGCTCGCAGCCTAGCGTGACCTTTTGTGTGTTTTGGAGGGAAAATTGAGGAAAATATCGAGGAATTCTATTCTTTTTTAGTAGATTTCTGTTGCTGTAAAATAGCTTACAAATTTCACGTGTTGAAAAAAAACTTTCTTTAAAATTTTAAGAAGATGGAACATAGAACCCAGAATACTTATCCAACAGAAAATTTATTGTACGAGTTATAACTTTTACAATGTATAACACAGCTATTTACACTAGGTACTAAATTCAATGACTAACTACTTAAACAAATAAATACAAAAATAAAAGAACACTTAGGCGTGGAAATCCCGCATCGTTGTCATGTGCCCAGAAGATGGCAGCATTGCCACGTTGAATGGCAATGTTAATTCTTTGGCCAAAGAACGAGACAAGCCCTCTGATCATGTGAAGTCCTATAATTAGATTATACAAAGATGAAGCCAAAAATGCTGTGTTTATGTGATCCACCCAATATTTTTAACCGACTTCCAAAAAGGAGGAGGTTATATGTTCGACTTTATATATGTTTTTTTTTATTTTCCACAGAAAGGAGTTTACGAATATAAACATAGTTTATACTTTTTTTTTGGATTATTTACTGCATTTGGAATAAAAAAATCCCGCATATTTATTTTTATTTCCGACATATTTTCCTCCTATTAAAACCATACAAAGAGTTCTTCCTCTACAAGATAAAGGAGAGTTTTCGTATTCTTCCTACAGACGCTGTGTAACATTGCGTTCTATCGGAGGTGCTCAAAACAAAAGTTTCTTACAAGTTTTATCATGGCTCCCCTTAGGAGAAGGGGTCCGTTGACCCATTTTTCTCGAGATGATCCACTGTAGCTGTAGCTAAGAACGTTTTATTACATGTAGCCTGCTGGAAAAGGTGTAGGCAGACTGAGGGAACCGTGAAACAAAAGAATGTTTTCAACAACCTTACCTACTAACAAACGTGGTAACAAAGTCGTAAGCTAAACAGACGTTGTTAAACTCATCTAATTCCTTGCATGTAGTGTATTAAGAAGTCTCTCGATCAGCACTGTTTATAAAAATACTAGCAACCGCAGTTTCGCACCGTTTTTACGAGTTGACGAAACTTTGAGATTTTCTTATAAGTGAGTGAGCTTTAAGTAAGTTTAATATTATGTGTGTATGTGTATGATAGTTTATTCCGGAAAGTGTATTATACACATACACCTTCCGGAATAAACTATCTAAATGATGATATACTTTAAAAGAACAACGCGGTCTGATCACACTTTCGATTTCGAAATAAGATATTTTAGTAACGTCCTTCGAGTCGAAAAAAACTTATATAACTGTCAGACATACTCCCATAAATCCAAGATGGCCGGTCACATATCCAGTCGCATCGGTCCTCGCTTATTGAGTTATCACAGTTGCTCGTCTATCGATTGGACATATCTATGAAGATACATCCATGTCAGTCCGCAGTTATTGTTTTATGTCACGGATAATAAGTGAAATGGACTGATTGTGCCTGTTATCTTTTATGTCTCTTTGTTCTGTGAGAGAAATCGACGAAAGTCTACTGGCCTATTATTACAATGAGAGAAATTGGGGTGAAGTATTACGAGATTTGTGCATTTTGTTGAATGACAAAGGCTGTTGTTTAGCCCGTCAAACGTTCGCCTACTAGAAGCCGTTTGCATGTAAGCGTTTTCACGATTATATTGATGGTCGTTTCGAGTGTATTTTTCTTATGAACCGGTGGGTTTCATACGACATTTAAGAGGTTAAAAGCCCAGAAAGCCTAAGAACACCAGAGGATATCGCTTAATCCTATAAACTTTACGTATTGTGATGAAAATATTTACCTCATTGCATTGAAGTGACCACTCCCTCAAATCTAACTGAGAAAAACTACGCAAACGGCGTAAATTTGATTTAAACCATACCTACCCGGTTCCAGAATGTTCAACAAACATGAACATTAAGCACAACAAATTCTATTTAAGCGAAATAAGTTACAACGAGGTTATTAATCAATCTAGTGGAATACCTACCGGAAGGCAGATCAAGGCGAAGCGAATTAGCCAGGCAAACAAGAGTCAGCCTGTCCTTCGATCTTATTTATTTTCTCCTCTATAATTCGTTTCCGACCCCGTTTAATGTTGATTACATTCCACTTCCAAGGTTCAACTTTGAGATGGAAATAACTCGTTACTTCTATTAAGTAATTAGTCAGTATAAAGCGATGCTTAAGTAATGAAGCGTAATTATAAGAGAGGACACGTCTAAGGAGTAGAATAATTAAATCAATCATCCTTTCCCCGTGGTGTATAATCTTTTCAGTGAAATTAAGTTTGAATTAAATACTCTTAAACGAATTGAGTCGTTGCTTTGAACTCGATAGCCTTTTGGAATAGAATTTGAGATGTTTGCGAAGTTCGCATCATCTCAACTTATATTGGATTTCGTCGAAAGCAACTAAATAAAGTATTATTTTCGTGTGTTTTGATCATTTTCGTACAACGTTACTTACAATGTTGTTGATTACTTGCTTTCGAAAATTTCATAGTGTTGAATTTTCCGATGTTCCGAATTGCGTTGAATTTTTGGTTTTATATGTTGTTACTGTAAACAAAGCGCGCTGTGATTAGGGCCGACTGGATGCGGAAGGCGGAGGACAGGGTGTTGTGGGTCAGCCTGGGAGAGGCCTATGTCCAGCAGTGGACTACGATAGACTGAGTTTATTGATTGATTGTTAACAAATATTATGGTGAAATAGAATCGGTAGGTGTATATTAGAGAATAGATTTGGATGCGGTCAACGAACTGAGAGGATTACAATAAATCGCGATAGATAAATAAACTTTCTTTATTCGTTAATTAATCTTGACAGTACCTACTATTGTTATAGATTATTTTGTATTGTAATAAATGTAATTCGATATCAAATATATTGGATGATATTTTTTCCCTTAACTATTGTTAAGGAAAAAAAACTTATTGAAATAAGTCGACTCTTGGGCAGCCATTTAAAAAAAAGGTTGTTACGCTTTTTTACGGACTTTCTCAGTTAAAACGATTACAAAACCATATCAGCAAAATATCAATAACGCAACATTTTTACATCACCCTAATAGTATTTGATTGGTAGAATAATTTAAAGCGATCGCTCTCCCGGGGTGGATGCGGGCTGGAGCAAACTTTTAAAGATATTATCCTAGAAGGGTTGAGGCCGAGCCGTGCGTCCTACGTGAGCCGGCGCGCCATCTGTCTTCAGCCGACTGGAATTTGTTTATCTCGTAGATATTATGTATTTTCGGATTAGATTTTTTTTTTTTTTTTAATCGGTACATTTTCCTATGATGTGTTGTTTAGTCATATAATCAACCTCTCAAAGTAATCAATTTCATGGCTTTCTTATGTTTTAGTGAGGTTGATAATAATTATTTAGTTTTGTCATTTATAACTGGTGTTCTAAAGTAAATAAATAAATAAAATGAAAATTAAAGATAAGTAGATATTTTACTCCAATGCTTTTCATTTTATGTTTTATAAGAGTTCACTTTTAAACCGACGAAAAATGGAGGAGTTTATCAAGTCGACGTGTATTTATTTCATATATGTACAGACGCACATCAAGCTAACCGAAACTGTAAAATTTTCCCAAAAATAAACAACTTTGAACCTTATACTTTAGCGATAAAGTTGAAATCTATTAAAGAAATTTGACAGATTGTAGTAGCTTGATGTGTGTGACCTATGACTCACGCAAAACTTTTTTCTTAGTCACGATTTCCATGCAAAAAAAATCCACCACGTACAAAACCAGGCGTCAACAAATGAGACAGACAGTGACAGAATTATGCAAACGTGCCGCAGTAACCATAAAAATCAAGACATTATCCACAATAACCTCGAATCGACGCAGGAACTGGACGCACATAAATTTATAATTTTCCACTGCATAAAGCATAAATTCGAATCATTGGTCCTTCCTTAGGGGTTGAAAAACTTTGTTGCAGGGAAGTACACTACATACTCTGAGTTTTTATTTGTTAAAAATAAAAACTCAGAGTAAAAAAATAAGGATTTGACTATTTGAAAACTGAAGAAAGAATACCTTTCATAAACCTATCCAGGTTTCCAGAACACAAAATACAATTTTTTATTTAGAAAATCCTCACATAGCCCCCTAAAACCGTATTATACAAACACAAAAATAACTCAAGCACGTATACAGAATTCAAAAAGGAAAATAGATTGAATAGGTCCACAGCAATGACAATAGAGTCCTCGCCTTTAGCCATACACTTGCTATGCCCACTTGTCACCCACATCGGACCGCGAGGGTCGAATCTACATAAAAATATCCACCCAAAATATCCATATTTTTAAATTTGATTTCAGAACTTGGACAAATGTTTACTATTGAAAATTGGAGGCGATAGTGACGTGACAGAAATTCAATGCGACAAAGTTTCGGTGCATAATAAAAGATGGCGGACTTATTGAATGTTTTTGGCGCGAATACGGTCCTGTGTTTGGGGTTTTATTAAATTGCAACTGTTGTTTGAATAAGGTTGCTACACTGTATAGCTACCTTTT
Source organism: Oligia latruncula (assembly GCA_948474745.1). NCBI lineage: Eukaryota > Metazoa > Arthropoda > Insecta > Lepidoptera > Noctuidae > Oligia > Oligia latruncula. The sequence goes on along the minus strand of OX419689.1, from coordinate 15,040,327 downwards.
TGTGCACTTTGTCCGGTTAAGTGATAATGGTGGTTTTGATGTCCTGAATACCGAATCTGTCTTTCTGCGTCTCAAACTGGTTCAGTACCTATTAGAGGTGTTATGTTAGTTTAAATTTCAGACCCTTTTTGCCTATCCAAGTGCTTATAAAATTTTTTTTTATCCATCAAACTCAGGTCTGGTAAAAATCGCAAGCGTACTGAAAAGTTTTAACACTTTCCATGTCCTCAAGCAACTCAAAACTCGAACGCCAACACATCCTCACGCACAATCCATCAATACTGCAATACCCAAAAGAGATGCAAACAGCCACTGGGCAATACCTTACACGAGATACCGCGCTCCCAGTAAGTAAATAGTCATGTCTCAATGGCCGCTAATAACGCTGGAGAGTAGGCGCGTTTCACCCGGGGCGTAAAACTTTGGACGTTCGTGTTCTTGTATGTACTTGTGCACAGTACACATCTGTGCTGGCCGCAGACCAAGTTCTGGTACAGTGTTGCGGTGCTGACGGCTCCCAGATATGTCATATTTGAAACCCGCCCCCCTTACCCCACCCGAGCTGTGACACCCCCGCACGCCGCATTGGACATCTTCTCGTGTAATGCGCCGACTGATTGTACTTGTACGAGGATTTTGTGGTCTTGATACTTAAGAAGATGTTTAATGTTATTTTAGAAGGTAAACAGCTCTTAAATTTTCTTTGAGACTGTGTTCTTTATTTTATCTAACTACTAGTAAATGCTTCTAGTAATGCATGAGAAGCTGTTTTTGCGATAGTTCTGATACCAAAAACATAATCAAAAAATTGCTTCTTCACAAACTGTTGACATGATATTCAGAATTTAACTAAAATTAATTATCGTTTTTATGACCAGAGACATCAGTCAATCAAACAAGCTATGGTACTCGTAAGTAACACTTGTTTTGATAGTCATTGTGAACTTGGCTTCGTTGTGGCCCCGAAACAAGAAATTAGTATACAGGACACAATGAGTGCGAATTTTTTCTCAAATGCTGAACCTCATTTTCCCTGCCTAGTGAAGCAGGGAAAATGTAGTTCAGCATGTTTAAGGAAAATTTTGCGACCGATATCAAAACCTACCAAGCGCGGTATAAGACGATGAATGAAACGAGTTAGTCCGCCCACTCTTGGCAAGCAAGTTTTCTAACGAAGACGTCACATATGCTGCCTACAACTTTCACGCGAATATTTGTATTCGAGACGTTCCATACATACGGGAACACAAATAAGTATGTACCTATCAGTGCAAGCTGGCTATGTATCTTGTGGGTAGTTAAAGATTATGAAAAAGTTGGTTACTTGAAACCAGAAAAGTGTTTTTGTCGTATCAGACTAGATCATGAATTTGATCGTGTTTTGTTTTGTCATTGTTAGTCCTTTTGAAATGTAGCTGGTATTTATAATTCGAAACAATAAAAAGCCACTGAGGGGCAATTCTCATCATTTTAAAAACGTTCACAGTCTGATCTCAGTCTCAATCTGTCAAAAATACATCTAATTTCCCTAAATTTTTGACAAGATTTTGACATTGATTGTCTGCTGGGATGAGGCTGCGACTAGATTTTGAACATTTTTAAATACGGGAATTAGCCTTTTGATATTGTTAGCCATGGTTGGACCTTAGCCGTTTTATTTCTTTTTTGTCATTTTTTACATTCGAAAACTTACATTTTACAAGGATGCCCTTTTGCTGGACTAAATGCGTAATTTACGTAGGTACTTTAGGCCGCTTAGTGTCCAATGCGGCGTGCGGGGGTACGCCGCTCCTTCTAACACCTATCAGCAACGTCAAACTTGTAAATTATGCTCGTAATTAACTATAGTTGTAGAAACACCGAATCAGATAGACCACACATCACCAGAATAATTTAAAACCACCACCAGAAAATGTGAACTCATATTAATTCATTCCTAAACATAATCAAACAAAATCATTGCGAGCCTCACCCAGTGAGTTGGTGGTCCACATAACTACAGGCTGCTCTCAAAGGAGCTATGTGTTTGATTTGGACCCGCTTACCCGCCCGGCAACAAATTGTGTTCAAAACTTCGCCTTGCTAGTAAAAACCATTCGCATACCGTACTCTTTGCACTACATTTGATAAAATAACGGATAGATGTACGGTTTTATTTCGGTTGTTGGTTGGTTTCTGTAACTGTAATTACGTATTTTGATTGGACTGTTTGTGAAAATTTTTGATGTTTCGGAAAGCGCTGTGAATTACAATTTTAGAATACTTTGGCAGGTTCATTAATAAAGACAACATTTTTGACATGCTTAATGAATCTATCTACCAAAAGGCGACGATGGTATAATTTTCAACAGAGTATATAAAAATATTTTTACAGAGGCATGTAGAAGTTAAAGCAGCTGCACCACAAAATAAAACAACAGAAGATATGCACTCGACTGAAAGCACACGAAATCAAGTTTGCCCCAAAAGCTTTTCGAAGTCCCAACTCACCACACGTACTTTAAAGCGAGTCGCAAATTCCTGGAAATCCTTTAAAATCAGCGGAGCGATCCAGCCGGCTCGGAGTGACCGCGTCCTGATTCCATTAATACCTCACTCCCCCTCTTAGAGTACCCCCCTTTCTCAAAAGCAGCGCCCGAACGAAAGTATCTCCTAATCTAAGCTGGACATCACGATAACGATATTATAAACCATTGCCGCCGACTACAATTCGCTTTTAGAGGGGCATTACTAACTTCAACGCATTTAATCCGAACCCCATTATAGTGTGAGGATCTTGGGGCAGCTAGGGTTGTCGGATTAAGTTTTTGTGTCTTGTCAATGATTCTGATATCGGTGGATCGGACAAAGCCAATAAAAGTGAATAAAATGGTTTTTCATTTGTTTGTCTCTGAGGATTTGGATTTTGTTTTGGTAATCTAAACTACGCAGATGTCTAGATTTTGTGGACACTTTCGAGTCAGTTATGAGTTCAATAATACGAACGAGTTAGCTATTCAGTGATTTTTCAAATACTTTAATTTTAATGTCTTCTTGACAAATTAGTTAATACCGTCACTGTTAATTGTTTTATCTTCTTCTTCCGTCTCTGGTTCCGTTATTTGGGGTTGGGTCTTCTCGCATTTCTACGCCAAGTTATTCTGTCTTGGCTTTGTTGAGCTTTGCCTTTTTATATTTGACCACCAGGTCAATGGCTGCCCTCTACCTCTACACTCTCTACTCTTTAGTATTAAATTTTTATCAAACTATAAAGTACATTTCTGCTGTTATCATGATGGTTTATTTTAAGATAATGGCTATATTTTTAAAGTTTTTTACCACACTTTAAAGCGTCACCCCTGAACTAACAGAAAGGGTCTGCGAAAACATCGTAACGTCCACTTCACCCGCGTCCGCACACCGCGAGGCATTTGCGTAAAGCAATTAGCGCGTAATGTGGTCGGACCCTAAGGTGATGCCGAGGACATAACACTCCGGAGACTGGACATGACATGAGGTGGGAAACTTCTTGAAGTTTTTAGGAAACTTGGTTTGTACAAAATAGAATCACAGTCAGACAGACAGTTTTGTTACCATAAATTGTGTCTCACTGCTCTTTTTTTCTCCAACCCCCAACAATAGTTTTAATAAATTAAGTCGCACAAGCCAGGGATGTCTTGTGCGACTTATTTTATGAAAACTATTGTTAAAAAGGAACTCTTTGCAAATTCATGTTCTATGCTCGTATTACAGACAAAGCCTCTATTTAATAACATTCTATAATCCAGCATCCCTCACACCGGCTATAAAGCGCTTAAAAGCTGTCTTGCGTTTAGTGGTGGAATTCTTGAGAACGGACGGCGTGCATTCCTCGGAGGGAATGTCTTGTAAGTTTTATTGCAAGATTTTACCATCTCATTCTGTGGCATGTACCCACTGGCCAGGGTGTTGTGGTTGCTGAGGGTTGTGAAGCATGGGTGTTTTATATACCCAGCTTGAAAGGAGGTATGTTTATATGTCCCGAAAACTTTGTGAAATGTATAACTAAATGAAATACCTTCATCTATAATATATATGATTAAAATTTGCCGATTTGGACGAAGACGAATAAGTATAAGCCTTTTTTTACGAGAAAGTAATGTTAAAAACTCAGCCTAGAAACTTTTGAAATCTTTGTGATCTTCAAGATTTATTAAATCTTTATGTTTTTTTCTCTATTAAGTGTTTTGTATCTAGCTAAAAAGTAAAGCCGAAGAGTTTGTTTGTTTGTTTGAATCTTTAGAAATACTGGTCAGATTTATAAAATTCTTTTTGCATTTAATAGCCCCATTCTTTAGGAAGGTTTCAGGCTATTTAATATCACGCTATGACTCTTAGGAGCCCAGCAAAAAGAAAAAAAAGTCAGAACGAAAGCAGAAACGAAGCAATAGCGCGATCAGGTGATGCGATGTGACGGGGTGGGTTGGGGGAGCAAGTAATTTCACGCGGACGAAATCGCGGGCAGAATCTAGTAATAAAGTTACTACACCTAATTTTGTAAAAAGTTCAAATAACTGTTTTTAGGATATCAGAATAATCACTTGGTTTCCAATTACCAAGACCAAAACCCAACTATCCATTCTACAATGAAACCTCCAACCCAATCTGAACTGAACAATGTAAACAATTTACCTCAATAGCTTATTCCCAATAATACTTGCACCGTACATATTATTTATTAGATCAATATAGGCGAGGTCTAGCCGCTCCCCACGCCATAATGGTTATCGGCCAACCGTTTAATTACTTGCGGGCTGAGACAATGGTTAATAAGAAGTGCTTAGCACTATCCCTAAGATTTATTGAGCTGGCAACTTTCAGGAGATTACATGAATTATAAAGTACTAATAACTTGTGTTAGTTGGTGAAGGGATTGGTGTTTTCCTATAGGAATGTGTTTAGGAAATGGTGAAAATTATTTGGGTAATTGGAAGATAAGTATAGTTACTGATATGCTAAAATGAAGGCACAATAAAGTGATAATGACAGTCAGTATAAAATCAGTGTTGACGATGGTGGATACAAAAAACGTCAAACTTGTCAGATACCTACGTTTGTTTTTGTTAATCGTCATTTTGTTCCTTCGATCCATTTACGAATAAGAATCTATAAGAGAGCAAATAATTTGTGAACAAGAAATTCTATAAAATAATGGGTTATGTTACAAAATAGATGTAACTTTCAAAATGATAATATTGTTGCGTATATTTTGCCCTCTTTGTATAAGATGATACCTTTTAACCCCAGTTAGTTAACCTAACACCCAATGAACTCCTCGACTAAAACAACTTCTCGACACAACATAGGAACAGTACCCATAATTTCCTTGGACAAACTTACAAGCAGTACCATCAAAGATATCGGCTGAATATTCAAAGGGTCTGACGAGGTATTCTGTAGAACTATCGGACTCACCTAGCCCTCTAATTGATTGAAATATATTCAAAACAGTTGCGATGTTGTGTGCGGTCGACTGTTCAGGGAAATTCGATTTTGATTGTAATTGTTTTAGGGATGAGAAAAATGATGTACCTACTGATAACTTCGTATAGAAGAGATGAACTATATTTGTTTATTTACGATTGGATTTAGTTTAGTTTGTGATCTTCGTGTACGAGTCACAATTAATACTTCTTTATCTTTCTGTCTTTCTTTCAACTAAGAAAGGTAAAATGAATTTTAGACACTATTATTCCTATCTCATTTGGATATCAATAATTTAAACGGAAAGGGATAAGATTTGTCGAGGTTTAGTCACTGACAGCGGATACCTACTGTGTAGGATATAAGGTCGTCAGTTTTCAAACAATTTTAAATGGTCATCATTTCAGCCGAAATAAATTATTTTTACTTTTTTTATTTATTTTTTACTTATTTTACGATCTCACGGCGGCCAAGTTTTCTTATCTCCATACACATACCTACTATAGATATAGCTACATATTGATATAACAAAACATTTACAGCGATAACATGCTCTACTTAAAGTTACACGAGTCAAGCTAACGTAATCTCTAATCTAATGACACATGGTCAGCTGACGCGGCGACCAAGGTTTCTTATCTCCGAACACTTTTTATACGAATACGTAACAGTAGCTATTTATAACCCTCTCAAAATATATCAAAACCTTTAAAACAATAACACCTTATACTTAAAACGTCAACACACGAGCCAAGCTAACGTAATCTATAATCTAATGACACACGGTCAGCTGACGCGGCGGCCAAGTTTTCTTATCTCCGAACACTTTTCATAAGGACGCTGCACTTGAGCAATGGCGGGGGCGAGCTTACCAGGACATAGGAATGTATGGATGTGGCATTGTGATATTGATTGTTTTTAATAACGCATCTGCCAACTAAGGCATGATGAGAAACTTAACAAAAACATTACCCTCCTTTTGGGTTCACCGCAGTCGGGTATTAAATAAAAGAGTTTAACAATTATTCTGATACAAAATTCAGTTGTTTCTGCCAATCATTTAAAGTTGAGAGGAACAATATTTTGAGAGAGACTCTGATAACTTTTGTGTCTTAGTCTGCTTTTGTTATATTTTGAACAACTTGTCTTGTCTAGGTCACATTCAGAGGTAGATTTTGTTTGAGTCTTATTTCTTCAGAATTTTTTGATTAGGTTAGGTTACTGAACTGAACATTGGAATTAATAATGCCAAGGTACTTAAAAGTCCCTTTATACCTTGGAATTCTAACTCCTAATGTTCAGGTACTGTTTCATAACAATAAATTATAAGACGAGTCTCAGACACTACATGATTCGAAGTTATCCGAAAAAGACCAGGATGGACCGACATAGCTTGCAGATTAAGCAAGATATGAAGAGGCAGTGGGCTAGCCATGTTTGTCAAAGGACCGATGGCCGGTGGAGCAGACTAGGCCCGGAGTGGAGGGAGACCGCATATCGGCAAGTGTATTGTGGGATGCCCCCCACTTAGCTCCTGCTCATTTTTGTCTGAACCTCCACCAATTGTTTCGTAGCTCCGTACCACAGTTCCATACGTCGCTATTTATTGCGATCGCTCGTTAGTGATAATGCCCGGGCGACATGTTGCGATAGTACGCAGATAAACGATTTTCTTCATCACTCTTTTGTTTTTGGCCGTACACAGTTTTATTGTTTGGACATGTTTTTGTTTGGACTCGAGTGTACTCTTGATGTATTGGGGGATGGTGGAAGAACTTATCAGGATATGAATAAGGAAATGCATATATGGGAATAAACGCTTTTCACTTCTTAGGTAACTGTTGTCTGAAAAGTCTTTGTTTGCTGTTGCATAGTCGGGTAAGTGTGCGGCCACACGAGCGACACGCGTCGACGACAGAGGTAACTGCAGCCGTCGACGCGTGTCGGTGGCTGTCATCGACAACATGCCGCTCGTGTATTTGAGCACCGTATTTACCTTCACGAGCGACACGTTGTCGACGGATTGCCGCGTGTTGCCTCTGTGGTCGACGCGTGTCGCTCATGTGTATGAGCACTAAAATGAATATTGTTTTCAGTAGTGTTGAAGTGTGTCTAAATTACACGACATGTTTGGTAAATAAAACATTAAATACTTAATTATCTTAACCTATTATGTAACAAGAATAATTTCATTCAGAATAATTTCTTTCTAAGTATCTTTTTTCGATCAGTTTACTCAGTTATTTTTTCAGCTATAACATATTCAAAAACTTGCCTTGTCACTTAATGAAATCATGAATGGAAATTGACTTATTTATATCCAAGAGCTCCTAACTGATTCACTATTCCAGTCTTTCACGTAACTGTTTACTTTGTCTTATTACTTCAGCAGTAACATTAGGCGACATCTTGCGGCGGTGAACACAAGCTTGGCTGCAATATGACTCCTTGGATATTGTAGGAGTTTGCTTAGCATTATTTTGTTTTAGACTCAAATATCAAATTGTTTTATTCTGCACCCTAATTGAGTTACACACTATGAATCACAATCTGAATCATTTTGAAGAATATTGCTAATCCATTGCAGCATAAATTCGTGTATTCACATAAATTATGTTCGAAAAATGTATCTGATCAACAACGTAAATAACGCAATGATTGTTGATGAACTGTCAAAATGAAAGCCATTGCTACTGTTAGTGTGTTACGCAATTACCCCACAGGTAAGATAAGATCTTAATTTAATGCAAAGTATTAAATCGTGTTTACATTGTATGTTATTAAATCGTGTTTTTTACGCCCTACCGCGAAGGATGGTCGAGTTTCTGTTTCGTGTTCACACCTCTGATACACAGACACGCAGTGATTTGATATGATTTTCATGGAAATGCTATTATTATTGTGTGAGTTCACTCTTCTCAGTATCTACACTTTTTCGCGCGACTAAGTACGGTGAACAGCACGGTACGGTATCCACCAACCCGCACTGGGCCCGCGTGGTGGATTACGGCCCACGGATATAGATAGAGGGATCTCAACGAGAGGAGGCCTGTGTCTCAGCAGTGGGAACATTATAGGCTGATTAAGTAAAGTACGGCGAGAGACGAACGAACGAAATAAATCAACACGATAACAATTTAAATCTTACGATTTAAATCTTTGTTTAAACGAGTGTTTAAAGGCCTTAGTGTCAGGGTAGCTCAAATCTATCACTTTTGGATTTTAGAAAAGTACGTTATGAGATTAGACTTTACAATGGGAACAAGGAGTAAAGCACTGAGTGACGGTCATCAGCCGAAGAACCGGTCGAAGTGGAGGTGCTTGGGGGAGACCTATGTTCAGCAGTGGACGTCTTTTGGCAGTGACGGTAAAGGGAAGGAAATTGCTTCCATCAACCAGTTCGTCTAATGAATGACGTAGCGAAAATAAAGGCATCAACTTACATACGAAATAAAAGCGGCTTATTTTAGTTGTTAATAATACTGTACGCTCAATTATTTTACTGTAAGATAGTTAAGTAGGTATTTTACGAATTTTTTAGTAATTGTTATAAATTTTCCAACTTTTCTTTTGTAATATGCATGCAAAAGTTGTAAGTGATTCGATCGAGTGTACAAGAGACAGACGAAGTGCACCGCGCGCCCTCGCGTATTAAATTCGGTTATTAGTCCCGCAAACTTTGATCAAGCGGGTTGACCCCGGTTCATCGATCCGCCGACTTTCACCCGGATCATAAACTGAGCCACCCACTTTCAAAACTGAAAAAACAGTTCCCAACTCACTTCAAAACTAAGTCTTCCTAATCACGCGGCGCGAACAAACTTCCTCCAAGTTTTTTCCAAGTTCAGTTAAACTTCATCGATGTGGGGATCGTTCACCCTGGCAGGGACACTTGCATACGACTCCGGCCGCCGGGCCATTGAAACAAAATGTGGAGCAAGGTTGGCCGAGATTACTTTCGTCGCGAACTTTTTGCGGATCGATATGGAAGTTAAAAGTTTATTACGAGCGCTACACCGCGACGTCGTAAACCCAACTTTGTCCATCACCGCTCACGCTAAAACGCGACAACCATGCTTTTAATTAGCTTTCATGCATCGCTCCCTGCTCCCCTCTCATGGTGTTCTTATTCTGGACTGCGATACCCAGTTCCGCTGCAACACGAAAGCTAAAAAGAACCTTTATTTACTTTACATATCAGCACCCGTAACTAACGAGCGTAATACCTGCTCAGCATTCGTATTCACAAAGGTTTTTCTACCTACGCCGGCGGCGGGCATAAAATAGGAGGCGAGTCGGGAAGGAGGCATAAAGGAGAAAATAAAATAAAGACGGCGCCAGCGAACGGATGCGAGGTCCGTGAAAAAAGTACGAGGAAAGCAGGCTTAATGGTGTGGCGCAGGTGAGGTGGGCGGGGCCGGGTGGGTGGTATGTTACGATTGGTCGGCGCCGCCCAGCCGCGAGTACGCCCCCCGTCCCCCGCCCCCCTCTCGCGAGGCGCCCCCCACCCCCGCGGCCACCGGCTATCGCCTGGCGACCACCTACAGCCACCCGACGCAAGCTATGCCTGTGTCGTGAATTAGTTTGCCAACTCTCTGTCTATGGCGTAGCTCCGAGGCTGTAAGTATGGACGGCGGACTGAATAATCGATAAAGGTGTTTATTGAAAACGGGTAAGGACGAAGCACTTTATTGCTTCTTTATTATTAAAGCCCGAGTTGGTTGAGTCAACTGCTACAAGCGTAGCCGGTGCTGGCGTAGTAGCTACAGTCGTAGGCGTCGTAGCTGTAGCACGGCGTAGCGCTCATGGTTTCTTGGCCAAAGTATAAACTTCACAAATATGTTATATTAGTAGGTATATCTTGGGGTAAAAAATAGGTCGATAGTTAGTAGTTTGCTGTCTTTCTTATTCTAAACTTTGTTATGTTAAAGATTGCTGGCTCAGTAGAAAACGTCTATATCACAATTAGTATTTAATGTATACGTAAGCATTTGTTTTACAACTTATAGAGTTGAGAACTCGAACAGTTACGTAATAAACAGCTGTTCTGCCCAGTCTTTTACAATACACAGTTAAAAAAAGACTTGTCAAAGTTGTGACCTTGTATACCTAATACAGAACTTATTGAGCTACATTGACTTGTAAAAACTGTGTAGGATTGAAGGCTTATTTTGGCTTTTTTTTGGCTTTCGTTACTACAAGAACTATTGTATAACAGAAAAGTAATGAACAGTGAATACATTTTTCACCTGACGCACATGTGATGGACTGATGGTAGCGAAACGGCCAGGTGTAATTTTTTTTGTTGTGGGTATCTATCAAAACTCCCTGTACAGTCGACAACAAAGGTCGATTAACACTTCAGTTTTCTAAATCTTAATTATCGCGCAAGACATTTAATTAAAATCGGAACAGAAGTAATGATTACACAATGTTAACTCTTAGGTATTTTAAGAAATGCTAAAAAGAAGATTATCAAATCACGTTGTATCAATTTACATGATGTGTAAAAGAAGCTGTGTTGATCGACCTTTGTTGCTGACCGTACCTGTGCGGCAATTATATCAAGATGTTTCCATAACACAGGATAACAAAGAACGCAATGACTTTGTATTTCACGTCCCGTGACACAAAAACGTTCCCCCGTGTGAGCGAGCGTAATGTACCGTGAAATAATGACTGATTACCTTAGTGACAGACAATGTACAGACGCCAGCACATCAAGCTATCCGAAACTGTCAAATTTTCCCAATCAACTTTGAACCTTATGCTTTAGGGATAAAGTTGAAAATCTATTAAAGAAATTTGACAGATTGTAGTAGCTTGATGTGCTGGCGTCTGTACGTGGATAATTAGCTGTACCTGAGACAGTAATCTCGTTGAACAAAAGATGTATGGTGTGTACGCGATGGGATGTCCCCAACGGCAAAAATTACGAACCTCAAAATACTAATTACATTTTTGTAAATATCTCGAAAATTATATATAGGTATATATAGTTTGTGTTGAATTTTTAAAAGTAAGGATTTTAGACATTTCATCGAGTATCTTAAAGATGATTTGATGAAGACACAACAATCTTCAATTGAGTACATTTGTCCATAGTGGCGTGGGCAATCTCCTACCATGCTTCTAGACCCATCGGTTTGTGTGTTCGTTGTTACTCAGTGAATTAATTAATTTAATAATTTTATTAAATAGAAGATAGGATTTCAGTTAATGATGATATGTGGATGTGACAAAATTCGCGAAGCTGTGGACGCATAACTGGTAAAATAGTGATAAGCTAGTATCATTAACAATGAATGAATTTCTGGAAACCTTCATAATGAATATGAAGGCAAGCTAGTCTATTGGGAATTCTTAGAAAAAATTGATGAGCAAACATCGCATCGATTTTTTCAAAGAATTTAATATTAAAACTTTGCGGGACATCAAAATAGTTGGGAAAAGGCTAGGCAGATGATGATGACTTTGCGGGACACTAAAACGAGACAAAATAGAAGTTTTTCAATTAATTAATTATTTATTTATTGGATCTCCGACAGAAGCTGCACAATTACATGCATATTTACAAAAACAGGGACAAATACAAGTTTGCGCTTCGAATTATCACAGTCAGCTTTATTGTTATAAATCTTTAATCCGTTAAGTGTCCTTCCTTAACTAAGTTTAGATTCGTGTCTATTATAAACATAGGCATAGGTTCAGAAACATACTACAGCAACTATTAGAACACTAGATAGGCTTTGACTGCTTTACATAAACACGTTAGGGCTGATAGTTGTCGCCCCCGACGCGTCTTACCAACCTACCGAGATGGGGGACTCTAATATTATAATAGTTTCCGCGTCAGGTGCCAGAGGATGCATAATTAAGTGCTGTTGTCTTAAGAAAGGTATTATTATCTTTAGATTGTGGTTTTACAATGTTTACATGGGTTTATAAAGGGATAAGATCTAAATAAGTTCAAGGTGCTAAAGAACTCGAAAATATGATTCGATTATGACGTACATTTCTATATCAATACAGTTTCAAACGATTCACTTCGCAGTGACATCAATCGAATTCAAAAATCGAACAATCGCTCTCACCGGCAAAGAACAAAAATTCGCGCGCTCAAAAATGGCGAAATATCCCCATACCATTGTCCAGCATCACAATGCCTTTACGACACTGGGTAAATAACGTTTTGAAAAAATGTAAAAAAGCACCCGCAGTTTGTGGGTAGCGGGTAAACACGTCGACGTACCCCTTATTGAGTTGATCTGGCCATTTGTACAGCCCTCGCCCTTTGCATTTTGGAAAAAAAAGAAACTCAGCTTGCGAATTCAATTTCCAATATCCATTTTTGACGTGGCGTGATTAGAACGCAGTTTGGTCGTTAGCAGTGTGTCGGAGATGTCGTTTCCTTCCATTTTGTATCGGTATCGATTCAAAGTATGAGTTAGTCTGGCTGTCCGTTTTTTATTTGTGGGTTTATAACTCGAAGAGTTTTAACTAACTATGACTTTTGCATTGAAAGGAGTTTTTACGAGGTGTATGTTATGATTTATGACTATTTCGTTTATTTTAATTCGGATACTTTTTCAGTGCTGTCAATTTTAGTTAGTGCCTAGTAGCAATTGATTGTCCTGGCAGGATTTTTGTAGAGTGTTGACAGATAAATGGGGTAATGGGGGTATCGTGTTACTCAATAATAGAGTTGTGGAGGTCAGATAGGCAGTCGCTCCATGTAAAATACTGGTATTTACCTGCCTCCGGTTAGACTGAAAAAAAAGGAGATTGAATGACAGATAAATGAAACTTGTACATACATATAGGCATGCTGGTACAATGCACCTTTTTTTTACTTTCGCTACCTACTACTGGTATCCAATTCACTCGGTGTACCTATCCCTAAGCAATTGCCACTACAACAAATTACACATTAATCAAAACAAAACTATTACATTTATTTGTTCCAATAAGCAGCTCTTAATACATCTCACGAGTGTCTTCCAAGTCTTGTAGCAATAATAAATATATCATAGTTATCCCCTCGGGATAAATAAAAGGGAAAATAAAGCAAATCGCCGTCCCGGAAGGGTCCACAAAGAAAAACGATTAATATTAACTGAAATTGTTATGGCCCCCTTAAAGGGGACATTTAATATTTTTACTGCTATTATACGAAAGAGTTTAGTTTGGAATTGAATACTCGTAAAATTTGAAGACGCAATTTTAGTGATTTGTGGTAATTATAATTGTTGAAGAAAGCTATTGCGGCTTTTGTCGCCTAGGCCTGATAATATTTTGGTGAAAAAACAAGTTAGGATTGTTGGATCTCTTATTTCTATTTTCATAAAATAAGACAAAACCGGATATCTATGGACAAAACGGTTTTGTTTTTCTCCTATTTTGTAAACAACGATTTTTTTATTTTACTTGTAACATTTATTCTAGTCAATCACTGGACTAAACTTTAATTATTTTTGTGTTACCTATAATATTTAATTTTTAACTTTGCTCAAGTTTCTAGTCAGGATAAAAAAAAATCACAAACAAGGACTTTTAGTAACATTTATAAAAACACCTTAGCGAAATATTAAAAAAATCGTCACTTCACTTAATTTTTAAAAACACCTTAGCGAAAGATTAAAATCCTTGAACCTTAACCCTCCAAGGAATAACCTAAAAATCTCAACAAAAAAGCATGTTATTAAGGAGGGACCTTAATGAAATCTCAGCTCATTAATAGAGAAGGCAAAAAGAGTCGTTTTATGAAAACGCACGTGATATTAACCCTTAACGAGTCCTGGGACGCCGGTGTTCTTACATTAAAATGTAAACATTGCCCCTTACCCCTTCCCTCAAGTCACTGTAGGGCCGAATCGTCATTTGTCTGTGACATTAAAATTTTAGGCAGACGGGCGGTTGAAACGCTTATAAATGTGTAAAGACTGGAAGAGGAAGTCCTGATGATGCAATTTTTTGGTTATGTCAGATAATTCTAGCTTTTTTGAAAGACGTTTTAAGATTTTAAAAGAGAAAATACGTTTTACTCGTTACATTGAAACACGCTATTTTCAAATCTGCTCATGAATCTCAAATACTCGTATTTCATTCTTCAGGCTATTACTAACGACTGTTGTTTTTTGAACGATGACAAATGTTACGCTAAACAAAATCAGAATACGATTGCATTTTATTCATTAGGTATCATGGAAATTGAACTGAAACATAACTGGCATAATAAGGGTGCAAGCTAACCTAACTTTTTGGGGAAAACATGCGTGATGATATTTATGAATGTGTGTGGACATTCATGAAATAAATAATACTGTCAACCTGTCAACCGATTTTATAATTTTAAAACCGAGCGTCAAACACGCTCAACAAACGCTCGTCTACCCCTCTTTCATAATAAGAGCGTCTAATCTAAGTGTCGAGTACCTCAGAGCGGTCATCTCTGTCGGGATCACTCCCACGGGTCCCCTAGACCCCAGGAATCCGGATTTATTCCGTCTGAATACCCACTGTCGCAAACGACACCTCTGCGATGCCTGAATGTTTTATGACGTGGCGCGAAGATGTTAGATTAGATTAAATTCAAACGTGTAAAGTTGGGAGCTTTGAAAATAAGGGTTTTGGTCAAATTATTAGAAGAGCAGTTATTTAAAGTTTCAGAATTATTGTAAGTTTATCTTTTCAGAAAACTACTTACCTACATAATAATATGTTACCACAACATCATCGTTAGATGTTGATAATTATGAATTAATTAGATAACATTCGATAGATATATTGCTCGGCTTTCAAAAAGAAAAAAATTTTTTTTTAAAGAACATTTTTTTCTCATAATAATAGAAGGGATCGTAGCAGCAGGTGGCGTTCTGTAGTTTCTGCCTAACCCTATGGGAAGAGAGCGTGAGTATATGTATGTAATTTTTCTCAAGTAAAAGATAGTCTATAAAAAATTCTTCAATTTTTTCTGTCACTATTTTTAATTAAATGGAACAAGTACAAAATATTGAATGAACCGTTTAAAAACTATTTTGTTTGTATGAAATAGTAACGTATTTTACAAGGTTTTTTCTAAAATTAACAGAATTGATTGGAGCACAGTCTTTAGTCTTCAAAACATAGCAAGTATGTAAGTCTTCTGCTATTATGAACGTAAACTTCACCTAAGAATTTTATAAGTTGCGCAGTAGTGGTAATGAATCTTGTTTACATGCAAACCCGTAGTTCACACGTCTAGACGAAATTGAAATTTACATTCATAAACTTCGCTAGTTTACAACCTAGCCCACTTAACGTGATGGATTCTTAACTTTTGGTGCACTTTCAATGGAGTTATGATAAAACAAGTTAATTAAGTCAACTCGACGTGACTCCAAAGGGATATTAATTTATTTGTTTTATCCTTGTTGCAAATTAAAATAATAAGTACTTAAGCAATTAATAACTAATACCTAATTAATTAATAAGATTAACAAAATTAAATCCTAACATAACTAAAACTACAAACAAATTAAAATATAGCGTCAAAAAAATTCATCTGCATCGCTGTCGACTGGTAATGTACCCAAGAGAGTGTCGGCATTACCACGTTGTATGGCAAAGCCTCTAGCCAAGGTAAAAGCCAGCACTTGGGTCAAGGGAAGTGTCAACCAGCCGATTCGAAATTTCCTTAAAAAGAACATGAGCACTCGGGCCTTTCATCCTTGAATGTATTTGGGTGTAAAAGATTGACTTATTGATTATACATTCTTCGGAAATTGTGTGAACCCTCGCTCCTTCGCTGTTTCTCCTATAACTGAAGTAGGTAAGCTCACAGTGGCACAAAAAGATAAAAATTGTTTTTATCGTAATTTATTTTTGTTATGTTCTATTTTTTTTAATGTAATAATAAAGTAGGTACAGGAGATGCTGAAAGAAACACAAATACTTAATGCATTCTAAGATTTCTCCATCCAAATTGAAAATGTATCTCAGAAAGTCACGAATCGGAAGTTAAAGAACTTTAGGGTACCGTAGTACCTAAATCAAAATTACGAAGTTCCAATGAGCGGTCTCTAACGACGAAGGAGATGGCCGAATTCTTTAATTATTTAGCTCAAATCGTTGCCAACGATGTCCTTTGACGTCGCTTGCTTTAATTTAGGATTCCTCCCCCAAATTAAAAATATAATGAGACTGAACTGAGCCGGTGTTAATTGGAAACCGATCTCAGAGGGTGGTATAGACAGGCTGTTGTTGTGATGTAGGTAGAGATGTATATTAATGGCAACGAGAGAAAGAAAAGACAAGAAAAACCTATGAAATTACAATAAATTGAGTGTTTTGTATAGTATTCAGCCAGTCATTTATACGTTATGAATTTGTATCTGAATATAATAATAAGCAAGGCCATTATTCCACGTCAAAGTCGGATTAAAAATTAGAAGAAATATAAACCCCCTCTTTACTCCCTTTATAAAACTCCTTCGAGTTACGAAGATGTTTTTATACATTCGTATCTTAAGTTTTTCTTCCAACCCATTGACATATTTGCACGTTGACGCGAAACACGCTGTAAGTAATCGTGCTCATTTGTCAGCGTGAAAACAGCGCTGCAGCCGCTGGATTACCGTCATTCTCATCTTATCTTTTTTTCTTAAAAAGTTTGAACGAGTTAAGGGGATTACGTTGATGCGTTTCGCAAATATTTTTTAGTTGAAGTTGACTATTCATTAATGCCTAAAATGGGTGTCTCACATTTTAAAACGACAACATCTTTTTACATAACAAGTAGATAAGTACCAACGTCACTACATTTACTTGAAAACATTTACGCGATACCAAAAGGTTTTCCATAAGTTAAGAACTTACCAGTTTCACAAGTAGTTTAGCAGTTTTTGCAAAATGAATGCCTACAAAAGGAAACTTTTGCTATACAATTTTTCTAGGTTTCCTAGGAAAATTCGCAATTTTTCTTCCAGCAAAAAATTCTATAAGTAAAAGAATCAAATATTAAATGAATTATGTTAAAGAATCTTTATGTAGAAA
This sequence comes from Oligia latruncula, assembly GCA_948474745.1. Classification (NCBI taxonomy): domain Eukaryota; kingdom Metazoa; phylum Arthropoda; class Insecta; order Lepidoptera; family Noctuidae; genus Oligia; species Oligia latruncula. The sequence continues at coordinate 15,022,852 of OX419689.1, read as the reverse complement.
AATACTAAACATTTCACAAGTACCTACCTAGCACCCTACAGTTAAAACCACGAAAATCAGTATCTGCCTAAAAAATTAAACATTTTTTCCTTAACATTTCTAGTTATTTCCAAAATAAATACGCAATTTTCTGACCAAAAAACCTTGTACTCCAAATTAATATGGAAATATGGGCACCGATATCAAATACCTACACATCTATCTATCAAAATTCATCAGCATACGAAACTCCACATTCATATTCATGGCCGCGGTCACAATGACATTCAACGGGCAAATAAAAACAAATAAAAAACAGTAATAGAATCAGAGAACAAAATCCATCAGGGTGACACGTGTGACGTGGATACATGCGGCCTCTTTCTACAGCGTGCTTACGTAACGACGTGACAACTTTGTCTTCATAAAACAAAATGTAATTATTGGGAATGACTTTGTGGTGGGATTAAATTGTGGTGGTCTTTTGATGTTCGACAATTTTTATGGAGAAATTATTGACTATAATATTGTGGCCTCTTTGTACAGCGGGCTTACGTAACGATCTGTGATGTGACAACTTTGTCCTAATAAAAAATAATGTAAGTATTAGAAATGACTTTGTGGTGGGATTAAATTTGGATGGTCTTTTGACGTAAGACAATCTTTATTGAGAAATGAATTACTAAAGCAAGGGGCCTCTTTGTACGGAGTGCTTACGTAATGACGTGACAACTTTGTCTTAATAAAAATAATTAAAGTATTGCCAATGACTTTGTGATGGGATTATTTGATGGCCTTTTTATTGACAATCTTGACAACTTTGTCTTAGTATATTTCGGTACATAATTAATTTGTGTTTCCTAGATGTGAAGGTATAAAATAAACTGCGTCTTTGAATTTGACGTAAATTGGATTGCTTCATTATTGTAATTTATTCCTAATTTCCGCTGCTCCCTTCAGCTGAAATATGCAAAAAATTAAATTACCTACACATGATGTAAACCCTAGATAAAACATAATTACATTTTCACAACGAACCTGTAACTTGTTACGAAAAATAAATAATTTACAACTAAAATACCAGCCTGTAGACAATGTCTCCGGGCACTGCAATATTTTGCCCACCTTTGGGGTCTCCACATTATGCATAACTGATAAGGCCCGATTTTGTATGCATGCGATCCTTAGCCTCAACGCTGCGTGGGTATAATGACGTCACACCCGTGGGAATAGTGAACAACACAGTTTTTAGCTTATGTTTACTTATATCTTATATGGTTGACGTGTGACATGCTTACAGGACTATGTATGTACAAAATACTGATGCAGTTTTCCATTGTTTGTGCAGTTAGGTATGACCATTATATATTATGTAACCCACGATTTCCCAGCTATTGTCAATTATTCGTGTTAAAATTGTGTAAAAAGGTTACAGGATTGGTTATTTCAATCACACTAATTTTGTATGGAGGTAGCTGACACCCTGGATTAACATAGCTACTCTTTATCCCGATATTCCACGGGATCGACATTTACGCGGGTGAAACCACGTGGCGCAGTAAACAATATGTAGAAACTGGAATGTGTATTCAAGTTGATAAATGGTAAACGTTTTTTTAAATAGTAGGTACCATTAGGAACTTTTTAGTGAAATCACGGTTATCAACTTAGCCTATCTTACTACTTAGCGGTTCACTACTGGACATAATATGTAGGCCTCCCCAGGCTGCGCCACAACAGCCTGTCCTCCGCCTTCCGCATCCAGTATGTCCCAGCCACTTTCATGAGGTCATCGGTCCATCTAGCTGGGGACGTTCCACGGGCGATTAAAAACCTGGTGTTTTTTAATTAAATAAAAATCTGATTGTTTGTAAACTTTCCAGACCGACCATAGAAAAGGAACAAGATGTTATTGAATACAATCTATGTCCAAAAAGCTTTAATATTTTAAAGTACATTTTTATACAACAGGTGCTACTTAGGTCTAGGTTTAGGTCATTTTGACGCTTAGAATGATTCTAATAGGATATTTTTAGACACCGCCGTTCGCAAAACAGAAAACTATGAATAAATCGTCCTGACACGAGATTACGTAAACAAATACTCCTACACGTCTAACAAATATAATTCAAGCAAAAAACAAGAGAGGTGGCCCACGCCAATCACGAAACGAGTTACCCTCCGGATATTCAATTCCTGGATATGTCCGAACTGGAGCGAAACAAATATTTATCAAAACCTGTAAGGAATACATAAAATGACATAAAACATGTCCGGCCGGACGAACAAACAGCACAGTGATGGATTATTGCCAGTGACCGCCTCTATTTCCTATTGGAATAAGGAATTACCATATGCGCCCGGACACGACGCCGGATGCGGGAAAGTAGTGTGGAGAAGGATTTTTGGGAAAAAATCGTTCTTTGAGTCGAGTTCGTTTTTTAATGGTAGCTTTGGTTATTTTTTAAGAAGACCGGTTCTTTTTTTTGGCTGTGACAGTTTTTTAGTTCAGGGAAAAGCAAGAGCTTCTATAGAGATGTGTTGGATTTATAAGTATAATAATAATGTCGACCAGTAAGTTGAGTTTAATTCTAAATACAATTGTCTTCAATTCAAGCTACTAAGGGTCAGTTCACACCGAGACGCGACGCGACGCGCAGTTTTCAAGATAGAAATACAATTACAGACCTTATCTACTACACGAAAAGGTACACGATTCAGTGAGATACGCCGCGCGGCGCCGCGCTGCGTAGCTCGACGTAGTAGACACTGAATTGTGTACCTTTTAGTGTAGTAAATAAGGTCTGTAATTGTATTTCTATCTGCGCAAACTGCGCGTCGCGTCGCGTCTCGGTGTGAACTGACCCTAAGGCATCGGTAATTTGGTAGTGTTGCAAATTAATATGTTTATAGAACATTGTTGCTTATTTATAGAACAAATATAAAAATAACAGTTTAAAGCAAGCCTGTTATAATTATTCGGACTATTTTTCTTTATTTTCATTTGGTCAGTTTTAAATTCTATAATTCCAGCATTCAAAAAAGCGCATTCCACCCCTCCCTACCGTTCGTCCGGGCACCGGGGTCGGCGTCACTCCGGCGACCGGAGACCCTTCAAAAAGTTTGATAATAACACCAGCAACGCCGGTAATGTGACAGCCGATACGTCGCCGAGCCGCTGCTGTTTAAATTTCGAACCTTCGAACCGCCATTGTCCGGCGGCAGATGGCAATTTGTTTTCGTTGGGAAGTATTGCTTTGTATGGGTAAGCCTTTTTTGCAGTACAGAATAAGCATGCAATGGTGCTATTTGAGATTGGCTAGGCTTGATTGCGGTTCAAGCTCAATATTATGTCTTAGACTGTTATGTATTCTATTGAAGCTTGTCAACGGTTCTGAAGTCTGCTACTTCGATGAATCTACCACTAGTAACTTTGTGTTTAATGTAGGTGGGTACCACAACATAGCAATAAATGGCTAAGCATACAGTTTCAGTTTCCTACAGGCCTTTTATAATCCAACGATAAGTGGCCCTCTCAAAAATTGCACGCACCCTTATGATGAGAAAAGATAACATTAATTTGTCTATTTGTTTAAACATTTTGTAAAGTATACATAAAAGAGCATACAAGATATTATGTCACATCGCAGTCATCATCTTAGCAACCACAAACCAATTAAAGAACTCATTCCTTTATTCTGTTTTTTTACGTATCATCATAAACATAATTCCCACTACCTCATCACCATTACACCACAACTTGCCATCGTCACATCAAGGAGGGTCTTCCAACACATTAGTCCGCAAACGACACATGTGATCCCGCAGGGCACCTCATGAATCTATCATTTATCATCACTGAGCCATAGGAGCTTTGTCATTCCTTCATTTGCTGTATTTTTCTGTTGGTTTCATTTCAAGTGTTGTGTGTTCATGGATTCATTTATCATTTTGTTTGTAAGTAGGTTGGTTTGTGGTTGTGGTGTTGATGGCTTCGATGGGTACATGCCATTTTGTAGAAGGCCAAGACACGATAACGGTGGTGTAGGTGTTGTTTTTACAGATTGTCAACGTTGTACTGAATCGTAAGATTAAAATTTTCTGAATTAAGTTAGGGTAGGCTATGTAGACTTGTTATTAGTTTTCCACATAACTGAGCTAAATAAAATTATTTTGAAATATCCTTCTAAACATTTTTTGACACGTAACTTTCATGAAGAATTAAATTTTAGTGAGATACACATATTTCTTGCATAACAAGACGAAAAAAATTCAAAACTTTAAAGTTACGTATCAGACAGGTATCTTTAAAGTTATGAATTTTTATTATTAGCTACAGCTAATACTTCAGAATGTAAGACTCTTTAGTCTTACATTCTGAAGTATTAGCTACAATTACATTCAAATTCCTACCAAAAAGCCTGCCATACATACAAAACTTTGCAAAATAAAAATGTCTAGACTAACAGGCGCATATCTCACAAAAGCAAGTTTAATACATTGAAATATTCAATTGCTTGTCCCGCTATCAGATGGCTAATAACTTCGCAACTTGTTCGTGTGCTGCCAAAGGAAAATACCTGGGAAATGGCTTTGTTTTCAACTATATGCACTACATATGCCCGGTACGCTTGTAGACTGGTGTGTACATAATCTTGAAATTTATTCGTTAGATACGCTGCCAAATGTACGTTATAGTAGGTTACGGTGGATGCAAAATATTGGAAGGTTAGATATATAGTTTGAAAAACCAGGTAAAATTTTCTGTAGAATATATAAACTCGTCCATCTTTTAAAGAATTGCCTACGTGGTCAGTATTGTTTCAAATCGTCAAGATATTTGTTTAAAAATCTTCTTCAGTCAACTATGCTTTGAATCTACATAATAAAAATCTTATAATTATTTATTTACTGACTGACAGACTACGCACAGCCTAAACCAAATGGGACTAGAAGCATGAAATTTTGCAGAAGAGTTCCAAAGCTTAGCGAGCAATGCGGGGTGGTCGTTTCTCCATATAAACGCTCTCGCCTGTTTTCTTTCTGGATAATGACTATAAAGCAATGAGTTTTACAGAATAATAAATATTAACTAGGTACCTACTTGTATGTCCCTATGTTTTCCTTTTGATGATACATTATTTTTATTAGTACTAGAACCCTCAAAAAAAGCCGATTTAAACCGCTGTCAACAGAGACCTAATGTACTCGACAACTATTAATGAAAAAAGAAAAACATAGGGACACAGTGTATACTCGTATATCCTTCTTATTCAGGTTATGAAATATCTTTTAAATTGTCCAATATTGGCGACAGTCAAACCTCGAATTATGACTTTTTACTTAGGCTTTTCCAAAAGTCTCCCCGACCGAATTTCCTCTTAAGAATAGATTTTTGCTAATCCATCCCCTAAAGGGGTTAAATAGGGAATGAAAGTTTGTAAGAAAGTTCTTCATTTTTTCGATAGGAAATCCCATCACACTTGAACATCAAAATTGAAGTTATAAAACATTCAAAACTTTAAAATCGTTCACATCGTAAGCAAAATTATCAGCCCATCACTAATTTCACATCTCAAATACTCCGAATCAACACGACAGAGGAACAGTGATGCGTCGTGACAAGTCAGATGCTAATCAGTCAACCCTTCGGCCGACAAATCGGAAATTAGGGACGCATGAGCGATACAGGGTTAACCCGGACCGACCGGGGTCTTTTTGGCCCCGGAGACCAGCCGTCTTGTTCTTTGAATATTTAACGAGTAACAAATGCCCTTTCACATTCGTGACTTCACCTGCGACTGATAACAGAGTGGACAATTTTATTTGTGACTAAAACTACAGGGGTTGTTTTTTACTTTACTGTTTTATGAGTTTAGTCAAGTTACACACCAAAAATTAAAGTAGTTTCTCAGAAATATTTTTTTTAGTTTGTCGTACAGTATGCGTAGATATCGACTAGGTACCGGTCTTTTTAGACCCTGCATTAACTACCGTAACTTAGTGTAGTCACAAAAAATTATCATATCCAATCATATATATTTTAACTTACTAAATGAAGGGCCCCGGGGGATGATAGGGGCCTATTGCATAAGTGCTCACGCGTCAACGGGAGAGACTACTGCAAACTGCCGACACTCGTCGACGGCTGCAGTTACCTCTGTCGTTAAACGCGTGTCGCTCGTGTGTATATTTATACGTTATATTTTATGATAAACCACCGATTGGGTCCTACCAAAACCCAGGAAGCCATCACGGTAGGCGAAGACGAAGATGGCGGGACGAGCTTGAGTCCTATAGAAAGAACTGGCCGGCCCTCGCAAAAGACAGAATTGTTTGGAAAAGGGAGGGGCAGGCCTTTGCCCTGCAGTGGGACAGTACAAGCTAGTAAGATAAGGAAGTATATTTTAGACAGTTTTCAACTTCGATTTAAGCTAATGCAAGTTTGGAGGTATGAGGAAGTGGGTGTAAAGTTCACTCATCCTCCATAGAAAAGGAAGGATCCTCCGACCAGACGGGTGTCGTGTCTGGTGGGCAACTGCCTGACGATTGATGTCGGGACGTTGTTTATATGCTAGTCGCGCGGTAAACTCTGCTTGCGCGATGCAGGATTTTGCGTGACGTCAGTGTGATGCGTCATGTAGCGTGATACACAAGTTTTTCTCAACCTCGAACTGTGAACACCTATCTAAACATGTCCGCCAAGTCTCAACAATCGCCCGTTCCCGCCTGTCTGAACTACCTTAGGTGACGAGTTCGTTGTCGATTACAGGCGCAAAGTACGAAACACTTTGATCGCGTTACCGACCGGTAGACGTACCTCTCTACCTACCGTCGCTTTGAGAGGCATCGACTTGACTTGCTTAAGGCGCTATCGAATACTGTTTGATAATTTGAGCTCTGTTCTGTTGGTAATTGACCGTTTAAATAAAGGAGTGCTGGAGTTTGCGTTCGATTTTAATTATGACTAAGTTTAGATGTATATTTTGTGCTTTATTTTGTTGTAAGTTGTACAATACTGTACATCACACTTCACACGAATTTTATAAAGGCGAAAGTTTGTGAGTGTGTGTGTGTCTGTGTTTATATGTTTGTTAATTCTTCACATTCAAACGGCTAAACCAAATTTGGTAAAATTTGGTACGGAGGTAGCTGACAACCTGGATTAACATATAGGCTACTACTATACTTTTTATCCCGATATTCCCACGGGATCGAAACTTATGCGGGTAAAACCGCGGGGCGCAGCGTGTGTTAAATAATGAGCCTTTGTAAAGAATAGAATACGTGTGGAGTGGTCGACCTATAGACACATTCATGATTGAGTAACTTGGTACAAAGCGTACATTTATATCAATACTAATAATAAAGCGGAAGAGTTTGTTTGTTTGTTTGAACGCGCTAATCTCTGAAACAACCAGTCTGATTTGAAATATTCTTTACGCATTTGATAGCCCAATTTTTTAAGGAAGTCTGGCTATTTAACATCACGCCAGGACCCTTAAGAACCGGCAAAAAGAAAAAAGTCGGAAACGAATTATATATTAGCGCGTGCAGGTGATGTGATGCGACGAGGTGGGTCGGGGGAACAAGAAATTTCACGCGGACGAAGTCGTGGGCAGAATCTAGTATTTTGTAGTTTAATATTATGATTTTCTTAATCTTGCTCATTTTTTACCAAAAATATACAGACGCCAGCACATCAAGCCACTACAATCTGTCAAATTTCTTTAATATATTTTCAACTTTATCGCTTAAGCATAAGGTTCAAAGTTGATTGGGAAAATTCAACAGTTTCGGGTAGCTTTATGTGCTGGCGTCGGTACCTACATTGTCATTGTTGTTGGTTTGTCATTGTAAAAACCAAAAATGTACAACCCCCCGCATTAAAGCAGGTAGTCACATAACATCAGCCTATAACTCTTCATTAGCACGCATTAGATTCCATTCCACCACCAATCCCTAAGACACAGCGCACATTTGCGGACAAGATAATGGCGACACACGCATTTAAATACAGTCATAAATATCCCGCGTCTGTTTGTACGCACAATGTGCATACCTCGGCCAGATGACGGCGACGTCTTAAAATATAGGGACCCTCTCTTAACCCCACCCGAGGTACCTACACTGTAATTAATAAATGACCCACACGGTCTTTAGGACCGCTGGGGATCAGATTAATATGAAATTAGTAGGTAAACTACTGGTGTTACAGCTGGTGGCTATGGTAGACCTGATTATCCAATTTTCTTAGATTTTCGTAACTTAAAAAAACAAAGCGATTGGGTCATAATTATTAAAAAAAAGGGTTATAAAAATTACATTCATTAATTAAATTCATTTCCACAAATTACTTTCTTAAACATATTAAGTTGACAGGTATTTCTAAAAAATTTTGTAAGTTGTGGGAGATCTGAGTTCAAACTAAGCCTAGGCCTCCAGAACTCCAGGTCCCCCATTACATAGTAAAGGTGGCCAACGTTGTACAATTACAAGTGATTAATGGTGTTTGTTGATGGTATCATAATCATAATACTGTAATTAGAATCCTGTGTAAACATTAGTCTTATAAGCAATGGGACATACAGTATCACCATAGTCATTGAATTCGTAAGGAACTTTTAAGGTATATTATATTGCTTATCTTCATCTGGCCTTCTAATGGCCACTTCTTTCTACCTGAATTTTGATCAACGATTACCATATCTTAACTTTTAACTCTTTAACAACACCACCTCTACCACCACAAACAAAACACCACACATTATCTAAATGGTACATAGCCGGCCTTTCAGACCGCGCAGCACCCATTAATTACTTAAATTTAATTCATACGAGACCCTACACCACTATTTACATTCAAAAACGTACCCTTACACCCTTACCCGCATCGTAACCCTTGCTAACAAACTTGGAGACCCCAAGACGCTAACTCCTAAGAAGACTTTCTTTGATAGCGCGCTCTACTGATTTTGAATAAAGACCATGTCTCGATAGAGTTCTGATCTGTAATTTTATAGCTTTGAGCCACCCCTAGCTTACGCTCTGAGGATTGTGGCCTATTGATCTGTTCTCGTCTTGTGTTTTTGTTCGGTAAGTACCGCGGAACTAAGGACAAAGCGGGCTGAGACGTGAATTAGGAACTACTGCACTATCGTGGGGTTTAAGTGGAGATAGCTTCAGCGATTTTCTTGGTGGAGTTAATTTGATGAATCGTTTTAGTGACTTCTGACTATGAGTTTGTATGACATAGTCCGGTTATCAGATTAATCTGATAAGAAAATTAATTAACTACCAAACTGGCACTGCAAAATTATTGCATAGATATTAAAGCAAATAATTAGGCTATACTTTTGCTTAAAAAAAAAAAAACAGAAAATTTATTTTTGTTAAGAAATAAGTTACACTTCATTAAAACACTAAAGTGTGTCTTAACGTCTTGTTAACCTGGTATAATGTATTCTTCCCAAGAACTCAATGATAATATAATAAATAAGGATCACTGCATATCCGGCGGCGGATTAGCCTTCACCGCGATACTTATATGAGTGCCCCTTTTATTGCATTAAAAACGCGAGAAGGGTTGACTCACCGTCTCGAGAGTACGAAGAATTTATAAATAAGTTAAGTAAGAGCCCGCCATTCTTCCTCGCCGTCTTACTTTGTTTTATCATATTTAAATTATTAGAGTCAGATGTAGAACGTGTACCTAATTGCTGTACTTTGTTAAGATAATGTACCTTTGGCGCGACTCCACTTTTGTTTTCTTGTTGGTGAACGATATAAATTCCCGGCAGGACGCGGAGGTACGCCCAAAGTTTCGCGTTATGTTTTTGTTCGGACGTTCATTTCTTAAGGGAATAAAATTTGTTATGCTGCCGTTTGGAGGCCGTAGGTGCTTTATAATAACCAAGATTACGCTTAAGTTAAAAGCGGAGGGAAATTGTAAATTTTGTGAGGAGTTAAGTGTTACTTTTGGCTGTGTGATGAGGAATGATTTGGTAATTAGGAGCGTTATGTTTTTATTACTACCTGTCTCGTTGGTTTAGCGGTCTCAACCCTGAGCATGAGGTCCTGAATTCGATTCCCGGGTCGGCCAAAGTGTTACTGGATTTTTTCACCTGGAATTTTTCAGTAGTAGACCTTAGTCTGGAGTCCCGGATTTGTGCCTGGTTGATGGCAAAAGGCTCGACCCCTATTACATTAGACTTGAACATAACTGGCGAAATCCGAGTGTTCTATAACTTCAACTCTGTCTAACTCTTTGCGGAATACAGGCGTGATGATGTTATGTACGAGTATGTTTTTATTAGTTTAGTTTGAATTGTCCTGGCAAGAAATATGATAGGATAACTACTATTGTTTTTTTTTTGTAATTATATAATAAATACCTACATGTCTTTTAGTTCCCGCGAAAATATATTATTTTGGTCTTTGTGACCTAAATAGACGCACTTCCTCTTTTAGATTGTTCTAATAAATTTTAAATTAAAATATTTCAATGCAATAAATCATAGAAAATAAATTACTTCCCTGTACATCTTCTTATATATTTCCCCAAACGAGATTTATTTCGACAACCATACACAATTAACCTTTAAACATCATCCCTAGTTCCACATCGAAATCCAAACACGTGCATACAAAATGCCTTAATTTACCAAGAAAACAATATATCTCATCCATATTAGAATATTTTCTATCGTAAATCAAGTTTAAGTGTTATTTCATTTCCTTTCTACGCAGCACACGCGTACTACGAATAAGTAATTGAAATTTTGAAACGAACTTTTGATTTTACGAAATTCACCCTGTACCTTGTGAAATTATTATGAATTTCCTTTATAAGGGACGACCCGTCTTGTTGGTTCTTTTCATACAAGGGCAAGGAAATGTTTTACATTTTCCGAATTAATATGTGGGTTTTGGATTTTAATGTTTGAGCTAAAGGAGTAACAGTGTTCGAAGGGCCAATGGTTTGATTTTATTTCTGTAGGGTAACGTGGGCTGGAATATTGATGCAAGTTACTGTGCGTAGGCCAAATTCTTAGAATCAGGAAGATAGCCGTACCTAATAAGCGCAATAAACGTGGTCACCTACTGGACCCAAACAGTATAAGCAACATAGATGTACCGTCGAAACGGAATGACGAAAACTGTGAAGACACGTTTCTGCGAGGTATAGGTATAGGTTAAAAAAAAAGAAAAGATTATGATTTGTATAATGATGGTTTGTTTGTTAGTCATCTTTTCTTGCGTGTTGAAGTCATAGAAGACTAGGTTGGTGTAGGCCAAATTCTTAGAATCAGGAAGAAAATTGGTAGTTTCAGGGTGGATATAGTGAACAACGCCTCTAACGTGGTTGATATCTTTTCACTAGGATTTAAAAAAAAATATTTTAAAACTTACATCTATCATTACAGAGAAACCTATTGCGATAGTGTACATGTCGAAACTCTTATCCTAACTTATTACTAACTCATTATTATAATTAAATTTTGTAAATTATTAAATGTAAGTACCTATACAAATAAATGTCAGTACTTATGTCCAACTGAATTAATGTACATCATGACAGTAGTTTGTTCAGAATCGTTTTAATACTGCCATTTTTAATATACGTAATTTTTTTATTATTATTTTATTATTTATTATTATTATGAGCCTGTGTTGTCCCACTGCAGGGCAAAGGCCTCCCTTCCCTCTTTCCACTTTTCTCGGTCTACTGCGATTGTCGGCCAATCCTTTAAGAAGGAGTCCAGCTCATCCCGCCATCTCTTTCTGGGCCTGCCGCGCAGTCGTTTCCTGCCATTGGGGATCCACTGAGTGGTGGCTTTTGCATATTGCTGCTCCGACATGCGACAGATATGGCCAGCCCAGTTCCACTTTAGTCCAGCAGCTGTGCGGCCAGCGTCCGCTATTTGTGTTTTGGAACGAAGTATAGAGTTCTTAATGCGGTCTGTGAGTTTGACACCTAGTATACTTCGTTCCATAGCCCGTTGGCAGACTCCAAGTGCGGACTTTTGACGCTTTGTAAGAGACCATGTTTGCGCTCCGTAGGTGAGGGTGGGAAGAATGCATATGTCCATGAGCTTTCGTTTTAGTGAAAGCGGGAGAGGTCCTTTCATGAGATGTTTCATCGACCAATAGTTCTTCCAGGCGTTTTCTGTGCGGCGAGCGACTTCTTTGTCCTGTCTCGCCTGGAAGGATACTAGTTGGCCGAGGTAAATGTACTCATGGACATATTCAACCCGCACACCCCCAGTTTCTACGTTGCGTTCGGTGCTGTTCGTCATCAGCTTTGTTTTCGACATGTTCATCGTAAGTCCGACTTGAAGACTGGCGTGGCTCAGTTGTTCGAGCATTTGACCTAGCTCAGCTGCTGAAGAAGAAAAAAGGACAATGTCGTCGGCGAAACGTAGATTGGTCAATCTCCTTTCCCCGACGCGTATGCATGCCCAGACTATATTCCGATAATAACTGGCTACGAAGTCCACCAAGCACTTAGCAGCTTGAAATATAATAGAAGTCCTGGTGAAGACGGTATCACTACTGAATCACTTCGAGTTGGAAAACCTACCTTACTACCTCACTTAAGCAACCTTTTCAACTCAATTCTTAAAACAGCCATGTTTCCGAGTAAATTCTGCCATTCCAATATAATCTTACTGCACAAGAAGGGAGATAAATCTGATATTGGGAATTATCGCCCTATCAGCTTGGTCTCACATCTTTACAAAGTTTTCGTCAAAATTATTGAAAACCGTATATCAGGCACATTGGATCTCCACCAACCTCCCGAACAGGCTGGATTTCGTCGAGGCCTTTCGACTACAGACCATCTACAGTCTCTAAACCAGGTGATTGAAAAACATCAAGAGTTTAATCTACCATTATACCTGGCGTTTGTGGATTACTCGAAGGCTTTCGACAGCCTAACACACGAAGCCATATTCTCGGCACTCAAAAAACACGAAATAGATCCCGTTTATATACACCTGTTACAAAAAATATATCATAATAGTACAGCAGCCATTCGTATAAATACCACCGGGCCATCCTTTCCAATTCAACGAGGAGTCAAGCAAGGTGACCCGCTGTCTCCCAAACTCTTTACAGCTACGCTAGAAGAGGTTTTCCAGACATTAAATCCGCTCTGGCAGGACAAGGGTAATTTTTTTATCTCAAAAATAATGAAAACTACGTAAATTGACGAAGTACCTACTACGCTAGACCCTTACCTACACATGTGCGTAGATTTGTAATAATGACCACAATTTTCTCCTACAATCAGTTTAAAAATAAACAACTTTGTATACATAATAATAAAAAATCAATGTAAGTATGTATTATGTTATTAACATAATATTCTAATTGGCGTGTTGAGTGGTGTGCGTTAATTCCGGGACATGTTGTATATAGTTTTGTATTGAAATTCTGTTTCTTCTTCGAGAACGCGCTTCATACAATACATACGTTATTTATAAGTAAATATAAATAGTACTGAAATAAAATAAACTTATTGGTAAATCTAAGAAGCTTTTAAACCTGAAGCTCGTAAATATATTAAATAGCGTTTAGTTCTCAAAGACGAGAACTTTCCTATGGAGACGTATCAATGGCGTGTCTTTCCTGGAACTGCCAATCAGTTAAAAAGTTTGCTTTTGCCTCGCTTCTCGGTAATAATCTAGCTAGAAGCTACACCTTATAAATAATATTTTATGTAAGTATTTCTAGTAATATTTAAACATTATTCCGATAATTTTGCATTATTAAAAGTTAATTGTTATAGTTGTGAGATGCCAGAATTGAGATATTGTTGAGTAAACTTTGGGCACACAAACCTAATATTGTGTGCCCAAAGTTTACTCAGCAAGATAATTTTATGGCAACAAAAATATTATTTAAGATTTCAAACTTTTGTATGATTAAATGAATTGTGTTTTATTTAGGACCGCAACAACAACTCTAATGTGTAACCTATGTTATTTGTACTGTAAAGGTTGTCTGTAAAAGTCGACCTTATGTAGTGCAGGCTGACAATAAAGTTACGCTGGTTGCATTGGAAGAGTCAAGCAAAAGAATGAGCTTTCAAATTTTTTTATTAGGTTTTTGTTTGGAATAACGAGTGATACAGCCGCGCTTATGTAAAGACGTTCGCTTGGAATAAACGCAGAAAATATAATGTTGTGTGATTTTAACACAATTTAACATACACAATACGAAGACATTCTACTCGTTACTTCCTCACAACTGTTGCATAAGTAAAACGAACCCATGACCTCTCGAACCCAAACTCAACACCATATGCTTCAGGCTATTGTCACTCAAACACAAAACACGACTTTCATAGCAACATTTAAACACTTAATAGTTCATAAGCCCAAGATTTCCATTTACAAGTATTATCTATCAGTCTCAATGTTACGACTATTGTACCCGAACTATGATACCCCCAGGCCCGAAGTGACAAGACACTGTCATCTAAACCCTTGCTCAAAATGTTCCTACAATGTTCCAAGTTGTCACAGACTCGCTAACAATGTCAGACAACCGATATATTTGTACCAAATTTGCTTTTTACTAAATAACATCGCCCGAAGCCTGATATGTTAACGTCAAGCTGTGTTTGTCAAACTTTTGTGAACTAAAAAGAAAGTAATGTGAAAAGTTTCTCGATTGTTCCGAAAACATGTAGGTTATGTTTGTAATACATCCATAATGTTAAGTAACTGTTTTCCGATGTATTTACTTACTAACTGTGAGTTTCATTATATTATTTGCTAAAAAGGAAACTATTTTTATTCGAATCCTTTGGATACTTTATCAGATCTGATAGAAATGACAACTCGGTTCTAAATTAAAATAAACAAATGACAAAGTAAAACAAATCACCTGAACAAACCAACGCTCATCACGAACGCTTAGAACATTCTTAATTCGACTATTAAAACCCGTTACAAGCAGCAAGATGTTGGCAACATCAATAAACAAGGAGCGAACGCGAGCGCGAACGTTCAAAGTTTGGTGCGCGCGGTGAGTGCAGAGGGCCCTTAATGAGGGTTAGAAATTTCGGCACATTGTGGCCCAAACCGCACCCGGTTTCTTAGCTTATTATTAATTCTGTAAGACGTGTCCCCGATGTCCAAGACGTGCGCTGAGATTCGAGACAAAAGTCACAAGGGCGGAAGGGACGGACCCCCTCGCCTCCTCGCCGCCTCGTACGTGTGCCGCGTCGGCAAGTCGCAGGAGTATGGGATTTACAGGTGGTTTTAATAACGGCAGCCACTAATGTCGCGAGATGAATACTTAATGGACGGATCAGCCGAGGATTGAGATGGATTGGAAAAGGGCAGCTCCTGTAATAATAGATCCGGTCGCTGCATTAGGCTGTCACGTTGATAAGCTGGCGGAACTAATGTTACCTTCGTCAGAACCACTGAACCATACAGAGTTTTCTTTGCAACATTATACTCGAATCGATGCTATAACAAGAGATACTTCAGAAAGTCATCGACACTTTTGAGCTCGACTATCCTGGTCATATCCATTTCTCCAAGACAATTTAGTTACAAAGTGCAAATCCCTTTAAGATGGCGTTCCCTGACAGGGGGTGCTCTCAAAAACTCGTTAGGAGGTTCGCATTCTGCGGTGGTGGGTCACGTTGCGATGCGCGGCGGCTGCTCCAAGACAAAATGTTACATAGAAACTTTGTAGTCACTGTCGTGTGCCGTGTTTAAGTAAATTTATTGCTGTGCTGTGTTCCAGTTATTATAGAGGCTTGTTTCTGTATGTTTCTTTGTTTATTTTTGTAGAAAATGGTATGCTTTCGTGTAAAGTTAATATCTACATTCTAGCAAGATACCTCTAGGCAAGGTCCTCTCAATCTGTTTCTTTCCTCAAAAGACCATCTCAGACATCGATCTACATGGTCTTCATATAACCTGACCAAGATTATGTCTGGACTCCTCTGAGTTTGTTTCGGCCTTTCTTCTCAGAGTAGTCTGATAAGAAACACCGACCTCATCTAGTTAAAAAAAAATATAATTGAAGTGTAGTGTTTGTGCAAACCTACTTACAAAAGTAAAATCATTTATCATTTACTTTGAAATCAAGGCTTAAGGTCGAAAAATTACATTGTTGAATCATTTTTGTGAAATCAGATTTAAAACCCAAAGGTATAACGATAATTTTATTATTACACAATATAATTTGCAGTAAAATTCATATTCTAGACTTAAAATAAAGATAACTCATATAAACGTGTGTTCCTGTAGAAAAAAGAGAGGATGGAATCATAGGGCAAGATTGAAGAAAAGCCTGTATATATAATAAATATGGGCACTTGATTTGGCTTCAAAACATATTCTACAGTTTTTGGTTTCCAATCGTAGAAAACCTCAAAACAAAGCAATCGAACAACTATATTTTTCTGAAATACGTAGTTTCGTGTACAGGCACACCATTTCTTCGTAAACTGCAGGCCAAATTAAATCACCAGCTATAAACAGCAACAAACCTCTAGCGAGTAGAAAAATTGGCAATCTGCGAACGTTACAGTGTCGTGATCGGCAAACGTTAGCGGCGTTTATCGGCAAGTGGCCGCGCGGGAACAATATCGCTCGTTGAATCGCGCGATCCTAATATATTGCAATGTGTGCACTTTATATGGCCCGATGTGTAATTGATTGTGTTTCGGCGCTCCTGGTGTTTGTTTTTTTTTTTGCAAAGTTCGTAATTGGGTATTCCCAATAGCGATAGATGTTTTTAAATGTGGAAGTTAAAAATAACTCTTAACGTAAGTATATGAGCGTCGTTATAAATACGCTGTACAAAAAAAATATTCTTTCTACTTAAATATAACGAATGTAAACATTATCATTTAACTCATTAGTTACACGCTGTTGGCAATGGTGCACGCGTTTGTCCATAATTCATTACACCATTGTCGAACGCATCCTCACAAAATCGCAATAATTTTTCTGAAAAATTCATTGGTTGCTTGGGCAGTTCATATTTTTTGGTATCAGCTACTAGTTTGGGTAGTCTACAAAACATATAAGAAGAAAATGCCAAATCAAGCGCAGAGCCTTCTCAAACCTACCCTCTACTAGTCTGCTAGCAATAAATAACAATTAATGTTAAGGTTTCAATCGGCCGGTGCATAGCGGTAGTAAATTATCATGAAGGTGTTACCGGACGAAAGAAATATCGCCGTCAACGCCCGCTGTAATGTTCCGGTCAGTGTTGGGACAGAGGATATCGATAAAAGGTGATTCGAATGGTTTATGATACAATAAACATGTTTTATTTCTGCGATATCGATAATTCACCAAAATAGATGTGATCGATTGTGTTCTCGTAGATCGTCTACGCGGGCTACGCGCCGTAGCAGTGGTCTATACTTCGTAGCAAGAGCTACGGTGAATGTTGACCATAAGGAGACTGACATTTTGAAGATTATAAGCAATAATGCGACTCCTATAGAGAAAGTTATAAGCTTCTTCTAAGTATATTTGTATCGATTGTTCTCTCGTATATCTTCTACGAGGGCTACGTTTCCTCGAACCGGTCTGCGCATTGTAGCAACAGCTGCGTAAAATAAAAAACCGACTTCCAGAAAAACACTACAAACTGAAAAATAACTTTAATTTCGGAAGTCGGTGTCTTAGGGATCAGTATTTTAGTTTTTGCCACCGACTTCCGAAATTAAAGTTATTTTTCAGTTTGTAGTGTTTTTCTGGAAGTCGGTTTTTTTTTGTTAAAAAGTTTTTATTTCTCGCTTTTTAGTGGGTCTATTTACAATTTATCTAAGTTACAATAGCCTAATGTCAACTTGCCCATCGCCTTTTTCTAAAATATTCCTTTTCTCGATGCAGGGCCGTTAATTGTTGAGGAGTTCTCCTTTTATTAGTTTTAGGATTAGATGCTGATAATCCTGGCTGCAGCATCAGGCCAGACTTATGTCAACATTGCATTGAACTTAAAATTAGTCCTGTTTAAAATGAGCCCAAACACGACTACGGTGCTGTAATTTCAAGGTTTGTACTTTTTCTGATGCTCCTGGCTTCAGCATCAGGTCTTCGGTGTTCCTCAGTAACATTACGTTTATCCACACTTCGAGCCCTTTTCAATGAGCCTAAACACGATATATCTGCTGTTAGTTGTCGAGGAGTTAGGTACTCTGCAGACTATCCTGACTGCAGCATTAGGTCATGACTTGATGATCATGAGACCAAATGTGGCAAATGCCCTATCAAACATCAAAACAATTTACTAAAACAGTCCTTGCCTGTTCGAGGTAACTTCTAACTGTTAAGGAATTGTACCTTCCATCATCAGCCCAGCTACCTGAGATGGTGACAACCATACACAAATACACAAGATACTTCATAAAATATGCGAAAAACAATAAGTAAGCCTATAAAATTTGAGGGTTGCCCTCGATTTCTCTATGATCCCATCATCAGATCCTAACTTGGTGACAATGGGACCACCTCAGAACTATCTACTTTCGAACAAAAAAAGAATTTTGAAAATCCGTCGATAATTGGCGGAGTATTCGATGAACAAACATACAAAAAAAAAAAAAAAAAAAAAAACATACAAACACCCGAACATAGTACCTCCTCCTTTTTGTGAAGTCGGTAAAAAAGAGAATGAAAGTAAGGAATTTATTTGCGATTCTAACATCTGACAATATGCCAGAATATGAGACTGTCATGGTAGTGAAACATATTTTTTTAAAACAACTGTCAGTTCCTTGCAACAACCAGTGAGTGATCTTTTTGCCGTGTTTAGTCGCTTTGCTCCTCGAGATCTATCGATATTTCCTGCTTATAATGACCGTTACTACATCGCTAAGTGTTTATAACTGTTAGAACAAATCGGTGCGTAAGAGAAGGCCCCCGACCGCCCGCCGAGCGCTTAATCACTTAACACTCCCGGATTAATGGGGAATTTATCGACTAAGCATTATGTATACTTATACATTACTTAGTTATAAGTAAGCAAGCTATATTTAGTATCAAGAGCTATATTTAGTAGATGATGATCGCTTAATGGTGAGTCAGTATTACCACAGAGGCTTAAAAGCCACAAAATTTTTATTGGGTGCGTGAGTCCAGCCGATGGCAATCCGTCCAGAAAGATGTGATCATTTGATCTTTGGAAAGAACTGCTTAATTTATTTATTTATTTAATTTGACAACATTGGTCCAATAGATAGTACAACAATAACTTGTCAACTAAGGGTTAGTAATATTAACTAAATAATTTTTATTTATCCTTGCCGCACGAGCAACCGAACAGAGTGTCTAAGTATTTGTGCATCGTGTTTTTCGACTAGGGTTTTTAATATACTGTTGGTGCTAGCCTTCATTCTGCTTATTAAGGATGCAGTCTTTTTCGTCAGAATGGCATAGAAGTCGTCGGTACCATCAGAACCATCAGAGAATCTCCCATCCGGGCAAATTACTGGCCTACTTGGAAAACCTTAAATAGACTTCGTACTCAAGAAGGCCGCAGCAAGGACAACCTTCACAAGTAGCATTTATTTATTTCAGGCGACCCAGGTCCATACATAAATACCTTAACCTAAACATACATAATCTTATTATAAAACAGTACTTCTCTAGCTAACTCTTGAGCAGTTCTGTGGCACTTGTCCGCGGAAGCGACGGAACACCACGTCCTGCGGCCAGAAGTCTTCTTTCATGACGACGGGCAGATAGCAATTCGACACGCGCACCACGAACGCCTTGAAGTTGAAGTTGCGGTGCGACTCCAGTAACTGCACCCTCGGCGCGTACCTCGAAGTGGGTAAGTAAGTGGGCAAGTGGGTTCATGGAAGGCTCAGACCTCCTCCGGTGCGTATGCGGTGTCTCTCCACAGACAATGGCTCAGCTGCCATCTTGCACCGCATGCCCTGTCACCTGCACACGTGAGGACCTAATGGCTTTAGCGAACGGTATCCGCGTTGCTGAATTTTGGTCCATACAAATTTAAAAAACGACATTTATTTTTCGTGGTATTTTTGCTATCGACACGCTAAGAAGAATATTAGTCCTTTTTTTCTTGAATTTATTATAACCAGCAGAGTTCTGACGAAGTGCTTCTTTTTTTAAGCAATCTAATAACTGTAAATCTACAATTTCACTTAATAGTACTAGGTTCGTGATACAAGTTTAAACATTTTTTAATCACTAGTTATTAACCTTTGAAACCCAAGTTAAGATTAAACTCGGAAAATATTTATTTATTTAATAATAACCAACTTATAATAGCAGTTAACTAATATTGTATCTCGTATGCCGCTGATTAGTCTTAGAAAGATTATAGTATTTATTAGTTTGAAGTGTACATGGTTCTGGTAAAGGCCGTAAGAATCCGCTGGATGCGAGAAGCATAGAACCGGTGGAAGTGGAGGTGCTTGGTGGAGGCTTATGTCCAGCAGTTGGCGTCTTTCGGCTGTAATTATGATGATGAACATGGTTGTTCCCAAGGTCTTTCTTTTCAATCAACCGATAAATCACCATAATTGTCGCTCTAGCAGGCAGATTCTTGATCTCAATTTGTATATTATATTTGCTTATCATAAGCTTTCCTATGGCGTTGATGATTTGAGGCATTAATTTTGCAAATAAGGTCAGAAATATAAAGTCATATATTATATAAGTACTAATAGTAAAGCTGAAGAGTTTGTTTTTTTATTTGTTTGAACGTGCTACTCTGTGGAACTACCCGTCAGATTGGAAAATTATTTAACATCACGCTAAGAAAAGAAAAAAGTTTAAAAAAAAAACGCTAAGCCGAAACGAATTTTTTACTTTTTTGCGATGCGATGCGACGGGGTGGGTCGGGAGAACAAGAAATTTCACGCGGACGAAGTCGCTAGTTCTAATAAATATTTCTTTTTAAACGGAAAATGTAAAGTGTTTTTACACAGAGCCTATTTTACCAACCGTCTAAAATCACATTGCAATATCCAAAGGGTAGTAGTAGTAGACACAAGAGAATTCCACCCCTTTAAAGACATTAATTCTTACAAGAAAGAGAACAAGACAAATGGCCGGTCCGGGCCGGTTGTGGGCCGTGAAAAAAAATCCTTTTTATGAGACGTTGGCAACGTGTGGACACGATGGGAACTAAATATGAATATAGATGGGTACTTTTTATTTGTGAGGCTCAAGTAATATTTTGAAAATGTTGAACAAGATTTCGTTCAGTATTAAATTTTATTAATCACTTATGTACAGAAAGACCAAAAACGTTAGATATAAAATGCATTCGACGGGATAAGTAACGTTATTTATTTACGAAGAATATAAACAAAATGTTAGTACTGCTTTGTAAATACTGTAAATACCTAGGTTCGATTCTCAGATCGGGCTTTTTATCTTTTTACATCGGACTGAAAACCAATGAAAGAAATTAACTGCTATTATGAAAAATACAAACACAGTTACGAAATTAATTATTTATTTCAAGAAATATTATCAAATCAAAATGCAAGTATCACCTAACCAGGAAAACTTCCACGAAAAGAACGTTCTAATACCTACCTACTCTCTCTGTAGCCAAAATAATTCTAATCCTACGAAAACCCTATCCACACTAAACCAACGGAACCCTTTGTAACGACAATCGTGTTTGTACGAGGTCATTCGACGATCAAAGCGATAGCCAATAAATAAATAGTTGATTTGCTTTCACAATAAATACCGAAAGGTCCCGAATAGTTCCGAAGGTATGCGACAGGGGGCGGTAGGGTCAACCTAACTAACGAGAACTAAGTACGTTTGCTTTGGATCGGAATTCTGTTTACCTCGTTCGACTGTTTGATTGATTTATTTGTTTGTTTTGGAAATTACCGGGTGTATTTTTGAAATGCTGATGGTTGAAGCTAAGTGGAAGCAATCTATATAATAATCAAGCTATGTTGGAGACTTCGATGAAACCAGCGAGCTAAAGATTTAGTTTGTTAGTTAGCTAGTTTGTTGCAGTGGGTGGCTGGGCAAATGATGCACGACCAGTGTGGGAGCAATAAGGCGACATGTGTTTGTTTCAACGAATGTTGTAGCCTAACTTGAAAGTGGGCTAGTATGGAGGGTAGGGATGATGGAATACGAAACACTAAGTAGATAGATTGCCATCTAAATGTAATATAAAATTATCCTCACAAATCACCATCGTCATGAATCTGTTAACTTCCAAACAGCTGAAATTGATTCAGGTACTTATCTACATTTTAACCGATCGTGAAGCTATATTTTTAAAATCACCTTGCTTTGAAAAAGAATTGGTGATTACTGCACTGCAGATATTGCCGTGTATCCCTCTGAAATAGAAGATCTGCTGCTACCAAAATAAACTATGCATAAGTTTGCTAAACTAAGCACGAATACATGTCCAAAAGCTCAGATAAATATCCAAAATATTTCAATCAGCATTGCAAACTTACTTTTTGAATATATTATAAATTAATATAAAAATAAATATATTTTTACTTTAACATTTAAATGTCTGAAACAGCGCCATCTCGACATTATTGTAAGAACTACTAGAAGCTCACGCTTCCTTACTTACGCAACCCTCCGAGGAGGATTGTGCCGTTCAAATACAAGCTAGGTAAAAATGGTTCAGTTTCGAATCTCTCTCGGTGGGCACAATTCGTACTAATCTTTGCAAAGTAGTTTTTTTTAATCATAATGTTAAATGTCTTTTTTTGTAGCTAAGTAATAAAAAATATGTGCCTTTATAGAATGTATTAACTACCTACAATAATGCTTGTAATGTATGCTGTGATTTATTACATGTTACATTGATCCAATTTTCACCGCTAGGGGCGCTTTCCAGAAAATAGAAAACGAATTAGCTATAAAGTTAACAAAACAATAACTTTCATTATCATAATTAAAAAATAATACCAAAAACAAAAAGAGGAATATTTTCAATAAAAACTCCTTTCGAAAGTAATGTTTTATTAAAATATTATAATTCGAATTTCCTCCGCTAGAGGCGCCACGGTAACGGCGAACTTTTACGACACGATTACCTACACTGGTTGTTTTTCTTAATAATTTATCGTGCTTCCACGAAGTTGGCTCGTTTCGTGCCGGGCAAATGTACCTATGTGTACCGTTGAGTTCTTCAATTATGAATCTGTTTTGTTTTATAAAGCGTTTGTTTCTCTGAAAAGTCAGTTACGAGTAGGTACTTTCTTTGAATTTCCTCAAAGTTAAAGAGATTTATTATACATATGTATAATAAATCTCTTTAACTTTGTGGAAATGCTCCGTGACGAGTCCATTACTTTCTATTATTAATATAATTACTTAAACGGAGAAATATTGTGTAAGTGGGGTAAGGTCAGGGAAAATAATTGTTTATCAAATTAACTCCCAACTCAAATTGCACGTACCTACATTCAAATCACAGCTGTCATTCTTTGACAGTTGCATTTGACAGTTGCATTTGCTATACACGGCAAACTGGCGTAGGATGCCAATTTGATAAAAAAATAATTTTCCTGGCTGTACCTATTTTATTCCAGATATCGTAAGCAATACTTAAGTATATTTTGTAACTGATATTATATGTCGTTTAGAGGACACTTATTTCCAATCACATTGGGCTACATTTAGCATTTGTAACCCATGTAGGTGTAGTATTTTTTTTAGCACTTAACGATTCTCTTTTGTTTCTGCCAAGTGAGGTGGTCTGGAATATATTTTTAAACAGTTATTGATATTTCATTTGTTATAGACGCTACAAACATACTAAAATGAAAGTAATACATACAAGGCGTTCTCCTTTGTATCGCTAAATATCCGACATCGCAAGTCTATAGAACCATTCGCAGCTTAGAAACGTTTCCATAAATAGGCATATTTTAATTAGCTTCGCGTTTCCAACTTACATTTTTTGTAAGGGAAGTCTTTAAAACTGTACCTACTTTCAAGAGAGGAGGTCAGGTCAGATTTTTACATTGTTTACTTAGTTCTTCCACCCGGTTACGTAGGTACTGTGAACCGCACGTCGCTAAAAATTGAATTACGAAAGTCGCCCTTTCTGCTCCGACATAAAGGCTCTGTCGATTTCTAATTGTTACTGCATAGAGTCGTTTGGTTGACTATAAAGCGAAAATCAAAAGTCACCAATTCCTGAAAACTAGATAATTATAGTCATACTAGCTGCGCCCCGCGGTTTCACCCGCGTAAATGTCGATCCCGTGGGAATATCGGGATAAAAAGTAGCCTACATGTTAATCCAGGGTGTCAGCTACCTTCATACAAAATTTTATCAAAATTGGTCCAGCCGTTTGAGCGTGAAGAAGTAACAAACATATAAATACACACACACACACCCCCACACACACACTCACAAAATTTCGCCTTTATAATATTAGTGTGATTATAAACAAAGTCCCCCCGCCGCCGCCGCATCTATCTGTCTCTTTGAACGCAATAAACTCAAACACTTCCGAACTGATTCATTATCTATACGGTTTTCACCAATAGACGAAGTGATTCATGAGGAAGGTTTAGGTGTATGATTCATTAAGGTTCTGTTTAAATTGGCTGAAATATGTCGATGATTGTTAAAGATGTCGAAAAATTTTACCGACTGGGAATACTTTTATCCCGGTATGTTCCCGTTTTAAAAGCTAGTTATAAAAAAAACCATAAAGTAGAGCTTTTGCCGTAGAGCGAATGTAACTAACGTTTATTTAAATTACCGAAACGTTTAATTAAAAACAATCGACTTTTTTTCAACAACAGTAAAGAAAGGTCTCATTCAAATAGCATAATTTATTTCAACTAAAATTAAATTCTAAAAATATATTTTGTAAATGGTCACGTTTATAAAGTTTTTCTCACACTTTTAGATTAATGTAAGGAAACTTCCAGTCTTTGCCACTGCTAACAACAAAATAATTTCAACACGGTACTTCGCGAGTCATAATTTATTATGTAGTCAACAAAGAGGTTGTTCAGCGACAAATGTAAGTTAACTGAAGGTACCTAAGTTGAATGTTTTACAAGATATATACGTGTTTGTAAGATTTTTTATTGACGGGTAAAAATTTATACTAATTTATGAACTTTCAGTACTTACAGGTATTTAAAGCAATAATTGGGTTGTATGAAAACCTGACAAAAATTGCGTCACTGATCACTTTAAAGCCACTTTTATACCTACAAGGAGGTATTAAAAGTTATCAACATCGCTATTTTTTTGGCTCTTATGATACAGGAAGTACTAGTACAAGCAAGAGCCAGGGCTACACTGATGTTTGTGTATACAAGTGAAAATAATAAATTTTATTTGCATCGTACAGCACGACATCGACAACGCTCTACGGTCAAAGTTTTCACACGCCGACTGTTGTGCATAACAGAAGGCCAATTCCGGTAAATGAAAACGTACAAAATCTAGTCACAATCTCATCTCAGCGTCAATCAATGTCAAAAATGTAGAGAAATTAGAGGTATTTTTGACAGATTGAGACTGAGATCAGACTGTGAACGTTCTTAAAATTACGAGAATCGCCCCTCAGGTATTCTCTTGCCGGTCTAAAAATACACTGACCAGTCGGACCTAAATAAGCCACTGACCTTGATGCATGGTGCGGGGGGGTGCGCCGCGGAGGGAGGGCTGCGCGGGGCATTCGGAAGCTGCAGCAGATGACGGATGCTGTACCCCTGGCGGGACTTGCGTGACATCCTGGGGGAGAGATGAAATTATCAATACTGGAATAAAAAAAAACAACGAAGAATTTCTATTTATAGAATAACACCCGGTTTTTGGAAAGGAAACGCAAGCCAAGTGATCCGAAGAGCATAATCAGCTTATAACGTTCCCACTGCTGGGATACAGGTCTCCTCTTTGTGAGTCTGAGAGGGAGTAGGCTGGAATCTACCACGCGGGCTCAGTGCTGATTAGAAGATGTCACATGTCTTTGAATTTTTGGTTCTAGAACGCGCCGGTTTCCACACTATGTTTTGCTTCACCGTTTTGAAAGCAGCGGTGATGAAATAAATTACACCTGTCTGGGTTCGAAAGTCGGGGCTGTTACCACTGGGCCACCTCTGCTCTTTCCTATTGGCTGTTGATAATTGAATCAACCAATCACAACAAATTACGGGTGCTTGACAATTTGGAAGATAATGTTTCTGTTGACTTTCATTCCAGAAACCAAGCTAGAGATATATTTTTTTCTTCATCTAATCATTCTGGTTTATAATAACGTATCTAAGTACCAACATAAATATCGATAATTGGTCTACATTCGATATAGTTATGGTTACCTACCGGAAAAGTGTCAACGTACTAAGATTAATACAATTTTCCGCTATGAGGAAAAACCCGACTGTACCGGTCCCGACATATTTGCTCAACATTGGATTAGTGTTAGCATCAGTGGCCATTCAGCTTGAATTCAAGTGGAACCTGAAGTTAGTCAACAACAATAGCACTTTATATTATCCGGATCTCCTACTAGTATATGGTAGACGATGGAAGGCCTCCCAGAACGTGGACCTGGTGAAGGCAGCAGAATGCGAGAAACGCAGAACCGAACACAGTAAGTAGCGGTGCTTGGGGGAGGTCTATGTCCAGCAGTGATGATGATGTGTGAAATCTGTGTACCGCTCATTAAATATATCTATCCCTCATTAATCCAAATAACAAGGATAAAAATGGAAAAACACGTAGAACGTAGAATTCATCATTCTGACCTCCACAACCCAGTTACTGGGTAATACGACACCCCTTGCTTGGTAAGACTGGTTGTCAGACTTTCGGGCTTCTGACTCCCGTAACGACTGTCAAAGATCTAGGAAAAACAGCCGGGACCAACGGCTTAACGTGCTTTCCGAGGCACGGAGGGGTCTCGGTAGGTAAAGATGGTCACCCATCCACAGACCAACGGCGGCCAGCGTAGCTTAACCTGATCGATTGACCTGTGCGGCTGTTATTATTTAGCCACGGAAAGTAGAATTATTGAATATATTATATACAACAAACTATGTTTCAATTGTTTACTCCCGGTACCCTGAGAGATCGTAAAGCTCTCACAGTACTTACCGTGATCCAGCGAACTACGAGTGAATCAAGATAATTATTCAATTTTGTACCCTTCAATCACTATCTTCTTTACAAATATAAAACGATTTTGACACCGAGTCTGCCCTAGCAAGGTACTAGGCGTGCAGCAGTCAAGGTCGAGTCCGCTGAGGATAGTCTATTGTTAAGACTCACAATTAGATACAGAGCCAACTCGACCAAGGTTGTTCAGATTCTCAGAACACACAACACACGATACACTAAAGAACTGTGGAATACATAGACATTTATTTAGTTATTTGTATGCCGACGATAACTGTCTTAGGAATTTAATTACTTTAGCATTAGTGAAAGAAGTATTTCGACATTTCAAACATCAGACGTGACCTCCTTTTCTTTCATTTTATTTATTTTTACTGACTGCTGAACCCTTCACTTAGATTTCAGACTTGTGACAAAAATAGATTGGTAAAAAACTTCCACTGACAAAGCTTTTATTACTTATTAAAATTTACAAAAAACAAAATAAAGTTCAAGATCCACAATAAGAAATTCTAAGTAACTATTATTAATTAACTAATACATCTAAGAAAGAAAAGATTTTATTTTTACTCAAGGTTCCACGTTATCTATTTTTCATAGATTACCTCCTGAAAATGTATCGCACCGAACTGATCATAAATAATTGAATTTCGAAGGAAAATGTTAAAGTAATATTTACCTTCATTTATATTCATTAAATACAATAATAAAGTAGGCTACGGATCTATATCGAAGTGTGGAAAGATTCATGTAAAAATGTATCTTAACATCTGCGATATAAAATGAATTTTACAACAACAGCTCTCATCCTATCTACGGACTTCATCTAACTTATCTGCGCTACTGAAAACTGAATTCAGTTGCTCTCTCAATAAGGTTTAGTTTGGCTTTGTGTTAGTTTGGCGAGTAATAAGCGTGAGTTGACTTTGACTTAAGTACTTGCTTTCGTAACTATTGTAACGTTATCAATCAGGTAATTTGTGATGTAGAGCTTGTTATCGTGTATACTAATAAAGAAAGTTAACGTCACTTTATCGAAAACTTATTTTGTTATGACTTTGTTCGGGTGCGCATAGATATTTCATAACACGACATGAGAAACAATATTCATTTAAGAGGACAGGCCCAGGGTAGCCCACGATATGAAAATTTTCTTGCGTTTGTTGCAATTTGTAGATCAGCGTCATAAATGTTGAACAACATATGATTCGAGACCGTCACGTCACACACAAGTAAGTTTTACAGAATTATGATAATTAAAATCATAAATATAACCCTCTAAGTTCATAAAACCCTATTTAATTACTCATTATCTGCCTGCCTTTTCCCAATTATGTTGGGGTCGGCTTCCAGTCTAACCGGATGCAGCTGAATACCAGTGTTTTACATGAAGTGACTGCCTATTTGACCTCCACAACCCAGTTACTGGGTAATACGATACCTCTTGGTAAGACTGGATGTCCGACTTTCGGGCTTCTGACTACCCGTAACGACTGTCAAAGATCCACGAATGACAGCCGGGACCAACGGCTTAACGTGCTTTCCGAGGCACGGAGGGGTCTCGGCATGTAAAGATGGTCACCCATCCACAGACCAACCGCGGCAAGCGTAGCTTAACCTGATCGATCGATTTGTGCGGCCGTTATTATTTTGCCACGGGCCCCTCCCTACCCTATTGAATTACTATTTCATGAAATATCAATGGGCTGCCAGGCGTAAAAAAATTAAAAAAAAAGGTTAAAACCTAATTGTGATAGGCAGTTAGTAACCTGAAAAAGTCTCATTAATCAGGCGATAATCGTTTAGGCTGACTTGAATTAAATTCGAAGTACTTACTTAGCCACACCTACTTACTTTAAGGGGCTTACATGACCTAAAGCGAGGTCACTGTCGAACTGCATAGAAAAGAATAGAGAAGCGCGATGACAAGCAATTATTTAATTACATAAAATCTATTGTTTGGATTAAAAAATTAAAACACTGGTGTTTTAGCATGTTGCTTGTAGAATAATCTGACAAAAAATCAGAATGATTGTATGTATATTAGTATGGTTTTTATTGTAAAAAGAAAGATTAGTTGTATTATGTTTTCAACACACTATCAACCTAGCATACATCCTGAAGAATATCATTTTTTTTTTCTGATTTTGTTTACTGTAGTCGATCATATACTTTTATTGTTTCTAAAACTTGCATTTAGGTCCTGTAAGCCCCTTAATATGGTGCCACTACCAGTCCATAGTGTATAAGTGGACCCCAAAACCACAGTTTTCTTCAAGCTCCAAAATAACATATTGTAAGTACATACATTTATTATTTGAATCAATATAATACATAGCTAATATGGTTGCTCACAAGCATTGTATTGTACCTATTGTGTTGTCGATTTAAAAGGCCGTGAGTTTAAACGATGCGACCTCGTGCCGCTATGCTCCACTCTTAGCATTTACTTGCAAAGGAAATTCAAGTTGTTCTCAAAAATGAAAAAAAAATTGACGTAGGTACAGTCAGCCCCATAAAATGTATACACGGACACGTAACCATTTTTTTTGTCTACAACCGTTGTTCCATGACATTGGATCCATCGTCCAGGTACAAAACATAGGTAGTATTAAATTTATTTTACCAAAACAATGAAAAAATGTTGTCCCAAAACATCTATAGTAGGTACTTACATCCTATGCCCAAAACACATAAACAGTGATAATTCCAGAACAAGGTAAACAAGACCGACAACGTCCTACGACTTATAACGAATAAGACGTCTTTAACTTCGTTTAATAAAAGAACAATAATTTTATTTTTGTCCTCTTTATTTCATCCATGACCTCACTGACGTGTCTCTTGTTTTTAGATTTCATTTTTATATCTTTTGGGGCTGACTGTAGGTTCCTACTAAAATACCACTAACCTGCTAAAATGGTAACATTGTAAACTTCGCGGAAAGCCAAATTAGACCTTATGTTATGAAAATAAGACATACATTTTTCTAGGATATTACATTTTCTTGGAAATGTTTAGCGTCATATTTCGTGATAAAGTCTCAATAACGTACTAAACCTCCATCAATGGGTCTACAGGAAAACTTTTCTTGTCCAAAACTTCTCAAAACTAATACTACAGTATGATATTATTATCAAGCTACACTCTATATATAAAAGGTATGTATGTATTCAAAACTTACAAGCTACATAAGTATCGATATCGACTATTTGTACGAAGTTATTCAACTCCGACATCCGTGTGAAACTTATCGAATGGTTTCGGCACCAGTAGGTATATCGATATCGGCAACTAGATACTAACTGACTATCGATAAGGTCGGCCCGTACCGAGAAGTTGAATTAAAGGGTATCAACTATTGATACAGTTTGTCGATAAATTACTAACCACTATTAAGTGTTCCAGGAATAAATGTATTTCTAGTTTCTAGGCCAGTGCTGTAATCAATAGAATTAACTTTAGAGTTGCTGGTTCGCAAGGAGAGAGTTCACGGTTCTAATTAAGGGGATTACAAGACCTAAACGCAAAATGCGAAGTTTTAGAAGCAATAAAAGTATATGATAAAACACAGTAAACAAAATCAGAAAAATATATGATATTCTTCAGGATATATGCTAGGTAGATAGTGTGTTGAAATCATAATACAACTAATTTGATACGATAGAAAAAAATATGAAAATACCTCTAAAAACTTTCTTTTTACCATAAAAACCATAGTAATATACATAAAATAATTCTGATTTTTTGTCAGATTATTTTACAAGTAACATACTAAAGCACTAGTGTTTTAATTTTTTAGTCCAAGCAATAGATTTTTTGTAAATAGATAAGTGCTTCACATTTTGCAATAAATTACCAGCGTTGTGTCATCGCGCTTCTCTTTCTTTTCTAGTCCGACAGTGACCGCGCTTTAGGTCATGTAAGCCCCTTAAGAAAAACGGTTAGGAAAAATCATAAACAGGAGAAAGGGTAACTGATATACAATGTGTAGGTACATTTTATGTAAACTTTGACAGTTAGGTGACGTTTAACATTTAAATCCCTAATCGAATTCGTTATTATTAGCAAGAGCCGACCTTTCACGGAAAGCAACCCCGAACGTCAGCATCGTATGTGCACGTATTACGAAGGAATAAAGTCGCAATTAGCACAACAACGATGTGTAAAGCCTGAGGTTTCACGGCTTTCAAACTAGTACAAAACAATGTAGTTGTAATAAAAGAACATCCAAGTTTTCAATACTTTTAAAAGTACTTGGAAGTTTCAAGAAAAATATCAAGATTAACGTTTTATAATCCAATCACGGAACTTATACTTGTATTTTATTACTCTATCCTCCCATTTTTAGGGTCCCTCTGACCTCATATTATGCAAAATCAAAATTTTACAACCCACTCATGAATTATCCAATAAAATCGAAGCCATACTGTTTACGCTTGCATAATATCGCTAAGTCACGTATGTAAGACAGTTGTGTAGTCAAGACCCATTTATTGTTCAAAGCAAATAAAAAGCAACGGAGCAAAATGTACTAGAACAAGTGAAAACTGACTCGACAGCCCCGAGTAGTTGTACAAAAATAAAACTTAAGTGGAAAACAATAAAGTTCGTTTTCAATTGAGTGTACGAATGGAGGTTGTTACGTTACAAATGGCTCGAGTTATTAGGGTTTAATTCAGGAGCTAGTATAAATTCTGAATGTGCTTGAATGTATAACATACTATATAATTAAATATGTTGTTACTGTGAGCTTTCAGGTTTCAGGGAAACTTGTATAACTGTTTGTAGTATATTATATAATCTTGTTATATAGTTGTGTGAGTATCAGGCTTGAGGGATTACGTCTATCTGTAGTTATATTATTTAGGTTTGTTTATTTATATCGCAACTGTGACGGCATATTCCTTTGTCTCTATATTTAGAGTGCTTGAAGTGCCCGGGGTGGCTGCATTTTATATTTTCGTTGAAGCGTAAAAAGTTTAAAAATAAAGGCCGTTTAATGGATTGTAAAATAAGGTTAAGCAGGCGAATATTGGAGCCGTAAATCAATTTATGTTTAAATCCAAAAGTACAAGTTTATAAAGTTACTCGTTATTACTTATGTAGGTTTGTAAGAGTACCTACTCGTAAAAGAAAACAGACAATGTATTTCCATAAAAGAAAATTAAACGAGAAAATATGCTTTTAGAATGAATCCTTTGTTACTTTGTTACGCAACAGTCAACACAAAAGCATACCTATACATTAACAGAAACATAAATCCTAAACAAATACAATAAGCAAACAACATACACGTACATAAACCGTGATATATTATAATTATATGAAGCGCTCAAAGCTAATAACGATCCCGGATATCGTAGTAGGCAGATTCAATCGAACAACTGTCAAAACTGTGATTGTCTCCCATCACAGCTAACATCCGACAATCGATCCACACACCTCTAAGCACAGCTGCAGACTACGCCATTTTGAAGTGCTTATTTCCATTATAACATTGTACTAACTACACTGAAATGTTCTACAAAAGTTCGCGTTTTGCTTCGTGAAGTCCAGAAGTTTCAACTCAACGGAATACCCCAACTCCCCAATTGGCATTACGCGAAAACAACATTTATTACAAGCGGGTACAGATTGAATTAGCCCGCGGTAGAATTCCGCTTACAACTTTGCGCAAATACGACAAGTTCAAGTTATCTGAAAAGTTATTTAACAAAGTTTCATAGCTTTCTTGGGTTGCGTGCGAGATTGGGCTCTAAGCGTAGGAGATTAAGTTAATTATCGTTTGGAGGCTGTGTAGAACATGGGTCCTTTCAGAACCGAAAGTCATCTGCGTTATCCCATCGAGAGCCGTGACTGTAGAAAGATTTTCCTTCTACAATGGACTGAGACTGGGACCGGTCGCTGAAATGACTTTGTAATAGCGTCCTCAATAAAACGACCCAATATCGTGGGCTTTTTACTTTATTTATGAGATAGTTGGACAAGACTTTCGTTACTAAATAAATGTTTGCGTAAAGGATAAAAGGGAATGTGCGCATACAAAAATGGATCAATCACAAATAGGCAAAATAAGTCCTGAATGTTGTTTACAAGCTGTAATACTGGTCTTGGCAGTACAGTCATCAATAAAACAAGTTTTGTTGAGAATAACATCGTGGTGTTTCACTTGCGGCTATTGTAGAACGTTGGGAACTGTACCACTATGATTTTATAATCTCTCGAAGTTTTAATGAGCTCAATTTAGTCTTCAAAAGCTGATACACGCGTTAGTTTAATATGCTTAGAGTGTATTCAGAGTAAGTAGCGTTAAGATCTAAAGTAAATCGACTGGAAATGTTGTAACTAAATGTCAGTTTAAGAATACATTTATTGATCGATTTTAAATAGATTTAAGTAAAATAATTGAAATATTTATAAATTTTAATAAGTGGTATTGCCCCTATTAAACCTCTTAGCAAGGTTAAATCGTCCTTAAATATGATTTTAAAATTCCTTTTCCGAGAAGCTTCATAGCTTGTGCTCGACGTTGGACGATTCCAAGAAAATTAATTATTTTGATGTAATAAGAACATTATTTCTTTGTTGTTTGATTTAAGAGTCATTAGGGAAATTTAATTCGTTTGGCGTTTCCTTTATTACGACGCTCTGTTTTCTTCCCTATCGTATTTTATAGTCTTTAATCACATCAACGTATGAATAATAATATATATATTATCCCGAATAATAATTCATAAAGCCGTTTCTATCACGATACTGACGATAAACATGCCATTTATAGTTTTATCACACACAAAATCACAACATTGCCTCAGTTTCGAATCATTTCCCACTTCATATAAGTAGTTATAGTAACTCGTAAACAGTTTTTGAGCAAAACTTTTCACTGACACAACTTTTCTACGGGCCACATAAACTAGTGAAACAAAGTTTACTACCTATCACCTGTCACTTATTGGAGTGCCTGATCCATAGGCAAGGTCACAACAGAGCTGCGAGCGTCCTCCTCTCTGTTGCCAGAAGTAAACACAAATTACAGGAGCATCCAAGGCACGTCAGCCGAGTTACACTTCAAAACAATATCTCAAATGGACACAAACACTCGTACCCAGCCTCCCCACAGTCACAATAACACTAGAACTACACCTCCGAGTCAGAATACGGTCTTTCGTCTTCCAGCATAACCTCAAAACATCTTACTGACACTCCGCGGCCCACAGGAATTAATAAAAAGTTTCTTTATAAAACAAGTGGGTTGTGAGCATGTTCCAAAATGGCGGAACTTTGCGTTAACTTCGGAACGTAGAGCGACGTGAAGTTGTAGGGTGCGCGACTTGTGCCGCCCGCGGTTCAGTTGCGCAGCAAACACTAACTTTTCTCATTGTAAGTCACATATAAAACTTGTAAACACTTCTTTTGGCACACGTTAACACTTGAGTAGGTCACAAAAAGTGATTTGGAACACATGGGTATCTACAAAAGTAGTTTTAATCGCGTTTTTGAACAGTTAAAAAGTGGTATAACCTCGTAGCGCTCCCGTACTGCACCGCGAGCCTCGTAGTCGACAGGGGTTCGGTCGAGGAAAATCAATAACTTACGGCCGACTCTCTCCGCCGCTCTCCGCGTTTAATCATACACTTTGTGAGCAAAACATTAAAACTTGTCCGTTTGTTTGTCGGAGGCGGATCGTTGTTCGAAGTGAAGCGGGGGGTGGAGCGGAGCGAGCGGAGCGATCAGCGGGAGCGGTCGGCGGCGACGGCTCCCGGCTCCCGACTTAGCCACTTCGCGGAGTTTACTTGCGACAAAGTTTTGCGAGGTGTTCTTACAAAGAAGTACGGTTATGTACTGCAATGTGAGGAAGATTGGCGTTTCCCCGCTCCCTGCGCGGACTGCCACAAGTTTGCTGCATTGTTATCGCTGGCCAAGTTCAAATTAAAACTTTCTTTACAAGTTTGCAGTTGCCATATTGGATTTGCGCGGATTCACAAATTACTTTTTTCCTATGTAGGTAAGTATTTCATGTAGATAAAGAGTTTTCCTCTAACAGTAGGTCAGTGTAACCTCAGTTTTCAAGCATTTGGTTTTCAACAAAACAAATGTTGTTCGGTGACTCACCTAATATTAATGGTTTCTCATTTACATAACTTTTATGTTGGTAGGGTGATTGTGCAGCATAATGTATGTAAATGTGATAATCACTTTTGAGCTGCGGTGGGTGAAACACACCAACATAACACACAACATAAAATATTCAATTGAATATTTTAAGGAACTCTTTGATAAAAAATAAACTGTTCGAGAAAAACTTTTTTTTTAATAACTACAGTTACATAATAACAATTAGCGCACAAAATTCATTATCAAATAAAAGCGAACCCTTTTAAACACAAGGGGAAACAAATAAGTCGTTACTTAAGTCAAAAGTCACCGGACCACTTTAGGCACGGATATTGACTTTAGGAAACACCGACTAGAGTGATTTAATTCCGTAAGTAGTGTAAACAAGTTCTGTCCTTAGATGACTCCCACACCCCCCGACACTCCTTTTATACGAATTATCCATAGAATTGTGAACAAACAAATCTGGCGACCACTATAACGTGACCTTCCGCGACCCCTTCAATGATGTGACAATAAACTCAGCTAACGTGAAGAAATACAAATTCAAAGGTCTTAATAAATTGGATTGTTGAGTTGCCCGATCTGTTGAGCTACTCATCCAGCTTTGGTAGGAGCTCTTCGTAGCACAATTCCCGGGGTGGAGTATTAACAAGTATTTTATGAGATAAATAAGTTAGCTCGAGATACTGTTGATGTTTGTTGCGAATAAGTTGAGCTATATAATTTAGGTTTATAATTTTAGATAAGATGCTTAATTTTGCTTGTGATGGTTGGTTATTGCCAAATTGTTTTATTGCGGCTTTAAGTTTATAATAATATAT
The DNA here is from genome assembly GCA_948474745.1 of Oligia latruncula. NCBI lineage: Eukaryota > Metazoa > Arthropoda > Insecta > Lepidoptera > Noctuidae > Oligia > Oligia latruncula. The sequence goes on along the minus strand of OX419689.1, from coordinate 14,986,814 downwards.
TCCTAATGAAGTAAACCATATCTTTAATGGCTTGATTCGAGTACATACATCAGGTAGGTAAAGTAAATCTAAAATGTTTTAGTTTGATATAACTTTCTCTCTCCAGCTACTATCTCTATCTCTCTCGTTTTAGATCGTGCTATACGAAAATAGCTCATAACGTAAGCTTGTCAGCAAGGTTTATATTGAAGCTGACTACCGAACAGGATGCATCAGAAATAGCTAACACGTTCGCTGCCACGTCAGACACATATGCCTGACACTAGGGGAGGTTTGACCTTCAACATTTTAGGGCCGGCATTGGCAGTATAGTGATTAGTATCGTCATTCGTGGCACACATAGGTTGCATTTATTTTATTACTCACGTCGATCACGTCGGGGTCACCAGTACAGAGGTAGGAGGAACAGGGTGTACAGTTCACTCATAATCTATAGAAAAGGGAGGATCCTCCGACCAGGCGGGTGTTGTGTCTGGCGGGCAACTGCCCAATGATTCATGTCGGGCCATTGTATCTATGCTAACTGCGCGGTAAACTCTGCTTGCGCGATGCAGGATTTGCGTGACGTCAGTATGACGCGTTGTTCGCATGTGGCGTTGTAGATACCGCTACAAATCAATTTCTGAAAAGGAGGAGATTCTCAATTCGGATGTTTATATGTTTTATTATTAATATTTTTTTTATATATGTTCGGGCACAACTCCGTCTTAGATAGGTTTTGCACAATTTTTTTTTTTTTAAAGAGGTTTATTCCGAAATGGTCCCATTTAAATTTGGTAAAGATCTGATGATAAGTTTCGGAGACAGACAACGGAAGTCTTCAATAAATGCCAGCAAATCAACCGCGATTGCTGCTATCGCATTATGTAGGTATGCATTGTTTATCCAATCACTCGACATTACATCACGTCTGTACCTTCTAAAGGGCTACGCAGATGTGTTCAATAGGTTCCTGACATTGATAAAAAAAAAATGGTTGCCTGTAAAGTCGGTTTTACGGGCGAAGATTTTACGTGACAACGTCTTTTTCTCGGTAGAATATTTATTGATATGAATATAATTAAATTGCACAATAGGAACAAGGAATTGAATGAAAATAAGAATTGCACAAATTTTAACTATAGAAAACACTATCAACATTTATCAATATGACTCATCGTAACGTTACCGAGCGTTACACTTTTTCATAAGTGACTCCCAGCCGCAACCTAATTTAAGACGTTGTCACGTCAAAAAAAAAGTTATCACACTAATATTATAATGGCGAAAGTTTGTGAGTGTGTGGTGGTGGGGGAGTGTGTGTGAGTTTATATGTTTGTTACTTCTTCACGCTCAAACGGCTGGACCAATTTTGATAAAATGTTGTATGGAGTTAGCTGACACCCTGGATTAACATATAGGCTAGGCTAGGCGTAGATAGTAAATAAAAAAAAAATCTGGTGCTGATTTAAATTAATTTCCATTACATTATTACATAATGAAACTATCGCTTTGTTGTGTCCGCTATTGTTTAAAGTTCCGAGAGTTTATAATGAAGCAGAGCGATGTATGACCTCAATGAACTTGCTTAAAATGAAATATTGTTTCGTCATTTTCTACAATATGTAAAGGCCTGGAGGATATTGACCTATTACTGAATGTACTGGAACAGTTTATATTATTGAAAAGAAAAGTGGCTTTGTTTTGCTTTTGTTAATAAAAATCTAACTTCTTATGCTAGGTAGATATATATCTAGCATAAGAAGTTAGATTTTTATTATTAGGTAGGTGCCTGTGTGTGTATGTTCAGTGTTCTGTATTCCTGTAATACCTACAGGTTTTTTTTTCTGAAAACCTACTCCAGGCACCGGCTCTCACTATGTGATTTTTTGGAAACTGTTAAGTGCTATAAAACCACTGTGAGAGAAAATAAATAAACTTATTATTTTTTTTTTTCAAAGACAATTAAATGTCCATTACTGTACTAATAAAAATAAATTCTCAAAACATAGAACATACCTACATAAGTTTTTCAATCAATCGTATACACATAAGCACTCAAAACATAGAAAAACAACTTTTTTTTTTGGTAACTTAAAACAAAAGTAAACTTACTTTACTATTAGGTAAGTACTTACCTACTTTTTAAAATCAAACTACTAACAGAAACATCTAACTTTCGTAGGCATTACTTACTAATCAATCACAGATTATCATATAAACTAAACTAAAATTACAGATTATTAAGTCTACTGCTGGCCTGTTCTTACGGCTGCTGTCGAGTAACCTGTGTAACCCCGGCCGCCCACTCCCTCCGCGCTCTACTACCTGAAGCCTTGAAAATTTTCCGTTAGCTCGCAGAGAGCTCTAATAATAGTAAAATATGAAATCTGTAGTACCTAGTAAGTAACGGCTGAGTGACAGAAATAACTTCCTGCCTTTTTCTTAGATCTTCCTAAGGTTGGTACATTTAAATCTTATTAAAAAAAAAAAAAACATCCGAATTGAGAACCTCCTTTTTTTTGAAGTCGGTTAAAAAGAATATGGGGGGCTTTTGCCCAGCATTGGGAAAGTGAACAAAAACAAAACATTTATTCGATTTTTCTCTACCCAAACACGTTTGAGAAAACCGTCCCACTTACTATTATGATAATAATGCTTGCCATTCTGCCTATAGATGTCCAAATTAAATGGCTAACCCCTACATGAAATCACTAATAATAAATATTTGCTCTAACATAGTGCCCCCATAGTAACAAAGAAGCAAAACACGGAACGTTTCTAAACATACAACACAGATCAACCAACACACGTACGTAATAACAGTTCAACTACTTATAACATCTAGGGTGTTAACCCTGCTCCCAATGTCGAGTTGCCGTGGTAACCCACTGCCTTCAAGTAATTCATAGCGCGTGGGATGATAAGTACTGAAGCCTTTATTGCAATTTATAGCTCAAACAACGCGCTAATAATAATAAAATGTAAACTCTGCAGTAATTGGGGATTGTGCTCCTTAAGGACTTTATACTCCTTGAAAAAAAATGGCGGGACGAGCTGGACAAAACAAACGACCAGTGGTCCACTTTAGCCCTGAATCGAAAGAGCTGGAAGTCTTGGGGAGAGGCATTTGCCCAGCAGTGGGATGATGCAGGCTAACAAGGAGTAAGGCGCCAAACAAGTACATAGCCGAATTCTGGGCCGAGTACCTACATTTATAAAAAGCAAAAAAAAATATTAGATTGCTATCGACACGCTAAGAAGAAGTAAAACTCCTTGAATGATTTCTATTTTAAGATATTGAGAGGAAATGGGGAATTGTTTAATTTGTCATTGTTCTAATGTGAGAAAGAGATGGAAGTATACAGTATGAATAGCGCCATCCTATTTTGCATCCTTTTCTCAACGGCCCTAGTACTTAAACCACTGTACCTTGTTCAGTTCTAAAAACAATACCTACATACAAAGTTACGGAACGTAAATTACAGCTTAACTACTTACATAATGCTTATAGTGTTCCCACTGCTGGGACACAGGCCTCCTCTCGGTGAGAGGGAGTGGGCCGTAGTCCACCAAGCGGGCCCAGTGCGGATTGGTAGATGTCATATGTCTTCGATTTTTTGGTTCTAGGATACTTATGCCAAATTCCTCATGATGTTTTCCTTCACCGTTTTTGAGAGCAGTGGTGATGAAGTAAATGACACAAAGTAAAGCGCCTGCCCGCACCCTAATTGCGTAACGCAATCAATCTCAATCTGAATCATTTTGAAGGATATTGCTAATCCATTGCTTCACATGTCCGAAAAATTTGTCTACTCAACAACGTAAATAACGCAATGAATGTTGTTGAACTGTCAAAATGAAACTCATTGCTATTGATAGTGTGTTACGCAATTGACCCGCTGGGTTCGAACCCAGTAAGTAGGGGGTCGTTACCACTGGGTCACCACTGCTCACAACTGCTGCTTATCTACTTGTTATTAAATAAAGCATCCTCTTGCACAGTTCAGTTACCGTAGTAACTAGAAGCCTTCATGTGTGAGCCTTCATGGTGATTCATAGCACGCGTTAAGATAAATACGGAATATTGCTTCTATTTCACTCGCCCATAGATATTCGCCTATGTAACTTAATACCTATGTACGTCTGTACGTCTGTATCGCTGGCGTCTGCCAGCACATCAAGCTACCCGAAATTTTCCCAATCAACTTTGAACCTTAGGCTTTAGCAATAAAGTTGAAAATCTATTAAAGAAATTTGTCAGATTGTAGTAGCTTGACGTGCTGGCGTCTCGTCTCTACCTAGGTATTGGGAAATTTAGTGGTTTTATCTTCCTTTAACCTAACACATCAAGCTACTACAACAAATCCACAAGAAACTCGGTCATTCGGTGGTTAAATAACTCCGCTGCGCACACGGATATCGACTATGACAGCGCATCATGACTTGAACTGCATTCATCATAATTTACTAACCCTTTGAACGCCATTGTCACATACACGTGACAAGCAAGCGCGTGCCCTGTACGCCAGTCGTTTGTCGCCTATCCTATTACGAGGGACAAAAATATGTGAAAAAAAATGCGGCGCACTTTATCACGAACTATACAATTAAATCATTACTTTTGTGTGTTTTTATTTGTATACCTTAAATATTTAAAATTGTGGCTTGGCGTGGAGGGCACGCGCGTGCGTTTATGCTCTGGCGTTCAAAAGGTTAATAAGTTACAGGATAGATACTAATAAAACATCACAAACATTTATGTAGGCAGTTACATAACCTGCAAATAAGTCTTTATAGCCCCTATTCGAACTTCGAAGTGCTAGGATCGATTAAAGAATATTTCTATTAAAGTACCTAAATAACTTCTGAACGGTGCAATATTTTTTTTGTTTTTTTTATTGATAAACAAATTCAAGCCAATTCATAAGAAGTCGTGTGCAAAAGTTATAACAGTGCGCATAACCGTTTCAGAGATCCAGCAAACACTTAAACGACAGCAGGATCGTGAATATCTTCGCAACCATAAAAGATACAAATACAAATTAAGTCGCAACATTTACCTCGTTTATCGAACTAATTTTGTAGGTAAAACTTATTTCAATATACCCATTATTAAACAAAGGTAACAGGACACTTGCGCGAAAAGTCCATTCGCGGAAACGTCTTTTCGCGCAAGTGGGTTCGCGCAAGTGTCTTTCGCGGAAATGTCTTTCGCGCAAGTGTCCTTAAACTAAACTTCTGGCCACGGTAACGTTACCGCAGCCAGAACTGTTTTTGTCAAATAACTAAAATACTAATAGCGCTACAAATTTAAAATCTACGCAACAATTATAGAAGCTAATTATTTATTACACTCAAATTACGATATTCGACATTTTCTGGCTAGCGTAACGCACACTATTATTAATAATGCTCTTCCACCGAGTTACCGTAGTAACTCACTGCCTTCAGGTGATTCATAGCGCGCGGGATGACAAGTACTGAAGCCTTGTAATATTCCGTCAGCTCTCTCAGATTGCTTCCAATTCAATAGAAGACTAATTTAATTTGTGAGGTAAGTATTCGATTCGAGGCAAATATCTTATTCCAAATTATTCAAAGTTTGTGAGTTTTCGGGTCGGATCACACCCTGCATCGAGCCACGCCACGGGGCGCAGATATCGCTCAACCGCGCGTGATTTTTTACATACAAATTCAATGAAAACGCGTTTCCGCGCGGGGAATTTGGCCCCGTTTCCCGTGCCCTACGCGTGGCGCGTGTGTGATCCGCCTTAGATCTGAACCAAGTCGATTACTTAGCTAAAAATAACGTCAAACATTTAGAAACTTTATTGGAACAGAAGAAAAATTACATCTCTTTTTTCCAAATTCTTTGATTTGCGCTTGATCAACTCTATTTTAAAATATTTGGAATGGACACTAACTCCGTTTTGTCTGAATCTGAAAAAACATCCCCTGCTTAACTCTCACGTAGGTCATTTTAAATTAGAAAGTCCGTAATACAATCTCGGCGCCGCTGCTGTGGCTGCTGAGATCTTCAAGCGGCGCAAATATCCCCTCTCACCGTGAGGAGGCCTGTGTCGCAGCAGTGGGAACATTACAGACTGATTATGTTGTTATGGGTAAATACAGTTTTGAGCCGTTTGGCGTCAAAACGCTGAGGTCATGGGGCCCGATTGGGCATCTCCCTTTTCACGAAAATTTCTCGCCGACTGGTCGACGCTTCATTTGACCAGGGCTGGCTCGATTTTTGGCCAAAGAATTAGTATTCGTATTTAACGTGGCAATGCTAATTCCTAAGTCTTCTTTTGTATTTTTGTATATTTAACTAGTTAGTCATTTAATTTAGTACCTACCTAGTGATTTACAATAATTAGTTACATTATATAATGTGTATAATCATTTTAATGTATACGAAATAAACGTTGATGTCAGGAACATATAATTAGACTAAAAATATAATTAATTCCAACAACCACAAACAAGACCAAAATAATTTCAAACTAAATAAAGCCAGAATTTCTTGCTAACACAAGTCGTAGCTAAAGGCCAAATGTAGTATTTAATAATGATCGACTCGCAAATAGACCTCGCCAGTTGCCGTTGCATTAATAAATAGGAACCAGAGAGATACGGTCAACAACTAATTGTAGCCACTTCTAGCGGTGTACCTACCTAGTGATATTTATTAGGTATTGTTGGATACTACTACCCGGCCCAGGAGCGCGGGGGACGCGGTCACTGAAAGGAGGCCAGGCTCTCTCTGGTCTTTGTTTCGCGGTCTATGGTTTGTGACAGCTGCAGCGTTGCGTGCAGGAGCGCTATCCCAAAGACTACAATATAATGTGCGCTATCCGTCAGCCGTCAGCCGTTCGGATACAGCATCATATTGTAGTCTTTGGGTGTAATATCTCAATAATCTCTTGTTGATTTCTTTAATTTGATTAGTGATTATTTTGTTCCTCTGATTGTAATTTTGCTATGGTTGACAATTCTTTTTATATTAGGTACATGTGATTAGTTTTTAGGATATCAAATAATTCTTCTATTTAATTGTGATTTCACTTCTGTCCTAACAGTATAATTATTACCTTCTAGTTATTTGAACACAGTGACCAGAACATGTACTTACTTAATAAATGAGCTGAATTAACAATTACTATAGGTACTGTAACTGCTCACAAGCAGTCACGACATTCTATTTTAAAATAGCAATTAGTTTAAAACAGTTGCCTCTCACAGAGAGGAGGCCGGTGTCCCAGCAGTGGGAACATTACAGGCTGATTACCTATGCTTAAACTTGGAACACTTAACCATAAATAAAAATGGCTGACACTACAACTATAGGTACATCCTGAGTGCCCCGGGCAGTCAGCCCCGCTATCCCTTTGTTGACCGTTTATTTATATCACGTTGCGACGTTCTCTATTATATCCACACTATCGGAATTTTTGGTAGGGAAACCAGCACCCACCCTACAAATTGCGTAACACAGTATCAATCTCAATTTGAATCATTTTGAAGGATATTGCTAATCCATTGCTTATCTTTATGTTCGATCAACAACGTAAATAACGCAATGAATGTTGTTGAACTGTCAAAATTAAACCCATTCTTACTGTTAGGGCTAATTTTTCTATTTTATTAATTTAAAGAAATCAGTGAGTATACGATCGGTCGCCACCAAATAAACGCCACTTATAGTCGAATAGCTATAAAATAAATTACATTATCTTCATAACATTTTCTATTTATAAATGAAAGCAGAGGAAAATCTCTGTACTTAGAGTAATAGTTTACATTCCGAGACTTCCTTTGTTTTACCTCTACTCTAAGTTTACTAGGAAGTTATATGTAACAGCAGTCTCTTGGATTATTTTCTGTTTTAATATTCTTGTGTTTATATTTCCTCAGTAACTGTGTTGTGGAGGTCAGATAGGCAGTCGCTCCATGTATAATAGGTACTGGTATTCAGCTGCATCCGACTAGACTGGAAGCCGACCCCAATATACATAGTTGGGAAAAGACTAGGCAGATGATGATGATGTTTATATTTCCTGATGGAGCGAGCATTTCCTGAGTGAGTGCTGAAAACTGACTGAAGTTGTAATTGTTTCTATGACTATATAATTTATCCCGAGGTACATGATAACATGGTTAAATATTGATTTGGTAATAAATCTTACGTAATACAAATCTGAAATTCATTGAACACTGGATATTCTTGTGTGATAAAATGTTTTGGGTGGGAACATTATTTATGCACGCACGGTGATGCCTGCGGATTATTACATTTTTATGTTATTGCTGTTAATGTAGTTGCTTTATATTCTAAGTAGTGTTTTTTTTTTCTATTTTGTTCCTATAATACCAATAATTAAACCTGATTTCCGACCACGCTGATTTTCAGTGGTTCTCCGAAAAGGACGTATCCTTTTCGGGTAACCGCTGAAAATCAGCGCTGTGCTGAGTTTAAGCCTTCTTGTCACAGTCATGAAGTGCAGCTGTCGAATATTTCTGTTTAATGCTCGTGATCTGTTTTTATTTTTCTTTATTATTCGAGTTAATTATCTTTTTGTGCACGTATTTCTGTGACAAATAACCTTAATTTTCTTTCTTTTTTTAATAAACAGTCTTAAAATAATAATAATATGTGCAGTCAAAATTTCCCAATCAACTTTAAACGTTATGCTTTAGCGATAAAGTTGAAAATCTATTAAATAAATTTGACAGAATGTAGTACCTTTATGTGCTGGCGTCTGTACAAGTATATCAAAAGGAGGGGAAATAATTAAAATGTTATTTTAATTCATCCCCTAAAAATATTCAATTAAAGTTTCTACGTAATTTTTCCTGATGGGAAATCCTATTTGGCGCACGGCTTGTAGAATCACAAAAAAATACTAGGGTAAGGGGTAGAACACCACGCGAACGAAGTACTTAGCGCCGGGCAGCTAGAAATAATTTATATGGCAAAACCACGTTTGCCGGGTCAGCTAGTCTCATTATAAAGGGGGTACGCTAGGTAGCTCGTGTTATAATCCTATTGATTGGTATTTCATGAAATAGTCATTCAATAGGATTGTAGTTGTATTGATGATTTTAATTATTATAACTCTGTAAAGTCATATTTGTTACGCTCGCAAATCATATTTTAATCTTAATTCAACATGACACTGACCTGCAAATTGCAAACACCGTAAGAAAATTTAAATTTCTCTGAAGACATAAAGTAATAGTGAGAGGCCTGAATTCCTCTTACGCTGACGCCGCGCGCCGGTCGCGTACCGGGGTCACGCATACCAAGACGCTGACGATAAATGAACGTGTAGGTAGCAGTAGCGAAGGGTCAATTTTTGTAAGAGGTAAGCCGGAGTAGATATCTTTAATATGATTATATTATTTGTATATAGAATACTGACTGTGCCATTTATCAAAGGGAAGCCGGTAGGAATCGAGATGTAGGTATGGAACCTTCGCCACTGACGTGTATAGTGTATCACCGACGGTCAGATAGCGCGATAAATCGGTACGCTACCGATGTCAGAGACTAACGTCGGCGTAACAATATTTCCAGACTTATGCTACCAATCCGCTATGATAGAAGAGACAATTTTCTTTTCGTCATTGTAATCTAACTTCTACTCGTAGGTATATTAAATAATTACTAGTCTAAGGACTGATCTTTCCAACGCCATCGCCAGATAGTTTTATCCGAGGAATAATTCTGAATTTTTGACAGTTCTTCCATACAAAATCTGTCAGATGTCAATTTTATTCAACGAACTAAAATTATCTGGCGATTGAAAAATTTGCCCTTAAAGCTGAGTTTTCAATCTTGAGATAACTTTTGTCTGAGGAATGAAAGTTGCGGTTTGACAGTTTTTGCATCGAAACTATGTAAAACCGCCATATTTATTCTTAAGATAAAACTTGTCTGAAGATTGAAAAATCGGCTCTTATTTACATACCTTACCTATAACCTCATTCGAAATTGGACCAAAATAATAGTAGGTATACCTAAACATTTCTAAATACAACATTTTCATCATTTACGTTGTTACTCTTTCGCTTGACTTTGTCGAGTCGGGTAAAACTTTCTTGGTTCGTGCCAAATGCTAAAGTTAATGGAATAGACTTCGTGTATTATTTTCTTATTAATAGGTTATAGTATAGCAGGGGATCGAAGAGGGGGGGTAGAGGGGGGTTCAGGGGATCAGACCGGGATAACTCGTTATTGTAGGTAATCTATTGGGAGTATTCTATTAAATTTAACATAACTGTAATACAAAATAATATGTCTACTCTTTTATATGTATAAATAGAGTCAAATTAAATTAGCTAGCGAAACTCCGCAGACGTCATGAGTATCGATATCTATAAAAGATTAAACAAATAAAAAATATTTTTTTTAGGCCCACGACAGCAAGCAAGTAGTACTTGAAGTAACTTCAACCTGGTAAAGTGGGGCTACCTCGACGGAAAGGCAGTAGGAAGCTATGCGCAAACCATGCTCCACCTCCTATCCTGCCCTCTGTGTCCCAAAAGATGCAGTCTAAGTGACCTCTGTGCTGCCACCGACGACGGCGTGGCGAAGTTATCAAACAACAAGATCTGAAATATAGTACAGTCACGAGCAATAATATGTCAACACTTGGCAACTTTAAATTGCGATTTTTTCACGAAATAACGAATGTAACGTTGAATTATGACACTTTACAAATACCTATGGGTTCGAAAATACTATGTTCCTACTAATATACAATTTCATTCAAAAATAAAGGAGAAAATCGCCTTTGAATAAAGCCAAGTGTATACATACTTTTTCTCGTGACTGTACATACTTAAGTTATAAGTAAATACCTAAATCACAGCGGTAATTTTCCTGTTAATGTTCAGGAAAAAACGATTATATACATTAACGATTATATATATTACCGAAAATTACACGTATTATTTCAATATCAAAGAAGATGTCTCTATTGCTCTTCAGGATTCATAAAGTTAATCAATAAACTTCTAACGACAAAACCTTTCCACATGTTTTTCTTAATAAATAATAATATCCGACAAAATAGCATTCAGTGAAGCGCTCTCCAGCAATAGATATTTTGTTCCGATCTCAGGAAGCGTGTATCGGGAAGTCGGGAAATATTGCGTTTATTTCTGTATTGCGACTCAAGATGGCTCCCGCCTGGAAAATAGATGATAAAATCTACCGGTGCATTTCGTGTCGAGCATAAAAGTGTTATTGGGTACTAGTTTTTGAATATCATTAGAGTATAGGAATAGGCAGTAAGTCAACTCTTTTTTTTTCTTTTTTTTTATTGCTGAATGGGCCCGCTCTTGACCTCGATCACGCCTGATGGAAAGTGATGGATGAGGTCTATGATGGAACGAGCGTGCCAAGAAGATGACTAAGATACTCGAACTCCCACGCATCGACGAAACACAGCAGGCTGCTTGACGCCGGACTCCGGTGTGTGACTCTTTTTTCATGGCGAATGATTTGGATTGACGACCTCAACTGTTTAATAACTTTGTGCTCCATTACTTTTATTTTCGCATGTCAGTTCCAACATTATCACGCAGATTATTAATAACTTTTTCAATGGTTCATTAAGTATTATTATTTTGCTTGTAAATGCAGACAGACGATCTAAACATCTAAATAAGCGTTACTTTTCCGTGAGCATACTATACACCAATTGCTCAAAGGAGAACGGTATATAAATAGTCACTATAGAAGTTGGTAACTGCAACATCTCTTCCGTTTACCCCTAAAATAATTGTTGACATCTATTTGGGTTCCCCCCATTAGATATACGAACCTATAGTTAGTAACTTTAGTAAGCACCGACTTTTGCCATTTTTTCTCCATAGCTACTGTTTTCCAACCTGTTGCGCACCCTAGTTCAAGGTCAGTTATAGTAGTCACGCCAGTATTGAAGCCTATATGCACCGAGGGGCCGCCATCTTCACATACGAAAAGTAACTTACTAAGGACATAACACATAGCACATAATATCACGCCTGTATTCCACAAAGGGTTAGGCACAGCTACACCTATAGTACACCCACATTTAGCAAAAATAATTTAAAATAAACATTTCGTAACTATAGCCTACAGATATCATCTGCCTAGCCTTTTTCCCAACTATGTTGGGGTCGGCTTTCAGTCTATCCGGATGCAGCTGAATACCAGTAATTTACATAGAGCGACTGCTTATCTGACCTCCACAACCCAGTTACTGTGTAATACCGGTAATTCGCTACCCCTTGGCGACTGGGACCCCTTGGACTTGAAGACTGGTTGTCAGACTTTCGCGAGCTTCTGACTCTCGGACTTCCCGTAACGACTGTCAAAGATCCACGAATGACGGCCGGGACCAACGGGTTAACGTGCTTTCCGAGCCACGGAGGGGTCTCGGTATGTAAAGATGGTCACCCATCCACAGACCAACCGTGGCAAGCGTAGCTTAACCTGATCGATCGACCTGTGCAGCTGTTATTATTTAGCCACGGGCCCATCACGATACGACATAAATATATAGATATGTACTGATTACAAAGATACTGCTTATTTCTTTACAAATTCTCATCAGTTTCTCGGATGTATAAATTTGCCGTTTCCATTGAAAAGGAATCAATATCTAGTCAGCTCGTTTGACGTTCAATAACGAATACTCAGAAAGAATATTTTCCCCACTTTGGCGAAGTTTGCCGTGACGTAATTTAAACGAAGAGCTCTGTTCGCCTTTACGAGGTATTCTAGAAATATCCTGTAGCAACTTCGTTTAGATTTTATAAATAATATTATATTATAGGATCTGTCAAACGCAGTTTTCACCATTTTTTTGAACAGTAAAATCCTACAAATTGACTTATCTTACAGGACGATTGGTAGACTTGCTTCCCACCGGTGCTGACCGAAGCTCAGTTCCATTTTCAGTTCGTCTTTTAACTTTTTATCCCTCACAGAGTATTCTGGATTATTTTTTTTTTAAATATACAAGCACGAGTTTACCATCGGAACAACTAAAATCACACATAAAGACGTGCTTTAAGTGTGGTTTTAGTTTTTCCAGTGGTACCTAAACCCTGACCTTGAACAGGCCTAGAGTAATACGGACCTGCCATAGAATATGAGGCCAGCTTGAAAGTACTGGGGGCCTAAAAAGGCCACTTTTGCAGAATCATAAAAGGAATTCATAAAATCATTATAAATCATAATAGACAGTTAACTGTTAAGTTAATCGTATCAAATCCCATTGGTGAAGGATTTTACAGTTATTTTTTTTTTGTCTGTGCTTAAATACCAATTCAAATCCAATCCCAATCTCTTGCAACGAAAAAAGCAAAATACGTTTATGATTCTGCCAAAGTGGCCTTTTTAGGCCCCCTGGTCTCGTGATAGTACCAATTTTTATCTCACGACGCGACGCGCGCTTTACTTGTGCTTCCCAAGTATAATTTCACGCTGTCAATGTGTGTGTAAGCGCATGAGCTCTCGGTAGGTACCATCCGAGACAATGGCAAAGTCGGAATACTTTTGTAACAACACCACGCGCAGGGTTCTCGTAACACCGCTTTCAATTCGTTGCTCACACCAGCAAGATTCTATTTGTATTTTTACTATAACCTTTGAAAACCATATCGAAATAAAACGGCCAATAACAAAAAATAAAAAGGTCATTACAAAAAAAGGCAGACGCTTTTTTACGTCATTTCCTAGACGTATTAATGAGGTACATTTTCCAAAAATAAAATATTTCCAAATGGATTCTATTTCCGCTGGGGCCAAGTCCCAACCCCTGCGATGCATAATGAATTAACATTATAAGAATATCATTTAAATTACGTTAAATAATTTAACACGGTCAGTGAAAGGGTTAAGATTGTCAGTTGTCACAAATAAATAGGTATGGGGGCATAAGGGGGACGAGGGGGAGCGGAAACGTGTTAATTATTTTATTTTTTGTTATTGACCGTTTTATTTCGATATGGTTTTCAAAGGTTATGGTAAAAATACAAATAGAATCTGGCTTGTGTGAGCAACGAATTGAAAGCGGTGTAACGAGAACCCTGCGCGTGGGGTTGTTGTAACGTGATATTTTAAGCGGGTTTGGATATTCCCACGGGTTCATAAATTACAATATTTTGTAACAAAAAATAAGTCTACAATAAAGTAAAAAAGAAAGAAAATAAGTTTATTTGACCCAGGTTAAGTAACAACAACAATACAACAGCAAAAACAATACACAACACAGAACAACACAACACAAACACAACAACAACAATGTGTATAAATAGATATATTTCTAGCCAAGTATTTAATAGGTGACTAGAAATAGTCGACCTATAAGTTTTTCATTTATTTATCGCTAGCTTTTGCCCGCGGTTCGGCCGCGTCTATGTCGGAAATTGTCCCACGGGAACATGCTACATCTCATGTGTTAATCCAGGTTATATACTATCATTGTGCCCAATTTCATTCAAATCCGTTCTATCTTTTTATCTTGATTCAGTAGCAAACATCCAAACTTTCACATTTATAATGTTAGTAGAAAGTCTCGTCTTTGTAATGAATCCCTAATTACAAACACCGTAGTACAATATTCATACTCGTACAAGACATACCTACTAAGACACCAGACACTAGGCAAACTCGCTGACCGAAATATTTCAGCCATATTGAATGTATACAGACGAGACAGTACAATTCTACGAAGATGAACTCTAGTCTTATATTCCCTGCCTCTTGTCCCGTATACCTACGAGTATTTCAATTTGATCACACGTTTTTCTAGGAACGTAGAAAATGCCGAGAAATGCTTTAAAAGTTACCTAGGTCTATTTTTCACATGAGTTTGGGTTGCCAAATCTTAAACTAGCTACTTATTTCAAAAGTACTTTGGTAGATTTTGTTAACTTGCTGATTATGATTGAATGGCGTGCAATAGGAGAGTCCTATGTCCAACAGTGGACTGCTGTAGACGGATAATAAATATTTTTCTATATTGCCATTAAAAAAGGTTACAGAAAAATGTGAGACCCTGGTTCCAGAGCTTGGTTAGAGTACCTGTAGTTAAGGAGCCATCCATTCCATTCCATTCAGGTTACAATTAAGCAAGTTTTATGCAGCAAAACGTGATAAAATCATATTACTTAAAATTAAGATTAAAAGTAAGTAAACATTATAAATTAAGCACTAAAATAGGATTAGAATTAAAGCAAGCTAAATAATCTCCTTCCACCCTGAAAAGAGTGGAGGGATGACTTTGCCCACGAGTGGGAAAGCGGAGGATGTTAAAAAAAAATCTCAATAAATCAAAATAATCATGATAATGATGATGATGTCTTGCCACACCCTTTAAAAGTAAACCCCACTTTTTGCAAAACTCGATGTAATGTGCCATTGATATTTACAGCCGGGTACTGTTAATGGTTTATAATAATACTCATTGTATGTTGTTTACTGCAGCGCGACGAGCGTGCTTCCTTTTATTGGAAAAGCGAGCAATTTAATACGAAAGCATTCTAGCTCTAGTGCTTATTGTTTTCTTTCACTTAGCTTTTTAGACGTTTTCAGACATTGTTAATAGTTATTATTATAGGTGTTTATTTTAGAGGAAAATCTTAAGTTGATAAGGTTTTTTTTTGGGACATACTTACGGGGCTTGAGCCATTGATATTTAATTAAATAGCCTTTCAATTGGGGTATAAGAACTTAGAGGGTTGAACTGATGATTTTAATGATTATAATTTTGTAAATACATAGTTGTTACGGTCGCGAATCATATTTTTTTCAACATACAACCTGACACTGACCTGCAAATTTCCAAAAACGTAACAAAATTTGAATTTCGCGGGCTATCCTGCACCTGCCTAGCGCTTCCTCCTTAAGCTAAGCCGATGATCAGGGCTGTCATTCGTAGATCTTCGACATTCCTTACGGGTAGTCAAAAGCCCATAAGTCTGACAACCATCCTTACCATAGGGTATCGTGTTACCCCGTAACTGGGTTGCGGAGGCCAAATAGGCAGTTCCTCCATGTAAAACTGGCATTCGGCTGCATCCGATTAGACTGGAAGTCGACCCCAACATAGTTGGGAAAAGGCTAGGCAGATTGTATTGTTGATTTATTTAAAACTATGGCCAGAATTAATACCCATCCAATGTACAGACGACAGCACATCAATGTAAACTCTATACATATCTATAACTGCGACGCACCGTATAGTGTTAGAAAGAGAGTATCTAAACCCACATGTTGTTCGTCGACAATCCAGCATCGAACCGCGAAGCCACAATGACTGGTTGAGAATACGCGAAATTAAAGATTAGGTAGTAAGTATTGCCGTGTTACTTAAAAGCTTTTCAACTTTAACGACAAGAAGATAATGATTAAAATGGCTTAACAAGATATGCGTGTGTCAGGCAATGTTGGGTGGGTCAGACAATGTTGATCACCGACTGTACGTACTGCAGCACGAAACATTACAAATAAGAACAGACAAAAAGCTACACATTATATATTTCGCACGATTCTCGCTGTAGTTGCTCATAACGCGTTCAAGGTCAAAGTGGGGTAAATTGATATGCTGGCGACTGTACTTAAGTGGAACGAGTAGGTTTTCGTTCCAAAGCCTTTTAACAAAATTTGCACTGCCAACAAAAATCCAGCATACTTACATCATACCGACACAATACAATACAGGCCTCAATACAGACCAATACTCTTGTATTTTTCCCCAATGTCACAATAAATACGGTTTGTTCAAGAACACATGACGTAAATAAATTGAGGACGATTGGTCCTCCGGTCCGGAGAGCTTGTCTGAGTACCCGAAGCTTAGTCCCAAATAAAACCTTTTTTTGTAAGTAACTTTATCTATCCTGATAAGTTTTGACAATACGTCTTGAAGTTTGTAAACAAAGTTAGTTTATTTGAACAGTATTCTGGAATACAATTAGGACCTACCTAACAAAACGTTAAAAATCCATAAGTACTTCGTAAAATTTCGTGATTTCTGCAAGAGCCTTTTTACGTGATCTCGCTCGCAGTTAAGAAGATACAGGGCGGCAGGAAAATTTTTGGGAGATATTTCACCGGTTATTAAAAAAAAGTTCCGCAAGCAGTTCCGTACATTTTGACTGCGCAGGTTGTAGTTACTTTTATAGGAAACCGATAACTGTTTTTTGCATAACCGACGAAAAATTTCAACGCAGAGAGGTCCAGAATCATGTCGATGCCGCATCCCTGCCACCTTAAATACTAGCTATATCCAGCTCTATGTGAATTTCATGACAATGATCTGCCTAGATCAGTGGTTCTCAAACTTTTTTGGTGACGGAACCCTTTTGGGAAGCAAAATACTTGATGGAACCCTACAATAAAACAATAGTTTTTAAAAGTGTATTCTTTATTAATAAGCATAATAAAAGTACAATGTAACAGTTACTAATTATTACTTACTTTACCTTAGATAATGAGGCATGAGGTAAGACTACCAGACAGTTTCAGTCGTATACAGGGTGTCCCAAAAGGTTACGTAGCTGGGAAGGGGGGTGATAGGGGTGGTCACAAGGGTCACCAGAAAAATAAAAAAATAAATCCCTTCTGGGTATTTAAAAAAAATAAATGGCATATTTTAAAAAACTATTTTTTTTTCTGGTGACCCTTGTGACCACCCCTATCACCCCCCTTCCCAGCTACGTAACCTTTTGGGACACCTTGTATACTGATTAAATTCAATACATCTACCCATACCATCCACCAACATATTCAATTCTACACCAATCTATCAAAATCACGAAGACTATCCTACTTAACATCAAACTTCGTCCATGTGCAAATATGTTCGGAGCGAGTGTATTAAGGTGTTTATCGTAGGTACCTACTCGTCGCAGTCCGTCGGAATCTATTAAGAGGATTACGAGATGCAGCCAGGAAGACGAGGGTCGTATCCACGTCTCGTATGAATTACGACCGCCTGTTACACCGTGGCGCAACGTCTGCTTGAATTTCGTACGTGATTTAAGATTTTCGACGATTGGAATAAGTTTTGGGGGAATGATTTTTGCGATTGAGAGTCTTAAGTTAGTCGTAAGTTGTGCTGTAGTGGGGAAAATTTTGTGTGCTCGAAGATAACATAAATAATTACTTATTAGTTATGTTATAGCTGTGTGTCCCACCATGTGGGTCCCAGAAAACGTCCGGCGACATCAAGGCAGACTCAAGAGAAGATGGTGGGACGAGCTTGACGCCTACAGATAGGATTGGTCCACACTAGCTCAAGACAGAGAAGAGTGAAAAGAAGAAAGAGAGGATAACATGGGCTAAAAATAAAATAAATAATAATATGTTTGTAGTCCCGCAAAGAAATTGTATTTGTTTGTAAGTCATCAATTAAGAGACACAATTTAACAAAATTGTTAAACTGCAATATTTAGTAGTCTGTAAGGGGTATTCGTCGAAACGCACTAGAGTACTCCTAGAAAAAAAAAAGAAAAGAATAAAAATATTATAATTTTATTCCTCGAAATGCATCAATGATGAAACATAGAGGAGAGCATGGAGGATTCGTAATAAACGATATCGATAGACGTTTCATTTGGTGCGTTTCAAAGTTGGTGCGCTTCGAGGAATAGGTACCTACCCCGTCTGTAAAATTTATAACAGACCATCACTGCATCGATTCTTACTAAGTCACAAATAATGTTCCATTTTACACTCCACTGTAAACGCAGCCTTCCCTAATCCGCCGTCAGCTAAATTATTTATGCATTTAAAAGGATTTACTCTTAATATGAGGTGTAGCCGCGCGGTCACGACTCTCCGACGCGCACTGAAAAGCTAATGAGACGCATCACAATTAATATTTATTCAAGAACTATGTTCCCGCGACATGATTGAGACGCGAAGATATTTGCTTACCTACCTGTTTGATATTTAGGGGTAGTCCTTCAACCTTGATAAACTGGTTAATATTTATAAAACCGGCCATGTGCGAGGGTTCCGCACCACCGTAAAATATTTAACATAATAACACACTGGTTGACACTTCCCGTGACCCAAGGGCTGGTGTTTACCTTGGGCAGAGGCTAAGCATTGCCATATAACGTGGTAATGCCGACAGTCTCCTGGGTACATTACCAGTCGACAGCGATGCGGAGGAATATTTCGACGCAATTTTAGTTTTTTAATAGTTTTATTTAGATTCGGTTATTATATTTTTATTTTAATAATTTGTAGTTTATTTAGTATTAGAAGTTTGTACTTAGATAGTATGTTAAATAAAAGGGCTAAAATTGTAATTGTAACATGTAGACCTGTTTAATTTTTAACTTTATTTTATTTTGACTATTTGTTGTTATCCACCCAAACGTCCCGCACCCCGAAATTACGTCATAAGTACGACCGTATGTATTTGCAACATTTTTTTCAACACGCAGTGGGGCGCCCTCGCCACTTATACACGACTCGTACAGAAAAATCTTCTATGGACCGCTGTTAAACTAATCACTCTGTGAATATTTCATCTGTCTACCTATTACGGTTCATGAGATACAGCCCGCTGACAGACAGACAGACAGACGGACAGCGCAGGCTTAGTAATAGGGTTCCGTTGGGACCCTTTGGGTACGGAACCCTAAAAACAGCATGAGTTCTTTTCGGTTAGGTAGTTCGTAGCGACACGGAAAAACAAACACATTGGTACCTAACTAATTACCTACTGTGTACTGCCATAACTTGATTTCTACTAGGCTAGAAATGTAACAAACGAAATAAAGCCGTAAACCAAACCAAATAACAGATTAATTTCTATCTAATTATCCGCAAACATCGTTAGCTCATCTTCCCAAAATAATCCAATAACAGAATATGAAAACAAAAGGAAAGCCCTCAATCAAGGAATAATGAGTCACTAGATTAGATAAAACGTTGTTCGAAGTAAACTCGGCGAGACAAGAAATAATAAATCTTTCGGTACCAATTATACGTATGATTGTACCTAAGGCACCCGCGGTGTCGGTCGGCCACTGGAAGAGAATGGCCCTACTGGGAAATAGAGACAATTGGGGTGAATCTCAACCGGTTATGGAGAATCAGAATGCATTGGATGTGTCGAAGGCTGAATCGATTTACGTTAGATTTGTTGGGTGTTGTTTTTATTTCTAACGCTTTTATGTTTATTTTCTACTTGTTTGTTTGGTCTAGGGTATTATTTATTCTATTTTATTAAATGTAGCTGTTGTACGACGAATTTAATTATTGACATAATACCGTGTGTATAGGATTGTATTAGGTATAAATCAGAAATTAGTATACCTACTTACCTACTTGTGGTAATACTATCAAAATACATTTTTTTTTATACGGAATAATATCCTTAAAATACCTTCAACAGGATCTTAACTGTATATGAAAACAAAAACCACTAGATAACCTTCAACCATCCTTTTTGCCCCAAGATGCGGTTACAAAATACTTATCCCGGTACAAAAATAAGCTCGCCACGTACCTGCCACGATCCGGGGACGTGACGACTAAGATGTACCTTATAACTTTTAAGTTATTCGTCAGTGCCAAGCCCCCGAGGCTTTGAAACTTGGCTAAGTCGCGGTCGCGCACCGCATCAAAAATACGCCGGTTACAAAGTACGCCGGTCACAAAATACGACGGTTGCAACTTACACCCTTTGCAAAACACGGAATGTCTTAATCTAATAAGAAGTGATTCCGCTTTCGCTTGAGGTTGGACCGCGGTCGGCTAATTGAGTTAAAATCTTGCTAAGAGTCTGTGATGTTTGTTGTGGTTAAATTTTTACTTTGTTTCGTGCAAGGAAAGTTGGAGATTTCAATTTAATTTTATATGTAATAAACTGTTTTTATTTACGTGTTTTCCTCCTGGATCGATTAAAAAATCATAATAATTTTTACCCCATTCTTCCAAAGATATAAATAAACAGGCGTTTGCTTAAACATACATGGTAAGTAATGAAAACAGACTTTACCAACGCAGAAATACAACAAGCTCAAAATAATCACGTTTCACAAAACACATTGTCAGATAGGCTTTTAGAATAGCGTCAATCAATGACACCTCGGTAGGAGGCAAGGCAATTTGTTAACGGCGTACTGAAAGGTGTGTGCCAACTTTATAATTGGTGGCGGCGGCGGCAATATGACCATTGTAAAAGAACAATGAATCGTCGAAGGTGTGAGGGACAAAGTATTTGTGGAGTGATATTTAATTGGGTCGGTTTTATAATAGAAGGTAGGAGAATATGGAAGTGTATATTTTGGTTATCTAGGCCCGTATTGTATAAATTAACTGCTGTTATTAAAAAGGTCATTCCTAAATAGAAATTTATTGCTCTCTTATGTAATAAAACATTTCATTGAGGACGAAATAAAATATTGTTGTTGTCGTCATCCATTCATGCAGTACAGTGGTAACGGTCGCGACTTACTAGTTGTAGGTCGTAGGTTCGAACCCAAACAGGCGGTTTACTTTGTGTAAATAAATTCATCACCACTGATCTCAAAACGGTGAATGAAAACATCGTGATTAAACCGGCATGTCCAAAAATTCGAAGACTTGTGACATCTACAAACCCGCTCTGGACCCGCGAGGCAGATTAAAGCCCACTCCCTCTCGAAGAGAGGAGGCCTGTGTCCCAGCAGTGGGAACATTATAGGCTGATTATGTTATGCAATCCAATCATGGGTTATAAAGTACTCTTTTTTTTGTAAGTACTTTCCCCAAATTTAGTTGATCCTGTTTTGTGATTGCGTTTACCTACAAACGGAACAAAAACTTCTGTAGGCTGAACAAATATTCGGTTTAAAAAATATGTTTAATTAACAAATGTAATAAGGAAATTATAAAGTTCTGTCTTAGTAATTTCCTACTTTAGCTGCATCAATAAATTAGCAAAACTCACTAAAAGGAAAGCTTTAGAGCTAACTCAACAGCGGAAGCTTTAAGGTAAATTAATTATGCCTTAAATATTTGCAGAGAAAAGTTAATAATTCTGAGTAACTTTGCAATAGCTAATCTATATTTACTTCAGTACTTCGGTACCTACATTGAAAAATATATTTATTGGTTGGACCGAAGTAACTGGTTACATGTGGCTAGCACTTCTGTGTAAAAAAAGCAGCCAAGAGCGAGTCGGACTCGCACACGAAGGGTCCCGCGTACCACAAGGCGAAAAACGCCGAAAAAACACGTTTCTTCTATGGAGACCCTCTATTATTTTTAAAATAAATGTAATACCCAAGAACTTTAAAAACCTAAATTTTACTGTGTTTTATTTTTTTTTAAGTAGATACCTGCCTAGTATAAATGTTAATAATATATTAGTTAGATTTTACTTAGGTATATGGGTGCAGATTTTTGTCAACCTGCTATAAAATAAACCCTTAGTTATGACATGCGCGGCTCTATTGTTAAAGTTAAAAAGGTGAGCGTTTACATGGTTTGCTCATGAGCGAATCTGTAAAACATTTAAGACTTCTGACTATCCACATACATTACTATTTTTATGAAAGGTGAGGTGAACTGGTTTGCGTGTAATGGTATACAAATACTCGTATAAGTAAATAAATAAAAATGAAATGTTCGTTGGTAACCACATCACTTGAGAACGGCTGGACCGATTTGGTTATATCTTTTTCAGATGTTCTAAATAGTCTGAACAAAGTTTTTGGTTTTAGTTTGTACCTAGATAGGCAGTTCCTCCATAAAATACTGATATTCAGCTGAATCCGGTTAGACTGGAAGCCGATTCCAACATATTTGGGAAAAGGCTAGGCAGACGATGAGTCTGAATAAGGTTTTTATGGAAAGGAAAATTGAAAGATTCCCGGAAAATTTTCAAATTCGGGAAAAACAGATCGTCCTTTTTTGTATGGGACTTTTGTATGAATTTTTTTGTAGAACAGGAAAACGTCTGTCTGGTCAGCCAGTTATATTATAAAAGGTACTTTATAATGATGACGGCACAGTTGGCGCAGTGGTTAAAGCGATTGACTGCTGCGCTGCGTGTCGAGGGTTGGATTCCCGCACGGAACAAATATTTATACGACCTACAAGTAGTTGTTCCGGGTCTGGCTGTTTGTGTATGTAAGATTAAATGTTTGTAAACGCACCCACAATACAGGAGAAGTTCGTAGTGCGGGGGCAAAGATTAATAAAAAAAAAAAAAAAAAAAACGGTACGGCCTACACAACTACTACAAACGTAAAGTACGCAGTGCAGCTAAAAAAAGGAAAACACGGACTATCTTCGCAATATTATGATTCATAATGTTATCCTTTTATGGTTCTGCCAAAGTGGCCTTTTCAGGCCCCCTGGTCATTGTTTTAATATCGGCAAAGGCTTCACGTTCCTTTCATTGTACCTAATCTATCTTCAAAACCTAACCTTTATTGTTAATTCTCAGGAAAAAAATTAAGTTGAAAACATGAAATGATAAGGTTTCTATCACAATTAGATACTATAGTTTCTTAAGACTGAATTTTGTAAACATTATAAAACTCAGTTTCCACTGAAACAGTCTATTAAAAGTTAAAGTAAGATTTCGTGACCTAGTTCTGTAATTCAATACTTTTCAATAGCGTCTATTTAAGTTGGCAACTTGAAGACTTAGTAACTACGCTTTCAAAAGAAATGTCTTGATTTACTTTTCCTAGTACTCTGTAGGTAATGGTGGGGCGATTTGTTTGTGTTAAATGAATGTGTTAAATGAATGGATTTAGACCATCTCAATGTTTCCTGCCATAGGTACAACGTGGCAATGCTGCCAGCCTTTTGGGGCACTTTTCCTATTGACGATTCGGACGAATTTTTTGG
Organism: Oligia latruncula; assembly: GCA_948474745.1. NCBI lineage: Eukaryota > Metazoa > Arthropoda > Insecta > Lepidoptera > Noctuidae > Oligia > Oligia latruncula. Next base: position 14,962,966 of record OX419689.1, on the reverse strand, counting down.
TGCCCTTTGATTATTTCCCTTTCTTTTCATATAATTATCTACTTTTACATATTATAATTATTATTTTGAGACTGTTAGCTTTTTAAATTTGGTAAATATAAATAAAGATTTTGAGGTGAAAAATTAAAATTTTGAAGAAAGCAAAATAGGTTTAGTTTCCACAGAAACACGTACACCTAAAATAAAGATAGTAAGTGATTTTAAAGACACACACGAAAACTACAAATCCTCTCCCAGAACGGCTCGTCACCGCGGGGGTTGTAGACGACCACCCTCCAAACATAAACAAATACTATATATCTACATTCAATCTCAGAAAAGGCTACAAAAAAAAACATACTGAAGACATAAACATACTGAAAAAAGAAATAAAGAAATTATAACAGAAGAAATAGAAACCCTGAAAAATGAAAAACACATACTAAGAAACCAGAAAAACAAAACTAAGCAAGAAAAGAAAAGTCTGAGAGAGGAGACTAGAAGGATAGAGCTACCTGGCACGGTTTGGAGGAGGCTTTCACCGCAAAAGGCGGCCCTTACACATAACAATAGATACTAACCTTATTTAAGTACAAAACTAACATTACTAACAAATAAATAAATAAGTACACAACACAGAACTAGTTAAGAAAACGAAGATGTAAGGGATAGAATAGAGCTAATAAATAAATAAATAAGTGATTTGTGTACGTTCTGAACTTCACAGAATAATTTAAACGGTATTTTCAGCTTAGAATACCGTTTACCGTTACTCTATATTTTACCAAAATTATATTTTATATGTGTCTTTAAACAAAATACTTATGTTGTCTACCGCTATACGTACGATTAATATTATATTTCATCATCTACCTAACCTTTTCCCAACTATGTTAGGGTCGGCTTCCAGTCTAACCGGATGCAGCTGAATATTTTACATGGAACAACTACCCATCTGACATCCAAAAACCAGTTACTGGGTAATCTGATGCCCTTGGTAAGACTGGTTGTCAGACTTCCAGGTTTCCGACTACAAGTACCGACTGTCAAAAATCTACGAATGACAGCCAGGACCCCGCACGGAGGCCCATACACAGACCAACCAAGGCAAACGTAGCTGTTATTACTTAGCCACGAGCCCTCCGATTAAAATTATCTTTAATTCACCTTATTTGAAAATTATCCTCATCAGCTACCTAAATTTTTTTTGCGAAGTAAAATAATATCCAAATATTCATGTCTCGACTGTTTTGTTTTGCTTTCCCGTAGCCTTGGTGTTAACGGTGGCAAATTGCTGCAGAAGGGGAAGGGGACACTTGCTTACGGTACGATTGTTCCTTGATAAGCCAATTTCTTTTTTTCAGGTGAGTAGCTTTGTAAAATGCCCTTTTTCGGATGAATTTTTGTATACCTAGATAATTTTACTGTTGCTCTTTAAAGAGCTGCATAGATTACAAATTTTATGGGCGTTGGAGAACTTGTTTTAAAACACGAGAAGAGATAAATATACCACGATTATTGTATGCACGACGACATATCAAGCTATACATTTCCAGTATAAGCTGACTATGCATTCTACGAAACGCCTAGACAATGCGAGGTCAGCTAAGATTGAAAATGTCGGTATAGCTTGATATGTCGTATGTAGGTATGTGGTGTTGTGTACAATACGTAAGATGGATTCACTTAACATGAAAAACCTTTATTTCTGTCTGAAGCTATATCAGTTCAAACTCTTAAAAAAACTAAATCAACCACCATGAGTTTTCCTTTAAAAATCGCCAAATTTTAACTACACCACGACAAATAACACACGACAAAAAAAACTTAGGGATCTAAAAACATAATACACGTAAAAGAAATCATAATAAATCCGGCCCAAATAAATGAACTAATCAGGGTGGAGAGGGCAACTCCGCTCACTCAATAAAAACAAGGCTTGAATGTCAGTAAAAAAAACTCATTTGCCTTTATTGCATTGAGCCTAATTTGAATTGAGTGCTATGCAGTTATGATTCAAGAGAGCGGATAATTTTAAGTAACTGTCGACTGGAGATGTAAACAAGGTTGAGTGGTAAATGTAGAAAGGTATAGGTAGGTATGTCATTGGTACCTAAGTTTGTAGCGGGCACAGTTATATTGGTGTTTACAGTCGACACGGTGTTTATAGAGACTGTTGAGTACTGGAAAGCCAATTCTAGTAATATAAAACGTTCAAAATATAGTCGCGGTGTCATCTCGGCGACAAACAAATGTCAATAACTTGTCAAAAATGTAGGGAAATTAGAGGTATTTTTGACAGATTGAGTTTGACATCAGACTGTGAATCAGTTCGAGAATAGCCTCTCAGGATTTCGAAGCGCGTCGTGCTTACTTTATTATAATGTGACATTGGCAGGCTAAAACTAGATGTTATCTAGGTACATTATGTGTGTGAAATTTGTTTTGCAGAAAGAACTGCAAATAAAACAAAAAAGCCCTGAAAATATTTTGTATTGCAAGTCGAAGTTGAAATAATGTGATGTTTTGAACCCGTTTCCAAAGGTCGAGAACCAGCTACTTCAACAACCTTAATTTTCATAAAAATCAATTAATAATTTATGTAGCTAAAATAATTAATTAGTAATAATAACAGTTTAATTACAGACAAATAATTATATACTACACGAATGAATCACACTAATATTATAAAGGCGAAAGTCTGTGGGTGTGTGGTGTGTGTGTGTTTATATGTTTGTTACTTCTTCACGCTCAAACGGCTGGACCAATTTTGCAAAAAATTGTTATGGAGGTAGCTGACACCCTGGATTAACATATAGGCTACTTTTTTTACGGGTAAAACCGCGGGGCGCAGCTAGTAGACTATAATCCTCACCAACTCTCCGACTATTAAGTCCACAAAGATACCTAGTACACCTCCAGGCGAGACTGGAGTCTTGTCATGAACTTAATTTATGTGTATTGAGATAAGACGTTATAAATAGGCACAAGGAATAACGTTTTAAAATAATGGCTCTAAATTGCTCCATGAACGTAACGGAATTGTGGAGGGATGCAGTGAATTATCAGGTTTCTTTTAAGTAGCTTTATATAAAAGATCATAAACACGTAGATTATATCGAGGTTAATATAACTAACTATGGAAAAACGGAGAAAAAATTTCTTTAGATTTTCCTTCATTAAAAGGAAATGCGGGTGGTCTTTTTTCCATAGAAAAGCTCTCGCATGTTTTCTTTCTGGTTAACGACCATAAAGCAGTTATTTTTTACAGAATAATTAATATTAACTACTTGTATGTCCCTATGTTTTCCTTTTTGATGATACATTATTTTTATAAGCACTGAAACCCTCAAGAAATGCTCAAAATTGCCGCTGTCAACAGAGGCCTACAAATTTGACAACTAATAACGAAAAAAGAAAAACATAGGGACACAGTATATATCCTTCTTATTCAGTTTATGAAATATCTTTTAAATTGGTCCAATATTGGAGGAGGAAATAGACGAGAGCCAAACCTCGAATTATGACTTTTTACTTAGGCTTTTTCAAAAGTCTCTCCGACCAGTTTATTTTGGCTTACTGAATTTCTCATTTTCTTTATATTTTTATATAAATCGTTGTAAGGTAGTTAATAATGTTATAATTAATATTAAATTGCCTTCTGTAAGCCCTGAGGTTAGATACCTATCTTTATTCCCAAAACAAAGGTAATCAGCAGTGCTATTCTGTAAAAATCTCACCGTGAAAACTTAGGTGAAGTGAGCGTGGAGTGAGCTGTCAATAGTGTCAATCCAAGCATCATGTGGAATGACAGCTCACTTTAAGCTCACTTCACCTGAATTATCACGGTGGTTTGTTTTTCCCCAAAATATTAATAGTCCCAATTAATGTCGGTTTATCAACGAAAACAACAACTTAGTCATATAAATTTAGACCTATTTAGATACTCTGATGATGATCGTATAACAAGATAGCGTTAATTATACGAGTAAAGTGAGCACCTACACTTTTTACTTAATTTTAACTTGGAGTTTCTTAAGCGCTTTAGAGGCTTCGCCAACGTTTTTTTCAGCAAAAAGTTGAAGTTTATCCGGCTGCGATGAAACTTAACACAAGCATTTTTTTAATTAGAGACGAATAAATAAAGATTTCTGAGAAAAGATTTTTATGAACAAGTGTTACGTTTGCCTTTTGTTTAAAGAGAAGAAAAGATTCGTAAGTAATTGATGATTTTCGACTTTAATCTGATTGAAGTAAGATTGAGTTTTGGGTAACATTAAGGACTGGCGTGGGTGTGACTTCGGGCTTTCTTGCAAAGTAAGAAAGGACGTAAGCTAAACTTGTTTTTCCTGTAATTTTCCTTCAATAACAAAGCTTTCCCTTCGCAACGAAGCGTTAAATACACATAATAATAACATTGCACGCTTGATATAGAGAACAATAGAACATTCTGGTATAAAACTGAGTACTTCTTACATATGTAGACTTTGATTTACAGAAGATTTTTTAGAAGGCACATCCACAGACATAGTTTAAGATCCTTTCATCAAAATTATAGCGGCCAAACATTTATTTTACTATGTCCACGCAATCACTGTCCATTCCAAAGTTGCCTCTGAAAGAGATCGCAGAAAGCGATATGGCCGCCCGTTGTAAGTATGTTTTGTAGTATTAAATGCTTTTTTTTTGTTATGTATTTTCTGGTGTACAATAAAGTATATATAAATAAGAGGTCCACGCTCGAGGTTTTCCAGAGAGCTATCGAACGGAGTATTCTGGGTATTAAACTTGTGGACCAGGTTAAGAATACAACAACCCGTTCCATCACTAAAATAACTGACGTCACTCGGAAAGCTGCTTAAATGGAATTGGGCTGGACACATCTGCCGCATGTCAGACGATCAATGGGCCAAACATACGACCCTGTGGGTCCCGCTTAATGGCACTCGACATCGCGGCAGGCCCAGATGACGGGATGAGCTGGACTCCTTTCATAATTATTGGTCCTTGGCAGGTCTGGACAGAGAGATGTGGAAAGAGAGCAGGGAGGACATCCAGCAGTGGGACATTAACGGCGAAATAAAAAAAAAACAGAAAAAAAAAGTGGCACTCCGGGAGTGCCGACAGAAGTGAAAACATGAACAATTACGTGTGTATTTTATAATCGTCTTATAAACAAAACACGCGCGGTGTCGGTTACGGTAACAGTGTCACGAGTTCAATGGTTTTTTCCCCACCTCAAAAAATGCCAAACGCGGCTAAAAAAGTTTTCACTTCAAAAAACTTTAGTACTAACACAAATGATACAATACAATATGATACTGCATACCTCACTGTCCAAATACCTAACTTAAGGGGGAAGCTCTAAGGTGGCCCGCGAAATTCAAATTTTCTTACGTTTTTTGCAATTTGCTGGTCAGTATTAAGTTGTATGTTGATTAAAATATGATTCGCGGTCGTAACAAATATGTATTTACAGAATTATAATCATTAAAGTCATCAACACAACTCTCTAGGACCATGTAATCCCCAAATGTCAAGATTTCATGAAATAGTCATTCTTGGGGATTACATGGTCTTAGAGAGTTGTGTTGATGACTTTAATGATAATAATTCTGTAAATACATATTTGTTACGGCCGCGAATCATATTTTAATCAACGTACAACTTAATACTGACCAGCAAATTGCAAAAAACCTAAAAAAAATTGAATTTCGCGGGCTACCCTGGCGCTTTCGCCTTAACTCAAATTATTAGAACTATGTTTAACTTAACAAACTTTAAAAACTCAAAAGTAATCAAAGATAAAGGGACAGCGATAGAAACGCGAAATAACCAAAGTTTCGTCAATCTTTCGGCGAGGAATTTAATTAACATTCGGGGTGAGAGAGGCGATGCTGGACATCGGGCGGGTCCTAATTGCGGCCTGTCACTTCCAGCGCTGGTCACCCTACTCTAGCGTTACCACTGTCAAAACATTGCGCTAGGATTTAAAGTGAAACTTTTTGTTGGTTCGTCGTATGCAAGCTTTGTTACACCTATTCTGAGTGTTTTCGATGTTGTTAGTTTGTTTAAATTGCAATGAATTTCAGGGAAATAATTTGTGTAGGTAAATAAATTCATCACCACTCTCAAAACGGTGAAGGAAAACGAAAGTCCTAGAACCAATTTGAAGACATGTGACATCTAGCAACTCGCACTGGGCCCGCTTGGTTGATTACAACCCACTCCCTCTCGAAGAGAGGAGGCCTCAGTCCCAGGAGTGGGAACATTATAGGCTGATTATGTTACACTACAGGCAAATAAATACTTTATAAAATACTTCTCATCGCCCATTATACTAATTATCCTACGCTTTCAATGAACGTTTTTTTGGAAAAGTATCTTATAAAAAAATACATAATGCCCTCAAAGAAGAGCTTAAAATCCTTATTAAACAAAAAGTAAACCTACCTACCTACATAATTAGCTTGGCAAATGGCGCGCGAGCTTTGTTTTATGTAATTAGGATATTTTAATATAAAAATCCAGACAAAAGTTGAAAATTGTAGGTCAACCACTCGAAAGCTTATAATCCTGTTCCTTTTTTAGTCTTATCCAACTGGTATACATATTTAGTTTATAAGTACTATGTTTAATTTATAATATTGTATTCTGTAATCAGGTATATTATTAAATTAAATTAATTGATTTCAGATTAATAAATTTGTCCATAATTGTAGTTACAAAGGTCTTAAAACCATGTTAGTCAATACTAAAATCAAAATCAAATAACTGATGTAAAAAAAAACAACGTGTCATCTCGTCGCATAAAGCTGGCTGAATCTCCCTGCGCTGCAGACTCTGGCCTCTCAGAGATCATCATATTATATTGCTAGCAAGAGTTCAGTAATATCTTTGTCTGCTCTTTTTTGCCAGGAAATAACACTATTCTCAGACAAGGACTTTTAGAAAAAAAAGTCCTAAAATACACATAATAATTATGATGCCCGTAAACATAATCATGTAGCGTACACAGCGGTCATAAAAACGCAGATAATTCCCGCTGGATCGTAAAAATGCGGATACAGGGCTTTTAAAAAGTAGTAAAAACTCTCAGACATAATCCGGTAACAGTTGGCAGGTGAAGTCGGATCGATAGCCGCTTGCTGCCTTATTAAAATAATTAAGAAACTTTTGCCTGTTCTCAATATTTAAATATCTTGAAACTTGTTTTGAAATATCTTTTGAAGACTGACTTTTATTGTCTAGGTATGAAACATCTTGAATGAGAAGAATTTCTGATAAATCTATTTTCTTCTGGATGTCTTCAGGAGAAAAGATTTCATTGGAATCCTGTAAGAAGCTTTTACTTACCATTTTTCGAATGTCTCGAAACACTGTAAATAGTTCTAAGTACGGTACCCAGATATTCTTGGGTACTACCGTACTAAGAACTACTTACAATGGTGGTACCTACCTAAATAAGTAGGTACCTAATTTTGTGAAAAGGAAAAATACCTCTAGTAGAAAATGTTTTTATTAGCGACACAAATAATGTTGAATGTTTTTTTTTTCCTTTTTCGCAACTGAGCCGGTGTCGATTTTTTTGTCAGCATCATCATATTGAATGTAGAACACTGAATTATTTGCACTGCTATTATCAAAACTATTCCACTTCCCACATTTTAAAAACTCAAGATTTTATTTCTCACTAGCCGATCCGGCGAACCTCGTGCCGCCTCAGTACCATAAAAAAAGCCCTTATTCTGCTATTCGGGGTAGAGACAAATCCAACAAATCAAAGATCATAAAAATCGGTCCAGCCGTTCTTGAGTTATAAATGGTGTAACTAACCCGACTTTGTTATATTTATATATATAAAACTTAATTAACAGTTCACATAAAATGAGATACAAAGTGCTCACATCTAAATATTTGAATGTCCGGCGTTGGCCACGTTACAGGGTTTGTAACGTGGCCCTAACATACAATGTTTTTTAATTCAATCCTGCGGTAAATCATTAAACAGTTGTGCTCTCCCTCAACCAATATTGAATACTAGAAAATACATTCCCAAACACTTATCTTATTTAGTTGTAGGTTTCAACCTACCTTTAATAACCGTCCTTTGCTATGCAATAACTTTATGAAAGGCGAAAAACCTTTCCGCCTTCAGTTCAGAAAATCAAACAGAATTGGAAAACAGGCCGCATCTGTGATTTATGACCAAATTCATCATACCCATCAGTTAAAACGCAACCATCTCCTCTTCAGAACACAAAGATACAGTCATGATCTACAATTTTTATATCTCTTTGCCCCTAAGTGTTGGACAGATGCGCTTGCTATGTTCACCGTAAAAAACATATTATTTGCTCCCGCCCTTTGCCAGGGTTTATTAAGCAGTCGTAAACGAATACTGGGGACGGTAGGTTACCTATTAAGAGCGAGAGATACTGTTACTCTGTTTATGTAAAAGGTGAAACTGAACCGACTGCCACTATGAAGGCTCAACCTAAAAACACTGCAGTTAGAATGTGGAAAACGTGAAACAATGTGTGTATATTGTATTGTGTATCTATTTATTGTTGTAAATCTTCTATGTTTTTAGCGATTGATGACAGTGTAGTTGTATATTGTAGTAGTAGTAGGTAGATAGTAGATTTGATTTATACTAATTATTATAAATGCGAAAGTGTGTCTGTCTGTTAAACCGCACTTCACGCTTAAACCGCTAAAATAGATAGTTTGAGTCCCGGGAAAGGACATAGGACAGTTTTTATCCCGTTATTCCCACGGGATCGAAACTTATGCGGGTGAAACCGCGGGGTGCTGCTAGTAAACAACTATTGGTTTTTTACAAAGTAGGTATTAGATAAACACCTACCTAAAAGGTTAGAATTTTATTCCGAGTTTTTTGTACTTTATAAACGTGGAGATTAGTTCTCTAACACATCATAACATCACGCTTGTAATCCCCGAAGGGTTAGGCAGAGGTGTACCTACTTACAGTAAGTAGGTAGGTACCTACACTTATTATTTCGCCAGTTAGAGATTAACTACCGTGCATTCGCGATTTATCTGCCAAAAATGTAAACATATAATATGAATTATCTAATGGTAAAATAACTTTAATTCCGACACAATAAAGTTGAGTTTACGCTACAACTTCAAATATTTTTATAACTTTGTCAATAGTGCTAATCACTCTGAAATCAACTTAATTATCATTGAAATAAAGCTGATATTTTTTAAACTTGAAATAGGGTAGGGGTGTGCAGCAGTGCGCACTTTTACTTTTGGGTTTTTTTTTTGGATTCTTGTTTTTCAACGGAGCTTGCGGTATCGAGTTAACTAGGAAAAATCGTAACGTAACGAAAAAGCAATAAGCAACTTTTTTACACATAATAGAAAGAGACAGAGAAAAAGATAGTTTTTATGGTTTCCGAGGGTGTTGATGCCAATAGTGAGGTCAACATGAAAATCCAAGAGGGCGGCTACGAACATAGCCGCCATCTTGGATTTTCATTTTGAACTTTTTTTCTGCCGGGGGTCCCCCGATTTTTCTTATGTAGGTTTGTTATCTTAGTTCAAAATAAACATAATTTCCTTTATTTCTAAAGTAAGCGATTAAAACCATTCTTCGTGTCCCCAGTTGGGTGGCACGAATCGTTGCATTGAGTTTAATTATATTTGATTTGCGGACGTTTGACCTTATGAAGAAATTGCACTATATTAACTTAAGCCTGAAAGTAGTTCAAGGCTTTTGAACAAACTGAAACATAAAACAAAAAACAAGTAAAATTCTCGAATACACAAAACTGCATAATAGTTCATCTGCCTAGCCTTTTCCCTACTATGTTGGGGTCGGCTTCCAGTCTAATACAGCTATTTATAATACCAGTATTTTACATGGAGCGACTGCCTATCTGACCTCCACAACCCAGTTACTGGGTATTACCAAAGGGGTATCCCTTTGGTAAGACTGGTTGTCAGACTTTCGAGCTTCTGACTACCAGTAACAACTGTCAAAGATCCACGAATGACAGCCGGGACCAACGGCTTAACGTGCTTTCCGAAGCACGGAGGGGTCTTGGAATCTTGGTATATAATGAGTTTAATTATATTTGATTTGCGGACGTTTGACCTTATGAAGAAATTGCACTATATTTACTTAAGCCTGAAAGTAGTTCAAGGCTTTTGAACAAACTGAAATATAAAACAAAAAACAAGTAAAATTCTCGAATACACAAAACTGCATAATAGTTCATCTGCCTAGCCTTTTCCCTACTATGTTGGGGTCGGCTTCCAGTCTAATACAGCTATTTATAATACCAGTATTTTACATGGAGCGACTGCCTATCTGACCTCCACAACCCAGTTACTGGGTATTACCAAAGGGGTATCCCTTTGGTAAGACTGGTTGTCAGACTTTCGTGCTTCTGACTACCCGTAACAACTGTCAAAGATCCACGAATGACAGCCGGGATCAACGGCTTAACGTGCTTTCCGAAGCACGGAGGGGTCTTGGAATCTTGGTATGTAAAGATGGTTGGTTACCCATTATAACTGCGTATCTCAGAGAAAAATACAAATGCCTTTAAAATATTGTCTAAAAAGCACATTAACGTTGTTTGTTTGTATAAAACTCAGCTTACTTCTATCAACTTTACGATTTTTTCAGCATTTGGCGGTGTGCCCGCTGTGATGGGCAATTTCCGTTCAACGGTGTTCCAGATTTTCACTTAGTTTTCATTATCTAAGGCTATCGTCGGATTTTTACGTAACTTTGAAAGTATTATTCTGAGTAGGTAAGTAGTTTTAGCACACTTTATTTTTTAAGAGCCTGAATTTCTTGAGCACGGGAGGTAAGTAGGTATGGACTGAACTGGAAGACTGTTAGTAGATAGTCTACTGGCTTTTGATAAACACTGATTGGCATGGCTTATGTGGATAAATCCACAGATTTATCCGCGTAATGGAACAGGTAGCATCAGAAGGAATCCGCTGGATGCGGGAAGCACAGAACCGTTCGAAGTGGTGGTGCTTTGGGAGGCCTATGTCCAGCAGTGGACGTCTTTCGGCTGAAATGATGATGAGGATAAATCCATACTCGAAAGATGATTTGCTACGAAGAAACAATCTGTCAGTATGTACCTAGCTACCTATTAAAAAATAATGTAGTCTTATTGACCTCAGAAGCTCTGTTAAAAATCGTCATTAGTCTTTCGACTAATAAATTTATATTACGTTAAGTCAGTAGGTATTTGAAGGTTTCCAAACAGGATTGACATGATTTTTTTTAAATTACCTATTTACGACCTACTCAATTTTCAATGTTTTCAAATCAAAATGCAGAAGTTTCTAACTATTACACTGTCAAATATGTGACGAGAACTAAAATGAGCATGACTGTGAACAGTGGGGCATTTGGTCGCACAACACCTAATGAAAAAACTTTGTGACTACCTACTATAACCAAGTGCTGAACGTGGTTGTACCGAATATGTTGCGATGTTGCCATCACGACATCGTTGCAACAGCTTCCCACTTCAATATGACAAAACTTTTATGTTACATCGTGATAGGGTGCGCAATTTGTAGAAGAATATTATTTTTTTATTAATTTTACTAACTCGTTTAACATAAATTACACACATATAAACAGAAAAGGACAACGGAACAGAAACTACAAAGGAGATGCTTGCTTTTAAAGAAATCTTTTCCAGAATATGTAAAGTATTACATAACTATCTCCTATGTTGATTGTAACAAAAGAAAGTCGTTCCGGAGTAGGGAAATATGGCACTGAATTATGAACATGGACATGGGTGATTGAAGCGCTTTACTTCTAAATAGTTTTTAAGTCAAGTTAGTTTTTAACTCTTTGATTGTCGTAATTAGAGACACAATAGAAAGACAATTGCTTATGTCGGACTGTGTAACATAAGACATTCGAGAGGTTAAACCAAAACATGCTCATTTTTTGTAAGATCGATCTAGTAACCATCTAATTACCGGACAATACCCACTAACAGTATCAGACAATACTACCCATCATTATTTTCCTAAGGAATACTATTATTTCCAGCCAGCCAAAATTCTAAGAAAGGTTATTCCTACCACATTTGTAAATCAGAACTAAGTATCTAATGATAGAGGGCAAACGATTAACTCGGTTAACCCTGCAATTTGCTTTATTAATAGGTACACTCGACAACTTTCGTATTCCGACGCATACACGTAGTGTCTACATTTAAGTTCACGAACAATAATTATCGACAACAGTTCACTCCTTAATAATTACAACTTCGAACTAATATTGCCACACGAAAATCAACCTTACGATAAGAAGGAGAGAGTCGTTACAATTCAGGTTTAATTAATGCTGATCGTCACATGGGAAAAGACCGAAAACCATTTAGCTTGTATTAAATATACATGAGCAAATTTCTCGATGATTGCTGGGTACGAACCGTGATTTGGAAACTCCCGTGAGAATTATACATACGGTTTAATGTCGTCTGACTGTTTCTAGTATGTATAACTTTTAATTAGGGATGCCTATAATTATTGGGATTGATAGAAAGTTGTATTTCTGATAGTAAATAGCGCATAGGTTTACAACGCTGGGGTCTGTTTATGACAAACGTAGCAAAGTGCTACGGTTTCGTAGACTTGCTACGCGTAGTAGCATTCGTAGAGGCACAAAACAGATTAAGTATGTACCTAATTTACTACTAGGAATGTTTGTAATTGCACGGCTGGTGAGGGGCTTACATGACCTAAAGCGTGGTGACTGTCGGACTGCATAGAAAAGAAAGAGAAGCGCGATGACACAACGCTGGTAATTTATTATTGCAAAATATGAAGCAATTATTTAATTACAAAAATCTATTGTTTGGACGGAAAAATTAAAACAGTAGTATTTTAGTATGTTGCTTGTAGAATAATTTGACAAAAAATCAGAATGATTGTATGCATATTAGTATGGTTTTTATTGTAAAAAGAAAGATTTTAGAGGTAGATATCTTCATGATTTTTTTCTATCGTATCAAATTAGTTACATTATGTCTTCAACACACTATCTACCTAGCATATATCCTGTAGAATATCATATATTTTTCTGATTTTGTTTACTGTAGTCGATCATGTAGGTACCTACTTTTATTGTTTCCAAAACTTGCGTTTTTTGTGTTTAGGTCCTGTAAGCCCCTTAACGATCATAATTATTACACATTGTATAGTTGTCATGGTGTCTAGAAACACCATGACAAGAGTAGCTAAGTAAATACTGACTTAAGACCAACACTGTAAGTAGGTACCAACATAATCATTGATTTGTATTGGAAATAAGTGACCGACTACGGTTATGTGCTACGCTTTCGTAGGCGTGCTACGCATTGTAGCTTCGTAGAGGCAATAAGTAATTTTGCTACAATGTAGTTGTAAGTATTGTTCGAGATTTGTTAAGGTGCATCCATCCAGACAGTGGTTTTTTACCGACTTCAAAAAAAGGAGGTTATCAATTCGATACGTATGTATGTAATATTATTGGAATTGCATTATATTCACATATGATGATCTATTAGGGCTTCCAAACAAATATACAAAATTTCATAGACGTATGTATGTATGCATGTATGTATGTATGTATGTTTGTCCACGCATATCTCCGGAACTATTAATCGGATCGTGACCATTTTTTTTTATTGGCTTACATTTTCTTCAACTTAGGGAACAGTGCAAGTTTCATCAAGATCGATTCAGTAATTTTCAAGATATGGACTAATACGTGTAAGTGTGACGGCCTGGCTTATTGATAAGAGCTACGGGTGTAGTGTCAAAGGGAAAACATCTCAAAACCTTGGTCAAATACTAGTGCAAAAACTAAAAATTACGAAATAAAAAGTAATTTAAAAAATGGTTGCCTGTAAAGTCGGTTTTACGGGCGAAGATTTTACGTGACAACGTCTTTTTCTCGGTAGAATATTTATTGATATGAATATAATTAAATTGCACAATAGGAACAAGGAATTAAATGAAAATAAGAACGTAACGTTACCGAGCGTTACACTTTTTCATAAATGACTCCCAGCCGCAACCTAATTTAAGACGTTGTCACGTCAAAAAATTAAACCGACTTCAAAAACAAATTAACTCAAAATTATGAAATAACTTTAATTTCGGAAGTCGGTGGCATAAAACTAAAATACAGATCCCAAGACACCGACTTCCGAAATTAAAGTTATTTCATAATTTTGAGTTAATTTGTTTTTGAAGTCGGTTTAATTTTTTTAAATTACTTTTTATTTATATGTACGGTTGCCTCTGGCTGAGGCATCTACCATATAAAAAAAAATAATTTGCGGCGCATACCTCGCACTGTCTGGATGCACCATTAAAGGATCGTCGTATTAACGATTTCATTCGTCACTAAACTAAAATGTATAGTAAAACTAAAGTATTAAATCGTTTACCATACCTACCAACTGTTATGATTATGATTCAATAGACTCCAATAAGTATAACAGACAGACACACCAAGTACATACTCCATTCAAAATTCACCTATAAACCATCAACCCTTAACATAATTGCACAATCACAAGGTTTGCAACTATTTCACGTATAGCCGAGTCGAAGTTAGTGCAAGATTAGTGCCGCGTGCTTCGGTCTAAGTCCTAATTGTGCATAATAATAGTCGGGACAAAGGTGTACGGGGAAGTTGCGTGGAGCGGCTGTGCGGTCGCTTGCACGTAGGTAGGATGCGAGAACAATTTGCGGCCTCGCTGAGTTATGTCGCCTTTTGCTGATACCTACGTCTTGCTTTTGCATTAGTTTGAAGTTTAGATAGGTAGGTATGGGGAACGTAATTTGAATTGAGTTAAGATTGTAGTTTTGTACTCTGGAGGTGCTGATGTTATTGGCTAGGTATGTAAAGGTTTTTAGCGACGTAGCAATGTTTATAGCTACGATACCTAATCGTGGGTACACATTTGGAACGTAACATAACATGCCGTCGAAATATATGCAATATAACATGTTGAATCAAATTAGTCATGTTGTTACATTTTTTAACCGACTTCAAAAAAGGAGGAGGTTCTCAATTCGACGGTATGTTTCTTTTTGTGTTTGTTACGCGATTACTCCGCCAATTGAGGACCGATTTTCAAAATTCTTTTTTTGTTCGAAAGGGTATACTCTCGAGTTGGTCCCATTATCATCAAGTTGGAATCTGATGAGAGGATCCCATGGAAATCGAGGGTAACCCTCAAATTTTATAGGCAAAGCTATAGCGATTTGGGTATTTTTTAAAGTAACTTGAGCATTTGCTGTCGGAAATCATCATTTGGTAAAGTGGAGCTGATGATGAAGACCACAGATGCCCATCGGAACTAGTCAATTACAAATAGTTTACGGGTTGCGATTCGATTACTTTAATATGGTTGCTAAACGATTTATCATCGTCACAATACGTATGGTGAGTGGTTGTTGAGGAGTTCTCCTGGTTCTTACCATGAGAACTCCTCAACAATTATCGTCCCTGCGTCGGGAAAAGCAATATTTTGTAAAAGGTGATGAGCAGTTGACATTAGCTAAAAAGTGAAAAATAAAAACTTTTTTACAAAAAAAACAACCGACTTTCTAAAAAACACCATAAAGTGAGAAATAACTTTAATTTCGGAAGTCGGTGGCAAAAAAACTAAAATACAAATCCAAAGACACCGACTTCCGAAATTAAAGTTATTTCTCACTTTATAGTGTTTTTTAGAAGTCGGTTGTTTTGTAGCACTGCATATTATATTTTAACAGCTTGTTCGTTTTAACGTACCTATGTTACACGTACGTTTCACATATGTGTACCCACCAAATACCGTCTGTATCTGTGAATAGCAATCATTGTTTTATTACGAAGTTGTTCTTTGGTGTAGCCTGGTATGTAGCATGTTTCCCCTTTCCACTTCAGACGTAGCTATATGATTGTATTTCTTGTACATAACTTATTTACTCTTTTAAGTTTTGGTATGGTGTTTGGTCCTTTGGTCCAATGTAAATGATAATATTGTTATTCGTTTACAGGCTAAGGCTGTCCCCGCTGTGGTAATTTCAGTTTTATTCTGAATGTAAGCGAGTAGATATGTAAGGATCGTAGCAGGTTGCATTCTGTAGTTTTTGCCTACGTCCATGGGAAGATGGCGTGAGTCTATGTAATGTTTATTCAAACTTGTTGTATGTAATGTTTATTCAAACTAAAAACTATTGAAAATGTTTTAAAAATGTTTGAAGTTGTATCGTAAACTGAACTTTATTGTATAGGATTTAAAGTTATTTTTCCATAAACTCATATTTGTTTACATTTATGGCAAATAAATCGCGAATGTATATTATTTACGCAAGAATTCTGGGGCCAGTGTGACCGTAAAATATGGCCCCATGGATGTCATGGGGCCATATTTTGATCAGCTTAGTGTTCTTCAGACTTCAATGTATCAAAGGTTTTCAGTGTGTATAAAAGTCCTGTCAGCGGTGACTGTTTACACGAATCTCGCACCACCGGCCATAGCCAGAGGTGGAACATCGCGGTGGTTTTAGCCGGTAAGAGTCCGGCATGCCCCTCTGTCACCTCCACGATGGAGGGAGTTCAAGAGGATTTCCTCCGCGCACCAAAAAAAAAGTGTGTATAAAGGCGTTTGTTCATGAAATAAAAAACATTATTTTAATTAAGTTTAGTTTATTCTCCATACAGAAATGGACACAAATTGTGACACTTTACGAATGTCTCCATAGTCGAGTCGATACAAAAACATCGGTAAAGTAGATTAAAATATCAAATAGAAAAAAATATCTAAGAGGATCCTAAGTGGACAATCAAGTAAATTATTATAAATCTTATATTAAATGATTATATTATTCTAAGATACATTCTTCTAACGGTTTAGTGCTTCTCTAATTTTCCGTATATCATAGGAGTGCAAATAGCCGATATTATTGGTAAAACTATAGTAAAACGTACTTCATCTTAAGTACCACTCATAAAATAATTGAAATGATAAAAAACATGCATACATTCTTACCAGAAAAGTTTCGCTATTAGTCCACGTGAATTGAAATACATAAAATTTTGTTATGCTTAATCTCACTACTTAATCTACTCGTCAGAGAATATCACATTCTCGTCAACAAATACTAAACTTAGCCTATGTTGTAGCCTACAATAAAAAAATCGTACTCATGGCTACCTTCGTTCTACAGTCCTAAGATTCGGCCTTGTTTAGAAGGGCAGGATAAAAAAAATGGCAGTCAAACATTAAAATTAAACTTCGAATACATGACTCACTCAATCAAACAGTCTTATTCATCATTTAAATAATGATTCATACAAAATTGTAACAAAATAATAAAAAAAATTATAAACTCGATCATTCTTAAATAAATCCAATACTTTAAATGCGCATTACTAATTCAATTACAAGTACTAAGAAATATGATTTTAAAGCCTATAAAAAATCTTAATCTTATAGAGTACCCTATTTTCCGATTAAACGCATTTTATACGTGTGCGTATAAAACAGCGATATAACCAATGCAGGGTTTCTTTTCCGAATAATTTGATGTTTAAACATAAACAAAGTATAAAATAAAACGTTTGTCGTGTATAATTTCGCAATCATTGTTGTTTTTATAGCACCAATGTAAATAAACCCGAGTTTCGGTTGTAATGATTTCTGCTTGGTAACGTTTCAAGCTTTGTATTGCATTTCTTAGCTGCTCTTCATCACAGATTTTAATAACATTGTAGTTGCGTCAATTAATCATTGATTTTGAACATTATTGCATAGGCATCAAATTGAAAAAACGTCGTCATTTGTCTCCAAACTAGACTAAGACAAACTTAGCGTAGCTAGGAAACTTTACACGACTAAAACACTGGTAAATTATACGTAAGTATAATTCATGAACCCTTATTACATGAAGTTCTTTGAAGGGAAATGTATATGTTATGTTAACTGAATACATCACTTACAAAGTTGATATTGATATCATTGCGATGTGAATTGAATTGTCCATTTACGTATATCATTATTTTAAAATAGGCAGAACTGACACAACACTAACAAAAACACACTACATAATAATATACCTTAAGTAAATTGAACTGAATTCTCATAAAATATGTCATCGCCTAGCTAGAAAAGGGCGTTGAACCTAGAGGTCGGTGTCGTACCAAGCGGCGACGTTGTTGTTGTCATGCGGGGGCTCAGGGAACGCCAGATCAGCTGACGCAGCGCCCGCGCCTTCATTCTCACCTATATCCATGTCCATGCCGAAACCGCTGCCGATTTCTAATCCCTGCATTGAGTCTATCGGTATCTGATCGTAGCCTGCGAAATAGAAGGAGGCTTAAGATGTGTTTTTATGTTTAAGGGGCTTACATGACCTAAAGCGCGGTCACTGTCGGACTGCAAAGAAAAGAAAGAGAAGCGCGATGACACTACGCTGGTAATTTATTGTAAAATATGAAGCAATTATTTAATTACAAAAATCTATTGTTTGGACTAAAAAATTAAAACACTAGTGTTTTAGATGTTATTTGTAGAATAATCGGACTGATTGTATGTATATTAGTATGGTTTTTATTGTAAAAAGAAAGTTATTAGTGGTAATCTTCATGATTTTTCCTATCGTATCAAATTAATTGTATTATGTTTTCAACACACTATCTACCTATATATCCTGAAGAATATCGTATATGTTTCTGTTTTTATTTACTATTAATAGTCGATCATATACTTTTATTGTTTCTAAAACTTGCGTTTTTTGCGTTTAGGTCTTGTGTAAGCCCCATAAGGTTGCGCAGGTATTGGTATTTAGTTTGAGCATCGGGGGCACACGGTATGGATGTTAATACATGGAAGCAGATATTGTTTTCACAAATAACACTTAATAATAACCTCGCAACGTGATTTGAGCTGTGAAACCGAGTACTAAGGTTGAAAGTAAAAGGGCACCACTATGCAGCATCAATATATAATATAATGTATAGGAACATGGATGAACTGCTCAGGTCTGATTGCGAGGATTGTATTACAATAATAAATAAGCTGCTGTTACTCTGTTTTCACAATGTTCATAAGGTGGAGGTTCATCACCACAGATATACCTAGATAACGCAAGTATCACGATCTGTATGAAAACCAAACGAGTAATTTTTTTTACTACCTACTATGACGTCACAAGCACTATTTAGTTATGGGAAACTCAAATCGATTCAAAGACGCCGCGGCGTACGCCACCCGTCTCGCCACACCCCTTGGGCCTAGCGCCAGCGCTCACGCTCACCCAGCCAGCAGTACTCGGGACTGGGCACGAAAGTGGCGGCTTACGATTTTTGTACGTAAGCTAGTGAGATTTTTGGCACGCGAAGTAGTTGCTCTTGCGTTATCTAGGTGTATCTCTATATCTGTGTCCGTCACCTTTTCAGCGTTTTGGATTTTTTGACTAACATTGGAGTTATGAACCATTGTGATCTTTAGGTAAAAATAGGATCAACTAATTCAAAATGTTTTTGCTAGGTTACTCACTCGTATGCTGGGACCTAGCATAATTAAAGCAAAAACATGAACTACAAGGTAACATTGCCATATATCCTTTCCTATAGGGAAATCCTTACCTGCCAGGTATGAATAAAACACAGATTAAATATTAATAATGTGACATGCCGATAGCAATTAATGGAAACCACAAATACTGTTACATCACAATAGGAGACCATAGATAAAAATATAAATAAAAGGTTAACACGAAAACAATAGAAATAATATTCCCATCACCTGTGTTTAGTGATAAATAGGTCCCGGGTTAAGCTGCGTGTAAAGAAGAGAGAAAATCGTATATAAACAGACACCTTAATATTCTTATGATAGGAACATAGTATACAAGGGGTAACAGAATAAACGCAAGTCCTGAAAGTAGTTTGTTCATAATTGATTACTGAATCAATTTCGGTAACATTTAAGATAGGTATTTTTTTTTTAATTATGTATTTTGCCATACTGATCGCCGATTGAGCCAAAGAAAATTAAATCTTATACCAAGGCAATAAGACTCAATTTTGAATGCATAAAGTAATGATAGGGTCAACACAATTTACTTAATAAAAATAGTTAGCTTTAAAAAAAAAATTGTTTTGATCATTGGCTTTTAACTCAATACTCTAATTGGGGTGTATGAGGTCTTGTGTTCATTATGTTACGCATTGTATAGTGCTACCCAAATATACAATCGTGAGGACTCGACAAGCATTTTTGTATGGAACATGTTTACAGGAGAAAGTGATAGCAAAAATACTTCTCAAGTAGTTTTCAGATACTACATAACCTTACTGTATGGTGTGAAATGTTTTTACATAGATACTTGTATAAAAGAGCTGTATAATTTCAAAATTAGTTCATCTATCTAAATACTGTTTTCATGGCTAGACAGACACTAAAAAACCACTAGTCTCTATACTATACTCTAGAAGTGAATTTAGAATACAACAAAACATGGGGATGACTAAATGAACCAATAAAAAAGTTTTTTTTTTCAAGAATGGCTTGGAACGAGATATAATGCAGTTTTCTATGAAAGAAATGCGGATTTGAAAGTTAATGCAAGATACTGTCAATTACGTAGCCAAAGAAGACACAAATCTTACAATTCACGCAAATGTGTTTTATAATAGTTTACAAAGACCCAATTTATCATACAGAAGAACATGTCTGCAAGTGCAAAAGGTATACTAGCCACTAAAAACAAAACTAGTGAGGTTTTGTAACATCATTTTCTACATATTTCTAAGTGTTAGTCGACCAAACTTCTACAAATGCGTTCCCAACTTACCTTGCTGGTGAAAAGATGGTCGTGTGCCATACAGCCCCTCATAGCCTTGCTCAGGCCCGAGCATATCCTAGTGAAGGGAGTTCGGATCAAAATTAAATAAAGTGAGGAGTCAAATTAAAAGGGGGGGAAGCCACATTCACAAGTACACACAAATACGACAAAGGCGTCAAATTGGTACACTGAGATAAAAAATGTATTCTAATCCATCAAGTACACCCCAAAACATTGATTTTACAGTTACTGTAAACATTACTGATTCGCAAATAATAACTATAGGGTTTATTTGTAAATGTTGCGTAAAGTTTAGAGGCGTACTTACACGTACATACATTGTAAACATTAATTATTACCAACTTTCAGCAGCATTTAAATAAACCCTTAATTACACAATAATTAGCCTAACAACGACAAAAAATGCCCATTAAAAAAAAACTTTAAGAAGCACAATATCTTTCTTTTACTAAATATTTTTGGCACCAAAAAAAAAACGAAAATTTATAATCTTTCATATTTCGAATCTCGATCTACACAACAATCATACCTACTTTGATAAAAAAAAAAAACTCCTTACCTGAAGATCAGGCTGCATGGCCAGATCGTTGGGCCACATCTGATGATCATCGCGGAACAGAGAGTTGGTCAGCTCCATGGAGAGTCTCTTCTTGTAGTCATGAGGCTTATCTTCGGACATGCGGAATAGTACCGCTGCTGCATAAGTCGCTACGCCTGGAAAGAAGGGAAGGAAAATAATGTTATGATATAATACGTCAACCATTCTCTTGGTAAACAATAGATGCAAGATTACAGGCAGCTATGTATTATTCCGATGACTACATTCATAGATACTAACAGCATGATTTAGATATACGTGCAAGTAACGATATGAGGAATTGTTCTGAAGAATAAACTAGGGTAGTTTGCTCAATCAATCTGTCTAGCCTTTTCCCGTTGCAGTTGGCTTCCAGTCTAACTGGATGGAGCTAAATACCAGTATTCTACATGGAGCGACTCCCTATCTGACATCCACAACCCTGTTACTGGGTAACACTATACCACTTGGAAAGACTGGTTGTCAGACTTTTGGGCTTCTACGGACGACTCCTAACGACTGTCAAAGATTCAAGAATGACGGCCGGGACCAACGGCTTAACGTGCTTTCCGAGGCACGGAGGGTCTCTGTGACCCATGAACGGTACGACCGCGGCAAGCGTAGCTTAACCTGATCGACCTGTTCGGCTGTGACCTGTGCTTACGTAGATATGAGCCCCTCTTAAACCAGGGTACTTTACAGACCGAGATTAGATTTGACAAATAAGACACGAATTTTCTGTTATTTTCAGTGGTTACATTACCATGAGTCAACATGCGATTACTTGCGCATGCCTTATCAGATAGATGATAAATTGATGCATTATCATTACAAAATTGTTTTTATTTCAAACACCACAAAGACTATCAAAAGCCAACTCTACACGAAAACACGAGTGGAGCGATAGACATTTTTAACCTTTTGAACGCCATTGTCACATATACGTGACAAGCAAGCGCGTGCCCTGTACGCCAGCGACACAAATATGTGACAAAAATGTGGTGCACTTTATCACGAAATAAACAATTAAATCATTACTTTTGTGTTTTTATTTGTATTCCTTAAATATTTAAAATTGTGGCTTGGCGTGGAGGGCACGCGCGTGCGTTTATGCTCTGGCGTTCAAAAGGTTAAACGCTGACCCGATTTGGTCGTTCAACCCGACGCTTTGACTGACCGAATCAGAACAACATGTAAATGTTTGTCTATCTTGCCCTAAGAAATATAATTACTTGAGTAGCAACCTTCGTTTCGTGAATGCAGCAGTTCCGTAAGCGGAGCCGTGGCGCCTTCAGCTTCTATCATCTCGGCTCCTTCCTTCTCGACAGCCAGTTCGCACAGCACTCCTGCAGCCACGCGCTGAAAGAATTTGTAAGTAAATGTATGTTATTTTGTTTTTCAACTACAAGAAAAAAGTTTTGAGTTAACCTTTTTGTTACCTATCACTTCTAGTACAATAATTTCAACCAAGACATAATATATTTTTCAATAGGCAGACATTAGAACAAAGAATGGAATGGGATCAAATACGGGATTTAATGTTCAGATGACGATTTTCCGTGGCAATAAAAAAGCTTTGCCTGATGTTTTATATTTAGACATAATCATAAGTGTTTCATGTAAAATCTATGCCAAGAGAAGATAGTTTAGTATGCAACATGTGGTTTAGCAACATTAGGTCCCATACATAAGGACTTTGAAAGCGTACCTGGATGTTCTCAATCTCATTAAACAGCAGCTGCACGAAGATCGGAATGACGTTCTGTTGACGTATAAGCTGCCTGTTCACGCTCTCCCTGGCTAGAATATGCAAAGCTCCCACTGCGCCTTCCACAATCTCTTCCATACGCACTCCATCGGCGTAGGCTCCGCCCGCCGCGCCTCCACCCGATGAACTGCGTTGCTGGAAAGTTTAGGTTAAATGTAAGAACTTGAAAGTTTTGATTAGGTCGAGTTTTGTGTTGAGATTTTGGATAAAATGTGTGTAATTGCAAATGGAGCTGCATGTAGCTACAAAGATCCCTAATCTTCGAAGCGCATCAGCCCTTGTGTATTTTGCACTAACACGTTTTTAAGACGGCTATTTCCAAGACTCACCCTCTGCGTGTCGTTGAAGGCGCGCATGAGCAGGCGCACGAGGTGGTGCATGGCGCCGTGCTCGCGCAGCGGCGCGTAGTTGGCCGGACACAGCGCCAGGTTGCGCACCAGCCCCACCACCGCCTTCACCAGCGGCCAGCGGGACGGCGGCTGCAGGAGCTTCACGATCACCTGCGGGCACACCAAACCTTAGCGACGGCATTTATGTAGGAAACCAAGTATGTAATTTGTTTAAATGTATGCATTTTACATTCTGCACGAAGTTCCAGGTTCGATTCCTGGGTTGGGCAATGTTATTGGGTTTTTTCCATCTAGAATTTTTCAGTAGCAGCCTGGAGATTTATGCTCAGTTGATGGCAATAGGTTCGCCCCCTATTACATGGGATAAGTACACCTCTGCCCAACCCTTAGGAAATACAGATGTGATATTACCTTATGTTATAAACTTATACCTCAATACTTCCTAAGTTTTACATACCGGCAATCCATAATGCAGCCGCACCGCATTCTGCGCCATCTCGCTCTCGACGTGCCGCGAGGTGAGGTGCCGCAGCGCGCACACGGCGGGCTCGGTGATCTCCTCGCGGTCGCCCGCCGACACCACCGTGCGTACCAGCGCGTCCACGCCGCCCGCCTGGCACACTGTCACCTAGGGACCAAATGTATGTTACAATATTCTGCAGAGTACAAGTGTCGTTGAGCAAGTTCTAAGCTATACGATTACTGACAAATGCGGGCGCTGACTTCTGTCTGACTTTTCCTCAAACAATCATTTCAGACACTAATCTACATGGTCCTCACATGATCTGACCAAGATTATGTCTGCACTTTAAAAGAGACTAACCTTTGAGTTTATTTCTGTGTTTCTTCTCAGAGTTGTCAGATAGAAAACACCAACCTCATCTAGTTTTTAAAATATATTGACGTGTATGTGTAAAATATATTGAAGTGTTTTTATAAACCTACAATACGACTGACGTATCTTGGCGGGCTTGAACATAGGCACTAAGTACTTTCGCGCATGTTCTCTCACTCGCACTCGCCTCATGTCACCATTTGGTTCCTAAAAAATCTTACTGCGCGCGCAGCCTTCTGCGCAAAGTTCAGGCCCGCCAAGTTACGTCGGTCGTATTGTACATTACGATTTGTTTGCTTAGCTCAGGATCTCTTAATATTTCACACATCTCTATTAGGCGTGTATCAGTTTTTGAAGTGACAACTTCTTTAGGCGCGTTGCCGTAACCGACACCGCTTCGGATGTCTTCGGGATGTACTCGGGTTTTAATGTATATCCAAAATGTCAGTGAGTGATGGCAAAGTATTGTTTGTGTTTTGTTTTCACTTCTGTCAGCACTCCTGGAGTGTTTTTTGCATTATTATGTTACGAAATGGCTCATGGTGATCAAAGAAGTCTAACTGCAAAGTAACATGGCTAAGTAAACATCAACAGTGTAACATACTTTACGCAGACACAGCACAGTATTATTTCTGTATATTCTTAACTATCTTAGTAAAGCTGAATTAGATCCAATAAATTATGTCACTTATTGACAGTTCCGTTTGTACCTTTTCCATTACTTAATCTAAAAGAGAATTGCATCAGCTTTTGACCTCAACATAATTTGCTCTTGATAAATTACTATCCTTTGTATCCGCAAGATTAATTGTCACAATGAACATCATCAAAGGGTCCCATAGTGTTATTTTTGCGCCTACACTGGTAGACGAATGAAAAAGAAGAGAATAATGATGAGGATTACCTTATTGCGTTGGTTGTTGCATGTCAAGTTGGACAGGATACCAGCAGCGCAAGTGACGATGTTGACGTCAGTAGAGGCGAGAACTTGCACGAGGCTCTGCAGCAGAGCTTCCAGGCCCTCCACCTCATGAAAAATTAAAATAAAATCATTATAAAGTTCACATAGATTTACAGCTATACTGTCCATGTAAAAACTTGAACAAAAGCTCAGTACTTTATTGCCAATAGAATTTAAAACTGAGAGTTCCAATATATATAAATATAAGTCATAACATAGAAACCATAATTTTGTAATACCTTAGTTGCTGCATCGGACAGATTCCTCAAAGTCCAGAGACAGTTCTGCACGAGGCGACCGCTGGGGTTGCCAAGGTGCATGGCCAGGGCTTGCATGCCGCCGGCCTCGACGATTGCAGGCTTGTTGCTGGAGCAAACTGACAGAACCTGGGGAATAAGTTGGTATTACAGTAACAGTGTGGTGAAAAGCCATGGATCAACATTTTTATACTTCAAAGCTAACAACATACTGCAGTTTTATAATAAATTGTCCTCTGTTGAGTTTTTTTTTTTTGTTTTAGTCAGAACCACTTATATTGTGTTTCTTATTATTATAATGTGCTTACCTTCAGAACCCTGGAGGTAGTCCACAGCAACTTTTCGTAGTCGTACGAGCGCATAATGCGGACCAATTCGATAGGTCCCTGGGAAGCCAGAATGATCAACTTCGACTCTTGGTTTCCATAGGCCAAAATCTGTAGGCAATCAGTCACAATCGCCAGGAACTTCACATTGTTCCTCTGGAGTAGAGCCACCATCTTCTGAAGACCTCCAGCAAGACGTACAGCCATCTTGGATCCGTCCTGATGTAGGAGCAAGTTATGCAGAGTCGTGATGGCGTAGAAGAGGACAGACTCAACTGGTGAGCTTAGAAGCTTCACCAAAGCAGGGATTCCACCACTCTTGAAGATGGCAAGTAGACCTTGACGGTGGTGAGATAAGTTGTGCAAGGTTCCCACAGCCCCCTTGGTAGTCTCCAGGTCATTGGAGTTGGAAATGGCGCGCACTAAAGCAGCAACCATTTGAGGCGAGTTCATGATGGCATGGCGAGAAGCCTCCTTCTTGGAGAGCTGGTGAACCATCATGGCAGCTTGAGAGACTACCACTTGATCCTCGTCATTCAGTAGCTTGATCAACTCTGGTATGGCCCTGGAATGAAGGTGTATGGTCAAGTAATGCTGTTTGAGTCAATGTATGATTCGAATTTAAATATGCTATCACAGATGAACATGAGTGGCTGTGTGGCCAAGTCCATTTTATATGACATTGGTATTGATCAATCATTATTTCGATGTTTATTTTCTGTGAACCTCAGTAACTAGTATGCTATAACTTTTTTAAGTTTAACTGAAATCCAATTTGACGGCCTGCTTTTTTTAAAAAATATTTATTGGACTGTCTCATTGGTGTAGTGATTCCAATAGAGTTGTAGAGTAGAGTTGAGAGTTGAGCATGGAGTGTAGGTTTTATTTCTCATATTGGGCAAGTGTTAATTAATTTTTCCACTAGGAATTTCTGAGCTGCATGAGCTGCATCTAATCTCCACATTTTGGATTTGTGCCAAGTTGATGCCAATAGGCTCATCCCCATAAGTAATATTGACATAGCTGGCGAAGAGTGAGTGTTCTATATTAATATTTTATAATTACTACTGTCATCAAATCATTGAATGATAAAAGAATACCCACTACATATCTGTATTCTTATACCCGTACTCATAATTCAGTGTTTTATTTAGCAGTCTAATGCAAATTATCGTTAATTATGTGGAAGTGTGCGAGTGTTTGTGAAAGAGGAAGACTGACCTGCCGTGATACAGTTTTCACTAGTACAGGGGTCAGTGTGAATTAAGCTCAAACAACCGCATACACAGGTATTTATTAAGACATACGTAATTATATGCTGTACTACTAGACACAAATCACAGGATTGTTATGATTTGTGTAAGGTTTGTTCTTTTATTTTATATTGTCAATAAAGTTTCAAACCCATATACCTACCATATACCTGCCCTTTAAGACGCGGCTTGTTATGTAATTCAACTTTTTATCAAAATGAGAGCTTAGTACCTGGTGGCTAGATCAGCATCATCCTGATAGTTGATGAGGTTGACGACAGCATGCTTGAGCATCTGCGACGGCTCGGCAAGGCGCTGCACGGCCGTTGGCTGGGCGGGATCCAGTTGAGTGGAGGGGATCTCGATGCCTTCCTCCAGGGTCTCAGGGAACATGGCAGCCCGGACACGCTGGGAGCGCGTCTGGGATAGCTGCTGGTTCATGTCTAAGAGAAAGAAGGATTTTAGCTAATATAATCAGCAAAATGATTGAACAGTTCCTTCTATGTCTTGATACAAAGTATTTATAAGACAAATCTGGAAAATGTATGAACAAGAACTTGTATCTTAATTTGTGGGAAAGTCCAGTCTGAGCCTAGAGGTAAGTTGTAAGCTATAGAATTTGGCATGCAACAGAAAATAAAAATTTTCAATATTTTTTATGGGATGATTCAAAGTAAATAAATTAATCATAGAAATACATGCAATATTTTTATCATAAACCTAACAAGTCATTAGTAACCTGTCCCATGTAACAGATTAATAACTCAATTAATATGAGAACTTGACTCCTTTGACTATCATATTTTGAAATTAAGTGATGAGCTAAATTAAATATTTAATAAAATTCATATGTGTATTGTATTTCATTATCTAACTTACCATCAACTTGCTCCTGGGTAAAACCCTGAGCGAATCCCTGATCCAGGTCAAACATGAGCTGGTCTCCCTCCATCTCGTCATCTTCCTTGCCCGTAAGTGATGGGACCTATGAAGGAAAGATAACTTATAATATTCCATAAGCTATGCCTATACAGAGAAACAAGTCTTATCTTATTCCAAGTTTTTATGGAAGAAATCCTACCTCATAAGAATAAAAACATAACACTTCTTTTTCTAGGCAGTCGTGCAAAATTCATTCAACTTTGTTTAAATGAAGAAAATTATGTCAATTTGATGTCTTTCGATTCTTTGTCCTTAGAACATTTTCGAAAAATAGAGTTACAGCCAAATTAGACTAATTTTAAATTTTCCATAGAAACAGAGATTTCCAGTTATCTTTTTTAAAACAAAACATTTCGAAAATGTTCTTAAGTAACTTTTTAGAGCTTTGTATCTTGCTTATGCGTATGCAGTTTCATTAAAATCGGTTACGTACGGTGTAAACGCTCTTAATCAATATTAACTGTTTTTTATTAGAAGTGTGTAGATATTTTAAATGTTCTGAAGAGTAGAACACAGAGAGAAAAGAGAATATTATAATCATGATTGTCCCTACAGCTCTCATACTTTCAGCTAAAATAATCAACAAATGAGCGGAGTCTAGCCTAGTGAATCTTTTCACTAGATACACACAACATATCAAGCTATACATTACCAGTTTTAGCTGACCTTGCATTGTACAGGCTTTTCTTACAATAAGGAGTCACCTTATACTGGAAATGTATAGCTTGATATGTCATTATACATACTGCGTACCTACATAGACAAAATTAAATATTATTGTCTCAATACTATCATTTATGTCCTTCCCCAATGAATCCATACATTGTTTAGACTGCCTGTTTATCATTTGTTGACTATAAACAATCATACCCAAACTTAAGAGGTGTATTGAATATACCTGAGTAGCAGCCCCGGAGTTGATGCCAGAGTCAACCAGGTAGGAGTTCTGCTGCCACATGAGGGTCTGCTGCTCCTTGCTGGGTGCCATTGGCACATCAGAGCCTGCATAGTTGCTGTGAGACACTGGAAAAGAGAATGACAGTGTTTGTAGTTACATTTTCAAATTTAGCCAGCTAGGAACACAACCTCCTGAACTCAACTAAGTAAATGGAAATTTTATTAACAAAGAGATTATTGAACATGGAATGCAATAGATTAAGAAATTATTTTAGGGATTCAACCAACATTGCATGGAGTGTGTAAGAGGTACCCAGTTAGTTGAAGAACTAGTAATCATAGTAAACACATGAAATAACCAAGGTTATATAGTGTGGTATTACCATCCTATGCAGTTATAAATTAAATTTATTTGATAATATTGTCGAAACTACTGCCAATACCTTTGATATGAGTCACATCACAGTCACAACGATCTGAAAGTAGGTATCTACCTACAATCAGTAGGTATCTAGAACACTTCTCTATTTTATCTACTCCTGCATACTTATTGATTCATAAATTAATGAATACTAAACAATGTTGACTTACTCGTGCGGCTCTGGGACGATGGTATCTGATAGCTCATGGTTCAGAGGATGCAACAATGCACCCTGCGCCTGTAAAAAAAAACGCCATGGTTTTTAACGATCACTACGCGGCCATGACTATCGATCTAAGGTTTTGAGTAAACAAATAGATTGGGTTCTTTTATTCACACACTTCAATCTGCACCATGTTTAACGCGTTTATCGGCTCTAGGAAACGTAAAATCAAACAAAACAAACAAGTACTCCATGAACTAAATACCAATACCACACCCGACCCCATAAAATGTTTGGTATTCGATTGATCGTTACACTTAGATTTATTTCATTCTATTGCTAACTAATGTGACGCGCATAATACTTGCCTTGACTACTGTAAGCTGTAAGAGATTAATACAATTAATTTACACTAATATTCTGATAAAATGATGCACAATGAACCCACCACCGTCACAAAATTGACATGACAATATGGCGGCCATGCAATCGTAACTTTTCGTTTATTATCGGGTGTTCTCGTAGAGATCGGTAGCTGAGTTAGCTATATTGCTATCTCGTTTTATCTTGTTAAGCCTACGTAAGTTTATCTTTTTCTTTCATCAAAGCAACAGTTCACAACAGTGGTACCAACTGAATGATAAACTGACCCACGTTTTGTTTTACGCAAAAACCTTGTTGACAAGGCATAGCACTATTTACTACAAGGGATAAAACATTTTATAAAATAATTCACTTCGAAAAGCTATCCAAAATTGGCAGTGATAATCAATGATATTCCAGAATACTCCCAAACATATTTTGTCATTATGTCATGTATTTTTCTGGGATTAAGGCAAGCGGTATTGTCTCCACAGGGATAGTATGTACCAAGTGCGAGGCGAACTACCTAAGGGTTCCGTAACAACCACCGTGGCCGTGGGTACATAAAATATCAGTGAAATAACTGTTATTATTTGTTTACAGAGTAAAGTACAACTCAGAATACGTCAATGTTTGATGTTTGTGGTAGGTAATAGGTGCTTTTTCAAAATAGAGCAGAAACAAAAGTCATAAAAAATCGAGGTTTCAAACAGGTAGTACCTACCCATAACTACACTATTATTCTAATCTGTTACCTACAACTTCAACTGGTTAGCTTAGTAGGTAAGACCGAGAAGTTCGGCCATGGCGACCAATCTCAGCGGCGAGCGACCAGCCTTCAGTGTGGGAGATATTATAGTGCACAAGTAGGTATGTGCACACACAGGTGCACACTCTCTTAACTCACTCTCATAGTCCGATGGAGAGAGATCAGGCGCAGGGCCAAAACGGATTAGCGTGCTTTCCGAGGCACGAGGAGTATCCACAGCGCCAACATTCAAACTCCGGCCCCGGGGGACTAAAAAATTCCCAATGAAAAAACCTAATAACACTTTGCCCGACCCGGGAATCGAAGTCGCGCTTGTGACCACGAGACCAACGGGGCAGTTACAGTAGTCTACAATACAAAAGATACAGCCCCTAAAAACAGACAAGCAAAAAACCGACTTCCAAAAAAAAGTAGTGTTTTTTTGGAAGTCGGTTTTTCTTTTTTGTTAAAAAGTTTTTATTTCCCGCTTTTTAGTGGGTCTGTTTATAATTCATCTAAGTTACAATAGCCTAATGACAACTTGCTCATCGCCTTTACTTTATATTGCTTTTCCCGATGCAGGGAAATTCATTGTTGAGAGTTCTCCTGGTATTTCACCATCAGCTCCAAATCACCATTCGCATTGTGACGAGCATAACTTGCTTAGCAACCATAATAAAGTAATCGAATCGCTACCCGTGAAATACCTACTTATTATTGAGTAGTTCCGGTGGCCATCTGTGGTCTTCATCATTAGTTCCACTTCACCAAATAGTGCTTTTCGAGAGCAAGTGCACGAGTTACTATAAAAAAATACCCAAATCACTATAGGTGTGCCTATAATATTTGAAGAGTTCCTTCGATTTCTCCAGGATCCCATCATCAGATCCTGACCTGATGACAATGGGACCACCTGGAAAGTATACTCTTTCAAACAAAAAAATATTTTTTGAAATCGGTCCAGCCATCTTCGACTAAGTAATCGGGGAACATACATAAAAAAAAATAAAAAAGGTTCCGACGAATTGAGAACCTCGTCCTTTTTGAAGTCGGTTAAAAAGACGGTGTAGGCCATACCGCTGGCCCGGAACATAAAGGGCTAAGGAAGGAACACGGGTGGGTTTTAGTCAATAAGAGTCTGACACTCCCTTCCGCTCCACCCAGAGCGGGAGGGGTCATTTGATGACTTCCCATGGACGTATTAATAAATACGAGAGCACGGAACCCAAAAAAGTAATTTAAAAAAATTAAACCGACTTCAAAAAGAAATTAACTCAAAATTATGAAATAACTTTAATTTCGGAAGTCGGTGTCTTGGGATCTGTATTTTAGTTTTATGCCACCGACTTCCGAAATTAAAGTTATTTCATAATTTTGAGTTAATTTCTTTTTGAAGTCGGTTTAATTTTTTTAAATTACTTTTTATTTCGTAATTTTTAGTTTTTGCACTAGTATTTGACCAAGGTTTTGAGATGTTTTCCCTTTGACACTACACCCGTAGCTCTTATCAATAAGCCAGGCCGTCACACTTACACGTATTAGTCCATATCTTGAAAATTACTGAATCGATCTTGATGAAACTTGCACTGTTCCCTAAGTTGAAGAAAATGTAAGCCAATAAAAAAAAAATGGTCACGATCCGATTAATAGTTCCGGAGATATGCGTGGACAAACATACATACATACATACATGCATACATACATACATACATACGTCTATGAAATTTTGTATATTTGTTTGGAAGCCCTAATAGATCATCATATGTGAATATAATGCAATTCCAATAATATTACATACATACGTATCGAATTGATAACCTCCTTTTTTTTGAAGTCGGTAAAAAATATTATTGACGGATGACTTCACTGGCTGCTGTGGGCTGCTGTCTATTTCCATTTTGCTTTGATTTAGAAGAAAATATCAGAAGAAATAGTACTTGAAGAGGACATCTGCACATGGTGTTAGATAATTACTGAATTTATTAGGTACAGGCATTTGTGCAAACATGAGCCTACGCGGCGTTTCAACCTACAGTTGCAGATCAACTTACAGCCGCTTTAATGTTTCTGAAAGCTCTTCAGACATCAGGGTCTTCGTTCGTGAGTTTAAGGAACGAGTAATACATTGCTTGAAACGCGAAGACGAGCAAGGTAGAACTCCATTTAAGTCATTTGCTGAAAGGAAGCTCAGTGTTCCTGAAATAGCTTGGTTACAAGATAACACTGAAAGATTTCTTAAAGATACTGCTAATGAAAGTTTAGTGCAGCAACATTATTTGGCTGAATGTGGCTTTATCTGTTCTATGATTTATGCACCTGACGGAGAAACTGTCATCCTGGGACATTCTTCTGGCCTGATTCAGGTATGTGGGAAACTCTGAGTGGATAACCTACACAGCCTCTATTATTTTCTGAAGTAGGGCTACCAGTAATAGAGGAAGCAATTAGAGTCATTCGTGGTAAAAGGACGCTGTGGGCAAAAGTGCGTACCTAGTGCTTTCTTCAATGAGGGGGTGGAAGGGCCCCGGGCGTTGATTTCTCGAGAATGTGTGCGGCGCTGTGCGCAGGGGCCTATCTCAATAGATAGGCCCCTGCGCACAGCGACACGCACCGCTTTACGGCTTATCTATGAGACAATTCTCCTAAGCCGTAAAGCGGTGCTTGTCGCGTTTGCGATTTAAGGTGCAAAAAATTGGAATCACCTTAGAATTCCGTAGTTTTCCTCTACTGGGGAAAATTTGTGGAAGTGGAGTATTCGCACTTCTAAAGCTAGCGTCGTCGCCTTGAGTGTACCTACCTATTTAGTGAGGCTGAGTTTCTGGGTTCGATGCCTAGGTCGGTATACCATTGTTATTGTTGATTTTTGAGTCTGATTTGGTGCAAGCTATTGATTGAGTTGCCCTCAAATAACATAGGTTTTGTACAATTAGGTAACTGGCGAAATATGGTCGAATCTGTACCAACCCCTACGGGAAACGTAGGCCTGGTGTTATTTTACGCAGCTTAAGTAACTATATGGTTATCATCATTAGTCTGTGAAAGTATATCTATGTTTATGCGGGGTAGATAGGTAGGAACCTACAACGCAAAACTTTCAATTTGCCGATAAACAGGTAGGTCACGCCAAAATGCCAGACCCTGAACTAAAAGAGGTTCTTCAGGAATACGCAAATAATATCAAAGAATATTTTCGCAATGAATCACACCCGAAAACATGGTATCCGATGTTCTATCGCGAGAAATCTAAAGAATGGTTTTACCCATGGAAAGAATGGGTAAAAGAGAACAATGACAAGTACTTGAAAAACACACCTAACAAAATATTGCAACACAGATGGTACTGTTCTGAAAAGGGTGCTATAACTTCAATGCAGTTTGCACCAAATGGATATCATGTTATTGTTGGCCATGCCTCAGGCAGCATTGAGGTGAGCTTCGGTACCAACCTACCTAATTGTTATAGCTCCTCAAACTCTACTGAAGCTCCTTAATTAATAGAATGAAGAAAAGCAAACGGATGATATTGTAAGCTAACCTAAAATAACAACCTCTCATAGGAGCCCAAAAATTCTGCTTTTGATGTGCGGCAAACGAACTGAAACGACCATGACCATGAAAAGCTCAAACATTTTGTGTAATTACAGTATTCCAATTTGATTCTCTTTGAATAGGAAGGCACTTTCAGAAAAAAGATTTCTAAATTATTCAAATTGAGTCAGCCCGTTTTCACGCGTTATAGGATTTTCAACTTTCGGCGCTAAGCGGAGCGTTGAGTATCCAACATAGCAATGTGCAGCGTGCTTTTATCTAGGCATCCATTTCGCTTAGTGTTAGTGAAAGCGGGCGCATTATAGGTGGCACTTTTTGTTATAAGTATTTTTGAGTACTGGCCTAAACTTATTTCCATATCTATGGGCCTAAAACATAGGTAATCTCTGTAATTCCAGATGCGGCACGGCAGTACAGGCACGGTGCTGTGCACGTTACGAAACATTCAGTTCCCGCCGAAACCCGTGCACGCTCTGGAGTACAGCCCAAATGAACCGAATATCTGTTACGCGGCCTGCATGGACGGAGCCGTGTATCGAATCGAGATCCCACACGTATGTGAATTCAGCATCTATCCGAATCTATTAATAGCACCAATTATGGGTATTGGATACAAGCTCCTGTTTAATTGGAGGGCAGGTATGCTTCGCTTTGGTTGAGCTCTACGTTGTCAGGGGAAATTTGGAATTGGAATCTTTAATTATAAGTCAGTGGCGGATCCAGGGTTGTCGTTTGGGAGGAGCTTGACTCCGCTGAGGGTAAACACAAAAAAAGGCGCGCGGATTCAAAATTCATCACGTAAACAAAACATCTTAGACCTAGAAATTCAAAACTTGAAAACATAATAAGTACTTATTAAGTTAAGGATGATTATTATGACCATTGTAGCTTAGTATTGTAGTTATAGTGTAATGCTTGCAAAAAGTTTAATTAGAATAACATCAAATTCACTTTAAGATTTGTCAGGGGAGAACTCAGATGCTTTTGGCTTTGGGCCGCTTAGCCCCCCCACCCCTGGATCCGCCACTTTTATGGGTACATTTACACGATACTCTATAAAGCTGCATATCTATAAATCCTGCTTCCTGCAGAACACCAAAATATGTAGGTAATCATCCAAATTGTTTTCTTTTACGCATCGCATAACCCTTTGTTTGGTTTACAATAACACCTATGCTTATCTCAGCGGTACAAAGAAGACCATTCATTTTTTATCATCGGGGTAGATAGGTACCTGTGAAATTCTATATTCGTACATTGTTCTCTTTCAAGCAAAATTCCTGAGTGGATTCAATTCATCAAATAGAATTATTTATCGGGGCACAAAAGCGCGTGTATTCATTTCCGTTGTTGCTATTGCGGTGTAGCAAATAACAACAGGGAATAACGAAGATTAAAATGTTATCCTCCGTTCCCATTGGTATTAAGCGGCCTAGTGGTTTATGTAGGTAGATAGCCTTTCACCAGAAATTGTTCCTGCGAGGCTTTGAAACAAGCGATGCGATAAATTGTACATTTGCTGACTCAGGTCATCATGGTGCAGATGGATGGGTTAATTTGTTACCTACTTGTCTAAGGTATCTTACCTTGCGTGAAGGTAGGTACCCAACTTAGCCGTGGACTGTAGGTACTTACTCTTACCCAATTATTGGGGGTTGAACGACATTGGTCAAGTCTGATGTTCGTCAAATCGGTAATTCGTCAAATTTGATATTGGACAAAGCTTTGACCAATATCAAATTTGACGAATTACGAATTTTAAGCAATAACGGATGATACAAAATAAGAAATCCTTGTTCGACGCTTGTCATGTGCTGTTTCGAATCACCTTTCTGAGTCGGAATAGGTACCTATAGATACTTATAAGTAATTGAAAAAAACAAAATCAAAAGTCATTTGATCAAACTAGGCTGAGAATTAGCAGTTTTTGAACGTCAAAATTACATAAGAGAGTCACTCAAAACGTCCGCCCTTCACCACTTCCTTCCCAGATTCCCAGTGCTTTAGCTGGGAAGAAGAAGCGGCGGACCAAACTCCCTAGCTTAATGAGCATTCCAGATTTGAAAATAAGTAGGTAGGTACTTATCTATCATATAAAATTCAAAGTCCTGACTGACTGATATATCAGCACAGAAGCACAGCCTAAACCGCTGCTCCTAGAGACATGAAATTTGGAGTGTGTGTTCTTTGTGAAGAGTAGGTATCCACCAAGAAAGGGTTTTTCGAAATTCCACCTCTAAGAGGATGAATGGGGGGAGGGTGAAATTTCACACGGACGATGTCGCGGGCAGAAGCTAGTTTCAATAAACATAATATGCAATGCATTACAAGACTTACCGAGTGGATAGATTTAATTACCAATCGCCAACGCAACTTCGCTTGCTCCAAAGCCCCGTCTTAAGAGCAAACCTACATAAATCAACTCAAATTGGCTGTCGAGACTACCGATTAACATTGTCGATTTATTTGTGAAGATAGACACCCCCGTGACAGACCCTCCCAAGTGTTGCATCAGAGCTGACCCGATGCTGGAGAGTCTGAACTTGCAGTTTTATGGAAGCCCTGGGATCTCGTCGTTTTCTACGCCGTTTATAACACGTTAGTTTTACTTCAAGTTAAGTATTTAAACTTTAAGATATAGTCAGTAGTGACATAGTGGTCTATGTACAGCAGTGGATCTATAGATCTAGTGGAACTATGTGGACTGATTAATAAGAAGACCACAATGAGGTAGTGGTTAGCACAACTCGAAAAGAGCGCACGCAGTGTCTAATCTAATCTAACTAGCCTGTACTGTCCCACTGCAGGGCAAAGGCCTCCCTCTCCCTTTTCCACACAATTCTGTCTCTTGCTAGTGCCGGCCAGTCCCTACGGTAGGAGTCAAGCTCGTCCCGCCATCTTCGTCTTGGCCTGCCGCGATGTCGTCGCAGTGTGCCAAATACAAAAGAAGTAGGAATTAGGATTGTAGCACGAAGAGTTTGTTCTTGTTGTTTTACTAATAAACGTTGTCTGTCGTCTGTATAGTTACACAACGCTTTGTCTTCTTCTTTCGAAAGTCAAATTACTAATGACTGAAAGAGAGAAATCGGTGTGTAAGTATTCTTCTGATATAATACGTTTATTAGTAAGGGAGTTAATGTGGAGTGATTTCATATATGATTTCAGTCACCCATTATGTAAATATAAAAGCTGCACTTCAAACCCGGTCCATAATACTTTTTTTCTGAATTAAACTAAAGCCACTAAATTAGTTCACGTCTATTGACACACTAGAAGCCTCCGATGATCAGATTTCGCACATGTCTCGGTGTTTCAGTAAAAGTCCAAAATTACGGTAGAAACGTATTCGGCTAACTGGCTGCCAGACAGTATTAGTTAATCCATGGGTACTGTAAGGCTCTACAGTCGACTCAAATTAGCAATGCAGCTGGGCGCCGGTCGGATGGACTTCAAACAGAATCAACGAATGTTCTTGCTTTTAGCATAGTCACGTTAATGGATAGATCATTAAGCTCAGTATGTACTATAATTAGTCTTTAGCAGTACACTGCTGGTTGTAAAGGCTGGCCGAAAGAGCTATAAGTAAAAACAATCAAGGGATGTTATGAGGCATTTGGTGATGGCAAATAAATGAACTTTTGCAATATAACTGTTCCAGAGGTGCTTAATGTTGGTATCACAGAGATTTTAAGTCATTATTGTTACTTTCAGTCGCTTCATGTAAAATTCTGGGGTTCAGTTAAGTAATACCGTTAGACTGGAAGCTTACCCCAATACAGTTCAGAAAAGGCAAGGCAGATGATGAATCTTTCTTGACTTGTTCCTCATGTTATGCTAAAGACATATTTTGTAACAATATTTGCCTTCTTTAAAGTAAAAGAGCTGTTATTTTTTTATAGAACGTTTTGCGGCACTTTCATTGGGTATAATGTCGGACTCATCGAAAATGGCCGTCGGCTATGGAGACACATCAATCAAGGTCTACGACATGGCAACACAGGAGGTGCGTTGATCAAATGTATGGATAGAACAATAGATAAGTAAGTCATTTTATTTAGTGCACTCAAAAGAAATAGCATAACACACAAAAGCACAAGGAAATGATTATAACAAATTACATGAATTTAAGAAAAACATTATTATTTTTTTATTATTATGAGCCTGTTATGTCCCACTGCAGGGCAAAAGCCTCCCTTCCGTCTTTCCATTTTTTTCTGTCTCTAGCTAAATCTGGCCAATCCCTTAGGTAATAGGCGTCCAATTCGTCATAGAAAGAAAAACATATTTTATAGAAAAAATTCTGACGTGACTCTATGACTATAAATACACTTTAAATCAAATAACGAACACAAAGTGCGGTGTGTATAGCAAGGTTGCACCAAATGGGAATACATGCCTACTTATCTGACGCTGACATTCTGCTGGATCCCTGCAGTGACATACGGATCTCGAGCAGGCAATATAAATACGCCAATATTGATGTTGTAATATGTTACACAGGTATTCCTGAAAACTGAGTAAAACGCAGTCAGATGCTGTTGAGTTCGATAGTAATTATATTGGTATTTTAACGCAGTTGTCGTTTTTATCATAGGGCCAAGAGTAAATCCTTCTATAAACTCGTCCATTGTGCATAATACATTACGTCTGCAAACTTCATTATTTAAACCTTCATCTCTCGAACACTCGCAACATATTTCAAACAAAAAAAAAACAATAAATACTTAGACATGTTTTTTAGTAAGATTTTATTTGTTTTTTTTTGTAAAATATACCTAGCATTAAGTAAAGAAAACATTAGGCACTGAAATATACTGAATATGCATAGTCTAATACATTAGCAGCACATTTATGTCTTGTGAAGCGATTTAAACATTTTCTTTTGTTACGTGTTTTAGTAAATTTATGTTCATTGGATATGTTATTACGTTTTGAGGCATTTATTTACTTTCTCTGCAAAGAAAAACGTTCTGAAAGCGAAAAGCGGCCGTTCGTATTTTTATTGTTATTTGAGAAAAGTAAAATATATTCTTTTTGTATTTATTTTCGTCTCTAAGCCTTTTGGTAATCTTTTTGTATTTGAGAAGCCTCCCTCCATTTTTATATTGTTTTGCGAAAAGGAAATTGAAATTGTAAGTTACAATAGGTAGGTAAGTTTTTTCCTATATATAGGTACCGATAATTTAGTCAGGTCCGAAGTAGGTAGGTACTAGTAGGAATCTTCATAATATGCGTTCAAAATTCCTACTGCAATATCTTTTTTAAACTAAATAACTAGTACAATATCACTTTTGAAGTTCGCTTATTATTATTTTTGGATAACGATGCTGGTTGCGTGATTACTTAAGTGTTTTATAAAATATCTGTTGGTACCTATACATATTAAGCATTGCGCAATTGTTTGTTATCCTGAAAAAATAAAAAAAACTATAGGTAAGTACTTCTTTCACATGTGAATTTATTACCTACTTCCTTCCAGGCTGTGCCTAGCTACAGCCTGGAAAAATTTCAAAGGCATTCATCAAGTTCTAATCAACTAACTCGTTGGGTAGGTACAAGGTACTTACTGTTTATTTCTTAAGAAATTTCTTCCAGCAGACCTGCGAAAGGAGAAATGAAAAACAAATGTAGACACTAGTGTGTGAGAACAAGAAGAAAAAAAAAACCACGGAACCGTTTTTAAATACTTAACCGACAACAAAATTCAACGCAAGGTTGTTCAGAATCAAGTATCCAATCCATGGTAAAAGTTTGCGAGTCGGTGGCCATGCCACTCTTTATAAACCACAGGACTTAGGTACTACAACAACTTTATGGATTGACCGATAACCAATTCCATAAATTGAAGTTTATCTTTCAAACAATGGGTAGATACCTACCGTCTGTCTCCTACGCGTCTATCTAGTGGGCGAACTGTAGACGAGATAGATATAGATATTATGTTACAGACTAACAGTCAGTCATAACATAAAATTGCAAAGCCAAGCAATAAGGTTTATCTTACAAATTGTTAGATACGCAAAGCTTATAATTAAAGGGTTTTATGTGATATAGAACCTTAATAATTTAATTCAACACGACCAGAGACGAACTTGAAACTCTCAAAACTCTACGACATATTGGGCAGTATTGACGGCTGCACGACGTGAAAACTAAACTTTGGCAGAAGTAAGCCTGTGAGCACTGGTGGCCTTGTGGAAAAAGTCGCGATTTATGAGTTGTAGGTCGTAGTTGAACCCTAACAGGCGCTTTCCCATCATCATTTCAGCCGAAAGACGTCCACTGCTGGACATAGGCCTCCCCCAAGACCTCCACTTCGACCGTTTTATGCTTCTCGTTTTATTGTGAAGGCCGCAGGAAATGGTTGGATAACCATTTCCTGCGGCCTTCACAAGGTCGTCGGTCCACCTTGTGGGAAGCCTTCCAACGCTACGTCTTCCGGTACGCGGTTGCCACTCCAGCCTTTCAGCCCCATCGGCCATCTGTTCTGCGAGCAATGTGCCCTGCCCACGGCCACTTAAGTTTGGCAATTCTTCGGGCTATGTTGGTTACCTTGGTTCTCTTGTGGATCTCTTCATTTCTGATTCGATCACGCAGGAAAACTCCAAGTTTAGCCCTCTCCATTGCCCTTTGGGTGACTTTCGGCCTTCTAATAAGCCCCATTGTGAGCGACCACGTTTCAGTGCCATATGTCATCTGCACTGGCAACACGCACTGGTCAAAGACTTTCGTTTTCCTTTTTTAAATTATTTCATCACCACTGCTTTCAAAAGAAAAAAACTTCGTGTGGAA
This sequence comes from Oligia latruncula, assembly GCA_948474745.1. Lineage (NCBI taxonomy): Eukaryota > Metazoa > Arthropoda > Insecta > Lepidoptera > Noctuidae > Oligia > Oligia latruncula. Next base: position 14,921,905 of record OX419689.1, on the reverse strand, counting down.
ACCGGCATGTCCTGGAACCAAATATTCGAAGACACGCACTGGGCCCGCGTGGTGGATTATGGCCCAGTCCCTCTCACAGAAAGGAGGCCTGTGTCCCAGCAGTGGGAACATTATAGGCTGATTATGTTATGCCTGTGCCAGATTTACGTTGCGTGGTAAAGCGGGTTACAAGTCTGTTACTTTCGTTACGGCTTTGCTTTGCATAAAATGTAACCAGTAAAAGGTTACGGCTTAATCTCGTTTGAGTGTGGTAATAAAACTGACATTTCTGTATTGGATTTATTATAACTTTGATGTCCTTGACATTAAAATTTAGGTCGAAGATTTTAAATGTTATTGGAAAGATGAATCGTTGAACTGAGTCAAAATGGAAAAATGTGTGATATCGAACCTTAAGTTTTTAATAGGTGCCCCACATGGCTCTTACGAATGAGAAGTTGTCAAGCTTTCCATTCGGTTTTCTCTCCGGTCCTTTGATATTGTTATAGGAAATACTGGCTGTAAATAAAAAGTCCGTCAATCAATTTACCTCCGCAGCGCTCAAACCTCGGACGGCAGCAATGTGCGACCAAATTAATAACCAATTTGCTGGACAAACATATTAGGTATCCCTCATTTAATAAGAATAAGAATTGTACTGAGAAGGAATTATAGACAAGGCGATGTGATATAATTAAGGGGACTGCAGTACCTAAACGCAAAAAACGCAAGTTTTATAATGCTTTTAAGTATATGATCGACTACAGTAAACAAAATCAGAAAAATATATGATATTCTTCAGGATATATGCTAGTTATAAAGTGTGTTGAAAACATAATACAACAAATTTGATACGATAGAAAAAAAATCATGAAGATACCTCTAAAAACTTTCTTTTTACAATAAAAAACCATAGGTACTAATATACCTACATACAATCATTCTGATTTTTTGTCAGATTATTCTACAAGCAATATACTAAAGCACTAGTGTTTTATTTTTTTAGTCCAAACAATATTTTTTTTGTAAATAGATAATTGCTTCATATTTAACAAAAAATTACCAGCGTTGTGTCATCACGCTTCTCTTTCTTTTCAATGCAGTCCGATAGTGACCGCGCTTTAGGTCATGTACAATACGACCGACGTAACTTGGTGGGCCTGAACATAGGCACTAAGAACTTTCGCGCATGTTCTCTCATTCACACTCGCCTCATGCCACCATTTGGTTCCTAAAACACGTTCGTGCGCAGCCTTCTGCGCGAAGTTCAGGCCCGCCAAGTTACGTCGGTTACTCAAGATTTCTTTAATATATGTAAGTTTAATATAAATGTATTTATACACATAAACCTTTTCGGAATAAATTCTCTGATAATGGTGAAAACCACATCAAAATCCGTTGCGGAGTTTAGAAGAATAATGCACACACACAGACAGACACGAAAAGAATAGAATAGAATAGAATAGAATACTCTTTATTATGTACACTATATTAATTAGAATAGAATACTTTTTATTATGTACACCATATAAATTACAGACATAATTATAGAAACTGTACAAAGGGTGACAAGTAATAAGTAAGTATTTAAGTAGATTGGGTTTGGTTGATCGGATTTAGATGATTTGTGGCTTGTGGCTAAGTAGTAACAGCCGCACAGGTCGATCGATCTGGTTAAGCTACGCTTGCTGCGGTTGGTCCGTGAATGGGTGACCATCTTCACGTACCAGGACCCCTCCGTGACTCGGAAAGTACGTTAAGCCGTTGGTCCCGGCTGTCATTCGTGAATCTTTGACAGTCGTTACGGGCCGTCAGAAGCCCGAAAGTCTGACAACCTGTCTTACCAAGGTGTATCGTATTACCCAGTAATTGGTTAGTGGAGGTCAGATAATAATAATAATAATCTTTATTATTATTATTATTATCTGACCGTCCTGGGTTGTGAAAGTCAGATGGGCAGTCGCTCCATGTAAAAATACTGGTATTCAGCTGCATCCGGTTAGACTGGAAGGCTCCAAAAGGCTAGACAGATGATGATGATGAGGTATTTACGTAGATTAATTTCGTCTCTCTGTTTCTCATTGCAGCCTCTACTAACATACAAAGTGCACAAGTTACGGCTGCAGTTTATACCGAAGAAACTGCAGAGGATGCACTTTGGTCAGGTGGTCGCGTTGAGGACTCATCCGCAGAATCCGTACATGTTCGCCAGTGGGGCCTGGGACAACACCCTTAGGGTGAGTAGAATATCTTCTGTTTTAACACTATATTTGAGTATAAGATGTAATGAATGATTTTCTAGCTCCCCTGTAAATACTATCACAATGAGAGTTAGAAAAACCACAAAATATCTAGCAATGAATTAATTAATGGAAGCTGTTGATCTGTACTTGATCTGACTGAATGTGACTTGATTGTTGATGCGTTATTACCAAGACCTTTAGGCCTATATTAATAAAATTTAGTTCTCACAACACTGACTAGGACACTTTGACACTTTTGTCACTTTTTTTCCTGTCACTGTGACACAACTGTCAAATGAGACGTGAAAGTCAAACTACGTGCTAAGTGACGAATATAGATTAGGTACGCCTTAGTTCTCAAGATTTTCTTGAAAACTGAATCAGTAAAGATAATTAGAGTATCTTTGCTGACTCACTTTTCAAGAAAATTCTTCTACGTAGATAGTCAAAATAATAGGTAATAGACCTGTAGATAGTTTTAATTCTATTGACCTCCTAATACCCCTGTAACCAATTAAAACAATTTCAATCACTTTGACAAAAACTTGTTAACCTTAAAGTTACGTACATTTGTAAGATTGAAGCTTTTATGAATATACTAGCTGTTCCCCGCGGTGTCACACGCTGCGCGGCCCCTAAGGGTCGTAGCGTGATGTTATATAGCCTATAGCCTTCCTCGATAAATGGACTACCCAACACTAAAAGAATCATTCAAATCGGACCAGTAGTTCCAGAGATTAGTGCGTTCAAACAAACAAACAAACAAACAAACAAACAAACTCTGCAGCTTTATAATATTATATAGTATAGATGTGAAATTGTGACAGATTACGAGATTGTTAAGGTCATGTCTCTGGCTGTTGAAGGGGGTCGAGGGTCTTGGTTTAGCCGCCCGGACCGCGGGGAAGATTAACCTCTATAAAAAATTCCCCAAACCTTCAAGCGGCGGCGCACCGTGAGGGTTGTAATCTTGGCTAATGGGTAGCTTGGTTTAGCCGCTAGACTTTGAGCAAATATCGATCTATACTAACAATAATGCTGAAGAGTTTGTTTCTTTGAACGCGCTAATCTGTGGCACTAACGGTCGGATTTAAAAAAAAAAAATTGCATTTGATAGCCCAATTCTTGAGAAAGGCTATTTAACATCACGTTTGGACCAAAAAGCTGAGCAAAAAGAGAAAGAACACTAAGCGAAAACGAAGTAATAGGGAGGCCAGGCGATGCGATGCGATGAGGTGGGTCGGGGGAACAATAAATTTCACATGGCCGAAGTCGCTGGCAGAAGCTAGACTGTAGCATAAAAATTAAACTATAGTTGTTAAATACGGACCTAAACATTTACAAGCTTATATGAAACAGATTTTAACTCGCAACTTTTTTTACACACGAGCAAACAGAAACAGAACTGTTGTTCAAAAAACAAAATTGTTCACATAGTTGCAATGAAAATAACTTTGTTATGAGGTACAACAAACAAAAAATAACAATACAGACGTTGTTAACTTTGAAACTATGGCTGCAATTTGACCGCAGAATGTTTAACCCTGACGCCCACTGTTTAGACCTCGCCTCGACGAAGGTGAAAAGAGAATTCTGGTCGTGAAAAATATAGAGCTTCTATAGTTTGGTCGTCACGCCTATTAACTGCGAACAAAGTGTTGTTATGCTCCGTTTGAGCTCAACAAATTAGTATTATTTAGGTTATTTTTCCTAAACATGTACCTAGTAGAATTTTTTATTTGTTGCTATTTTATTTTAATACTTACGTATTTTTTGTTCACTTCGCGATTTAATTAATATTTTGAGAATTTGTCCAAACATACCTATATTACTTAGGTACTTAAACTTACATGATGGTGACTGTGAGTGAGCTTTCTAGGTGGTTCGGAATATGCTTACAGACCGATTCAAACTTTATGGCGGCTCGGAACTGCTCGGAATATGAGGCGAGTCGCTGCGCAGTAACAACAGTCACGTGTCAGCGGGGGTGAGGGGTGAGGTACGCGCAGCGAGTAGCTCACTTCAGAGCCACCATAGTTTGAATTGGGCTGTACTAAGCGTGATAAACAACGGGCAATTAAATACCTAATGCCTCGTTTACGGAGGGGTCTCTGACCAGGCTTGCATAAATAGATACGACACTCAACTTTTACTGAAAACTGCTATGTTGACATGTTTTGTAAGTAAATATCGCTATATATGTCATATAGACAGGTAGTTCCACCACCCCAATAAACAGTTTAGGTGATAGTTTTTTAATACCCCCACGCTCGCTGTCGTCGTCCTATAAATGTACCTACGAATCCGCTGTCGGCGAGTACGTGGGGCGAGTAACTTACTGGAACCTAGTAAACACGTGCTGAATTAAACATGGCGGACAACGACCGCGGACAGACTCAAAGCATCTCTGTCGAGATTAAAATATTTTCTCTCGGTGGTTAACTGCTCAAATTATTTATTAAGCGCGCTTTAACAGACGGTACAGTATTGTTCGCAGGTTATTGTGGAATATTCTATTATTTCTTCGCTAGTATTGCTTTGGAGCTTTGATGTTGGTAGTTTTATAATCAGACTTGCTCTCAACCATAGTTGTGTAAGAAATAACGAAGACGCAGGCAGACAGTTCGCGTTTAGAATGTATAAGAGCTGGTTGCAATGAGGTTACCTAAAGATGTGAGTTTCTTATTCAATATACGGTCTATTAATTTTCTGCATAAATAGAAAAATTGATTTTTATTTTCGGTACAGCCGGTCGATTCTGTAAAAATCTCACCGTGAAAACTTAGGTGAAGTGAGTTTGTTTTTGCTAGGAATTGACACTATTGCAGCTCAGTCCCCGCTCACTTCACCTAAATTTTCACGGTGAGATTTTTACAAAATAGCATCGCAGTATTATTTTTTATCTCGATACAAACACGCTGTGAATGTGTGTTAGCGCAGGAGCTCTCGGTACTGTCCAAGATAATGGCGAAGTCGGAAGTGTGTGCGCGTGAGTGTGTTATGCTCCTGACGCTACTCGTCTTCACACATTCACAGCATGTTTGCACACTTGGTAACCACAAGTAAAGCGTGAGTCGCTTCGTGAGATAAAAATACGATAGGTAGGTAAAATACGACCGACGTAACTCAGCGGGCCCGAACTTTAAGCAAAAGGCTGCGCAGTAAGATTTTTTAGGAACCAAATGGTGACATGAGGCGAGTGCGAGTGAGAGAACATGCGCGAGAGTTCTTAGTGCCTATGTTCAGGCCCACCAAGTTACGTCGGTCGTATTGTACTATGAATAAACATTCTGATTCGAAGACCGAATTCAAATTCAGAGAAACAATGAAATGAAAATCAATGAGTTGAAAAACAGTTATTAACGTTTTCAATTAAAATTTATGATTACTAACCCATTTTGATTCCATTTGCGGTGCTGGATATTCATTTTAATCCTTAATGGGTTTAGACGTTACTAGATAATTGATGATATTCATTGGATACGTAACTATGACCTATATGGTACTTATGTAATAAATTTTTATAGACATTTATAGATCGGATCGCGTTAAAGTTAGGATCGCGTAAAAGCTCTGAGTGCTCTGACCGTGTGATATATTCTCATGAAGTTCATGATCAGGCATCAATTTTACTTACCTACTCAGGTACCTATTTTTTATAAAGTTTCTGTCCTATAGCACAGCTATAGCGAAAGAAAAGAGACTGGACAGAAGGGAGTGAGTAACAAGGGACAATAGGAGAAGAAAACGTACTGCGCTGACCTCAAGTAACATAAGACAACCTAACGGTTAACAAGGGACAATTGGAGAAGAAAACGTACTGCGCTGACCTCAAGTAACATAAGACGCACGCAGGAAGCTGATGATGATGAAGATGAGATACCTTATTATAGCGAAAGGAATCGAGTAAGATTTTGTCCGCGTCAAGTAAATGTCTCTGTTATTAAGGGAACTTTATAATAACTTATAAAATTCTAATAATAAAGCTAAAGAGTTTGTTTTTTTGTTTGTTTGATCGCGCTCAGTAATCTGTGAAACTACCACTTGCAGTCGGTTTTTGTAAAATTCTTTTGTATTTGTTAGCCCAATTCTTGAGGAAGGCTATCGTTTCGTTTTTTTTTTTAAAAACGCTGCCCCACACTAGGAATTTCTCCTGTATTGTGGGTGCGTTTACAAACATTTGAACTCACATACAGCCAGACCTGGAATAACTACTTGTAGGTCATACAAATATTTGTTCCGTGCGGGAATCGAACCCGCGACATGCAGCGCAGCAGTCAATCGCATAACCACTGCGCCAGCCGAGCCGTCAACCATCACGCTAGGACCAAAAATAGAAACATGTCAGAAAGAACGCCTAGTGAAAACGAAGTTATAGCGCGGGCAGGCGATGCAATGCGACGGGGTGGGTCGGGGAAACAAGATATTTCATGCAGACGAACTCGCGGGTTAGTTAAATGTAACTTCCTGCGTTAGTTCTAACATAATGCTTTTAAGACTCAATAAAAAATGGTAATAAGGAAAACGTAGGAACTTTTCTTAAGTTAGTTGGCGCTGCAATAGACTCGGAATAAATTGCTATCCTTTGTGAAGTTCTAAGAGTAGCGAGTACAATACTTACGACCGACGTAACTTGGCGGGCCTGAACTTCGCGCAGAAGGCTGCGCACGAACGTTTTTAGGAACCAAACCAAACCAAACCAACCATGAGGCGAGTGTGAGTGAGAGAACATGCGCGAAAGTTCGCAAAGGCTATATATACTCAGGCCCGCCAAGTTACGTCGGTCTTATTGTACTTAGGTGTGTAAGTTAGTTATCCAGCAGAATTGTAAGTCTTTTTTTTAAACCAGAACTGGTTATAATCCCATGAACCAATGGTCCACATTGATTGCGAACCGAAAGAGGCGTCTGCAGACACAATTTGTCGAAGTGAGGGATTACTGACCCATCCAATACCCAGTGCAAGTGCGGTGCCTCTAAGGGTCTTAACAGACGGACTGCATTTCAGGTGCAACATCGCAATTGGATCCAGTTGACTTAACTGCTTCGAAACCTAGTTATGTCAGCTGCATCCAAAACTGCAATGTTACAGCTGGCATGTAGTTTAAATGCAGTTCGTCTGTTTAGACCCTAATCAGACATTCTTGGAGTGCCCTAAGTGCCCGTTCACCTACACCTTTGATAACCTAAAGGATGCCACTGATAGCGCAATCAACCTACTGGGCTCAAACAACATAAAACATCGAAGAAGAGTACCATCAACACGAAAGGACGAAGAAGAAAGATGGTTCACATTACAAGAACAGTACAATACGACCGACGTAACTTGGCGGGCCTGAACATAGGCACTAAGAACTTTCGCGCATGTTCTCTCACTCGCACTCGCCTCATGTCACCATTTGGTTCTTAAAAATCTTACTGCGCAGCTTTCTGCGCAAAGTTCAGGTCCGCCAAGTTACGTCCGCCGTATTATATAGGTAACCAGGAAAATTTACACATTTTAAAGAGCAAAGTGAAAAAGTTATTTGTTAAAAGGTTTACAGGTTTGCTCGAATTTTGACACATGTCATTGTGATCAAACAAAATAGAATAAATATGTTTTAAAAGCAACAAGATCAAAGATCAGACAAGATCTTACTGATCGTCAAAAAACGGGATATCGAGCGACAATAATGATCGTCAAAAATCGAGCATTTTATTTAGGAACTCTTACATTCATTATTAGAGTATATTTTAAACACAGTTATAATCAATTACAGTCTTGTATTAAGGTACAATAACGATTTTACAAAAAAAAAAACAGTCGCTCCCATTACCCGACACATGCGGGTAATGAGAGCCCGCTGAACGCCCATATGGGAAATGGGAGCCATAATTTATTCTTTCCCGAAAATTGAACTAGACATACTTTAAAATATGTGATCTTAGTAATTAATACAAAGAACTATTTGTAAGACAAATAAAAAAAACAACTGAGTAAAGAAAATAAGATTAAGATAATATAAATATGCTAGGTTACCATTACCCGCCGACTACCATTTTGAAAAGTAATAACATAAATATGTAATTCTACTTTCAATCTCAATTTAACCAATTGGGCTTGTTAGTGCATGAATCTGGGGATATAATAAGCATAAACATAATAAAGTAAGAACATAACTTCATGCTTATCTCGGCGCTGGCAATCAGCATTTTTTTATAAGCGTGGAGCGAAAAACACATAATCGTCCCTCGTGACTTAATGCATGGCACTAACGGCTCGTGTTCGTCAGGCGAAGTTTTTCGATGGTTGACAAAAGCGGCCGAGTGTGTACGATCGCGTAAATGTACCTACTTTCCGTTCAATCACCATGGCTCCCACTACCCGTTGGCTCTCATTACCCTGTTCTCCCCTACCTCTATAATCCTCTATAAAAGATTTTAAAGTTAAAGGAATCTTCAACATTATTTTGTTACAATAATATTTTCCTTTTACTACAAACTCATTCATAAAATAACGTTTCTTTATTAGTTTTTTAAGTAAAATTCCCTGTTTCCTTTAATAAAACTTTACCTTTTAGTTAATACTGTTTTTCAGTCATGCAATACAAGTATTTTCTTATATAAAGAAATAAACCACGTTCCAGCTTTTTCTTGCCCTATTGTTCTAATTTTTTCCCTTTATAGCAACTGCTAGTTTCCCATGTATAAAAATAAAACGATGGTTGGACTTTGTGAAACACGTTATGGCTAGAAAGGGGTGACTACAACGATGACGACTAAGGCTGCGTTTCCACCGGAGATGAGCGAGGATGCGTAGCGAGGGATGTGTGTGAAAGCAACCAATAACATCGCTTCATTTTTATCATCATCATCATCATTTCAGCCGAAAGACGTCCACTGCTGGACATAGGCCTCCCCCAAGCACTTCCACTTCGACCGGTTCTGTGCTTCTCGCATCCAACGGGTTCCTGCGGCCTTCACAAGGTCGTCGGTCCACCTTGTGGGACGCCTTCCAACCCCACGTCTTCCGGTACGCGGTCGCCACTCCAGAACCTTTCGGCCCCATCGGCCATCTGTTCTGCGAGCAATGTGCCCTGCCCACTGCCACTTAAGTTTGGCAATTCTTCGGGCTATGTCGGTTACCTTGGTTCTCCTGCGGATCTCCTCATTCCTGATTCGATCACGCAGGGAAACTCCAAGCATAGCCCTCTCCATTGCCCTTTGGGTGACTTTTAGCCTTCTTATAAGGCCCATTGTGGGCTTCATTTTTATAGCTTGAACTAAATTAGCGTTGGTATTAGTTGTTAGTTACACACATCCCTCCCTACGCATCCTCGCTCATCCCTGGTGGAAACGCAGCCTAATAGAGAAGTATGGAAGAAAAAGACATGTTGCGCCGGCACACAAATAAATTGGGATAATTGCAGATTAATGATGCAGATGAAACGAGGGGCCCGTGGCTACATAATGACAGCCGCACAGGTCGATCGATCAGGTTAAACTACGCTTGCCGCGGTTGGTCTGTGGATGAGTAACCGTCTTTACATAACGAGACCCCTCCGTGCCTCGGAAAGCCCGTTAAGCCGTTGGTCCCGGCTGTCATTCGCGGATCTTTGTCAGTCGTTACGGGTATTCAGAAGCCCGAAAGTCGGACAACCAGTCTTACCAAGGGGTATCGTATTACCCGGTAACTGGGTTGTGGAAGTCAGATGGGCAGTCGCTCCATGTAAAAATACTGGTATTCAGCTACATCTGGTTAGACTGAAAGCCGACCCCAACATAGGGATTGCCATTGGGAAAAGGCTAGGCGGATGATGAATGATGATGATGAAATAAAACCTACATAACTAAGGACTGCCTCATTGCTCCAGTGTTCGCAAGTGGGACTGCTGCTGCTGCTATGGGGTTCTGGGGCCCTAAAAAGGCCTTGGCAGAATCATAAAAGAATCATGAATCATAATATGGCAAAGACAGTTCGTGTTTTTCTTTTTTTCGCTGCACTACGTAGGTAGGTATAATCAAAGAGATTGGGATTGGATTTGGATTGGATTGATTGGTATTTTAGCACAGACAAAAAAAATAACTGAAAAATCCTTCACCAATAGGATTTGATACGGTTAACTTAACAGTTGACTGTCCATTATGATTTATAATGTTATCCTTTTATGATTCTGCCAAAGTGGCCTTTGTAGGCCCCCAAGGCTCAATTCCTATGTCGAGAAAAGTGTTATTGGTTTTTTTTCATTAGTTATTTCTCTGTAGCACCCAGGAGTCTGGATTATTGCCCTGTAAGTGGCAATAGGCTCCCCTGTTACCTATACTATAATTAAAAATAACTGGTTATATGTGGGTGCAATCCTCCGCCTCAAAGAAGTTATCGTCAGGTTATTCCAAACTTTTCAATACCTACGAACATTTTTCAATACTTTCAGATCTGGGACGTGAGATGCCCCGTTGGTTGTGTCGTGACATTTGAAGGCGTTGACATTTGCGGCGATTCGATTGACCTCAACGTACGTAAATTTTATTTAAACTAGCTTCCATGGGAATATCGGGATAAAAAGTACCTATTCTATGTCCTAATACAGGTCATGATCTACCCATGTAACAATATTTCCTCCAAATCCGTTCAGTCTATTTAGCTATTCACAACCATTTGACAGGTTGTCAAATCGAAAATGACACATTTTCAATCAGCATTGGCCTTGCCCCCGACAGCACAAAGCTGTCGGAAGAATGGCGGTCGTCTATTTGATTTTAACTGAGAACATTTTCGGGGTTTGGCTTTGTGGACAGCTTTTAGATGACTCGTTTGATAACATTGATTGATGTTCGATTCCGCACGGAATTGTATCGAACGGTTGTGAATAGCTATGCTGGCATTTCGGTTGACCTATACATCCACTGAGCAGTGGTGGCCAAGTGGTGACGGCCGCGACTTACGAGTTGTAGGTCGTAGGTTCGAACCCAGACCGGCGCTTTACTTTGTGTAAATTATATCATCACCACTGCTCTCAAAACTGTGAAGGAAAACATCGTGAGGCAACCGGCATGTCCTAGAACCAGAAATTCGAAGACATGTGACATCTACCAACCTGCACTGGGCCCGCGTGGTGGATTACGGCCCACTCCCTCTCACAGAGAGGAGGCCTGGGAACATTATAGGCTGATTATATTATAATATTATACATCCACTCGTATACCTCGTCCTCAAATAGACAATGAGGCAGCGTTCACACAACCACAGGTTTCCAGAAATAAGTTCCTTCCCCTTAATTCCGGTTCTGTAACACCAAGCACGATTTTAAAAGTATCAATGATGTAGGTTTGTGCTTTCAATGTTTATCTTGGACATAGGTAATTATTATCTGATAGCCAAGGAAAATATCCGGAAAAATCTGAACATAGACAAAGATCCGAAAATTTTATTCGTGATCAATAACTGTTTCTATTCCTATTACATTCTGGAATTATATTCATTTATTTATTGCATTCCTTAAAGTATTTTAGACTAGCTGTTGCCCACGACTTCACCTGTGATCCAATATAAAAAGTATGTATCTTATGTCTTTCTCCTGGTCTACCCATCTTCTACAGATTGTACTTCGGAGAGTGTGCGCAGGAGCTCTACGACCTGATCCCACCATCGCCCTTTTACCACCGGGCAACCAGACGTACTGCAGCGTACCATCCGCACTTGGTTGATATCCCCACGAGTTACGACTCGTGGGGATATCAACCAAGTGGAGGAGAAGCGCTGAGTACGCTCAGCGCTTCTCCTCCACTTTTATTATGCGCACAGCCAAAGTGTGGCACTCTCTGCCGGCATCTGTGTTCCCTCCCACATTTAACCCATCTACCTTCAAAGCAAGAGTGAACAGGCATCTTCTGGGCACTCTCATTCCATCATAGACCTCATCTATCGCTTTCCATCAGGCGTGATCGGGGTCAAGAGCGGGCCCATTTAGTAATAAAAAAATAAATAAAAAAATGCGCCAAATATCCAAATCCTTTCAGCCGTTTTAGCGTGAAAGCGTAACAAACAAATTAAACTCACTTTTGCATGTATAATATTAGTTAGGAAGTTATTATATAGATTACAAAAGGCTTCTATGTACTAATTATACAACACAAATAAATCATATTGAAGTGTCTGTTTGTAATGCCAAAATAACAGCTTTTTACAAAATTGATATTATGGAATTATACTTATACGGTAAGTACTTATAATAATTTTTTATAAATTTTTGTCTGCCGGTCTGTCTGTTTGTTCCGGCTAATCTCCGAAACGGCTGAACCGATTTTGACGATACTTTTACTGGCAGATAGCTGATATTAACTAGCTGCTACTTCGTCCGCATGACATTATTACTTTTTGATTTTCCTTAGTAACGTAGGCTATTTTGACAAGCTTTTATTTAGCTTGCACTGTTCGTATGTATGTAAGTTGTCCGTCAAAATTTGCAAACCATTTTTCGACCATTTGTTGGTATCCGATTGAGCTGAAATTTTTTATTTTAGAAAATGAAAGAAAATCCAAGTTAGTTTTTATTAAGATACCTACCCATACTAATTTTAAGCAAGGAACTTCGAACACATTTTGTCTAATATTGATGTTACGAGGCTTGTGGTTAAAGTAATAACAGCCGCACGGGTCGCTACGCTTGTTGCCGCGGTTGATCCGTGGATGGGTGACCATCTTTACATACCAAGAACCCTCCTAAAAAGCACGTTAAGCCGTTGGTTGGTTGTCATTCGTGGATCTTTGACAGTCGTTACGGGTCGTCAGTAGCCCGAAAGTCTGACAACTAGTCTTACCAAGGGGTATCGTATTAGTATTACCCAGTAACAGGGTTGTGGAGGTCAGGTAAGCAGTCGCTCTATGTAAAATACTGGTATACTGCATCCGGTTAGACTGGAAGCCAACCCCAACATAGTTGGGACAAGGCTTGGCAGATGATGATTGATGTTAGGTACGACGCATGTTTTTAATTCACATTAGATACCCGAAAAGTTGAGTCCACATGCCGGAGATCTCCCGTCCTTGTATTTACATAATTATCCTAGCGTAACCCTAAACTTTAGTTTTACAACATATTTGGGTGTTCGTTTATCACATCACACTAATATTATAAAGGCGAAAGTTTGTGTGGGGGTGTGTTTATATGTTTGTTAATTCTTCACGCTCAAACGTCTGGACCAATTTTGATAAAATTTTGCATGGAGGTAGCTGAAACCCTGGATTAACATATAGGCTATTCCCACGGGATCGACATTTACGCGGGTGTAACCGCGGGACGCAGCTAGTATAATATAATCACCATTTTTTGTGCACTTGTTGTTCGTAATATTATTCCCAAGTTGTCGGGTTTTCGTTAAAGTATGTGAACCAAAATAAGATGGCATATTTTTGCGAATTTCCTTTAAGCAACCCAACATACATTAAAACGAGGAGGAGTATCTCGTATCCAAGATTTTTGCTAAGGAAATTCCCGAAGTTAAAATGTTATAGTTAAAACATTTCGTCAAGTCAAACTCCTAGAGTTTTGTTCAGTAAGTTTTTTTTTTCTAAATCGCTTTTGACTATGTCAACATTGTAAAACAAAATTTTCTTTGTGCACTTGTGTAGAATAATTATAATTATGCAAATCAATTTGAATTTTGAATTTATTGAACCAATGTTACATGTATTATCTTATAATTGTATTAACATCGTTCGGTCTGTTGCTGTTAGCGATCTTCGATTTCTTAGTTTTAATCATGATCTGGCATTAGTAGTTTATGCGGCCTACCCAAATGTCCTGTCTTTGGTATTGTTCGTCGAATCGTTGAGCTCCTCAAGTTCTGAGTTGAGCTGCACGATTTTTGACAAATGCGTGCACTGATTGGACAGGTCCGCTCAATCTGTGTGGTTCTTTCCTCAAAAGACCATTTCAGACACCAATCTACATGGTCTTCACACGATCTGACCAAGTTTTTGTCTGGACTTTAAAAGAGACTGTGACTTCTGAGTTTGTTTCGGCCTTTCTTCTCAGAATAGTCAGTTAGGAAACGCCGATCTCATCTAGTTTAAAAAAAAATATGATTGACGTGTAAAAGTGTTTGTACAAACCTACTTACAGAAATAAAATCATTTATCATTTGGATCTTTACGGCGATCCCCAAACTAGGCGGCGGCGTCTGTATCTTGGGGAGCAGAGTTGTGACATATAGTGCTATTTACCACTGCAGTTTATTTAGGAGTAGTTGAGTAATTGCAAGCGATTATATAAAACTAGATTAAATATTGAGAAATCTTAAAAAGTAAATTATTTAAAAACAGAATAAAGCTTAAATTGCACTGAGCAAAGCCTAAAACTAAAAATATTAAACAATTAAAATTTAAATCAAATCACGTTCACTTTAATACATACGCATTTATGTAATCTTCAAACTAAGTGCTAGATTTAATAAACCTCGTATAATGTCTTTCAACGTCAACTACATTAAATAATTTAGGTACGTCAAACAATTTAGAACTCAAATGTTTTAAAACACTCTAATTTTAGAAAAGAAAAACTGTTTTTGGCGTCATAATTTTATTTAGGACCACTGAAGATCGCTTAAGTGGTTGTAAATAAGTAATGCAAGCCTCATGCATAGGTAATGAGCTTCGGCACTGCTGTAAACCATTAAACATTCCATGTGTATTATTGCTAAGAGATCTGCCCAAACAATCTACCCCTTTTGCATACGTGATTTGGGATTAAATCGCTTTGTCTGATAGACGTAAGTTATTAAATCATTCTGTGAGTCGTGTTTTTGGGCAGTATTTCAAGTAATTACTTTGTGATCCGTTAAGTACTTAGTTATTCCCTTTTCGTCTATTCATCAATTATTATTTTCCACTTAACTTATGCACCCTGTAAACAAATAACTACATAAACACTGTCAAGCATTTGAGTAGTCTTCTGTCTTCCCTTCTTCTTTTTCATTTCCAATAATGTCGAGAGCAATTCCATAGCTTTTTTCAATAGGTAAATACACCACTTTTCCTTACCTTCCCTTGGTAATAATAGCCAATTTGTTTTTCATTTTTCCATAAAAATTGTTCATCTAATCATAAAATGACTCCATTCCATTCGTAAATGGTTCGAAGTAATTTTTCTGGTATACTACCTAATAGAAGTACAAAATTATTTTTGGTCCTTACTTTGAATATAATGTATTTTTTTCCTGCTAAGATTTACGTCGTTCCAGTTAGATTTCAGTAGAACCTTACAACATTTTCCATATTCTTTTGAAAACATCAAAATAATATGGTCCTAAATTATCTCACACAAAACTCCAGGTCTTAGGCAGCAATACAGGTCGCTTTAATTAAAAACTCTCGCTTTGTCGTAGTGCAAGTTCGCGGTGTTTCATCTACAGCTTAGCCGTTGTTTGGTACAGGCAACCGCGAGTATATGTCAACAGTTGTACCCTTTTTTTTTTTTTTTTTTTTTTTTTTTTTTTTGGGTGGGAAATCATCAAATGACCCCTCCCGCTCTGGGCGGAGCGGAAGGGAGTGTCAGACTCTTACTGACTAAAACCCACCCGTGTTCCTTCAGTTGCCTGTGCCAGGGGCCACGGTATCTCTTTCGAACAACCCGCGACCCTGGCGGGCATCGGCCCTAGCGGACCCCGTCAGTTGGTGCTGACATCTCCTTGAGGCGCGCGTGGAACACAACGCGCCGTCGACCCGGGCCTGGTCCTTACCGGGCGGCGAGCTGCCCATTGCTCGCCGCCCGCAAGCCCGCGCCTACGGTGGCCGGGAATCGGCTATCGACTCCCGACGCCCGGGGCGTCTCCTGCGGCGGCTGGGGGCGTGAGGGCGCAAGGATTGCCTCTCCCTCACGCGCTCCGCCTCCTCCTTCGCGAGCATCACTGCTTCGCAGAAGGAGGCGATAGCCTCCCATGCACTCTCGCTCCGAACCATGGCCCGGACTAGGGCCGGACGCGAGAGATCGCCGCCGCCGATAGTTGTACCCTGACAACGCGTTTATTTCTTAGCAGTAAGGGCGGTTTCTTTGTTTGAGTGTTACATTGGAAGAGCGTTTGACTGTACCTCGTTATGAAGTTTGATGCTCCTGCGTAGTTGTTCTTTGCTTTGAAGAATATTATTATCGCACGGCTCTCGATATTTTTAGTTTGTAAAGCGGTTTAACTTTGTCTGTGGTCTTGGTACTGATATTGGTTTGTTGTACCTAAGCACTTTTAGGTGCTCTTTTTAATTATTTTGAGATCTAAGTAAATGGTTACCTTATATAACTAAGTGTGTGGTTGTGGTGGATACGTTACCTGGGAGGAAAATCATTTATAGCGGTATTTTTAGGTATTCAGTACCTTAAAAGGCAAAACCGGAATCGTTATAGGATCACTTCGTGGTCCAGCCGTCCGTCTGTCAGTCTGCAAAGACCCTTTTTCTCAGGAACGCGTAGAGGTATCAAGTTTCAATATGGTTTTGTACAAATAAATAATAATAATTATTGTATGTTTTCGTGAATGAGTAATTCAGTTAATTTGTCAATGTTAACCTATTTAGATACACGCATGACCTTGGAAGGTTTTCACGTTAACAGTAAGCTTTTATTAAGTTTTATGGTTGGGGTACCCTTTTGTGAAGAAGTTGAGTGATTACCGGGAAGTTGTTAAAATGGAAATACATACTTATTGTTGTACATAATAGGACATTTTTAACCTTGCGTGATAAGTGGCTTAAATCCTACTAGCTTCTACCCACGACTTCATCCGCGTGTTTTATTGTACGCCCTAAGGGCAGGACATAGCTGTTCGCAAAACACTAAATTAACACCAGCTGTATAATGTACACTTTCCTATGATCCACAATAAAGATGATTTGATTTGATTTGAAATTTCTTGTTCCCCCGACCCACCCCGTCGCATCTTGCCCGCGCTGTTACTTAGTTTTCGTTTAGCGTTGTTGCTGTCCTTTTTTAGGGTTCCGTACCCAAAGGGTAAAACGGGACCCTATTACTAAGACTCCGCTATCCGTCTGTCACCAGGCTGTACATGGCTCATGAACCGCGATAGCTAGACAGTTGAAATTTTCACAGATGATGTATTTCTGTTGCCTCTATAACAGCAAATACTAAAAACAGAATAATATAAATATTTAAGGGGGGCTCCCATACAACAATCGTGTTTTTTCGGCGTTTTTGCCTTGTGGTACGGAATCCTTCGTGTGCGAGTCCGATACGCACTTGGCCAGTTTTTTTGTTTTTGCTTGGCTCCGAAGTGTCCTAGCGTGAAAATTTTTCTAATTCGACTGGTAGTTCTAGAGATTAGCGTGTTCAAACTCTTTAGCTTTATTATTAGTATATTATGTCTCTTAAATTATTAGATAATTTTTAAAATCAATACTTTTTTTTTTTTTACTTTTGTCTATCATTATCATAAAGAGATGTGATATTCTCGGCTTGAAGTCATCAATTTGGTTAAATTCAATAAAAAGTATAAAAATAACAATAGCGTTTTATGTATTTAGCTCTGTCTAGTTAAAAAACAAAACATACCTACCATCAGACCCGACCGTTTCGGAAAGGACCGGATTGGAACCATTCAATCTATTTGATGTTGGATACTGATTGAATGGGATGTCTATGTTTTGACACTTGACAGACAGGAAAGCTGCCGTACAACACGACAGGCGGAGGACACATCTTGTTCCTACTTTGGATTATTAGAAGTATTTTAGAGATCTGTAGTGCGTACCGTTGTTATTACACGCTGTCATTTATTCTAAACTAGCTGGCCCGGCGAACTTCATTCCGCCTCAGAATCAATAACTGTTGTGTTAACTTATACATCAAAATAGCCGTCCCATACTAAATGTATGAGAAACAAAAATATTAATAAAAAAAAAGACATTTTTTTTTCGTGAAATTTTCCCATGTTTTAATAGTTATTCCGCTATTCGGGGCGGAGACAAATCCAACAAATTAAAATCGGTCCAAACCGTTCTTGAGTTACAAATGGTGTAAATCGGCTTCGCCCGCAAGGTATATCGATAAAAACTATCCTATGTACTTCCCCGGGATGCAATCAATCTCTCTGCCAAATTTTATCGAAATCCGTTCAGTGGTTTAGGCGTGAAAAGGTGACATACAGACAGACAGAGTTACTTTCGAATTTATAATATTAGTATGGATAGTATGGATATAGATAGAAGAAGATTCATCATCATCATCTGCCTAACCTTTCCCAACTATGTGGGGGTCGGCTTCTAGGAGGAGAAGATTATAACCAGTAAATTGTCCTAACGATGCCTGCGGGGTAATTGCGTAACACACTATCAGTATAGCAATGGGTTTCATTTTGACAGTTCAACAACATTCATTGCGTTATTTACGTTGTTGAGCAACACATTTTCGAACATATGAAGCAATAGATTAGCAGTATACTTCAAAATGATTCAGATTGAGACTGGTAGTGTATCGTAGGGTTCAAATCTTTGTGTGTTTACCGAAGGACCAAAAAGCTCCTTATTAACGTTCATCATCATCCACAGTCCGACTTCATCCACTGAGCATAGACCTCTCTGTTCTCGTGCCAATCTCCATGCTCCTGTATTCCTTCTCATACAGGTTCTACCCGCGATGGCAACAATATCGTCCGCTCATATCGCCGCCGGACGACCGACACTTCGTCTTCCAGTCCTTGGATGCCACTCGGTCACTGCCTTATCCTACCTGCCATTACTGCGCCTTATCAGGGCCTCAAGTCTGCTATTACAATAGTGTCAGAATGGTTTATCATTGATTTCATAATTGTTGATTTTGACAAGTTTAATGTAATGTATAATGGCGTCATTATGACTTTCCAATGGGCAACCACTGACACTCCATTGAAAGAAATGGCATAGAATGGTAATTTCGTACATAATGACAAATAAATTACTGATTTAGGCGGTAATCTGCTAAAATTTTGACAGATATTTTGATCAGTGCTGACCTACCATTAGAACGTCATTGTGCAGACATTGCTTTTAATTCGTTACGAGCATCGTATTTATATCCTGTGTCATTGACCGACCAATGATCGACCATTATGAATTTAGCAGATTACGAACTTTTAGCCAAATGACAATGGGATCGTGTTGGAATGACGAATTTATAAAAATAGCAAGACTTGGGCCCCAGGTGTCCTGTCCAAGTCTATTTGAGTTCCATAACTCGTTTTCCGATATCGAAAACCTTCGCACGCCTCGGATCGCGACGTTTTGATCTCGGTCTATAAGCCTTATGCCAAGCATGGAACGCTTCATGGCTCTCTGTGCAACTCTTACTCTGTACACAGCCTCCTGCTTGGGCGTCCACATATCAGCACCGTACGTCATAGTGGGCAGGATACACCGGTTATAGAGGCGGGACTTCAGACATTGTGGAATTTTGGCCTAATTACCACTTTTTAACGAAATAGTGATGTGAGAAAATCGTTCAGAATATCGTCCAATTTGGATTTCTCTGTTTGTTGATGCCATTTCCCAAATAAAAGAATATGGCCAAGATAATAATGTTACCTATAAGTAGATAATTGGAAATTAAGAAAACATGGCAGAAAAGAGAAACAACTATTTCTCGATTTATTTGTTAGACCGATACTCAATAACTCAAATCACCATAGTTTTATGTTAGCACTAGCTGCACCCCGCGGTTTCACCCGCGTAAATGTCGGGATAAAAAGTAGCCTATACCCATGTTAATCCAGGATGTCAGCTACCTCCATACAAAATTTTATCAAAATTGATCCAGCCGTTTGAGCGAGAAGAAGTGACAAACATTTAAACACGTACCCCCTCACAAACTTTCGCCTTTATAATATAAGTGTGATGGTTAGTGTCGGCAACACGTAGCCGCAAAAAAATCTAACATGAAATTCGAGTTCAAGTTTAACTTTAGATAGCCAACTGTTATCATACCTCCACTAACGCCATCTTAACCCAGATATCGTCCTCCGTAGCTCCAAGTTATCCCATACCTATCTGATGTTATGTAACTTATGTTATCTACTTCCAGCGCTCACTTCCTTGTAAAACCAGGAAAGTGTGCAATACAAAAATGTAATATGCCACATTTTTATCTCAAACCCGGAGGGGAAAGATTTACACGTTTGGGGTTTGCGTTTACAGTTTACGTGTGTGGTGGTTAACGGTCATATCTACTCGGTACTCACACATACATAGGTAGCTAACACGCGTATTGTTTAGCTAAACGTTAAGGGTACTTAAATCATGTTTAACAGAATTCAATTCGGCGGATAAAAGCAAACTTTTGATTACTTAATTGAAATTGATTTCCCAGTGGTTTGGAAATATATCAGACCCAAGTAACATCAATTTGAGACATGACATTATAGGTATAATACTTTTATTGGTAAAATCTGGGTATCACAGGTCATCAAAAGATAATTTGGGGACCGTAATACATCGTCTTGAGCAGTGGTGGTGGCCAAGTGGTAACGGCCGCGACTTACGAGTTGTAGGTCGTAGGTTCGAACCCAGACAGGCGCTTACCTTTGTGTAAATTATTTCATCACCACTGCTCTCAAAACGGTGAAGGAAAACATCGTGAGGAAACCGGTATGTCCTAGAACCAAAAATTCGAAGACATGTGACATCTGCCAACTCGCACTGGGCCCGCGTGGTGGATTACGGCCCACTCCCTCTCACCGAGAGGAGGCCTGTGTCCCAGCAGTGGGAACTTTTGTCTATGGTTAACTATCATACGAGAGGCATTTACATACCAAACCTACCTGAGAGAACCTCCTAGAACTAAAAATCGAAGGTATGTGACCTCTACCAACCCGCACTGGGCCCACATGGTGGATAGCGGCTCACTCTCTCTTAAAAGAGAGCTAATTATGTTACCTACCTGATGAATAAATTTGTTGACAGCGTTCTGACAACATTAGATGAGATGCTGCCGTTCCTTTAGTCACTATACCATTCTCACAATAGGCTATTTGACTGGTTTCTGATAAACATCTCAGATTATTTAATGGTGTCTAACGAGCCCACAAAAACCTATTACTTCAAATTGCATAATGTATTTCTTTTAGAAAATAGTAAATAAAAATGTACTGTTTAAATAAGCCGCCAAAACGCTATCTTTAACAATATGGCGTCGTAACGTCACAATACACGTAAACAAACGTTGAAACGGTCGAGATACTAGACAAAAGTCATTGTTCTGTCAACGATAGACAGAAATTGACTATATCATGACGTCATCATAAGTTCAGCCAATCCAGACCGTTTTCGATTACGTGGCGCCAGATTTAAAAAGATGAAGTTTTTTCGGGATTTTTTTAATAAATAATACATTGTTTTGTAGTAAAATTAATGCAAATCGATTTTAAAAGCGATAATCTATACGAGTGTCAATAATTATGACCTTATTTTTTACATTGTCAAATAGCCTATTCTCCTATTCCAGAATAACATAAAACCGGCCAAAATATGTCAAAATTTTCAAGGCTTGTTCTGTAAACTTACACTTTTATAATTGATTCTGCCCGCGACTTCGTCCGCGTGAAATTTCACCCTAACCTCATTCACCCTCTTAGGGGTGGAATTTCGAAAAACCCTTTCTCAGTGGATACCTACTCTTCACAAAGAACACACCCTCCAAGTTTCATGTCTCTAGGACCAGCGGTTTGGGCTGTGTGTTGATATATCAACAATCAGTCAGTCAGTCAGTTTACCATTTTATATATACAGATTCAGTGTCCAGTGTGACGAACTCAATATTTAAACAGGGTTTATTTTCAAAGACCAGCCAAATTTAAGGATATGGGTACAGCTATACATATAACTTATAACAGACCTTCAAATTGAACAACTTTCTCCATGGGGCCAATATCGTAATCGCGAAAAATTTATCAACTGTCCCACAGAAAACTTCAATACTTACTCGACCTAAACGTATGGGACGGCTGAATTTTTATTCGCGATTACGATGTTGGTCCCATGCAGAAAATTGTTCAGTTTGATGGTCTACCACACCCTTAAATTTGGCTAGTCTTTGAAGACTAACCCTGTAATTTAGCTCAGAAGCATTCTTCTCATATAAGTGACTTTGGATGAGGCTCGCTCAGGAGCGTGGAGATTGGTATATGAAGAGAGGCCCATGCTCAGTAGTGGATGAAGTCGGGCTATGGATGATGATGGTGATGAAGTTTCTTTGTGCTTTTTTCGAGAACAAATATATATAGATCTTATCCTTTACACAGAGAGAGCACTGTATAGCTGGGAGCTGGTCTCCGACTTCAGGTCTAAGTGTGTGGGACCTCAAAGCAAGAAAGCTGCAGAACTTCATCAGGGTTCAGAATCGAAGACCAGATGTTGATGGCGAGTATGTCTACGCTTGCCGGTACTGGCGTTCTACAGATGTGCGTATAATTTTGTTCACTATTACCTTCTTTATCTAAAACCCCGTTTACACGATGCAAGTGTCTTCCCTGTGACATACACTAAAATTGAAGCAACAAATGACTTGTATCGTCTAAACAATGTTTAGACAGAGCAACTTCTTTGTTGGTTCAACTTATGGTCTCAGACCAAATAAAAAACCGTATGGTATGCATATGCCACAGGTAATTAATCGCTCCGTTTAAATCAGGATTTAGGCTCAATAATGACCCCATGCTAAACATTATGAACCTATTTAGGACCGGTGCTTTTTTAAAGGTCAGTAATGTAACATAACGTAACGTGACGGGTGTGACGTGTGTGTAGCGTGTAATGTGTGTGTGTGGAGTTCGTGTGAGTATAGGCTCAAAGACACAAACCCCGGGAACAGCTTATTCGATCCGTTCAAGTACCTGCTCCCAATACCTTAGCTTCTAATGACTTCTAAGTTCCGAAAAAGTAAAGTAAGACTATCCATTTGTTTTCAGAATATAGAAAATATTTTACCGGTAGATTTAAAACTAAAATGTATAGTTTGTGCCAGTAACAAGTTTGAAAAGAAATAAAGCTTCCAACGCTGCACCGGTGAAATGTTGTCAAAATCGTTTCAGTGCACAGCGCATATTCGAATACACAGAATTCCTTTTACGGTACATATTCGTTGATTCGACAACATATCTGAACGGAAGTATTACGGTGAAACGAACACAGTTTCTGTGAAAATAATTGCTCTGGATCTATAACTGATTCTAGCAGTTTTGGTACAGCCATAGATAAATTATGAAAATATTTATAACGTAAACTTTTTTTTTGTTGGTACAAAGAATACTGTCTACAGCAGGGTGGTCATAAGAATAGACTTTCTTTATTGTATTTTTTGAATAGTGACTTTTCGTTTGCTTAGAGCTGAATTTACCAAAGTCAGATATATTTTATTCGTGTAACAAAATTGACGTCTGACAGTTCTAATATGAAATAACTGTTGTGACTGTCTGTCACTTACTCCTACAAAATATTATATTCATTTTGAAATCGGCCTATAGTTCGGGCCGCTTAGAAGAACATATTATGTACATTCTCGATTCAATGGAAAACAATTTTGGGAAAAGTACTGGCGGACAGTTCGACGAATGCAATAATTTAACAAATTCTAAAGAAACTAGAGAAATATCCGATTTCTAATCTTAACAAACAATACTAGTTGCACATCTGGTGCCATAACTTGAGCCGGGATAAAACCCAAAACGGACCCTTGAAACAAATGAAAAATTTTAGAAAAACGGCAATAAACCTTATTCTGCGAAAATATGGGAATATGGGCAGAGTGTGGTGATTTTAGTATTTGAGAGATTGAGCGTCATTATATGGAAGTGTTGCTCTGATTACTCCGAGTGTAGATGTGAAGTATCGTGTGAGTAATGGATGATCAAATACATCACGCGGCTGGGGGGGGGGGGGTGTTTCTTCACCCTTAGGGTACCGATAATAATATAAAATTTTATAATACATAATTAGGAAAAACGAAAATTTTATCAGCCTAGGGTAATTTAGGAACAGTCACACTGTCAAAAATTTCAAAAATATTCTCAGTATAAGAATTATTCTATGTATAAAAGTTTTGTCAAATTTGCCCTTAATAGGCTTTTTTTTTGTAAATAGTTGTGTACTTGAGTATTTAGCGTCAACAGTTTTCCATTGTTTGAAGTTATAATATAATTATGTTATAATTTTGTAACTATTTTTCTACTTAAAATAGCAAAAAATGCGCTACTTTCACGATTAGATGAGCGCTTCTTTTTTACTCGTAAAACTCTGAACAGATTTACCGAATAAATGAATGACGAGCAATTTCATGAAACCAGCTGCTTGTTATACCTATACATCCAAGTTATCTCAACCGAAAAAACGTTGTGCACAAAAAAATCCAATAAATAAAAAAAGCTCTATCCGTTTTAGCGATATTTTCCGGGATACCCTAGATATTTTTTTTGTTCGCATACAATTTTCCGGACAGTTTCTCCAGCTAGATTTTCCACCCGGTTATGAACTAGTGGTTCAAATCTAGTTTAACTTTCGCTGAAATAACCCGAATGTCACGTCGTCGCGTTGGCTTTGTCACTTCAGTTCGCTATCGTTTTAGATCCTGGCTAAACTTCCATCGTGGAAGCTGAAATGTGTTGTAGAATTACTAAATAGTACTAAAATAGAACTAAACGTGTTTTATCAAAACAAAGGCAATGTCAAAGACATATTTATGAGCAAAACATTGATCTAGTTAAAAGTTATTGAAGTATATCTAACGCAACAGTCTATTGTTTTATATTTTAGCTTAAAACAAAATCGACTTGTAAAGTCATCCAACCTTATCCGTACAAGTGAATTTCCTTACAAAACTCTTCGTTTGGTAAGAAAATACAATTACCGCAGAATAAACCTCGGATTTTGGGTTTGCCAGCCTGTCAGATACACTTGACGTTTGTCGGTACCGTTGTTACATCGATCTTACAAAAAGTCGTTCGGAAGAGATTTTTTTTGCACTTTTGTTACTGGATAGACTTTTTGTCCTAAATTGTATCCAGTAATGGTCACGACCTTTAGACATGGTCTTGTGATCGCAAGCGCGACTACGGAGCGTGGGATCCTTAATTTTAATTCCCAGGTCGGACTAAGTGTTATTGGGTTTTTCCATTAGGAATTACTTAGTAAAAGCCCGGAGTTTGGAAGTTGGTGGTGTGATACCCCCGTGTCTCGGAAAGCACGTTAAACCGTTGGTCCTGCGCCTGATCTCTCTCCAGTCCCATCGGACTATGAGAGTGCACCTGTGTCTGCGCATACACTTGTGCTTATATCTCCCGCGCCGAAGGCTAGTCTCCGTTGAGATTGTCCGCCATGACCAAAATACGGTCTGAGGGTCTGTCTGTCGACTATTAGCCAGTTCCATCCATCGTTTCTTTGGTCTTCTTCTAATAGTAAAGCCTCAAATTTAAGCGGTGGAATAATTTATAGTATTTTAATGTGTCAGTCCCATCTCACAGCTTCAAATCAGCACCTAACAATTTTAAACAAAGGGCAATTACCTACCTTTACTTACTTTAGAACTGTATTTCTACAGTAGGTTCCTAAATTATATCAGTTTTTTGATGTGGTTCAATGTACAGTGAGCGCAGGTAATGTTTTCTTACATATCACGTATAGGGTGGGTTTCAGGTAGCGTTGCCCTCAGATAAAGTCGACTCATGTCGGGGATTTCATGTAATTTGCTGTCGTATTTAACATTAGTAGGTTCAGTGCTCTGCCTGGTTTTACAAGAGAAACAGTGAAAGAAAGAAAAATGCGTGTATTGGCATTACAGCAAAATAAATACACCTTAAAACTATAAAAACAGAAAACATGTAATACCAAAAGGGCCTCAGCTCAGCATAATGTCAGATGACAGCACAACACAATATGTTTATCAAAACTAAGTTAGTTTAGCAGAATGTCACTGTAGGTAAAGTAGGGGAACTCATTTTTTTATCAAATAAACTACCAACTTATTGCCCTTAAATTGAAATCATAGCTGTCATTCTGTGATAGTTAAATGAAACCGCTATAACACGGTGAATTCACGTAGTTTGACAATTTGATAAATAATTAATTTCCCTGACTATACAATAACAATCATAATACAATCCATTGCCGCATTCAATTCCCACAGAAAGATGACTGTGTACTTGTGTAGGCTAGGCTTCATTTCAGGGCAATCAATCTTCAATAGTGTTCTAATATACATGCCCATTTGCTAAGTGTTATTTTCGTCATGGCTAATAGAACAATAATGAACATGGCAAAACTAGCAGAGTAAACATCCTTGAATTATATAAATATCTTAATCTGAAAGAAATATATTTTATTTCGGATGAAATATTTGTCTGGCCCACATTGTACCCCCAAGGCCAAGTCTTTTACAGTACCTTAACAAAAAGCGGATACTGAGTTTTCAAAAAACTCAATATTCGCTTGGCTTCGTTGATCGCCGTTGTCTCTGCCACTAAGGACCTGTGTCGTGATGATCTTTTTCTATTGCTCGATATGTTATACATAGGTATGCGCGGAAATAGTATCTCCTATGATTCATGGATTAAGACATGCCTAAATAAAAATATTACATAGAAAGACGGTACGGTTGACATCTGTCGGGCATGCCGCCGGCCGAGGGAATCAATCAATCAGGGAATCTCAGGGTGTTCTCGTCTAGCTAACGAGAGTACTTGCATAGACAAAACCTAGGAACCAGGATAATCCAGATAATTGCCGAAAATAGATTTATATGGCGTGCAATAGGAAAGACCTAATCTGCGTTCGCGATTTATTTGCCAAAAATGTAAACAAATATGAGTTTATGGAAAATAACTTTAAATCCTACACAATAAAGTTCAGTTTACGCTATAACTTCAAACATTTTCAGTAGTACTAGTCACTCTGAAATCAACTTAATTGCCAATGAAATAAAGTTGATATTGGTTTAACTTGAAATAATATTAATTTGTAACATAAGTTTGAATAAAATTTGTGTCCAGCAGTGGACTACTGTAAGCTGATGATGATGATGACAGAAACTCAAACCTTTTTCCATGGGGGTAGGCAGAAACTACAGAACACCTACTACGATCTGGTCATACATGCACACCGGTTGTGAGTTTATAATAGTAGTACTTAGGTGTTGGTAAAGTTAAATTCAAACTCAAAGCATTTATTTCAATTAAACCATAACGTAAAGTAAAAGTAAAAAAAAAGTAATGTAAAGTTTTAACACGTCCTAATTTTGTTTTGAAAGTCAAACATAGTATTTATAGTAATAACTTCGATTCCAATTTTTTTCTGGGTTCGTTTGAACTGATTTGCTGAAAATCAAATAAGTTTAGTTTATGAACACCTGCGAGTTAGCGATTGAATCGAGAATTTCTTGGCTAATGAAATTATATGGCTGTGCTTTTAAATTTACTTACTGATTTTCCACTCGGTCGATTTACTTTTCAGTCAAAATGATCAGGTATTTCAAAATTAAGGTTAGTTAAATGAATCAAGATGAATAAATCTTAGTAAAAGTAATTAAGATAGTTATAGTCATATGAAGTAAATAGTTGTTGCTGAGTAAAAACTGCTCGTAATCGAAGGCAGAGATTAATATAAGTATGAAAGACTCAAATTGAGTTATAACAATAGTATTTATCAAGGCAAAAGCTTCTATGTTGAGGTATATTATACTATACAGTATACAGATCAATACTAAGAAGTAATTAATTCATATTGAAATCATGGCTCATTAAATATCACTCGCATTGAATAATTTACATTTAATATACGACTATCAAAACTGTAAATCAAAGCTGATATTACCCAATTACAGACCTACATATAATTGTATTCATAAATTACAAAGAAACAGTGGCACTCCGGGAGTGCCGACAGAGGTGAAAACAAAACCCAAACAGAATACTTTGCAATCACTCACTGACATTTTTATTATCGGATTTAAAACCGAGTACATCTCGAGGACAGCCGAACACATCCGAATGTAGCGCGGTGTCGGTAACAGATAGTGTCGCGAGTTCAATGGTTTATTCCCATCTCAAAAAATGCCCAACGCGCCTAAAGAAGTTTTCAATTCAACAATAATTAACAAATTCCTTCAATAATTAACAAATTAATATTGTTACAGTACAACCGCAAAGGTAAGTACGCCATCATAGGAGGAAGTGGCACCAACTGCCTGGAAGTGATCAACCTCCACAACAGGTACATCACCTGTTCGTACCCAACCACGGGCACCATCTTAGCAGTCACCAGCCACCAGGAGCGCATCGCCTACGGAGGCACTTTTAGCTCATTCAACATCGTCTCCTTCTATGACCCTAAATATCAAAAGGATAAGTACGACTTGGGCGTAGACAAATACGAGTACTCAAGGCCTGCGATGGGTGTCATCACTTTATACCACGACGATGAGAGCATGCTCTCGTCTGTAGACCCTGCCGATATAGACGCGCCAGGCACCCCAAAGACAACAGAACGTGTAGTCTTTATAGGAGAAGATGGAGAGAGTAAGGACGCATCAAAACAGAGTAGCATAAAACAGGGTGCATCGAAACCAAGTAACATAAAACAGGATACACCAAAACAGGGTGATGTAAAATAATGACTGATTTTATATCCGTTTTTAATTTGTAACTCTATACATACCTACTTCTATTTATAATCTATATCTTCTTTAAATAGTATAAAAAGTCACTTTTTGTGTCTGTTTGTGTGACCACTTAGATCTTCTTAACTACACTCTGTCCACTAGCTTACCTAACCGTTTTTTGACAGCTGCTTTAGAACGTAAATATTCCAGATTACGTTGAGTAGTTAATTTTAAAATGCGTAATAAAATAATTATATAAACTACCTTACCTAATAAGATAAGGCAGTTAAAATAATAATTCAATAGAATTATCTTATTTATGACTTCTTACAGACATTATAATAGGTACTGTACGTGTATCAGTTTTGACAAAAAAAAATGGATATTAAATTACATTTTATCGTACTAAGTGATGGGATCGAATGTATTTGCTTCAAATTAATAAATTGAAAATAATGATATTATATTATAAGTAAATCAGTATAGAAACACCTTACATCCACTCAAATATCAATAAAAAAATTAAATTATTTCCCAGGATAGATACGTACCTATTTGTCACCACAATCAAGATGTTAATATTTTATTTCGATTATAAAACTTTCATAAAATTTTATAACGTTGTGTTTTAATATGTAGTAAACCCTTATTACTACATTTATGTATATAGATTACAACATAATTGATACGGAAAACCAGTGCATACTTTATTTTTACAATGATATCCGCTATTAAACTTGCAAAATTGAAATTAAAGTAAACAAAGCGGCTAATTAATATTGTTTTGTATTTAATAATAATATACACAGGCATAGAAACCGCACCATTTTTTATTCGACAGCAAAAAATCGATAATTGATACTACATACAAATTAAAGTGAAATTATCGAAATAGGTGTTATAATATAACGTTGCTGCAATCACAAGTTCCATCTGTCAAAATAGGTGTTATAATATAACGTTGCTGCAATCACAAGTTCCATCTGTCAAAATATGTGTTATAATATAACGTTGCTGCAATCACAAGTTCCATCTGTCAAAATATGTGTTATAATATAACGTTGCTGCAATCACAAGTTCCATCTGTCAAAATATGTGTTATAATATAACGTTGCTGCAATCACAAGTTCCATCTGTCAAAATATGTGTTATAATATAACGTTGCTGCAATCACAAGTTCCATCTGTCAAAATATGTGTTATAATATAACGTTGCTGCAATCACAAGTTCCATCTGTCAAAATATGTGTTATAATATAACGTTGCTGCAATCACAAGTTCCATCTGTCAAAATATGTGTTATAATATAACGTTGCTGCAATCACAAGTTCCATCTGTCAAAATATGTGTTATAATATAACGTTGCTGCAATCACAAGTTCCATCTGTCAAAATATGTGTTATAATATAACGTTGCTGCAATCACAAGTTCCATCTGTCAAAATACGTGTTATAATATAACGTTGCTGCAATCACAAGTTCCATCTGTCAAAAAATGGTTAACCTAGTGGACAGAGTGTACACAATGGATTTTGATACAGTTTTCAACATCATTTAGAGCACTTATTTATTCCGGAATGTTTATGTGTGTAATATTTAACTAAGGGCTGATTTTTCAACTTTATTCGAAGAATAATTTTGAAATTTTGACAGTTATTTCATACAAAAACTGTCAAACGTCATTTTATTCAACGAATAAAAGTTTTCTGGCGATGGAAAAATCAGTCCTTAGATGTAGAAACCTCCATTTCTCGACGTGTTGTCATTGCACCCGTGCGAAGCAGGAGCGAGTCGCTAGTGTATTTATAATATTTCTCTATAATAATAGCTTTGATTACACCCTTTTGTTTTATTAATGAACAGCCCTAATTAAATAACCTATTCTACAAAAAGCTTTCAGCCTACCATATGCAGTAAGTATGACAGATGTAAATGATGATGATAGCTCAAATTACATCGGCACGCGAACGGCCCATCACCCAAACAGTAGGTACCTACCTAATCCGTTTCAATTTCGTTAAAGAGATACTCGTGTCCATTTCACATCGGCGTCGTTACCAGTTCAACGTATCGTCGTCATTGCAATGATAATTTGGAAAGCTTGTTTCAACCGAATTGGACCGCAACTGCAATAACCATAAAAGCCATCCAAATACGTGTCGAAATTCAACGGCGCCAAATTGAAAATCCTGAAAACAATTGCACAAGTTCCCACAACAGAAAAACGGGGCTCGGCCAACATTGAAAAATTAGAGTCGGCATTGCGAATTCAGCCGAGAATACAATGGCGGACAAGTTGCAATAGAATTTAAATAAAGAAGCGTTCCCTAACAGCGCGAACTCGTGTGCGGGGCGTTGGTGAACTTTCAACTTTTACCCGCTTATGTAGCGGGAACGTACCACGTCTCCCTGCCCCTCCCGTGCCGGGGTGAGGGGGCGCTTTTCCGTACTTGGACCGAATATTTACAGCGCAACCTAAATATAGCGTGCCGCTGCTCAGCTGGCACGGGCGGGGGTAGTGGGTGGGTAAACATTCCCCCTGCCCCCTACGGTAGCTCGACGGTGTAGAAGGCCATTCGAGCGCCGGCTCCGGAGGTGAGCGGGCGGACATCTCCTGTATAATACAGAGGTCGTCGCGACCATGACCGTTTGGAGTCAGGAGGTTGTCGCTCGCTATGGCAGTAAAGTCATTCTCAAGGCTATGGTGTACGAATTGACGTGACAGAGTTGTATGAACGGATGCATTTACAATTAAAAGCTAATAAGAATTGATGGTAAACTACTACTTAGTAAACTATTTGCGTGACGTATTCGTAAGTTTCATGAGGAACTAAATGAGCCAGAATCCATATTTATATCTATCGGTAGGTATATATTGATAGACTAGATAGTAGAAACCATTCAAAGGACTATTGAATAGGTCCGCAAATAGCGTAGTAACTCTATAATGGTAACGAATAGAATTCTGTAAGCCGGACCAGTAGTTAGTACGTTTCTATTGACAAACGTATAGGAAGTATATGACCATTTGGAATATTGTAGGCGAGTGTAGTTTGGAATGGAATATACATATACTATGTTTCGTCACTGTCGGTTATTAATAGACAGGACATTGTGCCTTATCGCTACATATGCTTTACTTTGATCACCAGTCCGTTATCTGAAAGTAACCCTGTCTGTCGGTCTGTCTGTCTGTCTGTATATTACCTTTTCACGCCTAAACCACTTAACGGATTTCGATAAAAATTGGCAGAGAGATAGATTGCATCCCGGGAAAGGACATAGGATAGTTTTTATCGACATGCCTCGCGGGCGAAGCCGCGGGTGGAGACTAGTATCACAATAAAAGGAGATGATTATGGCAATATTCCATAATGGCCGTGTATGACTAATTGCTAACTTTGTTCTTAAATCCAGTCTAAATATTCTTTAAATCACTTAAACTAACTTAGGAGATTTTCATATGAACATAGTTTCGTTCAAGTTTTAGGCTCTTTATTATACATAGGTACACGTTTTTCTTGACATGAAAAAGGACGGTTTATTCGCCGTGTGTAGGCGCGGTGGTCAGTGTATGGATCACTTTGGAGCTTGTTGACGGACATGTTTTCTTTTACGGAGCAGTTTATACTCCGTACCGTAAGGAAACCATGCCGTGTACAGTATTAACAAGATTTTTATTGTCTTAAAAACTCACTTGAATTTATCAAATTAACGTTAACTAAACTCAGATAGCCAGGTACTCGGGTACAACCTTGAAGATGTAAATCCTGCCTTAAACTAATTTACCTTACAAAATCGGCAAAGTAACGGGAGATTTACTAATCAGCTTGCATTTTTCACGTGGGTTAGCTTAACAAATGTTTTATTCAGAGTAATCTTGCACCGATAGAAGATTTGAGCCTGAAAACGTCTGACAGGTCTTTGTGAACAGAACTTTCGTTTATTATTTACCCAGACTTATTTTTAATTCGCAATGCCTATATAGCTGTTTTGCTAATGTAACGAGGGCTGTTTGGACTGTACGGGCGATATGTACACGTATCATTTTTGTAGCGTTTTTTGTTTTCGCGAGTTTGGAACGACGCCATTAGTTATCTCTCTGTCGCGGCCGCTTTTTTTGTTAAATTCGATTCTGTTTTACGTCCAAAGGTACATTTTTTAAAGGTCAGGCTTAATTTAACACCCAAAAAACCTAAGTGCCCCATATTTTAATGGTCATTAAGAGAGCCCAGATATGAAATTAATGGGCGTCATTAAAGTGTCCTGTTAATTAATTTTACTCAATTTCCTTTGATAGCCGTCGCGTCGTGTCTTCAAAAGTTTTATAAAAAGCAAACCGTAGACAAAAGAAGATAGCGGTGAGGCACGACGCGCGAGAACAATAGGCTTCATGAATAGCTTCAGGATGAAATTAAAATATAATAAAGCCGAATTTACATTACGAAACTAGGTTGCGCAATATTAGTTTCATAACGTTAGTAGAATAGGTGGGGTCCGTGGCTAAATAATAACAGCCGCACAGGTCGATCGATTAGGTTAAGCTACGCTTGCCACGGTTGGTCTATGGATGGGACATAGAGATCCCTCCGTGTCTCGGAAAGCACGTTAAGCCGTTGGTCCTGGTTGTCATTTGTGGATTTTTGACAGTTGTTACGGGTAGTCAGAAGCCCGAAAGTCTGACAACCAGTCTTACCAAGGGGTATCGTATTATCCAGTAAATGGGTTGTGGAGGTCAGATAGGCAGTCGCTCCATGTAAAATATTGGTATTCAGCTGCATCCGGTTAGACGAGAATCCGACCCCAATATAGTTGGGAAAAGGCTAGGCAGATGATGAACGTTAGTAGAATAGAATATTTTTTATTATCTACACCATAAATATTACAGAATATTTATAAATGAAAAATTTTTACAAGGCGTGACACAATGGCCGGTCTTATCGCTAATAGCAATAATTTAAATACAACCTGTGGAGGGATTTAGAGGGAAAGGAGAGACAAAACTGCAGGTAATAAGGTTATGCCTGAACCACATTTTGTCAACGATTGCAACATACTAAAACAGGAAATTAAAAACCTCGAATCACACAAAAACCTCAAATTACAGTGTTTTATACAATGACGTACGACTTTCCATTGTCGGCACAATAAAAAAGATTCATTACTCGCTTCGCTGACGAGCTAACCACTTCAACCTCGTTCGCTCAATTTAATCTGAAAGCCCAATATTTATTACTTACTGTTATTTTCTAATTTCATCCAAGAAAATGAATTATAATTGTGCGGCTGGAAATCAACACGTTATGACGTCAATAAGAGCGAACGAATCCAGGTTTGCGGAATTAAAAAGCGCTCAGAACTCAAACTTGTCGGATTTGGAGATTCGGGCGTAGTGGCGTAGCGGGGCGAGGGCGGCGTAGCGGGGCGTAGCGGGATGTAGCACGGGCGTCGTAGCTGCATCGATCCGCGGGCCGTGACCTTGACCCGACCGCGTTCCCGGATGTGCCAGCACTTGCCTAGTTGCGCCATTGTCGCTTTATTCAGCTTCTGCTAGCTTTTATTAGCCTGGGTTTTATTTCCCTTACCACATATTAGCTTTGAGAAATGTAGGTGCGTCTAGACAAGTTTTGTGTTTTTTTCTTGTAAACAATAGATTCCAATTCAGTTTCAAGGTTTATTTTTTGTTCCAGTTTGCTTACATTTGATTCACAGTGTGAATATTTGATATTTCGTGTCCTTAAATGTTACCCACTTTTTATTACGGCTCCTGATTTTTTCTTTTTTTCTTATTGTTTCGTTTTTCTTTATGTGTCATGAATATCTGAGTTCTATATTTACGAAGGCGAATATTTTTGAATAATAGCCTGGTTTGTGACTACTTTTTAAGGTAGAAAATGTCCTTATTTTCAGAAGGACGATCTATTTAATGAATTATTTATTTGCTGAATGTAAATTTCAAATTATGAATGAGTAGCGCTATAAGTAATTCTTTGAAAGACTTCATTTCTGAGCCTTCTTATAAAAATGTTCTTGAAAAAATGAGGATATCAAAAAGAAATGGTATTCTTTTAATACCTTATTAGCATTTATATTGAAGTCCATTAATAGAACTTAATTACCATTTATTTACAATATTTTCTGCAGGAAACGGTTATTAAAGTTTGTAACAAAATCGTCAAAGGGGCTGAAGTAGACTTTTTATTTTAGTTTTGTAGTTTACACTTGGGTGGTGCTGGGTTCCGGGTATCTTAATGTTTGCGCTGAAAAATATACTGAAAGCAAAAATCTAATAAAATATCAATTGCTATTAAATTATTCTCTAGTAAAATATCAGAAACCGTATACTCTAAGCAGATTTGTAATGTAATAAATCTGATTCAGAATCACTGTTGTCTTCCAAGATAAGCATCATAAATTCATTATCTATAGGTAGCATAAATAATATCTACCTACTTAGACAGAATTAAATTACTGTAATAAACTTTTTTTTGTGGTTTGGTTCCATACTAACTTACCTATTGTCGTTTATTGTTACCTCAGACTTCGAAAGACTCTTTGTCTGTAATCAAACACGAATCTTCTTCTTTTTAATCATTTGGAATCATCGCTACGACGAAGAAAAAGAAGGAAGAAGAAGATTCACATTTGAAAATCAAGAATAGATCACACTCAAAATAATACACAGTCCTACCAACAATCAGCCCACTGGGGCGTTTGCCATCCACACGGAGTTCTAAACAAAATTATGCAGATACATGCAATCTGGTCGCTAGAACGGTGGCCAGCGCATAACAATGTATGCTAATCAAAAGATAGCTCGCATGATTTAAGTGCACAACTCTGTTTTCGCTTTAGTTAAGGCCTTGAATTTAGACTGTGAATTTTTGGCGAGAGAGCCGAATATTGGAGCACTGTGCTATTGCTTTTATAGCGTCAACGAAGTTGCCAATTTTAGATTTGTAGATTATTTTATGAGTGCACAGATGCAAGATCGGAATATTCATCTGTGGGTCGATTTTAATGGATCATTTCAGCTTGAATATCATATTGAAGGATACTTTCAGGACATATAGTGACTTACATCTGACGAAATGTGGGTGCTATAAATATCTGCCAATTTCTTCGGTAGAAATGGAATGACATACCATGTTGTGTATAGATTCGTATTTTTAATGTTTTTGGTACTTTAACATGCTTATAATAATAATTGTTATTTCTTGGAAAGACGTAAAGCTGTTGTACACGAAGACAACAACACACACACTATACATTCAGAAATAATACCTATCTCTGTAAATTATTAATTTGGTCGGGTTTTGCGGTCGTTTGGAGACTAGCTTTATAAAATATTCGCTCTATAATCTTTATAGAGTAAATTGTGCGAACAAATCCGTAATCAAAAGGAGTTAAATAGAATTATACTTGACAGGAAGTGGTAGCTTTGTAGTTTGTTTCTATTTTGCTTTATTCTATTCTTCTGTATTCTGCAATTTACATGGAACAAAGAAAATAGAGAAAATTTATACAAAGAGATTTTTGTTAATATTTGGAGCGGATGATCAAAGGAACATTGTAATAGTTTTTTAAACTCGTTTTTTAGTTTTTTTTTGCTCATACAAAACTAGTTTTATTGTGAGTATATATACAGAAAAAAATTGTAAACAGTGCGCAAAATGTAACCATGAATTTAGCATATGACTCTATACTGACGACAACCGACGATAACCAACGAAAAACATAGTGCAATGGTTAAATTTTTTTCCCGTATAGGTTCCTAGACGGGTGAAGCCAGGTGGAGCAGAGCCCTAACGGAATGGTTGCCGAGAAACGGTAGAAGGAGCATTGGCAGAACAATAGCCAGGTGGGTGGACGACCTTCAGAAAATCGTGGGGAAGATCTGGATGAGACTCGCACGGACCAGGGAAGCATGGCACAAAAGGGAGGAGGTCTATACTCAGCAGTGGGTGGAACAAGGCTGCCGGATGATGATGATGATGATGATGGTGATGATAAAGGGTTGCTTGGGGAACGATTACGCGATATTCTTTTGCAAAATAATTAATCGGATGCTAAACGTCATGTTGAGAGTACACAAGTGTTATGTATGCTATTTCGGTATTATTGAAACAGACCAGCTCTAAAATATAAACCAGCCATTTTCTATTTAGGTATAGCTTTCACTAGCACCCCAGCTTTCATCATCATCATCATCATCATCATCAGCCTATAGCAGTCCACTGCTGGACATAGGCCTCCCCTAATGAGCGCCATAGCGAGCTTTGCACGGGTGCAATTTTTTTTTCGAAATCCCAAATGTTCTTTCAAAAAAACCTTGTCCTGGCAATACCGAACATAACAAAAAAAGAATTATCCAATTTGGTGCAGTCATTCGGAAGATAAGTGCGTACAGACATTTTGGGGAACTTTGTTTTATATGTATGGATAACGTAAATTAAGTAAGAAAGTAATCCTAAATTAATCTTTAACTTAGAACAACCCTTTGAACTTTTCTGTTATCTTTGCGAGGAAGCAGATTTAAGGAAAATACTGCTGCACTTATTATATTCATAGATAATGTAAATTACCTACAAAAACCAATCCCGATTCAAGTTATACTTCGAACGCCCGAAAAATAATCTCGGTACCGTATTGAATCACGAACAAATTTCAGCAAAACATATTTATTGACAAGGCCGTAAATACGAGATCCCTCTAAAAATATTGATGGAAGTCGGTGGCCCAAAAATTATTCGTAATTTTACTATCGTCAAAATACCATTGCCTATCTACGATGAGCCTCGAGTTTATTTCGTACATAAATAGAAGACATTTTGGGTTCAAATGGCCTTCATAAATTATATTAGATTGTAGTTACAGAAATTACGCGTTGAATTTTAATGTGGGTATTAGTTCATGTATTAGGCTTTTGTTCATGTTCAGGATAGGGTTGATTGCTGCATGAGGGTAGGAAGTGGTAGGGTTGGTTTTGTTTAGGGAAGAAACGAATATTTTTTACATAATAAACAGTCTTAGCGCTAAAATAGTGGCAAAGTAAATCATGACCGGGAAAAGCCAGGGTGTTAATAAACTTGAGGAACATTTCACTCTTCATTCACTGGACCGTGGCTTTTCCAAGCATTTTCGACCGTGCCATTTCTAGTTGGATCAGACAACAAACTACCTATCTAGTAAATCCATAGTAATACTATAAATTCGAAAGTAACTCTGTCTGTACAGACAGCTGTATGTATGTTACCTTTTCACGCCTAAACCACTGAACGGATTTCGCTAAAATTTGGCAGAGAGATAAATTGCATCCCGGGGAAGGACATAGGTTAGTTTTTATCGACATACCTCGCGGGCGAAGCCACGGGCGGAAGCTAGTAATTTTATAAACAAAAGCTGCAATAACGATACGATTTTAAAAAGCTCAACTAATATCTTTATGTTTCTCACTTTGTTGTTTTAAAGCACCAATTTTCTTTCGATCTTCCATCAAAGGTCTTGAGTTTACCACGACGACGCAAAGCAATAATATAAGGGATTTACAGATCGTCATGATACATATGTAATGAGGTGTGCATGGGGATCTTAAACGGGCTTACTCTCTCCCTTAGCGAATTGGTTTAACACATGTTTAGATTATTAAATAGGTAGATGAAAATATGTGACTACCGTGATGAGTTTTTTATATAAAATTAAACGAAAGCTGATGCTGCCTGCACTTTGCAACAAACAGAGGGGCAATTCTCGTTTTAAGAACGTTCACAGTCTGATCTCAGTCTCAACCTGTCAAAAATACCTTTGCTGTCCTAGTTACTACCAATTTTACTACCAGTTGTAATAACGTTAATTTTGATTACCCTTCCTACTTAACTACTCCAGTGTTGAGCTGTTAGAAGGGACAAAAAAAATAAAAAATAACACTCATTTCTCTACATTTTTGACAAGTTGGTCGATTCGAAATCGAATTAGCTAATACCGGAACAAGAGAGTATTATAATTAACATCTTACTAACTAACGATACTTATAATAAGCGAAAATGCGGAAGTAACTCTGTTTGCCTGTTACGGCTGAACGGATTTCGTTGTTTGGCACATCACCTGGGTTAGGACATGATATGAAAGAGAAGGGAGTGAATGATAGCGTGACAGTTTTGTTGACAGGGGAGAATGGAAGAAGAAAACGTGTTGCGCCGACCCCAAGTAACATGGGATAAGGGCAGGAAGATGACCTGGGTTAGGACATACGATACTTTTATCCCGGTAGTACGTTTCCGTAAGATAATTTAATGAAACTCTGTTCTTGACGTTACCATATAAATACCAAAAAAACTTTTCAAGTGCACCGCAAAGTTCGTTGCTTTGTTATTTCACTTATTATCTTAACGTGACTGTGGAATAAGTTTTTACTGGCTACTGACTGTTCGTGGCAGTATAATAAACGTTTGTGCTCAAAATGGCGGTGTTGTTATTTCAGTTTTGCTTTCTAAGCGTCACTGTTTTTTGTTTGGGGACATGATCCAGGTGTTTTTATAATTATGTGGTTGTTTTTTCGTTAATTTGATGAGAATGCTTTGGCTGATAGTGCCCCGGGAGCTTGTTAATATTGTTTTGACTATTGCCTTCAAAGTAGAACCACATTTTCCCAGTTATGTTGAAGTCTCATGTAATAGGGGCATGCCTGTTACCGTGAAATCGAGCACAAATCTAGACTTCGGGTAGCTACAAGACAAGGTAGTAAGACATTGGCCCGACCCCAGTACCCCATACTCAGCAGTCACCCTCGCAACCACTAAACCAACGGAGCACTCAATAAGTTACGTAGGTGCTTGCGCCACGCTACATGAAACGAGCTACGAGGACGCTACGGCGTAGCCTTGTAGACTTGATTCGAAAACTGTGTGGATTTTGATGAGTTAGAGAGAATCAGTGCATAAAATTGTATTAAAAACTACTTGCACGTTCCTGTTACCTAAAATATAAATTTACCTAGATACACAACAAATTTACTCACATACAAAGATAGCCGGTGATGTTTATGAAAACCTTCCTTTTTAATTCCCGAATTCGGGTAAAAAGGAGGAAACATTTTAAAGATCCATATCCAAAAGTCAAGTCTGTCAGTCTCAAGGGGCTTACCCTCTTGGCTTCGTTTAAATATAAAATACATTACAGCGTATTCAAGTTCGGGAATTGACGGGTGAACTTGAACTATCAATTTAGGGGGCAAATTCAAGGCTTCAAGGTTTCAAGGTGATAACTTAGCCTCGGTTTGTCATGGCCTTTTCATTCTATTGATAGGCCTTGATTATTCGTTGAAAATAACTTGGATATTCATTGAACGTACCCAAGAATAATTACCAATGCGTTAAGTGAATTGATAATTTAATTTGGAAGAGATAAAACAGATATAAAAGCGCTTTCATTTTACCTTTGGCTCCAGGCACTCGAATTAATAGTCATGAACTTGTTTATATAATATTTTTGCTAAGGAAATTAACAGTATAGTATACCTACAACAAAAACATTTAAGCGCGCGCACATAGCCTTAATTAAGAACACGTCCGAACAAAATCAAGTGATCAAATATGAAAGGAGGCAGAATGTTCCCGAAATTAATTTTTTAATACAGTTGCTCAAAAAGTGGTGTATTGCAGGGACGTATAGCGTTCGGGAAGTGGGCTATTACATACTAGTGCTTTTTTTTTACCTTTCCCGAACTCGTGCGTGTCTCTTTCCCAACTGTCAAAATAATGTCTATTAAAAAGAAAAACCAACCATGAAGTTTTTACTAAAGAGTTTTTGTGATTCATACAAATACGTATATTTCTAAAAAGAAGCTACTAATTTATTTCAATATCAGAATTAATGATTTAATTGAATGAGTTAGGTTAGGTTTCATTTCATTTCATCTCATTAAATTTCATTTTCATTTCATATCAATAAAAAAAATATACTGATGACTAAGCTGTATGGATAGTTCCTTTTGCCTACCAAAATGGGTGATGAAAAAAAAACTCTGCTTATATTCTACGGTTGGCGCCATTTTCCAGAAATTTGCTTTGCGAGTTTAGTTGTTTGTTGCACAAAATGAGTAATTTCGACCCTATTTTTTTTAAATTAACACCACCGGTACTCAGTATAATTGCACAAAATGCTTCGGAGAACATTTTACCGGAAAAGTCAAAAAGTCGTTACATATCCAAATACGACTAATTGTTTGCGTGGAGAGAAGAGAAAAAAGCAATATTGTGTTTTTATTATTTTATTAAATTGCTTCATTTTTTCGCAACTGTATTAAAAATAGTCGTTCAGTACACCTGCGGAACCGTCATTGCAACTTGTTCCGACTGTCAACCCTCGCCTTCGGCTGCGCCTCGGCTCGGGTAGACATTTGTCGGAACTCTTTGCAATGACAGCCTTTCCGCACTTGTAATGAAATATACTAATAACCATGTCCCTCGTTATTACCGTACGGTAAAGGTATACAGAACCGGAACATTTTCACTCTATGTACAGTCAACAAAAGAGACAAGTATGCAGGATCGTCCGGTATAGTTGAAGTTTAGTAAGAAACCGATGGATGTTCTCGAATAAAATTTAATTTTATTAATAGAAAACAAACAGTTAATTTATCAAATTAAATTTCAGTCGACAACATCCATCGGTTTCTTACTAAACTTCAAATATATCTGACGATCCTGCATACTTATCTCTGTTGTTGACTGTACCTACGGTTAGCCGGATGGCCACGGAAATTACCTTCGAACCCACCCAAGTACTGATCGTGCCCTGCTTAATGTATTTTAAATGAACGAATCAATTATGTATATAGGTAGGTACTGGAAACCATGTCATATGAAAATGAAAGGGGAAAGTCTATAAACATTTTATGACGCAATGAAATGTTGTGACGTAGCCTGTTTGTGGATAGAGGCATCTGTATTTATTAAGGAAAGTTTGACTTTTATCTCTTTGTTATGTTAAAGCTCCTATTTATTTTCTGATGCTAAGCCTTTGTTCTAGTCAGACGTTTCAGGTAGTGAGCAACCCTTTTTTCCAATTTACGAATAACAAGTTACATTTGCCAAACTATCTGGAACACCTACCTACATAAATCCGTTCGAATTCGGCGCACGCACGAGTGGTGTAAGCTCTTTCGACGTATCTTTTTCGACGAATGTAGGCCAATTCTGCTTTTCGTATCTCAATAGGAGAAAAAAAGATGGGTTTTTATGAATGAATTTTGGCAAGAATTTTATTGTGGATTTCTCCTCGCGTCTTTTATATGTAGTGGCACGATAAATGTGAGTTTGAAAGCTGCGACTTTAAACCAACTTTAGCGTAGGTATGTGCTGCATACATTAGGGCGTTTACATACAGTGTAAGTAATGTAAGCTATGTGGGAAGTATGTTGAATAAACGTGAGCGGAAAGCAGATAGGAGCCTAAACGGATTAAATTGAAACATAGGGACTAACCTTTTAAATAAACGTATTTTACCTTTAGATACCCACGCATATCTGTTTCCTGCATATTTCATATTACAATTTTTCGTATTAAACGTAATTGTTTTCGGAAACACTTTCTCTTTAGGTTGGGTCTTGAATGAAGCCAGTAAAAGGTTATCATCTTAAAACATTTGTAATCACTTTTAATAGCTGGTTTATAGGGCAAAGGAAGCCATATTTACTTTCTAAACACGTCAACAATGTAGTTAATAGTATATTCTAGTGGCGTGTTTAACGTGTCGTGACACCTGTGTCTCGCTTCACAGTCCCTGATTAGAAACATTTGAAACACCTCACACCTCCATGTCAATGTTGCTCAAACACGCGAGCTCTTCCTATGAAGTACTTGGATTAAACTATCTTCAGAGATACCTACATAATTTCATAACACTTTAGGAACTCAATATTATTACTAATTATATTATTACTAATAACATTGAGTTCGTAAGGTGTTGGTCGTTGACATCTACCGATTAATAATTACATTACATTTTAACACCCGTACACAAAATACGGAGAGCAGTCATAATAGTGACTTATGAGTTGTAGGGCGTGGTTTCAAACTTCGATCTCAAGCAGGCGCTTTACTTTGTGTAAATCTTGCATCACCACTGCTCTCAAAACGGTGAAGAAAAACATTGTAAGGAAACCGGCATGTCCGTATCCCAGCGGTGGGAACGTTAGGTATAGGCTGGTTATTCTTGTGCTTGCGCAAAATACGCTCTTGGACGTGGAGTTGCGGACACCAGGGGGCCTAAAAAGGCCACTTTGGCAGAATCATAAAAGGATTACATAATGGACAGTTAACTGTTAATTAAGTTAATCGTATCAAATCCCATTGGTGAAGCATTTTTCAGTTATTTTTTTTTTTGTCTGTGCTAAAATACCAATCAATCCAATCCCAATCCAATCCCAATCTCTTTGATTATACCTACGTAGTGCAGCGAAAAAAAGAAAAACACGGACTGTCTTCGCCATGTTATGTTCCATAATGATCCTTATAAGATTCTTCAAAGTGGCCTTTTTAGGCCCCCAGCCCGTTATACAATACAATACATTAAACACAAGTACAATTTAAAACAGTACCTAAGTACCAACAAGCATTGCAAATCATACCTACAAATGCACCTTATTTTTTACTAGCAAAAAGTGCACTTCCCTCGATTTGTTTACGCGAGCAAATGACGTGCATTTTATTCGCCAGCAAAATCAGAACTCTCCAGCAAAAACACAGGACTACTTAACTTTTTCCGCATTCCACGATGAGAGCGTAAATTTTACTTGTTTACGTAACTCAAAAAATGTGTCGCTCCAAACGAGTTTCGCTCCAAAGTTGCGCTTCGAAAGCAGACACGTTGACAAATTTTGTGTACATCACTAAGGCTGCTGTTCATGGACATTTGGGAGAGTGCCAACTGTGTTTATTCCATGAAACAGTTCATGCGTGTAGTAAACATCGCCTGAGATGTATTTACATGATAATTTACCCTATTCCGACCTAAATAGGAAGACAAACATGACTAACCTTATTTTAGTTTAAGGATATTGGGTAAACTGGCTTCCTTCCGTCCCCATCTCCTCCGAATTCCTCCGCACGTTGGTTCGTTTATTTCTATTTATTCGGTGCGTTTTCTATCACGTTATTTTGTTGTGAAAGCAGCGATAGAAAATATAAAGCTTAATGAAAATATGGTGCTGTTTGTCCGAGGTTGTTTTGTTTTGAAGACTTGGAGAATATACCTAGTAGCAATGTTAAATGTAGAACCGTTTGTGATTGTGGCTATGACTTTTGTATAATGTTTTGAAAAATAGCTAGATACGGCTTCAAAGGCAATGTGGCACACGTTATGGAATAGGTTTGCATGATGCTAGCATGAATTCTATCATAATATTGATCGCGTAATTATTTCTACGTAACTTTTCAGACAACGCTAGATTTATTGCAATTCTTGCTAAAATAACAGTGAATCTGTTAGTGTTAGCCTGCATCATGCCACTGCTGGGCAAAGGCGTCTACCCGTGACCTCCAGCTCTTCAGTACACACACACAGTACAGCGAATCTATGTTTATTTGTTAAGTTTGTTATAAATACACCTACTACTAAAAACTGATAAAGAAGAAAAAGATGCGTTTAGTGGCGAAAGAATAAGTATTTTTTCACACCACCTGCTCGAAAATGTCAAATTATATGTCAAGCAACCTTAACC
This sequence comes from Oligia latruncula, assembly GCA_948474745.1. Classification (NCBI taxonomy): domain Eukaryota; kingdom Metazoa; phylum Arthropoda; class Insecta; order Lepidoptera; family Noctuidae; genus Oligia; species Oligia latruncula. The sequence goes on along the minus strand of OX419689.1, from coordinate 14,877,368 downwards.
TAAAGTGAGTCATTAGTGGCCGGGGGCACAGCCGGTCAATAATGTTGTACTGGATTTCATTATGACCCGCTGGTCAATAATGTGATTTGAATTTGGAATCTCACATGCTCAGCTAAATTGGCAGTATAGTACTAACAAACACCCTTTGATGCCAGAAAGAGGAAAGCTATTCTCGATACCCTTACTACGTGTGGATGATATTCTCGATTTCCTACAAAATCATAACGACTGCTTCTTCATATCGTTGCCACGTTTTCGAAGACATAATATTGTAAGAATAATTAGATAACTACGAACCATTTTTTAAAAGTAATGGAATATCATTAAAACTGGCATTAATAATAACAAATACCGTACCGCGCCGTAATACCGTAATAGTAATTGGCTGTAACATTAGTTAATTTATTTTAAGTAAACTGCGCAAAAATTGCTGTGGATTTTGTGAATAAATAATAAAACCTATCTATACTACAGTCGATTTATCACATTTTATAAAAAATACTTTATTTTCACGAGCGTCTCCAATGACGTTCTAAATTCAAAATGCATACAGCCAATCATCCAAAACTATTCTACCAGCCCTGTATAAAGCTTAGTTTACACAAACGCCACTTCCATGAGAATGATATCAATAGACACACACGACAAAACCGTAGATGAGCCTTTTTTTTTGAAAATCGAATTGATCGTGTCTTGGCTACTTATTGGTAGACGCAATAAAGGCGCGAACTTTTGGCATTTAAACTTTAAATTTATCAACAAAGTATTATAAAATGTCGAGTGATGAAAGTGATTGTACTCCTGAATTCATTACAACCGAAGCTAATAATATTTCCAATGATTTACTGCCGGAAAAGTCAAAGGAAACTTATATAAAAGTACGAAAGGCGTCAAGTCCATTTCGGAACCAGTTCTATTTTGTTTTTCGTACTATGGCTATTATTTTCTCACAGTAGGTGTAAAAAGTAGAGTATCCGCCTCTGGGCCAAATTTGTCTTTGCCTTGGGCTAGCTTGAATCCCTCGCTGCATTCAGGATTCTTGTATTAACTCCCTCGCTTCGCTCGTGAGTTAAATCCCGAATCCTTCATTGCGCTCGAGATTCAATATGACGCCCGTGACATAAGACACAACTTTAGCCCCTTGGTGCATAATCTACTATTTTTAATTTAAAGATTTTTTAACATGGCTCTCAAAGTCTCAATATCTTCTTTAGTACCTATTATTCTTAACTGGACACATAATCTTAAATGTCTATTTATCTTAAGTTTTCAACGTCGCGAATGTTGAAGGCTATGGATTTTGTTCCCTTCGGGAGTCCCAATTTTATCTCGTGTCGAAACTCAGGGTAATAAATGAAAGATTTCAAAAGGGTCCTTTTATTTCTTTTCGATTTAGGCAGGGTTTTTCTACATCAAATTGAAATAACATCTACTCGGGGAAAATCTTTCGTATTTTCTTACCAGTTTTAAACTTAGTAATGGACCAGTTATGGGCTCTATTCACGCATGATGTTTTCACTATCTAAACGTCTTTTCTTCGATAAAGACCATATTAAAACATCGACGGAATTATACTGTTGCAATACAGAGGGAAAATGTTTTCAAGTAGCAACTATCGAGAATGGAGCGAGAATTCTAATGTAATATTATGGCTTCTACGAGGGACTATTGTGTGAAGTTCTCCTTATTAAAGCGAATGAATTTCCAGTTACCAACTTACCAATAATTATAAAAAAGCGCTTACCTTTCATAAACATCTACACTTTTGCTGTCATTATCATTATTTTCTTCCCATTGGCATCTTATTTGGAAGCCTAATAGTCTAAACATTTCGTTGCCTCTAGGAAATTAAGTCAGTAAATCGGGAGGCCAAACAACGTCCTTTTATAAAACACCACCGATCAATTCAGAAAACAAATTGCTTACAAAGCCGGGATATTTGTTCAATATTTCAGCCGTAGGAAGTTTCCGCCTTCACAATTATATTTTGTTCAGCACGGAGAGCTCCCAATCGATTTGCCTACACGGACACATTTGGAACAGTGCCAAGTGTTATTGCATCGAATTCGGGTTGGAATCGTACGCCACGATTGCAGACACGTTATGAAACTGTAGGAGACCTACGTGTTTTACGGTTTTGGTCTAATTTGTAACTGTGTTAGGGAGTCATATTGTCTCTTGAATGTGTCTGCTTCAACGCCCGGATGCTATTTTGTTTTTGCTATTTGGTTGGCGCGGTGGTTAAGCGATTGACTGCTGCGCTGCGTGTCGCGGTTCGATTCCCGCACGGAACAAAAAGAAACAGAAAAAGAAAAAAAAAATTAGAAATGTTACTTAGATGTTTCCGATTACATTCTTCCAGAATGATTAAACACTTTCTACGTAAGTATAATCTCCAAAAAATATATATTAGTACTGTTCGCGATTACTCTAAGTCTAGACCTAACCGAAACTAGGACAGAAATCTGGCCTTTACGACACTTAGCTATACACACAATAAGATTAATGGTTGCTTATAATGCGTATCCTACAAGTTAATTTATCTTTGTCTTAACAACAAAAGAACAAAGAAAACTAATCCCGGACTGAGTAAAAGTAATATTTTGCATGAATACCTATTGACTTGTAAAAAATCGTGGAAATAAATTGGCCTCTTTAGTTCTGTGTTAAGCTTTCAATGGTATCGATTGTGTTGTTAATTTGTAGATAAAGTTACGTTAAACTTGTTCAATATTTTGTTCTTCTTAAGCTGTATTAAGTTATGGCCATCCGACGTAACAAGGAGTATAGTATTCCCCAGATACAGGGTTGTGTAGATCAGATAGGCAGCCGCTCGCTACATCCGGTTAGACTGGAATTCCACTTCAACATAGTTGGGAAAAGGCTAGGCAGATGATGACGATTAAGTTACGATCCTGCCCGGTATATTTTGGTTATATGCAAACTTTTTTAGTTTAGTAGAATACCTTTTGTGACATTTTGGAACTCTTGAGGCACTGCGACTTGAATATGAAGGTTTTTTTAGTTACGAGATTTGGCCTTCAGATCTATGTTTCCATGAGACGACTGCTTTAAGCTAAGCTTGCCAAAGTCTACTGTTGAGAATATGCCGCTGTCCAGTTGCCACAATAGTCTATAAAAAGAAAAGTTGCTTTTAATTATTTGAATCATTCAGTCTATCGCACGTTCAAATAGCTTTTTGCGCGCTAAATAATTAAAATCCGGGAGAAAACTTTCTTTCTTTCAAAATTGTTGCAACATTCCACCCGTGATTGTTGATTTTGCTAATCTATTGTTGTATCTTTAATAAACAGTAGTTGGATGATTGAAGGAATTGTGCTTACTAATTAACATCGTAGGATCTTTGTACCCGTGTATAAACCAGGACTGTATGGATATTACCAGCAATTGTATAAGAAAATACTGTATACTGTACTGTAAATATGTGGTCCTACCACATGGTACTTATAATACTCCTATAACCACATATGCCATTTAAAAGGTAAAGTGTTCTTAACTTACAACGAGCTACGCAGTTCGAAGAACCAAGAATGAACTCAAGCACCTAATTCTAGTCTTTTTAAATTCTAAACACTTTAAGCTAAAGCCTATTTGACAAAGTCTTATTTCTGCATTAAACTTCAAGTACGAATTTTCTTTGTGAACACTTAGAAATGCTTTGAAAGCATAAGGGTGCTCGTATCTAAGCAGAATTCATGAGAGCACTTATGTCTTAAGCACCTACCCAGCATTGGCATTCAGTGAATATCATCGTAATCGTACCCGATAGTTTTGTCTAAACTAGCTTTTATATGCTGCTTCGTTGGCAAGAATTCAATATCTTTTGTGTGTTTTGAAATTGATAAGTACACTTTAACTTGTTTGTGAATATCATCGTCATCATTTCAGCCGAAACTGCTTGACATAGGCCTCCCCCAAGCACCTCCACTTCGACCGGTTTTGTGCTTCTCGCATTCAACGGGTCATCCTGCGGCCTTCACAAGGTCGTCGGACCACCTTGTGAGACTTTCCAACGCTACGTCTTCCATCTTCGTCTTTGTGAATATATTTTTCTATAACTTTGCTATCCTTCAATCCGAGGCACGGGATTATCACACCGCCAACTTCCAAACTCCGGGCTGTTACTAAGAAATTCCTGATGGAAAAACCTCGCCATCGCTATGCTTTGTTAAGCCGTTGGTTCTGCGCCTGATCTCTTTCCGGTCGTGTCGGATTGCCGTCCCATCGGAGTATGATAGTTAGGGAAGAGAGAGTGCACCTGTGTCTGCGGACACACTTGTGAAACATAATATCTTACACGCCGAAGACTGGTCTCCGCTGAGTTTGTTGCCATGACCGAAATTCTGTCTGGAGGACTATCTTTTAATTGTAATGTCGTGGTGATTTTAAAGATTAAGAGCAGGGTTTCCCAATATGGCACGCTTACCTACGTCTGATCGCTGCGAAGCCATCAGTGTGCACATCAGCAAACATGTTATAAACATGATGTTATATCTTTTATGAGTCGGTTTTCTCTACAAATTATTCTACCCTAGTAAATAGTTCTTCTCCACAAAGACCCAACAACATTACCAATCAGCCTTGCAGTAAGAAAGTCGCGGGTAGGGTGTGAACAACGATTAATGCACGGGGCGACACTGTAGCGCAATCAGGGCAGTAGTTGGCGGCCAGCCAGCAACTGACAAACCTAGATGAAGTCGAGATAACGTAAGAGAAATAACTTAGAACGTGAGGTTGCAGACTGACGCCGGAAATGCTTCTTGTTTTTGAGTAACTTTGCAGTGCAAAATATACCTGCCAAGTTTTAATACTGTACTAAGTTACAACAGTGGCTTCGAGGCTAAATGATAACAGCCGCGCGCGGGTCGATCAACGGTTAAGCTACACTTGCCGGTCGATTCGTTGATGGGTGACCTTTCTTTACATATGGAGGCCCCTTCGTACCTGTGAAAGCACCCTAAGCTGTTGGTCCCGGCTGTCATTCATAAATATTTGACAGTTGATATGGGTACTAAGAAACCCAAAAGTCTGACAACCAATCTTACCAAAAACGTTACAAAAAATCTTACAAAAAAAATCTAAGCTTTTCTCTTTATTTTAGATATTCTATAAAAGTTTTTTCAAAAGACGAACGTTTTGCAAAAACACTTATTCATAACAGCCAATAAAATCAGATTCTGATTCATTTTTTATATATTTTTTTTATATATTTTTTTTTGTAGTAAGGATGAATGCAATACATTTTCAGTTATTTTGTAAAATGAATGTCTAATTAGCTATCTAACCCTTTTGTAAATTTGAATTGCGGTAAATTTGTTTATTAGGTATTCAGTACCTAACATACAATGGTCCCCTAATAAATAAATTTACCGCAATTCAAATTTAAAAAGGGTTATGTAGTACCAACCAAAATAACCTAAAAAATCTCTTTGAAGTACATATTTGTCCTTCAATATTTACATACCTGGGAGTACAACCTGTATCAAAAGAGGAATTCCCTTAAAACAGAGGGGAGTAAGTTTCCGGGGTTACTAAGGCTGTATTTACCGTGTAGGTAATGGCCACATCTATCACATCCCTTTCTGTGTACGGAACCCGGTAATTTTCCAGCCCTTTTACCTTAAGTTATGTGGCCCATTCTTGTTTGACAATTTTATGGGTTTTGAGTGTGACATGAAGTTTATGTGAGCAGCGGTGGCCCAGTGGTAAAGGCCGCGACTTATGAGTTGTTAAGTCGTAGGTTCGGACCCAGACAAGCGCTTTACTTTGTGTAAATTATTACATTATTACGTCTCAAAACGGTGAAGGAAAACATCGTGAGGAAATATTAGGACTTCTGCTTGCATTCAAAGTGCCTTAGGAGCGGTGACAACGACGCAGGCGCAGGGAAGAGAGCTTTTGCCACCCCTGCCGGTGCATATCATTGCAATGATAATTATAGTTAACTATCTCCTGCCCGCGACTTCGTCCGCGTGAAATTTCACCTTCCCCCCATTCACCCTCTTAGGGGTGGAATTTCGAAAAACTCTTTCTTAGTGGATACCTACTCTACACAAAGAACACACCCTCCAAATTGTCCAAATTGCCAACATGTCTCTAAGACCAGCGGTTTAGGCTGTGCGTTGATATGTCAGTCAGTCAGGACTTTGAATCCTAACTATTATATTTGCGAAAGTAAGTTTGTTTGTTACCTTTTCACACCTAAACCACTGAACCGATCATCGTGAAATTTTGCATATACGTTGTCAGGTGTACAGAAATGGACATAGGTACCTTTTATCCCGAATAAAAGTGCTGTTCCCTGTTCCCGAGGAAAACAACAATAACGTTATTATGATATAGATGGCGCCACGTTTTTTTCTTTCTTTCTAGATATCGTAATTGCCAACTCGTCTTGAGCAAGCAAGGTAATCAATGCTCGTGCCTTATCTGTATGAAAAGAGGCCTTTGCCCTGCAGTGGGACAAAAAAAAACAGTGGCACTCCGGGAGTGCCGACAGAAGTGAAAACAAAACACAAACAGAATACTTTGCCATCACTCACTGACATATCGGATATACATTAAAACCGAGTACATCCCGAGGACAGCCGAACACATCCGAAGTGGGTATTTTTTTAATCGTCTAAACAAAACACGCGTGGTCTCGTTTACGGTAATACCTAGTGACGCGAGTTCAATGGTTTTTTCCCATCTCAAAAACCCAACGCGCCTAGAAAAGTTTTCACTTCAATAAGAGGCCCATTTTATTATTATGTAAAATATCATCAACCTTGACAAAACAAAGAATGTGATCGAAAGTCCGTGTTTATAGTAACAGTCAGGCTTTCTTGCAGTGTTACAAAGTGGATGTTTGGCTCAGTTCCAAATGTTACGGTTATATCCACCAAGTCTACACTCGCTCCTATGTGTACACTTAAGTTTAAGTTTTAATTAACTTAGTTTCGTACTAAAAGGACTTTTAGCTAATTTTTTGAAAATGTTAATAAGATAAGGTGTGGTTGCATTGCTTATTTGCAATGCAACCACACCTTATCTTATTAAAATGTGTTTAGTATAACGTAACATCACGCTTGTAACCCCTGAAGGGTCAACGTAACGGGAAGAATAAAATCAATCTATGGTTTATCTCGTAGGTATCTTCAATAATTATTCCTATAAAATTTTACGTATTTTTACAACTTAAAAGGAAATGCGGGTGATCTTTTCTCCATAGAAACGCTCTCGCCTGTTTTCTTTTTGGTCAATGACCATGAAGCAATGATTTTTTACAGAATAATATATATTAACTACTTGTATGTCCCTATGTTTTCCTTTTTGATGATACATTATTTTTATAAGCACCCTCCAAAAATGCTCAAAATTGCCGATTTATTTAAACCGCTGTCAAATGAGGCCTAGTTTACAAATTTGACAACTATTAATGAAGAAAGAAAAACATAGGGACACAGTATATATCCTTCTTATTCAGTTTATGAAATATCTTTTAAATTGGGCAAATATTGGAGGAGGAAATGCCTTTTTACGTAGGCTTTTTCAAAAGTCTCTCCGACCGCGTTTCCTCTTAAGAGCCTATACTACCTCAAATGGCTTAGCATGATCCTCCGTTATGTCGAAAATTCCGCAGCATTAATTTTGAAATAAATATATGCTAAAGTTGAGGATTAATGTAAGGTCTTATGTTAGACGAAAACACGATTCCATAAAATTTTCTCGATAGAAAAAAATTCCAAAGTTACCTCCAAACCGAACAATAAACCGCTGGTATTCAAAAAATACTTCAAATTAGATCATGAAACTTTGCATACTAACTGAACTAACTATAAAGCAGGTCTTATGTTAGCTAGTTTTTTTGAATTACCTTTATTTTCACCGTAAAAAGCAAATACCTAAACTATTGGCGCTGCCTCCCGCCCAACACCGCACTCTGTCTCGCTTTCACACAGTCCGCGAGCAGTATCGTGCGAGCGAGATAAAGAGTGAATTTTAGCTGAGGTAGTATAGGCTCTTAATATGTTTGCTTGTCAGCTTATCTGACGCCTAATCTCTTCATAATATAAATCTTCCTGTTTGTCTCGTATATGTATTATGCCAATAACTTTTAACTGACTCGCCGAGGTTGCATTTAAGCACTAAATAGGCCGTAGGACTCTATGGTACCTATAGTAGACCCACATTTCGCTAGTTTAATTTCTATGTAACAGTGGCATATTTGCCATCAACCGGCCTCAAATCCAGACTCCAGACTGCTACTGACAAAAACAGTGGCACTCTGGAAGTGCCGACAGAAGTGAAAACTTGAAAAATTACGTGTGTATTTTTTTAATCGTCTTGTAAACAAAACACAAACAGAATACTTTGCGATCACTCACTGACATATCGGATATATATATATACATTACATCCCGAGAATAGCGGAACACATCCGAATGTAGCACGGTGTCGGTTACGGTAACGTCGCGAGTTCAATGTTTTTTTCCCATCTCAAAAAATGCCAAACGCGCCTAAATAAGTTTTCACTTCAAAAATCCAATAACACTGACCGACCAGGGTATCGAACCCAGTAGGACCTCATGCACAGCAGTAGCGTTTGGGACCATTAGACCAGCGGAAGTGGTTAATACATTATGTAAGACAACTAAGTGAAAAGGTGTTTGTCTTTTATTAGATTAAGTAGTACCTATGATGGCCTCTTGCAGCTGCTCAATCAAGTAGATGTTACGTTGTTTGTATAAAATATTGAGGCTTCTTTATTGCTCTGTTGTCGTTATTTTAAAGTAAAAACTTCTTTAGGCTCGTTAGGCGATCTTTGGTAGGGGTAAATAGTAGGGGTTCGCGTTGCCGACATGCTTATGTATACAGTATATCCGTAACTAAGTATGTATATACCTACAGGGTTATTTAAAAGAAACTAACAACCTCGCAGGGCTATATTAGTAACATCATAAACAACAACTTTTGCTCTATGACTTTTTACAAAACTTAATAAATTTACCAAAAAAAAATGTCAAGTCAAGTCAAGTGGTCTGGGGCGGAAGGGAGTGGGAGGCAGTCACCTCCTTCTGCGAAGCAGTCATGCTAGCGAAGGAGGTGGCGGGACGGATGAGGGAGAGAGCCGTCCCAGCCGCCGCGGGAGACGCTCCGGGCCTCGGGAGCCACGGGACGACTCCACGTAGACGCGGGCCTGCGGGCGGAGAGTAATGGGTAGCTCACCGTCCGATCAGGACCAGGCCCGTGCCGGACGGCGCGTACGTGTTCCACGCGCGCCCCAAAGAGATGTCAGTGTCGAGGAGAGGCCCCCTTAGGGCCGAAGCTTGCCGGGTCAGCGGGATTGTCCGAAAAGGTTGCCTCTGGCCCGGAACATAAAGGGCTAAGGAAGGAACACGGGTGGGTTTTAGTCAGTAAGAGTCTGACACTCCCTTCCGCCCAGAGCAGGAGGGGGTCATTTGATGATTTCCCATCCGCAAAAAAAAAAGGCAAGTCAAGTCAAACGTACTTATCTCTAGTGCTTTCTTTTGGAACCGCGTGGAGTTTTTCACATTTAGAGCGATCAATTTAAATATATTTAAATAAATTATGAAAAAAAAATTATGAAAAAATTAAAAGGCATAAAACAAAAGTTGTTATTTATGGTGTGAGTGAGAGAGTTCAGGGGATCAGACCGGTATAACTCCATTATAAAAACCTACACTAATGTAAAAACACAATAACAGAAAACAGGTAACATTAAATTCAAATTACAGTAGTAAAAACAAGTGTTTAAGGACCCTGAAGGGTTGAGGTCACTACCCTTGATCCATGTTTCTGACAGTATAATCCTTTGGTCAGCGACTCAGTCCGCCTCCCCAACTGTTTGTTTAGGACTCCCTTTATTAATTAACTAAATTACTACCAACATCACGCCTGTAATCCCCGAAGAGGTTGCAGAGGCAGAGGTGTAGGTATCTAAAGTAACACTCACATTTCCCGTTATACATAAGTCCCATATAATAGGGGGCGAGCCGATTGCCATCAACTGGGCACACATCCCGACTCCGGGCTGCTACTGAGAAATTCCAGATGGAAAAACCCAATAACATTTTGTCCGACATGGGAATCGAACGCAGATCCTCATGTTTAGCGGTAGCGCTTGGGATCAACGAGGCATCCTGGATATCTGTATAAAAAATTATAAAACACAAGATACACGTAGACGAAAAAGCGGAGAAGAACTAGTATTTTAATAAATGGAATAAGCTTAGGAACTCAACAACGCCACCTACGCTTATTTCGCGGAAATGTTAATTAACACATTGAAGGACACTGCATAATCAGCCTATAATGTTCCCACTGCTGGGACACAAGCCTCCTCTCTGTGAGAGGGAGTGGGCTGTAATCTACCACGCGGGCCCAGTGCGGGTTGGTAGACGTCACGTGTCTTCGAAAATTTTTGGTTCTAGGACATGCCGGTTTCCTCACAATGTTTTCCTTCACCGTTTTGAGAGCAGTGGTGATGAAATTATTTACAAAACATTGAACGAGATACAATAGATGTTTTATTGTTATTACTTCGAGGAGCGTTAAGTGCCCGCAAAGTGTTAACTAAACATTTCGACAACTTTGTTAAAGACTTCAAATAATGGAACCTCCCCAGAATATTGAATTACCGCTCTACTTCCACCGCAAACTACTTGATGATGTTTACTTGTAGGTACACAATCAGCCGCGACCCAGTTGCTAACTTCAATCTAAAATCCACAAGAAAAGGTCGTAGAGTACCTATAATAAAAGCTAGTGTTCGGGAATTGACAAAAATATGATTCTAGACAAGAAATCCCCTTATTACCACTTTATTGAATTTCCCGACATTTCACCTCGCGGAGAAAATGGCAACGGAAAATCTTTTTCTCCCCTGTAACGATATTATTCACATAAAAAAGGTTTTTTGGGGAGAATTGACTTAACACGAAACTTATATAGCTACGGAACCTTTAGGTTGCGGTATCTTATCAAAGACTGAATCCAATTCCACAGGTCCTTGTGATAGGAAAATTATAAGATATTTTCTTGCATTAATGATCTTCGTGCTGACCCGGGATTTTAAAGAACCTTTAACCTTTCATTTATTAGTTGGATTACCTACCTATAAATTCGGGTGACCAATAAAATTATCGCTGTGCTGTGGGTCAGCATCAGCAACATGCTGAGTGGAAGCCTTCTTAGCACAGTCACGGAGAACTGCTTCGACTATTTTGTTTTACGTTTTTTAATCGAGTGATCTTATCTTATTGTATGCACGTGTTTCTGTGACAAATAAATCTTCTTGCTTTCTATAATCTGAAGGAAATAGATAAGCCATGGATACTTACTTGATGTTCGCGTTGGTGATGATAAAGTCCGCACTCAGCGATTAGGTTCGCGATTCTAAGGACCAAAAATTAACAACGCATTTTGATTACAAAATGGAGGATGCTGAGCAAATACAAAACCTACCCACTTAATGTAAGGTCCACTTTACAAAAATCAATAAAACGAAGTGGGTACAATACCTTTAATAAATTAAGAAAGTCGGACCTTTAGCGCCTTTAAAAAGTTTAATTGACCTTACAATAATAATTATATTTTGTTTGAAGTAAAACAACCTTGGCTCCCTCTTAGGACTCGGTTTCAGGGGCCCACAAAAAGAACTTCCTTGGGTCAAATTTTTTCATTGTTTCCTCAATTATTAGTATAAAACTTCGTTAAAAGTAATTGCTTTTAGCCACTCTCATCGTAACTTAAGTTTGTCATTTAGAAATATTCCGTCCGAAATGTTCCATTTTCATCAGTTCCTGATGAAGAGATTTATAATAATACGTTCTAGAAAACGGAATATTTGTAGATGTAGTTATGATGGCAAAAGGTTTAAGAACCCACTTCTTAACAACCAGGTTGCATGTATTTGACCAGTAGTAAGATATTTTCACGTTCTTTAAAGCTACATAATCAGCCTATAATGTTCCCACTGCTGGGACATGTGTCCAACCGACCTACCAACCTGCACTAGGCCCGTGAGGTATCTATATTATAATATACCTTGCAGGCCCAGTTCGGGTTGGTACATGTCACATAATCTTCGAATTTTTGGTTCTAGGACATACCGGTTTCCGACGAGTTTTCATTTACCGTTTTGAGAGCAGTGGTGATGAAATAATTTACACAAAAAAAAAAAGAAAATCAAAATCGGTTCATCCGTTCGGGAGCTACGATGCCACAGACAGACACACACACACACACACACCCACAGACACGTCAAACTTATAACACCCCGTCGTTTTTGCGTCGGGGGTTAAAAATAAAGCGCCTGTCTGATTTCGAACCCACGACCTAAAACTCGTAACCGTACCACTAGGTCACTACTGACTCAAGCTATAAAGCTGCTACTGCAAAAAATAAAGATACATTTTTTTAATACAATAAACAAACGAATCAATACTTACCATTCTATAATTAATCTGTGAATAGATATAGTGAGACGCAAAAAACATATTAGCGCCATTCCAATCCAGTAAAATGTGAAAACGGTACGAAGTTGAAGTCGTTATATAATTAATACATTCCTCGTGCCACACACAAGATATTTTCAATTCATTAACTTCCTTTTACATTCAAGAGATTTATATGTGTATGCTAACATACCTACATCCCTTACTCATTTGAATATTCGAAGTAGAAAGTTTTATAATTATGTAAATGATTACGTATTCTCAAAGAATAGGCCAAGTGACAAAAGCTTTCGGGAAACATTTTTTTATTAATTCCCCGAAATTCATCACTGGGAACACTTTGTACCAAACAAAGGAGGAAGTAGGTATGTACGCAAGTGAAATAACTAGGACGAGATTTCGAAGTACAAAAGCATTTTCCTCAAACGCACACAATTCCGGAACAATAGCTAAGATAAATGGGGAGGCTCCCAACACGCCCGAGCTCCCAAGCTCCCAAGTTTCCTTGTTTTTCCTCAGATTCTCCCACCTGGGCAGCGGTCCCCAAACATAATATTTATGACGTCACAGATAAAGGTATCAATGGCCAATCGATTGCTGATGACGACACTATATTCTTTTTTACGATGGATAATGGAATTCTGTATGGTTTGCATTGTAAATTAGGATTCAGGCTTGTTTCTTCGGTTTGGTTAGATGATTTTGTAAATGATTGGTGTGTTATGGAAAAAAAAGAAAAAAAGACCGCTATCCTTTGAGAGGGAAGTGTAATTATTTGAGATCAACAAGCAGAGGAGGCAGAACATGGTATTCTCAAGAAGCTGCCAGGATCATCACAACGGTAACATTTTCTCATTGTTTGTCTTATTTCTTTTTAGTAAGTATATTCATGTATTTATGTATATTTATTTGTCCTTATATTTATATGTAATTAGGTATATATTATATTCATAGTTTTAATAGGTTTATGCGTATCTTTATATTTAAAATATTTATTCCTCAATGTTTATGATTGCACTTACCACTGTTTGTCTCTGCATCACCCAAAGGTTGACTGGTAGAAAATGCCTATGGCATTAAGTCCGCCTCTGTACATTTATGTGCTTGAAGTATTAAATAAATAAATAAACCACAGAACAACACCTGCTACGATCCTTACATACTCCTTTTGCTTCGTTCATTTCTTTTTATTGCCTTTTATAATTTAAAACGATTCTCTTTCGATCTATTTCTAGTGCCTAGTATCTAAAGTTATAGGTTGGTTACCAAAATGGCGTCTCATTTTTTTCCAATCCATTAATCCCCTTTTCATTCATCTTAAGTTTATCTCTATGCTTGCCGATGTTAATATTTTATAAATTTTTATTCATTTACATAATGTTATTCATTTTCACAATTTTTACTTATATTTTATTCTTAGCAATTCGATTTCAGGTTTGGTCCCATAGTAAAAGTTAGAAATAATGTCAAAGAATAATCAATTTTACCATTACGAATTTTATAATTTGTAATCAGCATTTCATAAATTTTTATTTCATTCAAACTCAAAGCATTTATTTCAATTAAACCATTTACAAGCACTTTTGAACTGTCAATAAGTCAGTAGTCATAAAATATGAAACTAGTTGCCCATTCCAAAGCGTAGTAGGTACCAATAGAGAAGAACGGGCAAGAAACTCCATGGACACTCTTTTAAATTATATTTTTACAAAAATATTAGTTACATCGTTAATGTTGAATTTATAATTATATGTAAGATCGATGTAAAAAAGAAAGACGTACACGTTAAAAGCGTCCAGAGTACAGCAAATAGTAACAAAACAACAATCCGAAAATAAAATAATTAAAAATAATCTGAGGCAGCTAAGTGATGACCAGCCCCAATTGACGGCGCCCGTTCACGAACATGACGCATGGATCAGCATCATTCAGCTCAACCATTTTGAAGGGAGCGAAATGATCCAACACACACACCGCTGTTAGCGAGACATTTGAGTGAGCATGACATACTATCAGCCGCCAGGGCACATTCAAGTCAATGAAAGACATATTACCCGGTAAATGGCAGCGCTATAGTACATAGAACTCACATCTGTGCTATGCAATTATACAATACAATAACAATAGAAATTAAGTTTACACAATCCAAAGATAGTAATCTTCAGCAGCTCCAACAGTATTTTCAAGTGTTAAACAATTAGTTGTGGTTGTGGAGCAGAACCAGCATTGAGCCAGGCATGTTTTATCAGCGATGTAATCCCCTAACTTATAATATGCCTGCCTGCATAGTGTGCGTATTTTGTCTCATTCAGTTGAAGAATGTGGGGAGGTATTTTATTGTAACATTTTAAACAGCAGCCCATAAAAGATGAGTCTACTTTAATCAGTCTGAAACCTTGTTGTCCTAATAGATAGGTCCCTATTAATAGGTACTATAATTTTATTATGTCTTTCACCTCTTTTAATAAAAAGATGTAAACTTTTCCTGACATACATGATGTTTTCGTAAATATATTGACAAAACACCGTCATTTTAAAATGTACACAATTTTACGATGGTACCAATTTTCAATATTAGCGCTTATTACTAAGTAATTTAGCTTATTTCTCTAATTCATTGTTATAAGCATGTGGTGTTTAGTTTTCGGTAAACGTTGCACTGTTATTTTACCTACTTTAAAAAATGTATAATCAGTGTGCAATAAGTAGTCAATTGTTGGTGAACCTAATAAAATACATCAACAAAACGCTTATCTAGGCTATCAGCTAGATAAAATTTGTAGAAAACAAAACAAGAAATATATTGCAACAACAGCGAAAAAAGATTTACGATGTATAGCACTCCACATTTTCCTCCTGTAAGCCAGAATCTATAGCAGTCACAAAGAAAAGCGCTGAGCTGTGATTCCCAGTGTTTCGGGGAAACTAGACTTGCTTCGAACCTGCCTAGAATTTAATCAGGATGAAGTAAAGGGGCTAAGGCAGGGTGGATTTATTTTCTATGTGAAACAAAAGTATTAGGTACTCAACAGCTATAATTCTATGGTACTAAATTAAATGTGAGGGAGAAGACTGTGATTTTTTACATAACAGCTTGGCGAAAATTTAAGATATAATTATCTGGTATGGAAATAATTTAAGTCATTTATATGAATAATATTTCTTTTGCTTTACTTCACGTTTAGCTTTGTCTAAGCTACAAAGCTTACACGATAAATATCCTGAATTCACATTTTGTCGTTCTTTATATTATTTATTTTTAACCTATGCTATCCCAATGCAGGACCTCCCTTTCTCCTTACCACTCCTCTTTGTTTTAACAATAGACGTCAAGCAGTCAATGCGTCAAGCTGGTCCCGCCATGTTCTCCTGGGCCTGCCTCGATGTCGCCGGACGTTTTCTGGGACCCATATTTGGCCCATGAATCATTCGACATGCGGCAAACGTGTGCGGTCCAGTCCCACTTAAGCTTAGTTGGTTTTTGGGTGAAGTCTAACAAATAGTTTAACTATTTATATCTAAGACTGAAAGGGATAAAAGCTACACGTTAGACACCTACATTTTCTTTTTTATTTTATTAGACCAGGCGTAGCAAAGAAGTTAAAAGTTCTTGAAAGTGGGTAGGTAATTAAAACTTTTATGTAACGGCGCGAAAAAAAGACTACCAAGAACTGCAGCGCAGTTGTTACTCAATTCAATTAATATTTCAATAAATAATAATTCGGTAGGTAATTTCAAGCTCGAGGTTTTCAACGAAATGCACATTTTTAATTAAGTAAGTAAGTCTTCTTTTGATATTGAATTGACAGAACCATTTTGTAGTAAAAGCAATCATTAATTAAGCAAACACGGCGACACGACGGCTCTCCAGATATAAAGTGGTTAACATGCAGCGAGGTTGCAAATCTGCTAACCTTTGAAATGAAATGTAGAAATTACTGCGACAATTTTCTCACTATATTAGATATGTTGTTGTCCATTACTTGCGAAGTATTAAGTTTATCTATTTATTATCTTTTACTAAGTGACAATATTAATGATTGAATGAACACAATTAATCGTTAGGTAATTGTTCTTCGACACTTTTAATCAGGTCATGAAATAAATTACTGAACAAAAGCCAACACATATTTCATTACCAGTAATTATAAAGTAGTTAAAGAACTAGGAGCTATAACTTAAAAACTCGTAACAAACAGGCAAACTTGTCTCCAAACTCGGGCAAAGTCGGGCGAAGTTGAACGCAATGATTTCCACTGTAACACGATTTATTTGTTTGCCTGTAACGCTGCGTAATACGGAAAGTGGGACGCATTTGTTGAGCAAAAGAGAGTAAACTCCTTAAAGACATCTAATTAAAAGCGAGAGACGCAAAATTAATGAGTGTCCCGAATATTCTATGAACCAAGTATATGTTTTGTCGGGTATGGTCGATAGATTAAGTAGATTATTCTGTTTTTAAATGAATAACCGATCTGTAGGAAAATTATAGATCTGGGAATCTCATAGAATTTTTGTAACGAAGTTCCTTACTGTCACAATATTTTTGATATGTAACAAAAGTGACTGTCAAAATGTTACACTTTTTAGGGTTCCGTACCCAAAGGGTAAAAACGGAACCCTATTACTAAGACTTCGCTGTCCGTCCGTCCGTCCGTCCGTCCGTCCGTCTGTCTGTCACCAGACTGTATCTCAAGAACCGCGGTAGCTAGACAGTTGAAATTTTCACAAATTATGTATTTCGGTTGCCGCTATAACAACAAATACTAAAAACAAAATAAAATTAGTATTTAAGGGGGGCTCCCATACAACAAAAGCGATTTTTTTGCCCTTTTTTGTTCGATATCTGTCACCAGGCTGTATCTCAAGAACCGCGGTAGCTAGACAGTTGAAATTTTCACAAATTATGTATTTCTGTTGCCGCTATAACAACAAATATTAAAAACAAAATAAAATAAATATTTAAGGGGGGCTCCCATACAACAAACGCGATTTTTTTGCCCTTTTTTGCTCGATATCAATAATGGCAACAGGTACTTGAAATATTCACAAAATACTCAGTTGTATTTTTACTTTATAAATAAATAATAAAATTAGGGTAAGTCCGGGGGAGATGGCCCTACTAACATTAAGGTCCTATAGCCAGGAAACCAAGTACAATAAAACAACAATTTTAATCACAAACAAAGCAATATGTATATTTCTTATAAAATCTTAATGGAATACAGTCTTTGAATCAACATAACATAGAAAAACTTTAAGTTAAAAAAAAAATACGATTGGCCATCTCACCCAGAGTGTCCGGGACTGATGGCCACAGGGCTCGGGGGGAGATGGCCAATACTTTTTTTGCCCTTTCCTTTACCCGTCCTGTCTCTAACGACGGTTAGGGAAAGAAAAAGAGAAGTCCTTTTCTTTATTTCCGCAGTTTGAGCACATGTCTTCAAACTCTGTGCAGTTTTCGTGCACCCACAGCTTGCAAATATTACATTGCAACTAATCTTCGACTAGTTGTGTCTTATTAATTGTTCTCGCCGCAACCTCGGCAGTTGTCCACTTTATTTTCGTCTACTTCACTTCCAGAGGAATCGTGATAATCTACTGGTATTTCTTTGCAACTGCTGTTTAAGATTTGACGGTATTATGGGATTAAGGTCATCTATCCCAAATGCACGGGAGAGATGGCCATATCAATTTCAAAAAGTATGATGCAGTCTCCAACGATCGTTTTTAGGTTAGAATACTAAAAAAGTTATTAACTTCACAATAAAACGTCAAAAACAAGCGAAATTGAAGAAACTTTTTTGTGACCTCATAATATGTTAACCCCTTATTTTAGATCATGCACCTGTAATAAAAACAATATGGAATTTACTTACTTTTTCAATGTTTTTTTGCAAAAAAGCATGCAGCAACTTGTTGCCGATCACACAACGAAGCGAACTAAATTACTACTTACGCCATTTGTTGTTTGTAACTCGCATTACTTTCTACTGGTCATCTCTCCCGTACGGCCATCTCCCCCGGACTTACCCTAAAATAAAATAAATATTTATGGGTGGCTCCCATACAACAAACGTGTTTTTTTCGGCGTTTTTGCCTTGTGGTACGGAACCCTTCATGTGCGAGTCCGACTCGCACTTGGCCAGTTTTTTTGTTAATGTTTAGCCAAGTGTGAAAAAATCGAAAGGATCTTCGTTCCATCCGGGTCTCGCGACACTTCTCTACTGTTTTTTTTTTCATACTTTTGACAAGAACGACTGAATCAGAGCTAACGGTCAGCTGTGTAATTTAAAAGCGTCACATTATCTTGAATGCAGTTCGTAATAGATTCGTACACGTCGGCTAGTAAAATATTAAACAAAATGAAGGTTTGAAAGATAAGTATCTAAACGACGAAACATCTTTTCGCAACACAATGATGTGGTTCCATTCAACCACATGCCAATATGTGTTACATGGAAACAAAAACAAAACATGAAAATGCAAACACCTTTTCACATACAAAACAATAGAACTTACATTTTATATGTAGGTAACTCGTGTGCTCCAAATTTATGTTAACACAAACAAAGAACACATGTATTCCCATACCTATATTATTAATAATTTCATGTCAAACAGTTTATAATGGAGCTTTATCGTGCCAAAATGTATAGCAAAATTCAAACGGTATGTTAACGTTGAACTATGTCACAAATTCTCGATCGCAAATATTCTGGTTATTTGGTCCTATCGCCATTTTGAACCAGATCGGAAGACGCAATGTGGCATCCTGATAATTTGTAAGTAAAATTCCTGGTTTGGTGTCAGATATTTGTATTGTGTTTATTACAATGTAATACGAAGAGTAATACAAGTAAGTTAACTATGCAGTAAGAAATTCCATTGTAGGCTAATCCCTTGATTTACTTTTATAATATCTCACATATGTTAAATTTTAATAAACTTCGCTTAAGACGTATTATACCATATCACACACATTAATGCAACCTTTGAGACGGGTGGATATGAAGAGAATTTAATCCGACGTACCAGGAGAGTAGAGTTACAAGAAGCTGGAGAAACCTCGGCTGTTCCTAATTAGTGCGAACCGTGGCTCGCTTGTTAACCTAGTTAGAAACGCCGCCGGCGACCGCTCAACATCCACAGTTTCTTTCAAATACTTTTTAATTTAATGAATAGGTACCCCAGCTATGTTCCCTGTAACTTTCCGAAAATATTCTCTAGGAAAATTTATACAATTTACGGGAAAATTTTCTTCCATAGCGTGTTTTAATAACGCGTTGTTCAAGTTTCACGCGTGCGTGAAAACGTTATTTTTATCGTTGTAGATAATTGGCTTCGATCCACGCCTGACCTAAGTTTCAATTCCCATTTGGTCATATTAAACTTTTTCAATATATCAATGTCTTTTTTTATCCTCTATGTATTTTTTGGTCTCAGTGGAGTTAGTTATCTACGACCTAGACAAGGTGATTTAATTCCAAATAAGTCAACAGTAACCGAATTTTTGCTATAAAAAGTACAAACATTCTGTAGAAGACTAATGAAATCTGTAAAGCCTTTTCGGTGTAGGATGAATTCGCGTACAAAATAAATAACACATACGCGGCATCCGCGATGTGAAATGGGTTAAAACTGTCGCACGAATTTTGTTGATATAAATTTTACTTGGTTGAAATAAATTACGTTAGTCGTTACTTTATTCTCGTGGGTTAAATATTATGTTACATTCATTTCTTTTACTTACCGTTGGTTTTTTTATGCACATTTTTTTCGCACATCAAATTAATTCCTGGAACATCCTGTCTTTGTATCGACGCCGCCGCCGCTGCAAAAAGGGGTAACTTTTTTATAAAAATATAATTTGACACGGAATTGAATAATGTTGTTCCGCATAAATTAACTTCGGACGCATGGCGTAAAGGAAAACTCTTTAATGAAATGAGAGAGCGTCGACGGAGTAAAAAAAATCCCGGTATTTCGCATAGTGAAAATTTATAAGGCTGGGGCGGGCAAAACACGTTTTTTTTTATCTTCGCTATTTCCGAATCTATTGGTAACAAACAAAGAGATTGTGAAGGCTACGCCAATTCGTATAAAGGATATCGTGTAGAATCCGCTCACAACAATTTTGACGTCTCACGAAATAAACATTAATTTGTGCCACATCAAAATTCCAGCACTTTTAGAAGACTAAGAAATCTATATCTTCTATTATAAATAAAACAAAAGTCAGGTTAGTTACACCATTTATAACTCAAGAACGACTGGACCGATTTTTATGATCACAACAAACAACAACAAATCAAAATTTGTTGGATTTGTCTCCGCCCTCAAATAGCAAAATAACTATTAAAACACGGGAAATATTCATGAGAAAATCGTAATGAAGATAATTTAAGGCGGTACGAAATTCGCCGCGGTCAGCTAGTTATAAATATAACAAACTCCTGCTAAGTAATTTTTATTTCGAACCCAAGGTTTTGTGGTACCTGCAGCTAGTCATCTGTCCTCATACTCGTCCATTAGTCGAGGTGGGGCTTATCTTAGCCACAGATCAAAATGCTGAAGACCAATGCTTTATAGTTTTAATACCTAGGTATTACCACACTTAAAAACACATTTAGGTAACAGGCAGGTGACTAAGTTTTAGTGCGCTTTAAAAGTGTTGAAATCGTAAAATCCACCGGCGACATCGACTGTAATATCAGCCAGAGGTACCTTTTATACGGCAAGAGCTACTTTTATATGACTTTTAAATTCTAACTCATAATGTTATCTTTTTGTATGGATATTTTGAAACACATTATGTATGATTAGGACGTCTGCTTAAAAAGTCAGGGAAAATAAATGTTTATTTATTTATTTTACTAGCTTCTACCGAAAATTTTGGTTTCCCTCGACCCACCACGTCGCATCGCATCGCCTGCCCGTGCAATATTCGTTTTCACTTAGCGTTCTCTCTGACTTTTATTATTTTTGCTCGGCTCCTAGGAGCCCTAGCGTGATGTAAGACAGCCTTCCTCAAAAATTGGGCTA
Organism: Oligia latruncula; assembly: GCA_948474745.1. Taxonomy (NCBI): domain Eukaryota; kingdom Metazoa; phylum Arthropoda; class Insecta; order Lepidoptera; family Noctuidae; genus Oligia; species Oligia latruncula. Next base: position 14,855,841 of record OX419689.1, on the reverse strand, counting down.
TAAAATCCATATGTTTTTTGTGTCGTGAAAAAATCATTGAATCGTGGGTTTAGTTTTCAAAAAAACATTTACCAAAATGTTAAATCCCTATTATACTTAACAAGTTACACGAAATAGAAAAACCACATTTCAACATTTGTTCAATATATCACTTTAAATGGCCTTTTACTTTGAATCACAACAGCTGTCATTCGTTGACGTTTGTATGAAATCGCTATAACACGTTAATGGTCGTGTGTAAATTTGGTAAACTTGGCTGATTCTGTATGCATGGTATGTTGATTTAGTAATAAAATTGTACTGTGATGCAGGATGCTACATAATTACTATTAATTAGCTACGTACTGTGTATCCTGCACGTCTACCAACTATGTACAGTCACGAGCAAAAGTATGTATACACTTGGCTTTATTTAAAGGCGATTGTCTCCTTTATTTTTGAATGAAATTTTTTATTAGTAGGAACATAGTACCCATAGGTATATGTAAAGTGTCGTATTTCAACGTTGCATTCGTTATTTTGTAAAAAAAATCGCAATTTAAAATTGCCAAGTGTTGACATATTGGTGCTCGTGACTGTACCTATACCGGCTGACTGACTATATTATATCATCCTATATTTTGATATAGCTCGTAAACGATACTCGTATTATAGAATGAAATAAATGATTTTATTCCTGTAAGGGTGAATGAGAGGTTTTCTCTTTGAGTATTAAAAAAAAAAATAGTTTTTAAGAACTCTGTAGATGGCGTTGTACTGACTACGTTACTAGGTGCCAAAGCCAAAACGCTTGGAAAAAAAACGTTGCGTCACGTCACATACGCTCGTTGACTGACACTTTCGTTTGCTTTCGTTTTATGATCTCAAAATTACATCCAAGTGAAATATTAAAAAAATGATGTGAACTTCCGTTCCTTAATTTATTTTACGGACTAATCAATGTTTATTATTTTTATGTACATAAACCTTAAGTAATTTAGTTTTTATTCTGTAATTTACGATTTTTTTATTTTTTTGTTATTTATATAAATTTGTATGCCTTACGGTGAAACATGTACGTACGAAATATTAATATTGTGACATCCTGCATGCTTAATTTGCATGTATACGCATGTTTTGACAAATAAAAATTATCTTATCTTATCTTATCTTGCAGTAACTTCCAAGGTCAGCGCCATCTATCCAGCGACTAGGGAAGGGTTGAAAAAAATGGAAAATCCCTCATTCCACCAAACTTTAACACCTGGAATAAGTCTTATCCTCAGAATAAATTTTGAATTTTTGACAGTTATTCCATACTAGAATTGTTAGACGTCAATTTTATTCTACGGATAAAAGATATCTGACTTTGGTAGAATCAGCCCGCAGTGGGTTTGTACAAATACTTTTACACGTCCTTCATATTATAAATACTAGATGAGGTCGGCAATTCCCATCTGACTACTCTGAGAAAAAAGGCCGAAACAAACTCAGAGGTCACAGTTTCTTTTAAACTTCAGACATAAAATTGGTCAGATCATGTGAAGACCATGTAGATATCTCACCGTCCGATCAGGACCAGGCCCGTGCCGGACGACGCGTACGTGTTCCACGCGCGCCTCAAAGAGATGTCAGCATCGAGGAGAGGCCCCTCTTCGGGCTTCGGCCTGCTGGATCAGCGGGATTATCCAAAAGGGTTACCGCTGGCCCGGAACATAAAGGGCTAAGGAAGGAACACGGGTGGGTTTTAGTCAGTAAGAGTCTGACACTTCCTTCCGCTCCACTCAGAGCGGGAGGGGTCATTTGATGATTTCCCATCCGCTAAAAAAAAGACCATGTAGATTGTGTGTCTGAAATGGTCTCTTGAAGAAAAAACACACGCATTTGTCAATCATTGCAGCTCAACTTAGAACTTAAGAAAGCTCAACGATTTGAAGAACAACACCAAAGAAAGGACATTTGGGTAGGCCGCACAAATTACTGAAACTACCAGACCATGAATAAAACTACTTAATTTAATAAAAAAAAAGAACTTTTACAATGGCCCAGTTAAAGAATTAAACAAACAAATTATTATACTGTAGATAAAATACTTTACTCCTGAATTCAATTAATAAAGTACTTATTACTCAAGAAAACCCCTTACAAAAGTTACAAAGTCACCCTACAGAAAAAAACAAAGACCGTGTCGCCTTAATTTGAAAATATCAATTTCTTCGAAAGCTTTTAAGGAAAATCCTTTAAAACAACTTTTACGAGACCCCATTATTACATTTCCTTTTAATTTACTTTTATCTTTGCGGGAACCCACTTTTTCTGTAGCAATAACGTCTTCCTTCTTTACATTGATACGGGAGCCGTGGGTATACAAACCTTTTATACCAAACGTGAATGGGATGTATACAATAAATCCTATAGGGAATCCTCGTTTGAGAGTATAAGAAGAAGAGCTCTAGAGTACCTACTAATGCTTTCATTGAAATCGACGCAGTTTTTTGTTAGAAAAAAGAGTAGGTACTAAAAAGGCCACTTTGGCAGAATCATAAAAGGATAACATTATGAATCATAATGGACAGTTAACTGTTAAGTTAATCGTATCAAATCTCATTGGTGAAGGATTTTTCAGTTATTTTTTTTTTGTCTGTGGTAAAATACCAATCAATCCAATCCAAATGCAATCTTTTTGATTATACCTACGTAGTGCAGCGAAAAACATGGACTGTCTTCGCCATATTATGATTCATAATGTTATCCTTTTATGATTCTGCCAAAGTGGCCTTTTTAGGCCCCTAGGAGGTATGTTTTTATATGGTGTAATTGGTATAAGTTTTACGATGGGACCCACCCGGAATTCAAACCCTTGGTAAAAGTTTTTCATAGTGATCAGTTTAATACCAAACCCGAATAGGGGTCTATTCGGGCTTGGTATTACTTTCTAATTGAAATAGTATAAAACTTTGCATTAGTATGTTCCATTCAAATAGTATAAAACTTTGCATTGGTAAAATCACAGTGATCTTTATTCCCATTCTAACCAATTTGCTCTTGGGTAGCTGCCACTGACAAATCTATCAAAATCATTGTGATCTTTATTCTCATCACAATATGGTTGCTGTTAGGCTGTTGGCGTTGCTGCCAGAGAAATATAACTGGAAACGGAGTGTAGAAAGAAGTATACAATTCCATAGATTATGTTTCACAGAATGCTGAGTTGCATTATTTTTACCGGATGATAAGTTGCATTGAGAATGGATTTTTCGAAATTCACCCACTGAACGGGTTATAGAGGGTTTAAGTGCGAAGTGAAGTCGCGGGCAACAGCTAGTCTTCCATAAGGCAAGGTTGGTTTTCCTCTTGAGCTTCCATAATACTAATACAGTTTTCTTAATGATGCTTTCCTAGTATCAACGATTTCTCTGGAGTGTCTTCCAACATGCATGTAGGTGGTAGGTAGGTAGGCAGATAGCAAGCCCTATGAAGCATTTGATTTGTACAGCTGTTCTGTTATGTTTGTGTTCGTTAGCAGCGTGTGTGGTATGTTCTTATGTTTGTATTTGAATTTGCAAGGAGTTGAGAGTATGTGTGTTGTGAACGCTGTGTCTTGTTCCTGTTGTACCTAGGTATTCGTACTGAATCTAAGAATTACTTAGATTAATCAAGTAATTCTTGTTTTTTTTTTATTTGTTACAAAATTTTATCTTTGTTCAATGAAGGTTATGTCTTTATTCAGGTAGTAGGTACCTGGGTAAAGATACTACGCTTCAAACATAATAATGGTTTCAGGAAAACCTTTAACCAATCTCTTTGTTGTGTAAATGTAAATAAAAACACCATCCATTCACTTTTTCGGATAGAAGGACCAATATTTTGCGCACAAAATCTGTCCCCCTATTGTCCATTGTGTACAGAAGCAATAAAAATAATTTTCACTCACAATATCCGCTGTCTCCTACAGTTTGCGCGGCATCTAGGGATGCGGATGCGGGCGTAGGCGGCCGCTACATCGATCGCGACCCCTGACATTAAATGAAAGACAGGCCGCTCGTTGAGGGACGACCCTAAGCCCGGTTCATACCATGTGCCGATACAAAGCACTACAGACACTACACAAAAGATAAAGAAAATGTACCCTTTAAAAGGGGAGCCATATTTTATTTCAGAGAACGCAATAAGAAAGGAATTTTAACATTGAAACAGAAAACAGTGTCCCTGAAATATACGAAACGACATAACAGAAGTGTTTATTGTCATCCATAAAACGGTTACGTATAAAACGAGATACATTCCAGGCCTTAGGAACGCAAACGTTCAAATGTAACCATCAGTCAAGCTACGTATAAACCTTTAACGTCGGCAGTATTATCTGCTATAATACGGGAGCTGCCAGCCCTGCGAATGTAGGGCACTCACACAGCCGCGATGACGCACACGCGCGTAGTCTACGTCACTGAGACGACGCAGTCCCGGCTACCTGGCCCGATCGCGGAGCACACAACATGGTGTCTACGTCACAATACCCTACTTATATTAAACTCGACAGCTTAATGTTCTGCGCTCCTGATTCAGGGGTGTGCGTAAAGGAATTTATAGCTTTTCACGCTATTGAGTAGAGCTTTAATAAACCTTTTATGGGACTTTTACATTGGCGTTCAGGCAGGTCAAGTTTATTGATTTAGTTCGTCGACTTGCTTTATGGTGCACGCGAAATGTCACGCGAATCTGTTGGTTGATTTTGGTGAGTGATAGTGCTTATATAGATGTTTAGCTGCAGACGTTTTAAATTGATTGTTTGGTAGTACTTTGATACTATTGGATACGGTCCAGTACTCGAGATTTTAAAAACGGGAGTTTGGCACGTTTTCTCTTGTACAATACTACTGACAGAGATGTTTCCGAGTCTACAACAATTACTACTCATTGTGAACAACCCTATTTTTAGGGTTCCGTAGTATCTACAAGCGTAGTATCTACAAGGAACCCTTATAGTTTCGTCATGTCCGTCTGTCTGTCTGTCCGAGGTTTTGCTAAGTGACCGTTAGTACTAGAAAGCTGTAATTTTGTATGAGTGTGTATATAAATTATGCCGACAAAGTGGTAAAATAAAATTTTCGAAAATATTTTTTTTAGGGTAGCTTCCCTACACGTGAAGTGGGGATGAATATTTTTTTCATCTTCTACCCCATCGTGTGGGGTATCGTTGAATAGGTCTTCTAAAATGACTTGGGGGTTGCTAAAATTATTTTTCGATTTAATGCTCCATTTACGAAATATTAAAGTTTAAAATTCAAATTTTTGTTCCAGTAGGGCATCCCCTCTAAAACCTAAACTGCGGGCTTGAAAAATCAGAAAAAATTCACGATGACAATGCATTTCATGAACTTTTAATGAAAACTATAACTATTACTGCTAAACTAATAAAGTTATCTTAATAACTTTATTAGTTTAGCAGTAATAGTCGTTGAACTTGGGTGTTGGATAATTTTGTACCAAATACAAAATCCTTAGCATTAATCCTATATAGTGACTAAGATGAAGTAGTTGCTTGTTTATGACGGGTAAAGACTTGCATTAAAAAACAAAATATGAAATAAAAAACCATAATAAATTACCATAAGTTTCACAATACCTACTGCCGCTAGATGGAATTACAATTTTGTGAATTGAAATAATAACTTAGCAGCAATCGTATTCTTATTTTTTAACTTTACAAGGAAGAAAGTGGTTCTTATTATTTAATGTCTAATCTGTTTAAATAATTATTTTCGAAAATCAATATTTTGTTGTGTTTAGAATCGCTATTCGATAACAGATGGCGTTATGCCGTGACGTCACTTTTGTAGATCGCGGTGTTAAGATTTTGCTTGCAAGGTATGACCTCCGTGGTTACGTTATGTGTTAAAGTTTTGTTTTACTCTGGACACCCTTGCATATATTGTTATTATAACCATTAACTCCTAATATATTTACCATTACATAATTATATTCATTATATTCAGAATAAAGAACAACAGAATCATACTATATTGTGATAACGGGCTACTAGGGAACCCTACACTGTGCGTGGCCCGACACGCACTTGGCTGGTTTTTTAACGTACTTACGCTGCGTGTGTGAAAAAGCGATATGTTTTTTTGTTTCGCTCGACACCAGTGTATGAATTCTGAGGTGTGCGTTCTGAATTACATCACTTATACACACATGTAGGTACGGCCTGTACCGCATGTTCACAGCAAAATAATCCTTACGGTGCTAATGCATTAATGACCGCTACCGCAGGTTGGAAAGGCAATTAGCAATGTATCGGGGAAATTTAATAAATTATTATAATGTACGCTGTAAAACTAATTTCCTCATAAAAGGTTTCATGCGGTTTTAAAAGGTCGTGGTTTTCTTATTAAAATGCTTTTAGCTTTCATATCCATTATCGCAAAAATTAATTTTGATTTAACATTATACATTACATTTACGTCGCCACATGCCAAAAACGCATCACACTGACGATGACGTCACGCAAAATCCTGCATCGCGCAGAGTTTACCGCACGGAAACCCTAGCTTAAAACAACGGCCCGACTTTAAACGTCGCTGGGTAGCTGCCCACCACACACGACATTTCGTTTGGTCGGAGGATCCTCCCTTTTCTATATAATTAGATCTAGATTAGCTGAAACTAACGGCGGTACCCTAAAGTATCGATTTTTCACATACGACTATGTTAATTGCTACGGTCGAAATATTTAAGTGGGGCTCCCATACAACATCCATAGTTTTTTCGGCGTTTATGCCTTGTGGTACGGAACCCTTCGTGTGCGAGTCCGACTCGCACTTGGCCAGGTTTTTTACATTTCTTGTAAAAAAATAAAAAGTAAAGTTTCCGTGAAAAGTAGGCTATCAACAAGGAGATGAAATCTAGGTACTCTACGGCGATGTTTCGTGGAGTTTCTCGAAAAAGGATATTATAAAATTATGAAGTATTAAATTTTGTAGCATAAAGGTCAAAATCAATTGTTTTTTGGGTTACCTTGAAATACCGACACAGGTACCAGCGATTTATCGATTTGATGAAGATGTGACGAGATTTTTAACTGAAGAAATTCACTTTTGTTTCATCATTGTGTTTTCAAGTTTTCACAGTGATATTTTACACCATAGACCCGTCGGTTTCTAACTACAAATCTTTTGAATTTTCTATTAGATACCTACTTACTAACTTAAGTGGCAGTGGGCAGGGCACATTGCTCGCAGAACAGATGGCCGATGGGGCCGAAAGGTTCTAGAGTGGCGACCACGTACCGGAAGGCGTAGCGTTGGAAGGCCTCCCACAAGGTGGCCCGACGACCTTGTGAAGGCTGCAAGAACCCGTTGGATGCGAGAAGCGCAGAACCGGTCGAAGTGTAGGTGCTTTGGGGAGGCCTATGTCCAGCAGTGGACGTCTTTCGGCTGAAATGATGATGATGATGATGACCTACTTAATTATAATTCGTTGTGGTAAGCTGGAGTTTTAAATTGTGTACCGAGGACTGAAAATCATCAGCAAAATTTCGAAGCACAACATTATAGCTGTTAAAAATTATAATACATTGCTCCCAATACAGGCCAAACTCACACATAATGTCGAGAATATCATCACACTATGTATGGGAAAGGAGGTCCCATACCACAGTCAACCTTCATTAATATTAAATAGGCTTTACGAGCACCCCCGCAATCAATTCCCTTAGCGACTCCGTTGACAAACTGACTAGAATATTTATATGTCCGTCTTATTTAGTCTCTAATAAAGTTTCATATAATTTCTTTGTTGTTTCATAAAGTAGATAGTGGTACGTGGTCGATTAGGTCAGCAGCGTTTCGGCAATGATTCTGGGGCACAAAAAAACTAGCCTTTTGTAATCAATTCCCTTAGCGACTCCGTTGACAAACTGACTAGAATATTTATATGGCCGTCTTATTTAGTCTCTAATAAAGTTTCATATAATTTCTTTGTTGTTTCATAAAGTAGATAGTGGTACGTGGTCGATTAGGTCAGCAGTGTTTCGGCAATGATTCTGGGGCACAAAAAAAACTAGTCTTTGTTTGTGAGATCGTGTTTAGTTTTGGGTCGTAGAAATACTTTGAATGTTTTGGGATGTTTTGTGTTCAGGCAGAAGATACGGCTATTCAAAATAGTTACGGCGTGACTTCTGTAAACCTCTGGGGATGTCGATTGGTACATCTGGCGTTTTATGAGCGAAAGTCTTTGGAATGTAACGTAAGTAAACTCACATAATCAGCCTATAATGGTAATGGCCTCCTCTCTGTGAGAGGGAGTGGGCCGTAATCCACCACGCGGGCGCAGTGCGGTTTGGTAGATGTCACATGTCTTTCAATTTTTGGTTCTAGGACATGCCGGTTTCCTCAAGTTGTTTTCATTTACCGTTTTGAGAGCAGTGGTGATGAAATAATTTACACAAGAAAAGCGCCTGTCTGGGTTCGAACCTACGACCTACAACTCGTTTAGTTTTTGTACAACTGATGTTAATAAAGAATTTTTTTTTTCATTTTGTGTGCTTAATTAACACAGAAGATTTCCAGGAACTAATTAATATCAAAATAATAATTCATTACAACTCCCATTTACTGTGAAGTTCGTAGGTACAAAGCATCGTAGCGGACACAGGAATGTTATAAAATTGTATGGAGGGTTTCTCTGAGCTGTAATAATGCAAAATTCGCTGAAATGTAATTCAGTGATTGCTTTTCAATAATAACGCTGTTTGCGGTTTTAAATTAAATTCACTGGTTATTCAAATAATATTTTTCTGTGCGATATTGAAAGTATACTTCAATGAAACAATTAGTAGTATTTTCATTATTTTCCACTTTATGTATTGTTTGATTGGACTTTTCAAGATTTTTTTAACCTGCCACCCTGTAGTGTATACAATATTGAGATTAAGACAGGAAATTCAATTACAGGAGACTTTAACATTATCTGGCTAAATGTGAGTGTGTTATCGTTACATCTCTGCCTAACCCTTCAGGGATTCCAAGCGTGATGTTAAGTTAAAATAGAGATAATAAGTATTTAATCTAATAATCTCACTTTTGAGAGAAGGAGAGAGACTTAACTTATTAGACATACCTACATACATACGATCTAGGAATGGTGTGGGAACACCCACACCATTCCTAGAAGATGGATTAAAAACCAACCTAGCGGAAAACAAAGTACACCAATCTACCTATAGATGCTACTACCAGGTACAACGTCATACGTCATTAGTAATAAATGTGGAGCTAATACAATAGTATATAAAATCGATACAGCTCATAGTACGGGTCAGGGTAGCGCCGTAAAGTGCAAAGGTAAATGCAGCGCTGGTTCTATTAATAGCTCGCCCGGGCAAGCCGCTACTCCCGGCTTCCGATTCATATTCAAATCATGTGAGAGTTTTGTGAAAGAAAACAAATGAACTCTAATTAGTTTCCGATTAGAAATGTGTATTTTGTATTCGTGATTTCTTATTCTGTGGTAGTTTTATAAACATTTTGCGGGTAGCTTTCTGATTATGTGAACTTGGTTGTTAAACAAATTAATATGGCCGCCCGGGTCTTCTACATAGGAACCTACCACGCTTTGAAATGGGCAACTAGCTTCAATCTTTCTGAATCACTGACTCCTTTGACAATTCAAAAGTGCCTGTAAATTGTTTAATTGAAATAAATGCTTTGAGTTTGAGGTTGATAAGATGAAGTTAAGTCCGCCTATAGATATGGCACAGAAAAGAGAACCAATGCGTGGCCATTCAATGAGATAAAACTAAAATTTCTTATGGCTATAATTTTTATTCGTGGAATAAAATTGACGTCTGACAGATTTTGTATGGAAGAACTGTCAAAAATTCAAAATTATTGCTCCGATAAATTTATCTGGTGTTGGAAAAATCAGCCCTAAATGTGACTGTTATTTTACTGGCACCATGAATTCTTCACATTGAATAACTGAACATATTAACATATTCTTAATTTATAACTTTGGATGGATGCTATTCATTTCATTCCAACCAGTTTTAAACACAATGCAAAAATATTGCATAACCAACAAAGAACTCTAAATAACAAAAGAGTTTTACACAAAATGAACCAGGTAAAACTATTCTTTGTTAGGTATCACAAAAACAAAGAGCCAGTACCAACATAACAAAAAATATTAAAATAAATTGTAAAGCGTATCCAATTTTGAATTTCTGCAAAAGGTCAGATGCGTCCCAGGGCGTTCCAATTTGCGAAACGGGCTAGCTTGCTTCCCAGTTCGAGCTATCTATCTCACTCGTCAGGTCCCGGGCAAACCGGGATACCTAGTGCTCAATGCATAACAGTTGGCGAAACCAGTTCGAACGATATTCAACTTTATTGCTTTAACAATAACTGCAACTAGGGAGGAATTTTCCGTGCATGCCTGACCTGTTGCGTCCCCCGTCATCGTATCGGGATCAAATCGATATTACGTGGGATGCGTCGGGGTAAATTGGAAACGTCATGTGAGTACCTATGCACGTATAGATATAAAGTTAACTGTGAAATATGAATATTACTGCTCAGGGTTGGTCTGGGATGACCTAGAAACAAAAACTGGGCCGGCTAAGCATTCAGCCTGATTTATCGTAAGAGGCTAATATATTTTCATGAACTTGGGAGTGGGTGATATATCTTTTAGATGAGTTAGCCCATTTTTCGATAAAGGAATCCTAATGAATCGTCGGCGAGCGTGGCAGCTACGTATAAAATGCTCACAGAATAATTATAATTGTTTAGTAGCATTTAAATTGTACATTAAGGTTATTCATTAGTATAAGTAGCTTTACTTAGTTAATTTAAATAGTCATTTGTTTAAACTTTTTGTTTGTGCTTAATGCGAGACGTCACGTTAATCGCCTTTTGTTTTAAAATTCTATTTGTTTTTGTGACTGAATTGGGAATTAGGTCATTAATTTACCTAAACTTTTGCCATTTGGGTCTTTTTGTGTATATCATGATAAGATGAAATTGGAGGCTTTTTGATAGGTAGAAAGAAAGGTTAGCTAGGTAGGTAGAAAGCTTCCCAAATGAAGATAATTGGGTATACAATGTTTATACAACATTATTTTTAGTATATGCGAAACCCGAAACACGTGTCTAGTATTTTTATGTAAAGAATCTATGTACAAAATTTCAAAACTGTATCATGAAAAATAACAAAGTTATAAGCTTGTTAAGTTACCTGTTTGTACGTACAAAAACATGCTCTCCCGCGTCGCGCCGTCTTGCGCTCATTGCACGGTTAGGTATCTAGGTACTCTAGATACCTAACCGTCCGGCGCGGAGATTGGATAACGTACTTAGTGTCGCTCGGTGTCCAACTGTTAACCTTTTTTAAATATTTTTGGAACAAAATATAACATGGGATAAAAATTATTGGAATCGATTCAGTTACTTATTCTGAACAAACTATACCTATTCAGGTTTCGCATTATATACTAAAAATAACGTTTTAGAAGTAAGCTGTGTTGTTAGATTGAGACGTTTTAAAACATAATCCTATATCCTCAAACTGCAATGTAATCATTAACATTGTAAAATTGCACTCCAGAGCCACATTGTATTTTTACTTTTTGATGAATAAACTTATTATTATAAAAGAATCAATTGTATCTTCTTCTTAGATATAAAATCAATTGCCATGCTTTAGTCTCTCAAAAACTCGAAAATGGCTCGACCGATTGTGATGAAACTTTGATAAATTGTTGAATGCGCGCCGGAGAAGATTTCTGACTAAAAAAAAAGAAAAAAAAAAGGATTGCAATGGCTTTACCTAGTAAGAAATACATTCAAAGCATGTTGTATTTTCTACAGTACATTGATAGATAGATATACTCTATACACTGCACATAGAAGAAGTCCAGCGTAAGTATTAAAAAAAAACTCGCTACAAAGAAGAAACACACTTTAATGTTTTAAACAGGATATTGAACTCCCCATGTAACATGTTGCTTCAGAACAATCCGAACACCACTCAGCTCTCGTCCGAAAACAAATAAAATATTCGCTCTCAACTAATTTGCAGTAAACTACGCACGCCATTGTCATCTTTAATAAACGGATATAACGTCGATAATAGCGTGTAATTGTATAATAAATTCTGCGTTATTTTGTTACATTGAGCTTTGTGAATGGTTTCAGTTTTCTACGGTAAGAGGATTTGTTATTTTCCGATAAAGTTTCGATATTTTATAACGGGATCACAGAATATAGTTGACAATAGCTTGTTTTGCGTAGAAATAATATTTTTAAAGCTTTTATTTTTTACTCTGTTGCATTTGAATTTTAATAAAAAAACGCTATTATTTAAAAACTACAGTTTTCAGGCAAGTTTCACCATAAAATCCGGTTTTCTTTATTATCTGACAGTTTACTATCTACCAGATATGTTTTAATTTATCTGGTAAATAATGTCTTGCTCGGAAACAGGCCCTTCTTTAGTTGTATTTCAATTTTTGGAGACGTACTTTATAGTTCAAACCTTTTTGATGTCCTCATATTTCTCTTTCATCTTTCCTGGATCATGCCCGTGCATTATTATTTAGTAGGTACAATATTATTAGCACATATTATTTCCTTTGTTTCAGTTCTAGACATGTCGCTAGCGTTCTATTTCACTGTTTCAACATATTGTTGTTTAGATATAACTAGGTTGGTAGGTATATAGGTGTATTGATTTTAGATTAGAAGTAGTAATTATTGTGTTGTAAGTTGAACTACAACTTACAACACATTTACCATGTCGAAAGAAGTATGCGATAGTATAATTCACCATAACATTAACGAAAAGTCTAACAGAAATCTGTAACCCCCTAACTACTTCAAAACTCCTCATTACGCGAACACTTTCCACTAATAAAAGCACTAATACTCGTGTGTGAACTCCTATGGTGCCCATAAACTATTTGGTCATACAGCTTCCTGACTCAATGTTAATAATCTTCTAGAAGTTTGACGCTACGTAGAGGCAGCGTAGCGTGGCGTAGCAGGCAGTGCTACGACCGTAGCGCGGAATCCCGCTACGCGTTTATGCTACGCTGACTGACAAATTACAATATCTATTCGAATTTTCCCATTCCCATAAAAAGTTCCCTTTCACACGCATCGTTTTCGCTGTCTTCAAAAATTCTAACTTTTATGTTCCAATAAAAATACTAAACTCAACTTTTACTGAATATATTTTATTCCTCAATTTTGGAAATAGCAATTTCCGCTGTTCTGTCTGTCCCTGAATCACCTTTGGGTGGTTGACTAGTAGAAATGCCTATGACATTAAGTCTACCTCTTGTGTGCTTGAAGTATTACATAAATAAATCTACAACATTATATAAAACATCTATCAGTTTTTGGCACACGAAATCAAAGTAGCATAAGAATAATCAGCGTATAATGTTCCCAATGCTTGAACATAGGCCTCCTCTCGGTGAGAGGGAGTGGCTGGGAATGAGTGGGATAATCCACCACTCATTCCCAGTGAGGGTTGGTAGATGTCACATGTCTTCGAATTTTTGGTTCTAGGACATGCCGGTTTCCTCACGATGTTTTCCTTCACCGTTTTGAGAGCAGTGGTGATGTAATAATTTACACAAAGTACAGGGTTTGTCAGGGTTTGAACCTACAACTTGTAATTCACGGCTATTTCCACCAGTGCTGCGGAAATCCAAGTATTTATTTGCCCCACAAATCAATCAAGTAACTTTAAACATAACAAGTATTGTTCATATACTTAGTAAAGCGTTTGTAAAGTTTATATTATTATACTTAGTCAGTTCATAATATTATCAATATATGCCATCGTAACACATTGTGAACCACCGATCGATATTGTATCGAGTTTACATTAAGTGCACACACACACGAGCGACACGCGTCTACAGCAGAGGCAACTGTAGCCGTCGACAACATGCCTCGTGTATTTGAGCACTGTATTGAAATACATGAACGACACGTTTTTCGTTGACGCGTGTCGCCCGTGTGCATGCACACTTAAAGGAAAACGTTGTTTCCTGTTAATGTAATTTGTTTCCTGTTAAAATTATTATAATGATAATAACATTGTTAAGTTTAAACATCAACCCGAACATCGAAAGCTCTCATCGTACAATTAAATTAAGTTCAATGATTAACACAACACGTGTACGCAATTTAGACCTTGTTTTCAAGAATGGAAGGAGTTCGTGTTGCTTGTATTTTTAAATAATTTGATTTCGGATCCTTCACGTGTAACATATTTGCATGTGTAGAACAAAAAAATTTAATACTCTTTATTATGTACACCATCAGTAGCGAAGGGTCTATTTTTGTAAGAGGTAAGCCGGAGTAGATATCTATTATATTATTTGTTTATAGAATGCTGTCTGCCATTTTTCAAAGGGAAGCGGGTAGGAATCTAGTAGTATGGAATCTTCGCACCACACCACACCACCACCACCACCACCACCACCACCACCTTCTTCTACACCATACAATTTACAGATATTATGAATATAGAAATTTTACTTAGGGTGACACACTGGGTGGTCTTTTCGCTAAGAGCGATCTTTTAAACATAACCATTGGATTGATTAATTTATGTGTGAGTGAAATGTTATTCACTCAGGGGGCCAAAAAAGGCCACTTTGGCAGAATCATAAAAGGATAACATTATGAATCATAATATGGCGAAGACAGTCCGTGTTTTTCTTTTTTTCGCTGCACTACGTAGGTATAATCAAAGAGATTGAAAAACTTAAAAATCCTTATCCAGTGAGATTTGATACGATTAACTTAATTGTTAACTGTCCATTATGATTCATAAAGTGGCCTTTTTAGGCCCCCAGGTCAAAGGCATGTATTAATTTAGATATTAAACTTATTTCCAGTTCACAGTGCCCTTCACCTGTCTCTTTTTCTGTAGTTTAGTTACTAGTTTTACTACTAGTTTAGTAAACAGCTTCTGCCCAATATATTATTTCTTATTATGTATTGTTACCTTAATACTGTTTTATACTAATGGTATACAGCGTGACAGGGACATTGACATGCCACCTGTTACTATAGATTATTAAGTAGAACTTACATGGCTCTGAAACAACAGACAGTTGAAAATTTTCGCCGGTTATTAAAAAAAAATCTTGTTCACCGCGTTGGTATTGCACTTTTCTATCGAGCAGCATTTTTTTTTTTGATAACCGATTAAAATTTTCTACGCCAGGGGTTCTAGAATCATGTTCTGAATCCATGGTTAGGTATCAGTTGCACGTCGGTCGTGGATTCCTGTCACGCTGTATGTGTTGGTGTACTTAAAAAAAAAATGTAGCCACACAGGCAGATGCTTCGCTTAGTGCTTAGTTCTAGGTGACATTCTCCTAGCGAACCAACTATTTCACTATTGCACTGACCACACTGACGCTTGGTGCACACTGCATGACTAATTTGTCACTGATCCGAGCTACGCTACTCACCAGTCACCAGATACCAAGTGTGTCACCAGGCGAGGCTCCTAGCTATGTGGGTTAGGCCTAACGGTTTCAACATGACAAACCTATTTAAAGACTCTTGAATATTTCTGACGTATCGTCCTACTATCCTAATATGTAATATTATAAATACGAAAGTTTGTGAGGATGGATAGATGTTTGTTACTCTTTCACGCAAAAACTACGGAATGGATTTTGATGAAATTTTACAGTACATATAGCTTATACATCAAAATAATACGTAGGATACCTGTTATCCCGATATTCCCACGGGATCGACACTTATGCGGGTGAAACCACGGGGTGCTGCTAGTATTCTATATATGTCTCTTTTTGTGCGAATATCCCTAATGGATGCCTTCCATCTCAGAAAGTCTGAGTATATTAACCCTTAGTTTGCCGGGAACTTAGATCCACGCGAGACACAATGGTTTTTAATTGTTTCTGTAATTACGACATTCAACCGGTTAATAGAAGGCATAATTTTCCTTACAAAACTCTCCACCAATATATCTTCATTATGATCCAACTTCAATTTTAATTCCGCGTTCGACTCCCAGACAATGACAGGCCATCATAACGTTAATCTTTTACCAACTCCAGTATTTTACGTTCCATAATTTGGCAGTTTAATTACAGTAATAAATACAGACAATATATTTTGAAAAGTTGAGCTATAAAGTGAATCCACGATTAAGAGATTTAACTGCCCTGAAATTTTCATAGAATGAGTGAAATGAACGATTTTGAACTTTAATTACATTTTCTATTTATAAGTTACCTTTATCTTGGGTTCCACGTGGGTATTTATTATAGTAATATTAGGTTTCAAAGAAAACCTACGAATATTGGGCGAACAAAGGTCTATGTCTCATGTAACGTGCATTAAATGGTTTCTAAATTGACAATTTGAAGTAGAAAACTTGTCAAATTCTAGCAATACGGTGAAAACCCATGAGATGTAAAAATAATGCATTTCGTGGGCTATATTGAAGAAATCATTTCAAATGTTATGCTTAAAACACTTGTTAAAAAAAATATGATTTTTGACATTTTCAATCTCAAATAGCAGCCGGGGAGACAATCGTAGTCTTTCGTTGTTATAGCAAAAAAATCCCACAATGTTATTTCCCATATGAAAACAGTACTTTTATTTTCTGGCCAGCACTTTAATTTTTAGATACGTAATGAATGATGTCCTTTGTTCAGACGTTAAAATGTGAAAGCGTAAGAAAAAAACTTTAGTATTTATATTAACATATAATTAGTTAGGATTAAGAGGTTCAATCGACATGTTACTTTTACTGTCACAGCAGTTTCATGTTTTGCTGTGAATAGAACCAATATCCATTTCTAACAATATTAAAATAATAATAACAACAATATATATAAAAAGGAAAGGAAAGAATCAAAGGGCATCAAAAAATTCATCCGCATCGCTCTCAACAGGAAGTGCCCAAAAGTCTGGCAGCATTGCCACGTTGTATGGCAATGCTGATTCTTTGGCTAAAAAATAGGCTAGCCCTCTGGTCACGTGAAGAGTCGACCAACCGCTTGGCGATGTCTCGAAATACCACGTGGGCACTCGGGCCCCATGGCCCTAGAGTTTCAACCCCAAACGGCTCAAACATATACGTTCCAAAGAGATTGGAATATTTGCGCCGTTTGAGGTTTTAATTTCTAACAATAGAATCTCATAGGAAAACGTATGCAAATAACATAAAAAACAAACTCGAACACTTCCAACAAAAAAAATATCAATACTATATTGTTGCCTTATATCTACCGTTTCCTGTTGTATTCTGAATAAATACGAGTATTGCTTGGAAAAAACACTACACGCAACAATAGATAAGTATTATATTATTTTTATTGATTTTTCTAACATATTATTATTGCTTCGATTTCACTACACTACGCCATGAAAGAGGTTTTCACTTCGTCTAATAAATTATAAAGACACAAACAACACAGACTATAAAACCGTAGGCTAATGTATGACTCAATAATATATAGGCAACACTGTGGAGAAAGACGTAGAAGATCCATTTAATTTGTGAATCTTAAAAGGATTGTGATAACGTTTGCAGGACCAGCATGGCCAGAGATCGCACAAGACATGGTTTGGAAGGAAAAAGGGGAGGCCTTTGCCCATTAGTGGGACACACAAAAAAAAAACCGGTCATATGCGAGTCGGAGTCTCCCATCGAGGGTTCCTTACTTTGTATGTATGTAAGTAGTACAGTCACGAGCATAAGTATGTATACACTTAGCTTTATTCGAAGGCGATTTCCTCCTTTATTTTTGAATGAAATTTTATATTAGTAGGAACATAGCATTTTAGAACCCATAGGTATATGTAAAGTGTCGTATTTCAACGTTGCATTCGTTATTTCGTGAAAAAATCGTAATTTAAAGTTGCCAGGTGTTGACATATTAGTGCTCGTGACTGTACACGGTTTTTTATATGTATGTGAAAAATAGTGTTACAGCCAAATTAGACCGATTTTAAATTTTCTATAGACACAGAGATTTCCACTTATCTTTTTTTAAATAAGACATTTCGAAAATGTTCTCTACTAACTTTTTAGACCTTTGTATCCTGCTTATGCGTATGAAGTTTCATTAAAATCGGTTCATTCATTTTGAAAAATAGGTGCTTGAAAGTTTGTATGAAATGCCGTACGGCGTAAACGTTCACAGTCTGATTTCAGTCACAATCTTTCAAAAATACATGTAATTTCCCTACATTTTGACATTTGTTTGTGGCTGAGATGAGACTGCTACTAGATTTTGAACGATTTAAATTACGAGAATAATTGGTCTTCAGTCTTCTGCCTGTAAAGCTGTGGTTTCATAACCAACGCTTTACAGGCAAAAGACTGATACTTCTGAAACTATTTCTTTACTTAGTTATTATATTATCTTTTGCCATCAAGTCTAGACTCAAAGGACGATACTAATGTTGATCAGAAGTTTATCTAATACCATCGACTAAGAAAAGTTTCAGAGAGACTTATGCTGATATGACTTGTAATATAAGTTGACGGAGTCTGAAAGCAGAAATTAATGTTCATAAGTTACTAGTATATTTGAAGGGTGGATATGTATGTCTGTAACTAAAATTAGAGATGTTCATTGCTTATGTATAAGACATTAAAGTTAATATTGATACTTTTACATGCTAAGCTTAGTCAAGAAAAGTATTGCCTAAAAGGTTTGTAAAGCTTACCTACTGCGAGAAAGGTTAATTTAGTTATACCTGGGTTGCTATATATAAAGCAAAAAACCGGCCAAGTGCGATGCGGACTCGCACACGAAGGATTCCGTACCATAAGGCAAAAAACGCCGAAAAAACACGTTTATTGCATTAGTTACTTTATTTAATTTTTATTATTTGTTGTTTTAGCTACAATAGAGATACCTACACACGGTTCATGAGATGCAGCTCGGTGACAGGCAGACAGACGGACGGACGGAGAGCGTAGGTTTAGTAATAGGGTTTCGTTGACACTCTTTGGGTACGGAACCCTAAAAAACGAACAAGAGTATAACAACACAGCCTGTGATGACCCAGAGAAGACTTCATTGAAATCATAAATCCTTTGGTCATTTGTACAGTCAGGAAAATTAGTAGTAAGCAAATTAACACTCTACGTCAATACGCCGAGTCATTTCATACAGCAGCTGTCTCAAAATTACAGTTGTGATTTGAATATACGGTTAATCCAAGTTGGTAGTTTTGCTAAACAATGAATTTCCCTGGCTTTCGATCGACATTGACCATTCAGGATGATATACCTACCTTAAAAATAGTTTTCAGCTGACAACCTTCATTAGGTTGTGAAAACTATTTTTGGCGCAGCTAAGTAATAATATTATAAAGATGTTTGTATGTTTGTTACTCAATGACGCTTAAACCGTTGAACAGATTTGGATGAAAATTGTTTTGATAGACCATTTCCTGGATTAACACATAGGACACGTTTTATCACGATATTCCCACGGGATCGAAACCTACGCGAGTGAAACTGCGAGGTGCTGCTAGTAAAAGGTAGAAGAAATAATATTACGAAAACATACCATTTGTAAGTATGTCAACGAATTGTCAGTTTTTATAGGTTTACTAATAGTGTCTACGACCCCAATAACATAAGACGGCAAAGTACATAATAGCACTCGTACCTTTATAGACCACTTATGTCTCATAACTGGGAATTTTATTAATTAGGTTATCATATTACCCTCAACCTGAAATTACGCTTATTACAGACTGGGCGTATTTTTGCCATTTTTTGGACACTCGCACGATCACCTTAAGGGCTCCCTCACTTGGACCATTCGCCTGCAATGTAACGTTGCAGAGTCGAGCATTACATCAATGAGGGAGGAGAACCGAGCGTCAGGCCCGTAATCCACCAAAGCGGAGAGGAGAGGAGATGTCTCATTTTTGTATAGAATTTCGTGCGAGCAAGCGGGCAAGCGGCACAAAATTCTATAGAAAAATGAGACATCTCCTCTTCTCTCCGCTTTGGTGGATTAAGGGCCTTACAGTCCGCAACTTTATGATACAATGGTTGATTCTTTGTAAAATATCAATCGTCTGACATTGTGGAATCAACTAAATCCTCAAAATCGAATCTAATGTTACATTACAGGCGAATGCTCGTCAGTCAGGGAGGCAGTATTGTAAAGTAATGCTCAAAATTTAATCTGAAATGTTACATTACAGGCAAACGCTCCAGGTGGACAGCACCTTTACGAAAAAATTGGTCTTTTCGGACTTTGTCACATTACACTCGTTACTTGTTAAGGGTATGTCCAGACAGAGCGAGGCAGTGCTTCATAGACTTAACGACAAGGGAAAAAATGAGAAATATGGCATACAAAGGACGAGGCCGGTACTTATTAGTGGGTGGAACAAAAAATGGAAATCTCAAAAGAAATGGAAATGGAAATTTCGAAGTTAGTATCATCATCATCCCGTTAATAATGATGATGATGATTAGCTATCCTAACTTTGAATTTTCCCAATAATTACCGTTTCTTTTGCAGGCAACAGCCAACCCTTGTCAGCCCTTGCCAGCCCTTGCCAACGGTTTCGTGTCCACAAAAGCTGAAGCCCGCATCAAGGCTGATAAAATACTGGTGAGAAAATTTTATGAACGAGGCAAGTCGCAAATTAGAATGGTTAGCCACGCATGTGACGCTTGCCTCAGGTTCAGGCATCTTCTGACATATAAATGAATGCATTGCGTAATCCATAAATACAATTGCGCAATCGCATGCTCGCACTGCCTGTATGCGCCTTTGCATTTTTGACGTCTCAATTTTCATCGTATACCTAATATTTCTTCGTATTCTAAGGTTTTTGTGTGTCGACACTCGGCGCGCTCGTACCATCGTGTCGTACAATACGTGGTACATAAAAATTTCTGAGCGAAAAAGTCCTTAAAAGCTCGAAAAGACGCGAGCTGCGACAAACAGTGAAGATGATGTTTTTACCTCGTGTGATACTTGAATACGCACATTCACTTGTAATCAGACTCAAAGGTACGCACGTATCATACGTACGTGCAAAAACGTATACATGGTTATTCGTGCCAAAAACACCACTCAATCTATAATGGTCCATAAACAGATGATAATTTATATGGATAATAAAATAAAAATGTGTGTCAAACGTAAGCAGTTTATTCATCGTTGGCTTTTAGTCCAAAGTGCGATGACACTATATATAAATTTCGATAAGGACATAAAATTCGGAATCACGGCTAGAATATTAATATGGAAAAGACTAGGTTTATTTGTGAAATACACATAAAATAACAAAGAGCAATTAAGTAAAGTTCCAGATAGCAAGCAAAATAACAGAGCAAAATAATAATATTTTAAGACCAGCTATTTTCATGAACAAGACTATCTTTAAGGCTTTATTTAAACAAATAATCGACTACAAAAACAAATTAACCGAGCCACCAGCAACCAGTAAATACAATCTACAATGAAAAATTCTTCAGGATTATTTTGGTCCACTTTACATAAACCCAAACGCTTACATTATAAGCTTCTTTAATGTCGCTTAATATTTATGAACCATTTTCTTCTGACTAATGGTGCGTTGTTTTGTTGATAATATTTAATTTATTGCTTAAATTAACCGTCAGGAATACGAAATTAAAGGTGCTTTGGAACACGTGCCTGAATTATTGCAAGGCTAAAATTATCCCGGCTTCTTAAATTATTTACACGTGGAAGAAGAAATCTCGTGATTCTCGGTAAGACTTTTATATGAAAGAATAACGGGATAAAGAAAAAATGTTTCTCAGAACATTGTGTTATTTCGACGCAAGAGGCTCTCGTTCTTATCAAATGTTTGGCGAAATGTAGCTTAACTGCCACCTAACTCCAACCCGGGGGAGAAATTATAGACATTGTATGTTACGTAGCTGGTTTTGCGATCTAACAGTTTAACTACCGAGATTACACGAAACCTACGCAAGTTATAAAGACCCACATAAAGTTCAACAAGACTATCTGGATATGATCCCTAGTTTTTGGCTACAAATACCTTAACGAGGAGAAATGGACCACGTGTTGGCATTTGCTTAGATCTTCTGGCTTACGTCAATCTGAAATTACCTTTTCTAACACCACTAAAAATGTCAAGTAACTTCACCCATTCCTACATTTTAGTGTCGTCTAAAGGCTAGCGCACATGACTCACTGCAACTCAGAATCCTCTTACTTCATTTTCATACATTTTATATGAACCAACGTACTTACTACACTACACGTGGACCGCACCGCGCTTTTTTGTATGGGGACGATCGCGTCCAAAACAGAATTTTATCAAGTAAATGGTATGTCCTACATACTTTTAATATTGATTTACGACCACAAATCTGTTAGATTTTGGACCTGTTTGGCCTACGCAAATATCCTGCAGATCTGATAGCATCGTGTGACGAGCGTTGAGCTCCCTAAAATAGGGTTGAGCTAGACGACGACTGATGCATGCATGCCGTCTGTTGGAACAGGTCAACTCAGGCGGGTCCAGCGGCGACGGACTCGGGGACGTCTGTCACCCCAAACACATCAGGACCCGAGGTGGCGGCGCGTAGTGTACCACGCGCGCCCCTCCCAAGGCGGATACAGACATTGCGAGGCATGCGCAGCGCACGGCACACATCGCATGATTCGCAATGTGTGAACGTTCAAATTTGTGGTGAGGCATGTATGCCTCACCACCTCGCAATGTCAGTATCCGCCTTTAGACGTCGCGGGGGGAGTGAAACACCTCACTCCCCGCCCTGACCGGAGGAGGCCCACTGCTCTGTCAGGGGTTGCAGAAAGATCGTACGTTCCCGCGACCGCAATCACCGGCGTAGGTGTGAGATGGAACACCGGGGTAGTTTCTAGGCAGTAAAAGTCTGACAGACCCCTCCGACCGCCCCAGGGCGGAGGACATCCATGAGGATTTTCCAAAAAAGTTCAACTCAGGCTCTTCCAGACATGAGCAACGGCCTGCTGCATCTGTAATCTGCACTTATCTATAGTACCTATACTAGGCACTTTCTCAATTTATTTCGCGACTAAATCTTCACTTTACCTTCTAACTCGAAAAGATTTGAATAAAAGGTTTTAAGATACATAAAACTTTCATCATGGGACACTCATCAGGTACGTACATATCCCGGATTTCGATCCTAATCAGCAGCCGAACTTAGTTTAATCCTTCATCCAAGTTTTCTGACAAGGGACATCCGAAGCAATTTCCAATATGGACAGTTCGGATTGAGGATAAGACTCGTGTCAAATCTTTTTTGTTTCTGTTCAGTCATGTGTAAGCTTTGAGGATTCTTTCTTTACATTTAGCGCTATTTCAAGTGTAATGCCGGTTTTTATCCGTTGGGATTGGTGCGGAGCATTTATCTCTTGTGAATTGCACGAATCTGAGAGGTAAGAGGTTCTTCAGGCACGGAATCTGTTAAAATTGCTACAAAAGTAATAATCTAATCTTCATATACAATGTCATTCAGCTATAGGAAACGGGCTAAGAAAGTAAAAAGAGTCTTTTTCTCCAGGACTTTCATCCCCCAATGATTTAATGTGACTAAAGGAATACACAAGGAAGGAAGGAGAGCAGTGGTAGCCCAGTAGTAAGGTTCACGACTTACGAGTTGTAGGTCCTAGGAACCCAGACAGGCACTTTACTTTGTGTAAATTGTTTCATCACCACTGCTCTCAAAACGGTAAAGGAAAACATCGTGAGGAAACCGGCATGTCCTAGAACCAAAAATTCGAAGAGATGTGACATCCACGAACCTGCACTGGGCCCGCGTGGTGGATTACGGCCCACTCCCTATCACTGAGAGGAGGCCTGTGTCCCAGCAATGGGAACATTATAGGCTGATTATGATGAAAGGATACAATTTATAGGCACTTGAGTACGAATTTCATTATTATATCAAATTAAAATCGAACGGCCGTACTTACAATACGAACTCTTGACCCTTTATTACGAAATGAAGCCGACGCCAGACGAAAACGTGACAGTACATAATCCACATTCCCCCAAGTTATGTTCAACATAACCAACACAAATGTGGGTTATGAATCCTGCTTTTACGACAGTTTTGGTACACTCGTCCTCGTGGTTTCTGCCAATAAATAACATCTGGTGCGCGCGAAACTTTGCAAATGCCGAACCGAAAATAATTTTATGTCGGTGTGGGATGGATATTGATTATCGCTCTGTGTGTACGTTTTTTACTGACCTACTTGTTTGTTATATTATAAGATATAGGTTATAAGGTCTTGTTGTTTATGGATTTATTGGCCTTGTTGAGAGACTGCGGCGCAGTTCTTCTAGTTAAGACAAAACTATTCTATACTAGCAGCGCCCCGCGGTTTCACCCGCATAAGTGTCGATCTCGTGGTAATATCGGGATAAAAGCTAACCTATGTCCTTCCCCGTGATGCAATCTATCTCTCTGCCAAATTTTATTGAAATCCGTTCAGTGGTTTAGGCGTGAAAATTTAACACACAAACAGACAGAGTTACTTTCGAATTTATAATTAATTTATATTTATATATATTATTTTTTTTAATATTAGTATGGATATGGGTCAAGCTTTTTCCGAACTATGTTTGGGTCGGCTTCCAGTCTAACCAGATGAAGCTGATTATCAGTATTTTACACGGAGCGACTGCCTATCTGACCTTCACAACCCAGTTACTGGGTAATACGGTACCCGTTGGTAAGACTGGTTGTCAGATTTTCGGGCTTCTGACTACCGTAATGACTGTCAAAGATCCACGAATGACAGCCGGGACCAACGGCTTAACGTGCTTTCCGAGGCACGGGGGGTATCGGTATGTAAAGATGGTAACCCATCCACAGACCAACCGCGGCACGCATAGCTTAACCTGATCGGCCACCTGTGCGGCTGTTATTATTTAGCCACTGGCCCCTCTACATCTATCCATACTAATTTTTATTATTATAAATGCGAAAATGTGTCTTTCTGTTACATCTTCACGCTTTAACCGCTGAACCGATTTAGATGAAATTTGGTATAGAGATAATTTGAGTCCCGGGAAAGGACATAGGATAGTTTTTATCCCGATATTCCCACAGGATCGAAACTTATGCGGGTGAAACCGCGAAGCTCAGCTAGGTCCTAATAAATGAAATACAAGAGAAATATGTTGTAGGCCTATAACATAACAACTGTTTCCCGAAGGGTTTGGGTACAGGTGTAAATAGTACACCCACGTATCGCCAGTTATGTTTAAGTCCCATGTAATAGGGGGCGAGCCTATTACCATCAACCGGGCACAAATCCTGACTCCGGTCTCCTAATAAGGAATTCCTAATGGAAACTCAAACTCAAAGCATTTATTTCAATTAAACCATTTACAGGCACTTTTGAATTGTTAAGAAGTCGGTCAGTCAGAAAATATGAAGCTAGTTGCCCATTCCAAAGCGTAGTAGGTACCTATGGAGAAGAACAGGCAAAAAGTTACATTACAATTATATGTGAAGAACGATGTAAAAAAAGACGTAGGTACGCGTTAGAATCGTCCTGAGTACAGCAAATAGTAACAAAACAACGATCCAAAAATAAAATACTTAATCCATACTATTATTATAAATGCGAAAATGTCTGTTTAATCAATTTAGATGAAATTTGATAAAGAGATAGTTTGAGTCCCGAGAAAGGAGATAGGATAGTTTTTATCCCGATATTCTTACGGGATCGACACTTATGCGGGTGCAACCGCGGGGCATTGCTAAATAAAAATAAGCCGAAACATCCACTAACACTTTGCTCTACCTGGGAATCGAACCCAGGATCTCAAGCTTAGCAGTAGTGCTAGCGACCACTAGCAGACCAACGAGACAGTAATAGGTTTAATATTTAATTAATGTTCGTTAAGAGTGCAAAGTTCCTCTGGGAAATTCAGCCTTTGTGATAAATTAATAGGTAACTTGGCGAGCATCTCACCGAAGTATTCTAGGTTTTTCCTTGTAATAAAATATGGTACCTACATTTATTAAAGAACTACTTAGTTTGCTACCTGTTAATTTTTTGGTAAAATCTTATGAATATATTTAATGATGTTGATCCTATAGTCTAGACGAAAATTAATATAGGTATGTTAAAAAAAGAGAATTTACTAGGCTACAGAGAAAATTTCATCTTTTTTGTGGTCCTTTTCAATTGTTCGAAGATTTCAAAGGCTGGATATTCCAAGATACAGACTTGCCTAGTTTGGGGTCAATGTTAAACTACTGTAATTTTTTTGGCAATAAAGTTTTTATTATCATTTACTAGCTGACCCGGCAAACGTTGTTTTGCCATATAAATTATTTCTAGCTGCCCGGCGCTACTTCGTCCGCGTGGTGTCCTACCCCTTACTCTACCCTACTCCTACCCTACTCCTACCCTACTCCTACACTACTCCTATAAGTAAAAAAAAAAGATAAAAAGTATCCTATGTCCGTCTCCTGGTTCTAAGCTACCTCCCCACCAATTTTCAGCCAAATCGGTTCAGCCGTTCTTGAGTTAAATAGTGTAACTAACACGACTTTCTTTTATATACACACATCAAAAGTGTCTAGGGATCAAGCATTTTTATGCGGATTTCTTGAGATTGAGATGTGGCTTTGTAATAAATTTATGATTTTATAAATTTATATGGATCCTTTTTGGTGCATTTCATAATTTGAATCAGGAACTGTGAATCAAATTCGAGTAAAATATGAAAATCAGCTGTCAATATTTTCCCTATAAAAACATACAACGCATTGAAGACATTATTAGTGCTACTGTTTCCCTACTACTGATTAAAACCAACGTTATTATGGAGCGGCGACGTCATTTAAGCAGGGAAGAAATGCTCAGAGCCGTGGGAATGATAGAAGCTGGTTTCCGGCAACGTACTGTGGCTTTAGCTCTGAATACAAGTCAGAGTGTTATCAGTCGACTTTGGACACGTTACCGAAGCACTGGTACCGTGGCTGAGCGCCATGGAGGACGGTATCGCTGCACCACACGGAGACAAGACCGATACATTCAACTCTTAACTCGAAGAGCTCCAACAATAACCGCCATGATGTTAGCCGTGAGGCTTCATCACTCTTCAGGGAACTTAATTAGCGACCAAACAGTCAGAAACCGCTTGCATGAAGTGAACCTTCATTCCCGAAGACCGCTACGGGTACCACCTATAGCAATGCACAATCTTAGGATTCGATATCAATGGGCTCTTGAACACAGAAATTGGGCAGAAGAACAATGGCGTTTCGTGTGCTTTTCTGATGAGTCTCGTTTTGGTATGAGACCGGATACAAGACGTATACGACACTGGAGAACCCCTGGACGCCAACAGCGATTAAAATCCTGCCAGGAAGTCCATCCTTATAGTGGTGGAACCATCATGGTATGGGCGGGTATTTGGATCGGCGGAAGAACTGAGTTGATTTGGATCAGAGGCAACCTCAACGCTCAAATTTATGCTGAGACGATTGTAACAGACGTCATCGTTCCTCTACAAGTGCAAATCGGTCCCTTATTTCAGTTAATGCATGATAATGCACGACCGCACACCGCAAGAGTTGTAAGACAGACTCTCGCCGCAGCTAACATCAATGTCCTGCCCTGG
The DNA here is from genome assembly GCA_948474745.1 of Oligia latruncula. Classification (NCBI taxonomy): domain Eukaryota; kingdom Metazoa; phylum Arthropoda; class Insecta; order Lepidoptera; family Noctuidae; genus Oligia; species Oligia latruncula. The sequence goes on along the minus strand of OX419689.1, from coordinate 14,828,170 downwards.
CCTGCTCAGTCGCCAGACTTGAACCCGATTGAGCATGCATGGGATATGCTACAGAGAAGAGCTCTGCCGAATATGGAGGGTATCCAGTCGCAAGAAGACCTTTTTTTGTTGTTGCAACGAACATGGGCGGCCATTCCACAGCGTGATTTGGATGAACTCATTTTGAGTATGCCAAACCGATGTTCTTGTGTTGTTAGTGTTCGCGGTAGAAACACGGATTATTAATTGTTTAAGTTACTCAATAAAATTTTAAAGAAAACTGTTATTTCAGTCTTTTTTTCGAACTTTTGTGTTAGTGGTTCAAATGTCAAAAATCCCTTTATTAGGAAAATGGCAAATTTCTTTATTAATGCAAAGGTGACTTGGTTTATCGTTACTGTGACAAACGAAAACACTTTATTTGATGAATCCTTAAAGAAAATTTTAATTAATATCAATCAGGAGAAAAGTTATTGCAAAAATATATGTTGATCCCTAGACACTTTTGATGTGTGTATGTATATAGATAATATAGATTTATTTATTTACCTTTGTTTTTGCTATGACTCTAAAGGATTTCACAAAAGACAGGCCCAGGGGCAGGTAGGGAAGTCTGTACATGATCTCTACGTAATCAATGTTATAAGTAGAATATAGAACCCGCGACACGCAGCGCAGCAGCCAATCGCTTAACCACTGCGCCAACCGTGCCGTCTAATATGCGACGATCTTGCGGGGTAATTGCGTAACCCACTACCAGTAGCAATGGGTTTCATTTTGACAGTTCAACAACATTCATTGCGTTATTTATGTTGTTGAGCAGACACATTTTTCGAACTTATGAAGCAATGGATTAGCAATATCCTTCAAAATGATTCAGATTGAGACTGATAGTGTGTTACGTAATTAGGGTAGTGGTTACTTATCTCCTTTGGTGACCGTACATAAATATCATTATACATCACAAGAACTTTAGTAATCAACATTCCCTCGTTGGTCTAGTGGTCGCAAGCGCTAGGTACTGCTGAACATGGGGTCCTGGGTTTGATTCCCGGGTTGGCCAAAGTGTTATTGGATTTTTCCATCTGGAATTTCGCAGTGGCAGCCTGGAGTCTGGATTTGTGCCCGGTTGATGGCAATAGGCTCGCTTCTAGTACGGCGAAACATGGGTGAACTATAGGTATACTTCTGACCTTTTTTTTTTGTGGATGGGAAAACATCAAATAACCCCTCCCGCTCTGGGTGGAGCGGAGGGGAGTGTCAGACTCTTACTGACTAAAACCCACCCGTGTTCCTTCCTTAGCCCTTTATGTTCCGGGCCAGCGGTAACCCTTATGACAATCGGACAATCCCGCTGACCCGGCAGGCTTCGGCCCTATGGGGCCCCTCCTCATACTTCTGACCTCTGCCTACCTTTCGGGGTATAGCTACAGACGTGGTTTTATGTTATGTAACATTTCTGTCTACCCTAAAATAAGAACAAAGCCTTGTGTAAAACACGAGCTAAACAAAACTGCCTGCTAATGTAAGAAATTCATTACAACAAAATTGTTTTTACTATAATAATAAGTTATTAAGGCCACAAAGCGCTGTTTGGGCTTTAATATAGGTAACTTTATTAAACCCTAAACGCCGCGAGGTTTTTGCCTCGTAGGCACCTGTCTGTAGACATGTTTTTTAGTCTTAACTAGCTTCTGCCCGCGACTTCGTCCGCGTGAAATTTCACCCTCTCCCCCTTAGGGGTTGAATTTCGAAAAAAAAATCCTTCCTTATTCCTTGTCTACATTATAAAGGGTACCTCTGTACAAAATTTCAGCTCTCTAGGTCCAAGGGTTTGGGCTGGGCGTTGATGAGTCAGTCAATCAGTCTGTCAGGACTTTTCTTTTTATTTATATAGAAGATAGATAGATAGATGAATGTGGATAATGTTTTGGAAAGTTGGTCTCGAGCATCTTTTTTGTTACTTGAGGGTTCTAATGAGAATAGGCTGAATGTTATATAAGACTTCTCAGCTCGGGTGTTTATAAGTCACCGCAAAAAAAAAAAAAATTTTTTTTTGTGTCCACGTTTATTGCAATTTGAATTTCGAAAATCTGTTTTATTTTGTGTGTGTGTGTAACAACTTCACACACTTGTTGGGTATGTCATAACACGGTAAAACAAAAAAAAACTGATTTTCTACACTCATACTTTGAAATGACTAGTAGGTAAGTAGTTGCGGTCGTTGACCCCAAAAAATCGCTTAGTCATGTACCCATCACATCTGCGAAGTTTTGCTAACTAGTTTAATTTGACCCTGTGTAGGTAATAATGGTAATGGATCAAAAAAATTGTCAGATACGCTACGCACATCTTCTCTTTTCTCTTATATTGGCACGAACTAAGGAGGTATAATAATTAATAATAGTTTCGTAAGTATGATAAACATTTTAGGCAATAAGTAAGATGATATTTATAGGGGTTCTTGTCCAGGATGTGTTGTAGCTACGTTTTTGTAAGTCGGTGAATCGGTGCATAGTATTTAATAGTCCCATCAGGGCGAAGACTTCTTAACTGAATTACTTAGGGGGGATGCACCAGGGTAGCTCGCCGCCCGGTAAGGACAGCTCGCCGTCTGGTAAGGACCAGGCCCGGGTCGACGGCGCGTAGTGTTCCACGCGCGCCTCAAAGAGGTGACAGCAATAACTCTGTAACTGACGGGGTCCACTAGGGCCGATGCCTGCCAAGGTCGCGGGTTGTTCGAAAGAGATACCGTGGCCCCTGGCACAGGCAACTGAAGGAACACGGGTGGGTTTTAGTCAGTAAAAGTCTGACACGGCCTCCCGCTCCGCCCAGAGCGGGAGAAGTTATTTGATAATTCCCACCCAAAAAAAAAAAAATGGTAGCCTCCGAAATTCAAATTTCCTTACGTTATTTTCAATTTGCAGGTCAGTGTCAGATTGTATATATATTGAACAAAATATGATTCGTTCGCGAGATCAACAACTTTGTATTTACAGAATTATAAGCATTAAAATCATCAATACAACCCTCAAGTTCATATAAATAATCCTATTTAGACTATTTCATGAAATATCAATCAGTAGGATTAATGAAGTTCGGGGGCTATATATAGCGCTGGGGGCTATACCTATTTAGCTGCATCTGATTAGACTGGAAGCGGACCCCAACAAGGTAGATTGATTCTTAGAGGCTTTATAGCGCATCCCTCTTAAGTAGAGTGGTTGTTCCAAAGGGTACCCGGTAGGATTGGAGTCGTGTGAAGCCCTTGTGGCCCTTGTGGCCCTTGTGGCTCGTGGCACGTGGCCCTTGTGGCGATACTGAAATACATGTAGTATTTCAGTATCAGCACTCACGAGGCTTTTAACAGTTTGGCAAGTTTCATGTCATTCCATTTGAGAACATTTCCAAGTGCTGCAGACCTTTTCAGTCAAAGCTCCGAGTTTGTAATAACTTTGCTTAACCAACGAATCACTTACGCTCACATTGGTTGTTAGATTATGTTTTGGAACAGCTGTTCAACCTCTGTACCTATTTTTAGAAGCTTCACAAATACACCCACGGACGGTTATGGAAGCATGAGCCACCCACGCTCTGAGGAAGGCAATTCAATTTTCTTGCATGGTAGGATAACGCAGGGCTTGTGGCTTGTGACTAAGTAATAACAGCCGCACGGTTCGAGCGATCAAGTTAAGCTACACTTGCTGCGGTTGGTCCGTGGATGGGTGACCATCTTTACATACCAAGACCCCTCCGTGCCTCGGAAAGCACGTAAAGTCGTTACGGGTAGTCAGAAGCCCGAAAGTCTGACAACCAGTCTTACCAAGGGATATCGTATAACCCAGTAACTGGGTTGTGGAGGTTAGATAGGCAGATACTGCCATCCTGGCAGGGAGTCCCACATACTCCGTCTCGTTCCCCGACGAGCGGAGATGCGTAATGACATTTCTCAGCGAAAAAAAAAGGCAGTCGCTCCATGTAAAATACTGGTATTCAGCTGCATCCGGTTAGACTGGAAGCCGACCCCAACATAGTTGGGAAAAGGCTGGACAAATGATGGGAGGATAACGCAATAGGCACGTACTAAGATAAATTCTTGAGTAAAAGGCTATTATATCCGTTACAAAAAAAACATAACCTTTCTACTGCAATACAAACTATTAAGAAGCTTATCTTACAAACCGGATCAGTTTCTTGAAAATGTTAGCGTACCTACTCACTCGACGATCCGTTACATCACGCGAAAATCAGCACACAAAATTGAGCTTTAAGCTTCATGTGTTATGATTGAAAATTGATTGTTTCAAGATAGCCGCCTTCGCTTAGGAATATTTACGTGGACGAAACATCTATGAGGTTATATTAGGGTGAATATGGGTCAAGGCAGGGTTTAGGCTCGGGAAAGTTGAATAACGTTGGAGCATAAAGGTTAAATTTGTTACCGTGCTCCCATTATCGGAAATCTAATTGTGTGGAATTCCGTATTAGGTACAATTGATAGGTTTTTTCGTAGAGGGATTTACGAGTACATGATTCTGATTGATGTATCAAATCAAGGTTCGTTTAGTTGAATTTAGGCCCTTAGTAGTTGCTGTAGTGTATTGTGGCGTTTTAAGAATCTCAAAGCGATAGCCGGATGGGTTCCTCAATAAAATTGCAAAAAGTTTAAATTATAAAAAAAAGTTAAAATCGTGAAGTTTTAAAAAATTATTGCAAGACTTGGTGAATAATCATAAACATAACATGGTGGAGGTGCACCTAATAGTACAGACGCCAGCACATCAAGCTAATACAATCTGTCAAATTTCTTTAATAGATTTTCAACTTTATCGCTAAAGCATAAGGTTCAAAGTTGATTGAGAAAATTTGACAGTTTTGGGAAGCTTGACGTGCTGGCGTCTGTACCAACACCCACATTTGCCAGTTTTATTTAACCCCCATGTAATAGGAGGCGAGCCTATTTGCTAACAACAGGGCACAAATCCAGATTTTACTGAGAAATTCCAAATAGAAAAACTCAATAACACTTTGCTCGACCTGAGAATCGAACCGAGGACCACATACTCAGCAGCAGCGCTAGCGACCTCTAGACCAACGAGGTAGTAAATTATAAAGAAAAACACATAACCCTCCTTTTGGACTTCGCCGCAGTCGGGTAAAAAAACCTCTAGTGTAGGATTATGAAAACGTAGAATTAACAAAAACAAACTGAAATGTCTTAGTACCGTGCTTAGCAGGTACATACAAGTTAGGTAAAATTTTAAGTTATGAATTTAATAACGTGTAAGTTTTACACGAGTAGGTATGTAAGTACCTTTTTCAGCTACTATTTTACAACGTACGAGAGAAAATAAGTTTATGCCTCTCAACCTTTTTTATTATTCCCTAAGTTTTTCAAAACTCTCATTAAGCTTAAGCAGAAAGTAGGTTACGAGTAGAAATTAAGTTTTACTCAAGATAATTAGTTATGAGGCGGGTTTTTTTCGTTTTTCATACCCTAACTAAAATAATTTACTCAAAGAAGGAAATTTTACTTCTGAATACATTTATTAGGGACGTAAAAAGTGATTAAGCAGAGGTTTTTACTCCCCGCCTGTTATACAACATTATTTTTAGTATATGCGAAACCCGAAACCCGTATCTAGTATTTTTATGTAAAGAATCTATATATAAAATTTAAAAACTGTATCATGAAAAAATCACAAAGTTATAAGCTTGTTAAGAGTTACCTGTTTGTCCGTACAAAAACATGCTCACACGCGCCGCTCGCGCCGCGCCGTCTTGTGCCCATTGATAATAGTACCTAGGTACCTACCTAACCGTCCGGCGCGGAGATTGGATTACCTACTTAGTGTCGCTCGGTGTCCAACTTTTAACCTTTTTTAAAAATAACTGAATCGATTTTGATGAAACTTGCACTGTTCCCTAAGTTGATATAAGTAAATGTATGCCAATAAAAAAATGGTCACGATCGTAGTTGCGGAGAAATGCGTGGACAAACAAACACACATACATACATATTTTGTATATTGGTTTGGAAGCCCTAATAGATTGTCATATGTGAATATAATGCAATTCCAATAATATTACATACATACTTGTCGAATTGATAACCTCCTTTTTTTGAAGTCGGTAAAAAGAAAAATTCAATCAATCAATCTGCCTAGTCTTTTCACAACTATGTTGGGTCAGCTTGCAGTCTAACCGGATGCAGTTGAATACCAGTATTTTATATAGAGTGACTGCCTATCTGACCTCCACAACCCAGTTACTGGGTGACACGATTTCAAATAAGAACAAACAACGTAATATTACGGTAAAATATCCTATCATTCTGTTGAAATGGAACATCAAAAGATGCTGACAAAGATTGTCTGAAAATCTCAATTGTGCCAGTATGGGAACTTCGCCCTAAGGGATTGCTTTCCGAGTTTGCCGACCTATATAGATAAAGTTAGTCTTGGTACTGAGATTCGTAAAGACAGTTTACTAAATAAAGCTTTATACATTGATATGTAGGGCTGCTTGAAATATATACAATTGTGTTTTATTAATGATACTTTTAAGGCTAAATGGATGGACTGTGTAAAAGCTGATTTAGGTATAGTTACAAAGGGGATGACTACCGATATGACGACGAATAGAAAAAGTATGGAAGAAAAAGACATGTTGCTCCGACCCCCAAATAAATTGGTATAAGGGCTCGAGAATGATAATGACTCTTTAGGTTAAATGTTTCGAGGATAATAATAAGTACTACTTTTTAACCTTTGACCTTGTTAACGTAGGCGATTGAAACTGGAGAAGACGTAATGTTTGAGAAAAGTCTTTTGAAATTGTAACACTGTATTACTTATATGTAAAATACTCTTATTCATATTCTTTAGAAGGTCGCTCGGAAAGACTGGATGCGGAGGGCGGAAGACAGGATGTTGTGACGCAGTCTGGCCTATGTCCACCAGTAGACTGCAATAGGCTGAGTTGATTGATAGCCTCAGTTATATCAAGCTTATTTCAAGATAAAGTCTTCAGTTTTAGAGCACGCAGCCTCCAGTCAACGCCTTAACCGTACAACAATGCCGCTTAACTAACTTATGATGTAATCTTTAACCTAGCACTTACCGGGTTACGACCGACGGGAATAGTTTATTTTGATTCAATTTCCAGCAGTCCCAGCAGTGGGACGAGTGTCACAGCAATTTTCAGAATGCATTCAGTTGCAGACCTCTTTAATATATACTGCTCAGTGCAGCAACGTACCACATCATGAGTGTTCCCAGATATTTGTAAGAATGTTAGCCCCGGGGCCCGTTGTATTAGCATTTTTATTGCTTCGTATCAGCCCTAAGGCGAAGTTTCGTAATAACTGTTAACACTGAACAAAAGTAGAGCAGACGAAAGTTTTCTTGATGTGAACGTTCGCTACAATTGTGTCATTCAAATCTTGAAGATCTCTCCTTTATTGTTTTCTGTATGGAGTTTTATGATTACGTTTTGGATGGAGATTCTGATTGTAATTATTACGGGAACTGGTTTTGTTGTTGGTAGCTTTAGTTGTTTTAGAAGCGATGAGGAGATATTGTTGTTTCGCTTATCTTTTTGGTCATTAGCTAGACCCTAAAAGCGAGCTGGAATCATTTGGAGTTTGTCGCAGTTTTCCTTGTAATATTTCGCTGTTCTATGACTTCAACGAACTTGAATTGTGTAAATATACCTACTTATATATGTTTCACCAACTACGTAATTTATAACAGTTTACTCTTTTAGAAGTAGTCACGTGCTAAGTATATCTGTTTTAACCAGATCAACTTTATGTCATCTTAACATTGCATCGACTAGATAATTTTACATGATCATTTATGTAAGTCAGTGTACATGATAGTACAGACGCCAGCACATCAAGCTACCCCAAGCTGTAAAATTTTCCCAATCAACTTTGAATCTAATGCTTTAGCGATAAAGTTGAAAATGTATTAAAGAAATTTGACAGATTGTAGTAGCTTGATGTGCTGGCGGCTGTACCTACTACTAAATAACATCACCCTTAACCCGTTACTTCAAAGTTCTTTCTAGTTCTACACTTCGCACGCGCCAAAACAAAAGCACATCTACAACACTCCGGCACCCTAATTGCGAACACACTATTACTCTTAATTTGCATCATTGAAGTATATGGCTAATCCATTGCTCCATATGTTCGAAAATGTGTATGCTCAACAAAGTAAATCACGCAATGAATGTTGTTGAACTGCGGTTGTCAAAATGAAACCCATTGCTACTGATAGTGCGTTACGCAATTACCCTGCCGGTATGAATTTGTTTTTTTTTTTAAAAAGGTTCCTCGAAATGAAAAAGACGTTTAACAAAAAAAGCTGATTTCTCACACTTAGCAGTTTGAGGTTGAAAGGTGGTTTCCATAAAAACTTAAAATTCGATCTTCAAAATAAGCCATTTTGGACCCCAAGTTATCGAAGCTAAAAATGTTGCAAATTCGCTTTACCCATTTTAAGGAATGCACCCAATTGCCAATAAACTTGGTAACGTTAGTAACGTCAGTAACGTTCATAAATCTAAAAAGAATCGGTCCAGTTAACATCGCTAGGTACTAATGATTTATCGATCCCCATAGATCGTCCTACATTGCGCAGATTCCAATCAGATCAAGTATTGCCATTTGCAGTGCCTACAGCAACTTGTAAATCTTATGAAAATAATCGGATGATAAAATTTAAAATGGAAATTATAGACACTTCAGAAAGTATTTTTTTAAGAGGACTGGATGTTAACGGCAGGTACCTATTAAAGATTAATCTTCACTATGAAGTTTTTTATGTCAATCTTCTGGTTGGTTTACATATTATCAATGTTTTTTTAATGTAATTAATGCCATTGCCAAGCTTTATAACGTAGTTTCGGGCACTTTACGAATAAAAATCTGAATTCTGAATATCGAATAATTCATTATTATTAACACAGCGCTTAAAAGCCCCATGTCATTAACATTTAATTCATAAATCACTAATTGGACCATGTTTTCGTAATTCAGAAACGGAGCGGCTTACGTATTAAATAAACCTATCAACTGCAAAGTATATCATGCTATATCAAATCATGGGTGATCTTTTACATGACCTTTAAAAACAATAAAACTTCCTTCCCTTCAGGCGTAGGTAGGTACCATTTACTGAGCTAGGTACTTCTAGTTCTTCTAGTTCTTCTTTCTTACTTCGGGGTATTGCTATCCTGTTTTACTTTGAAACCACATATTTTATCTATTTATCTTCGCCCTATTTACAACACAAAGGCATAAGGATTTCTGCATATTTATCTGTAATAAAGTTTCCACGAACTGAATTCTATCTTGTAGTTTTAATTTTCATTGCCTGTCGACGCTGTAACAACAGTTACCTAAAACATTTTTAATTAAAAACGTAGTCATGAAGAATCACAACACCATCCGCAAGATGCAAAACAATCTCCAATGCTCTATTTCTGCAACACCGCCATTGAAAAGATTGATGGTAGCGCGCAATGGAATGTAAAGCAAAATTAAAGACATCGTTTTTCATTGTCGTGCCAGTCATTCTTTTACGTCACGAGAGTTCCTCAAGCATGTATTTTAAGTATAAAATGTGTACGATTTAAAGGAAAACATAGACAGAACTTGGCTAAAGATGAAAAGTCTTGTAATATTTATCCAATATATGGCCTCAATTCATTCTAGGCCTGAACGGTTTACTTGGGACCCTTCAAGCCTAGAATCAATTGATGCCATTTAGATTCTAGGTCAAGATTTCCGATAATCTTGGAAAAATAGATGGTGTATGATTGTTTGTGATTTCATAAGATTTAGGGGTATATTTTAGGTCACAGTAGTTTTGAGAGTATGTAAGACACAATTTAGTGTTTATGTGCTTATTTATTATACAAGATTAAGCAGTCCATTATTACAGGTTTATCGTAGAACATTTCACAAATAAGAAGCAGAACAGGAGTCACTTTAACGCTACCTTTAACTACACAATCAGTGACATGTTGATACTTTGTCCACTTTCCTAAATAAACAGTGCCCAAAATAAGCAACGCACACCACACATTCAAAGTTCATTCGCTCACACACAAGCAAGTAAACATACATCTACCTATAACTTCCAAATACATTTGCTATTCCGTAGTTCCGCACAAAAAACATCGTAACACGTTACTCTACGATATCTTATACTTAGGCCTGCTTGTACTTGCGCCAAGACCCAAGTCCCCGTGTGCCAAATTCGGGTCAAGGATCAAAGGACCAAGTTATCCCCAATATACGAAATCGTCTGTCTTGAGACTTGGCGGTGAAATTGGGACGAATTCGTCACAATCGCGGCTGGAATACCTACTACCATTTCAGACGCCTAAGAGAATTTTTAAGAACAAGAATTTCTAGTCGTTTTTAGTCTGCAGACGGTAAATTTATTTGCAGGATAAAAAATAATGGCTGCTCTTACTTTTCGTAAAAGGAGCGAACTGTTGAGTTACTTTGTTCAATGTCGGTAATAAGAAGTTGTTACTATGCAAATACAAAATTAGATTGAAATGTGCTATATTAATATGTAGGTTCAATATCAAATTATATTATTGGGAATATTTAAAGTGAAAACTAAGGTAAATGTACCAATACTCGTCGGGTTTTGAAATTCACTGACTTTGAAGAACTGCTGCGTGAAAACTATTGAATTTAGAACGAAACTTTTTACATGACGAAATAGAAAAATTATCCGTTATTCTAAATAAATTTTAATGTTTATAATTTTTCGTGATAATAAATACTTATTGAAGCAAATGTGAAAAAAGGGCGATTTGTACCAGTACTCGCCAGATTTGTACTATTAATCATCAAAAGGACCCAGTAGTCGTCAATTTTTGATTCTAATATGAACTCTCATGCCTGTAACATAGAGTTCAATATGATTACACATTAAAACAAATTGTGTTCGTCTTTCTCAAACTCAAACTCAAACTCAAATCATTTATTTCAATTAAACCTTGTACAGGCACTTTTGAATTGTCAAGATTAAATAGTCTGTCAGTTAGTCAGAAAGTTGAAGCTAGTTGCCCCATGGACGTAATATATAGAAGTAACTCTATATATTACGTCCATGAGTTGCCCATTCCAAAGCGTAGATCTCTATGGAGAAGAACGGGCAAGAAACTCCATGGACACTCTTTTAAATCAAGATATTACAAAATCCTGGGTACATTATTCTTGTTGCTTCTATATGTGAGAACAATGTAAAAAAGACAGAAATGAAGAAACAATTCAAGACATAAGATTAAAAATAAGCCTTGGCAGTTAAGAGATGACCAGTCTCAACCGACGGCGCCCGTTCACGAACATGACGCGTGGATCAGCACCATCCAGCTCAACCATTTTGTAGGGAACCGAATGATCCAACACACGCGCCACCATCGGTGAGACATTTAAGTGAGCATGACACGTTCTCAACTGCCATGCTATTTCAAGTCAACATCAAAAAATCATAATAAACGGAAACATGGTTCTTACATTTACAAAATTAAAAAAAAAAAAATGCTTCTAAATTATACAAAACTACAGTTTGCAATTTAAGAGGTAAATAGAATTTTCATAATTATGAGTGGCAAGTCTAAGAAACAAAAGGTAGGTAGAAGACCAAATCGCAAAAAATTGCTAAAGGTTGTGAGGTGTTAGCAGGTAGGTAAATTGAAATATATTTTTGCTTAAAAAATTCATAATTGCGGAATCGGTTTTTATCACAATAAATTTTGACGTGAAAACGTCGTTTCAGTCTCTGGAAAATTCAACATTTTTGACCGACAAATACATGTAACATTTCAACCGTTAATAACTAAGAGAATTTGAATACTAGGGTAATGATTGAGCATTCAAAAGATTGGTCATAATTGTACTAATTTTGAAGCAAAATATAATTTGCCTTTGGCGTCACATGCATCGCAAGTGCAGGCGCATACACCCGAACGTCCTTTTTGTCATAGTACATATAATTTTGAAATAATCACATATCTTTTAATAATTACTATTAAGTGTTTGATATTTCCAACTTCTGAATGCCCACAAATCTTCACAAAAGGGTCAGCTTCAAATGTAAATAGCAACGAAATCTACTCGGTTCGTTAATTTAAAAATAAATGCAAAATTACTACCACTTTTGGGTGCTTTTGCATGTGAATCAATGATCAATCAATCAATCAACTCAGCCTATCGCAGTCCACTGCTGGACATAGGACTCTCCCAGACTGCGCCACAACACCTTGTCCTCCGCCTTGCGCATCGAGTCTACCCAGACACCTTCGTTAGGGCGTCCGTCCATCTAGCTTGGGGGCGCTACACTTGCCGATACGCGGTCTCAACTCCAAGACTCGTCTGCTCTATCGGCTATTTGTCTTTCGACAGACAAGGCCAGCCCACTGCCACTTCAGTTTGCTTACTCTGCGAGCTATGTCGGTAACTCCGGTTCTTTTCCCGATAATTTCATTCCTGATTTTATGCTTCAAAGAGACTCTGAGCATAGCTCGCTCCATAGCGTGCTGAGCTACCTTGAATTTGTAGAGCAGCCAGACCGTCAGTGTCCACGTTTCAGCACCGTAGGTCATGATGGGCAGGGCGCACTAGTTAGTAATCAATGAAATTTCGTCATATTTGCCAAAAGGCTCCATCAATCCGTCAAATATTTATATATTTATACTATCAGAACATGTAACACTATTGCACAGAATAACTTTTATTGGACCTGAATATCTTTTAAAAATTTTCCTAATCTGAGTTTTCAAAGTGAGATTTAGGGAAAGCCCACAATTTATTCATCAGATTTGCTTATTTAAGTCGTTATGGGTTAGGCCGCACATGATCATACGAAAATCAATGGCTCTGAAGATCACTTTAATTTGGCCTTTTTTGGAAATCTGAAAGTGAACTGACCACGGGGCTCCCATCAGAAACTTTGCCAACAACATTTTTGGTGTTCTCTCGTCATGCCGCACCTACTCAGCTATCAAACTTTCGCTCTGCATATGCTTGCTCAAAAACCCTCAGGGCTCCCCTAGACCATAGCAAAATAATTTCAAATGTCGTCTCACACTGGCCGTAAATCTGGCCAGAAATGAAAAAATCTCAATCAGAGTAAGCTTGCATCATAAAGAATGCAACGAATCTCAAAAGTCCAGTGCCGAGCAATTACAAAAGCTACGGCAGTATCAGAAAACGAAAGAAAATCTGCAGCAAGTAGCAAAAAAGATAAAGATATCGTCTCATATAGACCGTAAATCTGCTTAGAACTGAAAAATATCTCATACGGTTAAAGGTTACTTTTTAAGGAGTGCAATGCAACTAAGTCCAGTCTCGGGCAAATACAATGGTTAAGGCAGTATCGAAAACTGCATGATTTTTTTTTACAAAAACCTTTGAGTAAAAAATAATTCGCCTCGTAGCGACTGTAAATCTGCTCGAACTTACAAAAAAGCCAACCAAAGAAAGTTTTAAATCGTATGTAATACAATAAGCCTAAAAATCTAGTTATAAGCTAATTTAAAAGCTAGGCTAGCTAGGGAGCTAACTTTTTAAACCTGAAAACTTTAAAAAATCATCGACAATCGTCAAGTTATTAATCGGCGGCACCGTGTCATAGTGCAAGTGCGTGCATGCGTCAAGATTACGAGAACATTAGGAAATTTCAACGGCAGAAGACTTATTAAGAAGACACCTCTATATAGGTGAGGATTTGATTGGAACTGTACCAACCGCGCTCAATCTGAGTGAGTTACTGTTGGAAAACTAGCATCAATTAGCCAGAGCTTAATTACAACTTATTATTATACCTTTATCAGTAAGGCAGTTTATGTTAGAACTGAGAATACTTTTTACGGGCCAAGTGAGTGGAGCGTGCTTACGATAGGTACAGCGAGCAAAGTGAGCCCTTTCTATACACGAATAAGCAGAGCGCGCTTACTTAAGCAATGAGAGAGCGAAGCGAAAAAAATTTAAGAGAAACCCAGTTTTATTGCCAAATCTAGGCCAAACCTTATAATGTTTGTACAGACGCCAAGCACATCAAGCTATTACAATCTGTCAAATTAATTTAATAGATTTTAAACTTTATCGCTAAAGCATAAGGTTCAAATGACGAGTTTAAAGACAACTATTAAGCGGGTCCCAGTAATCGTCAAAATAGCACTTAATATGACGAGTTTTGGGTCAAGTAGGACTTTTTAGGTACCAATAGATGTCACGTTCGAAAAATAATACTTTTATGATAAAACTGTTCCAAACTTCAAGTTACATCATTAGCAAATTAACTTAAATAATTCATCAAACGATCAGACTTACCGTAGACCCCACTGAAGGTTCGTAAATCAAAAAACAAAACTGCGCGCCGAGTTTGACATTTAGCAATTAAACTTGCAAAAAAATTAAGAAATTGTGGGACACACTTTTCAAGTAAGATATCTCAGCCACCATTACAGTTAAAACTCAGTATTGTTATTTTAATTGTGCAATATGTTACCAAAAATATGTTGCCATAAAAATCGGCCAATTAAATATTTAGTAGACTAAGATATTGAAGTTTTTAGACCATTTGACGACTTCTGGGTCCCTGTCGACTTCACCCGCGTTTACCTTATACTGCTCTGCCCACGCTATTTCGCTCATCATTTTCGCGATAAATGGCATGAGTTTAAGATGGGTTAGGTCGTTAATAACTTTGATGAATAGACAATTTGTATACGATCCTATGAACCTTTTTTAAAGTAAAATATATGTTTGTTTCAAACCGGCCGTCACTGCCTTCACAGATAGTTTTTGTAATATTCAAAAGTGTTTTCCGAATTCGCGAAATACTTGTTTATATAAAACAATTAGTCATCTTGTTATATCAAACAAGTGTTCTCATCTTGTGAGATAAATTGCAAAATAGGTCATTGAATATAAAAAAAAACTGGTCAAGTGCGAGTTGGACCGCACACAAGGCAAAAACGCCGAAAAAAACACGTTTGTTGAATGGGAGCCCCCCTTAAATATTTATTTTATTTTTAGTATGTGTTGTTTTAGCGGCAATAGAAATACATCATTTGTGAAAATTTCAACTGTCTAGCTATCACGGTTCATGAGATACAGCTTGGTGACAGACGGACAGTGGAGTCTTAGTAATAGGGTCCCGTTTTTACCCTTTGGGTACGGGACCCTAACAAGCAGGTGTGTAGCACGTTACAAAAGGAGTTTAAATATTATAATCCGAGTATATTTTACCCATTGTTCAGTAAGTTATACCTTATCTGTGTCGTTTTAGACATTTTGGTGGACGCACCGCCGCGCCGCACCCCAGGGGGTGTTCGACGTAACTTTTAATAGACATTCTCCGAAAATATTACGAAAGTCTTGCGAAATATTTTTCATTTTTCCCTTTATTGTTTTTATCAAAGTAATTATTATGTGTAACAATTGCCGAGAGCTCCGTAAAAAATACCAGTTTGGAGTTTTTTCTTGGAGCTATGGGTAAACAAGATCCCAAGCCGGATTCTTCAGTAGCTTTTGTTTTTTTTTAAGTTGTTAAGTCTGCAGTTCCTGGCCGTTCTGGGAAATAAATAACAATGATTTACTAAGAGGAGGAAAATAAAATTTAAGGTGAATCTTGTTATGAAGTTTCTAGTCAACAATGTTAAAAAGTTTAGAGTCTGTAAAGGATTAAGACTGAACATGTAGTACTTTGTTTTAACTCCCACATAACGCTAATGTTTTTTTATTTAGAGACTCAATTATTTATTTAAAATTTAAAACACTCGCCCCGCTCATATTCGGTTTAAAGATTATTTATTCTCATAAAGAACACAAATAGTTCACTTAAAATATGAGATTATAAATAGATCATACACTTATACATACTATTACATCATGACTCCGTGAGTCGACAATATATAAACTGACAGCGATAACAAAATATTTATGAGGGTTCCAGAGAAATTAAGTACACATGGTCAATTACTAAATTGTAGATACATAAGTTTTTTATCATAATAATCTGGCAGTTTATTGTACAGCATTGGTCCTTCATATAAAATGTTTTTGCTCCCGTAATTGGTTCTGGGTGTCCTGAGTTCTAACTTGTTGCGATTTCGGGTGTGGTATCCGTGATTTCCTTTTTTGAAAGTAAGTTGAGAGTCGAGATATTACTATTGGGATTAGGTACCTCATATTATTGTTTTTTTTTTGGCAGATGAAAATGGAAACGACGGAAGGGTACGTCCTCGAAGGAGATATAGGTGACCTTATTGGTGATGTTCTACAGAAAAGTCATGTGCGTAGTACTCGCAACCGGCGTGCATGTGTGACCAGATGTATGAACATAAACGGAGCGAAAGGAAGGATCATAGGGTAGGGGGGGGGGTCATCTGGTGTTCGATAGTTTCTGCCTACCCCCATTGAAAGAAGGTGAGGTTATGTATGTATCTGTGTGTATGTGATTATTAAATATTAGCCAATTACGTAAGATTCATAACAAACATGTCTCATTCTTGTAGCAAGAAAATATACGAATGTTACATTTAAAATGGAACACACAGTATATTCAGAAGAAAAATGTATCCATTTTGTGTAACAATAACACAGACTAAGAAGCGAAAATATGAATGTATGTAAGCTACGCATACATTACACGATGAATAATAATCTTAATATATGTAGGTTATAAAAGATAATACATTAAGTTTTTTTGTTCAAGAGCCAGCTATAAATTAGCATAACGTTGTAACTAATGTAATAAAACCCACATTTATGTAGTTTTTTCTCTTATATATGTCGCATCAGCGGGTGGCCGAGATGCGATACATCGGGTCTTCTTCACGATCCGACATAGTTTAGATAGTTGTGGGCACTTCAGTGGGTACTCGAACGAAAAGATTATTTGAATTCACAGTAACTTTAATAAACTAGCTATTTACAACCGAAACGCACACGTGCGTCGGAAACAAACACGTGCGTTGGTATTGAGCGATTGCCGAGACTGTCCGAGCTCGACGGTCGACTGTAGACTGACTGTCGCAACACTCGGTCTCTCCACCAGTCCTCGCGGCATCCCCTCCACCGACGATCGTGTCCAAGCGGTAGGGCTCGCTTGCGTTTCCGATCACATGATTCTTCGTTTACCAAACAATTCGTTAGATGGCGCTGTTCGCTGTACTGTGTTGCTATCTATCCACGACACGGCCATCCCTGACTAGCACCCGTCCTCGGGTGTAGTACCTGCGGACCAAATATACTCACAGAGTAAACAAGCTCGGCTATCCTGCCAAATATCTAAGGTAACTCGGCTATCCTGCCATTACATAATAACTAAGGTAACTATCTCATTGTTACTTTAATTTCTCTAGTCTTCATTTACAATGCCTTGTTGTCAAGGTTTCGCACTCCCAACATTAATCATTAGAAAAGGTTCGATCAGTAAGTTGAACCAAAGAAAATCAAAATTCTAACGAATCAGTTACTATTTACCAAAATCTGTGCAAAAACATAGTCCAGAATCACACCAATGATTCTTACGATATCAGTTGTCACATAAGCTACTGCACATAAGGTGCGGTTGAGACTAGTCACCACATGTGCTTACTACACATGAGGCGCTCTGTGCACCAACACAGACTAGAATCGACCCATTGATTCTCAGAAAAAGAAAACTAGCGCAATATGTGCTACAACACATTAAGCGATCTGTGCACCAACACAGACAGGACTCTACCCATTGATACTCAGTAAAAGAAAACTAGCGCAATATGTGCTACAACACATGAAGCGCTCTGTGCACCAACACAGACAGGGCTCGACCGATTGATACTCAGTAAAAGAAAACTAGCGCAATATGTGCTACAACACATGAAGCGCTCTGTGCACCAACACAGACAGGGCTCGACCGATTGAATATACTCAGTAAAAGAAAACTAGCGCAATATGTGCTACAACACATGAAGCGCTCTGTGCACCAACACAGACAGGACTCGACCGCGATCAACAAGTTAAACCATCAAAATTGTAACAAATCAGTTAGAATTTACCGAAATCAAACTCATAGGCAATGTATACTCAACTCGTGAAACTTTCATTGTAATCTGTGCACCAACACAGACCAGAATCGCACCAACGACTCTCTACATATCTACCGCCACATATGCTACAACACATGAGGGGCTCTGTGCACCAACACAGAAAAGAATCGCACCAACGACTCTTAAGATATCTGCCGCCACATATGCTACAACACATGAGGGGCTCTGTGCACCAACACAGAAAAGAATCGCACCAACGATTCTTAAGATATCTGCCACCACATATGCTACAACACATGAGGGGCTCTGTGCACCAACACAGAAAAGAATCGCACCAACGACTCTTAAGATATCTGCCACCACATATGCTACAACACATGAGGGGCTCTGTGCACCAACACAGAAAAGAATCGCACCAACGATTCTTAAGATATCTGCCACCACATATGCTACAACACATGAGGGGCTCTGTGCACCAACACAGAAAAGAATCGCACCAACGACTCTTAAGATATCTGCCACCACATATGCTACAACACATGAGGGGCTCTGTGCACCAACACAGAAAAGAATCGCACCAACGACTCTTAAGATATCTTGCGCAATATGTGCTACAACACATAAAGCGCTCTGTGCACCAACACAGACAGAAATCGCACCAACGATTTCTTATAGACCCATCGCCACATGTTACTCATGAGGTTTGGTCTTAAGTTTTGAGTTTGAGTGTACAAGCCATTCTTAACCAAAGGTGGTCTCACTACCACTGTCATCAACTATGACATCTAATTCTCGAGTAACTTGGTGATCGGGTATCCTTCTCACACAATCATGAGGGTATTCTTAGGCTCGCTGAGTCAAGCGCCTTTACAACAATAATAAGAGACTAATTTTATTTTAGTCAAATCGAATGTTATCGTAATTGCATTTTTTTTAAGACCCTGTGTCGCGTGGTCTACTATCTCATCTAAGTGAATATCAGTCAACTCATCATCAGTTATCACTAAGCTAAGTCAATACCACTTTGACGCAACACAATCTTTGATGATAGAGTGACAGAATCGTAATAAAATGGATGTGGCTCACCCAGTATTCATCAGTACACTGCTCGGATTGCTGACATAGCAAACTTGAACCGTATCACTCGGTACTAGCAGCTGCTGCAGGCGCTGGCCCGGAACCGCCTGGGCCCCCACCATACTGGCGCCTACATCATTGCTTCGTGGACATCTCGAAGCAAAATGTCTGGTGTTGCCGCATCGAAAACAGATGCTGTGGGGCACTGCCATCCTGCTGCACACGTTCTTGTGTGTTAACCTGTAACCAAAAATTCAAAAGCAGTGCATGTTCCACTCGGCCAATTCTGACCGTTTACGGCCTCTAAAACTCAAACTCAAATTATCCATTTCAATCAAACCTTGTGCAGGCACTTTTGTATTATCAAAATTAAATAGTCTGTCAGTCAATCAGAAAGTTGAAGCCAGTCGCCCATTCCAAAGCGTAGATCTCTATGGAGAAGAACTACTAACTTTTGAAATCAGAAACTTTAATCCTCTTCTTATTGTTTTTAAACTATACCTCTAATTTAACTAAACAAACTTTGATTAATCGTAGCAATAACATCCAATGACCAGAGCCATGTAAACAAACTTTGATTTTATCTAATGAAAGCGAAAATCATCAACCAGAGCTATGTAAACAAACTTTGATTATCTAATCATAGCGAAAATCATCTACCAGAAACGGACCTCTGAACTTCCGATCTAACATGGTTATAACCGTCTAAGAACACTACTGCCCTGCTGAGCCTCCAGACGTAGGTAGCGGGAACTGGAGGTAGATGTCCAGGGTCCCGTAGCGCCGCGGCAGGGTCATCCAGCCGCTCCCCTGCGGCGACGGCGGTGGCAGTATTAGTAACCGCCTCCGGGCCTCAAGCCTTCAACAGCGCACGTAGACACGTACGTCTGTGCAGGTGCAGGTGCAGAAGCGAAGTAGGCAGGCAGAAAGGTGGAAGGAAGGAAGAAAAAAAACCCTGTAACCAGTCGGTTTGTCCGTTGAGGTGATGTCCGGACACACGCGACCGACTGACACATCCCCACAACCGTAATCTGAGTTGTCTACGGTGGACAGCAGTGAGCTGGCATCCACTGGTTATCGAGATGCGGCAGCCCAGGTGGTGCGTTACAATAGAAACACATGAATAAAGGAAAGTAAAGAATGACATCCAAAAGTGTAGGTAGGTGAAGAAAAATTATAGACTTTCTTTTCACTTTTAAACCTACGCTACGAACAGATCTGGATATCCTCCGCTGGATACATGGTTAATAGAAATAAGATAAGATTGTAGGCCGCTTAAGAAGTTATTATAACAAAGAGAATTGATAGGTACCAGTACGGATAACGGTTACATTATGAACGCTTAGAAAAGTGAGCTGTAGGTAGATCTAAGTTAACCGTGGTACGCGTAAGAACACTGAACAATTCTAATTTACAAAGGATTCTAATTAAAACGTTGTTATTTAAGTTATAAAGAGAGTTGGAACAACTATAAGCGGCGAAGAAATAGGTGTTTGCGACACTCACTCGTCTGGGGTTTTTTCACAACACTTAGGTCTTTGGACCCGCTTTACGCAGAGGACATACAGCGATCTGCGTGTCCAATATAATAACGCGTTTAGGATACTGTTGGGGCTGTCGTGGCGTTGTAGTGCGTCCACTATGTTTGCGGAAGCGCGCACAGACGATTTTTACGCCATTATAAGAAAAAGGACCGCCTCCATAGCCGGCCGGCTACGCACCGCCACCAATAGTCTCCTGAGCGTGTTCTCAGATAGGTGGGACTCCCCTCTGCTGCGTCACTGGGAGAGGATCCATACCAATTGATAGTCTATTTTATGTCCTCCTTATTACTAACACTAGTCATTAAGTTATTTTGTTGCTACTAACACTATGGACTTACGTCTGAAATAAAGAATTTTAATTATTACATGGTAGTTATAAAAAGTTAGTACTTCAACAAATAACTGTCGTGAAGTTTTTAGATAATGGTTTCTTCAGCCGCATTCCCGTCAAATGAGCTCCCGGGTTTTATATAGCCCGAGGTTGGATAGTTCTAGCAATATTTTGGTGGAAGGAGAACACAGCCAATCAGGACGTAGCTGGAGTGTTGCCACTATAATTCCTTCAAGATCCATTATAAGAGTTATTTTTGTTAAAAAATAATTAACAGAAATAACGTGTAACGTTACATCTTATAATCTAATTTTGCTCTTCGTTTTCTAATAACACGAAATCGCCAACCGAAAATGTTGTTATAGCTGCCTTTGTCCTATCATAATATTACTTTGCAAGTAAATGTCGGGTAGAAACGTAATAAAATCTCAAGTTGATGGTCGCTAATCGCAACGCTACAAATGATTTGTTCTGTGCTGAATACACGCGTTTGACCAATACCAGTCAACGCAACAACGTTATTAACTAGTTTGCCACTTAATTTGGCTGCACAACTCGCTTTTACTAACTTGCATTCAGCACCAGAATTGTAAACAAAACAATACAGCTCACCTTTATTTTGTAACGTGCCTGAGGGTAGTTGTGTGACGTCCACTCGCCCTTCACTACATCCAACACATTGGCCACCATCCGCTTGCTGCCACTGCTCGTGCAGGGCCGCGATATGTCCTGGTTTCTCACTTGCAGCACACGAAGGGTTTCACTGACGGCTGCGAGGCTGCTTGCCTCGATTCTTAGAGTGTGAAGTGACTTTGTCCTTATCCAGGTGAAATCCAGGCAAAGAAATATCGCACCATGACGTCATCGCTCAATTCTCCATAATTTTTTCAGCTCGAGTGTATCCCAGTTCTGATGTCGCATCAGCGGGTGGCCGAGATGCGATACATCGGGTCTTCTTCACGATCCGACATAGTTTAGATAGTTGTGGGCACTTCAGTGGGTACTCGAACGAAAAGATTATTTGAATTCACAGTAACTTTAATAAACTAGCTATTTACAACCGAAACGCACACGTGCGTCGGAAACAAACACGTGCGTTGGTATTGAGCGATTGCCGAGACTGTCCGAGCTCGACGGTCGACTGTAGACTGACTGTCGCAACACTCGGTCTCTCCACCAGTCCTCGCGGCATCCCCTCCACCGACGATCGTGTCCAAGCGGTAGGGCTCGCTTGCGTTTCCGATCACATGATTCTTCGTTTACCAAACAATTCGTTAGATGGCGCTGTTCGCTGTACTGTGTTGCTATCTATCCACGACATATATATCAAGTTTATATAACGCGGTTTATTAAAACCTTTCGAATGATGTGTGTTGTTAGTTGGGCTATGAATAAAACAATTTAAAAAATCACTTAACTTGTCTACTTAACTATGTAAGAAAGAAAGAAAAATGCGTTTATTGTCATTACAGCAAAATAAATACACCTTATAACTATAGAACAGAAAACAAAGATTATAATGCCAAAAGGGCCTCAGCTCAGCATAATGTCAGATGACAACACAAGGTTTACCACCTGACGCTGATATTCAGTTGAAACCCACTGTGTATTATTAAATTGATTTTTTTTCGACAGTCTTATGAAAATTTTGTAGCGTAGTAAGTACATATTTTCATACCTACTTCGACGCACTATTATTATACATAGGAGGAACTGTAGTGGATAGCTTATAGCTATAGAAACTTATTGTGTATAGGAAGTACATTTTGAATTTTATGTAAAGAAATATATTCAGGGGGCCTAAAAAGGATTGGCAGAATCATAAAATCTCTATGATTATACCTACGTAGTGCAGCGAAAAAAGGAAAAACACGGACTGTCTTCGCCATATTATGATTCATAATGTTATTCTTTTATGATTCTGCCAAAGTGGCCTTTTTAGGCCCCCTGTTGTAATGTAGGCAACACACGTAACGATATACTTGCGCTAATTTTGACGTGTGTTCACGTGTAAGTAAGTTTTCACGTGTGTTACATTACTATCTGAGCCATTTGTGGTCACAACGGTGTGTCATGAATACTTGGCGCAAATTTGAAAGTACTCGTATCATAACGTGTAAGGCCTGCTTAAGATTGTTACGTATAACAACATTTTTTTTTTCTCCGAACATACATAATAATTTCTACGTAAACTATTATCCCAATACTTTCCTTTCATCTTAATATTAGTCGTAAAGATTCTATGGTATTTTATTTTGAGTTTTCAGACTATGTTTATCACGTTTACAAGCAATATATAGGTACAGATATAGCCCGTGAACCTAAATTAATTGATAAATCGGATCCTATTACCAAAAACGGATCGTTTTCCCAATCATACCCATATGCTATGCCTGACTGATCCTTTGATACGATCCTGTAGGAATAATATTATGAGATGACCACTTGACCAGTACATTAATTTTATTGCGTAACACACTTTCAATTATTTTATTGCGTAACACACTTTCAATTAGGTACGTACAATCCAAGGATTTTTAAGGAAATTCGCTTTATAGGTTTGAAAAATTCGAGGGAGTCGCACCACGTCCGCTACGCGTTACGTCCGTTTATGACCCTATTGTATTCCCGAAGATGCATTTTTTCTCGGATCAGTCGCGTTACAGCCGTTTTACCTAAAGTACACTCAACGCTAAAAGTACTTGTGATTAGAAAAATATCACAATACTTACCAAATTAACATTTTGTGAAGCATCGTACTAGGCGAGCAGACTTATCAGGAGATGCTTTTTGTCGCCCACACACACACATTAGAGGACCCACTTTCGTTAGGTATACGAAAGTAATATTAATTTCAAATAACACTATGCGTTTTGACTGTACTGGACTGACAGACGCAGAGCGACTAATCGTAAAATATGAAGGTCAACGGCGGTAGTGCGATCGATTTGAAAAAAATGAATCTTCCAAATACAATATGGTCGTAGACGGACGCTACGCGTAGCGGACGTGGTGCGACTTCGTCAAAAATTCGTCTGCTCAAAAACTTAGACAACGTAATGAACGTAGCTGAACTGTCAAAATGAAATTAATTGCGATCAAATTATTGTCATTGTATATTTGTTATCGAACTACCCCACAGGTTTTTTATACAAAGAATTTGTTAAACTTACGAAAGTATTAAATAACTAAGAACAGTCAGCAAAGCAGGAATCTGAATTTACAAGACTACGCAGGCTAGTTTAAGTCTTGTAAATGTCAGATTCCTAAGAAAGAAGAGAGAGGGGCCCGTGGCTAAATAATAACAGCCGCACAGGTCGCCAGCTCAGGTTATGCTACGCTTGCCGCGGTTAGTCTGTGGATGGGTGACCATCGTGCCTCGGAAAGCACGTTAAGCCGTTAGTCCCGACTGTCATTTGTAGTTCTTTGACAGTTGTTACGGGTAGTCAGAAGCCCGAAAGTCTGACAACCAGTCTTACCAAGGGGTATCGTATTACCGAGTAACTGGGTTGTGGAGGTCAGATAGGCAGTCGCTCCATATAAAACACTGGTATTCAGCTGCATCCGGTTAGACTGGAAGCCGACCCCAACTGCAACATAAACAAAACACAAAAAGGCTAGGCAGACGACGACGATTCTACGCAGGCTAGTTTCAAATGTCTGTCAGTTTAAAACAACTCCTTTTAAAACTAAAATGTTAAAGTCAGAATACTCCGTGCTTTCCCTACAAATTGTGGCCTTAAATAGTGACTTAGGAGCAAGTTTAGAACGACAGGGACGCTTCAGGTAGACACCGCAAGCAAACTTAACCCGCCAACCGCCCCGGTGGGGGGTAATAGGCGATCTTTAGAGAGCTTGCGATCCCGCAAATTGCCTTTTGTTAATGTAACTGAGGGTTAACTGGCACAAGAAACGCTTGGGCGAAGTTTTCTTTTGTAAAGTAATTAGGCATTTCGAGTAGATTAAAGTGGTGAGAGGATAAGGTTTAAGTTTCATATTTATAATCTAAAGGAAATTTTAATTTTAGAGGGTGAAGATAAGTCATCAAGAAAAAGTTAATTAAATAAAAGATTTTTAGGGTTCCGTAACCAAAGGGTAAAAACGGGACCCTATTACTAAGACTTCGCTGTCTGTCCGTCCGCCCGTCTGTCTGTCACCAGGCTGTATGTCAAGAACCGCGATAGCTAGACAGTTGAAATTTTCACAAATTATGTATTTCTGTTGCCGCTATAACAACAAATAATAAAAATAAAATAAATATTTAAGGGTGGCTCCCATACAACAAACGTGTTTTTTTCGGCATTTTTGCCTTGTACGAAACCCTTCGTGTGTGGCCAGATTTTTGCGTTCTTATTTTGCTATCACAAATATTTAGGGCAAAAATTTGCTCTCAAAGAAAATTGTAACCACACCTGCTGAATCTATTCTGCAAAAGTCTCACTGTGAAAACCTTGGGTGAAGTGAGCCGTTAAATTCCAAGTAATGCTAGGGATTGGTACTATAGACAGCTCATTTTACCTAAATTTTCAGTGAGATTTTTACAGAACAAAGCGGCTGTTACGTTTTCAGTTTGCCTGTTGTCAAAGTTAAAACCGTCTCAGGTACCTTGTTGTGCATCCGATCCTGTGTTTCCATCGAATGCATTAATTTGGTATCTTTTAAAGTGAAGGCACGTGAACAATACGTCAAAAGTTGGCCGTGACTGTCCTGCGCTGATTTGCTGGATTCGTTTTCTCCTCTACAGATATTTTTTTTCTCCTCACAGATCATTTTGTTTATATGTATGTATGTATGTATCTATCTATCTAATAGTATTTATTCTTGTATTTTATAGTAATTTCCCAGCTATTTATCCCGTATGTTGCACCTGGCATGTTTTGTATCTGCATTACCCTAAGGTTGACTGGCAGAAAATGCATCGGGCATTAACTCCGCCTTTTTACCTACTACTTCTTTTACTTGTGCATAAAGTTTTAATAAATAAAAAACGAAAATGTAAAAATATAATAATTATATTCATCAGGCAGAACACTTCGAGTTCCAACTGACTACCGAATAACAGGAAAGGTATCGTCTATGTATCTAAATATATACAGGGTTAATTTAAATTGGTTAGCTAAACTCTTCAGACGCGATTGGTGTCGACATCTAAATGAGCGTCTGTGAAGTTTACACACAAAAAAAAAAACAGATTTTTAATCTGACATTTCAAGTGACTACACTAATGATGATCCCACAAAAAATATCTTATAATTAATTTATTTTTGGTTTTGTCATGTTTATAAACCCATCGCGTCTGCGAAGTTTACCTAGTTACCTAATTTAATTTAACCCTGTATTAGATTTACGTCGCTGTGTAGACTGTGTACTTAACAACCGAGCCAGAAATGTACAGTCAACAAAGGAGTTAAGTATACAGGAGCGTCGGATATTGTTGAAGTTTACTAAGAAACCGATGGATATTCTCGAATAAAATTTTAGTTTAATAATAGAAAACAAACAGCTCATTTATTAAATTAAATTTCAGTCCAGAACATCCGGTTTCTTAGTAAACTTCAACTATATCCGACGCTCCTGTACCTATACTTAACTCCTTTGTTGACTGTACTTAAATCGATTACTTACTACGGAGAGCGAACTCTTTCAAGTTACTCCAGTTTTATTCATAATGGAAGTAGGTAGTAGTTGGTCGGAAAATTATGAAGGAAAACGCGTTTTAATAGAGTATTTAAAATAACCAGGCTACTACCCTGGCCTCTCTTGCAGTATTACGTATTTAACTTCTTTCAAAGCTTAACGCAATATTTTGTATGAAGTAACTGGAATTCTGAAAGTAGGAAAAAATTACGTAAATTGATGTTGAGGTAACGATTTTCTTATATAAACATGCTTTGAATCCATTTTTTTAATGTTGAAATATGTATCAGGCTTTCTGAATAAAACACTCCAAAGGCTGTCGATGATCTCCAGACCAGACATTATACCCTTAGCAACAAGTTTGCCGTAAACATCATGATAGATCCAAGGGTACTTCTCTTCTTAGTCTGTGATAGACCCATTCTTGTATGAAATCAGAAACTAAAAGAACATCCCAAAAAAAAAACAATCGACTTCTAAAAAACACTACAAAATGAAAAATAAATTTATACCAATTTTTTTTTTTCATGGAAGTAAGTGGTTTTTTTTTGTAAATAAGTTTTTTCACTTTTTAGTTGTCATATCTGTCCCACACAAATTCGTATACTTACCACTAACAGTGACAGGAAGTTTTATCAACATACACAAAGTGGATTTAATACGTATTATTGAAAATGAATCAAAAACTGAACCATAATGTGACCACCGCGATCTTCCTCTGTTAAAAGGATATTCAAACTGGGCCCACAATTGATGAACATACCTACGTAAAAAAAATCATACAGATGAACATAGGACCTCCTCCTTTTTTCGAAGTCGGTTAAATAGAAATCGCTACACAAAGCCCATTCCGGAATCTCATGGAAAATGGACATCAAACAGCAAATCCTATTACGTGTCCATTAACAAGGACTAAGCACCATCCTCACGCCACGTAAGTGGGTTAACGATAATCTGCCGCCTAAAACTAAGGTCTGATAGTCGCATCCTTGTTGCCAATCGATGGTATTTCGACTTAAACGAATATGAACTTTAATACAGTAAAATTTAAGTTGATTTCAGCATGACTACGACTATTACCTAGAACTAGAAATGGTCATAAAAATATTTGAAGTTGTACCGAAAACTGAACTTTATGTGTAGGAAGTAAAGTTGTTTTTCCAAAAACATTTATTTGTTTACATGGTCGGAAACTAAGTCGCGAACGAAGTGTACGTATCTACACTACACCTAAATTGCTTAATTCACCATCCGTGGAGACTGGACATAATGACGCTTTTAAGTACTTAGTGACGTTAGGCGTACTAAAATCAGTGGGTAGCCTGCGAAAAAAGTCATTAGGCTTACGTAATGCTCTTATGTAATGTTTGGCAGCTGTGGTAGATCGATAAAGTCGAATATGAGATTACATGAAAATTTACTTTACCTACGCATTTTTAACACGCTTTTTTAATTCGTATTTTCTGCTAATGTGAATACATGTTGATGAAAGACGGCCCTGCGTAGAGCCCCTTCTAATAGAAGGGGGCTCTATCTACGGCTGACGTTATAATCTAAGTTCGTACCGTATTCTGGTTAGTCCCTCTTCTATAAAAATACAGGTTAACTTTGACTTTTAGTTGTGGAAAGCCAATTTTCATCGACGATAACATTATTCAACCAGTCAAGTAATGCCACGTTAGCTGCACGGTTCATTTGTTTACGGAGACGACTCCTTGCAATCATCAGCGGTAACATTAATCAACGAGATCCAAACAAGTCCCAAACTTTATTCCGCGTTACTTCAGACATAATCTAGACTATAATATTATGGCAAACAGAATCCAGTAAACAATACAACAGACTAAAGATTAGCAAGGAAACATCTTCTTCTTACATAATAAAAAAAACAAATTCAATCATTCACTTTAGTTGCTCGACGCACCGAGAGCGCCTGGAGGAGCTATTGGACAACGAAATATCTTCTAAAAGGTGATCTATCACTATACGTAGAATTATGGACATGTGTATTCTCCCCATTCTCACATATGGTGCTCAAACCTGGTCTTTGACACTTCAGCAGAGGTCCAAGCTCGAGGTTTGCCAAAGAGCCATTGAGCGCAGTATCCTGGGGGTTGGAATTTCTGGTCGTATAAGGAACACAATACTGCGCGCCAAAACCAAGATAACAGACGTTACCCAGAAGGCCGTGGGACTGGGCCGGACATGTCTGCCGCATGTCAGATGACAATTGGGCTAAGAGAACCACCGATTGGGTCTCACGAAACGCACGACGCCATCGCGGCAGGCCGAGACAAAGATGGCGGGACGAGGTTGACTTCTACCGAAAGGACTGGCACTCGCAAAAGACAGAATTGTGTGGAAAAGGGAGAGGGAGGCTTTTGCTCTGCAGTGGGACAATACAAGCCATAGTCCGCGCGGAACTAGTTGGCCGCTCCTTAGGTGGGGACGGGGGTGAGGGCGGCGGGGTAGCCTAGTATTCGCAACGCACTTACTGAGTAATGACAAAGCGCCCCCGCCCCTCCGTCCCACCGCTCACGTACCTAAGGCGCGGCCAACTAGTTCCGCGCGGGCTATAGTTAGTTATTTATTCATTTACAGATAACGCACAGCCTAAACCACTGGGTCTAGAAGCATAAATTTTGCGCAAAACTTCCTATTAATGAAGGTGCTTCCTTATGAAGGTGAGCACAAAGGAACATTTTCAAAAATTCACACCCTAAAGGGATAAAATAAGGGAAGATAATTTTTATTGAATTTATAAAAACCTGGCTGGCTGGTGCCTGACTTGTGGCTAAGTAATAACAGCCGTACGGGTCGATCGATCAGGTTAAGCTACGCTTGCCGTTGTTGGTTCGTAGATGGGTGACCATCTTTATATACCGAGACCCCTCCGTGCCTCGGAAAGCACGTTAAACCGTTGGTCCCGGCTGTCATTCGTGGATCTTTGACAGTCGTTACTGGTCGTCAGAAGCCCAAAGGTCTGACAACCAGTCTTACCAAGGGGTATCGTATTACCCAGTCATTGGGTTGTGGAGGTCAGATAGGCAGTCGCTCAATGTAAAATACTGGTATTCAGCTGCACCGGCTAGACTGGAAGCCGACCCCAACATAGTTGGGAGAAGGCTAGGCAGATGATGAGTTTTTATAGAATTTCGTCACTTTTGACGACAGGAAATACCATCAGGCGCACGACTTGAGTTTCAATATATTGCTACATAATTATGTACGAGTGGCATCTCAAAACACGCCTCAGTAATTACCTAGCGATACATCTTAATCCCAAATTTCATCTAAGTCAGTAATGACCTAGCGATACATCTAAATCCCAAAGGCAGCGCAAGCGAAACCGTTCGGAGGAGCAAGCGAAGTAATAACATATGATTTATGGTTCGAATGTAAATGCATCACCTTGTAGGAATGTGTTGCTCAATGGCCGACGTTATCTGACGCTGTTTGATGGTGTTTAATGTGCATGAAATAGGCTTAGATATCTGTTAGTATCAAATTATTTACTAACTAGCTTTAGCCCGCATCTTCGCTCGCGTGGATGTCAGTTTTTTTTTTTGTGTTTAACGCTTTCAGGCAGACAGGCAGACGCGGCGGGGAGACTTTGTTTTATAATATAACATAGCAGCGCCCCGCGGTTTCACCCGCATAAGTGTCGATCCCGTGGGAATATCGGGATAAAAAGTATCCTATGTCCTTTCTAGGGACTCAAACTATATCTATACCAAATTTCATCTAAATCGAGGTAACAGACAGACAGACACACTTTCGCATTTATAAAATTAGTATGGATATTAGTCATGAAAAGAAATACGTAATTGACGATTTTACCATTCCAGCCATTTTTTTATAATTGGAGCTCCATTATTAGTCTTTAAAAATTAAATAGGTACTGTTATAATTTTTTAAAGACTTAACATTATTATTACAAATTTTGGGGCTCCAATTATTATTATTTAAAATATTTATTGACAATTGACAAAGGATGTAAACTATTCATTCTGTACATATATTTTAAGTTGTCATGTAATTGTTGAGATACCTACCGTTCAACTTTTTGGTCCTAAGATCCGCGAATCAGTTATTCAGTTTTTGTCAAACTCCAATGTGTTGTTAGTTTGAAGGTTTATTGGCGAGTTCTATACCTGGCCAAGTTATTTGACCAGATTTCCTAGCTCATCATCATCTGCCTAGCCTTTTCCCAACATTGTTGGGGCCGGCTTCCAGTCTACCGGGATGCAGCTGAATACCAGTATTTTACATGGAGTGACTGCCTATCTGATCTCCACAACCCAATTATTAGGTAATACGATACCCTTGGTAAGACTGGTTGTCAGACTTTCGGGCTTCTGACGACCCGTAACGACTGTCAAGGATCCACGAATGACAGCCGGGACTAATGGCTTAAGCTACGCTTGCCGCGGTTGGTCCGTGGATGGGTGACCATCTTCATACATGTACCAAGACCCCTCCGTGTCTCGGAAAGCACGTTAACCTGTTTGATCGACCCGTGGGGCTGTTATTACTTAGCCACAAGCCCCTCTTCCTACCTAAATATCGGAAAAAAGTTATGAAATAACTCAACGTAGTATTTGGAGCAAGACTGCCCTAAAATGAATTGGCGCAATCGTAACTTACTGAAAAAAAACAAGGCTGAAAAGTTATAAAATCGAGGTTGTTGAATGTTAGGTACAGCTGTAATATTTACCGTGGTCTGGCCAGGGTAAATACAGTTTTATTTTTATGTAACCTGCGTTAGTTTTACGGATCATTTATTACTTTGTGGAAACTAAAAAACAAAGAGGGGCCACAAATAAAATTGTGAAAACCGAATGTGTTTTTTGATAAAAACATAATATCGAATGTAATATTTTTCCAAAAATCCACTTTATTTTTTAATATTTTTACTTTGATGAAAATGCCAAATACACATCATTCATAAATGCTTCATAAACTTTTCTTTTGACTAATATTAAATAAGAACTTCAAAGACATCAACTGGAATAAACAGAAATTAATTGCAGCTAAATTAATCGCACACAAACGACTTTAACAAGCGACTGTTCATTAGATAGGCTTAATATATTTTAACAACCGCACGGGTCGATCGATCAGGTCAAGCTACGCTTGCCATGGTCGGTCCGTGGATGGGTGACCATCTTTACATACCGAAACCCCTCCATGCCTCAGAAAGCACGTTAAGCCGTTGGTCCCAGTTGTCAATTTTGGATCTTTGACAGTCGTTACGCTGTCTTTGGCTGGTTGTCAGACAGGCAGTCGGTCCATGTAAAATACTGGTATTAAGCTGCATCCGGTTAGACTGGAAGCCGACCCCAACATTTCGATCCCGTGGGAATATCGGGATAAAATCAAAAAAACTAATCAAAATAAAATCTTATGCCCTAATCAAACTTCAAGGTCATAGTCTACTTATGTGCCAAATTTCATCGCAATCTGTTAAGGCGTTTTAGCGTGAAAGCGTTACAAAGATACAAAAACTCCAATATGTTCTCTTTATAGGTACTCGTAATATTAGTTTAGATAAGTAAAGATGCCTATGGTAACAGTTTCAAAGTGACAGCGCAGTAGCACTAAGGGCAGTTTTCAGTCACACAGTATACTTTACACGATACAGTTGGATAGGGTCTCACCAATCATACATAGTGTTTACACTAAAAAAAAATCGCACGACGAAAAATCGCATCTCTGCGCGCCATCTCATATTTGCTAACAGATATTTTCCATCATTCATGCTCAGGTGTTTGAAGATAATTGCATTGCTTTGAACCCGCCGACTTAACTTACTATAATTACTGGAGCGAATTGTGCACTGGAGCTTAACTCACTTAACTGTAACTGTTGTTAACAGAACTAAGCTCAGCTTATTTGCTTCATGATAAACAAACTTATTCATCCGTTAGATATCAGAGTTGTTTGTTTGATTAATTTTTAATTTAATTTAAAGGGATTATGGCTTAGATTTCTTAGTCCTTTTTCCATCACTTTATTTGGTCATTTTGACAGTTCAACAACATTCATTGCGTTATTTAAGTTGTTGAACAGTCACATTTTGTGAACATATGAAGCAATGGATTAGCAATATCCTTCAAAATGATTGAATGTGTGTTACGCAATTAGGGCGCAGTTGATGATATTATCAATCATTTTTTATTTGGATTTTCTGCAACTTCTGTAATAATAATGGCTAAACTGTATGATGACCTGTGACAGTTTGCAAAATATTATGGCTTATCCATGCGATCAATATGTAAAATGACAACTGTGATCGACCTTTTCTTTTTATCTTTTTGTCATGTTGACAGTGCTTATTACCTACTACGCAACTGTCATTTTAGTCTAGCAAATTAAAAGTCGAGAGTGTAGTTCAAGCGGTATATTATTATTGCGGCTCTAATGCTAAATTGCGACAACTACTTCCTCACATTTAGCAGTAAATATTAACAAAAAATCATAAAGACGTGCAAACGTCACAACCACAGATACACCTAGATAACGCAAGAGTAACTAGGTACTTCGCGTGCCAAAAACCGCACCAGGTTACGTTCAAAAATCGTAAGCCGCCATTTTCGCGCTCAGTCCTATGTACTGCTGGCTGGGTAAGGGAGAGCGAGAGCGCGAGCTTGTGACGTCATAGTAGGTAGTCAAAAAATGGCGCGCTTGGTTTTCACACAGTTCGTAATACTGGTGTTATCTACCTATATCTGTGGTCACACCACATCTTACAGTGCCGCCATTATAACTTTAAGTCATCATAATCAGGCTACAATGTTCCCACTGCTGGGACATAGACTTCCTCTCTGTTAGAGGGAGTGAGCTCTGATCTACCACGCGTTCCAAGTGCGGGTTGATAGGGTAGATGTCACATGTCTTTGAATTTTTGGTTCTAAGATGTCCTCACGATGTTTTTCTTCACCGTTTTGAGAGCAGGTAACTTTAGGTACACAATACCAATTCTTTAAACTTCTGAAATCTTCAACTGTCACGATATAAAAGACAATAGTAAAACAATGGCCGCCGAGCGGAACAGCTTGCGTGACGGCTGAGGGGCTGAGAAAATTAAGCCAATACAATACCGTACAACAAAAAAATGTTCATTCTATTATTTATTTTATTTTAAGCCTGTGTTGTCCTATTGCAGGGCAAAGACCTCCCGTCCCTCTTTCCAGTTTTCCCGGTCTACTGCGATTGTGGGTTCTTTAATCCTTACTTATTGACCTTATTGTATTCAAAACTTGACCAATTGTTAGGGCAAGAGCCGAGAGCACACAAAGGAATTGACCTATCTAGGGACAAAGTCCCCTGGTAAGTTACAGTGACAATGTTCGACCTTTTGTGAACAACTAGATAAGGGAACACTAACGTTTATTGGGAAACTGGGTCCTTAATTACAATGTTGCTTGGCAGGATGCTGGCTTGGAGTAAATTATGTACGATACAGAGCGTGTATTATATAAACACTGTCTTGTGTTATAAGATGTATGTACTAGCCAACTGAGAGATATGTACCTAAGTAATACATTTCATGAAAGCATCTTCATCGGTTTTAAGATGCCACCCAACTTAGTTATATTCATCATCTGCCTAGCCTTTTCCCAACTATGTTGGGGTCAGCTTGCAGCCTAACTGGATGCAGCTGAATACTAGTATTTTACATGGAGCGACTGTCAATCTGAACTCTACAAACTACTCTACAATTAATAATTATTAATTTATTTATTTATTGAGAAGAGAATGCGTGCGCTCGCGAAAGATGGAAGGACCGGAGCGAAGCCTTTGCCCAGATCCACAGACTAGTAAAAAAAAACTACTCTCCCAGTTTTATTTTAAACAAAAAGCCTACTCAATCTATATATATAAAATGATAAACTGACTGATTGTTGATATATCAACGCACAGTCTAAACCGCTGCTCCTAGAGACATGAAATTTGGAAGGTGTGTTCTTTGTGAAGAGTAGGTATCCACTAAGAAAGGGTTTTTCGAAATTCCACCCCTAAGAGGGTGAAATTTCACGCGGACGAAGTCGCGGGCAGAAGCTAGTGTAGTAA
The DNA here is from genome assembly GCA_948474745.1 of Oligia latruncula. Classification (NCBI taxonomy): domain Eukaryota; kingdom Metazoa; phylum Arthropoda; class Insecta; order Lepidoptera; family Noctuidae; genus Oligia; species Oligia latruncula. Next base: position 14,793,454 of record OX419689.1, on the reverse strand, counting down.
TAAAATCACGACATTAACCGTCATACTTACCCCACCTTCACTACTTTATCCGCTGAAAAACAGAACACTAAGGTCAGCTATCAGAAATAGGTCACGCCGGGATTCCTAGGTCGTGCGAATCACGCCCAAGCCTATACAAACACACATGCATATTCACATGTATGTGTTTAATCAAAGCAGTAATAGTTCCTACGTACTGCATGTTGTATACATTGCGGTTTATTGACAGAGTAACTAGTTACTACCTCTTGTGTTTGGAGCGATGGTAGCTGAATTGTAGCTTACTTCGGCCTTTGTTTGGTAGTACTAGTAAACAAAGGCTCTATCGAAGTTCATTGGAAATATAAACCAACCTCTATGTTGTGAAGGATGGTCTGCAGGTTTGCGGGTTTTTGTTTTCTCTTTGTCTATTTGTTTTTAATACACTAGGTACTTCCCTTAATACATTTGTCCGATGAATGAATGAATGAATGGTCTCTTTATTTGATAGAATATAAGTTATTACCTGGTATTGTTTTTTTTAAAATCTCCTTTTGTTATTTATATCCGCAGCAAAATGTGTCTTTCAGCTACTAGGCATTCCTATACAAAGGACCAACAAGATTCCGAAACTTGTCCGTCAGGAAACTTATCTCTACGTATTTTTTTTTTTTTGTATTTCCCCGCAACAAAGATAGTAGGTACTTTGGGCGAAAATGGGTGGAACAACGATCAGTCTAAGTTGTTGGTAGTTAAGCATCAACACCAGTGTCCGATTATTCACGCTTCAGTCGTCATCATCATGCTTAAAAAGCTTCGTACTCTAAAAGAGCCTCCTCCAAGATCGACATAAATTGTCCGGCATACCCTAGTTAGCGGAGTCACTCGCCATTCCTGCAGGGTAATTGCGAACCGCGCTATCAGCAGCAATGGGTTTCATTTTGACAGTTCAGCAACATTCATTGCGCTATTTACGTTGTTGAGCAGACACATTTTTTGAACATATGAAGCAATGGATTAGCAATATGCTTCAAAATGTTTCAGATTGAGATCGATAGTGTGTTTCGCAATTAGGGTGCTGCTTATTATTCAAACCACAATACAAGATTCTATCATCTAGTTCCACCCAACAATAGAAAAGAAGATACATTGGTTTCATAAAATAGGAATTTCTCTTTTTGGCATAGTCTAAGTAGTGTGACCGTGAATACTAAAGCCATTTAACGCTTACTAGGTATTTAATGTTCTCACACAAAGCGATATTTGGGCTAACACAAAGTTCCATTATTCCTTATATTTTCCTTGATCATTCATTTTGTTTTACTCAGAAAATAAACGGCTTTTTTGCTCTTAAGGCTCCGCTATGTATCTTGTGCTTACATAAGTATAACTAGCTACGAAATTATATATAACCTTATTAGATGAGGACATAAAACTACTTAGTTCTTTGTTGATTAACCTATCGTTATTACGTTTTCTTTAGTCCTCATGAGCTGACTAAATATGTGTTAGCGGGAAAATAGCACTGAGTTGTAAAGGTTGGAGCTCATTATACCTAGGGGCCTAAAAAGGCCACTTTGGCAGAATCATAAAAGGATAACATTATGAACCATAATGGACAGTTAACTGTTAATCGTGTCAAATCCCGTTGATGAAGGATTTTTCAGTTTTTCTGTGCAAAAATACCAATCAATCAATTCAATCCAAATCCAATCACAATCTCTTTGATTATACCTACGTAGTGCAGCAAAAAAGAAAAACACGGACTGTTTTCGCCATATTATGATTCATAATGTTATCCTTTTATGATTCTGCCAAAGTGGCCTTTTTAGGAGTGTACTAAAGCCGCATCAAACTCGGCACATGCTTCCACCGAATACCTTGCATTTGGGACACCAAGGTGCTTTGTACGCAATTCATTTCAGTGTAATGCAACAGTAGTGGCTGTAGTACCTACATAAATCAAGTGTTACTTTGTCAGTACCTACAACTTAATACAAGGAAGCTACTATCCCAATCCAATACCTGCTACTTTTTCGGAAATTGGAAAGAATCTTAGGCCTGATTAGGCTACGGGATGCGGTCCAAATGAATGTGGCCTTACCCATGAATGTTTACAGCACAGCGGTGCTATTCTGTAAAAATGTCACCGTGAAAACTTAGGTGAAGTGAGCGTGGAGTGAGCTGTCAATAGTGTCAATTCCTAGCAAAAACAAACTCATTATACCTAAGTTTTCACGGTGAGATTTTTACAGAATCGACCGGCTGCTAACAAAAGGTAGGTACCTAAACTTTAATATAAAATCAATTACCTAGGTACCTATTTGACCGTGTGCCTACCAATAATTACATTAAAGTAATATGTTTGAGGGTGGGCCACATGTTATTTGATACAGAAAACCGCTTACCCAAATTCGGAATATCATATTCAGGAAAAATTACCTTTCCGAATTCAATTTAGAAAACGTATTAATATCAAAGCAGTAACATATCTATTCGGTTTCAGCTTCACTAGAAATATTATTAACGAGTACTTTGAAGGAAAAAAAAAGGAGCCTTTGTTCGAAAAAGGGCCGCAAAATAAAGCATCCTTATAGCCTAAGTTTATGTTCAGCCGCCATTACTGTGATGTATTTGGGCATTTAAGATAGAATAGGGGTATTGGGGGTACATCTTTCAAGGTTTAATACGGCCAGTGTGGAGAGGCTGTTGAATAGAGGTGCGTATTTTTAGCTGGGTGACCTATTTTCAGCTGGCGGATGCTTCCCGGGCCGAGCTGCCTGTTCTATTGACCCACATGTACGCAAGCTCTGACGTCAGAGGCTGTTATTACGTCACAAGCCAGCTCTTTGTGCCCGGCCGATGTTTGCCGATGATGTGTCGCGGGTTATGTTGAATGTTCAACTATTTAATTTATGGTGCGGATTAGGATGGTAATGTTGTTGCGTTTTGTTGTTGGGTCATTCGAAAAAGAACTTTATTTTGAGAGGTGTAAGTCACAGATTTACATTGGCATGGTGGAAATGCAACAACAATGATAACAGAATGTGTTTCAGCAGAAGCCTGCTTACAAAATGATAGGTAGGTACTGACCGCATTAGGTTTAAAGCTAGTCAAATGATTTGTTATACCAAGTACTTACAAAAAACAGAATATAATGTAAACTAATCTAAAATGAAAACATTTGCAAAATTGAAGGGTTGTTAAACAAATACATATAGTTGATTAAAGTCGAAACATTATAAGGCCGTATCTTTTTCAGTTCTATTTAAATAAAGAGGTAACAAGTCAAATACAATCTTCACCGAAAATAATATCTTGTAATGGATACAAAGCCAATGAGAGATATTTGAGATGAATTTGTTTTTTCGCGTAATAAATTACTTTTTAACATAACACATTAAGTATTTCTCAATTTGAGCAGTGGTGGCCAAGTGGTAACGGCCGCGACTTACGAGTTGTAGGTCGTAGGTTCGAACCCAGACAGGGCGCTTTACTTTGTGTAAATTATTTCATCACCACTGCTCTCAAAACGGTGAAGGAAAACATCGTGAGGAAACCGGCATGTCCTAGAACCAAAAAATTCGAAGACATGTGACATCTACCAACCCGCACTGGGCCCGCGTGGTGGATTACGGCCCACTCCCTCTCACCGAGAGGAGGCCTGTGTCCCAGCAGTGGGAACATTATAGGCTGATTATGGTATGGTATGGTATTTCTCAATTGGGTAGGCAGAGGTTTATACTGAAGCCACAATTCGTCATCTTTGTTATGACCTGAATCAGCAACTTAGAAATTGGTAATAGAGAACCCAACCCAAACACTCTCCGAACCTAAGCAAACCATGACCATTCTTTTCTCACATAAAAGTACACTCCGTTCACTATTATTTTACCTCTGACAGCCAGCAGCAACCTTATTGTGTCGAGAATAAAGATCACAATGATTTTGACAGACTTGTCAGTAGCAGCAACCCAACAGCAGCCTTATTAGAATGAGAATAAAGACCACTGTGATTTGGACAGTGATTCATAGTTACAGGTAAAATAAAAGGACGAATGTGAAAGGACTGTAGTTACGTAGGTACCTACATGTTTTATTTTTCGAACAAAAATACGTTTAATAATAAATACGTCCTGTAATACTTAATTTATTTAGACAGGTAAAAATACAAAATTAAATTCTTACTTAACTAAAACTATACAGAAACTAGAAAATAGCGTCGAAAAACTCATCCGCATCGCTGTCGACTGGGAATGTATCGAGGAGACTGGCGGCATTACCACGTTGTAATGCGATGCTTAGCCTCTGGCCAAGGTAAAAGCCAGCCCTTGGGTCACGGGAAGTGTCAACCAGCCGTTTCGAAATTTCTTTAAAAAGACTACCTATCGAACAAAAACAACAAATGAAGAATGAGTTCGATTAGTTTCTTTAGACTAGGAGTTTGGCATACAAGCATTGTTTACATAATTTGTTATTGTTGTAAGCTAAAATCGATAGGAATACACATGTAGATTCAATAAACATAGATGAAACGGCAGTACCTAGTTCGACAACGTAGTTCGAATAGTGCAGAGAACTATCAATTATTTAGAGTCGACCCATTGTTGACGCCCCCGCCCCTTCCTGTGGGGTGCTAGAGGCGTCCAAAGCTTTATGTCCACAGAACGGGCAGTAGCTAATGCGCTGATAGCATAAAATAATCAACCAGCATAACCAGTATTCTCCTCCGTATTATTGCGATCAGCAATGCATTTTCCAAATACTGGTATTTAGCTGCATCCGGTTAGACTGGAAGCCGAACCCAACATAATATCTCGAAAAAGGCTAGCCAGATGATGAATGCATGTACAAAGCATAGTGAATTAGGAACATTCCATATGACAGTTTAAGGAGCTCGCGTTGAACAGCGGAAAATCATTTTTTGCTATCAAAAGTCGATGCCTATCTTAAGCATAGTATAATCAGAGTAAGATGTTCCCACTGCTGGGACAAAGATCTTCTCTGGGTGAGAGGGAGTGGGCCATAATCTACCACGCGGGCCTGTGCGTGTTGGTAGATGTCACATGTCTTCTAGGACATGCCGGTTTCCTCACGATGTTCTCCATCACCGTTTTGAGAGCAGTGCTGATGAAATAAATTATACAACGTAAAGCTCCTGTCAGTGTCTGAACCTAAGACAATACATATACCGCGACTTGCGACTTGTATTGTCTTATCGGCATAGACATATTTACAACGATAAGACAATACAAGTCGTAAGTCGCGGTCGTTACCAATGGGTCACCACTGCTGAACGATGCTTACCTACTAAACTAAAATTGATATGAATCAAACCAAAGTATTCCCTACGCCTACGCCTAATAGTAAAACACATTCTTGAAATTCAGTGATGCTCTTGCCTGTAAAAACATGAATTTTAATTCCCCTAGGTTTGTGTAGAGGTTAAGTGGGATAGTTTCCCCTAAGAATACAGTTTGTTCCCCCGTCGAGTTATCAACAAAACCAAACAACCCAACCTTCGCTATTGTTTGACAAACTCCTCTAAGAGGACATCAATAGTTCAAAATGCAATAACATAAAGCAAATAAGATTTTACAAAGGCAACGCGGGGATCCTCCAATCAGAACACAGGCATCCACAAGGGAGATTTAAATCGTGTTCATTTACATCCAATGTTTGTTGATTTTAGAGCCAATAAATTGTGTTTACATATTTAGGCGATCAAATTCGTTTGTGTTTGATTTAGAAGGTTCTAGATGGGTGTTAGAATATTAAAGTAATCAAGATAACATGTGTGTGGGTTCGATCGATATTCAAATTATTTTTTATTTTTTATTTATTAAAAAAATATGATGTGTCAGTGTGTGCTGCCTGGCAAGGCGTATAAATATTGCGTACAGTCACGAGCACCAATATGTCAACACTTGGCAACTTTAAATTGCGATTTTTTCACGAAAAAACGAATGCAACGTTGAAATACGACACTTCACATATACCTATGGGTTCGAAAATACTATGTTCCTAATAATATAAAATTTCATTAAAAAATAACGGTGAAAATCGCCTTTGAATAAAGCCAAGTGTATACATACTTTTGCTCGTGACTGTACACAGTGGTAATGGATGTACAGTCACGAGCATAAGTATGTATACGCTTGGCTTTATTCAAAGACGATTTTCTCCTTTATTTTTGAATGAAATTGTATGTTATTACGAACTAAATTATTTTGGAACCCATAGGTTTGTGTAAAGTGTCGTATTTCAACGTTGCTTTCCTTATTTTACGAAAAAATCGCAATGAAAGTTGCTAAATGTTGACATATTAGTGCTCGTGACTGTACAGGTCATCATCTGCCTAGCCTTTTCCCAACTATGTTGGGGTCGGCTTCCAGTCTAACCGGATGCAGCTGAATACCAGTATTTAATATACTATAGATTAGACTTCTGCGACTTCTCTAAGACTTCGGAGATTACAGACGTTACGTTGTGTTACTGTTGTCTTCTTTAGATCAAATGAAAAATAAGTCTGAAATTTAATCTTAAGCAAGTTTTTATTTTTATTCCGATCAAGCTGTTTACACTTTGAATTATTCACACTTCATTACTTCACATTTTTCCTCCACGGAATATTCTGCCAATAAATACATTCTAATCCAATCACGGCTTTCCCTTTGAATATAAAACTACACAGAGAACATAATAGAGGAAATTAAAAATTCCCAGCGAATACCAGCTTTCTATTCCAATACAAATCATTTGAGACATCGGTTCTGCACTCTGTTTTATATTTTCTTGTTTTCTCTATTCGCTCGGAAATCCATTAGTTGGAGAAAAAAAGGAGTGATTCCAGTTCGAATGTAGTTTTCAGCTCATCGGAGATTTTTCTGCCAGTCGCCCTTTACGGGGACACAGACTAATGAATTTTGTATGTGTTCTTTATTTGTTTAGGTTTTATCTAGAAGTAGAATTGGTTTAATGGTCTTGTGGTTTTAGGACCTAGGTCGGGCAAGGTGCTTTATATTATTTTTAAAGATTTTTTTTTTGTAATTGTTATATTTTTCAATAATAATAATAATATTTTTGTTCCTGTCTCTGGAGCCCTAACCACCAGTAGCTTGGACCCTGCTCCCGACACCGGCAGATCACTATTTTTTTTATATGTTTTTGTTTTATAATTTTTTTTTGTTTTTTTTAGCCTATACTGTCCCACTGCTGGGCAAAGGCCTCCCAAAAGTCCTTCCAGGAACTCTTGCGAGATGACCTGGACGCGTACCGTGAGGGTTGGTTTGAGGTGGCATGGCGCGGGAAAAGAGTTCCTGGACGAAATATTTAGAAATGTAAAAAAATAAGTTAACTAAATAAATAATATAAATTATTTATATCAGGTAAATAACACCCATTGTCAACATAAAGTATTAGAAAAAATTAATCAAATGCAAAAAAAAAAAATCAATCAAAGCATGCTTGTAATCAAAGCATTGCTATATTTTCTACATATAGCAAACATAATCTATACTTAATACAGTCTTTATTAAAAGATTTTTAATGCTTAATAACTTTTGTTACCTTCTCCGTAATTGCTACTGCGATCAGTAAATTGACATTTACTTAAAAACTGCAACATCTTACCGAACTAAGTATGTCACATTCAATTTTCACAAAAGCATCGTACATGTGTCAATTTTCATTTAAAGTCAAACATATTGGAATTTTCTTGTAAAACAATCGTGCGTGTATCGAATAATAAAATATTATATCGAAAAATAATGAATTGACATTTGAAGGGCACTGTGACAATAGTGGATCGAAATGGATGAAAAATCATGTCATGTGTGACTTGTAATTATTTCCAAGTATTTTTATATAACATGATACATCTTTGCCAGACTTTTTCTAATCAAAAGAAAATGAGTCTCATTTGCAACCCAATTTTGATCCTCCTCCATCAATGAAAATAAATTGTTCATTTCAAAGCTTTGAAGATACAGACTACCACTCTAAATCTTACCGAATGGATATAAAAAAGGAAATTGCATATAGTCTATGTACTTACCTACTTTGTGGTTGGAGTAAAAAATGAGACGCCAACTCCGACTTTTTAAATGGGTCACATAATATTAGATGTTTATGAAGACGACATAAAAATATACAAAAAAAATATTATTAAAGTTTTCTTAGCGAATTGTAAAAAAAACTTTGTATAGGTACATACATACTAATATTATAAAGTAACTCTGTCTGTCTGTCTGTTACCTTTTCACGCCTAAACCACTAAACGGATTTCGATAAAATTTGGCAGAGAGATAGATTGCATCCCGGGGAAGGACATAGGCTAGTTTTTATCGACATACCTCGCGGGCGAAGCCGCAGGCGGAAGCTAGTTATAAATATTTATGAATTCTCTGCCCTCATACACTACTCTATGTTATGATCGTCCAGCCGATATGGCTTTACTTGTATTAAAGATAAGTGCTGCGAAGACATCTCGACCCGTCACATAAAACTACTGCAGATTACTTCCAAGCTTATATACTTCTTTATTTACTTAAGTACATACTTTAATGTTCTTAGCCCATAAGATATTCCAGAGCGTCGTATAGTGATATATATCATCTTAGTAGCTTTAGTGATATTATTATGGGATGTTTGAACTAATTTTGAGATTTTTACTTCCTTGTAGATATTATGTATGAGGTCGGTTATAATAGAGTTTTCATCATAAGCACACAACTCAAAACACATAGCACAACCACCAACACCACACTACTCACAACACACACACCACAACAACAACAACAACTGACCTCAGACCAAACTAATTCTTTCAATAAGAAAATTATGTTCCACAGTAAACAGTAAGTTATGTCTTAGTACCTATTTTAGAGTCAACAATAGTCCAATTTAACTTATGACATTCAATAGAATGTAGCCAATTCACTCCCTAGAGTTTCTAGTAGATGCAAGTTTCCTTACAATTCTGACTCCAAGCAATAGAATGCAGAATCAGGCAATACCAACAGGTGCAACTTTATTGCAAATGTTAAAGAAGACAGTGAAGTAACATTATTTTCTGAATGGTATTGCTTTCTAAGCAATAAGTATGTAGTTCTCCCTTTATTAAGGGTTGCATTGCAGTATCTTTCACGTACACGACGGTAAATTCTATTTGATTACAGTTTGTGGAGATTCTGCTAATAAAGACTCGTGTCTTTTAGGAACAGTATTTTAATTCTTCTTCTTCGTATCGCTGGCACGTCTTTTCTTGGATCTTGTTAACCCAAAACGTCACCAGCCGGTCGATTCTGTAACAAATCTCACCGTGAAAACTTAGGTGAGGTGAGTTTGGTTTTGCTAGAAATTGACACTATTGACAGCTCACTCCACGCTCACTTCACTTAAGTTTTCACGATGAGATTTTTACAGAATAGTGCTGTTCTATGGAGACGTCGGTGGCAGCGCAGAGGTCACTTTGACTGCAAGTTTTGGGACACAGAAGGCAGGATAGAATGTTGAACATAGTTTGCGACACAGGTGTACATTCACACCCTGCTGCCGTTACGTCGAGGTAGGAATTACATGTTCAGGGACTCCAAAGTGGACCACGAAAGGTTACACTCAGAAGAGAGATGTTCATTTGGTGTTTTTAATTTTAAAACGTTGAAGAAAGTTGTGAAATTGTAAGTTATATTAGTGGCGGTGTTAGTATGTTATAAAAACTGGCCAAGTGCGACTCGGACTCGCACACGAAGGGTTCCGTACCACAAGGCAAACACACCGAAAAAAAACACGTTTGTTGTATGGGAGCCCCCCTTATATATTTATTTTATTTTTAGTAGATATTTGTTGTTATAGCGGCAACAGAAATACATAATTTGTGAAAATTTCAACAGTCTAGCTATCGTGGTTTTTGAGATACAGCCTGGTGACAGACAGACGGACGGACAGACAGCGAAGTCTTAGTAATAGAGTTCCGTTTTTACCCTTTTGGTACGGAACCCAAAAAATTAATCTGAGTCGTAGTTCCTCTAAGATGAGATGAGTGACATACATTAAATTCTAAATGATCCTTCCAAATATTATTTTAATGAACGCCTTTTCATATCTTTAAGTTAGTTTCAACTCAAACATCAATTTATTTTTAAGGTTTCATATTCCGGATTATTCGTTTTTCCTCAGATTTTCACAAACAAATGAACCAAATTCAATCCACATTTTTCTTTTATTATAATGAAAAGATTAGAAACAGGCGGCATCTTTATTACCGGTTACGTTATAACAAAGTCCTTTATTTAGCCGATTTCTTAAGCTTCAGTTTAAAATTCTATAAGCGCTTTCTTTTGTTCGTTTACGAAGAGAAAATCGACTTGGGCTTTGATAGAAAATAAACTTTATTTTGATAAAGATAACGTGTATTTTCAATTCCTTATTTTTTTAGGGTACTATAAACATTCCTTCAGTGATTATTTTTAAATGGTCTCTTTAATAGGCCCCTTTTTGACTCAACTCCCAATAAATTATTTTAGATTGGCAACCTTTAGACCCAAAAACAATTTTTGTACAGACGCCAGCACATCAAGCTACTAAAATCTGTCTAGATTTAAGATTTAGAAAACTTTATCGCTGAAGTTTTAGGTTCAAAGTTGATTGGGAAAATTTGAAAGTTTCGGGTAGCTTGATGTGCTGGCGGCATCTGTACGTAGCTCCACGTTGTTCTAATTTACCGAGCCTTAGGTACCTACTACTTGTTTTGCCTACACTTAAGTAGATACTTGAAAAAAAGTAAATAGCACTTAAGTGTACCTACTTGAACGTTTTCTTGGAAGAAAACTATTAAACCAATTTTGTAACAGTACTCTCCAATACAGAAACAGCTACCTTACATAGATAAGGTAAAATAAAGAAAGTCGGGTAAGTTACACATTTACAACTCAAGAACGGATGAAAGATTAAACGGTATAAGACATTTTTTTTTGCTTTTAAGGTTAATATATAAATTAGATTTATTTCGTTGTATAGTAGAAAGATTGTTACTGTTATGTTTTAATTTTTTGTATATTGCAACCCGTAAGGTACCATTAGGAGTTCGCGATAAGTTACAAGATGAGTTAAATAGAATGATAGAGTTAGGTGTTATTAGAAAAGTGAGTCATCCAACTCCATGGGTGAATTCATTAGTGATTGTTGCTAAGAAAAATGGGCAGTTGCGTATATGTCTAGACCCGAGGCCGCTTAATAAGGCAATACAGCGTGCACATTTTCAATTGCCAACAATAAATGAATTGGCTACTAAGTTTCACGGTGCTAACTATTTTTCAGTTTTAGACGCATTTTCAGGGTTTTGGTCGATAAAACTGGATGATGCAAGTGCAGACCTATGTACATTCAGTACACCGTTTGGGCGATATCAATATTTACGATTGCCATTTGGTCTTAATTGTGCACCGGAAGTGTTTCATGCGAAAATCAAACAATTACTTGAAGGCCTAGAGGGGGTAGATTCGTTTATTGACGATATCATTTGCTGGGGTAGAACTAAAGACGAACACGATCTGCGTTTGAAAGAGTTGTTAAAAAGGGCACGAGAAATTAATTTGAAGTTCAACAAAGATAAATGTCGAATATGTGTTGAGGAAGTGACTTATTTGGGTCATATTTTTAATAAAGATGGAATGAAAGTCGATTCTGAGAAAGTAAGAGCGATAAATAATATGCCGGAACCAACGGATCGGAAAAGCTTAGAAAGGTTTTTAGGGGCTGTAAATTATCTTTCTAAATTTATACCTAATTACTCAGACCATACTTTTCAATTAACTAGATTATTAAAGAAAGATATGATTTGGTGTTGGGAAGCTGGTCATAAGGACGCATTTAATAAATTAAAAGAATTGTTATGTGATGCACCAGTACTATCTTTGTACGATGTTAGTAGTCCGGTGGTGTTGTCAGTGGACGCAAGCAGTGTGGCACTGGGCGCTGTGCTCATGCAGGAGGGGCGTCCAGTAGAGTACGCGTCACGCACGCTCACTGACACACAACAAAGATACGCACAAATAGAAAAGGAAATGTTAGCAATAGTATTCGCTTGTGAAAAGTTTCATCAGTATATTTATGGAAAAAATAGTGTGGTCGTCGAATCGGATCATAAACCACTGGAGAGCATTTTTAGAAAATCTTTAGACTCTGTTCCAGCTCGCTTGCAGCGAATGATGTTAAAGGTTCAAGCTTATGAGTTGGTGGTCACTTATAAGCCTGGGAAATATATGTACATACCTGATACATTGTCGCGGGCACCTCTTCCGGATTTGTATGACGATAAAATTAGCAGAGCTATACTATGCCAAATTAAAATGATAGTCAATAATATACCCATGTCGCAAAATAAGTTTAGCCTCGTCAAGCGAGAAACTAGTAAGGATGAGTGTTTAAAATTGCTGCTAAAATATATTAATCAAGGGTGGCCAGATAAGTTTAACTTACACAATGATTTAAGATACTATTGGTCGATAAGAGATGAGCTGTACTGTGTAGATGGTGTCGTATTTAAAGACAAACAGGTTTTGATACCGCATTCTATGCAAAGGGACATGTTAAAGCTTATTCACGAAGGGCATTTAGGGATTGATCGTTGTAAGAGACGTGCTCGTGAAGTGATATTTTGGCCTGGTATAACAAGAGATATTGAGGATTATGTGAGAAGATGTAAAATATGTCAGGAAACAGCAAACAAACCGTGTAGGGAACCTATGATTCCGGTAGCTATACCAGAATTGCCATGGAATAAAATTGGAACAGATATATTTGAGTATGGAAAGCAAAGTTATTTAATATTAATTGATTATTATTCTGGTTTTATTGAGGTCGCATATTTGAAAGACACTACGTCAAACTCAATAATATGTATTATGAAAGAAAATTTTGCACGGTATGGTATACCGGATACAGTTATCAGTGATAATGGTCCACAATATTCATGTCGTAACTTTATTAATTTTTCTTTGGAATGGGGTTTTAAACACGTCACTTCATCTCCATATTATGCTCAATCTAATGGCAAGAGTGAAAGAGCAGTTCAAACCATTAAAAATATATTGAAAAAATCAGTAGACAGAAAATCTGATTTTTATTTAAATTTGCTAAGTTACAGGAATACACCGCGGGAAAATTTGAATTCACCTGCACAGTTAATGATGGGCCGGCGTTTAAATTGTAGACTACCAGTCCATCCAGATTTATTAAAACAAAGTAATTGTAATAACTTACAACTTAAAAAAATGTTGGAAAAACAAATAAAAACTAAAAGTTTCTATGATCAGCATTGTAAACTGCTACCAGAATTGAATGTGGGTGACGAAGTTATAATGTTAGGATTAGGAAATACAAATAAAAGAAGTCGTGGCAAAATAATGGGAAAAGCGTCAACTCCACGTTCTTATATTGTTAAAAACAAAAAAGGTATATATCGCCGTAATCGTCGACATTTGATAAGGTCTGTAAAGGATCCTGCAGAAAATATTTTGTCTGATATTGATGATGAGTATTTTTCGGGGGATGATAAGGATGATGATTATGTGCCAAGTACTAAAATAAATGTATCGTCATCTTACTCGCCACCTCATACTCGTAGCAAGACTTAGAAACAATTTGTGTATACCTAAGAGTTTTTATAATGTACCTACAACTAAGTTGATTGATTTATTTTAAGTTTGTTCATTATTTTTAGTTTATCTGTTATGTGGAATTAATGGATTTTAAGTTTGTTCTTTATTATTATTTTATCTTATTTAAGGGGAAGGTGTTGTGGATTGTCTATGTTTTTATGATTAAAGCAGTTGTCATCCAGACTTATGTTTCATTACACTACATATTACATGTATCTTTATGTCTATAACGAGTGTAAGCGTTTTGTATCGTTTATTAGAGTATTAACTTAGGTTTTAAGTATACGGGTTCGTGTAATATTGTAAATATTTGTATGCCGATTTTAGCGACAATTGTGTCCTGATCAGAATTGTACTAACCAACTTTGTACCTACCTTATCCGATGAATAATGTCCTTGCTATAAAACTTCAGTCAATTTAAAACTTCAATCTTATTCATCAAGACTACCTACTGTTTTATTCAATAACACAAACTTCATTAAAATATTTATTTAGGTCGAACGCAGCGGTAGTTTGTAATTTGAATCGAGTACCAACTTAGATTGGAGTGCTTTTGTTCCAAGAACATCAAAGTTTCTGTAAATCAAAGTTTGTTATCATCGGTCTCCTAGTGCTAATTTCACCGATGACACTGACACTGACAGCTCTTGAACGCGGTTTAGAGGTGCTGATCGCGTTCACTTTCATCGGTTAAATTCGCCCTTAGATTGACGACCCCTGACCTTTCCTACTCTCAAGTTGCTTCGTAAGACCAAGCACGAACGCGCAGAGAAAATGTAACGTACCTACTTAAATTCGAACGATTTTAAAATTGAAAAATACTCGTTTCGCACATAATCGTCATATTTCAGCCAATTTACACAAAACCTTAATAAATCACCTGAACCTTCTTCATTTATCACTCCGTCTACTGGTAAGAACCGTTTGAAAATCCGTTCGGTAGTTTTTGAGTATATCGCGTTCAGACAGACATAGGTACAGAAGAGGCGAGGAGATTTTGTTTAAAAAACTTTTTTACAAAAAAAAAAACATCCGTCTTCCAAAAAAACTGTGATGTAGTTTCCAGACTTTATTTATACCTATAGCATAATCAATCAGCCTGTAATTTTCCCACTGCTGGGACACAGGCCTCCTCTCTGTGCGAGGGGGATTTATAGCTATGGGTGATACCAATTGAGCCTGTTGTATAAATTTAAACCAAGATCATCATAATTTCAGGTGAAAAACGTCCACTGCTGAACATAGACCTCCCCAAAAATGCTCTAAGGTATTTGTATTTTCGATTCGGAATCGTTCGAATTAATGTAACGTTTACTTCGCGCGTTTGTGCTAAGCCCTCAGATTGTTTCAGAAATCCAATAGTCATTAATAAATTTTCACCGCGAAACCACTTTGTGAATTGATTAATTGGAAATTGTTTGGACTTCGAGATTTACCTATTAAGTGTCGGGAATTATTTATAGTGAATTTCTACACCCTGATTTAGCACAAAGACCTGTGTTTTTATTGGGTAAAGGTAATATAAACTGGACTGGATTTTGACCGGTAAAAGGTCTTGACATATTTTTGGCGAAGCCTTTGTTACTTTGATAAATGAGATGTTATTTCTAAATATAAAGGATTTTAAAATAGAAGATGTTAATCTGACTATAGGCGCTAAGCACTTCAAAGAAAATGTTTTTAATAGATAGTTCGTCATCAATAATCATCATCTGCCTAGCCTTTTCCCAACTATGTTGAGGTCGGCTTCCAGTCTAACCGGATGCAGCTGAATACCAGTAGTTTACATGGAGCGACTGCCTATCTGACCTCCACAACTCAGTTACTGGGTAACACGATACCCCTTAGTAAAACTGTTTGTCGGAATTTCCGGCTTTTGATTACCCGTAACGACTACTAAAGATCTACAAATGACAGCTAGGCCCAACGTCTTAACGTGCTTTCCGATGCACGGAGGGGTCTTGACATGCAATAGTTGGTCACCCATCCGCGGACTGACCTTCTCAACCTTCGATCGATCCATACTGCTGTTATTATTTAGCCACGAGGTCCTCCTTAAGAGGACAAAAATAGAATAGAAAACAAAAATCATCTTTCACAGTGCGAGTCAATTTAACGCAACAATCAGAGCAATGTCACTACACCTATAGTTTATTGCACAAACCTTACTCAATTCCCACTCAATCAAAATTGAAACCCAAATGGCAACGTACATAACACATTTAGGTTATGTTATGTGTATGTTAAAGCAAAACTCTTGTTTATTTTTATCATACATAAGTTTGGAAACAATCTTATCAGCTACAGACTTGGAACACGTATCTTCATATATACCTACTAGCTATCAGCTCCGTCTTGTATTCCAATTTTGTGAACAAATAAAACTGGCTGATCCATACGATGGTAGATGTGAAATGTGTCTGGGTACACAAGACTACACATCGAGCTGTGCACATCCAGTTTTCGCTGACCTCTCATTTTACGGAAAATCTATACAGAAATGTGTGGCCGTATTTAAGGATATGGTACAGAACATCAATCTGAGCAACTTTCTCCATGGGACCTACATCGTAATAGCGAAAAATATTATTAGCTGTCCTATCATCATCATCATATCATCAGCCAAAATACGTCTACTGCTGGACATAGGCCTCCCCTAAGCTTCGTTATTTCGACCAGCTCTTTGCTTCCCGCACCCAGCGAATTCCTGAGGCCTTCGGCCAAGGTCTTCGGTCCTCCTTGTGGGAGGCCTTCCAACGCTCAACGCTACGTCTTTCGGTACGCGGTCGCCAACTCGCCAGTCCAGAACCTTTCGGCCCCAACGTCCCATACAAAACTTCAATACGTTTTCAACCCGAATGTAGGGGACAGCATTTTCGCTGTATACAATGCGAGTTCAGTATATACTGGAATGTATAGTTCGATGTCTCGTTGTGCATACAGTTGATGTATCCAGACTTGGTTGTCTAATCTTTACACATCTGTTATTTGGTGCGATGGAACTTTCTGTAGGAATAGTTTGGGAAAAAATAAAAGTGGTGCGAAGTGTTGACTGTAATTGCGATTGTCTCAAGGATGGAATTAATCAGAAGTTCAGAACTTGGCTGGTATTTGTAGCTTTATGAGAAACTAATGCTGGGGATCTATTACCTAAGCACGAAATCCGTAATTTCGGAAATTACGGGCGTTTCGTACACATATGATTAGTAAAAGGCCTGAGGCTTAAGTGTGAGTTTTTTCACTCATGTTCGATTGCGAGCGCGTTAGAATTTTATATGGCAAAATATTATAGCGCCACCTAGTGGTCACTAGGAGAAACCTAATTTCCCATACAAAATTCTAACGCGCTCGCAATCGAACGTGAGTCGAAAAAACTCACACTAAGGCTGGTTTTAGAGTCGCGCTGACCGCACGCTGACGGTCAGCATGATGGGTCGATATGCTATGTAGTAAGGTTGCGTTTCTGAGTAATGCTGACCGCTCAGCGCTGACGGCTCATACGTTTCGCTGTCAGCGCCGACGATCAGCGTGCGGTCAGCGCGACTCTAAAACCAGCCTAAGGCCACTGAACTAAAAATTAAAGACAATACATTTTGACTGTAGTCCCTACTCCGGATATGCCCGTCAAAATAATTGAATTTGTCACTTGCTTTGACGAAACAAATACTTTCGAACGGGCCCATAGGGGCCCGTTCGGAAGTTGCTTAGTAAACAAACGGATTAAGTCCGTCACCGAAGATAGCTTCGGTGACGGACTTAATCCGTTTGTTTACTAAGCAACTCCTGTCAGGAAGTGGACCGCTATAGGCTGAGAATGATCATGAAACATCGACATAACATGTTACATGACAGAAAGCTGTAAAGTAGAGCGTAAAATTTGCGGTTTTCGGTTTTTTCCTTTACTTGTGCTACATGACATTGCTTCTTGCAAAATTTCATGATTCTAGGTCACAAAAAGTACCCTATAGGTTTTGATTTCGGAACATAAACGCCCGTATCTTTTAATTGCGTTGACTTAGAAGTTTGATTTTTTCACTACTTCAAGGTAAATGCAGCCCTGAGTATTTGATATTCATTTCAACTTAATAACTTTATGGACATAGGGTACCTTTCATCTCGAAAAAAAGTGCTGTCCCCGAGGTATACCACAATAACGTTATAATGATAATAGATGGCGCCACGCGTCTTTCGAACGGGATCGACACTTATGGGGGTGAAACCGCGGGACGCTGCTAGTAGCAGATAAATGGAGTTTTCTATACCTCCTCAATATTCCACTACAAAAGATTTAAACCCTTTCTCAATAAGGATCGAACTGGCCACAAAAGCGATAGGGACACATAACAATAGACGTAGAAACTGCCACAGAGGATAATAGCTTTTCCAATTTACCTGCGGTCACACCGAATAGTGATGTCGGCTATCAATAAATTAAATCTTGCGACCTATACCTCTTAGGCTGCCTTACCACCAGGGATGTGCGAGGATACATAGCGAGGGATATGTTTGATAAGAACCAATAGAATCACTTCATCTACCTAGCTTCGCTCGGCGCAGTTCTAGTGGAAACGGCTCGGCGGAGCGAGGTTTTTGTACGTTCAAAACAAGGGAAGGATGTGTGCTGGGGATGTGTGTGAGGGATGTGTTGCGAAGGATGTGTGGCGCGCGCGCTTCGCTCCCACCACACCTCACCCCGCTCGCATCTGAAAAGAGCCCGCTACACATCCTCGCGCCACACATTTGCACACTGTTTCGAGCTTAGCAACGCATCCTCGCACTACACATTTGCACACAATTCACCGCTAGCACATTTCTGGTGGAAACACTCACACCGTTTCACAGCCTCGCTACGCATCCTCGCACCACCCAGCTACCCCACATCTCTGGTGGAAAGGCAGCCTTAAGCCTGACAATAGTCATAGTCGTCCCGGGTTTTTTTTTTTTTGTATGGAACTTTAAACTTTATGAACGTTTGGTACAGTTAGCAAGACAATATAGTTATAACAATTTTGTTTTTTTAATTTTAATTTTTTACTTTTTCGTAATTGTTAATAATTATTATCTTTATATCTGTTGATTAATATCTTTATGACGATTGCTTATTATTTTATAATCTTAGGTTTATTATTATTAAACCTTCATGTATGAATGTTCATTATTACCTCATGTGTTAATTTTAAAATTTAATAAAATTAATCTTTTCTGTTCATATGTGACAATGTTGTGATGATTAAATATTTTGTAACAAATTCTTTTTTTTTTTTCCACACTAACAATTTTGCTACTGATTGTACCTTTTCTATTTTTGATAGTAACGTGGGACCGGGACGACTTGCAGAATGAGAATACCTATTTATTTTGATTTTCTGCAAGTCGTCCGAAATGGGCCGTAGGCATGTAGGACGAGTTGATGAATTACTCAGCAATACCGCTTGCGAACACTCAGCCAACTAGGCAACGCCATCTAAAAAATGTTCCTTAGTCATTATGTGTAGTTAGTTTAACTTAGGGCTGATGTTTCTATAGCTAGATAACTTTTATTCGAGGAATAAAATTGTCTTTCACAGTTGTTGTATGAACTAACTGTCAAAATTTCAAAATTATTCCTCGAATAAAGTTATCAGACGATTGAGAAATCCATAATTTATCATAACCTATTAATAGATTTTGAGACAAAGCGTGGGCTTCTTTCCGTTTGATTTAATTTAGATTCATCTGTAACTTTTTCTAATCTTGAGTAGGCACTCAAGATTAGTAAAAGCCATTAATTGTTTGTTTGGGTACTCACCCAAACAAACAGTTTGCTAAAAGTTCAATCTTGTCAACTGCTTACTATATAGATAGCGTAGCGTCATCTTTGACCTATATTCCCCCCAATCAAGTAGGTAGCTATTCGTGACTGTAGCCATTTAGTTTTTAATTCAAGTCAGCTACTAACATTGAACTTGTCACGTCTGCTTGGCTAACCTTTTTCGACATTTCATTCATTCACATTTTGACATAGTTCGCACTCGCTGCGCAGTACCCCTCCCCTCACTCCCGCTGAACCATGAATTTGGTACTGCGCAGTAACTCGCATGATGTTCTGAGCAGCCATAAAGTTTGAATCGGGCTGTACCTACCTACTGTAGGTACACTTTTATAACATAAAACGTGACAATATTATTGTAGACGTCCACGGCATCACGATAACACAGGGAAGTAAAATGTATGGAAATATACGAGCATGGTCGTGTTACAAACTATAGAGTAATTGCGGTCTGATCCCCTGAACCACCCCTCCACCCCTCCCCCTCCTCGATCCCCTAATAAGCGCACATGGACTCTTTTGTTTTGATAATAAAAGATATAAAACGTTAGATTTGCCCTTACTTTCTTACGTAGCACGAGAAGTATCAATACTGAGAAAAGTGAGCTCACACATTCCTTAATGGCCTTACATGCGACATTGTGTGGTCAGACAACACGAAACAACAATTAATGTAAACAATCTAGATCACACATTCCTTATATGGCCTTACATGCGACATTGTTTGGTCAGACCACACGAAACAACAATTAATGTAAACAATCGAAACAACAATTAATGTAAACAAATGCAACAATTAATGTAAACAATCTTTTAAAATTACGTAGTAAATCCTATGGATACCTAAAGTGTACAAAAAAAAATATTATGCTTTTGAAGTTAATGGAATCTGTATAGCAGAAAACGCTACAAATACAAGTTTCATATTCGAATACACTTCAACAGACAGACCGGAGATTGTAGAAAACATCATTACTTTCTCAACAATTGATCCTGAATAGGTACTTCTTAAGACCTAAATATAATTATTTTGGATTGCCAGTTACCTACAGCAAGAGTACGTACTCCAGACTGGCAAGACGATTATTATTTTTAATGATTATGACAAGTTAACGAGACATTTTTCTAGAGTTAATAGCAACATTCTCGTTATTTTTTTGATTAAATTTTCTGCTCATTTTTAATTTGGCCCTATTTTCTTCATCATGTAATTAATATATTACGTTTCTTTTTTAATAATATTAATTTAAGAATTGTTTCTTATTCTATTAATAATTAGTGGGCAAAACACTTGGCTGGATGTGGCGACGGCAGATGCCCAAAATTCTGACAACTAGTCTTACCATTAAGGGGTATCGTCGTCTTACCCAGTAACTGGGTTGTGGAAGTCAGGTAGGCAGTCGCTCCATGTAAAATACAGGTATTCAGCTGCATCCGGTTAGACTGGAAGTCGACCGACCCCAACATAAGAAGTCGGGAAAAGGCTAGGCAGATTTTTTTTTTAACAATCACACTATTATTATAAAGGCGAAAGTTTGTGAGTGTGGGGTGTGTGTGTGGGGGTGTGTTTATATGTTTGTTAGTTCTTCACGCTCAAACGGCTGGACCAATTTTGATAAAATTTTGTATGGAGGTAGCTGACACCCTGAATTAACATCTATGTTTTTTATCCCGATATTCCCACGGGATTAGACAGACAGAGAAACATTGAATTCCAGAATAGTATGAAGAATATGAAAGAGTAGCTAAGACAAACGTTATTTTTCAACGACTATTAATAAAATTAAATTCCAATAGTAAACAACAAAGTTTTTAATCAAAACGTATTTGTTATTAAGGTTTGATTATTTATTCAGTTTATTCAGTCTAGTCAGTGTTGTTTCAGTTTCAATATTTCGTATGCAAACGATCCGTAGGTAGCGATATCCGACATACTGCAGCCAAACCGTTTTATTAGTTTTACTTTAGTTATTGACGCGAAAAATCTACAACGGAAAATATTGAAGCTTTTGATGAAACAGAATTGCTTGTCGTTTTTAGAATCGCGTGATTCGGTTCTGGTTAGACTGTTGAACGAATTTGTATATTGATTGTGTTTTAACGTAATTTAGGATGGAACGGTAGACGGTGTTTTGATAAAATGTGAATTTAGTGAAGGTAGACGCTACAAATTATGGATAGTAAGTAGTAGATAGTATTGATTGAGCACTGCTCTGAAAACGGTGAAGGAAAACATCGTAAGGAAACCGGCATGTCCTAGAACCAAAAAATTCAAAGACATGTGACATCCACCAACCTGCACTAGGCCCACGTGGTAAATTGTTGGCCCACTCCCTCTCACAGGCCTGTATCCCAGCTGTGGGCACATTACAGGCGGATTATAAGTAGTATTGAGTGAGATTGGAGCTCATTGTGAAAGGATCCGTCTAGCGGGGTAATTGCGTAACACACTAACAATAATAATTGCAATGGCTTTAATTGTGACAATTCGACAACATTCATTGCGTTATTTATGTTGTCGAGCAGACATATTTATCAAGCATAATATGAAGCAATGGATTAGGAATTTCATTCAAAACCCTTCTAATTAGGAAAAAAGTGTGTTAAGCAACAAAAGCTGGAAAGAATTATCAGCACAACCATTGCCGCAAAACATTGTTGTGTTTAAGGGCCTTACATGACTTAAAGCGCGGTCGCTATCGGACTGCATAGAAAAGAAAGAGAAGCGCGATGATACAACGCTGGTAATCTATTACAAAATACTTATGAAGCAATTTTATAATTACAAAAAATCTATTGTTTGGACTAAAAAATTAAAACACTAGTATTTTAGTATGTTGCTCGTAGAATAATCTAACAAAAAATTATAATGATTGTAGGTACTAATGCACCTATGGTTTTTATTGTAAAAATAAACTTTTTAGAGGTATCTTCATAATTTTTTTCTATCGTATCAAATTGCTTGTAATGTTTTCAACACACTATCTAAAATATTGTGAGGAAGCGACCTGTCACCTCAAGACATTCTCAAAATGTGCAAAACGAACAATTCAATTCTTTATAGAAAATCTGCAAAAATAAAAGGAAAAAGTACCGGAGGAAATTAACAGCAGTCAACGTCAGTTAATTATGTTTTTTTTATCGACTTTTTTTGTAGATTCTGTTTCGTTTTACGTATTTCCGATTACTTTAATGGCCCATTAAATAGTGCGCATTTATTTTTACTGCAGATTGTATTTTAGTACTTGAATGGCCATCTTGTATTAAATTATTATATAATATACCTACAGATAAACGTACCTATTAAGAGCCTATACTACCTCAAATGGCTTAGCATGATCCTCCGTTATGTCGAAAAGTCAGCAGTATTAATTTTGAAATAAATATATGCTAAAGTTGAGGATTAATGTAAGGTCTTATGTTAGACGAAAACACGATTCCATAAAATTTTCTCGATAGAAAAAAATTCCAAAGTTACCTCCAAACCGAACAATAAACCGCTGGTATTCAAAAAGTACTTCAAATTAGATCATGAAACTTTGCATACTAACTGAACTAACTATAAAGCAGGTCTTATGTTAGTTAGTTTTTTTTAATTACCTTTATTTTCACCGTAAACAGCAAATACCTAAACTATTGGCGCTGCCTCCCGCCCAGCACCGCACTCTGTCTCGCTTTCACACAGTCCGCGAGCAGTATCGTGCGAGCGAGATAAAGAGTGAATTTTAGCTGAGGTAGTATAGGCTCTTAAGGCTTGTATTCATGCCAACGACCTTGTGCATTTGGGCGGAGCTAACTACCCCTCTCCGCGCCACTCCGCCACTCGCATGCACCCGCATGCCAACGCGTTGCCTAGCAACACGAGGCGCCCCGCACTGAATTCGTGGACGAGTGCGGGGATGATATAGACACGGACTTTAAACGATCGCATTTTTAATTTATTATATTAAAAAATATACATGTTTTTAAAAAGTAACAAAACCAAATCATTTTCGTTTGTATTGCAAAGCAGTAGATATTTTTTTTATATTCTTTTGATAAAAAATGAAGGAGTAAAATGGTTTCATCTCAACGATTTGGAGGTGATTTGGTGGTTTTTTTTCTTAATAGGTGATATCTATAGAAAAAATATGGCTAAACCAAATTACGATTCATATCATGTAGATTACCAACTATTTTTTCAGATGTAATTTCTCTGTAAGTTCCGGAGAAAAGCTGCTTCATCTGCACGCTGTTTTTAAGCTTTTTTCGAAAGAGTAGCCTTAAGTCTGTACACATTACACATGTCCATGACGTCATGTGTGTATTTAAAGACGCCAGCGCATCAAGCTACCCGAAACAGTCACTTTGAACCTTATGATTTAGCGATAAAGTTGAAAATCTATTAAAAGAATTTGACAGATTGTGGTAGGTGTATCTGCTGGCGTCTGTACCTAAGTTTGGTTGGATAGAGGAATGTGTGTATTGAACTGATGATAATGTATTTTATTTTGTTGTGTGAATTGTTGTAATAAGTTAAAACGAATGCAATATAATAATATTCTGTAAATATAATATTAAGTTATTGGTATGTGTAATGTTTAGTATCCTATTTATGCATCCTCCTACTTCTTTTATTATAAATGCAAAAGTGAGTTGGTTTGTTTGTGAGTTGCTTTCACACTAAAACGGCTGAACAGATTTTGATGAAATTTAGCACATGGGTAGACCATGACCTGGGTTAGGACATCAGCTAATTCTACTAGATTGCAAACATATCAATAAAATATATATAATAAATATCAATTTACAATATCTACAGATATTGTAAATTGATATTTTAGTGAATAATTAACTACAAAATTTTAGCCTACAATCCAATTAATTGAGATGAATTTGTGCTGCACACATAACTACAAATAGGTCTGTATAACATAAAACAGCCGTACCTACGTCTGAACCGATAAATTAATATCCTTAGGGCGACCCCAAATATCAGAGGTTACCAAGTGGTTCCCTTAGCGCCATCAACGAACAATAGCTTCTGCTGTTATCTAATATCGTCTTAAGTTAAGGGTGACAATACACAAACGCGATCGACGTCCCATAGATGTAATTTCGTCAGTGTTGTTGGGGTAATAGCGTTGGGTGATCCTTGATGGAGGCTTGAAAAACACATGGAGTAGCTTCATCTTCAATCGATTTATTGGCGAATGGGAAGGCAACTGTCAAAATGGCGCTGTCGTAGCTAGTTCCTAAAACATGCTAATAATACAAGGCGTGAAGTGGTTTTATTTTATTTTTGTGATAAAGACTCGTTGTTGTGGTCCGAAATACTCCGAAAGATCTTAAAATTAGAAGATTGTGACGTAAAGCTATTCATAAAGTTTAATTTTTATTAAAAAGAACTCGAGTTGAATGTCGAAAACATTTTGATGAAAGTGATTACGGCGAAAACTCTTAAATTATCCTTCTAATTTAAGATTTTTAGAAGAAACCTTGGCATACTTCGGTCCGCCATTTTGTTTTTTTTTTCAAAATGGCGGCCACGCATGAAACCTATATAAATCGATAGCTGAAATCAATGTAAACATAAAACATAATAAGGCCAAACCCCGTAGTGTTACGTTTCCGAGGTATTAACGTTCAAAGTTGATCATGTGACATCCATATTTTTAGAATTTTCGTACTTATATCTTGTTGCATAGATGTTTGATTATGTTAAACATTCAGAGTGATTAGTTGTATGATTTATTTGGATAGCCAAAGTCTGAGTAGTTGTCAAGTCAATCAATGATTGATCTATCTACAAAAAGGTCGATTGATCTAGATCAACCTTTACTCCAAAAGCGATGATGACTGATCATCCGTTGACATAGAACGTCGCGATTGATCGACGTCAAACGTCTTGTTGTGCTAATGCCCTAAGGGTAAGGTAATAAAGATTGTAAGGAGGAATTATCTGGAGGTTCATCGATTTTCCATGAGTACCTACGCCCTTCTAACCTACGAACGTTTCCATAAACGAAAGTTCTTCGAACCATGTTCAATTTACCGACGGGTATTGGAACGCGAGATTGTAATAAAATATTTACGTTCATAAGAGTTTCTGGGGATAGGTAGGTAGGTAGAAATGTTCTTTATTTATCTTTTTTTTTTCTTTACTAAAGAAATAAGTTATGTGCGAAGGTTACTACGGGTACGCACTTTTCAATATGAACTTCCATTTTCCACAGGCAGAAACTATGGACGTGCTGCGATCTTTACATTTTCCTATGGAAAATCGTGTCCTTTGTTTTTGTACAACCCCTAATTCAGGGGTTTATCTTCAACTGTCAAGTAATCTCCTAGAGATCGGTAACAATAGAAAAACTAATTGTGTCTCATTAGTGACAATTGAGCTATAAACGAAGATTAAAGTTAAGTGACGTTCAAAGGTCAAATATATATGGTTATAGATAGGTACAGAAGCTAATCACTACTTAACTGTATGCAACGTAGTACGTGTAGTATAAAGTGGTCAATGCACAAAAATCACGACACTGATAATTAATGATATTTATTTCTAAATATTAAAAAAAAAGTAATTTAAAAAAATTAAACCGACTTCAAAAAGAAATTAACTCAAAATTATGAAATAACTTTAATTTCGGAAGTCGGTGTCTTGGGATCTGTATTTTAGTTTTATGCCACCGACTTCCGAAATTAAAGTTATTTTTTACTCGTTTTTTATAAGACGGGAGGAGTTCGGTGTTTCCTATCTGACTACTATGAGAAGAAAGACCGAAACAAACTCAGAGGTCACACTCTCTTTTGTCAACGTCTGTGGTTATATTAGTCCTTCTCATTTCACTATCAAACGAGTAGAATGTTTGTTTTTAATCTAAAATTCCACCGATACAATCGTCCTAGCTCAGTCAGCAAACGTTAAAAAGCCGAACGTGCCATAGCATATCCATAGTACTTAATGATATTTTCATACGACCAATCACCTGAGAGGTAGGTAATATAAATTTTATAACAACCACAATGACACTCGTTGGTATAAAATATTGCTGATATAAAAATGTGGCGTAAAGTGAAAACGTATTACTAAGCAGTTTCAAATAAGATGTATCTGTATGCATCTTATTTTTGTTTTAAATTCGTAAGGTTGGAATAGCCTGTAAAAATTGTGGAACATTAAAGAGGACACATAGAAAACAATATGTTCTGCGTTCTTGTATATTATCATCGTCAATTCAGCTGTTTGACGATCACAGAAGGACAAAGATTTTCCCCATTGATTTCCACAACGATTTCTGGGTCACTACGCTCGCAATCATTGTTCTTGCATACAGCAAGTATCAGAAAGGTGTAGTCCAGACCAGACAGACATTAAGATGCTGGTCCCATGGAGAAAGTTGTTCAGTCTAATGGTCTGTTATGTACCAAACCCTTAAAGGGGATTGAAGATTTTTATATTGAGCCTGGCATACCTACAGTGATCGCCATTTTGTTTTTGCTTTTTTCAAAATGGCATAAGGGTATCATGCGTGGCCGCCATTTTGAAAAAAAATGGCGTAATGTAGGTATGCCACAGACATTCATAACCCTTTGAACACACCTTTCTGATACATGCTGTGGTGTGTGTGTGCTGTCGATAGAAACTCGTTGCACAACAGGAATGCCAATAAATTTCAATCTATGACATCTAAGCATATTGAACAGATATTTCAGAATTTCATTTGAAAGCTCCGTTTTTGTCTGCCGCATGATGACAAACTGTAAGCCATAATAGCACACCACTGGAGCCCTGAGAAAGTGAGGCGGGTGCGCGGCAGACCACGTAGGAGATGGCGGGACGAGCTGGATAGGTTCTATCAAACCTGGAAGGAGGACTCGCCGGCTCGCGAAAGATGGAAGGATTGGAGGGGACAGCGAAGGCCAGTAAAAAAAAAATATTTGAAAGGGGAGCAATTAATGCCTCAGGCAACTACCATTCCACTTGATAATTCTAGGAAAACATCATTCAAATTGACATAGGTACCTACATAGAACGCTATATGGTACGCTTGATCGCACACTGTCCGTGCGAGCTCGAATATCGTGTCCATATTTTAGTTTCAAGCTGTAAATTTAGAATCTAGGCTACGTTTTTTGAAAAAATAGAGAATAAAAATTACCTACTGAATTTACCGCGTCGATTATAGTGAAGTCAGTATGTTGAGTTTGATTTATATGGTAATAAATGTTAATTTATAGTATCGGGTGATAATTTAGAGGCGGAGAACTTAGAGAAACTTTATATGAGAGATGATTTTATGGCATTAATATTTGAATATAATTTCGGGCTTATGGCCGCCGCGGCTGACGCGAAGGTCTAATTTACTGAAAGCTATATTTTTTCATTTCATTTTCATTTTCTGAAGGAAACATTTGACGAACAACTAATATCAAGAATGGTAAAATCTTCGTTCGTGATACTTGACGCCTTTACATTATTTTCTCTGAGGCTCTGTAAAGCCTTAAAAAAAAAGTCTACGCCGATAAACCAAAAACAATTGAGCACTTGAATATTAACAATCGGAGTCTCTTTGAAGGATAAAATCAGTAATGAAATTATCTGGTAAAGAACCGGAGTTACCGACATAGCTTGCAGATGCAGAGTAAGCAAACTGAAGTGGCAGTGGGCTGGCCGTGTTTGTCGAAGGACCGATGGCCGGTGGAGTAGACGAGTCCTGGAGTGGAGAACATTTGATGTATTATTGCCGAAATACAGCCTGATTGACTGCAAAGAGTGTGTGAAAATTTCGCCTCCAGATTTCGCCATGTACGCGCCAGCTGCATCGGCAACACGCCCGAATTCATATTCAAACAATAATGCCATAAAACTTACATGACATTAAAAACAGTGTTTTATTTAAATTTACAGTTACAGTTTAAAACGTAAAAATAAACACACAATCATGTTTTTCTCCATAGACCGAACTAACTTGACGCTCGTCAAAATAAATGCTAGATCAGACCTGATCTACCGCCAAGCATTGATAAGAATAGAAGGTCACGCTACCAAATACCACTCAGACACTTATTCCTGACACTCAAAACCCTCCTCAGTAGTAACTTAATTTTTAATACATTACCAAAAATGAAATTCCGCTACGATCCTATAAAAGCTATTGTTAAAGAAAGCTTTTTACTAAGAGTCCAGCAAAAACTCCTGTAACATTTAAAAAGAAATAGCGAGTTCTCGAGAACGAAGGTATGAATTTTAAAAGGAACCAAATTGAAATAGAGTCTCTGCTATGTTGAATTGAATCGGTCTTAGGGCCCGATCACACGTACCATAAGCACTTCACACCGCAACGACGAAATGTGGGTAGTGGTTACGTATTAATAGTGTCGCTGCTACTTGCAGTTGCGTTGTCGCTAGTAGTTGCGGTGTGGTTACGTTGTTGCTAGTGTTTGCAGACAGATCGACTCCGGTTGTGAGTGTCGTCATGTTGACGCAACGTTGTGGTTAAATTGAGGCTGCGACGTCGCCTCGATGTGGTCGGTATAGGCCACACGGTTGATTTTGACGGCCAAATGTAGTCCGTGTCATCATCATCTGCCTAACCTTTTCCCAACTATGTTGGGGTCGGCTTCCAGTCTAACCGGATGCAGCTGAATACCAGTGTTTTACATGGAGCGACTGCCTATCTGACCTCCACAACCCAGTTACTGGGTAATACGATACTCCTTGGTAAGACTGGTTGTCAGACTTTCGGGCTTCTGACTACCCGTAAAGACTGCCAAAGATCCACGAATGACAGCCGGGACCAACGGCTTAACGTGCTTTCCGAAGCACGGAGGGGTCTCGGTATGTAAAGATGGTCCCATCCCACCCATCCACAGACCAACCACGGCAAGCGTAGCTTAACCTGATCGATCGACCTGTGCGGCTGTTATTATTTAGCCACGGGCCCCTCCGTAATTGTAGTCCGTGTCAATAAACTATTTATTTTCATACAAATAAGCGCCCGTCCACGAGTTGTCGCTGTGGTGTAGTTGCGGTTGTGGTGTGGTTCTGGTACCTACATGTGATCGGGCCCTAACACTTAAGTCTTTCATTTGCTGTGTGCTGTTGAGTTACAATCTGTAGGGATGTTTATTCCAATCGTAATTCTATGGAAATCTTGGTTTTTTTTACAAACATGTGTGGTGGGTGGGGGGAGATCGATAGTGGATTCTGTGTTTTGTTTGGAGCGTTTTCCAATCTGTTCTGTTTTATTATATGAAAGGGTTTTAAGCACTGGTGTTTAGTTCAATTTTTCAACGTCAATTATAGTCTAGGAATTAGTGGCCGAAAGTCAGGCAGTTTCACTAAATCCTTTTTCTAATAAAAAGTGAGTACTTACCTGCACAACAACAAACTTTGACATCATAAACAGCCTATAACGTTCCTACTGCTGGGACACAGGCTTCCTCTCTGTGAGAGGGAGAGGGCCATAATCCACCACGCGGACCATAATCCACTACGCGGCCAGTGCGGGTTGGTGGATGTCACATGTCTTCGAATGTTTGGTTCTAGGACATGCTGGTTTCCTTTACCGTTTTGAGAGAAGTGGTAATAAAAATAAATTACACAAAGTAATGTGCCTGGCTAGGTCGAACGCACGGCCTACGATACGTAAGTTCGGGGACTTTGAGATTAATATCATTTTATTTTCCTGAAATAGTCGAATTTTGCGTTTTGCCGGACACGAACATTTAATAACGTTGAACTCGACACAACTGAGCCTGATTTTCCTCTTGCCGTTTATCTAGTTTTAATCTAAATGACATTATGTCCCCTTAGCCTTGTGCCCTTATGGATATCCTTAGGGGGCTGGATTTCCATAGTTAATCACTGTACAAATGAATACCCATTCAAAATCCACTGAATAAATAAATGTATCAGCTGGAACTCAGGGAGGCACACACGTTCGGGTCAGCACATTTAATTTGGCAGTAATTGTTCAACAACAAAACCGACCCGAAGCAATTACTACAGATTTCATTTTCATTGGGCTTGTGACGTTTGGCAAAGTCCGTTCGTCATCATCATTTCAGCCAAAAGACGTCCACTGCTGGACATAGGCTTCCCCCACGCATATTCACTTCGACCGGTTTGTGCTTCTTGTATACTGTTTTCACCAGGTCATCGATCCATCTTGTGGGAGGCCTTCCAACGCTACGTCTTCTGGTTCGCGGTCACCACGCCAAATCATTCGGCCCCATTGGCCATCTGTGGCCTTAGTGTGAGTTTTTCGACTCACGTTCGATTGCGAGCGCGTTAGAATTTTGTATGGGAAATTAGGTTTCTCCTAGTGACCACCAGGTGGCGCTATAACTTTTTTCCATATAAAATTCTAACGCACTCGCAATCGAACGTGAGTGATAAAACTCACACTAAGGCCACAGTTCTGTGAGAAATGTGCCTTGCCCTCTGCCAATTAAGTTTGGCAATTCTATGGGCTATTTCGGTTACCTTGGTTCTCCTACGGATCTCTTTATTTCTAATTCGGTCACGTAGGGAAATTCCAAGCACAGCTGTCTCCATTGCCCTTTGGGTGACTTTCAGCCTTCTAATGAGGCCCATTTTGAGCGACCACGTTTCAATGCCATGGGTCGGTAGGTTCGTCATCTACCCTTGCTGAATCATGTTCCCCCGGCTTTCTTCCGAACATTAAAAGAATCAACTTTAGATTTTCAGCCAGCTGTGCCGCCGAATAATGCTGACCCGAACATGTATGTTGCACCCCTCAGGCTTCTTTCTGTAGGTGTAGTAATCACGGGTGCGGTGCGGTTTGGTGGACTTCACGTAGTAGGTACCTTATTTTTCTAGAACAAGTCTGATTTCCTCACGGTGTTTTCTTTGACTGTTGCAAAAACAAGTTGCATATATTGCACGAAAGACTGCGCTCGAACCCATGACTTGAGACTCGTAAGTCGGAATCTTTACTACAGGGACGCCTCTTACATATTCAGAATGTATGCTAACGTATATTTAAAAGACTTTTTA
The DNA here is from genome assembly GCA_948474745.1 of Oligia latruncula. NCBI lineage: Eukaryota > Metazoa > Arthropoda > Insecta > Lepidoptera > Noctuidae > Oligia > Oligia latruncula. Next base: position 14,761,997 of record OX419689.1, on the reverse strand, counting down.
TACAGAAAGAACCTTATAAAAAACCCACGATCCAATGCCATCTAATTTAATATTAAAGGACTGTGTGCCTATCAGCCGGTGAATGGCGTCCTCGATACCACGGAGTACAAAAGATCCGCGATAACTCCGCCACTGACAGACGACGCCCACTTACTTTCAACCTACTTCTGATTACATGAAAATTGCAGGAATACTTAAGTAGTATTAAAGAGAAAATAAGACATTACCATTGATAAAAATCGTAGATCAAGAACCTGTTTCACTGCCTTCTGAAAGGTTTCGGCTAATCTGACAGTTAATTTCATGAAAAATAATGCAGGTATTCAATTTTTTTTTGGTTGCTCAAAATATATATTTTTTTGGTTACTGTTTTAACCGAGCGACTTTAAAAAGAGGAGGTTCTCAATTCGACTGTATGTTGTTTTTTTTTTTTGTATGTTTGTTACACGAAATCTCCGGAATTTGTAATTAGATTTCAAAAATTATTTTTTTAATGGATAGGGTATGCCTTAGGGATGGTCTCAAATAAATGTTATTAACTTTACTTTGGAAGTTTTTGAGTTAACTTCAATAATACGTATTTTTGCCACTTATTGATAAAATGATTTCCTGTCACTGATCGGACTCGCACTTGCCCGTTTGTTTTTAGGCCGCATAGTTTTCGACTATTGATGAAAAATTTAAAAAAAATACCGTCCCCCCCCCCCCGCCTTATCTCCAAAGATTGCAAAGAGAAAAATCTGAAATTTTTCTATGTGATAGAAGTTTATGTAAAGATTACAGGGAAAATAAAACGAAGTCTCTAAATAAAGCACACTTTTTCAGAAATCATCAACAAAAGTTACATTAGTACCATTATGGGTCAAGAGATGGCGCTGACATAAAACTGCAATATTGTACACCGCAGTACGTGGTGTTAAAATTCTCTAACGAATATAGGTCTCGCCGATGAAAATTTAAAAACATGATGGTACGGAACCCTCGGTGCGCGAGTCCGATTCGCTCTTGCCCGGTTTTTTTTGGTAGTTATTTACTGTTTGTATTTCCTGTACGTAATCAGCCTATGATATTCCCACTGCCACACAGGCCTCCTCTCTTCGAGAGGGAGTGGGCTGTAATCTACCACTCGAGCCAAGTGCAGGTTGGTAGATGTCACATTTTTTGGTTCTAGGATATGTCGGTTTCCTGAGTATTGCCGGTTTCTTGTTTCCGGTGTAATTCCTGTGCTTGTCCCAATAAAAATATTTTTCTTTTTCTTTCTTCCTTTCTTAAGTTTATCTGGTAGATAGTATCTATCATGGAGTATTACAATGAGCTAATAATTGTTGTTCTGGTTCTTGAGTATCAAATGCTACTTACATTTTCCCATACAGCTCAAGTGAGAGTTTAATTTGGCGGTTGGTTACCATATTACACTAATTTGATGAGAGTCAAAATGGCGGGTGTACCTTAACTAATCGAATCCTTCCATTTACCAAAAAAATTTACCTAAATTGTACTATTTGGTACCTAGATTTAAATAAATTGTACCTTCTTCAGAACGAAATTATTTCGAAATTAAGGTACACCCGCCATATTGACGTCAAGATGGCGGGTGTTCTATAGTATTTTATTATTTAACCATTACTCATAAAATATATTTACATCAAAAAATTTTACCTAAAATGTACTATTTAGGATCTAGTTTTAAAACAATTGAACCTTCTTCAGAACGAAATTGTATTAAAATTAAGGTACACCCGCCATATTGATGTACATCAGAACGTTCAGCCAACCGGCATTGTCACCCTATTTCTGTCGCTATCCGCCAATTTGTTGGTTGGTTAATATGCCGACCGTTGTAGGTTATTAACCAAGTGTGGATGGAACGCTACAGTATGTCTGGTAGTCCAGTACCTATCTAAAAAGACGTTTTTTTTACGATCGTTGCTTATGCCCCAAGTAGACAAATTTCTACAAGGAGGAGTATGGTAATCTCTACTTTATTTGGGCTGATTGTGTCAAAGCGATGTCTGGAACATTTGTTGGAAGGCTTAACATATCCATGCAATAAAAGCCTCAACCAATCAATCTTTACGGTAATTCTGGAAATAATCACCAACAAAAATACACGAAAAATAAAATACATTATTCTTAATGATATCTATTTATTTTGCCAATAAAAACGAAAAATAACACAATAGATATCTCTAAAAACTACGAGCTAACAAACTCGAAGAGATTAATTATAACGAAAAATAACCCAATTTTCGCCTCTAAAATCTACTAAGAAGCAAGGCTCTCGAGGTAGTGTTATGCTTTCTGCAGCAAGAAAGACGATTACGTACCTAGTCAAGGTATATTCCAAAAACCTTGATTACTTGAATGAATGATGTATTGTCCCTGAAATCTACTAGGAAGCAAGCACTCGAGGAGGTGTTATGCTTTTTGCAGCTAGAAAGACGATTACCTAGTTATGGTAGATTCTAAACAGATTGACTTGAATTAATTTATTGGCTCTAAAATCTACTAGGAAGCAAGGCACTCGAGGAGGTGTTATGCTTTCTGCAGCTAGAAAGACGATAACCTAGTCAAGGTAGACTCCAAAAACAGTGACTTGAATGAATGATGTGTTATTGTCCTCCCTATGAACGTCCACAAGGTTATCAAACTCGTGATCCCAGAGGAATGAGACGGCATTATTGTAGCATTGAGCTCTCTTCTGCGCTATAGTAACAACGGAGATGATTCGGTAGCGATCGAAGTTCATATCCTTGACCGTTCGCATTACTTCATCAGCTATGAGCAGTGTTTTTCCTGGAGTTTCCTGTAGACAGCAGTAATAGGTACACACGACGACGTGTCAAGCTATACATCTCCAGTTTTAGCTGACTTCGCATTTTATAGGCTTTCCGTACAATGAGAAGTCAGCATAGGAATGGATAAATGTAGGTATAGCTTGATCTGTAGTCGTGCATACAAAGTTAAAATGAGTGAGTAAATTAATATACGTATTTTGTTGCGATCAAAGCCTTTTTTTTTTTTGTGGGTGTGAAATCATCAAATTACTCCTCCCGCTGTGGGTGGAGCGGAAGGGAGTGTCAGACTCTTACTGACTAAAACCCATCCATGTTCCGGGGTTCCGGTAACCCTTTCGGACAATCCCGCTGACTCGGCAGGTTGCGATCATTGTCTCTGGTTTTATTTTTAGCTGTTAAAGATTATTTGCCTCTTTTCGCGTAGGTACCAGCGCTCATTGCCCTTAAAGCTTCCACGAAGTGCTTGTTAGTTTTTATTTTTTGTTCGCGTCCTTGACTCTGTATTACTTTAAAGCAGGGCTTGGGACCAGTGCCAGAAGTACCGGTTCTGTACCGGTACTTAGCTATTCTAACTATTTCATTTGGTACTGGTTCCAGACGGGTTTTAGACACAGACGAGTACTGCTACCTAACAAGTACGAGTAGTACGTCCAATAGTACCCATAGTCCCGGTACTATTGCGGTACCGGTATCATACAAAGGCCATAGTACCGGTTCCCAAAAATATCGATATGTCAAGCCCTGCTTTATAGTTGTCATGTTAGTTTAACAAGCTCTAAACAATATTAGGAAGATATTCTCCTAATTTGCAACAATGCTTCAATGGTGCTTGTAGCACAATGCTTCAAAAATGTAGAGCACAAGTGTAGAATTAAAGAAGTAGGCACTCAATTATAATTGCTACCTCCTACTTCTGCTAATACATTTTTTGCAGATGTGTTTGGCGCCTTCTTTATAAAATAACTAGCAGCGCCCCGCGGTTTCACCTGCATAAGTGTCGATCCCGTGGGAATATCGGGATAAAAACTATCCTGTGTCCTTCCCCGGGATGCAACCTATCTCTCTGCCAAATTTTATCGAAATCCGTTTAGTGGTTTAGGCGTGAAAAGGTAACATACAGACAGACAGACAGAGTTACTTTCGAATTTATAATATTAATTAATATGGATAAGTGCGTCAACTAGGATAAGTTAAAGTTTTACGCACTTATTAAATAGCATCCGATAAACTCTTTTATAGGACTTAAAAAGTATCTGAAATAATATGTATTTTTTAGGGTTCCGTACCCAAAGGGACCTTATTGCTAAGGCTACTCTGTTCGTCCGTCCGCCTGTCACAGGGCTGGTACTTTTAACCGTAATAAGTAGACACTTGAAACGTTCATAATTATATTGAAGAAATTTGACAGATTGTGGTAGCTTGATGTGCTGGGGCGTCTGTACTATTCAATAAATAGTCAACAGAGATCAGAGGTCAGATTTTCAACGTTATCGCTACAACATAAGGTTTAAGGTTGATTGGGAAAATTTTACAGTTTCGGGTAGCTTGATGTACTGGCGTCTGTACAATGGCGGCTATTATCATCATCATTTCACCACTGCTTGACATAAGCCACCCCCAAGCCCCTCAGTGGCCGCTTCAACAAATAACAAAACAAAACAAAAATGAAAGGGAGAGGACTATAAATTTAAAAACGGTGGTACGAATCCTTCATGTGCGACGCCGACTCGCACTTCGCCGCTTTTTTTCAGTACTTACCGTAATACTATACTTAGTATCGGTGTAGAACGCATCCAGTATAGAATTGACGGCCTTCGTTACTTGGGCCACGTGAAACTTGACACGCGGTTCCAATTGGAATGTTGGCAGATATATTAGTGCGGGCCGTTTAAACTCCAATCCGAGCTGCAGACATACATTGAGATTACTGGACACATCATCTGGAATAGTTTCTTTTATAGTCCGCGCGGAACTAGTTGGCCGCTGAGGTGGAGACAGGGGTGAGGCGGCGGGTTGCAAGCCACGTAGTCGTAGACAGAGTAATCTATAGAGTCATGGTATCCGTGTCACCGAAAGGGACAAAAAATTCCGGCAATCTTCATTATACTCTCATTTTTACAGCTTATTACACTGCACCTAACCATTTTCATAGTTGCGCAAATGTACTATTATTTAATTATGCACGAAAAAGATCTTATTTTCCGTTTTATCGCGATGTAGTTTTTACTAATTCATTCATAATTTTTAACATTTCATTCATAAAATAAACGTCAAGCTTGTTGTGCACATTGATGTGCTTAGCCGACACGCAGTAAGGGACAGAAATATTCTTACTCTGTCTCTTTTCTTTGCTAGTCACGTTAATATTTTTCTCTTTTTCTTGTGCGAATGAAAAAGAAGATATGCAGCAGTCTATAGTTTACTCTGTCTACGCACGTAGTAATGCGCCCCCGCCCCTCCGTCCCACCGCTCACATACCTAAGGCGCGGCCAACTAGTTCCGCGCGGTCTATAGCATTCATTCGTGATCAACTGTATTAGACTAAGGGCTGATTTTTCCATCGCTAGATAACTTTTATTAGAGGAATAAAATTGACGTTTGACAGTTTTTGTATGAAATAACTAAAAAATTCAAAATTATTCCTCGAATAAAGTTATCAGATGATTGAAAAATCAACCCTAAGTAATATAATAGGCTGTAGTTGCTCTCTACGCCCTTGACCAGCACCCTAATTGCGTAACACACAACCAATCACAAACTGAATCAATTCGAAGAATATTGCTAATCCATTGCTTCTGAAGTTAAAAAAAATTGTCCGCTGAACAACGTAAATAACGCAATGAATGTTGTTGAACTGTCAAAATTAAAGACATTCCTTCTGTTAGTGTGTTACGCAACTACCCCGCAGTCTTCATTGGTGCTGCAGTACCAATGTGACATTTTCAATTCATATGTAGGTAAGTAGGTACTCTCTAAGTTTATCCAAGATCTTTTTTCGCTGCACTACGTAGGTACCATCAAAGAGATTGGGATTGGATTTGAATTGATTGGTATTTTAGCACAGACAAAAAAATAACTGAAAAATGCTTCACCAATGGGATTTGATACGATTAACAGTTAACTGTCCATTACGTTATCCTTCTATGATTCTGCCAAAGTGGCCTTTTTAGGCCCCCTGTTATATTACTGACATCGTTATAGGAAAACAGTGAGAAAATCTGGAATTATAATTAATAAAATCGCCATCCCGGCTTGAGCTAGCGCTATAATTAATGCCACGGGCAGTATCAGCAGCAGAAGAGGCCTTACCAACACACACACATGTACAGTCAAGAGCATAAGTATGTAGGTATACACTTGGCTTTATTCAAAGACGATTTTGTCCTTTAGTTTTGAATGAAATTTTATGTTATTACGAACAAAGTATTTTCATTCCCATAGGTTTGTGTATAGTGTCGTATTTCAACGTTGCATTTGTTATTTCACGAAAAAATCGTCATTGAAAGTTGCCAAGTGTTGACATATTAGTGCTCGTGACTGTATGTCGCAAAATTTTATGTGATTTTGTTAATTTATTTTAACGGACACACATCTCTATGTGTTTGTTATTCCAGCGTATGGCACTCGTGGGTCGCAGCTGAAAATCAGCGTCAGGAGGAAAATAAAGAAAAACGCGTTGTCAAATGTCAGATGACAGACATCTGACATTATGCTGAGCTGAGGCCCTTTTGGCATTGTAATCTTTGTTTTCTGTTTTTATAGTTTTAAGGTGTATTTATTTTGCTGTAATGCCAATAAACGCGTTTTTCTTTATTTTCTTTCTTTCTTTTCTTTACCTCTGCAGTAGCACAATAACAGGCTGGTTCAACCCACGGTTAACTTGAGACTTCGCTCGGATGACCTTAAGGCTGAGGCTACATTAGGCCGCGACGCGACATGCGACACATGAGCGATTAAAACAAGTAAATGAAAGCTCACGTATATGGCTACACCGTACATCAAATATTACTAGCGATCTTTGATTTCTTTATGCGATAGGAACAACATTACTGTAATCACGGCATCGGCTACATCAGCATCAGCGAAATTGAAGCGAATTTATTAGAAAATACGCCGGAATTTCGCTTGTAATGTAGCCATACTATGTATTTTTCGTTTCGCTCTTCCAGTCGCATCGCAAATCGCTGCCTACTGTAGCCTCAGCCTTACGCATGGTACTGAGGCGTCGATGGCGAGAGCGGTGGCACAGCGTGGTCTGCACCCTAATTGCGTAACACACTATTACTCTCAATTTGAATCATTTTCAAGCATATTGCTAATCCATTGCTCCATATGTTCGAATAATGTGTCTGTTCAATAACATAAATAACGCAATGAATGTTGTTGAACTGTCAAAATGAAACCCATTGCTACTGATAGTGTGTTTCGCAATTACCCTGCGGGGGGGGGGTTCTTGGGTCTTAAGTTAACTCTTGCAGGTTGTATTTATATTTTTAAGGTAATGAAGTAGCTATCTATATTAAAGGAGTCCAGCTCATTCCGCCATCTCCGTCTGTGCCTGGCACCATATCATCATCTGCCTACCCTTTTCCTAACTATGTTGGGGTCGGCTTCTAGTCTAACCGAATGCAGCTGAATACCAGTATTCTACATGGAGCGACTGCCTATCTGACCTCCTTAACCCAGATAGGATAATTATCGTTAAACATCATTGATCGTCTAACAGGCGGCTGACGATCTAGATCATACCTTCTCACTTTTGGCAGCTCTCTCTGGTTTGAGATAGGTAGAAAGAGAGTAGGGAGGCCTTTGCCTAGCAGCGGCACATTAATGGCTAATAATATTAATGAAGTAATCTGTATTTGCGATTTATTTGCCAAAAATGTAAACAAATATGAGTTTATGGAAAAATAACTTTAAATCCTACACCATAAAGTTCAGTTTACGCTACAGCTCCAAACATTTTTATAAATTTTTCAATAGTGCTAGTCACTCTGAAATCAACTGAATTACCATTACAATAAAGTTGATTTGTTTAACTTGAAACAATATTAATTTGAATAGACATTAGCTAACCTGTGAACTACGTCGTCGTGTTTGCCCTCCAATGCCGCTAATAGAAGAGAAGCCATAAGACTGTTTCCTGACTTTCATTCGACTAAGAGACTTTCTTCCAAAAGCAACCATAGACTTTCCCCCGGAGGCAGAACCTAATAACGTAGACGGGTCCATGGCTACACTCTTACTCTTCAATTTCACATCACTTGATTCCATTTTTGTTGCTAAAAATATTATTTAAGTAGATATATTAATAATTATTTATTTTATCAGCTTGTGTTTATATAAAGTCGAAATTGACAGTTGGGTTCTCTTTTGCTGTCATAGAATGTCAATATTATTCTTCGAATTTAATTTTAAAGTATTCCGAAAACTGTGAGTATGTATCAGGATATATTGTACCACCTTATTGGTATTGTTGGATCAAAAGTTTCAAGTAAAGGTAGATTTAGACTAAACGAGTGAAAGCACATTCTATCCTCCACTCCACCAAATTATTTTTGTGTAAACAGGAACGGAGCATTTCTTGTTGATCTATCCCTACTTTAATGTCAAGAATATCATCAAAAGAATGGTCTAGCTTTTGTTCCGGTTCTATGTTCGTTTGGTCTAAACCCCCTTAATATGCAGTGATTCGATTGATTGATTGATAGTACCTACACAAGTCCTCCGAGCTACTGGAGCTACATCAGGTCAAATCATCATCACCATTCTCTCGCTCTCATGCCAGTTTATTTACATTTACAACTCGTATACCTAGTAAGTATTCATTTTTTCGTTTTTTGTTCGAATGCTTGAATATAATTTATTCATGAATTTCTTCATCGTATGTAGGTACAGTCACGCTATAAATATAAAACACTCTCGTTTATAGACTACTTGTACAATTGAGTACAGATTACAAAAATCATATGGATAAAACGTAGTAGAAAGAAATGTCACTATGAAAAACTTGTAAAAATAAAACTGACAAATTCATAGCTTCCCGTTGCGTAGGAAAAAAATATACTGTGAAAAATTTCTGCTCACACGTTGACAAAGAGGTTTTTCGGGTAACTACACATAAAGAGTGCGACCTCTTTTTTTTTGGAATGTGGGCCTCTTTGTATTCCACCCTCGCTTTTTGTTGGGCCACATACAAACACTGCTTGTTACCTGGAATGGTCGTGTCGAAAGATGCTTTACTTATATTTTTTTTGTATATTTTCCGCTTTAACAAGGAATTCATAAGTAGGTACTACACTACTCCCACGTTGGAGGAGTACGAAAATGGTAGTTGACTGGCTTTTTTATGGCAATCGATAAATTATTTTATTTCTGTAGGTATGTAGGTTTGTACAAACACATAAAGATAGCTGTCATATTTGAAAAAAAAAACCGGTGAAGAGCGAGTCGGACTCGCGCACCGAGTGTTCCGTAACATCATGTTTTTAATTTTTCAACGGCGAGGCCTATATTCATTAGAGAATTTTAATACTGAGCACTGCGGTGTAGAATATTGCAGTTTTATGTCAGCGCCATCTCTTGACCGATAGTGGAACTAATGTAACTTTTGTTGATGATTTCTGAAAAAGTGTGCTATGTAGAGACTTCGTTTTATTTTTCCTGTAATCTTTATATAAACTTCTATCACATAGAATAATTTCAGATTTTTCTCTTTGCAAACTTCGAAGATAAGAGGAGGAACGGTATTTTTTTTTTAATTTTTCATCGAAGTCGAAAACTGTGCGGCCTAAAAAAAAAATGTTTGAGAATGTGCAAACTGCGCTCTTTCATATGATACCCCACATGCCCTAGTAGCCCTACTTCGAATTTTTCAGACCCCTTTCAGTCCCTGTTGCAAAAAATATACATATATTTTTATATCTTTCTTATTTGCAAAATAATTTGCAAACATCATCTAAAACTATTCCAAATTTCAAGTTGATAGCATGTAGTAGTTCTTGCGATATCCAGCTGTGACAGACAGACAGACAGACTGAGTCTCACCATAGGGGTTCCGTTTTACCATTTTGGTACGGAACCCTAACTAGATGAGGTCGTCGTTTGCCAGACTACTCTGAGAAGAAAGGTCGAAACAAACGCAGAGGTCTCTTTAAAAGTCCAGACATAATCTTGGTCAGATCATATGAAAACCATGTAGATTGGTTATCATTATAAAACTGGAGATATGAATGTGCTTTTCAAAAACCTATAAAATTTGATCATTAAATATGACTAGTAATTTAAGTTTGTATGTTTCAAAATAAAAACGGTCTCTATTTAAACGAAATAATAACCCGAACGTCGACCTTCCATCAGAAAAATACAGCATAAAGCATTGAAATGCGACTTGCATTCAGTGTATAGTAGATGCAGCGATAGTGGGGTCCTACGTCAACGGTACAGCTCCCTTATAGGTCAGTTAAACGTTTGTTCACCCCAAACTAAGTGGTACGGGGTGGGACCGAGATGTGACCGATACTGGGGTTTCAGGGACTTTACTCAAAAGTGACTTTTTGTTCTTAAATTAGAAAAGACGAGGGCAAGACGAGTTGATACATAGATACGTCGTGAAAAAAAATGTCTGTCGTTTATAGAGAAGTTTCAAACTGAGATTTATTAGGATAGTTATTATGGTTTTATGAGTGTTTTTGTGGTTTCGAAAATACTGTATCACGATTTATTGGCCAACTCTCTTCTAAGATAGGATCGTGGGTACTACTTCTGATATCTTCTTCTTCTTCTTTATCTGATGGCTTCTTCTTCTTCTTTATCTTGTCTTTTTCTTCTTTAGCTGATATCTTCTTCTTCTTTATCTTATGTCTTCTTCTTCTTCTTTATCTGATATCATAAGTAGCTTTTTGTGGTAGTATCAGTCTATAATGTTCCCACTACTGGAACACCGGCCTCCCTTTGATAGGGAGTGGGCTGTAATCCACCACACGGGCCCAGTGCGGGTTGGTAGATGTCACATGTCTTCGAATTTTTGGTTCTAGGACATGCCGGTTTCCTCACAATGTTTTCCTTCACCGTTTTGAGAGCAGGTGACGAAATTATTTACACAAAGTAAAGCGTCGGCCTGGGTTGGAACCTACGACCTACAACTCGTAAGTCTGAGCCGTTACCACTGGGCCACCGCTGTAAGTAAAATTGTGTAAAATCGACCATACAAAAAATTTGTACAGACGCCAGCACATCAAGCTACCCGAAACTGTCAACTTTTCCCAATCAACTTTGAACCTTATTCTTTAGCGATAAAGTTGAAAATCTATAAAAGAAATTTGACAGATTGTAGTAGCTTGATGTGCCGGCAAATTTCACTTTACGTTAAAAACGCTAAGCTAAAAAAAGAATAGGTAGTCTTTATTGTAAGCTTTTCCTCCGGCTAATAGTTTCGAATATACAACAAGATAAAGTGGTCGTTGGAAACTGGAGCCAGACAAAAACCCCGAGGTTTTCGTAGAAAAACAGCGGTACTTTTAGCAGATTATTATTAGTACCTACCGAAATAGTTTCGACACTAGGTATTAACAGTTATTTATTATGTACAAAAGAACCGTTTCAAGTATCTGTAGGAAAACCTTAAAATAATGATGGCGTTTATCATCCTTTTTTTAACCCTTGCATAACACTTTTTATAAGGGTTCCGTACCCAAAGTTTGCCAACGGGAACCTAAGGCTCCGCTGTCCGTCCATCCGTCCGTCTGTTCATCACAGAGTGTGTACTACTATGACCGCTATAACAACCAATAATAAAAATAAAATCAAGTAAAAAATTAAAGGGGGTCGGTCCCCTTTAACTTGATTTTATTTTTATTACAATGCAAGTAACGTGTTTGTAATAATAGCGTTTTTTAAAAAAAAATTAAGTATTGTACGGTGGTATGGACCCCTTCGTATACTAATCCAACTCGCACTTGGCCGTTTTTTTGTTGATCTGATGATTTTAACTAAATATTACAAACAAGATATTAATTACTAGCTTCCGCCCGCGAGGTATGCCGATAAAAACTATCCAAATTTAAGCGAAATCCGTTCAGTGGTTTAGGCGTGAAAAGGTAACATACAGACAGACAGACAGACAGAGTTACTTTCGAATTTATAATATTAGTATGGATAATTACGAAGTTGAAGACAAATACATTAGAATGACAACGCCTGAAAGTTTAAGTAAGAAAAGCCAATTAAAACATTTCTCCTCACACAAACTAAACTCACACATACTTTCTACTTCTAAATTAGTCTTATATCTCACATTAAGATACAAAGGTATATTTTTATAACAAAGCAAATCTGTATGCACTGACCTAAAGCCGCGTACGCACGTACGAACAAAACATGGTGAACACGAACATAATGGATCGCCACGAACATTTTTGACGAACACAGGTTATGTTCGTTAGTGGTACGCACGTGCGAACAAAGTGTTCGATGTTTGTGTTCACCATGTTTTTGTTCGTACGTGCGTACGCGCCTTAAGAGTGCTTTGCCCGAGGGCCAGCGACCTACGAGTAAAGAGCTGTTCACATTCGTAGACTGAATATAAATACTGTGTCAGAATCTTCTTATCAAGTCCTCATAATCAGCCTATACTTAATGTTCCTACTGCTGGGACACAGGCCTCCTCTTTGCGAGATGGAGTGGGCCGTAAACCACCACGCGGACCCACTGCGGGTTAGATGTCACATGTCTTCAAATTTTTTATTGTAGGACATGCCGGTTTCCTCACGATGTTTTCCTTCACCGTTTTGAGAGTAGAGCTTAATCTTTCTGACTGACCGACCCGACCACTTGAAAATTCAAAAGTGCCTGTAATTGTTTTATTTGAAATAAATGCTTTGAGTTTGAGTTTGAAGGAATCGGAACTACATTCCATTTCCTGGATCCCATGTTGTGGCAGCTAATACAATAATAGATAAAAGATCAGCCATTAGCCAATCAGGTAAGCATCGGGGCTGATTGACCTTGATGTCTCATATAGTATTCAAACCCAGGAATTCATGGTCTGCAGTAGCGCTTGCCGGAAAATAACCGGAGTTACCGACATAGCTTGCAGAGTAAGCAAACTGAAGTGGCAGTGGGCTGGCCATGTCTGTCGAAGGACCGAAGGCCGGTGGAGCAGACGAGTCCTGGAGTGGAGACCGCGTATCGGCAAGCGTAGTGTGGGAGGCCCCCAGTTGGATGGACGGACGACCTAAAGAAGGTGGCTGGAGTAGACTGGATGCGGGAGGCGGAGGACAGGATGCTGTGGCGCAGTCTGGGAGAGGCCTATGTCCAGCAGTGGACTGCGATAGGCTGAGTTGATTGTTGATTGATTGATTGAGTAGCGCTTGCAGGCACTAGACCAACGAAGCAGTTACATTAACATTGCATTAAATTGTAAATAATGAATTCCCAGTTCTCAAACACCCCTACAAATCTTCTTTACGACAACATTACATAATGTAAACGGGCTCTAAGTGCATTGAGCCCGCATCGGACATTGTTATACAGTGTTATGTAAACTATGCTTAGATACATACTAAGTTAGTTGTGTGACCATCCTTTACAGTTGATTTGATTTGGAAGTGAATGTTGTCCGTTTTCGTTGAATATTTTCAGGGCTGCAGATATGTTTTGTTTGAGTTTTGAAGGAGAATCTTAAGTGAAATGTAGTGGAATGTTGCCAAAAGAACATACAGTAAACATCTTCACCTCATTGGAATTGCAGTTTGTTCTACTAAAGAACGTCAATTTTAGGATTCATTTTAACAGTTTTATTTTGTAAAAGTACTTGATAAAACCTCGAGATTTCTTAATTATACTAATATGTAAGTTGATTAATTAATATTGTGCTATACAAGTACACCTTCCGGAATAAATGTTGTAAATGATGCTGAAAACCGAATAATCAGTTGCGTACCTACCTACCTAGTTTAGAAGAACTTTAATTTATAATAATATGTGGGTATCTCTACAATTAAGAATAATATAGCTCACTGAAACTTTTATAATAATAATAATAATCGTTTATTTCGACCAACACAGGATCATAAGCACAAAAATTACAAAATTTGAAAATAAAATAAAATAAAAAACACACAATATTGAAAAGAAAGACCATACCTAAACATATTACATACTTCGATTGCCCAGTATGAAGTATGTTATATGTTTAGGTATGGTCTTTCTTTTCAATATTGTGTTTTTTATTTTATTTTATTTTCAAATTTTGTAATTTTGATTATGCTCCTCCAGCTGACCAATTTAAAATGCTGGAAAATTTTATAAAAGGTAGGTAGGTACTGGCGAGAAACATTTCTAACAAAATTAGTTTTAATCACGCTGGAAAAATTACGTAAGCAACCGCCCTATGATGACGTCAAAGGGGAAGTGATACCAACATAACACCCCGACCAAAAGTGGTCGTTTCGCGTCATGATCACCCAAATCCCGAGTAATAACTGCTTATGTTTCCGCCCTTTATGTAAATATCTCCCCTCTCTCCCTTCAGCGCCGTAATAAAAATAATCATACACATTTATGCTCTCCCCATTTATGAGATTAAGAGTTTTGGTGGAACTATGACAATGTTTTCATAGAAAAAACAACAACAATAAAAGGTGCAAATATAATGTTTCGTACTAAAACAAGTAACAATAACAACTTTTTTCACGTGGATCATACGATTAAATTAAGTACTGACCAACCCACACTGAGCCCATGTGGTAGATTACGGCCCAGCCCACTCCCCCTTGAAGAGAGGAGGCCTGTGCCCCAGCAGTGGGAACATTATAGGCTGATTATGCTTACAAAGCCACCCATCATAATCATTTCATCCGAAAGACTTCCAATGCTAGACGTCTATTCTGTAAGCTCGAAATCAGTAGTATCGGGAGAAATTACGGGCGATTCCGACTCCGTATCACCTACGGACACAAGATTAGTTTGGGGCCCGACATACGAATGAATCACATCACGATTTGACAATTGTTCCTACTTACTCCCGTTGTGTTTTTTCCCGTCCGAAAAAGGTAATTAATCGGGTGTTAAATTAATAATAATATGAACGTGCTTTCCGAGGCACGGCAAGCACGTTCATATTTTTATATGTATTCCATAATGTAATGTTTCCAGAATGCCCATTCAATCTAGTCGCAATCTCATCACAGCGACAATCAATGTCAAGAACTTGTCAAAAATGTAGGGAAATTAGAGGTTTTTGTGACAAAGAGATCAGACTGTTAACGTTCTTAAAATTACGAAAATTACCCCTCTGGTATTACAAGGGCTTAAAGCTAAGGTAAGTTCAGCTTCAAATAGTAGTTATTCAGTAATGGCTGACTATACCAACATTGGTTCAAAACTGGAGTCAACGAAGCAGACTCCGACTGTGCTCGCTTTCAGTACCTACCTACGAAGCTCCTTACAATTTAGTTTAAAATTACTATACAAGTTAAAACAACGGCTCTGTGATCCGTCCAAATAAGTACTTATGACTTAACTTATGTATTGTCTACCTGTGACTGAACTAAAGTGAACGAAGGAGCTTTGAAAATTACAGACTAAGTATAGTCTGTTACTCCCAGCAAATTGGACGAGTCACTGTTGAAACAACTTGCAGTTGAAGTTAACATTTTTATACGTTTAAGAAATTATAAGTATTGTGGGATGCAAGATTATGTTTATGATTTTTATTAAGAACTGGGTGTTACAGGACCCGCTCCCTTTGATAAGTTTTTGATTAGAGGTTCAACTTCGCCGCTCAGACCATTGATTTGGAATACGCATTAGAAAAAGTTAAAACTCCATTTGAAATAAGATTAGACATTTAAATAAACCTTTTTTACAGTCCGATTTGGATCTCTATACCGTAGGCATAAGGATGGCATTGAAAATGATACCATACTACCCAACAATACCAACTGTTTACTGCAGCTGCCATTTGTCATGTCACCAACGCTATAGAATTCAAAATCGGTTGAACGGACTGTAAAAAAGGTTTATTTAAATATCTAATTTTATTCCAAATGGAGTACTTACAGAAAAATTTAAAATATACGTGTCCTGTTACCATGGATTAAGTAGGTACTGATTTAGTTTAAAATTTTCAACACACCCCTGTATTGAAAATTTTGGCCGGTTATAAAAAAAATTGCGATTCCATATTTGACCGCGTAAGTAATACCTACTTTATAAAAACTTAACTTTAAAAAATCTTGGTATGGGGGTCTAATGCATGTACTGAATTGGTGGTTACAGTTTGCGATGTCCATGCCATTTATGACGAATAAAAAAAAACCCAATTTCGAACAAAAAGGAGCCAATACATAGATTTTCAAAAATAGTTTTCTTGCACCAAGGGCTGATTTTTCCAACGCCAGATAATTTTATGCGAGGAATAATTTTAAATTTTTGACATACAAAATCTATCAGACGTCAATTTTATTCTACGAATAAAACTAATTATATGTCGATGGAAAAATCGGCCCTAAGACTATAGTCCGCGCGGAACTAGTTGGCCGCGCCTTATTAGGTGGAGACGGGGGTAAGGGCGACGGGGTTGCCTAGTATTCGCAACGCACGTACTGAGTAATGACAAAGCGCCCCCGCCCCTCCGTCCCACCGCTCACATACCTAAGGCGAGGCCAACGAGTTCCGCGCGGACTATAGTTATACAGCTTACGTGTTTAACAGCATTTGTGCCTGAAATTACATAAAGTTTTACCTCTATGTAACTAATTTAGTTTGGGTCAAACTAAGTTACAGGACACATTCCAATTAAGCCTATTAAGAGACAAAACAATTTATTTAAAGGACGTGGTTCACATTCAAGTGACTTTATCTGTCTCTACTTTAAATTAGAACGAAGAAATTGTATAGTTTTAATTACACAGGAGGTTAGTTAGCGTTTTAAAGAAGTTATTGGGTGATTGAATCCAAAAAGTGGGGTGTTAAAATTATGTAAGGTTGTCTTTAAAATATCGCTTTTAGCGATAAGACCGCCTATTGTGTCACCCAAAAAAATATAGGTAAGTACTTAAAAAAAAACATAAAAAATAATCACAAATATAAAGGCGAAAGTTTGTGTATGTGGGGGTGTGTTTATATGTTTGTTACTTCTTCACGCTCAAACGACTGGACCAATTTTGATAAAAAAAACTTGTATTGAGGTAGCTGACACCCTGGATTAACGTAGAGGTTACTTTTTATCCCGATATTCCCACGGGATCGACATTTACGCGGGTGAAACAGCGGGGCGCAGCTAGTAAAATATAAAATAATAAAAAATATATATATATAAATTACCCTATCTACCTTCATAATAAAAAGTATCCAAATCTTGATACCTTCGCCTCTTGGTCTACTTTTCTGTCTGTGGCATCATTCCTCTGAAACGGATGAGCTGATTTAATTGCGATCGTTTTTGTTTGAAAAAGAGTAAAATTTTTCTGCAGTAAATACCTACGTCCGTCCTTCTCACTAGTTGATTGTTTTTTTTTTATTTAAATCCTTTAATCGATCGAGGTGGCTCTAGAAAAGGATGCTTGGAAGGATTTGAGGGGGATGCCTTTGCTCAGCAGAGGGGACAGAAAAGCTAACTAAAAAAAACCTTAAAAGCAAAGTTATCTAAGTTCAAAATCCGCTAGCACGTATAGCCGTGACCACGAAGCATACAAATTGGACACGTAACCTTATAATCTATCATGAACGATCCAGCTCTGCATATTCATACTGTACAGAAACAAAATCAGTAAAAAGATATGCATAACCACTAAAGATTAAGTAAGTACATTCGTCTAGCGTTGTATGGCAAGGCAACATACAGAGAGACACAGAAGATGCAACATTATGAAGAGAGAGAGTTTAAAAAGAGTAACTATAACAACACGTTGAAGAAATAGAAAAAAATACAACTGATTACCTTGGTAAGAACTGGTGTACACCATGTTGAATTCACGTGTCCTGTGACTGGTGATACCTATTGTGTGCAACTAACCAAATTTATTAAGGATTTAATTAAAAAAAACTGCAGTTTCGGATATTTGAGGTTCGTGGTTCGAAGTAACAGACTATACCCATACTTACTATTCCCCGCTCGGAGGTGGGTGCTAATGGCTCCAACACAGTTATAAACTAATGTAGCTGTTAATGAACACAAAAAATTTGTGAACCTGTTTTTTGTTCCAATAAAATATTTGAAAAAACATAAAACTTTTTATTAGTAACCTAAAATCATCATCGTTAATTATGGGTGTACTGTTGTCGTGTGAATATAGTCGCTACAGTTATTTGTAACTACATACCAATATGTTACAAATTATTCATTCCTAGTAGAACTTCTATGCTTTTTCCGTTGCACGGTTCCATGAAAAGTAAAGCCGTGACGTAGTCAAGTTCAGTGGCAACGTCGATGCACTCCGCAACTGCAGTAGTGAGTGCATTCAACTGCACAACTTATGTTTTACTTGAAGCTCCGTCAACCCTCGCTTTTATGAATTTGTTTCTTTATTTATTACATTTTGTTTTTATTGCAGATAATAATGAAGGAATTTATTGTACAAAGGAAAATTGTAATATGTAAGAATTGTATCGAGAGGCCGAAGAATTGCCAAACTTCAGTGGCAGTGGGCAGGGCACATTGCTCGCAGAACAGATGGCCGATGGGGCCGAAAGGTTCTGGAGTGGCGACCGCGTACCAGAAGACGTATCGTTGTAAGGCCTCCCACGAGGTGGTCCGACGACCTTGTGAAGGCCGCAGGAACCTGTTGGATGCTTGGGGGAGGCCTATGTCCAGCAGTGGACGTCTTTCGGCTGAAATGATGATGATGATATATCGAGAGGCGATGTTTTTGCCTACCTTTATGGGAAAAAGGAGCTTACAGAATTCTGAGCGATAGTTACCTAGATTCTGTAGCCTGTAATTTAGTTATTGGTTCCTACAATCTTTGTCCATGTCTACTCATAGGATTAATTATTTTTATTTTAAGTCAAACTCAAATCGTATGTTACGATTAAAATGCACTTTTAAACGTAAAAAATTACAAGAAAAAACGAACAGAATCTAGTTCTACTTTCGCTGATAAACCAAATTCACTGCATTTTTTCCTTTTGATCCAAGATATCTCTTACTATAAATAAAGAAAGAAAACACGTTTATTTGCGGTAAACATGACGCAATAAAGAACTTATACAAAAAATAATAATAAGAAAGGGTTGGGGGAAACATGCATCACATCCACGCAAAACGGCTATTGCTCAGCATTATGCTGCGACCCTATGCAAGACAGAGCCTCAGCGCTGGTTTTCAGCGACAGCCGGCGTCGACGAATTGACGTCGTCCGGTGCAGCAAACAATTATTAGGACGCTGTACTGGTACAGCATACACAAAGAAAATAATAGTATAAAGTTACTAGTACCTATCTATCACATTTCAGCTACGTAGTTCAACAAAATGTCGGAGAAAACAGATTGTCGTAAAAGCATGCTATCAGTGTAGATACAGCTGATATCCATTCCCCTGACACGATCCCTTAATCCTCTCTTACGGACATCCCAAGGAGGTTAGAGATATTTCTATGTGAAAGTCTAGACGAAGAACGTTACGTGGTAGGGTTTCTATCTATAGGTAAATAGTTTTTTAGAATAGGGCACTGTCTTTTATGTTTCTTGTAGGGTGGTGGGAAAAGGCTGAAAAACTGGGCCCCAGCACTCTCTCAATAACAACAAAGATAAAATAGCAGGTTTGATTCCAGCCAAGCAAGAGATTAGTACAATATTGAAAAAAAAAAGTACTAAACTTAAAGAGTATCTAACCGTGGATTTTCTTGCCGGCTCTACCAATTGGAACCATGCACCTACCTTCTGACGTTTCGAAAATATGTGAAATAAAAAAAATATTTTGAAGAACTCAGTCCAATAGTGAATATTTCACGGATATCGATATCTGAATTGACTAATAAGTATATTCTATCTGCTTACTTAATATAAAAAAAACATTCACTCACTTCACTGACTGACAGACAACGTATAGCCTTCTTCCCTTATAAATCAACCAAAGTGAGCACTAAAAAGGATTTTAGAAAATTTATCCCTCAAGCATTAAACAGGGGGTGAAATTTTGTAATCGTTCGCATTCTTGCCAATGGGAAACCCCATTAAGAAGAAATGCGTGTGGTGTTTTCTCAATAGAAACGCTCTCGCCTGTTTTCTTTCTGGTTAATGAGCATAAAGCAATGATTTTTTACAGAATAATAAATATTAACTACTTGCATTTCCCAATGTTTTTCTTTTTTGATGATACATTATTTTTATAACCACCAGAACCCTCAATAAATGCCGATTTAAACCACTGTCAACAGAGGCCTATTGTACAATTTTCACAAATATTAATGAAAAAAGAAAAACATAGGGACACAGTATATATCCCTCATATTCAGTTTATAAAATATCTTTTAAATTGGTTCAATATTGGAGGAGGAAATAGGCGAGAGCCAAACCTTGAAATCTGACTTTATACTTAGGCTTTTTCAAAAGTCTCTCCAACCGCATTTCCTCTTATAAAACGGCTAAATAACGTCACCTGCTACGATACTTACATACTCCTTTTGCCTCATATACGTTCATAAGCTATGATGTAAGTTTAATGAAACAGACTGCTATTATAGCAAAGCAAACAGCAAGTTTCATCAACACAGTCTAATATTACTTGTATTTAGCAACGGATGAACTAGTATTCACCTGATCCATGCAAATACAACATTTATTTGTAGTACCGTGCTCAGTAATTAATCTGGGATTTATATGCAACGGTAACAATTTGCTGCTTTTGTCTGTATATATAGTTCGTGTAGCTCATTCATCTGAAATGTTAGAATTCGTTAATATGAAAGCTGAAAATGTTGAAACTAGATAGAGATTCTACGCAGATTGTAGTTAGCCTGTGAATGGTTGGGCAATTGGATTATTTATAAATACATCGAGACCTCTTGGAACGCCCAGGTCGTGAGATATCAGAATTTTCCAATAATTGGGTTACAGGCGGACGATATTCTATCAAGTTGTTTGGCTAGGATGCGAGCAATTTTGCAGGCAACAGCTATCGCTGTAGGTATATAGTAGAAGTACCTACCGAATTACTATTTGGAACCGGAACATGGCAAAAAAACAGCTGTTTTATACATTTATCTTCACATAACTAAAGAATTAAAGAAGAGCAGTTTTTTTCCGGTATTCGTAAAAGTTATTCATAATGATAAGTTCAATGAACCATTTTCGGGGTTTCAGTTATTTCAATTACACTTTGTAGGTACAAAATCTACAGTTGACTTATCTGAAATAATTCAAATGGACCATTAGAATCTCTAAAGCTATCGCTATATCCAGCATTTAGCTCAAGTCTGACGTCTCAAAGGCGGGCGCAACCGCAGGTAGCAACTAGTATATATACCTAGTATAGTATCCGAGCACTGGGATTATAAACTTACGTTTTCGTAACATGGCAGGGATTTATATAGATGTTATAACGTAGTAATTGCATGTATTGCAATATATTGCTGAAGTAGATCAAAATATTGTATCATTTACTACTTCCACCGACTTGTGAACTTTATTCGTGATCTTAAAAGTAATGTCCTGCACCCTTTTTGCGTAACACAGGATCAATCACAATCTGAATGATTTTGAAATATATTTCTAATCCATTGCTTCATTATGTTCGAAAAAATTATCTGCTCATCAGCGTAAATAGCGCAATGAATATTGTTGAACTGTCAAAATGAAAGCCATTGCTACTGTTAGGGTGTTACTCAATTACATTGCTATTGTTAGGGTGCTACCCCGCTGGTAAGGAATGATTTCGATAAACTTATTCGTTGCAGGGATGGTTACGCCCTTTTCTAAACGGTAGGTCTCAAAGTTTTGCTAGCATTTGTTTATCTTCTAAAACTCGTTCGATCTGGTTAGGCTACGATTGCCGCGGTTGGTCCGTTGATAGGTGACCATCTTCATATACCAAGACCCCTCCGTGCCTCAGAAAGCACGTTAAGCTATTGGTCCCGGCTGTCATTCGTGAATCTTTGACAGTCGTTACGGGTCGTCAGAAACCCGAAATAACTTGATGGCAAGTCTAATGATTATAGTTTCGACGTGCTACTCTCTCTCAATAATTAAAATTGGCTTGTAAGATTTTTTTACATTGTTAGTTAGTTACAAGTGAAGCTAATAAAAACGTGTTAAAAAGTCGAAGGTCAAAATAAAATCCAAAACAATCAGTGCGAATATCAGAAAGGATAACTCGCAATTCTCGAAAAATCTTCTCAGTTGGTTGGTCACAAAACTTTTTTTATGAATAAATATCTCAAACAAACGTGCTTAGACTGAAAGGTCGCTGAACATGAAAAGATCCCAACGAATTTATTTTAGCACTAATGAACATTCATACCTGAGGAAAGGTTGAATAATATATTAGTTACGGAGTAGATTTAACCCCCTCTGGGGTTGTAACTCAGTGCTCAACGTACGTAACGTCAGTATTCGGACGAAAGCTCACGAATAATATATCGGTATTAGATTCGTAACTCGTTTTGTGGACATTTGTCATTATTATTTATTTTTATTTTCACAGTTCATCGTAAAATCGTGTTGGATTTAGTGCAGTTGGAGGTGGTTTGTACTGTCGTGTTCTTGGATTATTGTTTGTTTTGTATAGAGACGTTGTTGAGTTAAGGCGGATTTTTTAAAATGAAACTGGACACGATCAGCACATCTAAAACACCTTCAAGAGCTGTCATCATTGCATTGTTGTGGAATATTGACACTGACAGCTCCTAAACGCAGTTGTCATTTTAGCAGAAGTCGAGTCTTTTATACAGTCATTTTGTGTGCGCAGACACAGTGCACCCTCTCTTCCCTCACTCTGATAGTTCGATGGGATGTCACGCAATCCGACACGACCGGAGACAGACAAGCGTAGGCCCAACGCCTTTTTTTTTTTTTTGCGGATGGGAAATCGTCAAAGGATCCCTCCCGCTCTGGGTGGAGTGTCATACTCTTACTGACTAAAACCCACCCGTGTTCCTTCCTTAGCCCTTTATGTTCCGGGCCAGCGGTAACCCTTTCGGACAATCCCGCTGACCCGGCAGGCTTCGCCTTCCTCGATGCTGACATCTCTTTGGGGCGCGCGTGGAACACGTACGCACCGTCCGGCAGTAACGTCATTTCCGAGGCACGGGGGTATCACACCGCCATCTTTCAAACTCCGGGCTGTTACTAAGAAATTCCTAATGGAAAAAGCCAATAACACTTTGCCCGACCTGGGAATCCAACCTAAGACCTCGCGCTCAACAGTCGAGCTTGCAACCACGGGACCAACGGAGCAGAAGCGGTGAAGGTTATAAGCATACCTACTTAGTACAATTAATTGACAGGCAGAGACGCGCCGGGTACCAGCTAGTCGTATGTCGAATAAGGGCCTGTGCACACCACGTTTTTTAAACGCGCCGTCAACGCACGTTTCTAAAACGCGCGTCAACGGCGCGTTTAAAAAACGTGGTGTGCACAGGCCCTTAGATTCATTTTATTTATACTTAGTTACTCACAGCCGATTGATTTTATAAAAATAACACCGTGAATACTTCGATGAAGTGAGCTTGAAGTGAGCTGTCATTCCACCTGATGCTTCGACGGAACCCGCTCACTTCATCTAAATTTTTACAGTAAGGTTATTACAGAATATACCAGCAGTTTGTTTTGATTGAAAAAGAAACGATGAACAAAGAAATAACATTTTCCATGCCATCAATATCATACATTTAGTACGAGACCCTTTAAAAAACAAGGGGCTTGTGGCTAAGTAATACCAGCCACACGGGTCGCTTGCCGCGGTTGGTCCGTGTATGGGTGACCATCTTTACATAACAAGACCTCTCCGTGTCTCGGAAGGCACGTTAAGCCGCTGGTCCCGGCTGTCATTCGTGGATCTTTGGCAGTCGTTACGGGTCGTCAGAAGCCCGAAAGTCTGACAACCAGTCTTACCAAGGGGTTTCGTATTACCCAGTAACTGGGTTGTAGAAGTCAGATAGGCAGTCGCTCCATGTAAAATACTGGTACTCAGCTGCATCCGGTTAGACTGGAAGTCGACCCCAACCATAGATATATGAAAGATTTCTATGACTCCAACATAGTTGGGAAAAAGTTAGGCAGATGATGATGACTTTAAAAAACAAGGATTTAAAAGAAATCCACTACTTTCACCATTTATACCAATCAGGCAATACATCTCAGGTAAAGACCAGTGCTGGTAAACTATCTCAGAGCTGCTGAGCGCTTTATAGACAAGTTAACAGTGCACCAACCCTGGGATACTATACCTAGCTTTTATGAGATACGGTTGGTCGTATGTTCCACTTGGGTCCGAATATAAAACGCTGTTTCGAGCGAATACTGTTTTGATCATCTCACTTTTTATTAATTGTTAAGAAGAATGTAAGTACCTGCAGTTTAATGCTTTCGTCCGATGAACGCACTGTCACCCACGTTCAGCAGGAGACGTTTAGAGACGGGGGACGTTTAGGGATATGAGCGATGGGCGATTTGGAACCACAAACTACAACGCGCCACGCGTCGAGGCGCAGATAACGCACCCTCGCGCAAAATGTTTACATGAAAATTCAAGAAAAAAAAAACGGGGATTTGGCTCCGTTTTTCGCGTCCATCGCGTGGCGCGTTGTTGTGTGTGTTCCCCTTTAGGTAATTTTGACTAGGTAAATTGTTTTTTTTTTTCACAACTGTCACAAATAAATAAATCACTTCAAAAAGATACGTAGGAAGCGAAACATTATACGTCATCGACACACGTTCAAATAACAAGGTTTTACAAAACAAACAAGTCTTTGTAATTCAATATAACTAATATGTGTTTCAAACACATGAATTGTGTGAAACAGTTTGAATTGGAACAAAAATCAATTGTTTGCTAATGAAGTGATTATTTTAGCTGCGCAGTCGCACGTTTGACGTCATAACATCATCATTTACATAGGAATTGATATCGATATAATGTGATGTAGGTAAATCGTGGATATGTAAATTGTAGTGCGTTTGTTGTTAACCAGGTGGGTATAATATTTGTGTTGTGGTAGTTACCTAACAACATAATACGTCACTCTTTTGTAAGGTTTTAATAGCAAGATGTCTTATGTATTTCGATGGGTTTCATAGTCAAAGTTATAGAAAATTGCTTGACTACCTGGCCATTCTCAGGTATTATTTTAGCCCCGAATGAACTTTAATGTTAGGTAGGACATTTACCTTTAGAAAGTCATTGCAATGTAACTCTTATCTCGGTAAGGTAATATATAGGTAAATTAGAATGAGATAAGAGTAACATTATACTGACTTAGGTACTAAAGGTTTTTCGTCATTCAAATTTGATCGCGAATGAAATGAAATGATTTTATTTTTTGTAAGTAGGTTTGTACAAACACTTTTACACGTCAATCATGTTTTTTTAAAACTAGATGAAGTCGGCGTTTCCTATCTGACTACTCTGAGAAGAAAGGCCGAAACAAACTCAGAGGTCACAGTCTCTTTTAAAGTCCAGACATAATCTTGGTCAGGTTATATGAAGACCATGTACATCGATGTCTGAGATGGTATTTTTGAATGTCGGACTCTAGGAGCAGTAAGGCCAGAACCAGTCCCTATTAAGGCCCCACAATTTGATTTTTCTCGGAACAATAACAAAGGTTGTACTATCCAGTCCAAAGTGCAACAAATCAGCGCGACTAGAAGACTCGAGAGCTCGCGCAGACAGCTCAAGATCCGTTAGTTTTTAGATTGGATGGCTGCCCTGTGACCACTCGCTACGTAATTAGTTAGCACTACTATGTGTCCTCATGATCATCCAGATCTTGTTTAATTTTTTTTTGCAAAAAAGGTGGAAGCTAGAGAAAAAAGGAACGAAACATGATGGCTGTCTTGAATAAATTAAACTAAATTTGCAAACAGTCTACAACGCTCATGCTAATAAGTTCATAGGACTGACAAAAACTAACATGACTCATAAAAGTTAAATTGCTTTGAAAAGACTGATTAATTCTCTGACGAACGAAACATTTGTTCCAAGTTTTCATTACGAAACAAAAAGTACGATAAACTAACGCTACATAGGTCCACGACCTATTAAAATAGATGGACAAACTTTTACAAATCATTCAGACCACCAAAATAAGGATAATGGTAAAAAAATATATAAGAAAAAAAGAATAATCAAAATCGGTTCATAAACGACGAAGTTATCCGCGAACACACATAAAAAGAAAATATATACGGTCGAATTGAGAAACCTCCTCCTTTTTTGAAGTCGGTTAAAAAACACATAGATACTTACAAGAAAAATAATCAGCTAACGAAAATACACTTATTTATTACTAGCTTCTGCCCGCGACTTCGTCCGCGTGAAATTTCTTGTTCCCCCGACCGTATGCGATAATTTTGAACACAAAATCGGTTATTGTGATTAAACCATGATAGCTAGATATATGTTCTCGCGGACTTTTTTGTAGGTCTTAATGGGCTCTACAAACCCGTAGTACATCATTTTGTTCTATTGTCAATAGTTTTTGCAGCGCACGCAAAAATAGGTTTTCGATTTTACACCTTGTGTTACAAAATAGCAATTTTATTACGGATCCCTAATTTTGAAAAAAAAAAAAAATATAGCCTATAGCCTTCCTCGATAAATGGACTACCCAACAATAAAATAATCATTCAAATCGGACCAGTAGTTCCAGAGATTAGCGCGTTCAAACAAACAAACAAACTCTGCAGCTTTATAATATTAAGTATAGATTTTAGGTCAAAATAAAATCACTTAAATCAGTGTTTTTTTTTGCTTGGATATAATCTTTAGTTAGACGTACTGAGCGCTGTGTTAAAATTTGTCCATCTATTTTAATGGGACCGTATATAACAACCTATAAATACATACAACACAATCGCCTACACACGATACAATAAACCCGTAATCACCGAATAGAACGGTCGCTATTCATCATCAAGATCTCCCATATTCGGGTCACAGTTTATCACGACGCTTGCGCACCAAACTCACCCAAATCACCCATATTGGTAACATATGACCACTATTAACGTGCTGAGGTAGCTAACAGGGTATTACGAGATCGGGAAAATACGGTAATTGGGGCTTATTCGGGCGGTGTGTCGGGTAGTTACGGGTTCTTTTGTCTGGTGTGGAGTGTATTAATCTTATATTATCTTTGCGGTGTTCATTTGGTTTTTGATTATTTTTTTGCTGTGAGAATATGCCCACTGCTAACACACAGGCCACATTATCAGCCTATATTGTTCCCACTGCTGAGAAACAGGCCTCCTCTCGGTGAGAGGGAGAAAGCCGTAGTCCACCACGCGTGGCTAGTGCGGGTTGGCAGATGTCACATGTCTTCGAATTTTTGGTTCCTTTTGTTTGGTTTTGTTGTTGTTGTTTGTTTAGTGTTGGTTTGGTTAGTGTTGGTTTGGTTAGTTTTCCTTCACTGTCTTGTGAGCAGTGCTGATGAAATAATTTACACAAAGTAAACCGCCTGACTAAATTCGAACCTACGACCTACAACTCGTAAGTCGTAGCCGTAACCACTGCACACTGGGCCACCACAAATCTGAGACGACTATCTGACTATTACCTAACTGTTAGGTGTTTAGGCTTGTGTCTGTACCTAAACCAAACTAAATTCAATCTACCCTTACCTACCTACAGTCTCCTAATGACACCCTAGTTGACACATACGACGTCGCAAACACAAGAGCTATAATTATAATTACTTCGTCCGGTAGTTCGTATAATGCTCAGCTATTTGCTTCCAATTTAATTAGTGGCTAAGCTCTGCTGTTCATTAATTACAGCTTGCAGCTTCCTCTGATAATAGTGACGGAGTTAGGTATTGAACACATAGGTTTACAGTTACACGTGTATATTGGCTTTCGACTATATTGTTTCATCTCATGAAATATGTGCTTTATCAATTCATCATGTAGGTACTACTCCGTTGACAAGCAGTATCGAATTTTGTAAGACGCTTACCACCAGAATCTGATCATTTTGAAGAATATTGTTAATCCATTGCTTCATATGTTCGAAAAGTTAGTCTGCTCGCTCAGTAACGTAAATAACGCAATGAATGTAGTTGAACTGTCAAAATGAAAGCCATCGCTACCGATAGTGTGTACCTAACGCAATTACTATGCAGGTTCATTTAATATATTGAACTGATAAATATGTTTAACAGAGCAGAAACTGTATGTAAAAATGTCGAATTTTCATATAGTGTTTAAAAAAAAAAAGGACCCTACGGAGGCTGCTCCTAGCTCATCCCAAGAAGTTTCAGGAGCTAATAATTTGAATGGACTTTGTTATTTTGTTTAATTATTTACAATAGCCAACAGCTGACGTGAAGTTTGACATTAGATTTTTTTTCCTCCACTCCTTCCATCTCTCGCGAGCCCGCGCGTCCTCCTTCCAGTCTTTGTGGAACTTACCCAGCTCGTCCCGCCATCTCCTACAGTAGATTAATTTCCAAATTAAAGTCTTGTTCAGGTTCTAAGGAATCGGAGTCTTTGAACCTCTTGCCGAACTCAGACCTTTCATGACCTTCAAAGTCTTGCATAAAACTTTCTTAAAAGATAGAAAAAGTTGACTTCCAGATAAAAATACGCCTCTATTGGAGTCCAACCCTTATTTTGATGAAACAATATGACTCCATCACACCACGTACGGGCGTGGGCGGTAAATATCAACCTCTCCTTAATTACAACCGAGTTATGGCTTTGCTATATTGATATCGATTCCTGGGACCGTAATTACAAGAATCAAATACATTTTGTTCAGCTTCTATACAGGTTAGCAGAAACATCGAGGCGCGACCTGATGGATTCAGTACTTGATTCTGAGCCTTATACGTCGAATTTTTAGTCGATTATAAAAAAGCTGTCGCATACATTTTCGTTGGTTATAAAAAAAATTTTCGCATACATTTTCATCGATTATAAAAAAAACTGCCGCATACATTTCGTCGGTTATAAAAAAAGCTGCCGCATACATTTTCGTCGGATACAAAAAAAGCGGTCGCATACATTTTCGTCGGATACAAAAAAAGCGGTCGCATACATTTTCGTCGGATACAAAAAAAGCGGTCGCATACATTTTCGTCGGTTATTAAAAAAGCTGTCGCATACATTTTGACCGCGTAGATATTGCACTTTTCTATGAAACAGGTGATTTTCTTCTTGATAATCGATGAAAAATTTCGGGGGTCTAGAATATTGTATTGAATTCATGGTTTCAGTTTGCGCGTCAATTTCTCTGCCAACTTCTATAGATATAGAAGACGAAAATCTCAATTTATTCTTTTATTTTCCAATGCTACTCACCATTATGAACAACTTTTACTATGGGACCAAACCAGAAATCGCGAAATAAAAATCAGCTCTTCCCTACATTTTGACGAGTTATACGAACATAAATGTAGGGAACAGCTGATTTCTTTTCAACACATATCAACAAACACACCTCGTTGTCTCGGACGGTACCGAGAGCTCCTGGGCCTACACACACATTCACAGCGTGTGACACCTGGTTACCACATCTAAAGCGCGTGTCGCTTTGTGAGATAAAATACTGTACATAAGTAAGATGTATAAGCTCCAAAAACGTTGTAGACCAAAGGCCAAGGTGCCAAGGGCCTGTATTTTATGTAAATTCAAAATAACTTGAAATTCCAACTGTAAACAATTTTAGTCTATTTAAATGCTAAATTCATACAACAAAAGCAAATATGTACTTAGTCTCAAGACAGCAAGATTATTCGCTAACAAGCCTTATGTGGCTCTCAACGAAAACTAAAAGCCTTCAAGGATTACCTAAAAGCCTAGCTGTGTATATTTATTTTTACTATGTAGACACGAATTTAATTTAAACAGATTGTCATCAAAATGTTACTTATGTGTGCATAAGCCTTTTATGATATACGTATTTATATATACCCGTAATTAAGGTCCCATTAAAATAGATGGACAAACTTTTAGAAATAATTCAGACCACCAAAAAAAATATATATATATACGGTCGAATTGAGAAACCTCCTCCTTTTTTGAAGTCGGTTAAAAATAAAAACGCATAGATACTTACAAGAAAAATAATCAGGTATCGAAAATACACTAATCTGCCGGCAATTTACTATTTTAGGTCAAAATAAAATCACTTTAATCAGTGTTTTGTTTTGCTTGGATATCTTTGGTTAGACGAACTGAGCACTGTCTTAAAATTTGTCCATCTATTTTAATAGGACCCTGTATATAATTTTTTTTATTGCTGTATGGGCCTGCTCTTGACCTCGATCACGCCTAATGGAAAGCGATGGATGAGGTCTATGATGGAACGAGCGGCCCAAAAGATGCCTAAGGCACTGGTACTCCCACTCATCGACGAAACACAGCAGGCTGCTTCACGCCGGAGTCCGGTGGGAGCACCTACCACCGCAAGAGAAGAATTGGCCTGTCAAATAAGGTGTTGGGTGTGACTGTCCAGGATGCGCCGAGCGCTCGATTCAGTTGAGTAACTGGCGGAACAAACTGCGCTACACGAGGAGGTTTCTTCATGCATCCCACGTAGCTATTACATAGTACTAAGAACGTATGTGTTTACCCTTTAACTTCTTAGCAGGGAATGTCTCATGACTACGTTACGTTAGTGGATTTTTTTTTATCATAACTTCACACCCGTATTACTCGAAGGGTTAGGCAGACGTGCAGTTATAGTATACCCACATTTCGCCAGTTATGTTTAAGGCCCATGTAATAGGGGGCGAGCCTATTGCCATCAACCGGCCACTAATCCAGACTCCGGGCTGCTACTGAGAAATTCCAGTTGAAAAAACCCAATAACACTTTGTCCGACCTGGGTATTGAATCCAGGACTTGCTCAGCAGTAGCGCTTGCGAGGCAGTCTTCAATTATAATGTCTCTGTTTACACATATATAAATAAATTGGTATGTATGTATGTTTATTTACATGGAACGTATCGTGATATTTCGAAATGAAATAACAACAGACAGTGAAATTGAAATTGTTGCGTGTGAAATGATAAATTTAACAGGCTTCGTTTGCTAATTGTAATGATTTGCCTGCGGTTACGATGTAGATGTAACATCTAGGAATATGGAAAATCAATACTTGTTTCTATACTGATTTGGAAGTTATAGTGAGAGGTTCATTATTAATATTTGCCACCTTACCCGACATTTAAAAAATCCATAGAAAAAAACCACTTTAAAATTTCTCTAAAATTTTCCAGTTTTCCGTAGTACTTTCCATAAGTACTTGGACTATTACGAACATTTTAAAACAAAAACAGTCAAATCGGTCTAGCCGTCCTAAAGTTATGCGCTTACTAACGAACAGCATTTCATTTTTATTTCTATAGATAGATTTATTGTAAAGACTTGACAGAGTATAATTTTGTTGATTGTCAGCCATAAATGTAAGTATATGTATATAGAAAGCTGGATTGATTGATA
The DNA here is from genome assembly GCA_948474745.1 of Oligia latruncula. Taxonomy (NCBI): domain Eukaryota; kingdom Metazoa; phylum Arthropoda; class Insecta; order Lepidoptera; family Noctuidae; genus Oligia; species Oligia latruncula. The sequence goes on along the minus strand of OX419689.1, from coordinate 14,730,590 downwards.
TCGGCAATTGCGCAAAACCATCAATGGTCCTATTTCAAAAAGATATATCTATACAGACTTATCTTGGTCTTTCTCTATTGAAAATCATAGAGTGCGAGTGAGACTGCATGCTTTTAGAGGGTGTAAATTGTGGATAACCCTTGATTGGAATGTGGAACCCCAAACATTTTCAGCAGTGTTATAGAGGCAGTGTATGAGGAACAGGGCGTAAAGTTCACTCATCCTTCATGTCAAAGGAAGGATTCTCCGACCGGACGGGTGTTGCATCTGGTGGGCTACTGCCCGACGATTGGTGTCGGGACGTTGTACAGTCAACAAAAGAGATAAGTATGCAGGATCGTCGGAGTTGAGTAAGAAATTGATGATGTTGTCGACTAAAATCTTATTTGATAAATGAGCTGTTTGTTTTATATTAATTAAATTAAATTTATTCGAGAACATCCATTGGTTTCTTACTAAAGTTCAACTATATCCGACGATCCTACATACTTATCTCTTTTGTTGACTGTACATGCTAGTTGCACGTTTAACTCTGCTTACGCGATGTAGGATTTTGCATGACGTTATTGGGAAAAAATACTGAACAAAATTAACATTTTCCAAAGGAAAAAGGCACACGACAAATTTTAACTGAAACATCGCTTCCCTTATTTATGCATAGAAACTCACCCTAAAGTGCGTGTTTGTTTACAGGAACATACAAACAGACGCGAATATAATTTTAATAACATGGATCCACATTATAATTTAGAACAAACAATATCGATTAAAACTTTCTACTATGGAGGCTTTATTAATATCCGAAACTATAAGGTTGTCATCAAAAGTTTCGTGCCTTCAACGTTAGACGAAAATTGCTGAAACTCATGCAAAAAGGTTCAACAACCCTGATACCGCTTGCCAAATTGAAAATGGCACATGTCTTAACATCGCGTTTGTTGACTGTATAAGTATTATAGTTCAGAATCAGAAATCAATATGTTTTAGATAATCTTTATAACCTTAATTCCAGTCAGTTTAATATAACACAATTTGGCATTGATGTCCAAACTGTGTTGTACTTACTAAACGCCTTCTACAACTAACTATAAAGAATATGGTTTTGACTTACTTATTCATCATCATCAGCCCATTAAACGTCCCACTGCAAGACATAGACCTCCCCTGCCTTTTTTTTTTGCGGATGGTAAATCATCAAATGACCTCTGGGTGGAGCGGAAGGGACGAATTTCACAAATTAAACTGAACGCGATTTATACATACGCCAGCACATCAAGCTACCCGAAACTGTAAAATTTTCCCAGTCAACTTTGAACCTTTTGCTTGAGCAATAAAGTTGAAAATCTATTAAAGAAATTTGACAGATTGTAGTAGCTTGATGTGCTGGCGTCTGTACATCCAAACCGCGTTCAAGAGCTGTCAATGTCATCATTGTTGTGGAATACACTGACAGCATTTGACTGTTAAGAATCTTGCAATCAGCAACAGTCAAATGCTGTCAGTCGATGAGTACATCTTAACTTAAGATGCGCGCATCGCGTTCCGTTTCGTTGGTGAAATTCAACCTTAATGTATTAGCAGGGGCCCAGTGGCAATTCGATCGACGACAGTGGGAGTGGTGGCCCAGTGGTAACGGCCCTGACTTACGTGGGTGTTCGCTCGTGGGTTCGAACCCAGACAGGCGCTTTACTTTGTGACAATAATTTCATAACCACTGCTCTCAAAACGGTGAAGGAAAACATCGTGAGGAAATCGGTATGTTCGAGAACCAAAAATTCGAAGACATGTCACACCTATCAACGGGCACTGGGCCCGCGTGGTAGATTACAGCTGTTTCCCTCTCAAAGTCAAAGTCAAATCATTTATTTCAAATAGGCACATTAAAGGCACTTTTGAACGTCAAAAAAAAAAAAAACTAAATAGAAATGATTCTAGTCGCCCATTCGAAAAGGTAGTTTTCGTATGGAGAAGAATGGGCAAGAAACTCCACCGTTACTCTTTTAAAAATGTTTTACAAGGTCTTGTATACATAATAAAAATTATATGTGAACACGATGCACCCATAATAAAATTAGTCTACCACAAAAGGTAAAAAGAATTAAAAATTAAGCAATGACAGGTAAATCAAATAAGTGATAGATACATGGTGCTCACATATTTACAAGTTATTTAAAAAAAAAAATGCAAAAGTAGTTGAACTTTAACAAGTGTGTGAGCCACTGTAGTCGCAGATTGTAAGAAGAGAAGAGAGAAGGTCTGTGTCCCAGCAGTGGGAACATTATAGGCTGATTATGCAGTGACGATTGGCAGACATTAAACTCACTACTGACACGACTTGGTCATTCAGGTTCCAACTACAATCATCATCATCTGCCTAGCCTTTTCCCAACTATGTTGGGGTCGGCTTCCAGTCTAACCGGATGCAGCTGAATACCAGTATTTTACATGGAGCGACTGCCTATCAGACCTCCATAACCCAGTTATTGGGTAATACGATACCCCTTGGTAAGACAGGTTCTAACTACAATCAATTTCATTTTATGCCTCGTGAGAAAAGTAAACGAATTTTCCGTATATATGCCACTTTAGTATCCGCTGGGCGTTATCCGGAGCTAAAGATATCTTTTATTTTTCTTCGCCTCTGACCCTATTTCCCTTAAATAATATAACATAGGCAATGAATACAGAATTTTCCTCGTCGGGACGAGATATTCAATAATCTTGTACGTGTAAAACGATCGGGAAGATTGTGTTATTGTTTAATTTTCTTTGTTATTTTCGCAATATGATGAATAAATGTTACAGACTACAAATTACAGATTACAATTAAATTAGTTTTGAAATACCAGTCTAATTACGTAACCTCCTGCCGGTAAACTCCTGCCAGTATATTCTGTAAAATCACACCGTGAAAACTTAGGTGCAGGTAGCTTGAAATGATATGTCAATCCCTAACATAACCGGTCAATTCTGTAAAAATCTCACCGTGAAAACTTAGATGAAATGAGTTTGTTTTTGCTAGGAATTGACACTATTGACAGCTCACTCAACGCTCACTTCACCTAAGTTTTGACGGTGAGATTTTTACAGAATAGCACCGCTGATCCGACTGTGACAAGGTGTGACCGTGTGACGTGAGGGATATACCGTGTTACGTAATTAGACTAGTATTAAAACGGATTTAATTCCAATGTATTCTGTAACAGGCTTTGCATTGAGATGGCTATCCACAGCGTCCTATGTTTAAAAACAAATACATGTTTTGCAACAGAGAGCACAGTGGATGAGTTTAATGGTCATATTGAAAGCTATTGTCATAAGGGGTGTACAGTCACGAGCACTAATATGTCAACACTTGGCAACTTTAAATTGGGTTTTTTCACGAAATAACGAATGCAACGTTGAAAAACGACACTTTACATAAACATATGGGTTCGAAAATACTATATTCCTAATAATAAAAAAATTTCATTCAAAAATAAAGAAGAAAATCGCCTTTGAATAAACCCAAGTGTATACATACTTATGCTCGTGACTGTACGCATTAAGCCTGCTGGTCTGAATTTAGTCGCCGGACTATGAAGTTGATAAATTATTTAGGTCTAGACCTACAAAGTGTCACAAGAGAACACTTTCTTAAATTCGCGAGCGAGCAATCTAAGCAATGTTAATGGGGCCAAGAAAACACGTTTGCCATAAATATCGTGGCAGGATGCTAGCACAATGTCGGTCTAGTAGACTATGGTTTCCTTTCCTTTGTATTTACGACTTACGCAATGTGATGAACGATGTAGGAGACTTTGGGAGGATTTTGACTTGTTCGAAATGAGACTAACACTGCCACCAAGGCAAGACGCGAAAGTGTTAGCTAGACTTTCCATCTTATTGAACGGCAATAAAAAAAGGTGTGCGGAAAAATATGGGCAGAACTTTATTTATTTTGTTATTTTATATTTATGATTTGAGTACAAAGGTACCTACTGCTTATTTCATAAGACATTTCTTCAAGCAGACCTGCGAAAGGAGAACTGAAAAACATAACACTCCTTTTTTTGGGCAGTCGTGTAAAAAGAAATGTAGACAATAGTGTGTGAGAACAAGAAGAGAAAAATATGAATATGTGAAGTCTAAAACTAAAAAAAAAAAAAAAAATTCCGACAAATTGAGAACCTCCTCCATTTTGAAGTCGGTTAAAAATCAGCAATAAGACGTTAGGAAAACGAACGTTAATACTTAAGACCTGTCAGAAATAGACAGCCGAACAAACTACTAAAAGAAATTCAGTTACTAAGTTTTTAGCATTCCAACCACATAAAAATCTCTACAAAAAACACCCAACATCGGAAGGAAATACTTCCACACCAGACTAACAAAAACTGACCACAACTAAAACCCAGCACACACGATCGCAGATATGGGTCAAACCGTAGTCAATACACAGAATTTATGTTGGCACTTGGCACCATTACTTTCATTACATCCGCGCGATCCGGCTGATTTACTGCACGTATTAGGGTTGTATCCGGAACTGTGGGTTCAGATTGCCGCACATTCAATGTGAACGCCCCCTAATAGTGCGGTATCGATATCGCTACAGTTTTTCGCAGATGGTTTAAGCTGATAAAGGCTTACAGCGGTGCTCTTCTGTAAAAAGATCACCGTGATAACTTATGTGAAGTGAGCTTGCAGTGATCTGTCATTCCACCTGATGCTAGGGATTGGCACTATTGACAGCTCATTTTAAGCTTAGTTCACCTAAGATCTCACTGTGAGATTTTTACAGAATAGCATTACTGTCAGGCAAAGGATTTGATACTATTTACAGCTCAGCCGGTCGATTCTGTAAAAATCTTACCGTGAAAACTTACATGATGTAAGTTTGTTTGCTAGGAATTGACACTATTGACAGCTCACTTCGCCTAAGTTTTCACGGTACGATGGTTAGGTAAAGAATAGCACTGCTGCGGTGCTATTCTGTAAAAATCTCACCGTGAAAACTTAGGTGAAGTGAGCGTGGAGTGAGCTATCAGTAGTGTCAATTCCTAGCAAAAACAAACTCACTTCATCTAAGTTTTCACGGTGAGATTTTTACAGAATCGACCGGCAGTTCACCTAAGTGTTTACGGTGAGATTTTTACAGAATAGCACTACTGGTTTTTGTAGCAAATGGGAGACAGTTTGGGACGAATGTGGGGGATACCAATCGCAATTATTACCCTCCACAATGTCCTTTACCATGTTTAATTAATTTAATTAAGACTCTCATTGGCAAATTACAAGTTTTTCTCTGCTCTTAACCGCGGAAACTCCTTCAGGCCAACACTTTAAATGGCCTAGCATAATATGTTCATGCTATCGCTAATCTTATTCAACTGTGTCCTCTTAGAATTCCTCTTAGCAAGTAATACAACGGGAATATTGAAATAAAAACGACGTATGCTTTGTGAAAACAAATAACGGACTATATTTTTCTTGAAACATAAACAAGACAATATTCTATAGTGTTTTGCATTAAATATGGTTTATTTGGTGTTACCACACTTTGATACTTTCTAACAGCAATTACGATGGCTTCTTGATAGCATAGACAAAAAGTCTCAGTTGCTTTCCTTACATTTGATGTAGTTAGTTACTTTGAAAGGCAATGAACAAAAAGGAAAAGGGGGCGTAAAATACAATTTATCACTGGTTTCAATGATGAAGGAAATGTCGTAAAGAAACGCTCACATTCGCGTCATAAAATCTAACGAATTTAATGTTCTGGAAGCGTTGATAGATAGGAGCCACTTGTCATTGGGGCGTTTCGGTTTGGGATACGTTGAGTGTCTAACATTTGATACAGTAACTGAAATTTGGCTTGGGTGTGTTCATTTGAGTTTTGAGCTTTATCATCATTATTTACAGGCAGGATGTTCAGGATCATTATTTCAGCCAAAATACGTCCTCTGATGGAAGTTCTTCACCCCAAGAAATTCCACAATCATATCAAACGTATTCAAAATAATAAATGTCCAATTTATTTTAATTGAAACGATAGATAGCTAGATAATCGAATCGAAATAGAAATCGAATAGAATAGATATAAGAGATAATAATAATAATAAGATAATGTTATCCTTTTATAATTCTGCCAAAGGTGCCTTTTTAGGCCCCCAGTACTAAAGGTAGCCTAACAACTAACGACGAATCTAGTAACGATCTAGAGTGTATTCGTCTAGCTAATAAATGGCTAGGATCCGATTTCTTTTTGCCCAGAAATATGAAAGAATAGTGGAATTTGAGTGAGGAGACTTTCTACCTAAATTTTACTTTGTACCTAAATTTCCTCAAACACTCTAGTAAGTTAAGTAGCACAAATAGAACCAGTAAATAGTCCTTTAGTGTTTTCTTTTGTAAGCGTATATTCATCAGAATGGGCTGTAAGGCTATAAAGCTCTAAATTAAACTCTCTCTCTTAGCCCTTAAAAATGAAACTCCAACACACGTTATTTTCAGTGTAATATCACCTACATACAAGTATTTACTCATGCAGCCAGGCAAAAAGAAATAGAATTTCATTTCTGTGTCGCCTGAAGACAAATGTACATGCGGACGTACGGCAATAACGTTGGGGACTGTTTGTATGTATGTGTGTCGAGTAGGTATGTATGTACATGTTTCAGGCGTTGACATACATATCATACGGTTTTTATTCCCAGTTCCCAAAGGGAGTTACACACTCGGTTGTATATGTTTGATTCTGATTTCGTGATCAGCTGTTTATGACATAGCAGGTTCACATCGAATGCAAACTATGTACCTGAAATTTTAACATACGTACCATCATGCCTGTAGTTCCCCGAAGGTGTAAGCAGAGGTATCCCTTTAGGGATACCTCTGTCTCTGTGTTCTGTATGTCCTCTATTTTTATAAAATTTGGGTGTTCTTTAGAACACCCAAATTTTATGATAATAAAAAGCATAAATCTGTTTTTAGAAGTGATGACTTTTAATTGGCTGTCAGTGTCACATACTATTTTTTATTCTGTTTGTTTTAGCTGTAAGGCATACATAGTTAAGAGGAAATCCGGTCGGAGAGGCTTTTGAAAAAGCCTAAGTAAAAAGTCATAATTCGAGGTTTGGCTCTCGCCTATTCCTCCAATATTGGACCAACTTAAAAGAAATTTATTAAGAAGGATTTAAGCCATGTCCCTATGTTTTTCTTTTTTCATTAATAGTTGTCAAATTTGTACACTAGGCCTCTATTGATAGCGGTTTAAATCGGCATTTTTGAGGGTTCTAGTGCTTATAAAAATAGTATATCATAAAAAAGGAAAACATAGGGACATATAATAATAATAATCCATTTATTTCAGGCCCATAGATAAATACCTTAACTTAAACAAACATATTTTCATTATACCAGCACATATTAAAAACCTTAAAACTATGACTATACACGTAACGTTGTCGGCGTCGTGTTTCGCTGCGTGGTGTCGCGTAACCGTCCTCGGAAACGTAGATATAATATATGACACCTTTCGGCCAAAAGTAGTTAATAATTATTATTCTGTAAAAAGTTATTGCTTTATGGTCAATAACCAGAAAGAAAACAGGCGAGAGCGTTTGTACAGAGAAACGACCACCCGCATTTCCTCTTAATAAATAAACACACTGGGCACAAATCCAGACTCTGAGCTGCTATTGAGAAATTCCAGATGGAAAACCCAACCACACTTAAAATTAATTATCTCCTAGATAAATTCTGGGTAGGTAAACATCACACTAATAATTTAAAGGCGAAAGTTTGTGAGTGTGTGTGTGTGGGGGTGTGTTTATATGTTTGTTACTTCTTCACGCTCAAACGGCTGGACCAATTTTGATGAAATTTTGTATGGAGGTAGCTGACATCCTGGATTAACATATAGGCTACTTTTTATTCCGATATTCCCACGGGATCAACATTTACGCGGGTGAAACCGCGGGGCGCAGCTAGTTATTAATAAAATCACAGTAATTTCTTTCATAACCAGAAAGATAAAACTACTCTTATTAAAATTTAAATGCACCTACGTAAATTAATTTCTTTCTGAGCTGGTATATGTATGTAGTTCGGGCTTTCAATCAGTCGGCTCATAATGAACGAACAAATTAAAATCAGATGATTAATAACTGTGACGTGTGTGCGAGCCATTTCATTACCTACATGTTACGTCACTGTCATAGTAGACAGAGTAAACTATAGACTGCTGCATATCTTCTTTTTCATTCGCACAAGAAAAAGAGAAATATATTAACGTCACTAGCAAAGAAAAGAGACAGAATAAGAATATGTCTGTCCCTTACTGCGTGTCGGCTAAGCACATCAATGTGCACAACAAGTTTGACGTTTATGAATGAAATAATAAAAACTACACCGCGATTAAACGGAAAATAAGATCAAGATAATTCAATAATAGTACATTTGCGTAACTGTAAAAATGGTAAGGTGCAGTGTAATAAGCTGTAAAATTGATAATGTGTCACGGATACCATGAGCCTATAGATTACTCTGTCTACGTAGTAATGTTTATTTTACCCAGTAGGTATATTATTTATGAAAGGATATTTTGTGATTTCTTCTACAGATTTTATTTTTTAACTGCCTAAATAATTTAACGTAAGATTGGAAAACAGCTAAGTAAAGGTTTTTCTCTTTCTCAGTTTTAATCATGGTCTGACAGTTTGAGTAATTTATGCGGCCTACTCAAATCCTACATAAAAGTCCTTTCTTTCTTTTTTTTCTAAGTTCATCGAGTTGTTGAGCTCAAGTTCTGAGTTATGCTGCATGATTACTGAAAAATACGAGCACTGACTAAACAGGTCCACTCAATCTGTGTGGTTATTTCCTCAAAAGCATGCATGGTGTTCACATGACCTGACCAAGATTATGTCTGGACTTTAAAAGAGACTGTGACCTCTGAGTTTGTTTCGGCTTTTCTTCTCAGAGTAGTCAGATAGGAAACGCCAACCCTATCTAGATTTACACACACCACCCCTACCACCACCACCACCCACCACCTACCACCTATTTACAGAAATAAAATCATTTGTCATTTTCTAGTGGATACCGCCCACAGGCGTGGTTTGCTTAGGGCCTCAAGAGTCTTAATCGGAAAAACTGTCCAGAACATGAAAAATTTGTCAGCTTAAATCAAATAGACAACTGGTATTCTTCCGACACCTGTTTGCTGTCAGGGGCAAGGCAAGAAGTCAGGTTATCGAAATGTAGCAGCGTTTTCTTAAAATACTTCTCTTTATGGTTGCGTACTTTATTACTGAAGGTCGTGTCTCTGAAAGGCCTTCATTTTATATACGATGTTCTTCCACTCCGTTCGGTTCTCATCTTATATCAGGGCGGTCGTAACAGAGAGTCCATTGAGGGCGGTTACTTGGTCTGACCAGCGGTTAGGTGATCGGCCATGTCGCCTTTTCCCATCTGCCTTGCCCATCACTACTAACTTTTCAAGATACTAACAAGCTTAATGACTTAATTTTATTTTTTTAAATACTTAATGCTACTTTTATTTGTCTGTTTTTAAGTGTTGGCTTATGAACACTCATGGACCATAGTTCACCGTATAATGGTAGGCATTTGATTGCCAAGACGTTTCTTAATTGTACTTTTGATAAATGGTCGGCATTGTTGCTAGCAGAACTTTTCCTACAAACTAGTTTTATCAGAGCATCTCTTCTGACTTTGTATTCCGCTTTTTCACAGGAACAAAGACCAGAAGGCCAATTCTCGTAATTTAAAACGTTCAAAATCTAGTCGCAGTCTCATCTCGGCGACAAAAAAACGTCAAAAACTTGTCAAAAATGTAGGGAAATTAGAGGATTTTTTGACAGATTGAGACTGATATCAGACTGTGAACGTTCTTAATATTACGAGAATTGCCCGTCTGACCATTTGCTTATGTAATGTTTTACCAAAACCACTTATACGGGGAACTGTCCGGTATTTACCTTCCCCTCGTTCAGATTTCAGAGCAGTGGTGACCTAGTGGTAACGGCCCTGACTTATGAGTTGTAGGTCGTAGGTTCGAACCCAGGGAGGCGCTATACTTTGTGTAAATAATTTCGTCACGATTGCTCTCAAAACGGTGAAGGAAAACATCGTGAGGAAACCGGCATGACCTAGATACAACGATTTGAAGACATGTGACATCTACCAACCCGCACTGGCCCGAGTGGTAGATTACATCCCACTCCCGCTCGAAGAGACGAGGTCTGTGTCCCAGCAGTGGGAACATTATAGGCTGATTATGGTCTGTTCTGGCTGTGTATTCCGCCTTTTTACACGGACAAATACCAGACTAATGGCTTTCATGTCATATTTTACCAAATACGGGGAACTTGCGGGTATTTTCCTTCCCCTCGTTTAAATTTCAACAGCTCCAATTTCCGCAAAACGACGAAATACATTCTGCAAAGCCTTTAAAATATAATCCGATACCTTTAGAGACCCTGTACAACATTTTTCCTAACGTAACTGTGCAAAATCTTTCGGATTTATAGACGCTTAATATTTGTGAGCCTTCCTCGCTTTGTAGGCACCGTTTGAAATCAAGGTACGCGTATAAAATACAAATTTTCGTCGTGGATCGTAGAAACAAAAGGTGGGTAGGTAAAATGTTTGGAGAATCTACTTATGTACGTACTGCGAATATGTTAACCTTTTTTCTTTTTCATAGACGGTATTGTTTTTATTTAATTACAGTGGGGCTGGCTGGTAGGTAATTAAAAAAAGGCCTATGTCCAGCAGTGGAGGTCTTTCGGCTGAAATGATGATGCTACAAATTTTAACTTTTTTTTTTTTGTTATGGCATCCTTAATAATGTTTCTGTAAATTCTTGCTTAAAATGTAAAGCCGGCTCCAGCTTGGAAGAAAATGCCAAAATGCCACTTTTTGCCCGACCGAATATTCATAATTAATAACTCCTCCAACTTTGATTGACTGTAATTACTGAAAAAATACTATGTGAGTTTGGCAAGTAACATTAAAAGTTGGCGCATTCAATATGGATTCCAATTTCTTTTTTTTTTTTAATTAATTTGTTTTTATTCTTTGATTTGTTGGATTTGTCTCCGCCCCGAATAGCAGAATAACTATTAAAACATGGGAAAAATTCACGAAAAAAAAAGATAATTAATTTTCTCATACATTTTGTATGGGACGGCTTTTTTGATAATATCTTGAGAACGGATTGTCTGATTACGATAGATGGCGGTACGGGTCAGCTAGTATAATTATAAATCAGTCTCTTTTCATGTCTGTTTGTGTGACTAAACTGTCACTTAGACTTTTACCTGCCGGTATTGCGCGTATAGGTACTCGCCTTAAAAAACGCTTTTTTAACACAACTTTTTCTTCAGAAAAACCTTCGTACATCTCAGTGTTGACCCAGCCAGACAGTAGCTTCCGTCAGACAAATTCGCGAATGATGATTATTTAATTCAGGCATGTTTACGTTACAAACCAGGGTAGGCAGGTACCTTGAACTTGTCTAATATGCACACTTAACAACTTAAACAAGCGATATTGCTGTGTTTTTTTTTTCTTCTCTGTTGTGAATGCTGTGCACGTCTGTAATTGACGTAAACACTAGTCCATGTCTCTGTTCACTGTTATTTGTAAATGTTTGTGTTGTTGATGTGCCTTAATAAATAAATATTGTCGTGAAAAAACGATTGATAAATACTTTGACAAAAAACATATTTCATAATATAAAAGGGTTCCGAAATGCGTAGCTATAAATATTAGTGCTTGTGACAGTACCTGTTTGTTTCACCTACAGAATACGGTAAAGATAGGTATAAATCTCTCGTAACTAATTGCTTTTAGAGTGGAGGCGTAATTCATGTTTTGGTCATAACAACTTTCATGAGAAAAATATCTTAGTACTTGATCTTTACTCGTGTGATAAATGGTGCCTTTTCACAAGAAAATCAGGGAAAGATGCCGTGTGATATGTATGTACCTAAGCAACACCCATCCGAAATAATGTTGTCAGTAGGACGCTAGCTAGGTAAATACAGGGTGTTTGGAAGCTGAGTGCAAAGCTTACACCATTTACAGCATTTTGAGCCATACATATCTTAGACGAAGTATGTTTATTTTTTATTTGTAACTGCAAACTTTGGTCACAGTAGCATACCAAACCCCCTATTATACTGATAAAAACTGATACCATGTTGACAAAATAACTGTAGGTATTTTAAAGTAAGTTTTCTAAAAAGCAAGTAAATAATCAATTTCATTTATAGTAGGTATGAAGCGCTTAAATCCTCCGATATCCTTCCACCCTAAATCCCATAAAAATAAATTACCAAAACTTACCAATACCTACACCAGTTCTTCAAGTACTCAATTTCACATCCCCTCATTCCTTGAACCATCAACGCCCCTCCTTCCCCCTTTCCACCCCCTTCAGAATCCGTTAATACCAAAGAGTTCTAATTCAGGATCACTGGCTTACTCTGATGGATTCGAATGTGAAATGATTGCTTCAGCTTAATGCAACTGTAGGGGGTTGGAGATGGCATTCGAGATCCGTCGGTGGGTTTTCCGTATTTGTTTAAATAGTTAATGAATACAAGTTTGTTACTAGTTTTTTTGCCAGATATTTTTGTTTATATATCACAACCGTCGCTTAACTTATGATTACAATATTATGTTTTTCTCATAGAAGTGAATAGAAATGTGTAATATGTATTATTCTTGAGTGAAATAAAGCATTTTAAACTGTACTTATGTTGATCTATTCTTCTTAGCGTGTCGATAGCAATGATACTTAGTATGAAAAAATAAATATCGTTTTTTAAATTGATTTGACCCATAATGCGTGTGCGAATACGTTTCGCTGACGCAGCCATTAGGTCCTCACGTGAGCAGGTGATAGGGCATGCGGTTCAATCTGGGAGGTAAGCCCGTCCCAGCCGCCGCAGGAGACGCTCCGGCGTCGTCTACCGTAGGCGCGGGCCTGCGGACGGAGAGTAATGGGTAGCTCACCGTCCGATCAGGACCAGGCCCGTTCCGGACGGCGCGTACGTGTTCCACGCGCGCCTCAAAGAAATGTCAGCATCTAGGAAGGGGCCCCCTTGGGGCCGAAGCCTGCCGGGTCAGCGGGATTGTGCGAAAGGGTTACCGTTGACCCGGAACATAAAGGGCTAAGGAAGGAACACGGCTGAGTTTTATTCAGTAAGAGTCGGACACTCTCTTCCGCTCCGCCCAGAGCGAGAGGGGTCAGTTGATGACAAGGTATGGTTGATGAAATCCCACCCAAAAAAAAAGCCATTGTCTGTGGAGAGACGCCGCATAGACACTGGAGATCTGAGCTGTCTATAAACCCCCTTGTGGAGGTTGTCCTTGCTGCAGCCTACTTAGGTACAAAGTCTATTAAAGGTGTTCCAAGTATGCCACGGTAACTTATGCCCTCAGAGGCTCTCTGATGGATCAATAAAGAAATCGGGAGGTTTAAGCAGTGCTTTCTCAAGATCTTCGTGTCCCGTTGCCATCGGCTGGACTTACGCTCCCAAGATATTTTTTGCGGTTTATAAGCCTCTGTGGCACTAGATTAAAGTTCTGCATTGGGTAGCGTGGTCATCCTGTAGCTTCCACCTTGCGGCTGGCTGTAGTCCTGTGAATTGCTGGAGGCGCGGTACCAGTCAGTAAATATAAATGAATACATATATATAACTCCAAACCCAGATATTTTATATTCAAGAAAGAGTGCCGATTCTATTAACCTATTTATATTTTGGGAGATAAGGCATTACCATTAAAATAAACATAACCACATACATATTTACAAGCGTTCGGAGCGTTTTATGACATCTGATGTAATAAGAACTGTCAATCTCAATATATTGACTGGTATTGAGTCCCTATCGCATACAGGCACCCGATCATATATTCACCATTATCTTTATATTAGGGGAAAATGTACCAAAATCTCTGAGAAATACGTTTCAAAATTGAGTAGAAGTAGAGTAAGTGCGAAAATTAAGTATGTATGTAGGTATATATTTCAGGCGTTACTTATGTTTTATACATGGTGGTTGGGACATCAATGACCAACCAAACCAACTAGGGATTGAGCACATGATTCTAGATTCCCTAGTGTTTGAAATATTTCGTCGGACGCTAACAGAAAATAATTCTGTTCCGTTCATTTTGACCGTGTCAATATTGTACTTTACTAAGAAACAGCAGATTTTTAGGGTTCCTCAAAAGGAAAAACGGAACCCTTATACGATCGCTACGTTGTCCGTCTGTCTGTCCATCTGTCAAGACTCTTTTTCTCAGGAACGCTGAATAACTCCACAGTTATCAAGTTGAAATTAATATCAAATACTCAGGGCCGCAATCCCTTGAAGCAGTGAAAAAATCAACCTTCTAAGTCCACGCAATCTAAAAATACGGGCGCATAAGTTCCGAAATCAAAACCTATAATACTTCCCGTTGACCTGGAATCATGAAATTTGACAACAAGCAATGTCATGTAGCACAGGTAAAGGACGAAATCCGAACTGTTAATTTATAAACTTCCGTAATACTTACTAAATAAGTGCTAATTTTGGTCGAAGAATAAACTTGATAAAGTGCCTAACGTCTTAGCACTTAAAACGCCACAGTGTTCCGCCATTTTTCCCCGTAAAGGAAACTACCTTCAGTATGAGAACACTACACACGAATCCAAAGTGATAAGTTGGCAAGCCGGCTGACGGCCCTCCTGGTAGAAAGTGGTTACCTCTTTATTAAGACACCTGTAACACCACGGCCTTATTTACTGTAACTTAAAATGCGACATATTTATCAAAAATGACATAATTTTATTGTCACATTTTAACAACAGGCGTTGTATCGTATATTAAAAACTTACACAATTTTCGGATTGTCGCCTGTTACTTATCACCTATCGGTTTTTGTTAAAATAAAAGTCCCAGGGTTACATTGTATTCGTATTGTTGAACAGAAACCCTACACACATTGTATGGTGCATGACTTTTTTAACACGATTAGCTTCACTTGTAACTAACTAACAAATAATGTAATAAAATATTAGAAGTCAATTTTAACCTACTTCTAATTGTCGTATCGAAATGAAACTTCGTATGTTTATGTAGTTTGGATGACAAATCTATAATTAGGCATCTTGGAGCTGATCTGATGATGGAGCCTTCTGAACTCTTTAAGGGCTAGTAGTAAATCCCTCAAGTTTGGGGTGATTCGTTTGAATGAGTCCAATATTGCACTTGGTGTTGAGAGGCTGATGATGGAGCCAGGAGGTGGATAGTGGAACTCTTTAGGGACTACTTGTTAACCCCTCGAGTTTACTAGAAGTGAGGGTTTATTTATAGAATTATAATCATAACATAACAATCATCAATATAACTATCTGGGTTCATGTTACCCTATTGAATGACTATTTCATAAAATCTTGACATTTGAGGCAATTTCTAATTCAAGGAGATTACTGATTCTAATACCGTAAAGTCATATTTGTTACGGTCGCGAATCATATTTAGATAAAATCAACACACAACCTGCTACTGACTTGCAAAATTCTTAATAGAAGTCAATTTTTTGGGTCCTCATTCAGAAACCAAATGTTATTGAAAACGTTTGAATACCTAAATTTAAAACTCGTGTAGCGTTATTGAACTAAATAAGACTCGTAAAATAACCCCACGCAAAAACGTGACTCTACAATATTTAATTTCCTATATTTCGGCACTAAAATTCGCAAGCAACACAAACATACGTCACGGATCTTAATTAAATAATTTATATCAAAATTAAATTATATTTCGCTCATTCCGTCGCCACGAACACCACTAAATAAACCCAAAATCAAAGCAGTATTTCTGAGAAAATTTAATAAATTCAACTTCTGACGCTATCTGAATTTCAGTTTAGAAGGTGAAGAGTTTCCTAATTTATGTAGATTGTTAGCACTTTCCACGGTATAAGGTGAGCTGAAATAGAAAATAATTTTCTTTAATATCCTTTAAGGAAATGGAGCGAGTACCTATTTCTTTGAAAACATACCAATCAGTGGTATTATTTTCTCTGCGTTTTTTTAAACCCGCAGTCTGTCTGTTGGAACTCGTTTAGCTAGGAAGACTTTAGATAGCTGAAGTAGACATGGGCGAGTGGCAACAGCATTCTAAAAACTATGGCGGAGAGTATCGACTCTCCGATTATTAAAAGTTTTGTGGGAAGGACAATCCCTAAACATTAATTTGGGGATGTCCTTTTCTCAATACTATTTATTCGGTCTCTACTGTATTTTAACTACTAACACTAGTAATAAGTTATAATATTGTTCACTAACACGCGGGATCATTGTTTTCCGAAAATAAAGAATATTATTATTGTTATTGCATAGTTACACATTGCATAACCAAACTTCTGCAAATTGACAGGCAAAACACGCTGTACGGCCAAATGAGGGATGAAAAAAGACGCAGGGACAAAACAGGACCTACTTTTCCACTCAACATAAAAGCAAGCGAAGCCACAGGCTTTACTAGTGCAGTGCCTATATAAGATGGTATGTGTAGTCTTCCTTTCAATCGTGAAGAAAATGATGAGGTGTGGATCCAAGAGAGTGGAAGTGATTGGCGAAATAAAATTCCGCTGCCTCATATAGAACTGTGTGAATTTTGTAAATTATGTTGACTTGGTTGAATACGTGATGTATTTTTGCGTCTTTTTTTTGTGTCTTATTAAAATATATTTCTGTATCGACACGTATACTTAGACATCTTAGACATATGCCTTTGGAAACGTGTTAAAACAACACAATCAGCCTATAATGTTCCCACTACTGGGACACAGACCTCCTATCGGTGAGAGAGAGTGGGCTTTAAACTACCACGCGGACCCAGTGCGGGTTGCTAGATGACACATGTCTTCAAATTTTTGGTTCTAGGACATGCCGGTTTCCTCACGATGTTTTCCTTCACCGTTTAGAGAGCTATGGTGGTGAAATAATTTACACAAAGTAAAGTATAGCGCCTGTTTAGATTCGAACCTACGAACTACAACTTGCAAGTCGCGGTCGTTACCACAGGGCCACTATTTTTGTGTTATTTCTTATTCAATTTTATTTTTTTGTCGACACGTATGCTTAGTTATCATAGATAACTAACCATACGTTACCTACGTATCATACGTTACGTTACCTTTGATAACGTACACAAAGTTGAATTTTATTTAGAAAAAACACTTAATACTAGCTGATTATTAAACGGGTTGATATCCAGAAAAGGACATCTAATATGCCTCAGTAGGTATAGAAGCGGCAAAAGTAGCAAGATAAAGACTTGAAAGAAAATCTTGAACCTATTAATGAAACAAGATGCTCACAAGAACCTCGTGGGCTGTAAATATAAGTAGGTATACCTCCTACTACACAAAGACTGTTGCGTATTCAATTACGCCTACACAAGAAATATTAGTACTTACTTGCAAAAAAATTAACTCGAAAGCCCGAATGCCTAAGCGTTCTAATTTTTAGTTAAAAATGAGAAACAGTGCCTTCAAAGTGTCTAAAGTTAGGATATTTATAGCTCCTCCTCCAAGATATCTCTAGAATATTATTTATGTTTGAATTCACAAATGATTTGCTTCAAAACTGCGTAGAAATAGAATTTTCTGTAGGTTCATTAGGTACAAGTAAAATATTACCATTTTGGTGATTAGGTATAAAATAAATTAGTGTTATTTCGAATTTTGCTTATTAAACTGATAAAAGTTTCAGACAGAACTTTAACGACTCGAATTCTTTCATGTGCCTAATTTCGATAAAATGATGTTTTTTTTTAATGGTTTACTTTTGGTTTTGAGATCTGGTTTTTTCTTACCAAGGGGTATCGTATTACCCAGTAACTGGGTTGTGGAGGTCAGATAGGTAGTCGCTCCATGTAAAACAATGGTATTCAGCTGCATCCGGTTAGACTGGAAGCCGACCCCAACTTAGTTGGAAAAAGGCTAGGCAGATGATTTGTTTTTGTTTTTCCAATCCTTCTGCTTTATAAACTGCTTTTCGCTCTGATTTAAATATTTTACAAGATATGAGTGTCTTTGAGACATCTTGTTTCGTTACTATACAAGCCTATTTATACGTTGGTAGATGTGCATAACGCAACACGCCTTTCTACATGCTCAACACTTGTACAATAGCAATAAAATTAAAACAAAAATACCTTTGTAATGTTTTTAATTATTCCAAAAACAAGCAAAAAAGAAAACCTTCAGACAAGGCCATTCCAAAATAACTATAAATCAAATGATCACTTAAAATCTATTAAAAGAGTGAATGGTAGGATGAACGCATCAATCTCGAGACAATCTCGACACAATTTCCAAGATAAACGATAAAAAGTCGGAGCTCATCTGCGATCAATTTGTTTTTTACAGTGGGCTTATTCTGTCAAACGATAATTTGACGGGTATCGTGAATTGACCTTGCTGAAAGTACTAAAATTGGATGGCAAATTGTATGAAAAAATGATATAAGTACTAGGATCCTTTCTAGGAATTTGTCTTGAGTAGCATAAATAGTTAATAATTCATTTGGAAAGAAAAAAATATGTCGGCGAAAAATTGACAGGAGTAATTCAAGTCCTCTAAACTGACTCTGTACTGTGATGATTTGAACATTCTAATACGTTTTAATACTGTGTGGAGTTTTGATAATATGGTGTCCAAAATTACAAACCGACACGTTTTTGTTCGCACGTTCACTCTTCATGCCTCTCACACTACAGTACGTTCAAACTCGCATATCGTTTCGATATCGAATTCGCCTCGTTCCCCGAATACGTCGCCTGCAATTCATCAAGTGTGGACCATCTATCATTGTCGTGGCGGTCTGCAATGGCCTTGTAAACTATCCTGTTAGCGAACAAACTGAATCGGTTCCGAGATTAATCGATCGAAAGTGTGTGTTATACTTATGACACATGAAAGGAAAAGTCTTCATCTTTATGCGATTCTTTTTAGGTTTCCGTAGCCAAATGGAAAAAACGTAACCCTTATGGATTCGTCATGTCTGTCTGTCTGTCTGTCCGTCCGTATGTCACAGCCACTTTTTTCCGAAACTATAAGAACTATACTGTTGAAACTTGGTAAGTAGATGTATTCTGTGAACCGCATTAAGATTTTCACACAAAAATAGAAAAAAATAAATTTTGGGGGTTCCCCATACTTAGAACTGAAACTCAAAATTTTTTTTTCATCAAACCTATACGTGTGGGATATCTATGGATAGGTCTTCAAAAATTATATCGAGGTTTCTAATATATTTTTTTTCTATGCGCGAGAGACACTTCCAAAGTGGTAAAATGTGTCCGTCCGTCCCGTCCCCCCCCCCGTAACTTCTAAAATAAGAGAATGATAAAACAAAAAAAAAATATATGATGTACATTACCATGTAAACTTCTACCGAAAATTGGTTTGAACGAGATCTAGTAAGTAGCTTGCTGGTGAAAATTTAAAAACATATGATGGTACGGAACCCTCGGTGCGCGAGTCCGACTCGCTCTTGCCCGGTTTTTTTTTTAAATTAAATCAGTCTGTTTAGTCATTTTACTTTTAGATCGCAGCCAGGACCAGCAGCTAGGACTAATAGGTATGATAGTGAATATCTCATGAGTATCTCATGATATTACTTTATGAAGAAAACGACCGCTGCAACATTTGGACGCTCCTCTATTCTACCTACTGTGTTGGCTAATGTGGCAGGGGGCAAGGACATCAACGCGTAATCTGTTACCATGTTACCATTGATTCAGTAAATTATTCTGAATTTTAACACAAAAAAAAACGGGTCAAACGGGAGTCGGACTCGCGCAACGAGGGTTTCGTACTGTAGGTATGTAACTACAAATTTACGGTTTTCCAATTTTTTTTTTCTTGTTCTACTTGAAATTGCTTCTTGGCAAATTTCATAATTCTAGGGCAACAGGAAGATTGTCGAAATTTACGTTTTTTGCGGCATAAACGGCCGTATCTTTTTATACGTTAACTTAGGAGTTTGATTTTTTCACAACTTCAAGGGACTGTAGACCTGAGTATGTAGTTTTAATTTCAACTCGATAACTTCACGCAGACAGACAGACGGACAAAAAGTGATCCTCTACGGTACTTATCCTTTTTTTCCTTTTGAGGTACGGAACCCTAAAAAACCTGTTCCATACATTTTGACCGCATAGGTATTGCAATCGTCCATGAAACTAGTGATTTCTTTTGATAATTGATGCAAAATAGAGGGAGTCGAGAATCATAATTATGCTGAATTCATGGTTACAGTTTCTGCGTCGACGTCCCTGTAATTCAGTATACCCAATTTGTAACTTAACTCCACAAAACAAATCTGTCCTGCGGTGTGCACAAAGGACATTGTCACTTACAACTCAAGAACTCCACAACACCTTAAGTACCGACAAACTAAGTAACAACGGAATAATTTCCAAAGATTTCTCAAACTATAAACACTTGGACTCCTCCACCAACTTGGAATTAAATCCACTTAAATTTCATGAACATGGTCGGGAACTGCTGTTCAAACCACAAGTTAATACAATGAGCTTTGTGTTCTAGGTATGGAAAACAGGACTGATTTATAATTTCTATTACGGAGAGAAACTGGGCTCGAATCACGGATAACTTTGCCGCTTTAATTCCGGAAATATAAATGTATTGTTGTTTGGATTTTGCGGGAACACGTAATTACTTGTTTGAATCGGTTTTTAAACTTTTCCTGAATTCATTAATTATTAGGTACTTTTTATGTAGGCTTTTATAATCGTGATGTTACGTACTGTAGAGGTTCGGAGGGATCCTCTAGAGTACCTCTGGGAGGTACACAAATGATACAACTTTAGACTTGGAAAAATTACTACTTTATATATTAATCAGACTTGGATAATTATATGAATGAAAACTCTAGAACAAAATAACATAATAAATTATTTGACATGTGTTTAAACCTTATCATCTCCAGCCACACGGAACACTACAGTACCTACCTACCTTATAAGGTCCTTAGATATAAAAGCCGAAGAGTTTTTAAGTAGGTAGGTAAGTCGGAAAGTCACCGACAGCTAAGGGCCTCGGTCGGTGGTAGTTACTCGTATATTTAGATATTGAACACTTCCCTCCGCAGCTTCCAGGTGAATTCCTTTTAACAAAATATTATTAAAGTTAATATTTCAAAGCGCTGCAGTAACTCCTTTCAGATTTGAAACAAAGCACAGAAACAACCCACTCTATTCAAACACAAAACATCACGCCTTTAACCCTCGAAGGGTTACGCAGAGGTGTACCTTTTACCACCATTTCGACAGTTTAAGTCCCATGTAATAGCTTCGAGCCTATTGCCATCATCATTTCAGCCGAAAGACATCCACTGCTGGACATAGGCTTCCCCCAAGCACCTCCACTTCGACCGGTGCTGTGCTTCTCGCATCCAAGGGTTCCTGCGGCCTTCATAAGGTCGTCGATCCACCTTGTGGAAGGCCTTCCAACACTACGTCTTGCGATACGCGGTCGCCACTCCAGAACCTTTTGGCCGCATCGGCCATCTGTTTTGCGAGCAATGTGCCCTGCCCACTGCCACTTAAGTTTGGCAATTCTTCGGGCTATGTCGGTTACCTTGGTTCTCCTGCGGATCTCCTCATTTATGAATCGATCACGCTATTAGATTATTATTATATTGCCCTCAACCGGGAACAAATCCAGACTCCGGGCTTGTTATTAATAAAATCCTGGTGAAAAAACCCAATAACACTTTTCCCGACCTAGGAGTCGATCCCAGGAGCTAGCGCCCACTAGCCCAAAGAGGCAGTCTAATCAAACATGTGTCAGCAAAATTGTATCCAAAATGTTGCCTTTTATCTTTTAGTTACGACATGCTTGAATTGATAAGAAACAGATTTCGTCGTAAACGAAGCACAAAGAAAATGAGAATATTAACGACCCAGCGCGAAGCAACGCGTACTCAGAATACTAAGTAATATATAAATTGACCTTCTTTATTTGATTAGGAAAATAAGAGTATTTCCACAATGATTTTTCGCTACAAAAATGTGGATATGTTCAGAGATTCATAAGTACACTTCATCATCTGCCTAGCCTTTTCCCAACTTTGTTAAACTGCAACTGAATACCAGTATTTTACATGGAGCGACTGCCTATCGGACCTCCACAACCACTTTACTGGGTAATACGTTACCCCTTGGTAAGACTTTCTGGCTTCTGACTACCCGTAACGACTGTCAAAGATCCACGAATGACAGCCGGGACCAACGGCTTAACGTGCTTTCCGAGACACGGAGGGGTCACGGTATGTAAAGAAGGTCACCCATCCACAGACCAAGCGCGGCAAGCGTAGCTTAACCTGATCAATCGACCTGTAAGGCTGTTATTATTTAGCCACGGGCCCCTCATAATACACTTATTCCCGACAATTATTACCTTCATGTACTTCCCACACAACATTATTCATAGTCGTTAGCGAATAAAATAAATGTACCACTATTTTCCGATCTTCCATTTTTGTTACCACATTCGTTAGCTGTGCGTGATTTTCCTTTTTCCTTTACGATACATAAACGAAAATTAATGATTTTTTCTGTGAATTGGAGTTAAACCATGTTTCTTATCCATCCTATTAGAGAAACAGATATATGAGACGTTTAATAGCGCTCGTTTGATCGAGTGATTGCTTACGTGCGTTTCGAGTTACCGGATTTTATTAGACGTGCACACACGTCTTATAAAACTGGTCAAGTTCGAGGCTAACGTACTAAGGGTTCCGTACAACCAAAACAATTATATTGTACCTAAAAAGACAAGTAACATTACAGCACACCTTGATTCCCCGAAAGGTTCAACTTTATCGCTAAAACATAGAGTACAAGGTTGATTTGGAAAATTTGACAGTTTCGGGTAGCTTGATGTGCTGGCGTCTGTACCATGATTGATGTTAAAGCAACAAGGATGCTGTAAAAATTAACTGGAAACCAATTTTAAAAAAAAACTAACACTCCTATGACAGACAGAGATACAGACAGATGTCGCCGTAGGCTTAGTGATGGGGTCCTTCTAGGCATCTGTTGGGTGCCTAGAAAATTTTTAGGGAACCCTAACAACGCGTGGTTGTCCTTTAACACGCGTTCGATCAGTACGTGTAACGCTTCGTTTCCTGCCTTTTTGAGCCTCGTCCTAATTGTGAGATTGTTTTTCTCAGTCGTTTGACCTTTTCCCTTTGAGAGACTTTCCAACTTCGATGTTCCGTATGACTTGATGGGTATATGTGAACGTGGGACAAATTGACCATGATAGCTCTGTGTGCCAATAAGTATCAGCCAATATTAGGATCTCGGCGAACCGAGTAATCCTTTGGTAATTTATTAGGAGACGCTGAATACTATTGATTTAGGGTTTCGGAATAATGTGGAAAGGGGTTGGCCGATATAGGTCGGCACGTATTGGACATTAATAATTTCCAAAGGTATTTTTGGTGATTGCGTAGTTAAATTTTCGGATTTAAAGTTTTTGTTATTTAAATTAAAGGGGTGAGTTTTCTGCATAAATTAAAAAGACATCGTTGTTTTCGTTTTAGTTATTTGTTTCACCAGGAGTTGCCTACTTAACTACTTAATGTACCCACAGCATCATCAATTTCCAACCCTGGACCTGTACAATCACGAGCATAAGTATGTATGCACTTGGCTTTATTCAAAGCCGATTTTCTCCTTTATTTTTGAATGAAATTTTATATTAATATAAGAACATAGTATTTTCGAACCCATAGGTTTATGTAAAGTGTCGTGTTTTAACGTTGCATTCGTTATTTCGTGAAATAATCGCAATTGAAAGTTGCCAAGTGTTGACATATTAGTGCTCGTGACTGTACCTACCTACCCACAAATGCTGTACATTCAGGTAGGTATAACATCACCACAATTTTCTGAAAACGGGTTCTGCGTGAAAGTAAATTGTTCCTAATTTCCTAAACCACATTGATATGCGGTCGGTATCAAATTAGTGTCAATAAATTACGGTCCCATTCAAGGTAAAATCAACCACAGGTAGAACTAACCAACCGTTTCGAACGACCACTAATTCCCAGTACTTTATATGTACCTAAGTATTACCTACCTACGTTAATTGGATGACGTAGACATTATAGAGCAGTGGTAGCCTAGTGACTTACGAGCATAGGCTTAAGTGTGAGTTTTTTCACTCACGTTCGATTGCGAGCGCGTTAGAATGTTATAAGGGAAAAAGTTATAGCGCCACCTGGTGGTCACTAGGAGAAACCTAATTCCCCATACAAAATTCTAACGCGCTCGCAATAGGTTATTTGACTGGTTTCTGATAAACATCTCAGATTATTTAATGGTGTCTAACGAGCCCACAAAAACCTATTACTTCAAATTGCATAATGTATTTCTTTTAGAAAATAGTAAATAAAAATGTAATGTTTAAATAAGCCGCCAAAACGCTATCTTTAACAATATGGCGTCGTGACGTCACAATACACGTAAACAAACGTTGAAACGGTCGAGATACTAGACAAAAGTCATCTGTTCTGTCAACGATAGACAGAAATTGACTATATCATGACGTCATCATAAGTTCAGCCAATCCAGACCGTTTTCGATTACGTGGCGCCAGATTTAAAAAGATGAAGTTTTTTCGGGATTTTTTTAATAAATAATACATTGTTTTGTAGTAAAATTAATGCAAATCGATTTTAAAAGCGATAATCTATACGAGTGTCAATAATTATGACCTTATTTTTTACATTGTCAAATAGCCTATTGAACGTGAGTCGAAAAAACTCACACTTAGGCCACTGTAGGTCGTGGGTTCGAACTCTGATAGGCGTTTTATTTTGTGGAAATTATTTCATCACCACTGCTCTGAAAACGGTGAAGGAGTCCATCTAGGTCACCAGTTTAGAGGTATGAGGAACATAGTATATCGTTCACTCATCCTCCATAGAAAAGGGAGGATCCTCTCACCAGACGGGTGTCGTGTCGGGTGGGCAACTGCCCAACGATTGATGTCTGGACGTTTTATATTATGCTAGTTGCGCAGTAAATTCTGCTTGCGCGATGCAGGATTTTGCATGAAGTCAGTATGACGCCTAGTTTGCATGTAGCGTTGTTAGATACCGCTACATCCTAGAACAATAAATTCGAAGACATGTGACGCTTATCAACCCGCACTGGGCCCGCGTGGTGGATTACGGCCCAGTCCCTCTCACAAAGAGGAGGACTGTGCCCCAGCCGTGGGTACATTATAGGCTGTTTATGCTTAGGTACCTATGCTAGACATTTTAGGTATCCAATGTGAAAACGATTTTCAAACAATACCTAGCAATTAATATAGACCCTTCTCACCTTAACTATACCTGAGTCCTTGTTCGTTAATTACACAGATAAAATCAACGAAGTTCCCTAACAAGACACCGCGAATGATCTGACAGAAGTTTATCTTACCAAAGTTAGATGTACCGAACTTATCTCCAGTTTAGTTGACCTCGGCAGCGTCTTCAATTTGGTCGGTTTAATCATCAAGATTTTAATCTCCGGAGTTTGTGGGTAGGTATAGTGGTATCTTCGTGCTGTAATCTGACTCCTTGGTAATTATTAATAACTTATTCCTGTACGTTTCCGATGGTGAGAGTTTGTTTCATTAATTTTAGGAAGTAATTTCTGGGTGCGGGAAAGGTTTCGCAATCTTGGAATTAATAAGCTCTTTCTGATAGCACCTTGAAATTGTGTGAGGTAATAACTGTAGTAGATCACCTACTTTTATTGTTTCTAAAACTTGCGTTTTTTGTGTTTAGGTCTTGTAAGCCCCGTAGGTCTACGAAGAATGTTAATTGACTCTGCTCTAGGCGCTAGGCAAGCAACCTGCCAGTGCGTACGCAGCCTAAGGAATAACGTACCTAGGTATTTTTTCCTACAACCATTATATAATTGAAAACTATTTTCGTCTAATCTAATATTTATGTTATTATAAATATCGTTGGTTGAGTGATGACTATTTTGTTTACGAAACGGATTTACCTAATTCTAGTCCTATTAGACTTCCGCGGGCGAATATGATATTGAATAATATTATCTTATCAACAAATATTAATATCATAGTACCTACCAAATTAATTGATATCGAATTGGAGACCTACTGTATTATTACCAAACAAACATCAAAAGACCGAAACTCGATGTAAAGGAAGAAGTTGTTTTCCAAGATAACGTCTATTGATTATTGAGTTGGATTATACTGGAACTCACGAAACCCTTTCCCTGTACTGAGTACAATTACTAATGAGGACGTTTTAGCCAATAATTAGAGTCTGACATCTAGGATTGAACTTAAAACCACGCTCCGCAATCGCATTTGCGACGACAAACAAAGCAGTCTTTGGTCCGTCAAGTCCGTTACGTAAATAAACAGCCTATAATTTTCCCACTGGTAGGACACAGGCCTCGTCTCTTCGAGAGGGAGTAGGCTGTAATCTTCCACGCGGACCCAGTGAGGGTTGGTAGATGTCACATGTCTTCGAATTTTAGGTTCTAGGACATGCCGGTTTCCTCACGATATTTTGTTTTGAGAGCAGTGGAGATGAAATTATTTACACAAAGTAAAGCGCCTGGCTGGTTTCGAACATGGTGTGGTGGTATGGTGGTTTCGTAAGTCGGGGTTACCACTGAGCCACCACTGCTCCCCAGTCCCCAGTAACTAACTTACAAATATTCATATGTTTGGCTCGAACCAACGAGGTCATTATCTGTCTAGCCTTCTCCCAACTTACCTAGGGCCTGATTCATGTGTAACAAGATACAGCTGAATGCCAGAATTTTACATGGAGCGACTGCCTATATGACCTCCACACCCCATTCCGGTACTGGGTAACACATTACCTCATGATTAGACTGATTTCCAGACTTTCGGACTTCTAATTACCGGCAACGACTTTCAAAGAACTACAAATGACCGCTAGGAGCAACGCCATGGACCCGCAGATGACGAGAAGTAAAGTCATCCCGGAAATTACTGAATCATGAGCTCCACTTCAGAGATATTTCAAGTATGCCAACCGAGACCAATATTGAACTGATATCAACAACGTCTTTCGATCATATTCTTGTGGGAAAGGTCGGGTTATCAATTTGAAGGAACACGGTTACTTTTATTTCCCAAGTATGTTGACGTGCAGCTGAATACCAGTATTTACATAGAGCGACTGCCTATCTGACCTCCACGACCCAGTTACTGGCTAAGTCCCATTAAGCAAAACAGAAAATGTTGTAGAAATCTTATAAAAAAACCACTGCATAAATCATCAGTTACAAATAAAGTTAATTGAACTCTTCGATAATTTGAGCTTTGTCGGTACCGACTTAGTTTTGAAGATTATGTACTTGTTTTATTAGTTATTTACACCCAAAGTTACGTGTAAAAATAACAAGAAAAACAAATCTTTGTTGGCTCATAACTTTTAATGACTTTTTATTTTTACTTACTTTTCTGTTTCCACACAGGCAATATTAATAATAAGACAAAACGATATCATGTTTACCTTTGGATGTACAGACGCCAGCACATCAAGCTACTACAATCTGTCAAATTTATATAATAGCTTTTGAACTTTATCGCTAAAGCATAAGGTTCGAAGTTGATTGGGAAAATTTGACAGTTTCGGGTAACTTGATGTGCTGGCGTCTGTACAACGTCAAACAGTGGAGTAATACCGTCCCGAAATTTGTATGGAATAAAATATCGACTAGTGCCACCTTAACGTGATTTCTGAGGCACGGACCAGCGAGGTGCCCCGGAAATCGCTGAACAAAGAGCTCCAATTCACTGATGACTTTCACAAATGTCAATCAAGACCAATATTGAACTGATATCAACCTCGTCTTTCGGACATAATCTTGTAGGCGGCACTTAATCTCGGAAAGGTCAGGATATCAATTTGAAGGAACGCGATTACTTTGTCGGTGATCCACAACGATAATAATTATTAGATAACATCAAAGACGAAAATACTTTCCAATTATTTAATGGTTGCCTGGTTATAGGTACCTACTCTTCCTAAGGGATATTTTAACAGCTTATGAGGTAATATAAAACGCGGAGGCGATGGAGGAGCTTGTGGCTAAGTAATAACAGCCGCACGGGTCGATCGATCAGGTTAAGCTACGCTTGCCGCGGTTGGTCCGTGGATGGGTGACCATCTTCACATACCAAGACCCCTCCGTGCCTCAGAAAGCACGTTAAACCGTTGATCCCGGCTGTCATTTTTGGATCTTTGACAGTCGTTACGGGTCGTCAGTAGCCCGAAAGTCTGACAATAAGTCTTACCAAGGGGTATCGTATTACTGGGTACCTATTATAACTGGATTGTGGAGGTCAGATAGGCAGTCGCTCCATGTAAAATACTGGTATTCAGCTGCATCCGGTTAAACTGGAAACCAACGCCAACATAGTTGTAAAATAAAAGGAAAATCAACAGATTAAAACGTAAGTGGACGGTGTGTTCTTCAGAAAGGTCACATGCGTAGTACTCACACCCGGCGTATGTGTGTGACCATTTGTATGAACCTTTACTTCGTATACCAAAGCAAAAGGACTATAACAAAGCAAAGGGAAGACGTATAACGTAAGTAAGTGCTGAACAGCAAAAGCTCTTGTAGCCTCTGAAAAGGTATTTGAAACTATTAATCACTAGATAGACTAATATTACCTACTGAAAAAAAAACGTGTGTCTTATCGAAGTTGTAAGAAATTTTGGGTGCAAAAATTTTAAAATATTCGCAGCCGCCATCTTAAATTTTCATTTTGACCACACTATCGGCTTCAGCACCTTCGAAATCCATGGAACTATCTCTCTTTATCTGATTCTCTCTATTGTATGTAATAACAAGTCATACGACTTTTTATTATATACATTCGATGGGTCCTATGTATAGGGGCCAATGTGCAAATTGACAACTTTTCAATAGAGGCTCTCAAAGTTTCAATTTGATATATCTTTCACATGCTTGAACTGATGTTTGTGAAACTTTGCACAGTTATTATGACACATATTCGTGGCATTTATACGTTTACAATTGTGCCACATAGGCCATTTTTTGTGCACGTTGTCAACTAGAGTAAAAGGAAGCATTTAACACAAAAAAGTGAAAATGCTCAAAATGGTACATTGGCCCTTATACGTAGGACCCATCATGGAGGAAGCTTTCTCGTTACGTGACCATTTCTCCCTGTTTACTCCTACCGCAAGCTCCGATATGGAACTTCGTTCCAAAAACTTTTATATAGGTACCTAAAGTACCGTTAACAACCGATTTATTACCAAACATCGCCTTCCTAAGCTCACGAAAAACAAAAGTACCAACCATGTTTTGTTCGGCAGCTGATGGATTTATGTCCAAATCAAAAATAGATAAATTTTTTATTTCGTATATCCTTGATAGTGAATATTATGGTCATTGTCCTATGTTTTATTAAATATTACGCTTAGAATAACATTATTACAGGCACGTGTACTGTGTATGCATAGAGTATGAATAAATGGAGTACTCACGCTGGTCTAGTGGTCGCAAGCGCTACTGCTGAGTGGTTCGATTCCCAGGTTGGGCAAAGTGTTATTTCGTTTTTACATCTGGAATTTTTCAGTAGCAGCCCGGAGTCTGAATCTGTACCCGGTTAATGGCAATAGGCTCGCCCCGTATTACATGAGACTTAAACAAATACTGCAAAATGTGAGTGTACAGACGCCAGCACCTCAAGCTACCCGAAACTGTCAAATTTTCCCAATCAACTTTGAACCTTATGCTTTAACGATAAAGTTGAAAATCTATTAAAGAAATTTGACACATTGTAGTAGCTTGATGTGCTGGCGTCTATACAAGTAGGTATAAGTACATCTCTGCCTAACCCATCGGGGAATACAGTCGTGATGCTATGTTTGCAGTGCTCACGTATTTATCATCACGCACAGGTAAGACATACCAGGATTACTTGATAATTACGGCCACTGAAAATCGCAAAATAAAAACAGTTTCTACATTGTTATGACAGCAAACTACTCACCAATCGCGTGAAATAATTATTACATACGGATAAGTTCGTAGCCATGTAAATTAATTTTTCTGTCACTGATTTGATTCGGCAGAATGGCATAAATGTGGATTCAGCTCTCCGGTCCCCAAGTTACATTTATACACTGCTGTTAAACTGCTTATCTGATTATTTTAAAAATACTACTCGTTACCGATATCTATTAATGTTAAGTATGGTTAGGAACTTGCTTGTAACAATGGTTTCTTAATTTTTATTTTTGTTCTAGGT
The DNA here is from genome assembly GCA_948474745.1 of Oligia latruncula. NCBI lineage: Eukaryota > Metazoa > Arthropoda > Insecta > Lepidoptera > Noctuidae > Oligia > Oligia latruncula. The sequence continues at coordinate 14,700,179 of OX419689.1, read as the reverse complement.
TTTGTTCTTGGTACTTACCTATGTCGTTGTCACGCATGCAACAGTGACGCACGTTTGCACTCCATTTTTACCTAATCCATGTACGTTTTACCACTAAAGGAATCAATACAGCTCGTTTAGAACCAGGAAATTTATAATTCATGCAAACCATTATATTTAATCGGATTCCAAATGCTTATTTGATTCAGGAAAAAATCAAATGAAAGAAGGAAAATATAAAACGTATTTTTGTTCTCAAAGTGAGTTACGTACGTATTTCATTTTTAGATATTATAATGGAATTTGGCTTCAAAAGGCTTCGTATAAGTATGAAATGTCCTTGATGATTACTGTTCATAAGGTAACAGGAAACTGAAGTACCTGGTAATACATAAACTCACGTTTTCGTCCCTTGGGAGCAGGCAGAATTTACAGAACGCCACCTGCTACGATCCATAAATACATTGAGTGATTTGTATAGTATTTAGTATTATCAGTATGTCCATAATCAGTGATGCCAGGCTGCAAAATTTGGGTTTTTCATAATTCATCTGTTTCATCTGCTTAACCTTTTCCCAACTATGTTGGGGTCGGCTTCCAGTCTAACCGGTTTTTTATGGTTATTGGAGGAAAATTGGGGGATATTTGGAGAGAAAAAGCTGGGTTTGGAGTCTATAATATCCCCTACCAAAACCACTTTTTCCCCGAAATGTATAGCTCTTTTACAACGTCGAGGTTTTTAGGTAGATACAGGTGCGATTTTCGGTAAATAGGTATAACAAAATCCAACTTTTCTTAATAAATATACCCAAAATATTAAAACTCTCGCCTCGTGTAAATATAAATACCTATCTAATTCTTCGCAAAACATACGCATAACCTGCTTTTGCTTCAAAATATTTCATCATCTTTGCCCTCAGCTAGACAACATATTTATGTTCTTTAGTCTTGAACAAAAGGGATGGCTTGAATACCTGATGTCTATGTTATATACGAGTATGAGGCTACGTTGGCAATCTAGGTCTGCAGATGTAGGTAGTGTTAGCCTGAATTTATACAATACGATATAACAGAAGGTCAATTCCTCATTAAAACCGTTCAAAATCTAGTCGCAATCTCATCTCAGCGACAATCAATGTCAAAAATTTAAGGAAATTAGAGGTATTTTTGACAGATTGAGACTGAGATCAGACTGTGAACGTTTTTAAAATTACGAGAATTTGCCTTCTGGTATGGTTTCTCAATTATTGGATGTTGATATAGCTGTTTTATCAGTTATTACGTATTGCCTGATAAATTAAGTGTCTTGAACTGAATATAACTAGATCTTACCAGCGGCTTCGCCCATGTGGAAGTCGGAAATTATCCCACGGGAATGTACTACCGGGAAAAACCGGCCAAGTGCCCACGCCCACGCACAATGTAGTTTTCCGTAGTAGCCCGATATCACAATATAGTACGATTCTGTTGTTCTTTATTCTGAATATAAAGTAATGGTATATTAGGAGTTGATGGTTATAATAACAAAAATCGACTTTAAATTTGAACTAGCGGCAGTATTGTGAAACTTATGATAATTTATTATGGTTTTTTTAGTTCATATTTTGTTTTTCAATGTAAGTCTTTACCCGTTATAAACAAGCAACTACTTCATCTTAGTCACTTTAAAGGATTAATGCTAAGGATTTTGTATTTGGTACAAAATTATCCAACACCCAAGATCAACGACTATTACTGCTAAACTAATAAAGTCATCGTAACCGCTATAATTTTCCTTTAACGTTTATGAAATGCACTATCATCGTGATATTTTTAGATTTTTCAAGACAGCAGTTTAGTTTTTAGAGGGGGGGGGGGACTACTACCTACTACTACTTGAACAAAAATTTGCAGTTTAAAGTTTAATATTTCGTAAATGGAGCAATAAATAGAAAAATAACTTTAGCAATCCCCAAGTGATTTTAGAAGACCACACATTGTAGACGACGAAAAAAATATTCACCCCCACTTCACATGTAGGGGAGCTACCCTAAAAAAAATATTTTCCAAAATTTTATTTTACCACTTTGTCGGCGTAATTGATATACACACTCCTACAAAATTACAGCTTTTTAGCACTAACGGTCTCTTAGCAACACCTCGGACAGACAGACAGACGGACATGACGAAACTATAAGGGTTCCTTGTCAGAACCCTAAAAAGTATTCTATTGTGTTCTAAACCAGGTTATAAACTATCTGTATGCCAAATGTCATCCATATCCGTTCAATTGTTTTTACGTGATTGAGTAACAAATATCCAATCTTTCACATTAATTTAGAATATTATACTAGCAGCGCCCCACGGTTTCACCCGCATAAGTCTCGATCCCGTACGAATATCAGGATAAAAGTACCCTGTATTAATTCTGGTTAAAAGCTATCTGTGTTCCAAATTTAATTCTAATCAGTTCAGTAGTTTTTGCGTGAAAGAGGAACAAACATCCATCCATCCTCACAAACTTTCATGTTTATAATATTATTATAATATATAAAAAATTAATATATATAAAATTAAGTAGGGTAGTAGAATGCTGAAACAACTTCTCTCTCCCTTTACGTGTTGCTCATGTTTATTATGTATATAATCCTATTATACAAAGAGCTTTTACAGCGTGTAGTGTGACATTATCCTGAATTCGCAGGTAACATTACTGATAGGATTATGTTCCAAAAAGCTCAAAATGTGCTCTACACACGGTTACAACTTAAAACATCGAAATTGCGATCCATTTCTCTCCGATTCTCAAACTGCATGACTATCGTCCTATAAGATTCAAGAAATCCTCTCAAAACGCTATACTAAAAAAAGTAATAAAAAAAAATTAAACCTAGTGTCTTGGGATCTGTATTTTAGTTTTAGTTTTTTGCCACCGACTTCCGAAATTAAAGTTATTTCATAATTTTGAGTTCATTTCTTTTTGAAGTCGGTTTAATTTTTTTAAATTACTTTTTTATTTCGAAATTTTTAGTTTGAAGTAAAACTGGAATATTTGTTTTTTTTGTAATAAGTAGGTAATAGTTTTGTTTTAAATATTGCACTAGAATTCGACCAAGATTCTGAGATGTTTTCCCTTTGACACTACACCCGTAGCTCGTATCAATAAGCCAGGCCGTCACACTTACACGTATTAGTCCATATCTTGAAAATGACTGAATCGATTTTAATGAAACTTGCACTGTTCCCTAAGTTGAAGTAAATATAAGCCAATACAAAAAAAATGGTCACGGTCCGATTAATAGTTGCGGAGAAATGCGTGGACAAACATACATACATACGTCTATAAAATTTTGTATATTTGTTTGGAAGCCCTAATAGATTGTCCATATGTGAACAAATGTGAACATAATGCAATTCCAATAATATTACATACATACGTGTAGAATTGATAACCTCCTTTTTTTTGAAGTCGGAAAAAACAAACACTATTGACGCCATAATTGCAACAGGCGACCCCGAGAGACGCTGCCAAGCAATGATTGATTTTAGTGCCAGTAAACAAGACACACAAAACTGTGTCGCAGTACAAGTAAAACTTGAGGAAACTAGACGAATATCTAAGTCCTAAACACACAAACTTGATTTGGAAATCATTGGTCCGAAAGGAAACTTGGAACAAACTCGAGCACAACTGCTTCAACAAGAACCAATAATTTTCAAGGAATTCTCGTCCGTATGCCCGAAAATCAAGTTCTATAATTGGTTTAACGTGTTTGGGGTTCACGTCTTTTTGGGCTTTTTGTAGTCCTTTTTAATTAAGCTCATTAGGAATATTAATTAAACTAACTGTCACACGTTTGGTCTACTTTCTGTTGCTTAACGGCTTTGAAGATTTTAGATAAACAATAGATATGTTTAAGAACTGTTTATTTGTATATCTTGTGCTTTATGTTTATATTGTAGTCCTATTATCAGACCTTTTATCTTCCTTTATCCTAGCTAGGTAGGCTCGTGGCTAAGTAATAATAGCCGCACGAGATCGAGCAGGTTAAGTTACGCTTGCCGCGGTCGGTCCGTGGATGGGTGACCATCTTTACATACCGAAACCCCTCCGTGCCTCGGAAAGCACGAAGCCGTTGGACCCGGTTGTCATTCGATCTGATTCATGTCATTGATTCTGTTGCTGGTCTTTGACAGTCGTTAAGTATAGTCAGAAGCCCGAAAGTCTGACAACCAGTCTTACCAAGGGGTATCGTATTAGGTAGTTACCTAGTTACTGGGTTGTGGCGGTCAGATAAGCAGTAGCTCCATGTAAAATACTGGTATTCAGCTGCATCTGGTTAGACTGGAAGTCGAGCCAATATACATGGGAAAAGGTTAGGCAGATTAATTGATCCTAGTTAGGTTAGTAGGTAGCGGTAAGGGGGGGGGGAGGGTTTGATTTTTTAGGTACATAGTTGTGTATGTGTAAAGTGTCTTTAATTTCTGTAATTGGTTGTAAACGGTTTTAATTAAAAAATAAATAAATAGTTGGGAATGAGTTAGGTTAGTAGGTATGGTTAGTATGCATATATATATACACCTACCCACCAAGCACAACTTACTACTTCGCGGGCCAAAAATCGCACCAGTTTACGTTAAAAAATCGTAAGCCGCCACTTTCGCGCTCAGTCCTGTGTATTGCTGGCTGGGTAAGCGAGAGCGAGAGCGCGAGCTTGTGACGTCAGTAGTCAAAAAATGGCACGCTCCATTTTCATACAGTTCGTGATACTTGCGTTATCTAAGACTATCTATCTGTGGTAGTGACTTTGAATTTTATAAACAATTAACTTTCACCGATAATATTGGATGAAAGGTATATTAAAATGTGTAAGTAGGTACTTATAGCATAATTTCGTTGTTGTACCGATGAGAGCAGTGGTGATGAAATACATAAGTCACACATTGTAAAGTGCCTGCTTGGGTTCAAACCTACGACCTACAAGTCGTAGGTCGAGGCCGTTACCACTGGGCCACCACCGCTGCCTACTAAACTAAAACTGAGCAACCATGCCTACTAAACTAAACTGAGCAATGGAAGCATTATAGGCTGATTATGCATGCACAGTCAGCAAAAGAGATAAATATGCAGGATCGTCGGATATAGTTGAAGTTTATTAGGAAACCGATGGATGCTCTCGAATAAAATTTTGTTTTATTAATAGAAAATAAAAAGCTCATTTATCACATTAAATTTCAATCGACAGCATCCATCGGTTTCTTCCTAAATTCAACTATATCCGACGATCCTGCATACTTATCTCTTTTGTTGACTGTACCTATAGTACGTTGGGGAATCAAATCCCTGGCTAATTTGGCAATATTTTTCACGGAATAGATATAATTTATCTATTCCGTGATATTTTTAGTGCTGTAACTGGAACATGGGATAAAACAAAATGACGAATAGTTCTCAGAATTCAAAAATATTGCCAAATCAGCCGAGAATTTGATACGCACGGTATCATACCAGTGCCGAACTTACCCCAAAATACTCTACCTAGTTCTAGAATAGGTACAGTCCTTTCACTGACAGCCGCAACCCAATAGCTACCTTATTGTAACTACAATAAAGATCACTGTAATTTCGACAGACTTGTCAATGGCAGCATCCCAACAGCGTCCTTATTACATCGACGATAAAGAACACGGTGATTTTGACAGTGATCCAAAGTTAGAGGTACTCGTAAAATTTTTATACATTTCGTTTTTACCCTAGGTTAGCACTGTATTTGAGAATGTTGGTTCACCTGGTATTGGCAACTGTACAACTGTATAAACACATAACTGTTACCTACTGTTACTTGATATTTTGTATACAGAAGCTGTTGGTGTACCTTTATAAATACTTAAATAAATAAAATAACTGTGAATGGCCTGCACCTACTAAGTATTATATAGAGGTACGAGGAACAGGGTGTAAAGTTCACTCATAATCTATAGAAAAGGGAGTATCCTCCGACCAGACGGGTGTTGTGTCTGGCGGGCAAGTGCCCAATGATTTATGTCGGGCCGTAGTATGCTAGTTGCGCGGTAAACTCTGCTTGCGCGATGCAGGATTTCCACGTGACGTCAGTATGACGCGTTGTTCGCATGTGGCGTTGTAGATACCGCTACAATTATATATAGGTATTTATATTTCAGCAACAAGAAAAGCCTTCTTACTTGGTAGCTGGCAAGTTAATCTAAGTTTTACGGATTATGTTTTTATTACGTCAAAGATAGAAGGCAGCTTATGTCTTACTGCTAAAAATTCACTTTGCACGTCCATTTTGTTACCAAGTCTCAGTTTAAATAAACCTTTGAAAGGCTAAAAGATTATTTGACTAGTCGGGATTAAAGTTTTTGATGCAAACTAATCCGTTATCAGACTGGGATCTTAACAACGTCTCTTAAGAGACTTCAAAAACTAAGTCGAACTAGAATTTTAAGTCAAATCTAGTGGCTCTTTGATCAAAATTAGGTTTAAGCATGATCAGCCTATAATGTCCCACTGCTGGGACATGGACCTCCTTTTTTTGTGACAAAGAGTGGACCGTAATCCGCCACGCGGGTCCAGTGCGGGTTAGTAGATGTCACGTCTTCGAATTTTTGGTTCTAGGACCTGCCAGTTTCCTCACCGTTTTGAGAGCACTGGTGATGTAATAATTTTCAGAAAGTATCACTGGGATCGAACCTACGACCTACAACTCGTAAGCAGCGGCCTTTACAACTGAGCCACCACTGCTCCTGAGGTATATGTGGAAGTGGTTATTCAATTCAGCAAACATGAGAATATAATCCTCCAATTTCCACCTTCAATAGCAGCCAGGAATGTTCTAAACACGATAATGCTGAACGCGAATCCAACGTATAAAATTTACTAGCTTCTATCCGTGACTTCGACCTCGTGAAGCGTGAAATTTCTTGTTCCCCCGACCCACCCCGTCGCATCGCATCGCCTGCCCGCGCTATTAGGTACTTCGTTTTCGCTTAGCCTTCTTTTTGACTTTATTTCTCTTTGCTTGGCTCCTAGCGTGATTTTGAGCAGCCTATAGCCTTCTTTAAAAATTGGGCTATCACGTACGAAAATAATTTTCAATCTGACTGGCAGTTCCAGAGATTACCGCGTTCCAATAGACAAACTAACAAATTCTCCAGCTTTATTATTAGTATAGATATCTACAGATAGATTACCAAATCATTTGCAAATATTAACATAACAAAAAAATGTAAACTAGCGAACTAAATTACGGCACCTAGCTGTCATCTGCGTAATTCCCATTCATATTCATGAGTTAATTAAAACAAATGACTCGAGGTATTAATTTCTAAACTCATTTCAACTGAGAAATAACGTTCCTTTGAGAGAGACAGATGTAAAATATTCATTGTAAAGCTGGAACGTTGAAAATTTAGTTTTTAGGGTTGCGTACCCAAATGGTGCCAACGGGACCCTATTAACCACTAAGGTTTAGGTCATTCAGTATTCAGTATGTTTGATCAGATGGTCGTCCGATCAATACGATGCGTCGATGGTCGCGCGACGAAAACTAGACAATTTGGTCGCATCGCATGATCGCGCGACCTTCAATAGGACATTCAGTAGATATCAGTATGTTTCAACGCACGCGCGCACGATCATTTTCGTCGAACGCACGCATCATCACGCGAGCGATGACAATAGGGCGGCGCCACAGGGCTGTATATTTTGAACCGTACTAAGTAGACACTTGAAATTTTCGCAGAGTGTGTAGTGTGTACGCACAACGACATAGCAAGCATTTCCAGTATAAACTGACTTCTCATTGTACGAAAAGCTTATACAATGAGAGGTCAGCTAAAACTGGAAATGTATAGCTTGATATGTTTTCGTATGTACTACTATGGCCGGTATAGCAGCAAATAAAAAAAAATAGTTTTAAATATTTTATGGTGGTACGGAACCGTTCGTGTGCGATTCCGCCTCGCACTCGGCCGCTTTTTTGCTTTTCAGGACCTATTGGGCCCTGTTTAGTGAAGTTTTATTGTATTCGACGGCTATTAGGGCTTATAATGTGTCCCGTCGATGTCCCTCGTTAGTGTTCGACGCAAAGTAGCCAAGTTTAAAGCCAACCTATTAGTCCCAAGGTTTAGAAGTTTTTGTTTATCATTGCGACTTTTTGCTCTAAGAGAGTTATGCCAGGCATCTGAGGTATTCGTTTTAGTACTTATGTTAAGAGTTGATGACCCTCAAAGGTAGCCAAATGGACGATTAATGTTAGTGTTTAAGTAATACATCACTCTTAAAAGTGTATAAACACAAGTTTAGTAAAGCAGAAACTGATGATTTGTTCATAATGGATAATTAGCTTTTGAAAATATAAAGTCTTTGTCATGAGTAATAAAAAAAAACCGATGGTGGTGGTGGTGATGTTTTTCATAAAGGTCAGGTGCGTAGCAGTAGCGAAGGGTAAATTTTTGTAAGAGGTAAGCTGGAGTGGTGGTAAGGTCTTTAATATGATTATATTATTTGTCTATAGAATTCTGACTGTGCCATTTCTCAAAGGGAAGCCGGTAGGAAACGAATTGTACGGAACCTTCGCCACTGGACTGGTGCGTAGTACTCGCAACCGGCGTGCTTGTATGAGCAGATGTATGAACGTAAATGAGGCAAAAGGAGTATGTAAGGCTTCAGCGAGATTGTCCGAAAGGGTTACCGCTAGCCCGGAACATAAAGGGCTAAGGAAGGAACATGGGTGGGTTTTAGTCAGTAAGAGTCTGACACTCCCTTCCGCTTCACCCAGAGTGGGAGGAGTCACTTGATGATTTCCCATGCGAAAAAAAAAAAGTATGTATTGATCTAGAAGGTTGAAGGCATGAGTATTTGTATGTAGATGTGTGTATGTAATACAAAAATACAAGTATATAGTTATTAAAAAGTTGATTAAACATGCAACAGCGTCGCGCCGTGCGTCACCCAATACTTAATGATAACATTAAAAATACCGGTACCGAAATGAAAAATACTGAGATTTTTGTACAGGTACGTTCGTTTGCCAACCATGCCCCCATATTAAAGCTAGCAACAGCCACGGTAGGTACCGTTACATAAAGGCAGCGATAACGTCAACATTGTTGCACAAGAACAACTCTTTGATAAGAAATAGCTGAACTCATAGCAAACAAAACCTAATGAACACAAGCTAGGGCAAAAGAAACATTAACAGCCTCTAACGTAGCGAGATGAAAATATTAAGGTATACTTCAAAGTTTGTTTGAGGAGCCTATAGGTACTACCTCAGGTAAAATTCACTCTTTATCTCGCTCGCACGATACTGCTCGCGGACTGTGTGAGAGCGAGACAGTGTGCGGTGCTGGGCGGAAGGCAGCGCCAATAGTTTAGGTATTTGCTTTTTACGGTGAAAATAAAGGTAATTCAAAAAACTAACTAACATAAGACCTGCTTTATAGTTAGTTCAGTTAGTATGTAAAGTTTCATGATCTAATTTGAAGTATTTTTTTAATACCAGCGGTTTATTGTTCGGTTTGGAGGTAACTTTGGATTTTTTTTTCTATCTAGAAAATTTTATGGAGTCGTGTTTTCGTCTAACATAGTACTTAACATTAATCCTCAACTTTATATTGAATTCAAAATTCATGCTCCGGTATTTTCGACATAACGGAGGATCATGCTAAGCCATTTGAGGTAGTATAGGCTCTTCACTGTCGGACTGTACAGAAAAGAAAGAGAAGCGCGATGACACAACGCTGCTAATTTATTTCAAAATATGAAGCAATTATTTAATTACAAAAAATCTATTGTTTGGCCTAAAAAATTAAAACACTAGTATTTTAGTATGTTGCTTGTAGAATAATAAGACAAAAAATCAGAATGATTGTATGTATATTAGTATGGTTTGTATTGTAAAAAGAAAGTTTTTAGAGATATCTTCATGATTTTTTTCAATCGTATCAAATTAATTGTATTATGTTTTCAACACACTATCTACCTAGCATATATCCTGAAGATGATCATATATTTTTCTGATTTTGTTTACTGTAGTCGATCATATTATACTTTTATTGTTTCTAAAACTTGCGTTTTTTGTGTTTAGGTCCTGTAAGCCCTTTAAAGTTGAGTTCAGAGAAGACACGTCGACACGTGTAAGCCACCATTTTAGAAGAATCGAATAAATAGACTTGTTATCTATCACACACTATAACTATTTATCACAAACATCCTGCTTTAGGCACCTGACCCGTCGCGGACGAGGAAGTGACCCGCACCCTGACCCTCGAACACTATCAATCTCAACCTGAATCATTTTGAAAGATATTGCAAATCCATTGCTTCATTATGTTCGATAAATGTGTCTGCTCAACAACGTAAACAACGCAATGAATGATGTTTAACTGTCAAAATGAAAGCCATTGCTACTGACAGTGTATTACGCTATTACCACGCAACTATCAACGATATTCTCGCTCAAGAAATGTACCTACTAAAGATTATAGGCCTCGTGTAAGTAAAAGAGATAAATATACATATATTAATAGTTGATAGCTGACTGTTTACACCGCCGGCGAGTGCTTTTTGTCGCTGCAACAAGAGCTATCAAAGAGAGTACCTACTCGCTCAGCGCCGCTCGCTTGGCGCAGAACTCAGAATACTAGCTAAGAGACTCACGCTTGGTACATTGGTACTCCTACCAGCAAGTATTTTCTTGTTACCGTCGCGCACTCGCTGTTCCATGCTCGTCAATTCGTTTTTAGTTTCTAATAATCGCTGGCGGTAGAACAAGTACCTAAATGATTAAATTAAGTAATATATATTTCCAATCGAGAGTTACCCGTGGCTTAATAATAACAGCCGCACAGGTCGATCGATCAGGTTAAGCTACGCTTGCCGATTTGTGGATGGGTCTTTACATACCGTGACCCCTCCGTGTCTCGGAAAGCACGTTAAGCCGTTGGTCCCGGCTGTCATGGTATTCAGCTGCATCCGGTCAGACTGGAAGCCGACCCCAAAACAGTTGGGTAAAGGCTAGGCAGATGATGAAGTATTTCCGCTCAATAGACTGATACTTACTATGTGGGCCTTAGCATGAAGTTTAAAAGAATCTAAGCAACAATCTGCAAGACTGCAAGTCCATACTACCATTCCCATTATGCTTATCGAGACTTTAATTTATTGTATTATATTATTATTTATTTTAGGTATGCTAAAATTGTAGTTGTATTATGTAGTGGCATAGGTAAATACACCTAAGATATGATAAAAAAGCGCTATCTCTCTCTTTAAACACCATTTTTCTTGTTCTTTGCACTTGTTGCACGATTATTTATTTTATATTTTTACCTAATAGATAAGTATGATATTATTATGTTTATGTATATAAGTAAATGGTACACCACAGACTATCTTCAGTATTGTCTCTACTTCTCCCTTAATCCATCCAAAGTTTGTCTTTAAAAGATCGCTTTTAGCGATAAGGCTGCCCATTGTGTCACCCCTTGTAAAATTTCTACATTTAAATCTGTAATTTTTATGGTGTACATAATAAAGCATATTCTATTCTAAGGCATTTGGTGGGATGTAATTTTCCAGGGATGGATGGACTGTGTGAAAAATTCATCATCAGCATCATTTCAGCCGAAAGACGTACACTGCTGGACATAATCCTCCCCCAAGCACCTCCACTTTGACCGGTTCTGTGCTTCTCGCATCCAACGGGTTCCTGCGGCCTTCACAAGGTCGTCGGTCCACCTTGTGGGAGGCCTTCCAACGCTACGTCTTCCGGTACGCGGTCGCCGCGATCGCGGTGAAAGATTATATGGCTAGAAAGGGGGTGACTACTGAGTCAGAAGAAAACGGTCTTTATAGAGAAGTATGGAAAATAAAGACATATTGCGTCGACCCCAAATCAATTAAAATAGAGACAGGAGAATGATGAGAGAGATAGCTATTGACTTATATATTACTAACGTAGTTATAGTTAGGTAAATTAGCATCAAATATGCCAACGAAAAAGATTCTCAGCTGAACTGTTGTGTGTAATTCATTAAAGCTGCGTAACATTACACAATGGAAACGAAATACGATTAAATAAACTATATTACCCACATAATGCCTTTATTACACAATGAGAAAGGTAAAAAAGAGGCACGTGTCTAGGCTTAACTGATCTTTTTGTCTGGACCGGGTAATTCGACTTAAAACATTTGTGTTGGTTTAATTTTGAGCTACTTTTAATATCGTGTTTTTTTTTTAATAAAAGTTTAATTACTTGTATTATAAAGTTACGAGTTTGGCTTCGCCACAAATAGTGTGCAAGTTGGCACGTAACTCTTAAGGATAAATTTATAATATAGGTATAGTGGCGCTGGATAGCCTTTACCAGAAGTGTTCATTGTATTAGTGGTTCAGCAAATTCAATGTCATTAGGAATGCGCCGGAATATAGCTGTTCGTCGTGAACGTGGTAAAACAACAGCTCCCCCTGACATCATCTCCGTTATTACCGCCGCTACGACCCTTAGGAGCAAAAAGAAAAAAGTCAGAAACGACGCTAAGTGAAAACAAAATGATAGCACAGGCAAGTGATGCGATGCGACGGGGTGGGTCGGGGGAACAAGAAATTTCACGCGGACGAAGTCGTGGGAAGGACCTAGTGTTAGATATGTAAATATATATTATAACTAGCTTATGCCCGCGACTTCCTTCGCGTGAAATTTCACCCTCTTAGGGGTGGAATTTCGAAAAACCCTTTCTTAGTAGATACCTACCTACTCTTCACAAAGAACACGCCCTCCAAATTTCATGTCTCTAGGACCAGCGGTGTAGGCTGTGCGTTGATATATCTGTCAGTCAGGACTTTGAATTTTATATATTTAGATATACATACAGGATAGTAGGGACATGGATGCACAAACTGTAACCATAGATTCAGTTGTGCGTCGATGTCGGGATACTGCCCCGTCCTGTATTATAAACCATCCAGAAAAAAAAAACTCTAAAATATGATGGTGAAAACCACATCCTAATCCGTTAATTAGTTTAGGAGACCAACGCGGCGCACACAGACAGATATGAAGAGTGACTCTAAGTTATAATATATATAGAGATACGAGACGGCAAAGGTTAATTTTGGGTCCAAAAAAACGTTATACAGAGCCAACCACAAAATCTCATCTACCTATTTAGCATGCCCACAAAAAGGGCCGAAGGGCCGTTAAATCTGTTTAACAGATTTGGTTTAATTTAGGGCAAAGCTTCGCTGTAATTACTGCGATAGAAAAGCCTGAACCTTTTATCACTGACGTTTTACTGACTTTTAATTTTGGTATCTTTTTAAATTATAATTTTTAAAGATAAAATTGTTACTTAAATGAGTTTCTCATTCTTTTATTTTCATTGTCTATTTTGGACATGAGTGTCCCAACGTAAAATGGCCAAACGATAAACATTCATAATCACCGCGACTGGCAAATGTTATGTTAAACCTGATTTCATATTGAACAAAGGAAGTTAAATACACCGCATAACATAACATAAAATCACGCCTATATTCCCTGAATGGTTAAGCAGAGGAGTTGGTACCTACAGTTAAAGTGTCATGTAACAGACGCTAGCTATCGGCTAGCTTATCGCCGTCAACCGGGCACGAATTCAGACTGTGGACTGCTACTGAGAAATTCTTCCAGATGCAAAAACCCAATAACACTTTGCTCGACCCGGGAATCGAACATAGGACCATCCTTTGCATCCTTTTAACAAAATCCCTTAGTCGATTTTGATGACACCCAGGTACGGAAGTGTAACGTTCTTCTTGAGTACCAATCATAGAAACAAAAGAAGAGGTAAGTACCAACTTTCGTAATATGTACGTAATAAAACCATCACATCAACCGCTACATGAAACAAAACATAAATAATGTAAGACCAAACGAAGCCAAAGCTAAAAGCCATCCTCTTTCGAGAGACACTTAATTACTCATCGGAACAACGTCCTCCGGAATTCGCCTAATTAGACATCGATCACTATATCCCACTTTTGTCACTTACACATTCGCTTAGTAGTTCCCACACAAGGAAAATCCTCACTTTATTCAACTTAAGTAATTCAAGCGAGAAACGGCTTTAGCGTAATTCAGCAGAATTATTAATTACGAACAAGGATAATTGGTCTGGCCTTGTCTTCAGCTCCTTATGTTAGATATCATTAATAATATATGAGCGAAAGCCTTTACATTCTCTGATCACTTTGTTCCTTTGTTATTTACTTGCCTGACCTAGGTAATGGCAATAAAGGTATTAATATTTTAGAAATTCCGACGTAGGTACATTAAGGCGCTGGTAAAACGTAGGACACCGTAAAACGCTCAGTTTTTTGTGGTACAGTTAGGCGTGTTGGTACATATTACAAGCCGGATTTTTTTTTTTGTCTATTGTAATACGTTCGAAGAAAAAACAATCAAGGCATGACAAAAAAAATCGTAAAACATATAAACCAAAAAAAAAATCAAAATTTTGAGCGTAAACTATCATAATTATGTTATGGATATAAAAAGGGAATTCAATCAACTTAAGAAATACCTGAGAAATATTCCACTGAGTCGTGCCTATATTCTGTGGCCGTGCATTAATTTAAACAAAACTGCAAAATTACTTTTATTTTGATGGTCATTCGATTCAACTAACATCAAACGCGTCGCTGTTTTTTAATCTCATTTATCGCCGCGATGCGCAATAATTATTGTCGTTTACCTAAAAATTTGCATCTTACCGCGCCTTAATACGGAAAGTGAATAGGAAAAACAAAAGCCTACTTACGCATTCTGATAAAGTATGATGACTATGCGTCGGTGTAGGTACAAAAACATCAATTTCAAAGAAAAAAAAAAAATAATCTGTCCATAAATCAACAAGGCCGTTTCAGCCTTCACCCTTCAGGAGTACCCTCAAAATTTGATTAAACATCAACACACCGAGAGTGTCCTATAAAAGTTTATATCTTTAACAAAGCGAGATCTTATCGGCCATACTTCAAGGGTAATTACCCTGATACCTACAGAATTGCATTCATTGACAGTAATGGGGGAAGCTTTACGTAATGAGATTTTAATTAGATCCACTAAACAAAATAATTAAAATGGAAGGGAAAGGTCGAGGGTAACGCGATTTATTTGAATAGAACGTGGTTGAATAAACTAATGGCTCTTCTAAACAACGAGCTATCGTCACCATCTATCTGTCACAGATGGATTGTAGAATCCGCTGTTTTACAAAACAGCTCCGTTATGTAAAACAACTGAACGACGTTCAGATGGATTGTCATTGCGCTACGTTTTACAAAACTGCTGCGTTTAGACGTAATTCAGAATGGCTTATTTGCAGTCACAATGAGCGTCTTTCATAAATCTCTGATAACTTTTAATTAATATCTATAATAATGTAAAATTCAAAGTCCTGACTGACTGATATATCAACGCACAGCCTAAACCGCTGGTTCTAGAGACATGAAATTAGGAGGGTGTGTTCTGTGTGAAGAGAAGGTTACTAACTAAGAAAGGGTTTTAGAAATTCCGCCCCTAAGAGGGTGAATGGGGAGTGAAATATCACGCGGACGAAGTCGCGAGCAGGAGCTAGTTGTCCATAAAATAACTGTTTACACTTAAGTTAAGGTAATTTTTACTCATATTACTCGTTTTATTTATTTCTTTTGAGGACGCCATTATTGTTGTTACGAAACACAGAGCCACGAGCGACAAAATTTAGAACTAAAATCTACAATCTGACGTTTCATTTCACCCTGTTTTATAAAACCACTAATCGTTGACCCGCTGCATTGATAAATACAAAACGTTTATGCAATTCTGCGTGTTCAAGTTCAGTAGCTAATTATGGAAAACCGCTGAACGTTATTCAGTTGTTTTACATAACGGAGTTCTTTTGTAAAACAACTAGCGGTTTTGTAAAACAGCGGATTCTACAATCCATCTGTGACATATCCATGCTGAATTATACAACAGTAGTGGTTCCAGAGAATTGTTTAAGTATCATTAGACAACTACAATTTCGCAAATTAATATATAAGGTTTGACTTATGATTGAAATAAGTCTTGGATAATTCGATTGAATTTTCCGTAAGTTTTAGGAGAATAATATAATAATAGACTAGCTGTGCCCGCGACTCCGTTCGAGTGCATGTTAGAAAACAATAATGTGTCTGTTTACCAATTATTTTTTTAAATAAAAGCAGCCTTAGTTACTCCTTATCATCCGCTATCTACCAGTGAAAATCAGGTCAAAATCGTTACAGTCGATACGGAGATTAGCCGGAACAAAAAGACAGATAGACACACACATAGACAGACAACAAATGTTAAAAAATATGTTTTTTTTATAAGTTCCGTATCTAAGGCACTTTCATATGCATTTTTTCAAAAGAAACTTCAGTTTTATTTATTTATTTTAGGAAAACTTACAGCTAAACAAATACAGTAAGTAATAATTTATACAAAATAAGGCCAATTACAAGTTTCCACGTGTAGTATTAAAATCATTAAGAAACAGAAAAAAAAAATATAATAGACTTTAAGCAAAACGAAAAAAAAACTACTATTTACGCTCAAAGAAGCAATTAGATAAAATTTTCTTCAATTTAGCAACATTAGTATTGAAAATGTCGATATCAGCTTCCTGGCAGGTTGCGTTGTACATACGACTCGCTCTAATCATGTACGAGTTCCGTCTGTAGTGGCTACCACTGGGGTGTGCAATAAATGAGAATAAATTTATTTGTATTGTTTAAATTTGAGTAACATGAAATGAAATTATTTTCTGTCCAGATATAAATCTACTTATGTAATTTCATATAATTATGTAATTCCTCTCAACACCATATTTTTACTAATACTTATAATATTTCATCATGTTATCAATTCTTAAGACTGTTTCCTCACATCCTTATCGGGATCTCGCGGTATCAATTCCGGAGATTATTTTATCGGAGGCAAGAATAGCAGAGATAAAAATAACGTAGGTTGCTACATTATCTGAACTATGTGCGACGTAGAATTATGTTGGTTTTTAACCGACTTAAAAAAAGGAGGAGGTTCTCAATTCGACTGTATTTTTTTTTTTGTATTTTTATTAAGCGATATCTGCGGCAATTGTAAATCGATTTTAAAATTTTTATTTATTAAGGATAGGGTACCTACGCCTCAGGGGTGGTCCAGTATAAATTTTATTAACTTTTCTTGGGTAGTTTTCGAGTTAGCTTCAATAATACGAATTTTTGCCACTTAGTTTATATTAATTATGTCATAATAACTTCCTGTTGGTTGTTTTTTTTTCTGTAAAAAGTTTTTTATTACTTAGCAACATATAGATACATTGTGTGCTCAATATTTTGAATGCTTGCATAATCATTACCCAAGTAGGTATTATCAGAATTAATTAATAATTAAAAGAAACAAGTGCTAGTGGTTTACGAGTCCTGAAAGAAGTTTTGGTAACTAGGTTGAAATCTAGGCTGAACACGGAAAAGCATGTTTATTTGACATCAATATGATGACCGGTAACATTGACGTCTGACAGTTTTTGTATGAAAGAACTGTCAAAAATTCAAAATTATTCCTCGGATAAAATTATCTGGCGTTGGAAAAATCAGCCCTTAGATAGTTAAAAAACCGTAAATCAACCCAAATGCATGAACCTATTACCTATTTCTGTCTAATACGGAAACTCGGTTACAAACTAACAAATCTCTAAGAAAAATGAGCTATCCAACCCAACAAATAACCAACAAAAACTAGACAGCTCTAAAACAAACTTTTAAACACAAGGGCTCAAAAGTACAGAACAACAGGAACAAAAAGATGGCAGCCTTTATCCACTTCAACTCGGGAAACGATTGCCTCTGACATTACCTACCTATTATTCGCACCATTGACTTCGAGGCCCTAGTTTTTGAATACACTTTTTCACACGGAATCGGTATTGGGAAGTAGGAATTGCATCTCTGTCCTCGCAATGCATTGATTCTGTTACGCCCTAGTGCTTTATAAACAACAGTATTACGTACTACGCTACCTTGAATCTTGAGAATCATTCTCTGTAGTGTACATTCATAACATAGCATAATCAGCCTACAATGTTCCCACTGCTGGCAGTGCTCCCACACAGGCCCAGGGCTGTAATCTACAATGCGGGCCCAATTCGAGTTGATAGATGACACATGTCTTCGAATTTTTGGTCTATGTTTGAGGTCTCGGGGCTCGTCAATCGATCAGGTTAAGGTAAGCTCGCCACGGTCGGTCCATGGATGGGTGTCCATCTTTACATACCGAGACCCCTTCGTGCCTCGGAAAGCACGTTAAGCCGTTGGTCCCGGCTATCAGACTTGGATCTTTGACAGTCGTTATGTATGGGTCGTCAGTAGCCCGAAAGTCGGACAACGAGTCTTACCAAGGGGTATCGTGTTACCCAGTAACTGGGTTGTGGAGGTCAGATAGGCAGTCACTCCATGTAAAATACTGGTATTCAGCTGCATCCGGTTAGACTGGAAGGCGACCCCAACATAGTTCGGAAAAGGCCAGGCAGAAAGAAAGTTTGAGGTCTCGTTACGATGTTTTCCTTCACCATTTTGAGAGGAGTGGTGATGAAAATTTAGTCACAGTAAAGCGCCTGTCCGGGTTTGAACTCACTACCTACAACTCGTAAGTCGAGGCCATTACCACTTGACTGGCTATGTATGGTGACGTAATAATATGGTACAGGTAATTTTTATTTTCTTATCCTGTTTTACCACCCCCAGATATAATAATATTAAGGAAACACAGAACAGTACTTTGTACTTCGACCGAGCCATACTCACCGACCGCACAGTCCAGACCAGACATCATATTAATTAACGAAGTAAATAAAACTGGGTTTCTTATAGACATCGCCGGGCTAAATACACACAACTTACAGAATACAATAACAAAAACTATCCAAATACACCTAATCAAAAGACGAAATAACCTGACTGTGGCATCTTCAGCCACAATAGTCACCTTAGTGCTATCTATAACAGGAGTAATTCCTAAACAGTTTTTTCAGTCCCTTAGTTCCCTCAACCACCTGCTGCAGAAGGCAGGTGATTCTTAATAATTGCAGGCTAGTAAGAAAATTTTCTAACAACTTGCACCATTACTCCCACTCAAATATAGGTAGTTTCAGTTACCACACAGTCTACTGCGGAAAACCAAGCAGTGTCTACTATAGTATATATACGTACGCCCAAACTCAACCCCACTAATGGACACTTGGCTTATATATATGGCTTATACAGGGTGTGTCGTAAATAGTGGTCCACAGTAAAGGAGTCGATACACTGTATTCTTATGTATCACATACCGAAATTTTAACCATTTTCTATGTTTCCGAAAAAAATATATTTTATTTTTCTGTTTTTTTTATAACTCTTAAATATGTGTACTATGATATCCAACCCTTTTTTATACCTATTTTAAAGTCACAGGTACTTAAAGAAATTAATTTGTTTTTTATATGAATATTATAAGTAGGACACTAATAAACCTCCCGGAATAAATTTGGACAGTCGCAACAAAATCCACTGAGCAGTTTAGAAGAACAACGTCGTCACACAGTTAGACATGAAAAACAACTTCAATATCTAATATCTATAGATAGATGTAGATTAGCTGGGCATGGAACACATCATCATCATCATTTCAGACGAAAGATGTCCACTGCTGGACATAGGCCTCCCCCAAGCAACTCCACTTCGACCAGTTTTATGCTTCTCGCATCCCACGGGTTCCTGCGGCCTTCACAAGGTCGTCGGACCACCTGAACATGGAACGCATAGCTCTGATTAATTACACATCTTGAACACCTTACGAAACTGAAAACCGTCGTAATCATTGCCTTTTTCAGTTGTTACACGGAACGTCTTATGTAATTTCAGTCGATTGTTACCGGTAGCAGTTTACGCAAGAAAACCATGTTTATCAGCGGTAATAAAACGAGAAAACCGTTATTTCCTCCACCTTAATTATGATTGTGGTAAGTAAATACCAAATGATTGCTACGAGAGTAATTAAATTACACGCTTTATTGGAAGATTACGGACGGACGCCCAATTAATTAATTATTTTCGGAGAATAGCTCATCTTAACACATTTAGGAAAAGCGAAGAACGTCCTCTCTCCTTAAACACCATCATTATATTTTCTTTGCTCCTGTTTCATGTTTATTATTATATGTATATACTTATTTAGATTAGTATAATATACTTTATGCATGTATTTATTGTATTATGTAAATGGTACACCACAGACTACCTATAGTATTTGTCTGTCCTTCCCCTTTTTATAATACATCCAAAGGTTGTCTTTAAAAGATCGCTTTTAGCGATAAGACCGCCCATTATTTATTTATTTTATTATTTATTTATTAGGCTCTTCAACAATGAGTACACTGTTACTTTACTGTTACATTGTTACTATTGTGTCACCCTTTGTACAGTTTGTATATTTATGTCTGTAATTTATATGGTGTACATAATAAAGAGTATTCTATTCTTTCAGTAGCACTTCAAAAGACAACCCTTAAACGTGTACCATAATAAACGAAGGCATTAATCACTACAGGTAAAACAAAATGCAGGATCCGTATATCAAAACCGTGTATAAAACATAGATTTAAAATGGAGTTCGAATTCAATCCCACACCTCCATACCCTTTGTGTTATTAAATTCCTAGGAAAAACTGATTTATATCATGTTTCGGATACACCGCAAACCGAATAACAAAAATATTTGCGGAACGGTGTTGTGAATAAAAGTAGACAAAGGTATTTTTTGTTCCAGAAACCTGATAAAGGGTTGATTTTAAATTTTTTAATTTTTTTTAGAGTCAGATTTTTAGAGTTACATATTCAGACCCCTCCGTGCCTCGGAAAGCACGCTAAGCCGTTCGTTTCGACTGTCATTCGTAGAACTTTGACAGTCATTGCGGGTAGTCAGAAGCCCAAAAGTCTGACAACCAATCTTATCAATGGGTAGGTATCGTGTTACCCAGTAACGGGGCTGTGGTTGTGTAGGCCAGATAGGATTTTACTCAAATTGGGAGTCGAAACTGCCATGTCTCTCCTAAATACAGATTACTCAATGATTTAGCTAGGAGAGCAGCAATTTACCCAAATTTTCGTTGTACTTACACCATGTAATTTGAAATGAAATGAAATGATGAAATGAAATTTCATTTCATTTCATTTCATTTCAAATCATTACTCAATGATTTAGCTAGGAGAGCAGCAATTTACCCAAATTTTCGTTGTACTTACACCATGTAATTAATAATGCATACCTTGTAAGTCCCTCGTAAAAATCCTTTATGTACAGTCAACAAAGGAGTTAAGTATACAGGAGCGTCGGATATAGTTGAAGTTTACTAAGAAACCGATGGATGTTCTGGACTGAAATTTAATTTAATAAATGAGCTGTTTGTTTTCTATTAATAAACTAAAATTTTATTCGAGAATATCCATCGGTTTCTTAGTAAACTTCAACAATATCCGACGCTCCTGTATACTTAACTCCTTTGTTGACTGTACCTAAATGAATTATATTATATGGGGAGTCGCTCCATGTACAATATTGGTATTCAGCTTCATCCAGTAAGACTGAAAGCTGATCTCAACATAGTTGGGAAAACGCTAGGAAGATTGAAATTGTTTTGTTGTGAGCTTGTATTGTAAGTCGTGTTATTTACATACCAACACATAAATGAGGTTATCTTAAAGATTTTGTTCAAGCTTCTTAGTGGTCTACAATAAATGCCACAAGTTTCTAAAATTAAGAATTGTGAAAGGCTATTTCTTGTTCAGAAATGAGGACATCCGCAGGAGGATCAAGGTAACCGACATAGCCTGAAGAATTGCCAAACTTAAGTGGCAGTGGGCAGGGCACATTGCTCGCAGAACAGATGGCCGACGGGGCCAAAAGGTTCTGGAGTGGCGAACGCGTACCGGAGGACGTAACGTTGGAAGGCCTCCCACAAGGTGGTCCGACGACCTTGTGAAGGCCGCAGGAACCCGTTAGATGCGAGAAGCACAAAACCGGTTGAAGTGGAGGTGCTTGGGGGATGTCTATGTCCAGCAGTGGACGTCTTTCGGCTGAAATGATGATGATGATTTCTCGTTCAGCGTGTGAAAAATTACATAGAAAAGGATTTACAAGGCAGATGTACCTAAGTGAAAATGCCGGGAGGTCTTACCCTCAAATCACTATATGGCTTACCCTAGGAAGACATATAATGACGTCATCGGTGATGTAGGTACTTCTTAATATTTAGGTTCGTAGTACTCTCACCGTCATATGTATGGCCAGAAGAATAATTGCGTAACATACTAACAGTGGGGAATGGTTTTAATTTTGACAGTTCAGCAACATTCATTGCGTTATTTACGTTGTTGAATATCCATTGCTTCATATATTCGAAAGATATAGACATATTTTTCGAATATATGAAGCAATGGATTAGCAATATCCTTCAAAATGATTCAGATTGTGATTGATATTGACGCAATCAGGATGCGGATGTATGAACGTAAGCGAAGCATAAGCAGTATGTAAGGATCGTAGCAGGATACGTTCTGTAGTTTCTGCCTACATCCATGAGAGGAAGGCGTGAGTATGTGTATTACTAGTATGTATTACTACATAAATGAAATCAATAATCTCTTCCTTTACCATGGAAAAAAATCCCCGCATCTTGCCACAACGCAAAATTGCCAAAATCGTCAAAGACTGATCGAATTCTGTTACATCACAGCATCACACACACAGATCAACTATCTCTAAAATAATGTTCCAAGAAAAATGGCGGAGAAAACAAAAGGTAGTGTGTATTGAATAATATATGAAGGGGTAAGGGGACGGGGAGTTACTACAGGTTTAATCTCGAGTATCAAAGGTAGATACTAAAAGGTCACAAAGCCCATATTGAAAGTCTTTATAATACATGTCAGAGTAAAAGGTTATTGGATATTAATAACCCTTTTCAATCAAGGTGATAAATATTTTGCTGTAAATCCCGAGTGGGACGATCGGGAACAACTTTAATATTATTTATGTAAATTCCCGTTCGTCCCACCAGGGGGACGACATTTCATGCACAATATTATTCAGTGGGACGAATGGCACTAATCCAAGAACATATTCCCATTCGTCCCTCTAAAATCCCGAGTGGGACGATCGGGAACAAATTTAATATTATTTATGTAAATTCCCGTTCGTCCCACCAGGGGGACGAAGTCGGTGGGACGAACGGGAAATTATATTCTGAAAATTATTTTCTTTTGTGAAAATTTCTTTTTACAACAATACCGTGTCTGTCAATACAGAGAAATCTTGCTATTATTAGATTTAAATTTTTACTGTATTTCTGGTTATTCTTTTCTGCAAGAGGAAAAGGTATTTCGGTACATACCCATTTCTTAGGAAAACCACAGGCAGATATTATTTGGGCAATACTTGAACATATTTTGATTTAAAAGTGTCCATGGAGTCTTTTGCCCGTTCTTCTCCTAACCTACCATGCTTTGGAATGAGTAAATAGTTTCATTTTCTTTTCTTGACAATTCAAAAGTGCCTGTAATGGTTTAATTTACTTTAAAAATTAAAGCGCCTAGTCCACCAAAATATCTAAATAACCATTATATATTATGTAACGCACAATTTCCCCAACTATTGTCAACTATTCGTATTGAAATAGTGTAAAAATTATACGTTATTTTCTGCACTTACACTTACTGTTATTTTTTTTTTTATATTGCATTGCCTGATGTGTCTATAGTTTAATATTGCTCACTTGGCTTATATTTGGGCTTGTGTTAATTTGCTTGATCAGTATAACGATTGTAGATAAATCATTATACAGGGTTATTGGTATTAACAACCTCTTATGAGGTCATTGTACTCATCATTATGACAACTTTTATTATGGGACCAAACCTGAAATCGCGAAAAAAAATCAGCTGTTCCGTACATTTATGTTAGTAGGTACAACTCGTGAAAATGTAGGGACCAGCAGATTTTTTTTCGCAATTTCAGACCTTTTAAGAGGTTATTAATATTTTACCAATAACCCTGTATAAATAATTTGAAATAAATGCTTTGACTTTGAATTTGAAGCATCACAAAATACCCCTACTTGCAACAACATCAAGTAAGTACCTTTAGAATCCCATGAATCAGCATTTTGCACATAAAAGACGCGTAAACAATGTTAGCAGGCCATTGTAAAATGTGCTACTGATACACAAAACAGGGCGTTGCTTAGTATATTGTAGGTTAATATAAAAGGTGTAACATTTTTAGGAAAGGTAATTTTTTTATCAGATGCTATACAATTTCCGCTTTATTTATAAACATTTACCTTTTCTGGTAGACTAATTTTATTCTAGGTGCATCGTCTTCACATATAATTATATTATGTATACAAAACCTTGTGAAACATTTTAAAAGAGTAACGATGGAGTTTCTTTCCCATTCTTCTCCATACGAAAACTACTCGTACCTTTTGGAATGGGCGACTAGATCAATTCTATTTTGTTGTAATTTTTGACTTTCAAAAGTGCCTTTAATGTGCCTATTTGAAATAAATGATTTGACTTTGACTTTGTTGCTTAAAGTTAAGAGACGATTAAACGTCAAAAATGTATATGTTAAACATTATTTAACTTTAAGCATCATTACTTAACTAGCATCCGGAAAAAAGTGAACTGTTTCGTCATATCCACTTAGTTTTTTTCAGAAGCTGGGAGTGTTTTTCCTAGGAATGGCAATTCTAATTCAGTTAGAGTTTGTTATTGTGAATGTGAATGTGAATAACTGCTACTCCTGCGTCCCCCTACTCATATTGTTTCACAGAGTAATGTTATTCATATTTACGTACACCTACCAACTTTGGTGCATATTTTCTCAAAAGATATCAGATTTTGTCCGTGTCGAATTCATAAGCGGTCCTGAATGATGGGCCACAAAAGGGATGAATTATAAGCAATTGCATGCAGCTGAGGTGAGAATGCTAAGAGGAAAGAAATTAGTACATAAGAGCAAGTCTGAAAGTGGCACCGGTAACTGAAAAGTTGTGTTTCAATCAGTTGTCATGTTAGGGGCATTAGATCAGAGGAGTGAGCAAAATATCGTGAAAAGTTTTGTGTAGGTATGAATGTCGATGGCTATAAGAGTAGGGGAAGACCAAATAAACGATTGAATGGACTGTGTGAATGATGATATGGTTAGAAAGGGGGTGACTACCGAGGTGACGAATAATAGAGAAGTATGGAAGTATAAACATGTTGCGTTGACCCCAAATAAATTGGTATAAACACAGGAGAATGATGAAACGGTCCTCCACCTATCATTTGTAACACCCTATACGTGTCAGTAACACGGTAGGTATATAATCAGTAATATTATAAAGGCGAAAGTTTGTGAGTGTGTGTGGGGGTGTGTTTATGTTTGTTACTTCTTTACGCTCAAACGGCTGGACCAATTTTGATAAAAAAAATTATGGAGGTAGCTGACACCCTGGATTAGGCTACTTTTTATCTCGATATTCCCATGGGATCGACATTTACGTGGGTGAAACCGCGGGACGCAGCTAGTATACTATAATTAGTCACGCCCGTTGGCAACAGCGGCCGACACTGATTTGCATGGTCATGGCTCACCAATTTATCAATTCCTGAAGGCCCTTACCCCGTGCCCCAACAATGAAAAATCAATATCTTCCACCCCAAAACTCGGTCGGCGATATTTTTAGATGACATTGGATTAGCCTAAAGTGAAGTAAAAAAACCCTTTTTTTTTTTTGTTAGTTTTTCTAAGCGACACGCAGTGTGGTTGCAAGGTTTGTTTTGATCAATTATATAGATGTTTTTTGCGGAACTGAAAAACGAAGCGCAGTCAATTAACATTAAGGAATTCCTTGAAGAAAACACAAGTGCTAGAAATCTCCAGCATTGAGGTTTTTTCTTTAGTTTTGATGACTAGACTGGTTAGGAACGATTAGCCATGCAAAAAATGAACAAGGGAGTTATCATCTAAGCAAGACTGATTATTTAAGTCTCAATACTTTATGTGCATTCCACAATGTGTACTTAGGTGATAACTTAAAATATAATATGCCACTAGGTGCGCCCCGTGGTTTTCCGTGGGAATATCGGGATAAAAAGTAGAGGGTATCAGCTACCTCCATACAAAATTTTATCAAAATTGGTCCTGCTGTTTGAGCGTGAAGAAGTAACAAACATATAAATACACACACACACTCACAAACTTTCGCCTTTATAATATTAGTGTGATTTAGCTTGTCCAATATGCTCGATTATCATTCTATAGGACTGCCCTAGCCACATAAAGATGTCCTTTGAAAAGGAATTGTTACAAATTAAATAGTTATTATTCTGAAATGCCACTCACTTACCGTTAACTGTCATGCTGACACGAAAACTTTAAAGTCATGTTTAGTATTAGAAAGACGACGAATACGTCTTGAAGTTTGTAAATTAAGCAAATGCTTACAATCACATCAGAATCATTAATTAAATAGAAATCAATTCATCCATTAACGCATGTGAAACTCCAACAGGATATTACCGAGCAGCTACTGGATAATTTTCCTTTCATTCCTGAAGGTAATTGTTGCTAATAGAAGCAGTTCCACCCCTATGGAAGGGAGTGACGGCTATAAAAATAGCTGTGTCAATTATGGTAAAAAGGCCCCAAACTAACTTTGATGTCGTTTCCTCTTTTATATAATGCCTTAGGGAAAGTTTTTGTATGAAACCGACCCTGACTTTAAACACAATATCAATTACAAAGGACCAACCCTTTGAGTTTCATAAAATGGTTACTAAAGTGATTGCAAAATATTGTGTAATCATTTCACAACTGAATGAGAAAACAAGTTTTAATCTTTCGTGAAAAGAACTAGCGGGGTATTCGCGTAACACCGAGACGGAATGGCTTCCATTTTGACAGTTCAACAACATTCATCGCGTTATTTACGTTGTCGAGCAGACAATTTTGCTGAACATATGAAGCAATGGATTAGCAATATCCTTCAAAATGATTCAGATTGTGCATGATAGTGTGTTACTCAAAAGGGTGCAGCACGCTTTGCAGGGTAGCAGACCCTGATGCATTATTGTTTATTGTCATTATTAAACACTGTTGGTGCTCCTTAAGTTTGTAGCGGTATCTACGGCACATGAGAACAACGCGTCATACTGACGTCACGCAAAATCCTGCATCTCGCAAGCAGAGTTTAACGCGCAACTAGCATAGATACAAGCAACGGCCCGACATGAATCATTGGGCAGTTGCCAGTGTTGCCACCTTAGCCCTTTTCGGGCTAGATCTAGCACTTTTTACTGTAGGTGAACTCGTCTTTTCATGCTTTAGCCCGAAAAGAGCAATCTAGCCCTTTTCAAGCGAGACGAAAACTTCGCACCGCGATTACCAAGTTATGAAACAATGCGTGTCATGTAGATAGATTTCGTCAGTTTACACTTTATGATCACTAATTGGGTATATTTTTAGTTTTGCTATGGTAACATTGGTAACCCTACGGCCCTACCTACTCTTTCTGCTTCTTTACTGGGGAATTCCCAAAGTTTGTTTCTAAGAATAAACCTTTGTTTCTAAGAATAACTCTGATTTTTAACAATTTAATAACTTAATTATAATTAGATTTTGGACGTTCTGAAATTAATACGTTTCAAATAAACAATTTCTAACCATTTGTATATATGTTTTTTTCACTTTCTATCACTTTTCATGGCAAAATTTGCTAAATCTAGCTCTTTCTAGCTTGTCCGACTGCCCCTTTTCAAAAACCGAGGTGGCAACACTGGCAGTTGCCCGCCCGCCAGACACAACACCCGTCTGGTCGGAGGATCCTCCCTTTTCTATAAAGTGTGAAAGAACTTTACACCCTGTTCCTCATACCTCTATAAGTTAACCCGCCCGCAAAATAAACTAGGAAGAAAAAAAAAGAGTTAAAGCAACGCTCAACCAACAACCCTACACGATTTAAATAAATCGAGCCAAATAAATCCACATCATCAGCTATACAAATACCTCTCAAACAAATTACCAAGCAAAAAAATCCGATAAAATAAACAAAATACGCAGCTTCACAAATATTTACCAAAACGAAACTGCCAAAAAAATTCTATTTGCCACAGTTAAGCGGCTGGGGTTACGGTTTCCCCTGTTTCATTTACCATGGTTTTTGGCAATTTTACCCTAAAATATCCCCGGGGAATCTTTGTAGGATGTATTAATTCGTGACTTGGTTTAATTTTAACGGTTTCCCAAGCTCACACTCCAGTGGTGGGTTTGAGAATTGGGGTAATGTCTGTGTATCTATGTAAGAATATTTAGGAGTAATAGGGACTGTTAATATGGGGCTCGTGGCTAAGAAATAACAGCCGCACGGGTCTATCGATCAGGATAAGCTACGCTTTCCGCGGCCGGTCCGTGGATCGGTGACCATCTTTACATACCGAAACCCCTCCCGGCTGTCATTCTTGGATCTTTGACAGTCGTTACGGGTCGTCAGAAGCCCAAAAGTCTGACAACCAGTCTTACGAAGGGATATCGTGTTACCCAGTAGGTAACTCGGTTGTGGAGGTCAGATAGGCAGTCGCTCCATGTAAAATACTGGTTTTCAGCTGCATCCGGTTAGAGTGGAAGCCAACCCCAAAATAGTTGGGAAAGGGCAAGGCAGATTGATTTTTAGGGACTGTTAATATGACTGTGACTTGTTGCAAGATACGCTATATGCTACCTCCATACAAAATTTTATCAAAATTGGTCTAGCTGTTTGAGCGTGAAGAAGTAACAAACATATAAACACACACAAACTTTCGCCTTTATATTATAATATTAGTCTGATATATTGTTGGAGGCATGGTGATGTAGGGAAATAGGTGCAGCCGTGGTTTGCACGTGGTAAAATTACGTGGGAAATTATAATTACCAAACAGAATTGGGGCCCAGATCAAGAATGACAACAGCTTACTCTAATGAATTCAGTTTTAAAAATGAGTGCTCAAACAACCATCTGTCTACAACCCTCTCCATAATTACCAAGCCAGGCTGTTGACGGTTTCGATTATTCGAAAGTTTATTCCTCACTGAAAGTTAAAGCAGAGAAACTTCACTTCTATGTCTTCGCAGCGAGGAATAGTGAATGCAAATTTGAATGAGTTGGGAGCTTAGTTTGAAACGCTTCAAAGAATAATGGATTTGACTGAACTGCTGCTTTACATTCTGGTTTTACGGAATGTTGCAGGTGGCGCCACCATCATAATGTGACAGTATAAAAGCAAGCGAGTTGTACGTGTTGAATGAAAATAAAACTCAATTACTTAATGCAATAAAAATATTATATTTCACATAAAGCTAGGTGCACGGTTCCAATTGGTCGTTTCCTATGGAGAAGTGCCGGCAAGAATCTCCACGGTTACTCTTTCAAAAATAATTTACTTTTACAATGTTTTCGGTTTTACAGTGTTAATAGGTATAGTGAATACGTAGAGGACAGTGTAGACTTGTCAACAAGTCATCATCATCTGCCTAGCCTTTTCCCAACTACGTTGGGGTCGGCTTCCAGTCTTACCGGATGCAGCTTTATACTAGTATTTTACATGGAGCCACTGAGTATCTGACTTCCACAAACCAGTTACTGGATAATACGATACCTTGGTATTACTGGTTTTCAGATTTTCGGGCTTCTGACTGTAACGACTGTCAAAGATCCACGAATGCCAGCCTGGACCAACGGCTTAACGTGCTTTCCGAGGCATGGACGGGTCTCAGTATGTAAAGATGGTCACCCATCCACAGACCAACCGCGGCAAGCGTAGCTTAACCTGATCAATCGACCTGTGCGGCTGTTATGATTTAGCCGCGGGCCACCAACAAGTACCAGGTACTTAAGAAAACCGAAAGTGTGCTACACATCTACAGTCTAGAAGACAATGTTCTCCTATTCACAAAATATAAAATAATCTATCCAAAAGATAAATACCATATAAAAACCTATTTAAACAAATGATATGGTTGCCATTACAACCACTAATAAAGAGTTGAAATTAGAATTGTAGGTAAGTCATCAGAAGACCAGGGGGCCTAAAAAGGCCACTTTAGAGAATCATAAAAGGCTAACATTATGAATCGTAATATGGCGAAGACAGTCCGTGTTTTTCTTTTTTTCGCTGCACTACGTAGGTATAATCAAAGAGATTGGGATTGGATTTGGATCGGATTGATTGGTATAAAAAAAAACAACAAAAAAATACCTGAAAAATATTTCACCAATGGGATTTGATATGATTAACTTAACGGTTAATTGTCCATTATGTTATCCTTTTATGATTCTGCCAAAGTGGCCTTTTTAGGCCCCCAGAATTTTGTAATCGCCATCTTTATTAGCTCTAGTATCAATTCAATAATCGTCATGGCCAGGTTTTTGTAGGGGCCGTATTGTCCCATAAAGAACAATGTTCTTGAATCGAAACATAATGTTTATTCCTATTTACCCGTGTGCAAGAAACAGTAGGTAAATAAAAAACTGGCCAAGTGCGAGTGGGACTTGCACTCGAAGGGTTCCGTGCCACAAGTCAAAAACGCCGAAAAAAACACGTTTGTTGCAAGGGAGCCCCCCTAATTTTTTATTTTATTTTTAGTATTTGTTGTTATAGCGGCAACAGAAATACATACTTTGTGAAATTTTCAACTGTCTAGCTACCGCGGTTATTAAGATACAGCCTGGTGACAGACAGACGGACGGACAGACAGACAGCGAAGTCTTAGTAATAGGGTCCCGTTTTTAACCTTTGGGTACGGAACCCTAAAAATGATAAAGGCTTCAATTCATCTTAATAACTTAAGCCAAGTTTTCCTTAAAAATGTCCTCTTGGGTTGCTCCAAAAACAAGATTGATTCGGGACCAACCATTAATAAAGATAATCCCTCAGGCTTACATTATTTACATTTATATGAAAACATTAATGGGTTTCACGTGTTTTAATCTTAGACTCTTAGCACAATGAGGGTATTTGTGGAAAATGCTGTACAGTTAGGGAAATTAATTGCTTGGCAAATTGACACCCTTAGTCAATTTGCCGTGACAGTCATTTCATACAACTGTCAAAGAATGACAATTGTGATTTAAATGGACTGTCAACTTCAATCAACAATAGCCTAACTTCGAAAACAAAAACTCATCGCACCAGAGGCCGCGATTGCATATAGGTAACTTGATTATAAACCTTAACTTTCAAACATAGAGTATATTATCGTTTGCAAGATATTTACTACCTTAATATAAAAGCAAAATTTATTTTTAAAATAGGAACAAAAATATTTACTTATTTGAAGAAAAATTTTACGTAATTAATTTCTTAGCAATAAGGTTGACAAAACTATGTTGCAAGATAAGACCACAACATTATTTGTGGTCTTATTTTTCCGGTCGTTTTTGATGCATAATCAGCCTATAACGTTCCCACTGCTGGGACACACACACTGCTCCTCTCTGTGAGAGGGAGTGGGCCGTCATCCACCACGCGGGCCCAGTGCGGGTTGTTACGCTTTTTGTTGCGCTCATCAGAAATAAAGTAAGTACTAATTGTTGATCGAAGACTGCCAATTTAAGTTGATAGTGTCAATTTGTTTAACAATTAATTTCTCTGACTTTACTCGTTTGAATAGAATACTAATCTGCTCGCGAAATAATCCGCCTATTGTATGAGAATGGCTCGTCTTAACTTAAGCGCACCTGTTTCAAAAGATTTGAAATGATAAGATGCAAGTCATGAAGGCTTTCGAAATTCTATTATATATTATGTAAAGCTTAAGAATTTGGTATAACGTGTATTAAAAAGGTAGGATTATTTTGATAGAAATAACAAAAAAAAATAAGAAGATGAAACTGCAGCATTTTCAAAAACTCATATAAGCTTACAGTTGCTATTGATGTGAGGAAGTTATGAAAATCGATAGAGTAGAAAAGAGCAATGGTGACCCAGTGATAACGGCCCCGACATACGAGTTGTAGGCCGTAGGGTCGAACCCAGACAGGCGCTTTACTTTGTGTAAATTATTTCATCACCACTGCTCTCAAAACGGTGAACGATAACATCGAGAGGAAACCGGCATGTCATAGAACCAAAAATTCGAAAACATGTGACATCTACCAAACCGCAATGGTGGATTACGGCCCACTTCCTCTAACAGAAAGAAGGCGTGTGTCCTAGCTGTGGGAACATTATACGCTGATTACGTATGAAAATCGATAACGGACACATGCGTGCACTGTCTGGACAGGTCCACTCAAACCTGTGTGAAGCCACCATCACAGTCGTTAACCTGCATGGTCCTCATATACTACATAATCTGACCATGTATTTGACCTGACCTGACCTGACCATGTGTTTCTTCCTCAACTAGTTTTTAGATGATAAAAAAAATACGCGCCAAAGTGTTATTTTTAATCAATTTACAAAATAAATTTAAAGAATGATGGGCATTTTTGTATGGAGCCTGGCCTGATGACCAATAGAATACTAATGAGATCCATGAATGACAGCCGGGACCAATGGTTTAACGTACTTTCCGAGGCACGGAGGGGTTTTACATACCAAGGTATGTAAAAATGGTCACCCATCCAGGGACCCACCGCGGCAAGCGCAGCTTAACCTGATCGATCAACCCGTGCGTGCTAAAACGGCTGTCATTCTCTAAAAAAAAATGTTATTGTCTTAGGTTACTAGTGGTATAAAATAAAATACTTTGCTCTCCTAAGAGATCTCATTAACCTTAATTGGCGTTCGTAAATACGAGGGTAACGCGTACTTAAATAACACAGAGATAAATAAGTGGGTACGTCTTTATTCCTGAATAAATCCAATTACTGCACAACACTCCGAGATTTTTTTAATGATCACGAAAGTTCCGAAAAAGGAAAAAACGCAAGAAGACACGCGTGAAACTCCGTGAAAGACAACTCTGAAACAAAATACTTATTTCCTGTTATACGTGAAATCACCCGAAAAAGAAACTTAATGTAAAAAATAGGTATGTAAGTTGTTTTATAATTAACTATTATATTAATATGTAGTTGTCACATAAAACTCCAATAAAAGATGACAGTACAACTACAAATACAAAAAAATACAATATGTTTATTTCTGTATGTATAGCGAAACTTCATGTTTATCTTTATAGTAGGTACTTTTCATTTATTTATTTATAGTACACACAAAACACTTTAAAAATGAAAATACATAACGTTAGCAAAGATACCGCTTATTTAATTAGAAAGGAGACTGGGCGAATTTGTATTGGAAGTGGTCGATCGTGGATAGACTAATAGCGATACGGTTTTGATATTTGTGTAGGGATACATCATCTTATACCCCTGTGCTGAGAGGCAACTGAGTGACCTTTCCATTGGCTACTCAAACTCTTCAAATCTCAACACCGCAATGCTACTTAACGAAATAAATAGATAGGTACCTACAAACCCGTGACGCCTCAGTACCTATCGCGAGCATACGTCATCCCAGCGAAGTCTCAAGTTAAGTCTTGCCGGTTGTATAGTTAGATAAACATCTTATTTACTGCAGATCATCAGCGCACTATGCAGTAATAATTAATTAACATAATTTAGCTGAACCCATAAACTTTAATTAATCATGATTACGACATTGACGTATGGGCTTATTAATTACAGATCAGCCAATACGGAAAACCATTTTGGATGCACTACGAAATGGTGATCTTTCAATTAGTTTGGTATTTGTATAGGCATATACGACAACCAGTGGGCTTCAAATTACCGATAGATGGATGGGTATACAAACATGGAATGTGCTTTTAGGCTTTGGTAATTTGAAGTGGCACTTAGCTTCGGCCCTGATTCGCTTTGACAAGTCCGGTGATGCTGGTATGTTAGAGCTTTACAATTCGAGGTATTAAGGCGAAAGCGCCAGGGTAGCCCGCGAAATTCAATTTCTTTTGAATTTGAATTTCGCGGGCCACCTTAGAGCTTCCCCCTTAAACTGAACTTGCAGAGAATATCTGAAAATAATGTGGCAAATTCTATGCATTTGAAATGGATTCCTTTTTGCCCGTTTGCACATCGCCTTTATAACAAAATAGTAATGAAGTCAAAACTGTACATTTCAGTCAATCAACTCAGCCTAATGCAGTCCACTGTTGGACATAGGCCTCCGCCTTCCAGTCTACCCCAGCCACCTTTTTAGGTCGTCCGTCTATCTAGCTGGGGGGCGTCCCACACTACGCTGTCATGACATGGCCAGCTCACTGCCACTTCAGTTTGCTTACTCTGCAAGCTATGTCAACCTATTTTTTAATAATTTTGAAACAAAGTAATTACTTCGAGGTGTGGGAACGAGTCTGATGCCGAAAATATAGTTTTTAGATTTTTTGTCCGTTTGTATGGTTGTATGTTCCGGATTGGCACAAAAACGGCCGAATAGATTTAAATGTAATTTGGCACACAGATAACCTGGATTAACACATAAGGCACTTTTAATATTTTCCGACATCCATGCGGGCGAAACCACGAAGAAAAGCTAGTCAGAAGTAATCTGAATAAATATTCGATTTGTCACAAGAACTTACATATCTATCTACCTACCTCTGCGCTCCATAGGTGTTGATTTTCGGTAATTAATTATTTAGTGTGTGTAGTTCATTATTTAATTAATTAAAAAAAACTTAAAGAAACCTGAATTTCAGGTTTATTTCTTCGTCTGACAGTCAGCCACGAAAATGTTATAAGATGTTATTGCAAACTGCATAATTATGTACTTTTGTTTAACTCCTGGAAACTTACAGGAATTAGTGATGAAGTTATAAGTGGTTTGTGTACGGGGTAGCAACCCGTGGTAGGAACCATAATGTATGTACAGTCAACAAAAGATATAGGTGTGCAGGATCGTCGGATATAATTGAAGTTTAGTAAGAAACCGATGAATGTTGTCGACTGAAATTTAATTTGATAAATGAGCTGTTTGTTTTCTATTAATTAAATTAAATTTTATTCGAGAACATCCATCGGTTTGTTACTAAACTTGAACTATATCCGACGATCCTGCATACTTATCTCTTTTGTTGACTGTACTATTTTCTTACATAGGTACCTCTCTCAGTTGACTTAGAACTTGCAATGCGACTTCTAAGTAGAGAGTCTATGTACTTAGCAAAATCTACTAAAGCAATACTCAGGAACGCATGAATAATAATGCCTTTCTAAGCCCTTTCAACAAGAGGCTAAACAGACATAAACAGACCACAATTCTCTATGCTCCAGATACGTAGAACAAGCATACTAAGTACACGTTAAACTAACCATAAACAATATGGTTATTGGATATTGTTTAGATGTTCAAAGCTGTGTGACAGTGAAAACGGCATTATGGTAAGAGCATTTCATGGATCTTCGTGGCCTAGAATTCTCGAGACGCTCCTCAGACGAAATGTATTGAGAATCGATTCTGGACCGGACTGAAATAATGTATCGAATGTCGGAATGGTCGTGTGTCGATATGCTGGTATCTTTTCAGGGTTTTATGAAGATATATATGCTTTTATGTTTTCTCGCTGAAAATTCAACATAGTACATAGCATTTTTATATGGTGTAATAAAATGTTCTAAGCATAGAATACCATTATCCAGCGTTGGGGCTCTGTCTCGCATAGGGTCGTAGCATTATGCTGAGTGATGGCCGTTTTGCATATTTCCCCAACTTGTTTCTTTTTGTTTTTGTGTTCTAGTTTCAGTAGGTAGGCGTATTGAAGGAAAAGAGAGTGCCCTATATCGGCGAGCGGTGTAGGCGGTAGTTTTCTAATTACAAATTATTTTATGTTGTTATAATTTTTTTGGTTACTGGCCCCTAGACCTGTGAGTTAAATTAATATCGCCATTGTAGCGGCATGTTATATATCTACTCTCCGTATCATTTGTTCAAAATTTTCTTCAGATCCTGTAACCTCCACTACAACCATCCGTCGGTCTGAATTTCACCATCATTCAACGTTCCTTTTTTGTGTTTCGCAGTTTGAAAACAAAAGAACGCTGACCTTTGGCACCAAACTCCTTTGTTCTCAAATTACTTTAGTGTCTCTTCAGAAAAATGTCAGAAATTAAAATACTCCCATATTTCCGTACTAGCTTTTGTCCGCGGTGTCGCCTGCGTTTAGGTCGGAAATAATTCTATGGGAACGTACTACCGTGTAGAAGGTAGATATTCTAAGTCGTAACTCAGTGGGTTAATTGCTCAACACACTTTTATAGACTAAAATTTTTGCAAACATATGAAGCAATGGATTAGCAACTTCCTTTAAAATCTTTCGGATAGTGATAGAAAATGTGTTTTGCAGGCGGGTCACTTCTACCTGTTTGCCAAAATTTCATTGAAATCCTCTCAATCGTTATTCGTTATGTCGTGAACTCGTGAAAAGTTAATAGACAGAGTAACTGTGACCTCTGAGTTTGTTTCGGCCTTTCTTCTCAGAGTAGTCAGATAGGAAACGCCGACCTCATCTAGCTGATTTTTTCTTTATTAGGGTTCCGTAAGTACCAGAAGGGTACAAACGGGACCCTATTACTAAGACTCCACTGTCCGTCTGTCTGTCTGTCACCAGGCTGTATGTCATGACCCGCGACAGCTAGACAGTTGAAATTTTCACAGATGATGTATTTCTGTTGCCGTTATAACAACAAAGACTAAAAACAGAATAAAATAAATATTTAAGGGGGCTCCCATACAACAAACGTGTTTTTTGGGCGTTTTTGCCTTGTGGTACGGAACCTTTCGTGTGCAAGTCCGACTCGCACTTGGCCAGTTTTTTTTACAATGTGACGTGTAAAAGTGATTCTGATATCCGATTTCACGCATTTAGGTAGGTACTATATTATGTATGGTTAGCTGATAGGTATTCTTTACAAAACTCTCTGTATCTTTGGAGATAGGTACAACTGTGTTTATCTGTTATCTGTTTTGTGAAGTTAAAATTATCTTTATCGGGAGAAGTGGGTAAGATATTGGTAGGTGGGTGTTACTGATGAACGTAAAGGTTTTAGCTGTAGGTATCTTATTTTTCGTGTCTTTGCAATTTCAGCAGTGGCTGGCTGGCATGACTTATAAGAACAACATCATAATTAATATCTTAATGCTACTGGGAGAAATTACTCTTGATTTAAATGAACTAAGTAGGTACCACAGAAACTAGAAGTTATTTTATCAACCACCAACCATATAAGATACACTTTTTTTTTAAACAATGATGATAAAATTACATACCTAAGGCTACGCCGACCGCCTAGTGGCGCCCTCATCGTTTGTTTGGTTATTTCTTTTATTTTAGAATAAAAATGCAGAAAATAAGCACGTGAAGTTATGCTCCACAAGATTATACGTTAATATTATAAACGGTAGTATTAAATTGTTTAGTTTTATTATAATTTAATCACTAAAACGGAAAATAGTGGCCACTATTATATACTTTTTTTCAATAGTGCTAAGTCACTGAAATGAACTTAATTATCATTGAGGGTGGGGGGGCAGTGCAGCACTACGCACTTTTACTCTTTTTTTTTATTAGTCTGCGCTGTTCCATTCCTGGGCAAAGGCCTCCCTCAACTCCTTCCATCTTTCGCGAGCCCGCGCGTCCTCCTTCCAGTTTTGATGGAACCTATCCAGCTCGTCCCGCCATCTCTTACGTGGACTGCCGCGACCCCGCCTCACTTTCTCAGGGCATCAATTCTGCGCTATTTGGGCCCACATTTTGTCCGGCATGCGGCAGACATGTCCTGCCCAGACCCATTTAAGTTGAGCAGCCTTTTGAGCCACGTCAGCTATCTTTGTTTTGGAGCACAGTATTGTGTTTCGAACACTATCCGTTAACTTAACGCCTAATAAAGCACTTTTACTATACAATTTTTATCGAGGGCTTTATCTATGAAGCAAAATTATACAGAAAATACTTAATGCAACACATAGGTATCTTATTCTGTAAGTCCACATTTATGGAATATTTTTAGACTGTGCAAACGAACGAACTACAAACAGACACAGCCGTCTATGTGACAGCAACAAAACTGACAGTTTACCGGTCAGTGAACCCGTGTGTGGATGCTGGATAGGTACGTATCAAAAACTTTTAAATTAAACTTCAAGAGAAGACTTCACATGACCATAACGCAAGTTCATATAAACACTAATGCACTGAAAGTTTTGCACTGTGTGACAAATTTTCTAAATGAAAAATGTCTGAAAAGCTGATGTTTTCCAGAAAATTCATTAGCAAAAAGTTTTAAATAGAGAGAGAAAGACAGAGGTTTTTAGAGGGAGGTGGTAAGAGGATTGGATACACAGTTCGCTGCCTTGTTTTTTGTTGAAAATGTTCCAATTTCTTTTTCTAGTGATGTGGTTAGTTAGTTTATGAATATTTTCAAACTATTCTTCAGATTCAGATAGCATTGTGGCCATGGAAACAGCCGCGATTTACGAGTTGTAGGTCGTAGGTTCGAACCCACACAGGAACTTTACGTGTAAAATATTTTATTACCACTACTCAAAACAGAAGGAAACCTCGTGAAGAAACCGGCATGTCCTAGAACCATAAAATTCGAAGACATTATGACATCTATCAACCCGCACTGGGCTCGCGTGGTGGATTACGGCCCACTCCATTTTTTCAGAGAAGAGGCCTGTGTCCCAGCATTAGCAGGGAACATTATAGCCAATTATGCTATTCTAACTTTTTTTTTGATACTTAAACCTTAAGATATTACGATATCAAACGATTTTATCGATTCTTATTTTATTACGATTTTGATATGGAATGTTACATAAAATTATGAACAGATACTACATGCTGCTCACATAATAGGTAGGTATCTAATAAAAATAATGTTGTCTTTAATGTTAGTCAATTTTATTTAATTAACAAATTGACAAAACATCACCTAGTTAGATATTTATTTGAATTAGCAAATCCTCGAAATCATATTTTCAGTTTACGGAAACATCAGAATTTTGTTTATTTGCCTAACAACAATTGGGTATCCTTGAAAAATTGCTGACAAAATATTTACTTATTAAATATAAGCTCAAAATGCTCGTTAGTATGTTTTCCTTATAATTCTTACCCGATATTTATTTTTCCTGGTTTTATTGAAACGTCCGATTTCCGTTTGAAATGAAGCACTGAATATTGACATGCGTACCTATTAAAAGCAAACTGCTTCATTGAGTAACAAAAACGTATTTTCCCTTGGCGAGAGCCCTTTTTTTTTTCGGATGGGAAATCATCAAATGACCCCTCCCGCTCTGGGTGGAGCGGAAGGGAGTGTCAGACTCTTACTGACTAAACCCCACCCGTTTTCCTTCCTTAGCCCTTTATGTTCCGGGCCAACGGTAACCCTTTCGGACAATCCCGCTGACCCGGCAGGCTTCGGCCCTAAGGGGGGCCCCTCCTCGATGCTGACATCTGACATACAACATCTCTGAAAACGTACGCGCCGTCCGGCACGGGCCTGGTCCTGATCGGACGGTGAGCTACACATTACTCTCCGCAAGCAGGCCCGCGCCTACGGTGGCCGGGAGTCGTCACGCGGCTCCCGACGCCCGGAGCGTCTCCCGCGGCGGCTGGGACGTGAGGCTCTCTCCAAGTGCTCCACCCAAGCGGGGCAGACCTCCACCGTATCCTCTGGGCATTCCGAGCCCTTAGAAAAGTCATTAGATTGCATCGCAAAATTAAAAAAGGAGCATATTATGGCATCAATGATCTGTTGACCTTTAATCATCTTTCACCATCTCAACAAATACTCTGCTTTACCTTTCGAAAGAATTCGAGCTAATTTAATTAACTACATTGATAATAACTTGCAATAATATCAAACTCTATGACTTTTAATTACAAACATAACACAGTGATAACTTCACTTTCTACCTCTCAAAGGTAAGTAAGTGACACAATTCTGAGCTAAGTTCACTTTTTAAAATAATAACTTCTCTCTGTACCTCTCTTCTTTCTATCTTTGAAATTATTTGATTACTAGCTGCGCCCCGCGGTTTCACCCGCATAAGCTTCGATCCCGTGCGAATATCGGGACGAAAAGTAGCCTATATGTTGTTGTTTGCTGTTGTTATGTGTATGTATGTACAATGCCTGAATCAAAATGGGCACAACTTTTAAGATTCTTGTACTTACAATCCCTTAAACACAACCGACGCACCTACTAAACAAGGCATTATTTATCTTTTCTATTTTCCAAACCGGGCCAAGAGCTTGAATTATAAACAAACACAAGCATAATAAGGCTCGCATAATTCACATAAATATGGCATAATTCCACATAACTTTTGACATGTCACAGGTTACGACACAGAATATAATTATATTAGTTTATGTCAATTCATATGTTTAACACAATTTTATTATAAATCTGTTGTCTGCAAGGTGAAATGAATTATCATTGTTTAGGCTTAATATTGTCGTGGAAATTTCGCAATGATTCAGCAAATATATGTAGTAAAAAAATAGATGTTCAGCTGTTTAATAATAATTCAAGGTCGCCTTGTTGGTCTAGCGATAGTCGGTGCTACGGTCTGGGTTCGATTCTGCCAGGTCGGAGAAAGTGTTATTGGGTTTTACTATCTGAAAGTCAGTATCAGCCTGGAGTCTGGATTTCTGCCCGGTTGAAGGCAATAGGCTCGCCCCCTATTACATGGGACCTGGCGAAATTTATACTATAGGTATAACAGGCTTTCAGGTAAGCATGGCATCTTCTTCTTCTTAGCGTCAACAACAAAATAATTAGATTTAGTTTTTACACTTTTTTTTTATTTAATTATTTTGGGGTTTATTTCAGTAATATTTATATTTTTGAAATGTGCTAATTAAGCCCTTTCATTTGATACCCCACAAGGCACCATCCCAAAATATTTTCTACAGGGGCGCCATATTAAATGTGGTGTAACGTCACATAGCCTATAATTAGCGCACGGTCAAGACGCTTCTAACGATATCTTATTTTTCAAATTATTATAAGTACTTTTGAAGTTATGTGGGAACAGATGAACATACATATATACCGGTCAAAATCATAACCCTCGTTTTCGCTTACCCGTAGTCGGGTAAAAATAAGCCGAGGCAGCTAAGTGATGACAAGCCCCAACTGAAGCCGGTTCACGAACATGAAAATTTTGAGTTTACCCACATTCAATGTTTAATAAATAAAAAAACTGGCCAAGTGCAAGTCGGACACACACACGAAAGGTTCCGTACCACAAGGCAAAAATCCCGAAAAAAAACACGTTTGTTCTATAGGAGCCCCCCTTAAATATTTATTTTATTTTGTTTTTAGTATTTGCTGTTATAGCGGCAACAGAAATAAATAATTTGTGAAAATTTCAACTGTCTAGCTATCGCGGTTCTTGAGATACAGCCTGGTGACAGACAGACGGACGGACGGACAGACGGACAGACAGCGAAGTCTTAGTAATAGGGTTCCGTTTTTACCTTTTGGGTACGGAACCCTAAAAAAACTGTAAAAAGTAACGTAGGAACGTTAATATCTTAAAGTTATCTAGGTCCGGTGATGTTCGTAATTGAGCTAACTTTTCCTAGTTAACGTTAGGTCGAGCTAGATTTTACTGAAAAAGTTGGGATTTCAAAGTTAAAATAAACTTTAATTCATATTCTGTAATATTTAAGGGCTTGCTTACGCAGAAAGTTTAGTATAATTACTTGTTTCATTTTCAGAAATTAGTGTTATTAATTTTAGTGTCCTTTTGTTGTTGTATCCAGTTGTAAAGTTAGTATTTAGTATTATTTGTTTGTTTAGTTTGTTAGTTAGTTAGACATTTAATTTATTACTTAATGTAAATAGGTAGTTAGTTGTGTTAAATATTGTAAAAGTTATGTAAGTAAGTAAACCAATAAAATACAA
This sequence comes from Oligia latruncula, assembly GCA_948474745.1. NCBI lineage: Eukaryota > Metazoa > Arthropoda > Insecta > Lepidoptera > Noctuidae > Oligia > Oligia latruncula. The sequence continues at coordinate 14,658,137 of OX419689.1, read as the reverse complement.
TTATTTTCAGGAAATGGTTACAGTTGTTAAAACTTATATTTATTATTTATATACTTTATTGTACAAACGCCAGCACATCAAGCTACTACAATCTGTCAAATTTCTTTAATAGATTTTCAACTTTATCGCTAAAACATAAGGTTCAAAGTTGTTTGGGAAAATTGGCTATAACGTTTTCTGCGATCTCTTCCAGGCAACCTATACGAGATAGTCAATCTTTAAATACCACATGACATGTGTGCAAGTCGAGTAAATTCAAAATAGCTCTTAATGAATTATGTCTCACAATTTTATCCATCACATTAATTACTATTATAAAGGCGAAAGTTTGTGTGTGTGTTTATATGTTTGTTACTTCTTCACGCTCAAACGGCTGAACCAATTTTGCAAAAATTTTGTATGGAGGTAGCTGACACCCTGGATTAAGATATAAGCTACTTTTTATCACGATATTCCCACGGGATCGACACTTATGCGGGTGAAGCCGCGGGGTGCAGTTAGTCTGTCTATAAAGCAGACTCCACACACTGCTGACTTAAACCGTATCTTGTTACAAGCATTATTCGTCTGGGCCGTCAACGAAGATACGGCTCCGTTCGAAAATACTTCGATACTTCGGAATGACCCGTACACCCGATTAAATAACTTTTTCGGACGGGGAAATACACATCGCGTAACACACTAGCAATCTCAATCAGAATCATTTTGAAGGATATTGCTAATCCATTGCTTCATAAGTTCGAAAAATTTGTCTGCTCGTCAACGTAAATAACGTAATGAATGTTGTTGAACTGTCAAAATGAAACCCATTGCTAGTGATAGTGTGTTGCGCAATTAACCCGCTCGAGCAAAGACGTCTGTCAGATCTTATTGTCATTCATTTTTAGTTCGGGCCTCGAACTAATCTTATGTCCTTAAGTGATACGGAGTAGAAAACGCCCGGTACTTAATTGGTCTGAAACCCTGACCTAAGAGTACCTAATGTGAAAAGAACTAATATTTCTGTAGGTATATTAACACAGCCCGATACTGTAACTGAACTGTGTACTGTAACAGTGTACTGTGTATAACTGTTTTTGAGTTCAGCTTTTCCTCTATTTGTTTGTAAAATTCATCTTCCACACAAATTTCGTGACACTGCAAAACGGCACACCAACAAACTTACCGAAACAGGAACACAAATTCATCATTAGGCGAAAACAGACTCATAAATCAAAAGGTTTCTTCATAAACGAACCGCAATCGCTATGAAACAGTTAAGAATAATATGTAAATGTCCCTATTCTATGGCGGAGCGATCTCGTGTTCGTGACTCCCTTGGCCATTAGTTGTTATTCAGTTAACGAACAATCACGATGGACGCAGATCGGCAGACACCCACACAATTTGATTAACGCTTCGGCGCCACTTTATGGAAGTTCGTGCTCCTTGTGTAAATCAATTATGTACCTATCGAAGTATAGTTACAAAATATACCTACTAAGTACAATCATAAAAAAAAAATTTTAGAAACTGAAATCTCTATAATTATACCTGTCTTAATTCGCAAGTTCGTAGAACTGTAGTGATGACACCGAAAAAGAAAAATGGTTCTAGAAAATATCGTAAACCGAGTGGAAAAACTTAACACAATAATTCGATAAACATTACGATAACAACAAAAGTTAATAGGAAAAAGATCTGACCCAAAACTTTTCCAATTTTCATCTCTCAATAAGGAAATGGGTCCCTTCCCTATGAAGGGACAACAGTTACCTATGTTATCTTTAAGAACTTCGTATCCGCACGAACGCGGCTACGACAACCGTGCTACGAGAAACCGTAGCAAGTATTTAAAGTACTGTATGTTACTTTAAATACTATTATAAGTATACTTCGGCCGCCTAATCACGACTAGTTATGTCCTTAAACTTGTCAAGTGTATCAGCGCGGTAGAGTGGGCAAGTGCAGGCCCAGTCCCCGTGACCCACATCCGACGACCCTCGCTCGGGAAGCTGCTAATTTCCACCATCGCGGGCTGTTGCCGACGTCACGGCGGGGGCAGGGAGGCACCTCGACGGCTCGCTGGCTGCCTCGATCAGTCCACCGCCCCACTCCGAGCTGTAAGCACGCGCCGGCCGCGAACCGACGCCGCGGATGATCGCGAATAAACACAAGCTCACAGACGCCGCCTGATTAAAATATTTTAAGTGTTGCATCCGTATTTTTGTAAAGTGCGAAAACGGTGAAAGTATTTTTTTTTAAATAGTAAACTGTGATAGCAAGTCAGGCGGGCGGAGGCTCGGGTGGGGCGCGTTCCGCTGACACAGTGGCTCAGTCCGCCGCCGGTCGCCGAGTGGCAAGCACCATCGATTTTCTCCATACGACAGTTCGCGAGGTACGTAAGCGTCACGTGCTCGTATTTTCACCGAAGCTATTTCCACGCGCCGAGTATTTCAGGCGATCTGCTTAGCGTTCAAGGCCGCGTTTGTTTGCGTCCGCGTATACGCTCGAAGTACAGTTTACGTTGATGTTTTGATCGATTGTTTAGATCGTATGCAATGTTATCTGTTATCACGCGGTGAGTTCGGGAGGAAAACGAATCGTTTTCACGGCTCTACGGTGGTGGGCGCGTGCCTAGAATAAGTAATGCGATAACGTTGTTATACCAAGGTTGTGGTGCGTTGTCGACGAGAATTGCGTTTTTTTTTATTGTTGTTATGTGACAACAGATGTGCTGAAGTAAGTAGAATGATCAGAGCAGTGTAGTGCGCTTAAACCTATTGAAGGTGGATTTTTTTTTTACCTGTAAAGTGATGTTAAATCAGAGTTTGGGTTCCAAGTAGGGCCAGGTGTTAGTGATGTGGTCTTGAGAGTGATCATGACCTACACAGTGGGCACTAATTCTGATCGCTTGATAGGCGATCTGGCAAACGTTCAGACAGGGATTCATTCAAGCGATGTGTGAATGTTTGTGTTCATTACATCATATAACAGTTCTGACTATTTAAAGAGCAAAGTCGACGATGTTATTAATTTATTATAGTTAAAAACTTCTTATACTTACGCATAATTTACTTGCAAACGCTACATAGAGTCAGAGGAACGATAAAATACTGAAAACTAAACTATTTTTTTTTTCACAGAAATTCAATATTATTTTCTTTATCACTGAACCAAATCTACCTTACCACAAAGAATGCATGTAAGTATTCATCCTCATTTTCTCCGCTTGCAAAAGTGAAATTTGATAATTAACGAAAGAGCAAAATATTGTGAAATTATGAACTCAGTGAAGCTAAAACACGGTATTCATATACTTAGGTATATCATAAAACCAGCTAGGTATAAAACTAAACGTGAACATTAAATGCAAACTGCATTTGTGCATAAAACGCAAAATACCAACTGGAAAAAATACTACCTACTCTATGACGTCATCACACCCAAGTGAACGTGTACATACGTACTATCTAACTCATTACTGGTTCGCAAATTTTATGTTCTGTATAGTTTACGTTAAATAAATTGCTTTTACCCAATCTCATAACGTTTGCTATTGAGTTCTTATCGCTTTTCGTCAACGCGTGCGCAAAAATAATACCAAAAATATACATATTCATTTTATGTAAATATTTTGCTCGAGTCCCGAGAGTTGTGTATGAAAATGACGGTTTATGAAACTGGTTTAGGCACTCATGAATTATAAAAGGATATTTTGAAGTCTATTTTCTGTTGAAACGTAAATTTTTAGTCGCCAATTTGCAACTTTCAATTTTAGTTCGAAAAAGTGTAGCAAAAGTTATGTTACGTTCAGTAGGTATCTACCTACCTCTATTGCATTAGTTGTGACCGGGTAATTAAAATCTTCTTCTTGAAAATCTTGTTCTTCATCTTTTTCTTCTTCTTGATTAAAGTTAGGTTTGGCGAGTCATATCACACGCTAGGCTAGGAAATAATAATTTCAAAGGGTCGCCATTATTGAACTCGATAAGGACTTAAGGTGGACTAAATACATTTAATATTACAAAATATACCTAAATATGTAGCTCTTTTATAATCACACTAATATTATAAATGCGAAAGTTTGTGAGTGTGTATGAGTCATTACAAAAAGTGGGGTGTTAAAATGATGTAAAGTTGTCTTTAAAATATCGCTTTTAGCGTTAAGACCGCCCATCGTGTCACCCTAAGTAAAATAAGTCGACCCAAAAAAAATACCCAAGAAGTGTGTGTGTTTATATGTTTGTTACGTCTTCATGCTCAAACTGCTGGACCAATTTTGATAAAATTTTGAATGGAGGTAGCTGACACTCTGGATTAACATATAGGCTACTTTTTGTCCCGATATGCCCACGGGATCGACATTTACGCGGGTGAAACCGCGGGGCGCAGCTAGTAATTCCATAAAAGTAATATAAAGAGTTTTCTCAAAACTCTCTTTAGGGAAAATTCTTTTACGTAAAAGAAACAAAAAATATAGGTACGTATTATGCGCTTATTATTACATTTCTCCGTTCGAAGAGATAAGACCAATTATATTGTCGTAATGTCGAAATAAAGAAAAACCAACTCAAAAAAAAGAAAATAAACTCGTAGGTAACTGAAAAGTAAATACAGCTGCTGTAATGAAACAACACTAAATACGCCATTACGTTATGTAACAAGCGACCAATCAAGCGGCAGTGTTTAATAACATTCTGAAAACGGAGACACGTGATTGGGCAAAAACTGTCAACATTTGGTAACAGAAAACATAGCAACAAGCCCTTAGGAATCATTAGGTTTTGACGTAATAGTTTGGCAAGTTTCTTTGAGAATGAAAATAATGTAAATTGTTTGGCGTTTAAACAAAACAAGTCATTTTAATACTTTTATGGCGTGACTTACTAACGAATTGTTAGATTTTATTTTTGTTAAACCTTTCACTTTGGGTTATAAAATCTTACTTTGAAATCACACTAGATTATTATTCACAGTTCTTCCGTTGTTTCAATGATATGTTTATTTGTTTGAACGTTTTAGTTATAAACTAGCTTCCGCCCGCGGCTTCGCCCGCAAGGTATGTCGATAAAAACTACCCTATGTCCATCCCCGGGATACAATCTATCTCTCTGCCAAATTTTATCGAAATCCGTTCAGTGATTTAGGCGTAAAAAGGACACACAGACAGACAGAGTTACTTTAGAATTTATAATATTAGTATGGATGATAATATATTGTATCAGAATTGTTTTCAATTATTTAAGACAAAACGGAAACATACGATTCCTTATATCTTTTAGGCAACGAAGCATAGTTCCGAAACACAACCGAATTAATAATTTCAATGATAAACATAACCTTGATTTAAATAAATACTAATCTATACCAATATAATGTTAACTTTTGCGTGATGACTAAACATAAACAGAATAGAATAGACAAACAGCTGTTTATTTATCTGATTTCCTGAAGCTACAACACGATATCAAAACTTCTTTGACCGAAGATGAAAATAACTATGATTTCAGTATTACCTGAAACGCTGAAACCTTTTCTATTCATAGAAGCAGAAATGAATTACAATTGATAATATCTCAAACTAATCATGGCGAACAATTCCTTGTAAATTAAGTCGTTTAAAGTTGATTTAATGGAGCTGTCAAAACATACAAAAAGTACCTTCGTAGGTACAGAAGCCAGCATATCAAGCTACACAAAAAAGTCTCTGATAAAACTTGTACCGTATTTCGATTATTTATAGAACCTTTGTTATCGCTTCAAACGATACTGACACTGCAATTCAAACTCTGTTCCACTACATATCATACAGATACACTACTTCAATGAACTACCAACGCTTGTATTAATGTCAAGGTGTCGTCACGAATCATCTGGCATCATCGGACCGATGGCAACGCCAAAATGCCAGTAAAAACGCCAGATAGCATCTATATAGGGGCTGCCAGATCGATTGGCCACTTGGTAGCAGCCAAATTTGGGAATGTGATTAATTTAATCGCCCGTTGAGATCTGCTACTTAGTTGCTGATGAGTTATGTGTTAAATCAGACTGTGTCTTACGTATAGATGTGTAGTTGACAATTATTTAGGGGATAATTTAATGGAAATAATTAAATTCAGCCGTGGTTTCACCCGCATAAGGGTTGATCCCGTGGGAATATCGGGATAAAAAATATCCTATGTCCTTTCCCGGGACTCAAACTATCTCTATACCAAATTTCAACTAAATCGGTTCAGCGGTTTAAGCGTGAAGAGGTAACAGACAGACACACTTTCGCATTTATAATATTATTATGGATATATTATCATCACGCGTGTTTTCCGCAAAGGGTTGGGCAGACTTGTATGCATAGTAGACCCCATTTCCCCAGATATAAAACGTTTATGGGAATATAATATACAGTCACCAAAGGAGATAAGTAACCAGGGTCATCGGATATAGTTGAAGTTTAATAAGAAACCCATGCCATGGATGCTTACGAATAAAATTTCATTTAATTAATAGAAAACAAACAGTTCATTTAACAAATAAAATTTCATTCGAAAACATCAATCGGTTTCTTACTAAAGTTCAACTATATCCGACGACCCTATGGTTACTTATCTCCTTTAGGGACCATACATGCTTTAATACAATAAATAAAAAATTAAGTATCGTGGGTTAAGTGGCGTTTTTATTCCGGAAAATGATGACACTTACAAAAACTTCTAGTATAGTTTCATCAACACTATTATTCATTATCATTCCCCATCAGCAGGTAAGTACTTCGTATGAGTACTAAATTAACAGTCAATTACCAAAACACGTGTAAGTAAATTAATTCGCTATAAGATTTTAACTTGAACCTCTCGCATGTAACCGATTAACCGTGAAAGGCGCATTCGTTTCGGACATCGCGTCATATAATTTGGATTTTTCTTCCTTTTTGTGTAGTTTTGAAAGATTTGTTGATTAAATTGTGTTTATTGAAGCCAAAATTATGTTTTATGTAATGTGTTTAGGTCACTGACTGAATCAATTTATGCTCATGTTTTTAAATTGGCTCTGACTATCCTGTCAAATTGTATTATTACTTTATTCGGTTGTGATAAAAACGTTTCGTTTCATTCTCTTGCCTTCAAAACAATATCAGAATCAGAACTACGTACATAGGTACATAGGTAAACTCACGCCCTCTTCCTATGAGGTTAGGCAGAAACTACAGAATGCCACCTGCTACGATCCTTACATACTCCTTTTACCTCGTTTACGTTCCTACATCATTCAGAAGGCCAATTCTCGTAATTTAAAACGCTCAAAATCTAGTCGCAGACTCATCTCGGCGACAAAATAATGTCAAAACCTTGTCAAAATGTAGTGAAATTAGAGGTATTTTTGACAGATTGAAACTAAGATCAAGGGGCCACTAAAAACTAAAAAGGCCAATTTGGCAGAATCACAAAAGGATAACATTATGAATCATAATAATATGGCGAAGACATTCCGTGTTTTTCTCTTTTTCGCTGCACTACGTAGGTTGGGGTTGGATTTGGATTGGATTGATTGGTATTTTAGCACAGACAAAAAAAAATACTGAAAAATTCTTCACCAATGGGATTTGATACGATTAACTTAACAGTTAACTGTCCATTATGATTCATAATGTTATCCTATTATGATTCTGCCAAAGTGGCCTTTTTAGGCCCCCAGACTGTGAACATTCTTAAAATTACGAGAATTGCCCCGCTGGTCACACACGCACGCTGGTTGCATACTATGCTCCTGACCTTTCTGAAGGACATCACCAATAAGGTCACTATAAGTTCTCCTAGGGCGTCCCCTCCCGGCGCTTTCACTCACATTTGCCTTGTAAATACCTTTTGTAGTCATATATATTGCATTTTAGGTGTCTCCGTGCCTCGGAAAGCACGTTAAGCCATTGGTAGTCAAAAGCCCGATAGTCTGACAACCAGTCTTACCAAGGGGTATCGTATTACCCAGTAACTGGGTTGTGAAGGTCAGATTGGCAGTCGCTCCATGTAAAATACTGGTATTGAGCTGCATCCGGTTAGACTGGAAGCCGACTATTAGCTGGGAAAGGCTAGGCAGATGATGTTATTGCATTTTAGATTCTATCTCTGTCATTCTCAGAATAGATAGAATAATAACTGGTTATTATAACCGCTTTTAACTGAAGTGAAATTAGATCTATCCGTATTCAGCTGAAAATTATCTCCTAGAGTTGTCAGTAGCAGGGCTCGAGGAATAAAGATCGGCCGCAGCTCTGAGACGGGTTTTCATTTTCAACTTCAATGAATTACCGACCTTTGCATTTGATGGGCATGATAACGGTAGATATATAGACGAAAATCTACATAATGATGTCGTTAGACCGAAAGTGATGCGGGAGAAAAAATATATCTAAAAATATTTGGGGCACGGCCGAGATTCGGGCCCATTTCACTCCTACAATGACGATCCAAATTCTAGAGGATAATTCAGCAGACGTACCTAATTTAAATTTCTGATGTAGCCCCAACTTAATAATAGGGTTATCGCAATGCAAAACTTGTACCTTCTATCGAGTTATTCTAATAAATGTTCGTTGAAAATAATTGAAAAAGTTTTATCACTCCACCGAAGATATTAATTACTTTTGTTTAACCAACTTTTTTTGTGTATTCGTAATTGAGATTTTTTTGTTTTTCCGTCCACACGGTAACCTTGGTTAACAAGGTTGTGTTAACCCTCCGATGACATGTTGTCTCTAATATGACAGTTCTGTGCGCGCTGGCCTAATTTATACCACCTTCATTTTACCTCCGCAGGTCACGCAATCACGTTATTGGAGGCTTTTTCCTTACAAAGTTTTTTGTTTTCCTTCCAACGTTCCTTTTCTTTGGCACACAATTTATTTACCTCCATGCCGTAGCGAAAGTAATACGTTACGAAACTGTTCTGTAATTGAACATAAATATGTTTCAGCCAGCCCGTCTGAATTGTAACCTTTTAGGCAGATTATAGAGGTACTCGTGCCTGTATTTCCCTGTGACGGTCACAAGAAATTGTTTCTAGATCGTTACGAGATATTACGTGACCAAAATATCGTTTGTGGAAGTGCCTTTAATATACACGTTCTAGATGGAGAGATTAACACGCAATACTACTATTTACTCAATGAAGTTACGATTAGGTTTTTTTTTATCGTTATCGAGAGTTTTTTGATCGATGATGAATACATGTGTAGTAGGTATCATCCAATTTTCCTCAGCCACTTGAATAAATCATTAACTCAGGTACCTGGGTACTCCAAATTTGGCATAAATATCACGAAACCGACCCATTACTCGGGACCCTTATAAAATGAAAAAGGTAATTAATATGAAACGACAGTATTATCTACCGAATTTCAAACATAAATTACGCTTTATGAAATTAATTTCGTTTCGAGTAGTTGAAAACACTTAGAACTAAATAATGGAGACTTGGAGAGTGAGAATGAGCCAAGTCTGACATAATACCTACGAGAGATATGAGATTGCCAAAATCAAGACATGAAGCATCACGAGACCAACTTTCAATTATGTAAGAGTTTAAAAGTTTTGCGTTAGTGTATTTTCTTTTTGATTTACATAATTAGCCTATAATGTTCCCACTGCAATAATAGCGTGACGGTTGACAGGGGAGAATGGAAGAAGAAAACGTGTTACGTCGACCCCAAGTAACATGGGATAAGGGCAGGAGATGATGAATGTTCCCACTGCTGGGACACAGGCCTGCGGGTTGGTAGATGTCATATTTGTTCGATTTTTTGAGTCTAGGACATGCCGGTTTCCTCAAGATGTTTTTCTTCACCGTTTTGAAAACTGTCGGTGATGAAATAATTTACACAAAGTAAAGCGCCTATCTGGATTCGAACCTACAGCTCGTAAGTAGCGGTAGTTACCACTGGGTTACCACTGCTCTTTTTGATTTACGAGAACATTGTTTTATGTTTTAGGAGATAGCGATGTGCGTATAAATTCAGCGTAATATTTGCACCGTTTATTTAGATTTATGCCCCTCCATATATTTCGAAAAGATTTTTATCCTTGAAAATATTTACCCACCTTAATACGCTTTAAATTTCGAACAGCGGAGCGGGGACTAATAATGTCTTGCGCCGAAATATGGTCGATATTTAAGTAAAATGGAGAAACTGTTCCGAGCAAGCCTCGTATCAAACGATACCATTATAATCTGGGATTTAATTGTGAATATTATAATGTTAAATATCCAATTTAGTTACGTCAAATATTTGTTATGTGTCTCGTATTTGGTATTGTGGATAAACGATTACGCATCTCTACCAGACGACATGTTATTCGTACGCATATTCATTTATATTATACTAGCTGTGCCCGCGAGTTCGTTCGCGTGGATATTGGAAAACAATAATGTGTCTCATTACTTATTGTTTTTCAAAGTTTTTCATTATAACACCAGCTACCTGCTAGTGAAAGTCCGGTCAAAATCGGTCCAGCCGTTCTGGAGATAAGCGGATACAAACAGACAGTTAGATAAAAAAAATAAAAATTGTTTTTTGTTTTATGTACGGTAATCGGACACTTCAATTTATTGCATTTGTATATATTCTACGAAAAATGAAAAATATATTAAAACAAGAGAGAATGAGCATCGACGTCAACGTTTAACATAAATAAACATGACAAGTCACTCAGCTAGATTATTTTCAAAAAAGATCCATAGTTTTAAATATCAGTAACAACGATTTGTAATTAACAAGCTGACATTTTAAACTGTCATCTTAAGAAAACGAATTGCCTCGTTGTTGGCTGTCACGAGAACAAATGGCGACTAACGAAAGATTGATGAACAGATAAGCTCGAAATGAGCCGATTTACATAACAATCTGTGTTAAAATGCCAAACCAATACTTACACGGTATAAGCCTAATGACTACCATCACATAATATCGAAAGATGTTAAAAGTGGTTCAGTTTAAAAAAAAATGGTGGACATGACATTTTATGTCAAAAACGATGCGTGAATGTGACACATTTTCACAATTCACAATTTTTTTTTGCATTCCATAATGTTGGATATATATTTATTGTAAAACAGTTGGCAGGCTTAAAATTAATAAAACAATTATGGACCCTGTTATGAATAGGACGCAGTATAGTAGGAGATAGGAGGAAGAGCACATACCTCTCGGAAAACAAACGTGAAAAAAACGACTCATCTATACTAATATACTAATACTAATAATATTATAATATTATAATTATAATATTATAATAATATTATAAAGCTGCAGAGTTTGTTTGTTTGTTTGTTTGTTTGTTTGAACGCGCTAATCTCTGGAACTACTGGTCCGATTTGAATGATTCTTTTAGTGTTGGGTAGTCCATTTATCGAGGAAGGCTATAGGCTATATAACATCACGCTACGACCCTTAGGAGCCGCGCAGCGTGTGACACCGCGGGGAACAGCTAGTTTCAAATAATTCCACTCATATGAAACAAATATGGAGTATTCAAACATTAAATTCAAAAAATATGTGTTCCAATTTCAACTAAATCACTTCCACGAACTCACATACCTTACGGCTATAATTCAACCGCCTGAAGGGTCGATCATTAATCCATATTATGTAGGCACTGCGCGTGATATTAAGTCACAGGCGTTAATAAAAGTTGTTTAACTAAGTCATTTACTTAACTATATTACTTTCCCGCTCTGCTTCACCTCTACGGTGTTTAGACCAAATGATTAACTCTCCTAAAGTTTGAGGGTTTAGGGAGAACTAGTAAAGAGTATTTATGAGAATTGATATAATTCACAAGTGCACTAAATATAACTTTAAGCTAAACAAACTTTTAGATTTAGGCTTCATTTCGAAAGGTATACACTTTAAAGGTATAGGCACCTACTATGTTTTCATATTATTTAAACTAATATAATACAGAGAAAAGATTTAATTTTTTCTAGGTTTTTTGTTACGCTTTCACGCTAAAGGCTCCTTCAAACAGGCGCGACACGCGATAAATCGCGCGACACAAAGGCACCACAAGTCGCGCAACGTGCTGTGCCTTTGTGTCGCGCGCGATTATATCTGTAGGAGCCTTAAAACGGTTGAACAGATTTGGATGAAATTTGGCACATGGGTGGACCATGACCTGGATTAAGACATAATTTTTTTTATCCCGATATTCCCACGGGGTCGAGACTTATCCGAAAGAAACCGCGGAGCGCACCAAGTATCTTCATAAAATGGTAGTCGATAAAACTCGAAATTGATTATTATTGATAAGCCATCTTTTCCGGAATATCAATATTAAAACAGCTGATATGAAAACTGTTTTGCTTCCATATCGAATGCAAATCAAATTAATACCTAGTGCCTCTAGCTTCAAAAATTACACGTGCGTAAAAACTGGAAAAAGAAAAACACGTGCCTGCATTGTAAGTAGTATTTTTCTTAATGACCATTTAAAACCTCAATGATATGACAAGTTATGAAGAAAAAAACACGATGACACTCAGTTTTCTGTTAATAGCGCAATTTGCCCTTAAAATCTATTAATAAGGTCTATTTTCCATACAAACAAGTTGATTCTGCAAATATTTTATCTCCATCTCACGGTTGAAGCGAATTATATTTACTTTGGTATAATTAGTGATATTCAGGTTATCTTGCGACGCCATTGGAGGGGCAAATTGGGGTCAAACATTTGAGGTACCTACCTTCTAGTTGGTATGCTAAGGTTTTAATCTATGTTAATAATAGAATATGTATAATATCTATTATTAATTAAACCATATTATTACTCTATATTATTTAAACCATACGAATTACAGACAAAATTAAGAAATTTTATATAGGGGTCACCCTACATAAAATTTCTTAATTTTTATCAAAGATCGCTTTAAGTCATAAAAGCGATCTTTTAAAGACAACCTACAACACAACACATACAACAATAAGTACCTATACAAAATACATTTTTAATTCAACTTGAAGGTACTTTTCTAGTCTCTTAATGCTGCCCTAGATTTCATGATATCTATTCTAAATATAAGGCTGAACGTAATTCGCTTACCTATTTCTTAATTGGGGTAAATATACGTTAATCTTACGAAACTCACGACTTTACAGCGATCTCTTGGCTACAGTAATATAGGTTAACATTATACGAATCAAGTTTATAATTTATAATCATTATAATAGCTGGAAAGTGTTCACCTATTTCTATTTGGGTCACAACGAAATTTTTATGCCAAAACTATATAGCATTCGCTTGTATTCCCATTTGATACTGGCAGACGTTCAAAATTCCATACAAGCGCTCAATATTTCGTCAGAGTAAGCACTTCCGATTTTATATTTTAGTTTGCAATAGCCTCGTATAAGGGCGCGTTCATACAAGCACGATTTTTACGCGCACGCGTCGCGTACGCATCGCTCCCACTTTAGAAAAACATTGGAATTAAATGCTTCTCTTTTGAGGGAGCAATGCGTACGCGACACGCGCGACGAAAATCGCGCTCGTGTGTACGCGCCCTAAGTATCGAAGTTTTATAGACCGAAAAAATAAACATTAATGACTATAACGATTTATAGTTCTTATTGGCCTTATTTTTTAAGGTCATATAATTATTAGGTCAAATTAAACCCACGTCAGCACGGAAGAGTTAAATTTAATTTGAACTAGAATCAATGTAATTTTGGACTCATCAAAAGCACATTAGTATTTTATTTAGTGTAGGTCTGTACAATTTTTCAGCAATTATTGTAGCGTACTAATATATAAATAACAACATTATAATTTCGATGTTTGAAAAACTATTAGATAAGTAGGTAAAATAATTTTCAGGTTTTTGTACATATTGTGTTAAGACTAGAATTTTGATCATGATTATAATCAGCCTATAATGTTCCCACTGCTGGGACACAGGCCTCCTCGCTGTGAGAGGGAGTAGGCCAGAATTCAACACGGGGTCCCCAGTGCGGGTCGGTGGATATCTCATGTCTTCGATTTTTTGGTTCTTTGACATGCCGCTTTCCTCACGATGATTAAGTACCTAGTTGATTAAGTACTACTAACGATTAAGCAGTAATAATCAAAATATTCGGTAAGTAACTAACCAATCATAACCCCAAAGAAAATTAACCTTGTTTCAAAATCAATTAATAATCAGTCTAGACAAGTTAAAATCGAATTAAAAAACAAACTAGTTTATTTATCCGAACACTAAAGGGTTTTAATAAATACACCGGCCAGGTGTTGTTTACGCGTACCAACAATTGTGACGTCAGTATACAATCCAGGAGTTTGTTTTCCAGCTCATTTGCAGTGTTACTGTTATTGAGACAGATGGTTCGAACGCAAACACTGATGGACTGTGACGTTTGAGTAGTGCTTGTGACACTGTGCAAGATAGAAGCGATCGCGTGTTGGAATTTTTGAAAAGAGAATAATTATTTAGGTACAGTGTTGCGACTTGAGATTTGTAACATAAAGCCCGGAACAGACATGCACAAAGGTATGCAAGTAGCTGGCATGTCATTACGGTATTCTCCAATCAGAAGTGGCTATGGCACATGACTTGCAAGCTACGTGCATACTTTTGTACAAACAAGCATGTGCTATGTATTCCTATCTCAATGCTACTACCTCTGACACTGCAAGGCATAGACAAGTAATGAGGTTACGCCTGGCGCATATTGTAAAATGAATTAATTTTATTTATTTACTTTTTTTTATTTGCTAATATTTTACATATTTATTTATATCTCTAACTGCCCGTACAACACAGCGGGCCCTATAAGAATACCAGCGCTGCGACCTTTATTTTTTTTTAAATGTCGCAGCATCATGCTGAGATAGGAGCCTTTTGGCCTCGTATAGGACTTTGTTTCATTTTCCTTTTGTTACTTTTTTTTTTTTATATAACTTGGATTTTTATTTTACTGTGTTTAGTTTAGTTTGTGAACTTCCTGTACGAGTCGCAATAAATACTTTTTCTTTCTTTTTCTTTATTCCAGGCTTTATATCACTGTATTCCTCGAAAGGTTAGGCAGAGTTGTACGTAAAGTACACCCACATTTCGCCAGTTATGTTTAAATCCCACTAACCCTATTACCATCAAGACAGACAGGCTATTGCATACTGCCTTTCCCGAAAATAGAAGCTTTTTTTTTTTGGGTGGGAAATCATCAAATGGCCCTTCCCGCTCTGGGTAAAACCCACCCGTGTTCCTTCCTTAGCCCTCTATGTTCCGGGACAGCGGTAACCCTTTCGGACAATCCCGCTGACCTGGCAGGCAAAATAGAAGCTTAGGTATTGTTTCAGCAATGCTGATAATAGATTATTTTGCAATAAACGCATCAATTTTTGCATTTCTGCGAATTTACTGAACGTGTAGATCAGTAGGTATATTTTTTGTTGCCATTTACAAAAAAAAAATTACTTCAACAAACAATTCTGATACCGGTACGTAAGTACAGACGCCAGCACATCAAGCTACCCGAAACTGTCAAATTTTCCCAATCAACTTTAAACCTTATGATTTAGCGATAAAGTTGAAAATCTATTAAAGAAATTTGACAGATTGTAGTAGCTTGATGTCTGTACCTATTTTCATTATTTCTGCCACTCAATAATTACTTGTTATGTTAGTTAGTGAAGAATCTGTTGCCAAGAGTTGGGAAATCTTTCCTCGATCCCCTGTGTAAAAGAAAATTCTTAAAACTCCTTTAAAAAGAACTTGTTTTAAAAGAAAGTTCTTTTATAGCCATACCTACTTATTCTTTTAATAAAAATCCCATTTCAATGTTTTGTTCATAACACAATCCAGCTCGTTATTAGTAGATTTATTTTAGTTTAGAAATTGCTAATTAAATCAAAATAAAAAGGATTCTGTTGTTGAAAACAACAAAATAAGTAATTGTGTTTCGAAAAAATGTTTTCGTGTGAAATAAAGGTTTTTTTTAATTAGAATAAGTTATTTTTCTTTCAAAGTTTTGATTAAAATTCTCCATCTAGAGATAGACAATAAATAATGTAAAATTATTGGAAAAAAAATACTACTCCTACTAATCCATAAGTAGGTAGGTACTTAATATTATAAATGCGAAAGTGTGAACTCTTCATGCTTAAACCGCTGAACCGATTTAGATGAAATTTGGTATAGAGATAGTTTGAGTCCCGGGAAGGACATTAGGGTAGACATTATACTACTAGCAGCACCCCGCGGTTTCACCCCCTTAAGTGTCGATCCCGTGGGAATATCGGGATAAAAATTATCCTATGTCCTTCCCCGGGATGCAATCTATCTCTCTGCTAAATTTTATCGAAATCCGTTAGGTGATTTAGACGTGAAAAGGTAACATACAGACACACAGACAGACAGAGTTAGTTTCGAATTTATAATATTATTATGGATAAATATTATGCACATATACACTTGATACTTTTAATAACTTAATATCAACCTGATAGTGCACATTAATCGTCCTCTTTTATCTACTAATCATACTATAACGCCTCACAGTACCATTATGCGAATATTATAACAAAAACAACATGCAATGCCAAGGTCAGGTTCACCTATCTTTCTATTAAACACAGTTCAGTTCACAAATTTGTGTCCAGTTGTTGGCAATAGGCTCGCCCCCTATTACGTGGGACTTAAAAACATAACTGGTGAAAAATGGGTGTACTACAACGTGTCCCAAAATTTACCGATAACGATAACGAGGGTGGACCTGCCCATGACTACTCGAGAAAAAACAAAAGAATATATTGAAATCCTTCGAAAATTTACACCCCTTAAGATATTTTTTACTACCATGACCACATTCAAATATTCCTATTTTTTTTTTTTTATTGGCATTCTTAGTAACACTGCTATACACCACAATCCTTAAAAATCCCAGAATACCTGTAGTTTTTACACAAAAATCAACCAAAATAACTTTTTTTTTCTTAAAATTTTCCAAGTTTTTTACTTTCAGTCCACTGTGTAATTTAAAACAAATGAGATATTTTTTTTCATTATTTCTTCTCGAATAGTCATGAACAGGTCAACCCTCTGGTGCCCAATTTTGGACACGTTGTGTGTGCAACTCTGCCTAAACTTTAGTGGAAAACAGGCGTGATGCTATAAAAAAAATGAAAATAAATAAAATTGAAATGTAAACAGTTATAAACTAACTATATAATATCGATTATAACTAAACTGACATTTTCCCTTCCGCGATAACTTAAATTGATTTTTTTAATTGCTAAATGGGCCTACTCTCGAGGTCCCCAAGGTTCAAAAAGAACAAGGAAGAAGGTTCAAAGTTGATTGAAAAAATTTGACAGTTTCGGGTAGCTTGATATGCTGGCGTCTGTACAGCATATAATAGTAGTATTTTTCAATTACGACCATTACGCCACAGAGCAAAGAACTCGTAAAACGCAGCGTGCAATCGTCCAAACATTGTCAGCTGTAGTCAGATGTTACCGGCTAACAAGGATATTGGATGATGAGCAACAGCCGCTCTCCATCCGCCTAACTAGTCGACTGTCAACACATTGCATGACTAGATTCATATAATTAGCTAAATAGGTCTTTGGAAGCACGTCCATATTTAATATCAAACGAAATGTCGCTATCAAAAATCAAAGACAAAGTTTTTTATTTGTTAAAAACTTCTAGGTGTTATAAAAAATAAAATAGGTACAGAGATCTCTATGTATGAACAAATACAAAATTACAATTTAGTAACAGAATTTTTGTTAAAATTAAATGACAATCAAGGCTATAGACGTTGCCTGAGGTAGCAGCGCGGTGCGGGAGGGGGTGTGGTGACGTGATGCGAGAGCTCAGTGATTCGTCAACTTGTCACAACTATCACCCCTCCCGCACCGTGCAGCTACCTCAGGCAACGTCTCAGTTAAGCGGTCGGCCTTTAGATTACAATATCCTAAAACAAAGTTAATAATATTTCAAACAAAATTTATTTAGAACATTTAAATCAAAAATCATGTATCGCTAGATTTGACTCCCAATTTATTTTTATCTAGCTTCTGCCCGTGGCTCCGTCCGCGTGGAAGCCAACTATAGTTAGGTATATAATATATTCTTTAGAACTCGGCAGTAGTGTAGGTTTCTATAAGTGTAATTATTTTTGAAATAGGATGCGAAGTTTTGGAGATATCCTCCTAAATCCAAACTTACAAAATTTTCCACTTTATAATATTAAGTGTAGATTGCTAATGTCTTTACTTGATTTCGTTCTGGGTTGTGAAGGTCAGATAGGCAGTCGCATGAAAATACTGATAGGTACTCTGATGCATCTGGTTAGACTGGAAGCCGACCTCAACGGGCGCAACATGGTTTGAAAAAGGCTAAGCAGATAATGATGTTTAGATACATTTACGGGAACCCCAGCGTTTAAGCGAAGAAAACCTTCTCTGAATTTCAAATCTACAAATAATTCTAAGTAATATCAAGAACAAACTATAAAATGTGATCGACTGTAATCAATTATTTAGATCGATTCTTGCTACAAGTACTACTGCAACAACAAGTCATAATTATCAACTTTCAGAATAATTGATCATGTTTAATAAAATGTTCGGGTAACTTTCAATATTTATTGCCTCGTTTCGCAAAATTCAATTTTCATAAATTAATCTGAACTTTATATCAACTTTGAAAAGTCATGCTAAGTTACTGATTCACGCATTTTTATATACGTTACGTTGTAGTATTAGTCATTATGATATTTTGAAACCCTTTCGTAGCAAAATGCTAAATTAAATAGTCTGAGGGCCTTTTCGTGTTAGTTGTATTTCAGTATCGCTCGATAGAGTAGAGAAATAAATGGCTTATTAGTCGATTCGCACGAATGTTGTCTCCCGAAATGGGCGAATCGTGGATGTTAAGAAAAAAGTACATGTTTTATAATAATATACACGTGTACTTATCATTTCTGTCAGCTAGAGTTCATTTTCTTAACTTCATTGCATAAAATTTGAAATTTGCCAATTGCCTAATACATATTTCCGGTGTTGTCGCCTCGCCCACAAATAGGTAAGTTAATACTGTAGAAAAAATAATATTATTCAAAAGCGACGATTCGCACCTTTCTGTCGATTCAATTCGTGCGAATCGACAAATAAATATTAATGATTAATTTTCTTCTGGTTCTCAATTTGTAATTTACTTCTAAAGCTTTAAAGAATCCACTTTATTTAAACGTCAAAAACAGATGCACGTGAAAAATATGATTTCATTTAGGTAACCTGAACATGATGAATCAATCTAATTTCTTTAAATAAAGGACCATGGGCACTTTTTAATGAACACTGGGCCCACTTTTCAAAGTTGTGCAACAGTGATGAAACCTATGTCATATGACAGCTCTTGGCGTGTACTTTATTTCATTCTATGGCAGCTAAGTTCAAAACCAGCGCGAAAACGGTTTTTTATGCGTTTTTTAAAAATGTTCAACATTTTGCAAGTGATGAAACTTATGTCGTATGAAAGCTCTTAAAGTGTACTTTATTTCATTCTATGGCAGCTAAGTTCAAATCCAGCGCGAAAACGGGTTTTATATGCGTTTTATAAATGCGTTATTTTGGGTTCACTTTTTCAACATTGTTCAACAGTGATGAATTATATGTCATATGAAAGCTCTTAAAGTGTACTTTATTTCATTCTATGGCAGCTAAGTTCAAATCCAGCGCGAAAACGGTATTTTATGCGTTTTTTTTTAATGTTCAACATTGTGCAACAGTGATGAAACCTACGTCATATGAAAGCTTTTAAAGTGTACTTTATTTCATTCTATGGCAGCTAAGTTCAAATCCAGCGCGAAAACGGTTTTATATGCGTTTTTTTAATGCGTCATTTTGTGTTCATTTTTTCAATATTGTTCAACAGTGATAAGTTATATGTCATAAGAAAGTTCTTAAAGTTTACTTTATTTCATTCTATGGCAGTTAAGTTCAAAACCAGCGCGAAAACGCTTTTTTTATGCTTTTTTTAAAAATGTTCAACATTGTGCAACAGTGATGAAACCTATGTCATATGAAAGCTCTTAAAGTGTACTTTATTTCATTCTATGGCAGTTAAGTTCAAATCCAGCGCGAAAACGGGTTTTATATGCGTTTTATAAATGCGTTATTTTGGGTTCACTTTTTCAACATTGTTCAACAGTAATGAATTATATGTCATATGAAAGCTCTTAAAGTGTACTTTATTTCATTCTATGGCAGCTAAGTTCAAATTCAGCGCAAAAATGCTCTTTTTTGCGTTTTTTAAAAATGTTCAACATTTTTAGTGTATTTTTAGTAGAACAGCTATTTATAATCCTAGCTACAGACTGACAGCTAATTATAATTTAATATCAAAACAAAACAGATTTTAAAAAACGCATAAAAAAAACCGTTTTCGCGCTGGATTTGAACTTAGCTGCCATAGAATGAAATAAAGTACACTTTAAGAGCTTTCATATGACAAAGGTTTCATCACTGTTGAACAATGTTGAAAAAATTAACACAAAATGACGCATTTAAAAAACGCATATAAAACCGTTTTCGCGCTGGATTTGAACTTAGCTGCCAGAGAATGAAATAAAGTACACTTTAAGAGCTTTCATATGACATATAATTTATCACTGTTGAACAATGTTGAAAAAGTGGGCCCAAAATGACGCATGGTCCTTTCGCGCCTTTATTCCAAACTAATTCAGAATCAATTTAAAAACGATTATATCATTATGTATCACGTAATAAGAAGATTCTCAACAAAAAAATAAACAATTATTTATGGTACTCTTTGCGAACTTTATAATTTTACAGATTCGGCCATGATTACATGGACGGTGAATGGTTAAAGTTTTTCTCGACAGTGTACACCTTGGCTTTCCGGTGCACTAATCTTCGTCCGCGGTCGCGCTCGTGGGAAAAAATAATTAGAAATAAAATCATGCCACGCACCGCTGACGATGAGTGCGTGCCAAATACAGGGCTGCCATTAACCGCATAATTTAGATACAAATTGTTGAAAGATATATGAACTTTTTGTTTGAGTAGTATCTACTTAAAAGCGTTGAGTAATTTTGAAGTGAGAGATAAAAAACACAATGCTAAAAACAAATTGATAGAATCTAAATTACTGAATTACCTAAAGATTATAATTATCGTGGGCTGTGTCAACTCCTATGTCCTATGTACTGATATTTTGCATCTGTTTAGCTCATTAATTTGGCAAACATCCCAACTAACTAAAATATATCACTTCATATTACTACTCCACTCTTTTGTATACCTACTTAACGATATAACGATTCACCATTATGATCTATAACGTGTTAAATGTCAATATCATATTACTGACATTGTCATTTAAATTTTGTTACGTTGGCAACCCTGCAGTGACGATAAATGGACACCGTGACATTGTGCGGCTCACGTGCGTGTGACGTCATCAATGATTTTCTTTAGCACAACAATAGCTGAATAGTAGCATGTTTTGCAAAAAAATAAGGCTTCAGTTCGATTCAAATTCAATGTAACTGCTTGTTGTAAAAAGTTTCATGCACGGGATAATGTTTTTTATATAAATTGAATCTAGATTATTACCTACCATTAATGTGGTTAACAACTCCCACATAATACCTCTGTAAATACCTAACACATGGACACAACATCCCACAAACGATGCAGCAACTTGCCTCTATAAATAAACAGCAGACATCAGAGCTATCGGAAACGATTCCCAGGCAAGTAGTTAAACATTCCACTCAAGGCTGAGAGGGCCTACTCCTCCACAACCCGACTTCCCTCTAAACTAGCATCAAGACTATAATCCCCCCTGGCCTTCTCTCTCCCCAACTAAGACGAGAAACACTTTTTCATAACGCACTTTGCATATTAAAGCCTTAGTACTAATCAGAGCCGACCTTACTCTGACCTCTAAGCAATGAAGGTCTTATGTTTCATACATTACATGCTTTATTGTGATCACATACAGTCCATAATTAATTACTACTATTGTATAATTTCCATGGCCTTGTGACGTAATGATGTGTCGTCCCAGGTGCAGTGTTAGAATTCATATAGGCTGTACGGCTGAATTGTCTTCTTCGTTATACAATGCCGTGTTGACCTCGTCAATGTCAGGGCCATTACTCATTGTGTGGTCAAGCGAAGTGGAGCTTGTCGTTATTGTTGTTTCGTCATTGATGCTCTTGTTTATATAGTGTTACCAATCTATCATCAGTAATTGTGGATATAACATTGTTATGTGTGAATAATGTAATGTAATCATATTTTGGAGGTTGAGCAGCCAGTACCTACTTATTCGTAAATAAAGCATTCGCTTTTTCAGTTTCGTGTAAATTCAAATAAAACACTCTATTTAAGTAGAACTTGAATAAATGCAGAGAAGTTTGTTTATCATTAAAACTGAGCTTCTAAACTTCAGTTTTCAGGCTGCAACGCTTTTAAACACATTCAAAACTTTTGAATAGGGCTGACTTAAACAAATGAATAGGGCTATTCATCCAAAAGCGTATTATCTCGCTAATCTAGTTAATCACGGACCTATTTTCGCCGACTCATTAGAAGGGATAACACTTTTGTGAGGCTTCTAACAGTTCGTGTAAGTAGGTCGTCGTTGTATTCAGTTAATTGTTTATAGGTTACCGAAGTTTTTTGGCTAACTTTGCGATCGGAATCTTTAATCCATTTTTGAGGCAACCTTGGAAAACTTGAGTTTTTTTTAGTTAGATTTTAATGGCTTTACTTAATTAGGAAGTAATTGCGGAAATTACTTTCGGGGAAATTAATGATGCATGTTATTTGTAGGTAGTTTTGAATTAAATTACGCCACAAAGATGAAGTACGTTAACAATAAAAACAGACGGGATCTGAATAATAATAAGAAGTTTTTTTTGTACGTACTTAGCTTGGTATACCTACAGTATCATTATGTATTTGCGTTGTACCCATATTAATGTACTGACAAGCAAGATACAAATCGCGATTGACGTGGTTAAGCTACACCTAATCCGGCCATCAGTTGGATTGGTGGTTGTTAATGCCTAATCCTCTTCGTGCTCCAGCAAGCAAATTAAGCCATAAACGTCATTTCCGACTTATTGTAGTAGAATGAACGGTGTATCTTTCCTGTACCTTTTGGGATAAGCAGGGGTCTAGCCCTATCTACTTTAATTAATCAGCTGCCCAAAATGCGGGTTGTAAAGGGGTGAAAGGTTTAAATCGGATTTAATTATGTAATCCTTTGTTACCCCATTTCTAAAGAATAGACGAACCACTTTCATAACGTGGGTTTATTTTTTGTGTTGGCAACGAGATACTATATCATTACCGATATTTGGCCCGTGGCTAAATAATAACTGCCGCACAGGTCGATCGATCAGGTTAAGCTACGCTTGCCGCGGTTGGTCTGTGGATGGGTGATCTGATCATCTTTACAAACCGAGACCCCTCCGTGCCTCGGATAGCACGTTAAGCCGTTGGTCCCGGTTGTCACTCGTGGATCCTTGACAGTCGTTACGGGTAGTCAGAAGCCCGAAAGTCTGATCATAAAGATAGTCTACGTAAGACTTTAGTCTTACCTAGGGATATCGTAAATACCCAGCAACTGGATTGTCGAAGTCAGATAGGCAGTCGCTCCATGAAAAATACTGGTTATCAGCTACATCCATCCATTCCATCAACTGGAAACCGACCCCAACATAGTTGGGAAAAGGCTAGGCAGATGATGATTTGGCCAAAACAGGCCGGTGTGTGATCTTATATATATCAAATATTTACCCTTGAAAGATTATGAATTTTTAACCTTAAACAATGACGTTTTTTTACCAATCACTAAACAACTATAGGTATCTATCATACGATCAATCCATTGATCCTCCAGCCATCAGCAAGTTGTAATTTCAAAAAAAGACTTCGACGTTGTCGTTAACTGAAGGATGTTTCGTAACAACAGGTCTTTTATTGTCAACAATAACAACACAGATATGAGCAACACTATTGTGAAGATCAAGACCTTATTGTGCTCTCAGCGCATCCCTAGCTATGACGTCAATTTGTTTCTGTGTAAAAAAATGTTCCCATTCATCAGGCTGAAAAACTGTTTTAAGATAAACAACATCGTCGAACACAGCAAGGTTCTCCACTGCGGAAAAAAACTGCACAAGCGTATACTCTTGATAAGTATTTAAATATGACATATGTAGGCAGGCTTATATATTATAAAGAAAGAAAGAAAGAAAATACATTTATTTATCACAGACTAAAAGACACACAATACACCAGATAGTCAGATAATATAGTCGTGCATCCGATAAAAACCAAAAAAAAGACGAAAATAAAAAGTGCAAAGTCCGATGTACGAAATTAGCAGGAAAGTGTGCGTCACGGCTTCGCCAAAAAGGCCCAGCTCAGCAAAAGTGCCATTATCATTAATAACACCCTGGACATTGGCCCCAGTCTTTACTGTTAGGGCAAATTATTGTGATGGAATACTTACTAAAATAGGGCTTCTATAAACCCCGCTATTCAATGTGATACCACCATTAAGCTACACATTAACATGGGTACAACAAATAAACTTTTTGATGCTCTAAATAAAGCAATTAAACCGTAACTCACATTTAGCATTAACATATTTACTGAAGTCTAACCGGGTAACTCACATAAATAGTCTGTGTTCCTACTCCGTGTTTATAATTTAAATTTCTCCGACATTTCGAGGCCTTTCAGCTTGTGGTCACGGGAGGGTTGACCTACAAGTATGTGGGCATAAACTGGAAAGGCTGAAGTATCGGATAATTTTAAATAACCCTAAAGTTTCGTGTAAATAAGTACGGCGCCAGCTATATTTATCTTTGCGTCCTCTGTGTAGGTAGGTTCACGTATTTATTTTATTAGGTAGGCAGGTAGGGGCCTGTATACTGCGTGGGGGTTATTACGTACTGTGAAGGTCCAGACGGGACCTCCACAGTACACCTACGTGTGGTGTACAATTGAAAAGCCTTTGACTTGAAACTAATATATTTTTAAGAGAACAATACAGCTTCACGATAATTCTAGCACTCCTATTAAACTAAAACACCATATTAAATTATTTGACACTCGTTTGAACGTTCGAATGGAACACGTATACAATTATATCCAGCCAGAGCCTTTTGCTAAAGGCAGGATCACACAGACTCTACAGTACCTACACGATATAAAACATTACCAGTCCGTAGTCCATATAATACCGTGAAAAAACTAATTTCTTACTACAGCACATTAAAACGATTTCATTACGACTACGAAAAAACAACAAAAAATAAAGGAAAACCACTCTTACTATAATGGTACCTAAGTAAATTTCAATGGTTTGAACGATATCACCAAATGAATAAACCAGTTAATTTTGTGACCTTTTAGCTACATAAAACGTTAAAGTTTACTGTCATGACGGTAACATTTTGCCTCAAGTTTTAACTGTTTTCGAATCAATCTGTTTTGAACGTTAGGCTCTTATGGAACTGTTTAAAGCAGTTCAGATCAATGTTTTTTTAGTTTTATTTACTGCTATTTCTTTCAGTGTAGGTGTGTTTATCACAGTTAATTTTCCATTTGTTAACTGCAGTCACAGTCACAGCTGCAGCAGCTAGCTTGCTACTGTCAGTCGTCAGAAGGCGAATTGCGATTCTAATGGCATCATAATGGTAAACCACCCGTAGTACAGACGCCAGCAGATAAAGCTACCCGAAACTGTCAAATTTTCCCAACCAACTTTGAACCTTATGGTTTAGCGATAAAGTTGAAAATCTATTAAAGAAATTTGACAGATTGTAGTAGCTTGATGTGCTGGCGTCTGTACGTAAGAACCTTCATAAAAAATACACAGATTTTCTGATACCAACACTTTTTTCCCCTTCCTTTACTAGGTCATCTCAGGAATCGCTATATCATCCTATTGATCGCGTAAATCGCGTCACCCCCTCAACGAATAAATAAGCCCAATAACCCACATACTGAAATACCCACATTTGGAACGAGGAAATAGTTGGGAAACCTACTAACCCTCGCCTCTTCATCAATCAAGTTTTTCTTTCCATCCCCCGGGTGTATGTGGGATGGATGGGTAGCATTAATCATTATAGACGGACGAGCCACGGACTTACGACGCTTTTCTCCCAAAAGATACCGTACACCATCATACGTATCCATGTTTTACGACAACATGTCAAAATCGGAATATTCCATTTTCGTGGATTTCTGTTGCCTAATGAATATAACATTAGATACGGGATTTTGGGTCGCGAGTTAGTGGAGATATTTTTTTCGAAATCTATTTGGTCTTTGTTGGATTATTTAGATTAGACATTCCTTATTCATATTAACGCCTATTGTTGTGTTTATTTTATATATCAGTGCGAGAAAGTCAAACATTTATAACCTCTAAAAAAACCTCATACAACGCAGAATTACTTCAAAAATACGTTACGTTACGTAAGTAGGTAACCGTAGAATTACTTCAAAATTACGGTCCATATACTGTAAAAGTATTATAAAATCTGGTCAAACTATCGCAAATGCAAGATGTTTAAAATTCAACCTACATCCAACATACGCTTCTTGCATATTAAAGGCTCATAAAATCTTCAACAACCTGGCACAAGTACCTAGGTACCTATAAAAACTGTGAGATGATCTCGGTACATAACCTTGTGGAAAGTTTTATCTTTGTAACCTTACGTAGTTTCCAGTATGGAAATATTTTGGTATGAATATGCAGTGATTAAAATTATTTTTCCGTTGTGATAAAGCCAATTAATTACTGTTGTTTGTTTTTAGTTTTTTTTTTTGGCTGGGCAAAGGGTTAACACAAATTCTTCCAGTGTTAACAACATCAAATCTAAATAGTAGCAAGTCGTTACCGCTGTACATTCGCGATTTATTTGCCAAAAATGTAAACAAATATGAGTGTATGGAACAATAACTTTAAATCCTACACAATAAAGTTCAGTTTACGCTACAACTTCAATCAAGCATTTTATAACTTTTTCACTCTGAAATTAACTTAATTTTTATTGAAATAAAGTTGATATTTGTTTAACTTGAAATAATAATAATATGAAACCAACGTTTTAATAGACTTTAGCTATTCCTTCTATCATCATCTATAGCCCGACTTCACCCACTGCTGCTAGGCCTCTCTGTTAATGTGCCAATCACACAAAACACAACAACAACAATACAACACAAACACATACAACAACAACACACTGCAACAATACACACCAACAACAATATCATACAATTATACTTAATATAAATAAAAAACGCATTTCGTGTCTATCTGTGTGATCGCGTTATTTTTCGAAACTTCGCAAAGTATTTTGAATTAGTTATCAATATCATTTAGATATTTTTGTCCAAAAGGTTTATTACATTCTTATTAAACTTGCAAACATATAATAAAGAAACCTGGATGTTTCGTAAACCGGGCGAAGCAGGGGCGGGTCGCTAGTGATAGATAAACTAAAGTTCAAGTGTCAGAAACAAAGATAAATCTCACTGAAAACGGAGTTATTAATCCGTTAAATCCACGCTGGCAGTAGTGGCAGTTAATTAAACTATTTCAAATTAATATCAAAGTCAATAAATGTTTAAATGTCATCGATGGCTTAGTTTATTGGAGCTAAGTCTAAATTGACAGAAAAGGACAGAAATTATTAATAGTTAGCCCAGATTGTTAATTTACTAAAGTTATATATTTTAGTCTGCGGTGGCTTCTAGACAAGTTATTTACTGAAGCTCAGTTTACAGTTTGTTATTCGTAATCGAATATTTTACTGAAAACATCAAGTCTAAGGTATCAAATACGAAACTTCAAGAATTAAATCACTATAGACGGTTACTTTGCGCACATAAATTAATGACGTCACGCCCTTATTCCTGACTAAAATTCTAGGTTATATAGAACCGAAAAATCGCGTGTAGCTAATAAAAGATAGATTACTCACCGAGCAGTACCTAGTGCCCAGTGGTAATGAACACGACTTACGAGTTCTAGTTCGAAGGTTCAAACCCTGACAGGCTCCGAACTTTGTGTAAATTATTCCATCACCACTGCTAAACGATAAATGAAAACATCGTGACGAAACCGACGTGTCTCAGAACCAAAAAATTGGAGACATGTGACACCTATTTATCTGGGCCCGCGTAGTAGATTACGGCCCACTCCCTCTCACAGAGAGGAAGCCTGTGTCCCAGCAGTGGGAACATTATAGGCTGATTATTCTACTCGCCGAGCTATTTTAGTCTGACTTAAAACTACTTACAGCAAAATAGAAAGGTTACAATCGATCTCTTAATACCACGATGACGCTTAACTGGTGAATCAATAACCAAAGCGTACCCATTAACGGTAATCACCATAATCCAGTCACTCCCACAAACTGCCGGTTGAGAAATTTTCCCAAACATGTTCTGGAGTTTTGAAATAAATTACCTACATAACCCAGGGAATGTTACGCAGGAATTTGCTCATTTAAAAACGTCATTTAGGTACATTGTATTATGCTGGAGGCACTTCGAAGTTGTGGAAAATATTTGTTTGTGTAGGTACTTCCAAAACATTATGTTTGATGTTACAAAACTGGGCCCAAATGTAAAGGTAGATATTCAGATAAGATAGTAACAAAGTAGGGCTACAATCTCGTTTATCTCAGAAAAGTTCGTTGCACCTGACAAATTCCTGTTGCTTCGCTGTACTTACACCAGTGCTAGAAACACGTCGTAACTTATACTTACGATTATTTTCACCGACCCAAATACCATATAACTGCAGTTTTAACTAAAACGTGAAGTATGTTTACTGAACACTTTGCGTCACATCTGATACAATGCTTACGGCGTAGACAGGGTTAATTTGAATAGGTCTTACGTCATTCACATGGTGTTTTCATGGGAAATTGTTCCTTTCGCCTCAGAACTTAAGTGTCATTTCCGCGTTAACATGGTGAGTCGACCGAGACCTACTGAAGTTCCTAATGTGAAAAGTTTGACGTCAGTGCCCCACATTACTATACTTTGATTACACCGTGCTTCGGTTTACCCTTACAGTATAGCAGTTTAGTTTGTTTTTATTAGTTTTTGTTCAAAAATGAGATCGAGACACGCACATTATTGGTTGTCTGCCAATGAGCTTTACTTGGTAGAGTTTCTTTGAAAAAACTTTCCTTGCGAAAGTATATAAAATTCTTTATCAAGGACAAATCCAAACAGCTGAGCTAAATTCAAGATCTTTTACCAGTAGATATTGAAATTGTGTATTTATGTAGGTGTGTCCAAAATCCCTACTATCCTTAATAATATTATAAATTCGAAAGTAACTCTGTCTGTCTGTATGTTACCTACCGTTTCACGCCGAAACCTCTGAACGGATTTTGATAAAATTTGGCAAGGAGATAGATATATGGCATCCTGGGGAAGGACATAGGCTACTTTTTGTCCCGGTAGCACGTTCCCTTGGCATAATTTCCGGGCGAAGCCACGGGCAGAAGCTAGAGGTATGATCGAAAATTATATCAGTTAAAATAGCGCCCATCCTTAAACCGCTAGATTGCATAACACAAAAACTTAAGTGTGCTAACAGTCATAAAATGATAGTTCACGATGAGCAAACATTAGGTTGCTGTCACACCATGTAATAAGTCACCAATAAATAACCCTGAAAAAGTAGTCTGATAAAATTATAGTCCTGAAATCTAAGTAACGACTGTCGAAGTCATATAATAATCTATACATATTATATAAAGTCACTTTTCGAGTCTGTCTGTGACCGCGTTATTCCTCTAAACTACAAAACGGATTTTGATGCGGTTTTCACCACAATTTAGGGAATTACGGAAGGTTTATGTGTTATAAACATAAACATCACATAATAATCTCGATGCTTCGTCAAGTCTTAAAAACCTTGTTTTATGTAACATAAAACTACATTGTTGACAATTTTATGTAGGTAAGTAGTAGCTTAGTTTCCATATTTGATGATTGCAGAAGGCATGCAGAATTTATATTAGGTACTAGTTAGAAAACATTAGTAGAAATACTATGTTTTTCAGTATGCCTACAATCTTATAGTATGTAGTAACTTTAGTTACTATCAGGATCTATACATACTATAAGACAGTTTACGTGCAAGTAGGTACCTAGTGTGAACATGCAAATTATCATAACAAGATACTCGAAGAAGATAGTCGTGAAATAGGCAATTATATGATCGCAAAGATTATGTCCGGAATTTTTTATATACACATTGACATTGATGAATTTTATTTATACAATGAGATGAATATTTACTTTGTAGAGTATTTTTTTTTATTTAATTACTTAATGTGAATGTGAGGACTATGTGGGTCATTTCTTTTTTTCTGTTTTCCTTCTTAGTTAGTTTTAATCATGATCTGGCAGTTTGAGTAATTTATGCGGCCTACCCAAATGTCCTTTCTTTGGTATTGTTCGTCGAATCGTTGAGCTCCTCAAGGTCTGAGTTGAGCTGCACGATTTTTGACAAATGCGTGCACTGATTGGACACGTCCGCTTAATCTGTGTGGTACTTTCCTCAAAAGATCATTTCAGACACCAATCTAATGGTCTTCACACGATCTGACCAAGATTTTTTCTGGACTTTAACCTCTAAGTTTGTTTCGGCCTTTTATTTCATAATAGTCAGATAGGAAACGCTGACCTCATCTAGTTTAAAAAAAAATATAATTGACGTGTAAAAGTGTTTGTACAAACCTACTTACAGAAAATAAATCATTTATCATTTTATATGTAGAGTGTACACGTGATGAGCTACAGATGCCGCGCTGTTAATAACTGAAAATATAACGCGTGCAGTCGTGCTGTCGTGTTTTAATTACACTGTAGTACAGATATCGAAATAAATGTTCCAAATGACGGAACACATTCGTGGCTAATTGGTCTAAAGATACTGTTGTGTCAATTTATTTTGTGCAAACTCGTATATTATGTTAAAATTATAAAAAAAAGAAGTGGAGGTACTTTTCAGACTCAGTAATTAAGCGGTAGTATTTTTTAAGCTGTTTTTAACAGATAACTCAATGGTCGTGATGGGTGCATGGTCTGTCATGCACGAGGTACTGGGTTCCAATCCGAGCAAGTACCAATGTGACTTTTTCAATTCATATGTATCTTCTGAGTTTCTTGTCTTGAGTCTTGAGCAAGTGTGGTGATCAATGCTCTTGCTCATGCCTTCTGGGTAAGAGAAGAGGTATTTGCCCAGCATTGGGACAATTACTTTTTTTGGTATGGGTTTGCTCTTGACTCTAGTCTAGGTTCTGACCTAGACTAGAGTCAAGAGCAAACCCATACCAAAAAAAGTTTATGTCACCTCTGGGTGACATAAACAAAGTCGACGATGGAGTGAGCTTACCCAGAAGAAGCCTGTTCATTCTTACTTTGAAAAGATTCGGGTTGTATGCCCTCGGAAACACAGACGCAGGTAGAGAGTTCCACTCTTTTGCTGAAGTGCGCATTATAAAGGACATTTGAAAACGCTTAGTGCGAATTGGTGGAATAGCAACTAGGCAGGGAATCAGGGATGGTAACTTGCAGTGCGTCTGGATGTCCGAAGGCCTATATTAGGCCGGGATAACTATTATATTATAATAAGAAAACCACTTATTGTTGTTTCTTCTTTATTCAGGCTGAAGTTTTTTCCGAATTCTATACATTTTTTTTTTAAGTTTTAGAAGCTATCTAGACTTAATACCTACAATCTGAATCTCGTCAGTGCCATCAATAACCATAGTGGAGTGGTTTTTCACACCCAAAAATAATGCGTCGGTGATAAATTGATCGATGTTGACAGGCTTATCTCGGGAGTTGTCTATTTTAGTGAGTCAGATTATTTAAAGATTCGTGATACCTCGACGGGAATTTTACACGAGTTATTTTTTAGTTTAACTGCAGCTGTATGACAACTAAAACTAGTAAACGAATTAAGTATTATTCATTTTCGATCAAAATTAAACTTTGTGAACTCATCCCAGTCCTATGATTTTACGTTTATCTGATAGAGGTTTCAAATTTATTTGAGACTAGCTGCGCCCCGCGGTTTCACCCGCATAAGTGTCGATCCCGTGGAAATATCGGGATAAAAAGTAGCCTATATGTTAATCCAGGGTGTCAGCTACCTCCATACAAAATTTTATCGAAATTGGTCCAGCCGTTTGAGCGTGAAGAAGTAACACACACACACACACTCACAAACTTTCGCCTTTATAATATTAGTGTGATGACTTAATATTTTAGAGATGACTTAATACTACAGCCGGGATCACACACGAGATAACTCTGCTTCTGGCATTTTCTAGTATTTAAACAAGCTGAAGTTTGATAGCAAAACATAACCATTGGAGACTGGCAGGATTACAATAAAAGCTAGTCTTTAAAAAAAAAAATTGTTTCAATCTATTTAGGTAGGTACCATTGAAGGTGATCATAACAATCTTTCAAATGACACATTTAAATAATAACACCTACTTTTATTTAGGTCAATTTATCAGCCATTCATGTCGACTCCGTGTCAAAACTTTAATAGGGAAACGCCTTGACATAGTTGCTTCGGTCTATAGTTTCTGCTACCATTGTCACTTTGAACCGGCAATGTATTGTGTAGGCATAATTTACGTCGCCGTGTCCGCCGTCAGAGAGAGAATGAATTTGTATGAGTATGTAAAACAAGGGTGTTTATGTGCGTGTGACAAGATAAATTAAATGCTTTTTTATGGGGCACTTAATATTATTATGTATATTGAGGTTACACCTTTTCAGTCTTGAAGTCATGAATAAAACTATGTTTCAGAACCAATAAATAATAGAATAGAATACCCTTTGCAGCCAGCACGTCAAGCTACTACAACCTGTCAAATGTCTTTAATAGATTTTCATTTCAACTTTAACGCTAAAGCATAAGGTTCAAAGTTGACTGGGAAAATTTTACAGTTTAAATATTTTTCTGATTTTGTTTACTGTAGTCGATCATATAATTATTGTTTCTAAAATTTTTTTGTGTTTAGGTCCTGTAAGCCCCTTAATAAAATTAAATGTTCATAACAATAAAATAGAAAGTTACCCTCCAGTATTAATATATGCACCCTTTTTTCGTCTATTTTTGATGACGGCTCCACACGTCATTATTATTACACTCACAAAAATGTAATATATTAATCATCATCAACTTTTATTATTGTATTATTATGTATGTATTAATTAAGTACGTATTAACTATTGGGTTTTAAGATAACGAAAAATGTATTGTTGTTATATATTGATCTTATATTTAAATTTACCAAAGCTGTATCATAAATTAGTAACATGTGGAAACGTAGTGGATTGTACATTTACTTATAGCCTACAATATTTCTAGATATAATATACAATGTACGATTGTTTGTTTTCCCAAATAAAAATCAATTTATTGACACACACAAGTTAGGAAATATACAAACAGTAACAATGATAGTTAAAAGAGTGCATAAGTTGTAGTAGCCGTGGGCTCCAAACTAGGCACAGCCTGTATCTTGGTGGCCCAAAAAGGAGCCCTTGGAATTAAATATTAAAATGTAACTAAATTAATATGAAATTTTAACCAATGAAACATGATTTTCCCCATTTTACCCGGTCTTTTAATAGAATTTGACGTAAAAGCTGAAAGATTACTTAAGCTTTTTTTTATGAATTGATCAAATGTTCGATTCAATTTTTTTTTCTTTTGTCCAATTTGATTCTATGACCTTTTTGATTCTATTGAAGTATTTCTTTTGTTCTTTCATGAATGGCTGTAACGGTAGGGTAACTTTGGGTCTAGTATCTTGAATTTTTTTTTTTCTGGGTTAAGCTTGTATATAAAGTGTTGAACTGCCTCGTTGGTGTAGAGCTCCGTTCCTGCTGAGCACGAGGTCCTAGGTTCGATTCCTGCATCGGGCAGAGTGATATTGGGTTTTCCATCCGAAATTTCTCAGTAGGATTTGTGCCCGGTTGTTGGCAATAGGCTCGCCCCTTGTCACATGGAACTTCAACATAACAGGCAAAATGTGGGTGTTCTATAGCCATAGGGGCAGCTCTGCCTACCCTTCTGGAAATACAGGCGCAATGTAATGTTATTCTACAAAAGATCAATCAAACCTATTGGCTCGGTATTCCAATCGATTCTTTCATGTTAAACCCACGATAAATCGGTCAGATAGGTAAAATACTGCGGCCTACATCCTATCATGGATTTTACATCAATCAATCAGTGTCGTCGGCTGTAAATATTATAGCTCTGTGTCTGTTTCAAATACGTAGGAACTAACGTACCTATCTACTATCTACAGTGCCGTAACTAGGGCGGTGCCAGCGGTGCCCAAGCACAGGGCGCAGACCCTGGAGGGGCGCAGAAATGACCAGACCAGGGCCACATTCACCAGTTCTTTAATTTTTTGACAGTAGAACACATTACCAAGTAGCCTTGAATCTTTACTATCTGTACTGATCACTTGATCAGTAATTCATTAAAATTTGTGTATTGTCTAATTGTGAATTTTGACAAATATTTTCGAATAAATGTTTTCTCACCTAATTTAAAAACGCAATTTATTTGAACTTCTCAGAACTTTACCAAGTACTTAAAATTAAGTTTACAAAAACTTAGCTTTTGGATGATAGATTTATTTTTAGAGACAATCCATTTGTCAGAACCGGTTATGATTAGAAATTATTTCAAGGGCGCGGTCATAGCAACTCGCACCGGGTGCATAAAAGGCTAATTACGGCACTCACTATCTATGTCTCTACCTACCTACATAAATTGTACTTAATCTTTGTCCAAAAGTTTCTGATAAGGTGTAATCAATCATTCATCCTACCAACATTATAACTACTAATAATATTATAAACGTGTAAGTTTGTAAAGATGTCTGGATGTTTGTTACTCAATCACGCGTAAACCGTTGAACAGATTTGGATGAAAATTGGCACACAGTTTATAACCAGGATTAACTTAAAGGATACTTTTTATCCCAATATTCCCACGGGATCGAAACTTACGCGGTTGAAACCGCGGGGTGCAGCTAGTGTGGTATATTTTCGTGAAATTTTGCTGTTACGAGTATAAAATACTAGCTTCTGCCCGCGACTTCGTCCGCGTAAAATTTCACCCTCTTAGGGGTGGAATTTCGAAAAACCCTTTCTTAGTGGATACCTACTCTTCACAAAGAACACACCCTCCAAATTTCATGTCTCTAGGAGCAGCGGTTTACACTGTGCGTTGATATATCAACAATCAGTCAGTTTACCATTTTATATATATAGATAGATTGCTAAATATAACTCACGCGTGTTTAGAATTGAGGTTCAATAGTTTTAAAATAGAATTTGGCTTTACCATAAAAAAATAATTTTATATTTCCATAAATCGTCCAGCTTTAGATACAATTGCACTAAGTAATCCTAAAATTAAAGTATGCAAACATTTTTAACCTTATGACATTCAACCTAAACTAGGTCCCTCTTTACACACGATACAACCATGACCCACTCAATTCCACTTAAATTGGACCTTGACAATAATCCCAGAATATTCCAGAAGGTTCCAGAGACCAGGAAGAGATATTAGGTACCGCTTTATTTCCCTAGAAATAAAGACTTAACCGCATTGTAACTCGCATGTTTGATAAAATACACAAAATACGTACATTATGGCGACCTTGAATGAAATCGTCACTATTACGGTTATTATAAGGGTTCTCACGACCCATTTGTGTTCAAATAACTCTTGAACCAACAAATATAGGGGAAACTAATGGGGTTTAATTCAATGGGTAGGTATTATTGACTTTCTATCACCGAGAGACTGTTCATCTACATTCAGTACAGCTTGTATATTTAACTTTCTATGTATTTATACATGATAAATGATTTTATTTCTGCAAGAACTTGTCAATCATATTTTTAAAACTGATGAGGTCGGCGTTTCCTATTCGACTACTAGAAAGGCCGAATAAATAAACTTAGAGGTCACAGTGTCTTTTAACGTCCAAACATGATCTTGGTCAGATCTTTTGAGAAGAGGACCACAAAGATTCTAGTGGACCTGTCCAATCAGTGCTCGCATAATTGTCAGTAAAAACTTCGTTTCAATAAACACCGCCTTCTTGTATGTACACGGTAAAAGGACGGGATTTGGCCTTGGCAGAATATTCCCGGGAACGTACCTTGACAGAATATACCCAGAAATGGACCTTGTAAACATTCCCGGGAATGTAATGTAAACATTTCCGGGAATGTAACTTAGCAGAAAATCCCAGGAATGGACCTTGAAAGAACGTTCCCAGGACTGGACCTTGACGGAACATTCCAGAAGGCTCCAGAGACTAGGAAACGTCACTAATAATGACTTAAGTGCATTGTAATCTGCATGTATGAGACAACGCGTATATTATAGTGACCTTGAATGGAATCGTCTCTATTGCTAGTACTACGACAGTCACGTGAGCGTTAACAGTCTGTTTCCGTTTACCGACGACAAACGTGCGTTTTGTTTATTTGTATGCGTTGAGTGACAATATTTTTTATGCTGCTGATGTTAGAACTATAATAATTGGTGACCAATAGTGTTAGAAATCTCGTTGACTTCATCTATTCCTGATTAAAAATACTTACGGAGCGATTGAAGCAGGATTTGGGGTTGGGTCTTTGGGAGTTCTGTGCGCTGAAAGTTTTATCCAGTATTTGTGCCAACACATATACAGGCTGGCGAGGACATTGACGTGCAACCTGCCACCATGGATTCAGATACATAATTCTAAACGTTGTTTGACCCCGTATATTGTAATTTTCTATGAAACAGCAATTTTTTTTTAGATAACCGACGTAATTCAACTAAGTATTCAATTAATTTTTTCAATTTTTATTTCAACCCGAATATCTTCAAAATAAGAGTGAATAGGCTTCTTCTGGGTAAGCTCACTCCATCGTCGACTTTGTCTCTGTCACCTCAGACCTAGATTAGAGTCAAGAGCAAACCCATTTCAAATAAAAAGGAATAATAAATGATATTCTTCAGGATATATGCTAGTTAGATAATGTGTTGAAAACATAATAGGTACAACTAATTTGATACATTATAAAAAAATCATGAAGATACCTCTAAAAACTTCCTTTTTACAATAAAAACCATAGCAGATAATATACATGCAATCATTCTGATTTTTTGGCAGATTATTCTACACGCAAAGCAAAGCACTAGTGTTTTAATTTTTTAGTCCAAACTATAGATTTTTTTTAAATAGATAATTGCTTCATATTTTGCAGTAAATTACCAGAGTTGTGTCATCGCGCTCCTCTTTCTTTTCTATGCAGTCCGACAGTGACCGCGCTTTAGGTCATGTAGTCCCCTTAAAGAATTTGTGTAAGTGCACATCCTAATATTCAGAGTTTTATTTCAGCTCAGAATGACCCACTGCTGGGTATAAGCCTCCCCTTTCTTCTTCTTAGAGTTTGCAAACGTTAACGTTAAATTTTTTTTTTAAACACCTAAACACAAAAACCAATTCAAGTCTACCAAAATTATATTCCCAAGAATAGTTTTAGTCTATAACTTACCAAAAATAATAAAGGTTTTATTAAAACCTTTATCAACGTCTGGTACCTAGTAGTGCCAAGGTTACGTAGGCACACCGTTTTACCTCAATATTATAATTTAGTGATGAATATTTAACTGAATGACTGAGGGCTGATTTTACCAAAGTCAGATATCTTTTATACGTGGAATAAAACTGAGGTCGCACAGTTCTAGTATGGCAAAACTGTCAATAAATTAATATTTGTTATTAGGATAAGACTTGTTCTAGGTATCTATAAAAGTTTGGTGAAATTCGCCCTAAGTTTATTATCTTAGTATCTTTGAACGTAAACCACTAAAATTGTAAATAATCGGTGCCTAGGAGGCTATATTCAAAACAACACTAAATAAAGTATGTAAGCAGATCTATTACTTTTAATCACAGTTATAATTTGGGATTGAGTCCGAGACAGCTTGTAAGTTTAGTGGTAGAAAGTGCGATTGCTGAATGGTGGGGTTCTGGATTCAAAACTCTCAATCGGACAAAAGTAGCAGCCCTGTCTGTATTAGTGGTTGATTATTCAACTTGCAATTAACTTCCTACATTGATTTTATAACATTACCTACTGGCACTCTCCAGTTATGATCTAAAACACACCTACATTAGAGGACCCACCACTCGGTGGTTCCAGGTTATCCCCTTCCGCTCTAAAGTCAGAATGTTATGGATTTGTCCCCGGCCTACCGGCCCGAAAATTTACAAATCTTTTGTTCATTTTATCAATACGATGACCATGAAAAACAATGTTACATAATATTGACATAGAGGAATACTCGTACGTCACATAAAAACAGCTGAAACATTATAGAGAGCTCTCACGCGATCCATCTGCCGTAATGACACATGCCATTATCGTATTTACCTAAATATAATAACGCCTATAATGGCAAACGTGATGTTGATAAATTATGGCCTGTTAGGGATAGAAAAGAAGTTATTAGGGAATATTAAACAATTTGATATTATGTATGTACTTATATCCAATATTTTATGATGAATAGTTGACCTCTCAGGGATGGGCTATTAGCAATATTATTAGGTAGTTAATTTAACGTCTCTAGTCGTTGAAAAAAATTCAATGGTTTATTTACCTCTGCAGAAAAGAATTTTTCTTTCATCTTTTCATATTTGCTGTAGGTATAAAAATCTAAAAAGTTTGAGTTATTTCACCTCCTTGGAACATTGGAATCATAAAATTGCTGATAATCTGTTTTGATAATCCTCTTTGCCACATTCGAATATCGCAAGCAATCAGAATTTTTGATTTATTTCTAAAT
The DNA here is from genome assembly GCA_948474745.1 of Oligia latruncula. Taxonomy (NCBI): domain Eukaryota; kingdom Metazoa; phylum Arthropoda; class Insecta; order Lepidoptera; family Noctuidae; genus Oligia; species Oligia latruncula. The sequence continues at coordinate 14,619,161 of OX419689.1, read as the reverse complement.
TATTTTGGAACAACATCATTTACGAATACCTACCTTAATGGAAGCAACATCTCAAAAAGGATTAGGTAGGTACTGAAAAACTTTCAGTCAAATATTCAGTCTATTTTAATCAGAAAACTCAATTAAAACAACAAATTCAAAACACAAACAAATAAATTTATTTAGGTACGTCTAAAATAACGTTGAATGAAGTTTGGGCGAAATAATATAATACAGCCTTGATATGAAAATTCCTTCATGACGTAGACTTTTGGCGTCACAATGTTTGGGTAACTATGTACGTGTTTAATATATCTTTATGTACATACTATACTATGTATATATTTGACGTCATGACAATCCCGCCTTCTTACCTAGTGACAATTTTATGGCTGTTATAATATGCGTGAATTGTGGCATATACCTACGATATTAGGTGGTGTAGGATTATGTAAGTGTTATTTATTTATTTTTTAACATATGGCTAAGTTACCGTCTTCTCTAAAACCATGATTGTTATATCAAGAAGATAGGAAATTGTACTATATGGTTATTACAACAACTGTTTCTATTATTAGTACCTACAACATACTGTGATTACCTACTTACTGAACCGTGACAAAATCGTTCTGATTTTGCCATTTAATTTTCACATTTTACTTACATAGTGTTCTATAGCAAATTGTTCATTTGCTCCCGAATTTAGACACTTGCCAGGAAAATCTTAGTTTAGGCGTTACTAAGGTTCAAGAATTTAAACAAGAAATAAATCTATTCTTGTAGTTCCCGAAACAGCTTTGTATTAACTTGTTTTAGGTCATAGATTCGGTTTTGTTTCTCCCTTAGGGAAGGACCTATGTCTGAGAATGAACGAGCGCTCTAGTTATGTAGTCCGTTTTTCAAGAGTCCGGTCTTTCTTTAGGAGTCCCGAAATTTTATTTGGCGTTGAAACTTTGACGTTGGAGCTTTAATATATATTACCTACATTTCTTTATTTGCTGCCTAGGTCCTGTAACAACTCAGACTGCTTAATAAAGGTTTGTTTGGAGAGGGAACGCAATTATTGGAGCATCGCTTATTTAAACTTGCTCTAAAAAGTTAGGAATAAAAAAATACATGATACGATTCATGAATAATCTATGGGTAGTGTAGTTGTAGTATGTAAGTAGGTACCTAGTGTGCTCATGTACAGTCACCAAAAGAGTTAAGTAACCAGGATATAATTGAAGTTTAGTAAGAAACCGATTGATGTTGCCGAATGAAATTTAATTTGATAAATGTATTGTTTGTTTTCTATTAATGAACATAATTTTCATTCGAAAATATCCATTGATTTCTTACTAAACTTCAACTATATCCGACGGCCCTGGTAACTTACCTCCTTTGGTGTCCGTACCTAGCTAGTTTCACAGGTATGAGAAGTTGGTATAAGTATCTACATTTCTGAGCTATGAATACGCTTAGAGAATGCTTTCCCGACACCCGTCAGTGCGACAATTCCAGAAGCTAATAAAGATCTAATTCGCAAAACACGTATTCGTTTGTATGAAACTGACATGGTGCCAAGAACGCATTCTCTCGTCGTAGTAGTATAGTTTAGTTTTAGTACCTACTGTAGTTTTTGAATGTCACTTTTAAAAATATATCCGGTAACTATAGAGTTACCGGATACATTTTACTGCAGCTAATTAAATAAAATGACACTTCTTAATAACTCATTTAATCGGACTGAGTTTAGAGATATACATGTCAAACAAGTTTCGTTTGTTACACTATTCTGTACTAGAAAAACAAGATTGGTTGATGGCCGCGAAAAATCGAAAAGACTCCAATTTTACTACAGCTAATCAAAAGTGCGAAAATAGTAAGTAGGTATCTATTGTAATGTTGATGTTTTTACTACCAGAAGTGATTTCAATATGAAACATATTTTTTTTTACCATTACCTGAATTTCAATTACATTAGATAGGTAATTAAAACATCTGAAACCACGTTTTCCTTATGAAAATTTAAAAAGAAATATTAAACCTATCCAAACATTAATTACATATCTACTCATAGCATAATAATTAATTATATTTTACATAGGTACTTACACGTGTTTGAGCACAAATGTGAGAATACGTAGAACGGCGAAACATTAACTTTCAAGGCCTCCACGTGGTAACGTAAATTATTGATGCCCAAGTAATTACTCTCGAGCAATTTCTAAGAAAAGCTTTCATTTTCTTAAAGAAAGCCCATTTAGGTATCTCCTAAAAGTGGAAATTATTTATATTTTTTAATTTAGACCACATTTATTTACCGAGAAATTCCCGGGATATTTGTGTCTTTTTCGGGATTTTGTAATAGTCTCGGATCCCGGGAATTAAAAAGGTCTGTGAATTGATCATCCCTAACGAACATACCTACACCAACCGCTAATTTCCATCATGAATTAATTTTAATTATGAACGTAATTTCTTTCTGATAAAAAGCTTCATATATTTTCTGAACGACCTTCATAAAACAAAAGAAATGATTTTATATTTTAATAATCTCAACAAGACTTTTATATTTAAATACCTACACATTTTACCAGTCCACATTTATTTAATTAGCTACTGCTTTTGATGTCGCTACGGTATTTTTAATTGCAGTCTTTGGTTTATTTGTAAACTATACTCTAGCTGCTTTATTAATAAACGTAATACCTTTTAGAATATTTTATGTTTCCACCTTTGTTTTTTTACGACATGATGACACAGCTAGAAAGAACATAGGACCTTAGGTACCTATGATATAATAGATATCTTACCAAAACCGTACTTTAAATTAAAACCTTAAAAAAACTTTCTTCTTACAACAGCCTTTACGAAAAAGTATTTACTTAATTAGCAAACACGACACGAAGTCACCCTGACTCGTTAAACAGGTGATACGGGCTCAGTATCAGTACCAAACGTGCTGTAAACAAGATAACCCACTTATTTATCCCGAAATTTGTGATAGTCTGCACCTAACCTAAAAATTTGCATGGTTTCTATGTAGGAACTGATAGTGAGGCAGCGTCATGTTACTGATAACGGATCGTTTCCTGTACAACACACTGCAAGTTATGACGTAAAGATTATTGTAAACGTATTTAGTTCTTTTTATTTTTTATGGGCTTTTAACAAAATGAAGAGTCGCAATCTTGATGAGGTGACGTAAATATAATGTTTCTGGTTTCATTCACTCATAAATTAAACGCATAGATAAAATGGTGCATCCAATTTTAAAAAAGCAACACATTTCACTATGTATCTAACTGTATCTTTCTAATAGTATTAATAAGACAGGCTAGACAAACAGTCTACCAATTGAAAACACTTAACACTCCAAAAAATAGATTTAAAACATTGTAGCCTATAGAAAATTTGCATTGGTAGGTAGGTAATACATTAATCGAACTAGGTACTACAGTATATAAAATAGATGTAGGTACTGGGTACGTATTAGTATTCACCACCGCACTGCAGTCATTGATCTCAAAGTAGGTAGTATCTGTAAACCTATAAATATTTATATAAAGGTAAGTATATAAAGATCAGACGATCGCCGGAAGGTAATCATGAAGGGTCGAAATATGAACTCCGTTCGGAACTAAGGACCAGAAATATATCATCCTTTGTTATAACATTGTATACAATAAACGGATAAGAACAAGTAAGCGGAAAAATATGATAGAGATTGTGAGATTTAACAGTTTCATTTTACGTCTGTTCGGTTAGAAAATTAACGCATTACTTATAAGGAAAGAAAGTAATGAACTTCAATGTTATAAAAACGATCGTTTTTGTATAAGTTGTACAATATTTAACACAACTAACTATTTACACTAGGCACTAAATTAAATAACTAACTAAGTATACAAATAAAAACAAAAGGACACTTTGGCTTCGAAGTACTCATCCGCATCGCTGTCATTCGGAAACGTGCCCAGAAGATTCGCTGCATTGAAACGTTGAATGGAGCTGGTAAATTAATGTAAATCATAAATCGTACTATGATCTTTTGTAAAATCCTAAATCTAAATGTCACGTCTAATGTTAAACAAACAATAAACAAAACCATATTTTAACAAAGCCTCATGTAAGTATGCAAAACTGAAATAGAATCAACATTAAAACAAACAATTTAACAGCTATAACCAATCACAATGCACAAACGAATTGAAATGTTAACCTTCTTGAATTTAAGTTGAACAAAAGTTTTCCTCGAAAAGCTATTTTCCAAAGGCCGAAAAAACAGACGTCAGCTACAAAGCCTTGAAGGACTGAAAGACCAAATAAAACCAGCAAATCTAGATTGGAGTTAGGATTTTATGAATCACTATTACGCAGCTGAGCCTTTTCAGCGATAAAATCAAAAGCGGGTCTGACAGATAGACAGAAGGAAATATGGGTCGTACTTAAGTATTTTTATGTCCTGAAATCTCTTGTATAAATATCCAATGAGCAAAAAAAAATAGAAAGGATAGTTGAAAGAGGTCAATAAGCTAATAAGTATCCATTTCGGAGTAAAACATTTTTTTTATCTAGGAGATTAGTTTTTCCTGAAAAAAGGGATTAACAATGCAGTTTTAGCGTCTAGAAAGGAACTCTGTTTAGTTAACAGTAGCTAGGTACAGTATTTTTATCTGACGAAGCTACACGCGCTTTACTTGTGGTAACCAAGTGTGCAAACACGCTTTGAATGTGTGCGTGAAGACGAGTATCGTCAGCATATAATACGCACACACACACTCTTCCGACTTCGCCGTAACTCGTACGACGACGGTACCGAGAGCTTCAGCGCTTACACACACATTCACAGCGTGTTTGTTTACTAGTTTAACTTAAGTAAAGCGCGCGTCGCTTCATGAAATAAAAATACTGTACTAGAATGCTAATGTTTCTTCCAAATACAATATTTACTCATTCAGAAACTTCCATTGGCAATACTAGGTCCTATTTTAGCCCCTAAACTGATTCAATCATAAAGTTAAAACAAACTCGCAACGCTCCCTCATAAATAATACATAGGCATCCCACAATTAGCTGTGACTACAAATCAACGATGATTGTCACAGATAAACATCGGCCATGATTGCGACAAACCATTAGTAACCTTGATTTAATTGCGGTAAAGTCTATTATTGTAATTCAGGATGCGTTGTTGTGATAACATCTTTCGTAATTGAGTTAGATACATCTCACGTGTACGCCTTGGTTTGAAGTTTTCCTGTAAAATTTTCAACAGCGCCTTTCATATATTAACATACAGTTGATACAGTTTTACGTATTGTTCTACTTATTGAGTAGGTAGAAGTGTTTCCAATCAAATGGTCGAGGAATGTGTCTATACTAATATTGTAAAAAGGAACTAGGTACTGATCCGATTGACAAAGAGTCTAATAACATATACGTCCTCCTTCCGTTAAAACTGAAAGGGCGCGTGGGCTTGCGAAAGATGGCAGAGTAGAGGGCGGCCTTTGACCAGGAGTGAGAAGAAAATAATAGGTAATAGGTACATAGATATTAAAGATGGCGACAGTTAATTTCAACAAGGTACAAGATTTAGGTACAAAATATAAATATTTGAGTCTCGCCTTCAATATTTCAGGACTAACATTGACGTGAAGACTTCAAGCCGTCCTTCAAATTAATAAAACATTCCAGAACTTTGATTTCTCCTTGAAATTAACACATTAAACAATGGTGGTATTTATAAATGTAATCGCGAATCGAAGGATAGAATCCTTTCGTACAGTGTTTATCATCCGAAACTCATGTTAACCTCGTTTTCAACCAGAATTGTAATCAGCGCGGTTGAATATTCATGAACTAGGCATTCAGGATTTATTCAGCACTTAGATATAACAAGATTTCTTGTACGGTAGGTATTTAGGTCTTATGAAGCATTTAGGGTGAAAGGAGGAGGTTTAAAATACGTTGTCTGCTTATGCGATACAACTCTATTTATTGTACATTGTACTAGCTTTTACCCGCGGCTTCACCCTCGTGGATGCCGGAAAATATTTCATAAGACCGTACTACCACCGGGATTAAAAGCAGGTTCCAGGTTATTAACTATCTGTATGCCAAATTTCATGCAAATCCGTTCAGCCGTTTTTGCGCAAATCTGGAACATACATCCAGACAAACGGACAAAAATTCTTCGTTACTATTTTACCATAATTATGTATAAAAGTATAGATTAAAGCGTGTCAGTTATCGTATCTTACAAAGGTGACAAATTAATTAAACTTGATAAACTAACAGGCTATAAGTAATTGGAAATACTTTCATGCATTTTTCCAATTTTATCACACGTCTCTAAGGACTCAATATTTATTCATAATTGCAATATCAATTAAAATACTACAAAAGTGTTAATTAATCAATTAGTAAGCCGTCATACTGTATTATTAGAATTAAATTTAGTATCTTAGGTTTACAATATTGAAGTCCCTTAGGACCAAAATTGACAGAAAGTCCATCAACCAATCAGCGAGCTGTTGTTGAATGGTTTTCGTTTTGACAATTCAAAAACATTCATTTCGTTATTTATGTTGTTGAGTAGGAACATTTTTCGAACATATGAAGCAATGGATTAGCAATATTTCACAATGATTCCGATTGAGATTGATAGTGTGTTACACAATTAGGATGCAGTTACCAGTCTTACCAAGGGGTAACGTGTAACCCCAGTAACTGAGTTGTGGAGGTCGGATAGGCAGTCGCTCCATGTAAAATACTGGTATCCAGCTGCATCCGGTTAGACTGGAAGCCGAACCCAACATAGTTGCAAGGCTAGGGGTAGGCAGATAATGAGGACCAAAATTGGACTGCAATCTATTCGATTGATATTATAATAATTCCCTATGACTTTATTTTGACATTACCTTCAATTGAAGCCTCTTAACTGCGGAATATTAAAAAGCCTTTGTTACACTGCGATACAAAGTAACAATCTAATCCTATAATCCAATACATAACTTGTTTAAGCAAGTCCTATAAGTATAGCAAAGACATTGTAAGTGTTATTTTATTAAAACTGTATGCACAAGTAAAAAATACTGTACATAGGCGGACTTAATGCCTGAGGCAATTTCTATTAGTCAATCTATTTATCCATGTTTAGAGCCCCAAATTCTACTAGCTAACTTAAATCAATTAACTGGCGTCTAGCCAATAAACTGGAGTTTACCCTTCTTATATACCTAACATCAAACATAAGTCCTATTGTCATACGAACACGACACTCCTAGACAATACATATGTTAATAATAACGGCGACTAAGGGACTAACTACACAATAAAGAGCGCAAACACTTTACGTGAGTGAGGTCCTTATTATATGTAAAACGTCACACGAATTCGTGTCAAGGGATTGTAAACATGATTTCCATTTAAAAGTTTTATGCTCAGAGTATTTGCTGAAAATCGATTATGTCTGAAATATTTTTGTCGAATTACACTTCGGCAGGTTCACATAAAAATTAATTTTACTGTATAGTAAAGAAACGTTGCACAATAAATATAAGATTATGTAAATCACTATTAGCACCCCGCGGTTTCACCCGCATATAAGTCTCGATCGCGTAAGAGTTTCAGGATAAAACTGTTCTAGGTATTAGTACAGGCTATAAACTATCTGTGTGCTAAATTTCATCTAATTCCGTTCAGCCGTTTTTGAGTGATTGAGTAATAAACATACAAACTCACATTCATAATGAGTTTGTTGCGCCACTTCTTCTTCCCAGCTAAAAAGTACTAGGAAGTGGTGAAGGGCGGGCGTTTTGGGGGACTGTCTTTTGTAATTTTGACGTTCAAAAAGTGCTGATTCTCGCAGTAGTAATAAATGACTTTTGATAATATTAGTAGGATAAACATGCCTAGCTGCTTTCAGTTTCAGAAAAAAAACCTAGGTATAAAAGGCCGTCCTTTCACAGTGTAATGATATCCAGTTCATTCAAGAGCAGAAAAGAAACGGTTTTCTATGTACATTTATTAGCATTAAAAGTATTTTTATCAGGTATATAAAAATCTAAATCGTTTTTCTTTCCTTGCTTTTCACATCGAGATATCATTACGTTTTACATTACGGAGATAATCGAAGGATATTGTACACACGGTGACATATCAAGCTATATATTTCCAGTATTTGCTGACATCGCATTGTATAAATTTTTCGTACAATCAGAAGTTATGTACAGTTTGATGTGTAGCCGTGCGACCTTACCCGTATCGTGAAATAAATTCTATTGACGTATTTACAATCTCACAGTATATTATGGGCTATTTTCCTCTGCCAAACGATGGATATTGATGGCCGTAGCCTTTTATGTCGCCGCTAAATCTTCAAAGCAAAAGATAGCGTGAAAGTTCAATAACATCTTCAACTCTTCTTCGTCTTACTTAGTAGTTAGGTATTCAAACATTGCCATGCTAATTTTCTCTCTCTCTTTTTCGGTTAAATAAATTAAATAAATTAAAATAAGTCTTGAAAATATCATGTTTTTTTTTTGGTTAAAATTATTTACTGTTTAAGAGATACACTGCTTTAAAAAACCAACTTTTTGACCGTTTTCAAGGAATCTCCGCCTTAATGTCGTACCGAAATGCGTCACTCTCAGTTTTCAATCAACGAAATAGGCTTTTGTCGGATTTCGGAGATATAAATGTATCTACTAGCTGCGCCCCGCGGTTTCACCCGGGTTAATGTCGATCCCGCGGGAATATCGGGATAAAAAGTAGCCTATATATTAATCCAGGGTGTCAGCTACCTCCATACAAAATTTTATCAAAATTGGTCTAGCCGTTTGAGCGTGAAGAAGTAACAAACATATAAACACACCCCCTCACACCCTGACAGACACACACACACACACACATACAAACTTTCACCTTTATAATATTAGTGTGATTTTATCTGCCTACATCGATAACATGGTCAGAATTTTTACAGAATTCTGTCGTCATTACCAGTTGGTATAGTCACGACCAAAAATACCCTACAATTACGCATACTTCAAAAGCTTTTTCTCGTGGATTGGTTTCGATAAGTAGTTCTTAACACCATAAAAAATCCACCAATGTTTTAGGAGAAAATCGTTTATTAATCTTGCGTAACTGTACTTACTTTACCAACAGTATTTTTAAGCCATACACATAACTACTCTACTTCGCTTCATCCATAAAACATCAACATTCTAAGGAAGACACTCCTTCACGGTTGATCGAACCGGTCATAACTTAGCTCCATTTATCCACAATAAGAGCCAACATTTTTACAATCAATTTAATTCTCGGCTTTAAAAGCTTTTCAGAGAAAAATCACCGATCTGACGGCCGTTAAACTTACTTTGTCTTGTGCTGGAGATATTGAAGAACTGTGCAGCGCCAAGCAATACTGGGCAATGCCGATAGATGTCCGCGTAGGAAGGTGGCGAAAGATTATTAAGTTGTTACAGTACATCAAGCTATTACGAGAGAGCAGGGTAACGTAGACGAATGCAAGCTATTTGTTCTGGATTGGTACAAATGATAAGCGCTAGCGAGTTTGGAGTGGAGAATAATGGATGGAGACGATCTTTTTTGCTTAGTTTCAAGGTTAAGGTCGTTTGGTTTGGTAAAAACCTTTTTCTGGTTAATAAATGGGACGAAGTTTGTCACCATTTGTGGAGCCATGTTGATACCTTATCATGACAGTACCACCTATTGTCACAATGTTCATTTTATTTCAATAGTCCAATTAAGGCTTTAGATATATAGAATTCTCTTTATTGTATACCGAGATTGTAGTTGATAATCCGAGTCCACAATAGCCAAACAGACTTGTTTTTGGCAAAGACAGCTTAGGGATTACAAATAAACAAATAGTTCTTCTAGATTAAACAACGATTTACTTCACAACTAGTCAAATATCAAATTGTTTCTCAAACATAAAATTTCACACTTATAGGCAAACTCGCAAACTCAAACAAAGCGTTTATTTCAAATAAACCAATTACAGGGCCTTTTGAATTGACAAAGGGTCGGTCAGTCAGAAAGTTGGAGCCTAATTTCAAATTCAACATGTTTTGCCCTTTGTGACATCTCTAAGAGCCCTCTTACATTTTGGTACTGAGCTCGCATCTTTTTTTTTGTTTATAAGTGCCATCTCGCAGGTCAACCTATGAGGTTGTCGTCTGCTTAACCGGGATTGCCTGTGGATGCCCCAGAAGGCGAGCGCGCATCGCCGGCGAAGTGAAATATATACTCCTACTTTTATTACTACGTTTATTTTTATTAATTAAAAAAACAAAGTTCATTATTGTTTTATTTTTAAATTGATATAGTTTAAGCAATCTACACACTATTTTGGTATAAATACTACGTGAAAATTATGTAAAAGTTCGGAGATATTCAGACCTGATTCCAGTAGAAAATTGGATTAAAGTCGCTTTTTCTTTATTTATAAGGCATATATATAACAAAAATGTATTCTATTATTATAAAAGTACCTATATGTGATATGAAAAAAATTGTTTTGTTGTAAGTATTATATTCAACAGAATCTGAAAATTAGAGCTGTCAAATCAGCTCTCCATGAGTGCGTGCAACATGCATCAGGAGAACGTTTATTGCTAAATAAATAGATAAATAATAAAAAAATTGCTTTAGTATTATTGTAGAAGAGAATTCCAACGAGGAAATCATGCATCTACGCGCATTTTTGTAACAGGCCTCAAACGGTTATTCAAAAATCGCTTCCGCTATCGCTTATAACTTGCCCATGGCATTATTCAGCACATTCTGTAAATGATCGCAACACTTTCTGCAGATAACAATAATAGGTGCTCCGGCGCAGCGTCTCGTGTAAATAGTGTATTTTGTATCTAGCTGAGGCTAACTGAATTTTATGGCCAAGACTGGTAGCAACTGTCTGTATTGTCTGCCTTTATTTAATGATAATGAAGAACCAAGAATTATTTTTCTCTTTGTTTATTCGATGTTATTGTCGTCTAGGACTAAGTATCTACAGTTGAAACTTGATAGATTCCCGTACATTCCAAGGTTGCCTGGAAGAGATCGCAGAAACCGATAAGGCCGCCCATTGTATGTACAATAAAGTATATAACTGAATATATACATTTTAAAAAAGTTAGGCAAAAAGACAAAAAAAATGGATCAGCGTAATCGTCCAAAACAGAGCTGAACCATTTTTTTTTTTTATGTTTTTATATTTTTTAATATTCTAATATTTAAAAATATAATTTATATGTGATATTTATTATATTTTAAATATTAGAATATTAATAAATATAAAAACATAAAAAAAAAAAAATATAATTGAAGATTTATGTCGAACCTACCACAAAACCTTTGTAACATTTAATAAGGTGCATCAGACCGTAAGAAATTACCGATAACGTAACTAAAACTAACCGTCTAACGAAACGTTCAATGTTACATCTTTTTTGTCCTATGTTTAATGACCCGAACTGCCGAACACGGACTAATAAAGCAGAAATAATCTCTTTAAGTGCGAATTCGTAGAGCTTCGTATCCATAACCTAAATCTCTTTCCGATAAAGAGAAGAAATGGTTGGATGAATCGAAGAATTCGTTGAGAATAAGGCCGGGCTTCAACGAAAATTTTTTTGTGAGATTATTCTTCAATTTTCAATAGAATGGAAATTATTAAGCGCCCACGTAATGGCTTCCACTTCGATGGAGTTCGGCTTAATATTATTTATATTGGTCCTAAATTATAAAATATAAGGAGTTTTTCATTGAATATTAATAATGCTTTAAGTAATAGAAATTTCTCAAGGTAAAGGAAAAGATGTCTTAAAATACGTTATTCATTATTCATACAGAGAGCAGTGGTGGCTCAGTGGTAACAACCCCAACTTACGAGTTGTACGTCGTGGGTTCGAACCCAGCCAGGCGCTTTACTTTGTGTAACTTATTTCATCACCACTGCTGTCAAAAACGGTGAAGGAAAATGTCGTGAGGAAGACGGCATGTCCTAGAACCAAAAAATGTGATATATTACCATCCCGCTATGGGCTCGCGTGGTGGATTACGGCCCACTCCCTCTTACAAAGACGAGGTCTGTGTCCCAGCAATAGAAACGTTAGAGGCTGATTATGCATAGAAAAAACCATCTCTATAGCTCTCAATTTGAACCATGTTTAGACAACACACTGCACTTACATAGCAACATGATTAAGTAATACAAATCCAACTACAAACCATAGTAAACGCGACAAAATAAAAGCGTATTTCCACGGTGACGTATACTATTTACGTCACCACATAATTCTCGCGTCCACAATTTCCCGAGAGAAAACAAGAAAAACAAAACCAAACCACACCAAGAATAATACTCGAATCAACAGAAGTTCGCCTCGGCTATTTAAAACCCATGTAAATTAGTCTACATAGGAATTTGTACTTTGTAACTTGGAGGTTAAGTGATAAAATCGCGTGTGTATGAATAGAGGGTTGTCGGCTAGTGGGGCGACAGATCGATACCGGGTTACCGATATAAATAGGACGGGTGAACTTAAGGCTGTATGTCCTCAAACGCTCGGTTTCGTTGGTAGGGATCGATTGTAGTGCCTAATAGTATCGAGAGCTGACTCTGAACTGCCCTACTTAAATATACCCCGCTTATTGGATTGTAAAGGGAGATGTGAAGTGGAAATTTTGATTCCATTATCGCGAGGATTATGCGAAACTGGCAAGTTTAGAAGTAGGTTATGGATGGGTTCGTAACAAACTTTTTGGGCAATATTAGTATAATCTTTTTGTAGTACTACTTCGTTTACATGTAGATAGGGGCGTACTTTACTAATTGAATATTCATTATCACATCTTGATGAAGTACCTAAAGAGACTAAGGTGCTTTTTGATTGCTTTTATAACTTTCTTCTATAAAAACTAAGTAGTTTGGAGAGATGATCTTTATGTTGCCAATCTTGATTTCATTAACGGTTAAAAAAGTCACCCACTGCAATTAAAATGTCAAAACCATCGACATTACATTAAAGCATAAAGTCACACCTCGTAAATTAGCTAAAACAGCTGAACATCGTGTGTTATTGTTTTCAAACTATTATCTAATGCCAGGTAGCGTGACAGTCCGCTATCACGTCAAATATATTACCTTTTAACGGCACTACGTATGCGAAACGTTTCGTTTTGCATCCTGATTTTAACCGTTTATTTACGTAACGGTTTAATTTAACTGCTACATTCCAGTTATATTTGTGAGCTTCTGAATAGAGCAGTCATCTATTTTTGAGAGTTTTTTTTCAGAGTGGGTAGTTGGGAGTTTAACCTATTTCTGAATTTGGTCCCCGTTTGTGTTTTTAATGGATGTCTGGGACTATAAATGTTTGAATCTAGTTCGTTGGGGTTTTAAATAGTAAATGGATAGCTTTGTTGCCGTCTAGACAATAGTTTGTGTAACATTAGTTACTCACTTACTTAAACTTGCGTTTTTTTTGAGGGCTTTGTAAGTGTTCCTCTTTGCATCTTTATGGTGATGCTTATGGGAAAGTTTATCCAGTATGTCCAGCAATAGATGTATTCTTCTGGCTGACATGATAAAGATGGTATAAATTATTTATTTATTAATGACCAACCACACACACACACACATACCTCCACACACAGTTTGCACCGTACATACAAGTTATCGGTCCTTCTAGATAAACACCTATCCTTAACATGGACACCAAAACACAAAATGGACACATAATCGGAATCTTTAACCACAATACCATCTAAATGGGTGGTCTATTGTATCCAATAGAACAGGGTGGGTACAATTGAACCTCTGCCAGCCTTTACAAGTCGGTCATTCGAAACTGTATGTTAATTCCAGTAAGAAACTTGCAGCTAAGTAGGTAAGTAATCTGCTTCCGGAATCTTGACCTACTTATAACAATTTGATTTTAAGTACTCCATTCTGATGTGACAGGTTTATTATGGTGTAAATTACTGTATTTTGAGGCACGTAAGCTTCCTTACAATTATTTTTATAAGTGGCTAAGTTTGGTAGGACTAGCATTGCTCATGTAGGTAACCATGCATGAAACATTTTCATTTACCTTTGTGAAAACCACCCATGATACCTTTTCCGGGGTTCAAGTTATAGTATTTTTATCCCACGAGGCGACACGCGCTTTACCTAGGTACTTGTGATTATCAAATCACGCTGTGAATGTGTGTGTAAGCGCAGGAGCTCTAGGTACCGTCCGAGGCAATGGCGAAGTCCGGAGTGTGTGTGTGAGGGTGTGGGCGTGTATGTGTGTTATGTGCAACACACAACTTAACACAAGTAAAGCGCGACGCTTCATGAGCTAAAAATACTGTATTTTTCTACGGTGTTTTATCAAAATTTGTTCAGCATTTTAGTCGCCAAACAACCTACAAAAAGACGAACGTCGATTTTATGAAATTTTTTATCATTATATCTCGTCGCAAATCATATTTGTACCCACCTTCCTATAACATAAAGGGTAAGTAACCAGTAAAGGTTAAAAACCCGGCCAAGTGCGAGTCGGACTCGCACACGAAGGGTTCCGTAAAACCTTCCTGCAAAAAACAAAACACCCACACATTTTTTCTGTAAAATACATAACATGATTACTTGATATTTATATCAGTTCGTACCATAGCTCAACTCTATAAAGGTTAGGTAATCCCGACCCCGTCAATAATGACCCTTTGATCCAAGGCACTGACGCTTCCTAAAGCCCTTAGGAGGCTTTAATCGCAAATCAGAACCACCTATGTGATTAATCTTAGGTAAATTAATTACCCCGACCTTCATACTTCACGGCTCACATGTTTAGGCAAACTGCCCGTGGCTTGGGAACCCGCTATATTACTGTTCTGAGGTATAAGCAGTAGCGGTTTGAGTTTTTTTTTTTTTTATTTGTTAATCATCAAACCTTATCAACTACTACCTGCGCCCCGCGGTTTCACCCGCATAAGTTTCGATCCCGTGGGAATATTGGGATAAAAAGCGTTAGCGTAAAAGAAGGTATTTTAAATGCTCGTAACTCTACCTATGTCATTTTAATATAGGCATAATTATTTATTATCCAACATTTGATCCACCATATATTGCAAAAAATAGTCCATGTTGTATGTCTTTTTAATATTATCAGTGTAGAAATACGTTTTATTAAACTAAACTATGTTGTAATAATATCGTGTGTTCGTCTTTAATTGAGTTACCTCAGTTAAAGTGAAATCACCCTAATATTATAAAGGCAAAAGTTTGTGAGTGTGTGTGTTTTTATGTTTGTTACTTCTTCACGCTCAAACGGCTGGACCAATTTCGATAAAATTTTGTTTGGAGGTAGCTGACATCCTGGATTAACATATAGGCTACTTTTTATCCCGATATTCCCACGGGATCTACATTTACGCGGGTGAAACCGCGGGGCGCAGCTAGTAATTTCATAAATCGCTGTTCACTCTACACTTGTACCACAGGCGTAGGCCGCCATTTCTCATCATGACCTTCCTTGTGACAAGGGTAGCTTTGTTTGAGATATAATGGTGGGAACCATTTAGCTGGAAAATGTGCCTGGAAGCCTCATTCCTCTGTATTATGTTGGTAACCTAGATATTTGTGCTGAATTATTGTCTCCGTCGCATCCGTGATGTTGATGGTTTGTAGTTATGTGTCGTCAGAGTTGGAATATAATTAAAGTTTTTGCAGTTCATTTCGAATACAACGCTTTAACCCTTTGTATTCGAACGTGGATCCACGCGAGACACAATGGCTTTTTATGGTTTCTGTAATTACGGCATTCAACCGGTTAATGTTTTGTAAAAATATATATATATTTGTACCTTTATGCCAGCTGAGGGTAAAAAAGCCATTGATTCACAGGATAATATTGATTGGCATTCAAAATGAAATTGGTCTCGGCAAGTTTACCTACGTGTCGCAGACATTTTACGATCTTTTTATACCTTTTCAAAAGTCGCTTGAAGGCATTATGCATATTGAGGAGACGTTAGACGCTAAGCCTAAGCAAATATAGAACATCTCAACTCCTTTCAGAAGTGAATGTCAAATCGTTTCTTTCCGTGGAAAGTTTACTCGACAAAAGTCATTCGTTTCAAGCAAACTTATCTCGGTACTCGAAATTTCTGGAGAGTCCTTCAAAGGGTTTCGGGTCCATTTCGTTTATTCCGCAGAGACCATAGTGTTAGCGCCTTATCTAAAGTTCCCTGCTGCTGATTAGGGCGCGAGAGTAGTTCAATACGATGTGACTTCCGCCTAATACAGTGAGGAAATTGAGGAAAACTCAGCAGACTATCAAACATTTCGATGATTTGAAGAAAGCCTTTTGCAAAAACAACTTGTAAAATGTACCTAAACTACCTACCTCATCATGTGCCTAGCCTTTTCTTAGCTATATATGTTAGGGTCGGCTTCCAGTCTAACCGGATGCAGCTGACATGAAGCGACTGCCTATCTGACCCCCACAACCCAGGTAATACGATACCCTTTGGTAAGATTGGTTGCCAGACTCGGGCTTCTGACGACCCGTAACGACTGTCAAAGATCCAAGAATGACAGCCTCAATTACCTACAAGTCAGTTCCAAAACTACCTGAATAACCAAGGGCGCTTTCCGAATTAGCTATAATCGCTCACAGCGCTCACATCCGTTCCGATTTAGATATCACGATTATGACAGCTGAGAGCTGTCATCAATTCGGAACGCCCGTGAGCGCGCTCACAGTGCTTACTCAATGTAAAAACGATATTATTACAGTATTTCTTTGTATAAACACCACATTTCTTCTTCTTTGGTTAGGTGGCGACTATCAGCCAGAAGCACAATTTCGAAAATGCCACGTTAGTTTAATTTTATGATAAGATGCAAATCAAAACAAAACACACACTGACATATCCTCACACACACACTGTCATTTTTGACAGCGCTCACGGTGATATTATTCTAGGGCATGGTCGGCGTTATCGCAAGATGGCGCATGTCATGACGTCATCTATGACGATTCACGGAACGTCGTTATCGCGCTCACGCTAATTCGGTACGGGTTTAAGCACGCTCACATCGATTATTTCCCATCTCGGAACGCAGGGCAAATAGAACTGTGTTGCTGCCTTCACGATCAGGTCACGACATTTGAGTTCAGTTAAAAATAAACTAAGTTCGCAAAAGATTATTGATTTTAGCCTACAGGCAAACTTTGCGTGATTCGAACATAGTAAAACGATCCGCTCCGATATCGCGAAATCTCATAAAGATCGGTAACAATAGAAAATGTAATTGTGTCTCATTAGTGACAGTTGAGCTCATAGATGACGAAAGTCTTAAATAAGCAATGAAGTTTCTTAAATCTATTTGATCGTCTTCAAGAAACTTCGTCGGTTACCTAGATAAATATTTGTGTTTTCTGCCGTAGCGTATCGCCGATTGATCTCAAAGGGGAAAAATATTTTTTTAGCAGCGACCATGTTTTCCCAATCTGTCTGCACGATATTTTTATTATGTCCCCCGGTTATGTATCTTTATCGGGCGAAACGAATAGCAGTAGATAAATATGCGTATGTAGCATAAACAAAGAAAGCTATATTGGTAGATTGGCAGAGGTACTTTACGTTTCGTTGATTTTATATCAAATACCTATTAAGACTTCCTCTTCATATTCATACAAGACTGTCTCAGTCTCCCGAAGTTCATAAATTACATACGTAGGTCATTATAATCAGCCTATAATGTTCCCACTGCTGGGACACAGGCCTCCTCTCGGTGAGAGGGAGTGGGCCGTAATCCACCGCGCGGGCCCAGTGCGGATTGACAGATGTCACATGTCTTCGAATTTTTGGTTCTAGGACATGCCGGTTTCCTCACGATGTTTTCCTTCACCGTTTTGAGAGCAGTGGTGATGAAATACACAAAGTAAAGCGCCTGACTGGGTTCGAACCTACGACCTACAACTCGTAAGTCGCGGCCGTTACCACTTGGCCACCACTGCTGTCATACGTAGGTACTTACATCAATAGGTACTGCTAACAGGGTAATTGCGTAACACACTTACAGTAGCAATGACTTTCATTTTGACAGTTCAACAACATTCATTGCGTTATTTACGTTGTTGAGTAGAAACATATTTCGAACATACGAAGCAGTGGATTAGCAATATCCTTCAAAATTAGGGTTCAATTAGGGTGCAGGTTTATTTTATTTATAAAATGGACCACTTCAATTTGAATACAGCAAGTAATCTCTGTGTAAACTCAGTTTTAGCTTGAGTGATTTTAGAAACGACGAGAATGATGGGATAATTAAACTGTGTAGGTAGGTATATGCTAGCTTTGGTAATGAAAGTTTTACGGCCTATAAGTACCTATACTTTGATTACTTATGCCGAAATTGAGACTGCCTGATAAGAAAACCCACCAACATATTTCCCTAGCTTAAGTACAGTCAACAAAGGAGTTAAGTATACAGAAGCGTCGGATATAGTTGAAGTTTACTAAGAAACCGTTGGATGTTCTGGACTGAAATTTAATTTACTAAATGAGCTGTTTGTTTTCTATTAATAAACTAAAATTTTATTCGAGAATATCCATCGGTTTCTTAGTAAACTTCAACAATATCCGACGCTCCTGTATACTTAACTCCTTTGTTGACTGTACATTGCAATAAAATGTACAACTAAATAATAAATATACGAACTGCATCGTACAATGATTGTTCACACCATCTCATGTACCACAATCACGTACGAATGAAATATCTAGCGACATTTTCTAGTCTGAAATATATACTAGAACCGTCTAGAACTTTCCAGCTGTCGGCTAAACTACGAAATAGTACCTATCCACTAGATAAACGTAGGATGTAATAAACATGGAAGAGATAGTTGCAATAGCATTGTATATTTCGAAGCTAGTTTACTGTTATACATTAGGTTAGAGTTTACAAGACGGGTAAAGAGAATTTTGTGGAAAAATATTTCAGGTGTTTGAGAAAATCCGTTTGTGGTCTGTTTTTGAAAAAGCCGCTGAACTCATAATTGGAGCAGGTAGATTAACAAACAACAATCATGTTAATACCATCATCAATCCGGTCTTCTTCGCGTCGCTGGCACGACTTTTTCAAATCTTGTTGGCTCAAAACTTCGCCACTTCCACGGCGTAGTCGGTGTCAGCGCAGACGCCACTTGTCGACTGCAAGTTTTGGGAAAAGAGGGCAGGACAGGAAGTGGAGCATAAGTAGTTTGCGACATAGCTCCACACCACACACATTCCGTTTACCATCAGTGATAATGACAACCCTCCCTAACTGTTTATAATTAAAGCCGACGCTAAGGACGATATTCATTAGTCATGACGATGAGCTGACATGACCCTATGCCCATTAAAATAGGGTGAGACCACACCTCATCTATTAATAAGTATATTGTCTGTGATGGCATCATGAGCGTCTGCCTTGTGCCATAAAATGGAATGGGTACAGATAGCACATACAGACCTGTCAAAGTTATCTATCAATCTAAAATTGATGTTTCAAGGCTAACTATCGCTTCGATACTAAATTCTAGATCCATTTATTGGCGTGTCAGTTAAAGATTGCGTAGTTCATCATGATGAATTTGCTGATAAGTCTGATTTTAACATTGGGTTTTTCTTTTTGAAGAAATTTTTCTGTTACTAGCAAGATGGTGAGTATTTTAGTAAACGAATTTAACTGTATCTACGTTGCGGTATTAAGTATCAATCTTTCATGATAAAACATTTCAGGCTACAATGGCAGAATATGTAACCTTACAAACTAACATAATGTAAAGAACCTACTTAGAAAACAAAACTTGTATTAATAAATATAGCTTAAAACTATGTAGTATGTTAGTATCACTTTACTAGCTTGTTGTGTTGTAACCTGCCATGGTTTTTACTGAGTTAGGTAGGAATGTAGGTACTACGCATTTTGTTTTCGCATTATATTTCCTTATCGTGCGAGGGCTACGTAAGCTACAAAACAGCCCATTTCACCTGTACCTACGTAAATAAATCACAAAGAAAAAGCATATACCTAAGCAACAAAAATAGAAAGAATATATATTTCTGGTGATAGTTCTCTAAAATATACTTAGTCGGTTGTAGGAAAAAACCTAGGCGACAGTCACGGCCGTCCCTGCACGTGACTTGTCACGCAATAATGAGCACGGGATGTCCCTTACTATTTGTACCCTCCTACGTAAACTATACCTATGCTATTTTCTTTGATATGTATTTTTTTTTTTTATAAAAATAATATTTTATATTTTATTATTTTTTAATTAGGTACAAGTTAAGCCAAGACTGCAACTGACATTTTCGAAGGGTGTGCCAGTGTCCTAACCAAAAGCGATTGTCGCGCGTGTACGCCATCGACGTGATCGTTTGTATGAAATAAGACAAATGCGAATTAACTGATCGCGTGACTATGTCAATTTTATATATGGCCGTGTCCCAATCAAAATGATCGGTTGCACGAATAAGCGTTCGCCGCGTTCATGTCACTTTTTGTTTAACCGTGTGGTAAACCGGAACGTGTGGTCGCGCTGACAGAGGACGCCTTCCGGTTTTCCGGAAATGTTTAGGTAATGGTAAAAGAACGTGACAATAGCATACTCGCGCGACAATCGCCTTTGGTTAGGACGCGGCCTAAGATATGAAAAACATTACTCATCCTATAAAAAATATTTTCATGAGTTACAATATTTTACGAATTCTTATATCTCACGTATTGACACTTACCTACGCCTTTTGGAGTAGGTAAACTGATTTATCATAAATATTAACTACTCAATCTCGTGTAGGTACCTATTGCAAAAAAAAAAAAGTTTTGGAGAAGAGGTGTTTAAACGAATAGGTACTGTCAACTAACTAAAAGTTCTAAAAGGACTTCGATATTTCGCGACATGACAGGAAGAACTAACATTTAAAAATATAATATTTGTCATTTATTGTCGTTTATCTTATATTCGTTCCGATCGGTCTTCCTTTCTGGATAATCAGGCCAAAAATCTGAACGTGCGTATCTTAAAAGGAAATCGTCGCTGTAGATTTGTCGATATGTAGTTACAACACTATTCGCTCAACGAGTCGCGACACGTTGGAAGGCCAAAGTTAATTCAGTGCGGAAACGTTAGCCAACATCCAGACCGGGGATCGACGACCGGATATCACAACAAACCACCGTCGTAACCATACCCGTTTCGCGACGGCAATGAAGTATTTTTGTCTTATCTCGACTTCAATAAATCAACAAACGTATTTCTAAAATCTAGGCCACATTAGCTTATCCTAATTTAACTGCAAACAACAGCGCAATTGACTCGTTAACTAGGTCCTCTAGCATACAAAAAATCGATTGATACGCAGAATCGTCTTCAAACTAATCACCATTTAAATATTAGATCTGCAAATCACCGAGGAACGACTATTCTGAGTAGCCAATCGATTCAATTTCATAGGTTTCGATTACGTCGCATAGCTAAATCGATTTGTGAGTTTAGTTGCAATAAAACTGTTGAGTTAGGAAATGTATTTTTAAGTAGGTATTTATTTGTGTTGCTATGGACCGTTTGGTTTCATTGTCACGGCTATAAGCAGAGGCCATCTTGAACGTCCGAAGTTAAACGTTAGCTCTATTTAACCTCCAAAAAATGCAACCGAATTACAGCGTCACGGCCGTTGATTTTAAAACGGTTTTTTTTTTTGTACGTGAAATGATCATACAAAACTAATCATATTTTTCCTTTTGTTCACAGTGAGACCAAAAATGCATATTGAAGTGCAAGTCGCCCTAAATTTCGTCATATCCTACCTGTACAACAAGTTACCAAGGCGGCGCGTCAACATCTTTGGCGAGGAGTTGGAGAAGGCGTTGAAAGACAAGTTCAGGGGTCACTGGTACCCCGACCGGCCATGCAGAGGGTCTGCCTTCCGGTGCCTGAAGACTGGGGGCCCATTGGACCCCGTGCTGGAGCGAGCGGCGAGAGAATCCGGAGTGCCAGTCCGGGATGTTCTTGAACATCTACCGCGGGATCTCGCCGTCTGGGTGGATCCAGGTGAGGGAGGATCAACAATTTACCTACCTATGTTTTAGGTATACAAAGTAATCTGATGGAATAGGCAAATGAAAATAGGTTAGGTGTAGGTAGGCAGGGATAGGCATTTTTACAGTCGTAGCAGTTTATTCAATTCAAGTCTAAGAAAGTTTGTTTCTGCTACAACACCCCGACCCAAATATAATTCCGCTGTGAAAAGTTAGAACTGTTCCCCAGTAAATTGTTCCTAGTTTTGCTGTGGGAAAATTTTGACAAACGTCACTACCCCTGAAGTTCTGACGCTATCCCAGTATCGCGGCGTCGTTCCGCTTGGCTCCGTCGTTTGCCAAATATGTGACGTCACACACAATCTTATGTGGACCAAGTATTATCATCATATTACTAACTTTGTCCGTTGTCGAGATAAAATTACCTTCATTTCCCATTATAGTTTTAATTATGTCGCCTTGGCGATAACTGATCTGTTTACGCACGTCACTAATGTAGATAGATACCTACAGAACAAACGGTGTAGGTAGTAATAACAGTACCTAATAGCCAATAATTATCAACAGTCGACCCGGAATTCTAATTGGCTTTCATGTGTTTAATGATAATGTAAAAGCATGGATTCTTCATAAACAAACAATGCAATTAGGTACCTACTTAGATAAACGTAGAAATGACGCACTCGTTGAAATGAAATGATGAAATGATTTTTATTTTTGTAAGTAGGTTTGTACAAACACTTTTACACGTCAATCATGTTTTTTTAAGACTAGATGAAGTCGGCGTTTCCTATCTGACTACTCTGAGAAGAAAGGCCGAAACAAACTCAGAGGTCACAGTCTCTTTTAAAGTCCAGACATAATCTTAGTCAGGTTATATGAAGACCATGTAGATCGATGTCTGAGGTGGTCTTTTGACTTTTCTCGTTGCAGCGCTTAACAATGTTTATAAGTAATGGTGCCTTGCATAATGCGCAACATAAACGAGGTCGACAAACAGACAAATGCTCCGAAAACGATATATAATGATTGTAGTAGGTACGTCAGTTGCAACGAGAACGTAATCTTCACACTGAACTAGATACAGGCCGTCCAGTCCTGTTACCATAGCTTTGTTCTAGAAACAAATCAAAAAGTTAGAACAACTCCCGGGTGTAACTGGATAACTTTTACACTAGAAAACGCTTTGTAAAAACATGTGCATAACTCGCGTGCTCAATGCGAAACCGATATCTCGAAATGAATCTTGAAAAAAGATCGAAACCAAAAGTAATATAATTCCTGACACAATTTCACGAGGTTGAGTGCCGAGATTGGATGGCGAACGAAATAAAGACGAGATATTCTCTCGTGTTTCAGGCGAAGTATCATACCGCATTGGAGAAAAGGGCGCGGTGAAGGTGCTCTTCAGTAGCGACGAGCGAGCTGCTGATGAGAGGACCGATAGAGAGGTAAGGACCACATTCAAACCCGATAATAGACTAGAGCAGCACATTAATACAGCTGATGTAGGTGTACACTGATGTCGTTTTCTTATAGCGATACTGACATACTTCCTTTGCTTCATCCAAGTTCATACATCTGACCTTATTGGTGATTTCCTACAAAAGGTCAGGTGCGTAGTACCTACCTATTAGACAGGGTTTACATTATGAAACTAGTGTCGTGCAACAGTATTGAATGTTGTTTCGGGCTGCCTTTAGAGCTAAGGCACGATTTTTGAAAAGCTAATAAATTCAACTAACCCGACTAACACGCTGTCAATTATGAACTGGAATAATTGTTATTATTTCACTAAGTGTATGACAGAACCGGTCCAAGTGGAGGTGCTTGGGGGAGGCCTATGTCCAGCAGTGGACGTCTTTTGGCTGAAATGATGATATGACAGCGTGTTACTTGAATTTATCAGATTTTTAAGAACCGGGTGTTAGTTACTATATCCCGAAACAGAACACTCAATCTACTGTTTCACGACTATTAGTTGCAGTGACACCAGAGTGGAAACAACAATCTATATAAGTAACATTTATTACTTCTGCAGACAAAAGTCGAATAAATTAATGCTGTCTGGCTATGTGTTTTGGCAATAAAGCACGTCAGGTGGTGCATGGCGCAGCCCAGTTATCAATTATAAATAAGTCATTACACGTCTATCGAGGCGACAGCATGCGTATTTTGGCCTTACAACAATGTGTACCTATATATGACACGAAGGTGGAAATAGTTTCGTCTTATATTATCTTCACCTCCGATCCTTCATCTGAGTCAGCTATCCTAGTTTGCCCTGGCGACCGGCAGATGACGAGAAAGCCAAGTGGCCA
Organism: Oligia latruncula; assembly: GCA_948474745.1. Lineage (NCBI taxonomy): Eukaryota > Metazoa > Arthropoda > Insecta > Lepidoptera > Noctuidae > Oligia > Oligia latruncula. The sequence continues at coordinate 14,594,753 of OX419689.1, read as the reverse complement.
ACTGGCCAAGGCCGATGGCTGGTCGGACCTCGGGCAGGAGGCATTAGAAGCGTTTCTGTTTAAATAAGTTAGCAGTACCTAGATAGTTTGCCCAGTTTGAGGGAAGGAAGAGGGCTACCTTTATTTTATGTTCCCGATATAACACGCTGGCTGGACCGCTGGCCAGCAGCCGTCTACAATAGGTGGTTAATGATGTTGATTATAATGTTTGATGGTATTGTTTCAGGTGACCCGCGCGTTCAACCCTGAGGCGCAGTGCTTCCGGCCTGTGGAGCCTGCCGCGGCGCCTTCGCCCCCCGCGCCTGCCGCTTTCTCTCCAGCGCCGCCTTTCCGCGCGCAGCCCCTCACCTTCACCACTGCGACTTTCGCGCAGACCAAGTTCGGAAGCACGAAGCTGAAGACGAGCAGCAAACGTGCGAACCGCATGTCGCCCACCGAGTTCAGCAACTACATCAAGCAGCGCGCGATGCAGCAGCAGCTGGCGGCGCGCGCGCTGTCGCCCGCCTCGGACCCCGCGGCGTACTTTGTGGCGCGGCGCGAGCCCGCCCCGTCGTCCGCGCCCCCCTACCCGCCGGCGCCGGCGCACCTGCTGCTCGCCAACTGAGCCGCGCATGCGCGCTAGCCGCACCGCGCGACCCGCTCATAGAGTCTTTACTTTTTTACGAGAGAGACGCGCGCCGCGATTTATTTTTTTATTTTCCGCGGGGGCGTCCCGCGCCGCCCGCCGCTTGTGATATCCGTACGATTTTCCATAACTTTTTGTATTCTCGTTCGTTACGTCGATGTGTAAATTTATCGATAGGAGCAATAATCTGCCGCGCGACTCGCCGGCGATTTATTTTCGTAATATTTAATGCTGAGTCAAGTTTTTGATGTCTTCGTTCGATATCGATATATTCGTAGGGTGTAAGGGAGCGAGAGGCCGAACGGCCGCGTGCGCTTACGACGACGTACCTTCTAGAGCGAGCCTGTATACATACGTCCTCCGATCTAAGAGAAATACTGATATTTAAATATGTATACATAATATATATTCGTACGCGATAATCGTCTAATTTTTCACGTGGAAACGAGGCCAATAGAGAAATTACGTATTTTTAATACTTATTGAAATTGATAATTCATACTTACTATTATAGTGTACTAGTACCTATGTATTGTACTCGTATGTTGTAATAAATGTTTGCATATCCGGTGGGACGTGGTCGGACGGCGGCGGGCCGCCCGAAGGCGTCGGAGATCTCACATAGTGTAATCATCACTCGTACGATTGTACCCTTATAATAATAATTATTATAATACTATACATAATATATTATAGGTTTAGCTACGTTTCAATCTAACAGTATTTTTTTAAGAAGATATTAGTCCTTGTGTACATTTGCCGGTGGACCGCGTCGCGGCGCCCGGCCTTAGCGTGTATGGTATACTTATATTGTTATAAAAGACATGAATATGGATAAATGATAGAAAAAATATTTCTCAATTTCATTAAGATAACGGGTGCATGCAAATTCATAAAAATAAATACTATGTTATTTATCTTTTTTATATTTCACTTGGCGCTCGGTTCAGTTTTTCAATGGAGGTCAATTAGTGGTGTAGGTGTAGGGTAGGCTTGCTAGTGTTGTGACTGCCGCACTGCTCGCCCGGGTTCCATGCACAACACTCACAATCTTGTACCTACCTAAACTGATATGTACAACTATTTTTTACTATTTTTATATTTTGATTTAGAATTAAGCCTAGTTGTATGAGTTCAACCTTAAAATGTACTTTATTAACACCCTATGATTAAATTATTACGTAATAAATGTAATAATATCGGTATGATTGTCGATTGAGAAACTGACCGAAATGCTACAGTATTTTGTAGATAAAATCTATAATGTAAGTTTAATAATAATACAACTTAGCGTAATGAGATTTTTTATTATAAAGATACTTTTTATTTTTCTTTCTTTTGTAAGATATATTCGATGGAAGTGTTAAAGATAATATAATATTTGCATAATATAGTAAATGCGGCTCTCCATGTCCGCTAATATAATTAGTCAATAATAATTTTTCATATTGTTGTACGACTTTTTAAGTTTATATTAAAATGTTTTGTGCAATCTATAATGTGTGTTATTTCGAATACCTAAGCCCCATGCCTCACTAGAACAGGTAGGTTCAGAAAAAAGCAGTTTGACGGCACGGTTGGCGCAGTGGTTAAGCGATTGACTGCTGCGCTGCGTGTCGCGGGTTCGATTCCCGCACGGAACAAATATTTGTATGACCTACAAGTACCTAGTTGTTCCGGGTCTGGCCGTTTGTGTATGTGAGTTTAAATGTTTGTAAACGCACCCACAATACAGGAGAAATTCCTAGTGTGGGGAAACGTTTAAAAAAAAAAAGGGTCAAATTATTAGCAAGATTTTAATGAATAAAACGATTTTAATGAAACTTCATACGCATAGGCAGGACGCAAAGGCCTAAAAAGTAACTTAAAACATTTTCTAAAAATTGTGTTACAGCCAAATTAGACCGAATTTAAATTTTCCATAGGAACAGTTTTCTAGTTATCTTTTTTTAAATAAAACAATTCGAAAATGTTCTTAAGTAACTTTTTAGACCTTTGTATCCTCTGCTTATGCGCATGAAGGCTTATTACAATCGGTTCATTCATTTCGAAAAACAAGGGCTTGAAAGTTGTATAAAATGCCGTACGGCATAAACGCTCTTAAAAATAATTGATGTTCTTTTTAGGGGTTAACGACCGCTGGTAGTTTTCTTACTTGAAGAATGAGTTGAGAAAATATGTTTTATCGTGTTTAGGTACCCATCACGTCTGCGGAGTTCCGCTAGCTAATTTAATTTGACCAGGTATACAGAAATCAGGGTAAATATTAAATTAAAGTCAAAAATAATAATCATTAAGTCACTTTATTATCAAACCACAAAGATGACAAAAGTGAACCTCATCTATGGACAATTTTAGACGCCGTAAAGTACAAAAATATTTATGCAGTAAACTATGTAAAAATAAGTTTCTGGCAGCTAATAACATAATCCTATTATGAGCACAATAATTAAACAAATTGGTTATTTAACTTGAGGAAATATTTTTAATTTAAAAAAGTGAGCTTTGACTGTTTTGTGTGCGTATATCATTTTTTACATGATAAAAAGAGAATTTGGAGTTAAAATAATTATAAAAAAAAAGATTGATTTTAATAAAGTGTAATGTATAAATAAAGTAGTCGGTGTAGGTTAACTGTTTGTGGCTTAGGTCTGTGACTCAAAATTTAAAATTGATTAATTAGATTAACCAATGAATTCTCAGCTAACCACTAGTCAACATGCATAATTTACAGATTAATTGATTTTAAAGTCTCCTCCTATTTTAAGATTATCTGCTTCATTAGAATACTAATTAATGTCCTGATACACAAAAAATAGACACCTACGCTGTACCTATGTACAGCCACCTAAATTATATGGCCTATTTTCCTAATTATTATTGCCATTGGAATAAGGTATGTTTTGTAATAGCTAAATTATATCAAGTAAGTGTAGTGCCGCCTTTAGCCCCTCGTATGTTAGACAAGCTTACCTATTAATTTCGGTAAAAATAGAAAAAAATGGAGGAATAGAAAGTAATTGTCTCATTAGTGATATTTGAGCTCTTAGGTAAATAAATACATTTTTACATCTATTCAAAAAGTGCTAGTGTATTCTTCGTAAACAGGGACTAAAATAGCTCTTTAATCCCTAGGGACAAAACGTGATTTGAATTTGGAATGTGGATATTGTTAGTAAATGTTCCAATCACCAAAAAGATTGTATGAACAAGTAACAGGCTGTAGGATAAAGTAAAAGGCGCGCGAGCAAAAAAAAAGTTTGTGAAAAAATTAAAAACGCGCGAAAAGCATTCTGCTTTCGTTCGTAATTGTTTACTCAAATTAGGATTTTACTTAGTTTTATAAAAATTAGTGTGTCTTCCATAAGAATGAAACGTACTATTCTTATTTATAAGTTGCACTTACTTATTTTTTCATAGAGGGTGATAAAAAGTAGAGTGTCCACCTCGGGAGCAACACTATTTTAAGCTCGAGTGACGTACTTTGAATCCTCGCCTTAAAAATAGTTGTTTGTTCCCTTGGCAAACAATCTACTATTCTACTGCAATAACGATCTTTATATTTCACGGCGTCTCAACCAGTGATCGACAATTGACTATTTTATCAACAAATTTCAACTTTGATATAAAATCGCACACAATCCAGGACATCTTTACAGTTTCATATCACTTACTTTGTACATTACTCAATAATGTGTTGAAGCGTGTCTTTATTTATCAAAATACCTTCTTATTTAGAAAATACCTTTTGCCGGCCAATTACTACAAGTCATCAATTAGTTTTACTCCAATTTATATAATATTTACAATTAATGTTTCTGGAGTTTTAAGGCTATTGTGAAAAGACGACATTTTCTGAAATCTCACTATTACAATTTGCAGCGGGCGCTGAAAAGGTAACGACTTTGATACTATGGTTAGCCTGTCAATACTATAGTACTACAAACTAAATATGAAACAGTATTATTATGAAGTATTTTTATTTACAGTGTACAATTTCAAGAATATACACTTTTAATTTACAGGAACATTTTATATCTATTTAGTATTCTTGATATTATATTCAGTTGTGTTAAAAGGAAAGGCAGATAGTTTTTTGGCACTGATTGACAGCGAAAACAAAACAATTTGTTGTAAAAGTATAAAGATAATATTAATAGTATCCAAAATCTTATATAAGTCTTAATCATATATTTTACATAACTATTATTAATTGTATTTCCAGATTTTAGGCCTTTATCACCAACTAGTTTTTACAAAATTATATTTGTTACCATAGATGAGGAGATATGCCCGTAGTGGTTCACATAGAATATATATTAAAAATTACTAAAAATAATCAGTACATTTTAGTGAAACACAAATGACCTTACCATTTTTATACCAAATCAATAACTCATTGAATCCCAAAATTACAATTAAAATAACTACTTAATATTTACAAGGTAAGAAATTAAAAGTAATTTAAAGAAAAACGCCTAAGACCATATTACATTTGTCGATTTTAAAAATAATCATACAATATAAGAAACAAATTCTTACACACAAGTAAACACTGGTTGACTGATTTTGACTATGTTTCACAATTTTGGCCCGTGATCCCAATATTCAAAAATAGAATAGTTTGCTATCATTACTTACTTACTTAATTATCATAATTTATTTAGTAAATCATGATAAGTACTTACATTTCTATAGACATTAGTGTCCAAGTGAGTCCACATAAACCATTACATCAAATTGAATCTGTAACAGTCTTCATATCACTATGGACAGAATAGTAATAATAAATAACACAATTCGTGAGCAAAGGCTTTACGAGAACAAACAATGAAAAATAAAAACTTGATTCTCATTTAAAATCAAAAGTCAAGGAATGACGTCATCATAATGATAAGAAAACAATACCATATCGGTATAGCCGAGCTGTAGCGTTCGTTCGTGAGTTTGTATAGAACGAATGTATGTACAATGTAAAGCCGTCGGCGTCAAGTCATTTTGACACCACAAAAGAAATAAGTAATTAAAATTACAAGTAGTCGAAATGCGTATCGCTTTCCTTCACTTTCAATTATTATACTAGTCACGAGTCACCGCTCGGATCAGCCGAAGATCAGTGCGCCATCTCGATGTGCCGCTGTAAACTCTTCTTGTTCATGTAAAACCTGTCGCACATGGCACACGGGAAGAATACCTTTTCGTTGTCAGCGTGTCGCGCCCGAGTATGCGAGGAGAGGTCGAGCGCCCGAGCGAAGTACACTTTGCATATGTTACAGAAGAATTTGGTGGGAGTAGCGTGCATTGTGCGATGGGCAATGAGGTCTCTTGGTGTAGCCACGCCATCGCCGCATTGCGCACAGGTGAACTCGCCAGGAGGAGCAATAGGAACATTTCCGTCGTCACTCTCTTCTGCCGAGTCTTCATCTTCTCCATGGTGCCGCGCTCGGTGCGCTCTCAACGCCTGATCATTGTCATACTGAGCGCCACACAAATCACAGGAGTAATCATCGTCCCCTTGACCTGTGGCAGAGGAACTGCCCTCACCGCTCTCGTAGTGTTTCTTCATGTGAATGAGCAATGTGGATTTCCTTGTAAAACTCTTATCACAGACCGGGCAAAATACAGAGTTTGGTTGATGTACCTCGTCCATGTGGCGCTGATACGCCGCGCGTTTTGTAAATTCCTTGTCGCAAATCGTACAGTACCTATCCTCGATTGCACCAGTACTTTGCATATCCAGGTCGACAGAGTCGTCTGAGCGCAGTTTCTTGTTTGGATTTACGACTGTCACTTCAACCTCTGGTGGTAACCGTCTTTTTGCTGCGGTAGCAGTGACAGGAGGGGGAGTGGGGGTATGTGTGACCTTAGCAAGTTGTGACGGGTCGATGACCTCATGTTTGCTTATTTTGCTAGTTACTTTGTGCTGAGGCATCCATAGGCCAGAATTGTTGGCGGCTGCTTTTCCATCGGGTGAACGTAAATGCCACCCACGATGGCTTTTTAGTGCAGATATTGAAGTGTAGCTCTTGTGACAAATTTCACAGTCAAAAGTCTGTGGTTGTGATTGTATCTGATTAATGCACTGGTGGTTTTGCAACGCTAGCAAACCCACAAATTGTTTACCACAAGTATCGCACGGGTAGCGCGCTTGGTAATCGACGCTGGGGTCGACAGACTCCTGATCATTATCATAATCGGGTTCTATCTCTTGTGACACTTCTTGTGATTTACTGGAGCCTTGATTAGCATTATAACCCAGTAGTTCCCTTGCATGAGCGGCTTTCAAGTGCTCATACAGTTCCAAAGTTGAACTTAGCGGTTTGCCACATATTTTGCACATTTGAACGGTAGATTTGTGGACATTCTTTCGATGACGATAATAAGATTTCTTATCTGAAAATGTGATTCTACATATAGTGCAGCTAGATCTACTACTGCCTTCCCCACTAGCGGAAGGCGTGGATGTATCGTTGCTACTACTAGCGCTAGGGTTTACGATTCCGTGTTTAGCGCGCTTGTGTTTCCATAAACTGGTCCTAAGCGGGAACCGTTTGCTGCATAAATCACACGCATAAGGCATTGTATCTTGTGTTGGCGTTTGTTGAGCATTGTTCGGAAAGTTCGCAAAGTTAATAAAACTATTAAATTGTGGCGTTGAGAGTACGGCACCATTCTCATCAGGGTTGAATTCGTCTTCTTCTGTGGAAGCTTGCATAGTGTTCTCTTCACTGTCATGTCTATCGACTAAAATATCAGCATGCAATACTTTCTTGTGTTTCCATATATTCTTCTTGTGCATGAATCCTTTACCACAAATGTCACATGAATAAGGAGCGTTAGGGATGTTGTAATTAGGTTTAAATGACACAAAACCAGGTTGCACCATAGGATATTGTTTGATAGGTTTCCCGATAATTTGAGGTGCGAATCCCTCTTTACCTGGTGGAGCTGGTTTCCTGTTAGTAGTAGGTACTTTAGCGTGAATACGCATATGATTTGAGTAAGCTTGGCGACTTTTGAATGCTCTGATACAGATGTCGCAGAAGAATTCTGACTCAGTTGCCGCGACTGCGCCGATTCCTGGATGTGACTGCTGCACATGCTCAGACAGTTTTTGTGGAGTGCTGTATGAGTTAGGACATACACTGCAAGGATAGAATTTAACCCTCAAGTGAGTGTTCTTGTGCTCTGCCAGCTCTGAAGGACGAAGGAATTTCTTTTCACACTGGTCACAGTGATGGGCAACTTGGTTATGTTCGGCGACTTGGTGATCAGTCCACGCATCAACAGTTTCGAATATGGCGTTACATTCCGTACAGGAGTAGTGGTACTCCTCTGCTTCTTCCTTTACTATGGACATATCCGGTTCAGCGGGCGTCATGCCTAATGTTCTGTCAGAATGTTCCATGTAAATGTGTTTGTTCAGTTCAGTAGCTTGTTCGTATTTAGCGTCGCAATGCTGGCAGTAGTGAGGTTTCTCTTCCGCATGTATAATTTTCAAGTGTTTCACTAAATTTGGATAGCTGCTGTTTTTCTTTCCGCACAGGGGACAGTCTGTTGGTCGACCGTCAACACATTTGCTCTGATTATCCGACTGATCGAAGCTGCCAGCGTGGATAGCTAGCGCATGGTCGTTGAAGTCCTGCATGTTCCCGAACTTTTCTGAGCACAAATCGCAAGCAATATAAACTGTACAATCACCTTTACGAATGTGTTTCTTTAGTAAGCTCTTATCTTTGAACCTGGAACGGCAGTGCACACAACAGAGCGGAACCCTAGACTGACCATCCTCATGAGTATCCAAAACGTGCTTCATAATGAACTGTTTCAGTTGAAATTTAGCTGGGCAGAGCTTGCAAGCGTATGACCTGGCATTGAAAATATCTTTGTATGCAACCTTGACCTCTTTCGGCTCATCTTCTAGAACCAAGTCGTCAGTAATGCCATTTTCATTGTAAATAATCTTCCACAAATTAGTGCAAGAATTCGACCTCATATGACTGAGTAGAGCACCAATATGTCCGAACGTGATGACACAATTGTAACAAGTGTGTTTTGGTACCTTATGTCCGTTTTTCTGCAAGTGTTGGATAACAGCTTTTCTGCGCGGATGTTCTCGATCGCAACATAAACAACGCTTCGTGTTGATTTGCTGAATGATGTCGCGATATTTCTGGATGAAGTCTCTTTGGGTTTTCGTAACATATGTTTTGTCGGGGTCAAGTTCTTTGACTTGCTCCTCATCTTCAATGGCTTCATTGGTATCGACAGTTTCATCGAGTTCCTCGTCATCTTCGTTGACTTCGCTGTTAAAAGAGTCGGCTTGCATTCCCTCACTTATTTCGACGACGGGCGCTAATGATATTGGAAGTTCCTCATCGTCTTCTTCCTCGTTTTCGTTGTGATTCATTTCTAATTCTTCGTGTTCTCCCTCCTCTTGGCCTTCGTCGTCCTTCAAATGGTCTTCAGGTTTAATATCAACACTATCTTCTTCTTCCATATTCTCTTGACTTTCAGCTGTATCGTCATTGCCGTCTTTCTCGTTATCGCTCTGAGCGCCTTCCATGTTATTATCATCATCATGGTCGATATTCTCTTCCCCATCAACTATTTCTTCACCTTCGTGTTCAATGCCGTGCTGACGAGCAATCTCTATTTCATTCTCAGAGTCCATATCAACTGTGTCATAGTTTTGACTTTGATTGTTCTGTATTTCTTCATCAACTTCTTCGTCGCCTTGCTGTGGATCATCGTATGCATCGGCATCGGGTTCCGTAAGAATAGCTTCGACTTGAAAAGACGCAATTTCAGGCTCAGATATCAATGTTTCTGGACTTTCAGGACCAGAATTAAGAATTTCTGGTTCGGAAACCAGAACTTCAGGCTTGGAGGTTAACAAAGTCTTCAGAATCTGAGGCTCTTTTTTCTTAATTTGTAAATCTTTGAGTGCTTTAATGCGTAGAGGATAAGGCAAACTATTTTGTGTCTTTGACGTCTTTATTGGAATGGGTTTCTGTGGCGTTATAACTTTGTTTAAGGGCATTATTTTTGTTGGCATGTTCTTGTTAAAGAACTGCATCTTATGACTAATAGGATTCGGCATCATCCGTGCTTTGGGATTGAATGGGTTCGGTCTGAGTTTGGGTTGTAGATGATTGAGGGTTTTTTTAGGAGTAATTTTGTTTGTATATCTGTCGAAGCTGTGAGAGGTAAGTTCATGTCTGCGTGCGTTGTGGGAGTACCTGTAGGAGCGCCCGCAAACGAGGCACAGTTTGGAGGCGAGTTGATGAATACCTTGGCGAGCATGCAGGGTTTCACCAGTAGGCCTCATCACCGTGATGGATACCTCGGGCATGTGGGGCATTTTCGGGAAATTTTGCGCAGGTTCGTTCATTTCTTCCTCGTCTTCTTCATTGTTTTCACTCTCCGCACCCTGTAATTAATGATGAAATTGTTCCAGATAAACAACGATAATTTATTATTAAAAATTTAAAATCAACGATATTATAAATATAAGCTGCATTGTAACATTTTTAAAAACTAGTTAAAATATTTTTTTTTTAATTATGGATTCAATGCGTAATTCGTAACATTTAATAATTGACACTTCAAACATAAAAAAACCAACACCTTTGAATTATTCTAAGCATTTAGAAAAACTCTCAAGTTTTTAACAATATTTATAAAGTTTTTATTGTATTGGGCAAAACCATTGTAAAAAAATAATTTAACAATTAGGAAAGTTAATAAATTACTTCTAAACAAAATCAAGATAATATTTTACATAATATAAGCTAACATTTAAAATAATAATATGCACATGTATACATGGCGTATGTAAGGGGGGGGAGGGTGTGCCGTGCCTACCCTAGAGGGACCTGTTCGAAAATCTAAGCTGGATACTTACATGATATGTATAACTTCACACAAAAGCAATCAAATAAATAATCTACCACCAAGACCTACACAAACTTATTATTACCTACATAATACATTCCATTTAGTTACTTTTGATATCACAAAAATAATACGCAAATTAGAACTAGAGTAGGTACATTTTTTCGCGCCACAATGCAGTGACAAGCGGGCACACGTCAGAACACTGCACCGTTCCGCGCGCTCGCCGCTTCGATCGATGCGTATTCTAATTTAGATCTCGAAAGTGAAAAGCATTTTGTGGGTAATTTATAAGGGTAATCTCCAAATGGACGTAACTCTTTTAGGTTTTAATAATAATAATAAAAAAAAGAAATAATAGAATCATAGGGCATTTGATGCCCTATGATTCTTTTGCTTATTTTTTTAATAATTCTTCTGCATCACTGTCAACAGGAACAGTGCCCTAAAGGCTGGCAGCATTGCCACGTTGTATGGCGATGCTAATTCTTTGGGCAAGAAATAGGCCAGCCCTCTGGTCAAAAGATTTAAAAGATGTAAAACCATTTAAATTATTCTAAGAAAAATATTTATCTGTTTACAATAGCACAAAACATTTAAAAAAAAACATAAAAAGTAAGTAATCATAATAAGTTTTGATTTCTTCTGATATAAAGTTATGATAATTAAACTATGTTTTACAGACTTAATGGAAAATTAGAAGCTAAAACAATAATATGAATAACTATGTACTTAAATCTATATAACCTCATATAAAGTTATGATATTATTAAAAATAAAAATCAACAATTGAATATGCATAATTATGAACATATCTACTTTAAAATTTTAAACATACTTTAATGTGCACATAAAGTGCAAATACTGACAGCATGCTCTTTACAAATAAATGTGCCGCACTTTACACAGAACTGCCTTGTTCTCCTATCACGTTTCGTTGTCTTCACACATATCTTGCACCTTCTCCTATTCTTATAATATGGTTGTATGTCACTGCGCACAAGAGAAAATCTGTTTTTCCTTTCTTCTAAATTGTTTATCGGAGAAATTAACAATCTTTCTTCATCTGGTTCTATTAAACTCAAAGCTAAATCTTTAATAAATAAGCGACGCTGCAATACATTCGAGTCTTGAGAACACCACAAGACTTGAGCATTTACAGAGGCAATATTCAGCAATGTAAAGAATAAGGACAATGCCCAATCATTTGTGTGTTGCATTGTAGTGTAGTAGTTCATGAGAACTTCCACAACTTCTACGGCAGACTGATTCTTCTTATACACTGATACAACTGTAGTGTGGTTTATATGACCTTTCCTGTAATATCTAGGCTCATTGGTCAATACATTTACTGATTTCCCCTCAGTATTGACATAAGATGTCAGTGATACTTCATGATCAATAAATCCAGACATGAATGTTCGACATTTCCTGTATTGAGATAGGAATAGTGGCGGAATCATATCACTGTTTGGGTTCAAGGCCGCGATTGAATACAACTGGTACTCATTTCTAAGGCTATCCATCAATGAGGAAGATGTGAACCAACTATCCATAACAATAGATCTGCCAGTTCCAGCTAAATGCTGAACCAACTTTTTCGTTATCTCTTCGGCGCCAAAATAAGGATCAGTAATGACGTCTAAATTGCTCATATAGAAAGTGGATGAATCAACTAGCAATACCATCTTTATGCCCCGCTTCAGCGGCTTCTTATCAATATCGTATCGAAATGGGCAAGGTCCGTAAACTGGCACGATGATCTCATCAATAACTGCGACATTCTCGATATCGTGAGATGTTCTGCAATTCATGGCGAAGATTTCGAATACTTTACGCATACGCTTCATTATGTCGAACTGTATAATGCTATCGTCGTCCTCTTTATCGAAGCTCATGTTTTGAAGCAGGAATTTGAACCTTTCGTATTTCATGATGTTTCTGACGCAAGGCACACCACATTCACTGTTCCAAAGGTCACTGCATTTCTGATGCGTCGGCCGCATTATGCCGTGCAGATACAGAATACCGATAAGCGTTTTAATTTCGCTGACACTAGTTGACTCCGTGAAACCTTTCCCATTTGTCACAATATTGTCATTAGTAGAAGCAACAATCAATTCTAGTAGGTCATCGGTGAATAACAACTGCCACGCATTTTTAGGTCGTGAACAATGTTTACGAACTTCTGATTTGCGTTTCCTAAGTTTGAAAGCTTCTTTGACTCTGGCATTATTTACAGCAGTTGATAGTTTAGGAACTTTTGATATAACTTTTTTATTTTTGCATATGTATCCACTTTTGCAATCAACGTAATCATCATTAATTTCTGGTTGGAGTTCGGCTTCTGTATCCGAGTCATGATCAGAGTGTTGCAAAACATCACACTCTTCCTTTGTCTGCAGAGAGTCAATCACCTCATTGTCTTGAATCATGTCCAAAATTGCATGGACCCGATGCCAATCCATTCGAGGGTCCACACATTTCTGTGGATGAAATTAATTCAATTGAACTATTCTCGCATGGGTATTCTTCAGACACATAATTGGCCACAACATTGCATATCATATCACTAAGATTTAAAACAATAAATATTAAAATCTATAATATAAAAACTAAAGTTTGGAATGTTTGAAGTGTCATATTAAATGGGAGTATATGATACAAAACAAGCGCTTGTTACATTCAATGATAAACTATATTGGGCATTTAATCTCTACCTTATCACTTCTTGGTGTGAGCCCCAACGAAGCCAAGATTGGGGGACCTTCAGGTTGTACTTTGTTTGAGAAGCCAGCATTCTGAAATATTATACAAAATTATTACTTTATGTAAATAAAAATTAATCAACTTATGGTTACTAAGTTTGAATTAGGTAGCGAATTCCTGTATGTTAGGTAAAAACAAAATAATGAGACCAAATTAAGTACATCATATTCGATTACATCAACTATAGTAAGTGAATGTAAGAAAAGTCAGGGACTTATGTGCAAGGTATTATGGACTTAACACACCGCAATGTAATACAATGTTTTAATGTTACATAAAAACCTGAATGTCATAATGATGAGTGAAGGTTATTTATTGAATGGAAGTGTGGAACAGGAGGAAACTCTAGAAAAACTTCACTGAGCAACAAGTAATCAGTCCCATAAACTCAGCCATACAAGGAAAACATACACAATAACGGTTAAAACATCATTCTGGACTTATCATAAACACACAGCATTCATAGCTGGCTCATTATCACTTCACACAAGTTCCCTGTGTGTAATTTACTTGACAACTGTTCACATGTCCTTGACACCAATGTGTAGCAATGTCTTAGTACATGTTGACCTGACCAGAAGTGCTCATAAACTACTACTGCATAACTCTACTAGATAACAGCAAAACATACCAACTACTTTGCTGACTCATACATACCTCAATGACAGGATATGAGCCATCAATGACCACTCCATCATCATAAGCTCCATCAGATAGTGGTTCACTTTTTATTTTCACCTGAAAATACATATTTCCACCATTTAAACATCAGTCACATAATGCTAATTGACAGTTCCAAGCTCAAATATCCAGAAAGATAAACCCACCTCTTCTAGTTGGCTGCCATCTTTTAGAGACTGTAGTTTGTTTTGTGTCCTTTCACATACATTTTTAAAAACATGCCAGTTATTGACATTGTCCATGCATTTCCTGCAGACATTAGTAGGCAGGTCATCATTTTCGTTTATCTGAAAAAACAATCATACGTAATCATCGTACGGTGGGCAAATAGGCGCTCTGCACGACGCGGTCATTTCATCAGAACGAACGAGGCGAAACCGCGCCTCATGTATAGATAGCTACGGCGAGGAGAAACTAAGTAGGTAGGCGTAGGTATAGCCGAGCGCCGACGACCGGCTACTCCTCGACCGAATAAGTAGAAGCGAGTCGAGTGGCAGCCAGCGAGCCCCTCGAGGGTTAGCGCTCGATATACGCACACAAGTATAGCGCACTCACGCCGACAGCGACGCTCGACCCGTCCGAGGGACGAGCTGCAGGCTGGTCTCGTCCAATAAATCAATACGCCCGACGGCCAACGCGACCCAAACCTAGCGATACGCAGCCCCCTCCCGATATGACCCCCGGGAATAATGCCAACCCGACCCTCATGATATGCGCCATTCCTCGCCGGCTGCACGGAATGCGACGCGACGCGGCCACGAGCCGAGCGATAGCCGTGGTACATTACAAAATGGTGGACGATCTTACGACATCTCCACCTAAACGCGCTGCCTGTCATTGCTCGAACCGAGGCGGATGACGAGTTCTCACGTATGCCGAGGGTCTACTTTCACTAAAAACTTCACTGTATCACTTATTTTACACATTACGTACCTGTACGGACACACAATCCTTGATTTTCAAAGCGAGGACGGGAGGTTCCGAGTCATCCGAACTGGTGGTAGGAAAAATCGGCAGTAATTCGCCTCGAGATGACAAGCACAGTCTACAAACACGATCATAGTTCACATTCATTGTAAATAAACGATATTTTGAAGGTACTAACACCTTCCACAATCTTTACAAAAGGGACGCCATGTCACCACGAGCACTTCAACACAAAGCACTGCACATCGTTCTTGCTAGAGCACGAAAGCGGCTGATGATGAGGATGAGAAGTCGATAGGTTCGGTCGGGACGGCTGGTTCGAGTCGGCGACCACCTGTCGTTCTGCGCATGTGCGCGTAAAATCGCGTCAGGGTGGCCAACATAACAAACACAAAATGTAGTTTATCTCAGGCATCACAAACCTTTTAGCTGAATTCATATTTTCTTATGAATGTTATTCACTGCATTTAACAGTGTATTTCAATGTATTATCACCTAGGTAAAATGACAATTTAGTGTATTTTTAGGCTTATGTCGCCGTACAATGTTGTTTTAATGACCACATAATCCTAACATCGGTTTTATACTTTGATAAAGAATACAAAGTGATAAACTGAATTGCTAGGGATCACTTTAATAATTTAATTAAAAAAACATATTAATATCGGTAAAATAGATAATTTAACAAATAATACGTACTTCGTCTCTGTGTCTGTTGTCAGAACCCTAAAAACATTTTACATTTTATTTTGAAGTTCATTTTCACGAAATTTCATAACGTGTCCTCATTAGATATTCGTATTTTGCATTAAACGTTTTATAAACCACACTTAAAATTAATTGTATACGAACACGTAACAATTTAATGTAATAAGTAATAAAACAGCAGATGTTGAACTACTCGTGCAAAATTGTTTGCAATCTCTGGATCGTGTAACAAAAGTAGTTTCGTCTCTTTCTAAACCATTGAGTCCAGGCGGCAGATTCAAACTTCGGATAACTTCGCTCTAGATTTGTAATGGCGGGAGATTACAAAACTCTGACTTTTGTTTGTTTTTATTTTATTAACTTCGTTAATAAAAGATGTTGTTTTGTAGGTACAAACGTGGAACAATACAATTTATAAGCGTTTAAAATCACCTAATTACAAGATGAAATGAAGGTGATGAATGGTGATGAAAACAAACTTATTGCCCAAGTTGTCGTTATAAACAAGGTAGTGCCAACTTTATGGGTGTCTATTAAAACCAAACAGAACACAGAAAGAAATATTTAGTTTGGTTCATTCAAGGAAAGGTGGGGGGAGAACAAAATTATGAATGAAAACGTAAATGTTTGTTTATTATACGTCAAACTCAAAATTTATTACAGGAAAGAGTTCAAAATTGGGTCGTTGACCCAAAAAGTCGTGCAGTTTTTTTGTTATGATGTCATTCTGCAAAAAAAATCTTTGAGCTATTGTATATTCCAATAGGTAGTGCGTTTTTACATACCGTGACCCCTCCGTGCTCCGGAAAGCACGGTCATTCGTGGATCTTTGATAGTCGTTACGGGGTAGTCAGAAGCCCGTAAGTCTGACAACCAGTCTTACCAAGGGGTATCGTATTACCCAGTAACTGGGTTGTGGAGGTCAGATAGGCAGTCGCTCCATGTAAAATACTGGTATTCAGCTGCATCCGGTTAGACTGGAAGCCGACCCCAATATAGTTGGGAAAAGGCTAAATAGATGATGATGCGTTTTTTTGACGACTGTGACATCGGCTCAGCAACTGCTGACCGTGGGGTCCTGGGTTCAATTCCCGGGTCGGGCGGTGTTATTGAGTTTTTCCATTACGAATTTCTTAGTAACAGGGAGTTAGGAAGTTGGCGGTCTGATACCTCCGTGTCTCGGAAAGCACGTTAAAGCCGTTGGTGCTGCGCCTGATCTTTCTCTAGTCGTGTCGGATTGCCGCATGCCGTCCCATCGGACTATGAGAGAGTGAGGAAAGAGGGAATGCACCTGTGTCTGTCTGCGCGCACACTTGTGCACTATTATAATATATCTCGCGCCGAATGCTAGTCTCCGTTGAGATTGCCGCCGCCGCCGCCGCCGTGGCCGAAATACGGTCTGGAGAACTTTTTTCTTTTTTTTTATCACAACAAAACAAACCTATTCTGTATTATTTATCTGTGAGCCTAGCCTAGTAAGTAGGTTGGTACCTAGTTGAGTACATATTTGTGCTTACCGACGTGGTATTGTGCATAGGTAGGTACTAAAGTTTGAGGTTCATTTCCGCAGCGCACGCTCTACGCGCAAACGTAGGTAAATAGCAGTGCCAGGATTAGTCGATAAGCAAATTAAGCAATTGCTTAGGGCATTACGTCTCGGGGGGCACCATAAGGCAGAAACAGCACTGAAACAGTATTTGCTAGCACAAGAATGGCAAGGCTGTTTATCAGCATGATATTACAAGACCCAATACTTAGCCAACCTAGAGATGTGCGCGAACTTCTCGTGGATGTTTTGGAAAAATACAAGGCGCCTAGAGGATAGGGGGTCTACAGGCGTGGATTGCTTAGGGCATATAGGTAGGTACTATTTACCGTTTGTCTTCTGAATGAAGAATGGATGCGTGCGTTGCGGAACTTACTGAATCTTAAACCCTTTTCGCAGGGCAGTTGTCGCGCCGGCGCCGTCACGATGTGCCCGATGCAGCCGACCGACTACCCAGTGACTAGTGACCATTTTGACGTGACAACGTCTTAAATTAGGTTGCGGCTGGGAGTCACTTATGAAAAAGTGTAACGCTCGGTAACGTTACGATGAGTCACCGAACGAGAGAGAGGCCCGCCGAATGCCTTGCGTCTCTCTCCCACTCAACTATTCTACCGAGAAAAAGACGTTGTCACGTAAAATCTTCGCCCGTAAAACCGACTTTACAGGCAACCATTTTTTATAGGTCTGTAGTATCCCAAATGAAGAGCTGCATAGTGATTGGTAGGTATCAAATAAAGAAAGCAGGGACTTGAAGCGTTACTCAAAATAACGTTACGCGTAGTTCATGTAGGTACGGATAATTTGTACCGTTCCACCAGGATCGTAACAAAATGAATAGCTTGGCTATAACGATACTGACAAACGGAACGAAATCTTAAACTGTTCACTAACAATATGATCAGTATATCATTATTAGTATAACGATATAATAACGTTATTCATTTCGATACTCAACTCTGCCAGCTGCAGGACATAAAAGATGACGAAAAAGACGAATTATAAGTATTGAAGAATAACGTTACAATTTTTTCTGTAACGTTTCACCTGTAACGTTATTACAAGCCGATAAGCTTAATGTTGCTGATAACGTTACATAAAATATTGTTCTACGAAAATGATATTCGACAACGTTTTCTTCGTAACGTTATTGACATTTTTAGGTTTTCGTATCGTTACAAATTTTGGAACGTTATACGATAACATTAGTGGTAACGGAACGAAATTCATTTCATTTTCAATTCCCTGAAAGAAAGTGCAGCTAGCGGGATGATGTTCATAAACATACCCTACATATAGGTAAGGGGTACATACCTACTTACTTATTTTCAAAAATTTTTTTTTTGACGTGACAACGTCTTAAATTAGGTTGCGGCTGGGAGTCAGTTATGAAAAAGTGTAACGCTCGGTAACGTTACGATGAGTCACCGAACGAGAGAGAGGCCCGCCGAATGCCTTGCGTCTCTCTCTATTCTACCGTATCTACATATTCTACCGAGAAAAAGACGTTGTCACGTAAAATCTTCGCCCGTAAAACCGACTTTACAGGCAACCATTTTTTTTTTTTTAACCTGGCCGCACACTAGGTATTTCTCCTGTATTGTGGGTGCGTTTGGGTTTAAAGAAATTTATTCTCATAAAAGACTACAGTCACTTACATGAGAAATACAATACAATAGTGCTTATTACTAGGATTTTCGTCGTTCTTTTTGTATAACAAGCAAGTAGGTACTTCTGTAATGCATCCAGTGACATTTGGCTACTATTGGAGTATTAGCAGTATTTTGCGTTTACAAACATTTAAACTCGCAAACACAAACAGCCAGACCCAGAACAACTACTTGTATGTCATACAAATATTAATTTGTTTCTTGCAGGAATCGAACCCCCGACACGCAGCGCAGCAGTCAATCGCTTAACCACTGTGCCAACCGTGCCGTCGTGTCCCCAAGTGCCTGAACATAATATACATATACCTACTTGCATAATTCTGTTTAGGTATTATGTTAGCAAGAACGTTGGATGGACGTTCCCTTCACTCAAGTCACAAGTCGTTGCGTCCAAATTACTGGTCCGGTTTTGATAAATAGGGTGCGGTTGCCGTTCCTATTCACTGGGGTTCCGTAGGCGCGAGTCTTGGGTCTATTATTCCCCTTTGAGCGTCCTTTGTAGCGAAACTAATGTAATGATAGGTTATTATTATTTGTTAGCTTACCTTCCGTTTGCAACTTTTGTATAGCGTTCGGTTGGTGGTGTGGTGGCGTCCATGTTCCTGTTACGTAGGTACCTAATAAGATTATTTTCTGATTTTAAGCGATAAAACCTTCAAGAGGACCTTCTGGAGGTACGGCTAGTAGGTACCTATCTAGTCACTTCCACCAGTTCCACCAGAGATAACCAGACATGCCCTTATACCCTACAGGTAAGTATGTAGAAATTAACCCCTTTGAATATCTGGCTAATTCATACCTAAGTCTTAGGGCCTGTACACACCACGTTTTTTACACGCGCCGTTGACTCGCAGTTTAGACGGCGCGCTTTTATCCTACAGCAGATTCTAGCAGTGCCTGCTAGTATCTGACTCGCGTGCGTATCGCGTCTGTATCGCTACAAAGGCGCGTCAACGGAGCGTTTAAAAAACGTGTTGTGTACAGGCCTTTAATTTCACGGGATAAGACTCGCTCAAACCTGCGCTGCGGGGTAACACACTAAGCTAAGGCTCAATTTACACCGCTGCGGAACGCAGCAACATCCTTCAAAATGATCCAGATTGTTATTGACAGTGTGTTTCGCAATTAGCGTGCAGGGAAGCATGGATAAGCAAGGAGGCCTATACTACACCTACTCAGCAGTGAGAGGAACAAGGTTGCCACATTGCCATTGATGTTGATGTGATGTGAATGTTGCTATAGTCCGCGCGGAACTAGTTGTCCGTGCCTTAGGTGGGGACGGGGGTAAGGGCGGCGGGGTTGCCTATTAGTGTTCGCAACGCACGTACTGAGTAATGACAAAGCGCCCCCGCCCCTCCGTCCCACCGCTCACATACCTAAGGCGCGGCCAGCTATGTAGTTCCGCGAGGATTATAGCAGTCATCTCATACCTACCAATCGAAATCTTATGTATGCCTAAGGTACCTCCTTTATCTATCTCCAGAAATATGATTGGTAAGGTAAATAAAAATACATTCATTTATTTATTTAGTCCCGCATAGCATAATTTAATCAGTTTATAACGTTCCCACTGCTGGGACACAGACAGGCCTTCTCTCCATGAGATGAGCCGTAATCCAATGAGCGGGCCCAGTGAGGTTGTTAATGTCACATGTCTTCGAATTTTCGCTCCTAGGACATGCCACTTTCACGTGAAGGAAAACATCCTGAGGAAAGTGGCATCACTTTCCTCAGAGAACAGTAGTTGCAGTTGATTCCAGTGCAAGAGAGAGACAGAGCTACATATTATTACCGTTGCACTAGGTGGATAACATAGGTTGCTAATCCATCTACCTACCTAACCCATTTTTTTATCGAATAAATAATGAGCTTATTGTAAGAACTTCAGTATTTTTCCTGCAACCATTGCCTTTCTACCGTAGGGATTGGGTATAGGGCAAGATTCTCGGATCGCACTTTATATCCAAACACACTATGCCGAAGGTACGCGACCGAAGTTCCGCGGCTGATTTTACGTTCCGACGTATTCGGCTGAACACACCATACGTGCCGAACTTACGCGGCAGAAATTCAGTTGCGCAACGTGCGAGCGCTGTCGTGGCTTCTTGTCGTGTTGTCTAAACAGCCGGACAGACAGACGCAAAACAATGTGATCCTGTTAGGGTTCCGTTATTACTTTTGAGGTGCGAAACCCGAAAAATTGTCAATTTTACAGGAAAAGCAACTACAGAGGCTTTAGAAGAGTCGAACCGAACCGAACTTCGGTCGCGTATAATGTGTGCTCTACAGAATACGTTACCGCCGAATTGATGCTGAACTTATGCCCGACCGAAGTTCGGCTGTACGCTATAACGCAACGTAATTTCGGCATAATGTGTCGTCATTAATTTATTCAAATAGCATTGCAGGCGTAATCATGCCGAACTTCGGTCGCGTACCTTCGCAGCT
The DNA here is from genome assembly GCA_948474745.1 of Oligia latruncula. Lineage (NCBI taxonomy): Eukaryota > Metazoa > Arthropoda > Insecta > Lepidoptera > Noctuidae > Oligia > Oligia latruncula. The sequence continues at coordinate 14,573,482 of OX419689.1, read as the reverse complement.
TCGGCATAGTGTGTTTAGACACTTTGAATTTACTAAGTAAGCGTCGCTTACGGATATTAACAAAATCAAACTCAAACTCAAAGCATTTATTTCAATAAAACCATTTACAGGCACTTTTGAACTGTCAAGGTGTCGGTCAGTCAGATCAGAAATATGATTTGAAGCTACAGTTGCCTATTCCGAAGCGTAGTAGGTAGGTACCTGAGAAGAACGGGCACGAAACTCTATGGATGCTCTTTTAAATTATAATGACATTGACACATTCGCTTATACGAATAGCAACATTATACTACTAAGAATCCGGTCCATATTCGTATGAAACGGCTGCTTCACTTAGAAAAGTCGAAGTGCTCTCTATGAGTCATTGAGTCTTGCCCTAAGACTGGAAGTAGGAAGCAGTGCATCAAATAATATGATGAATGAGTAATATGAGGGAATGAGGTAGACGGGTAACAAAGGTAAATAAGGCACGCATTAATTAATTGGATTTATTAATCATTTTCAGCACAAGCAACATTCAACGCCACACAACATTTAAACATAATTTGAAACGACATTAAAATATTATACAATACTTTACAAGTAAATATATTAGTTTTACCTATATTCATTGTGTTTGTCATCATCATCCTTTAAATATTAAACATCATAGTATCAATGAGAAGAAATAGATACAATTAATTTTGCAGAAACGATTATCAATATAGTTTTGTGGCAGTGGGTAACAAAATGGAAAATGTTAAAACCTAATTCATATTGAGTTAAAAAAAAAACAGTGGCACTCCGGGAGTGCCGACAGAAGTGAAAACAAAACACAAACAGAATACTTTGCCATCACCAGAAAACCGAGTACATTCCGGGGACAGCCGAACACATCCGAAGCGGGTATTTTTTTAATCGTCTTATAAACAAATCTCGCGCGGTGTCGCCTACGGTAACAAGCGAGTTCAATGGTTTTTTCCCATTTCAAAAAACGCCCAACGCGCCTAAAGGAGTTTTCACTTCAAAAAAACTTTTTTGTCAGTTTATAGAACATATTAAATTATAAAAGATTTTTCAGGGGCACAATAGAACGCAGTCAAGAAATAGGTATTTTCTCAAAGTTGACATTTTTATTTCACGTAAAAAACGCTAAATGGCATCTTCTGGGTACGCTCGATCCGTCTTAGACCTCATCCATCACTTTCCATCAGACGTGGTCGAGGCCAAGACCGGGACAATTCAGCAAAAAAAAAATGCTTCTGAATTTTGCATGTAGGTACGAGTATTTAGTATTTAAGCTCGTGGCATATATAAAAGCTTACGCTTTTTGGCCTCTCGCAAGCCGGGGCTTTCAGCTTGATCGCACTACATTCAATGTTCTCTTTTATGCAAAGACAATAAATGTTCTCTTTTATGCAAAGACATTAATTCAGCAAAAAAAAAATGCTTCTGAATTTTGCATGTAGGTACGAGTATTTATTATGCTCGTGGCATTTAAAAAAGCTTACGCTTTTTGGCCTCTCGCAAGCCGGGGCTTTCAGCTTGATCGCACTACATTCAATGTTCTCTTTTATGCAAAGACAATAAATGTTCTCTTTTATGCAAAGACATTAATTCAGCAAAAAAAAAATGCTTCTGAATTTTGCATGTAGGTACGAGTATTTATGCTCGTGGCATATATAAAAGCTTACGCTTTTTGGCCTCTCGCAAGCCGAGGCTTTCAGCTTGATCGCACTACATTCAATGTTCTCTTTTATGCAAAGACATTAAATGTTCTCTTTTATGCAAAGACATTAATTCAGCAAAAAAAAAATGCTTCTGAATTTTGCATGTAGGTACGAGTATTTATGCTCGTGGCATATATAAAAGCTTAGGTACGCTTTTTGGCCTCTCGCAAGCAGGGGCTTTCAACTTGATCGCACTACATTCAATGTTCTCTTTTATGCAGACATTAAATGTTCTCTTTTATGCAAAGACATTAAATGATTTAGGTACCTACCTATCTTAAATCTCTTTGCTTTTATGTAAGTACAGACGCCAGCACATCAAGCTACTACCATCTATCAAATTTCTTTAATAGATATTCAACTTTATCGCTAAACCATAAGGTTCAAAGTTGATTAGGAAAATTAGACAGTTTCGGGTAGCTTGATGTGTTCGCGTCTGTACAAGATTATCCTCATTTGACATAATATTAAGAAAGATTAGGTACTTTATTGTCCTCATAGGGCTGATTTTTCCAACGCCAGTTAAGTAATTTTGTCCGAGGAATCATTTTGAATTTTTGACAGTTCATCCATACAAAATCTGTCAGACGTCAATTTTATTCCACGAATAAAAAATATCTGTCGATTGAAAAGTCAGCCCTTATTGTAATATCTGTAACGTAGACAGAGTAAACTATAGACTGCTGCATATATCTTCTTTTTCATTCGCACAAGAAAAAGAGAAATATATTAACGTCACTTGCAAAGAAAAGAAACAGAGTATAAGAATATTTCTGTCCCTTACTGCGTGTCGGCTAAGCACTCAATGTGAAACGTCAAACTTGTTGTGAACAAGTTTGACGTTTATGAATGAAACAATAAAAATTATGAATGAATTAATAAAAACTACACCGCGATTAAACGGAAAATAAGATCTTTTTCGTGCATAATTGAATAATAGTACATTTGCGCAACTGTGAAAATGGTAAAGTGTAGTGTAATAGGTAAGCTGTAAAAATGATACCTAAGTATGATGAAGATTGCCGGAATTTGTTGTCCCTTTCGGTGACACGGATACCATGAGTCTAGATAGATTACTCTGTCTACGATCTGTAAGCATATAGGTATATCATAGATACGTCCTACAGTCCGTTCACTGTCATTTTACTCTATGCTCATTCTAATAAGGTTGTTGTTATTGGGTTGCTGCCATATGACGAGTCTATCAAAGTCATTGTGATCTTTATTCTCGTCACAATAAGGTTGCTACTGTCAGAGTTAAAATAACTGTGAACGGAGTGTAGGTTACCTATTTGATTTTTGTTCGTATTGTTTTAGTACAAAAAAAACCTCTTCGATACGAGATTGTTTCTCTTTGAGTAATTTTCTTCGATATGTTATTTTGTAATGCCCTACATATAATTAACACATATTAGTATATTATACATATATTTGAATTATATAAGTAGATAAGTATCAATTATCACAGGGATAAGGGTTTGTCACTTAGTTTCTAATATATAAAGTATATGTATCTTCCTAATATAACGGCTATCATTCGTAGATAGACAGATAGACAGTGAAGCGATCTTTGAAGTCCAAGAATCTGACAACCAGTCTTCTCGAAGGGGTTTACTGGAATTACCAAGATTGTGGAAGTCAGATAGGCAGTCGCTCTTTGTAAAAACTTACTAGTATTCTGCTGCATCTGATGAGACTGGAAGCCGACCAGGACATAGGTAGTAGGGAAAAGGCTAGGCAGATTGATGTGGGGTGTTTAGATTTAGACTAGATTAGATTTTTTGACTTTTTAGATTTTTTTTCTGAAAATTTCTTTGCCAATCGGCAATCATGAGGTGATTCTTGGTAAGAGGATGTTCATATAATTGAATACTTGAGTTCAAAACAAATATTATTTCCCATAGGCTCCAATTAGAAGTGTTTCAAATAACCCAAAACGGCCATTTTTATGAGCAATCAATGAGCATAGTCCACGTAGTCTCTATAAAAATTGGGCCTTCGGCCATCGGTAATTCTTTATGGTTTTTTTCCCTACAAAAATTAACTTGACATGCGCACATGACTTATGAAACCTTGTGGTAGATTTACCGTGAGAAAATATGCAGTTGCGACACTAGGTTGTTTTTCTTTTCTCGGAAACAAGCGTGTTCCAACTGTTCCGATTATAAACCATACGATATTTTATTAATCGATTAGCTATACAACTACCATTGTAAATATTTTCCAATAAATATATTATATCAAAGTAGGTACATTTTAAAAGCCTCTTCATTATAATTTCAAATAACACAACTAAACTTCATTAGGAATAAGAAAACAAAGCAGACATTCTTGAATGTTTTCATGTTAACAATTAAGGGTAGATTTTCGAAAAAAAAAACAGGGAAGCTAAGAAAGGAATTATACAGTTTGGTGCTTAAGTTACACCTTTATTTATACATAATTATTATACATTTATCTATAAACAATAAGTACCTTATCAAAATTACAATAGAAGTCGGTACTTTATACTATAAGATCAATTTATCTTTGTCACATTTTAGAACTGTCCAACGCATGCGACATTTTCAGCTTTAAAAAAGCATCTTCTAGGGCACACTCACTTTAACACGTCTTTTCAACACAGCATTAACTTAACAACTGACAAATTAAACGTTCACGAACTTTTGGTCCACATTCTGAATTTGAATTTGCCGCCAAATTACGAACATGGCGGGCACGAAGACCGTTGTTCCTGTGTTGGCTGCGCGCGCACCGCCAGCCTCGAGGGGTCGACGGGGTTCGCTTTCGCTACTAGAGAGCGTGCCACATGGGCAAAGGCAGCTTCGACATTCAGTCCGGTTTTGGCTGATGTCTCCATAAACGACACTTGGTATTCTCTCGCTAAGCGTTGTCCCTCCTCCCGCCTCACCGCCCTCTCCAGGCCGCTATCGGATTTGTTACCTGCAAGCACAATGTTACTCAATTTCCATGTCCATTCATGTGACCTTGTTCAGAATTGAGGGGACTACTAGGTAGGTGACAGTTGTGGCAGTTTTTTGTATGTATTACCATAACATAACAGTTTTTTACGTTTTTGTAGGTATTCATCTGCGTGGATAATTCAATTTAGATCTTCGAGCAAAGAGAGATTAATGTTAGAATCCGTTGTCTTATAAGAATTTAGCTAGCTGCACAGTCAGCGACAGTGTGTAATACTTACCTACTGGGAGCCTTTAATTAAGCTGTGAAAAGGCAAAGATAATATAATTCCGGAGCTTTCCCTTGATACAAAAAAGGCATAGAAATAATAGAATATTGATAAAATCACCTAATAACATGATGACCACGTCGTCCTGCGCATACTCGCGGATCTCGCCGAGCCACGCCCGAATGTTGTCGAAGCTGATCTTGTTGGTCACGTCGTACAGGAGCAGTAGGGCTGGTGGACAAAAGCATTAGTATGATTATTCGAGATAAAAGAGATTGGAAGATGTTGGTATACGTAGAAAGTACACAGAATTTTTATTTCATTCTTGATCCTTAAATTAGGTAGGTACGTCACACGTACGTGTCGTTGAAGTTGTCACAGTCGGTCGTAATGTGTGACCGGGGTGTCCACTGATATGACGTTACAATATTTTTTTTACAATGTTAAATTAAACCTTTTATGTAATAAAATAAATAGAGAGAAGAGAATAGTTATGGGTTTTAATACTCTAGATTCAAACATGTGCCGTCACAAAGCTTAGAGCTCCCGCCCTTGTCACAAGATGTCACACTTTGTTCATCATCTTAGTCAAAAAAGGAAGTCAACTTGCGGATCACAGACACGTCTCTATTTTTTTGTAATGGCACTGTGTGCTTCCCTGGTGCGCAGGGCGTGGGGTGCCCCAACATGATTGTGAGTCGCCTGGACTCTGTATACGTGCGTGGGTCACTGTTGTGCCGTCTAGCCGTCTTTCATGGCGGGATGTCGCAACGGTGACCAACTGTTATTTTTTGTATTGTTTTCCTGTTTTTTGTTTAGTGTCTGTGCTTACTAACATAATCGTGAGTTTTACTAACAATCTTGTTGAGTCTGGTTACTCTAATAAAGAAATTCTATTATTATTATTTAATAAATGCAGATGCAGTGCATGCACAATGACGAGCAGGTGCTCTCGAACTGTGTAAAATATTCTTAGGTTGGTACACCTAGAGACAGGCACAGACCAATATGGAAGGATCGATGCATTTTATTCTTATTTTATTTAAAAAATATGTGGCACCAACATCTGTGATCAAGTCTTCCAGAAAAAAAAAACTCAACTTCATGAGTTTGGGTTTGTTTTGTTTCTATCTTAAGCCGCAATTATATTTAGCCCGCGCCGCGTGTCGCCACGCGTGGGTAAGCTATCGGTTACATACATTTAGTGCGTGGCGTGGCGACACGCGGGGCGGGACTAATGTAATCAATCCTATACTAAATGTATGTAACCGATAGCTTAACCACGCGTGGCGACACGCGGCGCGGGCTAAATGTAATTGCGGCTTTAGTCTGTACTTATTCAGTTTTAACATCAGTTTAATAATGTCGTTAAAAACCTATTAATGGTCTCCATTAGGTACCTACATTGAATTTATTGTTGACAGATCATAAAACATGTCCAAGGGTAGGACCAAGGTTCTTATTTTTAGGACTAATTTAACAATGAAAGACAAGTAGATATTGAACCTCTTTTATCTTTTTGTGGTAGGGACCGAGTGCAGTAGCACCTACCGAGGTACTAGGCTACAAGAACACACCATTACCAAGGTACTAGCTACTTGGGCCGCGTCAGATTGATTCTTTGACATTTACGCTCAGCACGATAGCGATTTTTACAACCTTTTTTAATAAATTTTTACCAGGCTTGCGTTCATGAGCCGGTTCTCTTTATCATTATCATACCTTTAATATATTCAAAGGCAAACAAAATTCAACAGACTCACACAGTTGACACAGTTGTCTACGCGACACAAAAATAGAGGCCTACCATGAATCAATTAAGAACAGGCCCGATAAGGACACCAGACTGTAAGTTAATGACATGATGTGGCTATGACTGGTTGAGTATGGCCCAATCTAGTTAGGTACACACGTGTGCGAATGCGTGATCCGGTTTGCCGTCTCAGAAACGGGTCGAGGCCAAGCCTTGGCAGTTTCTATGCTCCTGTCATACACGTACCTAATTAGGTAGGTATGTAGGTGGCTAGGTAGCTGACAATGTTACGATAGGCAGGTAAGTAGGTATAGGGAGATTCGGAATTGAGTTTTATCGCAGTTACATACAAAACGTAGCTAAATGAAATCCTCGTTACATTTAATTTTACATTCATAATGTGCATAGAATTCTCAGAAGTCAGTGCCGTCACGCCATGTGGAAGTTATCAGCGGTTCAAGAGGTGAATGGAAATCATATTCAGCTCTGGAACCGCTGATAACTTCCACACGGCGCGTAACGGCACCGACTGCAAAGTTTTGCCGATAGATGGCGTTACTTGTTTCGAATCGACAGGATAAACAACGAAAAAGAGTTGAAAAACAAAGGAAGCCATTTTTTTAATACCTAACTGTTACTTAACTACACAATTTAATTACTTAAAATATATTACCATGTGCGTCCCTGTAATAGGCATGTGTTACGCTACGGAAGCGCTCTTGTCCAGCAGTGTCCCAAATCTGAAGTTTCACCTTGATGCCGTCGACAGTCACTACCTTATTCTGCGAACAGATGGCGTTAGTTGTACTCAATTGTTTGTGAATTTTATGAAGAGTTCATTCGGATGTTCTACAAATTACAAGGGTGGGCAAGCTGTTAACGCAAATAATTTGTTGTAATAAAACATTGAGAAATAAAGAAAATATGCCACAATATATTTAACTTTTTTTTACTTAAGTATTTCATAACCGTTTGTGTAGGTAAGTAGGTACAGTCAACAAAAGAGATAAGTATGCAGGATCGTCGGATGTAGTTTAGTTTAGTAAGAAACCGATGGATGTTCTCGAATAAAATTTAATTTTACTAATAGAAAACAAACAGCTCATTTATCAAATTAAATTTCAGTCGACAACATCTATCGGTTTCTTACTAAACTTCAACTATATCCGACGACCCTGCATACTTATCTCTTTTGTTGCTGTACATTAGTAGGTACGTAACGTTATAAAGAAAAACCATAGATAGGTACTAATAGCCAGTTCTTAATCATAAAATAATTAAATTAAATCATTATGAGTCACTTTTTTCTCGTTTCATAAAAACTTGGACGTAAACTTGTTATTGGCTACTCAGGCACTTTTTCTAGCCCACAAAGACAGCTGCAATAAATCAAACTACAAAAACCAAACAAACAGAAAAAAAGAACTTTGCAACCACTTTGCAACAATAAATCACTCAGGCGAGCAGTCGATTCAATCACAGCTGTCATGGGCAAGGGGCGGGAACGGAAAAAGCGCGCCAAACTTCGAACACCAATAGCGTTGCGGCGAACCGGTCGCGTGCAGCCACTCACTGGCCCATTTGAACTTGGAACCCTTGACGGTCATTAATTACTTTTTTTGCGAGAATTAAAAATAATAAATGGCAGTATTAACTTTTTGCCTATTGATATCGGAACTTTTTTGCGCTTCGTTCCGTTGAATAAAACTTGATTAAACCTTTTTGCTGAACATTCAGTTTGACTTTTTCTTTCTTTTCTTGTTTGTAACGTTGATGAGTAGGTGGAATAAATATATAAGTAATTTAATTTCGTAATTATAATTAAAAGTTTGTCAGCACATTCCATTAACTTTTTTGTGAACAAAAAGCTAAGAAATTACTTAGGTATTTCTGGTAAGTATTTTTAATAAACGCCGTCATTTATGGTTTCTTTTTTTTTTAATGTCAAAAGTTAGGTATAAGGACGTATAGAGATTACAGTCGGCACGTGCTACGAGAGTTATTGTACCCGGAAGTCGATGCCGACGGTCGATATGTAGTTTCCTGCGAGGAATGTGCCGTCCCGGAAGCGGACTAGCATGCAAGTCTTGCCGACGCCGCTGTCGCCAAGTAACATTACCTGTGAAGATTACAATGTATTTTTAATATAATAATAATAATTTATTTCATAAGCCTAAAACATTATGGAGAGAGAAAAGGGAACAATGCATTATGTACTTAAATATCTTATAATCCTTATATTAATAGGCCAAGTATTTGCATGTTGTGTGAAACTCGTGACACCCAAACTAGGACATGTCCTGTATCTTAGGTGTCAGCGTTCCTCCCTGGCCTACACATTTGTTAAGCCCAACTTTCTATTATTAATCGATCAAAGCCGGCTAATGAGACACAGTTGATTTTCTATTCGACGATGAAGTGACAAGAACCTTTATCTACCAGAACATAATTTTACAGGAAACGAAAAAAACGTTTTGCTTCTATCTACTTAAAATATACAAATGAAATTTGTACATTCGAACAATAACTTCTATCTTCTTGAAACATACAAATAAAAATTACGATTACATAATAATCTTAATAAGATTATTATGTACCTAATCGTATTTTTTATGATATTATTAAAGTATACAACTTAATTTAAGTACCTAGATGAACACCAAAAGCGTTATATTTTAGTAATATAGCTCGGAAAAAGCAACAAAACTTCATCAACTTTAAAATACTGTTATTTGAAGATTTAGCGTATTCAAATAACCTTAACAAATACAAAATTCAATAAAACAATGCTTCTGTATAAGTTTTAACTATATAAGCATAAAGACGTATCTAGCAGGAGATAGGAGATCTTGACAGAAATAATTACGCTAAGGTTATTTAGTTGTTATTGTTATTATTTCATTAGGTGATATTGTCAGCAAATTTGATACACAGTTGTTTAATAGTTATTGTCAGTTATAAATAACTCATTAAAAAAGAAGATATAAAGTTAGCTGCTTTTGCCAGCCCACGCAAACGATTATTTAAAGTCTATCTACGTAAAAAAATTAAAATCGCAAAAATGTCACTTAGGAGTTCTTGTCACTTCATCGTCGTATTGTGACGTGCCACCTGTGGTACGCGCCGGAGCGATTAATATCTTATATTGCGTAACGATAAAAATAAAATAATTAGTTAATATTGGCGCCGATTCCCTTGTTCACAAACTAAACTAATTTTAAGTTCAGTACATCTTTTTCTTTCTATTTCATTATGAAAAGGACAGAAGATAAATATTAGTTTAGTCCTGTCAAATTAGACAGCGCCTAACGTAAATTGACGTATTTTTAGTAGCCATGTTTTTAATCACGTCTAAACTTGCTATGGAGTATCTTAATTTGACAGGACTAAACTAATATTTATTCTCTGTCCTTGTTTTAATGAAATAGAAAGAAAAAGATGCCTGAACTTAAATTTAGTTTAGTTTGTGAACAAGGGAATCGGCGCCATTATGTACCTAATAAATATATTATTTTCTGTTGAATTTTTAACACGATTCGCCTACTAAGTAAAAGCTGCCTAATTTAGTTTTTAAACTATCAAGTCTTGATCGACTCATAATGAGACACAATTAATTATAATGTCGTCATAAAGAAAAAGGGCACAACTAACATTTTTTCCAAAATTGAGTAAAAAAACTGGCATTGCGCCTTTTTTTTGATTCCAAATAAGTATGTACCTTTAAAACTCAATTTTGGAAAAAATGTTAGTTGTGCCTTTTTTTTATGACGGCAGTATAAGAGCTACCTACTTATATTGATCTGCGACCCCGGGGATCCTACGCGCAAGAACAAGTTAATGCTTAACCTACATAAAAAATAAACACTTAGGTATAGGTATCTAAGTTTGGACAAGGTTACTTCTCTTCTTAGTCTGTGGTTTGGACTAAAAGCAGAACCGCAATTCCACAAACTTTAGGTAGGTAAGTATACCTACCTACTTACCGGTACCTAGGGTTGCCAACCATACTTTATGGAGCTTTTGCCCGCAAATTCGTCCGCGTGAAATTTCATCCTCCCCGCATTCACCCTCTTAGGGGTTGAATTTCGAAAAATCCTTCCTTATTCCTTGTCTACATTATAAAGGGAACCTCTGTGAAAAATTTCAGCTTTCTAGGTCCAAGGGTTTGGGCTGGGCGTTGATGAGTCAGTCAATCAGTCAGTCAGGACTTTTCTTTTTATGTATATATATAATAATATAGATTACGTATCCTACTTTATTTTCGATAAATACCTATAGATACCTACCTACTTTATATATTTTTTGCATAAAAATAAAGTAGCTATGCGAAAATATTTTATTTCTAATCTTTTGTGATGCGTAAGACGAAAGACTATATCTCATATGGGTAATTACTGAATTATTTATCGATAGATACTTATACCTAAATAAAAAAATCTATTAGGTAATAAAGATTAAGAATTTTCAGAAAAAAACATAGTTAGGCTTACGACAAACTAGTTGTGAAGACAAATGGCAATATACCTACCTATACTTAAAAATGCATCTGATAGCTTTAAGTACCTACCAAATGTAAAAACAAAATATTTTTTATTACACGACTGCGGCGAAACCGAAAGGGAGGGTTAGGTATTTACTCTTAGTTCCCGCCACTTCAGCTTTCACTGAGTTTTTTCGGTAACGAATCTGCAGTAGCGAGAAGAGAGAAACAGATCGTTCATAAATTTAATAAAAAACGAGTTATTTATTTATTTAAATCCAAATTTCGATTTCGAACAGTGAGGCGGGGTCGTGGCAGACCACGTGGGAGATGGCGGGACGAGCTGGATAGGTTCCATCAAGACTGGAAGGAGGACGCGTGGGCTCGCGAAAGATGGAAGGAGTGGAGGGAGGCCTTTGCCTAGGAGTGGGACAGCGCAGGCTAATAAAAAAAAATCGATTGTAAAACTAGGTTTGAAACTTTCAAAAATACTTTTATTTTCTTCCAAACCCTTTTTTTTCTATTTAATGATTTTGATACGTTATTTTTCTCAAAAAAAGTTGGCAACCCTAGGTACCGGTACCTGTAACTAATCTACGTCTTAGTCAACATAGAAAATAGATACCTACATAACTACCTACGTAACTAAGTAGGTACCTACACAATAATATCTTTACTTGGAAAAGTCCACGGTTACTAATTAATAGACCATTTGTCAAACATCTAACATACAAAGGCGATTGAAATGTCACGAGCAAAGTTGGGAAGGTTCCGGCGGAGGCTCTTTAATTAGTTCAGTCAGTTTCGGGGCTTCCAAAGCTCACTAGCGGATAGTAAGCACACATTTAATTAGTCCTTTAAACGTAGCACGTACTTAGTTAGTAGGTACTGAAGTAGATATGGTACAGCCTCAAAAAGATCTAGGTATTATAGATAAAGGCTGTGATGTGTAGGTGAAGGATTTGGTTTAGTAGTCCCATCACTTCTCCTTCCCATCTGTTTCCCTAAGAGTTTAAGGCGAAAGCCCCAGGGTAGCCCGCGAAATTCAAATTTTCTTAGTTTAGCAATTTGCATGGTCAGTATTAAGTTGTACATACAGACGCCAGCACATCAATCTACTACAATCTGTCAAATTTCTTTAATAGATTTTCAACTGTATCACTAAAGCATAAGGCTCAAGGTTGATTGGGAAAATTTGACAGTTTCGGGTAGCTTGATGGCTGTACACCAAACGAATACAAAAGCCTGCAATCCTAATGTATTTTCATTATGTATCCTAGTTGCTCATAAGTCTCCTAAAATTAGAATTAAGTAGGCCTTTTCTGTTCCTTTTTCTCTGACCTTATAATACTCAAAATAAACAATGATAAAAAGTTTTAAGTAAGTACTCACTTTTCCAAAAACATCATATTTGTCTTCTTGTTTAGAGTGTTGTTCCCAGGTGTCTGTAGGAGAAGGTGGTTCACTATGAGGCATTAACCCAGCTTCTGCCTCACTCTTCTCGTCATCTTCTCTCGCTTCTGGCAGGTTCCTGGCCCACGTTGGCCTCACTCTGCCCACCACTACTCGTTTCTCCATCTGCTTATTGTCCGTGGCGTTTGGATTCCACATTTTTATGTTTGGATTTTAGGACATCAAGAAAGTCTTCTTTTGTTTGTTTGTTCTCTTGTTTGATTAGTATTTCGGAAACTTTATTTTTATATGGTCCATTTTTTATATCACTTTGTTGCCACTATTAGATTTATTTTAGTTCTGCCTTAAGGACGCTGAACAATGAGATTCCAGAACATGTATATATGATGTATATATCTATTTTCGCCAATCGTCGTTTTGTCTTCAGTTATAGAACTCTCTAGTTCCCAGCTGTTTGTTTTTGATCACAAGTTCTAAAGGTTCAACAGAAAGAAAGAAGACTAGATTTCATCAAGTTATTTACTTTAAGAAATTGAGTATTTTAATTAAATTAAAATTCTCTGTATAGTATGAATCAAAGTATATTAGTTTCAAGAACTAAAACTAATAGAGACACAGAGTAACAATGTTTAAGTTTTATATAATGAAGTTAGTAACAATCTGAGTTTTAAAACTTTAGATTTCATTTTATTAGTGGAACAAGGTTTAGTTGTAGGAACTTATAAAGACAATAGTGTTGTGGAACTTGTTACAGAGGGTAAACTAAGTGCTGTAAGTGTCGGAAGTTCTCACTTACTTACTACTCGGAAAATATCGAGAAGTTTCTATTTTGTGATATTGTTTATTTAGATATGCCATATATTTCCGACAAACCTATTGTCGTTAAGTTTCTTTGAAGGTTTCATTTTACCCATTACCTAGAAAGCTTTTTTTTTCTTTTTTAAAAAAACGTTGCCCCACACTAGGAATTTCTCCTGTATCGTGGGTGCGTTTACAAACATTTAAACTCACATACACAAACAGCCAGACCCGGAACAACTACTTGTAGGTCATACAAATATTTGTAAATATATAGCTTCTCTTATAGGTATACCTAGAAAGTTTATCTTGCAAAAAATCTTAAACCTATTTGAGCGTTTCTATCTCTATCATTTCATCTGTGCTTATTGCTACCTTTATGTACCTACCTCTTACGTTTTTTTTACTAGCCATAAATGTCCCACTGCTGGGCAAAGGCCTCCCTACTTTCTTTCCATCTCTCTCTGCCCAGAGCTGCAAGGACAGGAGTCCAGTTCATCCCGCACACGGCGTACCTCTTACATGTGCAAGAGATTCTATGATACATTTGATTAGGCGACCAATGCCAAAATTACCTACCATTTGATATATTTTTACGTTTAAATGCAATACCTATCAATCAATCAATCAATTAGTTTATTTGTGAAACATAGGTGTTTACATAAATAGGGGGTGCGCTATGTTTTGTCTTAATTAAGATATACAAATTTTTAAGTGACATACTAGGTGTCATTTTAATACGTCATGACTTGAGAAAAAAATAGATAATAATAATATTTTAAATTAATTAAATACATGACCAGAAAAAAAAGAAAAACGTCAAATACTTACAATAAAATCAATATAAATAGTCATAGTACTTATCATCAAAAGGTAAAAATGCATCATTATAATAATAAAAAATGGTCGTTCAAAAATTCGTCTACAGCATAATAATAACATTTGTCAATTAATAATTTGGTAAGAGCTTTTTTAAACTTATATAATGTCATGTTTTTTATGTCATCAGGAATTTTAATAAACACTTTAGGTGCCATACCAAAAAAACTTTTTCGCATCAATGAGGTCTTACATTTTAGGTGACATAGTTTATTTACATATTGGGCACGTAATGGAGTTTTTCTAGTGGATGATATATTTTTTTTAATAATGAGTGTTTCTTTTCACAAACAACGCAGTTTCCAAAATGTATAATGCTGGAAGGGTCTTAAAAGGGCTTTAAAAGATGATTACAAAAATATAAACAACATAAATGGTTAAAAGTAATTCGAAGTGACAAATCGTAAGAAACACGTACCAAGAACTAAATCGTCAGCGAAATCTTTCACATTTGTAAACTACAAAGCTGGAAATAAAAAAAGTTATTAAAAAAAATAAAAACCCGACTGCGGTAAAAAACTTAAGTTAAAAGAACTGAAAAGCTAAAAACAAGCCCATTTTAAATTAAATAAAAGTTGGAAGCAGGCGGGACCCATTTTGAATTTGAAAATATAATAAAAATGGTATGGGTCCCGCCTGCTTCCAACTTTTATTTAATTTAAAATGGGCTTGTTTTTAGCTTTTCAGTTCTTTTAACTTAAGTTTTTTACCGCAGTCAGGTTTTTATTTTTTTTAATAACTTTTTTTATTAAAGTCTTAAAATACAGTCTACAGCTATCAGTTGTTTTTATATTACACATTGCTCTGACACATCTTTTACCTAAACGTGCTCATAAACTCATTACTCTGTCTCTTCCTCCAGTTCTGTTTATTGTTTAATCTGATGTAGGTATCTCATGTATCCCTCTCGGGGATTCTCAAATGTTTGCTTAACTCCTATTTGTTTAGTAGCAAACTTCAACAGGACTTGTAATATCTGTGTTAGATATTCGTCTTTATGTTTCTCGCTTCAAGTTCATAAGATTTGTGATGTTAATCTTGAGTTATTAGTGTCAATGTTATTGGTTTAGAGTGTTTCATAATTCTCCTGCCCCAATTTATTTGGGGTCGGCGCAACAAGTCTTTTTCATACTTCTCTATAAATCGTCATTAGTTTCATTCCCTTTCTATCCAAATCATCTTTCACACAGTCTATCCATCATTTCTTTGGTGTTTACCTAGGTACTCTTATATGTCACCCACATTCATATTCAAAACCTTCCTCACGACTATTTTCTCATTCAGTGTTTAAAATTACGAATTAGAAAACAAAATATTCGGGTTTACTTTACAAGGTGGTGTAAGTATCTATAGACTAATAAATTCATCTAAGAATTCGCTTAGATATGTCTCTAGGTAGTAGCGTTTCAGAAAAAATAGATACACTCCTGCAGCTGTACACCTTTATTTGCACTTTGGTGGTTTTATACAAGAATATAAACGTATTTATATTTAAAATTATTATTTAAAAGAATACAAGTTATTTTATCTTATACATGTATCGATTTACATCCCCATCCTTTGCTTTCATTTCCTATACCTATTCACCCTTTCCTCCTTTACAAATACCCTGACGATACCAAAGCATTACCTATTCATTATGATCACTCAATCACAATAGTTCTTAGAATAACCTTTTAAGTTTACGAATTCATCTCTTATTTCAAATCTACCATTCAAGAGATACCAATCACAAAGACACATAAATATTTCTTTGTCCATTTCAACAAGACTAATGGGCTGGTTTCATAAAACCCCCTTCAACTATTGTACTTAGAATTTATCCTTTATTTACCCGGTCATCTAAAAGGGTAAAGCCATGAATTTATAAAGCGCAGTGATTTCCTGGTAACCCCTAAGCAACTACCCTAAGCTGTTTATATTCATGCAAAGCCTTTTTACTTGACGTCTTAAGGACCCAGTCCCCGCTGGGCCATTAAAATTTCGCTTTACCTATAGGGAAACCAGGATTTTACAGGAAAATATAGTTGTGAGCTTTTATTAGCAATATTTGGTTTTATGTGTCGGGTTTAAGAACAAGAACCTACCTTTATACAGATAAAGGTACTTGTTCTGGTATAGTCTTACCTACTTTAAAGGTCTTGTTTTAAATGTATTATCTTAAAGACAAAGATATTAGATCTAAAATGGATAATAAACTACTTTTCTTCGTTTGATTGTTCGTAGTTGTGATTCGTTCTTAGGCCTTTGTTAATACCTTATTTCAATTAACTTACCCTCTATAATGCCGTGTTTATTTCTCCTTTCCCTAATAACAACAAACTTGTTAGTTATACTTACTGTTTTTAAGATCCGACATATAAAAAGGTTGAAAAAAAAGATGATATAGTTACAATCGAGTTTTTGGTTTTTAAATTTTTGTTTTGTTTAGTCTAAAGTAATATTATACTTACCTAAAGAGAAAAGATTTGATTTTTTGTAGATATGTTTGTTTGTAACGGTTATAGATAGCTCAACCCATGGATGAAATTTGGTATACTTACCTACTTTTTATCCCGATATTTCCACTTGGTCGAAACATAAGCAGGTGCAGCCGTGGGGTGGTTATATTTTTGGAATCGTCTCCTCAAGCCCACATGGTCATGGTATCATTATTTTTTTGACAACTGATAAGAGACATTTCGCCAGTGTCTCATGAAAAAGTGATTCAAATAACTCGTTATAGTTTTATAGTTGGTTAATAAAGTAGTACATAATATAGGCACATTTACTAAACTGCCAATTTCCAAACACTGATATCATCATCTGCCTAGCCTTTTCCCAACTATATTGCGGTCGGCTCCTAGTCTAAACATAAGCAAACAAACTGACAAACAAACCACTGAGGAATCAATATCACGTTTAGGTATTAGTTATTAAATTACTATGGAACTAATTGACCTATCTGATTGCATATTCATATTACAATCACTGCGTTAATCAAATCAGTGTCGACGATTCGATCAGTGATGTGAACGATCAAACTTTATTATACCTACTAATCGTGAATCTCAATTTGACTATGGTCATAGAATTACACAATTTATTATTTATACCCACTGCACTGCGTTCTGCATTCGCGATTTATTTTCCAAAAATGTAAACAAATATGAGTTTACGGAAAAATAACTTTAAATCCTACACAATAAAGTTCAGTTTACGCTTCTTCAAACATTTTTATAACTTTTTCAATAGTGCTAGTCACTCTGATACCGCATTTACACAATCGTGTTCGCTATTCGCCTCGTCACTCGACGAACCATTCGTATACGAGGGCCGTCGCGAACTATTGTTCACACATTCGCGGGGTGAAGTATTTTGACAACGCGAGCCACAACGCAAGCGCTCGAATCGCGAGGCGAGCCACGAGGCGAATAGTGAGCGCACTGTTTACACATGCGTGTTCGTTATTCGCCTCGCGGTTCGCACGAATGTGTAAATGCGGCATCAAATCAAATTAATTACATTTAAAATAAAGTTGATCTTTGTTTAACTTGAAATAATAAATTAAAGTAGGTTTTCGCGTTTTCGTGTCTCCCCGAGTGTTCGCATTGACCTTCTACACTACGCAGCAGATTTTGATGCGGTTTTCAACATCATATTATATAGAATTAATTCTGGAAGGTGTAATGTGTACCTTTTTGTGTAGTAGATAAGGTCTGTAATTGTATTTCTATCTAGAAAACTGCGCGTCGCATCGCGTCTCGGTGTGAACTGACCCTTAAGAAATCTCTTTGTTTTGTCAAGTGTTATAACCGTCCGAAGCAGGGGCGGGTGGCTAGTTTATTATAAACTAGCTGCGCCCCGCGGTTTCTCCCGCTTAAATGTCGATCCCGTTGGAATATCGGGATAAAAAAGCCTATATGTTAATCCAGGGTGTCAGTTACCTCCATACAAAATTTTATCAATATTGGTAAAGCCGTTTGAGCGTGAAGAAGTAACATACATATAGACACATACACACAAACTTTCGCCTTTATAATATTAGTGTGATAAGGATATTTCTGTATATGGCTATAAAGTCAAAAGCCCAATAAAGCTTAATTCAACAAAAGCTTTATCCAGATTCGGGCAATCTCGTGTCGCATCACTAAGCTTAGTAACTTAATCCGATGTTAACTAATCGGCTTACCAACTCGATTTCCGTGATTCGTAATACTCTATTACCTACCTACTTATATTCAAGTGTAAATATCGAAATGATAATGTAAATATCTTAAATCTCTATTGAGCGATAGTTGGTGATCTGTTACCTAACTGAGAGTTGAGAGAAAATGTTTTCTTTCACCGTACACCGTTTTGAGAGCAGTGTTCAGTGGGCAGTGTTCTGGGTTCAAACTTTCGAAAAGCGACCTTCAACTCGTAAGTCAGGACTCATACCATTGGCTCCCCACTGCTACAATACATTCAGTTATATTCCTACGACATAATCTTATTAGAAGGTAAGTAGGTACTACCTCCACGGCTTCCCTGCACGCCCCGATTACTCTCGATCATAATTCTCGTGCCGATAGTTTGCAATATCTTTACGCTTGGATAATCCCGGGACAGCCAGATTTCCAAGTATCTGCATCTCAACTATTGATTGGACCCAATTATGTGAGATGGGATGCTGTGTGAACAGATCCGTTTGACGGTGTATTGTGTCTCTGGCGTTCGATTGTAGATATTAACTTAAGCCGATAATAACATTGAATATAATGTATTAACGGTCCTATATTATCTGGACATGAAAAGCATATGGTCGGATCTAAAGATCCACCCAAAACTACTTTTTAACATCACAATAGTAAAGTTGTTTTACTCTTTCTGCCAAACTAACTCTTGTATTTCTATCCTTCTTTATTGTAAAGATACATTCATGCATAAAGTCTGATTGTACGACTATCCGAAATATATAGGTATACAGCATGTAGCCTTATTTCTATGAATACCTACCTTTCTTCCATAAATTATTCATACCTTTAGGGGACATAATTCAACACAAACCCGTATGCATTGAAAGTGTTCTACAGTTTATTCATAAAAATTGCCATCATAAAGTCGTATGAATATATAATGTTGCAATGCAGAGTCTATCATAAACCACATTATTTCAGGCATAAAGAAAAATAAAAAAATATAATAATTTAACATTGTAATCGAGGTGAAATGGTTAACTTACTAACTTTATGTTACAAAAAACAGTTCATTTCATTGTTTTAATAATAAATATTAGCAAAAATGTTTTTTTATTTTATTTTTGCTCTCCTGGAAACTTGAATATTTCTAGATACGACCCTAATACCTATGCTTTTCATGTCCAGATATACAGATGATTTGCTTTTAAATTTTGCGTTTTTTGCGTTTATGTTCTGTAATCCCCTTAAAATTCATTTTAAAGCTCCGTTCCGATTCACCCCTGCATCCCTATTCACCCCCTTCGTAGGTAGCTAAAAATACAGGTTTCATGATTTCCTCATTCATAAGACTATACTTTTTCACCACATCACTAACTGCCGGTCGATTCTGTAAAAATCTCACCGTGAAAACTTAGGTGAAGTGAGTTTGTTTTTGCTAGGAATTGACTCTATTGACAGCTCACTCCACGCTCACTTCACCTAAGTTTTCACGGTGAGATTTTTACAGAATAGCACCGCTGTATTCCAAGTCAAGTTTCTATACTCCATTTACAATAGCATTAGACAGAAGTAAAAAAAGACTCTTTTAGGGGCACACTTTGTAATAAAAGTACAACAAACATTATTACAGTCAAGATTTATGTGGAGTTAAATATAATCAATTTAAGTAACAGCTGTCACACTTATTTGTACTTATTTAACCTATCTACCTTCTGAAATTACAAGGCTTTCATTTAATATTATTTAGTTTTTACATAAAATATTGTCGTGTCAAGGTTTAAAATCTAAAAGAAGCAGGGGAGGACAGGACCCGGAACGTTTTTCATGTCACTATAACTCTACCAAATCTAAAATGTTACATATTCCCTTCTAAGTGGTGGCAGCACGTGTTTTTTTATTTTGTCGGTTTATGATATCATCCGTCCATACGTCAAATTGCGTAAATAATCTGCAGTTGTCAAATTGTCATTCACTCACTTGTGGATACTTGTTATTGCTGAATTTTCGTGGTTTAGTTGTTATTTGTTACTGTTTTTCTGTTGTTATTGTTTTGTTATCGTTATTAGTGTTAGTTTTGTGTTGTTCGTACAAAGCGGTACGTTTTGTTGAACCATGGACACGGACGATCCCGGTGTAGGCCCGAGTGGCTTGCAAGCGCAACATGTGCGCTCTGGAACTGCTAGTAGCGCTGATCAGTGTCAGCAGCGAAAAAAACGAGGCCCCAAAGTAGATCACGATGTTAAAATATTGTCTCTTAAGAAAAATAGAATAAAGCAAACACCGCTTCGTTCTACAGAAAAAAGAATAGTGATAAATATTTATGAAGATGTTAAGGGGGCCCGAAGGTACTCCTGTTTATAGAACGCAGTTAATTAACAAAACTGCAGAAATTGCGGGTAAGGATCATAAAATGATTACCTTAAAAAATAAATGTATTTGAAAGTAACATGCATTGTAAGGTAATAACATACATTACTAATCTTAATTTATAGGCATATCTCGTGCAACAGTCTATAATGTACTCAAAGAGTACAATACAGAAGGTCGCCTGCAATCGCCACCTCCTCGCCAACGGAAATACTCAAAATCTGATGATTATGATGATATTACGTTAAGTGGAATACCAAGAAAAAATAATTCTTTTTTCTTTGATAATGAGTTACCAACGTTGGACAAGATTCTGCAAGCTAACTGGAAAAGGAAGGCGGCTTATCATTGGCCATATTGGTAAAACTTGATTTATATGTATTTTTTTTTTAAATTACTTTACCATTGTTACATAACAAATCATGAATAAAATAATCTCTCCGTTGTCACTGAAATTAAGTCTTAATTTAATGCCTCCCCTCGGAGAAAGATGTTTATGGGTAGATTCTGGGTTTATGGTAGTAGATTTACCTGTTCAAGGACAGTAATGATGCAGTCAATTTCGGTTGCTATTTAAAGGTTGAGATCTATTTCCAGCAGTCAAGTAATCTATGCCACCGGTGCACAATTATTGATTTGCTTTTGACGTGACAACGTCTTAAATTAGGTTGCGGCTGGGAGTCACTTATGAAAAAGTGTAACGCTCGGTAACGTTACGATGAGTCACCGAACGAGAGAGAGGCCCGCCGAATGCCTTGCGTCTCTCTCCCACTCAACTATGATCGGTCTGCCGAGAAAAAGACGTTGTCACGTAAAATCTTCGCCCGTAAAACCGACTTTACAGGCAACCATTTTTATTTCATTTCACAGGATCTACAGAAGGGTTTTTAATGGATGGTGAATTAATATTTGAAGCCAAAAAGGGTGATGGAGAGTACCATTCTGAAATGGATGCACACAATTTTGAAAAGTGGTTCAAATTATTATTGTCAAAAATTGAGAATGGTGCTGTTATTGTTATGGATAATGCGCCATATCATTCAAGGAAAGTGGAGAAGCTGGATGATGAATAATTGGGAATGGAACATCTATCATCTCCATTATATCATTAAGGTGGCAAAACTTTTTCTCTTCTTTAATAGCAATAAATCTCATCTCGCACTTCTGTCTCTGGAAAATGTTTTTATAGTTGGTATTTAGCTGGCGAAAGTGTATTTTTGTTAATCCTCTGGCATTCTAAATTATCATAGTTAAAATATTATGACTTGTCACCATCAGTCAAGTAGCGTTTTGTGTCGTATTTATTTGGTTTGTTAAAAACATAATAAGGACATGCCATTGTGATAAAGTTGTTTTTAATAAACTGATTGTTACTAAAAATGGTTTCATTTTATGTACGTATCCAAGCATTGTGACGAGTAGATGGATGGAATATGCTTTATTGTATGCCATACATTGTTACTTACAAAAAAGCACATACATTATTTATTAAAATCGTTTGAACTTAACTTGAAAATAAAAGGTTTCGTACTCCTGCTTCTGCGAGCCTCTTTTTTCTAATGCTATTATAAATGGAGTATAAATAAATTGAAATGCAAATACTACACAATATTGAAGACAAAAACGTACTAGTAAGCCTTCAGCCAATTTGTCCGGATATTGAAAGGGCTCATGTACAGTCGACAAAAGAGATAAGTATGCAGGATCGTTGGATATAGTTGAAGTTTAGTAAGAAACCGATGGATGTTGTCAACTGAAATTTAATTTGACAAATGAGCTGTTTGTTTTTTAGTATTAAAATAAAATTTTATTCGAAGACATCCATCGGTTTCTTACTAAACTTCAACTATATTCGTCGATCCTGCATACTTATCTCTTTTGTTGACTGTACTACCTATAAGCACTAGATTGCAGACTCGGTTCTCTATAAAATATCTTTCTTCGTAAAGGCTTTGAATCAAAAAGGGGAGCAAAGCTATGTATTACTGTTGTATTGGAACTCGTGTAAGCTTGCACAAAATGATTGCGAGGATTTTATTTCTTTGTTCGAGAAACTGAATACCTAGGTACTTAGTTAATAGAGACTTCTATTTGTAATGGAGCTTCTTGGACCTTCAAGGAAAATCCACACACCGTCCGTACATATTTCTGCTGGCTAGCTACAATCCATAATTCCATACTATAAATCCATACTGATATTTTAAAGTAACTCTGTCTGTCTGTCTGTCTATATGTTACCTTTTCACGCCTAAACCACTGAACGGATTTCGATAAAATTTGGCAGAGAGATAGATTGCATCCCGGGGAAGGACATAGGATAGTTTTTATCGACATACCTCGCGGGCGAAGTCGCGGGCGGAAGCTAGTATTATATAATTATATTATACAGGAAAAAAAATAAACCAGTGCGTAAACTGTGTTTTTTGTCGGTCATCAAAAAAAATCTGTTGTTTCATAGAAAAGTGCAATACCTGCGCGGTCAAATGTATGTACCAACTAATATTTTTATATCCAAATATATATTTTTATATAATAATTATACATTCAAATTACTTAATTTACTAAAAATTCGAAACTAACTCTGTCTATATGTTACCTTTTCGCGTCTAACGAACAGATTTCGATCCAAGGAGATAAATGGCGCACTGTGGAAGGATATAGGCTACTTTTTGTCCCGGTAGCACGTTCCTGTGGCATAATTTCCGACATCAGAAGGCTGAAGGCTGAAGCTAGTAATTTATAAATGCTGCTGGAATTACAGACAAAAGACTTGTCGACTTTTTTCTGGGTGCTGAGAGCGTTTGCAGACGGTATTCAATCGGTGGCCGATTTTTGTAGGAGCTAAATGAAACAGTAGAGATCAAATGTATCATTCATTGCACACGTCCTACAAAACGTACAATACGACCGATGTATCTTGGCGAGCCCGAACATTGCGCAGAAGGCTGCGCCGTAAGATTTTTTAGGAACCAAACGGTGACATGAGGCGAGTGCGAGTGAGAGAACATGCGCGAAATTTCTTAGTGCCTATGTTCAGGCTCGCCAAGTTACGTTGGTCGTATTGTAGGTCTAAATAACGTAGGACGAAATAACCGGACCGATTGCAGGATCTACAAAAAGTATGCCGTGTTCGGGCGTGCGTGCTTCATATCGAAAAATTAAAATAGAAAATGTAGGTATTTTTACTCACGTCCCTACCTACCTGCTAAGGGCTTCGTTCATAGACGGTTATTTTCAAAGTAGACCCCTTATTGTTAACTCAGTGCGTGTCACTTATCAAAGCTCCCTCTCTTTTGTCACCCCTGCCCGTAGACAGAGTAATCTATAGACTCATCGTAGGTATCCGTGTCACCGAAAGAGACAAAAAAAATCCGGCAATCTTCATCATACTATCATTTTTACAGCTTATTACACTGCACCTTACCATTTTCACATTTGCGCAAATGTACTATTATTGAATTATGCACGAAAAAGATCTTATTTTCCGTTTAATCGCGGTGTAGTTTTTATTGTTATTTCATTCATAAACGTCAAACTTGTTGTGCACATAACACATTGATGTGCTTAGCCGACACGCAGTAAGGGACAGAAATATTCTTACTCTGTCTCTTTTGTTTGCTAGTGACGTTAATATATTTCTCTTTTTCTTGTGCGAATGAAAAAGAAGATATGCAGCAGTCTATAGTTTACTCTGACTACGCCCCTGCCTGTGAAACTCGAAACATAGGTACCTATACCAAGTCGGGCAAAGTTTGGACTTCGCTTGTCAAGGTACTCATATTAATTCATTTAAGTTTATAATCAGATACTCCACAACGATGAGTGACAGTTAGAACAGCGCGGTGATTGCGTAACACACTAACAGTAACAATGGCTTTCATTTTGACAGTTCAACAACATTCATTGCGTTATTTACGTTGTTGTGCAGATTAATTTTTCGAACATATGAAGCAATGGATGTATTATATACTTCAAAATGATTCAGATTGTGATTGATAGTGTGTTGCAGCTCGTTTTTCATTACGGAATGAAGACCTACTTTAGTTATAGGTTAGTAAGCTGCCTACCGAAGCAACCCCATTGGAAATGGATTACTGCCGCCCCCGAAGGCTCACTGTGACTCAGGGGATTTCCGTTGCCTCGATGGAAAATGTTAGCATTTTTCCAAGCATAAATTACCTACCTTTCAAACTGGAATACAGTTATTCTACTGAACAGCAAACATTTTTAGTGACCTAACGCAAAGTAAGTTGGAAGGAGGCCTTTGCCCAAGAGTGGGACAGCGTAGGCTAGTAAAAAAAAACGCAAAGTACTTATTCATTAAAAGATTTTCTTTCTCAGTTTGTTCCTATCAATAGATTCATATTGCTTAGTCATTTTCTTTGAGCAATATCAAAACCTTTATCAGAAAGAAGGTCAAACAAATTGGGTTATACGAATTCAAACTTAGGGTCTAATCTGAAAATCCCTCCAACACAATAAAACTCAAATTCAATAAAATAAAGGTATAATTTTACCAATAACAATTAAAATATTCACCATTTAAACACGTTTCACTCGTCCAATAAAGGACTAAAGTACGCAATCTGCGAAATTACAGACTCCATTATTGAATTCTCGAGCGAATCTGCATATTTAATTTTACGCTTGTTATACCGATTTCAGGATCAGCTGATTACATCGTATATACTTTCGCCCCTCACCCCACGGGCTGAGGCTTAAGTGTGAGTTTTTTCACTCATGTTCGATTGCGAGCGCGTTAGAATTTTATATGGGACTAGCTTCTGCCCGCGACTTCGTCCGCGCGAAATTTCTTGTACCCCCACCCCGTCGCAACACTTCGTATTCGCTTAGCGTTCATTCTGACTTTTTTTCTTTTTGCACGGCTCCTAAGGGTCATAGCGTGATATTAAATAGCCTATAGCCTTCCTCAAGAATTGGGCTATCAAATGCAAAAAGATTTTTCAAATCTGACCGGTAGTTTCAGAGATTATCGCGTTCAAACAAACCAACTCTTCAGCTTTATTATTAGTACTAGCTGTTCCCCGCGGTGTCACACGCTGCGCGGCTCCTAAGAGTCGTAGCGTGATGTTATATAGCCTATAGCCTTCCTCGATAAATGGACTACCCAACACTAAAAGAATCATTCAAATCGGACCAGTAGTTCCAGAGATTAGCGCGTTCAAACAAACAAACAAACAAACTCTGCAGCTTTATAATATTATATATAGTATAGATTAGTATAGAAAAAGTTATAGCGCCACCTGGTGGTCACTAGAAGAAACCTAATTTCCCATACAAATACATACAACACTAGTGATATTACTAAAACACTAGTGTTTTAATTTTTTTGTCCTAACAATAGTTTTTTTGTAATTAAATAATTGCTGCATATTGTGCAATAAATTACCAGTGTTGTGTCATCGCGCTTCTCTTTCTTTTCTATGCAGTCCGATAGTGATCGCGCTTTAGGTCATATTATAAGCCCCTTAACTACTGGATATATTTGGTTATATTTTTGTATGCAGACTGGGAATACCTATCATTAGATATACGAAGTCTAATAATTTATTGTCATCTTCACCTTGTAGAAATCCGTGTGTTGTGTTGATTAAGAAGTAAATTGCGAGTGTGTATGTGTGGGATAATTTAATTAAACTCACTTTAGCGAATATTGTGCCTCTACACCTGTAGTGTCTTGATGTTTTTATAATTAAGTTTCGTGTATCGCTTACATTTTCCGCTGGCGGCAAAATTGATTTTTATTCAATTTTATATGTCCCCGGAAAGTCAAAGAGAAACGTGTTTATTAATTTACTAGCTGACCCGGCGAACTTCGTACCCCCTCGCCAGCCGCTCTGCCCCCGCTTTTTACCCGACTGCGCGACGCAAAGGAGTGGAGTGGAGTGGAGTGGAGTGGTGTGGTGGTGGTGGTGTGGAGTGGTGTGGTAATGTGTTCATCAGCCTATGAATGTATGTTCCTTTAAAGCACTATACAGACCAAACGCCTAGGCTGATTTTTATGATTCACACGTCAATCGATTCCTCTTAGTCTGGCGAGTGTCACTAAAGACATGACGTTAGTGAAAATTCAATATGGCGACTACTATGTATGTATGTATGTATATCTCTTTGGCACGATCTGTAGACTAAACGGCTTGATCGATTTCAGCTTGAGAAGTGCCGTTAGATTCGTCTTAATTGTGCGAGTGACACTGGGTATATCAAAATTGAAAAAAAATTAAAATGTCCGATTTTTGGCGCAATGTAACTCGATAGGATTAGAGAATAAAAAATTTTATTGAAGACATATCTTCAAAAAAATGTTTTTTTCTCAAAACCTATCGAGTGGGGTATCAAAATAAAGGGCTTTCAAAGATGATTACAAAAATATAAACAACTTATAATGGTTAAAAGTAATTCGAAGTGACAAATCGTAAAAAACACGTACCAAGAACTAAATCGTCAGCGAAATCCTTCACATTTGTAAACTAAAAAGCTGGAAATAAAAAAAGTTATTAAAAAAAAATAAAAAACCAGACTGCGGTAAAAAACTTAAGTTAAATGATCAGAAAAGCTAAAAACAAGCCCATTATAAATTAAATAAAACTTGGAAGCAGGCGGGACCCATACCATTTTTATTATATTTTCAAATTCAAATCGCAGTCGAATATTTTTTTTTTAATAACTTTTTTTATGAAATCCCTGATATCTTCTAAGATATTCATTTTAATGATATACTGTAAAGGGCAATATTGATCTCCATAAAATGCATAACGTATTTAATGTAATACTGTATTGTTTAAAATAGTTTGTTAAATAACTCATATTTTTTTATATGTAAAAGATAAAAATGGTTACTGTGGGTTATACTTAGGAGATAAACATGTACCATTGTGGACTTTTTTATTGATATTTTTAAGATATACAATTCCGTAGTACATTAATTTGATCTATCTCGTAAGGTTTAGTCAGCGTTTGCAATATAAGCACACAACAATATGTTTGTTACTATCACATTACAAATCTTTGAATTTCTCGACTTTTCTCTACTATAATATGCATGTATTATACATATAAACCTTCCTTTTAAATCACTCTATCTATTAAAAAAACCGCATCAAAATCCGTTGCGAAGTTTTAAAGATCTAAGCATACATAGGGACAGATAGACAGCGGGAAGCGACTTTGTTTTATATACTATGTAGTGTTAATGTTCAGTCCGTATTTCCTTGCTGTTTTATCTATTTTTCATTGGTAATGATATTTTACGTCTACTGCTGAACATAAGCTTTTCTCTGTTCGCAAGTGAGCTGTTTTATCTCTTTACATAGTCGCTTGGTGTGTATGAGTACTAGACTAGCTTCTTCCCGCGGTTTCGCCTGCGCGGACTTCGAAAATTATCCCACGAACACCTACTACCGGGATAAAAAGTATACCATACCATAACCATAATCAGCCTATAATGTTCCCACTGCTGGGACACAGGCCTCCTCTCGGTGAGAGGGAGTGGGCCGTAATCCACCACGCGGGCCCAGTGCGGATTGGTAGATGTCACATGTTTTCGAATTTTTGGTTCTAGGACATGCCGGTTTCCTCACGATGTTTTCCTTCACCGTTTTGAGAGCAGTGGTGATGAAATAATTTACACAAAGTAAAGCGCCTGTCTGGGTTCGAACCTACGACCTACAACTCGTAAGTCGCGGCCGTTACCACTTGGCCACCACTGCTCTCCATAAAAAGTATCCTATGTCCTAACCCATCAAAATCTGTGAATCTGTGACATGAAATGGTAACAGACAGATAGACAGACAGACAGAGTAACAGACAGATAGACAGCGTAACTTTCGCAAAAATAGTAGGTAGTACCTATGGGTGTTAGCATCAGCGCAGGCGCCGCGGCGGCGGCGGCATCTCTTTTTATACCATAGACCAAAAAATTAGGTGTAAAAGTGTCTATAAAGGTCTACCTTCTTAAAGGAATAAACATAATTTTATTTCATAGCAAATGGTTCGTTCGATGTGATTTTATGATCAACAAAAAAGTTTAGTAATTTTAAGTTACAACTCCGAACATGATTGTTCAAAAATGAGGGTAAAATGGGGGTAGGAGAGGGTAATAATTTTAATTAAAACCGATAGAGACAAAAACTAAAGGTATAATATGTAACAATTCGGAGTGTCCCGGCTCAGTTAGTAAACACTGTGAAATTAAATTCTCGTACATAATTACATTGTTTAACTTTATTAATTAGTCTGAGCTGTGGCCTGAGGCAGCGAACCGGAAAGGCATTTTGGTTTGTTTGATACGGTTTAAAGGATAGATAAGCAATAATACTTGATGATAGGTAATGTAAGCTCTTTTCATAATATTTATATTAATACATTTGGTAATTAATTACTTACTCATAAAAAATATATATTTATATTTTGTAATAACACTAGAGACTATGGTGGATCACACCATTAGGGCTTGCATTCGAGTATTCGAATGATTCGAATAATAATCTATTTTGAATACAAACATTGCGATATTCGAATATTCGACCAATTTCCTTCAACCAGTCCGATAACCCTGATGTGCACAAAATACAATTTTAAAGTTTGTGCGAGACGTTCATTTTGCGTACACAGGGATCTGTGACAGGAGTAGTCAACACTCGGAAGCGTTCGGGAACACTCGGAGGATAAGTGTCGCTCGTAGTCGAGTCGCACCTTCGCGCATTTGTATATTATCTGCTCGCGGTTGTAGTCATATTTATTGTTACTTGGAATGAGGTTTTTATTTTGTAAAGAAAGTTGGCAAGTCTAAATAAATATTTGCAATCATCTGACATGTTCCTTAAAATAATGATGATTCCATAGACGCTCTAAGTTTCCTTAGGTCTAACTTCCAAAGAAAACTTTGAAGACCGAGCCAAAGTTAAATGTTATGATTTCAAACGTAAATGTTAGGTTTAAAATTTTTTACTATGTGGTGCCTTTTGCATCTACAAAAGGCCTCTATGACTATGTGTATGGCTTTTATAAAGCATTCAAATTTTGATTTATTCCTTTCATACTAAACAAACTCTTAATATATCTAAGATATTGGCAAATAGAGACACATGATTATTAAAAAAGCCATTTTTTTAAATAATTGAATAATTCGAATAATACCCGAAAATAATCGAATTCTTATTCTAATATCAATAATTCCGAATATTTGCAAGCCCTACACACAATACAACGCGCTACGCGAAGGGTCGCAGATAATGCGATCTCGCGCGTGATTTTTTACATGCAAATTCAATAAAAACGCGGGGAATTTGTCTCCGTTTACCGCGCCACGTCACGCGTCTCATTGTACCTATAGTGTGTGATCCGCATAAATCATTACCTACTAGCAAAATGACCTCGCTTTAACACACAATTCCGGAACGAATTTTGGGTAAAATAAAAACCTCAGGCCGCTGAGAGGTTCGGTGCCTGTAATACACACAGCTCTTTATTCGAGTAATTTTTAGTAATTTCAGCCAGGAAAAATGTAAGATTATTCACTAATATTGATGTAAATAAGTATCTATCATTCGTTCAAAATTCATCATTTCACTTTTCCTCACATTAGCCCACGTACGCGCGGACGTAAAAATGTCTTGGCGGGATTTTATCGCGCACTGGATTATCAACTCTTGGTGTTGAACCGAGCATTGAGAATCCGACAGAGCGCACCCTAGCGCGTCAAATAAACCAAATCCGGTGCGCGAAAACTAAATGCCGCGGGAAAACCGCGCCCGTGCTTAGGTACAGTCACGAGCATAAGTATGTATACACTTGGCTTTATTCAAAGGCGATTTTCTCCTTTATTTTTGAATGAAATTGTATGTTATTAGTATTACGAACATAGTATTTTCGAACCTATAAGTTTATGTAAAGTGTCGTATTTCAACTTTGCATTCGTTATTTCGTGATTAAATCGCAACTGAAATTTGCCAAGTGTTGACACATTAGTGCTCGTGACAGTACCTGCTGGGCTAATGTAGTATCTTCCGAAAATAACGTTGAATTAGGATCAAAGGATCGTTTGAATAAACTTCATTTTATAAGTTATCTCTAAGGAGTCATTAATCGAAGTTTAGCTGACGAGACTCTTGAGAACATTGGAAACCTTGATAAATCGTCGGTCTATCAATACATGGGTAAATACGAATTATGTTTATCCAAGTTATACATCACTATCTGTGTGCCAAATTTCATACAAATTCGTTCAGCCGTTTTTGCGTCATTGAGTAACAAACATCCAACAAACTTTCATATCTAGGTATAATATTAGTAGGGTTAGATAGTTATCATACTTCATTGCGTTTTTTACCCGACTGCGCAACGCAAAGGAGTGGTAATGTGTTCATCAGCCTATGTATGTATGTATGTATGTTTGTTTGTATGTTCCTTTGAAGCACTATACAGACCAAACGCCTGGGCCGATTTTTATGATTCACACGTCAATCGATTCCTCTTAGTCCGGCGAGTGTCACTAAAGACATGACGTTAGTGAAAATTCAATATGGCGACTACTACGTATGTATGTATGTCTTCAAAAAAAATTTTTTTTTTCTAAACCTATCGAGTATCAAAATAAAGGGCTTTAAAAGACGATTACAAAAATTTATACAACTTATATGGTTAAAAGTAATTCGAAGTGACAAATCGTAAAAAACACGTACCAAGAACTAAATCGTCAGCGAAATATTTCATTTTGTAAACTACAAAGCTGGAAATAAAAAAAGTTATTAAAAAAAATAAAAAACCCGACTGCGGTAAAAAACAAGTTAAAAGAACTGAAAAGCTAAAAACAAGCCCATTTTAAATTAAATAAAAGTTGGAAGCAGGCGGGACCGATTTGAATTTGAAAATATAATAAAAATGGTATGGGTCCCGCCTGCTTCCAACTTTTATTTAATTTAAAATGGGCTTGTTTTTAGCTTTTCAGTTCTTTTAACTTGTTTTTTACCGCAGTCGGGTTTTTTATTTTTTTTAATAACTTTTTTTTTATTTCACTGAGCATCCAAACTCATTAAAATAAACAACTTTTATTCCACGACTTTTGCAAATAAGAAATATTTATTATCTGCCATCCGATTGGTATAACTTTCTCCAGGGAATTGTAACTTTTCCTTGTATGAAAAGTCGTCATATGAAAGATATTTTTGTTTTAACGAGGATCACATCGCCCTAAATTTCTTTTCCTCATTAAAAACGCGTTTTTCTATCTCGTTACGGGTCCGCAGTAGCCCGAAAGTCTGACAACCAGTCTTACCAAGGGGTATCGTATTACCCAGTAACTGGGTCGTGGAGATCAGATAGGAAGTCACTCCATGTACAACACTGGTATTCAGCTGCATCCGGTCAGACTGGAAGCCGACTCCAACATAGGTAGTTGGGAAAAGGCTAGACAGATGATAAATGTGAACATTATAAGAAGAGAGACATACATAATTATCTACTAAAGGAAAAAAAACACCCCGGGAGTGCCGACAGAAGTGAAAACAAAACACAAACAGAATACGAGTGATGGCAAAATCACTCACTGACATATCGGTATACATTAAAATCAAGTACATTCCGAGGCAGCCGAACACATCCGAAGCGGGTATTTTTTTAATCGTCTTAGAAACAAAACACGCGCGGTGTCGCTTACGGTAACAGTGGCGCGAGTTCAATGGTTTTTCCCATCTCAAAAAATTCCCAGCGCGCCTAAAAAGTTTTCACTTCAAAAACGTGTGCGGTCGGGAGACCCCCCATCAGGAACGTACAGTAACGTACTAGCAAAACGACAACCACGACGAAAAAAAAATTTTCGCAACCGCATCTTGGATATCCATTTAGATTTTTTAGAACCCTCGAAAACTATGAAAAATATTTGAGGACATGGAGGGGACGTAACGCTTTTTCGTTTCGTGACGATTTCTACCAGTTTACTTCTACCGTAAACTTAAACATTAAAGAACTTCGTTCCAAAAATGGAAAGATTGTGTGAAAGTGGAAAGATTGTGTGAAAATGGAAGGATTGTGTGAAAACAGAAAGACTATGTGAAAATGGAAAGATTGTGTGAAAATTTAAAAAATCTGTGAAAATGTAAAGATTGTGTGAAAATGGAAAGACTTTGTGAAAATGTAAAGACTGTGTGAAAATAGAAAGATTGTGTGGAAATGAAATTGCTAGGTGGGAAGTGAACACTCAGATGATAGCTTACAGAGGTGTCCACTTGGAAATCCCTGAACCGTCTCCGGACACAAGTGAGAAGATGTAACTCCAACCTCGTAAAGTGGGGGCTACCTTGACAAAACGGCAATAGGGTTTGGATGTGGAGCCATGTCGCCAACGATGCTCCACCTCCTATCCTGCCCTCTGTGTCCCAGTGCATGCAGTCAATTGGAGATAAAAGCTGGATGATGATGCAGTAGGTAGGTACTTAATAAAAAACTGCTAATCCATTATCTTTCAAAGTCACACTGCCGGATCGATAATGATGTCCATAGAGTATTTTATGTCCATGCGGATGAACCGAGGGTCACTACTCAAGCATAAAGTCAATTTCTACGCGAGTGACGCCGCGGGGCACAACAACTATGCGCCTATGCTTATAATACCTACCTACTAAGTTTTGATAGCAGTAACTACCTACTTGTAGAGTTGGAATTCAGGGATGATTTTTCCAACGTCAGAATCGAGGAACAGTTTTGAATTGTTGACAGTTCTTCCTAACAAAGTCTGTCAGACGTCAATTTTATTCTACGAAAAAAAATTATCTGTCGATTGAGAAATCAGCCCCGAAATTCATTTTTTTTTACGTTTTTTGCAATTTGCTGCTCAGTATTAAGTTGTACGGACGCCAGCAGGTCAAGCTACCCGAAACTGTCACATTTTCGCAATCAACCTTGAACCTTAAGATATAGCAATAAAGTTGAAAATCTATTAAAGAAATCTGACAGATTGTAGTAGCTTGATGTGCTGGCGTCTGTACCTTGATTAAAATATGATTCGCGGCCGTAACAAATATGTATTGCTGACCAGCAAATTGCAAAAAACGTAAGAAAATTTGAATTTCGCGGGCCACTTTATCGCTTCCCCCTTAATCAAATTAATCAGTATTATGTGTCTTGTTTCAATTAATGGCAGACATAGAAGAGCGATTTATTTGAGGCGGAGAATACTCTAAACTGAGTTACCATCCTCTTCAATTAATTGTTATTTTAATGAGCAAACAATTTAACAAGCAAAAATTTATCATAGTACCAATTATACAATAAATAGAAGGACAAGGACGCTAGGGTGCAAAACAGGTAACATCGATCTATCTTGCCTTTTCCCAACAAAAAAAATAAAGTCCTCCAGACCGTATTTCGGCCACGGCGGCCAATCTCAACGGAGACTAGCCTTCGGCGCGGGAGATATTACGAGTATAGTGCACAAGTGTGTGCGCAGACACAGTGCACTCCCTTGTCCCTCACTCTCATAGTCCGATGGGACGGCAATCCGACATGACCGGAGAGAGATCAGGCGCAGGACCAACGGCTTAACGTGCTTTCCGAGGCATGCTTTCATCACCAACTTCCAAACTCCGGGCTGTTACTAAGAAATTCCTAACTACATTGCCACTTTACTCACATTGTTACTTTTCCCAACTACATTGGGGTCGGCTTGTAGTCTAACCGGATGCAGCTGTTTACCAGTATTTTACATGGAGCGACTGCTCCCACAACCCAGTTACTAGGTAACAGAATACTCCGTGGTAAGACTGGTTGTTCAACTTTTGGGCTTCTGACTACCTGTAACGCCTGTCAAAGATTTGCAAATGACATCTGGGACCAACGGCTTAACATGTTTTCCAAGACACGGAGGGGAGAGGATTCAAAACAGGTAATGAATTACCTAATCTAAACTTCAAGCAACTGTCTCAGACTCCCAAGATCGGAGATCTTCAAGCGTCACTTAGTACGTGCTTTGACTTAGACATGTTCCCGTCTCTATCTTGCACAGTTGTAGTTTGACAGTTGTGCGACAGTGACAGGAATAACGCTTAGCAAAGTACGTGATAAGCAACATTTATACTTAGATAATAGACCTGGGCCTCAGACTCTAATAAGTAGGACAATCAAGATCAAGCTGAAGATAAAGTTTGTCTAATTGTTATCGGTACCTACTCGAACAAACAGGCTGACCAACCAACTGACAAATAAATCTATAAACAATATACTGTGTTTTTATTCAATAGGTACTAGTTTTTGCCCGCGACTTCGTCCGCGTGAAACGGCCCCATCGCTCGCCTGTGGGCCGTGCTACAACTTCGCTTTTTTGGCTAACAAGCGGTCCTACGTGGGCGATTCAACACAAACGCGATTGCGAAGAGATCCGATGCGGTTTACGCGAATTCAACGCGACGCGGCGGGGCGGCGCGGGCGGGCGGCGGCTCTGTCCTGCGTGCGCGCGAAGGCGCCGCTTCAGCCGCCGCCGCCATTTAGTACCCTGCATTTGTCATGGACGGATGGAAACAATTTTTACTGGAAAATTCATTTTTGAAATGTCATATAAGTACTCAAGAAGTATGTACGCTAGAGGAGTATTATTATTATTAGCAAAGTCTAATATTTTATACTTAGAAAGACATTATTTATGGGGAATTTCATACCTTATAC
Source organism: Oligia latruncula (assembly GCA_948474745.1). Lineage (NCBI taxonomy): Eukaryota > Metazoa > Arthropoda > Insecta > Lepidoptera > Noctuidae > Oligia > Oligia latruncula. The sequence continues at coordinate 14,538,057 of OX419689.1, read as the reverse complement.
GAAGAATTACGGGTTCAACCCATAGGTAATTCTTAAAATTCTAATTAAAACCATTGAGTTATAAACATAGTAGGTACAACATTATAATTCCATGATTAAGACAAGCCACCGCACCGCAATGTCAAACCAACTGATCGCGTCCGCTTCGCTTCGCCTCGCACCCACGTGCGGTTGGTCACGTAGGCCACCGCAATACAGTATCATTGTTTGTTCCATTCGCGCCGCTTCGCTTCGCGATTGCATTCGTGTTGAATCGCCTACGTAGGACACCGTTCGGACTTTTTTCCTTTTGCTCGGCTCCTAAGTGTAATAGCGTGATGTTAAAAAGCCAAAAGATTTAAAAAAAAAATCGTCAAGATTTGTGCTAGCAAATGCATAGGGATTTATTCGAATCCGACTGGTAGTTCCGGAGATTACCCCTACAATCCCTACATACAAACTTACATTTACCTCTTTTTAATACGACGAGTCTAAGTAGGTATAGAAAAAACCGAATACTTCATTTAAAATTGCACGAAACTTTTCACATAATTGAATATTTCATACTTATCTACCTGAACCAAACAACAGTTTTCCTTTGACGGGAAATGTAATCCAAATACAAATAAAATAATGTTCTCGAAAAATATTGTCGTCGAAAGAGACTGCATCGTGCGACACAGGGTATCCTAGTGCGGGATCCAGTGTCATACCTAAATATTGTAACTTGTAACTTAGCCGCGTACGCACGTACGAACAAAACATGGTGAACACGAACATAATGGATCGCCACGAACATTTTTGACGAACACAGGTTATGTTCGTTAGTGGTACGCACGTGCGAACAAAGTGTTCGATGTTCGTGTTCACCATGTTTTTGTTCGTACGTGCGTACGCGGCTTTACGTTCGTTGTGAACATGAACATGCGCGGAATGTGACGTCACGCGAGAGAGCGTTTTGCTCCTACTTTCAGTTCTTTAGCACTTTTTAATATTAAACTTAAATTTTATTAACATTGCTTTGGTAGTTTTTGAGTTAACTTCAATAATACGATTTTTTTCTACTTAGTTTATATTGATAATGTTTTAATAACTTCCTGTCACTGATGCAAGCAAGTACTGTTATATCATTAGGTACCTACTTATATGAATTCGGATGGGGTGCAACTAAAAAGTGAAAAATAAAAACTTTTTTACAACAGACTTCCAAAAAAACAGTGAAAAATAATTTTAATTTCAGAAGTCGGTGTCGTTGGTCACGAATTTTCGTTTTTTGACACCGACTTCTGAAATTAAAGTTATTTTTCACTTTTTAATGTTTTTTTTTATGTCATGATGGAACCGAATAATCAGCAAAAATCTGAGCTGTCTATCGCTCGTTTTCACATAAATTTATACCTAAATCCTTTATTATGCAGTTTGTAAAGTAATCTTTAGTTAGAAAGCCATTAATAGTTCATCAACAGAAAGCTAATCAAAACTTTTCTTTCAACTAATAAACGTTTTAACGATACAAGTTTCCCAGAAACGTAAATATCAATTTATTAAATGGTTTGTTACATACTAAGGTTACGATTACCTTTAACTTTTGAATTGGCATCTATTGATTTGTATATAATAGCAAAAAGTCCTAAGGTAAAATATACATTTCGGGTTACACGTGCTGTTATAGTCAACCATTTATGAAGGGGATCGGAACTGTTTCTCCTAAACACAGGTTATTTTGTAACCTATCTAAGAGAGCAGTAACTAGAAACTTAATGCTTGTGCTTTAGGTATATTACGATTACTAGCTGCGCCTCGCGGTTTCACCCGCATAAGTGTCAATCCCGTGGGAATATCGGGATAAAAGTAGCCTATATGTTAATCCAGGGTGTTAGCTACCTCCATACAAAATTTTATCAAAATTACTCCAGCCGTTTGAGCGTGAAGAAGTAACAAACATATAAACACACACATACACTCACAAACTTTCGCCTTTATAATACGAGTATTAGCGTGATTTCCTTACCATTTCATCTAGTCCTAGTTGAACAATAAATATTTATTATTATTATTTATTTATAAGATTTTACATATCTGGGGACCATGGGGTCCCGGTCCTTTGGAAGGCGTACGAGGGGCCGAAGCCAACTCGCAGAAGCCTCTTAGGAAATTTTAATGAAATGCAGCTCCAACCGACGATTATCCCTGTCGGTCTGTGGAGGACTATACCTAACTTATAACCCCCGGTTGGTGTAGGACTATTGCAGGATATGGTATAATAAAAAGTTGGTCTATGGGTTTGAGTGAAGTGGACTGGTTACCAAGAACTATGGAAGAACTATGACCCCTGTCTGATCAATGTTTTATATATACAGGGATAAAATGGCAGGGGGTGACATGCATACTCAATAATGGACCCCCGGAAACGGTCGCTAGCACATAGTGACGTAGCGATAAGGGGGCAACATGTCCTGAGGTGCTTCTCTCCATGGAATACCTCTCTTCCATGGCTATCAGGACAATCCCGGAAGTACGGTCAAGATCCCTACCAACATCTTACTGGAATACTTCCTTCCTCCGAGCACGTTTGCTCTTGCGAATCTCCACTCGAACCGGTCAATAAAGGCAAGAATGAGGTGGGAGCTCTGATCCTCGTAATTTTTCACTCCAGCAGGCCAATAAAGGCAAGCCAGAGGTGAGGAACAAGACTTCTCCTGGGAGACACCGTGGTGTCGCTACTGCCCAACAGCTCGCCACATGCTGCCCTGCGGGTTTCTGTATTTCTCTCTTGGTCTGGCTCCTCACCCTAGACCTGTTCTGGAAAAGTAAACTTCCGGCGCAGCAGTTCGGAGCGCGCAAACCCCACCACGACGTCAATGTAGAGAATACCTATTCAATATTTATTTACATTCCACAACGTGAACTTAGGTGATAGTTTTGCAAAGACAAGATCATTGTCCTGACTGGCACAGCAAATTCAGGAGAGATGAAGAGGGCTTTGATCAAAAAGTCCTAAGGCACACTTCGGGTTCAATATTTACCTATTTAGAAGACGCCAGCACATCAAGCTCTCAAAACTGACAAACTGAAACAGTCAAATTTTCCCAATCAACATTGAACCTTATTGTTTAGCGATAAAGTTGTAAATCTGTTAAAGAAATTTGAGAGATTGTAGTAGCTTGATGTGCTGGCGTCTGTACATCCCACAACGTGAACTTAGGTGGTAGGTTTTGCAATTTAGACATGATCATTGTGGCCCCTGCCGGGCACAGCAAATTTGGAGAGAGGAAGGGGGCTTTGATTAAAGGGATTTATTTCGACGCGATCATTTGAACATATTAAAACAAATGTAAATAAAACTGAATGTTCACTGTTGCCTGCGGCAGTGCGTGTATACATTTTTAATTTTCCGGAATAAAACCAGCGAACCCTTAAATTCCGGAAAGGATAAGGGTACTTCCTTTGCCCTTTGGAGGTTTAAAGTTTTGTTCACAAAGGAGAAAGAAAGAGACAAACTCTCTTTCAAGTTATAAGTATTTATGGATTAATTGTTAGGGATTTTCGAATGTTTGAAAAGAGCTAGGCCGGAAGGCAAAACGGATGGCAATTGGGTCGGTTTAAAACAAAAGATGGTTTAATATTTTATTTGGGACATGCACAGAAAATACAAATAGTTAAAAATGAGCATTTAAAACTGACAAAGTTAAATTAAAAACAACCATAAAATATATATAACTAAAAAAAGACCCGTGCGAGGCCAAAAAGGACAAAAGGTCGGATATCTACATAACTAATAATATCACGTGTTACATAATATCACGTTTTGTAAATCCCCAAAGAATACGTAGGACCCACATTTCGCCAGTTATGTTAAATTCCCATGTGATGGGGACGAGCCTATCACATGGCACACATCCAGACTCCAGACTGCTACTGAGAAGTTCCTGATGGAACAAACCCAATTACAATTTGCCCAACCTGGGACTCGAATCCAGAACCCAATACTCCGCGGTAGCGGTTGCGACTACTAGGCCAACGATCTGCAGTAAGTCACTTGTTACGTAAAGTGATGAATTCAACATAAGTCTATAAAATGCCACCTGTAACACAAAACATACGATTCAAATATTCAACAATACTGCAACGCGAACATGTAGATAACAAATCCCATTGATTAATGGATCTTACAGCCTGTTGCTCTCCAATCCCCTTCCCTTATCACTTTACAACGACTTTGCGAAGATAAAAAGTGGCAATAAAGGTTAATAATGAGCTGGAATCGAAAGGAACTGAACGAAAACGTCACGGCTTCGTAATGAAGTCAAATAGACGTCGACGTCAGCCTCCACGTCAAGATGACGGCTAATCTTGTTAGTAAGTACAATGTTAGCACTTGATTCCGCTGTTGTAAACTCGGTTTTATTGGTTTTCTGATTGGTTCGGTACGTGGTTCAATTTTTTTTTTTGCATTTTCCTCACTTGGTTGTTCTGTTTGTCATTTGAAATCGGACGAAGTAAGACGCTCTGTTTAATAGGTTAAAATATTCAAATAATATCAGTGTTATACTGAATGTATTCATTTATTTATTACTTCAAAAACAGTAGTAGAGGCGGACTCCATAATGCCATAGGCATTTTCTACCAGTCAACCTTCGGGTGATGCAGAGACAAACAGTGTTAAGTGCAATTACGAATAATTGAGGAATAAATATTTATAAATAGTATAAATATAATATATAACCTATACCAACTATAGATGTAATTTAAATAAGCAGTTATCTAATTAAATACAGGGTGTTAATGATTAACCCAAAACCTCTTAAGAGGTCATTGTACAGTCACGAGCATAAGTATGTCTACACTTGGCTTTATTCAAAGGCGATTTTCTCCTTTAATTTTGGAAGAAATTTTATGTTATTAAGAACATAGTATTTTCGAACCCATAGGTTTATGTAAAGTGTCGTATTTCAACTTTGCATTCGTTATTTCGTGAAAAAATCGCAGTTGAAAGTGGCCAAGTGTTGACATATTAGTGCTCGTGACTGTACTCATCATTATGAACAACTTTACTATGGGGCCAAACCTGAAATCGCGAAAAAAAAAATCAGCTGTTCCCTACATTTTGACGAGTTATGCGAACATATTATGTAGGGAACAGCTGTTTTTTTTTTTGCGATTTCAGGTTTGGTCCCCAGATATTTGTTTAAAACATGGTTTTATTACAGAACTTAGGTAGGTACTTAATATAAAGAAAGTCTTGTTTACCTAAGTCATGAAAACAAAATGTTTTGAATGAGAAAAGTGAAAAGGTAAAGAAAACAAAATGACTTCCCGTAACGACTGTCAAAGATCCACGAATGACAGCCGGGACCAACGGCTTAACGTGCTTTCCGAGGCACGGAAGGGTCACGGTATGTAAAGATGTTCACCCATCCACAGACCAACCGCGGCAAGCGTAGCTTAACCTGATCAATCGACCTGTGCGGCTGTTATTATTTAGCCAAACTCAAACAATATTCGAAGTACCTGCGAAAAACAATGTCTACCTATAAAATTCTACGTATAAAAGTTGTTCAATTCATCTGTCCATTTTCTCAGCTTCATTAGCATTTCTTGAGCAAGGTTATTTCTGTGACTATCTTCACTCTATTATTATGTAGATGCCCTAGATGATATAATTGGTAGCCCACAGCAACCGTTCGAGTACCAAAGCGTTTACAGGGCAATTGGAGCAGTTAGCGGTTACCTAATTGTAACACGTTTGATTTAGCTCTACTAATGTATTTATTTTCGTAATTGTGTGTAGAATATTGCATGTTTAGAATCGTCAAAACAACAAAACATACAAACCACGAAAGGCAACACAACACTAATTTCAAGTTGATATCCAGGCTGTGACAGACAGACTTAGTCTCACCATAAGGGTTCCGTTTTACCATTTTAGTACGGAACCCTAAAAACAACGAGGAAGAGTACCATCGACACAAAAAGAAGAAGAACTGTTAACAAACTCAACATAACAAAGGTTCACTTTATAAGAATTCTTTTTAATAAGTAGTCAGTTCTTGTATCAATGGAAGCGAAATCGTTTCGCGTTTGTCGCAAGTTCCAAAAGCATAGGTATTTCATTGCTCGCTCCAGCCACTCGGCAAAGGTAAACAATCAACGTTTTGCTTACAATACACGCAAAGGAAATATTGGAAACGGCTCTGCTTTGAGGAGGAACTTTTTATAGAGTCGAAATATCAATTTGGAAATGTTGCTTTATTAAAAAATCTGTGTTTCCCTTCATGTTTATGAAGCTTTGAAGATGGCGTATGAGTCTGTATTATTGCATGTTTTTCCTGTTATTGGGAATGGTTATAAGAATATTATTTTAGATTTATCTGTTTCTACAGCCTACGGCTTGGTACGGCAAGATGAGACCAATATTTCCATAGTAACTTCTTTGATTAAACGCTAGTAGATAGATAAATAAACAGAAGTTATCCTTAACAAATATGTTCTTCTGATCGTACCTAAATAATACCTATGCAATGATAAATATGACGTATATCCATATCCATACTGATAATAAATTCGAAAGTAACTCTGTCTGTCTGTCTGTATGTTACCTTTTCACGCCTAAACCACTGAACGGATTTCGATAAAATTTGGCAAAGATATAGATTTCATCCCGGGGAAGGACATAGGATAGTTTTTAACGACATACCTAGCGGGCGAAGCCGTGGGTGGAAGCTAGTTATAAGTAAATTGAAGTCGCTTTTTGTGCCTATCTGCGTGACTCCGTTGTTCTTGTGAACTACTACGGATTTTGATGCGGTTTTCAACCGTCATTAGAGAATTTATTCCGGAAGGTCTAAGTGTATTTATAATACATCCATACTACTTAATATTATAAATACGAAAGGTCTGTCTGTCTATATGTATGTTACCTCTTCACGTTTAAACCGCTGAACCGATTTAGATGAAATCTATACTAATATTATAAAGCTGCAGAGTTTGTTTGTTTGTTTGAACGCGCTAATCTCTGGAACTACTGGTCCGATTTGAATGATTCTTTTAGTGTTGGGTAGTCCATTTATCGAGGAAGGCTATAGGCTATATAACATCACGCTACGACCCTTAGGAGCCGCGCAGCGTGTCACACCGCGGGGAACAGCTAGTTTGATATAAAGATAGTTTGAGTCCCGAGAAAGGACATAAAATAGTTTTTATCCCGATAGTCCCACGGGATCGAAACTTACGCGGGTGAAACCGCGGGGTGCTGCTTGTTCTAAATAAATCTATAGTAATTAATCTTTAGTAATAATCTTTAGTAATCTTTAGTAATAATAAAGCTGAAGAGTTTGTTTGTTTGAACGCGATAATCTCTGGAACTACCGGTCAGATTTGAAAAAACCTTTTTGCATTTGATAGCCCAATTCTTGAGGAAGGCTATAGGCTATTTAATATCACGCTATGACCCTTAGGAGCCAAGCAAAAAGAAAAAAAGTCAGAAAGAACGCTAAGCGAATACGAAGTGTTGCGACGGGGTGGGGGTACAAGAAATTTCACGCGGACGAAGTCGCGGGCAGAAGCTAGTTAAGATAAATAATAAAGAAATCTTCATGTTTTGTCAAGTTATGAGAACCTTTTGAAACAGGGGCAGGTCGCTAGTATAACAAAAAAAAAATACTAAAGTCAGTCATTGTTATGAACCGAGACAGATTGTTTTCAGGAATAAAATAAAAACCTGTTTAATTTTCAGATGCGAACGAAAAATACAATAGCATTGGAAGCAGAATGAAATAGACAAAAGGGGATACAACAACTCTGTGATCGGCAATTACGGCCTTTTTGACCACAGTGTAAAAAAGTGATGTGAAATGTTTCAATGGCGATTTAATTCAATTAAACCAATTACAGGCCATTCTGAAAAGTCTAGGGGTCGGTCAGTCACAAAGATGAAGCTAGTTGCCCATTCTTTGGAGAAGAACGGGCAAGAAACTCCAAAAATCCTCAGAGGTTTATAGGCGATGTAAGAAAATTTTACTTTTGTATGCTTAAATACTCATATTTATTTATACACAATGGTAAAAATAACAAAATGAAATCTTAACTAAAACTATACAGAAACTAAAAAATAGCATCGAAAAATTCATCCGCATCGCTTTCGACTGGCAATGTACCCAAGAGACTGGCGGCATTACCATGTTGTATGGCGATGCTTATAGCCTCTGGCCAAGGTAAAAGCCAGCACTTGCGTCAACCAGCCGTTTCGAAATTTATTTAAAAATTTCAAGAGGACTCTGACCCCACGGCCCGAGGGTTTCAACTCCAAACAGCTCGAAAATATAATTTCCGATAAGGTTATTATATTTTCGCCGCTTGAGGTTTTCCGCAACTGCAGCAGCAGCGTCAGCACAGCATGCCGAGCCAGGAAGATGGGATCTTGCAAGAGTATCGACACACATTGCGTCCCACACTAAAGGCCTACCCACCTTCCATGGAAATAAAGACATAGGTACCGTCCGGTCTCTTGCCATCGTCGCGTGCCAGGCCATTGTGGTCTAATACAGCTGGAACGCCGACGGTGACAAGAGCTCGTTGGATGATGTCATTAATGTTCGCGTGCCGCGCTAAGCGACCCGCACTTCGGCTGCAAGACCGCGGCCGTGGTGTCCAAGGCTGTTGACATTTTCGCCACAATGACAGCGATGGGGAGAACAGCAAGGAGTGCCTAGTCGTAGGGAAGCAGCCAGGCGAAAAGTAGCATCGTCGCACAAAGTGCCTATGTTCGACGAAGGTAATGCATGAAACCAAAGACCCGACTCCCACCTACCCACAGCCAGCAGGCGCGCACGTACCGCAGTAGTAGCAGACGAGTCAAGTAAATTGTTCTGTATTACTCTGCAGAGCGGCTCATCCCATCTCGTCTCTGGGAAGATGGATTGTCGGGTGGATCTGTATTCGGGAAATAAATACTTAAAGTACCTATTAGATTTCGCACGACTGTAGTAGAACAATTACTATGAAAACTTAATTGAAGTTGTTCTACCAGCATCGCGTCGCACCGCCCGCGCCCGAGTCGCGCCCGTGTCTCGCCCGTGTCGCGCCCGTGTCGCGCCCGTGTCGCGCCCGTGTCGCGCACGTGTCGCGCCCGTGTCGCGCCCGAGTCGCGCCCGTGTCGCGCCCGAGTCGCGCCCGTGTCGCGCCTGTCTGCTACTTGGATCAAGTCGAACGATTTCATTTTGTCCGAGAAAGCAATCTTGAAGTGTAAGCCGGAACTTTTGTTCTGCTAAGTTTTACGTTTTTAAGGTAATTTTCTATTGTGATTTTCCTCAATTAGCTGATTGTTCTTTAATTACATAGGGTCCATTTTCAAATAGTGATAATTAAATTGCTTTGTGTTGATCTTAAAAAGGTTTTGGGGAGTAAGATACCTATGACTTTTTTACGTCTTTTTTACTCGTAAAAGTTTCATCACTTACCTAGGTGTCAGTGGCGAACGGTGTTATTTATGACAGAGGTAAGCCGGAGCAAATAAAAATGCCAAAAATAATGTCAATAAACCGTTTCGTAAAATTCCTATTTCGATCTACTTGTCTAAGGTAAGAGCTTCATGTGAATTAGCGAAAAATGACAGTACCAAATTCATGTACTTAATGCTAAACAACTCCTTATAATAATATCTGTAAAAACCCCTTTATTCCATAAACTACTAGAATCTAAGAAAAGTATAATAAACACGGCACGGCGTAATTCAACGTCAAAACTTTACCTTGAAAAGCATGTTTCCTTACAAAGCAATATTTGTCAAACAAACAATCTACTGCCAATAATGCCATCCTAATGATCCTAAAAAATCTATTATAAATAGGTAATTTCAACTTAATTAACCCAAACGCCCCAAATACCTAATTATAACGTACTTTACTACTTTCACTACACACAACACAAAACAAACTATAATTCTAATACTAAATATTAATCACTGTTAAAACAGTGATTAGAATATAAACTCTTTGCTAATACCTATGTGAAAAGCAAAAAGCAGTTTATTAAAAAAAAACATGTATTCAATTTACTAACATGTAAAAATTACAATGTCGATGGAGTTTTGTTGCCGACCGTACAAGATCCATAATCTGACACCACTGCTCTCAAAACGGTGAAGGAAAACATCGTAAGGAAACCGGCATGTCCTAGAACCAAAAATTCGAAGACATGTGACATATAAGTACCAACACGCACTGGGCCCGCATGGTGGATTACAGCCCACTCCCTCTCGAAGAGAGCATCGAGGCCTGTGTCCCAGCAATTGAAACATTAAAGGCTGATTACACATGATAAGTAAGATTATCGCCATAACACCAAAAACATCGCTTTCATTAAAAAACGAGAAATGCCAAACCTATTTCACAAAACGCAATAACAAAAATCTATAAACAGACTACAATGGTTCGATCCCCGCTGTTGTTCGTCCGTAAGAGACAATTAATCCAATTTGGGGATAAAAGCCGTCCACAGAGGACGTTTTCAAGCTAGTGACACTATACTCACTGTGCAAAATTCTGTAGCTATACAGCGTGTTTCAGAAATGTGTGGTCATATTTAAGGGTGTGGTACAGACCATAAGGCTGGATTTAGTGACCAACGGCGACGGCACGCGGCGTGGCGCTGATTATTATATCGGTCGTGACGGTCGGTCGCTCGGTCAGCGTCGCACTAAATGCCAACATGTCGCTTCAGTCGACCGAACGCCCGACAGACGAGGTCGGTCGACGGACGGTCCTCGTCAGCGCGATGTAGCTGTAAGGGCGTAGACTGCGTAGCGATTATACGTTCCACCGTCGTCGTCGGTCGAGTACTAAATCCAGCCTTAAAATGAACAATTTTTTCCATATACCCAACATCATAATCGCGAAAACTAATCTCACCTGTCCCATTCAAAACCTACTCGACCCAAATGTATGGGACAGCTGATTAATTATATTTATTCGTGATTTCGTGGTTGATGGTGTGTAGTCCACCCTTAAACCAAACCTTTCCGATACATGCTGTAGATGCAAAGAGATGAGTTGGGTAAGATCCTCTTTTGGGACAGTATTGGTGATGGCAAGATGTATTTTGGGAACGTCTGGAAAGTCAGAAGGAAGGGTCTGTCACGTGGTTGAAAACGGTGTATCCTGCAACCCTTATTATTATTATTAATTACAATCTGAATCATTTTGAAGGATATTGCTAATCAACTGCTTCATTTGTTCGAAAAATTGTCCTGCTCAACGATGTAAATAACGCAATGAATGTTCTTGAACTGTCAAAACGAAACTCATTGCTACTGACAGTGTGTTACGCTATTAGCCCGCTGGGCTTTGGATTGAAATCTTTTGTCTCTACGAGAATATAAATGTCTGATGTTTAACAATAAAATGTCATCTTAGACTGTGATTGATTGTCTTGTTAAACAAATCAACATTGTATGAAGGAAAGACATTGTTGGTAAATGATGTATTTATTTCTGTAAATTGGTACAAAAAACCCTTATAAACGTCAAAAATAACTAGATGAGGTCGGTGTAACTACTGAGAAGAATGACCGAAATAAACTCAGAACTCAGTCTCTTTTAAAGTCCAAACATTATCTTGGTCAGGCCAAACATTATCTTGGTCAGGCCATATGAGGACCGTGCAGATTAATGTCTGAGGAGGTCGTTACGGGTAGTCTGACAACCAGTCTAGGGATATCGTATTACCCAGTAACTAGGTTGTGGAGGTCAGAGCAGTCGCTCTATGTAAAATACTGGTATTCAGTTGCATCCGGTTAGACTGGAAGCCGACCCCAACATAGTTGAGCCTAGCCTAGCCTAGCCTTTTGCTAGGCAGATGATGATGGTATTTTGAGGAAAGAACTATACAGATTTGAGTGGACATGTCCAGTCCATTTTATGTAATACCTAACATTTGTTTTTGGGAAGGAAAACCCATACATTTGCTAGACACACTTTCATACCCAAGTCAATTAGTTTGATTGGCAGCTGTTATTTTACGGCCGAACCCAATAACCTATTGACAGATCGCTACCGATGGTAGCCAGTAAAAATTATAACTGCCAGACCTGCCAGTATAATATAATCATACAGATCGCTACTAATATGACAAATTCCACATTGGGCACGCGGGTGCCTACGCACACAGCGGCACATTCACTCAGGTGCCATTTAAGCGGTTAAATGGCACCTCAGTGAATGTGCCGCTGTGTGTCAGGTGCATTCACTCAGGTGCCATTTAAGCGGGTGCCCAAGGTCAGCGGGATTGTCCGAAAGGGTTACCGCTGGCCCGGAACATAAAGGGCTAAGGAAGGAACACGGGTGGGTTTTAGTCAGTAAGAGTCTGTCCCTTCAGCTCCACCCAGAGCGGGAGGGGTCATTTGATGATTTCCCATCCGGAAAAAAAAAAAGCGGTTGCCTAATGTGGATGATATAGATTATTGGGACCTTAAAACCAGAGGTAGATAGGTTTTTCTACCTCCAGTAGGCGAAAACTGGTGATTGATAGGTAATTTTGACAGAGCCTTTCAAAAACTTAATTGTGTAACATACTTTCAATTAGGTACCTACAATCTGAATTTTGAAGGATATTGCTAATCCATTGCTTCATAAGTTCGAAAAATTTGTCTGCTCAATAATGTAAGCAACGCAATGAATGTTGTTAAACTGTCAAAATAAAAACCCATTGCTACTGTTAGTGTGTTACGCAATTACTCCGCCGGTGTTATATTATTCTTCATTAATTTAATTCTAGTTCTTGTAAATTTTCTTTTTAGGTCTTCTCATCTTATATTCAAAAGATCATTTTGTGTGATTATTTGTCTAATTTAGTTTGACACAGAGTAGGTAAGCTGCCTGACCTTCTTGCGGAGGATCCCAGGGGAAATCAAGATATACTAGGGTTTAGTCTCTGTTTTTAATATAGGAGAAAATTGCCTTCGAATAAAGCCAAGTGTATACATACTTATGCTCGTGACTGTACATTCGTTGTAAGATAAATTGCAGCTAGACTTACTACATAATAAATATGGATGTAATTGTTGATCAATGATTATTACTGTATCTGTATTTTTTTAATAATAAAGCTGAAGAGTTTGTTTGTTTGAACACGCTAATCTCTGGAACTACCAGTCGGATTTGAAAAAAAAATTTTGCCTTCGATAGCCCAATTCTTGGGGAAGGCTACGATGAATATTACGTTAGGTCCCTTAGGAGTAATGTATAAAATAAAAGTCAGAAAGAACGCTAAGGGAAATCGATGTAATAGCGCGGGCAAGTGATACGATGTGGTAATGTTTCGGGAGTTCAAGCACGCAGACGAAGTCGCGGGCAGAAGCTAGTGCTTTATAAACCCTGTCTTATAAGTAGATTTTCATGTAAAATTGTAATCTTAGTAAATATTAAACCAAACTGTCAACGTGTAGGTATAAAGTAACCAAATTACATATTCATAATCCAGTTTCATTCAATTATTATTGGCAAACGACACACATGACGACAGCATTAAAAGTAGATCAACATTAATTATAGCCCCATGTATGCGTAAGTAGGCTAAATGGCTAAAAATAAAACATTTCCATAACACCGAGCTATTATGAAAGCCTCCATGAGCAACAAGAATTAACTCCACATGGATTGGCTCAATGAATACACGGCTATTTTTAGTCGGAGAGGGCTAAGTGCGGTCACCATCGTTTACGAACAAAGTGAGACAATTACTGAATATTGTCGTCGAACTTGTTTATTTAGGGTTGTGTTTGTACTCACAGATTGGACAGACTTTCCGATGTTTGTGTATTAGTGTCATGTCAATAGCTGGTTTATATAATGTTGTATGACGTGGGTATTTATTTATTTAATACTTTAAGCACACAAATGTACAGAGGCGGACTTAATGCCTTATGCATTTTCTACCAGTCAACCTTTGGGTGATGCAGAGACAAACAACGGTAGGTGCAATCATATAGACATCCATGAATCAATCAAATTCGTGTCATCATGCTCATTTTTGGAAAAGAGAAAAGAAAATATGGAATAGACCAAATTGTGTCCAATCTTGACAATATTGGCAAAAATGCACTGGAATCAAGCCAGTATGGATACAGCTAATAGTTAAAACTTTAAATGCTACTGATTACTGTTTTCACCAAATACACAGATTGTCCAACATTGCTACTCTTGGGGTTTAGTAAGTCCACTGATATAACCATCTCAGTTTTACGTGGTAATAAAACCCTCCAAATTGCAAGATCATTAAATCAATAGGTCGAAAACAAGACTAACTATTTTCATTCAATCAAAAATTGTAGGCAAAATCAAGTAGCCTTACATAAAATCTTTACTGTCATCTATAATCAGTTTACAAGGGATCGGACAAAATTGTTAAACATTGCGCGTTGTTGATAATCAAAGTTGTTTTATGACAAACACTGGAATCGATTTATTCAACCGGTTTGAGCGAGAAGACTAAAGCCAACATCAAGTAATTTTGAGCTTTATTACCAGTAACTAGTTATATTTTTTGAGTAGAAATTTGTCGTGTAAATCTTAAAACGTTTCTTTGATAATATTTACAACCAGCCGAAAAAAAGGTGTTGCCGCAACCTGTTCTGTTTAGTTTAGTCATTTATACAACGTTATTATTAGTTGTATGTGAAACCTGAATATAGTTTGTTCAGAATAGGTAACTGAATCGATTCCAATAATTTTTACCCCATGTTATATTTTGTCCCAAAAATATTTAAAAAAGGTTAAAAGTTGGACACCGAGCGACACTAAGTAGGTTATCCAATCTCCGCGCCGAACGGTTAGGTACCTAGGTACTATTATTACTAGATAATTACTATAGAGCGCATGACGGCGCGGCGCGAGCGGCGCGGGTGAGCATGTTTTTGTACGGACAAACTGGTAACTTAACAAGCTTATAGGTAACTTGGTGATTTTACATGATACAGTTTTGAAATTTTGTACATAGATCCTTTACATAAAAATACTAGACACTCAGGTTTCGCTTAAACTAAAAATAATGTTGTTTAATCAGAACATTAATTTCGGTCGTGTAGGTATATTGTTATGACACTTCATTGTATATTTAATCAAAGATTATCACGGCTATCGATACCGATAGGCTTTTATCGCTATCTTTAGCGGTCCTTGTACACCGTAGTAATAATTAAAAAAAAACTTTATTTATATGTTTTTAGTTAATAATGTTACATAAGTATTAGATACATAAGGAATAATTGTAAGGAAAATAAAGCTACATATTTTATTTATTTATTTTTATCTTTAGCGATAAAGTTGAAAATCTATTAAAGAAATTTGTCAGATTGTAGTAGCTTGATGTGCTGGCGTCTGTACCTACACAATGGTCCTGAAATACCAATGCTAACTAAATATAGCCACTTCCCTCACTCACTCACACACACTCACTCACTCCACTCACTCACTCACTTCACTTCATTACAGCTTTTATAAAACATGATTAAGAAAGGTAGTTTTCGTATGGAGAAGAATGGGCAAGAAACTCCACCGTTAAAATATTTTACACGGTTTTGTATATATTCATTATATAATTATATGTGAAGACCTTGAATAAAATTAGTCTATCACAAAAGGTAAAAAGATACTTAGATTACGAGATATTTTTTACATCCTTTCTTATTCGTATGCATAATTTTATCACACGTCCTGAAATGACATTCCTGAATATGCAAATCCCATTACTTATGGTAAAGGTCAACGTGCAATCAAATTCAAGGAAAAGCGTCTATATGTTAAGGTATCATGTGATATATCAAAGGTCAAAATATATATATATACTTACCCTTGAATTTGGTAACACGCGTTCACTCCCGTCTCAGATTAACTGAATTTTCGTCAATAAAATACAAGAAAGGAAAAATAAAAGACGTTTCCCTTGAGATTTGTCAGCGGAATGTGTGAATATAACCCTCATCGAAATCAATGTGGATAAAACACTACACTATAGACGTATGAGGAACAGGGTGTAAAGTTCAATCATTCTTCATATAAAAAAGGGTGGATCCTCCGATCAGACGGGTGTTGTCTCTGGCGACAATTGATGTCGGAACGTCGTTTATAATTATGCTAGTTTCGCGGAAAACTCTGCTTGCGGGATGCAGGATTTTGTGTGCCGTCACGCGTCAGAGTGATGCGTAATTTGCATGTGGCCTGTAGATGCCGCCATAATACTACACAATATTTAGGGCCCCATATTTAGATGTTTATTTATTTTAAAAAGGATTTCCTCCGTTTCTCTTATTACACCATCCCAATTAAGGTAAAGGGTCCCGAAATATAGCGTACTGTAATAATAAGGCTTTTGAAGTAATAGATGCCTAGCAAAATAATAACAACATAAATATATTTATTGTCAATGAAGTGTTAGTTAGTTTACTCATACCTACTTAAAATGTTTTTTTAAATATTAAATATACTGATATTTAATTTGAATTGAATCGAATCATTTTATTAGAGAAATAAAATTAAAAACAAAAGCCATATTACAGCGGTTTTTATGCCATATTTTAACAGACTAGCTGTGCCCCACGGTTTCACCCGCATAAGTTTTGATTCCGTGAGATTATCAGGACAAAAAGTATTCTATGTCCTCATCCAGGCCATGCTCTATTCATGTGCTGAATTTCATCTAAATCCTTTCAGCCGTTTTAGCGTAACAGCGTTACAAGCATAAAAAAATCAAATCTTTTCTCTTTATACCTAATATTGGTTTAGTTTTTTTTTTTTTAAATCAGGTACCTACTTAAGTACCTATGCAAACTTCATAATAAATAAGATAAATTTTTAAGTGGGCGTCCCCGCTCAGACTCTGATATTATAAAACATATCTTTCATAACTAATAAATATTTAATAAGAATCAAAATAACAGTTCATTTTGATAGAATAATCTGCTGTTTCGAAGTTGTTTGATGATTAATTTATGATGCTTAACAATAACACAGATTTTATTTACTAAAAGTACAGTATTTGATTTTAAAATAGGCATACACCTTATCTTATTCGTCTAAAGTTATTTTAAAGCGAATCGGATACATCTTCTGTCATCTAAAGTTACCAATTCAGATCAATCTGATTTGAATGTTAAATTAGCATTAAAAAAAGATCTTGAACATTATTTGGAGCTGAATTATGTGATAAAGTCATGCATGTTGCTGTCGTATTTACTCGTAGCCTCAGAGTGCACAGGGATTCTGACATTTCGCCGGACCTTTGCCTGACTGAACGATCATTGTCAGACCTGTTTTTGCAACGCGTAAAATGTAGTCTACTGCTCTCGCAGCTTGTGGGAGGCAAACAAATGGTTTAACAATAGGACGTCTGTCAGTAGTAGTAGTATACATGCTTCAGTACCTACTATGTACCTAATCCATACTAATATTATAAATTCGAAAGTAACTCTGTCTGTCTGTTACCTTTTCACGCCTAAACCACTGAACGGATTTCGATAAAATTTGGCAGAGAGATAGATTGCATCCCGGGGTAGGACATAGGATAGTTTTTATCACGATATTCCCACGGGATCGACACTTATGCGGGTGAAACCGTGGGGCGCTGCTAGTAGGTTATATTCAGTAAAGTCGTTCTTATATAAAACCGACGTTAATGGGCATACCGCTTGTAAAGACTATCAAGCCTGTTAACTATGATAGTAGTAACTTAATTATGAAGTAAGTAAATAACTCCTCACTTTATTAATATTATAAGCCTTTGGGGTCCAAACTTTGAAGTTACTGTAATTATTTAGTCTCAAAAACTTATGACTGAATTATTTAGTCTCAAAAAGAGTCTAAATAAATTCGCAAAGAATCTGAGCAATATGGTTGGAGTAATGGAACTATATAACTAGGGAACTAAGGGGAACCAAAGTAACTGACATTGCCCAAAGAATTGCCAAACTTAAGTGGCAGCGGGCAGGGCACATTGCTCGCAGAAAGATGGCCGATGCGGCCGAAAGGTTCTAGAGTGGCGACCGCGTACGGGAAGACGCATCGTTGGAGGACCTCCCACAAGGTGGACCGACGACCTTGTGAAGGCCGCAGGAACCCGTTGGATGCGAGAAGCCCAGAACCGGCCGAAGTGGTGGTGCTAGAGGGCTAAAACCCAAAACGAGTCAAAGATTAACTTCGCTTTAGTATCAACCAAATAATCAGTTGATATAAATATCAATTTAGCCACCAAAAACCCATTTTTCTCATTAATTGTACCCAAAAAATATCCAATACCGTAAACTGGTTCTACTTTGCACCAAAATTTGCTCCAACTTTTTTTTTTAATCCACATCTTTTTAAATCTTGCCTAAATCAGTAATGTGATGTATTGTGTATATAATAGAACTATTAAAGTTTAACCTGACATTAAATACATGATTGTATTTAGTGACCAAGTTTTTTTTTTTTTTATTTCTTTTGGAGCAAAGTAGTTCTTATACAGGGGGTAAATTTTCACCGTAAATTCTCTTCACAGGTTTGTAATTTATTTTTCAATGGAGCATAGTTATATTTAGTCATTTTTATTTGCTACGAAATTTTCACCTCGAAGAGCGATGCATTTCTATCACACACAGAAAAAAATAATGGCTGACTTTGACATCTGTCAACTCTGGTGTTGCTAGATTAAGAACAATATTTTCAGATAAAAATATTGGATTCTACTAAATAGTAGAGTATCAGTACGTAAAATCAGATTTAATAATTTTTCGGAAGTGGAGCATTTTTACCACCTTAGGAGCAAAGTAGGGCCAGATTACGGTAACGGTAACCACAATACATCTAGTTATGGTGTTTCGAGAGTGCCGTGTCAGTGGAACGACGTGATAACTCACTCCGATCATATCAGGCACCCCGCTGAGTCCATTTGTATGGCGAAACGAGACGCCATTTGTATATAGATTTCCTTATTATACAACGTTATTCAATTAATATGGACGCGTCAGGACATAAGTATTCGACTGCTAGTATTAAATACTTAAGTGTTTTTTTTTCTTGAGTGTCGATCGTGCTTGTCATTATTTATTATTATTATGATTTATTTTAATATGGATGGTATCATACATTTATAACCGTTAAGAGACCATCGTAGACACTTTTTTCCGATGATTAAAGCTTATTCATGTAGGTTATACAGAATAATAAACTGTTACAATGTAATTTAACTAGTTATGAGTAAACTAGTCGCGAGCTCGAATTCACTGGTGGTCATGGCCAAAAAGCATGCTGTTTCACCTGGCTTCGTGTCAAACAGAGCTAGTATCAGTGATGAGCAGTTAGACGCTAGTCTACACCCACAACGTCTAGTTCTCACGCACAGAAACACCGTTCCGAACTGATAGGCGCGTAAAAAAAAACAAAAATTGCTTTTGAAAATCGAGTTTTATGAAAAAAACCACTGCATAAATCAATTATTTATTAGCTTGAGACTAGACGGCGTTGTGTGATAGTTGTGGAATATTATATTATATATTATTATAAATAAATTTTATTGAACTCTTCGATAACAGCTGAGCTTTGTCGGTACGGACTTGGTTTTGAAGATTTTACAGTTCTTTTATTACTTATTTACACCCAAAGTTACGTTAAAAATAGCAAGAAAAACTAATCTTTGTTGGTACATAACTTTTTAAGGGCTTTTATTTTACTATTCTGTTTCCGTACAGACAAAATTAATAATATGTCTAAACGATAACATGTTTAACTTTGGATGCACAATGTCAAACAGTGGAGTAAGACTCTCCCAAAATTTGTATAGAAAAAATATCGACTAGAGGCACCTTACGGCCGGGTAATGAGACACAATTGATTTTCTATTGTAATATGCCACCAGTGGTATGCGCCGGGCCGCATGTGTATTCCTGGCTTAAGCGCTAGCCACACATATCCGGGAACCCGGTCCTGCCGTGTTCCGTCAGGGACGGGGAAAAATCGGTTACATACAATTTGTACGAACTGGTTCACACAGGTCCGTGTCAGGCGTATCCGGATCGTCAGTGTCCCGGAGCACGCTCGGACGCACGGACGCCCTGACAGTGCCATCCGATTTTTATCTAGGTACCTACGTTGACGACAACATGAACAGAGAAAGGTTGATAGAACTTGTACGAAAGAATAATAACGATTTCCCTGATATGTGTGAACACGGGTGACGAATGGCACGTCCCTGACGGGAACACTGAACACGGATAGCCCTGATCCGGATATGTGTGGCTAGCGCTTTAACGCGGCCGGCCGGAACGATTAAGCCAGGAATACACATGGCAGTAACTTGCACAGAAGTATGCAAGTAGGTACATAGCTTGCTTATCATTATGCCTAGACAACGTTTGATTGGTATGTCACAATGCCAGTGGAGCAGTGGTAACGGCGGCTACGTATAGGTTGTGGGTTCGTAACCTGACAGGCGCTGTACTTTGTGTAAATTATTTCATCACCACTGCTCTTAAAACTGTGAAGGAAAACATCTTGAGAAAACCGGAACGTCAGCTAACCAAAAATTCGAAGACACGTGACATCTACCAATACCAACCCGCACTGGGACCGCCTGGTGGATTATGACCCACTCCCTCTGTGTCCCTGCAGTGGGAACATTTTAGGCTGATTATGTCTATGCAATGGCATGTAAAGTACTTGGTGCAAGTAACTCGCGTGTGTATTCCTGACTTCATTCAGATTAATTATCTACTAGTAGCAGGTACTGGCTTTGGCAGAACATGATTGCAACCAATTTCCTAAAGGATTACCTACTCACAGCATATAGCGAATATTCAGGTTAGTTTCCCACACAATATACACTATGCCTCACTGCCTCAGGCACTCCGGAACCCTGGCTAGGTTTATAGCAAAGTCTTCTAAAACAAAACTCCCATTCTATATAGGTACTTGGTTGTAATTGGTAAGTCTACAGTGTCCAGTATACAGAGTTGAATTAGATTATCTGGCGAAACTTCACAGACCTGACCTGGGTCAAATCTGCCATGCCTTTTCCCAACTTTGTTGGTGTCAGCTCCCAGTCCAACCGGATGCAGCTAAATACCAGTATTTTATAAGGAGCGACTGCCTATCTGAACACCACAACACGATATCCTTTGGTAAGACTGCAGGTTGTCAGAGTTTTGAGCTTCCAATACCCGTAATGTCCAAGATCTATGAATGACAGTCGGGGTCAATGGCTTCACGTGCTCTCCGAGGCACGAAGGGGTCTAGATATGTGGTGGATGATCACCCATCCACGAACTGACCGTGGCAAGGGTAGCTTAACCTTGGGTCATTTTAGCTACGAGCCGGTTTGCAGACCTAACCGATGTATCGATATCAAATCGTGATAAAACAAAAGCATCTCATACCTAGTCTTGATTTTTAGTCCAAGATATAAAGTAGGCACCTATATTATGTCCCTTTAACGATCGTTTAATGGTTCACTAACTTTAATAAATATCTCTGAATACCGTCGTTTCCATAATATCAAAAGCTAATTTATGTATCTTCATATTTCAACACAAAATTAAAAGTTTTATCATTTCGCAAAGGCGGTTTGAAAGTCCCTGTGATAGCCCGAAGCGTTCCAAGAACTTGTTGGAAATGTCCAAGTTGCTCGTACAGTCAACAGCAAAAGTAGATGATCAAAGTCAGATATTCAATACAAATTAACGGAGTTCGCGTCAGAACTGTGTGGCGTCGAAGTGATTCAAAAGTATTCTACGTAGAAAGTATTCTAAGTAGTAGTACTTCGACGCCACACAGTTCTGACGCGAACTCCGTTCATTAGTATTGAATTTCTGATTTTGATCATCTACTTTTGCTGTTGACTGTACATCGTCAATTTATTCGGAATATATTTTTCACTAGCTTCTGCCCGTGACTTCGTCCGCGACAAATTTCTTGTTTTCCTGTCCCACCCCGTCGCATCACATCGTTTAGCTATACTTTCTGACTTTTTATCGGCTCCTAAGCGTCGTAGCGTTGTGTTAACGTTTCCCCAAGACGTTCTTCAGGAATAGGCTATTTGACAATGTAAAAAATAAGGTCATAATTATTGACACTCGTATAGATTATCGCTTTTAAAATCGATTTGCATTAATTTTACTACAAAACATTGTATTATTTATAAAAAAAATAAAAAAGAGTATTCTATTCTATTCTATTCTATTTTTTTAATTCTGGCGCCATGTAATCGAAAACGGTCTGGATTGGCTGAACTTAAGATGACATCATGATTTAGTAAATTTCTGTCTATCGTTGACAGAACAGATGACTTTTTGTCTAGTATGTCGACCGTTTTAACGTTTGTTTACTTGAATCGTGACGTCACGACGCCATATTGTTAAAGATAGCGTTTTGGCGGCTTATTTAAACAGTACATTTTTATTTACTATTTTTTAAAAGAAATACATTATGCAATTTGAAGTAATAGGTTTTTGTGGGCTCGTTAGACACCATTAAATAATCTGAGATGTTTATCAGAAACCAGTCAAATAGCCTATTGAGCTATCAAATGCAAAAAGAATTTATCAAATCCAACGTTCGCATCAATCTCCGTCTTAATCTGTCAAAAATATAATCAAGTTACAAGTTTTTGACATTGATTGTCGCTGAGATGAGATTTTGACTTGAATTTGAACATTATTTAAGTACAAGAATTGGCCTTCAGATATCAGCGCTTACAAACAAAACAACAAACAACCTTCAGATTTATTATTAGTAAAAGATAATCATTATTACAAGTAGGTACAGTCAACAGCAAAAGTAGATGATCAAAGTCAGAAATTCAATTCTAATTAACGGAGTTCGCGTCAGAACTGTGTGGCGTCGAAGTGATTCAAAAGTATTCTACGTAGTAAGTATTCTAAGTAGTAGTACTTCGACGCCACACAGTTCTGACGCGAACTCCGTTCATTAGTATTGAATTTCTGATTTTGGTCATCTACTTTTGCTGTTGACTGTACTAGGTACCTGTATTTACTTTATTACTTGTTTGCAAATTCAGCAAGCAATGGACAAAATTGACAATATTTTTTCAAGCTTGAGTTTCGTACCCAAAGGGGAAAAACGGGACCCTATTACTAAAACTTCGCTGTCTGTCCATCCGTCTGTCTGTCACCAGGCTGTATCTCAAGAACCGCGATAGCTAGACAGTTGAAATTTTCACAAATTATGTAGTTCTGTTGCCGCTATGACAACAAATACTAAAAACAAAATAAAATAAATATTTAAGGGGGCCTTCCTTACAACAAACGTGTTTTTTTGCGGTGTTTTTGCCTTGTGATACGGAACCCTTCGTGTGCGAGTCCGACTCTCACTTGGCCAGTTTTTTTTAATATTTTTTAATTTGCAACGTGCGTTTTGTTTGTGCAGAAAAACAATTTTTCTTTCTTTCTTTTCTGTTTAAGGGCTGAATTTTACATCGTTATATAACTTTTATCCGAGGAATAAAATAGACATTTGACAATTTTTGTATAAAATAACTGACAAAATTTCAAAATTATTCCTGGAATAAAGCTATCAGATGATTGAAAATCAGCCCTTAGTAGCAAGCAAGTTATTGAGAAGATAATTGTAAAGAGTCTTTGATGTGTAACGTTTAACAGTCAGATTTCATATAAAGCCAAGGCCGTTAGCTTTATTATTAACGTTAAATTAATCAATATTAGGTCTTTATTATTTCTGCCGTCAAACAACTATTATTATACCCGAATATCTATGATTACCTATACCATAGATATCCTAAGTTCACGGATCCTAAGTTTAATGTTTATAAATGTTAACAAATATTAAGTATTGAGGGGATTGTGGCTAAGTAATAACAGCCACACGGATCGATCGATCAGGTTAAGCTACGCTTGCCGCGGTTGTTCCCTGGATGGGTGACCATCTTCACATACCGCGACCCCTCCGTGCCTCGGAAAGCACGTTAAGCCGTTGGTCCCGGCTGTCATTCGTGGATCTTTGTCAGTCGTTAAGGGTAGTCAGAAGCCCGAAAGTCTGACAACCAGTATTACCAAGGGGTATCGTAATACCCAGTAACTGGGTTGTGGAGATCAGATAGGCAGTCGCTCCATGTAAAATACTGGTATTCAGCAGCATCCGGCAGATGAAATCTTAAGTAATATTATAAAGAACAAAGATTGATTTTGATTGTTTGTGTCTTTCACGTTAAAACGGCTGAACGGATTTGGATGAAATTTGGCATATGATCTGATCTGAATTACGACATACTATACTTTTAATCCCGATATTCCCACGGAATCGAGACATATGCGAGTGAAATAGCGGGGCGCAGCTAGTAATCAATAAACGGACTTATTATATTTTACTGACATAATACCTGTTAAATATCAATAATATAATATTATAATATATAAAGCTAATACTTCCTCTCGAGTACTACCTACAACCCCACTTCTATACATTTTCAAGTAAGTTTAACTTACATTTTATGATAATAAAGAAATCTCGATTTCTTTGTCAAGTCGTAAAACAGTGCTAAGCAGGGGCGGGTCCATAGAAATCCGTGGGCGGGTCGCTAGTACTTTATAAAGACAACCACATAAACTGCTAATTTATGTTTATTTAATTACAAACGTAGATTTAAATAACTTTGTAAGTCGATAGTATATGAGAAGTTGTATATTTACAAAACTTTGTTGTTATCTAAATAAACAGCAGATGTCACAGTATGTTTCGAGTAAACTTGAGAGTTTTATTCTCGGGTTTTGGATTTTCAAACGAGGTCTATTTATTTTTAAAATGCAATTCTGAAAAGTGAAAAGGGAAAGAAAAAAGCAGTGTGGTAATGGCCGTGACTTACGAGTTGTAAGTCGTAGGTTCGAACCCAGACAGGCGCTTTACTTTGTTTAAATTATTTTTTCACCACTGCTCTCAAAACGGTGAAGGAAAACATCGTGAGGAAACCGGCATGTCCTAGAACCAAAAATTCGAAGACATGCGACTCTCACCGAGAGGAGGCCTGTGTCCCAGCAGTGGGAACATTATAGGCTGATTATGATGATGATGATGAATTCTGAAAATCGTGGCATCAGGTAGCATGGGCGTTTTTCCCGCGGCGATTATTTGGCACACTTGATTTTCAACCTATTGCTTACCGCCGAGAGTTCAAAATCCAACAGTGTTTTTTGACGCGCTGGGATGCGCTCTGTTGGATACTTAATGCTCGGCTCAACACCGAGAGTTGAAAATCCAGTGCGCGATAAAATCCCGCCGCGATATGTTTATCCGTGCGAACGTAGGCTTATAAAGTACTACCTGAGCACCGCGGTTTCATCCGCATAAGTTTGGATCCCGCGGGAATATCGGGATAAGTAGCCTATATGTTAATCCAGGGTGTCAGCTACTTCCATACAAAATTTTATCAAAATTGGTCTAGCCGTTTGAGCGTGAAGAAGTAACAAACATATAAACGCACCCCCACAAACTTTCGCCTTTATAATGTTAGTGTGATTTCTACGAAATAAATAAACTAGGAAAAAGTTAATTTGATGAAAAGTATAATTTATTTATCTTGGCAACAAAAATCTTCGCTTTACATACCACTACCTTTTCATGTGAAAATCAAAATACGTTTGTAGTTTTTCATTTATTTATTTTTATTATCATCTGAATCTGAATTGCGAAGTAATAATTTTCCTACGAATATTTTATTGTTTTACGAACCCGTACGTGGGCGGGCGCGCCAACCAATTTGTAGCGGATTGTACCAAAATTACTTGTTTTTCAAGCTTGTTTGTGCTTGTTTTTTGTTAAGCTTTGATGATACGAGCAAATCTTCTGTTGTGTACATCGCCACAAGGAGATTCCATTATTATATCTTTAATTCTTTATTTTCTAAAGACAGATAGATTCTTTCTAGATTCCTGCCGTTGTACGAGTATATGTGTCTTTTGTCTCGACTGTATCCACGGGTAGCTTTAAACAATAGATGTTCTTCTAATTTTAAAATAAAAATGCAGAAAATAAATGATGTGGTCAACTGGACCTGCGGGTCCAGAAGCGACCGGGGGTCCAGCTGCCCCAAGACTCCATAATAAACAGCCTATTCAAAATAGGTACCTACAGTCTGTATAGGTGTCACCCAAATTGTAAGCATAATGTACCTACCACAAATTAGGTAAGTATTATAAATTATAGATGTAAAGTTTATTAATACGATAAAAACTATATAGCACATTGTATGGATAAACTTCGTAATCTAAATTAACTAACAAACTAGGTATATAAATAATAAAAAAATAACAAAATATTGTACGTTAATTACCTTTACATTAACAAACTAAAATTTTTCGTCCGCATTACTGCCGACTGGTAGTATAAAATTGATGCATAATCTAGCTTGGTGTTAAAAGAATGAGTCTTTGGTCAACTGGACCCACTCGGAACTGGACCCGCGGGTCCAATTGACGTAATCATTTATTTTCTGTATTTTTATTGCTTAACTGGACCCACATTCAAACAATTGAAGAACATCTATTGTTTAAAGCTACCCGTGATACAGTCGAGATAAAAAGGCACATTACAAGGGCACGATAGAATAGAATAGAATAGAATAGAATACTCTTTATTATGTACACCATATAAATAAAGATAAGAATGATAAGAAAGAATATAAGATAAGAGAGAGATAAGTATGTAATTAAATTTCAGAGCAAGTTTCTAACAATTTTACTCCTACAGATTTACATTATCCTGCTAACGAGCGTCACGTCAGTGCATCAGCTTACGGCACTGTTATTAATTATTCTGAGTTCAGCTTTGAGATTCTGATGTCCGGAACTTTAATGATATCGAATATCAGTTTTAACGAAGGGCTTTGAGTTATCCTATATATCAGATAAACCAATTACAGGCATTTTTTTATATTTTCTTGTCAAGGGGTCGGTTAGTCAGAAAGATGTAGCTAGTTGCCCGTTGTAAAGAGTAGTAGTTTAGGTAGTGTGTAGGTACCTATGTGTAATTGTGTGAAATCTCTCTTTCTATGGAAAATTTAATATCGGTCTCATTTGGCTGTAACACTATTTTTCGAAAATGTTGACCTTTGTATCCTGCCTATGCGTACCTATGAAGTTTCATTAAAATCGGTTCATTCATTTCGAAAATTTGTATGAAATGCTGTACGGCGAACGCTCAATCCCATCAAAGAAACATGAAATGTTTTTTTTTTTTTTTTTTTTTAAACGTTGCCCTACACTTGGAATTTCTCCTGTATTGTGGGTGCGTTTACAAACATTTAAACTCACATACACAAACAGCCAGACCCGGAACAACTACTTGTAGGTCATACAAATATTTTTTCCGTGCGGGAATCGAACCCGCGACACGCAGCGCAGCAGTCAATCGCTTAACCACTGCGCCAACCGTGCCGTCGTCTTAGTGAAAAGTTTATTCTTACCTTCCATCAAAGGAATATGAAATGTTTATTCTTACCTTTACACGAGTAGTAATGCAATATTTATTTATTTATGTACTAAGAAGTCATCATCATTGTCCTGCCCTCATCCCATTTATTTGGGATCGCCGCAACATGTCTTTTTTTTTCTTTTATACTTCTCTATTAGTCGTCATCTCGGTAGTCACTCCCTTTCTAACCATAACATTATTCATACAATCCATTCATCGTTTCTTTGGTCTTCCCCTACTCTTATAGACATCGACATTCATACTCAAAACTCTCCTCAAGACATCATCATCATCTTTCCTCAATTCTCCGTAACACATGCCCATACATATACTTAGAAGTAAGAACAAAAAATTTGTAAGTAGCTGAAATCTCGACTCACTCAAATTTTCGTTTTCTAACTGACTTCAAGCTGACGGGTCCTGTCAGCCATGTCATGCACCTTGACTGTTGGGCAACAGTCTCCGCACGGTGGGAGCCTGAGGATGGACGGCGCCGCCGAGGCCGGCGCAGGAAGAGGTGGTGAGACGACCTAGACGCGTACTGCAAGGGTTGGATCGAGGTGGCTGTGGAAAACGATGCCTGGAAGGATGTCGGGGAGGCGTTTGCTCAGAAGTGAGACAGTGTAGGCTAACTTTAAAAAAAAACTGACTTCAAAAATGAGGGAGGAAAAACCAAAGTGGTGTTTTGTTCACATTTAATTAGACAATTTATCTATTTTCTCTCTCTAGTAAACTCATTTACAAGACTTAGATAAGGCATTTTTATGCAATAAGTTATGCATCAAAATATACAGAGCTGGACCATTCAACAATATTTTATCCTTTACAAAGCAATGTCACTCAATAGTTGAAAGAATACGTTAAAAAAAATATAAAAATAACTATCAAAAATATGAAGTTTTTCTCGTATCTCACCACGTTCATATTCGAGGAAATGTACCAACAATACAACAAAGGACGCCAAACTGAATACAGCAGAAAAGCTATTGTGTAGGTATACGTTTGACAAACAATTTACTAGTATGTATACTCAGACCAAATTATGTATGTATTTATTGTGTTATGTAAATGGTTCACCACAGCCTACCTACAGTATTTGTCTGTCCTTCTTTTTTTAGGGTTCCGTACCCAAAGTGTAAAAACGGAACCCTATTACTAAGACTTCGCTGTCTGTCCGTCTGTCTGTCACCAGGCTGTATCTCAAGAACCGCGATAGCTAGACAGTTGAAATTTTCACAGATGATGTATTTCTGTTGCCGCTTTAACAACAAATACTAAAAACAGAATAAAATAAATATTTAAGGGGGGCTCTCATACAACAAACTTCGTTTTTTTCGGCGTTTTTGCCTTGTGGTACGGAACCCTTCGTGTGCCAGTCCGACTCGCACTTGTTTACTTTTTAATCCATCCAAAGGTTGTTTTTAAAAGATTGCTCTTAGCGATAAGACCGCCCATTGTGTCACCCTTTGTACAGTTTCTATATTTATCATTGATATATATATTCTATTCTCTAGAGAAACCGGTGGATGTTGTCGACTGAAATTTAATGTGATTGATAGCTAGCGGATTTGATTAATTAGTGGACTGTATAAAACGTTTATGATAGAAACACGTATATGCAATAATATAAATTTATTAAGAAATATTAGACCAACGGAACCTGATAACTGCTCAGACCTGACATGAACAAACATTAAAAGAAAAATACTATATTTAAAAAACATGACATATTTACAAAAATGGTCGCACCACAGCCAGTCGCCAACAGTGATAAATGAGCTGTTTGTTTTCTATGAATAAAATAAAATTTTATCCGAGAACATCCATCGGCTTCTTTCTAAACTTCAACTGTATCCGACGATCCTGCATACTTATCTATTTTGTTGACTGTACCATAGTGCTAGCGCTGTGCAACGATGTGTATACCAGGGCTTAAACAGTGTGGCAACCACAAATTGGGTAATGTTGCGTAGAACAGCCTGACAGGTGGGGGACTGGGGACCGTGGGGACCGTGGGGACCGTGGGGAGACGATTGTGGGCTGCTACCTCATGCATAATCGTTTCGTGAAAATATAATGCTAAATACTTGCCTCGCCGGGGATTAAGAAATGAAAGGATTGGCGACCTGTTTAAAATGAGAGTTTCATTTTGTTGTTGTCCTTCAAAACTCGTATTAATTTGGAGTGGTTGTGCTTGAGAATTCTACCAATATTATAAATGTGAAAGTTTCAATGTTTGGGTGTTTGTTACTCCAGCACAGACTGGTAGACCATGACCTGGTTTTGGACAAATAAATCAAAAAGTATTCTTTACTTTTTATCCCGGTAGAATGTTCCCGCGGGATAATTTCCGACAGGACCTACACACGGGCAAAGCTGCAGGCTAAAATAAAGTAATGGGGAAAATAAAAAGTCTACATAAAACAACGATAAGTACAGAATTAGACTCCTAAATATTTTTCCAAGAATTCTCAGTAGGTACCTACAGAAAAAACTTTGAAACGACAGTTGACCACAAACAAGGAAACGGAGAAACAACAACAGATTTTTGGTTGCTACGATCAAACGAGAAAAGATTAAAAGGTAGTTCCAAAGTAAAGTCGTAAAACAGTGTTTGGGAAAGGGCTCGGCTACCAGGAAGGAAACATGGATCAAAGAAAGGTGGAATATTTTATTAATTTTTTGTATTGCTAAATTGAACAGTGGTGGCCAAGTGGTAACGGCCGCGACTTACGAGTTGTAGATCGTAGGTTCGAAACCAGACAGGCGCTTAACTTTGTGTAAATTATTTTCATCACCACTGCTCTCAAAACGGTGAAGGAAAACATCGTGAGGAAACCGTCATGTCCTAGAACCAAAAATTCGAAGACATGTGACATCTGCCAACCCGCACTGGGCCTGCGTGGTGGATTACGGCCCACTCCCTCTCACCGAGAGAAGGCTTGTGTCCTAGCAGTGGGAACATTAAAGGCTGATCATGTCATTGCTAAATAGGCCCGCTCTTGACCTTGATCACGCCTGATGGAAAGCGATGGATGAGGTCTATGATGGAACGAGCGTGCCCAGAAGATGCCTGTTCACTCTTGCTTTGAAGGCAGAGAATAATAAATTTGAATATCCTACTAATACTATAAATGTAAAAGTTTGTGAAGATGTTTGAATGTTTGTTAGTCAATCACGCGTAAACCGTTGAACACATTTAGATGAAAATTAGCACATAGATAGACCATTTCCTGGATTAACACATAAGATACTTTTTATCCCGATATTCCCACGGGATCAAAACTTACGCAGGTGAAACCGCGGGGCGCTGCCAGTAAGATAATGATAAAAAATAAGTGATCCGACCTGAACGGTAAAAAGTTAAGGCCGAAATGAAACTATTATCTAAGTAGGTACTTACTTTCTTATTTGTAGGGTAATTGAAGAGAGAACGACGACAAAGAGGAGCAGCCTTCGGGAACCTTCGGGATAATTGCGTAATAAAATGACAATTGATCGCAACGCCATTAATTTCGACATTTCTATCACGTTCATTGCGTTATTTACCTACGTTGTTGAGCAGATGAATTTTTCAAAAGAAGTAATGGATTAGGAATTTCCTTCGAACCCCTAGGATTGCGACTTAAAGTGTGTTACGCAATTAGCGTGTTTGTATATCCTTCCGTATGCGCGTAACGTGGATCCACACGAGACACAATGGATTTTTGTTTGTTTCTGTAATTACGGCATTCAACCGGATATCAGGGGGGTAATTACGGCATTCAACCGGATATCAGGGGGGTAATTACGGCATTCAACCGGATATCAGGGGGGTAATTCTCGAAATTTTAAAAACGTTCACAGACTTTTCTGACATTGATAGTCGGTGAGATGAGATTGCTACTACACTCTCCATTTGAAATAGGTAAGATTAGACATTTAAATAAACCTTTTTTACAACGTTCGTTCAACCGATTTTGAATTCTATTGCGTTGGTGGTATGAAAAATGACAGCTGCAGTAAACAGTTGGTATTGTAACCACTTTTTTGCTTTTAATGCCATCCTTATGCGTACGGTATAGAAGTCAAAATCGGTTGAAAGCACTGTAAAAAGGTTTATTTAAATGTCTAATCTTATTTCATACAGACAATTGGCTTTCTGGTGATCGACTGTGACCATCTCCATCAGTGATGATTATGATGCGATAAAACAGAATCAAACCAATAAAGATACACTTTTATAATAATTGACGCACTATGTCAACTGATTGTATTATAGCCATCTCATATAATATAACTGCCAAAGAAAGGTGAATAAAAAAAAACATGGACAATTTACGTTGGTAATCAATTTGACAAACAGTTAATTTCTCTGACTTTAGGTACTTGTCATTAAATAAATTTAATCTGCCTAGACTTTTCCCAACTATGTTGGTTACTTGGGGTTGGCTTCCAGTCTAACCGGATGCAGCTGAATACTTACCAGTATTGTATAGGAGTGACTGCCTATCTGACCTCCACAACCTAGTTACTGGGTAACACGATACCCCTTGGTAAGACTGGTTGTCAGAGCTCCGGGCTTCTGACTTCCGGTACCGATTGCCAAAGTCAAAAGCCAAACATCTATACGAATAACAACCGGGACCGAAGGGGTCTCGATATGTAATGGATGGTCACCCATCCAGAAACCGACCGCAGCAACCGTTGCTTAACCTTCGATCGACCCGTGCGGCTGTTATTACTTAGCCACATCATTTAGCCACGAGCCCCTTTTTCATAAAATTAATTATCAGACTTTAATTCAAATACCGCAAACCTAACATCGAATTAATTCCTAATTATTTACAATAACATTTTGATTAAAATTATTCAAGAATTATTCATTAGATATAAAGCCTTTATTAAAACCGCCCCTAATTAGGTCTTAATTAAATTATTATTTTATTCAGGGCCTATACAAACATTTTTGAGCACAACTCGAAAATAAATGAAATTGAATCTGAGCTAATTTTAAAAAGGTTGAATTTTAATGAGTCCGGGTCTAAAATTATTTTAGCCTTGTGAACATTTTAATGGGTAAGGTATTATAATCAACCAAGCATATCAGCCTATAATGTTCCCCCTGCCTGGACATGCCTCCTCTCTTCAAGAGGGAGTAGGTAGGTAGGCTGTAATCCACCACGCGGGCCCAGTACGGGTTGATAGATAGATATCACATGTCTTCGAATTTTTGTTTCTAGGACATGCCGGTTTCCTCACGATGTTTTCCTTCACCGTTTTGAGAACAGTGGTAATGAAATAATTAACACATAGTAAAGCCCATGTCTGGGTTCTAATTCGAACTCACGACCAACAACTCGTAAGTCGGGGCTATTACCACTGGACCACTCACTACCCCCACTGCCCCTCCGACCAGCCAAGACCAACTTAGCAATGCCCTTAAATTCCCCTAAAAGCACTACTCTGTATTTTTTAAATTACATGAGAGCACAGAACAGGCCAGTGTGTCATCACCATAACGTCGAATGTCATCATCACCATAACATTGAATGTCATCATCACCATAACATTGAATGTTATCATCACCATAACATTGAATGTCATCATCACCATAACGTTGAATGTTATCATCACCATAACGTTGAATGTTATCATCACCATAACCTTGAATGTCATCATCACCATAACGTTAAATGTCATCATCACCATAACGTTAAATGTCATCATCACCATAACCTTGAATGTCATCATCACCATAACGTTAAATGTCATCATCACCATAACGTTGAATGTCTTCATCACAATAACGTTGAATGTCATCATCACCATAACGTTGAATGACATGATCACTTTAACGTTGAATGTCATGATCACCATAACGTTGAATGTCATCGTCACCATAACGTTGAATGTCATCATCACCATAATGTTGAATGACATGATACCATAACGTTGAATGTCATCATCACTATAACGTTGAATGTCATCATCAGCATAGCGCTGAATGTCACCATCACCATAACGTTGAATGTCATTATCACCATAACGCTGAATGTCATCATCACCATAACGTTGAATGTCATCGTCACCATAACGTTGAATGTCATCATCACCATAACGTTGAATGTCATCATCACCATAACGTTGAATGACAATTACGTTGAATGTCATTATCAGGCCTGTATTCCCCACAGGGTTAGGCAGAGGTGTACCTAAAATAGGTACACCCACATATCACCAGTTATTTTGTTTCTTTGTTTTTGTTTTACTTCCGATACTATGATTGCTTAAAACTCTTCTGGCTACGCAAAATCAGTGATTTGTGTTGATTTTCGTTCAATATTGACAGGTCCAATATTTACACATAACAAAGGCACTGCACTGGTGGTGGTGTTAAATTGAAACGTATGTTTATACATGAAGAAGGATAAAGTAATTGTGGTCTGTATTCAATTTGGCTTTTTGCAGGTACAGTCTAGGTACTGCACGTCGCGTTGGTCGGCAGTAACACCTATATATTATAGTCGCGAATCATATTTTGATCAAGATAAACTGACACTAACCTGAAAATTGCAAAAAACGTAAGAAAAATTGAATTTCGCGGGCTACAACTGCGCATTCACCATAAAGGATGTGTTTATGTGTTTCTTTGTGTCCATTTTCAGTTATCCTGTATCATCGGTTTTAGTAGAAAGCCTTAGTTCTTACGTGACTTGAAAGCGAGATTTGATCGAAAAGACCCTTCGCTTTATGATAGTAGTGGGGTATCTTGAATAGGAAATTGTATTAGACATATTGGGGGTAGGGTGGCTAGCTAAACGAACACCCCTTAACAATAACAGCGTTGAACGTTATTGCATAATAACTTGCTTGTCATTTGCCAAAAGCTTTTACAAAGATTTATTTACTCGGAATGACGTGACTAATAAATTGCGTTAGGTGCTAATAGTAGATTTTTTGCCAAGAGAGCAAACAACTATTTTGAAGGCGAGAGGGATTCCAAGTACGTCACTCGAGTTTAAAATAGTGATGCTCCCGACGGGAACACTCTACTTTTTATCACCCTTTATGAAAAAATAAGTATGTGCAACTTATGAATATGAATAGTACGTTTATTTATTTACATAGAACTACTTGAGGAAGACATACTCATTTTTATAAAACTAAGTAAAATCCTAATTTGAGTAAACAATTACGGACTTTTCGCGAGTTTTTTATTTTTTCAAAATTTTTTTTGTACTTTGGGTCGCACGCGTTTTTTCTTTATCGTACAGCCTGTTACTTGTTCATACAATGTTCGTGATTGATCTCTTTGGTGAGTGGAACTTTTACTAACAATATCCACATTCCAAATTGAAATCTTTTTTAGTCCCTAGGGATTAAAGAGCTATTTTAGTCCCTGTTTACGAAGAATACACTAGCTCTTTTTGAATAGATGTGATAAAATATAAAATAGACTTCCACCCGGACAGACAGCCCGTTAGTGTGGGCACACACAAATAGGACACGATCTGTTTTAGGTTTTAAGTAGTAACATAGGCTACACAATTTTACTTACTAACCCTGTGAACCTCATTGTAGTCTAATTAAACAAATATTAATAATAATAATTTAAATTCTTCCCACACGGTTCCGGCCCGTGTGGAAGGTTTTGTACTTTCTTTTACGAGAAGAAAAATAAAGAACTCGAAATAAATAATAATAAAATGGCATAGGAGTCGACTAGAAGTTTAATCGTACTTAATCAGAGAAAATATCTTGTTGGATTAGTCTGATATTATAATACACTAGGTACCTTCATTATTACATTCTACTTAATTTCCAATCTTTACGACTATGAAAGTTCGGCTTAGTAAGTGATTCTTCACTTTACTTCCGTTCAAAATCAATGAAAACAGTATACTGTGTGAGTCTTCATAAAGTGCACATATCGAAATGAGGGTAACTAAGCTTAATTTTATCGACGGAAAAAATATTTAAAAAAATATTTAAAAATTTTTTTTTAGAATTTTTATTAAAATTCTTGTTCGCTGCTGTGACCCCTGTGTAAACAATCGCCCTCAATTGAGAATTATGGTTTTTTTCTAACAAAAATCTGATATTTTTTCATCAACTTTTACACGTTTTTAACGTAAAATACCATGTTTATAACTCAATCACAACATTTCCTATCAACTGTTAAAGAAAGGCCTTGCAATCACCATACTTTAGCAGGTAAAGATCCTTTTAAATATATTTTTATTTTTTCAAATATTTTTTCTGTCGATAAAATTAAGCTATGTTTCCCTCATTTCGTTATGTGCACATTATGAAGACTCATACTGTATACCTATTTCAATTGGCAATTCCAATAATAATTACTTTACCTCCCCTCATTATTATAATTGCAAAGCTTTTAACAATCAAAACAAAAGGGTTAAAAACAAACAGAGTTAAGCATACCTCAGTGAAAGTATTGGAAATCGATGGTTTGTGTAAATTAATATGAGGGGAGAATTACTCCGAGCGACTAATTGATCGGGGAACAGATTACAGGAATGTTAAATGTTAAGAGAGTGGTTCGCCTGTTAATTAAGACTCGGGATTTAACTTAGAGGTTACCGAGTCTTGTATTGATTTCTGCTAATTCGGGAGGTGTTCGGTTTTCAGATACTTACCTATGTTTAATTTGATCTTGTCGGTTTCTTGCTTTACATAATATACCTAAGGATAGTAGTAGCGTAACGTAATCAGCCTATAACTTTCCCACTGCTGGGACACAGGCCTCCTCTAAGTGAGATGGAGTGGGCCGTAAATCCACCACGCGGGCCCAGTGTGGGTTGGTAGATGTAACATGTCTCCGAATTTTTGGTTCTAGGACATGCCGGTTTCCTCACGATGTTTTCCTTCACCGTTTTGAGAGCAGTTGTGATGGAATAATTTACACATACTAAAGCGCCTGTCTGGGTTCGAACCTACGACCTACAACTCGTAAGTCGCGGCTGTTAGCACTGGGCCACCACTGCTCTTGAAGGATATAGTACACAATGCAATTGCCATTTGGCAAACACATTGTAAAAGCCGAAATAGCAACGCTATTTAGCGCTGTTAACAAAGCTAAAAATAGCGCTGCTATTCCGGTAACAAAAAAAAAGTATTGAAAACGTGAAGATTTTTAAACGATACTAACCCACTGCGGACATGTCTAAGTGGAATTTGGGAACGCGTGCATCGATATAAATTAAGTAAATGCAGTAATCGAGTAGTTTTAAGAGCTGATTTTTACTTTGGCCATAGGCTAAGCATTGCCATACAACGTGGCAATGCCACCAGTTTCTTGGGTACCTACATTATCTACCGTTGACAGCGACGCTAGGGAATTTTTTATTTAATTTGTTAATAGTTTTAGTTAGGTTAGGACATTATATTTTTATTTTATTACTTAAAAATATTTTCTAAAAATAGTGTTACAGCCAAATTAGACCGATTTTAAATTTTCCATAGAAACAGAGATATCCAGTTATCTTTTTTTAAATAAGACATTTCAAAAATGTTCTTTACTAACTTTTTAGACCTTTGTATCCTGCGTATGAAGTTTAATTAAAATCGGTTCATTCATTTCGAGAAATTTGTATGAATTTTATATGAAATGCCGTACGTCGTAAACGCTCTTATATAACATGAGAAAGCTTTTACTTACAAGTCTCTTTCATGAACATCAAAGTAAGTAATATCAAATGAGTTCTGTTATTGACTTGTAAACCATACAGGCATATTTATTTTATACTTACAATGAAATAAGCTCTGCGCCCTTCCAAGAATATTCAGGTACTAGCTTCTGCTCGCGACTTCGTCCGCGTAAGATTTTCTATCCCCGACCCACCCCGTCGCATCGTATCGGCCGTCCGTGTTTTTACTTCGTTTTCGCTTAGCTTTCTTTCTGACATTTTGTCGTTTTGATCGGCTCCTAAGGGGTCGTAGCGCAACGTTATATAATCTAAGCCTTCTTCAAGAAATCAACTACCAAATGTAAAAATATTTTTTCAAATCCGACTGGTAGTGTCAGAGATTAGCGCGTTCAAAGAAAGAAACCCTTCGGCTTTATTATTAGTATATTATTTGCAGATATTTATCCACGTCAAAGTAAATTCTTTATTTATTCTACTATCTACATAAATTAAATATAAAATTCAAAGTCCTGATGACGGATATATCAACGCACAGCCTAAACCGCTGGTCCTAAGAGACATGAAATTTGTAGGGTGTGTTCTTTGTGAAGAGTAGGTGTCCACTAAAAAAGGGTTTTTCGAAATTCCCTAAGAGGGCAGGGAGGGGTTGGGTTTTCCCTAGGGAGAATGGGGGAGGGTGAAATTTCACGCGGACGAAGTCGCAGGCAGAAGCTAGTAATATATATTTGTGAGGAGCGTGAGGCGGTTGGCGCTGTTTGTTTTGAAGTTTCGAGCTGCCAGAACACGATGACCGATATCACTCGGTTTTGACGTTTAAGTCGGTTCAAGCAATAGAGCTTAGTTCGGAAATCGCCTCATTCGGATACGTCAAGCGAAACGCTTGAGTGAGCTCGCGACTGGGCTGGCAACAATGGTTTTGGTGTTACTGAGGTTGGTAGCATTGTTTTGGAGGGAACGGAGAAAAGCTACCGAACAGAATGACTGCACGAGACACACGTGCTTCCCTGGTGTTCCTCGGGATGGGAGGAGTTTATGATGGAAATTGGAAAAGAGGAGTGAGAACTCCGCTAGAGGAGAGAGGTTCCTTGAGGGACATCAACGGAGGTCAACTTGGTTAGCCAGCCCGGTAATGATCTCGCTGCGTATCTGGATGTATCGTGTACCTACAGTGTGTGATGTTATCATCTGATTTGAAGTGCAAACGGTATTACCATATATCGGCGGTATCTGAAATATGGCTGATGATGACGAGACAAACCTACCTTCTACGTCATATTTTTATTTCATTGATATTCTTATAATCTCGATTTAGGAAACTGCGAAAGCCAGATGCGTAGGTGTTCAAAGAGGAGAGAAGGATTATTTACAGACGGATGGACAGCGGAAAATATGCGTAGGTTTCATAATTTAAGGAACCTAAGTACCTTCCTTAGTTTTCACGGTGAGATTTTTAAAGAATAGCTCGGCTGAAATGTGGTTAAGTAATAACAGCCGCACGGGTCGATCGATCAGGTTAAGCTACGCGTTGGTCCGTGGATGGGTGACCATCTTTGCATACCAACACCCCTCCGTGGCTTGGAAAGCTCGTTAAGCCGTTGGTCCCGGCTGTCATTCTCGGATCTTTGACAGTCGTTACGGGTCGTCAGAAACCCGAAAGTCTGATAACCAGTCTTCCCAAGGGGTATCGTATAATACGCAGTAACTGGGTTGGTGGAGGTCAGGTAGGCAGTTACTCCATGTAAAATACGGGTATTCAGCTGCATCCGGTTAGACTGGAAGCCGACCCCAACATAGTTGGGAAAATGCTAGGCAGATGAGGTAGATCCACAAATTAGAGGTCTCCGTCTACCCTTACAATGGGAAATTACTGTCGTGATACGATGCATTGGAAGAGGCTCTTTATGTGACGACATGTCCAATAAGTTCTCTATCAATCTCGTAGTTCGGCTAATCTTCTTACTGCAATATGCATAGCTCGCGCCGACATGAAAGGCTAAGGAGACAATGATGATTAGAAACAAAACATGATCACTTGTCACCGTATAATTATGAACATCGTTAGTTTAACTATCGAAAGATTGTGAACTGCAACAAACCATTTACAACATAACGCATTATTTTTCGATAGTTTAAAATCTGTGCATGGCAAACCGACAAATTATGAACTGATATCAATCTTGCATGCGATTGATCGCACCTTGCGCTAAAGCTCATTTCAGACTACGCTATAATATAGTTTATAGCACAATAATATCGCTCGCCATACATTTATTTAGAACACGTTCACACTTTGCTATATTATAAATTATATTATTTAAATGTATGGCAAGCGATATTATAGTGCTATAAACTATGCATATAGTTTATAGCACTATAATATCGCTTGCTCAGACTACGCTATAATATAAGAGCAATAGCATTATTGCTCTTATATTATAGCGTAGTCTGAAATGAGCTTTATACTAAAAAACAAAGTCAGTGCGACCAACTTGGAAGTAGTGTTCGCAGGTCGCTGCCGCGGCCCCGCTCCCTTCGCTCGCGCGGTTGGTCACAGTTCTAACCTAACCTAACCAATTTAGTTGGGGTGCCCTGGCTTAGTTTCTGCAACCAATTTGGATAACACCAAGGCCGACAAATCGGGGACGGCTCACACTTTAAAATGGGATTAAATCGAACAGAATGTGAACCCTGTCGTGCAAGTTCGTTCACAATTGACGGTTTGACATAGACAGATTAAAAACTATCGAAAATAAGTACATTAAATTGTAAGCCGTATGGCACTGCTCACAATTTGTCGACAGCTTACAATCTCGCAAGATAGATTACAAACTAATGGTGTTCATAATCATACGGTGACATATTACACATAGATACAAGATATTAGACAAGCCAATCTAATCAATGAGCCAATTACAACAGGATATAACACACATCTATTAATAGATAAATCAATACCTTTGTAATAAAGCCTTATGTGCTACGTTCATAATAAATAGTCAACGTACATAAGTCTCTCTCGTTTATATAAAATGTGCTAGCAAGGTAAACTGGATATACGGTTTTTACTTTGATCGCAGCTCGCGGTAGGTAGTTGCATCCGAACTGGGAATTAATTACGAGTAAAATGTGCTCCGTTAAACTTGGTAAATATACACAGGCATTATGCATTATACGTCGAATAATGACGCACGTCTGTTCAGGCTCACTGATGAATAAGTAAAGAAGTAACTTGTCAAAACGAAATAACATGTAGATTTAATTGAGCATGGTTTCACGAATCATTCTATAGAATCGACACGACCCAGCAGGGTAATTGCGTAACACGCTAACAGTAGGAATGGCTTTTAATGTTTGTTGGATGGCAAACACGCTGACAGCTCATCTGATTGTTATTAGTTGCAGACTAGAATATTAGAGGCCTCGCACAGATGCAAGACATATACGATCTAAGAGACAAAGACGTGGTATAAAAATGTGCCTTTAATTACCCGTAGGTACATTTCCTTCAAACTGGATCAGCAACCTCTATAGAGTACGAATTTCTTATCCATATTAATATTAAATTCGAAAGTAACTCTGTCTGTGTATGTTACCTTTCACGCCTAAATCACTGAACAGATTTCGATAAAATTTGGCAGAAAGATAGATTGCATCCCGGGGAAGGATATAGGATAGTTTTATCCCGATATTCCCACGGGATCGACACTTACGCGGGTGAAACCGCGGGGCGCAGCTAGTAA
Organism: Oligia latruncula; assembly: GCA_948474745.1. NCBI lineage: Eukaryota > Metazoa > Arthropoda > Insecta > Lepidoptera > Noctuidae > Oligia > Oligia latruncula. The sequence goes on along the minus strand of OX419689.1, from coordinate 14,497,228 downwards.
TTCTATATTTCTATCTCGTATGTAATATCTACATTTTCATTTCTAAGAAATCGTCAAACGATGCGGAAAGGGTTATGAAGATGTCTAATTAAAGGTACACGTACCGTAAATCCATCTCACAGTCGGTCGTGTGTAGCATTCACTCAATTGTAGCTAACCTAACCACCTATTGGTTGAAACTTTAAGTTTAGTGGTAGAGTTGTAACATATAATGTAAATACCAATTCTTATGAAGATAGGAAGACGTATAATGACAAACACAGTTTTTGACTGCTTTTGTGAAACCAAATCGTGAATCCAGGACATGAAATAATTTCTGTTTGACATACTGTGTCATTTTCAGAAATCCAATTTCAAAAGGCACAATTAAAAAAGTGATTTATAACCTACTTCAAAATCTATGCAATAGGCGCGCGACTTAAACATAACTGGTGAAATGTTGGTGTAGGTACATAGGTACACCTCTGGTAACATTTCGAGGATTACAAGCGTGAGGTCTGTGTGTTCAAAATCTATTCCCTTCAACATACCTAGCCAGAAAATAATATCTGGTTACACTCAAGGAATAGACTCCAGTCCTCTGAAAAAATATCTAGACTACTTGGGGCTGATTTTTAGAGGTATTCCACTCAGGGCACTGATTTCAACCGCACTTGGACGAACCGCACCTGAGCACTTCCACTAACCGCACTGAAACAAAATTTTGGAACGTGCGGTTCAGTGGAACAATGGCGCCGATTCTGCTGTTCACAAAGTAAACTAAATTTAAATTCATGCATCTTTTTCTTTCTATTTCATTAAGAAAAGGACAGACGATAAATATTAGTTTAGTCCTGTCAAATTAAGATACTCTATGGAGTATCTTAATTTGACAGGACTAAACTAATATATTATTATATAAACTATTTAGACGAGATTAAAAAATTGGCTATTAAAATACGTCAATTTACGTCAGGCGCTGACTAATTTCACAGGACTAAACTAATATTTAATATTTGGAGAGCAGTGGTGGCCCAGTGGTCACGGACACGACTTACGAGTTGTAGGTCGTAGGTTCGAACCCAGACAGGCGCTTTACTTTGTGTAAATTATTTCATCACCACTGCTCTCAAAACGGTGAAGGAAAACATCGTGAGGAAACCGGCATGTCCTAGAACCAAAAATTCGAAGACATGTGACATCCACCAACCCGCACTGGGCCCGCGTGGTGGATTACGGCCCACTCCCTCTCATTGAGAGGAGGCCTGTGTCCCAGCAGTGGGAACATTATAGGCTGATTATGGAAACTAATATTTATCTTCTCTCCTTTTCTTAATGAAATAGAAAGAAAAAGATGCCTGAACTTAAATTTAGTTTTGTTTGTAAACAACAGAATCGGCGCCAGTATATCGTTATTGTTATCGTTATTTTTTTAGTAATGGGATCTACTTTTTTGATCAAGGCAACAAGCAAAAGATATGGATACAATTATATTCAGGTAACTTTTATCTGAACAATAAACATGACAACTCGAAACATGTTCTTTAAAAGTAATCGGAATATTGATTCCTCAGATATAAATTAGCTTATTAGCTATTGAAAAATCAACCCTTTACTCGTGTTATTAATTCAAAGTCCCCAAATACATGTGTTTATCCGGAATTGGGGATCGGGTAACACCCGTACTTGTGTTGCTAAATAATAGTCAACAAACTGTATCATCACGAGTCAATATCATTATAACTACTGCTAACATGTAATTTCAGGTAATTTCCCCCATTTTCACGGAAACTGCATGTTTTGGTGAATTCATGCAGCTTTGTATTAGTACACGGTGTATTTTCGGAGCTTATTGGTGGATTAATTCCTGCTAGTTGCTCAAAATGGAATTGTTAGCATTGATGGATATAGTAAAGTACATAACAGACAGGTAGGTATTGCATCGTATTCGCTCTTACGTGTAGCCAGTTTATTGGTGGAATTATCAAGTGAAAATGGAAATGTTCTTTCGACATGTTCATTAATTGGTTGAAGGGCAATAAACCTGACATGAATGAAAAATGACAGTAGAAGTTTTACTGATAATACGTATGGGGGGTTTTAGTGTCCCGCAAAGTTTAAAGGCACTCACAGATGAGCGCGACGCGATTCTAGTAGAATTTCTATGAACGCGGCAATTGTTCTAACAGAATTGCGTCGCAACGTCAAGCTGTGTCTGCGAACCTTTAAACGAAAAATCCTTTTGGAAAAGGTAAAATGGAACTTAGGTAACTTGATAATTTCAGGCCTTCCAAACTCCTTGGTCATAAAACAAATCCTGCAGAAAAGGATACCTACTCTAAACCTAATCTAAATATATAAAATTCAAAGTCCTGACTGACTGACTGATATATCAACGCACAGCCTAAACCGCTGGTCCTAGAGACATGAAATTTGGAAGGTGTGTTCTTTGTGAAGAGTAGGTATCCACTAAGAAAGGGTTTTTCGAAATCCCACCCCTAAGAGGGTGAAATTTCACGCGAACGAAGTCGCGGGCATAAGCTAGTAAAGCTACAAAACAAAAACAAGGCGCTATAATTATACGAGTATCTACCGTCAGCAACTTCAAACATAAAACTCTCATCCTCATAAGAAACTCATCAAATTTTTTATTAATTACAGAGAGTTGGTAACGCAAAGTTAGTTCAAAGTTCAAAGCTAACCGTGGAACAAGAACAATACTTCTCGTTCATTCAAAACTTCACTCACTCGGTCCGCTGTTATAACAGGAATAGAGATGAGAAACTCACAGGGAGTTGTTTACACTCTCGTAAACTTTACTTAGCAATAGAAATACCTTCCACGAGTGAAGTTGTATATTTGTGAACATCAATTACGTACCTGAATGTAGGACACACAATAGATTGGAAAAATAAATGATATTTTGTGGTGTTTGTCAGTTACACAAAGTAAAGCGGCTGTCTGGGTTCGAACCTTTTTTTTTTTTTGTGACCGACACCTTCTTAGTCACTGCCATTAAAACTGGGCCACCACTACTCTACGATGACAGTTAAGCAACCTAATTAAAATTTTGTTTACACCGGATATTCGAAGGGTCTGCCAGAGGATCCCGCAACTTCTAAATAGCAGCAAACGGAACCCAAAGTCGGTGAAGGTTATGTACTTTGATCGACATCGAGTAAAATGTAAACAGTAATAGGGACAAGGACGTCAAAGTCAAATCAATATAGGTACAGTATGTTATTGATTGTATGAAATACATGTAGGTGTAGTGATTGTACGGAACTGATCATGTAACGGAGTTGGACCATTTTGTCTATAGGATAAAAGCCCGGTTATGCCTAGGTTAACACTGTTTCTATGTTGAGAAAAAATATTCTTTAATGATTCTTTGGGTCTAAATGGTCGTGGTCGTCTAAATGGTGGTGGTTTAGTCAACAGCAAACTCAATTATCATCATCATCATCTGCCTAGCCTTTTTCCCAACTATGGCAAAACTATAATTATTCCCACCCGCCGCGGGAGACGCTCCGGGCGTTCGGGAACCGCGGGACAACTCCCGGCCACCGTAGGCGCGGGCCTGCGGATGGAGAGTAATGGGTAGCTCACCGTCCGATCAGGACCACAGGTGCCGGACGGCGCGTACGTGTTCCACGCGCGCCTCAAAGAGATGTCAGCATAAATTGAAGGGACCCCTTAGAGCCGAAGCCTGCCGGGTCAGCGGGATTGTCCGAAAGGGTTACCGCTAGCCCGGAACATAAAGGCCTAAGGAAGGAATACGGGTGGGTTTTAGTCAGTAAGAGTCTGACACTCCCTTCCGCTTCACCCAGAGCGGGAGGGGTCATTTGATGACTTCCTATCCGCAAAAAGAAAAGGGTGTGTGTAGCTGTGTAGTGTTAGTTAGTTATATTATATTCATTAAATATTCTCAATCAAAGCTAATCCTAGTTAATTGTGATTGAACGACTAAAGTCACCCGCCCACGGCAGATACGAGTACTAGTCTCATCTCATTTCGCCGCTTTTTTTTTACTTAAATCATGTAGTATAAGAAAAAGAAGGGGCCAAGTGCTAGTCGCGAATGAAGGGTCCGAAAAAAACACGTTTCTTGTATCACCCCCTTTAATTTGTAACTTATTTCTGTTATAGCGGCAATAGACATAGACACTCTGTGAAAAATTCCCCATTACGGTTGATGAGATATAGCCCGCTGGCAAACAGACGGACGGACAGCGGAGGATTAAGGCTCCTAAAACAGGCGCGACACGCGATATAATCGCGCGCGACACAAAGGCACCGCTCGTTGCGTGACTTGCGGTGCCTTTGTGTCGCGTGTCGTGTCGCGCCTGTTTGAAGGAGCCTTTATTAATAGGGTCCCGTTGGCACCCCTTGAAAGCGTAAAAAAGAACTAAATCGAAATATAATTCCAAGCCAAGCAGAACAGTACCTAGTAGTTTTGTTTATTTTATCGTAACCCCGGATTAACTAATAGCCCGCGCCAGTACCGACACCTGTCGTTTGATGCCGAAAAGTAATTAATTGGTTTAGCAAAAAAAGAAAACATGCACGTGTTTGTTCGCTACAACTTGTCCGAACTGACTGTAGCAATACCGACTCCATTTTGTGTTAGAATTGAGTTTTCCTGTTAAGTTATAATTGGTGCCTCTTTGGTTTTGTGATCGCAAGCGCTACTGCTGAGCATGTGGTCCTGGGTTCGATTCCCAGGTCGGGCACAGTGTTATTGTGAATACGTCTTTAAAATTGCTTCCATAGTGGGGGCAAGTAAAAAAACCAATGATAACAAAATCGGGGCATACAGTTTGGTGTTGCAGCTTCATATCTATCATCTCCATGCTAAATTCAATTACACTATTGGATAGCTAAAGGATCAAAGAATTCATTACGCCAAGTGAGGACAGTGACGCATCACGCACGGTGGAGGGGTATTTAGGGGCATTTTGAAGTAATTTTGCTGCGTATCGAGATTTTCCACTTAGTATAACTGTTGACTCGGAAAAGCTAAGACATTCGTTTAAGTTTCAATCGTCAGCTCTCGTCAAAATCTATCGGTTTTATACAAAACATTAGTGTAAAATGGTGACAGTGAATATAATTTATTAAAGTAAATAAAACATAATATCAAAAATATATAATGTTGGCTACACGTCAAAAAGCCGAATCGAAATACAGAAATCGAATACGGTTGGAAAGGGCTTTTCAAGAGCAATCGAATGGTACCAGTAAAACACCATATGTATGACTGAGTCCAGCAGTGCGGGGAGCGTAAAAGAATAAATGCGGCCGAGCGGATCAACGACGGTGCCAGTACATCTGCAGCTGGGGCGGTTGAAATTCTATATCGACACTGGATCAATCCCGTTACGTAAACGTATTCACGTACAACACATTGCCGTGTCCATGACACAGCCACACCCCATTTTTCCATCAGGAATTTCTGAATTGAATTTGTGCCAGGTTGATGGCAATAGGCTCGCCCCTATTACATGGGGCCTAAGCATAACTGGCGAGTTGTGGGTGTACTATAGGTACAGTCACGAGCAAAAGTTTGTATACAGTTGGCTTTATTCAAAGACGATTTTCTCCTTTAGTTTTGAATTAAATTTTATGTTATTACGAACAAAGTATTTTCGAACCCATAGGTCTGTGTAAAGTGTCGTATTTCAACGTTGCATTCGTTTTCACGAAAAAATCGCAATTGTAAGTTGCCAAGTGTTGACATATTATTAGTGCTCGTGACTGTACACCTCCGTGAAATCCTTCGGGGTAACAAAGCGTGAGGTTGTCATGTTTTAGGGGGATTTTATATTTCATGCTTTGTTTTTTTTTTAAGTAGGTACTCAATGCCTTAATTTTGCAAGTGTCTGGGTAGATAATTCAATAAGTACGGCATAATAACACTACACTGGAAATACATTGTTTCTCACTTAGACTCCTTTTTAGGGTTCCGTACCTCAAAAAGAAAAAACGGAACCCTTATAGGATCACTTTGTTGTCAGTCAGTCGGTCTGTCTATCAAAACCCTTTATATCGGTATCGACTTAAAATTAAAACCATATACTCCAGTCTGCGGTCCCTTGAAGCTGTGAAAAAATCCAACTTCTAAGTTGACGTAAAAAAGATACGGCCGTTTATGCCAAAAAACGTATATTTCGACACTCTCAAGGGAATCAAAATGAACTTCCCGTTGAACCGTCCGTTGGTTCATGAAATTTGGCAAGAAGCTAGGTCATGTAGCACAAGTAAAGGAAACAATCCGAAAACCGTAAAGTAGTTAAATAAAAAAATTAAAACTTTGATAATATTTTTACATACCTATCTTTTATATATATTTTTTTCTTTTTTAATTTGTATGGAACCCTCCTCGGTGCGCGAGTCCGACTCGCTCTTGACCGGTTTTTTTTTTCATGTATGAAAAAAAAGCTTAAAACCTATTATTACAGATGAATAGTTACACACCGATTTCTCTCTTTCAGTCGTCAGTAATTTGACTTTCGAAAGAAGAAGACAAAGCTTTGTGTAACTATACAAACGCTATACCTACAACGTTTATTAGTAAGGGGGTTTATGTGAAAAATATTTTTAATTTCGGAAGTCGGTGTCGTTGGTTCCACATTTTCGTTTTTTGCCACCGACTTCCGAAATTTAAGTTATTTTACAATTTGCAGTGTTTTTTTTTGGAAGTCGGTTGTTTTTTTTTTGTAAAAAAGGTTTAATTAGTAATTCCCATGTTTGGGCTGCATTGCTGCTGAGTCAATAAAACCTAGTATTTATAAAAGACATTCGCGCAGAAAACTGAAATGAAAACTAATAAAATACTAAATAACTAATGAACTCCATCTACCATTTCATTTCATTTCATTTCATTTACCACTCAACAACATTAACATAAAAATTAACATTTTCATCATGTTACGTAGCCAAAAAGGGATGGATATTTCGTCATAATAAATTCAAATATATTTAAAATCTAAATTAAATTCTCTCCCTCTTCGTTGCGTTTGTATTTTTCCGGGTTTAATAAAAATACGGGAGAGCAGTGATACGGGAACCCAGGCAGGCGCTTTACTTTGTGTAAATAATTTAATCATCACTGCACTCAAAACGGTAAAGGTAAACATCGTGAGGAACCTGTTATGTATTAGAATAAAAAATTTGAAGACATGTGTGAAATCTACCAACTGTTAGGTTAGGTTACAGCCCAATCGGTCTCGAAGAGATAAGGGCTTGGGTCCCAGCAGTGGGAACATTATAGATTATGATTATAATGACGATACCCATGGTTGGCAATCCCTGCTAGTTTATTTGCTTTAACTCAGTCCGTTATCTCGTATTGGTAATTATTTTGTAACGAGCCAAGGGTTTTTTTTTGGTGACGTATTTAAATAGTAGATTGTTTGCCAAGGGAGCAAACAACTATTTTGAAGGCGAGAGTGTTTCTTTGAATCCAGAGCGGAGCGAAGGATTTGTAAATGTAATGGATGCTCACATGCTCATGACCTCTTTTGCATGGGGAACCCTTTTAATACTTTGCGGGTCACTAAATGCCCCAGAGTTTTTTTTCTTGTTTTGTTTGTTTAAACGCGGTAATCTCTGGAACTACCGGTCAGATTTGAGAAATTATTTTTGTATTTGATAGCCCAATTCTTGAGGAAGGCTATAGGCTATTTTACATCACGCTATGGCCCGAGGAAAACGAAGTGATAGCACGGGCAGGTGATGCGATGCGACGGGGTGGGTCGGGGAGACAAGAGATTTCGTTTTATTCCGGTCTGATCTTCTCCACCTCGATCCCCTGCTAGTGCGTCTTTTGTTTTAATCTCTGTCTTTCTCGCAGTCAAATTCGCGATACCAATAAAACTTCTATTGTATATAGTTCAGCCCACCCATTAAATATCAGTTATCAATGCCAGACAACGTATAAAATGTATGTAACAGCTTGTATTTTTTTATATATTTTTAGTTCGTGGGCGGATGTTTCTGTCACTGCGACACCAACTTTTGATGGATAACGCGACCAGTTTGACGGATGAACTAAAAAGATAAAAAAAGCCAAATTACGCCAGTTTCAATACCTAAAACTAACTTTGTTTGATGGAATCTACCTAAACATAAATCATAGACTGAAACGATTTTTATATAGGTAAAATTAGGGATAAATCGTTTTCTGGGAAAGTTTTCGGGCACAACGTGAAACAGATTTGTTTTGCTTGGTATCAAGGTGTATTTTTTACGCAAAAACCATAGAAAAACCCTCATCATACAACAAATATGGAGTTCTATGAGACTGTCGACTTTGTTTTATAAAAAAACTAGACGACCCGACCCTGCTTCACATGGTTTTCACGAACTCGAAAATGATCGAGATTATTTTATTATATGTAGGTAAGTTAAATTCTAACGTATTAAGTATATACATAAACATTCACGATTCAATTCTCTAAATGATGGTGAGAACCACATCAAAATCCGTTGCCTAGTTTATAAGGACAACGCGGTAACACAGACTGACACAAAATCCGTTACGTAGTTTATAAGGACAACGCGGTCACACAGACTGACACAAAATCCGTTACGTAGTTTATAAGGACAACGCGGTCACACAGACTGACACAAAATCCGTTGCGTAGTTTATAAGGACAACGCGGTCACACAGACTGACACAAAATCCGTTGCGTAGTTTATAAGGACAACGCGGTCACACAGACTGACACAAAATCCGTCACGTAGTTTATAAGGACAACGCGGTCACACAGACTGACACAAAATCCGTTGCGTAGTTTATAAGGACAACGCGGTCACACAGACTGACACAAAATTCGTTGCGTAGTTTATAAGGACAACGCGGTCACACAGACTGACACGAAAAGCGACTTTTCGTCCGCGCGCTGGCCGAGGTGCAAGCTTCGGTCGGTGCGCTTTTTGCACGCGATCCGCTCGCTTGCAACACGCGATCTGCAAGTCGAGTTGTCGAGTTATACGGCAAGCGCGCTGACTGTCCGCCTCGCGCCATTGACTCTTTCATATTGACATTATGAAATATATTATACGACATACGATTTAAGGCTCTAATTTGAATGACAAGTTAATTGCTGGGTTGGAGCGGTGCCGCTATAGTGTGCCAGGACCTTAATAGATATATGTATTCACACTACATTGAACCACAAAATTCCATAGGTAGCTCGAAAATTATACCACATTAGCCATGACGTCAATAGGGTGATCAATGCTACCCAAAATTATTGAGAAATTTCTGCCTCAGATCAGCTGACCGCAAATATGTAGATCTAAATACATATAGGGTTACATTAAATTAGCTAGCGCAACTTTACAGACGTGATGGGTATCGAAATCTAAACACGTTCTTCTTCTTCTTCTTGTCGCTGGCACGACTGTATTTTAAATAAAAAAAAAATAAACACGTTAAAAAAATTGATTTGATGTTTTTTTTTTTGTGGTTAACAAACGCTGGTAAACTTACTTGACCCTGTCTGCCTATCTGACCTTATCAACCCAGTTACTTAGTAATACGATAGGTACACCTTGGTAAGACTGGTTGTCAGACTTTCGGGCTTCTGACGACCCGTAACGACTGTTAAAGATCCACGAATGACAGCCGTGACCCTTCGAAGATTTATTGTCCGTTTGTCTGGATGTATGTTCTGGATTGGCGCAAAAACGGCTGAACGGATTTGAATGAAATTTGGCATTCAGATGTTTATAACCTTTATTAACATATAGGGTACTTTTAATCTCGTTAGTACCTACGTTTCCGTGGGTTATTTTCCGACATCAAGCAAAGCCGCGTGCCAATGCTAGTATGAAAATATCGAGCCTTGCTTTCCGAGACACACACGGTTTCGTGTTTAAAATTATAAAATTGTGGGTAAATGTGTGTGAATAAAAACTTAAAAATATATCTATAAAGAAATATTATTTGAGATTAGGTAAGTATAGTAGGTATCTAATTTGTTTATCTAGTTTTAAGTACTTAAATCTATCGAGCTAGACTAGACTAGCTACCATTATAGGTTTACATACCCTAATTTTTAACAGAGGGTTTTCAAGGTAAAAACTTGATCAAGACTCTATTGGAAAATTCTCAGATATCGGATAAGAGTATTTTGTCTACACAGAATATCGGATTTATTAGACTGGCAAACTGAGGGCGAATTTTACCGATGAAACTGAACGCAATCAGTAGGTACAGACGCCAGCAGGTCGACCTACCCGAAACTGTCAGATTTTCCCAATCAACCTTGAACCTTATGCTTTAGCAATAAAGTCGAAAATCCATTAAAGAAATCTGACAGATTGTAGTAACTTGATGTGCTGGCGTCTGTACATCTAAACCACGTTCATGAGCTGTCAGTGTCAAAATTCGCCAACGACGTCACTGACAGATCTTGAACGCGGTTAAGATGTGCTGATTTCTTCCAGATTCGCTCTTAGTGGAACTAGTTACGTCACTTGATCATTCTTGGTCGTTGAAATTATCAGAAATACTAGCTTCTGCACGCGACTTTGTCTGCTTGGGACAAAAAGTATGTGTTAATCCATGTTATAAACCGCCTGTGTGCCGAATTTCATCCAAATCCGTTCAGCCGTTTTTTCGTGATTGAGTAATAAACATACAAACTTTGATATTTATAATATTAAGAGAATTAAAACTTGTCAGGGAAAATAGGAATATTGTTAAATAGACATAGGTACGTATATTTTAATGTCCGTAGCTTAGCGAAGCATTCACTGCGTGTCTCACTCCCGTATGTAGGGAAAACGAAAAAGGTACGGAAAAACGCCAGGACGAAGAAATAAAAGTACAATCCGAACTACGAAACAAGATCCCTTTAATCTTTATAAATCCAAGTCCCAATAAACATCGCAAGGATTCCGATCGATGATCGGTTCTGTAAAAATCTCACCGAGAAAACTTAGGTTACGTGAGCTTGGAGTGAGCTGTCATTTCATCTGGGCTCTAATACACTATGACCACTTACTGATACCGTACTTCGAAACCAAGTCAATTCCTTAGTAATTAATCACGAAAAAGAAAGAAAGAAAAAACATTTATTTAGCACAGACTAAAAGACACACAGGCCTATGTCCAGCAGTGGACGTCTTTTGGCTAAAATGATGATGATGATGAAAAGACACACAATACATCAGATAGTCAGATACATAGTCGTACATCAGATAAAAACAAAAATAAAGATAAAAATAAAAAGTGCAAAGTTCGATGGAAATTAGCAGGAAAGTGTGCCTCACGGCTGCGCCAAAAAGGCATCACGACATCTGCTAATAATAACGTACAATACGACCGACGCGACGTACCTTGGCGGGCCTGAACTTTGCACCGAAGGCTGCGCAGTAAGATTTTTTAGGAACCAAGTGATGACATGAGGCGAGTGCGAGTGAGAGAACATGCGCGAAAGTTGTTAGTGCCTATGTTCAGGCCCGCCATGTTTCGTCGGTCGTATTGTATTATCTATGACACAATGAACGAAACCGCGCGAAATGAACGCGAACTGTCAAAATACATGTCCGTACGGTTGACATTTCGATTCCTTGCCGTTCCAGAGAGGGGTTTCTACAAGACATACTGACGTGGTTTGTACGTGGTAAGATTACGCGGGGAATAATAATTGTCCAGGGATTGACAGCTCACTTCAAGCTCACGTTACCTAAGTTTTCACGGTGAGATATGTATTTACAAAATAGACCTGCTGGGCTTGAAATGGGCAGTAGAGAAAAAGGCTTAAGGTGATAAATGATATATTGAAAAAAAAATGTGGTTTTTCTATTTCGTGTAGGTAACTTGTAAAGTACCTATGTGGAATACCACCACTACCACTTACCATTTTGATGTTTTTTGACTCTTTGATCTAGTATCATGTAAAAGGAATACACGATTCAATAAATTTTTCTCGGAATACACGATTAAAAAAATTGCAAATTTATATCTATTTTTTTACTTTTTTCGACATCACAGTGTATCGCTTAAGAGTTATTCAATGGAATTTACTTTAAAACAAAGAGTTTACTCAAACTAGTTTTAAATTTAATTTTGTTAAATAAAAAAGGAGTAAATTCGTTTTGGCACTATACGTCGTTTTATTCCGAGCGCACGCACATTATAGCCATTTCTCTTCATTTGCGTTTCAAAAGTAATTGCGTCACTTTCGCTCGCTTAGTAGATCAGTCGCTGCGATTTATTTTCGAGGTAGCGACTTAATAAGTAAGTAGGTAGTACCTAAAGTAAGAAAGAAAATACATGAATTTAGCACAGACTAAAATGCACACAGCATATTTTGGAAAATAAAAAGGGCATGTATAAATAATCACACACCTACTAATTCTCATTTTGTGCTACACAAAATATGATTAAACAATAGATTGTTTATAAAATGATTGCGCCTCATTTTGTGAACCTCAAATAATTGCTAATATTGGGGTCCTAAAAATGCGAAATAGCCAAGTAACTCCGCCTAACTGTGAGAAAAGGCCAGAAAGTTAAAAAGAGGCTCAATAATTAAAAAAGGTGTGCATCATTAGAACCGCAAAAAGTCTTTAGAGGTTCATTATTTTAAATAAGTAAGTCACTATTAGTAGGATGACTCTCCGATATACGTAAATCCTTTTACCGCCATTTACAAAATAACCGACAGTGTGAACTTTTAAAACAGTATAATATGCTTTTGCTCAACAGTCTAATTACTTTGCGATTTTATGCGATAAACCTATGTAGGTAGATACGATAATTAGTGGCTAATAAAGAGCTATTATATACTGTTTTAAAAGTTCACACTGTCGGTTATTTTTTAAATGGCGGTAAAAGGATTTACGTACCTATAGCGGAGAGTCACGCTACTAATTAGGAGTCACCTAAAGAAAATTCTTCGTTATCTTGGTTACCTATATGTATTTTTCAATTTAATTTCCCTATACCCTTTTACTGTATCTAACATCTTGTTCTATTCTAAATAGTTGGTTGGTTGGTTGGGTTTGACAATCTGCCAAATTTCTTTAATAGATATTCAACTTTATCGCTAAAGCGTAAGGCTCAAAGTTGATTCCGAAAATTTGACAGTTTCGTGTAGCTTGATGTGCTGGCGTCTGTACATACGCGGTTAAAATGGATGGAACAGCAATTTCAAGTTTTTTTTTAAATAACTGAGAAAAAATTTCGATGCTCAGAAAGTGTTCAGAATCATGTACTTACTGAATCCATAGTAACAGGTTGCAAATCGGTATCCCTGCCACCCAGTACTTACCCCCCTTACTAATAAACGTACTAAATCAGATGAATAGTTACACATCGATTTCTCTCTTTCAGTCGTCAGTAATTTGACTTTCTATAGAAGAAGACAAAGCGTTGTGTAACTATACAGACGCTATACAACGTTTATTAGTAGGTAAGGGAGTTATTGTGTCGAGGTACCTACTAAAGGACGGTAGGTATAGCATCTCCCTCTCCGATCCTTACCTACTCGCTTCAAAGGAAATATACTTAACGATATTGCAGCCTCTTGATAAAGTACGGACAGCAACAAAAAGGAACCAATAAAATAGAAACCAGATCACTACAGCCTCCTTCATTTCTACAAAGACGAGTCCCCTCTTGGGACTCCCTGAATCAATTCAAAACATGATTTTACGTCTGCAATTATTTTAAACTGTTCGAAATCGCGAAAGATGGAATTAGCTTTAGTCCTTTGTCCAGGACAGTATAAGCTAGCAAAAAAAAAAGTACGAATTTCAGAATTCAAATTCAAATTCAAATTTATTTATTTGTACACATAGGTGAAATGTAGTTACATGATGGATAACGGAAGATTCAAATCAGCCTCGTATCATGCCCTACGAGATGATTAAGATAACAATAAGAGTCCTGGGGGCCTAAAAAGGCCAGAATCATAAAAGGATAACATTATGAATCATATTATAGGGAAGACAGTCCATGTTTTTCTTTTTTTCGCTGCACTACGTAGGTATAATCAAAGATATTGGGATTGGATTTGGATTGGATTGATTGGTTTTTAGCACAAAAAAATTGCTAAAAAATCCTTCAACAATGGGATTTGATACGATTAACTTAACAGTTAACTGTCCATTATGATTCATAATGTTATCCTTTTATGATTCTGCCAAAGTGGCCTTTTTAGGCCCCCTGCTACCTATATATATATATTTTTGTAGCTGAATCTGCCCGCTCTTGACCTTGATCACAACTGATGGAAAGTGTTGGACTCGAAAGAACATAGACGCATACATTTCAACTAATAGCTAGACATAGACACACTAACCTTCATCCAAGGGCATCAAGGGTGAGTGGGCCCGTTGAGCGATATCACCATTTTGTGTCCCATATATCCGATGAGCCATGCGAATGTTCAGCGCGGATAAGCGAGGCAATAAAACTAATCAGTATACGTGACACTGCCCGATTTTCGCGCACTGTTGCCCTCAAATAATGAGCGTATGCATCGGCGCGCATGCGGTAAACGCGTACATGAATAAACTAACACCGAATTGCTAGGAAAATTAAGGCTAAAGCAGGAGTGATTAATATAGGGTGAAATTAAATTAGCTGACGAAATTCCGCAAACGCGATGGGTGTTGATATCTAAAGACGACAAAATAAGAACAACAATACTTATCTAAGTATTATAAAGCGTTTGGGTTTTATAATTTGGCCTTAACCTTTTCTAATGACAAGAATACTTATAAATAATTTATATATTAAATTATTACAGTTATTTTTTTGAGCTACGTCCCTACTTTTTCGGAATTCATGTCCTAAAGGGTTTACGTAGGGGAATGGCTGAGTGTTTGGTATTGTTCGTCGAATCGTTGAGCTCCTTAAGTTTCGAGTTGAGGTGCATGATTACTGACAAATGCGTGCACTGACTGGACAGGTCCACTCAATCTGTGTGCTTCTTTCCTCCAAAACCATTTCAGACACCAAACTATATGGTCAGACACCAAACTACATGGTCTTCATATGATCTGACCAAAGTATGACCTCTGAGTTTGTTTCGGCCTTTCTTCTCAGAGTAGTCAGATAGGAAACGCCGACCTCATCTAGCTTAAAAAAATATGATTGACGTGTAAAAGGGTTTGTACAAACCTACTTACAGAAATAAAATCATTTATCATTTATTTATCACTTTGCCAGAAGTTGAAAAGTCTTGTTATATGTGATGAGGGCATTAAAAGAGGGTTTTTCCAAAGATTGAACCTTTCTTCTCCAATTACTTAATCTGTTTGCAGATGAGGGTGAAGATAACCGGATTTTCTTTCATCACACATTACCCTAACTGTACCTTTTTTAGGATAAGATTTAAAGTAAATTTCCTACACTTTGCAGAGCTGAACATTTTTTAAGGTTTACTTATAAGCCACTGCATAAGCTGAGAGCCTCAGACAAACTCTCAATTGTTATGGATTTGACGACGACCTTCCGGACTGTTCAGAAGACCTTCCGGACTGTTCAGGAGACCTTCTGAACTGTTCAGAAGACCTTCCGGACTGTTCAGAAGACCTTCCGGACTGTTCAGGAGACCTTCCGGACTGTTTAGAAGACCTTCCAGACTGTTCTGGAGATCTACCGGACTGATCAGAAGAGTAATCGATAGGAACTTGCTGTGCCCGCGACTTCGTTCGCGTGCATATCGGAAAACAAATGGGATTTCATGGGTTTTATTTTTTTGCGAGGAACCCTCATTATTTTTTCTAAAAATAAAAGCCTATGTTACTCCTTATAAAATCAGCTATCTATCAGTGAAAGTCCCGTCAAAATCGGTTGAGTTTAGCTTGAACAGACAGACGTCTGTTTGTCTGTTATTTTTTTTTGTATTTTTTCCTTTCTAATACTTTTATATGCTTTTGGTAAAAACTGTTTTCTGAATTTCGACATTGCAAACAGACACTTCAATTTTATTTATTTGTATGTATACCTGTATAGAAGCAGATATAATACGAGTAGATGTCGAACCATGAGCACTAATGAAATAAAGTCTGGTTTCCACCACCTCACAAACCAATACAGTTCCCCTTCCCCAATTTCAGTAAACAATGTTTGAGATTTCAGGCAGCTTTAAATTGAAAATAGTTGCAATGCATCTGGTTTAATCAAACTGGTCCGGAGTTAGCCAGTGTTGATTGAGGTCCACGGTCAATAGACGCGCTTCTGGTCCAGATCACGCTATACAACCGGTGAGCCAAAGGAAGCAACAAAATTCTCGCTCCGGTGAAATAAAAAAGGGTTCACGCTTCTGTGACCATTCAGATATTGGCAGGGTTGTTAAAAAGTTGTGAAATATATGGTATAGATACCTACTATGTATAATATTACAATACGAAACTAAGTACAAAATGGCGCCTGTATTTTCTCAAAATGGGGTATTTACACTTTTCATCGGCCAACTGACTTTCACAAACATAATTATTAAGGTGGGATACAAATTTTCAATTGATAGTTAATGTTAGTGGGATGGATTTTCCATTGTGTCGAGAACATATAGTTTATAGCGACCAATTAAGCGGCTTATGCATTGTGTCAGCGCCAGAGCTTGTTCTAGACCTAATCCGTTGCGTAGTGTCGGCATCGTAGACAAGACTTGAACATTACAGATCCCTATGTACAGGGAATATGCAATATCTTAATAATCTTCTAGTTAGAAGAATACTTCCAATTTTAATGACAAATGCGTGCACTGACTGGACAGGTCCACTCAATCTGTGTGGTTATTTCCTCAAAAGACCATTACAGACCCCAATCTACATGGTTTTCACATGATCTGACTAAGATTATGTCTGACTTTAAAAGAGACTGACCTCTGAGTATGTTTCGGCCTTTCTTCTCAGAGTAGGTAGTCAGATAGGAAACGCCGACCTTCCTGTCGATTCTGTAAAAATCTCACCGTGAAAACTTAGGTGAAGTGAGTTTGTTTTTGCTAGGAATTGACACTATTGACAGCTCACTTCACGCTCACTTCACCTAAGTTTTCATGGTGAGATAATTACAGAATAGCAGCGCTGATCTAGTTTTACAAATATGATTGACGTCGACAGAAGACGAACAAGCAGGGTATCGAGGAGGGGGGGGTGGAGGGGGATTCAGGGGATCAGACCGGAATAACTCGTGTTAAAGGGTTTGTATATACCTTCTTGCAGAAATAAAATCATTTATCACTTACCTATAATATTGCCATCATAAGAATAGGCAAAATAGTAATTTCAAGGCAGTGCAGACCTATGTTTATCCAAAAAATATTTTCATCTAAAAAGAGTACATAATTCAACGAAATAATAACTTCCTTCAATAAAATAGGTACGATTAATTTGCAAAATACGCAGCAATTTTATTACGAATATGACTTGAATTAATAGAAGATAAAATAATCTTTCCACGAATTCCACATCCCGTAGTCCTCTTTTTATCAGTATGAATAATTTAGAAACCGTTATGTGAATCGTTTAAGTAATAATGAATGATTGTAATTTAAGCAAAAAAAACACGCTTTCCCTTTTTCCACTAATTAAGCTAAAGACGGGTTTTGTTTTAATTCACATTGTTATTATCTGCATGTAATTGAGACTGTTAGCGTTTCAGGAATCGATGTCTCTTTAATTTCTCATTCTCTTTACCAATGGATAATATTATGATACTTGATTCATACACACAGAGTTTTATTTTTAGAAATCAATCTGTTAAAAAAATAATATTAAAAAAAAATCTGTCATAAAAACAAAGAGTACACACTGCCAAACAATCACAAATCCTGGCACTCAATAAATGAAGCACTCGTAAAATTCGAAATTCAAATGGTAACTGTCAGTTTAGGAGCGGAAAGTTGTCGCGATTTACCCGCTCAAAAATGGCGGGTGCACTCGCGGCCGATGTCTCGTCTCGACTGGTCGAGATCCGTTGAAAGGGATGCTGGGATCCGGGCGCGTCCCCTCCCGCTGCCTGTTGCCACAAAAGAGGTATAAAACAAAAGGCCTGTTCCATTCTCTACTACATGGTCGAAAATTCAAAACTCTGACTTCTGAATTCTGATGATGGGAATTTTAAGTGACATTCTTGTCATCATAAATTTTTTTGAGAAGCAGCATTGAGGATGATATGACTGATAGGTATATTGAATTGTACTGTCTTTGGTCCCTGGCCCTAACATCAAGCAATAGACTATAGTTGTCAACCTTTTATTGCTTGAGTAAGAAGCTTTTAGCTAAGTACTTTCTGTGTATTTTTTTTTTATAAATTGGGTTTTGTTTGTGCAGAAAACATTTTTACTTTCTTTTTCTTCTTTATAAACGGCGTGACATCATACTACACTATAAAATCCTTCATAGTGTAACTGATTTATTGCTTTTACGACCCCTAATAGAAAAGAGGAGTCCGCTTCCCAAATCCCATGTCCTTTTTTATCCAACCGGCAACGGAAATAAGTTTTCCGGCAGTTAGAGATTTGCATTTTCCGAATGGTTTGCTATTCAATGAGTTCCTGCGTTGTTATAAGTTGTTCTTCTTAACTTCCTTGTCACATCCTGTCACTGTACTCGGCATTGAGCCACTAGCCTTTGTGCCTCGCGCAAATTGGTTACGGTTAGTACCTACGTACCGCGTGACTGTATGAAAATACTTTGATAACAGAATTGAATCAAACTCAAAATTGAAACTCAATTTTATTGCAGTCGTGTTGTAATTAGATTTTACACTGAAGGGGTCCAGTACCTAATGAATTTGCTGTGTGCACAGGGGTAAGGGCAGGGGCACAGAAAATTACAAAGTATAAAAATGACATTACATTCAGTTTAAATTTTAAGATTAATAAAGAGAAAGTACCTAGGTACCAAGGTAATTATCTAGCTCTAAATATTTATAATAAACTGTCTGACCCGATCACCCGACAGATGTCCTGTCAAAATTTAAATATGGTCTTGAATTCATACAAAAATATATACACCCATAGAAAAAGCACTTTCAGTTTCCAGAATTTTCCAATTTTCCGGGCAACTTTTCCAATTTCTCTCTCCGTAAAAACCTAATTCCGGCTAAATTACGAAAATTTGAAAACAAAAATAGCCAAATCGGTCCAGTCGTTCTCAAGTGATGTGCTTAACAAACAAACATTATTTCATTTTTATACCATGTAGGTAGATTCTATATTACCATAGGCATTTTCAAATTTTGAAAGAAATATTTAGCTTAATAAACTATAGTATACCATAACCATACCATAATCAGCCTATAATGTTCCCACTGCTGGGACACTGGCCTCCTCTCGGTGAGAGGGAGTGGGCCGTAATCCACCACGCGGGCCCAGTGCGGATTGGCAGATGTCACATGTCTTCGAATTTTTGGTTCTAGGACATGCCGGTTTCCTCACGATGTTTTCCTTCACCGTTTTGAGAGCAGTGGTGATGAAATTATTTACACAAAGTAAAGCGCCTGTCTGGGTTCGAACCTACGACCTACAACTCGTAAGTCGCGGCCGTTACCACTTGGCCACCACTGCTCTACTTGGCCACCACTGCTCTACTTGGCCACCACTACAAACTATAGTATAATCAGCCTATAATGTTCCCGAGTCCGCGTATCACTGGTCAGTTTCCCTTACTGGTCACTTTATTTAATTCGCCAGTTTCGTTGATTAGTCAGTTTCACTGATTCGTCAGTTTTACCGATTAGACAGTTGCGTTAACTCGACAGTTTCCAGTGTCATTGCTGGGATACAGGCCTCCTCTCGGTGAGAGGGAGTGGAGTGAGGGAGGGGTGGGTTAGTAGATATCACATGTCTTCGAATTTTTGGTTCTAGGACATGCCTTCACCGTTTTGGGAGCAGTGGTGATGAAATAATTTCCACAAAGTAAAGCGCCTTACCGAACCGGTCGAAGTAGAGGTGCTTGGGGGAGACCTATGTCCAGCAGTGGACGTCTTTCGGCTGAAATGATGATGATGATGAAAGGGTCTTTCTGGGTTTCAAACTACGACCTACAACTCGTAAGTCGCGACTGTTACCACTTTTGCACTAGTCTCTCCGACTGTATATAAAAATATGCATTGTATGTTTATACATACAATGCATATTTTTATATACAGTCGGTAATGAGTACCAACTTTTGGTTTATATAAACAGCATATATAATTTCATAAGTTGGAAATGTGTGGACGCTTGTTTTACGCTCGCAGAGTCAAAGGGAACTGCTGCAGAAATTAAATGATTTAAAATTAAATGGTGTTTTACAGTGTTCAGTTCAGGGTTTCATGTTCAGCGTTTCATTAGTACAGTGAATAATACGATAAGATAAGTGGGATAATACGATACCCCTTGGAAAGACTGGTTGCCAAACTTTCCGGCTTCTTACGACCCGTAACCTGCAAAAGATTTACAAATGACGCCGGAACTAACGGCTTAACGTGCTTTTCGAGTAAAGATGGTCAACCATCCACGGACCAACCGCGGCAAGCTTAACTTGAGCATTATTATTAAAATAAATAGCTCTTTAATACTCCAACGCTTTCATTTTATTCGCGTTTTGTTGATTTTAATATCATTTACTTTTCCTCCAATATCTCGTTCATCAAAAACTCTCATTACGTATACTTCACGTAGACAGAGAGTTTTAGTCGACAGACAACCCTTTGAGTGCGCTCTTTAAAGCACTCTCCAGTTCTTCAAAGAACGTTATTAGAAAATGTACAATATTTAATACAGTTAGGAATCTCGACCTTTTGTAAAAATGTGGCGACATGGTTGTGGCGTTTCACTAAGTCAATTTTAGATTTTATGACATTTTTATCTCCAGCATTGGCTTACGCGTTCAGTATAATAATGGATTTAGGATGTTCGCGCTTCTGTAGCGCTTCGCAGATGTTCGTGTTGACAATTTTCATGCCATAATGAGAAAAAGGGCGGCGTCAATTATGGGTATGTTGCGCGGAGGCTCCAACAGCATCCTATAGACATTGTTTGACAAGGTGGACAGCCCCTTTATTAGGCACTGGGTGCGGAGGCACGTGCCAACATGTGTTGAGCCACGTAGTTATTAGTTGTCGTTAGGATAGTTTGTAAGTTTTACTAACATAGTTTTTAAGACTTTGTTATTAATATGCACTATTATTATGGATTGTGTGTATTTTTATGTGATCCGCAATAAACGATATATTATAATAATTATTATTATTATTGGCAAAATGACAACAAACGTGAGTGCAAGCGTGTAACAAAAGTGACTTTGTAGATTATCTAGTAATTTAGTTTTAGTAACTTAGTAGTTAAGTTTTAGTTAAGTTAATTTTGTTAATTGAAATGTATAAAAAATAAATGGTGACTAATTTTGATCGAAACTCATAAAGGTTTTGACACATTCCAATTGCCAAAAGTTATAACTAATAGAGAAAGTAACAGAAAGCTTATTTTTATAGCTTGCCAAAAACTCCTAATGCATAACCTCCTCCTTTTATGAAAATGGTTATTTAACTAGGTTTGCTTGAAAATAAGGCCTTGCACGTGTAGGAATGTAGGTAAGTATTTAGATAATTTTCTTGTTTATTAATCTAGAAGATTTTCCACCGTTGGACGTTTATATAATCACTTCACCACTTTTCAATGATGGATCTTTCTAGACATGAGTCATCATCTACCTAGCCTTTACCCAACTATGTTGGAGTCGGCTTCCAGTCTAACCGAATGCAGCTGAATACCATTGTTTTACATGAAGCGACTGCCTATCTGACCTCTACAACCCAGTTATTGGGTAATACGATACCCCTTGATAAGACTGTGTTGCCAGACTTTCGGGTTTCTGACTACCCTCGGTATGTAAAGATGGTCACCCATCTACAGACCAACCGCGGCAAGCGTAGCTTACCCTGATCGATCGACCTGTGCGGCTGTTATTATTTAGCCACGGGCCCCTTCAGGGCAGGCTTTCTAGACATGGGTATCTAGTTAAAATAATTAGAAAAAGAGCATTTCTATTCATAATTATTTAAGATAACCTACTATGAGTACCTACACACATAAAGCAAGTTCTACATTTTTCACACACAAAACACTTAAAGAAAGAAATCCTATAAAAAAATCACGAAGTTCATAATACCTTTTCGTTCTTAATACCGAAGTTCCTCCAGGTAAAATTAATAAGGCTTCCAAATATCTCAATTTCAGCGAGTTTTCGGTAAACTCTTCAGCAAATCGAATATTAAGAAAATTTACTTCGGCTCCTAAGGGCCTGCGCCCGCTGGCGGCACGCCACGGCATTTATGCGTCGAATAGAAATATAATAAACGTCAATAAAATTTAAATTTCTATGATAACCATCGTAGCTACAAAAACAATGCTGCGGTATACTTAGATATGCCGTGTCGGCAGCGTTTGAGATGCCTCGGCAGCCTTCGGGATGCTTCCTATATGCAATTGCCCCGTTGGTCTCATGATCGCAAGCGCAACTGCTAAGTGTGGGGTCCTGGGTTCGATTTCCGGATTCGGCTAAATGTTATTGGTTTTTTCTTACTGGGAATTTCTTAGTTATATACAGCCCGGAGTTTGGAAGTTGGCGATGTGATAGGTACCTCCGTGCCTCGGAAAGTACGTTAAGCCGTTGGTCCTGCACCTGATTTCTCTCCGGTCGTGTCGGAGTGCCGTCCCGTCTCAGCGGATAATGAGAGTGAGGGAAGAGAGAGTGCACTTGTGTCTGCGCATACTTGTGCATATCTCCCGCGCCGATGGCTAGTCTCCGCTGAGATTGGTGGCCATGGCCGGAATTCTGTCTGGAGGACTTTGCTTTATATGCAATTAATGATCAAAAGGTATCTATACTTTTCTTATTAATTTTTTTGCCTATACTGTCCCACTGCTGGGAAAAGACCTCCCAGGAAGTCTTTTAAAGCGCCACCTCGAACCAGCCCTCGCGGTACACCGCTTTCTGTGCCGACCTCGGCGGCACCGTCCATCTTCAGGCACCCATTGTGTGAAAACTTTTGCCCAGCGGTTATCCTGCATGCGGCTGATGTGACCCGCCCAATCCCACTTGAGCCTGGCAGCCTTCTTGCCTACGTCTATTATACCCGTTTTGGAACGCATGGTGTTCCGAATTTTCTCCTGTCTTTTTACACTCTCTCCATCGCTATATAGCTATCTACATATGATTAGAACAAGGTTAACATTATTATATCCTAAGGATTTATTAATAATCCCGACAGAGTCAACAGGAAGAGACTGAAACATTTATATAATTAATTAACTTTACAAGTCTAGGCTACATCTGTTACCTATGCTTATTAGTTTACGAATTACAAGGAATTCTCATTAATTCCTTGTAATTAGTGTACATTTAAGGAGAATAGAATAAAGTTGTTTACATTATAATGACAAATCATTCCAGAAGAATAAAATGGATATGGCAGAGTTTAATAAAAAATATAATTACCTAATTCCCAGAAAATATTACATTTACAGTTTTATAATTATGGTTTTTCTTGTAGGTACGGTTTATGACTTTAAAATAGACTAACGCAAAAATAATGTAATTCGAAAGTTAATAGATATTACAGTATTATTGTAATTTACTTAATAAAATCAAATAATAAACCTGAAGAGTTTGTTTGTTTGAACGCGCTAATCTCGGTAACTGCCCATTGGATTTGGAAAAATATTTTTGCATTTGATAGCCAAATTCTTGAGGAAGGCTATGTGCTATTCAACTTCACGCTATGACCCTTATGAGCAGAGCAAAAATAAAAAAAGTCCGAAAGAACGCTAAGCTAAAAAAAAAAAAACATACAAACATCCGAACATAGTACCTCCTCCTTTTTGTGAAGTCTGTAAAAACGAAGTGATAGCGCGCACAGGTGATGCGATACGATGCGGTACGTTGAGGGAACAAGAAATTTCACGAGAATGAAGTCGCGGGCAGAAGAATAAAACGATCTAGAAGAAGGATCCTATGAGATCGTACATTATCATAAATACTATGTTTAATTCAAATAAATGAGTTTGTATTAGCTACTTAAATTGTTTAATGATTGCCAAAAGGATATTTTGTAACAGGGACTTGGCTAATTAAAACGAAAGACGTAACATTTAAGGGCCTGTGCACACCACGTTTTTTAAACGCGCAGTTGACGCGCGTTTTTAGCGATACAGACGCGATACGGACGCGAGTTAGATACTGGCAGGCACTGCTCTATAGGATAAAAGCGCGCCGTCGACTCACGTTTCCAAAACGCGCGTCAACGGCGCGTTTAAAAAACGTGGTGTGCACAGGCCCTTAAACCGATTTTACAACTCAATGGCCGCAGAGAAACTTCGACTGCTTCAAGTGAACTACTTAATTTATTAGTTAATGCAGTGAAAAGCTATATTAAGCTCATACTTTAGCATCTTCAAGATGATTCGAATTCATACTTGAATCCATCCTAATATATTATAAATGCGAAAGTGTGTGTCTGTCTGTCTGTCTGTCTGTTACCTCTTCATACTTAAACCGCTGAACCGATTTCGATGAAATAATTTTCTATAGTAGTTTGATACATTTTATCCCGGTATTCCCTTTTCGAAATTTATGCGGGTGAAACCTCGGGGCACTGCTAGTAAATATAATTAATATTATACCTAAATGCGAAAGGAATTCCGTTTGTTTGCCTGCTACCTTTTCACGCCTAAACGGCTGAACGGATTTGCATAAAATTTGGCACAAGGATAGATTATGACCTGAGTACATAGAATATTTTTTTCTCGATTGTAGTAATAACTAAATAATGTAAGATATGTGATGTGCGTACAAAACGTATTTCCTCCGGTTTCAGCAGTGCAAAAAAAAATTAGCGTAGGATGAATCATTTAATTAAAACACTTTCAGATCTAACTGCGGCTAGCAGTAACATCGAAACGTTTTCCGATTATCAGGATAGATTGCTGACGATATTATAGACGTTAAATGTGAAAGCTTAAATCCAAACAACGTATCTAAACAAACAACAATCAAATCATTGTAACGTACGAACGTTTTCCATTACTCTTAATGCATTTACTGTTCCAACTTGTACAGGGGCTACGTAGTAGGTATCTACTATGGAGGTACAGTCGACAAAAGGGTTTGAGTTTCAGGCAACTAATAAACTTCTTCAGAACCGGTCGAAGTGGAGGTGCTTGGGGGAGGCCTATGTCCAGCAGTGGAAATGATGTTGATGACGATGAATAAACTTCTTTGGAATACGCAGAAGCTCACAGTTATTATACCATTGATTCTGCATCACTATCAAAATAAAAGTGGTCTTTATGGGCGTTGCAATAAGGTTGTTAGTTAGTTGCTGCGTGAGGTGCTGTCAGAGGTGAAAAGACTAGGTAATTTTTATTGTCATTGCGGTTTTCATTACAGTTCGTTTTGAAACAGAAGACACACGTAGTAGACGACTTATATTAAAGGGAGACTTGCAAAATTATTTACGAATAGACGTTCTACATGATTACACCCTAAAAAAGCAGTTGCGGTTGCCAACAGGACGTTCTCGTCTTTTAGCGGGATAGACCCTCTCCAAGTTCTAATAAGAGTCCATTTGGACCATCACCATAATTGCATGACACACTATCAATGGGAATCCGAATCATTTTGAAGTAAATTGCTATTCCATTGATTCTTAAGTTCGAAAAATTTGTCTGCTCAACACGTAAATAACGCAATGAATGTTGTTGAACTGTCAAAATGAAACCAATTCGTGAAATGTGTTACGCAATTGCCCCGCTGATCGGTCTCACAGAACACGTAATGTCCTCATTGCTAAAGCCGATATTCGAGCCGAACGCTTCACTCGAGTGAATACAATCCATTTTTATAGGAAATTTACATAGGAATGAACGTTCATTTAATTTTTTGATCATTCGGTAGGCGAATGAAAAGTCGAGTGCCGAAATCCACCACCGTTGGATCGGTTCACTAATAAATAATTTTTTCAATTTTGATTTATTTTCGGTTCAGACGTTTAACTTTGAGTGAAAGATGCCGAATGAACAATAAGGAAAGCGTCTGATTTCTACTTAATAGAATTCTTTTTATAGTTACCAGCCTGCCTACCTATTTGGTCTATCGAGTGTACTACAAAAATGCCATGTAGGTTTTAGACGTTGCGTCGTCGCAGGCAACATGTCCCGTCAACAGGGGGTGTGTACGACACGCTTGGTCGCTTACACTGAATGCACAAGGGAGGTAGCTACCCTTACGTAAGTACCTTTTATAACTACCTACGTAGATAGTTTATAGGTGAACGAATATTTTGTTGGACGGCGATTTACTGTCGGTCTAGTGACTTTGTATCGGCGTTTGGATGTTTTTGTTATTGTAATAAAGTTAGGTACCAATTATTTGTAAGTACCTATAGGTACCTCTTGACATTTTAGAAAGGGTTTGTTGAATACGATCTGTCTTTGTTGTCTGGTTATTTGGAGGACAATAGAGAGAGATAAACAATTTAATGAAAATTGTAAAGGTTTAATAAAACGTTTTTGACAGCATTTTTAACCCGTCGACTACCGAGTTTCGTGTTGCGGGCTTCAGGATTTGGGATAACATACTTTTCATCTTTTAGTATTTTTTAAAAGGACGTTTGTGATTTACATTAATTTATTTTCCACATCAATTATTAAAAGATGTAGGCACTTACCTTTTATTAAGTTATACGTAAAAACATTGTTTTTCTCCGAAACTCGAAACCAAAACATAATAACTATTTTGTTACGTAATTACACAAAGCGTAGACGTCGGACCGTAAAAATGTATTATGTACTAAGTAAATAAATAAACATTAAATCTGTTAAACTGTTTGGGACTTGAATAAAGTGTGGCTTAGGTATTCATACGAATTAGACCCAAGGGTATAATCCTCGGGCACTTTATAATTCAAATAGGTTATAAGGTATAATTAAGTAGTCTTAATATTATTCTTTGTGGCATATTTTCTTTGTTTTTGTGGAATTTATTCTTTCAACATGTAGGCGCGTTGGACATGAGAACACAAGTGGCCTAGGTAGGAACACAAGACCTACAGAAGAGCTTCTCAGCAGGCTCCGTAAGATTTTCAACAATAACATCTAAAGGGCCTCTAAAAACCATCACACAAAAATCCAGATCGATATCAATCGCTGGCTTCATTATTCTATTGCGTAGTCCTTATTAGGCGGATTACACGCTACAACGCGCCACGCGACGGGACGCAGATAACGAGCCCTCGCGCGTGATTTCTTACATACAAATAAAAAAAAAAACGCGGGGACTTTAGCTCCTTTTCCCGCGCCCTGTCGCGTTGCGCGTTGTATGATCCGCCTAAGGGCCTGCGCACACCACGTTTTATAAACGCGCCGTTGACGCGCGTTTGTAGCGATACAGACGCGATACGCACGCGAGTCAGATACTAGCAGGCACTGCTCTGTAGGATAAAAGCGCGCCGTCGACGCACGTTTCTACAACGCGCTTCAACGGCGCGTTTAAAAAACGTGGTGTACACAGGCCCTTAGTGTCCAACCTGTGTCAAACACGCATACATACATGGTAGCATTGAATACAATGTCCAACCCCGTTACCTAATATAAGCGATCCTCGAGCAAAAACGCGATCGTCGTGTTCATTTGTTTCTCATTATCATTTCGTTTTTTATTTTATTTTTTATTTTGTTCTAAAAGTTATAAGGCATTTCCCGTAATTAAAACCGTTCAAAATCTAGTCGCAATCAGCGACAATAAAAATCAAAAACATATCCAAAATGTAGGGAAATTAGTGTACTTTTGACAGTTTGAGACTGAGGTCTGACTAGGAACGTTCTTAAAATTACGAGAATTGCCCCTTTGAACGCACCCTCTGTTGCGTGTCTGTTCGGGTTCGCCGAACAAAATTAACGAAACGATCGCTTGTATTAGGCCTATTAGGATACGGCCATACACAATGATTTGAGGTCTATCCATACCACACATAATATCAGGGTCGTGTCCGGGACGTGACACACACAAGGCGCACACAAGGCAGACATTGTGGCTCCGTCGCCAGGCCGGACACGGACGTGTATGAACGTCGAGTTCATATAAAATGACCAATATTTCTGACGGAGCACGGTTCTGACGGACTCGTGAAAACGTAGGTGAAGTGAAAGAAGAGAGCTGTCATTCCACCTGATTCTAGGTATTGACACGATTGAGAGCTCACTCTAAGCTCACATCAACTAACTTTTCATGGTAAAATTTTTACAGAATCAGTCAGCCAATATGTGTGGATAGACCTTTATACGTCATAATACAACAAAGCTAGCTAAAATCCATCAATAAACTGATAATTAGCCACAAAACGGCGACCCGGTCACCCGCGTTCGATTTAATTTAAATCCCGAATACGGAAATGCAAAACGCATAACGCTTCCAAATTATTTGAAAGGGTTGCGTTCGTATTATGGCGAATTAACCACCAATTGATGCGTTCACTCACCGTAAATCCAATACCGACGGTTGCAGAGAAATTGCCAGCTTGAAATTTTCCTGTTTCAAACTGCACTAATAACGAGGTTTTGCCCACCCCGCTGTCACCGAGCAGGATCGTCTGTGAATAGAGAATCGAGTGATAATTGTTTAGGAGTCGAGTTCGGATTGGTTCATCGGGTAGAGGTAGCTGAAAGGCAATTGATGGAAATAGACGGTAGGATTTCGTGCCTGCATCAAAATAGAACAATATTTTGATATACGTTTCAGCGACATTCAGAAGGAAGATTTTTTATTTCTGATACTTTTAAATTAACTTTATGAGTGTATCATACTAGAGGGCCTTGTGGCTAAGTAATAACAGCTGTACGGATCGATCGATCAGGTTAAGCTACGCTTGGTCCGTGGATGGGTGACCATGTTCACATACCAATAGCCCCCTCCGTGCCTCGGAAAGCACGTTAAGCCGTTGGTCCCTGCTGTCACTCTTTGCCTGCAGCACCATCAACCAGCGGTCGGCGAGCCGTAAGCGCGGCGTCCGCGTCGCCTAGCCGTGGCCGAGCCGACGCATCGGAGCTGCTGATCCGCTTTGGTTACGTGCTTACGTTACGTTCACGCCTGTTTGACGAAAGGCGATACCCTTTCCGAGTTGATATTGCTTTGACCTTTAACCACTGAACTGAGGTTTCGATAAAGTGGCAAAGAGATAGATGGCATCCTGGGAAAGGTCATAGGCTACTTTTTGTCCCGTTTTCGTTCCTGTGGGATAATTTCTGATAGCCACACGGGGAATCCACGGGCAAAATCTAGTACTAGTAGTGGTATGTTTTATAAAAGATACTTATATGTTTAAAAAAAGACAAAAATTCACTGATTTGATTTGAAAAGAAATATTTTTGCCATAGAAATACCACAGTAAGCTACATCCGTCACCGACTGGGGACATAACATCAAAAGCTTACCATTTCATGGTTTTATTTCATTTCCGTTTCATTATCGAAACAAACAGCTTTAAAAGGGGTAAAAGGTACACGTTTTTCCCTCAAATATTTTATTTTTATCCAAGAATTTGTTAAATACAAGGGTAATAATAATAATAATAATTTCTTTATAGAACTAAATAGCCATGTATTTGATAGGTGAAACGTAAGAGTAAAAGCTATACGAAATTCCTTGAATTTATAATTTTCCTCAAAAAAAATATAAGTAAACGACCAATCGCTGGTTTAATTTTTTTTTCTCAAACAGTAAGTTTCCACGAAGGCTATATTTTTTCTGATACTTGATCGTTACTGAGAAAAAGTTAATTAATCGCAAAATTTTAATTAACCGAACCCTTGTTAAAAACTAGAGATTCAAAGAAATGTTTCTTGGCGCAAATAAAATTGTTCAGATGTTTTGTAGTATTCTCTTTAGTTATTTCTTTCGCTGAATTAAACGGAGTAAGTTCTTTATACGTAGCGAAGATAAACAATAATGTTTTTTTTTTTTTTGCCATGTATTTCGTTGAGGTAACAAACCTTCGTGGAAATTTCCTAATTGATAAACAAACCGGCATGTCCAAGAAACAAAAATTCAAAGACATGTGCCATCCACCAACTCGTACGAGGCCTGCTTGGTGGATTACGACCCGCTCCCTCTCACAGAGAGGAGGCCTGTGTCCCAGCAGTGGGAACATTGTAGGCTGATTATGTAAATACAAACCTCTCGTTGTACAGACGCCAGCAGGTCAACCTACCCGAAACTGTCAGATTTTCCCAATCAACCTTGAACCTTATGCTTTAGCAATAAAGTCGAAAATCTATTAAAGAAATCTGACAGATTGTAGTAACTTGATGTGCTGGCGTCCGTACTATTATAGTACATACTAATTCCATGACTCTCTTTCATATGACAAATTAGAGATTATTCCAGAGCGACTATTATGTCTTTGCTCTCTCATCTGCTCTTTCATTTTACAGACCAAGATTTAGGTACCTACCTACTTGAATAGCCTAACAATAGGGATTAAGGATGTGATTCAAATAAGGGCCAAATAAGAGCGACTATTATGTCTTTGCTCTCTCATCTGCTCTTTCATTTTACAGACCAAGATTTAGGTACCTACCTACTTGAATAGCCTAACAATAGGGATTAAGGATGTGATTCAAATAAGGGCCAAATATTGAACTGTATTACTTCAGAATTATGCTTCCATCAATATTTTTGGTTATAATCTCTTTTAGAGCAAGAAATGAATTATTAAAAATTGCAATAAAATTGTGGGAGATTCAAATATTTGAAAAGCGACGCCATTAGTCAGAACGAATATGTGGTGTAAAGTCTGTGACACCGATAAATGTCAGTATTTTTTAAAGGATTGTTTGCGATTCAGTCCGTTGCATGGACGTAATATATTATATTACGTCCATGGTCCGTTGACACTGGCATAGACTATGACGTTAGATCAAGGGCACCAAAATGGAGGGCGTACGGTGCCCGTGTCGGTTGGCCATTTTTAACTTTTTTTTTAAAGTAAGTACTCTCATTGCTTTTTTGGGCACTGAATATTAAAACTATTTTAAGGGGATGTAAACTGTCGAATAAAAATATAAAAAAATACATGCATATTTCCCTATTTAGGTCATGCAGTATTGCGCCAATTACCATGTTTTGAAGGACCATTGAAGGATTAAACCAGGTTATCAAAGCTCTTTGCAGGCCACCAGTCCGCTGTCGTAACTCAATAACAGAATATCGTGTACAGTGCTCCGTATTTGCAAAGGGATGGTTGGGACAAATTATTATTAACCCGTGAAGGCTTTATAGTGCATCGTGCATCTACACAAAGCTTTACTTAGCTTTTATAAAAAAAAAAACTTCGTTGTATCGTTCACAGCAGAAAAAGAATTGGAGCAATTTGAAAAATATTCCCGGTTTTGGTAGGTACTTATAAAAAACGGTTATTAGAATATTCGGGAAAATCTACGGGAAACACAAATTATACATAATTATTGGAGTGTAAGTAAATATAATGTGGTTGTAATATTGTTGTCGGAGTTGGCAGTTAAATAAAAAAGTTTTTAATGAAATAACGTCAAAATAATTAATGGCTGCTTTCAAAGAAAAAAATAATAACGGGCCATTTGTCAGTAAAGAAGAAAATAAAATAAAAACTTTAATGGTTCCGCGCATTGACTTACTTTCCGCGTAATTTTCGATCTAAAACTGCCAGTGAAATAGGGGTCATATTGACAGAGGTTTTATTATTGAAATGTAATTCAATAGAAACTTCAAAACTTTGTAATAGTAGATAAGTACAGTCATTTGGTGCTGAAAAAGAGGGTTACCTCAGGGACAATTCTGATAATTTTAAGAACGTTCACAGTCTGATCTGGCTCAATCAGTAAAATTTCCCTACATTTTTTACAAGTATTTGACATTTATTTGTCGCCGAGATGAGACTGCGACTAGGTTTTGAACGTTTTAAATTACGAGAATTGGCCTTCAGGAAACATTTCCGGGTTTTGAAAATTGGTGATTTTATTGATTTCGACGTGCTCTTTTCGAATTTTCACATTATCATTTAGTCTAGGTAAGTATTTGCCGCTCGTGCCGCCATGTTGGAAAATTGGCGCGAACAACAAAAAGTGTTTTGACAATAATTATCTCCTTGTAGACTTATTTTAAATGGCAATATTAAAAACTCCCAAAAAAAAAAATTTGGCAATACTTATTACCAAATGACTGGACTACAAGTATTGTATTCGAAATCAGAGGGACAATAAATTCTCGTAATTTTAAGAACGTTCACAATCTGTCAAAAATACCTCTAATTTCCCTACATTTTTGTCAAGATTTTGACATTTGTTTGTCGCCGAGATTACGGCTAGATTTTGAACGTTTTAAAGTACGAGGACTGGCCTTCTGGTCTTCTTTGATAACGACCAACGGCTTTAGTATTATTGATTCAATATGCTATTAGTATTGAAGTACAGACGCCAGCACAGCAAGCTACCCGAAACTGTCAAATTTTCCCAATTAACTTTGAACCTTATAATTTAGCGATAAAGTTGAAAATCTATTAAAAAAAGATATCAGATTGTAGTAGCTTGATGTGCTGGCGTCTGTACTAACATGGGTATGTTGAACACGTGGAGGCTACACGTTCCCGGCCGGAGCTATTAATTAAATAACTTATTTTTAACAACCTTTAAGTTAAAAGTCACCAGAATATTCTCGATAAAATAATCAAAGTAAACAACAAAAATGTTTTCCTACCCACTTACCTACCTATAAAAAATCTTATCAGAACGTAATTATTTTATTTATTAACTTGTAAAACAAATCTAAACATCTATACAACTTTGCCGTCAACAAATTGCTGTTCTGTAAGATCCTGTGACATTGCCAGCCCACGCTTTAAAAGTTCAAAAAGCTAATTTAAATATTTTTGTTGGTAGGTATTGGATTTTTTACCTCCCACGATGTTGTTAATAAGAGGCGATACATCTTGATTGAGCAGCTAGAGCTTGAGAAAACGTATTCTTTTCACAAGGACTTAGCAACAGCAAAGCACAGTAATGCTACTTATTCTTGTAAAATCTCACCGTGAAAACTTAGGTAAAGTGAGTTTGAAGTGAGCAATCAATACCTAGATTCCCTAGCGTCAAGCAGGATGACAGTTCACTTCAAACTCATTTCACCTAAGTTTTCACGGTGAGATTTTTACAGAATAAGTAGCACTACTTAACTGTGCTTTTCTGCCGGCTTTATACGAAAAATCCTATAGGTCGACCGCTTAACTGAGACGTTTCCTGAGGTAGCTGCGTGGTGCGGGAGGGGTGATAGTTGTCACGAGTTGACTAATCACTGAGCTTTAGCATCACATCACCACACCCCCTCCCGCACCGCGCTGCTACTTCAGGTAAAAAATATTACGTCATTACAAATGAAATGGATGTGATTTATGGAGCTGTACAAATTTTAAAAGCAACCATTACATCAGAACATACCTACTTGTACGGATAGTGGATTTAGGGGAAGACGTTAGTTGCTTAGGTACTTATGTTTTGTGCCCTGTATTGCAAATTTGTAACAGAAATTACTTAGGTATATATGGCCCTCACCGACTGGCTGTGCATACTGCTGTACCTACATCACTTACTCATATTACAATTCACAGAGCACAGGGGACATTTACAACACTTTCTATACAAACCAAGCGTGTGACGACAAAATTAAATGACATGGAAAATTGACGGCTTTAAAAGCGTTCCGTGACAGAAGTTGTGCACTCATCGCACGTTCTGCGCCACGAATTTTATTCGTATTACCGTATCTAGACGCCGCCGGTGATTCCATACTCTGTGGTACGATTCGTATTCGCATTGTTTAAAAAAAAAAAACTACCTATAACTCCGTATAGAGCTGTATAGAGTACTTCAATTAATTGGTATGCTGAGCCAACAAGATTAGCAGACAATGCGCTGCGGTCTGACGAAGCTGATGGGAAACAAAGGGTGTGGTATGAGCTGGAGGTAGCAGTTAATTATATTGATAGTATGTGGTATATGTAGGGAAATTATAAAGCAAAAAAAGTCAAAGAATGATGAGGAAAGTAATACGAAAGAAATGTGTGATTTGTAGGTACCTACTTATAAATTTTTTAACAATGAAGGACTTTTTTTTACTGTTAACCGTGGGGACCCTTGCCCTGTAATACAAGCTGGATAGCAAAATAATAACTAAAAACATTGGAAACCAAGGGCTGATTTTTCCAACGCCAGATAATAGTATCGGAGAAAAATCAGCCTTAAGAAGTCCGAAAATCGTTAATTCGTAGTTTTACAATGTAAGTACCTAATATTAGAATTGAAACGAGGAAAATATAGACCTCGGAAAAGCGAGACCTGGCATCCTATAATATTAAAGTGTCTGCGATTCAATCAAATACAAACTCAGACAAAAACACGTACCTGCAGGTAAAAAAAGGTTGTATTAAAAAAAATGCTCAAAATCAAATAATCTTATTCAGATCTTGTCAATAAGGTTAAGAATGTTATTTAACACTTTATTATACTTTTTATTAAGTACATAATGAAGTATATAATGTACCGCGCGCGAGCTCCGAGGAATGATAAGGAATGTTGACGTAATGAGCTAGGGTTGTGATTTAGTCGATATTGCACTGTCGATACTAACACATCTTGAGCCTCCGCGCGAGTGTAAATTATGAAAGCATTCTATGAGGGTATTATGTCATCATCATCATCATCATTTCAGCCGAAAGACGTACACTGCTGCAACGGGTTCCTGCGGCCTTCACAAAATCGTCGGACCACCTTTTGAGGCCTTCCAACGCTACGTCTTCCGGTACGCGGTCACCACTCCAGAACCTTTCGGCCCCATCGGCCATCTGTTCTGCGAGCAATGTGCACTGCCACTTAAGTTTGGCAATTTTCCGGGCTATGTCGGTTACCTTGGTTCTCCTCATTCCTGATTCGATCACGCAGGGAAACTTCAAGCAAGGTATTATGTACTTGAAATAAAAAAAAAGCTTCCTTCCTCAGCCACCGATTCCTCGGAGCTCGCGCGCAGACTATATGTATGGGCACCGTGTATGACACTAACAGGTAGACGACCTAAACAAACGGCATGATCTCATCCTAATGACGTTGACGACCGCAGTCCGGTCGTTCAACTATGCACCGAATAGAAACATGGTTGCTACGAGTGCTAATGATTTATTGTGAGTGGAACTTGAGTGTTGGAGAACTAGTTTAGTTGTTTGTGATAATTCGAATGATGAATAAAGATCTAGATCCAGTGGGTAATTGTGCAACACACTAACGGTAGGAATGGCTTTCGTTTTAACAGTTCAATAACATTCATTGCGTTATTTATATTGTTGAGCAGACCAATGTTACGAACATATAAAGCAATGGATTAGCTATATCCTTCAAAATGATTCAGATTGTGATTGATAGTGAGTGAGTTACGGAATTAGGGTGCTGGCTGGGGAGATAACAGGATTTGAATTTTATTTATATATTGTTTTCAACCCTTTATAGCCCTATAAAGGGTTGAAAACAATATCTAAATAAAAAACTAAATTTGTAGTTCACTTGTCTAAATTTAAGGTCGATTTTATCAATAAAAAATTGTATTGTGTATTTGTACAGCGCCTGTAACCACCAGACTAGTCTAGTCTGGTGGTTACAGGCGCTATACTACGTTTCTGCCCATAAAGGATTAAATAAGTAGGTTTTATTTAGTTAGTTCGTCTACGGCATTTCAAGTCCAGTTAGACAATCAATGAATCTACAAAATATGACAACAGTGCGAAGAAAATAATTGATATAAAAAGAAGACGAACGATGTTAAATAATGGTCGTATTTAATATCCCGTTGTAGCAAGACAGAGACAAAAAAGTAAAAGTAAAATATTAGGCCAAGAATATCCAGATCGAAATCTAAATCTTTGCGCAGAGACCTAAGTTAAGGTGGAACTAGTCGCGAGCTTGAACTCACTGGTGGGCCATGGCCAAAAAGCACGCGGTCTCACCTGGCATCGTGTCCGACAGAAATAGTATCAATGATGAGCAATTAGACGCTAGTTCGCACGCACACAAACACCGTTTCGAGCTAAAACGCGCGTAAAAAAAATACGAAAAGTCCTTTGGAAAATCGAGTTTTATGAAAAAGCCACTACATAAACAATTAAAAATAGAGTTAATTGAACACGTAAATAATTGAGCTTTGTCGGTTCGGACTTTGTTTTGAAGATTTTACACTCCTTGATTTTACATTACTTATTTACACCCAAAGTTACGTTAAAATTAGCAAGAAAAAAATAGAATCTTTGTTGGCTCATAACTTTTTAGTGGCTTTTTATTTTATATGCTATTCTGTTTCCGTACAGACACAATTAATAATAAGAAAAACCAACATCTTGTTTAACTTTGGATGAACAATGTCAAACAGTAGAGTAATTTTTATCCCGAAAATATATCTATCGCCTAGCGGCTCCTTAATTCTAGTAAATTCAAACCAACAATGCTTGAAATCTCCAAACAATTATAGGTATTTGCCGGTCTAGCTTAGCTGACAGGTCTACTGGTACCCAAAGACACGCTAAGACAGTTGATGTCTCGTCATGGATTACAAGGTTTTGTGGTTCGCCTTTGAAGATGATTAAGGCTTAAGCAGAAAGGAATTTTTCATGAAAATTGAGTGTAATTTAAGATTAGACGTGAAACGTTAATAAAAAGTAACTTAATTAGTAGTAGTTAGTGATATTTTATATTACAGAAAATTTGTTCTCATTACGTTTTTGTAATTATGACATGACCAAGTTAAGTCGAGGGAACATAGAAGTTTTATTTAAAACTAGCTTCTGCCCGCGACTTCGTCTGCTTGAAATTTGTTGTTGTCGTCGTCGGCCTTACCCACCCCGTCGCGTTGCATCACCTACTCGCGCTTTATTAGTACTTCGTATTCGCAAAACACGATCTACACGGTTTGAAACCAGTCTACAAACCAAGGTGACCTTGAAGTTTTTGTTGTTGCGAGATGCCTGCTATACACGGTTTAAAACCAACATCTTCTGCCACTGGTTTGCAACGCAGGCCTTTCTACCAAGGACGTGTAAAGGTCATACGAATTTGGTTTCAAACCACTGTCTACACTGTTTTAAACTTACGTTTGAAACCACCGTTTTAAACCGTGTATTTCGTGCTTTAGCATTCTTTCTGACTTTGTTTCTTTTTGCTCGGTTCTTAAGGGTCCTAGCGTGATGTTATATAGCCTATAGCCTTCCTCAAGAATTGGGCTATCAAATGCTAAAATAATTTTTCAAATCCCGTCTCAATCCGACCGACCGAAACAACCTTTTTTATAATAATAGTACCTATAGATATCGAAATTAGCCTCTGCTTGACTACACACAAATGGCGAGGTAAGCATAGATAATATTCCTCGAAACAAAACTTTTAGCACCATGTCACATGTGCTTGTAATTCTACTGGGACAACCCGTAGGAACCTGATAAAATCTCTCAGATCATTATTAGAAATATAATCCGCGGAATAATTGCGTAACACACTAACAGTAACAATGTTGTTGACAGTTCAGCAACTTTCGTTACATTATTTACGTTACTGAGCAGAGGAATTTTTCAAACATATGAAGCAATGGATTGACAATTTCCTTCAGAATCCTTCGGATTTTGGAAAGTGTGTTACGACATTATGGTACTGGTTAGCTCACCTTGTGTATAATGACGTCATCATCCTCCTGCAAGCGGGAAGTTGTGATGGCTGGAGGATAGTAATCCCTATAGCCGGTAGGAGAGGGCGTGCTTCGGTTTGCGGTATGCGCGGGCGCACGCAGCGTGTCATCTTCGAACACATCGTCACTCATGCTGTCGTCTGTCGCCATCTGCTGTAATAGAAGAAAAGGAAAAATGTGAGTACTTAAGTTAATAAGTTTTGTAATCCGACATTACTTTGACGAAATTCATGACTATAATGATGGTATGTAAAAATACATATTTAGTTTTAATTCTACAAAAACTTGGGAATGAAGGCTTGGGAGTTGAATGCAGCACCAAAAATGTAGCAGAAACTAAATATTTTTGCATAACATTTTTACTGTCCAGTTAGGTAGGTCTAACTTCGAGAAAGAGGTCAATCGTCGAATCCGACTCGGCTGGGCAGCGTTTGGGAAGCTACGCAATATCTTCTCGTCCCTCCCACATACCGCAGTGTCTCAAGGCGAAAATCTTTGACCAGTGCGTGTTGCCAATGATGACTTATGGCACTGAAACGTGGTCGCTCACAATGAGCCTTATAAGAAGGCTAGAAGTCACTCAAAGGGCAATGGAGAGGGCTATGCTTGGAGTTTTCCTGCGTGATCGAATCAGGAATGAGGAGATCCGCAGGAGAACCAAAGTAACCGACATAGCCCGAAGAATTGCCAAACTTAAGTGGCAGTGGGCAGGGCACATTGCTCGCAGAACAGATGGCCGATGGGGCCGAAAGGTTCTGGAGTGGCGACCACGTACCGGAAGACGTAGCGTTGGAAGGCCTCCCACAAGGTGGTCCGACGACCTTGTGAAGGCCGCAGGAACCTGATGGATGCGAGAAGCACAGAACCGGTCGAAGTGGAGGTGTTTGGGGGAGGCCTATGTCCAGCAGTGGACGTCTTTCGGCTGAAATGATGAACATTTTTACTGCTCGTTCCAATAAACAATATCAATGCCTAAGTAGGTAGGTACGGCGGGTTCACGGATGAGTGCTAACGCGTGCCCGTGTTCCCGCCGTAAGCGGCAGAGGAGGACACCGTGGAGTTTTAGTGGGTTAGAGTCCCACATAACTGCACCATCTCCCCGTGGTAGTGCAGAATGCATGAGCATTTCTGCAAGATAAAAAAAAAAGTAGGTACCTACATAAGCATTAGGACAATTCACTGCATTTTTAAGATCGACTAGGTTTCATCATAATCGCTCGAGCCATTTTCGTGTTTTTGCGAGTCTAACGCACGGCGATTGATTTTTGTAATTTAAATTAGTTTTCAGGAGATCCATCCATGATTAGGAGACAATCATGTTTAACCGTAATAAACAAGCTAATAAGGGCCAAGTCCCTATAATAGTAGGTATTAAACAATAAGGTAAACTAACCTTGGTCAGATAAATACATTTTCTTTCTTTCTTTAAGCAAGGGCTTAAAAAAATGGTACCCAGGGTTTTCGGGGTAAAAAAATGCTCTCTATCCCTAGGGAGCATTTTTTATTCAGTGATGTCATTCGCCGGTAAATTGTGGACGCAATGTGGCGGACACTGCTCTTTTTATTTATTTACATTTATTTATATAACACTTTATGTACACATATATAAACCTTTGCCTCTGGTATTAAGTCCGCCTTTGTACAGTATTTCTTTTACTTGTGCATAAAGTTTTAATAAGTAAATAAATAGAGATGAAGAAAGGAACAGCAAAATCTAAATATATAAAACTCAAAGGTGACTGACTGACTGACTGACATAGTGATCGAAATTCCACCCCTAAGAGGGTGAATGGGGGGAGGGTGAAATTTCACGCGGACGAAGTCGCGGGCGGAAGCTAGTAAGTACATAAGGTGATGCTTGTTTATAAAGAAATCTCTTCCAGCATGTCTACTCTTTTCACTTAGGGTCAGTTCACACCGAGACGCGACACGACGCGCAGTTTTCAAGATAGAAATACAATTACAGACCTTATCTACTACACTAAAAGGTACACGATTCAGCGGCGCCGCGCTGCGTAGCTCGACGTAGTAGGTAGACACTGAATACACATACACACCACATACACGCATACACCTTACACACACTTATCACACTTCATACCCAAGTCACATCCATACTATCCATACTAATATTATAAATTCGAAAGTAACTCTGTCTGTATGTTACCTTTTCACTCCTAAACCACTGAACGGATTTCGATAAAATTTGGCAGAGATATAGATTGCATCCTGGGGAAGGACATAGGATAGTTTTTATCGACATTCCTCGCGGGCGAAGCCGCTGGCGGAAGCTAGTATAATATACACAAAACACACACTCATTAGGATAAGCTGATATAAAGTAATCAGTCTTCTGTAATTCTCTGTTGTCTTAATTCACCTTCAGAAAATTATATAAATAGTAAATACTGGCATCATTTTTGTATATAAGAATGTACAGACGCCAGCACATCAAGCTATGAAAGTGTAAAATTCTCCCAATCAACTTTGAACCTTATGCTTTAGCGATAAAGTTGAAAATCTATTAAAGAAACTTGACAAATTGTAGTAGATTGATTTGCTGGCGTCTGTACGTTACGTAAGTTTAAGTTGTGGAAGAGTGGAGTGTCCTCATACAGGCATGTAATCTATCAAAGCTTGTTGAAGAAATAAACTATTTTGTGGGTCGATCTCCAGAGGCATTATTTTTCGTGTCGGGCTGGATAAACCCATTTTAAAATCGAAAAACGTTTTCAAAATATTTTTTTATAGACAGTTCGGTGTCTAATCTACGTGATACATGGCTAATATTATGAATAAATTTATTTTAAATATTTAAAAAAAAATCTTAAACCCTAAAATCCTGATCGCTCTGGATTGACCCAACTCCCGATTGAATGAAAAAAATATTCGTTAACTTTTCAATGAGAAGGATCATATGAAACCACTTATTTAGATTACATAAGAAATAGTTAATCTTCACAGGAATAAAATATTTTTAGTTATATTAACAATACTTTTGCCACAATTTGAATTTAAAATCGTGACCGGGTATTTTATCTCATCGCTCTGCGTTGAGGTAAAACATCGCGCTCATCCCTAGTTACGCGTTATAGATACTCTATTACCCTCTCGCGGGGCAACGTCAGGAGTGGTCTAACCGCCCAGGAGAATACCTGTGTGCCACGTTCCCGCGTTCCAACATTACGAAGGTAAGTTTATGATTGCTCTGGATTTGGTTCTCGAATTTTATGATTGCTATGGCACGTTATTAAAATTCAATAGTAAGCTTATGAATGTGTTTGTTATGTGAATTAAGTGATCGTTATGATGTTTTTTATGAGACGTAATCACAACTTTCTACTGCTTTTAAATTCGGCTATATTTATGATTTTGTGACTTTTTCTGATCGTTATGGCTCTGATTGCTCTGTCCAAAAAGACCAGAGCGATGATATTTTGCATTAATTGTACGTTATCCCTATTCGATGTTGAACCTACCTGTATGGTCCGGCGTCAAAAAAATCTATTTTAAGTAGTAGTACCGGACTGTAACAATGACAAACGATGAACCCTTTAAGTAATTTATAA
This sequence comes from Oligia latruncula, assembly GCA_948474745.1. Taxonomy (NCBI): domain Eukaryota; kingdom Metazoa; phylum Arthropoda; class Insecta; order Lepidoptera; family Noctuidae; genus Oligia; species Oligia latruncula. The sequence continues at coordinate 14,455,924 of OX419689.1, read as the reverse complement.
CTTTTCCTGGGTTTCTTCGGATAACCTAAACCCATAAAGAGATTTTGACGTATTTTAAATTGATGATACCTTGCATTTATCTCCCACAACTGTAACCCTTTCTTCTCTTAAATTTAATGGCAACTATTCTTGCAGATTGAAATCACGCCTCGAAAAAAAAAATATCTATTGAAGAAAAACGTCTTAGGAAGAAATTGGCTGAGCGTCGTAGAATGGCCAAGATAAATAAATTAATAGTTTAAAAAACACTAGAAAAACACGCTTTTATAAATGCACGTAAAAATAAAAAACAAACACGACTATGATACGATTATATTCTATCATGGAATGCCAGTGCCTATCTTCCGGCTTCATCATCACACCTTGAAACCTAATCGTGGTCAAAGTTCATTACAAGACTTTTCTAAGAAATCCAAAACAGCTATGATACGATTTTTCATAATGAAGTTCCAGTTCATATCTTCCGGCTCCATCATCAGATCAGTTCGACAGTACCATATTATTGTATTGTCATCAGAACTACATACAGCTGCCAATTTTCATTACGCTACGACCCTTGGAAGATGGTTAAACTAGTTAAATTAATTAGTTATCATATCTTCCGGCTCCATCATCAGATCAGTTCGACAGTACCATAATTATTATTGTATTGTCATCAGAACTACATACAGCTGCCAATTTTCATTACGCTACGACCCTTGGAAGATGGTTAAATTAGTTACCTTAGAGTCCATTACATAGTTAGTTACATACAGGTCGACCTAATAAAATCGTGTTAAAAATGATGCAGATCTATACGCACAATGGCTTGTAAAGTCAAGGGAGAGTTACCAAAGGAAAAAAGCTCTCGACGATATTATTTAAAGAAAAAAGTGGATAAGTTACCAGCAACTGATGAGCTTCCAATAAATAACTCCAAAGAAATGAAACTAAGCCAAAAGTTGATTTTTATAATTTATGATAATTAGTTATTTTAGCGATTATTTTATATAAAAGATTCCGTATTTTAAATATGACTGTATGACTGATAGGCCTTGACCTTTTTCTAAAATAATTCATTTCTCTTACATATAATCTTGTACACGTAGGTACAGTACGTACTGAATATGACTGAAAACGGGTAAATAAATAATATTTTATCAATATAATTTTTTTTGTTTTACTGATTTCACCATTTATGATCGCTCTGGCACCAATTATAATTGCTCTGGTCGCAAAATTTTTAGAACTTAAATATATCCTTAACTGTTTGTGTAAATTGAAGGCCAATAGTAAAAATATACCATTTGAATATCATTCTTTTTAATGAGATACATAATTACCATTAAATATCAATATCTGAAAAGCACCAGAGCGATCACACGAATACGCCCGGTTTGGAGATTAACCCTTGTACTCTTCTAAGAAACCATAGTTTTAGCCAGTATGTTTGCAAAACACCTTGATTTTTATATCCTGATATAATTTTTATACTGCAATTTTGTTTATCCTCTTGTGACGTTGTTAGCTTAGTAATTAGGCTGACTTTTGCAAAGCACAACCTATTTATCTCCACATTTTTTTTTTTTATTATAAAGTCTTTGCTTCAAACGGTAACAAGTTTATAATAACAGACAGGTCTCCTCATTAGTGAAAATAACAAGGTTGAAGAAAAAGTTTGGTTTCAGTATGAAAGATTTTTATACTGTGCGTGTATTCTTGAATATTTTCTTTTACACTTCGGAGGTTTTTTTCTTTTAGGTAATAAATAAGCTACGGCATGCAGTTCGTCACAGTTCTAAACTATTTCATCGAGGTGCCTAGCTTAGTTACTGCGATCAATTCGGCTCATCGGCTCATGCGTGTTTGGTCACAGTTCCAACCCAACCTAATCCGTTTGGGGTAATCTAGCTTAATATTCGAATAAGTACTTACCGTACACACGACATACTTGTTAATTGTCAATCCTCTGAAGATAATAGTTTATTTTTTTCTGGTGATCCGTCACACGGGGTATAATACTAGTATGGACGCCAGCCTCTCACAAAGGATATTACAAGTATTTTGTACATTATTGTCAAAACACTATATTTTATATATATTTTTTTTTTTAGATTAGTATAATATACGTTATGTATGTTTTTATTGTATTACGTAAATGGTACACCACAGACTACCTACAGTATTTGTCTGTCCTTCCCCTTTTTAATCCATCCAAAGCTTGTCTTTAAAAGATCGCTTTTAGCGATAAGACCGCCCATTGTGTCACCCTATGTACAGTTTCTATTTTTATGTCTGTAATTTATTTGGTGTACATAATAAAGAGTATTTCTATTCTATTCTATAACTAGGTTATATGTGAACCTCTGTGAAGAGAGGAAAATAAAGATATAAATGTCCTTCCCCGGGATGCAATCTATCTCTCTGCTAAATTTTATCGAAATCCGTTCAGTGGTTTAGGCGTGAAAAGGTGACAGACGGACAGACAGATAGAGTTATTTTCGAATTTATAATATTAGTAATCCATAGGTGGTATGGACGTAAGAATTGCTATCAATCTATACAGATGACTGAATACAGGCTTCTGATTACAATAGCGATCGAGTTCAGTTCTTCGAATCCTTAGGAGATTATTAAAAAATAAATGGCATGAATGGTTGTATAGTCATAGTTTTTATAGTGTCAAAGATTTCTTTGACAAAAACATGTTACATGCTCTTGTTATTTTGTATTTTACCATATTTTTAAACCATGTTTTTAAGCAAATAAATGAAGTCTGTCTATTGACCATTATGAACCGTTCACAGCAGCTCTCACTGTCTGATCCAGAACAACACTAAACAACATTAAACTAGTTTCAATAGAAAATAGACCGGACTAGTGCCAACAGAACTACCCAGCAACCCAGTCAAATATTGATCAATTTATCGAAGCCGTTGTTTACCTCAATACACCCGCGCAGTACCGTTATTAATTCTACTTTATCCGATCAATTGTTTGCCATATCTGTTTGTTTTATTGAAAAGTAAATAAACGAGGCGTATATAGAGATATTTGTGTTTTAAAAGCATTTGCAAATATGCAATGTGATGCAAATTATGCGATTCTGTTTTGTTTTCTCATTGTGCAAAAAGTAAAACGCATGAATTATTTGGTTTTCCAATTGAATGCATGCAATCAGTAGCATATTTTTTTAACCCGTAACAATTTTGGAAAGTCGGTTCCTTATCGGCCATTTTAATTTTTTTCAATTTTGATATACCCAGTGTCACTCGCACAATTAAGACGAATCTAACGGCACCTCTCAAGCTGAAATCGATCAAGCCGTTTAGGCTACAGATCGTGCCAAAGAGATATACACACATACATACATAGTAGTCGCCATATTGAATTTTCACTAACGTCATGTCTTTAGTGACACTCGCCGGACTAAGAGGAATCGATTGACGTGTGAATCATAAAAATCGGCCCAGGCGTTTAGTCTGTATAGTGCTTCAAAGGAACATACAAACATACATAGGCTGATAAACACATTACCACTCCTTTGCGTCGCGCAGTCGGGTAAAAAGAAGGGATCCCTCTAGAATTATGTGCGGAATCTATGGTTACAATTTGCGGGTTGATGTTCTTGCCACCCTGTTCCCACAACTTTCTACTTTGTCGCTAAGTACCCAAAACCAACGCTGATTTCCTCCGTGGGACCCGCGGGTCCAGAAGCGACCACAGCTGAGCGAAGACTCGCCATATCAAATCGGCAGTAAACGGCCACAAATAAAGTTACCCTGATTTTCTCTGGACATGTTATCACTGTTATCAGATGTCCCACGGTAACATAATAGGTACGGACAAGACAATCTGATAAGGACATGTATCTACTCTCTTAATGGGACACGTGAGGGGTTCGCACGATGTACATCTTTATTGTACAGTTTATAGGTGCACGAAGGGTAAGGCAATTATTGTTTTGTGGTTCTATAAACGTAGAGAACAGGTACAGGACTCGCCTAGCAAGATATACCTACCTGTAAAAGGATATTTTGGCGCGTGGTCAAAATAGGAACTAACGCCACCATAATGAATTATTCCAGAAGCCTAGTGACCCGCAACACAGGTATTTTATGCCTTTTTCGGGCACCAGTCTCTCTTTTTTAGATTATGCACTTTCTGTCCACAACAACGTTTGTGATGAGAAATAAATAAATGATTTATAGATTTGCACAAATGTTACCAGCGCCCCCCTGTCAATATCATTCGAGCGCCAGAAGATCCTAGGAGCAGTGTAGGTAAACTATTCTAGTAGGATGGTAGGTATGCTTTAAAATGGAGACATGAAGACAGCGCCTATACATGGGCAGGCGATATATGTATTATAATGTTCGTTTCGAAGGAATCCAGCTACCTTTTATGAGTAGTATCTACTGCTTTCTAACAAACATTACGTTAGGATGGTCAGAGGTGTTTTTGAAACACCCACAATTAATAGTCTATTTTTAAGTACCATGTTTGGAGCTCATTGCCATAAAGGCTGCCTTTTATTATCTAATGCTGCCTTTTATTATCAACACGGCCCCACAATCACGGCCCCATTTACATTAATTTGGCCCCTGCAGAGTTGATTAAAACAAATTAAATAATTGCAAATGACAGCCGGGACCAACTGCTTAACGTGCTTTCCGAGGCACGGAGGAGTCTTGGTATGTAAAGATGGTCACCCATCCACAGACCAACTGCGGCAACAACCTGTGCGGCTGTTATTATTTAGCAAAGGTGCCTCCCGAAGATTCTCTATTACCTTGAAAATAAAATAAGCGTTACACGGAGAGCATTTTATCGTGAGATTACCTTTTATAGATATTCTTTAGAAAGCGATACTTTGCTGGCGACGCAAGCAGCCAGCAGCGGATTCTCTAATGGAGTAAAGTGACTGCCCGTTTACATAGAAACGATCCTTTATTTTTCAGGATTTTGAATATTTATTTTATGCTGAGGCAAGATTATTCGTTTCTGAGACTTCTGAGAGCTAAAGGAATGGATTGTTAATGACAAATTGGTAAATTGATTTTATATTTTTAAAGGCATCGTATCTAGGTAACATTTTTTTGCACCCAAAAACCACTGATACTTATTTTTGCTCAAACAGCAGTCAGTCCCACTACCACCTTGTTCACTGGCTATTCTCGGTAAGACATAAAATCCATACTAATATTATAAATTCGAAAGTAACTCTGTCTGTCTGTCTGTATGTTACCCTTTCACGTCTAACTACCTATATCAGCTATGCGAAATAAGCTAGACTAGCTTAGCTCTTGGTCTCAAACTCAAAAATAAATGCTTACAAATATATGCTCAGAAATAAATGCTTTGAGTTTCAAACCATTTATTTCAAATGAACTAATTACAGGCACTTTTGAATTGTCAAGGGGTCGGTCAGTCAGGAAGATGAAGCTAGTTGTTGTTAAAAGGTATAACTTTAGCGAGATATTGGTAAATACAAAAATATCCTTATCGCGAAAAGGTCCATTTTTAAAGAGATTTGTAGACTTTTTAATGTTAATAGTGAACCACTCTTGATAATTTGTATGTTTAACCTTTTTTGTTCTAATTTCATTCACGGATAAAACCCTTTTAAAATTGACCTTTTTGCGTTAAGTAGGTAGGTCCTATTTTATCCAGTTATTTAATATACAAGCTTGTTTAATAGAGGTCACTGAGTTATTTGTATCAGTATCTTTTATTTTGGAACCATGTGCTTATTTTGAGATATCGAAATTGACAAATTAATTTCAGATTTTTCTCACAATATGGCACTCCGAGTTTACATACTCTGCATTTATAATTAACCCGAATAAATGTGCAAGTGGGCCTATGTAGATTTACAGCTCATCTTTTGTTTTGTTTGATATACGGTCTTGAATATCTATTTACTGGAAGCAAACAAGAAGTGGTATTTCTATTTTCTATACATTTCCTTCCATTTGTCAAATGTTTTTCCATTAAAAGAGACAACCAATTTTCTACTAGAAGATTCCACACTAACGCCATCTATCATACGATGTCGGAAAGTCGTCTCGAGGTTTCAGTGAAAACTGTTCGCTGAATTTCAGGCTGTCGCCCGTGTCGCTTCACAAGCTTCGTAACGTTTAGTTCAAGATATTTCTTCAAGATGTCAGGGTGTAACAGTGAAAGTATAACTTGGTACTTTTCTTACATTTCCACTTCAGTAGGTAACCCTATAACAAATAAAATGTTACAGTACCTACTTTTTGTGTTTATATTTAATTTGCATTCGCAATTTATTTGCCAAAAATGAAAACAAATTATGAGTTTATGGTAACAAACCTACAACCTACAAAATAAAGTAAAAAAAAAAAAGTTAAAACCTACAAAATAAAGTTCAGTTTACGCTACAACTTCAAACATTTTTATAACTTTTTCAATAGTGCTAGTCACTCTGAAACCAACCAAATTTCCATTAAAATAAAGTTGATATTTGATAAACTTGAAATAATATCAATTTGAAACATAAAGAAGGTACATACATAGATAAAATCACGCCTTCTTCCCATGGGGTTAGGCAGAAACAACAGAACTTGCCACGATCCCTTTACATACCTACCTAAGTACCTATCTACTTTGTTATATTTTCTCTAATATGCTTTCTTTGCTATGTTTATTTTTCTGTTTTCTGTAACACAGCCTGTACCACCTGGCTCAGGAGTCAGGGCTTCAATTGAAAATGATTGTGTCAATAAAACATTTTATTATTTTTACGTCTCTAGACATTTCTCAGGACGCTGAGGTACCGGACCTTTGGAAGGCGTACAAGGGGCCGAAGACAATTCGTAGGGCCGCAGGGGCCTGTTAGAGGTTTTTAAGTACCAAGTGTTGTATTATTTTTCGTTACAAAAACAACCACAAAGGCGAATAAAGTGCTGTATAAAAGGAATTTATTATAACACCTATTACTGCATCACATAATGAGCTTTAGATGTATGTAAGTAGGGTTGTAGGTCCTGAATCTAAACTATTGTACGCACTAGGTATACAAACACACACCTGCGGGGTAACACATCATCATCTGCCTAGCCTTTTCCCAACTATGTTGGGGTCGGCTTCCAGTCTAACCAGAACATAGGTATGGGTACATAATTGCGTAACACACTAACAGTAAAAAACCGGGCAAGAGCGAGTCGGACTCGTGCACTGAGGGTTCCGTACCATATATATATGTTTTTAAATTTTCACCGGCGAGCTACTTACTAGATCTCGTTTAAACCAGTTTTCGGTGGAAGTTTACATGGTTATGTACATCATATATTTTTTTTTAGTTTTATCATTCTCTACATCTGTATTTAATTCAGCACTAGTGTTTTGTATGTAGATTGCCTTCTGTACTATCTGTAGGTATTTTGTGGTGCAAGGAACGCATTCTCTCGACGGCCGGACTTTAATTATAAATACGTCATTAAACATTTTTGTATTTTTGTTAAATCATTCCATTGTTCTTTTTATTCTTTGTTACTTTTATTACGGAAGCTTTCAATGTGCACATCTTTCTTCATCGTTCTGACAAGGTATAATTTCAACATGAATGTTGTAATAACCAATATTTTGTATGTAACAATATTTTAATTTAAAAGAGTGTCCGTGAAGTTTCTTGCCCGTTCTTCTCCATAGAAAAAATGCTTTAACTACGCTTTGGGATGGGCAGCTAGCTTCATCTTTGTGACCGACTGACACCTTTTTTTTTTACGGTTGGGAAGTCATCAAATGATCCCGCTCTGTATGGAGCGGAAGGGAGTGTCGCAAACAGACTCTTACTGACTAAAACCCACCCGTGTTCCTTCCTTAGCCCCTTATGTTCCGGGCCAGCGGTAACCCTTTCGAACAATCCCGCTGACCTTCGGCTTCGGCTTCAATTTTTGCTGACTGACCCCGACTGACCCCTTGACAATTTAAAAGTGCCTGTAATTAGTTTAATTGAAATAAATGCTTTGAGTTTGAGTTTAATCATTCATTTTGTTATTTGTTTTGTCAATACAATTCCTATTTTTGGCTTCATCCATTGTTCGATTATTTTGTCACCGTCAATGTGAAATGACGTGTTGGTTTTCAGAAAATAATTCTTTGATCTTTCCATTCTTTTATCGGTTTTTCTATTGTTTGGGGAAAATAATATACTTACTTAAATCCAGTTCAAGTTTCGGTTAGTTAACAATATAAGTACGCCTTCATTTATAAACATTGCTAAACGTCAAAAATGGAAGTAAACATTCGCTAAGCTTAAAACCTTAAACAACGTTTATAATTAAACCATACCTATATGATACCTATGTAGTTGTCAAAAATTGTTTTTCAAATAATAATATTCCACAACTATCACACAACGCCGTCTAGTCTCAAGCTAAGCAGAGCTTAGGTAGTGTAGGTGCAAGCCATGGTCCGGGGCGAGAGGGAGTGGGAGGCAGTCACCTCCTTCTGCGAAGCAGTCATGCTAGCGAAGGAGGTGGCGGGACGGCTCAGGGAGAGAGCCTCCCGTCCCAGCCGCCGCGGGAGACGCTCCGGGCGTCGGGAGTCGCGGCCACCGTAGGCGCGGGCCTGCGGGCGGAGAGTAATGAGTAGCTCACCGTCCGATCAGGACCAGGCCCGTGCCGGACGGCGCGTACGTGTTCCACGCGCGCCTCAAAGAGATGTCAGCATCGAGGAGGGGCCCCATAGGGCCGAAGCCTGCCGGGTCAGCGGGATTGTCCGAAAGGGTTACCGCTGGCCCGGAACATAAAGGGCTAAGGAAGGAACACGGGTGGGTTTTAGTCAGTAAGAGTCTGACACTCCCTTCCGCTCCACCCAGAGCGGGAGGGGTCATTTGATGATTTCCCATCCGCAAAAAAAAAAAAAAAAAAAGCAGAGCTTGTGTTATGAGTACTAGACAACTGATAAACATACTTATATATTTCTAAATACATAGATATATAGATAAATTACACCCAGACACAGAACAAATGATCATGCTCATCACACAAACATTTGTCCTGGGTGGGAATCGAACCCACGACCTCCGGCATAGCAGTCATAGTCACTGACCACTAGACCAACAGGCCAGTCATAACAACCATTAATAGATATTTGATTAAGGACAATTTGTACATTAATACAATGTACCTACCTACTTATAAATTAACTATTCACAACTACTCGATACACTTCCGTCTTATCGTACTTATCGAGCCCGAAATTCATCCACTATTGTTTGATGTCGCACAAGGCAATGTGTCATTTTCGATGACCTGTCGGATGGTTGTGAATAACTATGGTGCTCTGTTTAGCATTCAGGGAAATTCAAAAATCAAATTATCATCTGCCTAGCCTTTTATACAAATTATGTTGGGGTCGGCTTGCAGTCTAACCGGATGCAGCTGAATACCAGTATTTTACTTCCTATCTGACCTCCACAACCCAGTTACTGGGAAAACAGTTACAGTTTACGAAAAATAAATATTATACTTTTATCAGGATAAATAAAAAAATATGCTAATAGAATTCAAATTCGGAAAATTCGTTCTCTCATTCCGTATTCAAATAGTTTACGCCCCATCACTAAACTCTGATAGGCCAGATTTCATTATACACCCAATATGCATGTAAAGTGAAAAGGCAAGACATTTCCATGAAATTTCATTTTTAGCACGAGTCGAGTGCTCCCTGGTCTCCCCTCGTAGAATTGGGTCAAGCGCAGGCCACACCGCACGCTAGCGGGCGGGCGAACTAGGCGGGTGGGCGAAGCGAACGAAGGAAACTATACAAACTACGCGAAATATTGGCGAGCTAAACTATGGGGTTCACACCGAAAACTACGGACAGACGAGCAACGGGCGGAGCGCGCGGAGCGGGCGAAGCGGGCTAAGCGGGCGAAACACTGCTATTCGAAAGACGAGCGTCGACTAGTCTACTCGAAACGGGGAGGACGGGCGAACGAACCGGGCGAGCGGGCTGGCGGGCGAGCTAAGCTAGCGAAGCGCGGGCGCGCCAACGAGGTGAACGAGTAGCTTCGCTGGAATCGTCGGATATTTCGTTAGCTTAGCTCGTTAGGTTAGTCGGTAGCTCGCGGTGTGAACCGAAGTATGTAAAGAGGTGAAACGATGTTCGCCCGCCTAGCCCGCCCGCCCGCTAGCTGGCGGTGTGGCCTGCGCTTAAATGTCGCATTCAACTGGTGAGGGTAAAGAGGGGACCGCAGGCAAAGTAATTATGTAATTTAGATTGACTGTATTGATTCCTTTTCTGGTTGTCGGTTTTGTAATTTTTAGGCTGATTTTTCCAACGCCAGATAATTTTATCGGAGGAATAATTTTTATTTTTTGACAGTTCTTTCATACAATAATAATTATCTGCCAGATAACTTTTTTTCCAGGAATAAAATTGACGTTTGACAGTATTTGTATGAAATAACTGTCAACATTTCAAAATTATTCCTCGATTATAGTTATCAGATGATTGAAAAATCAGCCCTAAATTATTGTTTTTTTTTAGTAGGTTTTAATGTAAGTATTTTGGTGGAGAAACGCAGTCTTTTATTTGTTTTTTTTTTTTAAACTGATTAGGCGCACTTCGTGCTCTTTCTGCACAGTGAACGAAATTTAACCGTCACGCTTGGGTCGGTGACTTTGAATCGGGTATACAGCCTGGCAGGGACACCGACGCGTAAACAGTAACCATGAATTCAGCACATGATTCGAGACCCGCTAGAGAAGACATTTTTGATCGGTTATCATAAAACAGTGGCACTCCGGGAGTGCCGACAGAAGTAAAAAAAACAAAACAAACAGAATACTTTGCCATCACTCACTGACACATCGGATTTGAAACCGTGTACATCCCGAGGACAGCCGAACACATCCGAATGTAGCGCGGTGTCAGTAAGTATCGCGAGTTCAATGGTTTTTCCCATCTCAAAAATTGCCCAACGCATAAAGAAGTTTTCACTTTAAAAAAAAGTGCGCGAATTGAATACCTGTAAGTTCTTGGCTCCAGTCGAAGTTCTCACTTCTATCATGTGGTCTATCGGTTTTTATTTACCCAACCCTGTCCCACTGCAGGCAAAGGTCTCCCCGAAATTCTTAGTCTATTGTAAAATAATCTTGTCCCCAGAAATATGGCTTTAGTTAGCTTATGTTGCAGTTACTTTTAACTGCAACATAGCTGGGTGTAGTTGGGGTCGGCTTCCAGTCCAGCCGGATGCATCTGGATACCAGTATTTTACACGGAGCGACTGCCCATCTGACCTCCACAACCCAGTTACTTGGGTAACCCGTAACGCGATACCTGTTGGTTAGATTGGTTGTCAGACTTTTGGGCTTCCGACCCGTGCATAGATATCGTGGACCCGTGTCTCGATAAGTAATGGATCCTATCCGCGTACCGACAGAGGCAAGCGTAGCTTTACCATCGATTGACCCCTGCGGCTGTGATTATCTCGAGTGTTTTACATAAACACACCATGAAATATTAGCTACTGATACATAAGTAGGTGCTTAATCCCTAGTATCATGGGACAAGAGCAGGAAGATGAGGATGATATGCGTAGTGAGGAAACCGGCATGTCCAGGAACCAAAAATTCGAAGACATGTGACGTCTACAAACCCGCACTGGGCCCGCGTGGTGGATTACGGCCCACTCCCTGTCACAAACAGGAGGCCTGTGTCCCAGCCATAGATATATGAAAGATTTCTATGGTCCCCGCAGTGGGAATATAATGGAGTATGTAATACACGTACAAGAAGGTACAGACGCCAGCACATCAAGCTACCCGACACTGTCAAATTTTCCCAATCAACTTTGAACCTTATGCATTATGAAGGTACCTATATAAATCGCGTTGTTTGCCAATTTCGTGGCTAGTACCAGTAGCCTCCAGGGGAATGCTGCTAAGAGCACATTAGCACATAATGTTATCGACTATTCTAAATACGATCGGCGCACAAAAGATGCGTGAATGAGGATGAAGCAAAGGAGTTTCTCGTCGTAAAACGCTGCTCCCTGTTGTTTTAAGTATTAAGTTACAGCTTAATATTTTATCGCATCGCCCGCCTTGCTATTACTTCGTTTTCGCTTACCGTTCTTTCAGACTTTTTATTTGTCAGCTCCTAAGACCGTTTGTCCACTGCTACGTCAACGGGACATCAATAAGAACGAGGTGATGGAGCCGAAGTAGCGGTACTTACATTTTCTATGGCCGCGTGTCCACCGCGACCCCTTAAGTAATTAGCCGGGCCGCGACGTCACGCTCACTCGGTTCGAATAATCTCGTTTCTCGTTGACGTCCCGCTGACGTTGGTGGGTAGACAAATGGTGTAAGGGTCGTAGCGTGATGTTACCCAACGGCAAAAAACCAATGATTTCAAAAGTAAGGATACGCCCGTCTGAACATTTCACATAGAAGTTCTTCGTTCGAAGTTCGAAGTTCGCGCGCACCACTGTCAACTGAGTCGCGTTGGCCCTAAAACCGTCATTTTAGGGCCAGCGCGTTGGTGCCATTTAGTCGCGCCGTTAGCCCGGTCCTTACGCTAGTAATATATACATATGTCAATGCAAAAAACATTTTGTAAATCTGACTTATAATAATTCCCAAGATTAGCGCGTTTAAACAAGCAAACACTTCAGCTTTATATACAAGACAAGATACATGGAGGTATCGTACAAGCTATCCTACATATATAAGGTAGGTACTGTAGGTAGGATCATTTGTACGTGTGAGGGACACCCATTTCTTTGACATTTGCTAACTCAATCGTAAAAGTTATCGTAAGATTTCGCCCGTCCATTTGCAGCCGGAATTCTAAGAGAATATGTATTTTTCTTATTTTCGTTTAGGATTACTTTCTATACCAAATAACTGGCTATATGTAGGTGTACTATAGGTACACTTCTGCCTAACCATTCGGGGATTACAGGCGTGATGTTAAGGTCTGTGTTACTTTCTTGCTTAATGATGATATTGCTTCTAAACACAGGTTGCAGTGACTGGCACGAATCTTGAGCGCTTGATTAAAGGCTCTTTTAGTTGATATAAATAGGTACTTAGTTAAAATATAACATCGTCATAATTAAATCATGTAATTATTCCAGGTTCTTATTAAGTAGATAATAAATATATCCCCGGGGCCAAAAAAAGGCTATTTTGGCAAAAAATCTTGAAGAGATTTAAAGGAAATCCGTCCTCAATTACCCAATTACCTACGACGACGGTAGGTAGGTACCTACGTGACGAAAATTTAAATTACTTTTTACGGGTCCAATTAGTACCTAAGTAGTGGCAGGTGCTATTCCAATTTAGACGAAAAGTGTTTACTATTTCTAAACAACGCATTTGAGTTTAGCTAGTATTCGGGCAACAATTTTAGTTTAATTAAGGAATCTTGGTTCCTATAAACCAGTCTTACCAAGGGATTTATTATTACCCAGTAACTGAATTGTGGAGGTCAGATAGGCAGTGACTCCATGTAAAATACTGGTATTCAGTTGCATATATTTTATGACTATATTACTTAACTTTCGATTTTTAATCCCGGATAGTAATCTGATATTTACGTCTTTTGTGTTTGCTCTGTCCACCTGTCAAATTACTTTCTGGGTAAAAAAAAAACCGGGCAAGAGCGAGTCGGACTCGCGCACCGAGGGTTCCATACCATCATAATATGTTTTTAAATTTTCACCGGCGAGCTACTTACTAGATCTCGTTGAAACCAATTTTCGGTGGAAGTTTACAGCAGGTCAACCTACCCGAAACTGTCAGATTTACCCAATCAACCTTGAACCTTATGCTTTAGCAGTAAAGTCGAAAATCTATTAAAGAAATCTGACAGATTGTAGTAACTTGATGTGCTGGCGTCTGTACATCATATATTTTTTTTAGTTTTATCATTCTCTTATTTTAGAAGTTACAGAGAACACACATTTTACCACTTTGGAAGTGTCTCTCGCGCAAACTATTCAGTGTAAAAAAAAAAAATATTAGAAACCTCAATATCATTTTTGAAGACCTATTCACAGATACCCACCCCACAGGTATGGGTTTGATGAAAAAAAAAATTGAGTTTCAGTTCTAAGTAGGCTATGGGGAACCCCCAAATTTCATTGTTTTTTTTTTCTATTTTTTTGTGAAAATCTTAATGCGGTTCACAGAATACATCTACTTACCAAGTTTCAAAAGAAAAAAGTGGCTGTGACATACGGACGGACAGACAGACATGACGAATCCATAAGGGTTCCGTTTTTGCCATTTGGCTACGGAACCCTAAAAACGAACTATAGTAGGTAAGACTCATTGGTGCATAAATATCTTTCATGATATACGTAAATCTGAACTACTCCACATACCTATTTATTGGTTGGCAATTGATGTTTAATAGGACGGAATCGAATCCCACGCGTCGAGCGAGCGTCATTTCACCCTCAATTTGTTCGAGAAATAGCTGTCGAACGTTATTGGCATGTCGAGCGCGGAGCGTTATTAATATTAGGTACGTGTGTAAGTACCTACCTAATTATTTTTGTAGACACTAATAGATTTGTAAGTATAAGGAAAAAAAGTAAATAATTAAACGGAAGGTTATCATATTTTGTGTCGACATAATATAATTAATAAGGCGATTCGCACACTGCACCGCATCATGCAGCGGGTCGCAGATAGCGCACTCACGCGCGTGATTTTTTACATTCAAATTCAATAAAAACGCACTCACGCGCGTGGAATTCGGCTCCGTTTCCCGCACACCGCTGCGTGATGCGTGGCAGTGTGATAATCGCCTTATTGTGTTTTGAAAGTCTCCTTTGAATTATTCTAAAAGAAAAAATAAAGAAAAATATTTTTCTTTAAATAGTTATCTACCTACATACTTAGATAATATGTAGGTACCATTTTCAAATAATGATAATAATAATATGTAGTCAAACAAATTTATGGCTATTGCTGTACTGCTAAAAGCTTTATTACTGCAGTAGGTACTAGTTCTGCCCGCGACTTTGTCCGCATAACATTTCTTGCAATGCAAAATATATTATTAGTACAGATTAACTTTGGAGAGGGGATTGTGGCTAAGTAATAACAGCGGCACGGGTCGATCGATCAGGTTAAGCTACGCTTGCCGCGGTAGGTCTGTGGATGGGTGACCTTTACATACCGAGACCCCTCCGTGCCTCAGAAAGCACGTTAAGCTGTTGGTCCCGGCTGTCATTCGTGGATCTTTGACAGTCGTTACGCATCGGCAGAAGCCCGAAAGTCTGACAACCAGTCTTACCAAGGGGTATCGTATTACCTAGTAAATGAGTTGTGGAGGTCAGATAGGCAAACGCTCCATGTAAAATACTGGTATTCAGCTGCATCCGGTTAGACTGGAAGCCGACTCCAACATAGATGGGAAAAGGCTAGGCAGATGTTGAGTACTGATTAACTTTTATTAAAGTGTAGGAGTTAATGGAATTTCAGGATTTTTATTGACGACTACCTTACCACTATCTACTTATTAATTTAATCGGATTAGGGAACCCCAACCGAAATTAATGAAACATTTATTGACATTATCATCGGCGGTAAGTAAGCTAGATAGATATTCCAATGATATATTAAGTTCATAATATTATATTGATAAGATAAATTTATATGAGGTATTATGTAATATACCTGAATTTCAGGCCACTCACTCATCACGCAAATGCGCAAATGGTAAAGTTCCTAGCGATAGCTAGGAACTTTACCATACTTGCGAGGAAACATTGTAGACGTTGAAAACCAGTAGGGTAGTTGAGTAACTCACTAACAGTAGCAACGGCTTTCATTTTGACAAGTGAACAACATTCATTACGTTATTTACTTTGTTGAGCAGACAAATTTTTCGAACAAATGAAGCAATGGTTTAGCAATGATTCAGATTATGATTGAATGTGTGTTAACAACGTGTAGGGTGCAGGGTTTTTTACACTTTCATCAAATACCTACTTTTGGAACATATTATAGTTATCAAGAGAAAGTAAAATCGTAAAGACGGACTAACTTATATGAGTACATTCTGAAGATAGTATTAAGTATGATAAGCGTCAAAACGCGCAAATATGTCTACACGAGGCGGCAAAAACAAAAATACTCTACACTCGTAGGTAAACTCGTGACCCGCCACCCTTATTTGTTATGAATAAATAAAAAGTTACATGAATTAGGCCGACCCTCATTCATAGGGTCATCGTACGTTGCGCGTGTCTTTCAGTAATTTCTCCGACCCGCTAGGGAAAATGGTGCGACTTTATATAATACGATGATAATAACGTAATATCCGTAATATTAACAAGCGGTTGTTCGCGGTTTCGGTCATATCATTGGGATGACCAGACCGAGTTCGAAACAACGTAAGTACCTACATTTTGTGCCAAAACACAAATTATCGATATACCGAGCTGGTGCAAAAAAAAATTGTAAGACTAAATAACATCTGGTCCCAGCTAGGTATGCATGTCTTTCTTTTTTTTTTTGCGGATGGGATATCATCAAATGAGGGGTCATTTCCCGCTCTGGGTGGAGCGGAAGGGAGTGTCAGACTCTTACTGACTAACCCACCCGTGCTCCTTCCTTAGCCCTTTATGTTCCGGGCCAGCGGTAATCCTTTCGAACAATCCCGCTGACCGCAGGTATGCATGTCTGGATCGGTCTTTTGAGAGGTGACGGTGCCCGTTCCATGTGTGTGTGTGTGCATGTGTGGTGACCACCGGGGTGGTTTTAGGGTAAAATCCCACATACCCGGTCTTCTCTCCAAATCCCGGGCGCCTTTTGAAGTTTTCCACCAAGAACAAGAAAAAGGTATGCCATGTCTACCGGCATCAAACTCTGGTTCCATACCACAAGTTGGGTCTATCATAGCTCTCGGTTGCGGCATATCGCGGACATAGTGCCAAAATGCCTTCAGATGTATAGTCATTAAGATTCGGAGGAAAAAAAGAGTATAGAGGTATGAGGAACAGGGTGTAAAGTTCAGTCATACTCTATATAAAAGGGAGGAGGAGGGAGGATCCTCCGACCAGACGGGTGTTGTGTCTGACGGGCAACTGCGCAATGATTCATGTCGGGCCGTTGTATCTATGCTAGTTGCGCGGTAAACTCTGCTTGCGCGATGCAGGATTTGCGTGACGTCGTATGACGTGTGTATGACGCGTTGTTCGCATGTGGCGTTGTAGATACCGCTACAAGTAGATATGACCAAGAGTGGGGACTAAAAGGAAAATAAATCTAGGTCCAGTTTTTTGTGCTTCATTGTGGATAAAAATCTTCACAAACTTCCACATTTATCAATAGAGAAGTAGATCATATTATAACTATACAAATAACATAACATTCAACCAAAAATCTATTATATTCTCCAACAAAAGCACTGAAGAAAACATGTCACGTCTGATTCATCTATCATTCTTTGTCCACTATTGGGCTTACGTAAGACGATTCTACAGGCCCTGCTGACCTCGTAAATTGTTATTTTGGTAGACACGACCCTTGTTTGAACGTGTATTAGGGGCAGTAGCTCCCTAGAATATTTATTGAGGTGTCTTGTGTAAGTTAGTTAGTTAGAACTTAGTTTGGATGTTGTTACATAGGTATGAGTGTTTAGTAGGGTTCACTTCTAGTTACTCTTAGAGTTAGGTCTCTGAATAATAATTATGAAGACAGCTTCAGCTTCTGGGCATGCTCGTTCCATCATAGACCTCATCTATCGCTTACCATCAGGCGTGATCGGGGCCAAGAGCGGGCCCATTTAGTAATAAAAAAAAAGCTACCTACTGTTTGAAATTACACAAAATGTAATGGATATCTGTATTCGAAAAAAGCCTTTACCTAACTGCATTAGAAAGCTTTCAGAAGTTTCAGGCCAGTATTCTTATGTCAATTAAATTGTTTATTTAGATCGGCTTGACTACTTTCAAAAGGAAGATCAATCAATCTGCCTTACCTTTTCCCAACAATGTTGGGGTTGGCTTCCAGTCTAACCGGTTGCTCCTGAATACCAGCACTTTTCATTTATGGAGTGATTGCCTGTTTTTTTTTTTTTTGCCTATCTGACCACCACAACCCAGTTACCGGGTAACATGATACCTACCCCTTAATAAGACTGATAGTTGTCAGACTTTTGGTCATCTGACTACTAGTTAAGTAACGATTGTCAAATAGGTATCTGTAAATGCCGGAACCAACGGCGCTTTCCGAGGCATGGAGGGTCTCGATATGTCTTTGGAAAGGATGATACCTAAGACCTAAATATAAATGCCTCTTTTATCTTTTGTACAAAAAAGACAATATGCGTATGTTCAAACACGGGTTGGATTGAAGGTAATAAGGTAATAAAATCTACAGGCACTCCTACGCCGTAGATTTTATTAGACCTTGAGGTAATATGAATGCGACATTGTGAGAGATTTTTCCCGACAATCCGACTTATCTTCCGAGAATTTGAAAGACGCTTTACTTTTAAGCCTAATCCGCCTAAACCAAATATATTTATCTACCTATAATTTCTTGAGCCTTATTTCGATAGGACTCACGCACAGAGCACGAAATCGACTACAGCGACTAGAGGCGCCTTTACGAATAATATTCGTGTCCGAATTTAATGCAACTGAGCGCAGACTAACTGTCACATTTGACGTAAAACCAACCAACAATACAACTCTTGACTCATTGTCTCTTGACTCAACTTTCTCAATCCAATCTAAAGAGGAAAAATTTGTGAGTTTGTATGTATATAGGGGGTAATCTTCGGACTACTGACCCGATTCTGAAGATTTTTTAGGATATAATGATAAGTTAATACAAGATATTTCACGCGGACGAGGTGTGTCAAAAAACGTTAAGGGACTACATGACCTAAAGCGCGGTCACTGTCGGACTGCATAGAAAAGAAAGAGAAGGGCAATGACACAACGCTGGTAATTTATTGCAAAATATGAAACAAATATCTATTTACAAAAAAACTATTGTTTGGACTAAAAAATTAAAACACTAATGCTATTAGTATGTTGCTTGTAGAATAATCTGACAAAAAATCTGAATGATTGTTTGTATATTATAGTAAGGTTTTTATTGTAAAAAGAAAGTTTTTAGAGGTATCTTCATGATTTTTTTCTATCGTATCAAATTAGTTGTATTATGTTTTCAACACACTATCTAACTAGCATTTATATCCTGAAGAATATCGATTCCTCGATGCTGACATCTCTTTGAGGCGCGCGTGGAACACGTAGGTACACACCGCCGTCCGGCACGGGCGGTCCTGATCGGACGGTGAGCTACCCATTACTCTCCGCCCGCAGGCCCGTGCGTTTAGGTCCTGCAGTCCGCTTACAGTTAGAGCAAACTATTTGCACTAATTCTAATTTATACTATAATACAATGAGTTAAGAGCTATATTGTTTGTTGGTCTTACGTCAAAATTGATCATTAATTGATCTTTGAATGTGCTACTTTGGAATTGTCATGTGCTGTCAGTTTCTATGAGTCAGTAATCAGTGACGTTCAACGACATGTTTGATTTGTATGAAAAGTGTTGACATTACCGCATAAAACGGCGACCGCTCCGATGTCTCCGTACTCTGTGGACTGACTTTCAAAACTTAAAGCGGCGAAGGAATTGTTCTATTCAATTATTCCTTCCTGAATAATTGAAAATATTTGAATTGTAAATTCAGCCGTTTATTTGCAGATGTTCGTAGCTTCACGAGATCCTATCGGATATCCAGTACTGCATCGGTAGTTTAGTTAGTTACTTTGAATTAATTAATTAGTACCCATCAAAGCATTTTGAAATTTGTTCAAGGACTCAATAAATAATATAATAATCTTAAACAAATTTTAAGTACCTACTTACAGACTAAAAGTGCTTTGAATAAAATACTGAAGTAGAACCTATGAAAGCTTTTCCCTAAAGCAATAACCGTTTATGATAAAAACGTTTACATTGCGTGTCTAACAGAACGGTTCAAAGCGCTTCAAAGCAATAAACACGCTTTGTAATCTAACTTTACCTTTGTTATCGGATGTTTTACGATTGGCACTGTCGTTAACCGAGGGCGAATTGTTCGGGCCACAGGAATCTAAATAAATAAATAGAACCCCACTTTCACGTAAAAGCAAGAGACGCTTCCAGCCTCTGAGGCTCTCAGATGACACATTGTGTGAATAATATCGGTTACAAACGTGATATATCGGTTATATGGAGGAAGGTTCCCGAGGAAATGTACAGACGCCAGCTCATCAAGCTACCCGAAACTGTCAAATTTTCCAAATCAACTTTGAACCTTATGCTGTTGCAATAAAGTTGAAAATCTATAAAAGAAATTTGACAAATTGTAGTAGCTTGATGTGCTGGCGGCGTCTGTACCTATTATTCTGAGTTTCATCTACTCTGCCAAAAATGGATCTCTATGAACACTAAAATGGACGGTAAGCTTGGAAAGTCACAATATCATTCTGCCTACCCTTTCTCCAACTACATATGTTGGGGTCGGCTTCAAGTCTAACCGGATGCAGCTGAATACCAGTATTTTACATGAACTGACTGCCTATGAGACCTCCACAACCCAGTTACAGGATAACATGGTACCCCTTGGTAAGACTAGTTGTCAGACTTTAGGGCTTTTGATTACCCGTAACGACTGTCAAAGATCTACGAATGACAGCCGGGACCAACGGCTTAACGTGCTTTCCGAGGCACGGAGGGGTCTCGATGTGTACTGAATGGTCAACCATCTGCGAACTGACAGTGGCAAGCGTAGTGCGTACCTTCGATCGACCCGTGCTGAGCTGCTGCTGTTCTGGTGTTATTATTTAGCCACGAGCTTCAGAATGTCACAATAATTATGCCAGTATAACCAGGCTGGCAGATCGATCACCGTTCCACATTGGTGATGGTGATCGTAGAGCGATGCAGATGAGGGTGTTGCTACATTTGTTGGCAATATTTGCATCATTGGTTTTACCTGGCCAAGGCACTGCGCAAGATGACACTAGACCAGAAATAACAACGTACCTACATTGAAGAAGAACTTCAGTCTGCTTTGGTTAGCGATGCATCGAAGATGGTGAACAGAAGAAATTACTATTAAAAATATTTTTGGCATATAGCAAGCTGTGCCTGCCTTTTTGTGGCATTATTCCTAGTTCTGTGAGGTCTCTAGGTTCAGCGTGTTCCACACATTGCTGTGTATAGACTCCTAGACCTCTAGCCGTGAGTGGAACAATCATGCACGCTGCCAATTATGATGACGATACTAAGCAAGAATCATGCATGCATCAACGCATGAAGAAGCCTCCTCGTGTAGCGCAGTTTGTTCCGCCTGTTACTCAACTGAACCGAGCGTTTGGCGCATTCTGGACAGTCACACCCAACACCTTATTTGACTGACCAATTCTTCCCTTGCGGTGGTAGGGTTAACGGTCGCCTCGTTTACGACCGCCCTCCCACCGGATTCCAGCGTCAAGCAGCCTGCTGTTTCGTTGATGCGTGGGGGGAGTTCCAATGCCTCAGGCATCTTATTTGTCCGCTCGTTCCATCATAGACCTCGTCCATCGCATCGTGATCGAGGTCAAGAGCGGGCCCATTCAGCAATAAAAATATTTAAAAAAATATCTGGTCGTCAAATAGCGGTGTCGCTAATTTTTGTAAATAGATTTAATTATTTTGTTGTGTAGATTTCTGTGGAACATGTTGACATTGACATGGATGACGAATCTCATGAATGACTTTTGTATTCTTGAATTGGATAGATAGGTATAATAAATATTTTTAGTATGATATGATTGTAATTCGTGATATCAATTGGCTAACATCCGTCGTAATTATTGTTTTATTTTATTACACTGAACATAAAACTTGTGGTATTGAGTTATTTTAATAGCTCATTTTTCTAATAATTGTTCGTGTACAATAGTTGTACTGAGTAGGTGCCATTTTCATGTTGTGGCTGGATTAATATTTCACTCTTGTCTACAGTGGCCCATATTTTTTTTTTTGTAAACCTTTTTGGTTCTGTCTCATTACCGAGTTCTATCTTCAATCCAAGCCCAAACCTTCGAGACAGTTATTGTATTTTGAATTTCATTCCGACAAACGTAAAGTTCTTTATAAAATTTACAAATTAGGCCCGTATCTATTACAGAACCTCACCCAACACTCAAGCATTAATTTGATTGGTAGAAACTAGTTTTCAGTAACGTGTAATTACAAAAACTGACGTGAAACCTAGACTCGGGTTGGACGTCAGTTTTTGTAATTAGAACTTTAAGTTCGGCAGAAATGATGTTCGAAATTAAAAAAATGGCTCGATTGTTTAAATCATGGTGGGCCAAAGATAAACTTTATTTTGTAATAAGGCCGAGTAGGTTTAACTTGCACAAATAAATATTAATTACTGGATACTAATAATTCCTTCTAAGGCCTAAAGGAGTCTGCCCACTATACCGTACCATATCAAGACCCTGCTATGACGTAACAGGCACGGAAAGAATCATGACACGGACTACTATGCCCACTAGAACGTATCAACAGCGTATCATACCCGTGCATAACGGTTCTAGTGACCGTAGACTCCGCATGTCATATAATTGTACGGATATGACACGCGGATTCTTCTTTTCCCGTTCTCTCGGTTGTAGTTCACTTGTGTTTTCGCGTAAGGCAGCCGCGTCAAAAAGAGCGAGTGAGCATTTTTGTTAAGAAAATGATTTCCTATACCTATACAATGGCTAGAAAATTGTCTATGAGAGTATTGGCAATGATAGCCATTGTTTTAGACGAGGAAGAAACAAAACATCACAAGGTTACGACGTAACTGGGTACACAAGGCTTTAAAAAAAAAAAAATTGTGGGAGAAAACCTACTGGACATTATTTAGACACCTACTTAGTTGTTGTCGAAGAAAATTTTATGTATACTTGCGTATGACGTCATTTCAATTTAATGACTTGCATGCACGGAGCGTATCGGTACCTGCAAAATATTCTTGCCGACAAATTGTTGACGCATGGCACGAGACGGTGCGGTGTTGGTCGGTGACGGAACGGTCTAGTAGGCATAGTCACATTGGGCACGCCACAATCGCGGCGATAAGTCCCCTCTTTGAGGAGTGGCTAGAGAGGCGCCACGGCGTCCTCACCTTCCGCCTAACGCAGGTCCTCACCGGACACGGCTGCTTCGGGAGGTTCCTGTTCCGAATAAGGCGGGAGGAAACGCCCGGGTGTCACCATTGTGTGGATCGCCCGGAGGACACGGTGGAGCATACGGTGGAGATCTGCCCAGCTTGGGCAGAGCACCGCCGTGTCCTCACGGCGGCGATCGGCGGCGGCGATCTCTCGCGTCCGGCCCTAGTCCGGGCCATGGTTCGGAGCGAGAGTGCATGGGAGGCTATCGCCTCCTTCTGCGAAGCAGTGATGCTCGCGAAGGAGGAGGCGGAGCGCGTGAGGGAGAGGCGCCCTCACGCCCCCAGCCGCCGCAGGAGACGCCCCGGGCGTCGGGAGTCGATAGCCGATTCCCGGCCACCGTAGGCGCGGGCTTGCGGGCTTCGAGCAATGGGCAGCTCGCCGCCCGGTAAGGACCAGGCCCGGGTCGACGGCGCGTTGTGTTCCACGCGCGCCTCAAGGAGATGTCAGCACCAACTGACGGGGTCCGCTAGGGCCGATGCCCGCCAGGGTCGCGCGTTGTTCGAAAGAGATACCGTGGCCCCTGGCACAGGCAACTGAAGGAACACGGGTGGGTTTTAGTCAGTAAGAGTCTGACACTCCCTTCCGCTCCGCCCAGAGCGGGAGGGGTCATTTGATGATTTCCCACCCAAAAAAAAAAAAAAAAAAAAAAGGCATAGTCACATAATACTACTCAATACAAAGAATATTTTTTGTTTGGTACGTTCCTAGTACGGACATGTTACGAATGTCACGATACGGTGTAGTGGGTAGACTCCTTTATTTACACTTGAATTAGTTAAGTAGCATGTTAAGTCCCTTGACGTCTACGTCTGTATAGGGACGTCGGCTCACAACCCTACCAAAGATTCAGTACATGATTCTTGAAGTGGTCAAAATGTTAACAGCAAATTTTTTTAGGTAATACCCTACGACAATTTTCAATACAGAGGAAATTCATTTTTGACGTGACAACGTCTTAAATTAGGTTGCGGCTGGGAGTCACTTATGAAAAAGTGTAACGCTCGGTAACGTTACGATGAGTCACCGAACGAGAGAGAGGCCCGCCGAATGCCTTGCGTCTCTCTCCCACTCAACTATTCTACCGAGAAAAAGACGTTGTCACGTAAAATCTTCGCCCGTAAAACCGACTTTACAGGCAACCATTTTTTTTTTGTTTGTTTGTTTAAGGTACAATTCCGAGATGGGCTGCAGACTGCAACCGCAGGCGACAATGCGGCTAGCGGCTGCGGTTGGCCGCAGTTTTCATAGAGATACATAGAAACCAATAGTGTCTGTCGCTTGAACCTGCAGCTGCAGTTTGCGGCCTGCGGTCCATCTTGGAATTGCACCTTTAAACAGCTCTTTCGTACAAAAGTGCAGTAGGTACCTACTACGTGGTCAAAATGTATGGAATAGCCATTTTTTACGTAAAATTTTAACGCCCCAGTGTTAAAATTTCACGTACTTGCGTTATGGAACTCGATCTCTCTGCCATCCTGTATGTGACACTTACGATGAAAATCTGTCACTTTCGACTGCGCGGTGCGGGAGGGGTGATAGTTGTCAGCTGTCACAAGTTGACGAATCACTGAGCTCTCGGATCTTGTCACCACACCCCTCCCGCACCGCGCTGCTACCTCAGGCAACGTCTCAGTTAACCGGTCGGCCTATACTAATAAAGGCAAATAATGTATTTATCAAGGACTGGTTTCCATCCGCCATTAGTAGACGAATAATAAGTGACAATCCCGTGATTAATTACAAGATGTCTCTCATTGCTGTCCCGATAAATTATTCCAAGAAAAATTAAGCATTTAGATTAGTAGTTTTACTGTCTACCTCTAAGTAGGTCATCATCTGCCTAATCTTTTCCCAACTATGTTGGGGTCGGCTTCCAGTCTATCCAGATGCAGCTGAATACCAGCATTTTACATGGAGCGACTGCCTATCTGACCTCCACAACCCAGTTACCGGATAACACGATACCCCTTGGTAAGACTGGTTGACGACTTTCGGGCTTCTGACTACCCGTAACGACTGTGAAACACGAATGACAGCCGGGACTAAAAAAGCCGGGCTTAACGCGCTTTCCGAGACACGGAGGGGTCTCGGTATGTAAAGATGGTCTACAGAGCAACCGCGGCAAGTAGGTATAGCTTAACTTTAGCCACGGGTCCCTCAGGTAAGTATGTAAAAAAACATCCCTTCTGGGCTGTTAAACTGCCGTGAATTATATGAAAGTTCAGATATAACTAAGTTTAAGCTAGGAAAATATGCTTTGTAGACTTAGGGGTGATTTTTCCAACACCAGATGACTAAAATAGGTATTGGAAGAATAATTTTGAATTTTTGACAGTTCTTCCATACAAAAACTGTCAGAGATCCATTTTATCCAACGAACAAGAATTATCGGTCGATTGAAAAATCAGCCTTAGGTAAGTTAGAGAAAATCCTGCACTTTGATTCGTTAGCGCTTTTCATTTTCATAGTTAGTTTTATTTTAAAGACCCTCCTTCGTTTTCATGTTCTACACGATTTGTTATTGTAAGTAGAAAAGATACAGAAAAAGTTTTATTATGTTACGACATATAATTATAAATATTATAAATAAGTGTACTTATTCCTTATTCGTATGCTTATTATTTATATTTCATATTTATATAACTTCCGTGCATTTGTTTGTCCTAGATGGTTGATAATAATTAATGTTTCGGTAGGTACTCACCAAATACGCCAGCACATCAAGCTACCCGAAACTGTCAAATTTTCCCAATCAACTTTGAACCTTGTACTTCAGCGATAAAGTTGAAAATCTATCAAAGAAATTTGACAGATTGTAGTAGCTTGACGTGCTGGCGTCTGGATATAATAATTAGGTACAAATCTCACTTACCCTAGTACAATAATAATTTTCATAATTATTAAAACATTCACCCCATCGGACACCGATAACACACCACTGGTAATGATAAATCTAAGACCAATAAATTATTACCTAAAAGCACTTTCGAAAACCAAAACTTATCTTAATATCTCTATTAAACGTTTATCATCGGAACTGATAACCTTATCCGTGTATTGTTTCCATATGGTAACCATGGTCACCCATGCATTTAACTTTTACCATAGAATGATAACGTGACCTTGAACTATTAGATAATAGGAACCGGTTTTGCATTACTATGAGTATTAGGAAACTCGTAATAAATATTTAAAAGGGAAAATGTGAGAAGGGGAGGCGCTCTGGTAGACGAAAATTTGGCATATTATTGAGGAGGAAAAATAAATTTGTCGCATATTTTTTTGCGGCTAACGAGTTTAATTCCAATGAAAACTAATTGGTAAAAATAAACCACCCGGTGTTAAAAACCATCGTATTTAATTACGAAAAAAAAACTTGATAAAAGTTCAACACATAAATAATGAAAATATATATAGGGTTAGTACTTACACTCATTCTCTGCCACAGCGATCGTTGCCGATCATTTACTTAACCAAGTCCGAGCACTATCATAAGACGAAGACAAATGACGTTCGCACTGCACAACACATCCTACAACTGTCTACATCCAGACACGACCGAATATTGGGCGAAAACGTCCCAAATCTAAGCCACAATACACACCCACGCCACAGAAATGTCACACGCAATATAAACGAAAAACTACGTCATGTTGCGAAGAACTAAAGGCTCAAGTCCAAAGGAAACTGTGCATAGTCGATAACATGATCTGTCCGGGTCAAAAACTCAAATTTTGAGGTTATCTAAGGGATCGGTATAAGTAGGACACATTGAGAGCAACCCCGTAGCTATAAGTTCGAGAATTGCATGCTATTTTGTTTGTAGGTGTGTGCGAAGTTCAACGTCACCGAATTGCGCTTGTGTGAACTATTGGCGTGTGGGAAAGGGTGTGTGTAGGGCAGAATTTGTTAGTGTGAGTGACTGAATTCCTGTGAACACGGGGTGAAACTTTTCACGATAAATCTCTTGCTTCATCAGATATTCTTAATGTTTTTAAGGATGACATTGTTCCAAAATAAACGATAGGCGTCATCACGTCAACGCCGGAACGCTGTGGCTCTGCCTCACGTAGTGTCATGGCATAATGCTGAGCAATGGCCGGTTTACCTGAATATGACATCTTATTTTCCCGTTTTTTAGGGTTCCGTACCGGGTGAGGCCAGCACTGGACTACGTTAGGCGGAGTTAAAATAAACAACTTTAACTTTACTTAGCTTTTAGCTTCATATAAGTCCACGATGTTTGACAACCTACCTAAGGTTTTCGACAGTTTTGGCTTTGTAGTCTTGTAAATCACTGTTTTTCTTCCGACTGCCCTTGTCCCAAGTTAGATAGGTACTTGGATTTGGCACAAAATATTTTACTCCTTCCCTGCCAGCCGTCACATCATCTTCGCTTTCTTTTCCTCCATATCATCATTCACCCAATCCATCCAACGTTTTAGGTCTGTCTCTCCCTCTTCATTCATCAAAGTTTATATTCATCACTCTATCTTTTTTATTTTTAACCGACTTCCAAAAAGGAGGAGGTTATATTTCTTACTCTATCTAGGATATTTTTTTCTTACTCTATCTATATTTTTTTATTATTTATATAGGTATTGAATAAAAATATCCCAAACCGTCTTTGGCTCAGCGTTATGAAGAATTTCTTCCTGTCTCGTGATTTCGAATCTGTGGAAATTTCATACCGTGTGTACCTTGCAGCTGAAAAAGATCGATCCAAACGCTTAAGGGTAATCCCTACTAAACGAACTCACCCGATTCTCCCTCCAATCATCCTGCCTTGTTCTTCGTCTATTTTGATACAATAGAAAGAGACATGAGATATTTCAAAGCGACAATTCCCATTATCACTATCATTGTTTCCAGTAGTAGGAACTTCCCTCTTTTCATTTGTACGAGTGAATTAAACACTCACACATTGAAATTAGCGCAACAGTGTTTCATCTGTCCTAAAATGATTCGCCAGCAAAAAATAAACTCTTTTGCCAAGGCATAGGACTGAAAATCCAGTGACTAGTGACCTAAGTAATTGTTAATTGAGGATAAGTGAAAAATGTGGGAGAGGGATGGGAATGGAATATGAGCTTTAGATAGAAAAGGATGCGGATGTTTCGATAGTATTTTTTGTATGTGTTGTATGGCACTACCTAATGGGTGCGTGACTTATCTTTATTTGTACAATCCACCACGTCCGACGTTAAGTAAAAGCATTAGTTTATTGAGATGAATCTCATTGTACTTGCGAATGTGATGGGTCTGATTAGGGATTGTTTTTTTTACGTGTACCTTCTACTTTGCCAACGATGTTTGTCTACTTATAAAAAGTCTTGTTAGTTGTTTGTTTTTTTGTTTTGTTCTAATCGTTTTAGTTGTTGAAGTGTGAACTAGCTTAAAATTAAATACATATCTTACGAAAAATAATTTTCCATCCTAGATTTTTTTTTTTCTAGGATTTTTTTACCCAGATTCAACGATCTTGTTTTCTTTCTAAATTAAAATTAATTTAAAAAAACATCACTATTTTAGTATCAGCATGCACGTCTCATGCCGAAGCTTCTTATCTGCCAGTATGAAACGTTCTAACAGCCAGTCGCAACTCAATTTATTTTTATCGAAATGCACTTGACATGCGCGGCTGACCTCCGAATCGATGCCTCTTTGTTATTGTTTTGTCTCTGTCTAACATTCTCATTGTCCTATACATCTGTCTCATCTGTCAAGGTGACGCTAACGTCATTTTCGTCCAATGGAAAGCGACACGCGCTGGCTTGATAGTTCGCATTTATTCTAAGAGATGGCGCTACTAGTTGTTGTTTAGACGTGTTCGTGTCGGAATGCATGCTTGGCAAGATCAATTGATTTCTGACCTTTTCATTGTATTGGCTTTTGTAATAGAGCGATTTAATTACGAGTTGATACGCGATGTAGCATGTACTAGAATAGTAATTACCTACTTCTGTGTTATTGTATCTTTTACCTCCCATTGCCATTTATTGCCGTAACGAATGACTGTTTCCTACGAGGAGTTGATA
This sequence comes from Oligia latruncula, assembly GCA_948474745.1. NCBI lineage: Eukaryota > Metazoa > Arthropoda > Insecta > Lepidoptera > Noctuidae > Oligia > Oligia latruncula. The sequence continues at coordinate 14,426,682 of OX419689.1, read as the reverse complement.
ATTCGAAAATTCCATTGTAATAGGTTTCCTAATTTTATTATTTTGTACATGGCATAATATACTTAGTTAATGTACCTATTACCTTCTGGCCCAATGAATAGCAAATAATAGTACGCACGAACTCGAACGAACACGAACGAAATTTTAAACGGGTTCTGATTAAAGACTTTCCCATTTCAGCATTCATCGACACCTAAAGTTATAAACCAATGAATTTTGCTTTTGATATGGTTGCTGTTGCTTTCCTCATTTCTGGAAGATCACCCACTCTAAATGTTTCAACTGAAGTTCTTTCCATCTTCCCGTTTCCGAATAAGAAAGATATCATTCATAATATTCTTTCTTTACGTTATCTAATAACTTTACCTCGCTGACCATCAGATAACCATAATCAGCCTATAATGTTCCCACTGCTGGGACACAGGCCTCCTCTCGGTGAGAGGGAGTGGGCCGTAATCCACCACGCCGGCCAGAAGACATGTGACATCTACCAACCCGCACCATCAGATCTTCGCGACTATTTGATTCATAAATGGCTGCATAATGCTCATCTGCCCACATGTTTGCTGCAATCTGCAGAATAAACCAGGCCGCAACTTATAATAGTCTTAAGAAATGGTCTCACACATACCTATCTACTTATTTTCACCTCATTAGAAAAATTTAAAGAAAGATCTTTAAAGAAATTAATGACAATATCGTTGTTTGTCACGCAGAACTCTTAAATCTTCTATACCTTCTCCGTTACTATGTATATCGTCTTCTTATCTGATAAGTCACGTATTATTAGGAAGACGTGAGAACATCACTTGCGTAACCTCAATTATTATCTCGTGAAACTGTTGAGAAAGTCTTATCTTTAGAATTTTTAAGGAGTGGGTAACCAACAAACACACCTGCACTGCACCCTATTTGCATAACACACTAACAATCGCAATCTGAATCATTTTGAAGGATCTTGCTAAGCCATTGCTTCATATGTTCGAAGTCTGCTCAACAACGTAAGTAAATAACGCAATGAATGTTGTTGAACTGTCAAAATGAAAGCCATTCCTACTGTTACTGTGTTACGCAATTACCCTTCTGATCTATCTACTGCATTATTAAATGAATAAGGAGTGGTACTGTTAAAACAGCTGGGGGCCTAAAAAGGCCACTTTGGCAGAATCATAACTACTAACTACGTGTTATCAGATTTTCGTGCTTCTGACAACCCGTAACAACTGTCAAAGATCCACGAATGACAGCCGGGACTAACGGCTAACCCCAGCAAGCGTAGCCTAATCTGATGGATAGACCCATGGGGCTGTTATTACTTAGCCTTACTTTTCTTTTCTCAATTTTGATTCAGAAATGCTGCTCTTTCTTCCGAAGATGTTAGGTAATAAAGATAATCACATAACTGACTTGACGACATAATGAAATAAACTTGAACCGTGGGATGGAAAATAAACAGGAATATATACAAATTCTCTTACGTATCGAAATGGGACCGTAACCAATAAAACAGGGGATGCCATCGCGTATAGTGTATTTTTATAGCTGTCGATAAAATATTATAGCAAGTGTAAAAGAAATACCTCTGAAATAACTCTGTTGCTAGGATTATAAAGACTGATGCTTGGTCATCTCAGACTTATTTGGTATTTTCTTACTATCCAGAATCTGGTTGTTTTGGTGCAGTTACTTATTTGTAAAAGCTTTTTATTTTTCTTGCTTCGTTCTTAAGGGTTTCCGGTTATTGTCTCGGCAGTTGGAAAATACTTAAAGACGTCCAGAACCGAGAAAATCGTTAATAGTTTCTTTCAAAGCCGTAGCGGTTTTCTTTTCTCCTTTTTACGACTTTGTCCTCAAAGTCGTAAAAAGGAGAATCTTCCTAGATTGAAAGTTTCAGCGGCGAATATGAGCATGATAAGATCTGATGGATAAACAGAGGACTCATTAAATTCGTGGAAGTTGCTAAGTAGATAGGTAGGTACTGTTCGCTGGGAAAATGTAGGTAGGTGTAGTGTCAGCTTATAATGTTCCCACCTGGAACACAGGCCTCCTCTCTGTGAGAGGGAGTGGACCATAAATTCACTACGCGGGCCCATTGCGGGTTTGTCGATGTCACATGTTTCCGAATTTTCCGTTCTAGGACATGCCGGTTTCGTCACGTTGTTGTTTGTTGTTTTCCTTCACCGTTTTGACAACAGTGGTGATGAAATTAACTACACAAATTAAAGTGCCTGTCTGAGTTCGAACTCACGACCGTAGTCGTAAGTCGGGGACGACACCACTGGGCCACCACTGCTCAAGGGAGAGAGCTAGGTATGGTGAATGCTAATGTGCAGCAACTGATGTTGTGGCTTCAATGATAATGAAGCTAATGATGATGGAATAGAATTTGTTACTGCTATATTTGCATTGAAGTGGCTGCTTGAGGAATGAAGTCTTCACAAGTCAATCGAGAAAACGCAAAATTGAAGACTTGCACCCTAGACACTAGGCAATAAAATTGAATAAGGAGAGGAGTGGAATAATGTCAAAAAAACTTTGTTCAGTATAAGAAAAAAAACTGGTAAAGTGGCTTTTGGAATTTCTTTGATTACAGTTTGAGGTAGTCTTGATGAAATGCAGTGTAGCGTGTCATTGAAAACGTTAATTTTTTTTTGTGTTTTCCTATCAAAGTTCAACAATTTTTTATCCTCTTTCTCTCCCAGTTTTGCGCAATCATGTTTTTTATTCCACTACTTTTCTGTCCAACGCAATAACAACCGTTACCCAACGCTAAGAATTACCAAAACGCACACCCGTGGCGCAGTAACTGTAACCCTAAAATCAACTACCGCACCAAGGACTTTTAATTGAAAAATTACTCGAGCACAATAGCCGGAAACACGGACTAAATCCAGACATAGCCGCGGGCTACAAAAAGGCCCTTAAAAAGATATAAAAAATCAAGATGTATTGGAGCGACCGCCTACCGCAGCCAAAAATAGACTACGAATAAATACAAACCCCCTTACAATTTAAAGCACGCATCCAAATAACCTTCAATGTGATTTCAAGTTTATTTCTGATGCTATAAAGTTTCTTTCACGTTGTTTTTGGATGGGATTTATGTTGTTCTGGTGTGTGTTAGCCAGGCATCCGTGTTTACATGTTGGCAGAAGAAATTATTCCCAGGACGTGTTCAGCAGTAGGTTTTAAATAACGCAACACACGCGAGCTTTTTTGAGCCACTGATAATAATATGGTACCGGATTAGTTGGGTTTCACACCTTTGAATGTGTATGCTATAATTATAATAAAACTACCTATTTGATTTCCTGTTTACTTTTTTCTTGTAGATAACTCTGGTCATCAATCATCTTCTACAGTAGTGTACCTATGCTTTAGTTTATTCAGGCTTAGTGCAGTTAAGGTCTGTTTTGCATAAAACATACTCTTTACTAATTATTATCTCTGTTTCGCTTCATATATACCTATCACTGCACAGGCATAGAAGAGAGACAAATTCATCCTCACCACTGAGATTTGTATATTAGGAGCAATAGGCATGAAGTGATTTCAGGGTATTCCTTGAGAGCAATAGCTGCTTCTAGTAAGCTACAAATCATGAAATACTTATCTTTAAAGAATCATTCACACCTATGCTTCAAAGAAAATAAAGTCCATGCCGTAAAGCATCGCCTCGTGTCTGCAGGCCCGTCTGCCAGGATTGATCCAGGATCCAATTCGCCACTTTCAGTTCCTGGGGTCCTAGTATCTTCCGTATTAATACGTATACCGAAGATGCATATTCGTAATGGCCAAACGTAAAATTGCGCATTAAGTTGGGATATCGTACTTAGGTAGGTAGGTACTAAAAAAACATTTAGTAAAAATTTAAAAGTCTGAACATTCTGAATTGAAAAATTGAACAGGGAATCACACTAATATTATAAAGGCGAAAGTTTGTGTGTGTGTTTATATGTTTGTTACTTCTTCACGCTCAAACGGCTACACCAATTTTGATAAAATTTTGTATGGAGATAGCTGACATCCTGGATTAACAATAGGCTACGATATTCCCACGAGATCGATATTTACGCGGGTGAAACCGCGGGGTGCAGCTAGTTAAATAAATAAAAGTACTTAAATAACTAAGCAGTACCTTTGTACTTAAATGTTATATAGATCAAGATAGATATAGATCATTATCTCTATGTATTTTACTGTATGTACATAAATAATAAAATTAACTTGATAAATACACAATATAATCATGTTCTTGGCGTTTCCGATGGCAAAATAAGTTTTAGTACATCATAATACTCACTAATGAAGAATATTGGCCATATAATTCAATGTTTATTAATGTCCTGTAGTACATCGATCGAGGTAATAAATAAAGTAATTAATTTGTCCATAACATAACAAGTTCTTAACAACTTAATTGATTAATTAATAGCTACGGTAAGGGTCATAAATATTACATGACAAAGTTAGTAGGGAGCTACAATGTTGCATCTTCGATCAGTTATAGGCCTTTGTGTGTTGACATTTAAATAAATTCCTGGCCTATTTTCAGAGTTCGCTATGAGTAAAGACTATGTTTAACTAGGTAAGTACGCAAGTGCTTTTCATTTTACACAGCCCTAATTCGAAATGGAAATAAATAAAATACGTTTAGGTGCGGTGAGGTAAAACATGATGCAAAACATAAACACAAAAAAAGGGTTCCGTACCACAAGGCAAAAACGCCGAACAAAACCCGTTTGTTGTATGGGAGGGTTATGTATCGCGGTTCATGGGATACAGCCTGGTCACGGAGAGACGGACGGACGGACAGACGGACAGACAGCGAATTCTTAGTAATGGGGTCCCGTTTTTACCCTTCGGGTACGGAACCCTAAAAAGAACAACTTGGGGGAACATATGCGTTACCTACCTACCATCCACGCAAAACGGCCATCGGTGAAATCAGTTGCGGATTCTGAAAAATTTGACGTTTGAAACTACATATTCCGATTTCAATATTATATCAACAAAAAATAAAATAAAGCTACCATACCAACATTACCAACCAAATATCCTCACCACACACTATCGTCTCAGATTATCAGGTTTTTCAGAATTTTTCAGTAAGTAGGTAGCTCTATAACTGAAAAATCTAATAATCGGAACAAAACACTAGAGCTATGATGATATATTAATAATAATAAATAATACATCGTTTATTAACCATATAGTGTTCTTACATTTCGATTACTAGGTACTCCTAAAATAATTTTTACAAGGGAAACATCATTTTAATATAAAATCAATAGATAAAATAAAATTACACTTATTTTTCTTTAGCAAACCCTAATTTAAAAAAAATAAAATTGGTTGAAACTGTGTGTGATTGAACTCTATCTTGACAGTTTCATACTACCTACTTCTACTCTTTATAAATAAGCGACATGGGGTCAAAACTCATAGCAGTTACACAAGTTTCATTCCTTTTCAATAGCATTTATAGGCAAACTGTTACAAAACAGTCCCCCCTAACCAGTTCTATTAATCATAATATACCCGTTTCGATATCGAAACACGTATTTCACTTAGCGTTCATTAAAACACACCATGTCACGAATTTACGATTACAATCTCGCTACACAAGTCACAACTCATATCACTTCCAAAACATGATAAAAATCATAACAAATTGCCCCATTGCGTAACACGTAATCAAAAGGATTTTATTCTCGAGTTGAAAGAATGTGTGGCCGTAAATTAAACTATAAATCTTCAGTACTTAATTATACCTAGTGTTTGTATCGTGAACGCTGCAACAAGGTCACCGCGTACAGCACTGAGGATTGACAACGTCGCATGACGGGGGAAAAGAGTTAGGTATAGTTTAAACTGGTATGTTAGAAAGAGATGTCAGTATTCCTATTGTGCATTCAGAAGAGAACGGATGTTGTGGATCGTGACCCGCGAGAAAGCGGCCGATACCAGCTGAATTTTTAAGAATAAATTAGAAAGGAATAAAGCGTGTTTTTTACTTCACTTCAAGTACTGTAATTTGAAATGAAGGCTATTAGGTATGTTTGATGTTACGTTTCGTGCGTAAGTAATTTTAGGCCTAAATGATGTGGCGGGTATTAGAAGCAATTTTTCTTATTCATTGATGATGTAGGTAAGTACTATTTTATCAAACAAAAATTTGTTTGTGTAATTGGGTCAGTTGTTTCAAGAATATTACTACCTATAACTTCCTACTGCTAGATAATAACGCCAAAATTTAAAAGTAGGTACCTAGGAAGGTAATTGATGGACATCCGAGGCGTTTTAATTAGCTAAATTACTTTGTAACAAGAACAACATGTAACAACCCATCATCTTTGCTATAAATATTGTTTTAATAAGACAACTTAATCTTAAAATTACTCAATCAAATAGATTTATTGCGAAAAATCACGGAATAAACTATCGTGTTCCATTTTTGCAGTAAAACAAAAGACTACACAGAGTTTCTTGACTGCGATTATTCATAATTTTATCTGGCAATAATAACCTTATTATTGCTAGATTTATTACTGCAAGCAACATTAATAATAGCACTTGGTTATAACACTATTACGGATAATAATGAAGCAATAATTATAACAATAAGTACCAGGCTAACAGCGGAGCGCAGAATTCATCAGTCCGTTCGTTTAGGCCTAAATATTCGACTGAGCGTGGGGCGCGCGCTCTGTAGGGGAACGATTTCACTCTATAATAGCATTACAAAATTTAATTCTGCATCATTTTTAATACACTAGTGAGATTTGACATTGATTTTAATTGTGAATATTAAGGGCGTAGTATCGAATTTAATTCCTAATACCGGGAGACTCTGAATACTTTGACAGTAGGACAAAAGACATGAATGCAATTTTTCTTACAAAGTTATTTGTTTCGATTTAGTGATGTATGGACAAAATAAGAATAGAAGAAAACCAAGGAACAGTAGAATGCATTGTGTAAAATGCGATAGGGCTAAAAAGTGGGTGAAAAGCGGCAAACAACAGACAGAAGTACTTATGGAAGAAAAATATTTAGGTACTTACTGCAAATCGAATAAAAATTGAGAAAATGTCTTAGGACGATCCTCGGGTCATTTTATAAATTTTCACGAAGGGCATAAGTATGATAATTATGGTGTGAAGTTAGGATGTGATTATTGACAAAAGTGATTAAAACATCCCGAGCTATATTTACCTATAGATACGCTTTGTACCTGCCCCGAGCCGCAAGATACAGACTGTGTAATTTGGGGCTCACTGGTAAGTAAATAATACATACTTCGTAACATGGGTAAGTATACTGTAGGCAATATTTTAAGCTATGTCGTCTCAACTTGGTGTTAACCTGTAAACCTGCTGTTCTCTATTACCCGATAGTAATGAATTTCGTAGAATCGTAGAATTTCGATATGTTCAATTGTCCATTTAACCATATTTCCGTCATTCTTGCTAGGACTCTATACATTCAACTCGCAATCAGTTTCAGTTTGACTACACAGTTCAATATCGTAAAGGCACTTACTTTGTTGCCATTCAATTGAAATTGACCTACCATTTCAATTTCACCAGAAATAAACGACTTCCTCTAAACATCCGTGATATAGTTTGGAATGGGCAACTAGCTTCAACTCTTTGACTAACTGACAGACTATTTATTAATTTTGACAATTCAAAAGTGCCTGTACAGTTTAATTGATATAAATGCTTTGAGTTTGAGAGTTTGAGTTTGATATGTAAATCTGCCATGTTATATGCGGGACGCGTGAGTGGATATGTTTTTTGTCCACCTCTTTTACGGGTTTTGCCGTGACGCCTAGCTAATCATTGGCTATTTTGGCCCACTTAGCCCTTGATCGTAAGTCATAGACCTATGCCCAGCAATGGGATGCTGTGTGCTAACAGTAACCTTTACTTACTTAGGTTTATCTGTTTTCAGCTAATTGGACACGATTTCTTCGATACATGATTAGTGGTTCATATTAGAAGCCTCTTTGTCCTGAACAAATTAATCGAGAGCGCATGAAAACGGATTATGATAAGTCATGTGCCATTGGATATGATTAGGTGACTTATTATGTAAATAATAGATAATAATATTATGATTATTGCTTTTATCATTGAAGCTATATACTTAAATAGAGCTTCCACGAGCGACGCTACAAATTAGATAAGTGACTGACTGATCTTTTACTACGGCATGAAGGCTCGTGCCAAAACGAGAGCATAAAAAATAATAATAGCTAGGAATAATAGAATACCAAGCCTAAATATTAGTTTAATTATCCTGTTTACAGCTACAGCCAACAAAAAAAGATTAAAAAACAACTGAAAATCGACACCGTAGTAATCAACATCAAACTATTAAAGTAATCTAATCTTCCACAAAACTAAACAAGAACATCTCACATCTTATTGCAAAATATTAATTACTAAACCGTGGCTTCCATAACACCGGGCTTCCCTCTTCCCTCTCGGAGGGTTGCGGAGGGCTGAGAGGGATGAGGGCCGAGTGATGATCGACACGTAGTTAAACTTTGTTGAACACGGTCTTATCTCTTGTGCAACTGTTATGGGTGTTAGGGTTCCGTGGTGAGATGATAAAAATTGAGTATGGTTTTTTTTCTGTGGTTTGTTTAATTTAGAAAAAAGGTATAAAAGATAATTAAGGTGGGTTATGACTATAAGAGCCTAGGATTTTTTTATTTTATAATTTAAAACTTTCACAATATTGAAAATATTATCATGGTTTTAAATTTATTATATTAAATGATTCTCGAATATTTCCTACGTATGTTTAAAATTTTATACAAATAAGTGTTAACACAAACTTTCTTGTCCTGTATTGTAAAGTAATTAAAATTCTAACTAATAGACTAAAATGTAATGAACAATTTTTTTTTATATGGACGACATTTTTAGTCTTCACGATCGTTACACGATTTAAAAACTAAAATAATACCTATTAAGTGTGTAATAATTATTAGACATTTATAAAAAATAAAAAGCCGTTAATTAAGGCTGTAACTGTACTAAGGCATACCTATTAAAGTATAAAAGATATGCATCCAAAAATAAAATGGTTTTTGAAGCATAACTGCCTACCTCTACTATATTTTTTCCATTTTTTTACTGTCTACTATAATTATGTTAAAACTTATATTTTTATAGCAATGACCTAGTTACAATAATCAAGGCTTACGTAATCAGCCTATAATGTTCCCACTGCTGGGCCACACGCTTCCTCTTCGTGAGAGGAAGTGGACCGTAATCCACCACGCGGGCCCAGTGCGGGTTGATAGAGGGCACATGTCTTCGAATTTTTGGTTCTAGGACATGCCGGTTTCCTCACGATGTCTTCCTTCACCGTTTTTTGAGAGCAATGGTGATGAAACAAATTACACAAAGTAAAGCGCCTGTCTGGGTCCGAACCCACGACGTCCCTACATCTCGTAAGTCGGGTCCGTTACCACTGTGCTACCAGCTCTCCAAGGCTTGATTGTGGTCAATATTAAAAGAACCACCCCACTTTTATCGGCCTTTTGGAGTTTTATAAACGCAATGTGGTATTTTTGTTAACTGCATTTTTGGCGAACTTCTTACTTCTTAGTTACTTCTTCAGACAAGAGGCCATAAGGTAATGTGGTAATAATTTTTACGTCCTACAAACTTGCATATCACACTATCAATCTGAATTGGAATAATTTTGAAGGATATTTCTAATCCATTGCTTCATTTGTTTGAAAAATTTGTCTTTTCAACAACGTATCTAACGCAATCAAAGTCAAAGTCAAATCATTTATTTCAAATAGGCACACTAAAGACACTTTTGAACATAAGTAAGTAGGTTATCAATCATCATAACTACCTAAATCTTTCCTGACGGTACCGCAACGACTACGTCGATGACAAACAAATCATTTTAAAGTCGTGACATCTAAAAAAAATCTGACTCATCCGACCGGGTTGGAGGTAAACCTTGCGGTCGATACTACGAAGGGTGGCCCTCCTTATTCCCTTCTATTTACATAACTGATTGGTTGGTAACCAACCGCACATGCTCATCCACGCATATCTACGTACGCATAAGCCATCTACTCAAACTATTTGATTTATTTGCATTCCACAATGTTTATAAGATGTTAAAACAATGACTTAAAAGCTAGGCTCAAGGTAGGTTAGTACCTTATTCATAATCAAGACCTAATATTTTCAGCGGGATTGTCCGGAAGGGTTACCGCTGGCCCGGAACATAAAGGGCTAAGGAAGGAACACGGGTGACCCTTTAGTCAGAGTTAGAGCGGGAGGGGGGTCATTTGATGATTTCTCACCCAAAAAAGAAAAACCTAATATTTCTAACAAATCCTGATTTTATCTATGTCTTCACAACAGCATTGCATTTTAGCCTTCTGAAAAATGGCAGAAATTGCCTTCTGAAAAATGGCAGAAATTATGTTATTTTCCACTTTCGCTCTTTCGAAATACTTTTTTTTTGAAGTCCCTATTTTTGTAAAGTATTTTTCTTAATCTAAATTTTGCCTATCAGAATCAGAATGCATGAATAAGTCAAAATCGTCACGATATCGTCACGACAACATCAACCCAAAAAAGACTTCCCAAATCGTGTCGTATAAAAGACCATCCACCCTCCCAGTGGGAGGTAATCCGCTGGGTCGATACGCCACCCTCCACAGCCGCCCTTCATCCAACATTACTAGATCCCTACCTACGTGGCCGATTAGCTCTGTCCCCCCTGTGGGTGTTTCTTTGAATTTACACTCGTTACAAGCTGTAATGAAGCGAATTTTCAGAAATATAATAACGTCTCGTTATTTTAAATCAGATTTTTTGGAATTTGTATTTTTTGCCAGGAAATTAATTTGTTTTTGAAGTAAATTGAGGTTGTTTGATTTATATAGTCACGTTCACGGCCATTTAGGTATTTGAGGACTTATCTTATTTGAATAATAATTAGGTATGTCTCAGGATCTGTTGTTTTCTTTGCTTCCAACAGCGGGGTATCATTTGACAATTCAACAACATTCATTGCGGTATTTACGCTGTTGTACCAACAAATATTTCAAACATATAAAGCAATGGATTAGCAATATCCTTCAAAATGATTCAGATTCTACTGAAACCCTGTATGGCTTTAGCATACTTACCTACACGTACCTAAACGTAGGTGAACTGTCCCTTCATCCCTCCACTTCATCCCGAAGCTAAAACGGCCTCTGTGTGGTCTAATTTAAACGGCCCGAGTTGCAGTCTCTACCTAAATATTAATCACTGCAAACCCCGGCACAGAATGAACTAGGTACAGTCAACAGCAAAAGTAGATGATCAAAATCAGAAATTCAATACCTACTAATGAACGGAGTTCGCGTCAGAACTCTGCTACACAGTCACATAGTCTCTGCACACAGCTCAACAACAACAACAGCAACAGCTCTGCCACACAGTTCTGATGCGAACTCCGTTAATTAGTATAGAATTTCTGATTTTGATCATCTACTTTTGCTGTTGACTGTACCCTAGGTTCGTAATCCCTCAACTACTTGGCAAATGGATTGGTGATCATCATCTGCCTAGCCTTTTCCCAACTATGTTGGGGTCGGCTTCCAGTCTAACCGAATGCAACTGAATACCAGTGTTTTACATGGAGCGACTGGCTATCCGACCTCCACAACCCAGTTATACTGGGTAATACGGTACCCCTTGGTAAGACTGGTTGTCAGACTTTCGGGCTTCTGACTACCCGTAACGACTGTCAAAGATCCACGAATGACAGCCGGGACAAACGGCTTAACGTGCTTTCCGAGGCACGGAGGGTCACTGTATGTAAAGATGGTCACCCATCCACAGACCAACCGCGGCAAGCGTAGTTTAACCTGATCGATCGACCTGTGCGGCTGTTATTATTTAGCCACGGGCCCCTTGGTGATCATCGATCATAATATTTTTTCTTGTTATACATACCTACCCTATCGTTAGCTTTTACATACAGTTTTGAAATTTTGTAAGTACCTACACAGATTCTTTACATAAAAATACTAGACACGTGTTTCGGATTTCGCATATACTAAAAATAATGTTGTATATCCTCATTCCATTATAATATTGTCGAGTAAATTTTTAATAAACTCCATTAGAACTTCCTTCACCTAACCTTGTGACTCAATCTCAGTCCCCTTCGGCCCCTTCCACTGTTTAGCAAAAAAAAACCCTATAATTTATGCAGTTTACAACAATAAGCTCATTTGGTTAGCAACCAACCGTTCAAAGGTTGTTTTTTTTGTACCCGCCAGGTAAAGAAGCCACAAAAAGGTGTGGGTTTAGGTTACAACATCTACCTACCGGGTACCGAACATCCGACCTAAACGGCTCAATTATGCACTTTGGTAATAACTAGAATGGAAACTTCTAATCAATATTGATAACAGTAGAGAAGAAATCGTACTAGCGTCCACTGGTGGTCAAGAATCATGATCTCTTCATACTGAGAACGCTATGATGAAAAGTTGTGATAAGCATAGCTTTAGTCATAACGCTAGGCGAAAGGACCTAACATCAGGGGACCTAAAAAGGACACTTTGGAGAATCATAAAAGGATAACATTATGAATCGTAATATTATGGTGAAGACAGTCAGTGTTTTTCTTTTTTCGCTGCACTACGTAGGTATAATCAAAGAGATTGGTATTGGATTTCGTTAGGATTGATTGGTATTTTAGCACAGACAAAAAAATAACTGAAAAGTGCTTCACCAATGGGATTTGATACGATTAACTTAACGGTTAACTGTCCATTATGTTATCCTTTTATGATTCTGCCAAAGTGGCCTTTTTAGGCCCCCAGGTGATGATAGTCTACCAAAACTAAATGGAAAACAAATAATTTGAAGCTATAAATTACTTTAGTACGTGGTAAAAATTACTTTAGTACGTGGTAAATTACTGTAGTACGTGGTAAAAAAGTGTCCCATTTGCGCGGTTTTCAAAGCTGACTTAGGCCTTGGCAAAGACCACTTTGGCAAACTAAAGAAAGCAAAGTCATAACCGCTTCTTGTCCGAAATCCTCCTCCACACTTATTATGCGCACGACCACTGTGTAAGAACTCAGTTAACGTCAGTGTCCCTTCCAAAAAGAACCCGACAGCCTTTAAAGCAAGACTGAGCAAGTATCTTTTGGGGTCACTCGTGCCATCTTAGACCTCATCCATGGCTTACAGCAGGCCAATTTCGAAATATATATTAGGTCACCAGGGGCGAAAGCAACTAAAAAAAAAATTGTGAAACTTTGCTTCCCTCCACTATGAGCTACTTACATAATAGGGATATTCTAATAAACGTACTTCATTGCACAGCTTTCGATGAACAGTTTCGACATAAATTAAGTTACAAATAGACTTTGGTTTTTCATTTACTTTATTTGAAAAAACTATGATTCCTCTTTACTCCAATAGGTAGAGCTATCTACAGAAATGATTAGATTGAGAGAAAATTTAATTAGTTGCTTTAGCCTCATAGTTGCATTCGCCCCGGGTGACTTTTATATTTACCTATATACAGGGTTATTGGTAAAACACTAACAAGCTTGCAGGACTGGATTACTAACATCATAAAACAACTTTTGTTCTATGACTTTTTACAAAACATACTAAACTTACCAAAAACGAATTTCGTTGTAGGTACCATCTAACCCCCGCTCCCCTCCGCTGAATTTTATACTAGACACGGCAGTTTGTTTACCTAACTAGCGCTATCTTTTGCCTCGCGTAGAGTTCGATAGCCCAATTATGGAGGAAGGCTAAATTTATCATCACGCTACGACCTCACGGAGCGACGACGGAGCTGAGCAAAATGAAAAAAAAGTCAGTAAGTACCTACCCTACGCGAAAACGAAGTAATACCAGGCGATGCGATGCGACGGGGTGGGTCGGGGAAACAAGAAATTTCACGCGGACAAAGTCACGGGCCGAAATATATTATAATAATTATACCAAAACGTTTAGGTTAAACCACACTGCGACTATTACCTACAACAGAGCTATAATTACCTGTTTTTTTCCTCATTGTTGGTTAACCGCTTGACTCTTTTCCTCGATTCCAACTAAAATGACGAATAGTTATCAACTACTGGTGTACCTACTTGTAGTTATTATTATAGCAATGGTCATTATTTATTTTGCTACGCCCAGTATGAGTAGGCATCCCGAGGGACCAGAGTTTTTTAACCTTTTGACTGCCACAGTCATGTATAGATGACAAACCAAAATGTGTCCAGGCCCTGCAGTCTCGACATAGATAGCGACGCTGTCGCAAACTACCGATCGCTAAATAATACCGATAATAATCGCTAGCCTTAACGATCCTTACGACAAACGCAAGTCTCTACATCTGTCAAAAATGCTCGCAAAATATATTCGTAAACATTACGAAAATCGTAAAGTTTGCGACAAACTTCGGTAAGATACCGATGACAATCGATAACTTTGAGAGTCGAGACTACCAAATATCGCTAAATCCGGATCGATAGGACTTTGCGACCGAATTCGGTCGTAAAGCGATCGCTATCTATGTCGAGACTGCAGGCCCTGCACGCCACGGTTCGACTACATGACAGACTTTGACGCCGAGGGCACGTTTTAGATTTTTTGACGTGTGGCGGTCAAAAGGACCACAATCGGTCACATCAAAATTTTCAGTTTTTTCTATTTTAACTTGTTTTTTTTTTTTTTTCAATAAATTAAAAAAAAAACAAGTTAAAATTGAAAAAACTGAAAATTTTGATGATTTTTTTTTGTTTTTTTCCCGTTCGAAGTGTTGCACACAGGACGAATGGAAAGCAGCACATGAAGTTTTTTTTTTACTGGGCTAATGGGCTGGGCAATCGCCCAGGGCAAGTTGGTTCTGGGCAGTTGCCCAGGGCATGTGCCCGCCGGCCCTATTGTCAAACGTGGAAGCAATTTTGAATACCTATACTTTATAGTGTCAAATTAAATTAGCTAGGAAAACTCTGCAGACGTGGTGGGTATCTTAACACGATAAAATAAAAAAGAATCGATGTTTTTATTTATGGGTCAACAACCGCTGCGCTGGTAGAGTTGTTACTTGAAGTACCTACGAGTTGAGAAATTTTTTTTTTCATTTTTGGTAACTGACCCGATGTCGACTATTCTGGCAGTGTCATGTGAGAAAATAATGTTGTATAGACGCCAGCACATCAAGCTACTACAATCTGTCATAGATTTTCAACTTTATCGCTACAGCATAAGGTTCAAATTTGATTGGGAAAGTTTGACAGTTTTGGGTAGTTTGATGTGCTGGCGTCTGTACCTATGTTGAAAATATATAGGGTGACTGGTAATTAGTGACCGATACTTAAACACGTGATTTTACTCATCATTATGAACAACTTTTACTATGGGACCAAACCTGAAATCGTGAAAAAAAAAACAGCTGTTCTCTACATTTTGACGAGTTAGACGAACATAAATGTAGGGAACAGCTGATTTTTTTTCGAGATTTCAGGTTTGGTCCTTTAGTAAAAGTTGTTCATAATGATGAGTAAAATCACGTGTTTAAGTATCAGTCACTAATTACCAGTCACCCTATATGTCGATACCTATTACGTCTTACACAAAAAAAACAGTTTTTTTTAAACTAATATATCAAGTGAATACACTAACAGCAGTACGATGACCCCACAAAAAAAACATCAAATTAATTTCTGTTTTTTTCATCACGTATCATCAAATCTGTGAAGTTTCGCTAGCTAATTTAATTTGACCCTGCAGCTATATCTAGTTCGTTACACAACATTCTAAGATAAAAATACACAAATATAGCTGTATGGAACCTTGCGCGCACGTTTAGGTAGGTACCTACAGACGCCAGCACATCAAGCTACCCGAAACTGTCAAATTTTCCCAATCAACTTTGAACCTTATGCTGTAGCGATAAAGTTGAAAATCTATTAAAGAAATTTGACAGATTTGTAGTAACTTGATGTGCTTGGCGTCTGTACTTCATCATAACATTCTGGCAAAACACGGCTACTGCTGGACAAAGACCTCTCCCTCAAGCCGAAGTACCGCTAAACAAATCCATAGTTTATATATCAAAATCCTGGCACTGTCTGGATTCCGATCAAATCGAGTCTCCATTTTGCCTTATTTCGGATTGTTATCAAAATCTTATCAATCCTACTGGTATTTTCAAAATCCTGGGACAATACAATACCTACTATGATTACCAAAACCATTAAGTCGCATGTCCACTCACACAGTCACACAAACTATCAATTAAACTATTTGCAGTCAAAGTTTCTCGTGTTTACAGTTAGAACGCCTTCCAAAAAAGGGTGTTATAATATGTCCCCCTCCAACGTTCAATGTCCGTACCAGAAGTGGGTGTATCACCATAGGACTAATTCCTAAAACTGGTATTCAAACTCGCAAGAACTCGAATTCACACCCAATTCATGCTAGCTCGTGGTCAGAGCAACTCGCGCAATTTTACACAATTATCCTCCTATTGTTATCACATTAATAAAGGCACTTTTTCCCTATAGTCTCACAACGTATGGTAGATTCTTGGTGCCACAGTGTAGCGGTGGGGTCTAAAGCGAGGCGCGCACGCCCGCGCTGGCGCAGGGCCACTCCCTGGGGCGGCCCGCGGCGCACGCCCCGCCCTGCGCCCCGCCTCCCGGCCCTTCGGCAAGGTACTGCTGAGTGAATGGGTTTCATAAGTTTGACGTGATTTCGAAGTTCTTTGTAGAAGTTAGGTTAGGTTAGATTCGGTGAAAGGATTGTGGTGACAGTGCGTAGGTAAATGCGCCTAGCCTATTAGGGTTTTCGCGGGTAGTTGACAGTTCTAAAGGGCTTTTTGGTAACCTGTACTACCGATTTTCTAAGGTTGCTGCTTTAAAACTAATGTTATTCGTTTGTTTTGTTTCATCTAGCTAGGCCCTAGTTTAATACATACAATTTTTCAGTTGTTAGGTACCTACTGAAATGTTTTTCGTACGACGAAATCGTCAGCGGGTTTTTTTAGCTTTCCAACTAGGTACCTACTTCAATTTACGGTAGCTTCATCCATTATTTTCTCTTGATCTCTAGTGGCGGGATTAGCTTCAATTATTATGGTTATATCAAGATCTCCCAATAAATTAATGTCGATGTTCTTTGTAATGTAAGTTTAATTTTCTCTTTTTCGCTGTAGGTACCTATGCGCTGGTATGGCACCATCATTCACAGTAACAGCAGGGCAAATTACTGCCACATACCTAGATGCTATAGATTAATTGGCAGAGGAGAAAACTAGTTCTAATTGCGTATTAAAAAATTCAACACCCGACGGCGCAAAGGGCGTATAGGCAGACTGCAAAAATATTGGTGACCAGGGAATCAAAGAGAATCATCAATAGGTAGACGCTTGACGATTACAGTTAGGTACCAACCAA
This sequence comes from Oligia latruncula, assembly GCA_948474745.1. Classification (NCBI taxonomy): domain Eukaryota; kingdom Metazoa; phylum Arthropoda; class Insecta; order Lepidoptera; family Noctuidae; genus Oligia; species Oligia latruncula. Next base: position 14,409,197 of record OX419689.1, on the reverse strand, counting down.
AACCTTCGCAGATATAAGGAATTCTTGCTATTCTTGGGGTAAGTTTACAGTATTACCAACCAGAATATGCGGCTAAATGCAGTACCTATGTTGGTGTTACTTTTCGCTCATGGGAGGATGTATCTGCCTTTTGCCGACATTAGCAGCCTGACTACTCCATGGGAATAGAAGGCGTGGCCTATTCTTTGGAGGAAGTAACACGACTTCTGTAGCGAGTTAAGGGTTAATGAGTACGGAATTTGTTTTGTTAATGAGTTTTTTGGAAATGTTTGTAAAAAGTTGGTCTTTTTAATCTTCTTCGATTAGTTTGTTAGGGCTTGCGTTTTTGTTCTGCAACGTTGCGAAACTTTCAAAGCAGTGTTTTTATTATTTTAGCAATGGTTCCTAGGACCGTTGTCGGTCTTCGTCCAGTCCGTCGTTATCAGAAGTTGTTGGGGAATAATTTGTATAAAAAACTCAGTGTAGTTGTTCTTTGTTGTTGTTTGGTATCTATGGAGGGCTGTTTTTGTTTTTAAATTGCGGCTTATGGCTAGGCCGAAGTTTCCATTTATGCAGGTGTTTCTTTGTTCCGTTTAGTGGATTTATAAAATCCTCTAATTTCTATAGAGATGTCGCGTTTCCGAAAGTTGAACCGTAATAGGTGGAGAAGTTCTGGATTAGAAAAAGTGTTTTTTCTCGTAACGGATTTTTTTTTGTTTTTGTACTTATCTTATGGAGAACAAGAATAGAAAATAATGTAAGTAAGTCGGGATGTTTAAAGTTTGGGACAATGACTGGAAAGGCTACATGATTGACAGGCTAAAATTAATTTCGGTGAATTCTCAATACCTATGTCATGAGAGGAAAACCGGTATGCATTATACAACTACCACTGGCGTCACTTGGCCCGTGTGGTGGATTACAGCCCACTCCCTCTCGAAGAGAGGAGACCTGTGTCCCAAAAGTAGGAACATTATAGGCTGATGATGTGCCATGAGAGCCGATTCAAAAATTTCAATTGAGATATTTCAACAGTGAACTTCTTATTTGGAATTCAAAGATATAATATAAGCAAAAGCCTGACTCATCCATCATCTTTAGCATTCAGCCGAACGATTTCTTCTGCCTGAACTAACGGTACTGTGCCTCCCGCATCCAGCAGATTCCCGCGATCACCAGGTCGTCGGTTCTCTTTATTCCCCTCTTTGCTTAACCACGCTGCACTTTCCAGTATCTAGGTGCGTACGCGATCGGCATCCTCTGCAATCCGTTCGGCGAGCTATTTGCTCCGTCGGTAAGTGCTCATAGACACGAGCGACACTCGTCAACGGCAGTGGCAAGCTGCAGCCGTCGACGGGCGTCGACGACTGTTCGACTGTTTTGACTGTACGCTTGTGTATTTGAGCACCGTACTCATACACGAGCGACGTTGACACGTGTCGCTAGTATTAGGTATATGCATGCACACTAACCTTAGTTCTCCTGTGGATCCTCTCATTCGAGTTCTCCGTTGCATTTTGCGGTTTAAGACATTAATTTCTCAAAAAGTCAAATTTTGGGGATTTTGAGCCATGTCAGGTAATTTTTCGGTCTTCATCAGGTCCATTGTGACCGTCCACGTTTAGTTATAATTAATTATTTTCTTTCTAAATAACTCCAAGCTTCATTGGAATTGTCTTTAAGGAACAATCTTCATTTGTTTTTTTTTTCGCCAATGCGTAGGAACTTTACTTTACGTTCTCGCAATCATAGGTGGCGCTGTTTGTAGCGTTCCGCATTTAGAATGTTGTGTGTTCTTTGTTCATTTTGTAGGTTTTAGACGGAGTGAGATTTAAGATTTGTTTTTTATCTTTAGTTTAGCTATTCCCTTTTTAGTCCTTAGGTTCGCGTTGTTTGTATGGCTGGATACTTTTACATACTATCTTGAGGTTTGAATAATACCGTGTAACACGGTTTAATGTTGAAAGTGGAACTATGAAAAAATATCGAACCAGAAATGCGGTCTACACAGGCCTGGCTTTTAACTCTGTCTAATATTTGCCTGTAGGTACCGTTAAAGTTTAAGTTTTCTTGGTTTTTCTTGCCAAAAACAAAAACACAAGTTTATTATTTTTTACCTATTGGTAGGTAGGTAAATGCCGATAATACTGGACTAACATAGGTATTCATAGTTTAGCATAGTAGTCTAATTCAAAAACATCCATTGTCACCCATTAAAATTGTAACCACACTAAAGTAAAAATCAATATCAGCATAGGTATATCAAGAGAAAGATAGATGTAATACAAAAGATAGCACAGACAACAAAAAAACATTAAAATCTTCCATTCCCTATTCAAAATTTCAAACCTACACACACACAATCACAATATCCCCGGCCCTAATGCGAGAGCGAGATGGGGAGAAGGGGCGTGGGCGTGTCCATCCACAAGTGGTGAGACATCAATAAATCTCTTCGAGTTCATGCGATCCTGGTACCATGACGTCAGTTTTACCTGCGGGAGAAACGCGCCGGGCCGACGGGTGGCGTTGCCGTTTTGAATTTGAGATTACTTTTATAAAATTTTGAACACGAGAATGAATAAATTGTGTAAAGGTTGGTAAAAAATGATAAAAGTAGTGGATAAGACACGATATATAAAGATTTAATTTCAGAATTTTATCAAATAACGTCAAGAACACAGTCACTCCAGAGGCGAGTATGCAAAGATGAATAATGTACGAAAATTGTCGTCTTTGTGTAAAATTGGGATTTAAAAATTTAATGACAGACAAAAATAACATAAGATAACGTAAAAATAGCACAGAAATAAAGTTTTATTAAAACAAATTAGTTGAAGAGACTACAAATTCATCAAAAGACCGTCGAATGGGCCGCCGAGCTCAATCCAATTCAGTTTGTTAAGATGGTGATAGAATAGTCTTCGGTTTATATCAGTTTCGATGCATTAGACTTTAATCATAATCACGATATACGTATTTTTAAGTTCCGTCGACGTAATGATTTCTTTAAAACGATCTTGAAGGGAATGACTATAGATTCTATATTAGCTGAATATATACCAATTTCTTCTAGAACTGTTATATTTATAGACACAATTTTATTTGTACCGATACTATCTCTATTATTATTGCTGAAAGCGTAACAGGTATAAATAACAGGCTGGATAGAATTGCTGACAGCGATATTAATAACCAATTTATAGTTATGCCTACCCTGGGGTATATATAACTATAAATTGCTTATTAATCCAACCTATTTTATTATTTTGTTTATAAAACTTGTAGGCTTGTAGTTAACTGTGATATTAATTAATTAAGCGTTTCTGTTAATAACAAAATATTAATAAACATTTGTATTTCTTTTTCATATTTTGCGTTAGTTTGAGTCGAAATTTTCTTATTTTTGAAATGTGAGTGTCCAATTCCGAAGCTACCAAGGCTGTGTTGTATTTTCCTTAATTACCACCATACTCCATAATCGTCGTCGTCAGCCCAGCCTTTTCCCAACTTTGTTGGAGTCGACTTCCAGTCTAACCGGATGCAGCTGAATACCAGTATTTTAAATGAAGCGAACGCCTATCTGACCTCCACAACCTAGTTACTGGGTAATATGATACCCCTTGGTAAGACTGGTTGTCAGACTTTCAGGCTTCTGACTACCCGTAATATGAAGAAAATTGGTTTAGGTAGACGACGCAATGATTCGTTGCACTTTTGGACGTTCCGTTTTGGAATTGGCCTCAGAAACTTCAACGTGGAAGCTGTCTTTGATTCAAGTGAACAATTATAAATAAATATGGCTAAAGTTCTTTAAAAGGTGAACGGAGTAGGAGTTGTATGTGTAGAGCTTGTTTAGTAAAAGTATCAAAGTTCTTTTTGAAATAGTACCTTGTCGTAGTCGACTAAAATCTTCGAGGATACTCGCCGTCCGTGAATATCTTTGCCTGCCATTCATTCATTTGTAGGCATAGGCGCGGGCTTTAATTAGTAAATAATTTGGAGTGTCTAGTTACACAGGTAAGCTATCTATCGATGTATCTTAGAACTTGTCCTTAGTATTTATGTAGTCGCGGGTCTAGTTATAGCCAGCACGCGTAGTTTTTCAACCGTGGAAACGACAGAAACGAAAGTCAAAATGACAGATTGTAGAAAGATTTCTACGGCGCGATGTCAAATATTGTCGACTTAGTAAGAAAGTAGAGATAAAGAGATATACATAGGTATGTCTATTATTCGTAGATAATATAGAAATGGTAATGAATACTTAGGTACAATACCGTTGCGATTGTAGGTAAAATACCGATGTTTAGCCGCATACGTATGAGTGTACTTACAGCTTCAGTAAGCAGTCGGCCAAGATGAGAATGATGGTGATGAACTTCTAAAAGACAGAATTCTTTTACTAATAGCATAGTTAGAGAATCTTGCGAAAACAAGCTAGATAGCGACAATGGTGACCGGTTTAAAAAACTGGTCCTTCCGTCCGAAAATCAAGTTGGTTTACTTGTTGTTTGAGACTCTTGTTGATGTTCTGTATAACTGGACGGTGGACGATGTTCAGCCGGTTTGAAAACATAGGTGAAGTGAAGTTCAAGTGACCCGTCATCATAGGTATCACTACCATGGTACTGGGGATGATATAATTGAGAATAAGGCTTTCATCCCGGGAATCTCGGTCTCGAAAATTTCGAGTGTCGACGATTTTTTGGTATTTACGAGACTCGAGACTTATATTTTCAGTCACGGACAGAGAGGACATAGTTTTGCAATAAAATTATGTCCTCTCTGTCTGAAACCACATTAACCGCCCTTTGTTTCTCACGTGCTCACTACAAAAATGAAAAAAAACTTTAACAAATAATTTTTGCGTTTGTTTAATAAAGTACCTACTTGATTAAAATGTCTTGTTTTAACTGGCTAATTGCATAGCCTATTATGTAAGAAACCTAGTTTTGAAATAGTCTCAAAAGTCTCGTTTTCCCCGGGAATTTCGCGACCACATCGACTCTCGTTTTTTTTTCCCGGGACTCAGTAATGCATCGAGACTGACAAGCTCTATTCACCTAAGATTTTACGGTGGGATTAAGGTGCTGACGTAACTAATTAGAGAAGTTGCCTGGACATAATTTTGGCGCAGGTTTAGTATTTGGAAGCTATCTATTCTTTTTTTTTTATAGTTGAATCTTGACCTCGATAACGCCTGATGGAAAGCGATGGATAAAGTCTATGATTTAACGAGCGTGCCCAGAAGATGCCTGTGCACTCTTGCTTTGAAGGCAGATAGGTTAAATGTGGATGGGGCACAGAAGCTCGGAGTTCCACAGTTTGGCTGCTATTTTAATTTTTTTTTGTTTCGTTTTGTTTTAGGTCTCTGCGATTCTGCTGCGTGGAAGTTAGGTACCTACGGTTAGGTACCTACCTACTTATTGCTGTTTTTTCAATCAGCAAAAAATAGGACTCTCTGAAAGTGGTGTTCATCGTATCATTTTGGACTTTTTCTATAATGAGTGTAGGTTTATTTTAGGCACTTCCTATGAGATTATCCTTGCTAGCTATTGTTCTGTATAAAACTGTTATTTTTTTTTTCAGTAACAGGAAAGCAGAATCTGCAAGTAGGAAATTCAAGGCAAATTATTGCAAAAATAGGTCGGTTTTCCTCAAACAAAATGAGCTATGAAAGAGCAGTAGAGGATATATACTCCGCAAATTAATTCAAAGCGAAGTTGAATAAAGCATAACTAGTTTATTACAAGGAGATGGAAATAATAGAAACTACGTAGGTGTGTTTATCGCAATGCGGATATCACACCAAGAGAGTAAATATGGTGCCTCTCTAAGTAAGGTTGGCACATACGAGCAATTCGCCATGCCGCGAGCGCCACTCGACCAAAACATACGTCACGTCAGTTATAAATGCGTTTCTTACACACAAAACGTGCTCGTGTTATCGTGTACATGAATTTATTAAGCAGTCAAGGTGACGATCGATGAGGTCGCGCCTGCGCTCAACGCGCCATACCACGTGGCTGTCAACAGATGGCGGTAGCTACCACTGCGCATGCCTCATAATATTGAACGCACGCACACGTAGACATCGACCGTCCTTACACACTAGAACACTCTGACATAAATCATATGTTGTTCGCTCCTAACCATACGGCTTCAAATTACCTCTGCGGCGCGTAATGACACAAGTAAAACCTGCTCCTCAGTTCCCAAGCTTGTTCTGACGGGTTTTAAGTCCAATTTTGATTGAGGTATGTTTCTTGGAGTAACAGAAGTGGACGAGTGAGCTAAATGTCTCACAGCGAGCAACCGTGGACGTCAATTACCGTCTTTATCTGGTTGCCGTTTACGGCGGCATACCGCTTGTGGATTCAACGGAGTAGTTCCACATTCCTGGTTTCAAGATTTTAGTGGCTTGACATAAGTTTAAATGGAATTGGTTGGAACGAGGATTTTTTATGTCCTAGCTCTATGTTGCTTTAATGTAATATCTTTGATAGCCCGCTTTTCAGTAATAAATAATATTGTATCTATCCAAATTGGTCTATAAAAAGTTAATATCGTGCTGTTTCGTATTGATACAATATGTTTTACTGAATTCTGAGATTAAGGATTGGTAGGCCGTGAATAGTTATTATTTTATAGGAACGAATTTAATATTGGTCACAGATAGACACTTGAGATAAATTGCTGCAAAACGATAATTCAATTGACATTTTGTGTCCTGCGGTGGTATTCTCTAGAAATCTCACCGTGAAAACTTAGGTGAAGTGAGCGTGGAGTGAGCTGTCAATAGTGTCAATTCCTAGCAAAAACAAACTCACTTCACCTTTAAGTTTTCACGGTGAGATTTTTACAGAATCGACCGGCTGTTATAATTATACAGGATAGGTACAAATTGTCACAATAAGGATATAGCACAGACAGACGTCAGATTCACTATTTCCCTATATTCTTATTGAACATGCTTATTTAGTGATTTGAAATACTTTATTTATTTCTAATTATTTTACAATTTAACTCTAAAATATACATATTATATAGTATATACAAGTATATAAAAAAAAGAAGGGAAAAGAAAAAGAGAGAAGCTCATTGGGCATCAAAAAATTCGTCCGCATCGCTGTCAATGGCATAAGTGCCCAAAAGGCTGGCTTATTAGTTATATTTGGAATGCAGACAAATATGTAAAGGCAACGCAATGAAATCGGAAGAATATTTCCAAATAACGATTGAAGTGAAATAATAGTAGTCAAATCTAGAAAAAAAAATTGCTCTTTATAAGAAAACACCGACCCATCCGAAATAAGATACGACTTCCCATACAGCCGTTCACGACATTATCCATCAAATCCAGACAATGAGACAATAGAAGAAAACTACTAACAAAAACACTACCACGCATGGAAAACAAATCATAAAAATTTCACATTCCGAAACCCATAACGGAATACTTACTACTGAAATAAAAATAACTACATACACAGTCAGCCATGAATGTGAACCAGGAACTGCGAAATGGCAGTAACCAACAAAACTCCATGTTTAATGGCGGCTATGAGAAGTCTGCAAAGTTCTACGAGCGAACAATTTATGTGTTGGCTATGCCAAGTTTGTCCGTGACAAAGTTGAAGTAGTTAATAAAGAGGCTTGAAAGTATTTTGCATTTTCATTGCACGAATGAAATTTTCATTAAATGGTCGTCTTTGCATTTTAAAGTGTTGTTTCTAAACAGTTACAAAGTGATTGTTTTCGTTGGTTGTGGAGAGCGATTTGTATATGAAAGACCGTTTGAAAAGTGAATTTGGATTTCATCAATATTTAAAACACGTAGTGAACAATAAACACCAAGCAAAATAAGAGAAAAAAAAGGTCAGCCATAAAAACCCAAATACAAAAATAACGACCAAAACGTAGGTGTGTCCCTTATTGTAAGTCAATAAGCCTTCGGAAGCCAAACGCTTCGAAGAACAATGTCTAAAGAAAAAAGATAAAAGATTTACAAAAATAGTTGGAGTCCCCGATCTGTGCAACAAAACCAATACTTAACACAGTTCAAAAGAAAAATGAAACCTAGAAATCAGAATGATGACGTTAACGATTAAACAAACTTTAATTAAAACTGTTCCACTTTCTTATTTACCGAAGAAGTTAATGAGATCAGCGCGTTAAATGCTCAATCGGAACTGGTGACAAGTACCAGAGCGACATAACGCACAAGGAAGTTCGACGCCAGGCCGACGGAAGCCGGGAAATGTCTCTCCAATATTGCTGCCAAGCGCACACACGATAAAGCTGTAGATAGTCGAGTTCATTCCACAAAGTTATCTGTTGTCTCTACAAAATAAATGAGTGTTGTACGAAATGGATTTTATTATTCGAATTCAATTTTTGTTGGAAACTTTTTTCCAATATCAAAATTTTATGAGTTTTCAATTATCTTTAGAGATTTGCGCAATGAATGCATTGCGCAAATCTGTTTTATATTCATTGTTTGTTTTTGGTTCAAGGTTTTTTATTGCTGTAGATATTAAACTGCTATTGTTTACTGTATGAACAATGAAGTCTAATATTTTAGGTACGTGGCCCACGCAATTTATATTTTTACCTACCAACCGATTAGTCATATATTTTGAAGTTCTTGGAATCCAGTGAAATTGCAGAGAGGGGGATCGGCAGCGTGTGGGCGGTGTACCATTATTGTGAATGGGAGGCGTTAATTTATTATCATGGCATTTAGCTTCATTTATAACAAATCATTTGATTACTGATTCGCACTTGTTATATCTAACGATATAATGTAAGGGTTTCTATGTGTTTTATTTAGCAATTAAATCAGCGATACCTAGTAGGTATTCTGTTTTTTAATTGTTTGTAGGTTAGGGTAGGTGTTGGGCCAAGTCCTCTTTCGTCGATTTTCTAATGTTTAGCAAAATTGTTCAATCAAGTCAAAACAAAAACCATCACCTCAGGTTTATCAGAAAAGTTTCTTCTGTTAGTTACAAACAAGTCGTCACTGTAAGATTAGAATTCACGCAACCTTCCGATATCAAGGAAGTTGCCACAGTCCCTTTCTATGCACCATATTATTATTTCAACATCCTGCGTAAAAACTTTATTAAGCCTTCAAAACTCTTCTAATCCCACATTATCAAAAGTTTCTGTCGCCGAAGCAAACAAACTTTCAACATCTGCCGTTTTCTCAGGAGCGTGCCAAGTCCCCCTGATCGCCTTTGAAGGTACAAAGGAACCATGCGGTGCAGAGAAAAGGACCGAAATATAGAAATTAGAGGGAGAGTGAAAGAGAGAGATAGAGGACCGGAACATTACACAAACGCGTCTCGGTTGACGGGTCCCGAACAAAATGAATGGCTGCGGCAGCGGATTAAAATGCGCCGTAACATTGGAATGAATGAAAATAATAAAAAAGCTGTAATTGCGTAACACGAGGCTAGTGGGAAGTTGAATGATGATACGGTCAACATGGATGCAGCTTGTGTTTGGGAACCTTGCAAAATGTCGGTCATTGTTCTAGCAAGTGCTATTAACGCGCTAATTGAGACGCTGTTTATACTACTAGCACGTCTTTTTTACCTAGAAACTTAAAAAAAGGCGTCAATAATGTAAACTTGAAAAAACTCTTACAAATTAGTGTTTATTTTCTCTTCTATATTGCAAAATAAAATATAATTAAGGACAAAGCAGCTATTAATGTTTTTCCCCATAAAACTATGTCTTATTGAGCCACACTATAAAAACAACAACAGCAACTTTTAAACGACCCTTTACGGATTTGACGTGCATTAAAATCTAACGTAGAAAAGAACTGAAAAATAAAGAAATAAGCATGACAAAAACAGCTTTATTGTCATTGAAACCAGAACAAGCTCAGAACACTGGGCCAAAACATTCCAATATCTATCACTATAAGCTGTTCATTGAACTAAAACCAGTAGTTAATTGCAAAGCGTAAACTGCAAGCACTGACTGGACGTGAACGTCGACGGAAACGTCATAAACGACTCCAACATCATCATCATCATGAGAATGCTTGCTTGCTTCGTCGGTTATGCTTGCTTGCTTACTTGAATCTTCTTTTTTTACTGTTTGTGTTTCCTCTGCGGGTCCCAAATAAAATACTTTTCTTTCTGCTCTCCTTTTCTTTAAGTTTTCTGAATACCTATATCGACATATTTAGTAGGAACCACCTCTCCTGACACCTCAAATGTAAATATCACGTTGACTTAAATCAGATGTTTTAGAAAGAAAAAGTATTTATTGTAACTCGCACAGGAAGCTCACAAACTAAACTAAACACAATCATCAGAGTGTATCAGAGGAGGTATTATATTCTATTCTATCATAAATTATTTAAAAAAACTAAAAGTAAAAAACAGAAGTCCTGTACGACGCCAAAAGGCTTCTATGTCAGCACCGTTGGCAACCAATAATTTAACTAAAATTTTTTTGCGATACATTTTGTTTTCCAACTTCCACACCGATGGAGTCTTTGGACGGAATCCTACCGATTAATTGTTCTGCTATATTATATGTATATTTATACTCGGTAGCTGATATCATGCTCGTGGGACAGTATTATAAATTGGACAAAGCACTGAGATTATTATAACACCAGTTATGTTTAACTAAACTAACTACCTTCTACTGTGGCACGGTTAGACAAACAGGCTCTATAGAAATACAATGACGGAAGTAGATAAGTATCAACTTCCTGCTTTATAGTTATGTAATCTTACGCGATAGGTATCATAACAAGCTGTGTCAGGCGAGGACACAATTGTGTAAAAAAATTTAAAATGATTAGTTTTTATTTTTTTTGCTACAATTTCTTTGCAATTTTAGTAGATACTGATCTTACGTAAGATTGAAAGGGGCGGAGGTGGGTAATCCAAGTCTTATGTTTTCTTACGAAGGGGGAGGGGGGCGGCTCAGAAAGTGGTCAAATTGTTTTACGTAATAAATGAACTGCCCCCTATGAGAATAGCGACTGGATTGAAAAATCCACGTCAATATTCGCACGAATTGCAATATGCAGGATTTTAGCAAATTGTTTTTGTTTTATTAAGTAGGTACCTACAGATTTTTTGTATGTTCCTGTTTATTATTTTTTCAGCCTATGAGCCTCACCAATCTTCTTCTTCTTAGCGTATGAAGAGCAGAAAGTTCAAACATCTTTGGACCAAGATTCAGCTGAGCGAACTCCGCTTACTGACGCAGTCATAAAGAAACGTAATTGCTACACCAAGAAAAGCTAGGAAAAGATCCTCCTACAACTACACCTACACCAATGACGTTGTTTATAGACGTCATGATGTAAACAGCAGACATAATTCATGTGGGTAGGTAATGTGTCTACAGATTTCAACTCGTACGTTTCATAGAAAAGTCTTTAATATCTTTCAATTGGTGATAAATCGACTCCAGATGTTATTGCTAATGAAATATCAAATCAAAGATCGTTAGGTACGACTGTGAACTCTCGACTTTGTTTCGGCCTTTCTTCTCAGAGTGGTCAGAGGGGCAATTCTCGTAATTTTAAGAATGTTCACAGTCTGATCTGTCTCAATCTGTCAAAAAATCTTCTAATTTTCCTACATTTTTGACAAGTTTTTGACATTTTTTTGTCGCCGAGACTGCGACTAGATTTTTAACGTTTTAAATTTCGGGAATTATCCTTCAGATAGGAAACGCCGACCTCATCTAGCTTATTTTTTTTTTTTTATATTATGACGTAACCGTCATACTCATACCTAATAGAAAAAGATGTAAAACTGTAAATGTAAACGTCAATGAATGATTAATAGGGTTTACTGCTTGATTTCGAATGTCATATGCCCGATGTCTAATATTAGGTCTGTGAATTGAGAAATGTCGATTTTATTACTAGACTAGCAGCGCCCTGCGGTTGCACCCGAATAAGTTGCGATTCCATGAGAATATCGAGATAGAAAGTATCCTATGTATTAATCCAGGGTGTCAGCTACCTCAATACCAAATTTTGTAAAAATTGGTCGCGTCGTTTGTGCGTGAAGAAGTAACAAACACACTCACAAACTTTCGCCGTTAGGTACTTATAATATTAGAGTGTGATTATAGTAGGATTTATCTAATACTAGCTTCTGCCGATGACTTTGTCCTTGTGAATTTCGGCGCATCGCGTCGCATCCCATCGCTCGCCCGTGCACTACTTCGTCTTCGCTTATAGACTTTTTTCCTTTTGCTCGGCTCTTAAGGATCGTAGCGTGATGATAAATAGAAAAGAAATAATGTGTATGAATGTTTTTCCGACTGGTAGTTCCGGAGATTATCTACCCCCTAAATACAAACAAAGAAACAAATTTTACCTTTTTATAATGTTTGTATAGAAGACGTGATTTTATCGTGTTAGTGATTGAGATTGTACAGACGCCAGCACATCAAGCTACCCGAAACTGTCAAATCTTTCCAATCAACTTTGAACTTTAGCGATAAAATTGGAAATCTATTAAAGAAATTTGACAGATTTTAGTAGCTTGATGTGCTTGCGTCTGTACATAAGCGGCAATTTGGGTTTATTGATTATTGTCATTTAGAGCTAATTTTGGAATATAGGTATGGAACGACAGTGGTCGATGGTTAATTATATCACGTTTGCGGTTGTGACCGCTGAAGACACAGAGTATTATTATTAATTATTAGTATTTGTATTTCTGTATAAGAGGGGACGGGGCCTGCGAAGAATTTGAAAAATAGGTATTTGAAGAAACTATTGCCGTCGCGGCGTCGCCTTACCTCAAGTCTGCCCCCGAGTGTGTGATAGCGACAGCTGCAGCTCAGACCGAAATTATCACAAAAATTTTGACGAGATCAACGTTTCGTAGTCCCCTTTTTTCTCCTCGAAAACTGAGCCGATTCAATTATTTTTTACATTAACATTTTAAGAAAGAGTATGTTTAGGTTCCTATAATTTTTTTTATGTTAAAAACTTTTCTAATTTAACTGGTAGTCCTCCAATCATGGCGGTAAAAATAGGGCATTTTTGTAATTTTTAGAAGATCATATTTTCTTTACCTACTAATTAGTTGCAGAAAAAAAGAAAATGACAGGGAAGTGTTTACAGCAGACCTTGATTTTATGAAAAAAAAATTTTGCTCTGGATGCATTATTCAGGAAGAAAAAAGGGGAATAGGTACATTTGTATGGAGAATCGCATGCCCTGTTCCCTTTTAATACTATACGCTATTACGCTACTGTGTGTATCGAGGGCCATCTAATAGCCATTACTTGGACAGTTGGGCACACTTCCAATCTAAGACCAGCGGGAAATTCTCCACACCTTATATCGATCAAACTAGAAGAAGAAAGAACGCTACAAAACTAAAACACTTGATAAACATAATTCAAAATAGCTGAGCATATTAAGACATAAAAGATTTTGTTTTTATAGATCCTTTCTGCCTTTTATCGCGTGTAATAAATAATATCCGAAACATGTGGCTTACATACCGCACTCGCATGTGCTCCCGAATGCCCAACGTTCATTATAAAGATATTACGCTGAAGAATTGAAACGTAAGCGCTTTATAATACCCATCTTGGATTTATATTAAAGCTTAAAGTCAATATTGTGAGTGGTCCTTGGAGACGAGAATATATAATATTAATATCGTCTTTATCAAAACAGCTACTGTTCATAGGCTCATATCTATCAGCACTTTGTTGGAGCTCACCAAACGTGGCTTGCATCACATTTTAAGTGTCTGCTAAATATTTATGGCGTTAGCGACAGCCGGGCGCAATTAGCATGTCTATCTGTCATCGCAGGAAGAGCTTGTCTCCACCGCCGCGCCACTCATGCGCTCCTGGTCTTTAACTCGAGTGCCTGTTGAAATGAATGACGGATTCAGAACATAATTCACGGCGCATTCTTTGTAAATTAAATTGAATTGAGCGCTCGTTTAGTTCTCAGAATGTTGTAGTTAAGGAGAATAATAAGTCTTCTTGGTTTATGATTTCCTGATCGTGCAACGCTAATTTTGTTTCTGCTAGTGAAATTATTCGTGTAAACAACTCCGTTTCTAACTGTACTTCTAATATTAACTTCTGCTAAGTGGTTTATTTACCAAGTAGCAATTTGATTCTGTGAATTTAATTGATGCAGTAATTTTATCATTGAGAGTGGTTTCTGAAAGACACATTGTTAAGAGGATACGTAACAAGATAGATACGCAGGACACTAAAGCGATCAAAACTGCATCATGTCCAATGAAACGTGTCCAATAATAAAATCCAATCTCTGTATGATTGTATGTACTTTTACCGTGCGGGCTAATGGTGCCGTGTCGGGTCGACGGCCGTGCGATAAGGACCAACATATCAAATCCAATGCGTCAGAGCGAGAGAGCAAGACGAGAAGTGCTGGCAAATACGGTCGTAAAGTAAAACACGGTTTGTGCTTTTTGTTCGATTTAACTTAGAAGTTGCTTGGAGCACGAGTGTACTGTGTAGGCCGAAAATTAGTGAGAACAATTTCTGTACAAATAAGTGCTGGTAGCGTTATCGATTAGCGGAAGTAGGTGAACGAAAAGTTAGAGAAAAAAAAGGAAAAAATTGGGTCTTTATTCCTTGTGTCTCAGCGTTCTTCCGGCTTGATCGATAAATTGCTTGTTGTTTATAATGGTGGGAGAATTTCGTACTTAGTAGAATCGTGAACGTCCATAAACAGCAATAATATGTGCGTTCAGCATAACGTGAATAGCTGAACGTACATATTATGTACGATCAGCTATTGAGATACTGAGCTGACAAAGACCAAATAATGAAACTCTATTGAAAAAAAGATTGGCAAAAAAAAGATTGGCATCAGAAATTGTATAAATATGTAGCACAAACTATATGTACTTTGTGCTACATCATCATCTGCCTAGCTTTTTCCCAACCATGTTGGGGTCGGCTTCCAGTCTAACCGGATGCAGCTGAATACCAGTATTTTACATGGAGTGTCTACCTATCTGACCTTCACAACCCAGTTACCCCAGTAACTGGGTTGTCGTATTATGTAATAATAGGGGTATCGTATTACCCATAATACGATACCCCTTGGTAAGACTGGTTGTCAGACTTTCAGGCTTCTGACTACCCGTAACGACTGTCAAAGATCCACGAATGACAGCCGGGACCAACGGCTTAACGTGCTTACCGAGGCACGGAGGGGTCACGCTATGTAAAGATGGTCCCATCCACAGACCAACCGCGGCAACTGGTTACGCATGCATACGTAACCAGTATCCAATATTACACACAAAATATCCTCTTTATCCAAATACATCAGCCTATCCCCAGTTCAGAAGAGGATTGTTTGGTCCTTGATCCGGCTCGAAGGACCACTGATAAGACTCATTCGGGAATTTTGTAACGGCCAGTGTACTGTATCAAAATGATACTCGGGTTTCGCAACTTCAGCCAGCAGGGTAATTGCGTAACACACTATCAGTAGCGATGGGTTTCATTTTGACAGTTCAACAGCATTCATTGCGTTATTCACGTTGTTGAGCAGACATTTTTCGAACATATGACGCAATGGACTAGCAATAAGCTTCAAAATGATTCAAATTGAAAGTAATAGATAGTGTGTTACATAATTAGGGTGCAGGCGTTACGAGGTGCGCGTACTCAATTGTTATCTGCCCGTCGCGTCGTCGCGTCGTCACGGAAGAAGACTTTTGGCCGGAGGACGTGTGCTCCGTCGCTTCCGCGGACAAGTACCACAGGACAGCACAAGGACAAGCTAGTGATGTGCTACTAACATAGATTTAAGCTATATTTATTAACACAAGCTTTGTTTTATCAAATCAAATCAAATTTATTTCAGGTGTACACCCATATAAAATTTAACCGGATTACAAATTACAATCAAAGATTAAAAATTAAAAAAATATAAATCATATCAAAAAATTAAAAATTATCAAAAATTATTATATACTTTATTAAAATTTTAAGTTAGTTTGTAAGGTCTATTGAGTACTTAACAATCATGCAAACATCTTCACAAACTTTCACATTTTTATTATGTGTATTATATTAGTAGGAGTATTTATTAATCCCGTCATAGAGAATACGTCTACAATACTGTCCTAAATGTCTTTCACGCTTTCTAATTAATAAAGTATGAACTCATCGACATAAAGAATAACATTCCAAAGTCCCAATAAACAGAATAGTTTGTTCCGGGGTATAAAAAAAACAGTAAAATCGCGTGTCTCTCGTGTTACTGAGAGAATCTATCGGATGGCGTGTGAAGATATCTCGTTGCAGGAACAAGAAGTAGGTACCTATCTATGTTAATTAGATCATTATAATGTAAGTATCTCGGACAATATAATTGTCTGAATAAATACTTTAGCTAGTAATTATGAATTTGTGCAACTGATCCGTGGATTTAATTGGATGTAGGTAAGCGATAGGTAGGTATACCTACCTATATCACTTACTTACAGGTGTAACATCACATCACACTAATATTATAAAGGCGAAAGTTTGTGATTGTGTTTGTATGTTTGTTACTTCTTCACGCTAAAACTACTGAACGGATTTGAATGAAATTGTGCACACATATAGCTTATAACCAGGATTACCACACTGGTTAATTTTTATCCCGATATTCCCACGGGATCGAGATTTATGTGGGTGACACCGCGGGACGCTGCTAGTCTGTACTAAAAGTATAGGTAACTAAGGGACTATACGATGATCAGCCTATTACCGTTTATTGTTAAACTTTAGCATCCCATCGCCACGGCTTTTAAAACTGGTAACCATACCAAATCCCACAGTCGCCTCAAGCTCAAAACAAGGTTAGCGGGATTGTCCGAAAGGGTCACCGCTGGCCCGGAACATAAAGGGCTAAGGAAGGGACACGGGTGGGTTTTAGTCAGTAAGAGTCTGATACTCCCTTCCGCTCCACCCAGAGCGGGAGGGGTCATTTGAAGAATTCCAATCGAAAAAAAAAAGAAAAAACTCAAAGCATGATTTAGATACTTACCTAAAGCATCCTGAAGGCTCTTTTGAATAATTGTCAACAAGTCTGTCAGTGAGAAAGAGGAAGCTAGTTTTATCTGCAGTCTGGGATTTTCTTTCCTGCTCGACAAAATACAAACCAGCGTAGTCGAGTGCTAAACATAATTAATTATGCCTCTTCCAAGTGGCTCCCCAGCTCCCAGTTCTCTGCTATCCATCTCCAGTCAGTCTCCCAGCTAGGTTAATTTGGGAACTAAAAAGCCTAGTTCTAGTTCGTCAGTTCATCTTTCAGCCAGTAACAAAATCTCACCTACTACTACTAATGGGATAAAACAATTTTGCAACTAAATAATATATTTACAACTTTACTTCTCTCTAAAAATAACAAAATTAAATCCTAACTTAACTAAAAACTATACAGAAACTAAAAAAATAGCGTCGAAAAATTCATCCGCATCGCTGTCGACTGGTAATGTACCCAAGAGACTGGCGGCATTACCACGTTGTATGGCGATGCTTAGCCTCTGGCCAAGGTAAAAGCCAGCCCTTGGGTCACGGGAAGTGTCAACCAGCCGTTTCGATTTATTTTTTTTACCTACTATACTTACGTAAATTAAAGGTCACACGTCACAGAAGTAACCAATTTTCCTCAAAACCTTTCTAAGTAATAGGTACTACTCTAACCATAAAAGAGCAATTAAATGTTCTGCCCGACCTACCCTAATGGCTTTAATAAGTAAACAATGGGTTGGGCGGAACGATGCCTACCGTAAACCCAGCGCGGACAGGTTGTTGAGGCGGTATTTTCCTGTTACCCCGTAAAGGTGAGACGGCTTCAATTCCAATGAATACTGTATTAGAATTGGGGAAGATGGAAGGGTTTAAGGAAAATTATTGGGAAATAAAAACGGTAAGTGGGTCTGTAAGACCTTCTTCTTCTTAGCGTGTCGATGGTAATCTATATACTGTCAGCCCAGAATTTGGCTACGAGCTTGGCATCTTCAGTAGCGTCCTTAAACTCCTGTAGCGTGCAGACAACAGGACATGCTGGACTTGGAAAACCTTATTAGGGTTACAGAACATCTAGGTTCCTAAATATATATTTTGAATGGACACTGATTTAAATAAAAATAAGTTTTCTATAGAATTATGAAATTCCTCATAACTCGTCTTTATATCAGTGTCCTTTCAAAATATATATTATTTTTCTGTAACAACGATATTTTTTGTTCCACTGCTGGGCAAAGGCCCTCCTCTCTTTCCACCTCTCTCTGTTCAGAGCTGCAACAAAAAAATATTAAGTTTATTTTTATAATATGCAACGAAAAAAGACTTTAATATCATGACAGCTAACAAAATGTGAGTCTTGTCAACTAGAGGTCTGAAAAATTTATAAAATAAAATAAAAGTCAGATTTCATGAGGTTGGAATTCAAACAAAAAGCCTTTTAATATTTACTTACATTTTTAAGCAAGCCCGTTTGAGTGTTGAAGTTGCTCTCAGACAGAATTACGTCATCGATTTTTCCTTTCTATGAGTAGGAACGCCTATAAGATATCATCAATTCCTTCTTAGAATTTTATTATAAAATGAATTTATAATGAAATAAATCTTCGCCTATTAGCAATCTATTGAAGAGTTATGTGGAGGACGCCTAGTCTTCTCAGTGGTACTAAGTATAAACACGCCAAGAAAACAAAACTCGCAATAATAATTGATCATTTAACAAAATCTTTTAATAAATAATTATTATAAATTCAGACAAATCATAAAACACCCCACTGCGCTATACCTGTTTTTTTTTTAAACCATCTTGGCTATGTATCCTATCTTCCTCGTGATCAGAAGTACCATTGATACTTCAGCTTACTTATTCTGTAAGCTCTTATTTTTACTTAAATCAAGAAAAGCGGAGAGTTGCACAAAATGACCGTCCTGAGTAGGTACCTACAGGCTACAATATTTGAAATATCCATCATGTCATGTACGACATCAGTAGGTAGGTAAATAAATCTTAAACTAAACGTACTACGCTATTATTTACACGCGCACGTCAAATAAAACAAGGCAATTAGGGGTCAGCAAGCGTAGGTACGAACCCTTATCACCTGCGCGTGACATGAACGGAATGATTAATTTGGGAACTTTTCGATGCCTGACGTTTGTTTGGAACTCATTATAACTGCGAAATGGATTTAAATGAGTTATCAAAGTAGTAAAAGTAGCAGTATTTTTGTTTGATATTGGTGGTAGATGTTCGGATTTACCTACCATAATAGTGTCCGTAGAGATTCTTTCAAGTTCTTCTCCATCCTATCCTTCTAAGCTTTGGAATGAGCATTCTAACTTCATCTTTCTGGCAGATTGACCCCTTGACAATTCAAAACTAATTGGTTTATTTTAAATAAATGCTTTGAGTTCACACAAAGGGATGAAACACAAGTTAGAATAGAGACTAAGATTATATAAGTTATATGGTATAGACTATGAAATTCCTAGGTACCAGAGAAAGAAAGAAAGTACATTTATTTAGCACAGACTAAAAGACACACAATACACCAGATAATAATCGTACATACATCATATAAAAACAAAAATAAAGATAAAAATACAAAGTGCAAAGTCCGATGTAAGAAATTAGCAGGAAAGTGTGCCTCACGGCTGTGCCATTAAGGCCCGGTTCAGCAAAAATGCCAGACAACTAGTGCCTGACGCTGGTTTTCAACTGGACCCGAAGAAGAGATGAGAGAGATATGAGGAACGGTAGCCTTTAAATCCTCTGGCAGATTGCAAGCTATCTGAGTCCCCCACTACGGTGTGAATCCCGAGATTTGCATAGAGGACGCTGGACGAGTATGTTTGCCAGTTTAAATTGTGTTGTCAGGCAACTTTTTATTTGGGTAGACTTACTTCATAGGTAAAGATTTCTGTCAACTTTTTGGTGGAGTGGTTTTTTTATTTATTTTATTTTATTGTGTTTGGGTGGCTTACAGCTATCAAATATAGAAGTAGTAGTAAGGTAATTTTTGGTGAAGTTAATCATCAACTGCCTAGCCTTTTCCCAACTATGTTGGGGTCGGCTTCCAGTCTGACCGGATGCAGCTGAATACCAGTATTTTACATGGAGCGGCTGCCTATCTGACCTCCACAACCCAGTTACTGGGTAATACGGTAGCCCCTAGGTAAGACTGGTTGTCAGACTTTCGGGCTTCTCACTACCCGTACCTAACGACTGTCAAAGATCCACAAATGACAGCCGGGACCAACGGCTTAGCGTGATTTCCGAGGCACTCGGTTTTGGTATGTAAACATGGTCACCCATCCACAGACCAACCGCGGCAAGCGTAGCTTAACCTGATCGATCGACCTGTGCGGCTGTCATTATTTAGCTATGGAAGTAAATACCTATCTAATCTAACTAATAATAATAGATGATTTATAAAAAAAAAACATAAAATTAAACAATATCCATTAGTAGCTTGTATGTCATCAAAAATACACAGTAATTGACATTCAACCCTACATTACCGAAATATAGGGGTAGAATCAATAGAAGGGCCGCCAAGTTGACACCGATTGAACTTCGTACCAAAAAACTGTGATTGACGAACAATTGAAACTACCGGTCGTTATTCGTAGGCAAGTGGCGGAAATAATTTGGGACGGCTCGTTTGGGATATACGGTCTACTGTTATTTTAAAGGTGGTGATATAAATGTATTGCATGTAGGGGAATTCAGGGAATGCCAGGTAGGTTAGGCATGTAATTTGGTAACAGTACTCTAATTGCGTGTTTTGAAGGATATTGCTAATCCATTGCTTCTTATATTCGAAAAATTTGTCTGCTCAGCCACGTAAATAACGCAATAAATGTTGTTGAGCTGTCAAAATGAAAGCTATTGCTACTGATACTGTGTTACGCAATTATCCCGCAGGGACATGTGTAATTGCGTAGGTTTGACCCGAAAATTATGTGATAGTCTTCAAATTAATATACGTAGGTACCTACACATTACCAGTGGCCAGTGGCGTAGCTAATCCTAAAGGGGTCCTGTATGAAAATGTGTTTGGGGCCCCTTTTACCCGAGTACAGCGAAGCTCAAAAGGAGGGTATTGTTCTTTTTACAAAATATAGCATCCTGAGTCGTAATGTTAAGCCTTCATTGTGGCCTTACAAAGAGAATACAAAAGCGAGCTCGAAAATTGGATAGGTACTTCTGGAGTTTTCATTGATCACAAGGGAAACTTAAGCAACCATTACCGGTCTACGAATTGTTTAGAGTGCATGAGAGAGTGAATGAAGCAAGGGAGCTAGAAGGTTGGAACGTCCTGATTGTGATAGGCTAGTAGAATTATTTTAATGCAAGAGCTTGAGAATTTCATATTTTCATTAGATATACCTACCGCAGTCGCTCCTATAAAACATTGGTATTCATCTACATCCGGTTGGACTGGAAGCCGATCCCAACATAGTTGACAAAAAGCTGCAGATTGATGAAACATTAGGTACCTACTTATTCATACTTTACGAGCTTCTAATCGATAAGAATTTTAGGTTATGGATATTACGTTATGATTTTTTGCTTACACACTTGTGGCCCCTGTAACTTGTGGGCCCCGTATCATTGATACACCTGATACGGCCCGTAGCCGCCCCTGGGCATTACATAGTATTTCATATTTATAGCCACCTACACCGTTGATACATCGTAACGCCTTTGGCTAGTTTTATTTCTTCGTATTTTGTTATGTTTATTTGTTATATTTTGATAATGTTCCTCCTTTTTAACATACCTATTCATCATCTCAGCCCAGAATCACCCACTGCTGGGGCTTCCCCTTTCTTCTACCATACTTCCCAGTTCCGTGCGTCCCTCGTCCAGGTGTTTTCTGCAACTTTCACGATATCATCAGCCCAAGCAACGCGCTTTTGGACGGCCCTGTGAGGTAATTGCGTAACACACTGCGTTGCGTGCCTATGGCATTAAGCAATGGCTGTCATTTTGACAGTTCAACAATATTCATTGCGTTATTTACGTTGTTGAGCAGACTTTTTCGAACATATGAAGCAATGGATTAGCAAGATCCTTCAAAACGATTCAGATTGAGATTGATAGTGTGTTACGCAATTAGGGTGGAAGTTTCTTTCTTATCATCGCAGAACTCACCACTAACATTTAGCCACAATCCCCTTTTAGGATAAAAGCACAATACCTATGTGTGTGCAATGGCTTGAAAGGGTGATAGGAAGCGGTGTGTGTTATTTCTAGAGGGTGTGTCGTCCGTGCGATGCGATTTATTTCGAGTGTCCGACGTGGGACAGTGTCCGACGTGGGACGGTGTCCGTGTCTGCAATGCTATTGTTACTAATTCACACTATGGGGGTTGTTTCTATGCTTTGTCCGCACGATCTGGGTCCGTTTCCTGGGCTATTATTGCATAGATTTCTGGGTGCGAGTTTGGGTTTGGTCGTAAATGGGATGCTTTTCTTGATGAATAAATTATGAAGGAAAGTCTGAGTTGGCATAATTATATTTTTAGTTCAGTTCATCAGTTAAAAAAAATCAGTCAAAAAAACAAGAACGAAGCAGTTGTAGATTGCGTGAGCTGGGCCCTAAGCGATTTCTTCAGAAAGTTGTTCAGGGTGCTTAGGGAGTAAACATACAAGTCCTCGCGTCTAGGAGGTGAGCCGGAGTGGGGGGGAGGATAAAAGTTCCCACTTTTGAGTTTTTCGCTAATATCTTTAAAACGGTGGGTCGTAGAGAAAAAATATCTTCTACGTAATGAAAGCTAATACAATTTTCTACTATATCTCACACACTTTTTTCGAACTACACGTTCCGGAAAAGAGAAAATTTTCGAAAAAACGACTTTTTACAAACACTAGCTGTTGGCTGCTACTTCGGCGTTATTTCGGGATAAAAAGTAGAGCAATTTTTAGAGCAATTTTAAACCCCACATTTACTTACTTACCATATATCTAATTATGCCACAAAGTTGTTTGTACTATAGATAATGAAATTAACGAAGTTTATCTACGTTGAGTTGAGATAATTTACCTAAAACCCGCTGCTGAGTTCGTCACTCGCATGACTAAAAAAGTCTTATCTCATTTTTTAGCTGATTTGAGTTAGGACAACTACATTATTCTATTTGTGTTTCTTTACATTTTGTTTGTTGCCTTTCAAAATGGTTATATTTTGAGATCCAAATAACATAGAGGTACGACGGTTAGTGAAACATATACCTAAAGAAAAAAATTGTTGTCCTAACTCAAATGAGCTAAAAAGTGAGAAAAATGAGATAGGACTTTTAGTCATGCGAGCGACGAGTTATGCTAATGCTATCATATCTGTAACATTAGAATCGTGCCTAGTTAAAAAAAGTTACTAAATAAAATTGATAAGAGCCTCTTATTTGACTACAACGCGCAACGTACGGAACCCTAATGATCGCATGCGTGTTTATCCGTGTGTAAACTTGAGATAACAGTTCAGCGACGCTCAACCTGAGACCGGCTTTCATGTGCGACCTTCAGACCTTTTTATATTCGAAATATAAATTATTATCCGTTATTTTAAATAAAAGGAAGTGAACTGAATACCCTATTTTTATTTTCTACATATTCGAGCATTGTTTATTGTTTTTTCGTATTTTTTACGTACCTACGTAAGTACAGGTACAGGTAGGATACTTTATTAAAAAATAAAAGCGAATTTTATTTTCTGTACAGTTTATAGAAAAAAATAATTAATAAACTGTTGCTAAAGTTAGTTGACACGTGATTTTACGTAACTTGTTAGAATCTTCGTATTTTGGGGTGCGTCAACGTATAACATAATTAAGAAAAAAATAAAAGTCAAGAATAATCACACTAATATTATAAAGGCGAAAGTTTGTGAGTGTGTGTTTATATGTTTGTTACTTCTTCACGCTCAAACGGCTGGGGACCAATTTTGATAAAATTTTGTATGGAGGTAGCTGACACCCTGGATTAACATATAGGCTACTTTTTATCCCGATATTCCCACGGGATCGACATTACGGGACGGAGCTAGTAGAATATTAAAAAGAAGAAAAAGAAAAGAAGTAACAAAATGATTTGCGGTCCGAGACAAAGGTTGAGCGCCACTGAAAATAAAACGCCAAGTGGTGTCATGGTGTGCACCGTTTGGTCGCTTGAACTTTTTTCTATATTTAATTAAATAGATACTTTTTAAAAGATACTGTAGCCTGATATGGGTACGTCCATCTAGTTCTATCAATGGAATCTAATCCGGTTCGCTAATAGCGATCACATTAACGCGGTAATTGTAGTTCTATGCAAGCGATTACATCGAGTACCTTCAGTTAATTCAATAACTTGATGCAAAGACGACAGAAAACAGGCGTTCATTGTCTTGAATGATTTTATTAAACGGCAAAAGTTTACTGTTTTTAGGGTTCCGTACCTTAAAAGGAAAAACGGAACCCATAGAAGATCACTTCGTTGTCCGTTTGTGTGTCAAGACCCTTTTTCTCAGGAACGCGTAGAGTTATCAAGTTGAAATTAATATCAAGTACTCAGGGCTGTAATCCCTTGAAGCATTGAAAAAATCAAACTTCTAAGTCAAAGCAATCAAAAGATACGGGCGTTTATGTTCCGTTTATGCCGCATATTTTGACACTCTCAAGGGAATCAAAACCTATAGGGTACCTACTTCCCGTTGACCTAGAATCATGAAATTTGGCAAGAAGCAAGGTCATGTTATCATGTAGCACAAGTACAGGAAAAAATCCAAAAACAGTAAAATTGTAGAACAGTTACCGGCGCGCGAGTCCGACTCGCAATTCACCGGTTTTTATCCAGTGAAATTATTTTTTACTTGGACACTACTGCAGGAAAGGTCGACCGATGGCCGTTGGAGCAGACGAGTTCTGGAGTGGAAACCGCGTATCTTCAAGCGTACTGTGGGACGCTCCCCAGCTAGATAGACCGACGCGACGACCTTAGCTAAATGGCTGGGGCATACTGGGTGCGGAAGGCGGAGGACAAGGTGTTGTGGCGCAGCCTGGGCAAGGCCTATGTCCAGCAGACTGCGATAGGCTCAAGACCGAGTTTATTGATTGATTGTGAAGGACAAACTTTTCTCCATAGCACTCGATGGGGTCTCCTTAACATAGCCTACCTAGAAAATTAATGATATCCTCACGAGTCACAACATTACCTGATATCTGATATTGTGGTCACAAATTAGGTACCTACATCAGAATTGTCGAACCGAATATCACCACTAAGGTACATGGGATCGAGGCTTCAGGGGATCAGACCGGAATAACTCACAGCCGACTGGACAGTGCCTTTTTTAAATGGACACAAATTTTTGGGAACGGGAATTTCCTATAAGCTTATACAACCAATATCAAAGTTAACAAAAATACCTATTTACTTAATAAAAAACAATTAATTAGTAGGTACTCGTTAAGTACAGGCGGCAAGATCAATAAATATCATAAATAAATAACTACTCGATTTCCAGCTTGTATTTCTTGTATAAGATCTTAATTAGAATAAATTATAAGTTTTAAGACCGACGCGTAAGATATAAAATATTCACTTTATGCAAACTAATATATTCATAATTATAATACCGCTTGAAAGCGCATCATCAATAAGCATATATATACCTACATATATTTTTAATACTGTAAACGGAAATTACGAAAGATTATTTTCTTATTATCCCTCACAGGCCTCCTCTCTTCGAGACGGAGTGGGCTGTAGGTAATCCACCACGCGGACCCAGTGCGGGTTGGTAGATGTCACATGTCTTCGAATTTTTGGTTCTAGGACATGCCGGTTTCCTCAGGATGTTTTCCTTCACTATTTTGAGACCAGTGGTGATGAAATAATTTACACAAAGTTAAGCGCCTGTCTGGGTTCGAACCTACGACCTACAACGCGCGGCCGTTACCACTGGACCACTTCTGCAGTTCAGTCAACGAATGGCCCAAAAGGCGGTGAAGAGTGAGTGAACAACAGGCACCTTAGCAGTGTCTTTAGAAATTGGTTCAGGATGCTTTGGGAGTGAACATAGCTACTAGAAGTCGTCTAGGAGGTGAGCCGGATTAGGGCGGGGGGGCAACTAAGTTTCCACTTTCGCAACAGTGCGATAAAGGTAACTTGGAACTAGAGAACGGAAGACTTTTAGTATGTGCACTTCCTAAGCACCCTGAACAAGTTTCTGAAGGAATAGCTTAGGACCATCCTTTCCATCACCAAGACAACTGATGTCACTTGGTAAGCTGCCACGCTAAAATGGAATTGTGTGACAAAGGGGATGTGTGAGGGTGTCAGTAGTGTCTTCTATGTGGGTTATGCTGAGGCTGGGCGTAGGTGCAGTGTAGAAATAACACGGAGGGTCAGAATACTTGTAGGTAAGTAGTTTATTCGGCGTTTCACAGCGAACAGGGGCGCAAATGACGGTTACAAGGTATTTTATAAGCGCGTACAATCAATGTTGCTAACTTAAAAAAATAAGTAATACAACTCGATACATCGACATGATTTAAAAATAAAGTAAATATAAGCAGCAATAAAATCAATAACTAATTAACAAAACATGAATCAGAAACCAATCCTAGGAAATTAATTAAATATTCGTTAAAAATACATTATTAGATTGGCGGTGACGTCACTGCTTCCGCTGATGCGTAGTCTCCTGGGAGGCTCCCTGCGTTTGTAACAATTGGGCTGGACACATCTGCCACATGTTAGACGACCAATTGGCCAAACTTACGACCCATAGGGTCCCTCTTAATACATAGCAAGCAACATCGCGGCAGGCCCAGATGGAGATGGCGGGATGACCCCTTCATCAAGAACTAGTCCTTAGCAGCTTTAAACAGGAAACATGGAAACAGAGTAGGGAGGCCTTTGCCCTGCCGTGGGACATCACAGGCTTTTGGCCGCCAACCAAAATGTACCCACCCAGCACGCCAAGGTTCGACTTCATGACAGACTTTGACGCCGCGCCGTCAAAAGGTTAATAATAATATAATAAAAAGCTGGGGATGAAATATTATATTTTGTGTTTATTGAAGTAACAAAGGTACATTAATATACAGAATACACCATACACGGTTTTTATATAGGGTGACTGGTAATTAGTGACCGATGCTTAAACACGTGATTTTACTCATCATTGTGAACAACTTTTACTATGGGACCAAACCTGAAATCGCGAAAAAAAATCAGCTGTTCCCTACATTTATGTTCGTCTAACTCGTCAAAATGTAGGGAACAGCTGATTTTTTTTTGCGATTTCAGGTTTGTTCCCATAGTAAAAGTTGTTCATAATGATGAGTAAAATCACGTGTTTAAGTATCGGTCACTAATTACCAGTCACCCTATATAACTTACGGTTATTTCAACGATGGGAATACACGTTTCACAATAATTATAATTTGTAATTTTTATGTATTGCCGTAAATTGCTTACAGTTACAGTATTTTTATCTCACGAAATGACACGCGCTTTACTTATGATAACCAAGTTACAAACACACTGTCAATGTGTGCGTGAAGACGAGTAACGTCAGCACATGACACACACACACACACTTCCGACTTCGCAATTGTCTCGGAGGACGATACCGAGAGCTCCTGCCCATTACACACACATTCACAGCGTGTTTGTGTACTTGGTATCCAGAAGTAATGCGGTACGGTACGGCAAACATGTTGACACCGAATGAAGTAAGTACTTACTAATTAATATTTTGCATGCACTACCTACGTAAATACATCAAAATCTTCGTTCAAACACGTGTTTTTTCAAAAATTATATATTTATTTCTAAATAATATAATATCTATGTGATAAGCAGCGGAAATGCCTACAATGTTTTTTTTCCTCATATGCCAAAAATACTGTACATTTATAATAAGAATAATTAATTAATACGCTAACATATAGGTACATAATAACAATGATTAAACATCAATTTTACAATCATTTGTATAAATAAGTAAGCAGTTTCAGATGGATCGCAAGAGCTGGAAGTCATAGGGAGAGGCCTTGCAGTGGGATGATGCAGGATAAAGGCTCCTTTAAACAGGCGCGACACGCGATAAAATCGCGCGCGACACAAAGGCACCGCAAGCAAGCACCGCAAGTCGCGCAACGAGCGTTGCCTTTGTGTCGCGCGCGATTATATCGCGTGTCGCGCCTGTTTGTAGGAGCCTTTACAGTAACAGTATCTATTAACAAGCACATCCATTATGCACTTTATAAGCTAGAACAGTCCAGAAAATATCAAAAGTTTTCTACATCATACCAAAGTAGGTATACCACTGTGCGGTTTCGCCTCAACCATTTGCTCAGTATAGTTAACCGAGAGTCAGCGATGTGTTTAATTAATTACGAGTAGTTCACGAACTCTCTGCTCCCTAGAACTTTGTTTTTCATTGAAAACATTCCGTTAAATTGTGACTGCTTGCTGTGAGCGCTTGCCTTTATTTATTTCCTAACTAGCTGACCCGTTGAACTTCGTACCGCCTCAGAATTAGTAAGCCGTTCCATACAAAATGTATCAGAAAATGAATTATCTTCATTAAGTATCTATTTCTTATCTCGTATATTTTTCCAAGGTTCTAATAGCCATTCTGCTATTCGGGACGGAGACAAATCCAACAAAGCAAAGATCATAAAAATCGGTTCAGCCATTCTTGAGTTGTAAATGGTGTAACTAACCCGACTTTGTTTTATTTATATTTATACAGGGTTATTGGTAAAACATTAGGGTCATATTCAAAATAATTGTAAGTTACGGATAGGAAACAGATATGAATATTATTTGATTGTAACAGAAAAATAACAGAAAGGAATTATTAGGGCAAGTTTAAATAGCACACGTTTATAACAGGCTACGAGTGCGAAGTCGGTGTGGGTCGCTAGGTGGGTACATAATGAAATAACATTTTGGTGATCGTATTTTAGTTGTTATAATTGCCATAAATTCATCATCATCATTGCCATAATGCCTTATCTCCGAAACTACCGAGCCTAAAATTTTGATATTAATATTAAGGCAAAAGGATTCTAATGATTGAATTATGTAAAGCCATATTTGTACACAACTTTACACTGACCTGTAAATTGCAAAAAACCTGAGTCAATTTGAATTTCGCGGGCTACCTTGGCGCATCCCCCTTAACTGATACTGAGACGGCCGACGAGAGGCTGGGTACGCCTCGGCGAGGCTGCGCGGTTAGTATAAAAGGCTCAAGCAGTGAGGACTGAGGATACGCAGTAAAACATGCACACACAGACAATACATGGCACAGCAATGCAATACATGGCACAATATACGCAAACTTTACATACTTCAAATAAATTTAAGTATGTAAAAAAAATGTTTTGGCTAACCTGCGGTGCACTAAGTACCTATTAATATTTTATTTTCATTAATTCATACATGAGACAATGTGAATAACGCCTAATCATTCATATCTGTTACGTAACGGAAAAAAGTGACAGATAAAATAACGTATATGAATTAATTGCACGTGTCTATCCTACAAATCTATTTATTTCCACACCAATTCACATGATTATACGAATATTTTATAGTTATAACAAATATCACAATACAGCCCTTTCCTAGTATGAGTAATAAAACAGTAAGTACTTACCGCTACTGTAAACGACTCACATTGAATATTTACTTTTAAAAGTCTAATTTTCTTCGACAACGAAACGAGCTGAAAAACTATATTGAACAAAATGGCAAAGCGTTTATTCTTACGCGTCGTGTAGTAACAGCTAGTGAACTAATTTTGCCAGTATTTCAAATTTCCTTATTGCCATGGAAATAATGTTAAAATAGCATAACAGAGAAGAATAACAGATATGTGCAAAATCAGGACACTCATTAATAAATTAAATTTGGAGTACACTAAATAGTATTTTATATTTTGTTTAGTAAAGTGTTGAAAGTTTAAACAATATTCTCTGAATATATTTTTTTTTTGACGTGACAACGTCTTAAATTAGGTTGCGGCTGGGAGTCACTTATGAAAAAGTGTAACGCTCGGTAACGTTACGATGAGTCACCGAACGAGAGAGAGAAAGACGTTGTCACGTAAAATCTTCGCCCGTAAAACCGACTTTACAGGCAACCATTTTTTTAACTTTTGTGGAATGGTTCATAATTAAATTATTTTTTTTAGTTTACCGTTAAAGACGTGGACATAGAATACTTGTATGAAACGGATCCTACGCAATGTCTGGTTTAATTTTTTGAAATGAATTGTTTAGGTTTACCAAATGTTTCGTTGTTTTTTATTAAGCTCAAATAAATATTTTATCTGTTTGTTTATGACATTCTAGTCAGTTGCATCTCGTTATGAAAATAATTGGGTAGGACATTAAGACAGTAGTAAATATACAATTATTTTGAATATGACCCATTAACAACCTCTTAAGAGGTCATTGTACTCATCATTATGAACAACTTTTACTATGGGACCGAACATGGAGTTTCTTGCCCGTTCTTCTCCATAGAGATCTACCCTTTGGAATGGGCAACTAGCTTCAACTTTCTGACTAACTGACAGACTATTTAATTTTGACAATTCAAAAGTGCCTGTACAAGGTTTAATTGAAATAAATGATTTGAGTTTGAGTTTGAACCTGAAATCTTGAAAAAAAATTCAGCTGTTCTCTACATTTTGACGAGTTATAAATACGAACAAATGTAGGAAACAGCTGATTTTTTTTCGCGTTTCAGGTTGGTCCCTTATTAAAAGAGGTTGTTAATGTTTTACCAATAACCCTGTAGATATATACCTATATACATAGATTACATCTTACCGATAAGAGGGATGCGCATAGATAGGGCCTGGGCCCTAATTCACTAATGATTACTCAATGATTCCTTACTTCAAAACCACGTCAAGTCCATAGCTAATCGCACCAACCGGGCCACCTCGCGTTTATTTCGCGCGGTTTCGTTTATTGTGTCATAGAGAATACTGCCCTCGGGCCCCTCAGTAGGTAAGTAGGTAATACTAATATAAAGTTACGAACGTTAAACACACATCTTAAACTAGGCACCTAATAATCTAAAAGCTGATTATAGGTAAGCGTCCACAGTTTCGCATCGGACGCATCGCACGTAACGGATTTTAGTTTGCCTTGTATAAAAAGTCATACAACAGCGTCCACTGATCCGCACCGTACGGACCGCTCATCGGCAATGCCTACATGCGATGCGTACCGATGACGTCATACGGAATGCCGATCAGTGGACGCGGCCCATCGCTTTCTTCCATTCTCACAAACACTTTCCGCACGTACGATCACTACAAAAATCCGAATGAAGGTGGCATCGGCAATCCGATTGCTGATACTCGCGTCGGCAATCCGATCGCTGCCGATACAGTGGACGCAGTCTAATTAATCCGTTTGATGCGATGCGTCCGATACGTGCGATGCGGGCCTGTGGACGCTTACCTTAAATGACCATGCATATGGAAATAGCAGACAAATACATACAATACAATAACACTAATTTAAAGCATAGAATTTTTCAATATATTTTTATAGACATTTAAAACAAAATCACCATTTTGCACTGTGCAGGCTCACTAAAAGAAGAATGACTCAAATCAAAGAAGAGTTTCTCAAAGGTATCACAAGATTCACCGGAAACCTGCTGGTCTAAATCTGCAAAACATCTCAAAGTGAAAAGTTACGTGAAGTGAGCTGTATATGAGCTGTCAATAAAGGCCGTTTAGAAGCACTAAACGGGCTATACTTTCACGGCAATGTGTAAAGGCTCCTACAAACAGGCGCGACACGCGATGTAATCGCGCGTGACACAAAGGCACCGCTCGTTGCGCGACTTGCGATGTCCTTGGGTCGCGCGCGATTTTATCGCCTGTCGCGCCCATTTGAAGGAGCCTTAACTGTACATACTATTGGCAACTATTGCTCGGCCATCACAAAAACATTTTATTACAGCATACGGCTGAGCAATCTATGGCTGGCCCCTTTTCACACTTATAATATCATTGATGGCTGGGCCACGTATTGCAATTTATTGTCCAAGTATTCGTAATGTTTTATTTATTTATAATAATATACCTACAAAATAACAACGTGACAACCAGCACAGAATAAATAAAGCATAGAATATAGCAACTAATCGCGGCGTCACTCACGCCAAACTTCATTTCGCGGTATAAAAAGATGCACTATGCCACAACAATAGAGAGTGGCTAAAACAACAATAGAACAGGAGGCCTAAAAAGGCCACTTTAGCAGAATCTTAAAAGGATAACATTAGGAATCATAATATTATGGCGAAGACAGTCCGTGTTTTTCTTTTTTTCGCACTACGTAGGTGTAATCAAAGAGATTGGGATTGGATTTGGATTGGATTGATTGGTATTTTATCACAGGCAAAAAAAAATAACTCAAAAATCCTTCACCAATGGGATTTGATACGATTAACTTAACAGTTAATTGTCCATTAGGAATCATAATGTTATACTTTTATGATTCTGCCAAAGTGGCCTTTTTAGGCCCCCTGGTCGGGCAATATTGCAGTATTTTGGATCGTTCATTGATAGTCCGGCTACCTTTTGAAAATGAATTGGCCGTACCCAGCCATACCAAACATGTGTGGTTAAGTAAATGGCCGGGACATTAGTGCAATATTGCATACTTAGTCTGGCTGGTATTACTGGGAATGTTGCCGGCCACTTTGTTGCAGCCACATATTGCAGTAAAATATTGCCCGTTTAGAAGCACCTTAATAATATCAATCCCTAGAATGACAGAGCTCACTTCAAGCTCATTTCACCTAAGTTGTGACTGTGAGATTTTTATAGAACAGACCGGCTGTTGGCTATCCAACAGTTTACTCAGTGGAATCCAGTGATAGGCGTCGTTGTCATCCACTGATCACATTGACATCCTCTTCCTCTCCGATTTTGAGGATGGCTTTCTGGATCATCCTCTTCAGGCGCTTGCGGGATTCGTGCGAGCGGAGCGTACGGAGCTCTGAGGCTACGAAGTCGCCAAATATCTGAGGAGAAAGAGAATTGTCATAGTCTGTCTCTGCGTATGTGCGCCTGGTACCTACCAACATTAATGAGCTAGGTGAAAGCTGAAGATAATTTGTGTTAAAACGTACGGAAATGTACTTTTTGTTAGGTCCTAACAAAAAATGGGTTTATCAATTATTTTTGAAAAGAAAGAAAGAAAAAGTATATATGGGGAAAATAAGGCTATTATTCTTTGACTAGCTGTCTACCAAAAAGCAAAAGTGCCTATATGAAGTTCCGGTTTTATATATTACTAGCAGCACACCGCGGTTTCACCCGCATAAGTGTCAATCCCGTGGGAATATCGGGATAAAAACTATGTCCTTCCCCGGGATGCAATCTATCTCTCTGCCAAATTTTATCGAAATCCGTTCAATGGTTTAGGCGTGAAAAGGACAGACAGACAGAGTTACTTTCGAATTTATAATATTAGTATGGATACATACCATAAATAATAATAGTACATTATGATACATGTGTGCTAAGTTGATCATTATGCACGAGGCGATATTATCGCGCGAGCCGCAGGCGAGAGCGATAAGAAAGTCGAGTGTATATTGATTAATGCACACGCGTTTCATACGACGTTTTTCAACACACTTGCGAGGAAAAATACAGACTTGTATTGTTAAATATTAACTTGTATGGAAAATGGCGCGCTGGTTTTGTTTTCCCGCGCGCCGTGCTAGCCAGCACTAGCGATGCGCGCGCAACATTGACTCATTTTAAATATATTAATCTATGGCACAGACAAAACCGCTAAACAGCCTATAGAAAAAATATAATAAACACAAACCTGAAAATTGCAAAAAACCTAAGAATTTCGCGGTCTACCACTGCGCATTCACCTTAAATTGTCTGTGGTCTCCTGCGAGTTCATTTTGCGACCAAGGACAATACAGACTATTTTAAAAAAAATTGAAATATAGCCCGCGGATTTTTTCTTTCGGCATGAAGTCTCTTTGGGCGCTTTCCGAATTAGCTATAATCGCTCACATCACAGCGCTCACATCATCTCCATGGACGTAATATTACGTCCATGCATCATCTCACATGCGTTCCGATTTAGATATTACTATTATGACTGCTGAGAGCTGGCAACAATTCAGAACACTCGTGAACGCGCTCACATGACAGTGCTTACACAATGTAAAAAAGATATTATTACAGTATTTCTTTGTATAAACACCACATTTCTTCTTCAGTTATTCTTCTTTGGTTAGGTGGCGACTGTCAGCCAGAAGCACAATTTCAAAAATGCCACGTTAGTTTAATTTAAAGATGATGCAACTCAAAACAAAACACACACTGACACAACCTCATACACACACTGTCATTTTTGACAGCGCTCACGGTGATATTATTCTAGGGCATGGTCGGCATTATCGCAAGATGGCGAATGTCATGACGTCATCTATGACGATTCACGGGACATCGTTATCGTTATCGCGCTCACGCTAATTCGGTTATTTCCCAATTCGGAACACATCGATTATTTCCCAATTCGGAACGCAGGGTTTGATGAGATTAAAAAAGCGCGCGTCTCCGACTAGTAAATAGTTATCTGTGGTATTACAGAACATGTGGATTAAAGTAAAGAAAAAGCACGCGTTCGTAATACACTCCATTATGGACCTAAAAGCGGTTCAATAAGAGCCACTTTACGAGCAAGTGTGTTGAAAAGTAATATTATAAAACTGAAGTTTGTTTGTCTGTTTGAACGCGCTAATCTCCGGGACAGACAGTCGCATTTGAAAAATTATTTTTGCATTTGATAGCCCAATAGGCTATTTGACTGGTTTCTGATAAACATCTCAGATTATTTAATGGTGTCTAACGAGCCCACAAAAACCTATTACTTCAAATTGCATAATGTATTTCTTTTAGAAAATAGTAAATAAAAATGTACTGTTTAAATAAGCCGCCAAAACGCTATCTTTAACAATATGGCGTCGTGACATCACAATACACGTAAACAAACGTTGAAACGGTCGAGATACTAGACAAAAGTCATCTGTTCTGTCAACGATAGACAGAAATTGACTATATCATGACGTCATCATAAGTTCAGCCAATCCAGACCGTTTTCGATTACGTGGCGCCAGATTTAAAAAGATGAAGTTTTTTCGGGATTTTTTTAATAAATAATACATTGTTTTGTAGTAAAATTAATGCAAATCGATTTTAAAAGCGATAATCTATACGAGTGTCAATAATTATGACCTTATTTTTTACAATGTCAAATAGCCTATTGAGGAAGGCTGTTAGGCTTTAATATCACGGTCGGCTATATCAGTCGAGCAATACGAAAAAAGTCGGAACAACGCTAAGCGAAAACGTATCTAGTAATAGCGCGGGGAGAAATGTAGCTGTTTTTGTGGTGTCTTACGACTTTCACGCAAATGAAGTCGCGGGCAGAAGCTAGTAGCTAATATAACTGTAGTCATAGTAAAAACAAATTACTCTGGTGTAGTTCCCAGAATCTCGTCAATTTAATCATGTTTCAGAAACGATGAAAATATTCGCACTATTGAATGCAAACCAATAATTCAGAAGTCGGAACTTGTTTATTCGATGGCATGTGAGGGCTTAGATTTCCCACTTATCCCACTTGTCAGCTCAACACTCATTAATGATTATTTTATTTATAATTCATAATTTATCCATGGCCACAAAGTAAAATAAATGTATTATTTAATTATGTGTCCGACGGTACTTTGCCTCTAAAAAAAGAATTCGTCCGAAACCACTCAAAAATATTAATAATAATGAAATTCCTGTCTCGACCGGATCGGGCGAGACTCAGCGGCCGAGTCGCCTACTAAGTCCTTAGATTGATCAAATATTTATTTGGAATGTTCAAAATTAACTGTAGGTATGGCCACAGGTATACCATAATCAGCCTATAATGTTCCCACTGCTGGGACACAGGCCTCCTCTCGGTGAGAGGGAGTAGGCCGTAATCCACCACGCGGGCCCAGTGCGGATTGGCAGATGTCACATGTCTTCGAATTTTTGGTTCTAGGACATGCCGGTTTCCTCACGATGTTTTCCTTCACCGTTTTGAGAGCAGTGGTGATGAAATAATTTACACAAAGTAAAGCGCCTGTCTGGGTTCGAACCTACGACCTACAACTCGTAAGTCGCGGCCGTTACCACTGCTCTACACACACACAGGTATGCCCACAGATATTTGTTTCGGTTCAATAATATTACCTATGTGGTGTAGGCACATAAAATAGAGGGAATTAGCACTGCCATACAACGTGGCAAATGCTGCCAGTCTTATGGGCACTTTTCCTATTGACAACGATGCGCACAATTTTTTTGCCCTAGATACTATTCTTTCGTTTTGTATACACGTGTACAGTCAACAAAAGATAATAAGTATGCAGAATCGTCGGATATAGTTGAAGTTTAGTAAGAAATCGATGTATGTTCTCGAATAAAATTTTATTTTATTAATAGAAAACTAACGGCTCATTTATCAAATTAAATTTCAGTCGACAACATCCATCGGTTTCTTACTAAACTTCAACAGTTATATCAGACGATCCTGCATACTTATTTCTTTTGTTGACTGGACGTATACATTGTGTAATTTTTTTTTGTAAATTCTTCATCTTACCTGACATTCATCTGCATTAAGTCCAGGCCTAATCCTTGGCGTGGGTTCTTCAGGCCACAAAAGAGGATTAGCACTGGCTGGCATAGGCAGAGGGGCTGATGCTGCAACCCTGAGGGGCTTGTGCGGTCGCCTGCTGGGGCTACTGTTGCTGCTGTTGCCGTTGTTCAGGGCCAGCGCTGTATGCGCCCGAGCAGCTGCTCCGAACTCCTCTTCTTCATCGGCTTGGAATTCCGCAAGCTGGATGAGAAAAGAAAAGTGTGATTAAAGGTGCAAGTCCATAGCCGACTGCAGACAGCATGTCACCGCGACAAAAGTTTGTAAATAAGGACAAAATTCGCAGACCGCACTATGCGAGGAAGTGTTCCATACAAATGTAGGTAAACCTTATAATTATGAACATAATGTTCATATTTGTATACCTAAGCGAATGTGAACAAGCGTTTTATTTGAATATAAAACATTGTACAAATAATGTTCGCAAGCTTAGCAAAGTTCGTTTGGTGAATTTTGTCCTAAAAGGCAAGGTTTTGTTACCACTTACGTGCGGTCCCACTTACTTTAGGAACATCGTACAAACTCATTATTATTTAATTTATTTAATACGTAAGTACGGGAAATATTCTTGTATGCTTGCCTGGAATTGAATGAATGAATGAACTGCCCGGTACCAGTTATGTCACGTCTCTAGCGAGCGCCGAGCAAAAGAAATATTGTAAAGTTGTACATAAATAATTTTCAAGCTATGGAACAACATACTGAATGATGCTTACTCTAAGATGCATATCCGGTAGGCTCTTAAATCCTTACCTATCCTACGGGCACGTCTTCTCTACCATTACCGCGCCCCCCGGTCTATTCCTTGATAATGCTATGGTCGCTGTAGCACCATGAACATGAGGGGAGCTAGTGCGAATCTTGGGGTTCATTCGATTAATCGAGTCTGGTTTAACCACGCTGGGATCGGTGCAATTCATTCATTCATTCATTCATAGGTATAGAACAACATACTGAATGTCATACTTAATAAAGTTTAATTTCCATTGCAACCAAAAACTTAGTAGGACCTTTTTGTTACAAATGGTCATCAACTATGGGATGATTTTTATCCGAGGAACAATTTAAAATTTTTGAGAGTTGTTCCATACAAAATCTGTCAGAAGTCAATTTCAAGTCAGTTTTTTTTCAGTCAATTCTACGAATAATAATTTATCTGTCGATTGAAAAATCAGCCCTTAATTATTAAAATACTTATGTATTTCAAACATTTTAGTTGCGGAATTATTCCCTTTAGGGCTGATTTTTCCAACGCCAGATAATTTTATCCGAGGAATACTTGTTTTAAATTTTGACATTTATTTTCTTTCGTATAAAAACTGTCAGACGTCAAATTTATTCCCCAGTTAAAAGTTATCTGTCGACTGACTTATTTATAAATTATCTCATCAGGATTTGATCCTTGAGTACCAACAACACTATGACTGGGTTAAAATAAAATAAAATAAGTATAATTACAGACTGTACCATATTTTGTTTTGGAAAAACGGCTTCGAAACCACAGAAGTAAAACTGCGTTTTCTAGTTAGCCCTGTGGCTTAGCCGTTAACGCGACCTGCGCGTTGTAACGCAGAGATCCGATAAAAAGTCTATCTCTATCCTTTTCCCGCGCGATAAAATCGTCAGCGGTGCACTATGACGCCGCGCACCGCCACGTCACGCGGTCTCAAACTCCGCGCACGTCCGCCATTTTGTAACGGGCTCGCGTCTGGTCCGCACGTCTCGCGTTTTTCTGTCGCTACCTACCTATCTAAAGTATTTGTTGGCGAAACTCGACAGAATGAATACTGATTTGACTGTAAAACTAATTGAAGCAATCAAAAAATGGCCTGTGCTCTATGCAAACAGTCACCCTTTTTTTCGTAACGGTTTATGGCAACAAGAAGCGTGGCGGCAAATTGAACAGGAGGTCAACAAAAATGGTAAGTACCTAAAGTACAATTTTTTTTTTTTTATGTCTTATATCCAAAAAAATGGAGCCTTCGCGGGCCGCCTGGCTGATGTGAAACATCGAAACTAGTCACTTTGTATAGAAAATATGCATTCGAAAGGATGGTTTATAATATTATGGGCTGATTTTTCAATATTCAGGTGCGGTATTATGACGGTTTAATGCCATCGTGTTTCCAAAGTAAGAGAGAGACGGAGTTATACATGACCGATAGCTCCGTCCCTTTTTCGCACTGGAATCATGATGGCATTAATACTTCGTAATACGGCCCCAGATAACTTTTACCTATCTGTGGAATAAATATTTCATTTGACAGTTTTTGTAGAGAAAATAATATGTCAAATTGGCACAATTATTCTTCAGATAAAAAATATCCGACTATTGAAAAATCAGCCTTAGAGGAAATGGATACTTAATCAAAACCAAAATTATCCGATTTTATTAAAAGAAAAAAAAATCAGTAGTGCCGATTCTCTTGTCTTTTGCTATTCTGAATTTGACGTTTTTCACCAAAAATTTTGATCCTAACCGTTCGGCGCGGAGATTGGATAACCTACTTAGTGTCGCTCGGTGTCCAACTTTTAACCTTTTTTAAATATTTTTGGGACAAAATATAACATGCGGTAGAAATAACTAAATCTGATATTTTAATCGCGATTAAAAAGGTCTGGAATAAAATATTCGGGTTTTAATTTTTAAACTTATTTTTTATTTAATTATTTTGGGGCTTATTTCAGTAATATAAAATATATTTTTGAAATGTGCTAATAAAGCTCTTTCCTTTGATACTCAACAAGGCACTACCTATCCCAAAATATTTATTTTTGAATTCATTACATTATGTCCTCTAGAGGGCGCCATATTGAATTTAGTGTGACGTCACTCACGTCACATAGCCTATAACCAGCGCGGACGATCAAGACGCTTCTAAAGATAACGATACCTCATTTGTCAAATTATTATAAGTACTTTTGAAGTTATGAGGGAACAGATGAACAAACATATATACCGGTGTCAAAATCATAACCCTCCTTTTTTCTTCGCCGTAGTCGGGTAAAAACAGTAAGTATTGTATCTTTTTTTATTTTCTTTTGTGTCAGTCTAGACGTAGGCTGACACTATGCGCGACCTCGGCTCAAAAAAAAAATCACGGGGTAGGGCAAACAAGTATCTACCACGTGGAGTCGCTATTGTCAAATTCGATTTCAGTTGTGTCAAAATTATTAGTTTTTTTTTTTTTTGCAAAATAGCTTTTAGATTCTCATTAGCAAAAGTAAGGAATTTTAGTGATAGTTTAGTTCGGTGTACAAGAGAATCGGCACCAATAGTTATGAAAATTAACGACGAAATGTTGGCTGTTGGCCGCGTCCTCACGCCAACAGCCGGTCAGTCCTCGCATTAGAGATGTTTCACATACAAAAATTGTTTTCTATAATTGGTAATCTAAATTGTAAATGTTTTATAATTTTCCGTTAGGTAACCTACTGAAGTACTGATGCATTATTATATTTTTCAGTTACTTTATTGAAGAGTAAGTGGGGCTACTTAAAAGCCACGTACGCACAATATAAACGACTTCACCATAATATTGCCAACAACAACAATAGCATTCGTCCCAAAAAAAAAAAACTTGCAAACTGGGTATGGGGTCCTTATTTGTCTTTTCTAGACCAAAATCCTGCGGATGAGACTCATGATCCTTTGGATGAGACCCAGAGCAGCAGCCAACAGTTTGCCGCTAATGATAAAAACAGTGATTATTCTGCTACCAATGATACGCATATAAGTTTGCCACCTAGAGAAGAAACGGCGAAGATTTTATCTAGCCATGAGCCCAGTTCTGCATCAATAAAAAATACAAAAAAAGGATATAGAGGGAGAAGCATCGATTCGGATTCAAAAGTGGGCGAGAATGAAGACAACAAAGATGATACACCTATACGTTCGCCACATAGAGAAGAAACGGTGAACATTGAACCTAACTCTGAACCCAGTTCTGCATTAGCAAAAAATAAAAGATTCAGCGAGAGAAGAAGAATTGATTTAGATCCAAAAGTGCACGTGAAGAAAGAGAATGAAGATGATACGCATATCAGTTCTCCACATAGAGAAGAAACGGTGAAAAATAAACCTATCCCTGAGTCCAACTCTGCATTTGTAGAAAATTCAGAGAACAGTTATAGCGGGAGAAGAAGAATTATGGTGAAAATGGAACGTTCTCCTGAACCTGAATTATTAGAAACTTCAAATTCTGAAGACAGATATAGAAGGAAAAGAAGGATTGAATCGGTTTCAGAAGTAGACCAGAGAGAAGAGAACGAAGAAAATAGAACAATGCAAAATACTCAAAAATCATCAAGTACAACAAGACAAGACAACAGTTGCAATAGCGAGAAAGTAGAAGTAAAGTGTGACGCTGTGGACTTATTTTTTTTGGGATATGCTGATACATTCAAAAGACTTTCTCGTAGAAAACAAGTTCTTGTTAAATTCGAAATTGCTAAAGCTTTTCTGGAGGCAGAGCTAGATGATGTTTCAGATCGCTAAACCTTGTTATCGAACTTATTTATTCGCGTACCGATCGCTAAACCTACGCGGCGGGGTAATTGCGTAACACACTATCAGTAGCAATGGGTACAACATTCATTGCGATATTTACGTTGTTGACAAGACAAATTTTTCAAACATAATGAAGCAATGGATTAGCAATATCCTTCAAAATGATCCAGATTGTGATTGAAAGTACGCAATTACCTCGCCGTTATCGAACTTATGTTAAAAGACGAAAATTGTGGGAGAAAGCTCTCGGAAAAAGAATTGGAAACCCGATATTTCGTCGAGACTTAGTGCTGTCCTATGGACGAAATTCGTACCTATATATGTGATGCTTCCAAGAGAACTAAGAGAACTAAGTCTGCTTTTTCATTAACTACAGGCACTTTTGGAGAGATAATATTATGACCGTACGCTTTTTATTATAAATGGAAATAGCTATTAATAATACTTCGACAAAAATATCAAAAAGTGATACTTAATTAATAATTTTTATAAAATGAAATTGTATTATGCAAGTTTGAATGGGTTGCCATTCAAACTAGCATAGTACCTACAATTTAATTTCTCACATCCGTACTAATCCATACTAATATTATAAATTCGAAATTAACTCTGTCTGTTTGTCTGTATGTTACCTTTTCACGCCTAAACCACTGAACGGATTTCGATATAATTTGGCAAAGAGATAGATTGCATCCCGGGGAAGGAGAAGGACATAGGATAACAAACCAAAAAATGCGAGTCCAGTACAAAACGGCGGACTGCGTGCAGTTTGACGGCGCAGCTTCATCGTGCGCGGTCGACTTAGGAGCAAGAAAGCTAAAGAGCATCGGGTAACGTGGCAACATAACTAACATGAGCTACTTAAGTAGCTGCCTTGAAAAAACTGGCACGCACTGAGAACGGAAATAGTATAGCTTTATCCTTTTCTGTTACTTATAATAACTCAATACTGTATCCCTTTCTTGTGGAAATTAAATGGAGCTACCCGCCGTCTATATTTTTTTTTCTAAGGCGGTCGACGAAATCGTGCGAGAAAGGGATGGAAAACCTAATTTTACTTCTTTGGCATCGATGCGAATAGACTTATGACACTATGACTCATAGTACACGTTCGCATCGAAACCACAGAAGTAAAACTAAACCACAGAAGTGCTAAGGTTTGGATAAAGCTTTGATTTCCTATGAAAGCTGTGAACGATCGCATAATAACAGCTCCCTCCCAAAATCAGAGCGTTTTTTGACATCATTATGAGCAATACTTACCTACTTACTGGTGAAAATTATACCTAGGTACAGACGCCAGCACATCAAGCTACCCCAAAACTGTCAAATTTTCCCAATCAACTTTAAACCTTATGTTTTAGCGATAAAGTTGAAAATAAATTAAAGAAATTTGACATATTGTAGTAGCTTGATGTGCTGTCGTCTGTACCTACAGATTTGGCTGTTATAAAATGACGGAATTGCCTTCGTAGGAAACCGTACCGTAAGGTATTTTCAAGACAGTAACATTTACTTCATAAGTAGCTACCTACTTTTATTCATACTATTGACGAATTCTGAATCTTACTATTTGCAGTCGTGTTCAAGAAAAATAGAAATGAACTACCTACCATACCTACATACATAAGTTCTTACCTGTCTACTTACAATTTATTGTACGGAACCATAACTAGAGAAGTCATTCCTACGTGCCTTAAAAACAAACCTTATGTGATTCCATACGGTCTTAATTCATTTGACTTAAGACCGTATGGGAATCACATAAGGTAGTATTCCTCGCAGCTGGTTTTCGTTAGAAGACCGCCACGTGATTACGTTCACAGAGGCAAGGTAATATGGACCTTGTGACAATGAATCTAAAGTTAAGTTTTAAACGAAACAATGGTGCTCCGTGAAGTTTTATATCCTACATGAAAACAATAAGTATCTAATTAAAGCCGCTAAAGCAAATAACAATAATCATCCCATGGACTTCCATAATCAGCCCATAATGTTCCCACTGCTGGGACACAGGCCTCCTCTCGGTGAGAGGGAGTGGGCCGTAATCCACCACGCGGGCCCAGTGCGGATTGGCAGATGTCACATGTCTTCAAATTTTTTGGTTCTAAGACATGCCGGTTTCCTCACGATGTTTTCCTTCACCGTTTATCCCATGGACTTACTACTTTTATTTTAAAATATAGAAACTGTCTGTATTTGTAAACAAAATGAATAAAACATGAATAGCTAACCTATTCATGTTTTAATCATTTTTGGTAATAAATTAAATTATGAATCACGATAAGCAGAGGCTGTCGGGCTCCCTGTAGTTTGATTGGTGTGGTAGGTCTAAGTACGCAACCCGAAATTGTGCGAGCCCGACTCGCTCTTGACTACGACATCATTGGACTTCATGTTCTACCCTAAAAAAAAACTGACTGTCTATGTTAGGTGCTGCATAATCTGTCCCAGAAATGTCATTTTGCTGTCACATAAACTTCAAAATAAACATGCTGTACGACAACCGTAATTATAACAAACAAATTCAAGTAAATCTATTTAAATGTGAAATTAATGTTAGCAATATTCATCAACATCCGTTAATGAAATAATAACAAACCACGACACACATCACTTTTGATATCAGTCAAGCGATAAAATCCTAACGCCTTGACATTCCGCTGTCATCAAAAACAACAATGAAAAAAATTGTAAACAAAGATAAAAATGCTCATAAAAATGTATCGAGCGCGCAACAGTTTAACGTGATGTAGCGAGGCACTTACTTACCTCCAAATTAACTGCGTCAACTGTCTCCAGAGGGTCGGTAGAGGGCGCTCGCATCAGGAACGAGAGGGCGTCGAAGTACTCCCAACCACTGCGCACCACTTGGCGTCGCTTTATTTTCCGCAACTCATTGTTGAACTGTGTCCGCAAATTGTGAATCTTCCTGCTCATCTCCTCCGAAGTCGTCCCGAACATATCCGCCAAATATTCTAACCTAGTTTGACGCGCGTTCCGATCCCTAATCAACGGATTCTTTGTGTCCCACAGCTCCTTACACTCCTTCTCCATAGTCTCAATCAACTTCATGGTGTTCTCAGAGTTCCAGTGAACCTTAAACTTCGCACTATCGAACTTCATATCTCGCCTCGAATACTCCCTCTCGCTCTCAGAGTCCATTTCTATTTTTGGAGAATACATATCGAACGAATTTGAATTTGAATCCATCATGAATGTCGCAATTGACGTTGTAATATCGAAAGCGCTCTAGCGAGACTGAGGGGCACGGCGGGCGAGAGCGGCGAGACCGGTGTCTGGCGGAACGGCAACGTCGCTTACGTAATAATAGCCGCGCGACGTTGCGAGCCGGAACGATAGCGCGTGCATTTGCGTTGCACAGCACTGACTTCAAGGCGCTAAAGAGGCTAAAGAGTTGAACCATTTATCCATATTAGTGGCTATTATCGCCAGTTGTATTAACAAAGGAAGTTTT
The DNA here is from genome assembly GCA_948474745.1 of Oligia latruncula. Taxonomy (NCBI): domain Eukaryota; kingdom Metazoa; phylum Arthropoda; class Insecta; order Lepidoptera; family Noctuidae; genus Oligia; species Oligia latruncula. The sequence continues at coordinate 14,364,430 of OX419689.1, read as the reverse complement.
GTTGGGGGTTTAGCCGGCACTGTTGAAAGTAGGCTAAGTAGATACAAACCGCGATCAAAAAGTGAAAGCGCGTGCCGATAGTAGGACGAAACGGAGATGTGCCTTCGGAAATGTGATATTATGAAGTAATACACGCATGAATACTAAAACTATATACTAAAGTACATACCTAGGTATCTAAATACATACCTACCTATATGTTTATAAGCTAGGTAGTCTTTTAAGGATCGGTAACAGCCTAGAGGACTCGTTGTGAATATCGGGCGAGAAATAAAGATTTAACGAGGAACACGTGTTGTATGAAACTCATCAAAGCCGATCGTTAAATTGTGTCCTGTTTATAGTATAAGCAGAGCGTCACGTCGGTTGGTATTCATCGTTAGTCGACACATTCAACTATTGAGTTAGAAACGGTGGGACTTACATAAACCCCTTTATTCATAAACATTGGTAGTGATTACCAACTGCATATCCATACATTTTTAACATTTAAACGTCACTTAACTTTAAGCACCTACATAGGGTTCCTCTAAGCAGATGCTAACTAATCGAACATAGGTAGCTAGGAAATTTATAAAAAAAAATCACAAGTTTGCACATCAAACACACACACACAGGATTCATAAATGTTTTAATTAAGATCCGCGGGGCAATTGCGTAACACATTATCAATCGGAATGGGTTTCATTTTGACAGTTCAACAACATTCATTGCGTTATTTACGTGTTGAGCAGATACATTTTTCGAACTTATGAAGCAATGGATTATTTGCTTCAAAATTATTCAGATTCCGACTGATAGTGTGTTACGCAATTAGGGTGTAGGTACTAATTAACTTCGGAGAATTTCTTCTACGCATTTTATTAAATACTAAAATGAACTGCCTCAAAGCAATAACGTAAGTAAGATCAGCAAAACAAGCCCACATTAAAATAGCTCCGACTTCAACAAAACAAATAACAACGAACAAAGCGAAAACATTGGAACGGGGAAATTCTATTTCAATAGGAAAACCACTCTTCCACTGGAAAAGACAGCCATTTCCCTTTGAGCCCGTTCCCTCTTACCTTTTCATTTCACGTTGATATCCGTGTAAAAATTCTACACAGGATGTAACCGAGAACATTCCTGGATATTCCCGGGAAAGCGGGCAGCTCAATGCTAGCGGACCAATTTAATAACAAATATCGGGACGGGACCGGGAACGGGATGGGATACGGCTAGGGCTGTCAATATTAATTTTGCAAGTAATTTATTGTGAAACTTGCCTAGTATTTTCTACTATTTGGATGTTGTTGGTTATTTCAGTGTAAGTAGGTATTTGATAGATACTTTAATTAAGTTGGCATACTGTGGGGTTAAAAACTAAAAGTAGCAATGGCTTTCATTTTAACAGTTCAACAACATTCATTGCGTTATTTACATTGTTGAGCAGACAAATTTTTCGAACATATGAAGCAACTAGCTGAGCCCCGCGGTTTCACCCGCATAAGTGTTTGATCCCGTGGGAATATCGGGATAAAAAGTAGCCTATATGTTAATCCAGGGTGTCAGCTACCTCCATACAAAATTTTATCAAAATTGGTCCCGCCGTTTGAGCGTGAAGAAGTAACAAACATATCAGCACACACACCCACACCCACCCCCACACACTCACAAACTTTCGCCTTTATATTATTATAGTGTGATGGATTAGCATTATCCTTCAAAATCATCCAGATTGTGATTGGCAGTGTCACGTAACTAGGGTGCTGTTATTGTGTGTTGTTGTTGTTGTTTGGTGTCCAATTTGCTCACAATACCTACTCCTACAGCTAGGCATACCTAGATTCCCAATCATTGTTGAGCTGAGCTATTTGTTTACCTACTAGAAGGAAAAAAATATTACGATATTACAATTGAAAGGAAACGCGGTCAAGTGGTCGTTGGTTTCATTTCATAAGTTAACGTTCTGTTTTCTCCCTGGTTAATGATACTAGTTCAATTATTCAAAAGGGCCTTTTGTGTGCCCATTTGACTTTATTATTTTACGATGTAACGTAAATGTATCTACCACTGCCATATCCCTATGATTTGTTTCTGGCGTTATTATATTAATTTCTATAATTACGCCACTCTTAACATAACTTTAGACTGAATAAAAAGTAATTTAAAAAAATTAAACCGACTTCAAAAAGAAGTGAACTCAAAATTATGAAATACCTTTAATTTCGGAAGTCGGTTTAATTTTTTAAATTACTTTTTATTTGGTAATTTTTAGTTGTTGCACTAGAATTTGACCAAGGTTTTGAGATGTTTTCGCTTTGACACTACACCCGTAGCTCGTATCAATAGGTAAGCCAGGCCGTCACACTTTCACGTTTTAGTCCATATCTTGAAAATTACTGAATCGATTTTGATGAAACTGGCACTGTTCCCTAAGTTGAAGTAAATGTAAGCCAATAAAAAAAGAATGGTCACGATCCGATTAATAGTTACGGAGATATGCGTGGACAAACATACATACATACATATGTTTGGAAGCCCTAATAGATTGTCATAATATATGTGAATATAATGCAATTCCAATAATATTACATACATACGTATCGAATTGATAACCTCCTTTTTTTTGAAGTCGGTAAAAATAGGCGCATTAGGTAATGTTCCAAACACAAATGTTCCCGGTTTTAATTACAATGTTTTTAACATCAAAAATTCCGGCAAAAGACAAAGGCGAAATTAAATGGGACGCGTTGCAAGTGACCAGTTAAATGACAAATAAATACACGACACAAAGGGTTACAGCGAGCCAGTGAGGGTAACCCCTTCATTACTCGGCCACAGCCGCAAATAATGAAACGATTCCGGTGCCAAACAGCCGGGGATTAAAATTTTATGATTTTTGTACGTTTGTGAACCACTGTCATTATAGCCGTGCATCAATTTTATTGACCTACAGATCATTTTGTATTTTAATACAGGCTGTGTTTTCTATGAAACAGCAGATTTTTATTTGATCACCGACGAAAAATTTCTACGCTAGAGGGTCTAAAATCATAGTTTTGAATTCATGATTACCTACAGTTTGCGCGTATATATTTAGCTACTCATATACAGGGTTATTTGTAAAACACCAGCAACCTCTTAAGAGGTCATTGTACTCATCATTATGAACAACTTTTACTATGGGACCAAACCTGAAATCGCGAAAAAAAAAACAGCTGTTCCCTACATTTTGACGAGTTATACGAACATAAATGTAGGGAACAGCTGATTTTTTTTTCGCGATTTCAGGTTTGGTCCCATAGTAAAAGTTGTTCATAATGATGAGTACAATGACCTCTTAAGAGGTTGCTGGTGTTTTACAAATAACCCTGTATAGAAATTACAACGTGTCTCGGAAAGCACGTGGTCCCGGCTGTCATTCGTGGATCTTTGACAGTTGTTACGGGTCGTCAGAAGCCCGAAAATCTGACAACCAGTCTTACCAAGCAAGGGGTTACCAACTCCAAGCATAGCCCTCTCCATTGCCCTTTGGGTGACTTTTAGCCTTCTTATAATCGGTTGATGATAATAATGAACTTACAATTTGATCAAAAGGTTTCGTACTGCATGACTGCACCCTAAAATATTTTAATCATAACAATGGCTCCGCTACAGTCGCAACCACAAACATCGGTCGAGTGTTTAATCAATTATTCCATTAACTTTATATCCGCAATTAACTATCCAATGACTGCCGCGGATACGTCAATAACACACGCGTTATTATTGCGTTTCAAATAATCTGTTATTAATAAATTAATGTAGCAACATGTTTTTGAGGGTGTTTGGATTATTTGGTGACTTGGTGATAGTTGTACTCCACACAGGCAGGGCGATTCCTACATTATCACATTAATTGAAACCACCGAACCGAACTGAGGGCTAAGTAATAACAGCCACACGGATCGATCGATCAGGTTTAGCTGCCTTGCCGCGGTTGGTCCCTGGATGGGTGACCATTTTTACATACCAAAACCCCTCCGTTGGTAACAACTAACAATACCATAAAGTTTGTGTTGAATTGCTGATACCTTGTCTTACGATGAAGAGTGGTTTAAAAAAAACTGTTTTCCATTTAAAGTATTTTTTTAACGCTTTGCGGGCACCTACCGCCCCTCGACGTAATAAAGATTTTGAACAAGAATTGTTATTTCTTCAAACATGGTGCGTGTCAAGTGCGCGTGAGTCATCATAGTTTTCAACTAAAATTGCTAACATATTTCCAATTGTATTTGGATCAATCCATATAAATAGCGAGTTAGCTTATTTCATAACAATTCTAACGATTTAAATTTTAAATAGTTCTATTGGATAGTTTAGGAGATATTGTGACCGCGCACTTTTGCGGCAGTAGTTCCGCGATTTTCCGCGCATGCGCGCCAGGTGTCGTGCGTGGACCGAAAAAAATTACGTCTGCGACGGAAGGGATAACAATACAACTTCTATTGTGTCTCGTTCAGTACCTTTCGTTCAATGTGATAGGTATATTATTGATTGATAACAACTTGGAATAGCCGCTGTAGGTATAACCTAATCGTCACTCTGTAAATAGCTTTTATTTTGATGAATGGATGAACATTTAAGTTTACAGAACATACAATAACGTCACGCCTTCGTTCCCCGAAGGGTTTGGCAGATGTGTACAGTCACGAGCCTAAGTATGTATACCTACACTTGGCTTTATTCAAAGGCGATTTTCTCCTTTATTTTTGAATGAAATTTTATATTATTATGAACATAGTATTTTCGAACCCATACCTAGGTTTATGTAAAGTGTCGTATTTCAAGGTTGCATTCGTTATTTTGTGAAAAAATCGCAATTGAAAGTTGCCAAGTGTTGACATATTAGTGCTCGCGAGTGTACAACTATAGTACACACATTTCGCCAGTTATATTTAAGTCCCATGTAATAGCGGGCGAGCCTATTGCCATCAGTGCAAATCCGGACTCCGGGCTGCTACTGAGAAATTCTAGCTGAAAAAACCCAATACCGACCCGGGAACTGAACCCACGACCCTTGGTAAGGCTGATTGTAAGACCTTCGGGCTTCTGACACCCCGTAACGACTGTCAAATATCCAAAAAACGTTATTTCCGAGTCACGGAGGGGTTTCGGTATGTAAAGGTCACCCATCCACAGAACCATCGCGGCAAGCGTAGCTTAACCTGATCGATCGACCTGTGCGGCTGTTATTAGTTAGCCACGAGCTCCTTATAATCTGAAAAATAACAAATATACATTTTTTTTTTTTTTTTTTTTATATTGTTTATTATTCAAAAAAAGTTACAAAACATTGTTACAATGAAACATACCGCACAAACCATTAGGAGCAGCGTATTGTGTGGTAGCCGGGACAATACAGCAATTCAGGAATTTTTAAATCAAAATGTTATTCAATTTCAACATTTTCAATAAGCGGACCGACGACGACATGACAGCTTGGTTAAAATTTTTACTGCAACATTTTACGCCGAGTATATTTTTTGCCTCGACATTCTGACTTTTTCGACAACGATGTCACATGTCTTTTAATTATCTACGGTAGGATACCTGTTGGTATCGAGTTTATTATTTCAATACGCTATGTTTTTTTTTTTTTCGGATGGGAAATCATCAAATGAAGGGGTCATTTGATGATTTCCTATCCGAAAAAAAAAACCGCTCTGGGTGGAGCGGAAGGGAGTGTCAGACTCTTACTGACTAAAACCCACCCGTGTTCCTTCCTTAGCCCTTTATGTTCCGGGCCAGCGGTAACCCTTTCGGACAATCCCGCTGACAATACGCTATGTTATTAACTAGTTTAAAGACTTACTTACTTAGTTTTTTTGAAGTGTAAAACTTCTTTAGACGCGTTCGGCATTTTTTGAGATGCGAAAAAACCATTGAACTCGCGACACTGTTGTCGTAAGCGACACCGTGCGTGTTTGGTTTATGACGATTAAAATAATACCCGCTTCGGATGTGTTCAGCTGTCCTCGGGATGTACTTGGTTTTAATGTATATCCGATATGTCAGTGAGTGGTGTTAAAGTACCTATTCTGTTTGTGTTTTGTTTTCACTTCTATCGGCACTCCCGGAGTGCCACTGTTTTTTTATTTATTCTGTTATTTCTTTGTAGAAGAATAGACTAGATAGACGATCATTTATTTCTGAGTTTAACCATTATAAATTATATTATTTTATTGTGGTTACCAAGTTTTTTTTTTTTTTGTATTTATTAAATAGAAGGCAGGATTTTGTTTTTTTTTTTACTAGGGACATGTCCCACAAATTGTATTCCAAATCCTCTCAGTTATGTAATGTCCTCCGTCCTACATAGAACCTACGTGCGGTTGTGTACCTACTTGTGTCTAATGATTATGACGTGTGGGCTGTTTGTACACCGAGTTGTGTACTAAAATTAAACTACAGGTAATTATATCGATGTCAACCACGCAATTGTTCGATTGTGTACCAATTGATATTGTTTATCAACTTGAAATGAAAAGCAAGGATGTTTATTTCTATAAATACTTACATAGATCTCTTAATTTAAGACACGTTTGCACGTATTTAAGTAAATTTTTTGGTCATTATTTTAAAACTAGATGGCATTTCCTACCTGACTGATCCGTGAGAAGAAATGCTGAAACAAACTTAGAGTTCAATATTGAATTGTTGATAGTCCTTCCACTATACAAAAAACTGTCAGACGTCAATTTTTTCTGACAGATTCCAGCTCCAGTCTATGACAAACAAAATATCAATCTGCCTAGCCTTTTTCCAACTATTTTGGGGTCAGCTTCCAGTTTAACTGAACAGCTGAATACCAGTATTAACATGGAGCGACTGCCTATCTGACCTCCACAACAGAGTTACTGGGTAACACGATATTTATTTATTTAATACTTCAAGCACATAAATGTACAGAGGCGGACTTAATGCCATAGGCATTTTCTACCAGTCAACCTTTGGGTGATGTAGAGACAAACAGTGGTAGGTGCAATCATGAAAATTGAGGAATAAATATTTTTAAGATATTTATTCCTCAATTTTAATAAAGAAACGCATAAACCTATTAAAACAAACAACGGTACCCCTTGGTCTTCTTCTTAGCGTGTCGAAAGCAATCTTAATGGACTCTGCCCAGAATTCGGCTACTTGTTTGGTGCCATCATCAACGTGCACCAGTTCCTGTAACGTGAAGCTGACAGGACACGCAGGACACGATATTAAGTGTCCCATCGTTTGTGGAACAGAACCACATTTACACTCTAAGGCGGAGTCGTCTATGAATCCCTGAACAAAACCTAAACAGGTTTTCCTTGCTTCGGCCAACCTGGATCTGTTTAAAGACTTCCAGGTTACCCAAGGTAAGTCCTGTCCAGTTTAGGTCTTCAGCGGGTGGAACGAACGGTTTGGGTAAGGAAGCACTGTCTCGCCACAGCTTCAGTCTTTCTTGTGATGGTTCGCCAGTGAGTGGGACGACACACTTTAAAAAACTGTTACGGCTTTTCAGCCTTTGTGGCACAAGGATGTTGAGGTATCGTTTGTCGGCGACCATTTTGGCTCTTTCGCTGGAGCTTTACGTCAAAGATCTTCAAATAAAAGCCGAGACCAAACCAAGGACTTAACGTGCTTTCCGAGACACGGAGGAGCCTCGATATATACCTAATGGATGGTCACCCATCCACAGACCGACCTTGGCAAGCGTTGCTTAACCTGCGATCGACCCTTGCGACTGTTATTATATAGCCATGAGCCTCTCCCAGCCTACAAACATACCTTTAACTTAACTACTACTGTTAGTTTATGACGGACGGTCTGATATCGTAATCGTTAATAACGACCACTTTACTCATTAACTCTGAGTGTGAACTTATAAATACCACACTGTAATTAGGTATACTGCATAAATACGGTGTTTTGTGAGTTTATCAGTAGCCAGCACTTTACATTTTATTATTATGAATAGTTTTACTAATAGCGATTAGATAAAATTATTTGTAAACTAGCTGTGCCTGCGACTTCGTTCGGGTGCACGGGTTCTTTTTTTTTGCGCGGATCCCTACTTTTTTTTCTAAAATAAAAGTAGCCTAAGTTACTCCGTATAACATCAGTTATCTGCTAGTGAAAGTCTGCAGTGAAAATCTGTCCAGCTGTGTCAGAGATTAGCCGGAACAAACACGTGGGCCTGCGGGCGGAGAGTAATGGGTAGCTCACCGTCCGATCAGGACCAGGCCCGTGCCGGACGGCGCGTAAGTACGTGTTCCACGCGCGCCTCAAAGAGATGTCAGCATCGAGGAGGGGCCCCATAGGGCCGAAGCCTGCCGGGTCAGCGGGATTGTCCGAAAGGGTTACCGCTGGCCCGGAACATAAAGGGCTAAGGAAGGAACACGGGTGGGTTTTAGTCAGTAAGAGTCTGACACTCCCTTCCGCTCCACCCAGAGCGGGAGGGGTCATTTGATGATTTCCCAACCGAAAAAAAAAAAAAAAAATCCGGAACAAACAGAAAGACAGACAACATTTTTAAAATTGTATATTTTATTAGCACACACACACACTCACAAACTTTCGCCTTTATAATATTAGTGTGATATATGTACCGTTTAATACTTACTTTATTCTGCATTTAGTAAAAAGCCGTTGTTTTGACATTACAAACAGACACTTCAATTTTATTTATTTTTGTATAGATAGAAAAGAAAATAAAACAGCCTATTAGACATAAAAAAAAGATGTATAATGCCGTCTTTCGGTGAGGGTTAGCTGATATAGCAAAATATTCTACCCGAGCACCTAATTTAGTAATAAGGTGGACGTGGAGTTGCGGAAACCAGCCCGTATTACCTATTACCTAAGGTAACGGCCGCGACTTACGAGTTGTAGGTCGTAGGTTCGAACCCAGACAGGCGCTTTACTTTGTGTAAATTATTTCATCACCACTGCTCTCAAAACGGTGAAGGAAAACATCGTGAGGAAACCGGCATGTCCTAGAACCAAAAATTCGAAGACATGTGACATCTGCCAATCCGCACTGGGCCCGCGTGGTGGATTACGGCCCACTCCCTCTCACCGAGAGGAGGCCTGTGTCCCAGCAGTGGGAACATTATAGGCTGATTATGGTTATGGTTATGGTAAGGTGAGATAGGACATCCACTTGTTGCATGTCTTATATCATGCCATCAGTTTTCTTCTCGTCAAAAACACTTAATGAGAAGTGGGTTAACATTTGAACAAGCAGTCATTGATGGATTCTGTAGGCGTATTGACTGATTACTTAGATATTTTTTTTTTTTTTTTTACTTTATGTATGTATTTATTGTATTATGTAAATGGTACACCACAGACTACCTACAGTATTTGTCTGTCCTTCCCCTTTTTAATCCATCCAAAGGTTGTCTTTAAAAGATCGCTTTTAGCGATAAGACCGCCCATTGTGTCACCCTTTGTATTGTTTCTATTTTTATGTCTGTAATTTATATGGTGTACATAATAAAAAGTATTCTATTCTATTCTATAAGTAAAAAAAAATAAAAAACCGGCCAAGTGCGAGTCGGACTCGCACACGAAGTTGAACGTTGAAATATGTAAGTTCGCTCACAAACACCAAGACTTTTACACAAAACGAGAAGACATACAAACAAGATACACACTCCGACACAAAACACGACTCAACATACCAACATCCCGCTTAAAAATACACTCGACAAGCCCTCTAGTTATGTCAATCAAAATTTACAATATGTTACCCGAATACATAAGAAATGAAAAAAAACTCCATATATTCACGAACAAATTAAAAAAGCTACTATTAAGCAAATGTTATTATAGTGTTAACGAATATCTAAATGATAAATCCTTGAAAAAATTAAGTAGGTAAACAATAAGTAAAATGTTAAATAAATTATTAGTATACATTAATTATATTATAAAAGTGTGTTTAGAATAAGTTTACAATAAGTTAGATTACATAAGTGATAAGTCCTCTTCTCCACATACCTATCTATCTTTTGCTGTGCCCGACAGGGTCCATGATTGTTTCTTTTGGCAAATGTTTACCACCTAAGCCTACATTGTGGAATGCAATAAAGAATTGAGTATTGAGTATTGAAAAACGTTTTTTCGGCGGTTTATGCACAAGGCATAAACCGCCGAAAAAATGTTTCTTTTAGACCCCTTTAAATTTTAACTTTATTTTAAGTATTTTTATTATTTGTTGTTAGGTAAGTATAGCGGCAACAGAAATACATCATCTGTGAAAATTTCAAGTGTCTAGCTATCACGGTTCATGAGATACAGCCTGGTGACAGACAGACAGACAGACGGACAGTAGAGTCTTAGTAATAGGGTCCCGTTTATACCCTTTGGGTACGGAACCCTAAAAACTATCATTTTGATCTGTATGTTGAAAACATTAAGTGCCAGTGTAGCCTCCACCCGTTCGATTCCCACCTGATAATTGGCGACTGAATAAAAAAAACGGGTGTGTACCTTTAAAAATATATTGTCAAAAAAAATACCAAGCTTGTAAAGCCGGAGGCACACAAAGATTTGTGGGTCGTGGGTTACGGATGTCTGTCGTCACTCCTGCAGGGATAGGTGTAGTTGCGGACGAAATCCCGCTGGCCGGAGGTGGAAGTTGGCCGAAGTTCTGTACTGAGCTGTACGGTGACGTCACTGGTAGATAAAAGGGCGGCTGTCCGACTTTCTCAGCACACCGGTGGTGAAGAGTAAAGGTGAATATATATTAGTATACTGTTATTTTCGCTATCTACCAAACATGATAGAATAATCAGCCTATAATGTCCCCACTGCTGGAACACAGGCCTCCTCTCTTCGAGAGAGTGCGCTGTAATGTACAATAAGACTGACGTAACTTGGCAGGCCTGAACATAGGCACTAAGAACTTTCGCGCATGTTCTCTCACTTGCATTCGCCTTATGTCACTATTTGGATCCTAAAAAATCTTACTGCGCAGCCTTCTGCGCAAAGTTCAGGACCGCCAAGTTACGTCGGCCGTAGTGTACCACTCGGGCTGCAGTGCATTGGTGGATGGTGGTTGGTTGGTAGATGTCACTTGTCTTCGTATTTTTGGTTCTAGGACTTTAGGTTCTTCTCGATGTTTTCCTTCACCGTTTTGAGACCATGATTGTTAAGTATGAGATAAAAAGTTATTCCCAACTCGTTTCGAAACAATAACTTACGACCATAATAACAGCAACCCCTCTACTAAACATGAAATATCACTCCTGCCCCAAACATTTCCCAAAGAAAAACTTTCACGTTCAAATACTCGAAAAAGCAAAACTTTAACAAAACTCAAATGCAAAGTCAAAAACTTTTACTGCGGGACTATTCAAAGTCCCACAAGTGTCGTATATTAATTAAAACGAGACGACGTGTCGCCACCCCCCTCTCCCCCCCTAGAGGGATACCCTGCACCCCCGCTACCCTCGTGTGCACGAAGGATAGCGAGGGAGAGTGCCGGATTAATATCTAAATAATGAGGACGATGCCACGCCCTCACTATGCAGCGATAGCAAAAAAACTGTATGAATTTAGAGTAGTTTTATTAAAAAGGTATAAAGTTAAAATAGACATATTACGCTTTTTAAACGCTGGATACCTATCTAGAGCTCTCGTTTACCAGCAAAGAAAAGGGGACACCCTATCTTTTCTTGTGCGTGTCTTTAATTCATTGAAGATGAATCATGGATCATACGAAATGGATTATACGAATAGCATTTACTTCTTATGGCTTTGTTGATATCCTATTTTAGTCATTATAAAAGGGTTTAGCAGTGGGCAGGTATAACAATAATATACTTTAGAAATTAGGATAATTCTAAACCAATCCGATAACCATTGTCAGAACTTCAGATCTCGCAATAAAATGAATGTAAAACTTATAGAGCAGAGAATAAATACAGTCTGCTACCAACCATGTAGCCTTCTGCTTTTGTATTTATTTGTCATTTGGGCTTTTAGGTTTTCGTAGTAAAACAAGAAATCCTTATAGTTTCGCCAAGTCCGTCTGTCTGTCTGACCGCAGCTTAACTCAGAGAACCTTAGTACTAAAAAAAGTACCTTATTTAGTATGGTTAAATATTAACATAATAATCTAAATATTACTTTGGTTTTCATCGTTTTTTTTTCCGAAAAATATTATGAAATACAAACACACCGTGCGTGCATAAATATTCACCCCAACTACCCTCCACGTGTCCGACACTGACTTGGCCGGTTTTCCGACATAAAAATAATAATAAAACTAAAAATAATCCAATTTTTTTGCAGACCATCCTCAACCATATCTCTCGAGACAGCTCTCGACATCGGGGGCGCACTCGAAGCGAACCGACAGCGGAAAAAATGTCGTTCCCAGTGATTTACCACCTGTCACCCTGCCTACCCAGCACCACTATCTGGAGGATAATGTTCACGCTTCGATTGATGAGCCTCGATATTGGATAGGGTTAGCTAGTTCCTTCTTTATTGATGGTAGCGAATTGGTGTTGATAGAGGATGGGTTTATCACTAGATTTATGCGTGGTTCGATGTTTGTCTGACTTGGGTTATATTTTTGACGTTTTTGGGGCAGTGAAGTGTGGCTTCAAGATATTAAAACGTTATTAGCTAGTTTTTCTTGGGCTGATCATAGAGGTCATCTTTATGATCAGCCCAAGCATAATATCATATCGCTGCCATCGTCTTTATCATCCATACTTATATTATTAATTCGAAAGTAACTCTGTCTGTCTGTCTGTATATATGTTACCTTTTCACGCCTGAACCACTGAACGGATTTCTATAAAATTTGGCAGAGAGATAGATTGTATCCCGAGGAAGGACATAGGATAGTTTTCATCGACATACCGCGCGGGCGAAGCCGCGGACGGAAGCTAGTAATCTATACTTCTTTATTTGTTGTTATAAAGGGGTAAAATTTGCGAGTTTGTATGTCGGGGGTGATCTTCGGAACTACTGATTCGATTCCGAAAACTATTTCACTAATAAGAAGAAGCTACATTATGCCTGAGTGCCATATGATGTTTTATGTTAAAAACAGAAAGTTCACTCGAACGAAGTCGCGGCCAAAAGCTAGTATGTAACTAAGTTTATAAATAGGCTATTTGACTGGTTTCTGATAAACATCTCAGATTATTTAATGGTGTCTAACGAGCCCACAAAAACCTATTACTTTAAATTGCATAATGTATTTCTTTTAAAAAAATTTAAATAAAAATGTACTGTTTAAATAAGCCGCCAAAACGCTATCTTTGACAATATGGCGTCGTGACGTCACGATACACGTAACAAACGTTGAAACGGTCGAGATACTAGACAAAAGTCATCTGTTCTGTCAACGATAGACAGAAATTTACTAAATCATGACGTCAACTTAAGTTCAGCCAATCCAGACCGTTTTCGATTACGTGGCGCCAGATTTAAAAAGATGAAGTTTTTTCGGGATTTTTTTAATAAATAATACATTGTTTTGTAGTAAAATTAATGCAAATCGATTTTAAAAGCGATAATCTATACGAGTGTCAATAATTATGACCTTATTTTTTACATTGTCAAATAGCCTATTAGTGCTAGACGAGTGGCAGGCGTACTTACTCGCTACGATACATGTGATAAGAAGGTACACGCCATCAATCATTTCTTTATACTCGTAGTACGAGTCTTTGGTCAACTGGACCCACTCGAACTTTACCCGCGGGTCTAGTTGACGAAATCACATTTTGAATACGTCGACTGGACCCACTGCCCAAATTCATCATTAGTACAGTCACGGACTACATTTCAATATTAATCTTTGACAAACTGTTTAGAGCCAGTTTTCCACAAGTCAACGGTTGGACGTCTGTAATTTATCAAACGCTTGACAACTTTACTCATTCCAGATCCGCGAGCCATCTGATGTAATAGGTATCGGCCCCGAATTACGCCACTTTACTTTGTGTATTTAATTTCAGCACTGCTCTCAAAAGAACAAAGGAAAACAATGTCAGGAAAAAAAAATCGAAGACATGTGACATCCACCAACCCGCACTGGGCCTGCGTTGTTGATCATGGCCCACTCCTTCTCACAGGGAGGCCTGTGTCCCAGCAGTGGGAACATTATAGGCTGATTTTGCAGTCAACTTAGCTAATCTCGAAGAAAACACAGAATCCTGAATACGAGGAGTCAGTCTCGTTAACCAACGTTTATAAATAAACCCCTAAACCAGGGTTTCTTAAAGTGATAAAAACAAAAAATCGCAATCTATGATTACATGCGCCTTGCCTTGTCGAAGACAAGTCCACAATTTAACGTGCTTATTGAGGCCAAACATGAGCATCCTTCTCACTAATTTAGTTTGGTTTTACTTAATTAAGTATTAGTGCCTAAGTGTAAGTAAACTACCAATAAAAGTCTTTTGTGCAATAAAATAAAATGTCTGTTTTTTTTTCTAAAATATTCTTTGACAGGGGTCCGTAGAGGTTTTTGAATTCGGTTAGTGGTTAGTGACTGCAAAAAGTTTAAGAAACCCTGCCCTAAGCCATAAAGGAAGATACTAATAAATTAACAATCAGCATTTTTATCTTTACACCTCTCTGCTTGCTATACGAATTGTATCGGCCCCAGGCAATAGCGTTAGCCTAGCTTATCATCACTAAACCTGATATGATACGTTATCGTTTGTACCACTTTATTCAGTAACTACGCAGATACGCAGCCTGGGAAAAGATCTTAATTAATGCTATGCTATGCGAATTCCTAAGCTTATAAATAGATATTCTAATGTTTATGCCTATTTCTGTCCTCTGATCCTCATATTAACTCTAAACTCCATTAATAAAATGGCAGGCACCAATGTGTGACTTTTTTAATTCATATGGAAAAACTTTCTGGGCCTTATTACAAAACAAGGTTTACCTTTAGACCCACGTTCAAACCATCGAGCCATTTTTATTAAATTTTGAACTATAATCCGACAGCAGTTAAAGTTCTTATTACAAAAACTGACGGCTTAATAGTAGCTTCATCATCATCTGCCTAGCCTTTTCCCAGCTATGATAGAGTCGGCTTCCAGTCTAACCGGATGCAGCTGAATATCAGTATTTTACATGGACCGACTGCCTATCTGATCTCCACAACCCTGTAAAACGATACCCTTGCCTTGGTAAGACTGGTTGTCAGACTTTTGGGCTTCTGACAACCCGTAACGACTATGAAAGATCCAGGAACGACGCCGAGCCGGGACCAGGTGCTTTCTGAGGCACGGAAGGATGCGTAATGGATGGTCACCCATCCACGAACCGGCCGCAGCAAGCGAAGCTTAACCTTCGAAGAAAATAAGGTATCGTTAACATGATTAAAGCTGTTCAATGTAGGTAAGGATAGTAGACTTCATAATTCTTTTACCACTTTTGACAACAATTCCCATTAAATTGAATCCTCATTAAGGTTGAATGAAATAATCTAACTGTCGCATGGGTAAATGGACCTAAAGACTTCCTTCCATTTTTTATAGATTTCTTCATTTATTCAGTTCAATATCTTATCTCGTGGTATACATTCATATTATACCTCTATAGCAGCCAGCCAGCCACTTCGTTAAGTCTTCAAACGAAGTGAATCAAAAAACGTTTCGAACATAGATGGCGTTAGTTACACCATCGAAATGCTTGAGGAAAACTCCCAAGGTGACCAAAGGTCTTTGTTGTCACTTGTTTTTTTATTTTTCCACTTAACAGTAATGTTATTAGTATTCTCAGAACATTAGTTTTAATTTATGTGAATAATTTAGTCTGCAGTTTCGAGATTTGTTTAACTTTTTATACCAGAATGTTCAAGAACCATTGTTATAGAAGGTATAACATCTAAGCTATTCCAAACTTTCAACAACCCATAATCAGATCATCACATATCACAGATAATTTCATTATTTATGAGCGCCCTCAACGAAATTCTTTCCCTAAAATGCCAAGTCCGAACCGCATACCTGTCGATCCTCGCCCGAAGTCGCAAAAAACACGAGCAATCTCGAAACACATTTTAATAGCCGTTATTTAGCCGACCGGTGACGGCACAAAGGCGGTTATTTATCGCACGCCCTCTCTCATTGCTTCGCCGAAGCACGCTTCAAAAACAACCTACATGCTTAAGAAATTTTGGAAAACTAACCTTATCTCAACGCGTTACAGTTACATTTTAATTAGCATTCGAAACGAATACGACGTTCAAATTCAAACACGCGAGACTAGTAATCATTCGATGTCCGATTCCAGTTTGTCTTATCGGTTTTGTTTCTCCATACGATTAGCGACCTTAAGCTTTCTGTGGCTAAGTTCAATTTAAGGTACTGTTTTCCACCGGAATAATATTCATGTTTCGTCTCGAAGTCCGATAATGAATCGGCGGCGTCGGCGACGAACAAGTTCGGTCGATTCGCACTGTTTTCATGTACAGGTGTATTTCAAGACTCAGAGAATTATAATTCGTGCCGCAATTAGAGTTTGAGAAGTTTAATTTGTTTTCTGTCTTATTAGATTGATTGATCACTTATTTGTGGGGAATTAAACACGCCAAAGGTGACGTTAGAAGATATCGTGCTGTTTAATCTGAAAGGTGTTATGAGACTATTAAAATAATAACAACGTGGCCTCTATTAAGTATACAAAATATTTTGAGCCAGCTGCTCATTACATGATGCATATTGCATTACGAACTTTCACACAATTTAAAATTAGACCAGTTGTCTATTGTTTCCTAGTAGTCTGCCTCTCTCTCTTTCCTCTCTCTCCCTGTCAGAGGTATTCACTATTCACCTTAAATTACCACATACAAAAGTCAAAAGTCACACGACTTGGACTTTTGACTCTTCATTTCATCATCATCATTTCAGCCAAAAGACGTCCACTGCTGGAGATAGGCCTCTCCCAAGCATCACTACTTCGGCGGGTTCCGCGCTTTACGCATCCAGCGGACCTCTCAACTTCATTTATTATAAAACATGACAAAGTGAGGTGTAAGGTAGTGCCTATTGTACCTAACCAGATCAAACACTATCCGAATGTAAAGAATAGAGACTCTCTTAAAAAAACGAATCCGTAAAAGAAACTACAAACAAAATCCAATAGCATTATCGGATTATCCGACCTTTTCTGCTCCAAACAAGTCAAACAACCGTAACCCGTAAATAAACTAAACCGTAAACACATCACGCGAATCTATCCCGTCGCATTTTTCACGTCTCTAAACGAAATAAATCCCCTCAAAGGCAGAAACCTCAAAATAAAGCAAAACACACGAGGTGCCAACATTATTTATTCAGTACAAAGAGAAATTGGGGGCGGAAGCCGTGAAATTGAAAGAAAGCCGTGTGTTCAAAACAAAGCACTGGGAAATTATGAGGGAGAAAAAAAATAAGAGGGAGAGAAGAGAATCTCGAAATAACAGCAAATTTTAAGGAAAATAAGCTAATCTTCACCTCGTGGTGTGCGACTTAAAGTGGATCAAAAGTGGGAGTTAAAATTTTTCTTTCACGTTTTTCTGGCTCGTTGCCAAGTAAGCTATTTTAAATGAACTCTTCGTGTCTTCATTGACAAGTGTAGCGGTCGCTTCATTCATGTGAGATGTTTTTAACACCTACTTTTGTTTCACATTGAGGGTGCAGATTTTTTATGGGCGTTAAAATCAGTGTTCCTAGGAATGTTGCTACCCTTGATTAGTATCTTTCTTTCTTTGAATAGGATAAGTATGACCTATATTTCTACACTTTCCTGCTGCTAATACTGTGGATTACGGTAATCATTGTTCTGGCGTTCATCGTAGGTACTTCAGATCAGAAGAAGCAAATACACAACAACAATTACACTACAATAATTATAAGGACACTGCAAGGTTCGTCACTCACAGGACAGCAATGCTGCTTACTCTCCGACTGGACAATGTCCGATCCTCAATCACTGGGACTCGGGAGGTGGAACCATATAAAATTTACACAGATTGTTTCTGAGCATGTGCACTAATTCCGAATATGTATATATTTTTATGCTTTTGAGTATCTTAGTTGCACTTTCCTTTGGCGTCGCTAGTAACGTTAACAAAAGTCAATCCATGATTGTAACAAGATTCATTGTCCAGTTAAACTTGGTAGCATCCCAAGCTTGCTTCAGAACACACAAAGCTTCCCTGATGCTTCAGTCAGCTCAGTTAGTAACTTAACTTACTGCCCAGGATGAAGGCTCTTTTGTTTCATCCCAGTATTAAGTAAAACAATTATTGAAACAGCGATACAGCCGGTCGATTCTGTAAAAATCTCACCGTGAAAACTTAGGTGAAGTGAGTTTGTTTTTGCTAGGAATTGACACTATTGACAGCTCACTCCACGCTCACTTCACCTAAGTTTACATGGTGAGATTTTTACAGAATAACATCGCTGTAATGCTATTCTGTAAAAAATTCACCGTGAAAACTTAGGTGAAGTGAGCTTAAAGTGAGCTGTGAATAGAGTCAATCTCTGGCATCAGGTGGAATGACAGCTCACTTTAAGCTCACTTCACCTAAGTTTTCACGGTGAGATTTTTACAGAATAGCACCGCTGATTTCAGCAAATTCTTTTCACGAAATTGCGATGTCGTTTTGTCTAACAACACAATCTCGTTGTTGTCTACCGCAAGCTGAACAGAAAGGTTTTCCCCAGAGTATTTTTTATCTTTTTGTAAATTCAAACCAGGCGGTCCCATATGCAAACATTTGGAAATTTTATTTATACTTGGATATAAAACTGATATTATGTCTGAGTGGAATATAAAGTAGACGATGTAGTGTTTATGATCTCTTTCGTGGTTTATTGGTTCGATTATATCGCTTAAGGTTTTTTAAAGATATTTTTAAAGTCGTAGTCCAGAAATACGTTTATTGTTGGAAATAGGTATAATAACCGCAAAGTAACCACTTTGCGGTTACATGGTTGTGGATTTTTACGGATTTGTGAATATATATTTAAGAGCTGGGGCATCAAAACCTCATCTCTTAAAGCTAATTATTATTTGACATATATATTTTTTAAACTTAATGGATTCAAGACCTAGTCAGTTCTTCTTATTATTTATTGACTTATGCATAGTCTTAACACAGGTTCCTATTTGTTTTGTACCACTCAACCAGAAGTGGTTTGAATTTGAGACTCTACCCGCGTTGTCTGATTTCTGACTTTCAACATCTTGTTATTTACATTATTATCGTCTTTTGTTATTGTTGAGCATGTAGATATGCGTCGTGTTATTGAGAAATGTTTTTTTTTGTATTGAGCCTGTTTTTGACCCTTCTTTAACCTAACACTGTACCTACCTACCTAAACCTCTATTACCTAATATCATTACTTTAAGTACTGAATGTAATTTAATTCTCATTAAGGGCTGATTTTACCAAAGTCAGATAATCTTTATCCGTGGAATAAAATTGACATCTGACAGTTCTAGTATGAAAAAACTGTCAAAAATTCAAAATTTAGACTTACTCCCTTACTAATAAACGTATTATACACACCGATTTCTCTCTTTCAGTCGTCAGTAATTTGACTTTCGAAAGAAGAAGACAAAGCGTTGTGTAACTATATAATTATACAGACGCGACCCCCTATGTATAAAAGTTTGGCAAATGTTCTTAGGTTTTTTTGCAATTTGCAGGTCAGCGTCAGGTTGAATGTTGATCAAAATTATGATTCGTGGCCGTAACAAGTATGTATTTACACAATTATAATAATTAAAATCATCAATACAACCCGACTATTGCATGAAATATTAAAAAAACAAAAAAATAATAATTTCGCGGGCTTCCCTTATCGCTTTTCCCAGTGTTATTTGTTGTAATTTTATTTTAAGTAATAACATTCGGAGGTATAGACAACAAGGTTCCGACTAATGAGTTAATGAGACAACTTGATTCATTTCAGACCAAATCAGTGCTCGACATGAATCGAATGTGAAACGGTGGAATGACAAGACAAGCCTGCTGTCCGGAAAAACAGAAATCGATAAAGCCGATAAAGTGAGCTTTTAGACATGGAGTAACAAGATGGAATAGCCTGAGAATTTGAGCAAATTGAGGTTCAGATCCGGTTACATTTGCATGAACAATACGACTACAACAAGTTGTTGATTGATGTTGATGTTGATGTTTGGTGTTAATTGATTGGTGTTAAAGAGGCTTCTTATTTAATTAACTGGTAAGTAATTACTATAAGTTATATCATTGTTTTTATGAGGAAATTTTTCTTACACTGTGTCGATGGTACCTATGATATTTTGTTAGCCCGCAAAATGGACAAAATCATCAATGCCACCTGGAAGCAGGTGTTAGGGAATGCAGGACAAGATGTAAGATGGGCTATATTTTAGCAGTTGTTTGAGATTCTTCTTGAGTATGCAGTAGATAACGCTATTTTATAAATCGAACTCAAAGGTCAAGCAAACTGATAATAAGGTCATCGTTTTGGTTTCACTAATAGTTAGTTAATTAGGTAGTTGGGTCTTGGCTTTGGTTGGTTTTGGTAATATGTAAATACTTATTTATAGATTTTTGTAGATTTAGTTCAAGATTTTTTTTTAATACATTAATTAAAATGATATTTTCTGACGGTCTGCTTATGACTTAACTGTACATTTATCTGTTTCCCTTTAATTTCTCGCCCGAATTGTAAAAATGAAAACCCAAGGTTTGAAGACTGAACTGGTAAACTATAAAGTCCAGCACCATAATTGCGTAAAACACACTTTTAATCACAATCTGAATAATTTTAAAGGATATTGCTAATCCATTGCTTCATAATTATGTTCGAAAAATTGTTTGCCCTACAACGTTAATAGGGCAATGAATGTTGCTGAACTGTCAAAATGAAAGCCATTGGCGCCGATTCTGTTGTTCACAAACTAAACTAAATTTAAGTTCAGGCATCTTTTTCTTTCTATTTCATTATGAAAAGGACAGAAGATAAATATTAGTTTAGTCCTGTCAAATTAAGATACTCCATAGACTATTTAGACGAGATTAAAAAATTGCTTATTAAAAATACGTCAATTTACGTCAGGCGCTGACTAATTTGACAGGACTAAACTAATATTTATCTTTGTCCTTTTCATAATGAAATAGAAAGAAAAAGATGCCTGAACTTAAATTTAGTTTAGTTTGTGAACAACAGAATCGGCGCCATTATCTACTATACTTAGTGTCGGTGGCAATACCAGGCACAGGCTAACACTATTACTCTGAGAAAACCTTCGCGTTGGTGTACTGCATTAATTTAAAGACTGTGGTAAAGCGAAAGGTAGGTACGTAACGGAAACTAATAAATTAAACTTCTCTATCTCCCCTTATCCATTTAATACGAGTTTAACTAAACTGCTCATAAATTTATTGGCTAAGGAGATAAGATAGGATACATTAAATCAACTGTACATAAATTGCCCACGGGCATAATCTACTAATACCATTACAAAATCACGTCTATTAATCTCGCATCAAACGCGTGGGTAACATTGAGGTCACCCATCCTCCAATAGGGTAAGCATAAACTAAAACAAGTGTTACAATCCTTCAACATTCATACATCTCAAACTCGTATCGAAGTTTAAAAATAGAACGTTGAGAGCTCATCAGTAGTCTGCGCGCGCGCCGACGCGAACCTTCGGGGGAACAATAACTAGCTGTTCGGCCGCCGGTGTCGAAACACGAGGTCGCACGAAGGTGAGCCGAGTGCTAACACCACGATCACGACATACGCACACATTGAGAGATGCATATATTTATAACAACCAGCGTTCTAGACCCCTGATCGTCTCCTACCCTCCCCTTTTTAGTCCCACTTTACTTACACTAGCAGGGGACACGATAGGTCATCTTACACTAGCTGCCTAGTCGATGTGTGTGGTATTTACGTATAGCCCCGTCTGTGTATGTACATTGTAACGTCACGCACACAAACAAAGCCTCGGCACGCAAAAGCAAAACATGCTGTCGAAAATTTTATGTATGGTCAGCAAACAAGAATTGTTTATTTAATTTTCTTTAAAATACGTTTCATTTACTTACCTAATCGTTTTACCTCCGGTGAGATTAAATTGGTTGGCTGAGAGAAATATTGTGAAACTGTTTTTGCAAGTCAGTAGCTCTGAAAAATTAGGATATAAAAAAAAGTGTCTTGAAAATACATATTTTAAATAGAAACACGTCTAAATCTACACCTAAACCAAAATAAACAAATTCTGGATGAAGGATTATTTTTGGCTTAAATATGATCAACTTTGCATTGAAATTGCACTGCATAGGAAACCATGTTTAAATCCATGATTAGGTTTGTTACTGTTGCACTGAAGATAACATCTTCTCTTATTATCATATCTCGTAGTATCATACCAGAGACGGAATCATGTGAGTAGCCACAGGAAATATCATCGTAATGTCAGCCAACAGCAATCTGCCGATTTATGGAACATACGCCACGCCACGCACGCACTTACTGCAAACATCATCTTCGACTTTTTCCACCTTGCGAAAGTTGCGAAGTTCCTCTTACCCTGCTTCGGCCGCCCACTGCTAGATCTGCTTTGCATCTGCAGTTTTCATCTTCCAGCCACCAGAAATTAATCCCCCGACGAACTTATGAAGCAATGGATTAGAAATTTGCTTCAAAATGATTCAGATTCCGATTGTAGTGTATTCCGACCAACCTGACCAACCAACCTAATAAAATCTAAAATAAACCAGTGTCCAACTAAGTCTCTATGCAAAATTAACAAATGCCAAAAAATAATAATTTTACATTTAATATTTTTATGTAAGACTCGCGTGCTATCGGTCCTCCCCGAGCGGGCTCAATAGGGCGTCATTTGCATTGGTAATGTGACCGCTTGCGTATTGGTAAACAGAGTGATTTACCGCGCCTCGCCGCGACTCGCGACAACCGCGCCGCCGCGCGCTCTGTCATAAGCATAACACTCTCGGCGATCAATCACGTTTGTGTGGTCTATAGCTTTTCATATACTGTTATTAGGTACTTAGGTACATTGTAGGTACGTTTTATTGAGCAGGAAAAGGACTATAGACGTTACTTTTTGAATAAGTACATGTTTATTATAATTCTATCGTACAGTCAAATACAGTGGTGCTATTCTGTAAAAATCACGTCGTGAAAACTTAGGTGAAGTGAACTTGGAGTGAGCTGTCAATAGTGTTAATTCCTAGCAAAAACAATCTCACTTCACCTAAGTTTTCACGGTGAGATTTTTACAGAATCGACCGGCAGCTGTCAATTTTCTCAGTGAATGTCTTTTATTTTTTAAGCAAAGGAAAAAAAATAGATAACTCTTCTATTTTCAACACACTATACACAAAATTACGTCAATTTATTTAATTATCATGTGCATCTTATAAAGTATAATAAAGAGGCAAGGTTAGATTTTTTGTTTGTTTGTTTGTTACGCATTCACGCTAAACCGACTAAACGGATTTGGATGAAATTTGGCACATGGTTAGACCATGGCTTGGATTACGACATAGGATAAATTTTTCTCGATAATATCACGGGATCGGGATTTATGCGGGTGAAACCGCGGGGTGCATCTAGATAGAAATAAAACACCGTTTGCGTACATACTTACAGCTATTGTCTTTTTGCTTATGAAAGTCTACAATCCAAAAGGTGTTGTTTTTATCCTTCATGAAAGATACAAAGAAAAACAGTTTAATTTAGCATAGAAAACAGCTCTTCTGTCTAGACTACCTGCAGTCATTACACACTCATGTTATTTAATTAATTACAGTCGTGATTTGCAATGGTAATTATGGCCGCTTGCGTATTGGTAAACAGTGTGATTTATCGCGCCTCGCCGCGACTCGCGACCACCGAGCAGTTCTGTCATAATATCTAGTTTATGTCATCTGTAGCTTTATACGTTCACGTAACATTAGTTTATTTATCTGTCAATATATAAAACTTGTAGAAAAAAAGACTATTTTCCCTTTTATTTGTTGATGCTGTGCGTCACTTCGTCCCCTCATGACTCAATACGGAGACGACCTCTGACTAGCTGTGTCTTTGACTCCACCTTCATGAAAACCTTTTGACTTTCGCAAACGAAAAGAACCTTTGTACCTATTCTCTCAGGTACCTACCGATAACGACCTTACAGCCAATCATTAAAATCTGTTTAATAAAAAAAGAAACTCACAAACATTCAGACTAACAAACAAGCAATCACATTATAATCATAGTACATTAAGGCTATTTTCTACATAGACTTCCCAGACTAGTAAAACGTTAATTAATAAATTACGTCGTGATTTGCATTGGTAAACACATTGATTTACCGCGCCTCGCCGCGAGTCGCGACAGCCGCGCGGCTTGTAGTGTCGTGTCATACTTACAACACGGCCGATCAATCATGTCGCGGTTTGTGTGGTCTGTTTCACATTTAGAGCTTGGGAAAATATCAATTCCTCTCTCTCATAACTTGGTACTTGGTAATGGGTAGGTACTTAGTATGTTTTGTTACTTACTTAAAGTAGTTTGTAAGTATGGGAAAAGGTTTGTTATTATCGGAATGGGTGTCTTAAAAATACTTACATACCTGTTGTTGGCGACAGATCTGGCAACCCGGTTGCTAGGGTCTTGTTATTGTTGGTTGGCTAGCGACCGGGCGGCTTGCGTTTTTCTTACCTTTTTATAAGCTATTCTTGTGATCTTTATTTAATTTTATTATACCCTCTTGCACCTTATCTTGGTTTTAATTTGGTGCCTAACATTCTGATCCGGCTCGAAGGACCAGAATGTTAAGCACCAAATTAAAATCAAGATAAGGTGCAAGAGGGTATAATAAAATTAAATAAAGATCACAAGAATAGCTTATAAAAAGGTAAGAAAAACGCAAGCCGCCCGGTCGCTAGCCAGCCAACAATAACAAGACCCTAGCAACCGGGTTGCCAGATCTGTCGCCAACACCTGTAGTATGTAAGTACTTACATGTTTAGTACCTAAGTAAGAACATACTGGTATTCAGCTGCATCCGGTTAGACTGGAAGCCGACCCCAACATAGTTGGGATAAGGCTAGGCAGATGATGATGACCTAAGTAAGAACATCACTAGTGGATAATGGACAACACTAGTGTGGAAATGGCAATGGTGTCCGACAGCGATCTATGTAGGTAAGCTAACTAAAATATACTGTTGTTACATTGGTTTATTAGAACCAACATGATACAAAACCTACTTATTTTTAAGAAAACTTTGGTCTACTATTTAAGTACCAATTAGGCCATACAAAATTAAAGAAATGGTTTAATATTATTGCTGTTTGATCCGATGCTATATCACACTATCACACTAATATTATAAAGGCGAAAGTTTGTGAGTGTGTGTGTGTTTATATGTTTGTTACTTCTTCACGCTCAAACGGCTGGACCAATTTGGATAAAATTTTGTATGGAGGTAGCTAACACCCTGGATTAACATATAGGCTACTTTTATCCCGATATTCCCACGGGATCGACATTTACGCGGGTGAAACCGCGGGGCGCAGCTAGTTCGTAAATAAATATTAAAATAAAGACAGCCCAATTAACATTATTTCGTCATAATAATATATATAAGTCTTGTACTACTCCTAATGACACCACCACTATTATTATTAGTTAAGTAAATTCTAAATCTTAATCAACTCTTTAAAAGGCAAAGCTCATCAAATAAAATAATTCCAAGAAAAAAATAGTTCCTATTTCCTATTTTTCTCAGCTCGTTTCGTAAATATTGATAGACCGATTACGTATCTCGTTCATAACATAACTAGCGTTCATCCGCATTCTCCATCTATTCCATTTATTTATAGCTCGTAGCTAGAAACCAGACCTCGTATTAAGTAATTCATACATAAAAAATACATAAACCAAATATTATTGACGAAACGATAAATTTATAACTTTCAAATCGTAGTGTTAATAATCAGCCATAGAAATTGATAGATCCTTCTTTTAGGGTTCCGTACGTCAAAAGAAACCCTTATGATCACTTCGTTGTCCGTCTGTCTGCCCGTCAGTCAAGAGCCTTTTTCTCAGGAACGCGTAGAGTTATCAAGTTGAAATTAATGTCAACTACTCAGGGGTGCAAGCCCTTGAAGCAGCGAAAAAATCCAACTTCTAAGTCAATGCAATCAAAAGAATGCCCGTTTATGTTCCGAAATCAAAACCTACAGGGTACTTCCCGTTGACCTAGAATCATAAAATTTGGCAAGAAGCAATATCATGTAGCACAAGAAAAGGAAAAAATCCGAAAACCGTAAATTTGTAATTTTATCACAAAAAAAACACTATTTACATAATATCGAAGCCCTCGGTACGCGAGTCCGACTCGCACTTGACCGGTTTTTTAATTGACAACTTGAATAGGAATTAAGCTTATTTGAGGCGTTAGTTACGTATAGGGTCACCAACTCTACTTATATTATAGTATCCTGGTATAATTATTAGAGTCCTGAATACTATAACTGTTATTATAAACATACTTTTTAGGGTTCCATACCAAAATGGTAATAAAAGGAACCCTTATGGTGAGACCCAGCCTGTCTGTCTATCTGTCCGACTGTCACAGCTGGATATCTCAAGAACTACTAGGTAATGCTATCAATTTGAAATTTAGAAAAGTCTTAGATGACGTTTGTTCAATTATTTTGCAAATAAGAAAGAAATAAAAATAAAAATATTTTTTTTGCAACAGGGACTGAAAGGTGGTCTTAAAAATTCGAAGTGGGGCTACTAGGGCATGTGGGGTATCATATGAAAGAGCACTGTTTGTACATTCTCAAACATTTTTTCTTTCATTTTTAGGCTGCATAGTTTTAGACTTTTGATGAAATATGTGGGCCCTTATCTCCGAAGTTAGCATAGAGAAAAATCTGAAATTATTCTACGTGATAGAAATTTATGTTAAGATTACAGGAAAAATAAAAAGATGTCTCTAAAATAGCACACTTTTCAGAAATCTACAAAAATTACATTAGCTCCACTAGATGATGAGAGACTCACTCAAGAGATGGCGATATTCTATACTGTAGTGTTAAAATTCTCTGACGAATATAGGCCTCGCCAATGAAAATTTAAAAACATTTCACGTTTCACAATACGGAACCTTCGGTGCGCGAAACCGACTCGCTCTGGTTTTCTTTTTCTAGTCACTCCTGGGCAAAGGCCTCCCTCCACTCCTTCCATCTTTCGCGAGCCCGCGCGTCCTCCTTCCAGTTTCGTCGGAACCTCCTGCCTACTAATTTTTTTTTCGCTATCTACTATATTCATAAAGGTAATGGCTTCGACAATAGATTTATGGAATAAAATGAGGATAAAAATAAGAAAATATCAGCCCAACACTTAGGTATCTGCGGTTCATCCTGGATAGTCAGATCTGTCACCTACCTTGCTGACTGTAGAAACTGTCCACCATTAACATATCGAGCTATAGCGGAAGAAGACGTAGGAAATCCATGAACGGAAGGAAATGCAAACTTGATGGTGAGCATCATTTAGTTGTAGTTCCCACAAAACGTGTTTATTTCTTCTCATAGCAAATCCTGGAAAGAAAGAACCAGCAGTGGTGATCACCATAAACCGCCGATGCAATGAAGCTGGACGATTCCCAGAGAAATAATTGAACTAGTTTGGAACCCGCGTGGAACATCGGAGTAAAAAAAACTGGCCAAGTGCAAGTCGGACTCACACACGAAGGGTTTCCGTACCACAAAGCAAAAACGCCGAAAAGAACACGTTTGTTGTATGGGAGCCCCCTTAAATATTATTTTATTCTGTTTAGTATTTGTTGTTATAGCGGCAACAGAAATACATCATCTGTGAAAATTTCAACTGTCTAGTCTAGCTATCACGGTTCATGTGACACAGCCTGGTGACAGACAGACAGACAGACGGACAGTGGAGTCTTAGTAATAGGGTCCCGTTTTTACCCTTGGGGACGGAACCCCAAAACATGGTTTCCACTTCCCTCCATATTAATAAATAATGATTTTATTTCGGGACAAAGAATCTATAGAGCAGCCATTTATTAAGTAGGACACAAAAATGTATTAACAAGATCCATGTCCTATTTTTCGGTTGGAATAGGTGTTTATGAAAAACATTTCTTCGAATGAAGCCGCAAACACAGCTTAGTAGTTTATTGAAAGTACTTATAAATTAAGTACCCTTCCTATTGCTCAATATCCTTCGCTTGTATTAAAGTGTATTGATTTTATTATTGCTTGCCACTCGGTCAAGGCTCTTCTTTTATTATCTACCTACTTATTTTTTTCAGACTTTTTTTTGTTTATTTTTTATTAGGTACTGAATGGGCCCGCTCTTGACCCCGATCACGCCTGATGGAAAGCGATAGATGAGGTCGATGATGGAACGAGCGTGCCCAGAAGATGCCTGTTCACTCTTGCTTTGAAGTCAGACGGAATGTGGGATCCCAACACGATGCCGGCAGAGAGTTCCACACTTTGACTACGCGCATAATAAAAGTTTTTAACAGGGACTTAAAAGGAAATCCCAATAAATGGGAAGTGCTTACCTGAAATATCTCAATAGTACCTATTAGTTCGAGTACCTGCGGAGTAATTACGTAACACACTAACAGTACCAATCGCTTTCATTTTGACAGTCCAACAACATTCATTGCGTTATTTACGTTGTTAAGCAGACACATTTTTCGAGTATGGATTGGAATGGATTAGCAATATCCTACAAAATGATTCCGCGGTGTGATATCCAAGACTTAGGTATTACGGGCTCGGGGTTGGCGGTGTGATACCCCCGTGCCGTTGGTCCTGCGCCTGATCTCCCGCCTGTCGTGTCTAATTGCCGTCCCATCGGACTATGACAGCAAGGGAAGAGTGAGTGTGCACCTGTGTCTGCGCGAATACTTGTGCACTATAATATCTCCCGCGCCGAAAGCTAGTCTTCGTTGACATTGGCCGCCGTGGCCGAAATACGGTCTGGAGGACTTTATTTTATTTATTTAATACGGGCTGGCGTCCGCAACTCCACGTCAATGCGCGTATTTTGCACGTACGGATGCGAACATCGATTATTCGATCCACCTCCAACAACGCCTCGGTGTCACTAATAATCTTACAAAGTACTTCGGTAACCCAGGTAGTCCAGGTACCCTCCGTACCTGGACTACCTGGGTTACCGAAGTACTTTGCATGGACGTGGCGATCACTGGGCAGTCTTACCTCCGTCAATCTCCCAGACTTTCAGATATGTACTCGTAGAATATAATTTTGGTACCCACTTTGGACCAATTAACAGTTTGAGTCTACCAAGGATCCTACTACTACTTAACTACAATGTACAGACGCCAGGACATCAAGCTACCCGAAACTGTCAAATTTTCCTAACGAACTTTGAACCTTATAATTTAGCGATAAAGTTGAAAATATATTAAAGAATTTTGACAGATTGTAGTAGCTTGATGTGCTGGCGTCTGTACTTAATTTACTTCTTCTATACTTCTGCAACTACTTAACCTTCCTTTCAAATCTTTCAGTGAAACGTGTGAAGTAAATTAAATGCCATTAAAGTTGCTATTGCTACACACACGTGACTTGCGGTGGCGTGCGCACAGCGTCTGTCGTGGTCGTGACGTTGACGTCATGATTAATAGAAATGCGGCGCGCGAATCGTGCGCACCGCGCCGGCGCAGTAGAAAGCGGTGCGGTTTCACTTCGGATGCCGCTACTATGGAACACATTCATTTGTTACAATCAAATATGTTTTTGATTAAAACTGTTGGATGTATCGGTGAAATGGTGAATGGTGGTGTATGAGTATTGTCAGCTTTAATATCAGCTGAATGACGTCCATTGCCGGAAAAAGGTCTCCTCGACCCTGCTGCATGTAGACCGCAACATAACGGTTGAGTATTAATCTCTCTAAACGTTCTCTACAATAGATGGGGTTCTCCACCTTCCTTACCTGGTTCATCCAAGCTACCTTCTGCTTGTCACCGATCGAGATGAGAGCGATTGTTGCAAGCCGTTATCACACTTTAAGGGCCCCTTTTCCCGAAACTTTAGGCATTTTACGCGCTGAGTCGGCTTGCGCCCGCGTTGCACAGGAGCCGTCGCGGTATGAACTCCGGTGACCTATGGCGGCGGAAGAGCACGCCACAGTACAAATAAATCAGTAGTACAAATATTACACTAGTTACAAATTTTTATTTTTTTTCGTTCACAGGACAAAACCGTTGGATTTGTTTTGTGACTACCTTCTAATCAGTAAAAATAAATGTAAAATGTTTTTATCAAGTCTGGTTTTTTTATAACACTCACAAGAAGTTTTGGCTTAATCTGGTTACGTAGTGATCAATTAATTGTCTTAAACTCAAAAAGGAAACATTTAATGAAATTCTATTTTTACCGACTTCACAAAAAGGGTTCGGGTGATTGTAAGTTTTTTTTTTTTTTTTTTTGTATGTTTGTTCATCGAATACTCCGCCAATTGTCGACGGATTTTCAAAATTCTTTTTTTTGTTCGAAAGTAGATAGTTCTGAGGTGGTCCCATTGTCACCAAGTTAGGATCTGATGATGGGATCTTATAGAAATCGAGGGCAACCCTCAAATTTTATAGGCTCACTTATTGTTTTTCGCATATTTTATGAAGTATCTTGTGTATTTGTGTATGGTTGTCACCATCTCAGGTAGCTGGGCTGATGATGGAAGCTACAACTCCTTAACAGTAAGAAGTTACTCGACCAGGCAAGGACTGTTTTAGTAAATTGTTTTGATGTTTGATAGGGCATTTGCCACATTTGGTCTCATGATCATCAAGTCATGACCTGATGCTGCAGTCAGGATAGTCTGCAGAGTACCTAACTTCTCGACAAGTAACAGCAGATATATCGTGTTTAGGCTCATTGAAAAGGGCTCGATGTGTGGATAAACGTACTGTTACTGAGAAACACCGAAGACCTGATGCTGAAGCCAGGAGCATCAGAAAAAGTACAAACCTTGAAATTACAGCACCGTACTCGTATTTGGGCTCATTTTAAACAGGACTAATTTTAAGTGCAATGCAATGTTGACATAAGTCTGGCCTGATGCTGCAGCCAGGATTATCAGCATCTAGTCTAAAAACTAATAAAAGGAGAACTCCTCAACAATTAACGTCCCTGCATCGAGAAAAGGAATATTTTATAAAAAGGCGATGGGCAAGTTGACATTATTCTATTGTAACTTAGATAAATTATAAATAGACCCACTAAAAAGCGAGAAATAAAAACTTTTTAACAAAAAAAAAACCGACTTCCAAAAAAAACACTACAAACTGAAAAATAACTTTAATTTCGGAAGTCGGTGGCAAAAACTAAAATACTGATCCCTAAGACACTGACTTCCGAAATTAAAGTTATTTTTCAGTTTGTAGTGTTTTTTGTTGAAAATGTTTTTCAGACAATGCAAATTAGATCATAACATTTTTTGTTTTATTTACAAGAAAAATATGTAGTAAAAAAAACAGATCGGTTACAGAAGCTATAAAAATGGATGCACTAGGTACTTTATTTAACTTCAACTTTCGGTAGCAAATTTTAATAAAAAGGGTTTTTCAAGTAGTAGATGAAAAGCACTAACAAATTCGGTAGCAAGAAATAAAAAATACGTGCAATTTAGATTGTCAATTTTGTGGCAAGACCTAACAAATCACGAAAGTAGCTGTTATTTTTGCCTAACTAAATATGTAGCCTTTAAAAACCAGAACAAGTGGTGTTACATACAATATAATGAAGACCCATGGGTCAAAGAGTATGGTACTGATAGAAACACGTTTGTATGATGCAACTACATACAGAAAGCATGGCTAATAGAAATCTCTATTTCTAGACAGCTCGTTTCGCCGAAAACTTTGTTGATAGAAAACATTGTTCGTAGATATCTCGGTTCATAAGAAGCACTTTTGACAGAGATCTCTGTTCATAGATAGCATTTCTTGTCGGAAACTTTGTTCATAGAAACCACTGTTTCACCTTGGTTCACAGAAAGCACCTTTGGTTCACGGAAACCAATTAAATAATTATTTTTTAAGTAAGCTGTATTCCTATTCACTCGCTCTTGCATCCTATGTCGACGGAGCCCCGCTTGGCGGGGCTCCTATTTCTGTGTAAAGGGTTTAAAGTAACCAAACCGAACCTCGGGGTGCCCTTCGCTCGCTCTTGCATCCTATGTTGCGCTTTTTTAACCAAGGGAAACAGTGGTTTCTATGAACAAAGTTTACGGCAATAAGTGCTATCTATGAACAGAGATCTCTGTCAACAGTCCTTCCTATGAACCGTGATATCTACGGACAATGTTGTCTATCAACAAAGTTTTCGGCGAAACGTGCTGTCTAGGAATAGAGATTTCTATTAGCTGTGCTATCTGTATGTAGTCGTATCGTACAAGCGTGTTTCTATCTTAGGTTCCACACCGTGGGTCAAATCCTATGCTACATTCGAAAAGAATGCCTTACCCGATGTTGCCTAGTAGTTTCAGTCAATAAAACGAAGCAAAACCCACAGAATTGGAGACAGAACCTAAGACCCCATTTCGAGCCAGATGTATGATTTTGATTTCGAAGGATCTGAATTGAAGGATGGCAAAGTCAAAGTCAAAGTCAAGATTTCTGGTATAAAAAAAAGTTAGCAGATTACTGTTGGTCTAATTTAAGAGATACTGATACAAATCTGAATTAAAACAGAGTAAAATTTGCAATATGTAATACTTTCACTAAATGGTAATCTTAAAATTAACAAAAAAAAAAGTAAAAATTTTGAAATAGTACTACTAGTACAAATAGAATAGAAATATTACTAATACTAGACGATCTAAATTTTTCCACTTCAGAATCTCATTAAGCATTTTATCCTCTATGCAAACACATGGTTTTCATCTCATGAACAAAAACGCTGTAAACTAGTGTTATTGGCGTTGGCGACAGACACATAAATTCATAAGATTTAACGTGGGAGATAAAAAATTAAATTAAAAATTTAAAAAACCCCCGACAAAAATAAAATTAAGGAATCCCTACAAAAAGCACGAAATTTAAACTTAGAACACCCCGTCGTTTTTGCGTCGGGGGTTAAAAATTAGATAGGAAGCATTGTATAGTGTTTCTTAAGTTCGTGGTTCTCTTTGTGCTCTTTTTGAAGGTTTCACTTCTACCACGTGTGAATTGCACACATGTTTTTTTTCATACACTTTCAAATTTCCACGCGAACGAAATCGCGGGCAACAGCTAGTAAATAAATAAATATCGTTGGCTTGTGTCGTGGACACCAGGTAGTTGATATAATAAATATATACTTTTTTTGTAAATACATAGGTACCTACTTCTTATGTACAAACATCCATGACTCAGAAACAAAATAATGTCCATGCTCATCACACAAACATTTGCCCCTACCGAGATTCGAACCCGGACCCTAAGATCGTAAGGCGGCCTCACTACCGCTGCGCCATTCGGATCGTCAGTTTATGTAAAAATATGTAAAGGTGAATGTTTCCATTAAAAATATTAAAGATTTAAAACTCTAGTCATACTGACTTCGCTAGTCTGTGTAGAGAACCACAAGTTTTCTTCACTTCAGATGCCCTTTTTTTCTTAATTTTGTTTTTTTTATTTGCCATTTTAATTACTTCTAATACAACACGTTTTTACTCAGGTAAGTAGGCACTATTACGCGCGCGAAGACGATAATGTGGTTGCGAGCAAAAATTGCATAGGTCCTCCCTCGATGACGTCCGGCAGGACACTGGCGCGGTGCGCGCGAGTCGTTTTTCACGCATTTATTTTATATGGAAAAAAATAAGTGCCATATTAAAAATCTATCCAATAATATCCCTGTTAAACTTGATTAGTAAATGAAATGTAAAATTTTCATAAAAATTGTGTTCCCCCAAGTCTCATACAACTTAAAATCCTTTCAAAATCGACTTTACTTCTGATTTTTTTTTTGTCGAGCAAAATGTTAAATATTGTGTTTTTAACCAAAAAAGTCACTAGATTAAACATGTATCTGTACTATATATTTTTTTGCGAATTTAAATATGGTGATTTCTATGAAAACAACTCGATCTAGAAACGTAAATTTCGGAAAAGGGGCCCTTAATACTAGTCAGCGGCTGTACTGCCTTTTGATCTTTCGTCTGGTAAACGTTTGAAGATATATCTGCATCTTTTCAAAATATTTCTAATT
Organism: Oligia latruncula; assembly: GCA_948474745.1. Taxonomy (NCBI): domain Eukaryota; kingdom Metazoa; phylum Arthropoda; class Insecta; order Lepidoptera; family Noctuidae; genus Oligia; species Oligia latruncula. The sequence continues at coordinate 14,330,151 of OX419689.1, read as the reverse complement.
ACTTTTGGTACTTACTAATCATTCTTCCGACCCGTAAACGTCCAACGCAATACAGGGATCAATAAAGAAAGTTGTTACGGTCGCCACAACACGACAAACATCACCACGGCACACCACGGGAGAATGGGCACCACAAGTAGATCGAATTCTCTGTCAACCTGTAGAGCAATAAAAAAATAAATTGAAAACAAAAGCCAATCAATTATGAAGCTACGATTTCCAATTAACATTTTATCGTCCTACCCTCGCGTTGGTTGTGGGGGTGGCTCTGACGTAATCAATAAGTTGACGTCACGGCTCATGGTTTAATAAATAGTCGTGGGCAGATTTGTTGACGTTGCTGTTACGCAAGTATATTTAGTATCAAGTTATGACGTCATGATAAACGATAACGATACTAACTATAATATTGGGTATTAGTAGTAGTGTTATCTACCCACAATATCACCCACTTTTGTGACGTCTGGAAAACATTGAAACAGGTGGTTTTGTACACCTATTTATTTTATTTATCCATCGAGAAAATAAAACCCACCAGGGGGAGATGCAGAATATTCTTGTGCAGATACCGCTAACCAGAAACACTGTTGCAAATACATCAATGTTTCTGAAAAAGACTTACATCCTGCCCTCTGTGTCCCAAAACATGCAGTCAATAATGACCTCTGCGCTGCCACCGAGGAGGCCGTGAGAGTGGCGAAGTTTTGGGCCAATAAGATCTGAAACACAGTCGTGCCAGCGACGCAAAGAAGAACCTAAAAAGACTTCAAAACTGTTTCTACAGACTACAGATTCTAACAAAGGGTCTTAACTTAATACTCGATTTCCAAGTCAGAGGCCAGAAGACGTCGCGGCAGACTCCGTAGAAGATGGCGGGACGAGCTAGACAAAACAACGACTAGTGGTACACGCAAGCCCTAGATCGAAAGAGCTGGAAGTCATCGGGAGAGTCCTTTACCCAGCTGTGGGATGATGCAGGCTGACAGTAAGTCAGAGGACTGAGGCACAAGCGCTACTTCTGTCCGTATTGGTGTTATAGAGGTACGAGGAACAGGGTGTAAAGTTCACTCATACTCTATAGAAAAGGGAGGATCCTCCGACCAGACGGGTGTTGTGTCTGGCGGGCAACTGCCCAATGATTCATGTCGGGCCGTTGTATCTATGCTAATTGCGCGGTAAACTCTGCTTGCGCGATGCAGGATTTGCGTGACGTCGGTATGACGCGTTGTTCGCATGTGGCGTTGTAGATACCGCTACAGTATGAATTTATCCCAATTCATGACATGTGTTTCTTATTTTGTCAGTAATAAGCCTCTACTCTAAAATAAACGGTCATAACCAATGCTGCTGTGTACAAGACACTTTAAAGCATATTTATCTTTAATGTATTGTTTGTCCGTGATGATGTCATCAGGCAATGTTTACACTTGACAAAAAAGCGGCAAGTCATCATCTTGTTGTTCAGATCGTCATTGTCTCACTCACATGACCGTTTTATGAAGTGTTGACTTTTGTACAGACGCACGCCAGCACATCAAGCTACTACAATCTGTCAAATTTCTTTAATAGATTTTCACCTTTATTGCTAAAACATTAAGTACAAGGTTGATTGGGAAAATTTTACAATTTCGGGCAGCTTAATGTGCATCTGTACTTTTAAGTACTGCAATTTTAAATTTACGTGTTTTAGGGCTGATTTTTCAACAGTCAGATAACTTTTATCTGAGGAATAAATATGGCGGTTTGACAGCTACATATATAGAAAATCCCCTTTATATATAAACGATCCGAAAGTTAAAGGTTAACTTTAAAACGTTTATAAATAAACCCCAGAATATCAAACTGTCATAATTATTCTTCAGATAAAAGTTACCTGGCTAATGAAAAATCAGCCCTTAGTAGAACATAATATCATAGGGACTTCGACTACAAAAATAAATTCACGCTAGCAGTAAAGCGGCAGACCTGCAGAGTGATTCCAGAGTATTTGGAGGGTAAGGCCGCGGATTTTGCCACTTTTTGGATGAAAAATATGTCCCAAATATTGACTGCTCATAAAAAATAAAATGCTTAGTAAATTACAATGAGAATATCATATGTCTTAATTGGACGTACTTATGCAAAAGGGAACCAACCCACACATTGACAGTTTCGAGATAAAACGATTTTTAACAAAATGTTGTAAAGAAAGTAAACTGATCATAATTATATTAGGATTACTTTGCAATATTGTGTAAGATACTGCATTTTACGAATCTATGTAAAAATAAAAGAGTTTTTTATGTAAAAAGTGTCTTTTTTTTAATAAAATATCTCTGGTTCCTTGTTGCAAAAAACCTAAAATGTGGGTTGGTTCCTTGTTACACTAAATAAACATATGAATATTATTGGTGAAAATAACAAAAACTCGGTTTTTTAAGGAAATTTTATTGAAAAATGACTTGGATACCTAAATACTTTGTACATAATCAGTGGAGCGAGTTGAGGAACCAGATTAGTAAAATTTTGTGGCTTGTGAAAGCTAATAATTTTATTATTTTCGCTCATCTGGTTCATCTACCTCGAAATCAGGTTGCCCTGAAAAACCTTTCAGATCATCTTCAATTCTATCGTCTCCTAGAAGATTAATATAAAAGCCATGGGAATCTTTAGGAATGAGGTGCAGAAGGCTCTTCAGGCCCTTTCACTTACCCTCAGGAACAGGCTTCCCGTTTGGCCAAAGAGGTTCCATTACCTCACTCGTAAGAACAAAAGTTGGCCTACCGCCTACATTTTTTTAATGTTAACCTTTTTATAATCCTCGGTCAAATTAGACCTCGTAAAAATTTCCTCCTTTTTGAACATTATTTCCTTTGTGTCAAGTCATGACACTTTATGACCATCTACAGTTTTCTTCCTATTTGTTATGTTTTTTTTTTCAGCTTCAATGAAGACAAGAAATCTTCAGGCTTCATTCTATGTATGTACGTGCATAGGTTTATTTTTTTTACAATTTTTCATAACCTACATGATTGTAATGATCAGGTGTGTATATACTCGTATCATGTTGTTTTTATAAGGAAGATTCAGTTTTTCCGAAATCAGTGGCGTTGGGAAGAAAGCTGTGTCCCGATTCTACAAATTGTACGAGTATATTAATTTGTTCAATATGTGGCAGATCGAAAAGCACAGCTTTTAGCATCAAAACCAATTTTATATTACGGTTTTGTTTACCGCACAAATCACTCCATAGGATTAGGCGTTTCACGTTGCTCCCAATCCTCTCTAAAATATGCTTGATTACAACAGCCTTCCTCTTGAGCACCGCGGCCTGCTTCACCTTCACACTTCACACTTCACATACACACTGCGAGCAATGATGAAGCTCATTGCAATGTGTGGGTAGAAGGTGAGGCAGGCCGCGGTGCTCAAAAGGTAGGCTCCTGTCTAATCAAGCATATTTTAGAGAGGATGGTCATAAAGTGTCTTGGCTTGACACAAAGGAAATAATGCTCAAAAAGTAGGAAATTTTCACAATTTTTATGAGGTCTCTGACAGAGGATTATAAAAAGGTTAACATTAAAAAAAATGTACTCGGTAGGCCAACTTTTGTTCTTACGAGAGAGGTAATACAACCTCTTTGGCCAAACGGGAAGCCTGTTCCTGAGGCTATGTTAAAGGACCTGAAGAGCCTTCTGCACCTCATTCCTAAAGACTCCCATGGCTTTTATATTAATCTTGTGGGAGACGATAGAATTGATGATGATCTGGAAGGTTTTTCAGGGCAACCTGATTTTGAGGTAGATGAACCAGATGAGTGAAAATAATAATAAAATTAGTAGCTTTCTGAAGGTACAAATTTTGACCCATCTGGTTCCTCAACTCGCTTTTTTCAATAAAATTTCCTTAAACAAACTGAGTTTTTGTTATTTTTACCAATGATATTGAAATGATTATATATTTTAACAAAGAATCAACCGACATAATAGGTTTTTTGCAACAAGGAACCAGAGACAATTTATTAAATTAAAAAAAGACACTTTTAACATAAAAATCTCTATTTTTTTTTACATAGATTCATAAAATGCAGTATCTTACACTATATTGCAAAGTAATCCTACTAGATTACTTTCTTCACAACATTCTGTTAAAAATTGTTTTATCTCGAAACTATCATTGTGTGGGTTGGTTCCCTTTTGCATAAGTACGTTCAAATAATAAACAAGGAACCATGTCATATGGATCTCATAGACTAACGGCAATTTTATTATGCAAACTGGAACCAAACCGCATGATCTCTTTTGTAAATTAAAAGAAATATCCTTTATGTGGAACCATGTGACATGGTTCTTTGTTAAAGCATAGGCTAACGGCAATTTTATTATGCAAACTGGAACCAAACCGCATGATCTCTTTTGTTAAATCATATAAATATGTTTTATGCGGAACCATGTGACATGGTTCTTTGTCAAACAATATAACCACAAAGATTTGCAGTTTTTAACATTACCATACAGCATGGGTCTTTTTATTTTATTCGGAAACTACTAATATATGAGTTGGTATCCTTGTCGACATGATGTTTTGATATGAAAGAGTCATCAGACAACTATGATCTTTATAGAGCCGATAGAAGGTGCATTTTAAAAAAATTCTGTATACTTAACTCAATTTTGACCTACTTGTGGGTTGGTTCCCTTTTGCATAAATACGTCCAATTCTTAAACTCTTAAATCATACAGTTCATAAAATACAATGAGTTAAATCTGTCCAGAAATTTCGTCAAAAACACGGTGTCTTTTTGGTTCGGCCACACATTTGAAGCTATAAAACTTTTTTTTTTTTCAAATAAAAGTCTAATTATTTGCGACTATCTGAAATTTCTCAAAGTTAAACTGCTATATCGTGGTTTTCATATCTTTAATTATGCGATTTTCATTGATTTATCACTATTCAAACATTTCTCTCCATATTTTTACTTATAAGTTACTATTTTCAGACGAATCCTTATACTTACCTAACTATGGGTTATAGCTACACGTTGCAGGAACTGATGGACGCTAGTGATGGCGCCAAACAAGTAGCCGAATTCTGGGCCGAGTCCATTTAGATTGCCATCGACACGCTAAGAAGAAGAAGACTATGGGTGGCAAAAGCTACCTGAGAGACCTTTTATATATCCAAATGAACGTCATCTGAAAGGTATATGATAAAAGGTCTATTTACTTCGTGAATAGTAAGTAGTTACGTCAAGCAGCAGCATTTTCTAACTAGAAATGGCTTTATCTTGACAGTTCAACAACATTCATTGCGTTATATACGTTGTTGAACAGACAACGTTTTCGAACTTACGAAGCAATGGATCCTGATTGATAGTGTATTACGCAATTAGTGTGCTGGTGATTGTTAAAGTTCAGTCTACTAGTGTTTTCAGACTCTTGGGATAAGCAGTTGATTTAAGACAACCAAAAAGCTAGCCTTTATTCTGCAGAGCGTGTTTAAGATACAGAAGTGATAATAAATCGAGAAACTATCGTACGGCTCGGAAGTTGAGAATGTTGAGATATCACGACTGACATTATATTTCAATTTCAAGATGGCCATTAAAATAATTAGCCCTTTTAGATGAAGATAAATCAAGTATATCGAAATATGGAATTATTTGCAGTTATGGTGCTCTGAAATAAGGAAATAATCTGAAGAAAATAAAGCTGTAGGTAAGTCTTGTAATAAATGGCTGCTGTGGCGAAAGTTGGGAGAGACACTATTCAATGAAAATGATGACTTGTGGCCTGATTCAACAGGGTAATTTTTTCAATGACATGACGGCACGGCTGCGCTGCGTGTCACGGGTTCGATTCCCGCACGGAACAAATATTGGTATGACCTACAAGTAGTTGTTCCGGGTCTGACTATTTGTGTATGTGAATTTAAATGTTTGTAAACGCACCCACAATACAGGAGAAATTCCTAGTGTGAAAAAAAAAATTAAATGAAATGAAAAATGAAATGTTATGTTAAAATGTCAACGAACACGAGTACTGCGTTAATTAAAAAGACGACAATACAGTGGGGTGATTGCGTAACACAAACATTAGCAATGGCTTTCATTTTGACAATTCAACAACATTCATTGCGTTATTTCTGGTATTGAGCTGTAGAGCAGACAAATTTTTCGACCATGTGACGCAATGGATTAGCAATAGGTATACGTCAAAATTTATTCAGATTGTTGTTGATAGTATGTAACGCTATTAGGATGCAGTTTTAGTGTTGGTTCAACAGTTTTCTTCAAAATGAAAGCCACCACTTTCCGCAGTTTCTCATAATTTCAACTTTCACTCAGCTGTCATTATTATACGCACCTATTGCTGATTGTTTGTGCCTACACGAATAATTTACAAAAGAGGCACCCATTGAGTCCATTTCAAATTAAAGTGGGGATTTAAAATTGCAAGACCTCAAAAGGATCTTCGTTTTGTTCTCGTACAAGTACAGCGCGCTCCGAGGACACGACTGTTTCAAGGGGACGTATAATTTACCCTGAGGCTCTGCTTACCTTTTTTAAATGAAAGAGAATACTTCTGACGGTTTTTTTCCTCGAGGTCACACTTCAGTTTTAATTTGGGTATTTTTTATGGGGTTCATAAAATTCAAATTGAATGAGACCTGGAGATTTACTGCCATATACGATTTCTGTACCAAACTGAGGGAAAAAAAAAAAAAAAAACTGTATATTATTTTTCTACTTTATTACTACATCATTACTAGGGTCTGGTTTGAACTTTATATCTAGAAGGATTTAAAATAATTACTTTCATTGAACATTTTTTTTTATATCAAGGATTGACAGTCGTTACGGGTAGTCAGAAACCCGAATTTCTGACAACCAGTCTTATCAAGGGGTATCGTATTACCCAGTAATTGTGTTGTGGGATAGGCAGTCGCCCCATGTAAAATACTGGTATTCAGCTGCATCTGGTTAGACTGGAAGCCGACCCCAACATAGTTGGGAAAAGGCTAGGCAGATTATGATGATTGCCAATGACCGTCAGCAGACGCACGTAGTCGTACATACATAGATAATCAGCCTAATAGGCTGCTGCGTCGTTGCGACTTTAAGACCTCTTATGTGTCACTTTTGGCAAAATCACTTTTTTACGCCAGCCGATTCTACATTTTGAAGCTCTATCGAATGCAAAAACTCTCATGTGTATACGACGTTTAAATCGTAATTTATTTACGAAATTCAAGATCTCCAATGTGCTTGCTAATTAAAAGTTGGTGCTTAAAAAATCTTATGTGTCAACTAAAATTGTTTTAATTTTTTTTACAAGAAACTACTTTTGTTAAAAGCACGAAAATCATGTGGCTGATACCTATATTTTTTTACCGACTTCAAAAAAAAGGAGGTTATCAATTCGATACGTATGTATGTAATATTATTGGAATTGCATTATATTCACATATGATGATCTATTAGGGCTTCCAAACAAATATACAAAATTTCATAGACGTATGTATGTATGTATGTATGTATGTATGTTTGTCCACGCATATCTCCGGGACTATTAATCGGATCGTGACCATTTTTTTTTTATTGGCTTACATTTTCTTCAACTTAGGGAACAGTGCAAGTTTCATCAAGATCGATTCAGTAATTTTCAAGATATGGACTAATACGTGTAAGTGTGACGGCCTGGCTTATTGATAAGAGCTACGGGTGTAGTGTCAAAGGGAAAACATCTCAAAACCTTGGTCAAATACTAGTGCAAAAACTAAAAATTACGAAATAAAAAGTAATTTAAAAAAATTAAACCGACTTCAAAAAGAAATTAACTCAAAATTATGAAATAACTTTAATTTCGGAAGTCGGTGGCATAAAACTAAAATACAGATCCCAAGACACCGACTTCCGAAATTAAAGTTATTTCATAATTTTGAGTTAATTTCTTTTTGAAGTCGGTTTAATTTTTTTAAATTACTTTTTATGTTGAAGTTGGTTTCATTATAGTTTTTTCAGTAGACGGTTTTTTATCGATTTTCTCATAAAATTGATTTTTACACATAAGAGATCTTAAAGTCGCAACGACGCTATAATGTTCCCATTGCTGGGAAACAGGCCTCCTGGAGTGGGCCGTAATTAACCACGTGGGCCCAGTGCAGGTTATCTTAGATTTTTTGGTTCTAGGACATGTCGGTTTATTCACGATGTTTTCCTTCGCCGTATTGAGAGCAGTAATGATTAAATAATTTACACAAAATAAAGCGCCTGTCTGGGTTCGAACCTACGACCTGACCGACTCATAAGTCGCTGCCGCTACCACTGGGCCACCACTGCTCCTAAGACCAACCAAGAGCAATAATTACCCTAAAATAACTGCTCTGTCTTTTAACCATTAGGTACACGATATAGCGCAGAGCAGGGCCGCAATTCTCTATGGTACAGTGAACGAAACCGTGAAATAAACGCGAGATTGGCGGGATAAGGAATTGACGTGGTTTCGAAGTAGAGGTGAATTACGGCCCAGGCTAGTGTGTCACATCACAAATCATGATAAGCATCCGTAACTGTCCTTGATTGATATCCAGTAATATAGTATGGCATTAGAAAGACACAAGTTGTAGACCCCAGATATAACCCAAGCTAAATAGGTCCCTTTTTTTTCCGGATGGTAAATCATCAAATGTGTCCCAATTATGCTTCTTCGGAATCTCACTCCGCCGAAACTGTGCAATGGGACCCGGCTCAAAGTCGTCTCGCTGAAGAGAAATATCATTGAGGCGGAAATTCTAACGGGTTGTGGTGTCGGCGAGACAGTGTTTATACCACGTATACCACCGATTCCCCACAATTTCCCCTTTTTTTTTTCGGATGGGAAGTCATCAAATGACCCCTGCCGCTCTGGGTGGAGCGGAAGGGAGTGTCAGACTCTTACTGACTAAAACCCACCCGTGTTCCTTCCTTAGCCCTTTATGTTCCGGGCCAGCGGTAACCCTTTCAGACTATCCTGCTGACCTAAATAAGGCCCTTGCCTTATTTAGCTTGGGTTATATCTGCCTGTTTGCAAAAGTGCATCATAGTGGTCCACATCATCAAGAGAGTGTCTTAAGCAATCCGATCAGTTGCAGAGAAAAAAAAACGGAATGCTCCTAGCAATCCACCTGGCAGATAGCAAACTCATTTAGTAATCATTCAACTGAAGACCACATAGCTAGATAAAAATCATAATAGGCTATTTGACAATGTAAAAAATAAGGTCATAATTATTGACACTCGTATAGATTATCGCTTTTAAAATCGATTTGCATTAATTTTACTACAAAACAATGTATTATTTATTAAAAAAATCCCGAAAAAACTTCATCTTTTTAAATCTGGCGCCACGTAATCGGAAACGGTCTGGATTGGCTGAACTTATGATGACGTAATGATATAGTCAATTTCTGTCTATCATTGACAGAACAGATGACTTTTGTCTAGTATCTCGACCGTTTCAACGTTTGTTTACGTGTATTTTGACGTCACGACGCCATATTGTTAAAGATAGCGTTTTGGCGGCTTATTTAAACAGTACATGTTTATTTACTATTTTCTAAAAGAAATACATTATGCAATTTGAAGTAATAGGTTTTTGTGGGCTCGTTAGACACCATTAAATAATCTGAGATGTTTATCAGAAACCAGTCAAATAGCCTATTGTCAATTATAGCGTGAAACGTATAAAATGTACGTGTTTTGTCTATAAAAGAAAGTCGTAAAATTAATAACCGTGCTGGGAATATTTTGGTCACGGTGTAAAGTGAAAATTAACTTATAGCACGTTAGTCAAGCGCGGTAAACGTGAATGGCTCCTACATTGTTGCTTTTTAATAGTCTTCTGCAATTTTTTAACTGTTTATTTCACAGTTTTTGTAAAATTGCTGGCGTGTTTTGGTTGATAGAAAGTTTTTTATGAACTTTATAATTATACTATCGGCTATAATGCCTAGGTACCTAGGTATTATGTTATCCGATGACTGACAAGTCTCAATTTATTGTAGCACCTCTTTTATAGCTACCTAAATGTACATACACACGAGCGGCATGTGTCAACCGCAGAAGCAACAGCTGCAGCCGTCGACCACGTGCTGCTCGTGTATTTGAGCACCGTATTCAAATAAACTCCCTCTCACCGAGAGGAGTTTTATTTGAGTGCCTATGTCCCAGCAATGGGAACTTTATAGGCTGATTACTCAAATACACGAGCGGCAGGTTGTCCACGGTAGCCGCTGACGCATAGAAGCGTATTGACGGCCGGTTTTTTTAGGTTTCTTGAGCGAGAAAATCATTGTTAGCTCGCAGTTCTTCATAAAATAACCTACATCTTCAGCAAAATCGTTTTCAGTTTTTATTATATTAATCAAAGTTTACGATTGTCGTGAATAGTGTTGAACAGCATGAAATCAAGACCTTATCGCATCTAGAATCCATTTCATCACTGCGCACGATTGGATTCGGTTACGGTCTTTATTCTTAACACGTGTCCCGTTTATTATTATGACACGTTTTTAATTTAGCCAAGTGTTTTCCAATAATTATCAATTCAATTTAATTCAATTTATTTATTATCAAGTATCATGATGACTCACTTGTTAGTAAAACACTTATCCTATGTTAGTATATTTTTTTTCTCATCCTTTCTTTTTTGGCGCGTTACATTATCTATTTTCTTCACACGCTATGAATCTGCGTTCTTCCAATATTCTTATCCTACTGTCCTTCTCTTATTTCTGACTTTGTGCATTCTTCCTTTCGTATTCTGCCCATTCTGCTCTGGAATTCGCTTCCTCTTGATATCAGGACGGTCACCTGTCGGTATGCATTTTAGCGGAATATTTGATTATGTATTTGCTTCAATCTACTACTAATGAAGTTCTTACTCTACAGAAATATTTCTATAATCAGCATCAGCACGTTATAGGCAAAGGATGTTATTATCTACACAGGAAGATAGTGCATCCTGTGATTAATTTAAAAGTAAATGCTCGTCTTTATCGTCTTGGCATACCAGAATAGTGCCTTCGGGTACAGACGTTTGCTCATTAGCTAGCGTAGATTTATTGTGATCTCCTTCTTACGGTAATTTGCTTCTGTAGTCAAATCGTCAAGTCATTGCCCGGCTACCGATTGCTGTTATTACTGCAGAGTGCAGATGCATTCGATTTCAGCTCTTTGTTGCAACTCCGTCAATGAGTTTTGGGTGATTGTTTTGTAAACTATTAGGTTTTGGAGGTGGGCAGGGCGCTTGGCAAGACATAGCTATGGCAGATGGAGCAGAGCCCTTGAGTCCGAGAGGGGGTTGAAGGAGCGTTGGCTGACCGACGGCCAGGTTGGGTAGACGGAAGACCTGGATAAGACTCGACCAGACCAGGGAATCATAGCACAAAAGGGAAGAGACCTATACTCACCAGTCGATGGAACAAGGGTGCCAATGATGATGATGACGAAGCATTTTCAAATGTCCTTTATAATGCGCACAGCAAAAGAGTGGAACTCTCTACCTACGTCTGTGTTTCCGAGCGCATACAATCCGAATCTCTTCAAAGTAAGAGTGAACAGGCTTCTTCTGGGTAAGCTCAGTCCATCGTCGACCTTGTCTCTGTCACCTCTGACCTAGACTAGAGTCAAGAGCAAAACCATTAAAAAAAATGATAAGAGTTTTGATTGATTTTTTAAAACTGAATGTTTCAACAGTTGCAAGAGTCTCATTATTCTGTCACTATTTAGTGTACACTGCGGCACGCGTCGAACGGCAGAGTAGAGGTAACTGCAGCAGTCGACAACATGCCGCTCGTGTATTTGAGCACCGTACTCAATTACACGAGCGACACGTTGTCGACGTCTGCCGGTGACGCGTTGACGGCAGTCGGCGACGCGTCGACGGGTGTCAACGGCTGCAGTCTGCAGTTGCCTCTGTTATTCACGAGTGTCACTCGTATGTATGCACACATACTTAGTTAGAGTCGGTACCTACTTATTCATTTCCTTTTTAGGTGCCTGCATGACAGTCTTTTTACACCGAATAATTAATTGCAGTTCGTTAGTCAGTTACATTATTTATTAATAAATGCATGAGATGAGGAAATGTCCATATCAAGTAAAATAATGCATTAATTCGACACAAACAATGTATCAGGAAGCATATTAGTATGCGTTACAAAGTCTAGGAAGCAACGCGAATGACCTGGGACTAGATATTAGCTACAATAGTTTTGCCATTGTGTATTTAAAGAATACTTTATTTATTGAGCATCTAAGAATGAATGCTTTGGTGTCGAAATAAGACAAAACGCGAGGTAAAAAACATTAGGTAATTTCATAACACATTAACTATAGCAACTTTCAATTTGAAAGCCTTTGAAAGTTTCAAGTGAATAATTTACCGTGGCAAAAAGATATCCTATGTGTTATTCCAGGTTCTAAACAGGTTCTAAACTATCTGTGTACCAATTTTTATCCAAATCCGCGCAGCCGTTTTAGCGTGATTGAGTGTGCATGAGCACACGAACGACCCGAGCCAACGGTAGAAACAACGCGTGTTGGACGTGGGCGTCGACCACATGCCGTTTTTTTTTTTTAACACCGTACTCAAATACACAAGCGGCACGTTGTCGACGGCAGTTGCCGACGCGTTAACGGCGGGCGTCGACGGATGTTAACGGCTGCAAGTGCCTCTGCCTTGCCTTTGACGAGTGTCGCTCCTGCGTATGCACACTGACAAACATAAAAACTTCCATATTTAAAATATTAGCAAGATTGTAGGATTTTTAGTGCCTGTAAAACGCATTGCTACATTGTCGGCATGGTATCATGGCTTATCAAGGATCTTTTAATGACAGCTGTAGTTTAATTTCATTTATTCCTTCTCTAATTACCTACTGCGGAATTTACACGAATATGCAGGTGCCGACGTGAGTAATGTGAACCTGGTTCCTAAAGGTTACTTTTGTTGCTTGTTCTTTTAATTAATTTTAAACCAATTGAACGGGAGCTGTACCTACGTGATAAAAGCAGGTTTTAAAACAATTAATACAAAATTGATATCAGCCTGTAATTGTCCCGGTTGCACGGCAAAGGCCCTATGATCAATTTAAATTGATCACGCTTGATGACTTACAGACAAATTATTAGGTACCTATATGCATCTCATTTTTAAATCGCCTTCAAGTCTCATGCTGTCTCTGTCACTTTAAGGGGTATTTTAGCGATAGAAATACTTTATGAAAGTCTGAAAGTGTCTTGTGATAATTCGTGTGTTAGATCGGCACGTAACACGTCTTGTCTCATCAGATAGTTTAAGTGTTTCGTTGATGTCAGTTAATTGTGCAAATACGTTAGTTCTATGTACTTATGCCTTCCACAGATGCTCACATACAGTGTGGAGACGACAATAAATGAAAACACGCTAAAGAAGTATTTTGAAATTATCAAATAAATCCTTTATCGAAGTTAAAAATGTGGTTTTTTCAAACTATTATTTAGTTTGTTTAATTAATTTTAATTGTTTGTAAAATGAACACTAGTATTTTTTGCCAATCTTTGACTGGCTATAGTGACTAAACTATTGTATATCTGCATCTGCCTAGCCTTTTCCCAACTATGTTAGTTTCGGCTTCCAGTCTAACCGGATGCAGCTGAATACCTGTATTTTATATGGAGCGCCTGCCTATCTGACCTCCACAACCCAGTTACTGGGTACCTAATACGAAGACTTTCTGGAGCGCCTGCCTATCTGACCTCCACAACCCAGTTACTGGGTACCTAATACGAAGACTATCGGGCTTCTGACTACCCGTAACAACTGTCCAAGATCCACGAATGACAGCCGGGACCACCGGCTTAACGTGCTTTCTGAGGCACGTAGGGGTCTTGGTATGTAAAGACGGCCATCCACAGACCAACTGCGGCAAGCGTAGCTTAACCTGATCGATCGACCTGTGCAGCTGTTATTATTTAGCCAAGGACCTAACTTAACTTAACTAAACTATTGTATTTAGTTGGTGCACCTTGTAGGTACATTTGATTTCTTCTTGAGAGCTACGAATTAATCATGAAATCCAATGTTATTGCTGAACTGTCTCGTGACTGTACTGCGTCAGGTTTGGTCATTGAAACAGCTACCTTGAATAATTAGCGGGATTGTGCCGGTTTAGCGGGATTGTCCGAAAGGGTTACCGCTGCCCCGGAACATAAAGGGCTAAGGAAGGAACTCGGGTGGGTTTTAGTCAGTAAGAGTCTGACACGACACTACCTTCCGCTCCACCCAGACTGGGAGGGGTAATTTGATGATTTCATATCTTTATTAGTGGTTGTAATGGGAATCATATCACTTGGTTTTAGTAGGTTTTTATTTTTTATTTATTTTTTTGATAGATTTTAATTTGTAAATGTAAGGACTTTGTAGGCCTTGTAGACTTTAGATCTGTAGACCATTTTTTATTTTATCAAGTACCTGGTACTTGTTGACGGGCCTACGCTGTCCTCCCATATCTACTGTAATTTGGAAACATTGTAAAAGCCAATTATTTTCAAAAAGAGTTTCTAACCGTGGAGTTTCTTGCCGGTTCTTCTCCATAGGAAACGACCAATTGGAACCGTGCACCTAGCTTCTGACGTTTCTTAAGTGCCCATGTGAAATAAAATATTTTGATTTTGATTGATGTTGATTTCCCAAACCAAAATTTTTTTTTTTTTAAATACCTTTCTTTAAAAACTTTCTCTCTAATGCAGTCTGAGGGGCCGGGCATTTGCTGGTCATCTTCTAAGACACAGTGGGTACACAGAAGACCTTAATCATCATCAACATCAGTCTCTCCTACAATACCATATCTCACAATCATCAAAAAAAATAATTGACGTCGAAAATTAAAATTGAATACCCCAAATATGAAAAGTCATAATCACCAAGTCATTATGGGGAACGCCGCACGCCTGTTCAAACTAATTCGAGTTAATGAGCGCGACAAAAAACCGACAAAGGTGTTATGAATAAATAACCACTTAACAATCGTAAAAAATGAAAAATAACCCCACATTAAAAAAAATAAAAAGAGCTTTTATTGACTGCGCCTGAGACGTCTCAGTCTTCCTGGCGTAACTCTTGATGCTATCTTGTTCTCGGAAGGTTTGTCTTTTGTCTCTTTCTGGCACGTCTATGGGGCGATAATGCCGTCCTTTTCCAACATCAATCGATACCCCTAGACACCCACGACAACCAGTTGTGGACGCCGCGTGGAGTTAATGGATCGGTGAATCGTTGTTGTTCAGGATATTTTTTGAATTTTAAAGAAGAGCTATCTATACCTTAATAACTGCATTTTTAATATAATACCGTTAAGTAATAATCCCTTGATTGTAATCCTAATCTTCATATTCAAACAACATTGTTAAAGCTCCCTCGGGTTAAAAAATCTTGTTTGAAGATGAAGACAGATCATAAATCAACTTAATCTTCGATGCTGTAGTGAATCATTTGCTTCCTTAATTAGCCATGGTTTCACATACACACTAGGTACCTACGCGTTTAAGATCCTCATTAAATTCCTGAAACAAAATAAAAATAAAACTGTCAAGCACGCATTCATACAGACCTGTCTGAAAGAGGACTTTTGGCCGAAAGGTGTCGTATTGACACCACGCAGCGAGACACGACGCTGACAATGTTACGTGTATAGTCAGTCATACATAGTTTTAAGGTTTTTAATATGTATTAGTTTATTATTGTATATGATTATTTTGTGTATTTTATCTATGGGCCTTAGTTGCCTTATAATAAAATGATTATTATTATTATATTCAATCAATAAAAAAAATTAAGGACTACGAGCCGCGACACTGCCCGATCCACTCAGCATTCCTATCGATGGGCTGAATGAAATACAAGCAGGCCGGCGCTTTGTACTCCTCACAAGAGCGGCAATTTATTTAACTTTTAGAGATCCGCACGCGTGATATACAGACGAAGGAAACTCATTAAAATTATATTCATGTGCACAACAAGTGCGGCTGATTTTTTTATAAATTTTTTGTGTTCAATGGTTTGCGAAGAGTATTGTGAGAAGCAATTTTTTTACAAATACCTAACATTGTTTAAACTATCAAGGTGTGATTAGATATCTATTTAAAAATAAACTTCTTATCCTGGGCCGCTTCATCATCATCATCATCATCATTTCAGCCGAGAGACGTCCACTGCTGGACATAGGCCTTCCCCAAGCACCTCCACTTCGACCGGTTCTGTGCTTCTCGACCGCTTCATTTGAATTTAAATACATACTTAACTTTTTAAAGTGTGCTTGATTCAACAAAGTTTTTTAATGTGGCAATGCCTTCATGTAACAAAGAAAGACGAAATAAAGATTGCGCGTGCAGCACCGTACACGTGATAGAAGTAAAACTTCTTAAACAATCACACTAATATTATAAAGGCAAAATTTCTGAGTGTGTGTGTGTGTGTTTATATGTTTGTTACTTCTTCACGCTCAAACGGCTGGACCAATTTTGATAAAATTTTGTATGGAGGTATCTGACACCCTGGATTAACATAAAGCCTACTTTTTATCCCGATATTCCCACGGGATCGACATTTACGCGGGTGAAACCGCGGGCGCCGCTAGTAAAGAATAAAGAGAGATTTAGTGTGAGAGACAGAGAAAGTTACATCTTGCTACTCTTTCATGTAACGAAACGTGACGTGTCCTTGAATTTTCACTTTCAATTCTCGTCCATTCATCGAATCGCCGCCTGAGAAGTTTCACTTCAATAACGTACTGTGAACAAACATTTAACTTCGGTCAAAGTTAGAGTAGAGTACAGTTTAGTCAAAATCTACGTCAAAACAAACTTGAATATATTGTACAGAACCATGACATACCTTAAACATTTTAACACCCACCGTATTGAACCAATTTCCCACAGGCGACCCACCACCGTGGCACTGTGGCTAACTTCCCGTTTATTCCGTAGAGCTCTAATTAATTTTATTCTGTTTTTATGTGCCACACAATTAATATAACAGGCCTATGTAATGATAACCTTTATCTATGAAACTGTAAATATTTTTATAGTTTAGTTTACTAATTAGTAGTTATAAAGTCTTCGTTTGGACAACAACAGTCATAAGAGTTAAAGCTGAACACATGCTTCCCTCGAAGAAACAAATAAAAACTTTATAAAGTATTATATTATTTTAATTATTGTGAATGTGAGGACTATGTGGGTCATTGTTTCCGTTTTAATCATCGTCTGGCTGTTTGAGTAGTTTATGCGGCCTACCCAAATGTCCTGTCTTTGGTATTGTTCGTCGAATCGTTGAGCTCCTTATGTTCTGAGTTGAGCTGCACGATTTTTGACAAATGCGTGCACTGATTGGACAGGTCCGCTCAAACTGTGTGCAGGTTCTTTCCTCAAAAGACCATTTCAGACACCAATCTACATGGTCTTCACACGATCTGACCAAGATTTTGTCTGGACTTTAAAAGAGACTGTGACCTCTGAGTTTGTTTCGGCCATTTTTCTCCGAATAGTCAGATAGGAAACGCCGACCTCATCTAGTTTAAAAAAATATAGGTAATTGACCTGTAAAAGTGTTTGTACTAACCATGTACTAACCTACTTACAGAAAATAAATCATTTATCATTATCATTTATAATCCCTGCTGACAGACTTACTTATCTCTTAAATACACTACAGAACGAGTGCAAGAGCATATTTTATTATTATGTCCTGCTTATTGCGATTTGACCTGAGAGAAGAAGCCAACGATTTCATCATTTTAATGACCCCATTTCCGGGCTCAGTCTTACCAAGGGGTATCTATCGTATTACCCAGTAACTGGGTTGTGGAGGTCCACTCCGTGCGGAGAGCACTTTAAGCCCTTGGTGCCGGCTGTCATCAGTAGAATAAAGTAGGTAGTCGGTAGAAGTCCGGTCATCACCATCATGCCCTTCATCATCATCAGCTGAAAGACGTCCACTGCTGGACATAGGCCTCCCCCAAGCACCTCCACTTTGACCAGTTCTGTGCTTCTCGCATCCAACAAGTTCCTGCGGCCTACAAAAAGTCGTCGGTCCACCTTGTGGGAGGCCTTCCAACGCTACGTCTTCCGGTACGTGGTCGCCACTCCAGAACCTTTCGGCCCCATCATGCCCTTATCCCGATTAATTTGGGGCAACTTGTCTTCTTCCATCCTACAAGCTCTATCAATCAATATCTCAGCTTTCACTCCCTTTCTTGCTATTTTTATTACAATCCATTGTGAATCGTTTTTTAGTCTGCCCCAACTCTTATCCCATCAATAATATAATCTAGATTCGTACTCAAAACTATCCTCAAGACATATCCCTCGTTCCTCTGCTTAACGGCCAAGTGACTAGGTACAAACGCCCAAAATGATTAATATGAAAGTCACCTCGAATTATGTGCAAATATCGTGTCGAAGACACGTTTAAACCACACAAATAAAATACAAAACATCTAATTTACATAACATTAAAGAACAAAAAGTTTACAACTCCTCATACGAACTAATTGGTAATATTCCACGGACACCATCATTTTATGGGTGTTTAATTCATTGCTATACGGACTTCGCTGCTTTGAGCTGTAATTGACACTTAAGCGGTGCTTTTAATGGTATGGTCCAGTATAGGTTATAGCCATAAACTGAGGTGTTTAGGGGTCAGTGGGATTGATTGGAAATAATATTATTTTTGTTCAGTTGTTCTGTATATTACATTATGCGCTGAATTCATATTGATGTTACAGTTGGTGTGTCGGTGACCCTGCCACCCTGTATAGGCTCAATTTTTGAAGTGAAACTTCTTATGCGGCGATTCGATCATTGAATGAAAGAAAGAATATGTATTTATTTAGCACAGACTAAAAGACACACAGATAAAAACAAATAAATAATCAAATAAAAAGTGTAAAGTCCGATGTAAGAAATTAGCAGGAAAGTGTGCCTCACTCCCGGCTGCGCCAAAAAGGCCCAGTTCAGCAAAAATGTCAGACAACTAGTGCCTGACGCTGCCTGAGTCAGACAGAACTCTAAGCGAAAACGAAGTGATGCGGGCCAGCGATGCGATGCGACGCGGTGGATCGGAAGAAGAAGAAACGCGGACAAAGTCGCGGGCAGAAGCTAGTAACTTATAATATAACTTATTATTGATAAACATACATAGGGGTATCTTATTACCCAGTAACTGGGTTGTGGGGGTCAGATAGGCAGTCACTCCATGTATTCAGGTATACTGGTATTCAGCTGCATCCGGTTAGACTGGAAGCCGACTACTAGGAAAAGGCTAGGCAGATAATAATTTTTTTATAAACATACCCATTTTAACAGTTCGCAGTCCCATAAACTACATAATCCGATCTTCGTTTTATTATTGTGTCTGCTTCGTGGATAGTAAGGCATTCAACGAAATGATGACAGCTTTTTTGGCGGATCCTTTGAATAGGTAAATCCCCTTGTTTAGCGTCAATGGTGACTGAATGAATGGATCAGTCATCGGGATTATCATCCAGCTACGGGTGATTACGCATGCTGAAGGGGTAGTGTTCAATAAAAGGTGAAATATGAAGCTAGCAGACCGTTTTGTCACCGACACCGATTGTTGAGAATGGACCCATAGTTGTGTTGCACAATGTGAATGCTCACTGCGGACATTATCGGGATAAACGGATTTTTGAATAATTTGTTGTCATTTTGTGTGTCGTATTCGTACCTTTTAGGGCCGAGAAATGTCGGACCGAAGTAGCCGTTGCCGTACGATTTCTATGAGGAGTTGCACGAACGAGCCGAACTCCGTTTTTCCGCATTCAGAACATATCCAACTGGAAATCATCATTCGAAATCGGATTTGGAACGAATGCAGTGCGCAAAACTGATTATTTTTCCATATTCATCTTCTTTCTTTAAATTGTTTCCATTAGTGCTCATACAAACGAGTGGCATGCGTCAACAACAGAGCAGCAGAGTCGGCAGCCGTCGAAACCCGTCGACGCCCGTCGCCGACGCATCGACTGTTTGCACCGACACGCGTTTGACGGCTATCACACGCACGCGTCGACGATTACAGTTGCCTTTATAGACGACGCATGTCGCTCGTGTGTAGGAGCACTTACGGCAAATCTTTTTTTTTTTTTTGCAAGAGTAGGTACGAACCTAGGTACGAACATAGAAAATCTATAATTAAAAAACGCCTCCAGAACCAACTACACACGAGCCGCGCTTGACTTGAAAAAATTGACACCTCTCCATCGAGTACCATTAGAGGAACCGGTATGACGTCCCAGCTATAAGTGCTGACCACCCGGAGGAAGGTTCATTAGACAAAATATCGATACTTTTACTATATAGTTATACTGGCAGCGCCCTGCGGTTTCACCCGCATAAGTGTCGATCCTATGGCCTTCCCCGGGATGCAATCTATCTCTTGCCAAATTTTATCGAAATCCGTTCAGTGGTTTAGGCGTGAAAAGATAACATACAGACAGAGCTACTTTCGAATTTATAATATTAAAGGATAGTATAAGTATATAGTATGAATTAACTGGGGCCAGCTTGTTAGTGGACATGTATTTTTTTCAATTTAATTTATTAAGATCTTGTTGATTGATAAACGAGGCAAAAAGAGTACCTATGTGGGTAAGGATCGTAACAGGTGGCGTTTTGTAGTTTCTGCCTCACCCCATGGGAAGAAGGCTTTATGTATGTATGTGTGTGTTGTTGTGTCGAATGATTCTTGAAAATAGTGGCTGTAATTCTGTTTTCTGTAAACATGATTAGGTAGTAGGTACAGTCAGCAAAAAAAAACACTGTAACCTTTACATAAGTATCATCTAAATTAAAGTGGAGGCCCTAGGTTAGCCGGACCCCTAAGCCGGGGCCTTGCAGGCCTAGGCGGATCCGGGGTGGGCTTCAAGTAAAATACTGGTATTTAGCTGGGTCCGGTTAGACTGGAAGCCGACCCCAACATAAGTAGTTGGGAAAAGTCTAGGAAGATTGATTGGTAATACAGAGTTAGCTTTTCTGTTCGTAACCTAAAAACAATTAACTCCTCGATTCCTTCTGCAACTGTAAATAATTCGAAAAAGAAATCTCTATAAAGCCCAAACAAAACATGAAACTCATGACTACATCTCTCTGTTTCCCCTAACTGGCTCAACTTTCTAACAATATCGAAGTCACTGCACTTTCCCCGCTGACTCTGAACAAAGTTTTGTTATATCGAAGTGCTGAAACTTGTCATGTTTAGATTTCGTTTGTTTCGTGTGCTACTGTTCAATGTTTCGGAATTTGGTAGTTTTGGGAGTTGTAGGAAAATGGGGAAAGTTTAACGGAGAAGACTATTTGATTTAGGCCTATTCATGTAGGAGGGGTCCGTGGCTAAATAATAACAGCCGCACAGGTCGATCGATCAGGTTAAGCTACGCTTGCCGCGGTTGGTCTGTGGATGGGTGACCATCTTTTCATACCGAGTCGATATCCGTGCCGAGACCCCTCCGTGCCTCGGAATGCACGTTAAGCCGTTGGTCCCGGCTGTCATTCATGGATCTTTGACAGTCGTTACGGGAAGTCAGAAGTCCGAAAGTCTGACAAACAGTCTTACCAAGGGGTATCGTAGTATTACCCAGTAACTGGGTTGTGGATATCAGGTAGGCAGTTGCTAATGCAATAGCAGTAGGTATACCTACCGCTATAAAACAATCTATTCATATCAGATCGAAAAGCACAGGAATCCTCTTTAAGCCATTAAAAAGTTTCCCCGGTTGGCGCCAACCTAATCCCCGGGGGGTTGTCACACATCGGACGCGGTCTCCGATAATTACACGACGGGTTCTGTGGCGGGAAATTAAACGGGACTGGATAATATGTACCGTTTTCTGCTAAAAGTTCTTTAATTACCTACATTGTAGGTAAGAATTTGCTGACAATAGATAAAAAGAATATATTTGATACGTAATTGAAAACCACATTGAAATAATTAAAACCCCAATCAATGAATGGTTCTCGATATATTAGCGACATAGATAGTTACTTACAAACATAGATAACTGCCTTCTTCTTCGTAAGTTGTTTTTTTTTCTTGTTTGCCTAGTGTCCCACAGCTGGGCAAAGGCCTCACTAATTTTCTGAAATCGATTAAAAAGCACAAAATATCCCTCAAAAAGATGTAACCTGCATTTTAGGTCGGTAGGGAGGTATAGAACCCCCAAAATAAGAATTGTAACACCGCTGCACTGGTGTATTTATTATACGAGAGGGGGATGAAACTATTAAAGCCAAACGAATGGTTCTCAGGATCGCGAAAATACTCACGTATCTATCTGTTTTTTAACCGA
This sequence comes from Oligia latruncula, assembly GCA_948474745.1. Taxonomy (NCBI): domain Eukaryota; kingdom Metazoa; phylum Arthropoda; class Insecta; order Lepidoptera; family Noctuidae; genus Oligia; species Oligia latruncula. The sequence goes on along the minus strand of OX419689.1, from coordinate 14,307,780 downwards.
CTTAAAAAAAGGAGGAGGTTCTCAATTCGACGGTATGTTTTTTTTTTTGTGTGTTTGTTACGCGATTACTCCGCCAATTGTGGACCGATTTTCAAAATTTATTTTTTGTTCGAAAGGAGATACTTCTGAAGTGGTCCCATAGTCACCAAGACAGGATCTGATGATTGGATCCTGGAGAAATCGAGGGCAACCCTCAAATTTTATGGGCACACCTATAACCATATACCTATAATCAGTTTATTAAGCGTGTTCGGGGACAGGTGGGACTCTCCACTGCAGCGCCACTGGATACGTTTGCATACTGCACTGTGAGCAGTGGACAGTTCCTCCCGATCCTAATGTGTGTAACTGTCTTTTTTAACTGCTTTTTATTTTGTGTGTTGTTTTTGTGTTTCGTTTGTTTTATTTTTGATGTGAATTAGAATTAGTTTTTTAAATGTGTGTGTTAAAATATGGATATTTTCTGAAATAAATGTTTATTAGTATTATTATTATTATAACGATTTGGGTATTTTTTAAAGTAACTCGTGCATTTGCTTTCGAAAACCACCATTTAGTGAAGTGGAACTGATGAAGAAGACCACCGATGGCCACCGGAACTACTCTAATAAGTATTTCACGGGTTGCGATTCAATTACGTAATATGGTTGCTAAGCAATTTATTCTCGTCACAATGCGAAAATGGTGAAATGGAGCTCATGGTGGAATACTAGGAGAACTCCTCAACAATGAACGTCCCTGCATCGGTAAAAGCAATATTTTGTTAATGGCGACGGGCAAGTTAACATTAGGCTATTGTAACTTAGATAGATACATTATAAACAGACCCACTAAAAAGCGAGAAATAAAAACTTTTTAACAAAAAAAAACCGACTTCCAAAAAAACACTACAAAGTGAAAAATAACTTTAATTTCGGAAGTCGGTGGCAAAAACTAAAATACAGATCCAAAGACACCGACTTCCGAAATTAAAGTTATGTTTCACTTTGTAGTGTTTTTTTGGAAGTCGGTTTTTTTTTTGTTAAAAAGTTTTTTTCTGAAGTACGTTAAGGAGGAATCGTCAGTGTAGCCCGTGAAATTCAAATTTTCTTACGTTTTTTGCAATTTGCAGGTAAGTATCCATACTAATATTATAAATTCGAAAGTAACTCTGTCTGTATGTTACCTTTTCACGCCTAAACCACTGAACGGATTTCGATAAAATTTAGCAGACAGATAGATTGCATCCCGAGGAAGGACATAGGATAGTTCTTATCCCGATATTCTCACGGGATCGACACTTATGTGGGTGAAACCGTGGGGCGCAGCTAGTCAGGTTATAAAAACGTAAGAAAATTTGAATCACGCGGTCTACCTAACGCATCCCCCTTAAAATATATCTCAAAAAGTAAAATGTAACCTGCATTTTTGATGGGTACTTTACTACTGAACCCATAAAATAAAAATTGTAACACCGGAGGATTGCACAGGAGGGGGATGAAAAGTTCCCCCGATTGGCGTCATCGTAATCCCCCGGGATCGCCGCACATCAGGCACGGTGTCCAACAATTACCGCAAGCCGCAACTCGCCGGGAAAAGTAATTTATTTGGTTTAATCAGATTTAAAGGAAAGCTGGGTTGAAAATAAATAATTTTACAAAAGGATTTTATTGGAGAAGTAGTTCTTTACAGGATTTTGTTTCCTCTTCAGAGGTAAAGCATGCTAGAGAGGATATTTCTTTATAAATTGGAATTGACTGTATTATCATTGACACATTGGTGAAGGAAAACATCGTGAGGGAACCGGCATTTCCTAGAACTAAAAATTCGAAGACATTTGACATCAACCAACCCGCACAGGGACCGTGTGGTAGATTTTTTTTTTATTCTGTTCGGGAAACTTACAGCTAATAAACACTGTCCTTAAACAATATGAATTTGAAGGCCATTTACACGTTTCCACTGATAAACACTTAAGAGCGTTTACGCCGTACGGCATATAATACAAACTTTCAAGCCCTTGTTTTTCGAAATGAATGAACCGATTTTAATTCAACTTTATACGCATAAGCAGGATACAAAGTCTAAAAAGTTACAGAACATTTTCGAAATGTCTTATTTAAAAAAAGGTAACTAGAAATCTGTTTCTCTGTAGAATTTGGCTGTAACACTATTTTTCGAAAAGGTTCTTAAGTAACTTGTTAGACATTTACATCCTGACGCGTATGAAGTTTCATTAAAGTCGGTTCATTCATTTCGAAAAACAAGGGCTTGAAAGTTTGTATGAAATGCCGTACGGCGTAAACGCTCTTAAAACGAAAAAGTTTGGTACAAAATAATAGCCCATTTCCTCTCGAAGAGAGGAGGCCTGTCTCCCATGCAGCAGCGTTGAAAATTATAGGCTGATTATGATCATTGGCACGACCACCCTCGCGATTTTCTAACTGTAAAATACCTAGGTAGCTAGGGGTGTTAGGTATATCAGTGAATTCGAAGTTTATTGCAAGGATGAAGTCGAGACTACTGTAGGTGATTCTGGCTATCACACGTAATTTTATTAGCAATATTCAAAGCACTCGGCAGTCACGTTCCTCTTCACGCAGAATACAAATTAGGTAACCTACCGCATCGTCCCATACTTAGACACCTCATAATAATTATTCACGACTATTCGAACACTACAACACGTAGAAATCCAATCACGCTAGTGTCACACAAAATCCCGGGAGGATAATCCCGATCACGGGAATGTTTTCGTCCGTAAATTTAGCGCCGTGACAGCGGCTCGGCGTGAAGCCGGGATTCGCAGTAATTGGCAGTCCCGCGTCACACCAATTAGTGGACACCCTAATTAAAACAAGACTTTATTACGTTCGAATTATTTTCAGGGCTATTAGCAGGTTCAATTTATTGTGACAGCGGTTTTGACACGTTTTTGTTTTGTGCAAAAGATGTTTGTTAAGTCGTAAAATGCGGTTTGATAAAATGCTTACATAACATACATAATCAGCCTATAATGTTCCCACTGCTGGGACACAGGCCTCCTCTCTGTGAGAGGGAGTGGGCCGTAGTTGGTAGATGTCACATGTCTTCGAATTTTTGGTTCTAGGACATGCCGGTTTCCTCACGATGTTTTCCTTCACCGTTTTGAGAGCAGTGGTGATGATATAATAATTTACACAAAGTAAAGCGCCGCCGGTCTGGGTTCGAACCTACGATCTACAACTCGTAAGTCGCGGCCGTCACCACTTGGCCACCACTGCTCTCACTCTGATAAAATGCTTGTTTTCCTGCATTTCATCTGTTTTTTCTGTACCTAGTAAGTAATAATTTCTACGTTATGCAAACAAACTGTTGGAACGTTTTTCTCGAGTAAGATTGTAGTAGCCTGAAGTTTCCTTTCTCATTTATTTCGATTATCTCATTTTCTCATTTTTTGAAGTGAAAACTTCTTTAGGCGCGTTGGGTATTTTTTGTGATGGGAAAATCCATTGAACTCGCGCCACTGTTACCGTAAGCGACACCGCGCGTGTTTGGTTTTTAAGACGATTAAAAAAATACCCGCTACGGATGTGTTCGGCTGCCCTCGGGACGTACTCGGTTGTAATGTATATCCGATATGTCAGTGAGTGATGGTAAAGTATTCTGTTTGTGTTTTGTTTTCTCTTCTGTCGGCACTCCCGGAGTGCCACTGTTTTTTTTGTCAGCTAAGCATTAACTTATCGGTAACTTAACTAAAGTTTTTATCTTTAGCTATTAGAGCAACAATAGAGAGGGGCTTGCGGCTAAGTTTACGGGGCGATTGATCAGGTTAAGCTACGCTTGCCGTGGTTGTCCGTGGATGGGTGACCATCTTTACACACCAAGACCCCTCCGTGCCTCGGAAAGCACGTTAAGCCGCTGCGCGCTGGTCCCAGCTGTCATTCGTGGATCTTTGACAGTCGTTACGGGTGGTCAGACGCCCGAAAGTCTGACAACCAGTCTTACCACGGGGTAGCGTATTACCTAGTAACGGGTTGTGGAGGTCAGATAGGCAGTCGCTCCATGTCAAATATTGGTATTCAGCTGCATCTGATGGTTAGACTGGAAGCCGACCCCAACATAGTTGGGAAAAGACTAGGCAGATGAAGAGCAACAATAGACTGATAATTAGAACCTGATCCTAGTTGGGTCTCATTAGTAGTCATAGGCTTGGCAGATTAAATACTAGTAGGTATCTATGCTATAACCTACAATAGGTACATATTATATACTAGCTTCTTCCCGCGACTTCGTCTTCGTGAAATTCTTGTCCCCCCGACCCAACCCGTCGCATCGCATCGCCTGCCCGTTATTACTTTGTTTTCGTTTAGTATTCTTTCTAACTTTTTTTCTTTTTGTTCGGCTCATATATGGGTTCTAGCGTGATGATAAATAGCCTATAGCCTTCTTCAAGAATTGGGCTATCTTATGCAACAAGAATTTTTCAATTCCGACTGGAAATTCCAGAGATTAGCGCATGCCATACTAATAAAATTCGAAAGTAACTCTGTCTCTCAGTCTGTCTGTCCTTTTCACGCCTAAACCACTGAACGGATTTCGATAAAATTTTGCAGAGAGATAGAATGCATCCCGGGGAAGGACATAGTATAGTTTTTATCGACATACCTCGCGGGCGAAGCCGTGGGCGGAAGCTAGTTTATAATAAAGAAATATTATTTTTTGTCAAGTCGTTAAAACCGTGCGAAGCAGGTCGCTAATTAATTAATAAATAAAAACTTAATACTTACTTTTGTTAATATCAAATGAACCACCTATTTATATTCAACGTCAGTCTGTGAATGAAAACGTGGACATTCAACCCACTACCTGCCTGTCTCCCCACCGTCTCGCCGTTTGTTTACACGCGGGGTAACAGGTGGCGCTAGTTGGTATCGTTCTCACGGCGATTTGATGTTTATTTTGTTAGGAATTTACGTCGAAACTGCTCGACCGATTGATTTAAGGAAACTGATTTATTGGACAGGCTATTCGTGTTTTGTATAACGATTGGACAGGCTATTTGTGTTTTGTGTAAAGAAAAAGAAGTCCGTGCAATAAGTAACTAGGTAAAGACAGACTTACAAACTTTATAAAAATTAAAAACCTAAATTAAGTTTCTATTCGTACTATGTCTCGCAAGTATATTTTTTAGGTTTACAATATATACATAATCTCACGCCTTTTACCCATGTGGTTAGGCAGAAAACTACAGGACGCCACCCGCTACGATCCTGCCAGTCGATACTGTACAAATCTCACCGTGAAAACTTAGGTGAAGTGAGTTTGTTTTTGCTAGGAAATGACACTAGTGAAAGCTCACTCCACGCTCACTTCACCTAAATTTTCACGGTGAGATTTTTACAGAATAACACTGCTGACATACTCCGTTTGCTTTGTTTACGTTTAGGTATGTTTTTTTAGGTTTATAAATGATAAATATGGTATATCCCATCTATTACTAGCCACGATGACTATGATCACCAACGTTCCAACTAATTTCATTGGATGAAAAAAATCTACGATTTTTTACTTACCTATTTGTCGAATTGATTATTGAGCATTTACTTATAAATTTATTATATTATTATCTCCTTTATTTAATTAAATAAAACATATAAATTATATTTTTAAATATTAGAATATAAAAAATATAAAAACATTTAAAAATATAAAAAATAGTAGCCCACCGGTATCGGGAACAGGGTCCAAGCTACCGGCGGTCAGGGTTCCAGAGAGAGGAACCTCCTAACAATGCGGGCCGTGTCCAGAAGTATCGCTTTCTGAATCAAGCCCTTGATCCAGCTGCCCAACGAGAGCCTCCTTAGGTGTTGGTCGAGGCTCTTGGCTATTAACCCATTGGCTGTCACGACTATCGGCACAATGGTTGCTGAGTCCACATCCCAAATGTCGACAACCTCGCGAGCCAAGTCAAGATACTTGATATGTTTATCTTTCTCGGCTTTCACGAGGTTCTCATCATGCGGGACGGTTATGTCAACAATCATTGCGCGCCGCTCTGATCGATCCACCACCACTATATCAGGCTTATTGGCAACAATAGTCCTGTCAGTGATGATGGATCGATCCCAGTACAATGTGATATTACCATTTTCGAGAACTGGGTCGGGCACACACCTGTAGTAGGGCACCTCCGATTCCACAAGGCTGTAGTTCAAAGCAAGCTGCTGATGGATTATCCTGGCTACAAGGTTGTGTCTATGCAGGTACTCTCCGTTAGCCAGACGAGAACACCCGGAGATGATATGTCTGATTGATTCCCCCGGCCGGTGACATGCCCGACAGATGTCAACCGTGCCGTCTTTCACAATAAATCTCCGGTAATTGTTCGTCATATATATTATTATTATTTTTAGGGCTGATTTTTCAATCGATAGATAATTTTTATTCCTGGAATTAAATTGACGTCTGACAGATTTTGTATGGAACAGCTGTCAAAAATTCAAAATTATTCCTCGGATAAAATTATCTGGCGTTGGAAAAATCAGCCCTTATAAGCCCAATTAAAGTACCTAACTGGTACTTTAATTGGGCTTATCTTATAGACTTCTACAAAAAGCTACTAAAATTTTAATTTCACTAAGACTTCAACACCAACCTCCATAAATCGTTAATCATAATCAATTTTCTAACTCAAATCATCAAGTTCACCAAGTTTCCTATCGTTAGCAAGGGTGATACTTCCATAATTAGCTTCATTATATGCAGTACGTAGCGGGTGAGGTCGGGGGAAGTCGGGAGAATAGGGGTAGATGGGGGAACACGAGAGGGGTAGTTGCGGTAGCGCGTGCCGGCTGTAACCGACGACTGAGGGTTAGTTTCTGTTTTAATATGATTAATGATAAAAAAATTGTGCTAAACATGATTTTTTTACGTAATTTTTCCGAATGTAAGCATGTATCGGGCAAAAGGAATTCTTTTAACAATATCCATCTTAGCCGTCTTCGGGATTCTCCTATCAAAGACGCCTGGAGTAGAGTTATAAGTACTTACAGGTAATATCACGGAATCCTAGTTAAATCCGATCAAAATTTTGACTGAAAATGGAGACTGTGTGTCCTCAGCAAGATCGATAAGATACCTACTCCTTATCATCATCATTCAGCTTGAAAGCGTCTACTTTGGACATAGGTTTACCCCAAATATTGTCACATCGACCGGTACTGAGCCTCTCGCATCCAGCGGGTCCCACAATTCTTCATCGAGTCATCTGAGGGGGTTCCTCATGCGGCACCTACTGCGTAGACCTGTATAGTGTATAGGATCACCAGATGATATCACTTCAGCGAAGGCAAACATGACTTATCATGAAAAACCAACAAGCAACACGAATCCTGATAAACCCCGAACTACAAATTCGCAAACGCATAGCCAATCTCAAAATCACGGTGCAAATTCGTTTCGGCTTAGCGAGTCCGCACGAAAGTGTAACAATAACCTACCCTAGGGGGGGCAGTAATCTGATTTAGAGCCACTTAGCGACAGGTAAAGTGCTCTGAACGCTGGTTTAACTTGTTTACGAGAATAACCCGCCGTTTATTGGGTTACACTTTTGTTTAACTCGTGGTGAGAGGTTTTCGGGAGGTGGTAAAGGAAAATTGGGTGTATGAAGTGTGTTTTGGTGAAAAAGGCATCTTTTGCTATCACAGCGGGTGTTTGTGTACTGTCGAATTCTTTGTGCTTGCCATTTGATGAAGTAAAGTAAGTAATAGAGAATATTATTGATAAAATTACAGTTGATTACAACGAATTGTTCTTTGGTCCTTATTCAATTTCATAATCTTGCTACATAATCATCAGTCCCAGGGTACGCTACTATACAAATTCCACGCGCAATAGTATCATTTTCCTCCTCCCATCTCGCCACTGGACAGCCGACATTTCTACTTTCAGTCATCAGACGCCACTGACTGAGTTACAGATTTTACACCACCAGTTATCACGTCTTGCTAGTTGTTCTGCCTAACTACAGACAAAAGTACGCCAAAGACCTCCTTGCGTCTTCGGATCTGTCTCGCTACATACCACTTAGCAAAATATATTAAAAACCTATTACCAGAAGCAGTACCACAGCCCAATGAGCATTAGCTAGCGGCACGACTCCGCTATTATCTCCAGGATAACATTCTAGTTCTTTTAATACCCCATAGATTACTGCACCTCGTAATATACTCATAAAACTAAGTAAATTACCACAAATATCATGGCGCAACTCATAGTCAGTCAGTATTCACAGTTCAATCTCGAACCGTATCGAATTCCAACTTCAGCTCAGCCGTTTTCCAAGATAAATTGATACCCCTTCCATCGAAAAATGAAACTTATCACAACGGCATAAGGTGTAAGACCTTGGTAGAGTTGGGACTGTAAAATGACTGCGCGTAACGCTAATGGTCCATGAAATTGGCCGTTTGCCGATAAATATAAGATTTTTAGACATTTCAAATGTACTGTTAGGTTAGGCTCGCGATATCTGAGTGAATTTAACGTTTTGTTGACGATCTTTTTCATATTTTAGTGTTTACTTGGAAGTTTTTTATACATAATAATATGGTAGGTGCTTGTGAGTTGCAATATTAAGGGGTATATGTCTGTATGTTATGGTTAAATCAGCTAAAGGAGCTGTAGGCTATAGCACCCATCTAGTCTTTTGTTGATAGGCTGAGAAAAGCTCTTCTAGCGGGAAGCAAGGGATCAGGGGGATATTGCCAAAGTTTCAAGTAGTCTAAGATACTGTTTGTCCATTTTGAAGTTCTACATTGTATTCAATCAGCCCTTTCATTTTGTGCACCGTTGTTGTTTCTTCCTCCCGTTTTTTTATCTTTCTTTATACGGCTAAAAAAGTGTACAATGATGAATTGATGATACTAAAATACAAATTAACAGGTACTGTGGGGAAAAAGAATTACAGTATTTGCGATAAAGTAGAAAATCTATTGAAGAAATTTGACAGATTGTAGTAACTTGATGTGCTGGCGTCTGTACCTACCACCACGTCAATACTATTATATTACATTTAAATAGGTACTTTCTCCTGTAGTTCTTCAACGTTCTTAGGTTGTTTTAGTTATATAATCTAATTCTACTGAATCAAATACTCAGTCAACCTTTGTTTTTATTCCACTGACTTTTTCCTTTACCTCTATTGCATTGATTTCTATAGTTTGCTTTGTTTTAAGCAATAATTTACCGGCTGCGTATAACCCGTCAGCCTTCAAAGCAAGGGTGAACAGGCATCTTTTGCGTTTGCGCATTCCATTGTAGACTTCATCCATCGCTTTCCGCCAGGCGAGATCGAGGACCAGAGCAGACCCACATCAATGAAAAAAATAATTGGTTTAGTGTACCTATGCGTTAGTGTGGAAACTAAAAAAAAAAGAATTTGTTACAAAATCTTTAATAATCTATGAATAAAACGACAGTGAAAACTAAAGATTCTTAAAAAAATATTATTAACTATACCTTGTCTTGCTAACTGTACCAAACGTTGATAAAGTTTAAAGTTCCATACAAAAAAAACGTGGGATGACTTGCAGAATGAAAATATAATTTATTTTGATTTTCTGCAAGTCGTCCTAAATGGGCCGTAGGCATGTAGGACGAGTTGATAAATTACTCAATAGTTGTATCTTTGTATGCCTTTAAGGCGACATTGACATCTTATTCAAACAAAAGAGCCAGCTCAATACACTTGTAGGTATCTTTATTCTCCTCTAACTGAACAATAAACTGATGACGTAATATTGACAGAGTCTTGCGTAATATCATACAGTATTCCGTTTCAGTCTAGCAAAAACTATCCTGCATAGTTTAAATACCTACTTACCTACTGAAAACAAGGACATTGTCATTACAAAGGCAGGCAGCATGCGAGATTATTCATTCGATATTATCAACTATCTGTCTGTATGTATTTATAAACCGGTACCATTGTTTGTAGGTAGCATGAGCGGTGTTATTAATTTGCGCAAGCGCAATACATTCCACGTTTCAAAACATGCAGGAAACGGCCGTGACTAAATGAAAATATTTCTTCCTCAGTTGTGCAAACATCAGCTAATAATATTATAGCAACCATTATAATTAGACTTCTTTCGCACCGTGTATAGGCACCTAGTTGACACATTTTTGTATGCGACAGAGAGGGGGTAGGGAGGTCAGGATAACTGGTGGTTAGTTTCCACAGTTGAAGTAAACACAGTGATAAGAATACACCACATAGCGCTGATAAGATATGGCCAAACCAATTACAGCCACGAACCATTCGCATGACGCGGTTTAGGTAACCAGTTAGTTTTATTGTTAACCAGTTTGGTATTTTATTGATTTAGACATTTGTATAAAAGGTTCTAATGCTCTACCCTCTTACTGCTCTCATAGTTGTGCTCGTAAAAGCTCTGTATTTCTAAACTAACTAGTAACAGCCCGTAAAAGTCCCCTTCAGATGATGGGTCTTCAAATAGACCATTCTCCGTGAAAGGCCATTAAAGAAGAGTGGTGACAGCTATTGGTTTGTCATTATAAGTACTTGGTAAAGCTATTGGTTGATATATTGTCATTGATATGTTGTTCTTGCATGTAAAAGGGCGGTTACTACTCACACTGGCTTAATAAATCTTTGTCGCTTTTACGGCAACCACGGAAAAATAAGGAATCCAATCATTTCCCGGGATCTAAACGTAAAGTACGGACTCCTGGTCGTTGATAATTAACATTACCTGTTTGTCTGATGCTTAAGGCAAGCCTTTTTCCATCAATTTTGGTGTGTTACCATTCAGACAACCTTGGATTAACAATAGTTGATCGAGGAGTGTAACGCTAAATTAGACAGGGATCCACAGTAGTAAAGAACTGCCATTGGCCAACGATTAACTGGAACCGAAGTTTTTAATTGACTTTCCAAGCCACGAGACCGATTGTTTCGATTTGTAAGGATGTTCTTTGAAAACCAATGATCTGTAGATTCTCTAGTTCCTTCATTGTAACTTGTAACCCATCTTTCTCAGGGTTTCAATCTTTCGGTATGCCCACTTACTTTTTTCTCTTGTAAGTACATAGGTATCTTGTTGTTGTCTGTTGTGTGAGTGTCGAAGTGGCCGCACGGGTCGATCGATCAGGTTAAGCTACGTTTGCCGCGGTTGGTCCGTGGATGGGTGACCATCTTTACATACCAAGACCCTCCGTGCCTCGGAAAGCACGTTATGCCGTTGGTCCCGGCTGTCCTTTGCAGATCTTTGACAGTCGTTACGGGTCGTCAGAAGCCCGAAAGTCTGACCACCAGTCTTACCAAGGGGTAGCGTATTACCCAGTAACTGGGTTGTGAAGGTCAGATAGGCAGTCGCTCCATGTAAAATACTGGTATTCAACTGCATCCGGTTAGACTGGAAGCCGACCCCAACATGTTGGGAAAAGGCTAGGCAGATTGACATTATCTTGTTTTTATCTGAACTTGATGTTTTAACAGATAGCCCTTGTCAGAATTTATTTGGGGTCGGCACATCATGTCTTTTCCTTCCATACTTAGAAAAGAAAAGAAAGAAAAATTGTTTATTCTGCACAAACAAAACGCAGGTTGCAAATAAAAAAATAAAAAAAAAACGAAATAAAATATAGACATACTTACAACGTAGCCGAAAGCCTCGTACTCAAGCTTAAAAAAATGTTGACCAATTTTGTCCATTGCTTGATGTCGGCCAGGGACCAAAGACAACACACATTAGTAAATGACAATGACATTGACAATTTGAGACTTCTTCTACTTCTCTGTCATCTCGGTAGTCATCCCGTCTATCAAAAAGTACTCTGTGGTCATCCCCTTTCCAACCATATCATCATCCACACAGTCCATCCATCGTGTCTTTGGTCTTCCCCTACTATAGCCATCGGCATTCATACTCGAAACCTTAACTTTTTTTTTAAGGCGACTACATGACCTAATGCGCGGTCTTTGTCGGACTGCATAGAAAAGAAAGAGAAGCGCGATGACACATCGCTGGTAATTTATTGCAGAATATGAAGCAATTATCTATTTACAAAAATCTATTGTCTCGACTAAAAAATTAAAACACTAGTTTTTTAGTATGTTGCTTGTAGAATAATCTGACAAAAAATCATAGTATGTATATTAGTATGGTTTTTATCTTCTTTTTATTGTAAAAAGAAAGGTTTTACAGGTATCTTCATGATTTTTTTCTATTGTATCAAATTAATTACACTAAGTTTTCAACACACTATCTACCTAGCATATATCCTGAAGAATATCATATATTTTTCTGATTTTGTTTACTGTAGTTGATCATATCGCCACAAGTTAAAACGTCAGTACCAAAGCATTTTTTCATAAGTGATTAGAATGTGTAAATTAAAGTAGCTTTTATTAAATAAGTATTTAAACCAATCTGTTAAGAACGTGGTGAACTAAGTATTTATAAGTTTGTAAATGTATTACTTTGTAAAAGGACCTAAATAAAATTATTAAAAAATATATATATATATACTTTTGTTGTTTTTGTGTTTAGGTCCTATACGCCCCATATACACGAGCGAGATAAACGATTTCCACACTTTTCAATTACCGGTGCAACTTTCAAAATTCCTCTTATGTATTAATTTCTTATTATATCCATTCGTAAAGATAGCCTTAAAAGGAATACTTTTTAAAGTCTCCGTATCCACAAAACTTCAGGTTGAGGTTGAGCTAGTAGGTATCTCGTTTTCTAAGATTCAAAGATAATGATGCTATGTTACCCATCTGTATTCCATGCATATTAAGGCTTCACCATTAAAACAATCCTGTTGTTTGCTCATCTATAGGTACAGATCGTAATACTTTCAGAGAATTGAGTGAAAATACGCTTAAAGAATATTTTAAAAGAGAGAGACGCAATTCACGATTTGAACGAAAGCGTTGTTTTACTTGGCAAGCCGCCATCTCCTGTTGCTTCTCTTAAATCGTGAATTCATGATCCACAACAGTTTCTAAGTATACTGAGACTGTTTATAGCGATTAGTTTTAAACAAGTACTTAGCACTATTAAGCAGAAAGTCTGAACGTACTTAGGTATTTAATAAGCAGCAGTGGGACTGACTTTTAGGCCTAATTTATCTTTGAATCTACCGTTTCAACCCCGATTTTAGGATCTTCTTCATTTAAAATAAGTTTTGTGGGATGCCTGTGTTGTCGTAATAAAATGTATTACTGTATGGTAAAAATTATAAAAACTAAATTTACCAGACTAAAGTATCAAAAGCAGAGCAGAATCGTCGTTATATAGTGTGAAATGGAGAAAACGCTAAACTTTCCCATACAAAAAACAATAAAGAAAGTATAGAACCATAATATAAAAGAAACAGAAAAACTTGTTGTTCCCAGTTAATTTATTTTACGAAAAGGGAATTTCAAACATGTGTACATACCTAAGCCGTAATTCGATAAGTTTAACTTTCGTTTGAGATAACAATGTGTTTACCTAGTGGGTAGATGGGTTGATCTTGACAATCCCAAAATAACAATTCTTAGAAAACTATAAGATTTTGAAACAGATATTATAATGACCTTATCACATATTTTTAGGAAGATGATGAATATCTCCGATAGATGGAAATGGCGATCGTAGTTTTGCAGTCGATCGAAAATACCTGATTCTAGCTTCGCCCTCTGGTGGCCTATAACACTGGTTAAACCTACAACAGACACCAGTCTTCCAGAATATTGGAATTTACCTGGTTTAAGCAATAGTATTCTATGTTAATTGTGAGGCTACCAACTATAAGGAGATATAATTATTAGTTTAAGTTCTTAACTGTCGCATTAGGGTAAAACCCTGTAATGGTAGTTTAAGCTGTTATAAATAAATAAATAAATAATGAATACATGATATTTGATCTTTCCTCTTTCTAGGAATATCATCATCTGCCTAGCCTTTTTTCAACTATGTTGGGGTCGTCCTCCAGTCTAACCAGATGCAGCTGAATACCAGTATTTTACATGGAGCGACTGTCTATCTGACCTCCACAACCCAGTTACTGGGTAATACGATACCCCTTGGTAAGACTGGTTGTCAGACTTTCGGGCTTCTGACTACCCGTAACGACTGTCGAGATTCATGAATGACAGCCGGGACCAACGGCTTAACGTGCTTTCCGAGCCACGGAGGGGTCACGGTATGTAAAGATGGTCACCCATCCACAGACCAACCGCGGCAAGCGTAGCTTAACCTGATGAATATATACATTTGAACTCACAGCGGGAAAGCTCACCAGTTCATCAGGGTGCTTTCCGATAAAGATGCTGGTAGTGCTGAGAAACTCGCAGAGTTTCAATCTTAAACTTTGGTCAGTGATCCATGGCTGATTCTAGGTCATTCTTTATCTTTGGTTGAGTGATTCGGGGATTCAATGAGACGGCTATCTTTCTATGGATTTATGCATCTAGAATGTATTAATGATTTGGTGTAGGTAATCTGTTATTCGTGGTATCTAAGTATTTCTACTGGTTTCAATGGTCGCATACATGTTATCGTTGTAGCATATGGCGATGTATTTACTAATTTGAGGCTTTTGCACATGGCTGGTTCCTTTAACCACCATGAACTGAACCTAGGAATTATTTGGAAGTGTATCTAATACAAAGAGTAGCTACCATATTATTCCTAAACACGTACAGAAAGTACTCCAAAAACTTTCACATTCATAGGCTAATTTAGATCTCATTTGAATACGAAATAAACCTCAATTCCCTTTACTAGAAATCGTAAACCCTCCAGTTTAAACAGCCTCATATAATTAGCACTATGTTTCATATTTACTGCTTACAACTCATGAATATTGCAAACGACTAATATAAAACATTAATAGTTTTTGTCATCATAAATTATCAGAGCACTTCCCTCCATTCATACCCTAAGGTCCGTCTACAATGGCATTTAACTGTATCAATAAAATAATTATCCAATCATGAAGCAATTTACTCGGTTTGTCCCCGTTTTGTGCATCTCTTTCTTTCTTATTAATTGATGTGATAGCGCCCTCTCGCTCGTTACGAAGCGGCAACATTTGAGGACGGTGACACGGTTCGCTCTTGGCGTCTGGGATACAGTTCTGCCAACTTTTTTCTACAGCTTCTTTCACCTTTGCCGTTTTAACAATACGGTCTATAACTGCTTGTGTTGGAGATCATGTAAGTTTGTATCAAGTGTACACTTTGGTCAACCAGTTTGCTGTGGCCTCTCGTGCATTTTCTCTAGTTTCAAGGTCTGGTCTGAACGCAAGTAGTTCTCCGTATAATTTTCCAAATAAAGACTTGTAAATTAGTTTGTTTGCGTCAAGCGCCTTATAAGACGGAATGGAGAGGCCGGGAATGTTGTATCTACCTACATACAAAATTGTTGATTGGGTCTCAGGCCGTAAATCCACGTATTAACCAATAACGAAATGTATATGTTTAAGTAGACATTCTTTATGAGTTCTTCAATTCTGAATCGTAAACATCCAATGCTGAGTAAAACCCTCTCAATAGACCGGTTTAATAAGGAGGAAAAGGTGATGGAATTCTAATTTCCATAATTAACATAACTGACTAATAGAATAATTATCGTTGTAAGTATAGTAGTTGAACATCCCTTTCATGCATAACATTATTGGCACTGGTCCCCTTTCTTGGCATCAGTGAAAAAAAGAGGCAAGAAATAAAGTAAGACACTTACGAAACGAAGATGACGAAGATGGAGGGACTAACTCGACTCCTTATCACTATCACGGTGATATTTTTACAGAATAGCACCGCTGATCTTACTTGATGCTAGGACCTATCTTATTTCTGTTTTACTTGCCATATTTACCAAAAAGACACACACACACACACCCCAACAGTACACACTAACAGTAGGAATGGCTTTCAATTTGACAGTTCAACAACATTCGTCGTTGTTGAGCAGAATTTTTTTTTCGAACATTTGAAGCAATGGATTAGCAATATCCTTCAAAATGATTCAGATAGTGATTCATAGTATGTTAAGCAATTACGGTGCTATACAAACTTTAAATATTACCTAAAATGTCACTCATTCCCTTGATTCAACTTTCTCTGTTATTTTATTTTGCTTCTAGCGTCATATCTTTCTCATCAATATTCTACTTGCTTACTTCACACTTTAGCACCCCACAAAAGAAAAGTCTTAAAAATAATGATGAAGCGATATTTCTTCCCCGTTGTTGCGTGATCATCAATCAACGGATGCGTGTTTCTCATCACTATATCACCTCACGCAATGAAGAGATCTTAATCACTGGATAGATAATTATGTCTTTATGTGAGTTTAAGTGATAACCTGGGTGGTCTTTTATAAAACAATTGACTTTACTTGGTTGAAAAGTACTCGTAGCTTCTTCTTTGATATAATTTAATGAAGGATGAAAATAAATGTGATGAATTCTATTCATATTGTGTAAGTTCTATTGTGAGTGAGTGATATTATAGACTGTTATATACACGGGATTTAAATAAAATATAACAAAATAATAAAACAAAACAAAAAAAATCAGAAAACAAAAATAAAACAGATCTACGAATTAGAAGACAGAAAAACAAGACTTAAAACCAACCAACCACGATGAACACGATGTCCAACGGTCTTTGTAATTTAGGCTCGACAAGGGAGCAATAATTTGTCATCCTTATCTATCTGAAGAGTTTATAAAAAAGTTCCGGATGCCAGATCCTTGTCTTTCCTTTTAATTGCAACGATAACTTTAACCATGCTTCCACCGTAACATTTGAAAACAAACACTGCTCAAAATATAAAAGAAAAAGCAAAGAAAGTCCGAATAAGGATTTCTGAAACAAAAAGGACAGTCATTGATCACAGATTGTGCGGAGATGCTGACAATTGAGAAACGGCCCATAAGCGTGTGATAGATGCCCGTAGCAAAAACTCCAGCATTGGGCGAGATTTCACATACCACAATGATAAATGGGAAAGTATATCTTGTGTCTTTATGAACTTTTCACGTTAAAACTATAGGAATTTATGGTCTCTTATGAAGATATATCACCATACTATTAAAGGGACGGACGTGTCTTTTCTCTCACATCAGAATTATGTGTGGGTAGAGCCACAGGTACACGTAGTATTAAAATTATAAACTTTTATAATGATTTATGTAGGTAGGTATACATAAATATCGATAATGATAGCTACGTGAAAATGATATATACCTACTGGCTCACTGATTAATGATGATAAAAATGATAAAGCTATAAATATATATACCAGATAAAATATTAGCAATAAATTAATAATGAACGATAATCGATAGGGATAAAAACATGACGTACCTATATCTACTAAAACCCGTGACTTTGTATCACGTAATCCATAAGTTAGCATTATTAATGAGCCTAGAAATACGACTTTATTAATTACAAGTTAAGTTTAACTACTAAATAGCTGTCTTCATACATTATGGAGGTAAATAAATCATAGAATTTTATTACCTGCACTGTGTGGTCTTAAGCTAAGTTTAGAACACCCCATATCTTGCTTGGGACTGGAGATGAAGTAGCTATTTCTGGGACATAAATCACAACATTCTCCTATACACGATTAAAATTTAATATCACTAAGGAATACGAGTCTAGCAGTAGCCACAAAACCATATAAAAGCCATCAAATATATTTGTAGGTACCATTTCATAAGTGAACGAATTGCGGATCAGCCAAGTTTCTTTCAAAGTTTCTGCATTCCTCAAGCCAAATAAATTAGTACATAATTACCAAACGATCTAAAAATTAATTCAGAATAATCTTGATGCAACAGTTTTACTGTCCTGTCAGAGGTTCTTCAGCCATATCTAGGTACTTATATCAGTTGCCATATATGCCTCGATTCTTCTTTTTCATCTCTATATAGCCATGGATCAATTACTTCCAAATTCATCCTTGTCCTTTTGAATATTGCTTGCTTATATTGTGAAGCTCTTGTTTTGCAAGTAATTTTCCAACATGACAATCAAATTCGAAACATTTTAGTCCGCAGACAGACAAGTCGAAACATTGCTTTATTCCCTGTTGGCAAGCATACACCCATAAACATGTTAAATGTCTTTATTTATAACCAGCTAAGTTCAACGACTAACTGGCCATCGTATATAATGACAGTAAACGTACATAAATCTTAAGCATATGGCGTGATCTGTGAACTAGCATATATTATGTGTTAGTACACAGTTTACGCGATAGCAACAATTTATTGAATGGTCGATTCATATTGTGGAGAATGTATCGAATGTTATAACTAACTATTTGTTAATGGCGATAAACTAAAGCTACTGTGGAAGAAGGTCGTGTGAATGTAATGTTCCCAGTTCGGGTTGATAGACGTCAGGTGTCTTAAAAATTTTATTTCTAGGTCATGCCAGATTCTTCATGATGTTTTTCTTTCACCGTTTTGAGAGCAGTGGTGATAAAGTTATTTACACAAAGTAAAGCGCCAGCCTGGGTTGGAACCCACGACTAAGGCCTTGCAAGGCGGGGCCATTACCTCTGGGCCACCACTGCTCCGCTGCCTTTGGACATCCTTAATATAAGAGGCATCGCAGGAGCTTCTTGCCAGACAATGCTTGTTGTTTCTATTACTACTTTCTCAAGTGCCTCTAAATATACCGACATTAATAAATACCCTGCAAACCACAGCAACGCTGCTTGGTGGCAGAAAGAAGTACATTATGTACAGACGCCAGCACATCAAACTACCCAAACCTGTCAAATTTTTCCAATCAACTTTGAACCTTATGCTTTAGCGATAAAGTTGAAAATCTATTAAATACATTTGACAGATTGTAGTAACTTGATGAGTCTGTAAAAACACTATACATTTTGCAAGATCCTTCACAAAGATATACCTACCTATACCAAAATGATTATCTTCCAGATATCTTTAATGGCAATCAATATCACTGTGGCGTCACGTATTGTGCAAGCAAGAGGAACAATTGATGATTGCAGTACCTTCGTTGTATCATTTAAATGGTGTTACAGTCAACGCATATAGTATGATCACCTAAATGAAAGTATTTATCTCTGTCCTTACCGACACGAAAGGTATTCAACACGCATTCCGTATTGCAATGAGTTTCAAGCGTGGTACTCATGTCAATTAGACCGTCAAAGCGTTTTCTCTTAATTCCGAATACCTTTGATCTCGATATAAAGTGCCGATATCAACATGACTTGGTTTCAATAAAGGTATATTGGGAACTTTATCAATATTGATTGTAGCTTGTAGCTAATCGAGGTGAATATTATCATGAATTTGTTACTCATGCAAATGTTTAAAATAGCTTTGCAACTGTGTTAAGCCAGGTTTCTGCATGCTGCATAATCAGCCTATAACGTTCCCACTGCTGGGACACTGGCCTCCTCTCTGTGATAGTAGGCCGTAATCCACCACGCGGGCTCATTGCGGGTTGGTAGATGTCACATGTCTTCGATATTTTTTCGTTCTAAGACATGCCGGTTTCCTGACGATGTTTCCATCATTGTTTTGAGAGCAGTGGTGGTGTTCTACATGCTTAATGTTATTAAATTTATCAATATTTCCATCCCGTTTTCATATGTTTTTATAAATAATGTCTATTTAATTCTTCTTCTCTTGCCCTTATCCCTTGTAGCTAAAGTTTTGCAGATTAAAGCTACATAATTATTTTGTCTTTTCGTTTTGTCTGAACGTTTATTCTTTCTCCGCCTCTCCACCATTTCTGGTTTCCTCTACTTCTGTCTTTAGCATTGAATTATGTAAGTCACTAGCTTCTGCCTGCGACTTCGTATGCGTGAAATATCACCCTCCCCCATTCGTATATAGGAAATAATTTCGAAAAAACCCTTTCTTAGTGGATACCTATTTATATATAGATTTTACTTGGTCAGAATCACTCTTTAGGTCTCTATTTTCTACTCATTCGTTTATTGTTACTTACGTACGCTTACATACTCTCTCTCTCTCTCAGTCCTTGTTGTCGAATCATCATCTAATGGGGTATTTAAAATTAAAGGCAGCATCAACAGAAACAATATATAGATATTAGGCCCAAACGTATGCACTTTGCCACTAATTCATTCTTTCTTTTTCATATTCCTCATTCAAACTCATTCTCTCCTTTAAAATCTATAGTTACTAATTTTTTATTACTTTATATAACATGAATTTTATTGATCAATCATACATAGTCACACATCATATATATAAAGAACCTCCAACAATAGTTGATTGTCGATCCTCACTCACAAACTCACAATGTATGTCACGCTCTCTCTTGTCTCATTACGCTAATGGCAATTGGGCCGTCAAAACACTGCGGACTGCACGCCGCGAACCGTTATCGTGGTTTGCATCCACGGTCGTTGGCCCCGTATTCGCGCACTAACTACAAATCACTTCACAGATTTCGTACAACTAATGGTCAGGGTTACCACGTATATGAAATGTATTTTTCAACTAACTGTACATGGTTTTAACTACCTAACATTTTAAGAGCGTCTGATTTTTTTGACGTGGTCCTTCAGTAAAATTGTTGGTCCTTCGATACTTGTTTAAATTTCTTAATCTACGACACATGTACAGTAATAAAATAACAGAAGTCTTTATCTAAACTCTAAAGTATCTTAGAAGGGTATAAAGAAGAGTGATAGCCCTGTTAATGGAGCAATTGCTTTACAGTGAGCGGTGCGGTCAACGTACTTCGTGTCACGCGACGGCGAGCGCTCTAATGCGCTTAGATTACTGCCTACTACAGCGACCAGACTATCTAGACCTCTCAACATTATTACCCATCTTACCCCTGGACGGTCTAGAATGATAGGTTTAAGAGCAGTGGGGAAGGTCAGCGTAGCCTGGTCCTTTGAGTGCTGCATTGGCAAGTATTGCGCGAACACTGCTATTTGCTGAGGTTTCGTTCGAACATGCCCTTTGTTGCGTAGTTGTTCTTTTTTATGTCCATTTCGGGTGAAATTTATGTTTAATGGATTATGTAAATGATACTTTGAGAAATGACAGGATCACAGGAATTAAAGAGTTGGTGATTTAGTCGAGGCAAGATATTAAGTGATGCATTGTGCTGATTGTGGAGTGGAGAATTAAGAATACCTTGGTTTTTTTTTTTGTTGAAAAAAGAGCTCTCTTTGTCATAGTATGTGATTTCAAAGAATGAGGTACATGTCAAGAAGAAAGTTTTGAGTGTGAATGTGAATAAATATAAGAGAAAGAGAGTAGAGAAATGATGAATGAGGATGACTTCTGTGATGACGGCTA
Organism: Oligia latruncula; assembly: GCA_948474745.1. Classification (NCBI taxonomy): domain Eukaryota; kingdom Metazoa; phylum Arthropoda; class Insecta; order Lepidoptera; family Noctuidae; genus Oligia; species Oligia latruncula. The sequence goes on along the minus strand of OX419689.1, from coordinate 14,286,456 downwards.
TTAGAAATGTATGGAAAAAAAGACATGCTGTGCCGACCCCCAATAGATTAGGATAAAGGCGGGAACCCCAGTGAAGCGGAGTACGCAGTGGTGGCCCAGTGGTAACTGCCGCGGTTCACGAGTTGTAACTTGTAGGTCGTGGGTTCGAACCAAGCAAGCCCTTTACTATGTGTAAATTATTTTATCACCACTGCTCTCAAAAACGATGGAGGAAAACAACGTAAAGAAACCGGCATGTCCTAGAACCAAAAATTTGAAGACATGTGACATTATGCCAACCCGCACTGGGATTGTGGCCTACTCCCTCTCACAGAGAGCAGGCCCGGGTCCCAGCAGTGGGAACATTATAAGCTGATTATCCTTCTGAACGGCAGGAGGATAGTGTAAAAACAGTACGCCCATTGTTCAGCAGGCCATTGGTTTATGAGGAGGAAACTCTCGACTTTTTTCGGTAAGTAAGTCGTTCGGATCTGAACGCTTACAGTCATTCATCATCATCATCATTTCAGCCGAAAGACGTCCACTGCTGGACATAGGCCTCCCCCAAGCACCTCCACTTCGACCGGTTCTGTGCTTCTCGCATCCAACGGGTTCCACAGGTTCCACGGGTTTACAGTCATTACTTTTGTAAAATAACAGCCTTGTAAACAAAGACTAATACAATACAAAATAATTGCATTAAACACACATTATTGAAAACAATGAAACTGAACAGTATGATTCACAAACCAACAACACAGCTGACTCAAACCATGAACCACTTGAAGAAAATTGGAACAAAATATTCAATAAACGCGAAGACTTACTCACTGAAGTGACATTTAAATCCTGTTAACACCTTAATCGGCTTACTGCTGTTCTCGACATAGACCGCCCCAGACTGTCCCCGGACTTAGGTAATAGGATTGCGATCCCTCTGGCATTTGCCGATAATTCGCTAAACAACTAACGATCTATTGTCTCCCAATTCGGAAGCTTTGGGATTTAGAAACGAAAATGTCGATTTCATTTTTGATAAATTTGCTGAGTTTGTGTGGAATACCCTCTGTGCTATCGTCTATATTTGCGAATGTCCTGTTTTTGAGATATTATTAACCGGAGTTTATCTTTTCGATAGCCATCGGTTCGAAAATTCAAAGATATGTGACATCCACCAACCCGCGCTAGTTCCGTGAGGTAGATTATGGCCCACTCCCTTTCATAGAGAGGAGGCCTGTGTCCCAGCAGAGGAAACGTTGTAGGCTGATTATGATGTATTACGCATTGGTAAAGGAAAGGAAGACAGCAACGCAAACTTAAAGTAATTTACCTTGAAAACATCTTTGCCTTTTGACGAATTATCGTAGGTAGTAGATAGAATGAAGCTTCGAAACCCTATGAAAAATGCGTAGTACCTAGTCCACGTTTGACTAAAAATATAAATGAATATAGAGACAAAATTCATGATTAATTTCCAACTTAGATGATTTTATCACCTTAATTGAAGATTTTATTACAATTTAGGACTGAAAAGGTTTACTGAGTCATTTAAACACGCAGATGAACGGTCACTGGCATACATAAAACAGTTGAAGATTTTATTGGTGACTGCATGTGAATGGCAAACGCAGCTACTGGCATGCTCTTTACTTAAAATAACCTTAGATAATGTCTCAAGAACGTAGTATACCAGAAACTAGACAAAAAACTGATCTATTCTGTAAGAACCTCACTGTGTAAACTAAGGTGAAGTGAGTTTGAAGTGAGCTGTCAGTGCATTTGCAGCTAGGGATTGACACTATTGGCAGCTCACTTCACCTAAGTTTTCACGGTAAGAATTTTACAGTTTAGGTCGTCTGGAGACCCGCTGTACACACACGTTTTTTTTGCCGATGCACTACGGTTGATTTGCCGTGTGCAGCCACGGGAGGCGTTGTAGATAACTATGTTTTCTTGGTTTGTGTGTAAATAAAAAACCAAAACCTTAAAAAAAAATGTTTTAAAATATCGAATTTCTGCCTGGCCGTACAAATTATCGTAATCGGGAGTGAAATATCTGGTATTATTATTCGGGTTGAGTTAATACCGACCCGGTTGTCAGTGTTGTATGGATCACTATGGAAGTTTGTTGATAGACACGGCGACACTACGGCACGGTGCGGTCGCTGTATAACAACATAACTGGTGGTTTACCGTGTCGTTAACAAGCTCACACTATTATTCTGCGGTGCGTCTATCGCGCCGTACTGTATACAAACCATGCCGCGTACAACGATCCTAAGTGATACAGATACACTTCATAAACCATCAAGGGAGAGAGGCAGAATCTTTTGGTTATCATCTCAAACTAATAAAGCTGGTCAAAAAGTTGCAGATCTTCAAACACATCTGGAACAAATCATGAGCTTGCTCGTTATCAAGCTAGGCCGTTCAGAAATGACTTCAGCGGTGCTGTTCTGTAAAAAGATCACCGTGATTAACGTAGGTAAAGTGAGCTTAAAGTGAGCTGTCATTCCACCTGATGCTAGCGATTGACACTATTGACAGCTCACTTTTAGCTCGCTTCACCTTAGTTTTCACGGTGAGATTTTACAGAATAGCATTACAGATTCTTTCTCTTAAGATGTCAGTTGCAACTATCTATGAAGGTTTGTTACAAAATCTTCCACCGATTGTGGGGTAATTGCGTAACACACTATCAGTAGCATTGGCTTTAATTTTGACAGTTCAATGACATTCATTGCATTCTTTCCGTTGTTGCAGCAGACAAATTTTTCAAACATGAAGCAATGGATTAGCAGTCGCTCCATGTAAAATACTGGTATTCAGCTGCATCCGGTGAGATTGGAAGCCGACCCCAACATAGTTGGGAAAAGGCTAGGCAGATGATGATATGAAGCAATGGATTAGCAATATCCTTCAAAATTATTCAGATTATGATTGATAGTGTAATAATGATTGGTTGGCAAAAATTGGTAAGTTATTTCAAGTCAATGCCATATTGGGTCAGATTTTCGATGAAATCAGCATTGCCTATAAAGGCCATGCTGAAGAATCTATAGATAAATCTTCTGTAAAGCCGATTTGATTTAAGAAATTTCTCTTTTCTACCTTATTTTTGAGCAATATGGATTTTTCGAACTACTTACTTGATGGACTTTTGGCTCTTAAAACGGGAATTATTGATTCGTCAAAAGAACTTAAAAATGCAAATCTACGAATTAATTTGTCTACCCAGGGCAGTAGCTACCGCCGTATCAACGATACGGGGCCCCCAGAGGCCCCTGACCCGTATTATAAGCGTCCCAACTGTTATCAATAGTAAATTATATCGCATTTTATTAAACTAGCCATGTTAAACTAAATCTGTTTTAATATTAAAAGTATTGTTTTGACTAAATTATTGTAGTACCGACCGAGTTCGTAGATGGCACGACTAACGAATCACAGCGCACTACCGGTCGATGGTGGGAACGAGAATGGCGGGAAAACGCCACTTTGGTGGTCGTGCCAGTGCTACGAGCTCAGTCGTGCATAAGTCGTTTGCGATACGAGTACTAAAGCTGAAGTTGTGTTTTTAAAGATACCTAGTGTTGATTGTAAACTGTAATTGGTGTTGTGTGTTGGAAAAATACAATAAGTAAGTACTTGAACAAGTGTCTATTATTTCTAAAACCTTATTTTCAAAAGCCATGAACCTAAATATCAGTAAATTATCATATTTAAATTATAACTAGATTTTCTGTAAGAGTACAGAGCCCACAGTTCAGAAGTGGGATAAAGATCCCTGTTTTGGCCAGTAAAATATTTTTCTACCCTGAATTATTTGTTCTAACCATAGTGATATTTTATTTGTCCTTTTACAATATTTTGTTTTGATTCTTGGCTATTGAATGTAATTGAAGTTTATTTTTTTTTTGTTATGTAACGCTGCCTAGCTATGATATTAGTTTGCTTAACACTTTGCGAGGACAGTAAACGCCCCAGACGTAATGATAGTATAATTTCTATTGTCTGGTTCAAGTGTCCTTTAGCTGATTGTTACGCAAACTACTTATACAAATTAGATTTCTTTTAATACAAAATGGTTTCTCTTATTCTTTTAACTACTGCTACTTCGGTTTATACTAAACAACCACGAGTTTTACTAATAGGTGGATGTTTTAGTATTGGCGGTATTTTGTTCGACCTTATATTTACAATATAATATACTCACTCGTTACGATCACTAAGTTATTTCTTAACTACACTTTGTAGCTTTATACAATCCTACACGTACATAATGTGCTTATATTATATTTCATGTTGTGCTAATTCTTTTCATTTTAGAATCTGTTTTAAAGAACTAATTCTTTGGAATATAATTAACATTCCAAGGTCATCCCATGGAGGGGGACAAACGAGAACGTGTTGTCTACACCCCGACAGATCCGACGGGGTCACCCACTGCTAACCGACGGTCACGCAGTCCTGTAAGGCGTCAAACCTACAGCCGAGACTTAAGTCGGTCACGCAGCCGGCTGAGCCGTCAGTCAAGAGGGCGCCTGAGTCGCTGCTCACCAGATCAACCAGTGCAGCCTCGAAGGCGGGACAGTCCCCGCTCTCGGCTCGCAGCATCGAGCCGCGTGGACCGCCGAGCATCGAGCCGCGCGGACCGCCGCGCATCGAGCCGCGCGGACCGCCGAGCATCGAGCCGCACGGACCGCCGAGCATCGAGCCGCGCGGACCGCCGAGCATCGAGCCGCACGGACCGCCGAGCATCGAGCCGCACGGACCGCCGAGCATCGAGCCGCACGGACCGCCGAGCATCGAGCCGCACGGACCGCCGAGCATCGAGCCGCGCGGACCGCCGAGCATCGAGCCGCACGGACCGCCGAGCATCGAGCCGCACGGACCGCCGAGCATCGAGCCGCACGGACCGCCGAGCATCGAGCCGCACGGACCGCCGAGCATCGAGCCGCACGGACCGCCGAGCATCGAGCCGCACGGACCGTCGAGCATCGAGCCGCACGGACCGCCGAGCATCGAGCCGCGCGGACCGCCGAGCATCGAGCCGCACGGACCGCCGAGCATCGAGCCGTGTGGACTGCCGAGCATCAGAGCGTCTCTCACCTGGCCGTGCAAGCTGCCACTCGCCAAGCCGTGGGAGGTGCCGTTCACGCAGCCCAGTGAGGCAGCCGCGAGCTAGCGCAGTGAGAGACGTGCAAGCCGCAATTCAAGATAAGACCACGGGTGAGTCAACTTCTCTATTGGGATTATCTACTCTTTCGGATCTTGTCAATGTTTTAAAATCTATGTCTAATAATAGTGCAGATAAGTTAGGTTCCCTTAACAACACGATTCCCGAGTTTGACCCAAGTAAACGGGAACAGACAATGACTATGTGGCTTCATAAAGTCAATGAATGCGCAATAATTTATGCGTGGTCGGAGAAGCAAGTAATTCATTTCTCATTACCAAAACTAAAGGGTATAGCCCAAAGATGGTACGAGGGCCTTCCATCGGTTCTGTTTACTTGGGCTGAATGGCAGAGGAAACTTCTAGCTGCTTTCCCATCGGAAGAAAATTATGGCCAAATGTTAAGCGATATGTTGGCTAAACGGGCTAGGTTCACAGACTCCTTAGAAGAGTATTATTATGAGAAACTGTCACTAATCAATAGATGTGGTATAAGTGGGAAAAGGGCAGTCGAATGCATTCTGCATGGCATCGACGACAGGTCGGTTAGATTAGGTGCCGAGGCAGCACAGTTTGATGATCCTAACATACTCCTTTCGTATTTACGTAACGCTCGAAATATAAAATTCAACAACGAGCGTAAATTAACTAAAGGTCAACCTCTGAAAAACCAAAATGGCTCTAACCCTAGGCCTACACGTTGTTCTAATTGCAAGAAGGATGGTCATGTTACATCTCAATGCACTCAACCGGTAAAGAAGTGTAGTCGATGCAATAGAATAGGTCATGAGGTGGAACAGTGCTATGCCAAACTGCCGACAACTGAAGAGAAAAAGGTTATGCGAGTAGAGGATAGGGGCGATGTAGGCGCGGTTAACTCTTCAAAAATAACCACCTCGGTGTCGGAATCGAACAAGAAATATTTCAAAACTGCTATTGTTAACGGTTTTTCATTAACTGCGTTCATAGATTTTGGGAGCGAATGCTCAATGATCAGGTTGTCAGCATTTCGAAATATAGGTTCGAGTTATAGTGTCAATAATCTTCCAGTACTAAGAGGATTCGGCAATTCGGTTGTCCCTTGCGTAGGTAAACAACGAGTTCAGATAATTATTGATCAGGTGGAAGCTGATCTCGAATTGTTGATAGTCGCAGATGATGCAATGCATGTGCCCCTTTTAGTAGGTCAAACATTCACTGAGCAGCCACACGTAGTCATTCGTAAAACTAGTGACTCCTTGGAAATCTCTAAACTCGAGCACCAATATGTAGAACCTAATAGCAAAATAAATTTGTTCTGTAAAGATTCCGTCGAAGTTTTGGGTCATGCTGTTGTGGACGTGTATACAGATCCGCCACATCAGGGCGACATCTTTGTCGATGGAAGTTTGCGATTTCAGAAGGGTGTTCGCTATTTAGTAGCTGCTGGATTGTTCCAGATGAGAGAATGTGGAACAGGACAGATCGTTGTCAGTAATTTTTCGTCGAAACCATTGGTGTTTCCAAAACATTCTCTGATTGCTCGTGGTCGTGTGGCTCAGGAAGAGTCCAGTGTGCAAGTTTTGAACATTTCCTCAACTGTCAGAAATGACTTTAAGTCTATTACTGAAGCTGATTTAAATCTGCAAGACGGACTTACTCCCGAGCATAAGATCCAACTGCTCAATCTACTGAACAAGTATCGATCCTGTTTTGCTTTCAATTTATCGGAATTAGGGAACACCACGGCTGGTCATATGACAATAGACCTCCAAGATAACCAACCCGTTGTCTATAGACCCTATCGTTTGTCGATCAGCGAAAAGGAGAAGGTTAGGGAAATAGTTTCCGAATTATTGGAGAATGACATCATAAGACCATCAACGTCAAGTTACGCAAGTCCTATTGTAGTGGTTAGGAAGAAGTCTGGCGAACTGCGCTTATGTATAGATTATCGTGCCCTTAATAAAAAGACTGTCCGGGAAAACTATCCCATGCCGCTGATTGACGATCAGCTGGATGTCCTTTCTGGTAATAAATACTACACGACCTTGGACCTTGCGTCAGGGTATTACCAGATACCAATCCGGGAAGAAGACAAACATAAAACTGGGTTCGTGACGCCAGATGGTCATTATGAATTTAATCGTATGCCATTCGGGCTTGCAAATGCCCCTGCTACCTTCCAACGTATTATGAATCAGGTTCTTGGGTCATTGCGACACAAGGAAGCCCTGGCCTACTTAGATGACGTGATTATTCCTTCAAAGGATATCAATGAAGGAATGTCGAGATTAGAGTCTGCGCTGCGCCTATTCTCTAATGCTGGCCTTACATTAAAGCTCCCCAAGTGCTTCTTTTTCTGTAGCTCGGTCGAATATTTGGGCTTTGAAATTACTGCTAGTGGCATTCGTCCTGGTGAGAGGAAAGTTGAGGCTGTGAAACTGTTCCCAACTCCTCAGAGCCAACATAATGTTCGCCAGTTTCTTGGGCTGTCTAGCTTCTTCCGCAGATTTGTCAAAAACTTTTCGGTTATTGCGAAACCTCTTACACAACTCTTGAAGAAAGACTCCAAATGGTCATGGGGTACGGAGCAGGAAAACGCATTCCGTTGTTTACAAAAAGAGCTCGTACAACGTCCCACTTTAGCCCTATACAATCCGAAGGCTGATACCCAGCTTCATACGGATGCTTGTAAGATTGGAGTGGCAGGTATTTTGTTACAAAAGGATAAGAACGATGTGCTTAGGTCAGTCGCTTACTTTAGTAGGCAGACAACGCCCGAGGAACAAAACTACTCGTCATACGATTTGGAGACGCTTGCCGTAGTTTCTTCCTTACAGAAGTTCCGCGTTTATTTAGTTGGTATCCCTTTTAAAATTATAACCGACTGCAACTCGCTCCGTGCGACCTTCCAAAAGAGAGATATGGTTCCACGCGTCGCTAGGTGGTGGGAACAGATGCAGGAATATAATTTTTGCATTGAGTATAGGGCTGGTCATCGCATGGCTCATGTCGATGCACTCAGCCGGAACCCTACGCAGCAGGCTCATGATGTTATGGTCGTCAGTGATTGCGATTGGTTAGCTACCGTCCAAGGCGCAGATAGTGAGATTCAAAGGATCATTGGAATCCTAAAAGATCCTCAGTTTGATGACGTAGTTGATATTAAATCAAATTTTAAGTTGAAGAATGATAGGCTCTTTAGGGTAACTAGTGACGGTGATAGGTGGGTCGTGCCGAAAGGAGTAAGATGGCAGATTGTTAAACAAAATCACGACGATATAGGCCACTTTGCACTTGATAAAACTCTGGAACGTATCAAAGCGACATATTGGTTTGCAAAAATGCGTAACTTTGTAAAAAAATATGTCGGTTCTTGTCTAGAATGCGCTTATTCAAAAGCCGCTGGAGGCAAGAAACCTGGTACTTTACACCCTATACCGAAGATTGATATTCCCTTTGACACTATCCACGCAGATCATGTTGGCCCCTTTATACGCAGTGCGAGAGGAAACATGTACATTTTAGCTCTGATTGATGCATATACTCGGTATATTTATTTAAAACCCGTAAGGAACACAAAAACTTCTACCTCTATAAAGGTTTTCCGGGAGTATTTTGGGTTGTTTGGTGTTCCCAAAAGGGTCATATCAGATCGTGGAACCTCGTTTACTAGCGAAAACTTTAAAAAGTTTATGATCGAAAAGAACATTAAACATGTATTGAATGCTGTTTCTACCCCAAGGGCCAATGGTCAGGTAGAACGCTATAACAGAACACTTATTGATGCTTTAACTACAAAGTGTGTTGGTTCCCCTGATAATAAATGGGATGAGCATCTACCTGATGTTCAGTGGGGCATGAACAATACGTTCAACAAGGGCATAAATCGAACACCGTCAGAAGCTCTGTTCGGCATTAGACCATCGGGTCCTAGTGACTGTAGAATTGTATCCGAACTTTCAGACGACTTATCTGGTTCTTCTAACAGCCAAGACCTGTCACAAATAAGAGAAGAAATCAACTCTCATGTCAGTTCCTATCAAGAGTCGCAAAAGAAGGCTTATGACGCAAAACACTGCCCAGTTCCAAAATATAAAGTAGGTGATCTTGTGAGGGTCGAACGTCAAGTCCCGGCTACAGGAAATAGTAAAAAACTTGTTCCGAAGTTTCAGGGACCCTATAGAATAACTAAAATATATGATTTCGATCGATATCAAATCGAGGATACTCCCCTCACACGAAAATCTAACCGGTCTTATTCGACAGTTGTTGCAAGTGACAAAATTAAGGCCTGGTTGAACTTTAATAGACCACATGACGAATCGTCTGGCAATGACACCGAATGACCTAAATATGTATTCATGTTGCATGTTTTAACAAACCTTACATATTTCAGTTTTACCTACAGGTTTACCGTTTCAGTATCTGGGCCATGAAATAATGCCCGTTACTGTACACAATCCTTTCAGACCCTTAGACCATGAAATAATGTCTACTGAGGTCAACTCTGGCCATGAAATAATGCCATCAAAAGGGGCCATGAAATAATGCCCGTATAAATGTACATCGAGCCATGAAAAAACGCTCGTTATTAATTATCACTGGGCCATGAAATAATGCCTAAAATTATGAGTTGTGATTTGAAATAATAACCAATGTTGATAAAATAACAATTGTTTAATAAATCAATAAATTTATTTTCTTTACACTAATTATGTTAACACCAAAATTGTGTGCTTCTGTTAGACCTTATATTGTCATGTATTAATTTGTTCAATAGTTATTGTCATTGTAAATTTAGGCTATTTATATTAAGGTATTTTGTTTGTGCTTTCTTTACACGAGGACGTATAATGTACCTTGGATGGCCGACTGTTATCAATAGTAAATTATATCGCATTTTATTAAACTAGCCATGTTAAACTAAATCTGTTTTAATATTAAAAGTATTGTTTTGACTAAATTATTGTAGTACCGACCGAGTTCGTAGATGGCACGACTAACGAATCACAGCGCACTACCGGTCGATGGTGGGAACGAGAATGGCGGGAAAACGCCACTTTGGTGGTCGTGCCAGTGCTACGAGCTCAGTCGTGCATAAGTCGTTTGCGATACGAGTACTAAAGCTGAAGTTGTGTTTTTAAAGATACCTAGTGTTGATTGTAAACTGTAATTGGTGTTGTGTGTTGGAAAAATACAATAAGTAAGTACTTGAACAAGTGTCTATTATTTCTAAAACCTTATTTTCAAAAGCCATGAACCTAAATATCAGTAAATTATCATATTTAAATTATAACTAGATTTTCTGTAAGAGTACAGAGCCCACACAACGCATTCGTAAAATATTATCCGTTACCTACTTCAAATTCTTGTTGATAAGACTAATGTTTGACTGAATTCCTAATGAAGATATGATAATTAACGTAATTTGTGTATGGCGTACTAAGGCTCCAAGTTATAAAGCAATTCTCAAGTATTCATTTATAGTAGAATCACACAGAAATCTAGCCCGAGTCAGGGTTCCATCTTTTTGACCACGCTGTGACAATTTTTGTGAATAGCTATACTGGTTGCGTAATTATCGAGCTCGGTTCGCTCGCTCTGATTCAGAATACTCCTATTTTATAGCTCGATTCGCTCGCTCTTGTATTCCCATAGCAGGATCGAAATGACAGCTTAACATTCCGATGTTACAAGAACGAGTTGTGTTGTTGTTGTTTGTTGTCGGATGTTCCGATGTGATTGTTGTTGTTGTTGTTTTGTGTGTTGTTGTTAATTTATACAAGAGCGAGTGAGGGAATTGTTTTTGACAAAGTATATAAATTATCATCCTGACTTCCGAGTCAGGATGATATTTCCCCTTTTTTTATTTCTCCTTTTGAGCTTCGCCGTAGTCGGGTAAAAGGGCCCCCAACAAATTTTGATACAGGCTCCCTTTAGGACTAAGTATGCCACTGACTCGACCTATATAATCTGAATCTCTGATTGGTAAAGCATGGGTTCAGGGGGCCTAAAAAGGCCACTTTGGCAGAATCATAAAAGGATAACATTATGAATCATAATATGGCGAAGACAGTCCGTGTTTTTCTTTTTTTCGCTCCACTACGTAGGGATAATCAAATAGATTGGGATTGGATTGGATTGATTGGTATTTTAGCACAGAAAAAAAACAATAACTGAAAAATCCTTCACCAATGGGATACTATTAGGTAAGTTAACAGTTAACTGTCCATTATGATTCATTATGTTATCCTTTTATGATTCTGCCAAAGTGGCCTTTTTAGGCCCCCAGGTCTGGTAGATTACTAAAAACAAATGGACAAATAAAAATCCATAGTACGAAGATCAAACTAATCCCCTAAAAGAAAACATTCATCCATCTGTTTTACATATCAAATCCATTCCGGACCAACACATTTATATCATCAGAGTTAATATAGCATGTTGCTCATCACAAATCATAAGTCGTGTCTGTCAAAACAGGGCGCCATCAACAAAAGGGGCTCGGGCAGGAAGAGCGGCTCTTAATGGATTTATTTAGATGTCATTTTTTATGTGGGCGGGGGCTCAAGCAGACGCCTGGCTTTCGTAGTGTGGATACGACCGACCGGGTATTAACTTCGGATTTCGAATTTTTATTGGGATAAATTGATAAATGAATGATAAATGATTTATTTTCTGTAAGTAGCCAAAAAAAAATCAGCTGTTCTCTACATTATGTTCGTATAAATGTAGGGAACAACTGATTTTTTTTTTCGCGATTTTAGGAATTGGTTCCATAGTAAAAGTTGTTCAGAATTATGAGTACAATGAAGTCCTAAGAGATTGTTAATGTTTTACCAATAATCCTGTATATATACCTACTTACTTTCACACAATTATAATGAGTAGGTTGCTCAGAAATAAGAGTACTAACGTGCTCTTGAGAAACAACAACGGTTAAATTTATTCGTCAAGGTGTCTCTTATTACAGGCTGCCAACACATAATATGTATGTATAAAATACCTACTACAATTAATTCACACAAATGTAATGTCATTCCTACAAACAACAAAGAACTTACGACACAAAATTAACATTACAATTAAATCAATTACATAATAATATTATGATTCACAATCAACTTTGCATTATCTATACAAATAAATTAAATTTAAGTGTGTGTTTGTAATGTCAAAATAACAGCATTTTACTAAATGCATATGAAAGTAGATACACGGTACTTATATGTTTTTTTTTTTCTATGTCTGTCTGTCTGTTTGTTCCGGTTAATCTCCGAAACGGCTGGACCGATTTGGCTGGGACTTTCACTGGCAGATAGCTGATGTTATAAAAAGTAACTGAGGCTACTTTTATTTTAGAAAAAGTGAAGAAATAGGTTATTGTTTTCGGACTTACACGCGAACGAAGTCGCGGGCACAGCTAGTGATAAATAAATAACCTAGAATGCTGACCTAGCTCACAATACTTCCTCAGTTTACGTCGCTGCTTTATATAATACCTACGTTCAATTGACTCGCTTGTAATTTAATAATTCAAAGTATTACGCAAACAGTTACAACCGCAATCGCTATCACGTTGCGTTACGCAGTTGTAAATGTGAAATAACCTGATTGTGACTCAATTAATGTATCGATATCGTATCGTACAAAGCTTATGATTACGACTATTGAAATCATATACAAAAATAAATCAACAACTCCAAAAAAAACCAACGAAAAAATAGGTCACTTTATAAAAATAGGAAGACTCAAGAAAATATTAAAAGCACATCCATACTAATCCGTCTTGATAAATGTGAGCCCTCCGTTATCCCTCGAACGCGTGTTCCGTCTCACCGATCACGCTCCTTGTGTGCGTGCGCCGAACCCGCACACATGCGCACTTTAATGCATTTCACACTCACACACACTCACCTCGCGTGTTCGGACGTACGTTGCTTACACTGTGCATGTGTGCGTGACCCGACATTGGTATTTTGATTGGTCATGCATTTCACGTGTTACGGCTTGCGGGTATAGACTGCGCCCGGGCAATAAACGCGGTAATTTACAGTGTAGCTTGCCCGTACCTAAGGAGGCTGTATTTTAAGAGAGATAAGAGCAATGTATTGATGTGATACAGGGATACTAAGGCTGTTTGTGGTACGCTGTAGGTATTGTTTGAAGGTGTTATTGCTTTGTTGGGAGTTGAGTTAGACAAGGAACATGTGAATATGACCTTTATACACATAGTTTGAGAAAATTAAAAACTGGGAATCAATTAGCTGTTTGGGGTAAAAAATATCCCACCAAAAACATATTCATGTAAAATGTTGCCAAGACGAGACCACATATGGCTCGCACTGCCAAAAAGTTATCAGATCTCATGTAGAGCCAAGCTTCTAACTCTACACGCCCTAACTTCACAAACTCTTACCTTAGTCAAAATATGAGGCTTGGCCGTTTCGTTACTACAAGAACTATTGTATAACAGAAAAGTAATGAACAGTGAATAAATTTTTCACCTTACGCCCATGTGATGGTAGCGCCCACGACTTACGAGTAATTCCAGACAGGCGCTTTACTTTGTGTAAATTATTTCAACACGACTGCTCCGAAAATGGTGAAGGAAAACATCATGAAGAAACCGACATGTCCTAGAACCAACAATTTGAAGACGTGTGACATCTACAAACCCGCACTGGGCCTGCGAGGTGGATTACGGTCCACTCCCTCTCACAGAGAGGCCTGTGTCCCAGCAGTGGGACCATTATAGGCTGATTTTGCAGTGTTACCTTATTAATACACGCGGATAGATATCGTCAAGCAGCTTTCATGAGCGCTTCATCCGTCATGATTTTCTTATACGCGATCATCGATTTCAGTAGTCAATACTTGATCCCTTTTGCTGACTGCCCCGTTGGTCTCGTGGTTGCAAGCGCGACTGCTGAGCGTGGGGTCCTGGGTTCGATTCCCGGGTGGGACAAAGTGTTATTGGGTTTTCCATTAGGAATTTCTTAGTAACAGTCCGGAGTTTGGAAATTGTCGGTTTAATACCCCCGTGCCTCGGAAAGCACGTAAAGCCGTTGGTCCTGCGCCTGAACTCTCCCCGGTCGTGTCGGATTGCCGTCCAATCGGACTATGAGAGTAAAGGAACAGAGAGTGCACCTGTGTTTGCGCACACACTTGTGCACTATAATATCTCCTGCGTACCTGGCTAATCTCCATTGAGATTGGCCACCGTGACCAAAAACGGTCGGGGAGGCTATTATTATTTACTTTACCCCTTTTGCTATAATTTTCAGGATCTGCTTATTGTTCCTAGCTTATTAAGTTTTGATGTTGACAAATCATAATCAGCCTATAATGTTCCCACTATTGGGACACGGGCCTCCTCTCTGTGGGAGAAACGGGCCGTAATTCACCACGCGGGCCCAGTGCGGGTTAGTAGATGTCACATTGTGGCGTCACATATTATGCGAATTGATTCTAGGACATGCCGGTTTCCTCACGATGTTTTCCTTGACCGTTTCGAGACAAAGCAAGTGGCTCTATTTAAATTTCAGGCATGAAAGCAACAGCCTGCGCGTGTCTGGTAAAATTCCGTGTCTTTTTTCTTTTATCATTTACTAGCTGCGCCCCGCGGTTTCACCCGCGTAAGTGGGAATATCGTGATAAAAAGTAGCCTATATGTTAATCCAGGGTGTCAGCTACCTCAGCTACAAATTTTTATCAAAATTGTTTCAGCCGTTTGAGCGTGAAAAAGTAACAAACACACACACACCCTAACTTTCGCTTTTATAATATTACTGTGATTTATATACACTTTATTGTATCTAGCTAGGTACACCAGAAAATACATAAGGACGCTTTCCGTGTCTTTGCTTTTCGACATCATTACAAGATTACTTACCCGCAAAATTCAACATTCTCTGTGAATATGAGAATTTTGAGATACAAAGCGACCGCCTACGTTTGTCTGAAAATTCTCTTGTTCGACTTCTTTCGAAGATTCCCAATTACTTAATTAATATCCAGGCGGCAACCTACGCTTTTCTGCGAACATTTTGATGTCCTTGCTTTTTATTGAACGTTTGCCTGCCGCGGTTGGTCTGTGGATGGGTGACCATCTTTACATACCGAGACCCGAGACTCCTCCGTGCCACGGAAAGCACGTTAAGCCGTTGGTCCCGGCTGTCATTCGTGGATCTTTGACAGTCGTTGCCTACGGGTCGTCAGAAGCCCGAAAATCTGACAACCAGTCTTACCAAGGGGTATCGTATTACAGTAACTGGGTTGTGAAGGTCAGATAGGCAGTCGCTCTATGTAAAATACTGGTATCCAGCTGCATCCGGTTAGACTGGAAGCCGACCCCAACATACCTACATAGTTGGGAAAAGGCTAGGCAGATGATGAGGTGTATGTAGGTATTTAGAGCAAAACTATGAAAGGTGCAAGTCAATTAATTAGCTTGAGTAAGATTTCTTTGAGGAGCAGTGATGGCTCAGAGGTAATAGCCTCGACTTGCTAGTTGTTGGTCGTGGGTTCGAATCTAGGCAGGCATTTAGTGTCAATAATTTCTTCACCACTGCTCTCAAAACGGAGAAACTGGGTTCGAAGTTCGAATCCAATTTCTCAATCGTTTTTTGTTTATTTTTGTTAGATACTTGCTGGTCACGCAAGCAGTAGGCTTCGGTATTTTAATATTACCTTGTCCTACTCTTCAGGAATTTCGGGTATGGCAGGGGCAGCGGCTACGCCAAGATTTCTCAACCTACCGGTTCCAAAGTCAAAGTAGGTTCTATTCAATAAAATGAATGTTTCCTCAAGTTAATATCCTTAACATCCATATTTAGTTTTACAGCCATGATTAATGTTCTACACATGTCGCGTAACAATTACAATCCTAATATGGCTAGTTCACCAACCAGAGACCTCGTTTCCATATAAGGAAAACACAGTTAATTCTCTAAGGCGTTTGCGTAGGTAATTGTCGTCTTTAACCAGACACCTTTAATCCTTGAGAAATAAAACATCCTGTATATTGTATTTACTTACCCCATTTTAACCCGCTTAGGGTTGCCAACTTCTTTTTCAAAAACTATTAAAGTGAATGAAAATTAAAAGTAGGTATTTTTTTCCTTTACTAAAAAAGAACCAGATTCTTAACAACTAATTAGAATTACAATCTAGCTAAGACTTAAGACTAAATAATTTTTTTATGTGATACTTAAATAATTTACAACTTAGAATAGTGATTATTGTGCTCTACACCACTTTACAAGTCCGATCCACTTTCTAGAGTATGATATAATGATAGGTATAAACACTTTGTGCGTATGTTAATATATATGTGTGTCATTGTCACTATTATTTCTACACACACTGTTTACACTACACTAACTCTAAAGCTTTTGTTCGTTTTAGTATTTAGGTATTTGAGTAAGAAACAGATTTGAGAGATTTTGAACATATTGTTTTAATAGTTTATTAGTTTCGCTTTATTTTTAAATGCTTCGTAGTCCTCAACAAAATAAAAATTAAATATGTGAATTGTACGCTCATTATTTGTAAAAAAATATGAAAGGTGTCAATATTTTTTTTCAGTTTTGGATTGGTTTGCCTTATTTTTCACCGACTTCAAAAAAGGAGGAGGTTTTTATTCTACATTAGGATTCAGTAGGTATTAAATAGGAAAACAATATCTAGTACCATTTTTTACAGTATGGTTGGAAACCCCCAACCCTCACTTACACATACAAAAATTACAAGCCATTGTTTACCAAATCTGCTTCACCGCTTGATTACACCGCAGTGTCTAGCATCGGAAAATTCCTACAGCGATACATTGCTTGAAACTCAAATGACAAAAGTGTGCGTAAACAGTTTCTAAACACATTCAAAGCTGCTACAGCGCTGCAAACAAATTGACGTTTACTATACGAAAATTTTAAAAGTGCTTTAGTCGCTGGCAGGGTTTATGGAGGATCGATATAGCGGCCGTGCGATGTTGCCGTACTGCCTACCCTGTCCCCTCGAAGCTGGGTCTTTGTACTCTTGGACGAAGGGCGGGCTTAACTTGGAGTGCTCGATTATTTTTGGAGGAAAATGCAAATGATTTTTTTTACACAATTTTATGTAAATTTTCCTTTTGATTTGATGAAAATTTTTCTTTTAGATATTTTTTTTTTGTATTTTCTTCAAAGAAAAAACTAAAAGCTACAATGTAATTTGCGGGAAAGTATTTTCTGTGAAAGGCGGGTTAAACTGGAGTTCTGTAAGTTGTGCTTCTATTTGGAATGTTTAGGAGCGAAGATCTCCGCTAACTGAAACTGCATGGTTTTTCATGATTTATCATCAAATATTATGTTCTTTATAATTGATTAAATGCTTAAAGTCATCCTTTTTAGGGTTGTAGACACCTATGCCTTTAGGCCTTTTATCACACTAATACGAGTATTATAAAGGCGAAAGTTTGTGAGTGTGTGTGCATGTTTATATGTTTGTTAGTTCTTCACTCTCAAACGGCTGGACCAATTTTGATCAAATTTTGCATGGAGGTAGCTGACACCTTGGATTAACATATAGGCTACTTTTTATTCCGATATTCCCACGGGATCGACACTTACGCGGGTGAAACCGCTGGGCGCAGCTAGTTATAGTAGATAAATCAACAACAATTAAGTAGGTATAGATAAATCAACAACAATTAAAGATAAATCAACAACAAAAATATTAGGTTGGCTTTGGATATTTTGTACTTGTTTTTTACTTACACCCCCGGCTGCTGATAGGTCTATTATTATTTTTAATTTCTAGGTTTTTAAGGACTGCACTTTACTTAGTTTTTCTTTATTTGATTTTCCAATCCTACGTGATCTTAACAAAAATCTCTAAAATAAATAAAGCGGACCCACCATTACGCGAGTCATGCAAAAATTTAAAACGGCGCCATTAGCACTTGGTGTTGCTGCACTTAAAAAATAAATTGTTACACAGGAGACGTTATTGTGCAGTCACGATCGCTTGTTATAGGCTTTTAGAGGTAATTAACTGAACTTTTTTCCTTCTTTATAGCGATGGCGAGATGGCCTAGAGGGCTGGTTCGAGGGGGCGCGGGAAGAGTTTCTCGAAGGACTTGGGGAAGACTTTGCCCAGCCGTGGGATAGAATAGGCTAAACAAAAAAAAAAAAAACAGTCGATGATATTTTCATACGTGATTACAATCTAACCTATTAGCTCATACTTACATAATTTAAATTATATAACTTAAGCTGCTAAGTAATTAAAAAAATAAGAAATCGTTCAATAAAGTCTTTCTTTTTTCACTATAGGTTAATTAAATGAACAGGACCATAGACCCGTCTTCCGCGTACCGGAAGACGTAGCATTTAAACTCAAAGCATTTACCTATGTCAATTAAACCTTGTACAGGCACATTTGAAATGTCAAAATTAAATAGTCCCACTCCCTCTCGGTGAGAGGGAGTGGGCCGTAATCCACCACGCGGGCCCAGTGCGGGTTAGTAGATATTAACGAATTTTTAGTTCTAGGACCGGTTTCCTCACGATGTTTTCCTTTGAAATAATTTACACAAAGTAAAGCACCTGCTAGGATTCGAACCTACGACCTATAACTCTACCACTAGACTAGAGTAGACTAAGTAGGTGGTGGTGGTGGTGGAGGAAGGTCATCGATTTCTCCGTGATTGAACATGGAGAAATCGATGAACCTCCTCCTTCTTCGAACAGCACCTCCACTTCGCCCGGTTTTGTGCTTCTCGCATCCAACGGGTTCCTGCGGAATTCACAAGGTCGTCGGACCACCTTGTGGGAGGCCTTCCAACGTTACGTCTTCCGGTACGCGGTCGCCACTCCAGAACCTGTCGGCCCCATCGGCCATCTGTTCTGCGAGCAATACTGCCCACTGCCACTTAAGTTTGGCAATTCTTCGAGGCTATGTCGGTTACCTTGGTCTTCGAACTCGGTTTAAATTAAATAAGGTAAATTATAAGAGTGATTATTTTTCCAAGAAAAACGTCTCTCGTTATTACAAATAAATTGAAAACTAACCGTTCAACAAAAGAGTGGGTAGTAGATAAATTCAATTACATCAAATTCCTAGTAAAAGGCGTTTTTCATAAGATTCTCCGAAGACAACTATAGTGGTTCTGTGGTCAAATCTCAATAACATCGAAAGTTTTTTTGCGCATGAGTCTCGAATTAGATTAACGGGTTTTGTAAACTTCTTTCTATTAATATAATAATTTATCTTTAGACTATCGCGTAGCTTCAAGCTAGTCTTTGACGTTAGAAGGTGCTGCAGGTTCTGTCTGGTTAACTGTGGCGCACGAGTCTCTAATTAGATTAACGGGTTTTGTAAACTTCTTTCTGTTAACAATAGGATGAAGTTACCTTTCGACTAAACGCGTAACTTCTAGCTAGTCTTTGACGTTACTTAGAATGTGCTGTTTTTGGTTTTGTCCGGTTTGCTGTAAACAACCGACCTTCGCGAATCTTAATACAGGGTGGGATCTTAATACAGGGTAGTACATTGACGCGCAAACCGTTAAAATGGATTAGACCCGCGTTGAAATTTTTTGTCGGTTATTAAAACAAAATTTACTGTTCCATACATTTTGACCGCGTAGGTATTGCACTTTTCTATGAAACAACTGATTTTTAGGGTTCTGCACCTCAAAAGTGAAAACAGAACCCTTATAAGATCACTTCGTTGTCCGCCTGTCTGTCCGTCAGTCAAGACATTTTCTCAGGAACGCGTGGAGTTATGAAGTTGAAATTAATAACAAATACTCAGGGCTGCAATCCCTTGAAGCAGTGAAAAAATAAAACTTCGAAATCAATTTATTGCAATCAAAAGGTACGGGCGTTTATGTTCCGAAATCAAAACCTATAGGATACTTAAATTCCCGTTGACCTAACTAGAATCATGAGATTTGGCAAGAAGCAATGTCATGTAGCATAAGTAAAGGAAAAAATCCGAATACGGCAAATGTGAAGTTACCTAGATTAAAAAAAAACTATTTACGTAGTAGGTACCTACTAGTACGGAGCCCTCGGTGCGCGAGACCGACTCGCACTTGACCGGTTTTTTTTTTATAACGAGAAGAGTAGAACACAAACAATAATTATAATTTAATTACAGACAAGAACAAAATAATACTTATCAATTAGGCTGGCCTTTAAAGAAAGCCTTTATCAAAAAAAAAAAAAACAAAAATGTTTATTGCACATACAACTTTTTTATTGAAACGACTTGTGCTTCTTGTGAATAATTTTCTCGTTATTCTGACATTCATTTATTTATCTAGAATACTTCTCCAAACAAAAATAAAATTCGTCCATCAAAACTGCTGATAAACAGTAATACGTTTCGCAGCTGTCGAATTTCAGCATCTTTCCTTGTCTAACACATGGTTTTAGAAAGAGATGCTGCCATTCGCGTGTTTCCGGCTGGGAGCCGAAGAAACCCGAAGAGACCGCGGGAAACAAGTTCGTCTCTTTTAGTACTTCTTATTTTAAATTCTGTTTTTAGAGATAAGTTTACGATGTACCCGCATAATAAGTTGGTAATAATACGACAGTAGAAAAAGAAATAAAAATTATGGAAAATGTTATTTGCAATGAACGGAGAGCTTGAATATATTTAGATGCCACGTTTAATGGTATTTGTTGTGAAGGTATTAAAGTTAAATATTCAGGGTACAATTCATTAAGATAAGTATATACTAAAGAAGGTAAAGCTATTAATGCAAATAAAAAAAGTCTAAGACTAAATGCGAGCTAAATGAGGCCTTATCAGGCTAAATAAAAATACTTTTAAAAATGTAGAATTAGCTATCGATGTAATTGCACAACACACTATCAGTAGCAATGGCTTTAATTTTGTCAGTTCAACAACATTCATTGCGTTATTTACGTAGTTGAGCAGAAATTTTTTTCGAACAAACGAAGCAATGGATTAGCAATATCCTTCAGATTGTGGTTGATAGTGTGTTACGCAATTATGGAGCAGATCAGCCTTGTCGTTTGCCATTTGTTTAGTCAAGAAATATTAATCTTGTATAAATCTAAAGTAATTTGAATAATTGAATAAAGTAGAAACAAAATAATAAATAACCCAGTTTCATAATTTAACTGAACGCCAAACAAGTTTTGCGTCTCAACCTTTTCACATTTAATATAGACTTGACGATTAAAATGCAAATTATTGATCTAACAACTCAATTATCAATGTTATTAAAACAAGTTTGTGTTTTAGGCTCTTTATTGCATTATTTATTCGTAACTACCTTCTGCCCGCTGCGCTGCTTTGTTCGCGTGGAATTCGTTCGATATACAATATACTAAAATAACAGCCATATTTTTATAACTCCCTTGGGCCCGACCCACCGCGTCGCATCGCGTCGCCCAAACTAGCTCGTATTTAGTTTCCGCTTAGAGTTCTTTCTTTTTTTCTTCTTCTTCCTTTGGTCCTTAGGGCCGTAGAGTGATGTTAAATAGCCTATTTATAACCTTCCTTAAGATTTGGGTTATCAAATGAAAAAAGTAATTCTTCAAATCCGACTGGTACCTAGTTCCAGAGATTAGCGTTCAAACAAAAATCAATCTCTTCTGCTTTATTACGTTAGTATCATCATCATCATCATTTCAGCCGAAAGACGTCCACTGTTGGACATAGGCTTCCCCCAAGCACCTCCAGTTCGACCGGTTCTGTGCTTCTCGCATCCAACGGGTTCCTGCGGCCTTCACAAGGTCGTCGGACCACCTTGTGGGAGGCCTTCCAACGCTACGTCTTTAGGTACGCGGTCGCCACTCCAGAACCTTTCGGCCCCAACTGCCATCTGTTCTGCGAGCAATGTGCCCTGCCCACTGCCACTTAAGTTTGGCAATTCTTCGGGCTATGTTGGTTACCTTGGTTCTCTTACGACGTATAGATGTCAAAAGCTAAATATGACTACTTGGTATATTATACTTATTAACTTACTGTGCAGAGAAATACAAAAGAAACTATGAATAGATACAAGCGGTTGGTCACCTCTTTGCGCTTTTTTCTGGCCAAAGAATCAGCATCGCCATACAACGTGGCAATGCTGCCAGTCTTTTGGGCACGTTTCCTGTTGACAGCGATGCGTACGAATTTTTTGATGCCCTTTGATTATTTCTTCTCCTTTTTATATATGTAGGTTAGGATTAGTTAAATGCGTGTAATATTATTCGTGTACCTACATTATTTGCTTATTTACCATAAAGAAATGGCGAGGGTACATGAATGATATATATGATGTTATATTATGTAAATTTAGGTTATCCTTACTCAGTAATCACTATGGAGTGTTCTTAAAGCGAATGTGAGTACCAATACAAACCATTTCTGGTTTAATGGTACAAAAGAAACATAAACCTGTATTAAGATTGTACGTATAAAATAAAATAAAAAAAAGAAAAGGTACTTGTATCTATACATTAATTTATTATTATTCTTTTAAGACTAGCTTTTTAAATTATGTAAACACTTTAAATAAACAGTATAAAATTTATGAATAGATTATTGAAGTGGAAGAATATTTGGCAACAATGGGAGTAAATATTGATCACTACATATTATAAAACACAGTCCCCCCGCTGCATCAGTTTGTCTGCCTGTGTGAACGCGATAAACTCAAAAACTACCGACCGGATTTTCATACGGTTTTCACCAATAGACTGAGTGATTCATGAGGAAGGTTTAGATGTGTAACTCATTATGGTTTTGTGTAAATTGGCTGAAATATAACGATGATTGTTGAAGATGTCGGATGCCGACCAAAAGAGGTTTCTAAAAACAATGTAAGTATTACGGAACGTAGTAGTGGTAAGTTTCCGTGGGATAAATTTCCGACCTTCATGCGGGCGAAACCGCAGACAAAAGCTTGTACTGAGACAAAAGTTGATAAACCATTGTATATAAATATGGAAGAGTTAAGAAGACTTGCTGCGCTGACTCCGTATAATTTTGAAGAAGGGGCTGAAGGATGATGACGTCACGAAAACAATAGGTAAGTAAGTACTTATACCGTTTTGCGTTTAGATTTCACATAATCAACATATAACGTTCCCACTGCTGGGACACAGGCCTCCTCTCAGAGAGAGAGAGAGGACCGTAAGCCGTAGGTATGCTTCCGCGCGGCGCGTGCGGTTTGGCGTTTAGATTTAGATTGGTGTAAATACAATTTTTTATTAAAGTATTTATAAAAGACAGTCATTACATTACTTCATTCATCTTCATTAGTAACGCACGTTTAACTTTAAAAACAGATATACCTGCTTATATGTAATTATTTAGACCCAGTGGAGAGACAAAACTAGTGGATTACAATAGAGACATTAGAAAGTTGTTGAAGACAATGTTTTCTTTCTGTCAATACAGTACTTAAACTAATCCAATAAAATTTTGATGAATAGCACAGTATCTATCAAATCTCTTCGTTAAACATTAGATATCTATCTACGCGTGTTCCCCCGACCCCCACCCCGTCGCATCGCATCGCCTGCCCGCGCTTTTACTTCGTTTTCGATTAGCGTTTTTCTGACTTTTTTTCTTTCTGCTTGGCTGCTAAGAGTCCTAGCGTGATGATAAATAGCCTGTAGCGTTCCTCGAGAATTGGGCTATCAAATACAAACAACGATTTTTCACATCCTACTGGCAGTTTCAGAGATTAGTGCGTTCAAACAAACAAACTCTTCAGGTGTATTCACTCAGAACTTCACTCAGAGGGCATACAGCGACCTACGCGTTCAATATAACAATGCACTGAGAGTGCTGCTGCGGCAGCCGCATGCCGTGGCGATGTAGTGCGTCGGGGATGTTTGCAGATAATAATATTGATAGTTTTGCCGCTATTAATAGGAAAAGATGTGCATCCCTGATGTCTCGTGTTCGCGGCGGCACCAACAGTATTCTCAGTGTATTCGGAGATCGGAGGGATTCCCCGATGTTGGATGTGGATGTAAAAAAATTAATTGTATATTTTTAAGTGTCTGTAACCTACTAACACTAGAACTTAAGTTAAAATTGTTACTAACCCAATGGACTCCGGTCTGAAATAAAAATATTCTATTCTATTCTATTAGTATAGATAGATAAACAGGTTAAACTTTACATTTATTATTCATCTTTTCATTCATATCTTTAGGTACATAAAATATGGTAATTGATAATAACATGAGCACTGAAATGGATTCCATTCTCGTATCATCCATAATCTCTACAAACCTCTCTACATTTCTCGTCTCATTTTAAAAACATCCATAATAATTTAAAATTTCGTTTCAAATTGAAGAAACATGAAGCAATTATAATTTACTACAAACATGCTGATGCAAAACAAAACAAAAATGCTTACAACCGTTAATCTTCAAGCTAAACGAATCGATTTGAAATCAAATTGAAAAAATTGGAAACGCAATCTAGCATGAATCCATTATAATAGAATTGCAATCATTTAGCTGTGACGCCTGTGACCAAGCAAATTTATTTTTTCATTTCTTTAAAGCAAAGAGGTAATGGAACTAATGAATTAATAAAATACAACTTAAGGCTTAAAATCCTTGATAATTATTAAGTATCAGGCAGAGCATCAGCATGTAGAACAAACAAATGAATCCAAACAATCGCAGATGCTCTTGCGCGTCTTATCCACCGTGTTTTGTTAGTGGTGTTATTAACAGCAGTAAACATTCAGTGGCCGTGGGCAGTAGGTATGTAGGTACTTAGTGATGTTTGCTCGGCGACTAGGGACGCCGGCCGAGGGGCCCTGTTGTCAGGGGACCCTCCCACGGCGCGGGCCGGCGGCGGCGCAGCGTGGCCCCGCGCGATGGCAACAGCCGCTGTCGCCACGGTCGCAGATACGGTCGCAACCTGCCGCACTGTACGCAGCTTACTAGGAGCCCAGAACAAACGAAGATATCTCTCGTACCGACTCGAGTCTCCCCCAGTCACGTTGACCTCCCCTGCCCCCACATTTACATTACAATTGAATGATGAAAGCGGACGTTGAGCGCACACGTAGAGGCCGTGATTAAATGGGCATTAGTACATAAGCGATTGAACTGTAACTGTGTGCATAACTGAACTTGTATTGTGGTTAAATAGATACTCGGTCTATTCATTTTCCGAATGTAACCCTACACTCGCGCGAACTGAGTTTGTGCTGTTTGTTATTTGTGTTTTCTTTAGAATTATGTAGTTATATGCATAATGTACCTACGAATTGTTACGATGTATGCCAGGAATAAGTATGTATTTGGATATTATTATTTCACGTAAAATAACTAATGGGCCTATTTTTAATAGGTACAAGTTTTGAGTATTATTTTATCATTCACAATCTAAACGAAGTAGATAAACAATACTTAATTACTTTTGGTGTCATTCATGAACGTGCTAATGATCAAATTAGTATCATTTGTTTTTAAAAACACACGAAAGATGACATTTAGTCGCTTATGTAAATAACAAATGCCACACTTGGTTTTTTTTTGCCATTGATTTATACGGAATTTGTTAAAACATCACTATGTTTTAACAAATTCCGTATAAACATGGCATATTTGCCTTTTATTAGCGATGGCGCGACGAGCCGGTCCGATAGGTATTGTTTGCATAACACCTCACCCGTCACCCATCAGCCAGCCTGCCTTGTGTGTGCGAAAAGCGTGCGTGACGTCGTGTGTCTGGGGAGTTGCGCAGTGCGCGCTGATCACCCGGCGAGCATACTGCACAGGCGGCTCTCCGACACATTCCCCTTGACTTACCCACATGCTCGTAAAATGCATCACGCTAAATTGCTCCTTATTCCTAAAGCGCAGAGTCCAACGCGTGTAGAGTCGTAAAGAAAATTTAAACACGGTGCTAGTGCACGGCGCGAGAATGCGCGGCGAGATAGCCTCTTGTTGTTTATGCTGCCCTAGTATAATTGCCCGCTATGTCGCGGCACGCGCCATCTTCTCTACCGCATCAGTGATGGCTAGACTGGCAGCGTAGTCTTAACTTGACAATATAGTTCCAAATGCCGCTGCTAATACTGCTATGGGTACCACTTCAACAAGAAAATAATAAAAGCGAGCAATGAGCAGCACCTACAATATGAAACGGTGACGACTGACATTTATTTACTTGTATAAAATAATTATTCAAATTATTGAAGTTTTAAACTGGCTGCAGGATACGATAAAAATAACATACACGGCAACAGAATGCTAAGAACCGAAGCAGTTCGAGGTCCATCTGTATCTATGTTACGTCATTCATTATTTATTCTGAATGAAGATCCAAAAAGGGTAAATAAAACCTACAGTTGAATAGCGGCCCACAAAGATACGAGGCAGCTACGAGGACTCTGCCATGGTATACCGTGGCTCTGCTGACGGTAGAGAACGACCGACAACATGTTGATAAAAACAGACGCAGCGCCGCGGCCGCCATCGCCGAGCCAAACATTCCGCTTAATAATTTCCTCCACTTTATTTTTTATCAGACAGACACGACACGACCGCGCCGATCTCGGGTTGTTTCAAAGCATTCTCCACTCCAGGTCCGGTACAAAAAAGGAATGTCAACCACGCCAAAATGATCCGTAAGCATCGAAGTTATTAGGGCACCATAAGCTGACGAAATATAACAGAAATTCTTCACGTGTTTCAGAAATCGTTTCCATTTTCGTAGCACACACAATGGAGGTTTCGATGGGGATCATTAAAGCTGAGCGATGCGTGGAATAACAGCGTAGAACGGGTCTTATCTCAATAGCCGACGATTCCGTTTGGCATGCAGCAGGAATTGAGAAGGCCATTTGCCTCGTTCCATCGGGTTGAGGTCGTCGATAGCGCAAGCGAGACGGCAATAATGGAATAGTATGGGTAGCTCTTACGATATTCTGAGAGCCTGGTAGCTGAGATCGTTTGCGTGTCGGTCGAGGTGGCGCGTGGCGCGGTGCTCGACGGCCCACAGTAATTTGAAATATCCGCTAGAGGAGACACAATCGCATGCTTTCCATTGTTCTATGCAGGAAGACTTGTTTGACTCTTTTTCTCTTTTGAAACAATTCATATCAGCAGAATATAAATGGCATTCGTTCGTACTACCTCGACAGCTTGCAATTATTTTTTTATACCTCTAACCAAAACACATTATAATAATGAAATATAAAAAATCTTAATTTAACATGTCCAACGTTGGCAGGTGACGTAGATAAACTGGCATTGAAGTCAAAAGCCGTACCTACTATGCAAATAAATTTCAATTAGCACAGGTGATACTTGATAATACATTTAGCATGGTGTAGTTTTTGCCATTGCGAATTATTTGTAAATTGTAGAAATGCAAGTATTTTTAGATTCCATTTAAATAACATAGAAAAAGATTAAAATACAGGTCCCTAGCTAGAACTTGTTTGGTAATCGTTTGTCTTATTATCATACGGAGAAATGGGAGACATTATATCGCAAAGATTTCGAATGTCAATGGTTATAGGAATAGAGGAAGACCAAAGAAACGGCGGACGGATTGTGTGAAAATATATACGGCTAATTAGCTAGATAAGGAATAAATACTGAGATGACAGGGAATAAGAATATACCTAAGGAAGATCAAGATATTCTGCCCAAATTTTTTATATTGGCATAAGAACAGGAGGGGTAATTGCGTAACACACTAAGACTAGGAATGGCTTTCATTTTGACAGTTATAACAACATTCATTGCGTTATTGACGTGGTTGAGCCGACAATCTTGTCAAACATATGAAGCAATGGATTAGCAATATCCTTCAAAATGATTCAGATTCTGATTGACGCAATTGCAGGAAGCGATGATAAAAAAAAACCTGAGCGAGAGAGAATCTTTGCATGAAAAGCGAATGCTTCTCATTTCTGTATCTGTTAAAGAAGCTGTTTTCCAATCAATAGCGTTGTAAAATAACATCAATGGGTTTACACGAAAAATACATAAGTAAACATTTAAATTATACAGAGGAAGAAACTACCATTTAACTGTACCATCACCGCAGACCAACGTGACGGTTGGCTGGTATATTTTTAATTTATGACATACCTAAGTATACTGTATGTATAGGTAATTTAAAGTAGTACTATCGTATTGTCGTAGAATAAATAATGAATGGCCGGCGTAGGTAACCATTTATAGGGTAACATATGGCTGCTTAATACCTTACCTGCCAATGGAATGACGCACAAACATTTCTAATTATTATATTTTGCTCAATAAAATATGGGACATTAAAATAGTTTTATTATACACATTTTACGATTTTATGTGGAATTGCGTTTAGTTTTGTAGCTTGGTTATTTTTATTTAAATTAACTAAAATAGAATATGAATAATAAACTGAAGTTGCAGAAATCCGGCCGGGCCATTCGAAAACCAATGGCATTTTAACATATCTAGTGGTAGCCCGTCTTATTCCTGACTCTTTAAAAGTACCAAAATGTGTGAAAAGGTTTCTACTAATATTTTTCTCTATTGTCAGCTTGACCCCGCGAAAGATCAATTTGCAACAGACACCTACAAAATATGGAAAGATTCCTTTATTATGAGCCGAAAAAGATATCAAGACATTACATTGGCTTCCTCTTTAACCTTTCTAAGGCTTCCGATTATGTGGTGGAACACAATATGAAACTCTGAAGGTGTACTTGTTATTACTATTACATGTTACTACTTTATTACGTATTAAAGATAGGATAGGACAGGTGATACAGCATAATATAGGCACTAAATAACGCATTTACAAGTTAAGTCTTAAAACAAAAATGGGCGTGCCACAAGGTCCAACTCTGTATCTTTTTCTTTACCTGTCAATTTACAAATAATATAATCGATCAATCAGTTCTATAGCGTATTAGCGATATCCCATATTTTTTAGCAAAGTGCAGTTGTTATTTGCTTAAACAGCAATGTTATGTCTAAATCTAAAGGCTGAAGATTAGACGCTATTTGGTTTATTTTTTTTACTAGCTGACCCGGCGAACTTCGTACCGCTACCGCCCCGCCAGCCGCTCTGCCCCCGCTCTTTAAATCTCTGATATCTTCTAAGACATTGATTTTAATTATATACTGTAAAGGGCAATTTTGATCTCCATGAAATGGACAACGTATTTAATGTATTTAATTGGATAAGGAATAATATTGTATTGTTTAAAATAGCTTGGTAAATAACCCATATTTTTTTTGTAATATGTAAAGATACTGTGGGTTATCCTTAGGAGATAAACATATACCATCGCGGACTTTATTATCGATATTTTTATGATATACAATTCCGTAGTAGGTACATTAATTTGATCTATCTCGTAAGGTTTAGCCAGCGTATGCAATGTAAGCGCACAAAATTATGTTTGTTACGACATCACATTACAAATCTTTAAATTTGTCGGTTTTTTTCTACTATAATATGCATGTATTATACATATAAACCTTCCTCTTGAATGACTCTATCTATAAAAAAAAACCGCATCAAAATCCGTTGCGCAGTTTCAAAAATCTAAGCATACCTACATAGGGACAGACAGCGGGAAGCGACTTTGTTTTATACTATGTAGTGATTAACTGTTCAACCATGAATAGTGATATTAGTAGAAAACTGATTGTTTCTGCTCTTAGACTCAGATCTGGACACACTCCATGCAAAAAATTTGCTTTCATGATGAAGAAAATCGCTTCACCCAATTGTGACGAATGTGGAGTTGTCGAGGACCTACAACATTTATTGATGGAATGTGCCCAATATGAGTCCAGTAGAAATAATTTAGTAAGGTCCCTGAATTTGAACAGAACTGATGTTCCATGTTCCATACAATTCTATCCCAACCAAATGGCGACGATGCGAAGGGTTCAAATTCATGGCCCACGTCCTGTGAAAGTACAATTGTT
This sequence comes from Oligia latruncula, assembly GCA_948474745.1. Taxonomy (NCBI): domain Eukaryota; kingdom Metazoa; phylum Arthropoda; class Insecta; order Lepidoptera; family Noctuidae; genus Oligia; species Oligia latruncula. The sequence goes on along the minus strand of OX419689.1, from coordinate 14,256,382 downwards.
TAAGATACGATGGGACTGGCTTAGGCTATGCGTAAAAGCCCCTATAAATAAATAAAGAAAAAAAAACTGTTCAACCCATTGTCTTGGGCGTAAGCCTGATTAGTTAAATTAATTAAGCAGATTAGTTAAATATTGGTAAACAACATAACAGAGAGGAGGAACATTCGTTCCTGAAACCTGGTGTAAGTTAGTCGTTATATATTATTATTTGAATTGCTTCATATATCATATATGGTATGGGTTTGGTTTCCGCATTTAGTACTTCAAATGGACTATTGTGCGTTTCATATGGGTATTATAATCAGCCGTTAATGTTTCTCCTCTCTGTAAGACGGAGTGAGCCATAATCCACAACGCGGACCCAATGCGGGTTGGTGATTGTCTTCGGATTTTTGGTTCTAGAACATGCCGGTTTCCTCACGATGTTTTCCTTCACCGTTCTGAGAGCAATGGTAATGAAATAATTTACACAAAGTAAAGCGCTTGTCTTGATTCGTATAAAAATATATAAACATTTTTTAAAGATTAAATTACCTATCAACCTGAAACCTTATTCAATACTGACCTCGGTTTTCCTCATTCACTGAATAGGTAATTAACATTTCTCACAGAAGTAAACAACAACTCGGAGTTGTTTGAGGCACGATGACAGACTCGAAGCAATAACTTTTTCCCTCCAATTTCCATTTTTCCCGCCCAAAGCGTCAACGCGATTTAATCTGTCTGTCATCATCAATATCGAAGCCTACATCAATCCAGTATATTCCCAAATAGTAAACACTATTCAAAAAGCTAAAATTAACCATTTCTAATCCTTATGCCGTTCACAATAAGATAAACCAGCACTTTTCCAACGTCAAAGTTAACTTTGTAAACGACCGCAAGAATTCTGTTTTCAAAACTCGTGACGATGCCCGAGGCATCACTCGCTGAGTTTCGCAATCTAATCGTGTAATAGAAAGAGATGGAGAATATAGGATAGTTTGTGTTAGAATGGGATAGCGAATAGTAATAGAAGAGGGTTCAATTGATTGCGGAGGGTGTTGCGCCCTTCTGTGCAAGTCTATTCATTTTGCACACCCCGGGGCGGGAGGGGGGCGCTGTGGAGCATGCTATGAGCAGTTTTTTTTTTTGTTTCTGTCTTTATTTAATTTCGCAATGGAGGATAATTTGAATATGGCATTTACATGGCGGACATGTTTGCCCATACGATGTGTGTGAAACATACATTAGTTATGGCTGTCGCATGTAATGCGCTTATCTGAAAAACATGGCACGTATTATAATGCTAGAAATATGTACATATGAGTGTTTTTAATTTGTTTGTGTTTGAAACGTTTCTATTCATACCTACGTCAATTATAATGATGGTGTAGTTAAAATGAGAAACATACAAATTGCATTTTTTTGAAACTGGATGCCAAATTAGCTATCTTGAGTTTTATAGATCTAAATTACGAAAATATATGTAGCTCGGTACCTGCAAATACCTATAAATGTTCTATAGGCCGACCGCTTAACTGAGATGTTACCTGAGGTAGCTGCGCGGTGCGGGACGGGTGATAGTTGTCACAAGTTGACCAATCACTGAGCTCTCGCATTACATCACCACACCCCTCCCGCACCGCGCTGCTACCTCAGGCAATGTCTCAGTTGAGCGGTTGGCCTATAGGTTAGGTTATATTCATAATCGAATCACCTAACCACACCCGAAACCACAAAACACCCATGTAAAATACCTACTCACATAATTACACACGTATTACTAAGGCCCTTCGTACACTGCACGATTTCTTTACGGTACAGCGTAGGTATAAATCACGCCGTAGAAAAACGTGTCCGTCAACAAGCTTCCATCATAGCGTGATCATAGTGACATATACGACAGTGAAGACCGTGCCTATACACGGCGAATAAACCGTAGTTTTCCACGACAAGAACAACGTGTGTGTACTAAGGGACTAATAGAACAAAGGATTTTCACGATCAGCAAGAAATAACCTAATCTACTTATTATATCTTAAGAATATGGTCATCATCATCTGCCTAGCCTTGGGGTCGGCTTCCAGTCTAACCGGATGCAGCTGAATACCAGTATTTTACATGGAGCGACTGCCTATCGGACCTCCACAACCCAGTTACTAGGTAATACGATACCCCTTGGTTAACTGGTTGTCAGAATTGCGGGCTTCTGACTACCCGTAATGACTGTCAACGATCCACGAATGACAGCCGGGACCAACGGCTTAACGTGCTTTCCGAGGCACGGAGGGCTCACGGCATGAAAAGATGGTCATCTGAATATGGTGATAGTTGAAATAAGTAACAATTAATACGTTAATACTTTTAAATCTAATCATCGCGATAGTTAATCGATTAACCTATCGAATCAGCCTATCTCAATCAATTCCTTATTGACAAAGGTCTTCTTCAAGTAAAAAGTTCCGTAATATTAGGTATAAAGTTGTAGTATTTATTTGGCTGTAGTGTTTGTATCTGGCTGGTTTTGAGGCCATTAATTAAATAGATGACATTTTAAAAAAGAAAAGTAAAAACGAATTCCCGCCACTTTTCAATTGTTTTTCTTTCCGCCAAAATAAGTGAATTCAACGAAGAAATTCGAGACATTCGTTTTATTACAAAAAAATGCGACACAAACCGCGATAAAATATGTGCAGTAAGAGTAGCACAAAGTTGGTTCAAACGTTTTCAGTCCGGGAATTTTGATGTCAAAGATGCATCTCGCTCTGGTCGCCCTGTTACATAGAAAGACGATGCCATTTTTGAAAAATTAAAACTAAATCGGCATTTTAGTAGTTACGATATAGCTGAAGAGTTAGGGGTTGACCACAAAACAGTTTTGACCCATTTGAAAAGGTCTGGGTATCCTACAAAATAACTCGATATTTGGGTGACACACGAGCTTACTGAAAGAAACCTAATGAATCGTGTACTCATTTGCGATACTATATTGAAACGTAATGAAACCGAATCATTTTTGAAAAGATGGTGATGAAAAGTGGATCACCTACGACAAGAACGTGCGAGAAAGATCGTGGTCAAAGGGCAGTCAAGCTCCACAGACGAAACGCGGAAAGGTGATGCTGAATGTATGGTGGATTGGTAGGTTTTGCCCATTGGTAATGACTTTTACCGCTGGGCAAAACCATCGATTCGGATCTCTACTGCCAAAGCTGATGAGACTCAAGCAAGAAAATGAGAAAAACGGCTGGAACTGATCAATAGAAAGGGTGTGGTCTTTCATCATGATAACGCCAGACCACACACATCTTTGGCCACTCAGCAAAAATTGAGAGAGGTTAGTTGGGAAGTTTAATGCATCCACCATATAGTCCTGACCTTGCACCCTCAGATTTCCACCTGTTTCGGTCTCTTCAGAATTCTTTAGGTAGAGGACTGTGAAAACTACTTGTCGCAGTTTTTTGATCAGAAGTCCAAAACTTTCTACAACAATACGAAAAAAACCCCGCGCCCCACCCGTGGGGTGCGGCGTTTTTTCGTATTTTTAGTAGTAGGTAATCGCGTAATACACTAACAGTAGGAAGGAATGACTTTAATTTTGTGAACATTAATTGTGTTATTTACGTTGAAGGGCAGACACATTTTAAGAAACCAATGTAAGTATTGTGAAATACAATTACAATACAATATCTACCGTGCGCGCTCATCATCCTGCAATTCAATGCAGATTAGGTCATTTGTCTACCTAATGGACTATTTAAATTTATTTATGTGCGGAAAGGTTGAATATGGTAAGGACTATAAGACCGTTTACCCCACTTCAGAATCTTTATTATTATTATGTTCCTTATTTATAAAAATAAAAAAGTTTACAGTAGTTTTTATACGTAAAACTTTGCCCCACAAAACCGTTCTGACCAATGAATGGGATAAGTACATCCCTCTATGATGAATAGTTATAGGTAAGAGCATCATCATCTGCTTAGCCTTTTATTTTACATGGAGCGACTGCCTTTCTGACCCCCACCACCCAGTTACTGGGTTATATATGCCCACGACTCCTCGCATCCGGTTCAATATTTTTTATAATAAAGCCGTTTTTTCACAATTTTCAAAGCAAGAATAAAGAATTTCCTGAGGTAGGTAAAGACCTACGTAAGGAAATTCAAATCAAGATTTAGATTACAATTAGTCATCAAGATTAGGTACAGTCAACAAAAGAGATAAGTATGCAGGATCTTCGGATATAGTTTAAGTTTAGTAAGAAACCGATGGATGTTATCGACTGAAATTTAATTTGATAAATGAGCTGTTTGTTTTCTATTAATACAATTAAATTTTATTCGAGAACATCTGTCGGTTTCTTACTAAACTTCAACTATATCCGACGATCCTGCATACTTATCTCTTTGTTGACTGTACATCATCTTGGATCTTTATGACGGCTACTTTTAATATCTTTACTTTTCTTCATATTCTTACCATCGCATTTAAAAACACTTCATCAAGAAACTTGGCGTAACCAACTAGGTATAGACCATTTTTATCGTGTCGTCGCAGCGCGTAATTTATTAATCGCAACTCATTATCTCTGTTAATGACATTCTTATCGCCTCTAGGTAGGTTAATGATAATGACCATGTATCAGCGTCACCCGCCTTCTCGGAGTAAGGACTTTTACGGTCAAAGAATTTGTTAAGTGATCCTTACTGCAAAGTTGGTTTGTTTAAGGGTTCATTATTAATACCTTTAGGTACAGCTGGAGAGCAGTGGTGGCCCAGTGGTAACAGCCGCGACTTACGAGTTGTAGGTCGTAAGTTCGAACCCAGACAGGCGCTTTAGCAAAGTCGTTTTGTAGGGCTTCTATTTTTAAAAGTAAGGCTAGAGAAAAGATGGATGGATTTTGTGAGGGATGATATCGTAAAGGTGGCGTGACGGCTGATAGGAGAGAATAGAAGAATAACGCATTACGCTGGCTACAAGCAACATGGAACAAGGGCAGGAAGATGACGAAGCTTTGTGGAGCTTCTTCTTGACGTTAAATTGGTAAGCCACTCTCTCTTTAAAAAAATCAAGGCTACACCGGCGATACAACATCAGTCCGTTTTTAAACTCATCATTCTCTTGCCCTTATCCCAATTTATTTGGGTTCGGCGCAACATGTCTTTTTCTTAAATACTCCTCTATTAGTCGTCATCTCGGTAGTCGCCCCCTTTCTAACCATATCATCATTCACACATTCCATCCATCGTTTCTTTGGTCTTCCCCTACTCTTATAGCCATCGACATCCATACTCAAAACTCTCCTCACGACATTTTCCTCATTTCTCCGTAACACATGCCCATACCATGACAGCCGATGTTCACACAACTTTTCACTCACCGGTGCCACTTTCAAACTTCCTCTTATGTACTCATTTCTTATTCTATCCATTCGTGTAACACCACACATCCCCATTAGCATTCTCATCTCAGCTGCATGCAATTGCCTTTCATTCATCCCTTTTCAGTCCGTTTAACTATCGTTAAAAAACCGGGAATCAAGAATATAGGCTTTCTAAGCCTAATGTTATCTTTCTTGTCCGTCGACACCCCTTGATGCATCTCTTGTAAGATATGTGTCACATCAGTTCCTATGGTTAACATCTCCAAGGGTAAAATCTACAGCTCAAAACAGTGACTAGGAGTAGTAGAAGTAACTTTCGATTGTAATTTGGAAACTGTGTCCATATACTTTCCTTGGAAAGAAGAATTGTATTTTTGCGAAGGCAACCATCAATAATAATCGCTTGCTAAGACCATAAAAAAATCAGTTTCGACTCGACGAATTTGATTGACTCTACTAATAAAACTGCAGCTAGACTGAATATCTATGATTAAAAATGTGTTTCCGGACCTCGGACAACAAAACCATAAAACTAATAACACTATCAATGTCACATTTAACTTATAACATAACACTATCTACTTTTATTGCCTACACGCATAGCTCCCGACATCATACGATGACAATCGTAGCTGTATTATATACGCATATCTCTGGTCAGGGGCTATCGGTGTCTGTCTCGAATGTGCCGCCTTGATAAACTACCTACTTGGTACCTTCCGATAATTTAATATTATAGGAGGATATTTATATAGTTCATAATGATGAGTTATAGCCACTGAGTCATTAACATACATAGTGTTGGTTGTAAACATGTTTAAAATAGAATAGAATAGAATACTCAAATCGGCCGATGTTATATATTTGTTTTCGTTTCGTGCTTTAGTGGAATAAATATACCGACGTAACATACATACATAATCAGCCTAAAACGTTCCCAATGCTGGGACACAGGCCTCTTTCTGTGAGAGGGATTGTGCCGTAATTCATCACTCCAGCCCAGTGCGGGTTAGTGGATGTCACATGTCTTCAAATTTTTTGTTCTAGCACATGCCTCCTCCCGATGTTTCCCTTTCCTGCGCCATTTTTGAGAGCAGTGGTGATGAAATAATTTACACAAAGTAAAGTGCCTGTCTTGGTTCGAACCTACGACATATCATAGGTATCATGTTCCCCAGTTCACGATGTATCATGTTACCCAGTAACTGAATTGTGGAGGTCAGACGGGCAGTCGATCCTTGTTAAATACTGGTATTCAGCTGCATCTGGTAAGACTGGAAGCCGATCCCAACATAGCTGGGAAAAGACTAAGCAGATGATGGCAGATGATGATATTGGAAGATTATACTACGCAGTTGGATTATTGGAGATGGATACATCTAATCAATAATCCAACTGCGTAGAATAATATCACTGTATCTAGTGCAGCAGCGGACTGCCATAGGTTGATGATAATAATTATAGTAGACTTATTATGCTAGCGATCACAAGGGTGATGCAGGTATGCAAGCGAAGGCTTGTAGCCGTATTTTCAGCCAAACCATCTTCACGAACTCCATAATAATATATGCTCTTCATTAGCAATTTTCCGCTTCGTTTTCCGACTACCGGACCACTGCATGATATATCCATATTTCTTGTGCTAGCAATTGTGTTTCTGAATGTATAAGAAACATAAAAATTAATAAGCAGTTATATTTTATGCTAAATCTTTCCTTGACCAATGAATGCGCAGGAAAACCAATCAGGGCGCTGTCAAAGTTAATTAAAATAGTATAAAAAGTATGTTTTTACGAGCGGGCCCACATTTCCTATTATTTTAAGTCTTCATTGTTATTGGCAATGTAGTCAAGTCGTCAGGTGGTCATTTCGGCCTTACTACGGGTTTGCATTTTTCAAATTCGATGTTTTGTTGCAATATTCTTCTTCCTCTTACGCGCCGATGACGATCTTTTGTCACTTCTGAACTTAAGAATACGTTCTCGTATTCCTTACTTATAGTATTTTTGGGCAGCCATGAAATTCCCTAATGTGAATTTGTTGGGGCCCACACGATGGACATAACCTTAATCAATCTACCTATAATGTTCCGCTGCCGGAATATAGACCTCCTCTCGGTGAGAGGGAGTTCCGGAGGACATGATACTGAGTACGTATTGTTTGCGGAATATTATTATTTATTTATGTTTCGGAATGTTATTCTTATTCTCTATTCTTAGTTTATATTATAAGTATCCCTTATATAGCATGCTTACCGGTCTTGCACCAATCTTATCCAAGTCTTGCCGACCAGCTTTATTATGTAGCTTCTTGTCATTCGCCTTCCTACGCTCCTTTATCTAGCGTTCTCAACTTCTCACCGATCTGGCATTTTTCCATATTGGTTTATTATCTATACTAATACTAATATACTATTACTAATAAACTATTACTAATATACTAATACTAATAATATTATAAAGAGGTAAAGTTTGTATGTAAGGGGTAATCTCTGGAACTACCAGTCGGATTAGAAAAAATCTTTTTGTATTTGATAGCCCAATTCTTGAGGAAGGCTATAGGCTATTTAACATCAAGCTATGACCCTTAGGAGCCGAGCAAAAAGAAAAAAAGTCAGAAAGAACGCTAAGCAAAAACGAAGTAATAGCGTGGGCAGGCGATGAGATGCGACGGGAAGTCGCGGGCAGAAGCTAGTTATCTATATATTTATTGATGTCATTATCTATATCCGTTTTGTAATCCACCAGAATAAAAACGCGTTTTGCTAACGATTGAAATCTCTGATTGGTTAACATACTTTTATCGGTACTTTCGATATATGCATGTAAATTACAACGAGTATGTTTAATATCTTGATTTAATTGCTTAAAATTTTATTAAGGCAGACTGTATCTTTGCACACTTACAGCCGATGCAAGGAATCGAACCTTCCCCATCTAGGCTTTTTCTTTCTTCTCCCTGTTCATTTCAGATTATTTTGGTTGCGAGTACTAAGAACAATTTAATCATTTTCATTTTATCATTCCGGGACTCGGTTTTCCGTGGTCGCCATTATAATATTCTGCCTAACAGCTGCCAGACAGTGGCGGGCTTGTCCTAAAAAAAACCTGTTGGACATCATGTTGATATAAATAAAACCTTCTTATTTGCATGTTAGCCTTCACGGACAGTCAATATTCTGTATATAAAAACCAGTAGTTTTTTTTTGTAGTTGCGATCATAACCTTCATTGCTTCACATCCTCATGAGATCACGGCTTACGATGAAAAACTTGACTCGCCTTGTCGGTTCCGGATTTGAGTCACACCCTATAGTGTTAATGGTGTTTTTATACGAAACCGTTGCGGACTCGACGAAATAGAACACCCTGTTTAGAGGGCGACGCCAACCCATTATAGTGCACTTATTCCGGATTGCTAATGACTTTCCCGATCGTTTTAGGTTGAAAGGAATAATATTAAGTCTTCCAATAATTGAGCGTAGTCTTATTGGCTTTAAGCTTTAAGTAAAACTTCTCTCTGGGGATAATCAAAAGACTGGATTATCGGCATATATTTAATCGTAGCCTAAATAATTCAATGAAACGATTGTGGAAAGCAAAACGATTACTTTTAGATACAATAGAACTGAACGAAAAACAAGGGACATTGTATTAATGTCGAAACCGCGTTAGGTCAGGACCAAAAATTTAACATGATTTACCAAGTACGGGAAATGAGCGTGTGTGTACAAAATAGACCAAAAAAAAAATCAAAATATTTTATTTCACATAAGCCTACATGGGCACTTATGAAACGTCAGAAGCTAGGTGCACGGTTCCAATTGGTCGTTTCCTATGGAGAAGAACCGGCAAGAAACTCCACGGTTACTCTTTTTAAAAATAATTGGCTTTTACAATATTTTCAAATTACAGTAGGAATGGGAGGATAGCGACCGACAACCTAAAAGATGCGGGATCCAGGAAGCGCAGGACCAGTTGTTGGAGCGATGCCTGAGGGAGGCCATATTCCAAGCAGTGGACGCCATTCGGCTGACCAATGATATCATCATCTGCCTATATAGCCTTTTCCCAACTATGTTGTGGTCGGCTTCCAGTCTAACCGGATGCAGCTGAATACCAGTATTTTACATTTACGACTGCCTATCTGACCTCCATAACCCAGTTACTGGGTAATAGGATACCCCTTGGTAAGACTGGTTGTCAGAGTTACGGGCTTCTGACCACCCGTAACGACTGTCAAAGATCCACGAATGACAGCCGGAACACGGCCCCTCCGTGCCTCGGAAAGCACGTTAAACCGTTGGTCTCGGAATGTAAAGATGGTCACCCATCCACAGACCACTGATCGATCTGTGCGGCTGTTATTATTTAGCCACGGGCCCTCCTGTGCGGCTGTTATTATTAGCTACGGCTGGCCAATGATAATGATAAAGAATTAACACCAAATAACATACCTAATAACGATGCGAAGTTTAATTGTTATGACAATCATTCCATGGCCAGTTAACATGATCGTTGTCAATTCGCAAGGGAAGCGATACCCACATTTAGCAGACATTTGCGGCTCATAGGTAGCGATTATGAACCATTATACGACCTATTTTGTTGTGCCAGCAAAATAAAAACTTTATTAAACTTGTTTCAATACGTTGTTTCTTCATTACTACTTAATTTTTAATTATAAGGTAGGTATTCTAAAACTGCGTCATTTATTTTATGATCAAAATATAGGTCCATTTAAATACCTACTGAAAAAGGGAATAAAACCTAGTAGTGACATAGGTGATTATGTAGGTACCTACTTCTGATGCATGTCGTTTAGTTCATTTACGGGTACATGGCATTACTGTTTTTAATGAATAAATTACTGAACAAATAATAAATGTACTTAATAATTCATGTTGAAGATGACATGTTTCCACGGTGTCGTGTCTAATACAAGACCAATCATGTGTCGTGAAATAAGATCTCCTGAAGATTGATGATCCCGGAGCCCGCCATTTGTGTGCTGAGTCTAACTTTCCGCCTATTCGAAATGGAAGATAACTATGAGGATATCTATGATATGAAAGGTTTGGTTCTTTATGACATATGAGTTCCAATACGTAAACCTTGTTAACTCTACATTTCATGGGCAAAGAACAAGACGACAATGTAACCTTACTTATTGTGCAATTAGTAGCGACTTTTGGTCACACTACAAGAGCATCAAAGCAGAGGTTTTTATTTTAAACTAGCTGCGCCCCGCGGTTTCACCCGAAGTGTCAGCTACCTCCATACAAAATTGGTCCAGCCGTTTGAGCGTGAGGAAGTAAGAAACATATAAACACAAACACACCCCGACAAACTTTCGCCTTTATAGGTAATATTAGTGTGATTATTAAAATTTTAAAGAAATTGCTCAACTAGAGCCGCGTCTCGCCCACTTGAGCCTTTTAAAGGGGAACTCAGCAATGGTGGAAGTTGGGATATGATGTCAGTACTTCACCGGGCTTCTATTGCGCTGTCTTAAGGATCTACTGCTAAAACGAACTTGGGTGCAGCTGTTTCTCTCGTAAAGCATGAATATTTAAATAAATATTAAATATTTCGCAGTCTTTTAATAATAATGTAAGAATAACCATTTTATTTTAAATAACCCATAAAACTGTTAGTACCTATACATTAAACTTAATAACTAGTAAGTTGGACAAATAATCAAAGATCAGAATAATTTTCTCCGCATTGATCGCCATCTCATCAGGAGCAGGAGCAGGAGGCATCTCCGCAGGAGACTGTTCAAGCTGCCCGGGAGAGAGCTGCTGTAGAGGGCTGCAGCACCGATGCGGTACGCTTACGTCTGACCGCTGCGAACCATCAGTATGCGCATCCGCAAAAATTCCCGATGCACTGCAAAAGCGTGGCAGCTTTAGCAGCCTTTGTGTGTTGTATTGGACTCGACAGCTTGTCCAGAGGTTGTGCGTGTAAAATATCTAACAAAATAATTTATACTTTTGCTTCTACATCAAGAGTGCGCCAGTATTTCACGAAAATATATCACATCACCTAAGCGACTTCAAATCTTAAATCTTTGGTACGGAATCCGCAGCAAACACCAGTAATAAAGCATTTTTACGATCCATTGTGAGCAGTTTACGACTGAACCGGGCACGATTGACTTCTGACCATAAACTGTGTTTTCTATGTCGCTCTTCAACATTATTTCTTGATTTTCATCAATATGTGTGTATATGTAGGTATATGCTAGCTATGTATGCGGGTATGGCATCCCGGTGGTCGATGTTACAACTAAAAATACACGCGTGACGTGAACGAAGGATTTTATTTTACCTATTTATTTGCACGATAGTATTTTGTTCCTATTGGGTAATTCCAGTAAAGAGCTACCTATTTTATTTAACGATCTGTCCGGTCCCATTTTATGCGATAACTAAATAATAGGTACCTACTAACCCAAAATTTATAATTTCAAAACGTTCAACCGCAGACGAATCAGCTACCCGAATATAGATATGTACCTATATTTTGCGAGAGAACGATTCGTCATCGTCTTTATCATCAGCCGATGGCAGTCCAGTGGTCATTTAGGTCTGTCGAATCACGCATAGATATCCTACCAAATTCATATATCTGCTACTTCTTTTGCTTCTCTTGTGCCTCTTCCCATGGTGCGCCGCGGACGTAACGCAGATCTATCAATCATGGAGGCTACTCATCATATAGCTAGGAATGCAGCCATGAAGTGTCTTCTCTCTTGTAATTTTATATATCTGAAATGTGAGTTCATCTGTAGGCAGAGAGCTGTGGTGGCCAAGTTGTAACAGTCGCGAGTTCGAGTTGTAGGTCGTAGCTTCCAACCCAGACGGGCGCTTTACTTTGTGTAAATTATGTCATCACCACTGCTCTCAAAACTGTAAAGGAAAACATCGTGAGGAAGCCGGCCGAAAACCGAACCGAAAAATTCGAAGAGATATATGTGACATCTACCAACCCGCACTGGGCACGCGTGGTGGATTACCGCCCCACTCACCGAGAGAAGGCCTGTGTCCCAGCAATGGGAACCTTATAGGCAGATTCTCATCTACCTACAGATCTATTCAAATTTCAAGTCCGCATTCGTCGACGCTGTATCTTCATTCTACACGATACAGTGACTTTGTAAAACGAATCCTTTTACAAGAGCTTCATGTTTTCTACTCCTAATTAGGACTAGCGACTCCATTTTGTTGTGTTCTAAATGTTGAGTAACCGCTTAATCATGGGTTACAGGGATAACATTATCAGGCGATAAAAGGTCAAAATAATAATATGTTCAACATCGTAGGTACTCGTTAACGCAAATAATTTCAGTAGGTACCTACAAAGTAACTTAGGTAAGCAAACGACTAACTACAATGTATATTAAACCGCAAAACACCATACAAGGAAAAAACATATTTATAACGGGCATTGCAGGTTTATCACTTTCCATGTACTTACCTTAATTAAACGATAATTACCTATTACAGGTTTCCCTCCTAATAGCGAATGTAATGTGGAACATAACGCTTTTATGTAATAAGCAGTTCAACTGATTAATAACGAAGTTTTGCGTGGTGAGGAGAACAAAAACATAACCGCGGAGTTTACCTAAAGCGCGTAATATACACACGTCTGTAACGTGTTCAAAAGTATGCGCATAACTTGTGTTATACCATTCAGAAGTTGTTTTCTCAGTAACAGTCTGGAATTTGGAAGTTTGCGGTGTGATACCCCCGTGCCTTGGAAAGCACGTCAAGCCGTTGTTGGTCCTGCGACGCCTGATCTGTCTGGTCGTGTCGTGTTAGATTGCGGACCCACCGTACTATGAGAGTGAAGGAAGAGGGAGTGCACCTGTGGCTGCGTACACACCTGTGCACTGTAATATCTCCCGCGTAAATAACCGCTGAAATTGGTCGCCATGGCCGAAATGAGCAGTAACGGAACAAGAGCCGTTATTAACAAGGATATGATTTTTTTAAATAGTTTATCGCTTCTCAAAATTGAAATCCTACACATCCCAATACTAACAAACCGCATCAAAAACCAATAATTCCAACTGAACAAAAATTTTTAAAAATATTGTTAGTTTGATCAAAATCTAACGAATACATCACGTTGAAACACTATGCTATAAGGTTTTTATCATTTTCTGAAAAAAAAAAACAAAATGGATTTAACGGTTTTTGATTAGTTAGGTACTCTTCAAATTCGATCTGGATGACTATATTTCAGGAGTTGTTATGGCACAATAGTATTCAAGCTCTTACACGCATTTGTGTTAGTTACAGGCATATGCTTTTAATTTGAACAAATGCGTAAATAGGTTCCTATCAACCTGTTTACGGCGGTTGAAAGCGAGATCCGCGTTTTAAACTAATTTCCAATAAGGCATGATTTTTCTAAATCCTTTATTTTATTCAATGCAGTCGATGCGTTATGATGCAATCATTCCCATTCTTTGATCAGCGATTTCAATCGGCGGAATTCAACAAAAAGGAAATATTGAATGAATGGCCGATACAATGCAATGAGATTGTATAGCCCATTCATTGAATATTGTCAATACATACCCGTCTATGTGTGGTAGATTAGCTACCTTTGTTTAATAAACTTTCTATAAGACTAAAAGGCCTATATCGAAGTCTGGGATTATGGATGGGACATCGCGGTTGGCATGCAAACGATTATATCATGCCATTCTTGTTTTTGATCTCCTGACATAATCTTCCCATAAAATATAATTATGTCTTCTTCTTCTAAAATGAATTCATCACACTGATCATTACATGATACCTAAATGAATAGATTTATAAGCGAATTTCCATTAAATTTTTACCAATTGAGTTGTTTTTATCGGAGTGCTCGAGTGCTATGCAGTTCAGTATCGGACCAATCTACTATCTGATAAAGATTCTGGAACAACTCACGATGTCTTCTTGATCGACGATGTCGTGATTAGCATCTTTAAAAGGTGCCTAATCCATATTGATCACATTTCAAAGAATGTTTTTCTCTTAGATAGGTACGATAAACGCAAAATTCCGGTCCATTTATAGTCGAGAGTCGATTTCAAAATATCTTTCGTTCGTATTTTCTGTGATTTCTTTCTAAGTATAACGTGTGTTACATAAATATTAGAATCTTTACTCGTCAGAATGTCACAATCTGTATAGATGATCAATTTAATAAATACATATGTAATTATCTACTCTTTCATTTAAATATCTACGTCTTTTGTGATCCGTGGGACCGTGGATATATGCAACGCTCTTGACGCATGCTTATTTTGCCTCTAAAATTATATTTCTTTAAATTACGAAAATAGAACCTTTGAAGCTTTATTCTTTAGGATATAACTATTTGAGAAATGAAAATAATTTGATAATATAATCGAGTATATATTAAAAATCGGCTTAACAAAGTGAGTTGACTGTAACAACTTGGATGATAATGAGGTTGTGGAAATAAATAATCATCGACTTTACACACAAGAGAGTCGTTAATCACATAAAGTAACTATGAGAAGTAGTAAAAACCATATTCTTACGTTTGACTGTCAAATTGGAAAAAGATTTTATTACGATTTTCAAGGTTTCGGCCGTATTTCAAGCAACTTTTCCGCAAATCGCTTGAGAGAATTTTTATGAAGTGTCATCATTATTGCTCTTTTAAAGCTTAGAGGAGCATTGTACAATCAGTTATCATCAATGAAAGAATATTTACATGTGTAGAGACAGAGTAACTTATAGCCACGAAATAAATAGTGTTTCAACTCTTAGTTATAGGCTAAAATTGGGCCGCACAAAGGAATAATTTGCTGCGACATCTTGATAAAGAAACGACAATATCTCAAAAACCAGATGTGATAGAGTAATTCTGTAAGTAGATTTAGATTCAGCTGGTGCCATGTTATAAGGAACATATGGCGTTATTTATGAGCAACGTTATTTCTTTAACAAATTAATGAAAAACGTGCAGCATTTGATCGATGTTTTCAAAAAGTAAAGTCATTGGCATCATTTTGTTGTGCTGCCTCTATTTTCCATAAAAACTAGATTCCGTGCAGTGTAAGACATTCCTCAATTTCCATTTAATTGAATAGGATGTTTTGATCAAAACATTTTGAGGACAAAACTACATTTTCCCCAACAGCACAATGTCAAAGCGAATCTTGTTTTGCACTGTGTTCATTGTCTATGTCTCTATTCGAGTCAAACAAGGCCAAAAAACGGTAAAATAAAAAATCTGCCAACTGACATCGATTCTATCGCGTCTCGTAAAAAACGAATACAATGCGTCGAGAACGCCACGCGTCCCGCTACCCTCGGACACAGCCGACAAACCCCTGAATATGACAAAGTCCTTTGACTAAATAAGTTCAAAATTCAACCTAATGCTAGTAGGAAATAAGGTCCCCCGCCTTTCAATGTTGTAGTCGTAGTACGAATTTAGAACTTTGTCAAAGTAGCAAGAGTAAATTGAAACAAGCTTGGAATCCGCCGGCAAGCGATGCGACGTTGCCGTTCTTGGCAAGCTACAACGCTTGCTCCTCTATGTATATGTGTGTTCTGGCACAACTGGCGCCGAATATTTATTGTATACTAACAGAATACTGACGGACGCTTAGGGCGATAGGGTTCTATTTGCCGTGCATACTTTATTCTGTACTTTATTTTGTGAGTGTTAGGGTTGGGATTAGGATATTTTTTTAGATAAAGGACGGTGTTTAACTAAGCAGTTTTTCTATGTGACCGTCCAGGTGGCTATGTATAGGTTGTTTGGCTCGTTCGATACGCGGCACGGCGGACTTAAGTTGGATGATGGTTTCGCAACCAATAATTAATTTAGCAGTGAAGGTTTTACGAAGGTAAATATAGACTTCATGAATATGTTAACTGCCTACCAATTATATCTCGTTGTGTTCTCACGGACCTGCGTGGGAGTGTGATTTAGAGATATTTGATCCTATCTGGTTATAAGTATCGTCTCGTACTGGTTGTATTAATTACTTCGTTGACATAAATAAACAGCAGGTTCTTAATTTATACTTGAAAGTAAGGCCAGTTTCTACTGATAAATTCAAGTTGCTTTGTTAAATTCAACTTTTGGAAATAACAGCAAAATTCATCACAATTTAAATATCAAACCGAAGATCAAGAATCCCTAAAATATCTTCGAAACTAGTCAACACAAAGAATTTAGCTCTTGGAGGACAAATAAACATAAGTTTTAAATCACAGACAAATTACAAGTATTATATGAAAAATGGATCTCATTAAAGTCCTCCGATATTGCCATCTGCGGCGTAAATTCCAAACCTCTATAAGTCTTTAATAGGAAAAATCTCTATAGATAGGCTGTTTTGTTCTTCCGTGGTCCTTCCCTAGTACCTACACAATAGCCATTCCACCAAGATGACGACGATATGAAGAAACAGAGCAGCAACTGAAGCAAGCAATGATTTGAGAGAAAGACGACGAAATTCAGAAGCAGGTAAGTTCAAGTTACATATGTCATACAAATTGCGTAATATTTTGTTACAGCTAGAAGGCGTTGCGGCAGACCCCGTAGAAGATGACGGGACGAACTGGAGAAAACAAACGACCAGTGGTCCACTTTATGCCTGGATCGAAAGAACTGGAAGTCATGGGGAGAGGTCTTTGCCCAGCAGTGGGATGAAGCAGGCTGACAGTAACAGAAACAATTGTGTTGGAACATAATGATACAGTTTATGGCAATGGTATTGGTATGAAACTGAGATACCGAAGATAAAGCAAAACAAATCAGAAGTTGTAGCGCAAGTCTCCGTCCCGTATCCTGCAAAGAACTCAATAAGACCGACTAAGCGATTGGAGAAACTCTACTAGTTTCTGACTTAAAAAACAATCATCATCATCATTTCAGCCGAAAGACGTCCACTGCTGGACATAGGCCTCCCCCAAGCACCTCCACTTCGTTCGACCGGTTCTGTGCTTCTCGCATCCAATTAAGGCCGTAAAAAACAATACTCTTAGTAAAATACAAATGTAATAATCCTTACCGAACTAGTTAAACCGACTAACAAACTAAAATGTGGCGTCGAAATATACCTCCGCATCGCTGTCGAATGGTAGGTAATGTACCCAAGAATGATACTCTTACTACTTCAGATAGACAGTATTGAATCGTTGATAGGTGCCAAAAATATTAAGAATATAACATAAAGCTCATCGTTCCTACTCCGCAAACACGTTAATATTTTAACCAAACCGTAGAATTGTAAAGCTCTTCGACAATGAACGCATCTTTGCCTGTATAACCTAAACGTTAATGATGCCGTTGATGATGATGATGTTACCTAGCCGATTTCCGCCAAGTTAACTGCTATTATGAGTTCCAGGTCATGGTAGTCTCTTAGATGTAGTAGGATCTTAGATGTGATGCTCCTCTTTCATATGCTCAATGTGACTGTCATATCCAACTTTGGCTAAGAAACTCCATAAATCGGTAAATGCGATTGACAGAAACAGAGTTATATATTAAATACATTTAGCGATAAACGTGTTTAATGCTATGATGAACAAGCGGAAATTAATGTTGAAAGGAACTCGGTTGAAGAAGACAACGGTTTAATTATGGCGAATATAGGTCTGCAAAAAACGGATTCGAAAAAAAAATCTTATGAAAATAATGAACCTACCTCAAACCGTATCACAATCAAGACATCGGAGAGAATAATCTAGATTTTGAATTTAAACTTGTCACGACAACGTGTTTTATATCTAAGTAGGTAAGCATGTAAAACGGCTAAGTGCTAGGTAGAAACTACTTAACACATCGCGATAATGCATTGGATAAACATATATTCTACAATCTAATCGCACAATGTTCGTAAAATGATAGCGGTAATCAGATTATAGTCTCCGATACCTATTTTAAGTGTGGATATTGTGCCCGACGTGCAAAAAGATCATGATCTGATGAAAAGATCTGAATTCTAACTTAGAGAATTACTTTATTGTGATTGTCTCTTCTTCAACACCGTCCTGCCTTTTCTTCTTCTTCGTGTCGCTGGCACGACTGTATTTTAAATCTTGTTTTCCCAAAACTTTGCCACTTCCACGGCGTTGTCGGTGGCAGTGCAGAGGTCACTTTGACTGCATGTTTTGGGACACAGAGGGCAGGATAGGAGGTGGAGCATGGTTTGTGACATAGCTCCGCAATCACACCCTTCTGCCGTTGCGTCAAGGTAGCCCCATTTTACTAGGTTGGACTTACATCTTCCCACTTGTGTCCGGAGACGGTTCAGAGATTTCCAAGTGGGCCACGGAAGGTTACACCCTGCAGGGAGATGCTCCTTTGGTGGTGTTGTTAAGAAAAAGTTGAGTTGTCCTGCCTTTATCCCGATGTCTTTAAGGTCAGCACAACTCAACTTTTTCTTCTAGTCATCACTCTAGTTCTTCTTTTTCCTTTCCTAGTCATTTCATTTTTTACAATATCCACCTATCTTACGTTTGTTCGGCCAATCGTAATGTCAGTCTGTTTATACAAGAACCAATTTATTAATATAGAGATTTCAAAGATCTAATTTCAGATCGTCGTCGCAATAGCTTCTTTTTTTTCTGTTGATCTGATAACTCGTGACGTATCATGATTGGTTAGCTCACTCGGACGGCGCTTCCTTTACCATATTCAGTTTGTCGGAATATCTATAAATAATTCAAGGTTTTGTTTTGAGCAGTTCTTTGGGTATTGCATTAGGTAGCTTGATCATTATTATTTATAACGAAATGAGGTATTAGTGCAACAGTGTTCGTTTTATCAAGCTCGGAAACAATAAAGGCTCAGGAAAGGAAAAAATTATTGAGCAGTGTCTTTTTAGGGTTCCGTACCCAAAGGGTAAAAACGGGACACTAATACCTACTAAGACTCCACTGTCCGTCTGTCGCCAGGCTGTATCTCATGAACCTTGATGGCTATGTATTTCTGTTGCCGCTATAACAACAAATACTAAAGACAGAATGCCGCCACAAGCCGCTACAACCGTAGATACCACAAGGCAAAAACGCCGAAAAAAACACGTTTGTTGTATGGAAGCCCCCCCCTTTTTTTTTGGTGGGAAATCATCAAATGACCCCTCACACTCTGGGCGGAGCGGAAGGGAGTGTCAGACTCTTACTGACTAAAACCCACCCGTGTTCCTTCAGTTGCCTGTGCCAGGGGCCGCGGTATCTCTTTCGAACAACCCGCGACCCTGGCGGGCCCCGTCAGTTGGTGCTGACATCTCCTTGAGGCGCGCGTGGAACACAACGCGCCGTCGACCCGGGCCTGGTCCTTACCGGACGGCGAGCTGCCCATTGCTCGCCGCCCGCAAGTCCGTGCCTACGGTGGCCGGGAATCGGCTATCGACACCCGAATGGGAGCCCCCCTTAAATATTTATTTTATTTTAACCCTTCGTGTGCGAGTCCGACTCGCACTTGGCCAGTTAATTCCTATCAGATTTCTGATTAACTGTAATTATTAAGTATAATTTGGGATTCTCGGCAGTTTATTTCTTTCTGTTGGAATTGGTATTATCTACTCTGACCGTAGATATTCTTGATTGTTCATCTCGTCGACTGGACGTATCTCACCAAGGACACCTCCTATCAAAGAGAAAAGTCTGTTACGCAGCTACCTACGTAATAAACTTAATCTGTTTGATAGGAGGTATTTGTGTACCTACTTTTTAAATGAGTTGGGTTGCCTACGATTAGTCATAGGTACGAAATTAGGAAAATAAAATAAGTACAGTCAACAGCAAAAGTAGATGATCAAAATCAGAAATTCAATACTAATGAACGGAGTTCGCGTCAGAACTCTGCCACACAGCCACACAGTCCCTGCAACAGCTCTGCCATACAGTTCTGACGCGAACTCCGTTAATTAGTATTGACTTTCTGATTTTGATAATAAATAATAGTCCATGACAACGTGCAAAGTCAAGTAGGTATCATCATCTGCCTAGCCTTTTCCCAACTATGTTGGGGTCGGCTTCCATTCTAACCGGATGCAGCTGAATACCAGTATTTTACATGAAGTGACTGCCTATCGGACCTCCGCAACCCACTTACTAGATACTTAGGTAATACGATACCCCTTGGTAAGACTGGTTGTCAGATTTTCGGGCTTCTGACTACCAGTAACGACCGTCAAAGATCCACGAATGACAGCCGGGATCAACGGATTAACGTGCTTTTCAAAGCACGGAGAGAACTTGGTCTGTAAAGATGGTCACCCATCCACGGACCAACCGCGGCAAGCGTAGCTTATCCTGATATATCAACCCGTGCGGCTGTTATTTCTTAGCCACAGGCCCTTCGTGCAAAGTCAAGCAAAAGAATACTAAAAAGTTTACCAAGCAGCAAACCCGAACTCTTTACATTCGATACATTTTTGATCTAGGATTGGTAAAATACATAAGTAAAATGAGTAATATTCAAAACAGTCTTAATCGTATCCCTGACGTCAACAGTTTAAAACTAAAGTTGACGAAACATTACAAGAATCCAACAACAGCAATTCTCAAAAATATCTCAAGCGACCATCGAAAACATTATATTTAAACCTTATTTCCTTTATTCTTCCGAAGCCAAATTCCATAAATTATTCCCAAATACAGAAAACCTAGAACAACATCTCAAAATGCATAGTCAATAATACTTTCTAATACGTCAACAGATACCATAGTATCTCAAACAACTACAAAACTACCAAAAACTATATCAAATACATCCCATCCTTATGCCAAATATCTGGCGGGCAAAGCGGCAACCTCGCAGTCCAGTTTAGTGCCGCCTCTGGTAGAAAGCGGCGCTCGCGGCACGTTTCTAATCTGGACTGCGGCAGTCAATGACTCCGGCACGCGACTTGACGCGACACTCACAGTCTCACTCGCATATCGAAATATACATGCACTCGGTTTTAGAATTTTTGAGAGTAACTGTAGATTGATAAAAGGTATAATAAGGAGATCTAAATACAGAAGCATCTGCCTAGCCTTTTTCCCAACGATGTTGGGGTCGGCTTCCAGTCTAACCGGATGCAGCTGAATGTCAGTATTTTACAGGGAGCGACTGCCTATCTGACCTTCACAACCCAGTTACTGTGTAATACGATACCCCTTGGTAAGGCTGGTTGTCAGACTTTCGGGCTTCTGACTAAGTAACGACTGTCAAAGATCCACGAATGACAGCCGGGACCAACGGCTTAACGTGCTTTCCGAGGCACGGAGGGATATGTGGTCATGGTACCTATGTACTTAAAGATGGTCACCCATCCACAGACCAACCGCGGCAAGCGTAGCTTAACCTGTTCGATCGACCTGTGCGGCTGTAATTATTTAGCCACGGGGCCCTCAGATACAGAAGTAGTAAGTTAAGTTTTAATGTTTGAAAGGAATCACTACACATACCTAAAAGAACATAAGTACTTTCAACAAAGAAACAGAGATCATTCTTCTTCTTAGCGTGTCGATAGCAATCTAAATGTACTCGGCCCAGAATTCGGCTACTTGTTTGGCGCCTTCACCAGCGTCCATCAGTTCCTGGACTTACGCTTACCCAAAGCACGGTAACGCAGTGTTTGCTGCTCCCGGCGTAATCATACTATCCACCAAGTGCTCAAACGAGAGATCATTGATGATTAAAAAATTATCTTAATAACACATAACTTAAATGATTAGGTATTCATCATCAGTCTACAGCAGTCCACTGCTGGACATAGGCCTCTCCTATTGCACGCCATTTAGCTCGATTCTCAGCAACTCTCATTCAACCGCTACCAGGCACCTTGCGAAGATCGTGGCTCCACCTAGCCTGAGGGCGTCCTACCTTATGTTTGCCTGACTGATTACGTTTGTTTGATTAGGTACCTATTAAGAAAAACCAAATAGATCTCATGCAATGAAAAAACTCCATAGACGAAGGAAACAACAGGGTGAAGAAGAGAGAAAATGAGGATAGCTGACGAACCACCACTGTGTGGAGACTAAAGCTTTGAAGAGTGGCAGTAAATAGCACTACAACTACATTATGTAAGCAAGTACCTAGGTACTTGCTTTTATTGATCGGGCGTCCGTTGACATCACTGGCATCTCCTATCGTAGAAAAATTGTCGATCAACCGATATCAGCATTTAGAAAAACTGAGGCAACATTTTTGGAAAAGATGGTCGCCACATAATTTCAATG
The DNA here is from genome assembly GCA_948474745.1 of Oligia latruncula. Lineage (NCBI taxonomy): Eukaryota > Metazoa > Arthropoda > Insecta > Lepidoptera > Noctuidae > Oligia > Oligia latruncula. The sequence goes on along the minus strand of OX419689.1, from coordinate 14,233,782 downwards.
TCTGCACATAATTTGCAAGTACCTAGGTACTTGTTTACATACCAAGTACCTAGGTACTTGCTTACATACCCAGCTAGAAAACAACAACCTTCGGAAACAAATAAATCTGTGTCGATTTCTTTTGTTAGCAAGTTCATGGCCTTATTTATCGCTTAATTCTGTTAAGATCTCACCGTGACAACTGAGGTGAAGTGAGCTGTCAATCCCCAGCATCAGCGGTGCTATTCTGTAAAAATCTCACCGTGAAAACTTGGGTGAAGTGAGCGTGGAGTGAGCTGTCAATAGTGTCAATTCCTAGCAAAAACAAACTCACTTCACCTCAGTTTTCACGGTGAGATTTTTACAGAATCGACCGGCTAAGTCTTTGGATGGGTGACCATCTTTACATACCGAGACCCCTCCGTGCCTCGGAAAGCACGTTAAGCCGTGTTGGTCCCGGCTGTCATTTGTGGATCTTTGACAGTCGTTACGGGTAGTCAGAAGCCCGAAAGTCTGACAACCAGTCTTACCAAGGGGTATCGTATTACCCAGTAACTGGGTTGTGGAGGTCAGATAGGCAGTCGCTCCATGTAAAATACTGGAATTCAGCTGCATCCGGTTAGACTGGAAGCCGACCCCAACATAGTTGGGAAAAGGCTAGGCAGATGATGATGATGAGTAAGCAATAAAGGATTAAATTCTCTAAATGATGGTGAATACCGCATCAGAATCTGTTGCTCAGTTTAGAAGATTAACACGGTCACAGAGACAGACACGAAGAGCGACTAGACTAATATAATACAGGATGCCCCAGAAATCAACTTCAAGCCGGAAACGGTTGACAGGCCAAGTCATGATAGTTATCAGAAAAAAAATCTTGGTCATGTACCTACTTTTCAAATTATAAGTACCAAAAAATAAATCGGAATACCTGAAAGCTGGCTAAAATTTGTGATTTTGTATCATTTCGGAACCACTGATCAGATTACGAAAATTCAATCACTAATGTGAAGCTACAGCCATATTGCCAAATGTCATAGCACATATTTTATGTTAAAACAACAAAATTGACGCGGACGTAGTCGCCGCCAGAAGCTATAGACTATTTCAACTATTTGCTTTTAGGACGTTTTGATACGGAGGGATTTATAATATGTATAGATAAAATCTATTCGATTATAATCAGCTCCATAAAGTTCTTTAACTTGGCTTTTTTTTTCGGACTCTCCTTTTTCAGAATAGAGGTGCTTAGTGTACCTTAATATTTTTTCAGGACAAAATCCGGACGGGGGATCAAAAAGCCTTTCATGGCGGGACAAACCGGGTGGATAGCAACCCATATGCTCGGGTTAATTATCCTAGAATGGTGTTATTTGTGGGAAGAAAGGCAACAAAATCTCTTTCAAAACTGGGAATGAATCAAACATAATTACCTATTTCAACGTCATATTTCTGTAGCAACTCATATTTTCCAAGAAGCAGCTTAAAGTGTAAATAAACTCTTCGGCAGTAACGTTAACATTCAGAATTTCAAACAACCATTGCAATAATCAGAATACCTTTCCAAATTAGTCATTATTTACGTACAGATGACATGACATGACTGTAGATTGTGGATTTGTGGTATATTTAGTCAACTGCGACTAACAGATTTCCTGGTAAAGGCAACCACAGTGTTGCCGACACGTTCATCGATTTGCGTCAATGGATGAAAACGTTGGTAGGTAGGTAGTGTACCTACTAATGCCTAAAATTTGGTTGACATTAGGATCGTGGGTTTCCCAATACCAAAACTGGTAACAAAATCGCCTAAATAGGCAATCCTTAATTTCAATCCCAATTTTGACCATACATATCGCACGGCGGCATTGATAATATAATTAATTATTATTTACGTGTCAATCACACTAATATTATAAAGGCGAAAGTTTGTGACTGTGTGAGTGTGTGTGTGTTTATATGTTTGTTACTTCTTCACGCTCAAACGGCTGGACCAATATTAATAAAATTTTGTATGGAGGTAGCTGACACCCTGGATTAACATATAGGCTACTTTTTATCCCGAAATTCCCAAGGGATCGAAACTTATGCGGGTGAAACCGCGGGGTGCAGCTAGTTAAGTACATACATGCCGACTATACTCGCGAATTCAACGGGAATTTTAATATAACGTGATCAATTTATTTAAATATAAAAGGGATCACTATTTATACTTATATTAAACAATCTTTATCGCATAAAGGACGAGCATATTATAACCTTTTAATTTCTTGACCGCTCATGACTTTTCAGGCATCCGTGGCAGATACGAAAAACACGACTTACATAGGACCTTTTCGGAAAAATACAACAAGAAATGCCCTTAATCCTGCCAAGTCCGGTTAAGCCGAAGACAACCTCCTAGGTTGGACTGCGAGATGTCAATCATAAAAAAAAAAAACAAATCCAGTGATTCAAAGACCATTTACGTAGAGAAAGGCAGCACGCAAGAATCCCCAATCCTTATTAGCGAACATTGAACTAGGTCCCCAGGTGTCGGCAGCGACAAAGCGCCGCTATCGCGCTGATAACGCTATCAGTCCTTATCGGCTTCCGCTGCAGCTGCCGACGCGACGCAGATATTAGCCTTGATGCACGCCCGCTCAGAGCTATCGAGATGTTTGTAATATTCGTATGACGAACGGATCTGATTCGCTTTGGTTAATTAAGCTTACTATCGCCAAATCTACCTTCTTAATAAAAATCTTAAATGTACTGTCAGACAAGCATAAGCATAATCACATTAATCACCCTGTAAAGTTCCCACTGCTGGGATATATATATATGGAATGGGCCGTTATCTACCACGCGGGCCCAGTGCGGGTTGGTAGATCACATGTCTTAGATTTTTGAAGTGAAAACTTCTTCAGGCGCGCTGGCCATTTTTTGAAATGGGAAAACACCATTGACCTCGCGCCACTGCACTGTTACCGCGCGTGTTTTGTTTATAAGACGATTCGAAAAAATACCAGCTTCGGATGTGTTCGCCTGTCCTCGGGATGTACCTACTCGGTTTTAATGTGTATCCGATATGTCAGTGAGTGATGGCAAAGTATTCTGTTTGTGTTTTGTTTTCACTTCTGTCGGCACTCCCGGAGTGCCACTGTTTTTTTTTGGTTCTAGGGCGTTTTCTCACGATGTTTTCCTTCACCGTGTTTCTCTGTCAAACAACGCACAGTCTGAACCGCTGGGTCTAGATTTAGAAGCAGGAATTTGTGCAGACGCCAGCACATCAAGCTACTACAATCTGTCAAATTTCTTTAATAGATTTTCAACTTTATTGATAGAGCTTAAGGTTCAAAGTAGATTGGGAAAATTTGACAGTTTCGGGTAGCCTGTGCTGGCGTCTGTACAAAATAATTCCTTTTATAACGGAGGTGCTAATGAGGGATTCTTGAAAATTCATCTCTTAAAGGAGTTAATAGGGGATGAAAGTTTGTATGGAAGTTCTAAATTTTTTGCCGATGAGAAATCCCCTAGAGCACACGGTTTGTGTTAAAGAATATACGATAGATATATAAATAAAGCAGATTACAACAAAAAATCACAAATTACGACAAATTATGGATTACAATTCTGAAATAAAATGATTATTATATTTTTTTTTTTAGATTGATAGATCACGAGAAGCAGGAGAGTTTCACTGTCATAAAATTTAAGCTAAAATTAACCTGAAATACCTATATAGGTAGGTATGGGAAACTTCATCAAAGACTAGTTCTGTGCTGGGCACAATGTCGGGTTAGCAATTTCCATTCTCATACTTACTTTACTTTTGCACTTTCCTCAGTTGCTTTATGTTCTTTCTTCTCGAATCTCGGTCTTCCTATTTTTATCTTAGTTTCATTCAAAATTAAAGAATATAGGTAGGTACCTTCGTATGTTTCCTTAGTTCGTAATTAAAATTGTGTATCTTTAACTACCTACCCCATTAAAAATCTAGGCCTAATTAAATTTTCTTTTTCGACTCAACTGCTCTCTCACGTCTCTCACTAATTGCTCGTACCTAAATCTCCAACAATGGAAGCACCTACACACTCAAAAAAGAAAGCCCTCATTAAAAATCACAAATAATTCTCAACTAAATTCATTCCCAGGAGGTGTCTGTGTCGGCGCCATTCTCGATAATTGCTGAGTCAGCCGCCCCGGGCGCAGTAGCAGTGACGGTAGCTACCGACCGACCTACCGTAATTGTTTGTCTATCCGTCTGTACTGTTTCCGCTCAATAACTATCGTTATTGTTCTAGAGCCTTTGAGTTTCGTCAGGTATACGAAGCTATTGTTCTGCTGGGTGTCGTAAAGTGATTAGGGTTATTGCGCAATAGGTGCTGCAATTGGTCCGAATTTTATGGTTACGGAAATAAAAAATGGAAAGAGAAAAAACTGGACTGAATAATACGGATAAGTGATGTTGAATATAGCATGATATAGTATATATGCATATATAGCAGTAGGCAGCATTTTTAAACTAATGAACAATTCGATTTAAGCATTACTTAAGTAGGTAATCTGTCTGTTACCTAATTGCGGTGGCTATACTTTAAAATTTGTGCAGATAAATACCTACATGTGAAAACGCAATACTTTTCAAAAGAGAAAACCGCTCCTTACGGGTGACAAATTGACAAGCGACACGATAAGAGCCGTTACCTCGTAGAATGACAATCTACACTACCAAGTAAATCTGTGTGTAGAGAAAAGACATAACGATAATATTCAAAATCACTACTAAATACATACTTTACGGTCCATTACTGCTGAGGTTTCCATGCATAATATATATGGCCATGGTCCGCCATAGAAGGCTGTGCATATATTACTAACTACTTTTAAATTGCCTCGCACAGTTGACGCGGTAATGGCACTCAACCCTATTATTAATAAGTAGAGCCCTTTCACAATTATATAATCTATACCGAGAAAGTCCTAGATTGAGAATTTTTTTTTGTTTGACATGTGGAGCGCCGATCTTCACACCGTGATTGCGAAATACGCAAGCAATCACACTAATAATTATAAAGGCGAAAGTTTGTGAGTGTGTGTGTTTATATGCTTGTTACCTTATCACGCTCAAACGGCTAGACCAATTATGACAAAATTTTGTATGGAGGTAGCTGACATCCTGGATTAACATATACCTAGGCTACTTTTTATCCCGATATTCCCACCACGGGATCGACATTTACGCGGGTGAAACCGCGGGGAGCAGCTAGTCAAAAATAAAATAATATATTAATATTTATTGAGCAAATTAAGTGTTGCATTTATGCAATGAAAGTGACAGTAATTATATATTTTCACTGACAGATCGCTGAAGTTAAAAGGAGTTATAATTATAGGCTACTTTTATTTTAGAAAAAGAAAAAAATCAATAAAGAGGCAAATTATTTTTTTCCGACATCTAGCACAGCTAGTACCTTAATAAAAATCTTAAATTGACTGACAGTCAACGCACAGCCTAAAGCGCTAGATCTAGCATAAAATTTAGCACAAGTGAAAACCACATTCAGCTGCAGCGCAAACCTTTCAGAATCAGAGAGGTAAGAAGAGCGTGATACGTGAATACCAAAGGAGTTGAGAGAATTTTTGCTGACGGGACACGGGGTGCGGTGCTCGAACAAAAAAACAGCATTGCGAGATTTCCCTCGGAATTTTTCAAGGCTTTCTTGAACAATTAGTTGATCAATGTTCGCATGGAGTGATACAGACTGCAAGAGGAGCGTGATAAACAAATAAATGGATGAATTTGATTTTCTATTTACCTCTTTATTTATAAACGTTGCTTAAAGTTAATTAATGATTAGCGACTGCTTAACTTTAATCAACGTTTATAAATAAACCTAATAAAGTCTATAGACCGTATGCCGCTTTAGAGATGTCTTATTTAGTCGATTCGTAACTGGTTTGGTAAATACTTTAAAAAACATTATTACGACGTGACGTGAACTATCATGAAAAAAAATCTATGTCGTAAAATATTTACACACCCGAACATTACACTAATAGAGTCTCTATTAGTGTAAATAAATCACTAGACCTATCACCTCGACAACTCTATCATTATTTTCGCATGCAAGCGTGACACGCTTGACGGGACATGGCACGCTTTCAACTCACACTCTGCATAAGAAACTTGTCAATTAACCTGAAACATAATATTATGATTGAATTACAAAAACACACTAGTAATTAATTAAAATTTTTGCAAGGCAAAGCGATCGCATTTAAATTCACAATATCATTAAATATTTCTGCCGCGTTATACTTAACGTCACGCTTGCCGGACACGGCACGTTTTCAACTAATACTTTGTATATGAAACTTGTCAATTATTTATGTTAGACTTTTTTACAAACAAAGACTTCTAACAACATTTTACTTTATGCCAGGAATATGTAGATAGGGAAGTAAAGCAGAACGAATCTCTATAAAACGTATAAGCCACGCGTGACAGAACACGGCACGCTTTCAAGTCAGACGTTGCGTACAAACATGTCAATTAGTTGGAAAAAGAAGGTAATCAAATATAGTAGCCATTATTTTATTAGTAAGTAGAACCATTCGCCTATAAATCGATCATTACTTTTACCGCCACACAAAGTCACGCGTGAAGGGAGCAACACGCTTTCAACTGAAACTTGTCTCCATTTTTCTTTTACCGTTTTTTTGACGTATTTTTTTTAACATCTACGATACGTACGATTTCAGAAATTTTGTTTAGTAGTGGACATTATAATTTCTTACACCACTAAATATTGTTCACTGCATTGAGCAACACAAAAATAATAAAAGAATTTGATTGAGATTACCCATGCATTGTAGGTACCTAACCTATAGTACATTTAATTTTTTCAACCTTCCTAATCCATTCTTTAACGTTTAATATATTTGCCTAATACATTATTTAATTTAGATATACAAGTCCAAATATTCAATTATAAACTTTTATTATTTAGCTGCCGCCAGCACAAGTCGCGATATCTTGATATCAATAAATTAAACCAATCTTGTTGTAAAAAAACACCAGAGAATTTATTATTGTTATGGCCAATAAGTCCCAATGAATGGAGTATAAATCAAAACGAAGGAAACGGAAGAAAAATAAAAAAATCCAGACAAAATAACGACCACCGTGCAATATGTCACGCGTAACGTGCAACTGAAAACACGGGACAGCACGATCATTCTTTCTCTCTCTCGCTCTCTTTTGACGTGACAACGTCTTAAATTAGGTTGCGGCTGGGAGTCACTTATGAAAAAGTGTAACGCTCGGTAACGTTACGATGAGTCACCGAACGAGAGAGAGGCCCGCCGAATGCCTTGCGTCTCTCTCCCACTCAACTATTCTACCGAGAAAAAGACGTTGTCACGTAAAATCTTCGCCCGTAAAACCGACTTTACAGGCAACCATTTTTTTTTTCTTCTAGCTTGCTATCTATTCTAGGTGCTGGTAACGTGACATTTTATATGTGTGTGTATTTAATAAAGTTCATTACCTACCTAAATAAACATTAAGTAAAAACAAAAAAATGCATTTATTTCGAAATAACAATAAAGGCAAGTGAATAAATGCGAGATACTTACGCATCATATTGTCACGTCAACGCCGGCTGTCGCTGAAAACCAGCGCTGGGGCCTGTCTCGTATAGGGTCTCAGCATTATGCTGAGCGATGGCCGTTTTGCGTAGATGTGACGCATACTTTCTCCCAATTTGTTATTATTATTTTTTTTTTTTTTTTTCGCTTGTGTTTTTATTTTTATGCGTAATGTTTGCCGCAAATAAACGTATTTTCTTTCTTTCTTTCCATTGCATAGAATTATTTTGCCAAGTTTTTGTGAAAAACTTTTGTTTCAAGCTGCTAAGCAAGACAAGATGCTACATACTTCCATTAAGGGCTGATGTTACCAAAGCCAGATATCTTTTATCCGTAGAATAAAATTGACGGCTGACAGTTCTAGTTTGGAAAAACTGTCAAAAATTCAAAATTTATTCTCAGGATAAGACATAATTCTAGCTATAAAAGTTTGGTAAAATTCGAACTAAATGACACAAAATAATAAAGTACTTAACGTGTTTAACAGCATTAATTGGTTAACCATTAAGTCGTTTTTAATTTTTCTTAGTCCATTTAATGGGCCGAATCATCGAGGGGTTCAGTCCAACATTATTAGTAAAACTCACGCACAGACAGTGTTAAAAAAAAAGAAAAAATGGCGAATAGAGTCATTTGTTTACTCGCGTGCTGAAGGCACTTCAGCTTTCACTGGTCATCCATTTCTTCACTTTATACCGTTTTTTGTATTTAATTAGTGGCTAATTATTGTGTAGCGTTCTACTCGTATTACCTTGCTTGATATATTTATTGTGATCTGTTTTTTTACTGATGCTTAAGATGTCTAGATATCTATGAAAAATTTCTATTTTTTTTCAATTTCTTCGCAAGGTTTGCATTATTCGCAGTTAGTATTTTTAAGGTAAGTAAATCAGAGTTCAATTCTGTTCAGAAATACACTTGAAATGGAGGATCCTAAAAGGCATCAAACTCAAAAAAATCTGGCCGATTGCGAGTTGGACTCGCACACGAAGGGTTCCGTACCACAAGGCAAAAACACCGAAAAAAACACGTTCGTTGTATGGGAGCCCTCCTTAAATATTTATTTTATTTTGTTTTTAATATTTGTGGTCATAGCGCGAGCGGCAACAGAAATATATAATTTGTAAAAATGTCAACTGTCTAGCTATCGCGGTTCTTGAGATACAGCCTGGTGACAGACAGACGGACAGACGGACAGACGGACGGACAGACAGCGAAGTCTTAGTAATAGGGTCCCGTTTTTATCCTTTGGGTACAGAAACCTAAAAACTAAACTTTATGGCAGCTCGGAACATGAGGCAAGTCGTTACGCAGTAACAAATTTACGTGTCAGCGGGGGTGAGGGGTGAGGTACTGCGCAGCGAGTAGCGCACTTTAGAGCTGGCAAAAAGAATCGGGCTTGCAACATAAATTTATTATTATTTACCGCAGCATAACGAATCAACCAATTCAGCGACACATGTAGGTAGTTTTCTACCTACAATCACATCTATTTACTTTCCAAATAGTGGTGCTTTTAGTAAAATTAGCCAGTAGGTGGTGGAAAGGAAACAATTACGTGAGTACCTACCGGGCGCCCATTAGTCGGTAGTTAGTCGTAACACCAACAGAGATCGTTCGGTAGCAACAATAGGGCTGGCACGTTGTAACAATAAAACTTTATTCATTTATGTTCACAAAAATACTTAGGCCTACTTTTGCATCACGAACCACTTATTTGTAAACGAAATTACACACAAACAACACAACAACAACAAACAACACACAAAAACAAAAGAAAACGAATTACTTATACTTACATCGTTCTATTTCTGTCATTTGTTGAAAATGACATTTTGTCGACAGAGACGGAATTGTGTTTTAAATAATGTTGAGTGCTAAATGTATTTAGTGAGTCTGTTGTGCTTTACTTTATGTGTGAGTAGGTAATTTCAAAACGGTGAAGGAAAACATTGTGAGGAAACTGGCATGTCCTAGAACCAAACATTCAAAGACATGTGACATCTACCAACCCGCACTGGGCCCGCGTGGTGGTTTGCGGCCCACTGCCTCTCGGTGAAAGGAGGTGTGTGGCCTGTGTCCCAGCAGTGGCAATGGGCAAGCAGGATCGAGGAACATTGGCGCACAAAAGTGATGGACTGACCACCATGATACCTATAACATAAAGGGTGAAATGACCTGTCATTAGGTGGACAGGTGTCTTGTTGAAAGTTGCAGGTCTCCAATTTACGCAAGTGGCTTAGCAGCGAATATATAATTACCTACTACACTAATTATATAACTATCGATCGATGTATGTGTACAACCTACTTTATATTTCTGTCAGTCCTTACTCAAGAGATGGAGACACAGTGTGAAGTAAATCTTTTAATTTTTTTTTTAACACGTTGTTGGGGCCGTCTCCACGAGCGAGAAAATCGCGGCGATATTATCGTCGTGCCACGTATTTCTTTACACTCTCTTTATGGGGCCGCCTCCACGAGCGAGAGAATCGCGGCGATAGTCTCGCCGTGCCATCAACTTTTCGCGGCGATGATATCGCAGTGTGGAGACAGGTTCTAAGAGAGTGTATAGAAAATATGTGACACGACGATAATATCGCCGCGATTCTCTCGCTCGTGGAGGCGGCCCCTTAGAACGTGTCTCCACACGGCGATATCATCGCGGCGAAAATTTGATGACACGGCGAGACTATCGCCGCGATTCTGTCGCTCGTGGAGATGCTTCCTTAGGTGTGTTTTTTCCAACACGTCGTTTTATGTTATTAGTTGATGCCGTTTTCCAAGAGGTATTAAAGACCCGTAACCGTAAGTGTGAAAATGAAATTGTTGTGGAAAGTACCTCGTTAATTTTATGAACTGTTTTATGGCCGAGTTGCGCGAAATGGTCGTATCTTAACATATTGAGTTGGTACGTAATTTACTACGTTGTCATGAATTTACATCTACATTGTTATGACTTATGGGTAAGTAAGTACAGCATACGGGACTTTGAAAATATTATAATTAATTCAAAATTATTTTTTGATTAGGTACTTTAATGAATACTAATTTTATTTTATTACCATTACTTACGCCTGGGAGGCGATTTTATAAATAAATCGAATATAGGTTTTAAAACTTTTACTGAAATTAGAGAATCTTTAGATGAAGTAACAGGCATGCATTATACCTTTCATTAGTTCTAAGCCAGTCAGCAGTCAGCCAGTTTTATTGCCAGTCAATTGCCTACAAACTTCTTATTAATTAATCTCGGGAGCAATGGGTAAACTGGCTTGGATTATAATATAGTACATTACTGACGCGGCCTGCAAAAGGGGCATTGATGGACGAATGTTTCTAAATTCCAGAATCAATGACGAACAATGATAAAATGTTTACTTGCCAATATGCCTATGTTCATTTGTTTCTTTTTTAAACAGTTCTATTTGGTCGCCAAATCGAAATTTAAATAAAATCTTCGATAAGCTACCTCCTTGGAATGCCATGTGTCGTAGTAAAAAGTTAGTTCCATTTTAAATAACACAACAGATATGAGTTTTCATAGTAATTTATTTGGCCGCTAAACTCGACAGATACCGATTTTCATATTAGCATTGCTGGCCTTCTGCTCGCATTTATTTGTACCAGTATAGCAGTACGGCCTTTTGTACACGGCACGGTTTCATTACGGTACGGCGTACAAACCGCATCGTAGAAAAAACGTGTCTATCAACAAGCTTCCATAGTAATCCATACAACACTGACGACCATCCTCCTACACACGGCTAATAAACCGTACCTAGTTTTTCACGGTAAGAAAAACGTGTGTGTACAAAGGGCCTACAGATTTGAGTATTTCTTTGATAAATAAAGTAATCACAACGTGTAAAAGAACACGACAACACCATCATATTTTTAATTCTAGCCGAGGTAAATTATTGTAATAATAAAAACAATTTATAAAATCGCGACAGCCCTGAACCCGTTTTGCCACGCTTGCCACAGCACAACAGCCGCGTGCAGTGATTCAACAACACCTTCGACAAAGCAACAATGGCTTTGTTGTGATGCGCCTCACGAACGAGACACATATAGTTTCCTTCCAGCTTTTTGGGCACAGCACCATGTGAAATTAATGTTACCTCTTCATAAACAGATTTTCCACAACAAAGTGACACTGATTTCTCTTTTAGACCGTAACAATAGAAATAAAGTTATTGTAGGATGAACCGGCTCTTTTTTCGCAATGTTGTTTTAAGAAACAACACACACACAAAAAAACGCCAGACAGAAGCCTGTTTTTTTTTTTTTTACCCTTACACTTACCTACCGGTCCGATTTAAGATGAACTTTCAAACAAAATGAGAACAATAGGAGCCTATAATAGTTGTAAGCCGCTGCGATCGGAATAATAAATTACTTACCTAATAATTACTTTACCTAATAATAATTAGGTACTAAAAATTAAGATGATGATGGTTAAACAAATAGAAAAATTCTACCTTAAATTAATTAATAAAAAAAAAGTTTCACAGCCAATCAAGTGGAACAAGTGCCAAATAATCTGATAGAAACTTTTTATTGATAACCTAAGTACCTAGTTATGTTCTGCTAATTATAATAAATGTTTATGTTTTCTTTTTTTACTTACGTGTTATTATAACTTACCAATTAAAATATAATAACTTACCTACTTTAGTATAATAAGAATAACTTATTAATTAAATAATAATAACTGAATTAGGCAAGTAATGATTTTTAGTTTACATGACGTGGCGTCTAAATGATTTTTAGTTTACATTAATCGATCGTGTACTATTTATTTCCTAATTTATGTAATAGGTATTTTGTACCGACCTTTTTTTTCTCATAGGTACTTATAATTTTTTTTTTGTTTATCAATGGAAACTTGTAAATGGCTTTAAATTTAATATTGTTTAAGAACACTGTATGAATTAGCTGTAAGTTTCCCAAAAAAAATAAAATAAAAAAATTTGGTGTAAATATTTCCATAAATTAATCATGCCAACCCTACCTACCAGATAACGCCACAGTAACAAACCTCACAGTGATTCAACGCTCACTCAACCTCATTAAGAGAGACAACAAAAGCGTTTTAGTTGTAGTTTGTAGTCGACGCACTAGTTTACGCACGACACACATTTTGTTCTAATTGGTTTCCGCGGTACCGTGCCGTAATTAGAGTTGAGTTACTTTGAACGTGCGACTGTGACGTTGTGGAATAAAGGCATTAAGAATTCAAATAACGGGTAACACTTTATTAAATGTAATTGAACGACTAATACCTAGAGAAGAATGGAAGGAAAAAAACATGAACCTTGCAGCTTTTTAGTCGATTCGCACGGATTACTCATAAGCAGGATACAAAGGTCTAAAAAGTTACTTAAGAACATTTTCGAAATGTCTTATAAGATAACTGGACATCTGTTTCTATGAAAAATTTAAAATTGGTCTAATTTGGCTGTAACACTATTTTTCGAAAATGTTCTTTACTAACTTTTTAGACCTTTGTACCTATCCTGCTTAGTATGCGTCCTGCATATGAAGTTTCATTAAAATCGGTTCATTCATTTCAAAAATCAAGGGCTTGAAAGTTTGTATGAAGTGCCGTACGTCGCTCGTAAACGCTCTTAACGAACGAATTACACGCGGCATAAACAGAACTGCGGTGCTATTCTGTAAAAATCTCACTGTGAAAACTTAGGTGAAGTGAGCATGGAGTGAGCTGTCAATAGTGTCAATTCCTAGCAAAAATCAACTGACTTCACCTAAGTTTTCACGGTGAGATTTTTACAGAATCGACCGGCTGATCTAGAATAAGAAGTGTTGTTCAGAATCGGTGAAGAGGAAGTCAACAAAGAGGAGAACTAATTTCAGCTGGTAGCAATATTCTGTAAAAAATGTCGTGAAGTAAGCTTGAAGTAGGTAAGCTGTCATTCCCCCTTATTTAAAGTTTAAGTTTAGACGGTGAGATTTTTACAAAATAGCGGTCCAGATAGGAATTATAATATTATCTACCTAATCAGTGAATGCGTGAGCTGACTTTCCTGTAAATAATTCAGTTTATTTATCCTATCCTGCTGTGATCCTCTCACAGGGAGGAGGTCTGTGTTCCAGCAGTGGATACATTATAGGCTTATGCTTTGATCCTGCTGTACCGTTCAAATCAATGCTCTCTAGCGCAGGCGTCGGAAATCCAGAACACTTATTAGAATTCACAACATTTGAGGTTTTGACTTTCCCCTCTTGATAAATAAACCTAAACTTTCATTAATAGTGAAACTATCAGATCAATACCACTTACATAGAAAAGGTAAATAGCACATCATCATAAAATACATAAATTAGAATTCGTGATATCGCATAATTAGCACTTCGTCTCTCCGTCAACTTTCTCGAGGTTTCCATTTCATATAAAGCCTTATTATATTAACTTGAGCTGCCTTACATGGAAATGCTAAGAGCCGAGTTGTTTGCCGAAAGCCGAGACTTATAAATGGGAGTTCTTCTTATAGATATAATCGCTTCGCCTTCGCGTGTGATTTCGCCAACGATCGTGGCGCATGTTGTAGACGATAGCGGTGAAATTAGGCCCAATTCTTTTGGATTGTATCCTAAAAAATCAGCATTTTGGAGAAACTGTGAACAATGAAAGGAACTAAAAAATAAAACCTCCTAATAGTTTAAAGAATCCACCAGCCCAGATCAAATCAAATCTATACTAATAATAAAGCTGAAGAGTTGCTTGTTTTTTTTGTTTGTTTGAACGCGCTAAACTCTGGAACTTCTGGTTGTATTTGAAAAAATCTTTTTGTATTTGATAGCCCACTCCTTGAGGAAGGCTACAGGCTATTAACCATCACACTAGGACCCTTAGGCATCGAGCAAAAAGAAAAAAAGTAAGAAAGAACGGTAAGCGAAATCAAAGTGTTACCCGGGCAGGCGATGCGATGTGACCGGGTGAACAACAAATTTCACGCGGGCAAAGTCGCGGGCAGAAGCTAGTCAAGAATAACCACCACCCTGAATTAATTAGTTAATTAATAATAATTAATTAATAAGTTAATGTCTGCTCTACGTAACCATTTAATATCGTAACTACCTTCACACTGCAATCAGCTATTACTAATCAGCTTGTATCTCCTCTTCAGTCATATTATATCGAAAAAAAAAACAGTTTATTCCGACACGACCACTTATATTTACCTACTAGTCTGCCATCATCCTTATCTATAGATAGGTACTAATGACCCAACAGAAGCATCCTTATGTCGCATCTAATTGACTCCAAAATGTAGTCGAACATTTGACATTTCGGTGTCAATTACCACATATTTAAACTAAAATATAAAAGTAGTGAACCTTGACGACATTCGCTCGGGCCACCGGTCACCAGCAATTTGTTTGTTTTTTTCTCGCTCTCGCGTCAATTCTGCGAACGCGAAACTGGTCGGACTGGCCTGCGCACGAGTTTTTTCGGCGAGCAACTCTGAGCATGCGCTGGGTTGCCAGATTAAAGTTACGGGCGATTGGATTTATTACAACCCTTGAGTTTTTTATGTGGGAATTTTTATTCGGGGTGTTGGGTGAGGTGGAAGAATTGGATTAGCGATAAGTTTGTTAAGTCAGTATGTTTGTCAATTGAGTAATATGATAACTAACAACTTTAAAAAGAATAAAAGCTATTTGAAAAACGAGTTGTTATTTTGTACAAACAAATTCTCGTTGCGATGGAATTATTCGGTAATATAATTAACTTAATTAAGTTTATCTACCTACATCAAATACGTGGAAAACCACTCAAATAATTACAACAAAACAAAATAATTATTTTAATTTTAACGAACTAAAATTCCATAGCAACACAAATGAACATAAAAATGACCAGCGAAAAGAAACTTTGTAATCCATCATAATAGCACAGCGCATTATTTAGCCATAACTGAAATAAATATTGGGTGAAAAAAGGTTCCCTATATGGCAACTTCGGAGTAAATGTAGCAACATTCGCCGGTCTCCTAATTGACGAGCGCCGCTAGCATACTAATGGACAGATTAAAATAGTTTTATGGCCCATAAACGTTAGTCAATAGCGGCTATGTCGTTAAAACGTAGCGCAGGCTAGAACATAGTGCGCAAAGCACAAATGTCAAACTATTGGTCAATATGTGCTTTTTCTGCCTATCAACCAGATTGTACAACATAAACACGTCGTAATACAGCTAATGTATTCGATTCAGATTCGATTGTATCGAAATGTACCTAAATTCCTGATAGGATTAAATGTCAGATTTAAAAATTAAAATCTTGGCCTCGTTTGGAAGGTTATCGTGTATTCGTAACATTATGTATATCGCTAAAAACCGTCGAAATGAATTCTCTCCTTTAACAGGATTTCAGAATATCGATGCAACTGCTCTGGTCAGCAGGAGGATATATACCTCCGAGAAGTCCATCATCCTCCTCTTTTTGCACTTTCCACTATCAGAAATGTTATTGTGTTGTTGAACGTTGTTGTGTTATTGTTTTGCTTTTTTTAATACTTTCTTTATCTCAATATAGTATCGAGTTATAGTAAGTATTTCTTCAGTAGTCGTGATTGTTTACCAAATCAGAATCCGCTAGAGTGGAGAGACGAGAACACGTCCATGACCAAAGGTGTCTGTGAAGTCAGGGACTGACCTGAAGACGCGGTTACTGGAAATAATTGTACGGTCCACATAATGAAAATAATTTCTACAGAAAAACGACTACCGATGGCGTGAGATGATATATTACAGTTATAGAGTTTCACTAGAAGACACAAAACTATAAGAAGATGTAATAATTTAGAAGCTAAGCTGTTTAACCCTCTGTACAAGCCAAAAAATTTAAAGATAAACGGAGTAACCTGAAACACATACGACCGAAACAAGTTAATAAAAAGCTTGCAAGAATAGGCTTTCATATCGTGAAGACACAACTAATATTAAGTGAATATTGACCAACATAAGTAAATCAGAATAACTAACTTAAGATGAAGTATAAAAGGTTATTCATAACGATCACAAACAACCTGTGCGATACCTACGATTGGTGTTGAAATTACCTAATTTGCATGTAAATGTTCAGAATAGGAATGTTTGTACCTATATAACTGTTTAATGCGAATCACAGTTCAATTAAACATGCTAATTTTAACATGACCATTTAGAGACAGTATCACTCATTAATTTTCCAATGATTAATCAGGTCTGTTAATAGGATGACAATCAAGATGAGAGGAACACGGTTTGGTGGTCACATTATGCTTTGTAGAATACAGGAGATGAACAGATTTGGATATACCGCGTGACCTTTTTACGGTCTGATCAAAAACAGGGTAAAAAAGGTGAACGGAGTAGAAGCATATGCACATAAATTTCATTTTATTTTTTTTCACAAAAATTTCAATTCTCAATTTCAACAAGAAAGTTAATTAGCTAGAGTAATCTATGCACAGACGCCAGCACATCAAGCTACCCGAAACTGTAAAATTTACCCAATCAACTTTAAACCTTATGCTTTAGCGGTAAAGTTGAAAACCTATTAAAGAAATTTGACAGATGTAGTAGCTTGATGTGCTGGCATCTGTACTTAAATATAACTTGATAATTAATACGCTAATGAGTCTGTATTATTATATAACATACTTTAATATACACAGATATGTACTGTAAGAGCTTTATTTCCAATAACATAAATATACCTATTATATCAAAACGATAGGGTTCGGGCGAAGATAAAGTTTCGTGAATTGTACAACAGAGAATCCCTTTTCGATGCGCAGTCCACTTGAAGGACGTCACGCGGCTAATGTCAAAAAGAAGGGGGCTCTCACACGAATTCTAGAACATTCTAGAAGCTGCGCTCTTATTGGACGAGAGGTTTGCAGCGGACGCGGTTCGAAATAGGTTCGCATTATAATAATAGTCCAAGGCAAGGATCCTAATTCATTTCTCTATAATTATGAATTAGAATCCTATCTCAGATCAGATTGTAAAATATTACGTAGAGAAAACCAAGATCAGCAACTGCCAATTAAAATGAAATGTTATAATTTTATAGAGCCAGTGACGATGCCTGAAGATGTTATCATTTGACAAGAGACAAGGGTCAAAAGTTTTGACAATCCAATATCCGGAGTTCATCTGAAATTCTGAACAAACTTGTTTGACAGGCAATAAGTATATCTTTATAATATTTTTCTGATCAGGATTTTAGTAAACCTACACGGCAGATTTCAAACAAATATGTCATAGATATGAAGTTTAGTTAGATTACACACAGTCTAACTCTAAATGTGCATTGCAATCCTATCTACGCTTCTTTCACATATTAGGATCGCGGTTTCCTGTAACTAGCAGACTGCAGGCTGCTTCAGATTGCCTATCACAGGCATTAATAATATTGTACCTAAAGTAACTGTTCTAGATAAAAACAGCTTTTCCAATGTCCACAATTTTTGAAATGCTACTATGTAGAGGAATATTGATCTGGAATCGGAACTTTTGAAACCAGCGGCAGCGTAGCCCGGAATTCGCGGACAAACGAATCTAACGATATTTCTTTCACCGACATGCCCGAAATTGGAATTGTGTCCGAGAATTGAGATAGGCTCGTCCCCCATTCAGGACCGGATGTAAGCTCTTCGAAGAAAATAAATGCGACAATTTGTAAGAAAATGTTATGAGTTTTAAGGTGCAGCCAGACTGGCATATGATCGACGCTGATCGATGAAGTATTATGGCCGATCTAGTATTATGCATGGTAGCGACGTGGAAGTGCTTTCATTCGACGTTAACTGTTTAGGCATTTGACGTCGACCGATGTTACGGAATTCACTGATGTTACTTACTTATTATAATACCGATTCCTATAATTTACGGACCTTTATTGGTTAAATGTTTTCCAATAATGAAGCAAAGACCTCATAGCTTCGCATAGTAAACCTCCCCATATGGAAGTAGCTATCACAGGTAAAATTAGTTTTCTAATCTATTTATATGCCCAAATTGGCAAGTAGAAATGGTACCATTGGTAATCAAAATGATGCGTTTTTGTTTATAGGAATTGACTGACCATTAGTAGTAACAAATGTGTATAAGGTATGGTGAATCAGCGTTTGGCCATCGTTCGACCATCGATCGATATAGCGACCAACTTATATCGACAGGTTGACGTCGATCTACCGCAATATGGTTATACCTTTAGATACTTGCATGTTGTCAAGATACAGCAATCATGGCTTCTCGACACGACAGATGCAACCACCGTTATTACCGCAAGGGAATGTACTGGATAATGATGTGTTCTTGGTAGAAGCACGGTTGACGATAAAGAGCCCGTTACGGAGATGGGCCCGTAAATGGCTTTAGCAACATCAAAGAACTGGTGACATTTGGTATTTATATCCGAGAGACACAAAAGATTGCAGGTAGACCTGATGGTAAGCTGAAAAAACTAAAAGCTAAAGTATAATAATTCAATGTCTTATTCATACACCATTTCAAAGAAACAAGATTTTTCCCGAATATTGGGGTGTTAAACGACGAAATAAGTAAGTATCTGGAACTTAAACTTCATCGTGTCCTGTAACAGTACGGTAATTCAATATCGACAGTCTTCTTACGTCTACCTATTGAAGATTTTGGTAAACGGCTTGTTTTTCAATAAATACATTTACTTTGATAATTAACTACGCAACGATAACTGTAAAATACATAGTTATATCCAACCTTATCGAAACTTCAACTATATAATGTTATTTATTTGGTTAATTTGCTGTCGACATTTATCGGCTGTTGATGACACACGACATAAAAGAATAATGTAAGTATTCATACATATCTGATATTGATATACATGTCTGGACAGCTACTCGTCTCACCGGTGCGTTAATGTCACTAAATTACAGCTCGCAGCCACCCGTGCGTACGCGCAAGTTTTTTCGCACAACGCTTAATGACGTCGAAATTTATGCGAAGACGACGCGAATTTTTGTTCGTTCGCTGGTTTAGCACTTAATTAACTAGCTATCTGCAGGTGGACCCGAATTGATGGGTGTATAATTAAATAAAAGGTGCAATAGTGATCGATTTTTCTTAGGCTTGAAATATTTACCTTACCTACTTTGTTATTTTTTGGTGTTCATTTTTAATTTCATAGCTGTTATTAAACTTTCTGGCTTGAATATGGTTTCGGAACCTATATTATAAAGTTAGCAAACAAATGGCAGGTATCTCTATATTCATCAAAATTGTGATTATATCTACAGTGTTCATGCTAGTGTCTATTTTCCTGTGTGAAACAGAAACAAAGCACGCTGTAGATCGTTCACGCGATTCAGGGATGACAATCACTTGCCTAACAGTGTTCTCACTCAGAGCACTAACTGTGACGACCTGTAGATCTGCCATCCCATCTATTTGCATTATCTTTGTTTAAGGAAAGCAGACTGCTTCTAGGCACGCATCCCTTTTTACGTTACCTTTTTTATTTAGATTATTTGATCTTAATGGTGTCTCTCTATCTCATAGTGCTTTGTTATTTTTAACTGCTTCAGCTAAGTACGCGTTCAATGATGTTTTGGACCCACACAGATTTCCATAATAACCAGGATTACTATGAGAGAAAAACACGAACATGGGTAAATTTTTCAAGTTCATACATAGGATCGGGTTTTCACAAGCAGTCTAGTTATTAGACTGGTTTTTAATGTATTTTCTTCGACATGGTTAAATATTAAAAAAAAAATGCTTCTTTTATGAGAGAATATTTGTCATAGCGTTGAATAGTTTTGGAGCACTCTCAAACTTTCTTGGTCAGAATAGATCATCCCCAAAAAACGTTTAGGAGCATAATGATGACAAATGACGATAAGTAGTTTCCAACAATAAAAAAAAACATTGTGGCCCTAACAAGGTTCTCAATGAAGCTCAACAAGAGCAAAGTGCGAGGCAATCAACTAAAAGCCAAATCATTTTCCAATTCCATTTCCGTTGTCCGTGCAGGCGTCTGGTGGAAATGGCTCGGGACAAAGGGGGATCACAAAGGCTGTCCGCTATCCCCCAACCACCCTACGACCCCCCTCGCGAGGGGAGCTCACCTCCCCATTCCACCCCCGAGGGATCGCGTACACTAATTGCACGCTTAAATTGGGGTAATGCACGCTCGTACGTATTTTAATAAAATACGAGCGGGATCAAAGCAGCCATTTATTTTAGTTAGCGGAGATTTTCTTGTCGCGTTTTGTTTAGCTTGTTTTAGTTTTAATTCCTCGTGTGTTGCTCGTGCTGAGTCTAACTTTGGATTCTGATTCATTGGGACTAATTTGTTAGTTGTCTTTGTACTGCCTTTGTTTTTAAGAGATTTTTGCACAAAAACGAAAATTTATTTGGAGCACTCGAAATAAGTTTCGAATATAACATTGAATCTAAAAGGTTCCCAATTTTGGCACCAGTAATGGACAACTCCATACACGATAACTGGGACAATATTGTAACCAAACGGCTATAACCGTACATCAGCCAGATCAATATCAGTGATCGTAAAAACGATTGCGTGTCAACGAAGCTAATCTCATAAACAACCTATTTTCCGAAGCAATATGCTGCGCCGACGTCATGCTGTCACGCACACATTGCGACAAACACGCTGACTCATCACGTCACTAGCTCGGAAAACCAACGCAGTTCAATTCAAATGCCGTAAATAAAACATGTTGCGCTGTCTCCCTTCTGAGTATTCGCGTTATTGAGTTACGAAGTCCCCGAAGCGTTTTGCCGCCAAAACAACGTACATTTTGCCCCCCGGCGCGCGTAAAAACATCCACAGAAATTCTCAACGCGAGAGACAGAGAACCACCTCGTAGGACAGAAAGGGACGGACGCCTTAATATTTTATCAGGCATCTTCTCATCAGGAAATGGCATCACACACCAAATTCAGTCTTGATCTTGAAGACATAGAGTTGAAAATCGCGCGAGTAATTTTTAGATTGCGTGTGTGCCCTTACGTCGGTGAAAGGAAATTACAACCACACCCACGTATAATGTTGCCGCAATAAAAAACGTGTAAGAAGAAATAATGAGCGGTTACTGGCGCGGCGAGAGTCTCGACCGGGCGATTTCATCATTTTACCTTCATCTAATTGATTAAAGGGAATCGTCGGGACGTTTAGGCTCATCGTTAACGTCTCAAGGAGGTAATGAATGATGGATGAAGCTGGGTCCCGCAAATCTGATTACAAATTCAAATGGCGGATGCAGATGAAGCGAGCGTTGATACTCGCTGTGAATGGGGGCATCGTGATCTCGCATAGATACACGATAGTTCACCATTATTGTCATTCAAAATCTTTCCAACGCTGTGTGGCTCTTCAGCTTTCTTTTGTGTTGCTGTAAAGACATGTATATCAACACGGTAATTTAGCAAGCTATTACACATCATATTGCCACTTTTGCTTTCTAGTAACATACATTTAATAGTTCTTGTTACTAGATTGCATGGCACATTACACCTAGCTTTCGTATCCGCCGCATCCAAAGTCATTTTCATCTTAAACTTGTAGAATCTTCAGAAATCTCGTGCGTACATCGTCAAGATCCAAATAATAGCTCGAGTGTAAAAAATTAAACAATAAATGGTTTGAAAATGAGTTTTCACACCAATTCTAAATGACATTAAGGTTAAAAATGGCGACTATAAACTAAAACCCACTGAAACATTTTCAAAATTACCTACAATTTCTTCGTTAACGAAGCACTGAAGAATAAGTATCAAGATAATATATGAAATAACCTAGAGCAAAAAAAAATAACGGGCAACAAACAAAAAATTATGGCAGAAAAATATTGAATACGTACGAAAACATGATAATATAAAGTAGGATATATCAAAGGATTGCCCAACTAGCTAAGAGTAAGCTGTACGATACCCGTATAAGAAGAGAAATCTACTGCCCTAAAAGTTACCCAAGGAATCTACGACGCAATTTGCTAAAGAGGACGGCCAATTCTTCATGCAAAGCGACCTTACCTAGACCTACGATCAGAGAAAACGCTAAACTGAATAATAATGAACTATCGATATATTTCCAGTTCCAATCTACATCATTAGCGAGATGCAGAGGACCTCAAAAGGGGAAAATTAAATGAATCCTCGACATATTTTCTTATAGCACCTGCAATCGTTCGCCAATGTATTTTTCCCCAAAACTAAGAGACACTACCAAATTTAACAACAACACATTACACAATCAACACAACATTAACATTATCTATTAAATTTGAAGATATCATCAGAGTTTCAGGGTTTTGTATTCAAACTACACGGTCCATTAACAATCCTGCGACAATTACTTACTTCCCTTCCAACAAATGTTTCACTCGCGTCGGTACGAAATCACACTCCATTTTCTGCCCAGAAAAATGTGATAACTCAGTGATCAATGATCATAGAGCCATAGTTAATGTTTTAAAACTTACCCCGGAAAATATTCCAAGTGATGATTAAAACCGTATTACAATCGATTTAATACTTTTAATGTTTTCGAGGAATCTTATACATACAACATACTAAACCTATAATGTTCTCACTGCTGAGACACAGGCCTCCTCTCTGTGAGAGGGTGTGGGCCGTAATCCACCACGCGGTCCCAGTGCGGGTTGGTATTCGAGGAGTCTTATGCAACCCAAAAATTATGATAACATAGAATGTATCGGGCAAAGCATTGGTACTTAGGTATAGAATGGAATATAATGCCTACCTACATCAATTTATCAAATAATCATGCATCCTTATCCCCCAATGTAGAGCAACTAAGCAATTTATAAAAGTTTCTTCTCAAACACAATTACGTCGAAGTTGTGCCGTATTCGCCATTTCTTTGCGGAAGATTTGTATAGGTTTCCAACTTCACATGATATTTTCCATGCGTACCTTCACTAATCTGCCGTTGATACTTTTCTCGTGTATACTAAGGGCGAATTTCACCAATGAAACAGCTCTTGAAGGCGGTTCAGATGTGGTGATCGTGTTCAGTTTCATTAGTGAATTTCGCCCTTAATCATCATTCATCATTATCTTGTCTTATCATGCTGTTAAAGCACTAGGGGTAGTGAAAGCCGGGCGTTTTGAGGGACCGTCTTTTGCAATTTTGACGTTCAAAAAGCCTAGTTTGAATGAAGAAGACTTTTGATTTTGATTTTCTTGTCCGTATTTAGATACTATACGGGCAAGAGAACCTACAATATGATGATGAATGATGATAAATACATTTCAATACGAATAACAACGACGACGACGACACGGCACGACGACGACGACGACACGGTTGGCGCAGTGGTTAAGCGATTGACTGCTACGCTGCGTGTCGCGGGTTCGATTCCTGCACGGAACAAATATTTGTATGAACTACAAGTAGTTGTTCCGGGTCTGGCTGTTTGTGTACGTGAATTTAAATGTTTGTAAACGCACCCACAATACAGGAGAAATTCCTAGAGTGGGGCAACGTTTCTTTAAAAAAATAAAAAATAAAATAAATAAATAAAAATAAATAACAAACTGACAATGTTCCGGAACACGGAACCGTGTCAGTTTGTTACTCAATCACGTATCGGCGGCGGCGGAACAACGGATGACGATAAAATTATACATGAGGAAGCCAACTTCCCGGGAAACACGTAATTTTTTTATTGGACTAATGCAGTAGGTATATGGATTTGGCCATGTTCACCATTGGTACCTACTGTTACACCCAGTTAATAATAAAAACGGCAACCTAATTGGGTAACACAATAGCAATGACAATCACTTTCCTCAGATCAACATAACAGAATCCATTGATTTATACTTTTGAAAAATTAATTTACGCTACGCAATGAATATTCTGTAATGCTCAAAATGAAAAAGTGACGTGGGAGCGGTTTATAGAGATTTTGAGACGGTGCAGTGTGGTCGTCGCTCATTAAAAATCAGTTCTAAAAACTAAATAGGCAATTTATATATGATCACGAATAATTCCAACGCCGACTGCTGAAAAGGTATCACGTTCTAAAAGCGAGTCTCTACTTAAAATGGACCTTATGCAATAAACATTCGTGAAGAATTGTTTCACTACCACTATTCAATTGAATTGGCCATTGCTGCTTGAACATCATCACGCGGTCTTTCTAAGTATAGCTTATCAACTAAGTATAGCTGATGTTGCAGTTGTTCAGCGGGATTGTCCGAAATTACCGCTGGCCCGAAACATAAAGGGCTAAGGAAGGATCACGGGTGGGTTTTAGTCAGTAAGAGTCTGACACTCCCTTCCGCTCCATCGAGAGCGGGACGTCATTTGATGATATACCATCCGCAAAAAAAAAATGCTGCAGTTGTAATACTTGTGCTTGATGATCTTTAATTAATTCTATTTATTTATTTAATGCCGCAGTACCGCTATAATATTCTTTGTGTTTTTTATATACATACCTACCTACCTGTTTACTTGCGTTTTGCTGGCGAGTTGCCATATTTTAAAGTTGTGGATTATATTTACGTTTGTACCAATGACGTGCGAAGAAATACTAAAATATTTATTAGAACTAAAGAGAATTTGAGATAAAGATGCGCGTCATCCCCGATAAAGCAACAAAGAAAGAGAGCACAAAGCAGAATGCTCATGAAGCTTATATGCGAGGGAACTGCTTCAATAAGACCATCTAGTATCTCTACTTTATTGTCGACTAGCAGAACCCCGCGGTTTCACCCGCATAAGTGTCGATCCCGTGGGAATATCGGGATAAAAACTATCCTATGTCCTTTCCCGGGACTCAAACTATCTCTATACCAAATTCCATCTAAATCGGTTCAGCGGTTTAAGCGTGAAGAGGTAACAGACAGACAGACAGACACGCTTTCGCATTTATAATATTAGTATGGATATCTGCTGCATCCAGGGATCGCAATAATACAAATCAATATATCGGTCCTCGGACATATACCTACACTTCATAACTTGCCTACTAGCTATTGCTATTGTCATTTTCTATTCAGTAATAATGGTGGTCAATCTGTCAATCTTAAAGGGCTCCGGATTGATAACCAACTTAGCACAACAGGCAAATATTAATTAAAAACCTCGGAATGTTAATAGGAAGTGCGACTTACAATATCAACCCAAGTTCCAATGATCGCAGCGCGACTCTGGAGAAACACTACACGTCTTAACAAAATTCAACAAATAAATCAGTAGATTGGAGAAAGGTTGGTGCTGGTGATTAATACAAATAAATCGTATAGTTGGTTATCAATCGGCTATTAACATAGTAAAAACATATATATGTTTTTACTATGCTATTAATCTCCGCAATCAACGCAGCGAAACAATGAAGAAGTTATAGAGATACTCTTTAACACAACTTTGCTTTGTAAGGGCACGTTAAAATATCTCAGAGGTGCCTCTTCTTTCAATCAACGGAATACTACAAGGAAGAAGACTATGGGGATGTCACACTTGCTGTAGGTTTCTACGCTGTGTTCATAGTCTTCTAAAAGGTGGATCTTTCTGTAAACCGACTTCTAGTGCCGTTCAAATGGACAGCTCAAAAACTATAGGTATAAATTAGACATTGACATGGAAAAAGAAGAATTACAAATATCTACAAAAAACCAATATATTTATTCCAAATATTTTGTTCGATGATGCCATCAACATTCTCATTAGGTGACGCATAGCATGACGATGTGGCGCAGGACTCGCATGATGCTGCACGTGACTTGAAAACCTAAAACCACATCGTTGAGTAGGTACCTACTCCATTTTGTACCTGAAATACTTATTGGTATTGAACCTCATCGCATCCCTAAGGACAAATAAACCGATATTGCGAACGGATGCCGTTTAAACAGCTAATTTTCCGAATAACATTAAAGAAGAGGTATTCAATCAAAATTATTGTTTTTTACTTAGCTTATACTATCCCAATGCTGGGCAAAGGCCTCCCCCAAGTCCTTCCAGGAACTCTTTTTCCGAGCTACCTTAAACCAGCCCTCTCGGTACGCGTCCAGGTCGTCTCGCCACCTCTTTCTGGGCCGGCTTCGGCGGCACCATTTATCTTCAGGCACCCGCTGCGTCGTGATTTTTGCCCAGCGGTCACGCATCCTGCATGTGTCTAATGTGACCCGCCCAATCCCATTTGAGGCTGGCAGCCTTCTTGCTTAAGTCCATTATACCGTTCTGAAACGCAGCGTGGTGTTTCGAATTCCCTGTCTTTTTCCGCCAAGGATGCTGCGTTCCGTCGCTCTTTGGCTAACTCCAAGGCGGAACTTAGCTTATTAGTGATAAAAGAGCCTCCAAGAGAAACATTAGGTACTATGAATTCGTCGGGTGTACCCTGGGTAGTGAGCCGCACTAATACCATCGTTAGTCAGCCTGACTTGCTAATCTTTTTAACACTGCATCAATATTTACGACTTGTGCCGATACCTCACATGATAGAAGTAAAAGATTATGGTGATGAGAAACATAACGACGAAACCTGGACCAAATGGTCTAAATTTCTCAGTCCATGTTAATTCTAGAGAAGAAGAGCTTTTAATGATAGGTATCCAGACGAAGAACGGAGTAATTAGGTAGATATAGTACAGCACTTCGTATGGTAACCTCTCTCCATTTAGGAGGAATATATAAGTAGGTACCATATCAATAAATCTATCTCGTCGAAAGAGATATTCAATCGTATCTTGTTAGATGATGCTTTATGCAATAACTAAAATCTATAAGATGAAGTAAAAGAACTAGAAATTACAGGACACTTACAAATCTTGGAAACCTATGTAGTTCTTAGGAGTAAAATAAAACTTCTTCGCCTTATAACTAACCGATATATAGAATACAAACCAAGACGAAGGGAATTCCTGATATGAAATCATCATGTTTATCTCTTAACTGCCAAGGCTTATTTTTAATCTTATATTTACCGACTTCAAAAAAAGGAGGTTATGTATTTGAATTGTTTCTTCGTTTGTGTCTTTTTTTACATTGTTCTCACATATAGAAGCAACAAGAATAATGTACCCAGGATTTTGTAATATCTTGATTTAAAAGAGTGTCCATGGAGTTTCTTGCCCGTTCTTCTCCATAGAGATCTACGTTTTGTAATGGGCAACAAGCTTCAACTTTCTGAATAACTGACAGACTATTTAATTTTGACAATTCAAAAGTGCCTGTACAAGGTTTAATTGAAATAAATGCTTTGAGTTTGAGTTTGAAAAACTTCAAAGACAACCAACGAAATTACCTGAAAAGTCGCATAAGCAGGATGCCGCAAGATCATCTAAGCACCTTTTAATCGGGCGTTTTCGCAGTCGCGTGACGATCCGAACTTGGCTAAACTTGCGTTAAAGACTTAAATAGCTTGAGGCTCGAATTAATGTGCCCTGCATAACTTAAGATTCTTCAACTCGTAGAGGCTGAGTTATAAGCAAAGTTTCTTCCAAACTTATTCTCACCGGTATATTTCTGTTCTGAGGCAGGCCAAATTAGTGACGCCGCTCGCTGTTCTACATTTGCAGCGGCTTAGAATCTTATGGCTATTAAGGAATTGACTTGGAAAAATTATGTGGGCAGAAGGATTTGGAGGAGGCCTTTGCCCAGCAGAGGGACAGCATAGGCAAGCCAAAAAAAAAAAAATGTGGGCAGAGTAGGTAATAATGCTACATAAATCTACTTTTGCTTACTATTTTATTCCATTTTCTTGATTCTAGATCATTTTGGTCATGCTGTCGAAATGCCTCTGCAATTTTTTTTCAAACACTCGACAACAACGACAAAAACATTATATTCAAAACTTGTAGTAAAGGTACTTAATTTAAAACAAAATGAGATGTCCTCAATTAATATAAGTACGGTAAAGGTGGCCTATTCCCGCAAAAACTGACATTACCATACATGGGGCAATTAAAGTATGTGCGACTCATTAGGCGCACGAATACCGGGCCGCGCATTTTTACATCGAAGGAACGGTAATGCGTAACAAACATCGTTCAGCAAAAACACATCAGCGCTAAAAATATACGCGGCAATCGCACTGCGCAACGAGTCCAAGTTAAGTCCGCCGCTGGCACCGAAACGATAGAGCGTTTGAAATACGAAGCCCCACGAAGTAAGCATGTATGCGTGAACGAAATTCGTGTTTTCGGTTTGTATTAAACATCTGTGTGCGTCGAACACGAGTGGTTTTCGTCTGTGTGAGTATGTTTTCAAACATTTGATACGTTCGAATGAGGTTATCGGCTTGCCTGTGTGCGTTTGCGTCGAGGGTTTACGTTTTATTCGTTTTGATAATTTGATTCTCGTCGGATGGTATTATGCTGAAAGGGTCAAGTGCGTGAATGGTTTATAAAGACGTCGTCGGCGAGATGACGTGGGAACTTGTCCGCTTATTATTTATGCGTTTAGAATTAATCCCTCCTTCGGTGACGTGAATGAGTATTATGTGGATGAAATGTTGTTTGTCTTTGGATTTGTGACGGCTGTCTGAGCCTTCATGTCTGTTACATTGTAGGTAGAGAGAGGATTAGTAGAAGACATGGGAATATATCTAATTAACTGATAACCTTATAAGTTTAGTGCTGAGCTGAGTAAAAAAATAGAGAGGAACACAAGAAAATAATATTATAAAGAGAAACAATAATTACGGGGATATTAGTATAAGTAGATGATGAAGCAGAAGAGCACCAAGCTATGTAATACAAATATGATGCAAAATTAAATATAGGTACCTTAGTATATCTGCATGGATAGACAAAACACGGATGCACGCAGAAATCAAATGATTCCATCGTTATGCCAAAAACGAATGTAAATCTAGCCAATAACGAGCCACTACTGTCAAAAACCATCAAGTTCAACCTAGGCTAAGCTAAGGCTAGGCTGGACACGGATATGACAGCTAGACATCCAATTAAGATTGCTAATGGACAGATTGTCAATCATTAGTCTATAGTTGTACCTGATGCCTCAGAAAGGCTTGAAGAAACAGATAGCATACAAATTGATGCTTCTGAGACTATGCATATGGTATCTATAGGTACTTTTAAGTTTAGCGTAGTTTAAGGGCATCATCAATAATACGCAGAAATGTACTGTGGTGTCAAAAATCTATTTTCGCTTTAGAATGTTTGTCTATCTGCTAGTATATGTAAGTTCTTCCTCTTCTTAGCGTTAGCTTCTTAATCGGCTACGTGTTTGGCGCCATCAGTTCCTGTAACGTGCAGACGACAGAACACGTGGCAATCTACATGAACTCGGCCCTGAAATCTTGCCATCAGTTCCTGCAATATGCAGACAGTACACGATATTAAGTTTCCCATCGTTTCTAGAACAGTATCTCAGAAAAAGTAAGTTAACGTAAACATGAATTTGAATTTGCCCAAGACAAACGAAACACAATTTCTCCAGTTTATCCATGATTAGCGCAGCAATACAGATTGCTTGTAGGGATGTACTCCTTATCGTCTCCACATGCTACATTTCGAAGAAGAAGGAGCGAGATTACCACAACGATTAGTAATACGTTAGTGGAGATAGGTTTCAGGTAATCCGCCGTCTGTTTACAATATGGCGGAAGGCGCATTATAATATCGTTCGCGGACAGAATATATTCGAAATAGGAGCCATCCTGACAGGTTGCAGATGATCCCGCAAGCTATACCCGCGTCCTTATCATGAGTTGTATAATCAGCAGAAGTAACGTGGGGTTAAAGGGCCACAAGATCGAATTTACGCTCTTTGACATATACCTACATAATCTATATACCTATACTAATATTATAAAGCTGCAGAACTCTCAGAACAAACAAACAAACAAACAAACTTGTTTGTTTGTTTGTTTGAACGCGCTAATCTCTGGAACTACTGGTCCGATTTTAATGATTCTTTTAGTGTTGGGTAGTCCATTTATCGAGGAAGGCTATAGGCTATATAACATCACGCTACGACCCTTAGGAGCCGCGCAGCGTGTGACACCGCGGGGAACAGCTAGTACTTATAATAAAGCTGAAGAGTTTGTTTGTTTGAACGCGATAATCTCTGGAACTACCGGTCAGATTTGAAAAAATATTTTTGCATTTGATAGCCCAATTCTTGAGGAAGGCTATAGGCTATTTAATATCACGCTATGACCCTTAGGAGCCGAGCAAAAAGAAAAAAAATCAGAAAGAACGCTAAGCGAATACGTACTGTTGCGACGGGGTGGGGGTACAAGAAATTTCACGCGGACGAAGTCGCGGGCAGAAGCTAGTTATTGATAATACTGCTCTGTCTTTCCCAGATCAGAGGAATCCAGATGTAACATGATGAAAATAAACTCTCAATAAACAAGGTGGGTTTTAGTACCTGTCAATAACACTTATGCATGTCATTCTTCTAATCTAATCCCAACTATTTTGAAATAGTGCAACTTATCATTTTCCGCCATTCATCTGTAGATCAGCCATTATCTCCGTATTAACCGTCTTTCTAGTCAAAGAAAAGATGATACTTCTAAGCGTAGACTTCCAAGAACCAAACACTCTTCCCAAATATGTCAAGTGCAAGTTCTCCGTATTACGCACTTAGGTGGCGCAGTTGAGGCGTATGCGCATCTCGTTAGCGCCACTCTAGGCCTTTACAAACAAGTTTCATGTGTGAATGTTTGCTTAGTTCCCTGAGATTCAGAAGGACTTATCTACTGACTATATGATATGCCTTGTTTAAAGCCGAAGATGCTGATACAAAAATATAATTAGGGTTGTTCGTCATCAACATCACAATGGGAAATAAATTATTTGGCTAAATTATTTTATTATTTTTAATAAAATAATTTGGCATTATCATCAGCAGTTACTTAAGTAGCAGTACACTGCGGGACAAATCCCTTGATTCTTCGGCTACTCTCATTTAGCTGCATATCTAATTTCAAACGCTTTCTTTCTTTCTTAAAACAAAATTTCCGTTCCATTCTGTACAAAGTTTCACTATTTAGTATCAATCACGTTTCACGGTGAAATATTCAAAAAACAGATTTAAAAAGAAAGAAAATGCGCTTATTTGCGTTAAACATGACGCAGAGAAAGAACACAACCAAAAAAAAATAACAAGTAGGGGGAAAATATGCGTCACAACACAATACATATTTAGCGTATTTTTTTGCGTAGGTATATAGCTATGATATAACCTTACTACCTAGCAAAAAACATTCTCACAATGCCATACACTAAATCATTTTTATAGTCTCCCGACTGTCATCTTACGATTTCATTCCCCCATTATCGGAACACATGTATCCATTCATGTATGTTAGTGTCGGTGTGTGGAGGACCATTAGAAATAGTTCACAGTTAACAGCCGGATCCTCGACTCAACTTAGGTGATGTGAGCTGTCAATAAAATAAAATAGTGTCAATCACTAACACCGGGAGGATTGACAGCTCACGTCACCTAAGTTTTCACGGTGAGATTTTCACAGCATATACCGGCTTATATAGCCTTAGCCGTCGTCAGAAGCCCGAAAGTCTGACAACCAGTCTTACCAAGGGTAATATCGTGTTACCCAGTAACTGGGTTGTGGAGGTCAGATAGGCAGTCGCTCCATGTAAAATACCGGTATTCAGGAAGCCCACCCCAAAATAGTTGGGAAATGGCTAGCCAGAAACCACCTAGAAAAAACATTCTTACAATGCCATACATCAAATAATTTTTAATCCCAGGCTGTCATTACGACCATATTCCCCCAATATGTCGAGACACATGTGTGCCATCCACATATACCTAGTGTGATGTGTGAAGGACCATTAGAATTAGTTGACAGTTAACAGCCGCGACTCAAGACTCGTTTGATAGGAATGTTCACGGTGTGGCAAACGATTGTGACTCGGATTAGAATATTACTGTTGATAATGTGACTGGACGCTTCAATAGTTTCATTGAGTTATTATACATTACTTAGGGCTGATATCAACGCCAGATAATCTTATTCGAGGATTAATATTGGATTTTTTTACAGTTCTTCCATACAAAATCTGTCAGACGACAATTTTATTCAACGAATAAAAATATCTGTCGATTGAAAAACCAGCGCTTAAAAGCAAATAAATTGGTAGCCGAGAACGGTTGTTTGTCATCCGTTGGCTAATTTCTGCAAATCAATCTTTATTTCAGACTTTGTTACACATTACAAGTTAAAGGACAAATATTTAAGAATAATCAAATATTTAAGAATAATCAAATATTTAAGAATAATCACTAAGCATAAGCATAATCAGCCTATAATTGTTCCCACTACTGGCACACAGGTCTCCTCTCTTCGAGGGGGAGTGGGCCGTAATCTACCACGCGGGCCCATTGCAGGTTGATATATGTCCCATGTCTTCGATTTTTTATAGCACTAATTAAGAGATTATAATTTTCCAAAAATTCAGCAAAACACAATTTTTTTTTTTTATATAAATACTAATTAAGTATTTCAGAATTTTAATCGTACTGCACAAAAAACGAAACAAGACCACAGTTTTTCCACTTATTTTACCAATAGTAACATTATGCTTAACTTAAAAACCAGGGATCGACAAATATACTACGCGTTCAAGAGACGATGTTACATCATTTCCTAACAAGCCTTTACATCTCTATATTTTAACTAAATCGCCTTTAAAGGACTTTAGACACGTATGAATCATGTAATTAAGCTTGAAACTCTTTAACCTCAAGCGTGCGGTGGAGCATAGACAATGATAGAGCGTCATTGTGGCAAGCCACATGTCTGGCATATGGCGCAAAGACGTTGCCAGTGCCACTCCGGTAACTGGCAAATTACGGGCTTTTGTGGTAACAATGGCAATTGTCTTCGGTTCTAATAGTTTAATATACGACTTGAGACCATTGTTTAGATGAAAAAAATGTTATATAAGAAAACGTGGCTGAAGTGACGGGTTTACAGACTCTTTTTATAATATTACCGATCTTTTTATTGCATGTTATTTTTTTAAAGAATTATATTTAAATAAATACTTAAGTAGGCACAAAAACTCACGCCCTTTCGCCATGGCATGGGCAGTAGGTAGAAACAAGCTTAGATGTGATAGAAAAGAGTAAACGAAGCTAAGTTTTGTGCATACGCGCAAAGCACATCTTCATGGCACATCTTTCCCGCTGCGCTACACCACTTAGCTCTGGTGAAAATACACACATAGTTTCGTAGCTTAGGTTGACCGCTTAGCTACGCACATATTAGGTGGGAAGGTAACCTTACCTACCCTGCTAAAGTAAAGTAATGCTATGTTAAGGGTGCTCTATGGTTCAGCGGGATTGTCCGAAAGGGTTACCGCTGGCCCGGAACATAAAGGGCTAAGGAAGGAACACGGGTGGGTTTTAGTCAGTAAGAGTGTGACACTCCCTTCCGCTCCACCCAGAGCGGGAGGGGTCATTTAATGATATCCCATCAGCGAAAAAAAAAAAAAAAAGGGTGCTCTATGGTACCTCGTGCAATATTCCATTTTTCTTAAATTTTTTGCAATTTACAGGTCAGTGTCAGGCTATAAGGTGATCAAAATTATGATTCGCGACCGTAACAAATATGTTTTTACAGAACTATAATCACTAAAATCATCAATACATTACAACTCTATGTTACTGCCCTGAAATGTCATGACTTCGCGGAATCATGACAATAGGGTAATATGAACTTAGAGTTTTGTTGATGATTGCGACGATTATAATTTTGTAAATACATAAAGTTAAATTTGTTACGGTTGTGAATAATATTTTGACCAACATAGAAATTGCAAAAAACGTAAGAAAATTTTAATTTCGCGGTCTACGCCTTAAGTTAAGTCCATGTGAGACGGCCGCAGACCGGCGCAGGCGCAGTGCGTGCGTGACGTTTCAATGGACAACCATGATGGATGGCGACCCCTGTCTCCGACACGCCATTGTTTTGTACATATCACGGGCGGTCTATTTCATACGCGATAAGCGTCATATTTATTTCGTTTTTAAAATATTTACAATAGCCTAAATATAAACTATAACTACGTCTGAAATCCTAGTTCGCGTCCTAATCGCTGTATAATTTTTGTGTCGGGCGTCATTTTTTTCCGCTACAATATTGTGGTGGTTGTAGCATGTCTGAAAGGACTATAATTTGAGTCAATAAATCGGTTTATTCAAACGTATGATCCATTTCACTCTCTCTAGGAACTAGGTCGGCCTTTCTCCCTAGTTCCTTACCTAACTTACCAGACCATACGAACACTCTGCTGAGCAAAGGTCTTTGTCAATTCTTACATTTCGCGAGGTTCTTATGGTCCAATCTTTCATAAAACAGTCACGTTCATCTCGGCATCGTCGTCAGGCGCAACCTCGATGTCACGTCCTTCACTTGATTTTACCTTAGGGTCACTGTCCACGGAGGCGTAGCTTCATAGATGCTTCAAAATACGCTAACCAGCTTAAGCAGCCCAGCGTACTGAACCCTGTCCACGAGGCGTATTACACGCGTACGTTTTCAATGATTTGTGATTATGCCGTCGGACGACGAAGACGTTAATTTGGCATATTACTCATTGACATATATATTACTAGCGTAAGGACCGGGCTAACGGCGCGACGAAATGGCACCAGCGCGCTGGCCCTAAAATGACGGTTTTAGGGCCAACGCGACTCAGTTGACAGTGGTGCGCGCGAACTTCGAATTTCGAACGAAGAACTTCTATGTAAAATGTTCAGACGGGCGTATCCTTACTTTTGAAATCATTGATATTACTACATTCGAAGTCGCTGAAGACGACTATTATATTGGACGCATCCGTATATAGAAAAAAAAAACATCAACTGTAGATTGTTTGTAGCGGCAAGAAAATTATTAGAAGATGACAGTGTATTTCACTCATTGTATAGAATGAGTAAAACTACTTACCTATCAGAATTTACTGCAAATCGTAGCACCACTATCCTGCCATTTTTACAAAAATAAACATGTGCTTTCGCTCGATGTACCTACGCTCGCGTATGACATGCGGTACAGCAGACTAGACGTCATGAAGCCTGCAGCGTCGCGAGCGCGACGTTGCCGCTCCGTTAGAGTTTCACAGTTTTATATGTAAACTGTGAGCAGGCGTACACCAAGCGTATAATGACGAATACGCGTCTATGTAGCTACGCCTCTGTGGACAGTGACACTACTTCTGTATTTTCTCTACGTTAACGTCTTCAGAAGGTAAAGTAATTTAATTCTTAATGTCTGAGATATTTTTTTTTCAAATTCTTGTATTCGCCCGTAAAAAGTTTACGATCGGATCAATCTTATGCGTTAATCATATAAGGTTTACGTAGAAAACTACTCGCATGTAGGTACACACGCCAGCACATCAAGCTACCCGAAACTGTCAAATTTTCACAATCAACTTTGAACCTTATGTATATTTCATTTACGGTATTCCTCAGACAGAAGCATAAAAAAAAACACCACAATATAAGTCTGTTGACATCAATGCTGTTTCGCTTAATTGGAATTCGGGAAATATTAAAAACTAACAATACTTTAACTTCCATCGTTCGTACCTTGACTATGCTGTAATTCATCTCTTTGAAATCATAATATCAACTTTTTTTAGCAATATCAACAAAGTTTACACAAACATTTAAATAATTTTGATCAAAGATTTACTGTAATTATGATTCCTATCATTGCCACTATAAAGTTATGAGGAACAGGGTGTAAAGTTCACTCATCCTCTACAGAAAAGGGAGGATCCTCCGACCAGAGGATGTGGTGTCTGGTAGGCTATTGCCCGACGATTGTTGTAGGGACGTTGAGATGTTTGGGGCTCGTATGGGAAGTAGACATTGGACCCAGAACACACTATCTGGTCATTGAAGTTCCTACAATGTGCCGCTCATCGGTGGCAACCATGAAGGATGTTGGTCAGCACATGGAGCGGATGAATATTGTGATGTTCGCACTGCTGGCTATATTCACCATTGCAGTGGAAAAAAAAAAACCCAATGACAAATCCTGGCAAGGTCGCCATGAGATGTTTGGGCCTCGTATGGGAAGTAGAGAATAACTAGTCAGATTGGCTGCCAATAGTATAATGATTTATTTAGTGTAAAATACAAGTAAAACGATGTAAAGTCTAGGTAAGCATAACATGATACTTATTATAAAGGAGCATACATAATTGGTAATTAGTCTAAAGGAGATTATACACCTCAACGTTGCATTATGCTAGTTGCGTGGTAAACTATGCTTGCGCGATGTACGATTTTGCGTGACGTCATCATCAGTATGCAGAATAGTTTGCATGTAGCAATGGCGATGCTGCCACATCATCATTCTACCCGCTCTCACCACCCCCAACTGCAACAGTAGAATGAGAAACACGCCTAAATTTAATTTAAATTCAACTCCTAATTCTCCCCATAACAATAAAACTTCTAAAAACTATAAACCACAATCGGCGATTCTCTCACCGTAGGCCACACAGCTATTACAGTAATAACTCTTGTACAATGGCGCTAGCCGCGATTGTGTGTGCGCCCGCGCCGGTGAAAGCGACGCGCTACATCAATGCGGGACCGTCTGATGATCACTGTTAGTCATTATTTCGTTCTGGTCTCGAGATATCAATGATTTGTCTGACAGATATGGCGAGATTGAGAAATAATGAGGTTGTTCATAGGATTTGAAATGTTTATTGTAGTTTGATGGCGTTGAGGCGTTGCCGTTGTTGTAAAGGAATATCCAGACGAGTCTCTAAGGTATAATGATATATTCCTGATGTGCAAATACTGTTCCGCAAACGACGGAATACTTGAGAAAATGCCCTGTGTGCCATGATACCAGCATGTTACAGGAGTTAATGGATGGTAATTTTTAATTTTAAATTCGGATGGACCCATAGATATCCGTGTAGTCTTATTTCTGGGATGACACATTTTAGGTTCCCGTCCCTCGCTAGGAAGACGAAAACATTTGCAAGGAAAATTTATTCTATATACCTACATATAAAGTTAGTTTATTTCTGTCACAAAATAAACTCCCTATCTAAACGCATTTTGATTTTTATCCTTATCATGGTCATCCTTGCTCTTGATCTTCGTACTTAAGTAATTAGTGAGCGAAATTCAATTAATACCCAAGATTAGATAAGGCTTGATTAGATTTCTTCATTTGCTTCTATCTTACCTATCGATTTATTGATTCTGCAGTATGATCGTTCGTCTGCGTATTCTACGCAAATACCTAGAGCTACTTAAGTCCTTCGCAGGGTTTCGTTTACTATCATAAACTGTCCCACTGTCTGAAAAAGATCTCCACCATCGATTTTGCACCTCTCTCTCTCCATTTCCTTCTCTAAGCCAATCCGTTGAGAATTAATACAAATCGTCACAACAGCATTTCCTGGGCCTGCCTCGATGACGACGCCCGTGGACCACGCTTTTTACCTATGCAAAATTATTAAACCAATTTAATCTAGAAGAGAGAATGACAGAAAATTACTGCCGAACATTTATTAATTTATTCGGATTATAATACAGAGAAGCCAATTAAAATATATGAATGGCAAGAAGACAAGCTTACAGGACTTACCTACGTAGAACAAACATTGCGTGGTATCCGAGGGAGTGTAATTAAGGTATGCATGAAGCATGGGAGGGGTGCCCATCCTGCTCGCCCTCACTCTATGTATCTAACAACATTCTGTATCTTTGTCGTTTTGTTAGTTCCGTAATATGTTCACGTATTGGGTTCTTGGTGTTCCGATCTTAAATGTTCCGTTCGATCTTTTTCTGGATCTGATTTTTTTTAATTAATCTAAATCATCATCACATCAGCTTTCGACCTGCGAATTCATAAGCTCAAATCACGGCTTAGACAAAAAAGGTCTTTAAACTAGATGTTGACCGCGACTTTGTTCCCGTATGCAATCGAATGTATGATATTTACAATCAATAGAACATCGTCCTTCCAAGTTCTACAGGAAACTAGGATGAACTAGAAGTCTGCACAAATCTCCTGCAACAAGTATAACCAAATAAGCCAAAAAATATCGATTTTTTGACTGGGCCGTTTCCGTAGGTATACTAAAACTGTCTAAAACACCTTCGGGCTTACTTTACCCGTTGCTCTTACCCACCGAAAGATATCCACTAAAATTATAACCACTCACTTAAATAACTTCGCGAGGCAATCCATCGGAACCCTGCTGAGCCCTACAGATAACC
The DNA here is from genome assembly GCA_948474745.1 of Oligia latruncula. NCBI lineage: Eukaryota > Metazoa > Arthropoda > Insecta > Lepidoptera > Noctuidae > Oligia > Oligia latruncula. The sequence goes on along the minus strand of OX419689.1, from coordinate 14,194,897 downwards.
GGGGGTGGATGCGGCGAGCGATGTTTTCAATTTCCGCCCCCACACCCCCCCGCCTGGGGGTAATTTTATTAAAAACCCGCCGCTTCGGTCTCTGAATATTTATCTCTTCATGCATGCTGATACGTGTGGGGAATGCTAAAAGGGTTGTAGTTTGTTTTATAACTTTTATTAGAGGATACAATGAAATGTGGAGATTTTGTAAGTGTTACAAATTGGTAAATTGATCCTTCAATTCTATCTTATACGAACGTAGTCTTTTTTTTTGTTGCTCTTGACCTCAATCACGCCTGATGGAAAGTGATGGATGGGCCAAAAAGCCACATGACAATTTTTTAAGCATGAAAACATTTCTAAGCGTCGGCATTAACCCGATCATCATCGACAGGTGTATCGAAAATAATCTACTGTTTTGTCCAATATCTACATTCTACATCCCTAACTTATGTAACTCCACTCGGAATTTCTCCTGATTCATATATATTGCATTTACAAACATTGAATAAACATCTAATCTGATTAATTAGCCCAGATCATTATGAGTCAAACTACCCACGACACGACGCTAAACGCCTACCTACCTAATAATAATAGATTAAACAAGCTTTGTACAGTGCCATCTGCTATAAATTATAATCAAATGTTATTTTTCCTGCCTCCTTGGTAGATTTCCAACTTGTCTAAATAACTGGCATTTATTGATTTCGGTTATAATCTATGAAGCTTTAACTGTCAGACGTTAGTGAATAAAATGGCGACCTATATATAGTTAAATCGCGACGTTTATTTGATAATCTTGTGATTGTGTGCGGAATTATTTCGAGACAGGAAGCAATAAGGTAAGAAATTCATTAATTTGCATGCTGTTTGGTGTCAGATGCAGAATAATGACTCTTATGGTCTTTTCTCGTATTTTGTACAAAGTTTCGTCCATCACCTTCCAAACTCAGTATTTTCCAGATGCTTTGTTTTGCATTTCCCGACGCCTATTTTCGTTCTGATCAACCTGAATGAGTCAGATAAAATCGGTTCCTGGTATGACAGAGGCTATCCACAAAATAAATGAAAGGATACTGTTTAAAAACCGTAGCTAACCAGTGTAGAATAGACGGTCGGAGCAAGAGCCAAGCGCATAGCCGCGCCGTAAGTACTAAATATGTCTCTGAATTTATATATCTCCTTTTATATTCTAAAGATATCAAACTCATCCAGCTTGACCAGGGTCTGTAAAAGACTGCTATTGTAATAATCATAAGGATATACTTTTGAGTTCATAACCACCAATACGTTATATAGTAGACAACTACTGCAAAAACTGTATTTGAAACGTATGCTAAGTATTCTTCTTGCCTTTCTCTTTTTACTTAGATACCTATAATATAACTGTCTACCACAGACAAGGTATCATAATTATGACGTTCTGATCACCAGAAATGCAGAAAACGGATAGCGAATCAAACTTGCCTCATTTATTTCTCATATTCGAACAAGGAAAGACCCAAGCTACAACTAACTTGAATGAAATTGCGAATCTTTCGAAAAGATACACGACTTTTGGGGATAAAAGTACCTATGTAAATAAGCCCAAGTATTTCCAATTCTTTATAAGCCCCTGCTGAACGCCTTCCGTCTTTTTAGGAGTTTCGCGTTTTTCCTTTAATTTGAATAAGAATTGACATATCTTCATTTTGTTACGGCTTCCTTCGATGTAATATGTTTGAACGATTCAAACTCGTAAGCTTTCTTCGAGCAGAGTATTGATTTGTATTTCTCTAATAAATATCATTTTCTTTGCTTATTTTCTCGTTAGTAAAATTGTATTAGCTGTTCTATCTTTCCTTAAAATTTATAAACAAATGTAACGTACCCTTCACTTACTACCTACCCTTAACTTTCAAATGATTGATTAGCCGTTTGCAGCATAACATTGAAGTGAACGTTTTCTGATTTCTATTAGTTTGTTACAATCTGCTTGGATGGCATGTCCCGAAAGTACGCTAATTAAACCAAAACCATCTTACGAAAAGAGCATAATTCCATAGAAACAAAATTCAAAGCCATTGTTTTAAAAATTCCACGTTTCTTGCTTTAATTATCAAACAACTCGTCCCTTTGTGAGCCCAGAACCACATGCGAAGCCGAAACTTCGCAAATTTGCACAGACGTGGCAAAAACATCGTCGGTTCCCAGAACGCCTATTGTCGGGACGTCATTACAACGCGCAATTTTGTCAGATCTCACATCCCCTTTATGTAAGCCAGGGTTATTACAAAACAACGCCATCACAATTAAAACTCAACCCTATTCTCTTTAACACAAGATTGCATTTTGCTTGTGTCCTTTTGTAATGCAGGGATCAATGGGATACCCCAGTTATTTCGCTCCGGGTGTCTCAGCTCCAATTTCAACTGCTACAGCGCTGTATCGCTTCTATTGTGTGTTGTTTTCTGAACGTCTCTCTCTGTGCAGCGCTTTTCGCTTTTCGATAGTTTCAATAGAAAGGTGTTCGGGACTTTTCAGTTTCATTGTCGCGAGAACCTTTTCGTTTGCCCCGAAATTGAAATCCCGACTATTAGGTATTTACAATGGCACCTTTTGTTTTTTTTTTCCCGGTTTTTGTTGGAGCATATATTTTTTGTGGAAACCAGTTTGGTGTAGGACCATAAAGAATTTATTTATGACGGTAAAGGCGTGCCATTATGTTATGATTAGTTGGTCCCGGTAGATAATTACAGGTGATGAGATAATGTTTTTTGGTCTTTGTTTCTTTTCAGTATTGTTTTTTCGTTTTGTTGTACTTGTTATGCAAATTGAAATAGGCTATTATTGTATTATTTTTAGGACTATTGTATTTCTAAAATAGGTTACGTAAATATTTTTTTGTAAAATATACCGTTAATAGTTACCGTTGTCAGTTAGAAATCAATCTGCCTAGCCTTTTCCCATGTTGGGTTCGGCTTCCAGTCTAACCGCTTAACCAGATCGATCGACCAGTGCGGTTATTAAGTACTTAGCCACGAGCCCCTCAGTTAGAAATGTTTAATAAAATAGTCTTCAACAGAGTTTTTAGCACCGATATAGATACCTACACCTAGATAACGCAAGAGCAACTACTTCGCGTGCCAAAAATCGCACCAGCTTACGTACAAAGATCGTAAGCCGCCACTTTCGTGCTCAGTCCTTAGTACTGCTGGCTGGGTGAGCGTGAGCGCTGGCGCTAGGCCCCGGGGGTGGGGTGAGGCGGGTGACGCACGCGGCGCGGGCGGCGCGGCGTCTTTGATTTTCCCATCACTAAACAGTGCTTGTGACGTCATAGTAGGTAGTCAAAAAATGGCACGCTTGGTTTTCATACAGATCGTGATACTTGCGTTATCCAGGTCTATCTATATCTGTGGTTTTCAGTTTTCTACTTCCCTACATGAACCCGTGCATCATCATAATTCTCTTGTCCTTATCGTATCTTCCTCATACTACTTCCACCGTCTCTATCTACCTTTCATATTTACTTATCTACCTAATTTAATTAAAATGCATGAAGTTTTTTATGACCTAGTTACCAAGTCATAAAAACTTCATACATTCCGTACAATACAATCATCGGACATTAATTCCATTTTAAGATTGCCTCAATTTCATTTTTATTACTTCGTTCAAAAGCAGTCGTTACGAATTTTCTAAGCGATTAGTTCGTCGGCGTTCGGGCAACATCGGGAAGGTTCGATAACGATCTCAACCTGCCCACGCGCACATTTGATACCCTCCTAAACTAATGTTAGAGGCATATGTATTAAAATGTGTTCGAGGATTTAAATTAAGCAGGTTTTTGTCGTTTGGATTATAATCAACGAATTTGATTGCTTATCGGAGCGTACCTAAAATCGTTAAAAATGTGTGATTAAGGCTTCCTGTACCTATACACAACTGCTAGGTACAAAAAGTTTAACACTCATTTACTTAATCGTGTTGCATCATCAGCATCGTATGTTTTTTTCTCATAATTTGCTCGAAAATCCCATGACAAAGGGCCGTTACTGTGATATCTACCTACTTAGCTACTACGAACACCTGAGCATGAAAACAGTCAAGGAAGAAATAAGTTCATGCTCACAAAAGTACAAGTCCAGACTGGAGAGACACCCCAACCAATTGGCCTCTCAACGCACAATACCAACTTGTGTCAGCAGACTCCAAAAGACGCAACATTCTACAATTAGATACTTAACCTGTAGAAGGCTGCATTACTAATAAGAGAGTGCTCCTGATGAGGAGTAATTCTTCCCTGCCAGATATTCCTACAGCTCATCTGCTCATAGTTTTAAAAACTGATTGCAATATCTGAAGAGGAAAAAAAATAAAAGAACTCAGCTACTAAGATTTCAACCCTTATTGCGCTACGTTACATTCTGAAGGAAAGACTTCCTTTGTCCTATTTTTTTAATTTTTCTGGTAACCCTACATCTTTTTGTCTAGGTTCTAACTGTGGTTCCAAGCTACCTCACAGCTAAATCAACCAAAATCAGTAGGTAAACCAGTTTGTTATTTATTTCGTCGAACGATCCAAAAAAAAAGTAGAGTGACTCACTTCCTTTAATATTGACTGACGATTTATTTACGTGTGATCCTAAGTTCACAAAATTTTCCATACCCGCATTGGTAGATAGAGAGGTAGAGCCTATTTTTATATCTGACTAACTTTACCCCCGACTTCGCCCGTATTGCTCGGCAATTTGTATAGCTTCTAGCATTGCAAGTTTTTTTTATCGAAACAAATCATCCGTAGTTTATCCACCTTTTACAAACAATTAAATAACACACACTAACACTATCGGTAGCAATCGCTTTCATGTTGACAGTTCAACAACATTCATTGCGTTATTTACGTTGATTAGCAGACCAATTTTTCGAACATAAGAAGCAATGGATTAGCAATATCCTTCAAAATGATTCAGCTCGTGATTGATTGCGTGTTACGTAATTAGGGTGCTGTTCTTAATATTATTTTTATTTTAAACTAGTTAAGATGATGCTTTTAAAGAAATGCTACCTACAGCTTTCTTTTCCCATAATTTCCCTCACTTGCGTAACCATGATTAGGCATCATAAAGGACTAAAGTAAATCACCTCTGTAACACTCACAGCGAATTTCTTTCTTCATCATCATCATCTTCCTGCCCTTATCCCATGTTACTCGGGGTCGGCGCAACACGTTTTCTTCTTTCATTCTCCCCTGTCAACCGTCACGCTTTCATTCACTCCCTTCTCTTTCATATCATTCCTCACACAATAAGTACATCCATCTTTTCTTCGGCCTTCCTCTCCCTCTCCATCCTCTCCATTCATCACTCTACGAATTTCTTCCATAATTCAATTTAATTCACATTTGGCCTCAAAGTTACCATGTGTTTTTAACAAAAAATCAAGCCTCAAAACAAAAGAAAGACTTGAGCAGATGCAAATGTTGCCCCGATGAATAACCAAAGCTATTGGTTTATAGGTAGGTTGACCAACCAATGCGAGCAAACTACATGTAGGTAGGTATACCTATCCTACGCCACCGCACAGTTTTGTGAAGTTGACTCATCCGACCAAAGTTAATGTCAAAACAAGTCCCGCGTTTCCTAGGAATACTGCTCATCATCTGCCTAGCCTTTTCTGAACTATATTGGGGTCTGCTTCCAGTTTAACCAGATGCAGTTGAATAGGTAGGTACCAGTATTTTCCATGGAGCGAACGCCCAGTTATTGGGTAACACGATAACCCCTTGGTAAGACTGGTTTAATCAGACTTTCGGGCTTCTGATTTCCCGTAACGACTGTCAAAGATCTACGCCTGACAGCCAGCAGAGCCGGGACCAACGGCTTAAAACATTATTTCCGCGGAGCGCAGAAGACTGCTGTAGACGGAAATTATAAATCGGCGCCAGAGTCTCAAACCGTGTACCACCTAGAGTAGTCATCAGCAGTGTAACCGCAGCTGCCGCCGAAGCAAACCGCACTGTGAATACCAAAATAGTTGATTTTTGCCTAGATTTAATACGTTCTTGTTAAACTACTAGACTTAGCTGTAACTGCAGAAGGGAGAAATTCACGTTGATCTATTCCCATAATTTTATATTAAGTATCTTTTTCTATCAACGTTGATTTTGTAGCTTGTACCACGTGCGAGAACCATTCTAAAAAATGCTCTACAATATGAAATACAACCCCATTCAAAGTTTATGGCACCTCGGAACATGAAGCGAGTCGCTGCGCAGTAACAAATTCACCTGTCAACGGGGGCGAGGGGTGAGGTAAGGGTTGAGACCATAAAGTTTGAATCGGGCTGCACTTAGTTCACACATCTGATATCATCCAAGATACCTATTACGCAGGCTTTACTAGGGGGCCTCGTGCACTACACAGCCGTGATCACGGCCAGTAGCCGCATAGACTCGTTAAACACTAGCAATTAATACATAGAAACTAAGGAAACGAATGCGCATCGCGCACTTGGCTGCAACGACGAACAACTCGCACAACCGGCCGTCAGACCGGTTATGTCCAAACTTTAGTAAAAACGGCCGCATCCTGATCAGAACTCCAGCAAGCGTGTGGTGCGCGAAGTCCCTGGCGCACAAATCCATAGCAACTTTTGCCATCGATCTTTGGCCCAAAATTCAGCTGTGCGAACTTCTGACGCAGACATAAGTTCATCACAGGAAGTGCACAGATGACAGGGCATGTGGCACAGGATGGAAGGTGGGCCTTGTTTGTGGGGACGTGCCGCATTCGCATTGAGATCTGAGCCGTTCGTGAATCTCTGGAGATTTTCTTTGCTTCGGCTGACTTGGGTGTTCGTAGTATATTTAGAGATTTCCAAGTCGGCGAGGCAATGCGTTCCCTAGGCAGAAGGGTCTCAGATGGTTCGTTAAAATTGCTCCCGCCATAGATCACAATCATCTAGCTGTGAACGCATTACTATTAGCTGGACTAGCTGGACCCACGCACCCAAGAGAATAAACGCACAAATCTTCATAAAAAACCGGGGAAATATCTAAGTATTGATTGATTTAAACAGACCAGGAAAGCGGCAGCACGCAGAAAGGCATAAGGAAGAAGTAAATAAAGCCATATACAAACAGACCGCGCCACTATACAAATAAACCGTGTCTCCAGAGAGGCATCGCGACGGCCACGCGATGTCGCGCGATATGTAGGTATTTGTTAAGCCATGTCAGGTTTCGCGGGAAATAAGTGAATTTTGGTATTCCAAGCTCCTTAGGAGTTGACTTAGGAAGATTGTCCACCGCCGCGAACACAGACACCGATATACGAAATTATTTCGGATCGAGTTCGGAACGATGGACGTGACGGCGATCGTGTGTCACACCTCAAATCGTGATCGTGATCGTGTGTCCAACCACACCACACCACACCTCAAAGCAAAGAGTAGCTAGCTACTTCATTACTGTGGTAGTGTGGTCCACACTGTTATCCGCGATAGATCTCGAGACGTCAGAACATTATTGGTCTCGGGTGTGCATTTCAAGCTCGTCACGATCTCAGGCCGAGTTCTAGCGGTAGCGCTAAAATAAAGATGACAGCCCTCGCTTGACGTTTGGTGGACGCCCTGACATACATACTTACAAGTGAGCAGCAATTTTACAACTGCCCCTTGATTAGACTATTTTGTGGGAGAAAAGACTTTTTCATTCTCTCTTAACTCTGAACTTGACGAATACAGATCATTCCTGATAACTTACCTAGGTACATTATATAGCCATCCAACTCGTCCGTCTCTATTTTTGCTGTGGTATCTTTGCCTGCGTTTACCGTGATGCCGTTGGATGTTTTGTAGAACCCACACATTGCCGCCTGTATGTGATTCATACCTTCCTGAAGCTGTCGACCAACCTCTTGCTGCCACTAGCCTGTTTTAACGTTAACAAAGGATCATCCAACTTTCTTACATTTTGCATAAAGGTATGATTCCTATCTCGGCAACACGCAGCAGTGCTGCCGCGGCAGTGCGGCCGCAGCACTACTGGTCGTGTATGTGACGCAGCAATGTCGCGCAGCATTGCTGCCGTGCTCGGAATGTAATCTTCTATAAACCTATAGAGAATTTATGGGGACCAGTAGTGCTGCGACCGCACTGCCGCGGCAGCACTGCACAATGGGCTTTTTTGCTTGAAAAGCGATGCGGCTACGGCCCGATGCATCTGTAGGTACCCAATTTTTTTATTGCTGAATGGGCCCGCGCTTGACCTTTATCACGCCTAATGGAAAGCGATGGATGATATCTATGATGGAACGAGCGTGCCCAGAAGATGCCGAAGGTATTGGAACTCCCACGCTTCGACGAAACACAGGACGCTGCTTGACGTCGGACTCCGGTGGGAGGGTTGTCGCAAACCAGGCGGGCGTTAGCCCTACCACCGCATGGGAGGAATTGGCCAGTCAAATAAGGTGTTGGGTGTGACTATCCAGGATGCGCCGAGCACTCGGTACAGTTGAGTAACTCGCAGAACAAACTGCGCTACACGAGGAGGCTTCTTCATGCATCCCATGCCAATGTGCATAATCAGACTATTATGTTCCGACACTTCCCACTGCTGGGACACTGGCCTCCTCTCGGTGGGAGAGAGTGGGCTTAATCCACCACGCGTGTCGAGTGCGGGTTAGTAGATACGAATTGGTTCTAGGACATGCCGGTTATCTCGCGATGTTTTTCTTCACCGTTGCGTTCTCTTCGACGCGCTTGGATGACCCGCGGTAATGCCGCTGTAATGCGCTAGCCTTTAATAATTTCTTCGGCTAATCCTGACTAGCCTCCGTTATCGCAAGCTTAGATATATAAAATCAGAAATGAAATTAAGTATGCGGAAAAGAACCGGAGTTACCGACAGAGCTTGCAGACCAAGCAAACTGGAGTAACAGTGGACTGGCCATGTTTGTCAAAAGACCGATGGCCGGTGGAGCAGATGAGTCCTTGAGCGGAGACCGCGTATCGGCAATACGCTTGCCTATACGCGTGTGGCACGCCCCTCAGCTAGATGGACCGATGACCTTAAAAAGGTGGCTGGATGCCGAAGGCGGAGGACAAGGTGTTGTAGACAGTCTGGGAGAGACCTTAGCCCAGCAGTGGACTGCGATGCAGTGAGCTCATGAATTAATATCACACATTGGCAAGAACAATAAGCATCATTATCATATTTTTGCCTACGAAACAACGTGTAAAGATTGAACAAGATGTTGCGGACTTGCGGTGTTCTGGCTTTGAGCCATAGTGTGCTGATTCATGATAATAGCATGCAACAAGCGTTTGTGACATGACATCATACATGCATCATCACCGAGGGTGTTGAAGTTTTAAAAATGATCTGGTCATTACTTAGGTACTTACTTTATTACAATACGACCGACGTCACTTGCGGGCCTGAGTATATAAGTATAGCCTTTGCGAACTTTCGCGCATGTTCGTTCTCTCACTCACACTGGCCTCATGCCTTGATGCCACTATTTGGTTCCTAAAAAACGTTCGTGCGCAGCCTTCTGCGCGAAGTTCAGGCCCGCCAAGTTACGTCGGTCGTATTGTAAGTAGGTAAGTAATACCTACCTAAGTATTCGATATTTCTTAGTTCTATTTTAACGATAGGTAGGTACTTAGGTATTGCCGTTGCTGCAATCATCGAAATCAAGGAATTCTTCCTGTAATAAGTACTCGTTACATGAGTGGTCCCTGCCTTCTCAGAGTAAAGATTTATTGCCCCCCTTTATTTGAGCGGAGTTCCCTCAGCCTTATCTATTTACATAGAATATTAAGCAAAAGGGGCCCGTGGCTAAATAATAACAGCCGCACAGGTCGATCGATCAGGTTAAGCTACGCTTGCCGCGGTTGGTCTGTGGATGGGTAACCGTCTTTACATACCGAGACCATTCCGTGCCTCGGAAAGCACGTTAAGCCGTTGGTCCCGGCTGTCATTCGTGGATCTTTGACAGTCGTTACGGGTAGTCAGAAGCCCGAAAGTCTGACAACCAGTCTTACCGAGGGGTATCGTATTACCCAGTAACTGGGTTGTGGAGGTCAGATAGGCAGTCGCTCCATGTAAAATACTGGTATTCAGCTGCATCCGGTTAGACTGGAAGCCGACCCCAACATAGTTGGGAAAAGGCGCAAACATACGACAGACTGATGTAAACAACCCATCGACATTTAGTTCAAAAACATCATTAGAAAAGTTGTCAACTCTATCAGTTCTACGAAAACATAGTCCATTGAAACCTCGGTCCATGCATCAAACGTGACAGTTTTAAAAATAAATCGCGCTATCAAGCGGACGTGTCGACGACGCGGCGCAAGCTGTATCTATTTATCGCACCATATCTCTCCCTACAACAATACAGACAAAATAAATAAATGTGCCCGAGCCCGGATCCGGCGACCCTTCTCTCTCTACGCACGTAATCCATTCCAAAATGTCCGTTTATTTTTCTATGTGAGCCGCTCTCGGTAAAAAACAACGCGCCTGAATCGACCGAGCACCCGTGCGAAAGGGACAGAAACACTCGGCGGCCGAACAGCAGCGGGCGGGGCACTGCGTCGCGCTCCTCCATTGGCTCGCTGCACGCAGCGCCCGCCGCCCGAGTTTCACAGCCAATCATGATACATCTTGTTTCTCACGTCCCGCGCCCCGCAAGGCCCAAAATACCGACCTTTCACGAATGCCAACCCGATTCGATACGACCGAAAATGCCTTAGTTACTTCACGCGCGCACTGTTGACTGGTCGCTTTCGCTCGTTTCCAGCGAAAATACGTGCAAACTGATCTCGCCGACTCTATACGTGCAGCCGGTCTTAACGCGAAATGTGTATCGCTTCAAGTGGTGGACATCCATCAGCTGACTGACTCAGGTATAATTATTATTTTATGTACAGGTATTCCCTAACATGTAATAATAAGGGTGGTGAAATCAGAATTTCGATATCTATCGAGAATCGTGAGATAAACGAATATTTTTATGCCGGATGATCGAACGTAAAAGCGGTGTCCTCGTAATCAACGTAGGCCGTTCGGAGCGGCAACGTCGCGCGTAAATAATAGGGTAGGCGCTCGGTCTTTCTCTCGCAGCTGGCGCACAGCGGCAACGTCGCGCTCGGCTTTTGTGCCTCCACCGCGGCGGCCGCGTGCCGCGCTCCCGTGCCGCACACCGACACACCGCTGCGGGGAATCGCCCGCCAGGCCGCCACCGACTCGAGCGAGACGCGTTCACTACGCGCGCTCTGCCAACGCAATATACCTACAATAACGACTCGATAACGTACTCAATCACGATTACTTTGCATTTGCAATTAAATACTAACTTAGGGTTAATTCTAGACTTGACATACTACTTAAGTATTGTTTACTGCTTATATACTTAGGTATATACTATGTTATTTACTTTTTTATGTACTATATAGATATGTATTTATACATACCTAAACAGTAAAACTATTAAGAACACCAATTTGAGTCCACCTTATTAATTACAATAGTATTTTACCGGTGGTTAATAAGTTTAAGCGCTGAAAACACAAAACTGATGAAAATAAAACTTGTTTACAGAATATCGAGCGGGTGTTGGCGGACTGCTGGCGCACTCTGTCGGCAAGGAACGTAGTGTGGCAGGCGGGGCGCGCGGGGCAGGGGCTTCCTCCCCCTACTTCAGTTTCGGCTGTGACGTTGTGCAGAGAGGACGCGCTGCTGCGTGCCGCGAAAAAGGATCGTTCGCGCGGCAACTTTGAACAGTGACAGTGTAAATCAGTGTGTTGTGACAGAGAATGTGTATCGGATTGCAGTGCGCTACCAAACGGATGCAGTGATTTGGATCACAATACTTGGATTGCAGTGATTTTGGATTTGGATTTTTCACTTTTTCCAACAATCAAACTGGGGATGCATAAGATGGAGCTCGGTGACAGCGTGTACGCCGCTGAGCGTATCATGAAGAAGAGAATTAGAAAGGTGAGCTTTATTTCTTTACAAAACATTGCCGTAACAGATTCTAACCTTGCGAAACTTGCATGCGAGATCACATATCAGTGGCGGGTTCGATTGGTGGCTTTATTTGTAAACTGCTTATGTCGCAACATGCGACCGCTTGATTGTTTTTGCTTGCACCGAATTTCAAAACATGCTTTTATAACTCTTTATATAAAATGCATCGCTGAGCATGACCGTAGTTTACATTTTGTTTATTAATCCCAGTATTGTGATGTGACCTGGCAGCTGTTCAGAAATTATCGCAAGGGTTTTGTGTTCCTTTTCACGGGTGTTTTTCGATTCTTATTATTATGAAGAGTCCCCTTACATAAGTCTGTATAAAGACTGGGGGCCGCAGTGAGAAACTGAATACTTCTTTATAAATGGTGCCCTTCTCGAGATTACATTAAGTTTTTGACAGTAAACAAGTTTGGACGAGCCGTGTGAGGGGTAACCTTGCCATATTGTAATATGCCGTTTTTCATTATCTTTTTGGAGTTCCCCGTTGCTAACCTGATCCCGATATTGATAACAATAAATTCTGCTTTTGGGTTTCGTTTTTTATTTGCTTTTTCCTAACTGCATGTTGGGTTGTTGGGGTCACTGGGTGCTTCATTGGCAGTCGTCGATAGTATCTGTAACTTGTGTTCAACTTTTCTGTAAATACCTCAACGTGATAACTTGGAAGAAGAGAGCGTGAAGTGAGTTGTCAATAGTGGCAATGGCAATCCCTTGCATTAAGTGAAATAACAGCTTACTTCACCTAAATTTTGACGATAAGATTTTTACAGAATGCACCGGTTGAAACATCAAATAGGTTCTTTAGATGACTTATCATCCTCCATTCATAACTCTTTACTGAGACTTGACACTTTTCACAATTGAGCAGCCACGAAGTAGGTAGTATTAAAAACATATCGATAGAATAATATCGACTGACTGCAATGCATCCCACTATTGTTTGTAAGTAAAATAAACAACAAGGCGACCAGTGAAGGTAAGTCTGCTGCAAAGACAACGAGGTGTTAATAAGGTAAGTGCAGTCAGCCATGTGGAAAGACTTGCCATTACGAAATCATAGGTAAGACTGATCGCTGAGGGGCCGGTGGTTAAATAATAACAGCCGCACAGGTCGATCGATCAGGTTAAGCTACGCTTGCCGCGGTTGGTCTGTGGATGGGTGACCATCTTTACATACCGTGTCCCCTCCGTGCCTCGGAAAGCACGTTAAGCCGTTGGTCCCGGCTGTCATTCGTGGATCTTTGACAGTCGTTACAGGTCGTCAGAAGCCCGAAAGTCTGACAACCAGTCTTACCAAGGGGTATCGTATTACCCAGTAACTGGGTTGTGGAGGTCAGATAGGCAGTCGCTCCATGTAAAATACTGGTATTCAGCTGCATCCGGTTAGACTTAAAACAGACCCCAACATAGTTGGGAAAAGGCTAGGCAGATGATGATGATGAGGTAAGAATGATCGCTGATAGAATAAACATTGGATGTTACGACACCATGTTCTTACATTCCTTAGTTCTGTCATCCATTGTCCAAGCAATCTTACTCTTCTTCTTCATTTTCGTTTTGCTTCTAATTATCGATAATATTCGATGTTAACTTCATGTGTGTTCACGCTTCCTTTAAACCTCCTCCTCCTTCGCTACCTTCTCCTTTGACAGGTTAAGGATATTTTCTCAGTTCTCTATCTTCTGTTAGGTAATAATATGGTACTACATAAATTAATCAGTGCCTGTAATTATGATGTTGAGATAAATAAAGATTTATGATTAGGTATGATGTTGATCCCAATGAAACCAATACGATTAGTTGGACATCTTTGCCGGCTTTTCGTTACATGGTCGCCTTTTACGAATCAAAATTGACCATAGAAACCATCTAGGAAAGAAATTGTTGCTCTAGTTGTAAACCATGAGATGATGTAAAAAAAAAACGAATGGTAAAAAAAAAATCTTTAGTCCCAAAATTTATTTTAAATTATTTATTTTTTTATATTTCTTTATTGCTTTTCATTATACTCCAACTCCAACAAATCCGCCCCTCAGACGACCCACTGATCCAAAGTTTTGAGGTGCTTTATCTTTTCCGATGCCAACATAATTATTGCACAATGTCTTTCTATAATTATATACCTTATCATCACGCCTATAATCCCCAAAGAGCTAGGCAGAGATGTACTTACATATAGTAACACCCACATTTCACCAGTTACCCTATGATTTAAGTCTCTATATTTCTTTTCTTTACAAAAAGATGTTTATTCTTCAGTCTTCTTTCTAGCTTCTCCTTGTCAAAGCAGTATGCTTGTCTCGAAAACAAATACATCTAAATTACAGTAATTATAATTTATTTCCAAAATAAATGTTTCGGTAGGATGTTTTTTACGGTACTATTGGAATTTAACTTGTTGCTTCGTAATAGTTGATATAAAATATGGCAAATCTTTTCAATGGTCAACTAGCATATTATTGTGTCTCCGTAAACAAAGACCGAATTTGTGTTTTTTTACCGACTTCAAAAAAGAAGATGTTTCAGCGATATTTTCGTCAAGTCTGAACCAATTTTGTTTTTTTTTTTAATCTTTAAGTAATCACTGAAATTTAAATGTTAAACTTCCTACATTACTTACATAAATTCAACAAAACGCGTTAATTGCGGGTTTAATTTTGGTCTTTGTGTACAGGAATTCATATCGTGTCCTAAATTGCCGTACACCCTCTAATTTTCGTCCCTAACATGTCCGTTTTATTTGACTTGAATGGTATACTTATTTACACGTGTCGAACGCTGTATATTTCGATTTGTGTTTGACTTTCCCGCGGTTCGTCCATTTAAAGAATAATTGGAAGGTGTACAGCGAGCTTAGGATAATTTTCCCATTTTCCATTACCTACGTCATTATTTGTTGTTTGCTAATTAGTTACCGTAAGATCAAATCTAGAAGCAGAGTACACGTTTAACTATTTCTAATAATAATGAAATAAACGCTACTAAACAGTTCAACAGTTCCTACGATCTTGATCTTTTTCAAGACTACACAATTTTTTACTCCTCACAGAAAAATTTAAACTTTCTTGGAAAATGTAAACACAAAAAGGCTTTAATGAAATAGTAACGTAGGTACGTCATCCGTAAAGTGAAGGAATTATAGTGGGTGTTTAGTAACACCCACACACTAAACACCCACTATTATTAGGTGCTATTTGCGAAAGTAAACCTACTTAGTTCTCCTTAAAAATAATAACGCCTTTAACAAATTTCTCAGAATTCATCAGGCGAAGAAATGTAATCAAAGATTCTTGAAATAGGTCCTGTGCTGAGAATTCTCGTTCATTTCAATTTTGAGCTTTACTGATATTTTCTTGTGAAAAACGCCTGTACAAAATAGTGTTTCTGATTAAAATCTACGAGCTCGTTCTGCAAGCACGTTCTAAGAAACTTCAATTACGGATTTCATAACTCAGACTTTCTTAGAATTGAAAGAGAAATCCCTTTAAATATTATATTATTAGACCCTAGAATAAAGCCCAAGCAAGGATCTCAATTTTAAATTATACTTGTTGCTATTATACTTTATAATTATATTGAGTGCAGTACTGTATACAATCTAACCAGTCTTACCAAGGGGTACCGTGTTACCCAGTAACTGGTTTGTGGAGGTCAGATAGGCAGTAGCTCCATGTTAAGCCTGGAAGCCGATCCCAACATAGTTAGGAAGACGCTAGGCAGATTGACTGTATACAATCTAACACTGTTTTTATTGAGATTCATGCTAGAGCATCGTTCTAAACTTCAGCACTTCAGCGGGATTGTCCGAAAGGGTGACCGCTGGCCCGGAATATAAAGCGCTAAGGAAGGAACACGGGTGGGTTTTAGTCAGTAAGAGTCTGACACTCCCTTCCGCTCCACCCAGAGCGGGATCATTTGATGATTTACCATCCAAAAAAAAAAGGGCACCCTTATTGCGTAAGACACTTTCATGATCCAAGAGATTTTTAAAGAAACACCTATTTCATTGCTTCATAAATGATTGTTAAAAATCATCTGCTCGGCAACGTAAATAAAGCAATTAATGTTGTTTCAAAGTTTCAAAATGAAACATTGCAATTTGTAACCGTGTTATTACGCAATTACCCTGCAGGTCTACCCATTATTTTTATTTTATTTTATTTTATTTGGGAAACAAACAGATGCAATAACAAACATAAGTATACAAATAGTTTAAACACAATCCAGAAACAGTTTCCACAGATAATTATTCAATTAAATAATATGTAATATGTAGGCTAGCTTCCGCCCACGGCTTCGCCCGCGAGGTATGTCGATAAAAACTATCCGTATCCTTCCCCGGGATGTAATCTATCTCTTAGCCAAATTTTATCGAAATCCGTTCAGTGATTAATTTAGGCGTGAAAAGGTAACATAACATACAAACAGACAGAGTTACTGTCGAATTTATAATATTAGTATGGATAGTCCAACTGGGCACAAAGTAACGTCATAAGCATCGTCTATCTTCATGATCTCTTTTAAATCAAAAGTTTAACATAAATCTTAGATTATTTAGAGATTGATCTGTGGCTATGAGATCCTAAGTCCACGAAACACCACTACTTACCCTGTTATTTCTAAATCATTCATTTTATTATCGCTCTACTGCATGAAATCAGAGTGTATAAATGAAATGGAACTGTTTGTTCTGTATGTAATAGGATATATATATACGTGTACCTACCTAATAAGTTTTACGAGTCGACATTTCCTATCTGACTATCCCTGGGAAGAAATGGCGAAACAAATCCGGGGGTATAGTATAGGTATCTAAAATCAATTGTAGATCTTGATCAAACAAAAGACGATCCCCAAGTTACGAGTTTAGTAGCTTGCGAAAGTTGCACTATTACAAAAAATTAAATTAGAGCTTTTTTGGGCAAATTGAGACCGAGAACTGGGGGCCTAAAAAGGCCACTTTAGCGGAATCATAAAAGGATAACATTATGAACCATAATGGACAGTTAACTGTTAAGTTAATCGTATCAAATCCCATTGGTGAAGGATTTTTCAGTTATTTTTTTTTTGTCTGTGCTAAAATACCAGTCAATCCAATCCCAATCTCTTTGACTAAAACTAGATACGTAGTGCAGCGAAAAAAGAAAAACACGGACTGTCTTCGCAATATTATGATTCATAATGTTATCCTTTTATGAGTTCACGAAAGTGGCCTTTCAGACTGTGAACGTTCATTCAACATTACGAGAATCGCCCCGCTGATCTCTCTCTAAATACTATATCTATTGTTGAGCTAATTCACCAAACATTATGAATCTTCTATCTTCATAATACTGACTATTGAATGACCCACGACCCACTCGCGTTGAGCTATAAATCCCAGACGGGCTTTTTACGCGTTACAAACGTAATAGCTCTTGAGGTTCCCAATCTCATAAGCAATTAAAATATTTCTCACAGTTCAAAACTTCCAAAGTTCCCAGCTAAAGTTATTTTGGCTCCTTATAAGAATGCCTTTACTGCATCTCCTAAAATAGCACATTTGGTCCACCATAATCTACTCAGCTGTATTAAGAAAATGCATACCTAATAGGTATAAACGAACCATGTTCCTTCAATAATTTACCGTTTATTTTAAATACAGACCGTTATTATAAATCACGATTCATTCGATTACAAGAAACAATCAATTAGTACGACACGACCACAGTTTCACTCTATTCCATTATTTCTCACTCATGCCGCCAAAAGTTTCCAACGCCCGCTTGCCAGCGCCCGTGTCAATTTTAGGAAACTACTTAATATCAAAACAAATGCAAATCCATAAGAAAACTCACTCTATTGCTAACTAAATAGAGACCAATTTCGTTTACCTCTTACTCGCCTTGTTATCTGCCAGCGTGGTCTAATATAAACGAAACATCTTGAAACAAGGTATTATGTGTTTTAATGCTCAAACATAAAGCTTAAATTCGGTTAACTACCAGGCGTCAACATAGAAACTCCTACAGAGCTCTGTAGCCCTGGTATCTCGGAGCAAACGCGCCAGTATTCGGCTTCGACCGAACAACCATCGAGTTGCGCATGCTCCCCGCCGTTTCGTTCGGCCAATCAGCGTCGAGCAATATTCCGGCCGGCAAAATATCGTAGTGTGTTGCAGCGATACAAATTAAACTTAAGTTTTTTTTTAAATAACAGTGTCCTTTGACGGTTTAATTAAATTTTTAATCATAAAATTTCAATATTCATTCTATTTCACTACAGAAATTTTCAGTTTAGTAATAACACGTACTTTTACTTTGGGTCTTACCCTGCACTGTGTTAGCAAAGTGTCGTACGACATAGTTCGAAGGCTTTTGGATAGATGGCGCTATTTGCATTTATTGAAATTGAAATAAAAAATAAAAATACTATTTGTCGACTAATTTTTACGTAGATTTAGCAATCTGTCAAACTCTGAAGCTTCAGAAACGATTTCAGATTGAATTACACCTTGTTGTTTCTACAGCAGAAAAGGGTGATTTCACATTTTAGAGGCGCAAAAAAAATTGAAATAAATCCATGGGAAAAATAATTTGGGTCTTGAACCCATGCTATCGAATAATGCAACGGCCTTTTTCATAAAATATACAAAAAAACTGACAAGACGCAAAAAAATAAGCCGTTATAGGGTCACGGCAGTGTGGTGCCGATAATAATTTGAAACTCGTCCGCAGTGTGCACTCGGAAGCGACACAAAGCGGCCAAATTTTCTATAAATAATCGCTTCACAATGCTTCACCGTAATTTTATCCATCCCTGTATTGGAATGAAATAAAAAACGTCCCGGGGAACAGAGTGATCTGTGGAGTTGACACGTGTATTAGGATATTTTATAAATTGCGTGTGAGTTACACCTTACACAGGAAAATAAACTTTGTTAAATACCAGCCTAATTAACAATCTTGCGGTACTTTTGATTGCGGCGTTATCTTAATATTTGGGTGGTATTAAAGTAGCTGGGAAAGATTGTTGATAAGTAAGTAGTAGCCGAGATGGAAATGTTGAGATGAATGTGTGAAGAAACGACATAATTGATAAAGTAAGGAGTTAGGTCTATTAGAGGAAGATTGAAAGTGGCGCCAGTGACAGTATTTGTAAGAGCAATTGTTTATCTTGGTATGAGTATGTCAAGACGAGGGATGATAAGCATAAACTAGGTAGGTGAATATGTGAGTGTTCATGGTTAGAGAGAGAATATTGATGAATAGGAATTGATGATAACGTGACGGTTGACAGATGAAGAGAAACACCATTGTGAATGAACGGCACTCACCTACTAACAACCTCTTTAAGTTTACAAGTTCTAAACATAGTATTGTAGGATAAGCCCAAAAACTGAACCAGAAGTTGTACGTGAAATTCTGCCTTATTGCCGCGTGACACGAACAAACTATCGCCGGCAGAGAATTGGTTTTTACAACCACTCTTATAACAAGGTTTACCTGTGTCTAAAAAATTTAGTAGCGCGTGAACTCCATAGATATCTTTGTCATGCATCGCTCAACATACCTTGGGTCTTATATACTTACTACGTAGGTACAAACGACCCCTCGAAATATAAAAAATATCCTATGTGAAGGGTCCCCTATATTTAGAAAGCATACTTAATCGCATGCACGTACGCTCCGAATATTAAACTAGTGAATGGGGAAGCGTCATATGGGGACCCCACACAATTAAAGCTGAGTCTGCATTGTCTCATGCACGCTCGCGTTCCGTTACACCACAGCCGAATGCCTCCGTTGAGAACTAACGATCAGGTGATGATAAAACAAAGCTGCCAATTGAAAATCGCTTCTATCGAGTCGCCTTACAGACCTACGCTAATCGATTTTATTCCGATTGTCTGTTTGAAACACGACTCTTATCATATCATCGACACCGATCTTGGCTTTTTAATACGTCCATAATAGCCATACCAATTTTGAAAGTAGTGAACGGTGGCTGGCTGGATATGGACACCGTTACAGGAGTGAGGACGCACATAAAAACGTAGAGACAAGTTGGCGCTTGGTGCTCCGCTGGCGTCATTATAATAACGCGCCTGTTGGCTCGCCGCCGGTCGTTATGCCCCACGCATTATTATGTAAATGTAAAACGAAAAGGAAAGGACCGTGGTTTTTTTGTACACCTTTATCTGATTCAGATAAGGATGGTAATTAGTGAAGGATATAGTGGGCCGGCGCGGCGCCGCAGGTGAGATGTTCCCACGTGATGCCACATTTCTAGCCATTGTTCGGCAGTGAAACCGCGCTCGTTAAAATATCAACGAACGCTGCACGCCACGAGGCCTATGATTATTCGCACTTTAATTTATGACTAAACCAAATAATTGCACTCGCAGCATGTCACTTGTCGTGCAAACGCGACTCGTCTCAAATAACAACAATATTTGCACATTGTTTAATACCTTCAATAACAATGGAATGTAATCAGTTACGGCGCTGTTATGAAGGGTAGGCGAGGGTCAGGGTATCACAAAATATTTGTTGTCTCCCTGCGGCACCCCTACGCCAAAACCACCCGCTCGTCATCATTGTGTTTTTTTATCTTATCTGGCTTGGAATGGAACCCTTATCTCTGTCCCGCCGTGGGGTGTGATCTCGCTTAATTGAGTTATTACTGACGTATTTATTACGGGATTATAACGAATGTATCTTTCATTTCACCCTTTCATTTTGTTCTACTTTTTGGTTTTAGAGAACTTTGTCTAAAACACCATACATCTTATTTCCCTTTTCTTTTCTTTCTTCAATTTAACCAAGTAATGCATTCACCTAATTCGGTACTCGATGTCGAATTTAACGAATCGAGGCGCTCACTAGCCAAATCTCGCGTCCCCCTCGTCTAAACTAGTCACAAGTGTTTGCTCTCCGACTTGGCCACAAGTGGCGAGGGTCGGAAGCCCCTTTGTGTCAAATGAGGGACCTGCTTACCTTGCCAGAACCGGTAATTTGTACAAATATCCCCCGAATACGCATAGGTGTATTACGAAAACGCTGTATAAGCATTCTGATACATTTCGCAGGACCCAAGAAAGAATTAACTTTGGTTTGACCATTGGTGTATATTTTTTCTCGTGAAGTTTTCTGTCTGTAGCATCAAGCGTGAAGAAGCCGATGACAATCGGTACTTGACAAGTACGTCGATTTAATTGTCCCTGAGTCGATGACCGTGCGACCGCTAAGCGCGGTCCCCGTTCTGAACAACCGTTTTATAATACCGATATAATTGTACACTACTGTTTATTTCTGGCATACTGCTCTTTCTGAAGCGGTGAGCACAAGAAAAAAGTAATGACTTTTCAATTAAATTCCTGTATAGTGTAAAAATACTTCCTGGAACCGTAATATGCATGTAGCTCCACCATTCATAGTCTACAATTAATTTGCTATGGATATTAATGATGATTATGATGTCCTACCTAAAAATAGCACACACCACACCCTTTAGCATCCATATAAGTAATAGGTAACCAGTCCTCTAAAAAATAGGATATCGTCTTTACAACACTATAAACAGTAACAAAAAATGAAGCATAAATTGAAACACTCTCGTATCTATCAGCCGTTGTCATCAAGCGTGACCGTAATCATAACCATAACTAATTCAATTCACACCTCCTTCGTATAAAAGAATGACAGACAGACAGAATGAAGAATGACTATTAGGTATTTCATCCATTGAGAACGATAGTAGTAAATAAACATTGAGAGAGGAGAATAAATAAATACGTCCGCATCGAAGCTCAGTCGCGAGCCGACTGACGTGACGCCCGGCATGCCTCGTGTGTTTGCCGCCGTTTCTCCGGCCGGCTGGCAGACTTGCTTACCTTGTCTGACATATCAATTTTCTCTCGCACACACAGCTCTGGTTTCAACCGTATACTATTCAGCATTTCTGTGCTCCTGGTATTTGAGTTACGAAAGAATACGCGCGATATTGCGCCAGGCTGAATTGAGAGAGAAAAAAATCCTCTTCTTTTGAAATTGTATTCTTATGACATTGATTGTATGTTTTAATATTAGCGACCAAGGAAATTTCCTTTTTTTTTTGCTCATTGTGTGAATATGGTTATAGGTGTCATTCTGCTCGAAATCGAAGTTACATAAAATGTAGATTTATTCGTATACTCAAAGTGAGACTAGTAATTTGTTTAGCGGTGTCGACGTATGCATACAGAAAGGTTGGCATATCGTGGATGCATGGCAAATGGACACTGATAGGTACGTCACGTCCGGCTCCGCGGAGGTCCGTACGTGGTTTGAATAAACACGAGCGCTGTTCGGGGTGTGAACCTCGTCCAATTTAACCCGTTTGTAATGCTCGACGCGAGGCCAACGCGACGACAAACTATCGATGCTAATTGTTTGCTCCGTCCGTTATCTAACTAGGAATACTACATTCTATGTATTAATGAACTTACATAAGTAATGTCGATTGGTATCCATCCATCTATATAGGTATTCTTAAATAATACTCCTACCCAGCAAACCGGACCGAGTGGGAGGGTATAAATAAAACTGACGGTTACGTTTTGAGTCATTCTGTGTTTGGCTCTCGGACGCGACGGACGTTATAGTGCTTAGTAATTGTTATAAATATTTTCAGTTTCAGTGCTTTCAGTTCTGTGTATATCTATTTTTGTTATTTAATAATTTTGTTAAGTTAAAATCATTTGTCAGGAATAAAACTTCAGTTGATTAGTGCCTTGTTTTTCTTTTTTAATATAACCGCTTCTGATCCCTAAGATCAGAAGTGGGATAGCCACGCGTCAAAGGCCGTTTGCCATCTGAAATTCAGTGTATGTTGTGTGTGTGGTTCGTGAAATAACATCTCAACCGTAAGTAGCTTTTATTTCTTATAAAAATGACTGGCCGTTCGTCTCGATCCAAGGGACGCGGGCATTCTCGTGAAAAACAACGTACTAGTGGTAGTTCTCGCGAATCGCGTCGCGATAGTGTGAATGCTCGTCATACGTCGCCTGGTAGCAACCGTCATAATAGTCCATCTGACCGTCGTGGCCGGTCTTCTAGGCGCCGCAATGGATCGCACAGCCCTCGTTGTTCTCGTGAATACAACAGAGACTCGCGCGCTCGCCGCGATAGCTCACGCGACGTAGTCCTTGATAGGATTCTTAATAGACTAGAAGCGATCGAAGCTAGTTTACCTATATCAGTTGAAAATGACAGTCCGTCGCGTCCTACAAACCAGAGCCGTTTATTGTCCACCCCTTTGGCTGAACCGAGTCCTGCTAGTGGGCCGGGCTCGGGCATGGCTGAAGAGGTTACTGGGGGTAGTGATATGAATACCAATGGAACAAAGGATGCAGAGAGCAGTATTGTTGGAGCATTGACCGCACTTTTAAAAGCAAAGTCCCACAACTTTTACATATCGCCTTTTGATCCAAATGTACACGATTTTGATATCTGGTGCGCCGAGGTTGACCGCGCCCGGCTAATAAATACTTGGGATGATCGCGAATGCCTTGGACGAATAGGTAGTTGTTTGAAGGGAGATGCGAAGTCATGGCTGAATGATTGGGTTACAAATGATCGATCGTGGAGTAGTTTTAAACAGGAATTTAGATCATTATGCCCACGTAACATTGATATTGCTTCTGTATTGTATGATGTAATGAGTACAAACTCTAACAAGTACTCAACTTATGCAGAATATGCGCGTAAATCATTGCTACGTCTTAACATTGTTAAAGGATTATCTGACGAACTGAAAACTGCCATCGTTGTTAGAGGCATCGTTGATCCTCAAATAAAGGCCGCGGCAACCAACGCCAAGTTACCCTCAAAGGATTTAGTTGAATTTTTATCTGTTTACATCAAACCTAAATATGATTCCCGTCATTCCAACAATACTGTTCGTCCTTCTGGTAGTTCAGGTATGTCTCACTCGCGTAAACGCGAGGCGCCTAGGTCAGATGATAGCAAGATTACTTGTCACACTTGTGGAAAATTAGGTCATAAGAAATGGAATTGCCCTAAAAAGTTTAAAAATGAGGCTACAACTTCTACTCAAGGTGACAATTCCACAAAACCAGCTTCAACCACATCAAGCGATAACGTAACTAGATCAGGTAAACATTGCACTTTTTGTAAACGTAATGGGCATTTGATAGATTCATGTTTCCAAAAACAGCGTTCTGACAGAGGTGATAAAAAAAACAAAGAAGTAAATTTTTGCTTAGACTCGACCCCAAACGAAGCAACGTAATGTCAGCAGTAGTTCAAAAAGTACCAGTCGATGTTTTGATTGATAGTGGGTCGGACATCTCTTTGATTTCAGAATCAGTGCTAAAGTATTTTAATTTTAATAGAGTGCCAGCTTATCGCTTGATGCGTGGAATTGGAAGTCAAGAAATTGAGTCGACTTCTTTAGTTACGACAGTCATAGAGTTTCCTGAAGTTTCATTAGAAACAGATTTATATGTTGTTCCTACTGAGTGCATAAATGCACCTATTTTGATCGGTATCGATGTACTGAATCGAAAAGGTTTGACATATATCCGAACTAATGGAGAGCAGCGGCTCACGAGATCTGACATTTTGCCAAATATGCAGCATGTGGTCGCGGTGGACGATGAGAGTGTTAGGACCCCATTATTTGGTACTGATAAAGATCGATTACTAGCAGTAATTCATGAATTCTCAGATTTATTTATTTCTGGCACTGCAACCTCTACCGTGAACACAGGTAGCATGGAAATTCGGTTAACTTCGACTACTCCAGTCAGTCATCGTCCTTACAAGCTCTCGATGGACGAAAAGAATAGAGTTCGTGACATTGTCAACGATCTGCTCAGCAAGGGCATAATCCGGGAATCTCAGTCTGACTATGCGAGTCCAATTATTTTAGTCAAAAAGAAGGACGGCAGCGATAGGATGTGCGTCGACTATCGGGCACTGAATGCTATCACTGTCAAAGAGAGATTTCCCTTGCCACTGATCGATGACCATGTTGACAAGCTTGGTAGCTATAAAATCTTCACCAGCCTTGATATGGCTACTGGATTTCATCAGGTACCGATGAAGGATGATGACTCGATTGGCAAAACTGCCTTCGTAACACCCGAAGGACAGTATGAATATTTAAAAATGCCCTATGGGTTGGCCAACGCACCGATTGTTTACCAGAGAATCATCTCTAAAACTTTGAAAACATTAATAGATGCTGGTAAAGTCCTTACGTATATAGATGACGTTTTACTATTGTCAAATTCGGTAGAGGAAGGCCTTGACACTTTAAGAGAAGTCTTACAGATATTAAAAACAGCGGGATTTTCTATTAATTTAAAAAAGTGTACCTTTTTAGACACAGAAATCGAATACTTGGGGCGATTGATTGGTCATGGTCAGGTGCGGCCGAGTCCAGGGAAGGTCGATGCACTTATTAGATCTCCAAAACCCACAAATGTCAAGGAGGTTCGCCAGTTTCTGGGGTTAGCGGGATATTTCCGTCGTTATATAGCAGGCTATGCTTCTAAGACCGCAGGTATAGCAAAATTGTTAAGAAAAGGCGAACCTTTCTTGTGGGGTGCTGAGCAGGATACTGCTCGCGACTATGTGATTCACTGTTTGACAAATGAACCAGTTTTAGCGATATTCGATCCCCAGTTGCCTACGGAACTTCACACTGATGCCAGTGCTATTGGGCTTGGCGCCATTTTATTACAAGAACACACTGGTAGGAGAAAGAGGGTTGTTGGGTATTTTAGTAGATCCACTCAGGGTGCTGAGTCGCGGTATCACAGCTACGAGTTGGAGACGTTAGCTGTCGTACGTGCGCTCCAGCATTTCCGCCACTATTTGATTGGCATTAAATTTAAAATAGTGACGGATTGCAATTCCTTAAAGCTGACGGAACGTAAAAAAGATTTGTTGCCTCGGGTTGCGCGCTGGTGGATTTATCTACAAGATTTCAATTTCACTTTAGATTACCGAAAAGGGTCTTTGATGCAACATGCAGACTTCCTAAGCCGTAACCCTCCTCCTACTGTCAATGTGTCTCATATTCGAAATCCAAACAACTGGGCGAAGATCGCTCAAACTGCTGATGTGGAGACGCAAGAGTTAATATCCAAGTTAAGAGATGGGCAACTGGATCAAACTAGGTACGCAATCAAAAATGATTTGTTGTACTACAAATATACCCCAACTGGGGAAGAACCGCGACTCTTGTGTTACATTCCTAAGGGCCATAGACTCAGCTTGTTGAGGGTGTTCCACGATGAGCATGATCATATTGGAACTGACAGAACGACTGACCTAATATTGCGACACTTTTGGTTCCCAAGTTTGCGACAGTTTGTAAGAAAGTACATAAGTCATTGTCTTATATGTTTAGCACATAAGAAGGTTCCCAGGGCTCCTTCACAGCCGATTCAGTCTTGGACAAAGCCAGACATCCCTTTTTCGATTTTACATACCGATGTCCTAGGACCGCTCCCAGAGTCAAACGGATTCAAATATGTTTTAATAATAGTTGATGCCTTTTCTAAGTACTGTCTGCTTTACTCTCTATACAGACAAGACACTAATGAATTAAAACGTGTTTTTTCAAATGCTGTGTCCTTATTTGGTACGCCGTCAACAATAATATGTGACCGCGCTAGAATGTTTGAAAGCACAACTTTTCAAAATTGGGTCAGTGAGTTGGGGTGTTCAATACATTTCATTACACCTGGTATGCATCGCGAAAATGGACAAGCGGAGAGGTACTGCAGGACTGTTCTCAACATGCTACGCGTTGAAGTTGGCAATAAAGGTTCCCAATGGTCCGATGTGCTGTGGAAGATGCAGCTCACTTTGAATATCTGCAAGCAAGCTTCTACGCAGACCTCACCACTGCAGTTACTGGTCGGTATCGACGCAGCCACTCCGGTCATCAGATCCTTAGTGCGAGATGTGGCACTTGATGACTCCAATCTCAATCGAGAGGCTCTTTTAACTCTTCGCAGACAACGAGCATCTGAGCTCCTTGCAGTCAATCAACAGCGTCAGAATGCCTACGTTAATGAAGATCGACGGCAGCCACACACCTTTACCGTCGGGGACTTCGTGTTTGTGAGCAAGGCTTCACAAATCACAGGCAAACTGGACTCCGGCATGCGTGGACCTTACAAGATTGTTCGCGCGCTACCGTGCCACCGCTACGAGTTAGTATTACTAGCTGGCTCTTACGGAAAGAAGACCCAAGCTGCAGCAGAACATATGATGTTGTGGCGAGGCGAGTGGACGCCGGATGCGTGCTCAGCTTTCTTCGAGAGTGGTGAGTGACGTCAGTGGTGCTAATGTGTTTAGGCCACTGAGAGAACATACTAATGTATGGGTCTCTGTTTTAGACGCCAGTGGTGCTAATGTGTTTAGGCCACTGAGAGAACATACTAATGTATGGGTCTCTGTTTTAGACGCCAGTGGTGCTAATGTGTTTAGGCCACTGAGAGAACATACTAATGTATGGGTCTCTGTTTTAGACGCCAGTGGTGCTAATGTGTTTAGGCCACTGAGAGAACATACTAATGTATGGGTCTCTGTTTTAGACGCCAGTGGTGCTAATGTGTTTAGGCCACTGAGAGAACATACTAATGTATGGGTCTCTGTTTTAGACGCCAGTGGTGCTAATGTGTTTAGACCACTGAGAGAACATACGAAGGTATGGGTCTCTGTTTTAACAGCTTTGCTCTTATGAGAGAAAGTGTGTTTATGTGTCACGTAGTCGTAGTATGCAAACGTTGGGGCCTATGCTATGACTACGTGAAAATGACAAGCAAACTTGCTTGAGGCCTCTGTCATGTGGCAGTGGGCGGGTGCTGGAAATCCGGATTCTGTCATTCGCGATGCACTGAATTAAATTTTTTTATTCGTGTTAAGTCTGAAGCTATTTATTGTTAGAACACTTCGATAGACCTTTGTCTGTGGGCGCTTGAGTGCACGCTTGCGCCCATGGTACGGGCAACAAATAAAAAAAAAAAAAAAAAAAAAAAAACATTGAAGTCATTTTCTTGTCTTTCCTCCAAGATATATTATGCTTTAGACTATAACACGAAACTGGGTAAATTACTTACATGTTCTCTTTCTGTGTTTCAGAGCATGAGCAAAATGATAATGACCAGGTCGCGAGAGATGAATCGAGTGATGCAAGAAATGGATCTGATCCCAAAGATGCAAGTAATGCTGCGGTCGAGGACGCCGCACCGTCAGGAACGGCCGTCTTAAATAATACTCCTACCCAGCAAACCGGACCGAGTGGGAGGGTATAAATAAAACTGACGGTTACGTTTTGAGTCATTCTGTGTTTGGCTCTCGGACGCGACGGACGTTATAGTGCTTAGTAATTGTTATAAATATTTTCAGTTTCAGTGCTTTCAGTTCTGTGTATATCTATTTTTGTTATTTAATAATTTTGTTAAGTTAAAATCATTTGTCAGGAATAAAACTTCAGTTGATTAGTGCCTTGTTTTTCTTTTTTAATATAACCGCTTCTGATCCCTAAGAGTATTCTATGAATCAACAGAATAAAAGTAGACTGTTGAACAAGTTCTAGTTTAGACCCTCTTAAGATTTGCGGTTACTATATTGGATGATTTAATGATTAGGATCTTAGAAACACTTAACTCACTGATTCCTTCCATTCATCTTAAAGAGTAACTTTGAAACGATGACTGCACTTCATAAATCTTCATTCCAAAGTACACAACCAGCAAGCTAGCATCAAATAGAAATCGACAAATCATTTCTAAACGCCTCTGAAAAATGAATCACGACATCGTTATTGCGCCAATCGCCCGCGGCTCGCAGCCCGAGATTCATCCTGTCATTTTTCCACCTTCCCTCACCCTCCGGCTCTCTCCGGGTCCCTCCATCCCTTTTAACGCTTCGAAACTCCCCCGTTCTACGAAAATTAAACGCAGCAATTGAATTATATTCGAATCTACACCATCGGGAGCTTTAATATTGAGTCTGTTATTCCTTACCATGAATTCTCGTAAAGTGCTCTGATAATAAATTTTAATGCTATCAAGTGCGCATTGCCTTATCTATAATGCAATATACAAATTTTGTTAATTATCGGGTTGACGGTATTGTCAAAGGCTTCGAAATATCGCTAACGCGTTCAGCTTTTCGGACTCTGGTTTCAGCTTTACCGCGAAACTTTTTAAAATTTACCGAAGCAGAGTAACATTGTCTAACTTAGTTGAAAACCTGCTATGAA
Organism: Oligia latruncula; assembly: GCA_948474745.1. Taxonomy (NCBI): domain Eukaryota; kingdom Metazoa; phylum Arthropoda; class Insecta; order Lepidoptera; family Noctuidae; genus Oligia; species Oligia latruncula. Next base: position 14,165,604 of record OX419689.1, on the reverse strand, counting down.
CTAGCCACCTTAATGGCAGAATCTAATTAAAGGTAACCCAACTTAAACACACTCCGTATTGATTGGATTTCCTTTACACAAACAGAGGCAAAACGCTCGTAACAGAATTTATTCACTTCACTTTGTTACATATCCCTGTCAGAATTAGAACTGTCTTCGAACTAGACGCCTCCGAGAATTCCAGTCCTATTAGCGTAGGTACCGCAACAGGGAGGACGCTAATGAGCGTCAAAGCTTAGGTCGTGCGTAGACGCGTCACGCTTTCCTGGGTAAGCAATGCCTCCCCGTGCAGTCACGCATTCTATAACTGTCTGTAAACTGAGCTATATGACCAGCGAGATTGACCCGAAAATAGCAAAATGAAAATAAAGCCTATGAAAACAAGACATTGGTTTGGTATACCTCGATGATGCAATGTGCCCCGGGTATAGCAAAATGAAAATAAAGCCTATGAAAACAAGACATTGGTTTGGTATACCTCGATGATGCAATGTGCCCCGGGTATAGCAAAATGAAAATAAAGCCTATGAAAACAAGACATTGGTATTGGTATACCTCGATGATGCAATGTGCCCCGGGTATAGCAAAATGAAAATAAAGCCTATGAAAACAAGACATTGGTTTGGTATACCTCGATGATGCAATGTGCCCCGGGTATAGCAAAATGAAAATAAAGCCTATGAAAACAAGACATTGGTATTGGTATACCTCGATGATGCAATGTGCCCCGGGTATGGTCACATGATCATGTCGATATCTAGTTTCATCTTTATTACTGGAGGGACTCGGATTTTTAGTAGCGTACCTATTATGACTAGTAAAAAAATTGGGTCCGTGGCTTAGGCCCCCAGTGGTTGACGCACCTGTGGCCGACGCCCCCGATACGATTAATTTAATTTACGCAGTTGAAACTCCATTGATAAAGATAACATCTATACTAATATTATAAAGCTGCAGAGTTTGATTGTTTGTTTGAACGCGCTAATCTCTGGAACTACTGGTCCGATTTGAATGATTCTTTTAGTGTTGGGTAGTCCATTTATCGAGGAAGGCTATAGGCTATATAACATCACGCTACGACCCTAAGGAGCCGCGCAGCGTGTGACACCGCGGGGAACAGCTAGTTGAAATATAAAAATGGAACATAGATTTACATAGATGATACCTATGATGTGTTTCGAAAGTTGTCACACGTTGTCTATTATATTACTGGCAATACTTACTGTTGGAACCCAGGATTTGTATTGTAATGCACAGTAAGGACATATTTGTGATTTGAAAATAAATTGTTACCTACATAACCGTTTGCATCAAAAATACCCCATTGATTCAAATCAGGTATTCCCGATTAGGTGTTTGTGCATTCTCGTTTATATTATTATAGCCATGGACTATGATTTTGCACATAGTAAACCCACATTGATCTGAAATTCACCGATCGAAATTAATTACTCGTGGAAATCCTTTAAACCTCGTTTAATTTGTCCCCGAGTCATTACACATGTTCGTATTATTGCCGTTCAACAAATAGTTTACTCCATTTATGGCGGATTTTTAAATCATCCGCTAACTTTATTCGAGGAATAATTTAGAAATTTTGACGGTTATTTTATACAAAAACTGTCAAACATCAATTGAATGAATAATTCAGAATGGGAAATTGTATACGTTGTCGATTTGCGGTTCAATTTCAACGAGAATAGGTAGGTAATAGGTAATACGGGCTGGTTTCCGCAACTCCACGACAATGCGCGTATTTTGCGTACGGAAACCAGCCCGTATTACCTATTACCTACCTATTCTCGTTGAAATTGAGAATAGGTACCTAATATGGATATTAAATTTACAATTAGTTACTTAATTAAAACAGCCAATTGGAGATTGGATTTTGTATACAACAAGGCAATTAAATGGATGAATTATTTGCATTCCTTTCTTTAGCATAATTTCAGGTAAATTATTAAAATAATATTGTCGTAAACAAGCAATTCGGTTCATTGTCACCGTTTCCTTTGGCTTTTACATACTTGACGTCGTACGCACAGCTACACATCAAGCTATACATTTAACCAGTATAAGCTGACTTCTGATTAGGTATACGAAAAACCTATGCAACGCGAGGTCAGCTAAAACTGGAAATGTATAGCTTGATCTGTCGCCGTGTGTACCTCCTATAAACATTTAATTTGCACCTTTGTAAGGACTCATCCTCACCTACATTCCCATATTTATTTTCTTTTTGAATACGCTCCTTCGATTCTATAACTATCCAATAATCTACGTAAACGAATCATAGAAATATGTGTCAATTAGAATTTTAATTAAAAACTTAACAAACACAAATGAACAAACATCCCAGCGCCACAGTCCATTTAGTCAAACAAACCCTTTCATGGTTCCGCAGGCGTCATTCGGGCAATTTGAGAGGATTCATGTTTAAACGCCTGATCGGTCCCGGGTGGGGCACCTAACTGAGCTCGAACCATTAATCTAACCCTCCCCGACCCTCTCCGACCCTCCGCGGACCTCCCTTGCGACCTCTCCGGTACGAGAGCTCTGAACAATTTGCAATAGCTTGATGAACGAGCTGATATATTGTATGGACTTGTTACTTTGAGTAAGTTTGCAGTTTTGCTTCGCTGTGGTGGAATTCTTTTAAAGTGTACCTACCTATCCCGATATAGATAAATTAGTTATTTTCGGACAGCATGGCTGTCCATCTAGTGGTTATATATAATGTATTAAAAATTACCAACCTTAATTTTTAAGATCCAACTTAGTAGCATTAGTAACAATGACTTGCTAGTTTCTACAAAGCAGTTTCATTCAATTTATCCTTGACCAGATTTCTGTCCGCGACTTCGTCCGCGTCAAATTATCACATGCCCGCGCTATGTGACTTTTTTCTTTTTGCTTAGGTCCTAACAACTCCTAGCGTAAGCGTAGCGTTGTAAATAGCCAACACGTGATGTTAATCCTTCCTCAAGAATTAGGTTATCAAATGTATTATTTCAAACCCGGCTAGTAGTTCCAAAGACGGCGCGTTCACACAAACAAACAAACTCTTTAGCTTTATTATTAGTTTATAAGATTTTATACGAACGCACCTTAAAGGTGCAATTCCAAGATGGACCGCAGGCCGCAAACTGCAGCTGCAGGTTCAAGCGACACTATTGAGGTGCAATTCCAAGATGGACCGCAGGCCGCAAACTGCAGCTGCAGGTTCAAGCGACACTATTGAGGTGCAATTCCAAGATGGACCGCAGGCCGCAAACTGCAGCTGCAGGTTCAAGCGACACTATTGAGGTGCAATTCCAAGATGGACCGCAGGCCGCAAACTGCAGCTGCAGGTTCAAGCTACACTATTGGTTTCTATGTATCTCTATGAAAACTGCGGTCAACCGCAGCCGCTAGCCGCATTTTCGCCTGCTGTTGCAGTCTGCAGCCCATCTCGGAATTGTACCTTTTAATAACATAAACATTAATAGAATTTGGCATTTATAGAATCTGACATTTGTAGAATCTGGCATTTGTAGAATCTGGCATTCACAGAATCTGGCGTTTTAAACTCGTCTGAGGTTTCTAGAATCTGGCATTATTCGACTATACCTTATTTACTTACTGAGCAATTACTGCTAATCTAGTGCATAGATAAATTATCGCTCGCCACAATCTTGCCATCCCACGTCCCACCCCCATCGTGGGTGGCCTGTCGTCCCATCCTTTACTAGGCTATAGATAATACTGACTTTCCACTGCTGGTCTAATAGCATCTCCATCAAACACGCGTTAAATAATCGATTCCTATACGCAAATTCCCATTGATATATCTCATTCTACTATTTTCTCTCTCGCTTCTGTTCACGTTATTGAGTGCAGTCTACTGTAGACTTCGAATACACCGAAGGATTTTGGCTTCGTGCCAGCACTACTAATATTGTATTCCGGTGTTCGGATCCCCTCTATCCTTTCGATAATGTCTCCACTTCGCACAATATTAAAAGACATTTTCACGCGATCGTTGTAAAAGATTATTGTTATAGATACGTTAAAATAGGGGGAAGTTCGTTTTTATTAACAGGACACGGAATGACGTACTGAGGAGAAAGAAATAAAACGGTGTGACATCTGCTTGTTATTACACTGTAATAATTGTGAGGGTGAGGGAAACGGGAGGAGTTTTTGGGTGAGGGATAGGAAAACGAGTTTTCATTACTGTCTTGTGGTCTATTTCTGTTTCTACTTCATCAAATGGACCTCCAATCCCTAATTTTTAGGTGTGGTCAGTATTTCGAGACAGGAGATTTAGTGAAAAATATTTTCATCTATGAAAATCTTAAAAAAGGCGGTTATCACACTGCACCGGACCCCACTCCGGTGCGCGGTGCTGTGGTTTTTAACTTTGACTGGAAACTGGTATCTGGTGCAGTGTGAAAACCCCCGTCGTTTCATTGTGGTACATTTCTACTTGTCTTCTATTCATCAAATGGACCTCTAATTCCTAATCTAAGGAGTGGTTAGTGTTTCGAGACAGGAGACATTAATCAAAATAGTTCCATTTCCATCAATCAAAATCTCATTTACCTCAATCTTATTTCACCTACTTACATCGGATGGTCGGAGTAATCCTTGTAAAAGCGAAAGGCTCACAAAAACAAAGTACCTACTTATGTAAATTGGCACCTTAGCCAATAGGAGTACAATTGATTCCGAAATAAAACTATACACTACTTATTAAAGTGCAAACGATAATTATATGTTTCTATTTTTATTCCTTATCTAATCATTAACAGCGAATATCGAAACAAATGTAGGCAATCGACATTCAAATAACGAATTATCATCACTTAATTGTACATTATAGATTACATTCGATTACTATAGGTTAGGTACCGATAGTAATCGAATGTAATCCTTAATGTACTGTGCAATAGATACAAGATACGTTGGCACAATATCACAACCCTGCTTTATTACATTACGCGAACAATTTGATCGTGCCCATAGTATCCCGCTTCGTAATGCATTGTCAATGTTGTCACCCTCAGGCTATGCACTTTCGTTGCCAAGCATCCTAATCCTTTTTTTTTTTTGTTTTTTGTTAGCGTACATTGTGTCCCACTGCTGGGCAAAGGACCCCTTTTCTTCCAAACTCTTTATTTTGTACCTAAGTTGAAACTCACAAAGTCACAACCCCTCTTGGATCAGCATCTACTGCATTCAGACCTTAATATTGGAACGCACTCTTTACGACAAACCCTTTCATTTTAACAAACCGAGTTAATCCATTGCGTCGTATTTGTAATAAATCATCTACTCCACAACAAGAATAGCGCATTGGATGTTGTTGAATTTTCAAAATGAAGGGTGACATTATTTCTCTAAAATAATTTCTATGATGTAAATCTATCCCGGTTGGATTGTTAATTAAGGCATTGAAAAGAGTTGGATTAGTGGCGAACCAACAACTAGACAAAAGGGGGCGGTGGGATTACATCGAATTAGAGCGAAGCACAAAAGCTAAAACCAAAAGCATAAGCGTTTGAATAGGACCTTTACCAGTATTGTGTATGAAAGAAGAAGAAAGAATAGCATTTATTTGGCTTCAGATCGTAAAAGAACAGTAGCAACACGCAAGCTCATGCACACGCACGCGTAATACGCGTATCCATCATCATCTAAATATATATTATTTTAATGATAATGTTTATAGAGATCTCGTGGTGCCCGCGTCTGAAACGTTAAAAATGTCACCTACCTTTGAAACTATCGCCTTACATCATAACCTTCCTTTGACCTTTAAAGTACAATTCCGAGATGGGCTGCAGACTGCAACCGCAGGCGAAAAAGCGGCTAGCGGCTACGGTTGACCGCAGTAGTTACTAATCCATAGACAAATTCTTCGCATATTTATGAAGCATCATATGTTCGAAAAATTTGTCTGCTCAACAACGTAAATAACGCAATGATAGCCATTGCTATTACGCAATTACCCCGCGGCCCGCTGGTTCTAAACATTCAGCCAGTCCTAAGGTACAAGTTCGTAGCCGACTGCACACTACAGCAGCAGGCCACATGTCGCCGCGACACATCTGGAAAGTAACAGTCGCAATGGCTTTCATTTTGACAATTCAGCAACACTCATTGCGCTATTTACGCTGTTGAGCAGACAAATTTTTCGAACACATGAAACAATGGATTAGCAATATCCTTCAAAAGGGTGCTGTTCTGTGAATAGGATACTAATATCACTGAAAAGAAAACATGAAATTCGGTTGATACGTTCCTTGATGGATAGGGATAAGACTTTAGAGATGCACGCAAAAGTATTTTTAGTTAGAATTTTTTATCAGTTTTCACTGGGGATTGAAGTTTGAACTAAGTCGTTAACAATAGATAATATTGCTATTACATTCTTGTTTTCCACCAAAACGGCTTCAAATAACCCATACGTGTCCCACTTAACCTCCATAACTCTTCGTACAATGTTTAAATGATTTATACCCTCGTTACAATCACTGCTTAGTTTGAATATGCGGGCACCTAATTTGTGTGCACATGGTTCTAATCATATGCACTTAACTGATATTTATTTACTAGCTTCTGCCCACGACTTGCCCTGCTTCTAAGGGTCTTAGCGTAATGTTAAATAGCTAGCCTTCCTCAAGAATTGGGACTATCAAATGCAAAAAGATTTTTTTTAAATCCGACTTCTACTTCTAGTTCTAGAGATTATTGCGTTCAAACAAACTCTTCAGCTTTACTATTAGCATAGAGATAAGCGACTGGTGGATGGAATCTCCTCTTTAACACTATTTGTCCACCGCACAACGTCAACAGGACGTCAACGTGAAACGAAATTATTCGAACCGAGCGTAATGTCCCGGAGACTGCGTACGGTGGACACGCGGTGGATCTAGGTACTACAATCTGTCAAATTTCTTTAATAGATTTTCAACTTCATCGCTAAAGCATAAGGTTCAAAGTTGATTGGGAAATTTGACAGTTTCAGGTAGCTTGATGTGCTGGCGTCTGTACCTACCTAGCGCTTTCCACCACTGATTTTACTTTCCTGCTTGTGTAATAGCAATATCTAGCTAGATAGCTTCGTTTGGCCGATCGGATCTATTTACTCCAGCACCGAGACTGATTTTCTGGCTATCACTTTGGTTTACCTAAAAACTTCTAGTATCTACCTACTTTAAATTATAATTATGGCTTATTAACGAGAATGTTCTCGCGTATCAAAAATTCATTATTTATGTCATATGTGTGGTAACTACATAGTTACATACCGCTTGACTACTATCTGACCTGCGGGGCAATTGCTTAACACACTAACAGTTCCAATGGCTTTCAGTTTGACAGTTTAACAACATTCATTGCGTTATTAACGTTGTTGAGCAGACAATTTTTTCGAATATATGCAGCTATGGACCACACACTATCAACCACAATTTGAATGAGTTAATTCAGATTGTGGTTGATAGTGTGTAACTCAAAATACGCGCATTGTCGTGGAGTTGCGGAAACCAGCCCGTATTACCTATTACCTAGTGTGTAACTCAATTAGGGTAGGATGGTAAGCGATATTGCTGTCGACAATGGTGCACGGTTGACTAGAAGTTACTCGAGACTTAAAGACATACCTAGGTACTTACTAGTTATCAGGCAAGGAAACGCAGACTCCAGCAGGGAACTGAGCGATGCATGGCATGCACAGTGAATCGTGTTGCCAAAACGCTGTTCGTGTATGAGCAGAATATCGTCTAGGTATAAAGCAGCGACATATCGACACGCGAATCCTTTCGTGTGCAATTGTGCATACTTCTTGGAGGGTATAAGTTGTGCAATGCCAACGCGCATTCTCGAAAATGTCATCATCAGCCTTTTCCCAACTATGTTGGGGTCGGCTTCCAGTCTAAACGGATGCAGCTGAATACCAGTATTTTACATGGAGCGACTGCCTATCTAACCTCCACAACCCAGTTACTGGGTAATACAATAGCTCTTGGTAAGACTGTTTGTCAGATTTTCGGGCTTCTGACGACCCATAACGACTGTTATCCACGAATGACAGCCGGGACCAACGGCTTAACGTCTTTCCGAAGCACGAAGGAGTCTTGGTATGTAAAGATGGTCACCCATCCACGGACCAACGGCGGCAAGCGTAGCTTAACCTGATCGATCGACCCGTGCGGCTGATACTTATTACTGAGCCACAAATCCGATAAAAAACCTTTGCACCTTTGCTGTTCATGTGATTGCCTTTTCTCGAGCTCCTATAATGCTTCGTTAGTAGGTGCTGCTGTTGAGTGTTGACATCATTCCGAGCACAGCAGCAATGTGACGCAGCAATGTCGCGCAGTATTGCTGCCGTGCTCGGAATGTAATCTCATATAAACCTATAGAAAATGTATGGGGACCAGAAGTGTCACGGCAGCACTGCTGCGTGCTGCCGAGATCGGAATCATAAGTCTTTTGAAGAAATGAATGCTAGATCGACTGCTTGAGAGTTTAGTACCTAATTGGGTGGGTATTTTAATCAATATTGTTCATACTCTATATCCAAACTGTCCGTTCTTTGCCATCCTCTCACTGTTCAATTCGTATCTGGCCACGGATTGAAAGATGTTTGCTTTCATTTTTATGATAATTGCGGGAATTTTTGTTTACATCATAGAAAAGGTTTACAATAAAAAGAGCCGTTGTTGTCCCGCCTCGTACACGTAAATAGAATACGTGTGTCGTGTCCATCCATACTCATAATGTCCAACATAGCCACATCCATCAACTCGATCAACACCGGTTATCAACACGATTGATCCCATCAACACATCTCACCTGCGTTGATAGGGATTATCGTTAATTATCCGCGTTAATTGCATCGCGGCTTCCGAGCAACGCTAATTGGCGTCTGTGCTTCCGAGACACGGTCCGCCCATGGCGCGATTACAACCATCAAACTTCCCATCAACCATCTACTCTCAAACATCCCAAAATGAACCTTAAGGCATCGGCTTAAGGGCCATGTTACGGATATAGGTAAAGTTGTAGGTTGATACAGGCGCGCGGGGGTGGAGTGAGACGAAGCGGGGGTGGAGTTCCTCTCCCTTCGCCCCGCCCGCCCCGCGCGTCGGCCAATCACCGCGCGACAACCGAACGACCTCACCTTGCCCACACGTCCCAGCGGATCCTTTTTATTTATTTTTTTAACGATTATGTCTTTGTTTGGTTTCTGACTTTGTAGTTTAAATTGACTGTTGAGTTGAGTATTTATTAGTATATTGTTGAATATAATACAGGCTTTTGTTTGAGAATGTTTTGGTCTTTTTTGCTGTGGTTCGAGAAAATAACTTGACGTTTTACGATGAGTTGATAATATCAGTATCTATTTTTTTTTTAATAAAATAATTCGTCTTTGGCTTACCTACTTTACGGATAGGTTTCGTAAGTTTTTTTTTTTTGTAATTATAAAGGTATTTTGGGTTGTGCCTTCAAATACCTCTCGTAAACTTACAATGAATCATTAAGTTTTATCTTCTAATTTAATAAGACTTCACACTTATTTCAAAAACCTGATACAAATATCAAATTTTACCAAACTATACTTAGATACTTTCACTTCGACGATTCAGTATTTCTTTTAAAAAATCTCAAACATCAAATAATTCAAAAATCGTACCCAGAAACGATATTAAAAATTTTAAATTCCCACTGAACGCCACTGCAAAGTCAGCGCTCGCTGTACAGTTTTCACTCACCCTCCGTCTGCAAAACCAATAAGACGCGAGGGTCTGAAATCCCCGCTTCAATTGCGAAACGCCCTAAACACCAAACACTACAAACGATTTAGGACCATATTGCTATGTGATTAAAGTGTAATTTGGTGTGGAGTGGTTAATCAAATTAAGTGCCTGAGGTGAAAGGCTGGTAATAAAATATGCTATTTCATATTGGGGAATGTCCTCAAACGTTGTGTTATGGCTTAGCCACAGATGTTTTTGTCGGTCGTCAAAAGTTTTGAAGGAATAACTTTGTTAATAAAGTCTTGTGGCTATTATTAGGTATCTATTGTCTTTTTTCTAAGGAAAATAAACTTGGTAACCTTTTGGAATTTTTATTGTTTTACGTGTTAGTCCCATAAGTAGATACTGTATAGGCTGATTATGCCTAGGTCTTATTGGTGATACCTAGATGAACTTCGTTTTATTTAATAATATAAAGAGGAGATATGAGGAATTTCAAATTTCTATAGAAAACTTATTTCTCTCATAACTCGTCTTTAAATCAGTGTCCATTAAAATAATTATTCCGATTGCATTACAGAATATCTAGGTTCCCAAATATATATTTAACCTAGATATATTCTGTAATCCAATCGGAATAAATACACACTAAGTACCTACGTATTTACTCAGATTGGATTACAGAATATATCTAGGTACACTAAGAATATGTTTGATTTACAAATTATTTTAGTATTACCTTTGTATGAACTAGGTACGCAACTACGCATACTCCGCCGGCCCCTTAAATAATTGCTGATTTTAACTCTCCCCACCACCACCCTTCTAAGCAATTTTTTTATAAGCCTCGCCTTCCATAACTAAAATGCGATTAACGCGATCAGCACATCTAAACTGAGTTCAAGAGCTGTCAGTGTCAATATTCCCTAACAATGTTGACACTGACAGCTGCTCTCTTAAACGCAGTTTAGATGTACTGATCGCGTTTAGTTTTATTAGTAAAATTCGCCCTTAAGCCTGATTTAAGTACACTGACGAAGTAGGTAACTATTTAGTAATCTGTGACTGTAGCATACCATAAGTTGAAACAACAATAAAAGTATTTGTTGTAATCATCTGTTGCTTCAATCTTATTGCATGCCGTACCTAAGCAAGAAACTTGCATCGTTTAAATGGGGTTTGAGGGCCCTCGCGCTAGACTTCACTCTTAGAAGCTTCTACCAAGAAACTTGACTTCACTTGACATTTCATTTGTCTGCAAGTGTTGACATGAAGAAGCATTAAAATTGTAAACAAGTATTTAAACATACAAACTGACAGAATACATTTCCCTCCCTTCTTCCACAGCTCTTGTGAGAGGTAAAAGAAGCTTAGATAAGTACCTACGTAGCTCGTATTTAAGACAAATTTAGAGTCACCGAAACGTTCAATTGCAATGGATACAATTGCAATTGTAGTAATACTTATTCTCAATTGCATTTTGTAGACGATATTTTTTGCGTATCAATGTGTATTAATTACGAAAACATTGACAAAATTGCAATTTTGCAATTGACCGTTTCGGGGAAAAAAAAAAATCTGCCCGAAAGCTTTTTTATCACAACCCTGTAGTAGTGTTGACATGAAGAAGAATGTCTAAAAACGCGGCTACGTGTTAAAACAGTCTCGTTATCCTATAGCAAAAATATCAAATTATATAGGACACCGAGATCAGTATGCGATTTATAAATAATGCCCTGGATACATGCAGGTTCGTCGAAAATTGGCCTCTAAATAAACTTCCAGCCTTTCTGTGTTGAAAAGGCCTTTGGTCATGCGCATTAGCCACCACATATAGCGGAGTCTGTCAGTACAGCTGATTATACAGTACAGATTAAAACAATAAACCCGCGTTTTATGCAAATTGTTGTTATTATTTGATTTCATTTATAACTAGGTAAGTTTTACTGCTTGGCTTTAAGTGATTTATCCATACAAGTGTTAAGTGAATAACTGCGAGCTGTACACCTAAACCGCTTTCGGCCGATCTTTACTCGGGCGTCTTCGGCCAAACTCGGCCGATCAAATCAAACGTATGTAAAAGAAAGGGAGCGCGTACACTACTACAACCGCCATCCATCGTCCGAAGACGCCCGATGACGGTCGGTCAACCGTCGAGTACGAACTTGTTGTCAGTGTTGTTTTCTAAAAAATAAATTTCTTCGAATTCCTCCATTTTAAAAACGCGTCTACACAGTTAAGCCGCTCAGTCAACTACAGAAGACCGGCAACGTCCAATGTCAGCACAACAGTTTAAGCACATGCACGTCCGCAAGTTACTCGTCCGAGTAGTTCTGTCCGCCATCGGCTGACAAAATCGGTTTTGGTGTAACCGTACCGTTACGTCGCGCGTCGTCGGCCCAATTCGTATAAAACATATCTTTCGAAAGCAAGCCCGTACACTACTTTAACCGAAATCGTCCGATGACGTCCGATAAGTAGATGTACGCACTTACTTTCTTAGAAAAAACTATTCCGTGCAATCGGCCGAGTTCGGCGGACAACGTACGAGCATAGTTCTGCCGATGACGGATTAGGTGTACGCAAGCCGTTACTCTTAAAAATAAATCACGATACAGCTATTTCAAACCACTTGATAGGAGGTCGGTAAACAAAAAATACCTTTTGCGCGTTATTATTTGCGACTAGGGTTGGTAGGTTTTTGGCCCGTCTGGAATTTGCCCCACCTTATCATTTGTCCGGACTTTTCGACTAAGGGCGTTTGTGCACTACAAGGAATTTTACTGTCCGGCAGTCCGATTTTTTACGGTCCCTTATACGCATGCCATAATAAAAAAATAAATTCGGACCGACGGACAGTAAAATTCCTTGTAGTGCACAAACGCCCTAAGGGGATATCATTAAGAAAATAAAATGATCTTTTTTTATTTCTCAATGAACTGAAAAAGAATACCTACTTAAAATGTAAAATGTCCGACTTTTAGTCAGGACATTTAATTTTGATATGGTAACCCTATTTGCATCCGTTTTTTTTTTGTTCTTGCTGAGGCGCACCGCTCCACCGCGCTTTCTTAGCATCGCCTTCTCTTCGCCAGTGTGGCAAGAACCTTAAATTGCCTACCTTAGTAACCTTCCTTAGTTCTTTTGTATGTGATTTCATACCAATTTTCTTTGCAAGTTCTTTATTTTTGTACAAAACTTTCAAAACTGCAACTTCAAGACGTAGCAATTTGTTGTCGATAGTTTTTCTAACTACTTACCCGCCTATAAAATAGAGACAACGTACAGAATTGAATGGAAATCTCACATACGTACTTAAGTAATTAGGATTGAAAAGCACATTTATACCAAGACTTATTTGTTGCTTCTGATTTGATTTTATCTCGCTACTGTTCCAAATTCGTGTAAGATATTTGAATGTTTAGTTTACGTAGTAACTAGTAATCTGTGGTTTAGTCAACACCTCATCAATGCATGATATCGCTTGCCATCTCTTCCTGTGCACAATAAACCGCTTTCTGATAAGGTAATATTTGTGTAGCAACTTTGTGCTTACGATTGTGAGCGCAGGGCTCGCGCTAACGGTGCCTATGTGCGGGCAGCGGGCAGCAAGGGCGCAACCCGCCAGATAGCGCGACAGCTGGCCGGCAGGTGCGCCCCAAATGAACTGCGATACACTCACACTTCGCACGCTTTCTCGTACACAACTCTTTAGTTTTTCGTCATTAAGACATCACAATCCCCGCACTCGATCCGGATTATGTTTTATCACGAGCTCGCCGTCCACACTCGTGTCTACCTATCTAAATCCCGCCTCAATTTCAAACAGCGACGAGCACACGATGGTGCAACTAAATATCCGTTTTCGCCGTAATATTATCATTGAATAAAATCTGCAAGGCTATGTGCAACCCTCCCGTCGTTGCGCACGCCACCGGCAGTCGGGCCACGCTAGCGAGCGGGCGCACACCGCCGCTGTACGTTGTTATAAATGGATTAAAGTTTTTAACCGTCTCCCGTTCTCTCTTTTCAGAACAAAGTGGAGTACTACGTGAAATGGAAAGGGTGGAAGCCGAAGCACAATACGTGGGAGCCGGAGGAAAACATCCTGGACCCGCGACTCATCAAGAGCTTCGAGCGCGGAGATGAGCAGCGGCGGCAGGGGAGGAAGCGCGAGCGCGAGCACTCGCCCGCCGAGCGCGTGCGCAGCCCCTCCGACGAGCGCCAGCCGCCGCCTGGCAAGCGCAAGGCCGAGGTGCTGTCCCGCGAGTCGGGCAAGATCGGCGTCACTATCACCATGAGCCCGCCCGCCTCCAAGCGCCACTCGCACGACTCCTCCAAGCTCAACGGCGGCCGCACCGCGCACTCCGCGCACTCTACGCACTCGACGCACGCGGCTCACGCAGCGCAGCCCCCGCCTCCGGCCGCACCGCCCGGGGGGGCCGCCGCGCCTGCCTCACCTGCCGCGGAAGCTGCCGCGCCGAGGACGGGCCCCAGACGAGCGCCGCATTCCCCGGAAGAGGCTGATGCTCATACTCCTCCGGAACGCGAGCGACGCAACGAGACCCAACCGACTGCGACGGCCCCAGCGGAGCCCAAGGGCGCGCAGCCACCACCACCGCCCGTGCCGCAGCCCGCGGACGAGGAGGACTCGTGGGGCGAGGCGCCGGTGTCGGTGCCGGCACCGCCGCCGCCACCTCCGGCCCCGCGGCGAGGCGCCGCCTACTGGATGGCGCGCTCGCCCGTCGCCGACCAGATCTTTATCACCGACGTTACCGTCAACCTGCAGACGGTCACGATACGCGAGTGCCGCACCGAGAAGGGTTTCTTCAGGGCGCGCGAGCACCGACCGCTCGACGTCACGTAGGATGTGCGTGTGTGGACTTTATCGGACTTGTACAGTTTATAGGTAGCTATTATTTATTTAGTTACTACGAATGTTAAACCCGAATGCAAAAGTGAAATGAGGAGTCCTTGTAGGCCTAATGTAAACGACACTAGTGTAGTGCTGAACTATCTACTCGCTTTGGGATGGTTGCGATGCGAATATTGTATGTAAGTACCTAGATGGAAATTGTCTATTGACAAAGCTACAGGGAAAGGACTTGAACTTAGAAAGAGACAAGCTTGTCATTATCTCGTCCCGTAGACTGTACCCTGTACAGATTCCCTGTGACTTTTGAAACAGATTTTACAAATAAATAAAATTATAATGACCACCAGATGTAACAATTTAATAGACAAATAATCGTTGTCAATTGTTAAAAATAGAGACTTCTATATTTTATAATGTTGAATTTATGATGACTGGTTATGTACCTCCAAGTAGATAATGAATAAATGATGACTTAAAAAAATATACCTAATTTAAAAACCACAAATACCTTCTGTATACCTTCCATTATTAATTAAGAGGTCTGCTTGAATACAATCACGAGCATAAGTATGTATACACTTGGCTTTATTCAAAGCCAACTTTCTCCTTTATTTTTTAATGAAATTTTATGTTATTACGAACATAGTATTTTCGAACCCAGAGGTTTATGTAAACTATCGTATTTTAACGTTGCATTCGTCATTTCACGAATAAATCGCAATTGAATGTTGTCAAGTAATGACATATTAGTGCTCGTGACTGTACCTAAATGTAAGAACCATTGTTTTATCCAGTGTACCTTTAATGAAAAATAGGTTGTTTGTAATTTTGATTTGAATCTCGGATGAAATCATGAAGTGAAGTCAAATGTATTGCTATAGTCTTATCTATACTCAAAAATTAATTTAATTTAAATCCTTTCTTTTAAATTATTCCGTAGTTTTGTTTTTTCTTTTTATTGTTGTTGTTATTTATGTGAACTTAATATAATGTTAAATAATTTTCCATTCACAATTTTATCCCAGTCTAGGAATTACAATTTTATTTTATTTTTTGAGACAATACTAGCAATATGTTTAGTACCTACCTATCTTATAAACACTTGCAACACAGTGTGCATTATGGTCGGGTATTTTAAAAACAGTCAGTGTTGCAAGTGCAAAACATCTCATGTAAAGTAACAAAAAAAAAAAACAGTTTTGTATTATTCTATGTTACTATGTTGGTTTATAAAATGAAACTGATTGTTTTTCTGTATGTGTCTCCTTATTCCTGTAGTCCTGTGCTAATAAGTTATTTTGTAATTCTTATAATTTTAAGATCACAAGATTCCGAACGCTTTTTGTGTTCCTCTTATTGTTATTTGGTTCCTTTTATAATTAAATGATAATAATATTATTGTCTTGAATGGATGTGGATGGAGTCTCCTATTATTTGAGTTTAATGTATATTTTACTTAATGCATTTGTATGTGGATATGGTGGTTTATGTAAATATTGTAAATATAATTTTAGAGAACCTGTTTTATAATGTGATAGTGTTTCACATAATAGTCTGTAAATAAATGAGAATGAATTAGAGGCAGTCTTTTATTTTTCTTATTTAATGATTCGCAATGTATGGAAATGGATAGGCCTCGCAAACAAATCTTCCTAAAATTTAAGATTACGGTTGACCAATCAATAGGCGATTGGTGCCATACAAACACAAATATTGAAGGAACCAAGTCTTTGTAGTCTTTTAATTATTTTTTCAAATTTTCTTAGTCTTCCTAAATACAATGATGTGATCCCTTTCGGATGGCGTCATAAAAACATACGACATTATAAATAGGGTAATATCCACCAACCAACACTGGGGCCGCGTGGTATATTACAGACTAGCTGCGGCCCCGCGGATTTACCCGCATGTTTCGATCCCGAGGCTACATAGCCCTAGCCTAGTTTGCCGAACTAAAGGGGTAAGTACAGTCACGAGCACTAATATGTCAACACTTGGCAACTTTCAATTGCGATTTTTTCGTGAAATAACGAATGCAACGTTGAAATACGACACTTTACATAAAGCTATGGGTTCGAAAATACTATGTTCGTAATAACATAAAATTTCATTCAAAACTAAAGGATAAAATCGTCTTTGAATAAAGCCAAGTGTATACATACTTATGCTCGTGACTGTACATATTTAAGTTTCAGTAGTTCGGTGCTTTGTTAGAACCGAACTACCGCTACTAGAGGGAGGGAACGGGATAAAATGTATCCCATGTCTTTTCCCGGGACTCAAACTATATCTTTAAGTACTTACCAAATTTCATCTAAATCGGTTCAGCGGTTTAAGCGTTATGAGGTAACTGACACACACTTTCGCATTTATAATATTAGTTTGGATTAAGGCCCCGTCCCATAATACAGAGTGGAAACCGGAGTTCTAGCAATCGGCTGGAATTGTTATTGAACACTAACGAAGCAATAATTAAGTAACAGGGATCATAGCAAGTGCCGTTCAGTAGTTTCAGCCCACCTTCATGGGAAAAGGGGTGCTTATCCTATGTAGTTATGTAACAAAAACTTAATTATGAGGTTTTTTGTAGGCGTTCAAATTCTAGCGCCAGTTGCCTAAATACCTTGCTACCACTAAGCAGTGTCTGAAGGAAAACAGCATTATGTATATTCTTTAAAAAATGTTTGCTGTAAAAGTGCAGTTTGACATTCTTCTCGTACGTAATCTGAAATACAAAAAACCACAATAATACATACACTGGCAACCCTACAGCGTTAGCGTTCCGTTCTTCATAGTTATAGTTTTAATGCATTAAAGCGTGACATTTCATATTAGAGTAAAAGAGATAGATATAGCATTATGGTGAAAATCTAAAATGGTACAGCTACGAACAATCGCGCTGTCGCGCATAATTTTGACAGTCAATAAATTGAATTATTGACGTTTGGTTTGGTTCAGCTTCGGCTTTGACTCCGTGTCCGACTCGAACAGTGAACGTGAACACAGTTTAGTGAATAATCTAACGATTGGTCGCTAACTCTATACTGTTTATGTTTTAATTCGAGCGCAGCTATACAAATCGGGCGATGGAGTGGTCGAAAGATAGAACACTGAAGTTGATTGAGTTGTTGCAAGTAAACGCAAGCCTATGGAATCCGTCTTTATGCGAGACTAGGCGAGATAAACAAAAGCGGCGAGAAGAGTTGCGGATGATCTCGGATTTATTAGGGATATCGGTGCCAGACGCTACGAAGAAGATACAGCATCTTCGGACACAATACAACCGGGAATCGGCGCGGGAAGCTCGCGCTTATGCCGAAGAACCCAATGACCGATATGTCAGTAACTGGTACGCGTTCGAGTATCTACACTTCTTGAAATACTCCAGCAAACCGTACAGGGTTTTACAATCGGTAAGTGCCACAACATATTCAAACTTATTTAAGAACAATATGTAGGTACAAAAAACGGGTAACGGTAGGTAGGTTATTGGTTTAGTTTTCTTATTATCATCACAATAAAAAACTATTTATTAACATATTAAACTTGTAACATTTCAGGAGGAAAATACAGAAATAGGTGTTCTGCCTTCGCACTCAGACAATACAGTGAGTGACTGCAAACTCACCAGTCTATCACCGCCTCCCAAAATCTCCAGAACAGAGCCTCCTCCATCAGCAATCAAACCTGAACTCAGCTACCCCTCCATACCAAGACCTAGAGACGAATTCTCTGTGTTTGGGGAATACATAGCCAATGAGCTGCGCTCATTGAAAGGGGAGAAGAACCTACTAGTTGCAAAAAAGAAAATACAAGATATCATATTTGAAGTGAAGATGGGAATGATAAGTGAACCAAGGGCCGAGCAACAACAGACATTAGCAACAGTGTTTGCGAACACTACGCAGCCACACAACACTACTTTGCACAGTAGCAAGTTGTATTCAACTCCAGTGATGACCACGACTGCACATATAGAACCGTTGTCAGCCTCCCACACTCCCCCTACCACGGGCATCAGTGAAATAATCATTAATGGTGCATGTCATTACTCGAACTTTAAAGTTGACACTCAATAGCAGTGTCATCCACTTCCAGGAGAGGAAGTGGATAAAACTGAAGGATATACTATAAGTAATTAAATGTTAACAGACCAGGCCAGTTTTAACAGTAGAACCATAATAGGTATGAAAAGAAATAGACTTTCTGGACTTCTTAAATCAACTGAGAAATCCAGTAAAATAGAGAAAATTAATGGTTTTGATGATAACCAGGCAAAGGTTGTTTATACATAATCAGCCCATAATGTTTCCCAGCTGTAGGAATACACACAGACACAGTCCTCCTCTCTATAAGAGGGAGTAGGCCATAAGCCACCATGCGGGCCTAAGGTCGATTGGAGGATGTCACATTGTCTTTGAACTTTTTTGGTACTAGGACATGGAGGTTTCCTTACAATGTTGTTTTTAAGTAGCTAATATTAGGGTGCGTCCACATCTGGCGAATGTGCAGCTCGCCAGCCGATTGCGAGCTGCGCGCGTGCTGCGCGCGTGCAGTCACGGCAATGGTTTGGTGCTCTTTAGCGCAACTCATGCAAGGCTCGTATAAGGCGTGCGCGCGGCGCGCGATCTGCGCGCACTCAATTCTCGCACTTAGGCCCGTAATCCACCAAAGCAGAGAGGAGAGAGAGTAAGCTAGTTTTAAGAAATTACTGTAGAAAAATTCAGTTTTTACTAAGATTAACCCTTAGTATGCCGGGAACATAGATCCATGCGAGACAATGGTTTTTAATTGTTTCTGTAACTACGGCATTCAACCGGTTATGTAAATAAAACTTTTAATTTACTTATAGATAATTCACAATACAATGCTAATATTATTTAATTACATTCAATTTATAATGTTCTTGATATTATTGTACTTATATGCCAATAAGTTAACAAACATGTAAAAAAAGCAGATCTATGGTAACTTTTGTTATTTTATTTAAAATAACTGCCATAATTAAATATGAGATGAAAATATCCTTGATAGACTGCAATTTCAAACTTTCTAGTCATGCTATAATATTACCTAATCTCATTTGCAAAATCTTGCAATTAACTTTGGATAAAAACGAAACTTGTATTTTTGAGTGACATATCATGCAAATAATATTTTTATTGTTACAGCTACAATATATGTGTATTACCTATGTTCTTACGTAATGCGTATTCCTCGAAGCGTAAGGCAAAGTTGTATTTACCGAAATACATTTTCGCCATATTATACCTAAATACTTTAGGGCAAACCCATTATTTAAGTATCAGTATTGAAACTCCGATCTCAACGAAATATTTGTAAATAATGTGAGTACCTACCTATAGAATACAATTAAAATGTAGTCAAACGAATACTTTGTTTCAATTCCCAAAAAACATTCTGTGTCCATAGTTGTATCCTACAAAAATAAGTACCTACACAATCAGACACAGTTTTATTTTTATAAGTATTTGATAACAGAATTCTGTAATTTTCCGCGTACCTAATCTATACCTACTAATATTATAAAGCTGCAGAGTTTGTTTGTTTGTTTGAACGCGCTAATCTCTGGAAATACTGGTCCGATTTGAAGATTCTTTTAGTGTTGAGTAGTCCATTTATCGAGGAAGGCTATAGGCTATATAACATCACGCTACGACCCTTAGGAGCCGCGCAGCGTGTGACACCGCGGGGAACAGCTAGTACGTTATAAGCGTACTAACTACATTTCGCCGTCATAGCGAGTGACCAGCACCAGTGTTCATTTAACTGTGGTCTGGCGCGCTAGTGTCGAGATAAAACTAATAGGCACAATAATCACCAATACCAAGTGAATCTTAGGAGGAAAATGTATTGATTGTACTCATTTACCTACCTACATAAGTTAAAAAACTAAATTCGAGTGAGTTACTTATTTTTACTCTGTTTATTGTGGTCCCTACATTAAGTAGGTAGTAAGTAGGTACGAGTGTAATATTACTTATCGATGGTGTCACTGACTCTGGCAGAGCCACCATCAAGGATTTTAATTTAGATAACACAAAAAAGGAGAGTGGGAAACAAATGTATGGGCCAGTATGGGGTCTGGGCCCACCCTTCAATAGTAACATAGTAACCGTTGGATAGGGTTTTTTAAGCGGAACATTAGTTACTAATAAAACTGTGGTCAAATGTTCAAATGGAGATACGACGTCTTAATTGCTTAGATATAGATTGGGATGGCAGTATAACTCCGAAACTACTGACTTTTAAGCTTATGTAGTCGTAGTATTAAGTTTTATTATTCATAAGAATTCCTATTCATGAGTACCTATCTTATTTCTATTGAGAGGTGGGCCCGCCATTACTCATTGTCCTTTGTCGCCAAATATCAGAATTTGTCGGTCACTGGTTCAAAAGATATAAGGGTTTATAGGTGGCCGATCTGGAGAGAGTCTCTCCTCTCTTCGTTCATCTGTTTATGAGTTAGAGACGTTGCTTTGTTGCCCATAGAAATAAAGTACCTAAGTACCTATAGGTAGGTGGGTAAGGCCGAGTAACTTTGCCGGTTTCATAGAATTGATCATGTCTCCAAGTTTGTGTCAATAAAACAAAAAATTGGTGAAGATTCGTAACATAAACTTTTGTTTGTCATAATTAATATTATCCGCCTAAATAAATAAAAAAAAAACCTATGATATATTTACGTATTTACACATTAATTTAATGTATTCTTACAAACACCGCGTTCCCGTTACATACAAAATTTGAGTGTCTCCATAACACCTTGGATTCAGAAGGGGCAATTTACTTAAATAATGAGATTGTAGTTCACAAAGTATTGTGTTTATGTAATAGGTTGATACATGTAGGATACGTAAATTGTGATATAGCAAACAAATTTAAAATATTGGAATTAAATAATTAAAAAATAAAGTATGTCTCCAAATATTTTGCGTCCGTTACATTTGCCATCCGTTACCATTTTCGCAAGATTTTACTTTAGAAAGTGGCAACATCTAATTTATTTTTTAAACGCCAACACAAATACTGTTTGACATAAAGGGTGACAAATTCATTCGGCCATTTTGTAAGTTGTGAGGTGAGGACGTATTTGTGCTTTCGGTGTGTTCAATTGGTTTTCTGGTGTCAAAAGCTGATTTTCTTCAAAGTAAGTGCATGTATTATCATATTTTACTTTAATTAATGTGGGTAATGGTAAGACGTAAAGGATTTATCAAGAATTTAGCCAAAAAACAACAGAATAGAAATGTGAGGTTAGATTAACCGTTTTGCAAAGGCGTCCGTTACTGTCCGTAACTGAAGTCCGTTACCGTCCGTTACCGTTCGTTACCGTCCGTTACCTAAAGGTTAGTTTACATGATACATTGACGTAAAGGTAGTATATTTTTCCCCTTCTGCCTGAGTGCGTCAGTCCCTACCACACTATGTAGGTACCTACTTTTTCCACAAATTCAAGGTTTATTTGTCGATGAAAGCGCATGCTTGCTTCGCTTGCACACATTAGGTGACCAGGTGCGCTATAGCAGAGCTATGGAGAACATTCGGTAGTAGAGATAAAATGCCGTATTTTATTAATTCCTACGATGTTTTTAAACCGTAAATTATTGTAAAATAGCGGTGAAATGCGTAGCCATGTGGTATTATTCGGTATTTTTACAATATTATAATCGTTAGAAAAAAAGGGGGTGAGCATGTAAGCTCATCGTAATCGGATCGTATTTTATTAGGCCGATGTCTGTTTCATCGGTTGTCGAAAGGAACGATATTGGCCGAAAAATGGCCATCGTTTACGATGACTATACGATGAAGGTCAATATCGTTAGGTTTCACAACCAATGAAATCGATATCGACCGTATCAAATGAATACAATCTGATTACGGTGAGCTAACATGATCACCCTCCTGGTCCCAGGGCCAGGTGATTGATCCATCGTCTGTACACTGCACTGTCCAGTACCAATGTTTAAAAAAAAGTAACGCTCCTATGCGATTGCTCTCAAACGGTGAAGGAAATTATCGTGAGGAAACCTGCATGCCCCAAACGATACCTGCTTAATGCATGTGCATTTAACTTTTACCGTTATTTCAGATGCCTTTAACGAACGCCGAAAAGCAGAAGAGGTATAGAGAGCGAATTAAATTACAAGAACAACAACAAAAAAAAAGAAGAAGGAGCCCTAATAAGTGCCATGGAAAAATCTGTGAAATATTGGAAATGGCCGACCAGAAAAGATGAATTATTATATGCTTGGCATGATTTATTAGGACATATTAACCCACCAAAACTTTTTTCCAAAAGAGGTTATTTCTCTGTTCCGGAACTAGATGATTTTTCTTCGTAGAAAATAAGGCTTTGTTAGCAAAATAATCAAATTTTAATTGTCATGGAAACCAACACACTTTAAGTCTGATCTACGTAGGTATAAATATGTCCATTCCCGATTTGTAAAGACTTAATTTCAGTTCAGGTTCGGTGCATCTTTTTCTGTCTATTTTATTACGAAAAGGACGTAAACTAACATAAAACATTTAGTTCTGTCAAATTAAGATACTCCATGCAAGTTTTATACAGGGGCTGATTAATTAGACAGGACTAAACTAAAATTTATCTTCTGTCCTTTTTCTTATTGAAATTGAAATACAAAGAAAATGATGAACTGAACTTAAATTTAGTTTTTAATTTAAAAATAAAACTGTAAATCGACACCGGCATTGGTTGCGTTTGAAAGAAATATTTAAAAAATATGATAATTCTAGGAAATAATATTGGATTTATAATTTTGATTACGTATAAAAAAAAATAGAGTTCTGGAATATTTGAGATCTCCAATATAGTTCGAAATACTGCGTTCTATTTTCGTTGAATTAATAAAAAAAAACGTATTATTAATATTTTATTGCTTTTAATACAAAAGACTAATACCTCTTAAATTTTATATATATATGAATAATATTTTACTACTAAGACTACAATAATTTTATATAAAGTTAACTTAGTTATATACCAACATCAGTATTTCTACTTTTGTTAAAACTTGCCAAAAACTGTATCTTAATCACCAGTCACGATGACAATTAATTAGTTAAGACAAACGTGATATATTAATATACATATAAATAATTACCTACCACTGAAAGTGATTTTAAATAAGGTAGTTTAAGAAATACCTACCTCTATTTCTGTTGAAGTCATATTTTATGTAGTATTATTAAAAATACTTCTTAATTATAATAAAATTTATTTAAACGTTCACTACTAGGTACCTTCTAACAAATCCTCCTACTAGAATTAAGTAATGATTATTAAACATTTTACGTAAAGTATGTTTTTTTTTATATTAATTGTTTTGCATTTCATCTCCTAAATTAATTGCATGTAAACCATGCTTTACAATTTGTCGCGTTACCATCCGTAACCGTCCGTAACCATCCGTAACCGTCCGTAACCGCGATACCGGCAAACTTACTCGGCCTCACCCAGGTACAGACGCCAGCACATCAAATCCAGCTACTACAATCTGTCGAAAGGAAAATCGTGTGAAAATGATACAAAAAAAACAAGAATTTTCCTTTCAAGAATATGATCAATTGATCATTGACAAAATGACAATAATCCTCTCTAATCACGGTAAATTCTCAATACGAGCAAAATAAAACTATACTTACATTGCTAGAAAAAAATAGTAGGCGTCAGTTGTCTTGATTTTCTCGCCGCATTATATTTTTGAGGTATACGTCTACGTTGAAGGTACAGACGCCAGCACGTCATGCTACATTCCTCTGGTAAATATTAGGTAACCATAATCTTATGGTAGGCAGGTAGGCTAGGCTGTAATAGATAGATCTACCTATCTATTACATTCATTATCAGTAGGTACCTATTCACCCATCATTCTGACTGTCAGGACTCAGGACTGTGGCTCCCTTTATTATTATAATTATTCTTGTTTCTTGGAGGTAGGTACAGTCAACAGCAAAAGTAGATGATCAAAGTCAGAAATTCAATACTAATTAACGGAGTTCGCGTCAGAACTGTGTGGCGTCGAAGTGATTCAAAAGTATTCTACGTAGTAAGTATTCTAAGTAGTAGTAGGTACATTGAATTTCATTAAAGGTACATTCAAATACATTGCTGGTACATTTCTTTCATTTAAAACATATTCATTTCTTCAACGATACACCCGTCGTTCTGACCCATGGTACACGAAAGACAGTTTAAAATAATTTAACTGGACTTTATGCAAGGCAAGGACGCAGGTCTGAATGCCCCTGCCTGACTTTCAGGAACCCAGTGCAGGGCTGCAGGAGTCTCAAGTTGACGCGACCTAGATCTTTCACTATAGTCTCGTTAGGGTAGGTAGTTTATTCCTTGCACTATAGTGACCAACGTTTTCCAGTTTTATTCTTGATTCGCTGTTCAATAATTTGCTAAAGCCAAAATTTTTGATTGGCTCACCGAGTCTAGTTTTGAGCCAATGTTGACGCCGCAGCGCAGATCTGATGCGCGCGTACTATGAACTCATTGGACCCACAGATTGAACCTATCATTGTGGACTCCGCATCTGTGTCTCAGACTCTCTGTTCTTTCCGGCAGAGTAATTCAGTAGCAATGGGTTGGGTTTCATTTTGACAGTTCAACAATATTCATTGCGTTATTTACGTTGTTGTGCAGACACATTTTTCGACATATGAAGCAATGGATTAGCAATATCCTTCAAAATTATTGAGATTGATAGGTAGTGCATTACGCAATTAGGGTGCTGGTCTATCAGTCAGATTACTCCACTGACGGTCAGGGTCTGTGGATTACTCAGATAATCATCATATTGTAATATTGTCATTACTTAACAAAATATGATTCGCGACATTAACAGCCTTCTTGGTACACAACGCTTTTGAAAAGCTCTCTTGCGAATGTTTGGATAATAATGATAATATACACATTTTCAAACATGTATTGTGATTTTCTTAGAACAGAGTACTTTTTGATCATTGACAACTATCAAAAAGTACTCTGTGACCTAACTCAATGTTTTTGATAGACTGAAGTGAAAACTGAAAACTGTCTGTCAGCAGTGTCAAGTCAACTGTGAACTGTCAGTGACTCAGTGTCGTGCAGTTTGTGCTCTGACAGTGACAACTTGACAAGTTAAAAAAAAATTGTTACGAGAATACGAAATAGCATCCATCTAAAATAAAATTGGTTTTGTTTACAGAATGATGAGATTATTATTAATCTCAGTATTCATCTGCTTCGCGAATGCTAAGATAGGAGACATTAAAATTATCGAAGTCCATAACGATATTGAAGAGGATATCAGTGTAGATAAGAGATTTAGCCCCGTCTGGAGTGACCTGGACACCCGGCCGTTGCCCGAATGGTATGATAGAGCTAAAATAGGCATATTCCTGCACTGGGGCGTCTACGCCGTGCCAAGTTTCGGCTCCGAATGGTTCTGGACAAACTGGAAAGGTACTTTTCCTTCATCTATCTTCTATATATATATATATAAAATGGTAAACTGACTGACTGATTGTTGATATATCAACGCACAGTCTAAACCGCTGCTCCTAGAGACATGAAATTTGGAGAGTGTGTTCTTTGTGAAGAGTAGGTATCCACTAAGAAAGGGTTTTTCGAAATTCCACCCCTAAGAGGGTGAAATTTCACGCGGACGAAGTCGCGGGCAGAAGCTAGTACAAAATAAAATTATTGCTGGAATGCAATTTCTGTGTTCTGTCTGTAGCAGGTCGATATCAAAAATTATTACTTTATCTATTTAATTTATTTTTCAGCAAGTGACAACAACCAGAAATATATAGACTTCATGAAAAAGAACTACCCACCAGGCTTCACATATCAGGAGTTTGCCCCAATGTTCACAGCTGAGTTTTTTGATCCTGCATCTTGGGCACAACTATTTGCAAATGCTGGAGCAAAGTATATCAGTAAATTTTGATATTTCATATGCTGCTGCTGCAAAAAGTAAAATCACAATTCTATTAAAACTAATTTGTTTCAGATATATTGTCCTAACAAGTAAACATCATGAGGGCTTCACTCTATTCCCATCCAAGCGTTCATTCAGTTGGAATTCAGTTGATGTGGGGCCAAGACGGGACCTGGTAGGTGAACTTGCTGCTGCAGTCAGGAATGCAAGCTTAAAGTTTGGTGTATACCATTCCTTGTACGAATGGTACAATCCTATTTATGATCAGGACAGAAGCAACAAGTTTCATACTCAAACCTACACTGATACTAAGTTGTGGCCAGACATTAAACAGCTAGTTAATGATTACAAGCCATCAGTGATTTGGTCTGATGGCGACTGGGAAGCTCATGACGACTATTGGAGGTCTACGGACCTGTTAGCGTGGTTGTACAATGACAGCCCGGTTAAAGATGAAGTGGTTGTCAATGATAGATGGGGTATTGACATCCCTGGGCATCATGGAGACTTCTATAATCATGCTGATAGATTCAATCCTGGTTAGTGTTATTAATGATTATTGAAAAATTTTATACATAAAATTAGTTTAAAACATTTTATTTACTTACAATCATATTGTACAAGAATATATTGCTGTATTACAACAAAAACAAAAAGTGAAAAGTATTGTGATAAAGGTTCCATTCAAGTGCGTTTGTTTTCCCTTCCTACTCTGTGTGAAAATGTCATATTAAGCATTAAATAGGTATTTAGAAAAATAATTAGACAGAATATTCAAATCTTTATTTTATTTTCAGGTAAACTACTAGATCATAAATGGGAAAATGCTTTCACTGTTGATCGCAAATCGTGGGGGTACAGAAGGGATATGCAGATTAGTGAAATATTGTCTATTGATGATCTGCTTTACCAAGTTGTATCTACAGTCAGTTGTGGAGGTAACTCATTTCCCTATTTTTTTTTTTTTTCTAGTAAGTACTTAACTTTATTTAAATAATGAATTTCGAATTTTAATGACACTGCCCTTCTCAGGTAATGCCCTCATCAACGTAGGCCCAACTAAAGAGGGTACAATAATACCGATATTTCAAGAACGATTGTTAACACTCGGAAAATGGTTGTCAATAAACGGCGAGGCAATATACAATAGCTCTCCCTGGCATTCTCAGAACGATACTAGTAATGGCAAGGTTTGGTATACTTGTACTAAGGCGACATACAATGCTGCTCATCCTACCCTCCCACCGAGCGTGAACGACAAAATAACCGCAATCTATGCTATTGTGCTCAAGTGGCCAGAGAAGAGTGTGCTCACACTGGGAGACATAACACCTTATTTGCACAGTGGCACTTATCAAGTCGAGATGTTAGGCAATGAAGGACAATACTTGACTGTAAGTATTTATTTGTGATAGTATGTTGTGTGTACCTATCTGTAAACACTTAGCTAATCTATCTGGATCATTAACCTTAGCTCAGATGTTGATACTTTCTCTTATCACATTATATTTGTTTCAGTGGAAGATAACTAATGGGGAGGTCGCAATACAACTGCCAGATATAACAGCCGTTAAATCTAATCATGCTTGGACACTGAGGTTTATTTCGAAATAAATTAGATCATCACTGCATAACTGCTTTTTATTTTAGTTTTTTATAGTGATGAGAATTGTGTGTAACTTGTCTTTCTCGACGAACAACGAGCATACCATAAGGTTTGGCACTAAGGCCTGCTTTTTAAAATGAAAAACTAACTTCCTTATAACTTTTACCTGCTCTTAAAATCAGTATTTGGAAGAAGAATAGAAGATAGAATATTTAGAGTTAAATCATTGATACCTACTATGCATTTTAAGATATAAAAGCCGAGGTACCTCAAGGTTCCATTTTGGGTCCTACACTTTATCTTATGTACTCTGCAGATATACCAGCAACTGATAATATCATATCTGCCACATTCGCTGATGATGAAAACCCCAATGTAGCATCCTTAGCTCTACAGAGTTACCTGAACGAAGTCAACAAATGAGTGCATGTCACTTTTACTTTGAACCAGCTCCCAACAAATCAGTGCATGCCACTTTTACTTTGAGACCTATCCCCCAGTTAAACTTGGAAGACCGACGTTCTAGCCCATCATAATTCAGCAAACTACTTAGGTTTGCATCTTAATAGGAACCAAACATGGAGAAGTTTGTTTTTGACATATTTTTATTTACACAGGAAAGAAAGAAATCATAAGTATAACGTCAAACAAGTATATTTACTTAAACTTGTATAATATTCAGATATTATCGCTACTTACATGGACATGTTTAACCTTAAGAATTAAAATAAAATATGTTCAACGTTTTGTGCTTGAAAGTACTTACTTTGTAAAACAGATGACATTAATTAAAAATAGGTTTGCATAGTACGTAAGTTTAAATACATATAATTCAGTTGAATACAGCAATTTCGTGAAACGATGTTGACTTATTGGACAACTGGATAACAAGTCTGCTTTATTTGTATTTAACAAGTTCAAGGTAGTCAAAGAATTTGGTTAGGTACATATTCTGACAAAGCAACGTCGGATACGTCTAAAATCTGAGCAAGCTGGCAAGACCTTAAAATTCCGGCTGTGCCCAGTCAGTTAATAGTCGTAATATTTGATGAATTTTCTTGAAAGCAGTTTTAAAATACATAAAAGTGACAATAAAAAAATAGCATACGTTCTTCTGCTGGACAATGATATACATAAATATAAAGTGTACTGTCAAAATATTTTGCTGTACAGTCGCCAACAGATGTGAGAAGTATCTATTAAGATATTCTAAATAATTCAATAAAGCATTTGAATGCCTAAAAGCTTTTAGGTATATGATTGTACCCAAAATTCGTTACATTATTCATATATTGTGGCTTACAAAAATAAATATACACACACATCCTTATGAAGATATTGCTTGTGTAGCCTATAACTATTTATTCCATAATCTGCTAACATTACAAATTAAGCAATTTATTTAGATTCATTCAATTTGCCCAAATAATCTGTGGCTTCTACAAATTAGTGAAGCCAACCGGGCAAAGTCCAGTTGTATGTAAAAATATTAATATTTATGAAGTTCATACTTCTCTGTTATATTGACTACAACTTCGTTGGAAGCATAAGCTAGATACTTCTTAAGCAACTCTGTATTACAATATTCGCTTTCACTATACTTAATTAGATAGGTTTTTTTTTATTATATTTTATCCTTTTTATAAATAGTTTTCATGGTTAAACAATATCTCTTCTTAAGGCGAAAGCGCCAGGATACCTCACGAAATTCAAATGTTCTTACCTTCTCCAATATTAGGTCGTTACATGTTGGTGAAAAATTGAACTTCACGAGTTGCCTTAGCGCATTCTGCGTTCGACATGTTATGATGTTCACTCAAAACACTTCTTTAACGAATTTTCAGCTATTTTCAAGCCTAGGAAATGCTTATTTCGTCCATTATAGTCAAGCACATTATTCTGCGAAGCACCATTTACTGAAGCAGTTAACTTATAGGCACATGTGCCGTATTAGACGGTTTAATGCCATCATGATTCCAGTGTAAGAGAAAGACGGAGCTATATAATGACTGATAGCTCCATCCCATTTTCGCAATGATGGTATTAATACTTTGTAATACGGCCCCAGTTATATCATAATTTATTTATTTTACTGGAAAAGACATTCAACTTTTATACATATCAGGTATATTTTTTTGTTTTCTTATTTTTGCTTTAAAAGCTTATGAAAATAAAGTATTCATTTGGAAGCGAAGCTAAAAGTAAATAGTATTACTATTAGTGTTATATATTAATACCGAAAATGCTATTTTGTACTAATCCTAGTGTTTATATGTAAAGAACTCTGTTATCTAATCGATATAAAGTGTATTTAACACTTTATATCGATTAGGTACAAAGGTTAACTATTAATGTTACAGGCTAACTTACAAAATAATATGGCTATGTATACTCAAAATAAACTACTATTGGTATTGGTACTAGTAGATGATATTACAGTTCGTTCGTTATTTTACTTCTGACAGCAGCAATCTTATTGTAATGAGAATAAAGATCACAATGTTGTTGGCAGACTTGTCATTGGCAGCAACCCACAGATATAGATAGACCTAGGATACCGCAAGTATCACGATCTGTACGAAAACCAAGCGTGCCATTTTTTGACTACCTACTACGACGTCACAAGCACTATTTAGTGAGGGGAAAATCAAATCGATTCAAAGATGCCACAGCGTGCGGCACCCGCCTCGCCAGCCAGCAGTACACAAGACTGAGCGCGAAAGTGGCGGCTTACGATTTTTGTACGTAAGCTTGGCACGCGAAGTAGTTGCTCTTGCGTTATCTAGGTGTATCTGTCATATATCTGTGCAGCAACCCAACAACAACCTTATTAGAATGAGAATAAAGATTATTGTGATTTCGACAGTGATGCAAAATCTGAGGTAGAATAACTGTGAAAGGACTGAAGCTTATGCTCTGCGGAATTAGGCGGTTCGCACACTGCACCGCATTACGCAGCGGGACGCAGATAACGTGCCCAGCGCGTGATTTTTGAAGTGAAAACTTCTTTAGGCACGTTGGGAATTTTTTGAGATGGGAAAAAACCATTGAACTCGCGCCACTGCTACCGTAAGTGACACCGCGCGTGTTTTGTTTATAAGACAATTTAAAAAATACCCGCTTCGGCTGTCCTTGGGATGTACTTACTCGGTTTTAATGTGGGTAATGTAGTATTCTGTTTGTGTTTTGTTTTCACTTCTGTCGGCACTCCCGAAGTGCCACTGATTTTCTATTTACATACAAATTCAATAAAAACGCGCTTCCGTGCTTGGAATTTGGCTCCGTTTCACGCACCCCGCTGCGTAATGCGGTGCAGTGTGCCAATCGCCTTAGAAACGAGTTTTTTTTTTTTTTTGAAAGAGAAGTATTGAAGAAAAACACATGTTGCGCCGACCTCAAATAAATTGGGATAAGGGCAGGAGAATAAAGATGAATTGGTTTTAAACGAACAAATTTTCAGTTGTTGTTTTTTACTAAAGATTTTATGTAAAACAACAAAGCATTTTGTTTTTCTAGTTTTGTTCCTTCTGCTTCTTTCATATCGATACATAGGCGACGTTCAATGTAGCATAAAATCCAAGCCTAACGTCATTTAAAGCTACACATTAATAACTTATTACCAATTAAAGTAAACCAATAAACAAACCAGTAACAATGTTATCTTTGTCAATATTATGGTTGGGACTTATAATATTTATCTTGGAATGTTCAACCAAATGTTTGCCTTGAGGAATTCTTACCACCTATAGTTGCAACGTTATTTAAACGTTTTATTACTGTTGCGCGCCACAATTAAAGCCTGGTACATGGTGACATTAGTTACCACTAGCGCCATCTAGTATCGAGTAGCAGAACTAGTCGAGTCACGATCGTTCTAGAAAATTCGATACTAGAACTTTGTAGAACTTTCTCGAACTATCGACACCTAGTCGGCCGGGGCCGGTATGTACTCGAACATTCTAGATGTTTCTACAATGGAAGGTTCTAAAACTATCTGCGGCACTATATAAGGCCGGGATGCGCGACGACCGACACAGTTTGGATAAAGCGACAAGAGCGAAAACATCTAAGCGATCTTCAAGTGCGAATTAAGAGTGATCAGTAGTGTGATTGTGTTCTTTTAATTAGTGTTGAGTTGTAATTAGTGTTGTAAAAATAAATTGTTATTTTTGATTATAAAATCGGCAGATTTTATTGTCACGAACCCGAAGCTCGTAACATTACCATTACCAATAACAAGCATAATTTCATTCTGAGCAGAGCTACTACATAACAAGCACAATTTTGATTTACTTTAACTTTACAAAGGGGGCTCTATAATGTCTGCTACAGCTACATTGGTCTTTGGAAGATAGATTAAAATATCTACATCAATAATTTTAGGTCTAAACTTTAAAAGAGCTTATTGTACCTCCCCTGTATACTTGGTGCAACCTAGGCATTTAAATATACTTCAGTATAAACCTCCTAAATTTTGATTTTATTATGATTTTTGGATAAAAAAATGCCTAAAAATCGTAACAATTCATTCCAGTACATAGACTTATAATACCTACTTACACGCTATATACAATGTTTACAAAGAAATAAGCAAAATAAAGACTCGTGGCACATAGCAGGTTAGGTGAATACATACATACTAACACATACCAAGGCCATAATTTGCTTTCCAAATCGTAGCTGTGTCTTTGTGCCTTATACATTTAAACAATGCCTGCTTAACTGAAGTATAACAGGCCATTTTTTTTTTGAAAAAAGTAATACAACAGGCGTTAAAGTTACTCGTCCACTTTGTCAGCATCGGAACGTCGCATTTCTTTAAGAATCAATTGAAACCAAGCAAATTATGTGCTAATGAAGTGGGCGCGTAGCTTTCGAACTCATTACAGTTCTCCGCGTGACCCGCTCATGATTGGTCCAGTCAATATATCCAGTAAAATACAGGATTCGTCAAAATACATTTAACAGACACCTGGGAAACACTTAAACAGTATCCAAAACAGTTTCATCAACATACCTTTAGAGCAGGGTCTACAGGTTTATCCCAAGCAACCCAGCTATCTCCATCAGCTATGAAACTGACTGAAGCCTGTCCCTCTGTCTCAGGAGTTCTAACTCTGGTAAAATAGACACCTTCTCGTTGAAGAACTCTTCAAGGGCAGGCTGTGAGAGCATGGTGGCTAGGAACTGCTCCAACGTGATGGACCAGACGCCGTCCGGTTCTGTTTCTTTGGATGGAGACGGTTTCTGGCTTTCTTGTTCCGGTTCTGTTGCGTTGCCATTGGGGTCCAACTAGAAAGCAAAATGAGAAGTGGGTATTAGTAGAGTAACTGTGCAAAAATCGATACTTCAACGAATATTTTATTTTAGGCGTCATCGACGCGCATACTGTAACCAAGAATTCAGCACATGATTCTGGACCTAGCGTAGCGTAGAAACTTTCCGTCGGTTTTCAAAAAAAAATCGGCTCTTTCATAGAAAAGTGCAACCCGCACACGCGATCAAAATGTATGGAACAAACCAAAATAAACTCAAACTCAAAGCATTTATTTCAATTAAACCATTTACAGGCACTTTTGAATTGTCAAGAAGTCGGACAGTCAGAAAATATGAAGCTAGTTGCCCATTCCAAAGCATGGGTACATATGGAGAAGAACGGGCAAGAAACTCCATAGACACAAAAAAAAAAATTAAAGGATAGCTGTAATTTTGATTCAAAATCGTTCGCATTTACGTAACGTTTATGATCAGCGTATCATTTTGAACGTCGCGACATTTTTGACGCTGACTGTACGCTATGTAAAAAGAAAGGTTGTTTTCACATTCAACATGCGAAAATATTTACCTGAGCTTCAGGCTGCTTGGCGGCGGCAGCTAGGAACAGACTATCTTGTGAGATCTCGCGGTCCAGCAGCGGGCGGTGGTTCAGTTCACCCAGTTGTAGCAGGAGGGTACCTGAATATTTAACAATTTAAATTTTTATTTGTATATCATTGCTCAATTCCTTTTTTAAATTGAAATATATATGATAAATACTATACATTTGTAATTAAAAAAGAAACTTCGTAGGTACTCGTAGATAGTGCTGCGAGCAATGTTTTCCGAAAAGTTCATCAGCAGCGACCGAGTACCGGCGCGGAACTTAGGTCCGCCTTGTCGGGCGCCACAAAGTGGACTGACCTACTGTAATTTATTCATTTCTCCGGTACAATACGACCGACGTAACTTGGCGGGCCTGAACATAGGCACTAAGAACTTTCGCGCATGTTCTCTCACTCGCACTCGCCTCATGTTACCATTTGGTTCCTAAAAAATCTTACTGCGCAGCCTTCTGCGCAAAGTTCAGGCCCGCCAAGTTACGTCGGTCGTATTGTACTTGTCGAACTTTTGTCCCAGCGCTTTTGTGGAGTATCCTACTGGATACTCCACAAAAGCCTGTAGAATGTGCCTTTAAGGAGTTGCTGTACTTGAGAATAGAGCAAAATACTTACCAGCTAATACCACAGCTTCATAAACAGCGTGTTGTCTCTGCGTAAGGTCGTGTAGCACGGCCAGTAGCTGCAGAAAATGATCGCGAGGCAAGGGAGGTGCCGCGGGAGCCACGTTCGGCGTGCTTGCCGCGCTCGCGAGGCCCGCCAGACCACATGCGCGCACGCTTTCTGCGCTTATGTAAGTGCTGCTGCCTAGAATTTTAAGTTAGGCGATTCTGAAAATGATCTCACACCACAGACAGTGGAGGTCATAGTTCCAGTGATGTTATAGGCGGTCAGCGGGATTGTCCGAAAGGGTTACCGCTGGCCCGGAACATAAAGGGCTAAGGAAGGAACACGGGTGGGTTTTAGTCAGTAAGAGTCTGACACTCCCTTCCGCTCCACCCACAGCGGGAGGTACACGTAGGTACGACTCACATGAATACCTAATTTTCCTATCTCTAGGTACTCAGGTTTATCCATAAAACCACTTTAAAAATAAGAGACTTCGGTACTCGAACTATACTTGTCGTGTCCACTCCCAGACAGGTTCTGACTTGTCCGTCATTTGATGATTTCCCATCCACAAAAAAAAAAAAGTGATTTTATAGGCTGATTGTCTACGCCTCCGCTTGCCAATCAAAAATCACACAAAGAAAGCGTCGAACAATCATCCGAAGTCACGACGGACCTAACTAGACCCAGCGACGCGCAACAGTGACACGCGACACTGCATCCATTTTGATGATAGTATGACATTAAATTTTTCATTTGCCGAAAAATAAGTATGCAAAGACCTAATAACCGAACGAAGTTGCGTCTATGGGAAGAAGACTTGAATTTGTTTATGTATAAGCTTTGACAATTTGTGCCTCTATCGTGAACACTGATTATTCAGGGCTTTTTACCGGTAACAGTTCAAGACATGACGTGAAAGGCATCTAATAAACCTCTTTTTTGTTTTTATTCCTATTAGATGCCGAAACCCATACGCTACGCTTGCCGCGGTTAGTCTGTGGATCTTTACATACCGAGACCTCTCCGTGCCTCGGAAAGCACGTTAAGCCGTTGGTCCCTGCTGTCATTCGTGGATCTTTGACAGTCGTTACGGGTAGTCAGAAGCCAAAAGTCTGACAATGACAACCAGTCTTACCAAGGGGTATCGTATTACCCAGTAACTGGGTTGTGGAGGTCAGAT
Organism: Oligia latruncula; assembly: GCA_948474745.1. Taxonomy (NCBI): domain Eukaryota; kingdom Metazoa; phylum Arthropoda; class Insecta; order Lepidoptera; family Noctuidae; genus Oligia; species Oligia latruncula. Next base: position 14,129,730 of record OX419689.1, on the reverse strand, counting down.
AGGCAGTCGCTCCATGTAAAATACTGGTATTCAGCTGCATCGGGTTAGACTAGAAGCCGACCCCAACATAGTTGGGAAAAGGCTCGGCAGATGATGAGATGCCGAAACCCATCAAATCAGCTAGGAAAGTTAGATAAAGATTATCTGAATGCAACCTGCCCCGTTGGTCTCATGGTCACAAGCCCGACTGCTGAGCGCGGACAAATTGTCATTGGGTTTTTCCATCAAGAATTTCTCAGTAACAGCCCGGAGTTTGGAAGTTGGCGGTGTAGGGTGTCTCGGTGCGCACGTGTCGCGTTGGTCCTGCGCCTGATCTCTCTCCAGTCGTGTCGGATTGCCGTCCCATCGGACTATGACAGTGAGGGAAGAGTGAGTGCACCTGTGTCTGCGCACACACTTGTTCATTATAATATCTCCCGCGTCGACGGCTAGTCTCCGTTGAGATTGGCTGCCATGGCCGAAACTCGATCTGGAGGACTGTCATTATCTCAACTGAACCTAAAATCAACCATCTAACTAACTTACCAATTTGGCTGTTCTCAGAATCGCTCTTGTCCATTGGCGCGCCGTCTCCGCACACTTCACTTATGGAACGCTGCAGTGGACCTGGTTCTGGCGATGCAGGCTCTTCCTCTATACTGTAAGGAAACATTATGTTGATGAACTTTGAGTAAGTGAACGGTAGGAATAGAAGTAATGGATTTGGCAAGATTTTAGAGTCAGCACAGATCATAGGCCAGGAATAGTTGCCGCGAAAATACTGGGTGTGAGCAGTGCAGCAACTTACGAGTTGCAGTTCGTAAGTTCGAACCCAGACTGCTCTCAAAACGGTGAAGGAAAACATTGTGAGGAAACCGGCATGTCCTAGAACCAAAAATTCGAAGACATGTGACATCTACCAACCCGCACTGGCCCGCGAGAGAGGAGGCCTGTGTCCCAGCAGTGGGAACATTATAGGCTGATTATGCATTCCATTTCCTTGCAAGATTTAACCCTTGACAGCAACGTTAACGAGCCATGTATAGGTGCTTTTTTTCAAAAGTTCAATACGTAAAATTACATCAGGAGCTATGCCAAAAAATTACATCAGGAGCTATGCCAAAAAAAAAAAAATAGTTCGGATGACATAAACTGCTTTTTACCGAGCCAAAAGTCACGGTTTTTAAGGAAAAGACCACGGCCACATAGATTTTTTTAAAACGTACTTAACTTACCTATCAAAGAACGAAATGGCATCAGTCGCCAGCTCTTCCCCTGTGTCAGTAAAATGCGTTGGTATCAGATCTCGTCGCGGCAGCAGCGGCGGCGCGTGCGCAGCGTACAGCGCGCGCAGACGTCGCGCCGCGTCCGCGCGGCAACACAGGCCCAGCGACACGCTGAGCCCGCGCGCGCTCACTAGGCCGTCGTCGTCGTAGTCCATTAACTGAAATGAATAATAATAATTTATTTATTTGGTCACCATTATGAAATAAAAAACAATATTGACCAGTTATGGACTAGAAAAATATTGTAGGACACCGATGCCGTGGCTAAATAATAACAGCCGCACAGGTCGACCGATCAGGTTAAGCTACGCTTGTCGCGGTAGGTCTATGGATGGGTGACCATCTTTACATACCCTGACCCCTCCGTGCCTCGGAAAGCACGTTTAGCCGTTGGTCCCGGCTGTCATTCGTGGATCTTTGACAGTCGTTACGGCTAGTCAGAAGCCCGAAAGTCTGACAACCAGTCTTACCAAGCGGTATCGTATTACGCAGTAACTGGGTTGTGGAAGTCAGATAGGCAGTCGCTCCATGTAATATACTGGTATTCAGCTGCTTCCGGTTAGACTGTAAGACGACCCCAACATAGTTGGGAAAAAGCTAGGCAGAAGATGATGTGTTTCTAATTTCGTGTTTCTTTGTTTTGTAATGTTAATTACTTTGCATATCTTTTGACTCGATTCTATACTATAGTATAGCTGCTGGAGATGTTGTTGCGTCACTTCTTCCTCACGAGCTAACGCACTAGGAAGTGGTGAAAAGCGTTTTGGGGGACTCTCTTATTAAGGATTGTCTTATGTAATTTTGGCCTTCAAAAAGTGCTGATTTCCAGCCTAATTTGAATAAATCATATTCGATTTTGAATAAAATACCAAACTCCAAAACTTTCTTCCCTTCATTTGCAGAAGCAAGCAAATGATTTACCTTTTCCACCAATTCTTACCTTAAACATCCTAGCAGTAATGGCTTCAGCGAAGTCTCCCTTGGCCCATGGCGAGAGCGCGAAGTACAAAGTCTTGAACTGCGTGTAGTCAAGCCTGTACGATTCGTAGGGCGCTTCTAATCGCTCGCAAGGTACCCGCTTAGCCCAAAGCAGCTCTTCGCGAATGGCGCTGAGTAATTCCTAGAAATAGAACAGAAAGTCTTTCAAAAGTGAAACATATGTTTTGATGCAGATATTTTAGGGTTGTCGAATAATAAATTCTTCGTGGTCTTAAGTTGTATTTATTCACCAGAGGTCCTAGCACGAACTCACGACGTAAAAGTAGATATTTTAAATCTAAAGTACAATTATTCTATACGATTTTGATTTAAATTGTTGAGAATAGCAAAAACAAATTAAATCATACAAAGATATAAAACGTCATAAAACTGAGTAAATATGACGTGCAAAACGAGTATTTTCAAATTAAAAATCGTACGAATTAACGTTTACGTCGTCGTCGTCGTCGTTTACGTTTTTTCGTACTAGTCCCACTGACGACTTTGCGAAACACCAAGACTCCTGGCAGTCGCGGTAAAAAACGTACGATTATTTAGTACGGGATTTCTGAAAACTCTACTTCTTTTCGTTCCTACGTTGTATAACCGCTTCAGTTACGTACGACTAAAGAAATTAAGACACCTAAGTTAAAAAAAAACTCAGATTATAAAAAAAAAAAACATGTTATGTTCATTTATTTATTTAAAGTTACCATTATATGCACAATCACATACAAATCAAGTCTGAAGTTTCAACAATTCATTAAAAACCTCCCTTATAAAGGTGGGTTACTAACCTGCAACTCGTTAAGTTCAAGCAGCTTATCCTGCTGCAGCGCTCGAAGCGTATTCTTCTCGAGACTGTCCTCAAGTTGTCTGACAACCCTCAAGCGGTGCTTTAGTCGTAAGTGCTCGATGTTTTCGCTTGAAACGCTGCCCCCGTATGAACGGTAGGACTGGTATATCAGCTCTTGGATTTTTATTGTCTGTGGAATAATTTAAACAGGTTGAAAAGTTTCGTTGCATGGAGCACCTGCCATCCAATCTCTTCACCACCCTTGGTTGACTGGTAGAGAATGCCTAAGGCATTAAGTCCGCCTTTGTACCTTTTTGTGCGAAAAGTTTAAATAAATAGCAGTTAGTAAGAATCATAGGGTACCATAAAATAGCGTCTGAAAGAAGCAATATTGAGCAATCAGTGACGTTACCACTTTACTGATTGGTAAATTTTGAACCACAGCATGAGCTTTTATTAAATACAGTTCGTTACTTGATAACAAGAAGAACTAGCTTCACGCAATAAGATAAGAACTGCTAAGAAGTATTTAAAAATAAAATAAAACTAAGAGATATTGTTCAATAATTTGCAACCAATCAATCAATTTATTCTCCTTTTTGTTTCAATAACTAGCAGCGTCCCGCGGTTTCACCCGCATAACTGTCGATCCCGAGGGAATATCGAGATAAAAACTGTCCTATGTGTTATTCTGATGTATAAGCTATATTACTGTAAAGTTTCATCAAAATCCGTCCAGTAGTTTTTGCGTGAAAGAGTAACAAACATCTATCGATCCATCCTCACAAACTTTCGCGTTTATAATATTAGTAGAAAGTAGAATTTAACATGACAGGAGTAATTTGGGCGTACTAAACACCTATACCAATCCCTGCAGATAATTCAGGCTTGATATTTCGCAACTTTAATCTTATGAGGTCACTAACCTTCTCAGCGGTCCGTGGTTCTGTAGACAGAGCCATAGCTTCCTCATTGTAGATGCCTTGGAGGTAATCGTTCAGGACTTGCATAGCCTGACCATCTTCAGTACACTTGAGGAGTATTTCTCGGTTTATATCTAGGATTGTGAGGGTCACCTAGTGAAAAGAAAAAGTGTTTTTCAAATGGATTTAGGTAACAATTTTAACTTCAAGCGGCATGCAGAAAAAATACCAAAGTATGTTTGAAAAGGAGTAAGAAAGTTAGCAGCAAACTTGACGAAGTTAACTTCGAAAATTTTTTGCTAAACTAAACTTCGCTTTAAAAACCAATGGCTTCTTACTGGCTCAAACACTGATCAATTCCAAATAGTCCTACTAAGTAGGTACAGTACCCAGCAATCAATATAAGGCTAAGCGCGCACTGCAATGCGATTTTTTTAATCGCATATTCATGCGAAACAAAATCGCAAACGCAAATAATCTATATCTATATATCTATTATACTAATAATAAAGCTGAAGAGTTTGTTTGTTTGAACGCGATAATCTCTGGAACTACCGGTCATATTTGAAAAAATCTTGTTGCATTTGATAGCCCAATTCTTGAGGAAGGCTATAGGCTATTTAATTTTAATATCACGCTATGACCCTTAGGAGACGAGCAAAAAGAAAAAAGTCAGAATGAACGCTAAGCGAATACGAAATGTTGCGACGGGGTGGGGGTACAAGAAATTTCACGGGGACGAAGTCGCGGGCAGAAGCTAGTTTTTAATAAGCGAAGTCTCAAGCGACTTTTTACCACAGTGCGCGGACTCGAGTATATTGGTATTGTTCACAGATATTACAGCGAGCTTTAGAAACCTTTTTTTTTTCGATGTACAGACGCCAGCACATCAAGCTACCCGAAACTGTCAAATTTTCCCAATCAACTTTGAACCTTATGCTTTTGCAATAAGGTTGAAAATCCATTAAAGAAATTTGACAGATTGTAGTAGCCTTATGTGCTGGCGTCTGTACCTACTATAATTATGACCGTACATTGAACCGTTCATCAAAATACATGCAAAACTAACCTGAAATATAACTTTTGCGCCATCATAAAAAAAGCAGTCCATGACATTGACAGCGCATTCGTAAGGCATGACGCTGATGAAAAGCGTGAGGAACCAGGACAAGGAGATCATCTTCATCATGCCCAGCTCGTCCAGTTTGGCGTGGAGTTCCGGTAGGTGACTTTCTGTTAATTCTTCTAGTACGCCTTGATCCACCTGTAAAGTAAGTTTTATAAGTAATAGAAGCCAGTTCAGGAAATGTCAAAGTCATGATTGTTCCAGTGCGAAAATGAGATGGAGCTATACAGGACGTGTAGCGCCATTTCTTTCTCGCACTTCAACAATCCCGAAGGATCTCTTTAAAACAATAAAATTATGGAATTTATGAATATACTCATGTGCATATTATGGTTACTGTGTGTCGTATATTGAAGCGCTAAAAGTGCGAATACGGTATTTCTAAAAATAGAGCTCGTGTCATCAAGTTTTATGACCACGCCTGGTCGCCTGCCATGAACTAGAGGTGGGCAAAGTGTATCATTTTTGCGATTGGAACATTTGCATCTCAATCACTGAAATGATCCGAAACACTGATATGTTTCATTTGGCTCATTTGGATCATCGGTTCAAAGGATATAAAATACAGAATCAAAATCTATGAGAGTATGAGTGATACACATCACATTTGGTATCTCTTTCTGACTTGTATAGATTGTAATTATGTTGCCCGCTCACTAGCGACTCACGAGTCTATAGTTAAGTAACTCAGTGTGTATCAGTCTTCCTTTCTCGCTCGCACACAGCTCAGTCGCCTCGCGAGTGATGCGTCGCGCGGAATGAGCACAGAGCAAAGTAATGTTTCAGATCCAAATGATGCATTTAAAACGTGTGTTTCTGAATCAATATTTTGAATCACTTCAATGATTCGGATCAGTAAGTCGGTTCCGTAAAGAGTAACACACGCCTACCATGAACGTTGGCATAATCTAAGAGCGCTTTAGGTGAAGCAAAGCAATACACAGACGAAAACATAAAACTGAAACTTACCAAAGCGCCAACAACTCTAGTATTATAATAATCAGGTAACAAAGTCTCGCATATGGTTGCCAACAACCAGAAGGCTTGTTCTTCAGGGCAGTATATTAGCAACACTGATGCTACGATGTTCATAGCTTGGCAGTAACCGATCTGAGGGTTCTTTAGTGCGTACGCGCATAGCACGCGACGGAGTGCGGAGATTCCTGAAATAAGGCGAGAAAAAATATAGTTGTGGACGATCGTCATAATCTTTACTTAAATTTTAAAAGCCTAAATGGTCGATTATTGTTTAATATTTCCGGGATAAGCTATAAACTTATTTAACCCAGAAGTAGACGAACTTCGAAGCAAAAAGAATATGTTAATTAGGATCGTAGCAGTGGAAAAAATCTCAATAAGCCTTGCAGATGCAATCTTAATGGACTTAACAATCTCTCATAAAAATCCTTGTAAAAAAAATCTCGCTATACCTTGCAGATGCAGAACTATATTCAGAAACATCGTAATTTGCTTTTCTTATTCAGAGGGATAATTACGTAACACACTAACAGTAGGTTTTCATTTTGACATTTCAACAACATTCTTTGCGTTATTTACGTTGTTGAGCAGACAAACTGTTCGAACATATGAAGCAATGGATTAGCAATATCCTTCAAAATGATTTTGATACTGTGTTACGCAATTAGGAAAAATGATTGAAAAATACCTTACCAACGTCATTCTGAAAAGCCCTATGTTCAGGCAGAGACCGATGCAAGTCCCTTTCGATCTCATCATTTGCCTGATTCTTGGTCGAAAGAGCTTTATTCACCAGTCGTTCATACAAGCCTTTGTTCTGAGCTTTCTGGAGTATGGAACCTGAGAAGACGCTCCATAATTCGCCACGTAAGAGCTCTGGTATGCCGTTGACGACAAGTTCGCTGCCTTCAGTTGTTTGGTACATGCTAACACCTCTTCCTACTTCGGCCATATGGTCTTCCCATTGTTTCTCCTGTAAGAATGATAAATATTTATCTACATATACTCCATACATATATATATGTATGGAGTATATGTAGATAAATATTTATATACAAATAAATAAAATTGAAGTGGCTGTTTGTAATAAATATATCGGTATTTATAACAAAAAAACTGGCCAAGTGCGAGTCGGACTCGCACACGAAGGGTTCCGTACCACAAGGCAAAAACGCCGAAAAAAATCGCGTTTGTTGTATGGGAGCCCCCCTTAAATATTTATTTTATTTTGTTTTTAGTATTTGTTGTTATAGCGGCAACAGGAATACATAATTTGTGAAAATTTCAACTGTCTAGCTACCGCGGTTCTTGAGATACAGCCTGATGATAGACAGACGGACGGACGGACGGACAGCGAAGTCTTAGTAATAGGGTTCTGTTTTTACCCTTTGGGTACGGAACCCTAAAAACGAAAGTATATACGGTCCTACTTATAACAAAAAAACTATTTTTTTAAATATTGTTGTCTGTCTGTTTGTTCCTGCTAATCTCTGAAACGGCTGAACCGATTTTGATGAAATTTGGTATCCCCGATACTGAGAAACGCGGGCTATATTTTGGAAGCGCTGGAGTATTTCGAGGTTGGAAAAAAATAAACAATCAACCCAAAAACCTTACAAACGTCATTATAAAGTTTTCAACCAACCTTTTTCTGCTGAATCTGTTTGATAGGTGAAGTCTGGTGAGTTCGGAACAGCGTCATAAGGGGCGGCTGCGGCGTCCAACCCTCGACGTCAGTCTGGACCACGGCCTTAGTCGCCTTCTCCCTGTACACATCACTGCATATTCACGCATTTGAATTAGTACACGGAAAACTAAACCTTAACTATTATATCCCAAAGTCGAAAATTGAAATCCGGTGTTAAAGATGCGGGCTGGAACATGCTGGGTTAGATGAAGCTTCCTGTTAAAGAACATTGCAAAGACAACTGGAAAGGAAGAACACAGAAAATATGAGTAAAAAGAATATTTTTAAAACAAGAGTATCCTTGCTTTATAAGCATGATGAAAATGTAGTAAGACCATGTCATGAATTTAGTATTTAGGTTAGTTGACTGAAATTGAAGATTAATACTCAATATCTTTATTGCTTTACATAATGTGTACTTAGGAGGTAACTATATAATTTAGATCATTAGTGAGTTAATAAAGGCTTAATTAAATCATTTAAAGTACAGACGCCAGCACATCTCAATTTCAATTTCTCAATTTCTTCAATAGATTTTCAACTTTATCGCTAAAGCATAAGGTTCAAAATTGATTGAGAAAACTTGACAGTTTCGGGTAGATCGATGTGCTGGCGTCTGTACAAAATAACTTGCCATAAGAAAACGAAATCAAGATAAAAAAAGTCAAAGCAAAATAAGGTAAAGTAAAACCCGAATTAAATATTAATATGACAGCTTTGCTCATATACACGAGCGACACGCGTCAACGGCAAAGGAAACGATAGTAGGAGTGGGTTGTAACAGGTAAAATATCTGTTCCGCCAGGTACTTGTCCATGTAATTAACAGTTACAAAATAACAGGCTGTTATTTCATACTATGTGGGAACAAACTATTGTGTGTTCTGTCCCACATCTGATACATGTAGGTACTTCTCTTTCTAACTAAGGTGTTACACCTATGCGACAAAAGGAAAGAGCTTGTGACGCACGATGTAACAGGGTGTCACAGTATATCAGTAACATTTTTTATCTTAGCCTAAGGTAACTGTCATAAGCATAGATCGGAGTAGGTAGATTGATTTTTGGTACTTGTCTCATAAATGCCCACAGAAAGGATAACAAGGATAAGCCATTTTCCCGGAAAGTAATTCCGGTATTTCCAGATCCAATTAAGTATTGTTAATGTTGGTAGTGATTATTATTACTACTCAATTCAAAATTTAAACGAAGGTATTAAAACTAAATAAATGTATTATTTATCTGTTTTCACGTAACGTTTCAATCCCGAAATTCCGGAGGAATGTCCATATTAATATATATATACGTTTCGGATCAATAACCCCAATTCAATCTACCTACTCCGATTTATGGTCATAAGCATGAACAGAGAAAAGCTTGTGACTGGATGGATTCTGTTATCTCGTCTTGGAACAGAAGCTGTATTTTAAGTTTGTTCGTCACAGTTCCGGTCTGTTATCTTGTGATACCTGTTATATTTAGCTGTTACCAGTGACGCCAGTGTTGCCAGTGACGCGGGCGCATCACGGATTGATTTGTATTGTCAAATGTCAATGTCAATTAATAAATAATGTGTGTTGTCTTTGGTCCCTGCCCCTGACATCAAGCAATGGACAAAATTGTTAATTTTTTTAAGCTTGAGTACGAGGCTTTTAACTATGTTGTGTGTGTATATTTTGTCTTTTTTTTAATTTATTTTTTTATTTGCAATGTGCGTTTTGTTTGTGCAGAATAAACAGTTTTTCTTTCTTCTTCTTTTTCTTTTCTTTCTGTTACGATTTAGACGCCTCACTCCTAAACTGCAGCCGTCGCTGAGTGTCGACGGTTGCGGTCAACGCGTGTTGGTGGCTGCCATCAATAACATGCAGCTCGTGTATTTTGAGCACCGTCCTCAAATACACGAGCTTCAACGGCCTCTGGCGTTGACGCGTGTCACTCGTGTGTATGCACAGTTATGTCCAAAAGAGGCCGTCTTTCGACTAAATGAAGATGATGATGATAGTAGAGGAACAAGACTTACCGATATTAGTCACCTCAACATGCAAATAGTACAACAGCAACTTACTTCGGTAACTTAGCAAGGAGTTCCGATATCTTATGGACCAAGAAGTCTCTATCGGATATATTTCCGAAAAGGAAACTTGTGTGGTGTGCAGTGGTTATTAGGATACTGCCGGAATCCCCTGAGGAACTGGCGGTTCCTCCTGAGTCCGCTCGTTCCACTTGGTGGACGTTGCGGAGAGGTATTGTGAGACGGACTAGGTTGCGAACCTGGAAGGAAGTTGTGGTTTTAAATATTTGGAAATTCTCGAGCATGATTTTTGCTGTCAAGTTTCGAGTAAAAATGTGCGCGAGCATGCTCGAACATCCGCCACATATTTGAATTCTACAGGGTCAAATCAAAATGAGCTAGCGAAACTGCAAACGTGTTAGGTACCGATATCAAAACACGATAAAATAAAAACAGCCCCACAAAAAAAATCATCAAATTAAGTAATTGCTTTTTTTTTTGCTTTATTATATTTAGAAATCGATACACATTAAGACTGCGGAGTTTTGCTAGCTAATTTAATTTGACCGTGTATACCAGTTGCAATTAAGTATATTTTAAGTTTGTAAATGAAAAACTGCTGGAGAAATTTACTGTACTGTCTGCGCCTTAAACCGAGACAGCAGAATATTCCCCTTTTCACTCAAAAGCAATATTTAGAGAAATGCGGCCTGCATTGCCTTAAGGGCTTGTACACAAAACTGCGATGCCACGTCGCATCGTAAAAATGTACGAGCTCGCACGACGCATCGCAAGGCAGTTTTCTGCATTGCGAATTCGCATACGCGCCCACGTGCGCACGGACGTAATAATATCGCGGCGGGATTTTATCGCGCACTGGATTTTCAACTCTCGGTGTTGAGCTGAGCGTTGAGAATCCAACAGAGCGCATCTCAGTGCGACAAAAAAACACAGTAGGATTTTCAACTTTCGGTGTTGAGCCGAGCGTTGAGAATCCAACAGAGCGCATCTCAGCGCGACACAAAAACACAGAAGGATTTTCAACTTTCGGCGCTAAGAAGTGCGTTGAAAATCCAGTGCGCGAAAAAAAATCAACGTGGGAATAATGTGCGCGTGCGTACCTACCTGGGCTTTATCTAATAGAAAGGTGAAGTGAGTTTGTTTTTGCTAGGAATTGAACCCGATATTTTAATTTGGGGCTCCTATTCAATTTTATCCTGTAGACGAGGCAAAGCACGAGCGCGCATCATGTAATAAGGTATAAATTAGAATGATTGACACGTGTTCGTGAAATGCAACATCTGTACCTGCTCATGTCTCGATTGACGACAAGAGCTATTCTTGTATAGCTCGTGCCAGCAATGAAGAAGTAAAGATAATGAGGTTATCACAAGCCAATGAACATGAATATTGATACAACTCTTCATTGACAATTATTGTTTTCCTTCTCAATAATATGAGAATGTCGTCTTGTTTGTTGGTGTATGCTGGCATTACACTTGGCGTATATGTACAAATATTTACTTGTGTGCTTCGCTTATACAAAATGTACTTTATACGAACAAGAATAGGGTATATTTTGTATTAATAACGCGTAAGTCTTCTAATCAAAACGACCATTTTGAGGTCTATGGGCCATTAACAATGTATTACGTAATGGAAAATGTTAGTAACTATTAACTAACCATTAGACAAACTATTCTTACGACCTAAACATTAAACAAATAACAAAACTTAAGTCCTAACCAATATTAAACAACGATAAATAAAGCCGTGTCTCCTGCGCGGTTTTTCGAAACATTACACATAAAGAAAAAAAAAGAGAGAAAAAAAAGAAAAATAAATAAAGAGTATTCTATTCTATTCTACACATAAATATTTGTTTTCATACACAAGCTGTCTCCTGCGTATTAAAATATTTTTATGTCAACTATTCAAAAAAAATATAACCTCAAAACCTGTGTCAGCGCGGTGCGTGTGGAGGGTGAAAATGAAACAAGGATTATTTCATTTTCCTCCTTCACCAATCAAACAAAAACATCGTGTTTTCATACACAAATGTGTATGGTCACGCCTCTTTGTTTATGTTTTTGTGTAATATTAAAAAAAAAAACGCTCAGGAGACAAGGCTTAAGAACGACAAAGGTTACATAAACATTACCTCTGACTCACAAGAGCAATCATAACAAACTTGGTATAATAAATACCTCATAACTATTTGCACATACAACACGTATTAAATCAACATTACATAATCCTTATAGCTCTCAAATAAGGTCGATAATTGCATGAGAAAGTAGCGTGTGTGATTTTCATAATAATAATTGTATTTTAAAACCTTTTATTATTGTTTTTATTTAAGAATGGTTTTCTGTCTCTCAGTGTCTGGCATGGTATCTGTATTAAAATCTTTATTTATTGATCAGCAATCGTAATGGTTCAAGTTCGTAGTTTTTGTGTAATTATAGGCGATGAAAGGATTCTTGTTAACAATGTTATGGATACCTACAATTGATAAGTGAACTTATAGTTTAACTTGAATGCAAATTTAATTGCATTGATCTCGCAGTATTATGATAACATTTTATCTTGCGTTATTGCACAAGTCAAAGGATGACACAAAGGCAAACTGTTAATCAATATTCATCAAAACTACGGCCTAATAATGGCTCATTAAATCGTAGAACTTTAACCCTTAGCAGTGGCGTTCATTGCATAAAGGCTTAAAAGCAGTGCCTACCTCGAAAATTCACCATAAGCCTGTCAATTACCTACATTTTATTGTGTGTGCCCCGCAATTGAGAAACTAACTCAAAGTCAATTATCATACCTTACAAAATCTTCATACAAACGCGCGGCAGTAGGCAGTTGGCCTACTCGGCTCCAGTACTGTTTGGCGCACATTGTCATTCACACTCGTCAAGTTAATACGACGAAACGAAATTAAAAATATCACGTACGTCCTTCGTCGGATTTTCTGAATATGTTTCGACCAAAACAAATCATTGCATTTTAAAGGTTTCAGATAATCTGTAATTTAGAGGTTACACAAGCCAAGCTAGTTCCGCAGAGATTTAAACGCGCGTTAGTGCAAGGTAAAGATAGATTGAGTGCCTGGTGTGTAACCACCTTTACCGCAGTCAAATAAAAACAAAACTCACCCGACTGTCAAAACAAATGAAGTTCTGCGAAAGATACAGTCTTCCCCAGTTATGTCTCTTATTATATGGAGTCCATAAGGTACATTCTTCCGTGCCATCCAACTTTTCGTTCTGTGGTAACCGGAATCTAAGAGTGAAGAGGTTGGATTGTTTTCTGGCATCCAAGTCTCTCTTTAGGAAGGAAGGCTTCTTTGGCACATTTTTGCTGAGCTTCGTCAAGAGTTCCTTGTCCATGTTGAATGATCCTGTCTTGTCGTCGATTAGTCTGGAAAAATAAGGTTCTTGTGAAAAGAGGTTTCAGAAATACACATCCACCGACCACTTCTGCAAATATGTACAGACGCCAGCACATCAAGCTACTACAATCTGTCAAATTTCTTTCATACATTTTCAACTTTATCGCTAAAGCATAAGGTTCAATGTTGATTGGGAAAATTTGACAGTTTCGGGTAGCTTGATGTGCTGACGTCTGTACATGTGTGGGGGTGGTGTATTGGGTATCGAATTTTTCGGTGAGTAACTAAGCATAAGGAGAGGATACCGAAGGAAAGTCGTAAATGTAAAGTTCAACTTGTATAATATGTCACCATATAATTAGGAACATCGTTACTTTATATTTATAATCTATCTCGCGAGATAGATTATAAACTAACAATGTTCACAATCATACGGTGACATATTTTTATATCTACACTAGCTTCTGCCCGCGACTTCGTCCGCGTGAAATTTCTTGTACCCGTCGCAATACTTCGTATTCGCTTAGCGTTTTTTCTTTTTTTTTATAATTTCATTCTGACTTTTTTCTTTTTGCTCGGCTCCTAAGGGCCATAGCGTGATATTACGTATTCATATCATGTCATAAATTATCTAAATATAGGATAATATTGAACAAAAAAACAACAAACACCGACAAAACAATTAAAATTAAATCACTTTGTTGATAACAGCTGATTCATAAACAGCCGGTTTTGTTTCCAGCTTATCTTGATTTGTGTTCTCATTTAACTCCAATTATTCACACCTCTTTTGTTATTCCTTCAGACTTTATTATGGCAAGGTCACAGCGACTCGAGCCGTACAATTGTGAAAGGTTTTAATAATATAACAACGCGCCTGTAATCCCTGAAGGAGTAAGCAGAGGTGCATATAGATGCATTATAGGCTGAGTATAATCAGCCTATAACGTTCCTATTACTGGGACACAGGCCTCCTCTCAGTAAGAGGGAGTGGGCCGTAATCCACTACGCGGGCTGGTAGATGTCACATGTCTTCGAATGTTAGCCTGTTAGGTTCTAAGACACGCCGGTTTCCTCACAATGTTTTTCTTCACCGTTTTGAGAGCAGTGGTGATGAAATAATTTACACAAAGTAAAGCCCCGAAGAGGTACATCTAAAGTCTATTGAAACTTATGTTTCAAATTTATATTATTTCAAGTTAACCCAATATCAACTTTATTTGAATGGTAATTAAGTTGATTTCAGAGTGACGAGCACTATTGAAAAAGTTATAAAACTGTTTGAAGTTGTAGCGTAAACTGAACTTTATATGTTATTTTTCCATAAACTCATATTTTTTACATTTTTGGCAACTAAATCGCAAATGTAGATTTCGTGTCTGTCTGTGTGACCTCGTTGTTCTTCTAAAATACGCAACGGATTTTGATGCAGTTTTCATCATCATTAGGAGAATTTATTCCGCAAGGTATATACGTTTATAATAAATGTTTTGTCAAGTCAAAAGCCGTGCAAAAAAAAAAAAACTGGCCAAGTGCGAGTCGGACTCGCACACGAAGGGTTCCGTACCACAAGCCAAAAACACGTTTGTTGTATGGGAGCCCCCCTTAAATATTTATTTTATTTTATTTTTAGTATTTGTTGTTATAGCGGCAACAGAAATACACAATTTGTGGAAATTTCAACTGTCTAGCTATCGCGGTTCTTGCGATACAGTCTGGTGACAGACAGACGGACGAACGGACAGACAGCGACAAGTCTTAGTAATAGGGTCCCGTTTTCACCCTTTGGGTACGAAACTCTAAAAAAAGCAGGGGTGGGTCACTAGAACATAATATAGTACACCCGAATTTTGTCAGTCCCATCCCAGGTAATAAATAAAGGCAGGCTACTCTATTAACCGAGCCCAAATCGACTACGGCTGCTTCTGAGAATAGAATAGAATTTTTAGAATAGAATAGATGAGAAATTCGTTAGTAGTGGAAAAATCAAATCACACTTTGCCAAACCTGGGAATCAAATCCAGCAACGATCAACAATCGCGCTTGCGATCACTAGACCAACGTTTCCGTGATACGAGAAAAGTTTTACCTAGTTCAAAAGATTTTCATCCAGCGGGGTAATGGTGTAACACAAATGGCTTAAATTTTGACAGTTCATCAGCATTCATTGCGTTATTTACGTTGTTGAGCAGACAAATTTTCCGAACATATGAAGCAATGGATAAGCAACATCCTTCAAAATGATTAAGTTTGTGATTTATAGTTTGTTACGCAATTGCGGTGCTGTTTGTTCTGACTTCATTGCGTGTTAACTGCCTCGTGGCCTAGTGGCACTTTAGTTTCGCAAATATGAATGCGATTAAGGTATTGTATTTATTAGCCGATAAATGTCTAGCGAATTTTATCTCGCCTCTATCAAAACGTGCGCTCTATAGACATTGTCTATGGTCGGTAAAGCCCCGCGACGTAAAAGTTACTTGAGTTGAGATCTTTCGAAGGTCATTCGTTCGTCGCCTTGGGTAAAGACTTTAAATAAATAGTCATGCAGTATAATGCGCTCGTTACAAGCAAACTGAAGTGCAAATGACTTCAGCAAGCACGTTCGTCTTGCTCCTCAGACAACATACTTACTTATCTTAATCCAGTTTACACAAAACATGACCGCATAGCGTTGTATTATGTGTAACACGAGATTACTTTCGCATAATCACCCTAATGCTACACACTTACACTTATTAAGGTTAAAAGTACGTACTTTTTGCCCTTCAAAGTGTAAAAACAGCCGAATAACTAACGGGCCTATCACTCTCGAAGGGTTTGGTGGCAAAGGTGAACTGTCGCGATAAAGTTCGGAACCAAAAACCCACCCTTGAACATCTATACCAATAAATACAATTGAAGTGTGTTTGTAATGTCAACATAACAGCTTTTTACTAAAAGCATAATTATATAATGAAAGTAAGTATATGCGGAATAATAACAAAAAAAAAACTATTTTTGAAGTGAAAACTTCTTTAGCGGCGTTGTACGCTTTTTTTGTAATGGGTAAAAAATTTTAAACTCGCGTCAGGACACGTGACCTGATCGAAAATTCGTAAGACGGATGGAGAGTGCTACGGCGTAGGTCAAACTGTGCTACGGCGTAGCTCACACTATGCTACGGCGTAGTTCACCATACCAGCATACCAGCGAATATGGCTGTTTTTTGAATAACATATTTCGTTTGACATTTTGAAGCTTTTTTTAGATTCTATAATTAGACTCAAATTATTTTAAATAGATATTTAGTTAAGAGCGTTTACGCCGTGCGGCATTTTATACAAACTTTCAAGCCCTTATTTTTCGAAATTAATGAACCGATTTTAATGAAACTTCATACGCATAAGCAGGATACAAAGGTCTAAAAATACTAACTTTTTAGACTTTTGTATCCTGCCTAACTCGCGCCACTGTTACCGTAAGCGACACCACGCGTGTTTTGTTAACCGACTTCAAAAAAAGGAGGAGGTTTCTCAATTCGACCGTATATTTTTTTTTTTATAAGACGGTTAAAAAAAATACCCGCTTCGGATGTGTTCGGCTGTCCTCGGGATGTACTCGGTTTTAATGTATATCCGATATGTCAGTGAGTGATGGCAAAGTATTCTTTTTGTGTTTTGTTTTCACTTCTGTCGGCACTCCCGGAGTGCCACTGTTTTTTTTTTAATGTTTGTCTGTCTGTCTGTACCGTTTTTGACGGGACTTTCACTGGCAGATAGCTGATGTTATAAGGCGTAACTTAGGTTACTTTTATTTTAGAAAAGGAATTGGGGTTCCGCGCGGAAAAATTAAAAACCATGAAATTTCCGACGGCCACGCGGGCGAAGCCGTGGGCAGAAGCTATGTCACATAAAATCGCAAATATACTGCCAGCTAAATGTTTTTCGTTACGTATAAATTTGATATAATGATCTAACAGAACGCTTATTATGTTAATGGAAACCATCTGAGATAAATCGAATTCGTTATGCGGAAAACCAGTCGTTCTGACGTAACTCGCATAGGTATCTGTAGACTACATATTATGCTGCTATAATGCGTACATACGATTGAGGTTGCCGTATTGGTACAAAATATCGTTCAGAAAAACTGTTTAAGGGGGAAGCGCTAAAGTAGCCCGCGAAATTAAAATTTTCTTACGTTTTTTGCATATTACTGGCCAGTATTAAGTTGTGCGTTGATTAAAATATGATTCGCGACCGTAACAAATATGTATTTACAGAATTATAATCAAAAAGACACAACTCTCTAAGGCCAAGTAATCCCACTGAATGACTATTTCATGAAATCTTGACATTTTGGGATTATACTAACTTAACAAGTTGTATTACTAATTCCAATAATTATAATCCTAATGATTACCCAGTAGCTGGGTTGTAGGTCAGGTAGGCAGAAGCGGCAGTCACTCCATGTAAAATACTGGTATTCAGCTGCATCCAGTTCGACTAGAAGTCAACCCCGACATAGTTGGGACAAAAAGCTAGGCAGATGATAATTGCAAAATAACTTACTGTTTCATAGCAATATTAGCCAACTGCTGCATCAGCGCGAAAGTCTCATTCTTTCTCAAAAACAGTGTGAAGTGATGTTCTCCATCCCTGGTAACCACTTTGATTGAGTCAGGAAACACAAGACTGTTGGTCTTAGCCAGTTCTGTAACGTCAGCCCAACGGATCTTGACCGATGTTTTACGTCCAAGCAAGTAGGAATAGAAGCACATGTAGTGGACTGATAGGTACATCCAGCCTTGGCGGGGCATCTTCCCTTTCCAGTAACTGTAATATTACGATAGATTAGTATATTTTTGGGTATACCAGGCACTGATTTGATACTGTGGAAGTGTGGAGAGGTTTCGTTTTGGTGAGAGGTAACATAAAATTGAACACAAATGAGCCATCCAAATGTATGCAATGCAACACAACAACTGAGTGAATTTGTTTCAATTTTACATTTCACCAATCTGTACCTGTACAAGGTATTACAAAAATATATATTTTAGACGACACTATGGCTGTCATGGCCAAGGTGAATAAAGGCAATATCTGAACATAAAACGGGCAACCACCCACCGCCAAGTGTGATATTGGGCTATAATGATGGCGGTATCTTTTCTTATCAAATTACAGCTAGACTGCTATTAGAAAATTAAAAATAAGCAATAAAATTATGTACTTAAATGCTCCTTTATTTAAGTTATTTTTGTTTACTTTACAATTAAAGCATGATTCACGTTAAACGATCAACGGCAAGGAATAACAACCCTTGCGTGCAAGTTAAAATAAAATATATTGCTTGTGCAACTCTTTGTCCAGGCTATTCTAAATTCGGTCTGTTGTTCCCTCTAGAATGAATCACTCATCACTGTATATAATAACTCAGGCAATCAATTTATTGTGTTGTTAATTCCAATTAGTATTGGGGACGCGACGGTCAAACAAATGACAATAAAACTGTTACTTACCTACAGGAGTAGTAACAGACCAATTTTTCGTCTTTTGGCATGCGGAACCTTTCATGGAATTCGTAGTCCACATTTTTGTATGTGATTGTGTCTTCATCTAGGCAAGGTGAAAAATTAATGCAACAAATTTTATTAAAATTTATTTGGTATGGTTCTAGCAGGCGAACGCCTATTAAATTAAGCATTTCCTGCGAGACAGGTTTATTACTGCCACAAAAACATTTTTTTCTTGAAAATATCCAAAAATGTTAAAAGATTGAAACAGGACTATATCTAAGAATCTTGTCTTTCAGCCCAAAAGATACTAATGTCAACTACCCATAACAAGCAGAAGTCAGACTATCACAGGAAAATCGTCAAACGAAAAAAATAAAAGTTCTGTTATACTGCAACATATAGTTAGTTGAAAAATTAATTACATACCTTCAGCAAAAGTCTCTTGCTCCGTTGCAATGATGGAGTTAATTTTACAGCACACAAACTCAGTCACCTCTTCCTCTGTATCAAAAGAGTGTAATGTTCCGCATACATGGTCACATAACCACTGCCAATCCACACGTATTTCTGGTTCAGTCAAAGCGGTGGCTATCACTGTAAAATTTTTAGTAGTTAATGGAAGCCTGACACTTTCATTAAAACAAATAAATAAAAAGAGAAGGCATAAATAGAACTAGGAAAAGAAACATCAGTCCAAAGGTAGGTTGATCAAAGGAAAATGCGGTCTGAATGTTTTTGTGAATTTCCTATTTTCTGCTTCATGGTCACGTTTAGCCATGTTAGCTTAGGTTTTAAAGTGGAGCTCGTAGCTAATTTATAACAGACGCAAGGGTCGATTGATTAGGATAAGCTACGCTTGCCATGGTCAGTCCTTGGATGGGTGTTCACCTTTACATACTGAGATCCCTCTGTCTCTCATTAAGCTGTTGGTCCCGGCTGTCATTCATGAATCTTTGACAATTGTTATGGATAGTCAGAAGCCAGAAAGTCTGACAACCATTCTTACCAAGGGGTATATTAAGTGTTACCCAGTAACTGGGTTGTGGAGGTCAGATAGGCAGTCACTCCATGTAAAATGCTGGCATCTGGTTAGACTGGAAGCTGACCCCAACAAAAGTGTTGTATTTACAACCATAATTTAACAGAATATTAATGTTGCATACAAGGAAAAGTAATAGGGGAGAACAAATAATTTTGCAAAAAGGATAATAATTATATATTCATTGAATATGCTTAAAAAAGGAAAATATAAAAATTTACATAGATGGATATCTGATTACACTGAAACAAAGATAAATAAGTGTCATCAAAAGTGAGTTGCATGACTCACTTTTATGAAATCTGTAAATGACAGAATGTTTGTTTTATGCTAAAACAAAGGCATTATTTACAAATATTTTGTAAAGTGTAGGTACTTATGGCAAGGAAAATAACTATTACAGTCATTATTTAGCACAAGGCGCACAATAGTAATTAAGTATATTATTTTAATAATAAAATTAATGTTTTAATAACAAAGCCTAGAAAACTAGAAACATTTACTGGCCTCTATTTAATTGTATTAGTTAGTTTTGTAGGTCAGTTCACGCCAGGCTTTTTTTCCAAGTATTGGACTAAGGACTT
This sequence comes from Oligia latruncula, assembly GCA_948474745.1. Classification (NCBI taxonomy): domain Eukaryota; kingdom Metazoa; phylum Arthropoda; class Insecta; order Lepidoptera; family Noctuidae; genus Oligia; species Oligia latruncula. The sequence goes on along the minus strand of OX419689.1, from coordinate 14,109,450 downwards.
CAACATAAAATGAAAAATAAAACCACTTCTATACTATTTATCACAATCAATACCCTACCATGAATTTATAATACTCAGATCAAATATGTGTGTGCTACATGCTTGAAAACAAGTAAGAAAATAAATATTATGCATTACCATAGTAAACTTCAGAGTTGGGTGTCTGGTGTAATATTCTAAAGGGCGCAGGTTTTGTATCTCGGACGCTATCTAAAGTACCCACAAGAAGCGAGGAGAAACCTTTCGATTTACCATGCCCTTTCCTTCTCTGCAGGACGAAGTACAAAGTCGTGTCATCGTCATCCCTAAAGGTTGTAGGAAAATATTAATGCAATTTCGCAATCAAGTTAAAATACTTATGATAAGCGGCCATCGTAAACATAATTACCAAAGCGCAGTTTTTAAGAAAATTTCTTGAGGTTTAATCCACATGTCGATAATTTACTAAACACAGTCAACGATCAGTATTTAACTTTTGGTAATCGCGAACATCGTTAGGTATATAATATTTTTTGAAAACAAAAATTTCGACGAGGGCACACAAACAACAAAATATTTCTTGACACTTGACAGCTAGTGATGTGAACCGGTTTCATAAAAACCTAAAAAAAAAACGGTTTTAGTAAAAACCGATAATCACCGGTTCTCATTGAAAAACCGATTACAATCACAAAACATGTATCCGAGTCTTTGATATGTATCCGAACATGAGTCTTTTCCGTTTAAAATATTGTCTATGGTACGGGAATCCCCCGATATCCCATTTTAATATACGACTAACTTCACTATACTTAAATATTCCAGTAAAGCTGTTCAGTAAAAATATCACCGTGAAAATACTTAGGTAAAGTGAGCTACTGAGCTGTCAATAGTGTCAATCCTTAGTATCAGGTGGAATGACAGCTCACTAAGCTCACTTCACAGTTATGACGGTGATCTTTTTACAGAATAGCACCGAAGTTTTGCTTGCGAATTATTTGGAGTTGACATGTTTGTTTGCGAAAATACCTAAAGTAAAAGGTAAAATCAATTACAAGAAATTATTTTGAGAAGATTGATAATCTTATTGCAAAGTGTAAGATATGCGCTAAAGTGATCAAAGTTGGTGGAGGAACCTCGAATTTATATTGGCACATATTAACAGAAACCATCCCCAGGCTACAGTGGAGGTGGATCGAGGTGAAATGGGTGATCAGCCAGGTGACACGCAGGCCCAGGGAACGTCTACTGGCACAACACAAGAAAAACTAACGGAGACTCCCTCCACGCGTACGCCCCATATTTCATACTACTCTGAAAATGACCGCAGCAAGTAACAAAAATAAAATTGATAAATATTTGACTGTGATGATCGGACGGACGTACGGACGACTGACCACGGACTTTTTAGGAAAAACCTAAAAAAAAACCTTAAAAAACCGGTTTTAATAATTAACTAATCGGTATAAACCGGTGTTGAAAATTGTAATCGGTTCACATCACTATTGACAGCCCTGACTCCTGACCTGACACTACTTTTTTTTAAATATACGCAATGTCATTTGTCTGTCATAATCATATTTTGGTGTTTGGAATAAATGTCTTTTGACTAAATTTATTGGCACATCTCATCTGTTTCATCAATAATCAAAAATTGCAATACCTACAAAGTCAAAATCTATAGAACACAACAATTTGCTTTGAACGGTGAACAGCTGTTTTTGTCGCACAAGTGTTATTCGCACATCCATTTGTCGACCTCACGTAGTACTACAATCGTGTGTTTGCGGCACACTGACCTATTTATTATACACTTGTATGATAGAGGTCAGCAAGGAACATACTACTCTCTAACGAGAGGAGGTCAGTGTTGCGGCACTACTTATTGACATTTCTTTACTTATCAACATATCAAAGGACATGTTATGAAATGGGCTTAAATTTTTTTTTGGACAGCTGTCATTATATGTGGTTTTTCCATGGACGTAATATATAGAAGTTACTTCTATTCTATATATTACGTCCATGGTACATACAGACGCCAGCACTTTTTTTGTCCCTTTCGGTGACACGGATACCAATGATACCTATTATAAGTGTGAAAAGGTGACGGACGGATACCATGACTCTATAGATTACTCTGTCTTAGGGATGTGAAAAAAAAATCGATTATAGAAAAAATCGATTAAAAAATCGTTTTTATTGAAAAAAAAATCGATTATTAATCGATTTTTTCTAGTGACGTTAATATATTTCTCTTTTTCTTGTGCGAATGAAAAAGAAGATATGCAGCAGTCTATAGTTTACTCTGTCTACGCATTTCACAATAATTACTACATCAATAATTATTGTGGGTTGCAATTTATTTTTATAATAATAAACCCCACCGCCGTATCTCTACGTTGACGTCGTGGTGGGGCTTGCGCGCTCAGAACTCTAGGCCTGTGCCGGAAGGGTTTACTTTGCCGGAACAGGTCTAGAGTTAGGAGCCAGACCAAGAGAGATACAGAAATACGCAGGGCAGCATGTGGCGAGCTGTTGGGCAGTAGCGACCCCACGGACCCTATCTCCAGGGAGAAGTCTTGTTCCTCACCTCTGGCTTGCCTTTATTGGCCGGCTGGAGTGAACAATGACGAGGAACAGAGCTCCCACCTCATTCTTGCCTTTATTGGCTGGCTTGAGTGGAGATTCGCAAGAGCAAACGTGCTCGGAGGAAGGAAGTATTCCAGTAAGATGCTGGTAGGGATCTTGACCGTACTTCCGGGATTGTCCTGATAGCCGTACCTCTCCACTCCTCATAAGCACCTCAGGACATGTTGCCCCCTTGCCGCTACGACACTATGTGCTAGCGACCGTTTTTGGGGGCCCATTATTGAGTGTGCAAGTCACCCCCTGCCATTTAATGTGTTTTTTTGGCTTATGCCCAAAAAACTATCGTGGTAGTGGCACTCGTATCTAGTTATTTGATTTATTGTTTGTTCAGCTTATTCTACAATATTTTTAATAAACATAAATTATTACATAGCAAAATGATAGTTTGGTTTTACAAGGGGTCGTTCAACTACTGATGCCGGCGTTGAACTATTAGGACATATTTATAATGCATGGGAAGATAATGCGATGCCTTGGGCATCTTTTGTGATTTGTCCAAGGCATTCGATTGCGTTCTTCACGAAACGTTAATCAGGAAACTCCGCCACTACGGGATCCGAAAATGGAAAAAGATCACCCGGATCTATAGTAACAATGGGAGTCCCACAGGGCTCAATTCTTGGTCCTTTCTTGTTTCTCATTTATATTAATGACTTGCCGTACCTCATAAAGGATCATCATGATATAGTGTTGTTTGCAGATGACACTTCTCTTTTGTTTAAACTTAAACGTCAGCAGTTGGTTACTGACGATGTAAATAGCGCGATCTCGAAAGTAGTCCACTGGTTCAATGTTAATAATTTGCTTCTAAACGAGAAGAAAACCAAATGCATTAAGTTTACGCTACCCCACGTAAGGCAGGTGAAAACTAATGTGTTGATAAAGGGCGAGGAATTGAATCCTGAAGACAACACAGTATTCTTGGGCATAACTTTGGATGCTAAGCTTCAGTGGGGTCCACATATAGATAAAATGTCAAAAAAGCTAAATTCTGCAGCATACGCTGTTAGAAAAATTCGTAATTTAACTGATATTGAGACTGCTCGTTTAGTGTACTTTAGCTATTTTCATAGTGTAATGTCGTACGGTATTCTATTGTGGGGAAATGCCGCCGATATTCAGACTATCTTTGTTTTGCAGAAGCGAGTTGTTCGATCAATTTATAAATTAAGTCCGAGACACTCTCTCAGAGACAAATTTAAAGAGATTAATGTAATGACTGTGCCTTCTCAGTACATTTATGAAAATCTTTTATATGCCCATAAAAATATAAAATTGTTTAAAAAATACAGTGATATCCATAATATAAATACTAGAAACAAACACAAATATGTTGTACATACCTACAACCAGGCTCAAGAAAATAGGTGGCTCGTTCAGGGGGCTTACTATCACCTCTTAAAGCAGGGCACAAGTTGAACTGCACTACTTTTTTGTACTAAGACGTCATACAAAAAAGTAGTGCAGTTCAATTTCTGCCCTGCTGGTAAGCCCCCTGATGCCAATGTATACGCTTTTATAATAAACTACCAAGCCACGTTCAAGATCCAAGTCTTAATAAATTCAAATCTTTCATTAAACGTGTTGTGCCAGAAAGCCTTTTATACATATTATATAGTTAAAGATTATATTGAGGATAAAAAGGCTTGGGATTGAGCTGCTTCCAATTTCTACATTTTGAATGTTTTTTAGGGTTCCGTACCCAAAGGGTAAAAACGGAACCCTATTACTAAGACTTCGCCGTCCGTCCGTCCATCCGTCTGTCTGTCACCAGGCTGTATCTCAAGAACCGCGGTAGCTAGACAGTTGAAATTTTCACAGATGATGTACCTATTTCTGTTGCCGCTATAACAACAAATACTAAAAACAAAATAAAATAAATATTTAAGGGGGGCTCCCATACAAAAAAACGTGTTTTTTTTCGGCGTTTTTGCCGTCTGTCTGTCGCCAGGCTGTATCTCAAGAACCGCGGTAGCTAGACAGTTGAAATTTTCACAGATGATGTATTTCTGTTGCCGCTATAACAACAAATACTAAAAACAAAATAAAATAAATATTTAAGGGGGGCTCCCATACAAAAATATGTGTTTTTTTCGGCGTTTTTGCCGTCTGTCTGTCGCCAGGCTGTATCTCAAGAACCGCGGAGCTAGACAGTTGAAATTTTCACAGATGATGTATTTCTGTTGCCGCTATAACAACAAATACTAAAAACAAAATAAAATAAATATCTAAGGGGGGCTCCCATACAACAAACGTGTTTTTTTTCGGCGTTTTTGCCTTGTGGTACGGAACCCTTCGTGTGCGAGTCCGACTCGCACTTGGCCAGTTTTTTTTTATATACACATTGACATTGATGATTTTTTTTTTAAACAATGACATTTGCTTACTTTGTAAAGTATTATATTATTTTTTCATTGTGAATGTGAAGACGATGTGGGTCATTTTACATAATATATAATATTTTTTTATTATTCTCTGTTCTGTTAGTTTTTTTTTTTTTCATGGTCTGGCAGTTTGAGTAATTTATGTGGCCTACCCAAATGTACTTTCTTTGGTATTGTTCGTCGAATCGTTGAGCTCTTTAAGGCTACATACGCACTATGCGGCTAGCCGCAATGCGGTCAGCCGTCCGGTTGAAGAACAGCACGGACCGTCCGGCATCGCAGTGCGGATAAAAACTACTTTCTCGTACTTTTTTTTGATTCCGGTCAGCCGGACGGCTGGCCGCATTGCGGCTAACCGCTTAGTGCGTATGTAGCCTAAGTCTTGAGTAGAGCTGCACGATTTTTGACAAATGCGTGCACTGACTGGACAGGTCCTCTCAATCTGTGTGGTTCTTTCCTCAAAAGACCACCTCAGACATCGATCTACATGGTCTTCATATAACCTGACCAAGATTATGTCTGGACTTTAAAAGAGACTGTGACCTCTGAGTTTGTTTCGGCCTTTCTTCTCTGAGTAGTCGGATAGGAAACGCAGACTTCATCTAGTTTTAAAAAAACATGATTGACGTGTAAAAGTGTTTGTACAAACCTACTTACAAAAAAATAAAATCATTTCATTTCATTTCAATATTAAAACAAAACAACACAAAAAGTTTACAGAACAAAAACATAAAATTTTACATTTGTCAATTTTTACTATTGAAAATCCCTAATAACTTCAAAACGGATTACCCTATTTACACAATTTATTTTGTCCTATCCGTTTTAGATAAATTAATTATTAGATAAATCGAGCTTAGATAGCCATTTTTTGTTGCTCCATTTTTGCACTTCACAGACGCGTGTCTCAAGCGGATGGCAATCGCGCTCGCACTAGTCCCAATCCCAACCCAACAAGTCCGAGATAACGTGTCCGTGAGCGGTGTCTATGAGTGCGCTGCTCGAGCGCACTTTGTATTACATTGTACATAGATTACCATACCATAATCAGCCTATAATGTTCCCACTGCTGGGACACAGGCCTCCTCTCAATGAGGGAGTGGGCCGTAATCCACCACGCGGGCCCAGTGCGGGTTGGTGGATGTCACATGTCTTCGAATTTTTGGTTCTAGGACATGCCGGTTTCGTCACGATGTTTTCCTTCACCGTTTTGAGAGCAGTGGTGATGAAATAATTTACACAAAGTAAAGCACCTGTCTGGGTTCGAACCTACGACCTACAACTCTTAAGTCGTGTCCGTGACCACTGGGCCACCACTGCTCTAGAATGTAATAGATTGCCTTCTGTCAAAAAGATTTAACTCTGTATTTTGTGACTGTGATTTTGAATAGGAAATACGGCTAATTTCCAAAATTTTACTGAATGCTTCAAAACACGCAAGGCGTGTCAGCGGCACTGCAAGTGAGCTAATATCAGACCTCAGACCAGAAATAAAAATAAACGTTCACTCAAGGGAACGTTCACCCGAGTGCGAGTGAAGTGTCTAATGTCAGTTTTATCATATTCAGTTGAAAATTAAAAGCAACAAGATTAGGCAATAGTAGCTATAATAATAATTAATTTAGTGTTCAGTAAACAATCGTAAAGTGACGGTATGGGTCTGAAATCTTATTGTTGAAGAACAACCTCCTTTACATTTCACTAAAGGGAAGTTTGACAACAAATAAAATAATGAGGAATTAATGATGATGTTCTTTTTCAGCATTTTTCCGTTGGGTTTCTGCCCAATTTCTCTTATTTGCATCAGAATTAACTAGTACATGTATTTTAGCGAAAGCCCACAAACCCCCCAATGCACCGAGTGGATAATACATCCAAACCCAATTATGTTTCATGTAAAAAAATAATGGAAACTGAGCTATTTTCGCTGATATAGTATACGGGAATTTCATGTGACGACCAGATTTTCTGAAAAACAATTCAACTGTTAGGGTTCATACGCACTATGCGGTTACCCGCATTGCGGCTAGCCGTCCGGCTGACCGCAAGCACAATTATGTACGGACGCCAGCACATCAAGTTACTACAATCTGTCAGATTTCTTTAATAGATTTTCGACTTTATTGTTAAAGCATAAGGTTCAAGGTTGATTGGGAAAATCTGACAGTTTCGGGTAGGTTGACCTGCTGGCGTCTGTACGTAATATTCATTTTTAAGCGCACTGCGATGCGGCTACCCGCAGACTACTCCGGTCGCTCGGAGGTACCCGATATATTACTTTACTCTATGCTCGGAGGGCTGCGGCCCGAGTGACGGCCACCCGGACGGTTGCTATACGCACTGTGCGGCTCAGTCTGCGGCTGCCCGCCATTGAGTGAGTGTGTGCACGTGCACGTGGTACGTCTGGTAAAATGGAATTCGATACCGAAAAATTTATCATCGAAATCCAGAGTCGGCCAGCAATTTGGAACACCGAATTACCAGAGTATTCTGATAGAATATTAAAACAAAAATCATTTTAAATGGATCGATATGACCGCAAATCGCAACGGTTCTTCAACCGCACGTTGCGGTTGCGAATGCGGCTGCCAGCGATCCGGCTGGCCGCATTCGCAACCGCATCCTGCGGTCAGCCGGACGGCTAGCCGCATTGCGGGTAACCGCATAGTGCGTATGAACCCTTAGGGCGATGCCACACGGGCGTTCCAATGCGTTGCGTCCGTCGGGCGGTGACGCTCCGTAGTTCTACATATTAAATAGAATCATGGCGAGATCCTCTTACATTGATTTGTATGTACAAAAAAACAGAGTTAATTTAGAGGGTTCAAAATATTTTCCAATGTTAAAAATATATTACCAACAGTAGACTGATATACTTATCATATTTTTAAAACCCCGCATAATTAAAATATTTTGAAATGAATATATTATCAGTTTTTTGTTTCACCTCGTTGCCCATTTAAAATTTATAATAAAAAAATTACAGTATTGAACATTCGATCTAACCCCGCTCCCCAAAGATTTAAATAGCTAGATTTGCCCAATGCCCTCACCGTACTAGTTAGTCACAAGAAAAAGTGTCCATACTGAGAAGAGTGAGTTCACACATTATTAAATGGCGTTTTTAAGACAATCAAGTGTAGCCAGTGTCAAAACGAATCAGAAATGCGACTATGTTATGTTATGAAGCGGGAGAGCAAATATAAGGCGAAAGCGCAAAGGTTGCCCGCGAAATTCCAATTTTTTTCACGTTTCTTGCAATTTGCTGGTACAGTACCTATTAAGTTATAAGTTGATTAAAATATGATTCGCGACCGTAACAAATATGTATTTACAGAATTATAATCATCAACACAGCTCTTTATGACCAGGTAATCCTACTGAATGACTATTTCATGAAATCTTGACATTTTAGGATTATACTAACTTATCAAGTTGTATTACTGATTATAATGATTATAATTTGTAAATACATATTTGTTACGGTCGCGAATCATATTTTAATCGACGTACAACTGTACAACTTAATACTGACCAGCAAATTGCAAAAAACTTAAGAAAATTTGAATTTCGCGGGCTACCTTTTGCCAATGCTGTTTACTCCGACAGTTCAATGAGCTCCTCGTTAAACTATTTACTTTTAACATTACATAATAAATTTTTATTGCGGGGCTATAAAAATATTGTAAATGCCTGAATAAATGTATACTCTTGCACCATTCTAACTTCTCTATACATCTTTATTTTTTTGTACAAATCCTGCCCCTGCTATGTTAGGGTACCTATATGTTATGTGGCTATGATTCTTTGAGCGTCACTGCGTTATGCCAGAGCCAGACGGGACGGTGCGTTAAAACGACGTGCGGCGAAGCAACGCGTACGCATCGGGCAAGGGGCCAGGGAGACGAAGCAGGGAGCGGTGCTGTGGTCAGATGACGGAGCCGACACGGACTGACGGAGCGACAACGGATAAACGGAGCGCAACGCAGTATTTTTTGGAATATCGTAGGTGGACGTCGACGCACGTCGTGAAGGTGTGACGTCGGGGTAAGCTGCGTTGCGTTGCGTTGTGACATCGCAACGCTGCTGCGACGACGCAACGAATTGGCAGTGCCCGTTTGGCATCGCTTTAAAAAGCAGATAGTGTTTTCTACTCGACTACCTTTAACCCGTACTACACATGCCTGTAGCTTGTACAAAACTATGCAAGTAGCTTGCATGGCATTGTGACATCCACCAATCAGAAGTTATGGCACATTGGCATACAAGCTACTTGTTTTGTGCAAGCTACAGGCAAGCGTTATAGGGGGCAAGTGAACGGGCGGGCGAAGGGGCGAAGGGACTCTCAACGCAAGTCACAGCGAGACTTGGAGCGGTGTGTGAGAGAGAGCGCGCGACAATGGGGCCGCAGCAAAATGGTAGGTTAGGTACACATGCAGCAACCTTAGTCGTTGGCACAGAGCAAAGTAATTTATCGGGTAGCTGACTTGCTGGCGATTTAAAAATCTCACGTCCACACATGGATTTTGACCGCAGATTTGTGTCTTTGTGTGACCGTTAATGGTCCCGCAAGCACCCGTTCCCCGCCTGCACTCTGATGCGCTTGCTGATAATAAGTTGGTTTCAGATTACCCTGGAATTATTTCTCGATTACGCAAGTAGCTTTCCGCAAACTCATAATATCGTTTCAAATCCTTAGGGAAGATCATTTTGTAATAGGTACTTATTCGTATTTTCAAGGCTATCCAAAACAAAACTGACAAGACAATGGTACAAAATTTGAAAATTCAGAGTCTTATCAAAGTACTCTGTGATTCAGTGACACTGACTAATACAGAAATAGACCAAACCCTCTATATTATTATACTCTTTGGACTTATACAGCATCATATTGTAGTCTTTGCTTTGGACCAAACCTTCTAATATATCGCTGACTGAATACATTAGTGGCACAAGTCGAATTTGTAAGCAATTTGAGTTAGTAATAACGCGCACTAGTCTTCGAATATTTATTGTACGTTTTCTCAAATTGTTGAATTTTGTCTTGTGCCACTATCGAATTCAGTCAGCGATATTACGTCCATGACCCATGACCAATACCTATGGATGGACGTAATCTAAAGAAATACCAAACCACTGCACTAGATTATATGTAGTCTGTGGCAGTCTATCAAATCAAAAAGTACTCTGTGGACAATACCAAAACTATTTTTTTTTACAAGCCATAACTTCAAAGAGTATAATAATATAGAGGGAACTTGTTCTTTTTATTTAGCTTTACTACCTAAGTGTTAAAATCATTGTTTTACAGTCATGATAATCAGAGCATAAATTGTAAAGTTGTATGCACTTAGTAACAGTAACAATAAATAAATTAATTACTGATTACAAATGTAAAATGTTTTAATTTCTTTTCTTTTCTGGACGAAGTTATTAAAGTCACGTCATGAAACGTCCCCCTCTCGCCCCTGGTTTCCGCACCCCCTTCAATTTGTGATTTGTAAAATTCTCGTGAAGTGAAGTGAATGAATTGAATTGAAAAGGCACCGTTCCTCGCCTGAGCAAGAATAATTAATTGTTGACTTTCCAATATTCCATTGAAATGTGTGATAACGAAAAAGAAGAAGCAGCTAATCTGGTTTGTCAATGAATCTGTCTTGCATCTGTTGTGAAACCAAGATCTGAGTAGAAGTAGAACAATTTGTTTCGATCATGAAAATTTACTAGAGTTAGTATAACATTCGTTTTGTGTTATTTGTTTTAGAAAGAGGAATTCGAATGGGTTCTTCGTGAAGAGGTACACGCGATATTACATCAGCTCCATACCGTTTTAGTCGTAAGTGTCTCTGTGATAAAGATGAAAATATCAATAATTTTTTTGTGTTTTTAAGACAAGGTTTTCATTTTAGGAGTGCGCTCACAGATTTCCCGTGCCCTTGTACGGCAACGAGGGCCAGAAACAAGACAAATTCATACTGACATCACAGCCTGAACAACTGAAATGTATTGTGACACTTACTGGAGACAGTATAACCCATGCTGTAAGTATCCCCTTATGAATAATAAATAGTAATCAATACTGTAGCAGTATCATTAGTCGAAGTAGGTCAAAAAACCCGGCATGTCCGTGAACACTGTTTTAAACTAATTTTTATAATGTTGAATGTAATAGATGCTGTTCTCTTGTCAGGACATAAGTTTCAAGGTGTTGCGACAAATGCACACAATATGCCGTACATCAATCAACCAGGATGGTCCGTGGAAACTCCAGCAGATACAGGATGCTGCCAATCATTTGCAACAGGCTATCGGTTATATTGATAATGTGGATAAACATTATGTATTCAGGTATGTGGCTTCCTAATATAATTAGTATTCAATATTTGTGTTTGCAATGTTGTATATTAATAAAATGTGGTAAAGCTAAAATCTGAATTGGTCTTGGGTTTATTTAGGATATAAAATAATCAGGATATTATTCACATCTCCATGTTCTAGCATTTAATTCAAAATTAACAGCAGATGCGTAACTTGTAATATTGACACTGTATCACTTGTTATATTACGAAAGGAAATAACCAACATCCTGTATAGTAAAACATCACATGAACAGTACTGATATGACCTCAACACATATGACAGAGGAGCTCAAGGTTATGCATATTTATTTCACCTGAATAATAATAATCAGATGTTTACCATAACTGTAGATGATTCTAATTTATGTTAATTTTAAGTAGATATCTTACATTACATAATTTTTGTTCAACTATCTTTCTGTATGATCTTGAACTGTAAAAATTATCAATATTTGACAATAAACCACCTACTGCATTTCATGATTTTGTGAATATTGTCAATGTAACGATTTATAAAAAACAAGAAATTAAATTAAATTATTTATTCTGTAAATAGGATATTGGAATCTCTTTCACACATCATATTATAAAAAATAAATAAGCTGGATGAGGTTGGCGTTTCCTATCTGACTACTCTGAGCAGGAAGGCCGAAAAAAACTCAGAAGTCACAGTCTCTTTCAAAGTCCGGACATAATCTTGGTCAGATCATATTGTGAAGAGCATGTAGATCGATGTATGAAATGGTCTTTTGAGGAAAGTATCACACAGATATGAGTGGACCAGTTCAGTCAGTGCAAGCATTTCTCAATAATCGTGTAGCTCAACTCAGAACTTGAGGAGCTCAACAACTAGACAAACAATACCAAAGAAGACATTTGGGTAGGGTATTAAAAAAACAGAAAAAAAAAGATCCACATAGTCCTCACATTCACAATAATTAAAGTAAAATAAAATTTTACAAAGTAAATAATAATGTTCATTAAACATTATTACAGCATTAAAATGAAGGTTTATTTAAAAGAATCTATCATTTGCAGATCATCAGAAGAAGTTCTCCACATAATTCAGTGCCTGATTGGCTCTCTGCAACGAGCCCGGACTGCTTTAGTATTGCCTAAGAAAAAAGCAATTGATGAGCTTATGAAGAGTAGAAATATGGTATATTACATTGTTTCTTTTGATAGCCCAGTCCTCAACCAATCGAGCTACACTATATAATATCTCATTCAAATGCAACTCAAGTATACTTTCTCAATAAGTACTTATCTATGCCTTCTTCTTCAAGATAATATTACTTATCGCACATTTATTTTCAGAAGGCCCTATCTCCAAATTTACCAGAAGACTTAGCAATATCATTCTACATACAGTCCCACAAGCTTATATTTGTTGCGTACCAACTGAGTTCGGTGCACGGAACAATGAGGATCGACTCGTGTCAGGCAGACTGTGCCGTACCGTGGCTGAGTGATGTGTTGTTCATGTTAACTGCAGCACTCCATATGTGTCAACAACTTAAGGATAAGGTAAGACCTCGATTTTGTACAAGATTGTGTGTACTTGAGAATCTATTTACTTATGGCTTTGTTTTTTCATGCAAAGTAACAGTTATTAACCAGACTATAGTTTTTCACAATTTAAAAATAATCTAGGCTACTTATTCTAATGAATGTAACTCCGAATATCAATTATGCTACATCATATTTTATTAAAATCTGTATTGTTGACTATTCCTGACTTAGCGACCGAATTGTCTATACTTTACGGAAACATATTTATCTGATAAAGAGAGAGCAATAGTTATAAAATCCCATCATATTTTGAATTTTTGTTAGTGCTGTTCAAACACACTAAAATTCTTATCATAGTTAGGTAACTAAAATATTTTTTGGTAAATATTTGCATTCTATGAACCTTCATGTTTTTAGTTTCTACAGCCAAGTACCCGAACTCTTTTTATCTTTAGGAAGTGAAACTACACAATCAGTATAATATTATCTTTTGACGTGATATGACAAGAGTACAGCTTTACTGATAACAGTTCGATGTTTCAGTGTTAATATGAATCGAATTACCCGAATTGTGGATTATTACTAATTTTATTGGTGTTTCTATTGGTGTTTTTAAGATAGTGTATCATATGTAAATGATAAGTCGTCGTTTAACTTCACAATATTTTTTTCCTTGTCGATTCTCAGTAGCCTAGTATTTAACGGTTTTTAGGGTTCCATACCAAAATGGTAAAAAGGAACCCTTATGGTGTGACTCAGGCTGTCTGTCTGTCTGTCACAGCTGGATATCTCAAGAACTACTAATGCTATCAACTTGAAATTTAGAATAGTTTTAGATGACGTTTGACCAACTATTTTTCAAATTAGAAAGAAATAAAAATATATGTATATTTTTTGCAACAGGGACTGAAAGGGGGTCTGAAAAATTCGAAGTGTGGCTACTAGGGCATGTGGGATATCAAATGAAAGAGCGCAGTTTGCACATTCTCAAACATTATTTCTTTTTCTTTAGGCCGCACAGTTTTCGACTTTTGATGAAAAATGTAAAAAAAAAATACCGTTCGCCCCCTTATTTCCGAAGTTTGCAAAGAGTAAAATCTGAAATAATTCTATGTGATAGAAGTTTATGTAAAGATTACAGGAAAAATAAAACGAAGTCTCTAAATAGCACACTTTTTCAGAAATCATCAACAAAAGTTACATTAGTTCCACTATCGGTCAAGAGATAGCGCTGACATAAAATTGCAATATTCTACACCGCAGTGCACAGTGTTTAAATTCCCTGACGAATATAGGCCTCGCCGATGAAAATTTAAAAACATATGATGGTACGGAACCCTCGGTGCGCGAGTCCAACTCGCTCTTGCCAGGTTTTTTTAATCAGTCATCAAACTCAATAAATAAACCAAATAGGTGTATGAATATGTTTATGTTTTTATGGACTCGGGATGTCCCTGATTCCACTTATCGATCTCAGGATGTCACAGATTCCACTTATAAATTGAAAGTTGTTCATAGAAATTAGTCAAATGGTCTCATTGTGTATCTGTGGAGAACGTGGTTGATTTCACATTTGTATCATTTCTGTATCCTACCTTTTTGTAATTCATTGTTTGTTTTCCCGAATAAATAAAATAAATATAAATAACTACCTTCCGCCCGCGAGGTATGTCGATAAAAACTATCCTATGTCCTTCCCCGGGATGTAATCTATGTCTCTGCCAAATTTTATCGAAATCCGTTCAGTGGTTTAGGCGTGAAAACAGAAAATACAGACAGACGGACAGACAGTTACTTTCGAATTTATAATATTAGTATGGATAATTAAATATTTTTTTGGTTTAATGTTTATTTTTTGATATTATTAATATTTATTACTAGCTTCTGCCCGCGGCTTCGCCCGCGAGGTTTGTCGATACAAACTATCCTATGTCCTTCCCCGGGATGCAAACTATCTCTTTTTCAAATTTTATGGAAATCCGTCACTGGTTTAGGCGTGAAAACGTAACATACAGACAGACAGACAGACAGAGTTACTTTCGAATTTATAATATTAGTATGGATTACTAGCTTCCACCCGCGGCTTCACCCGCAGGGTATGTCGATAAAAACTATCCTATGTCCTTCCTCGGGATGCAATCTATGTCCCTTCCAAATTTTATCGAAATCCGTTCACTGGTTTAGGCGTGAAAACGTAACATACAGACAGACAGAGTTACATTCGAATTTATAATATTTGTATGGATTTGTTTTAATGTTTAATTTTGTTTTTTCAGCTGTGTGTCTTCTCCCAATACAAAGATTTCACGGTTGGTTCAAGATCTGCCTCAATGGTGTTTAACTAATCACCTACCCCGGGGATGTTACCTAATTCTCAAGTGTATGTACCTAAGCATTATATACCTAGGTATGCGTAATATACAAAACAATTGTATGTAAGTACATGTATTTATTTAGTTATAGTTATTGAGTCCATTGTTGATATTCTTGTTGAGTATGATGTAATATAATGTATAGAAACTAATGTTACAACTTACTATAGGAAAACTAATCTTGGGTCTGCCATGAGTGTATATTTTGAGTAATAGCAAAGGGGAATTAAGTATTTGTTAATTTATTTCTACTACTTACTTTATTTATGGACAAGATTATGTTAAATTATGATTTAAGAGTTATGTCAATGGTTATGTTGTAAGTAAATCGTTGCTGGCTTATGTCCGCGTATTTATGTAGATGAGTTCGTATTCTTAGCTATTTAATAGAGAGCACAGTATAAGCCATCCTCTGGCCAGTAATAACTGAACAATATCTTAAGACAATTGAACAAATTTCAACCACCTAATGTCCCCAATTGGAAGTAAATACTTAGCTCGAATTCGCGGCAAGTTTCGTTCAATTTTGATTCAGTTGACCCGCCGACCGGATGGCTCTAGTTAGATAATTGTACACAACGCGTTGTAGAATACGACAAAGCAATAATATTTTCTACAGGCTAACAAATTAACGTATAAAGTATAAGTGCAAATTTATAGTCGAATAGCCCTTGTGTACGATAATGGTATTTACGTCGTGGTTATAAAGTCCATTTCAGAATGAAGGTCCAAAGTCTTGAATTACGAGTTCTAATTCGTGCGGTATTATTTAACGTTTCTATTTCTGTAATGAGAGGCTATTTTAAAATGTTTGACCCTTTGAATGTAGGCGGATTGGACGCTGGTGCGTAACCTAAATTATGTTTATCAATCCATTTTGTATTCTTGTATGGTTGGTTTTTTAGTAATCATACAATATTTGCCTAATGTGTTTAAAGGTGGTGTGATTCTTACTCCATCTTGTCTGACTAAAATAAATGATGTTAAATTATACAGGGTGACAGGGACATCGACGCGCAAATTGTAACCATGGATTCAGGGGTTATTCCGTTTATCCACCCCAAAAAATCCACTCCAAGGTGGATACGCGGAAACGCATGTCCGAGAATCCACCCTAGGCCTTGTTGGATAAACGAAATTTATAGCTCGGATATGAGTTTCCGCGTGTCCACCTTAAGTTGGATAAACGAAATTTATAGGCTTAGGGTGAATTCTCGGATATATGCGTTTCCGCGTGTACACCTTAGGGTGGATTTTTTGGGGAGGATAAACAGAATAACCGGAATTCAGCACATGAATCAGAAAATCGGCTGTTTCATAGAAAACTGCAATACCTACGCGGTCAAAAGTTATAGAACGGCTATTTTTTAGGGTTCCATACCTCAAAAGGAAAAACGGAACACTTATAAGATCACTTCGTGGTCCGTCTGTGTCCGTCTGTCAAGACCCTTTTTCTCAGGAACGCGTGGAGTGATCAAGTTGAAATTAATATCAAATACTCAGGGCTGCAATCCCTTGAAGCAGTGAAAAAATTATCAAACTTCTAAGTCAGCGCAATCAAAAGATACGGGCGTTTCTGTTCCGTTTATGCCGCACATTTTCTAGAATCATGAAATTTGGCAAGAAGCAATGTCATAATTATATGATATAACACAAGTAAAGGAAAAAATCCTAACACCGTAAATTTATAGTTACATACCTAAAAAAAATCTACGGAACCCTCGGTACGCGAGGTTTTTTTATCTAGGTAACCGAGGGAAAATTTCAGTGCAGGGAGGTTTAGAATCATGTACTTACTGCATCCATAGGAACAGGTTGCGCCTTGATGTCCCTCCCACCCTGTATTGTCAATGTTGTTCAAAGCGTTTATAACAAAATGCATAATACAGCAAAATTATTATTTAGTTATTTATTTCTATGTTAATAAATAGATCTGAATGTATAGTTAAAGCAATTATAAATTGTATAACCTGAAGCAATAAAGCTTCTATCTTTTGTCTGTATTGCCATAGTTAACGAAGATACTAATTTATGATAAAATATACATGTATAGATATGTATTTGATAACTTAATCAAATGATAAGAAAATATCCGTCAAATGATACAATTATAAATATCTTGCTTTCTAAAAGTTTGCTATTTATTTTTCTATACATTGTGGGAAAAGTGTCTGATACTATTTGAAAAGAAAATTAATGAAAAAACAAAAAAAAATATAGTGGCCAAAATCTCATTGTAATTTCCAATCTTCGTTTTTTTTATATTTGTATAAAATATGTCAATTTCATCTTCATTATATTGCATCAGTATACTTAATCAAATTGTGAATTGTTCAAAAGGACTAAATGAAGTTATTACAGTATGGATGCTTTTGCCTTCAATGTTTCCATAAAATATTTCTGAGCTATTTCATAGTCAATTAAATACTGTGGTGTAAATGCACGAAAAATATTATGAACTTATTGATGTTTCACAAATTGTATCTGTATCTTAAGTAATTTGACTAAAAGGAATTCCAATTTCTTATAAAAAATGTGATAATAATTACATCTTCGAGTAAGAGGTAGATAGTGCGTGTTGCTTCCCAAAAAGACCATTGAATGAAACGACTTTTCAGTACATTTAACACAGTTTTTTTCTGTTACTTATACAGGTTGAGTATTCAAACGGACTTTACCTACATTTTCACGGTGAGAGTTTTACAGAATAAACCGGCTGATGTCTGAATCATCCTAAAAAAAATTCAACAAAAAGTCAATAACAAAAAAAAAAGAAAAAAAAGTCAATAACATTATGCTATCAATAAATCTTATCAATATATTTCCAAAACTGTTATTCTCCCGATCAATTCTGTGAAAATCTCACCGTGAAAACTTAGGTGAAGTGAGCTGGCGCAAATCCCTAGATTCCGGAATGACAGTTCACTTTACCAACATTATCACGGTGAGAGTTTTACAGAATAAACCGGCTGATGTCTGAATCATCCTAAAAAAATTCCACAAAAAGTTATACAATATCATTATCCTGTCAAAAAATCTTATCAAAGCCTGTAATCAAAACATATTATGTGAAAATACCAGGTGTTACATTGTCACTCACTCGATAAAAAGTAGGATAACCTAAAGTTTACTAGTAAAATAATCTTTTTTTGGCACGCAAGTAATTCTAATATCACAGCTTGCAATGTTTTATATTGACTTATATAAAGTGCTTTATTGCTTCTACATAAACTGTGTTAATATCGTATTAATCATAATAATACACACATTAATAATAAAAGGTTGTGTATTCAATGTTGTTTAAATTAGTAAACTAATATTATGTAAATAATGTGATAGGGTATTTGACTATTTGGAAAACTTTAACAGAATAAACATGAAAAAGAAAATTCTACTTAGCTTCAAACTATTCAAACGGTTCTAAAGTGGGCTACTTGCTTAGCAGTACCCATCCCTCAATCCTGCAGACATATTGTATTT
The DNA here is from genome assembly GCA_948474745.1 of Oligia latruncula. NCBI lineage: Eukaryota > Metazoa > Arthropoda > Insecta > Lepidoptera > Noctuidae > Oligia > Oligia latruncula. Next base: position 14,090,712 of record OX419689.1, on the reverse strand, counting down.
GTAACTGGGCAGCTACTCACCTCGTGTTTAGAGCCGCCATAAAGTTTACATCGGACTGTAACATGTTATCTCTTGTTGGTGAAGCATGTTAAAATCTGTATTTTAAAGAACCTACTTAATAATAATGCATTATTATTTCACTTGACTGTTTTTAAAGCTTACTTTTTCATCAAGTCTTTTTTAGGGTTCCGTAGTTCTGACAAGGAACCCTTATAATTTCGTCATGTCTGTCTGTCTGTCCGAGGTTTTGCTAAGAGACCGTTAGTACTAGAAAGCTGTAATTTTGTAGGAGTGTGTAATTGTGTATATCAATTACGCCGACAAAGTGGTAAAATAAAATTTTGGAAATTATTTTTTTTTATGATAGCTCCCCTACATGTGAAGTGGGGATGAAGATTTGTTTCGTCGACTACCCCATCGTGTGGGGTATCGTTGAATAGGTCTTCTAAATGACTTGGGGGTTGTTAAAATTATTTTTCGATTTAACGCTCCATTTACGAAATATTAAACTTTAAAGTGCAAATTTTTGTTTCAGTAGTCCCCCCCTCTAAAAGCTAAACTGCCGGCTTGAAAAATCTGGAAAAATTCACGATGATATTTCATGAACTTTAAAGGAAAATTGATAACTTTATTAGTTTAGCAGTAATAGTCGTTGAACTTGGGTCTTGGATGATTTTGTACCAAATACAAAATCCTTAATTAATTCTTTAAAGTGACTAAGATGAAGTAGTTGCTTGTTTATAACGGGTAAAGACTTGCATTGAAAAACGTACTATATTGTGATAACGGGCTACCATGGAACCCTACACTGTGCGTGGCCCGACACGCACTTGCCCGGTTTTTTTAATGGTCAACTACCCTATGAGCCTTAATGTATTTAATCTCATTATGTTTCATAAATATGGCCACCTATTTCGAGTGGGTAGGTAATAAAATCAATATTGGGAAGCATTAAAATTATGAAAAGATTTTTTTATGTAACTGTATGACTGTAAAGTTATTGGCAAAGGAATTGGCGATGAATGTTGAAATTGTATTTTTATGCACTTATTTATATAACTTTAATAAGTAATAAAATTGTTGACGCACTTTCTGAATATTCACTACTATTTTAGTCTTGTGAAAATCTATTCTATATAATCATATTTAAATTGAGGCTGCACCGCTCACGTGGTGATTGTCTGCCTAAAGTCATACTTGAGATGCATTTAATTGAACGAAATATTCCACAGTTTATTGTTTTGGGGAAAATAGCCTCAAATGTGTAAAGAACCATCATGTCCAAATTATTCATTTGACATGTTTGACAATAAAGTTATTGTACTAGTATTATTAGGTAGTCTCAAGACTATTTTATCTATACCTACTGTGTAAACAGTTGCATGTGATTGTGTTGTATTTCAATAAATCAAAATGCTGTTATGCAGAATTTGTTTCAATTTAGTAGGTAACCTTGTTTTTCTTTTCTTTTTATGTTAACCTATATTGTGTCCCACTGCTGGGATCCCATTTCTCCGGGTGCATTCGCGCGGCTTTTCCGGCCCATTCCCACTTCAGCCTGGCTGTTTTTTATCCAACAACAACAACAACCTGTACCCTAATTGCATAATAGTTTAAATCACAACCCCGCCCCGCGGTTTCACCCGCGTAAATGTCGATCCCGTGGGAATATCGGGATAAAAAGTAGCCTATATGTTAATTCAGGGTGTCAGTTACCTCCATACAAAATTTTATCAAAATTGGTCCAGCCGTTCGAGCGTGAAGAAGTAACAAACATATAAACACACTCACAAACTTTCGCCTTTATAATATTAGTGTGATGTTACGCGATTACCCCGCATCGGACCTTTCAGACTACAACAATTGACAATTCCCTACATAGTCCATTGTTCTAGGGTCTAAATGGTCTGTCACCCGATAGTAGGTAGATGGTACTGCCTTGTCTTTCGGGAAATACAGGCGTGATGTTATGTTGACAATCATGCTTTTAATACTGATAGCACGAGTTTCAATAAAGCCGCCCTAAGCTTTTAAATTAGGTAAGTATGTCTAAGTTAGATAAAAGTCTGTGGCAACCTCAGACCAACATATTTTGTGGCAACTGACAGTGCAGCGCCAGCGACGCAAATATCACGCAGCCCCAAAGCGTTACGTAATAATTTGAAATTTTTGTTACAATTTTTTTATTACGTAGGTAGGTACACTAGGTACCTATTATTGTCATGAAGCTAATTTCAATCAAGTAATGCCCGACGAGCATGAGGCTACTTTCTCGAGCTAGGATAGTAAGCTAGTAACTCTCTTCGTGTAAACAAAACTAGCTTAATTTCTAGGCTAGTAAGCTAATGAGACAGCTAGGCTAGCGTCTCACGCTAAAATCAGTGGTGGCCCCCATAAAACTGATATCCCGGCTTGCTTAGTATGGACTATGGCCGGCGAAGCGAATGTAGTTCATTTTACTTCACGGACGTGTTGTTACCTTAATCGTTGCAATAGTAGGTAGGTACTGGCTAAAAATTATCTGGCATCATGTAAAACACTAGCTAGTAGCATGTGCCAAGCCAGGACAGCTAGCCAGGATAGTAGGTATACCGAGGTTCTATAACTTTCTCTCCTAGCTTTGAAAAGCTAGCCTCATAATCTGGGATGGGACAAACAAAGCTGTCTTCGTAAACTAATATCTTACGTCACTGAAACGTCTCAGCTAGGGATGGGCCGTGCTATTTACATTGCTACATTTTTTTTTAACGAAACGTATGACCAACTTGTGATAGCTGTAACAAATCCCAAATCTCTGGTTTGTTCCCAAGACCTATTATTATTTTAGTCATATTATAGTGCCGGAGAATGGAACAAATAATTACATTGAAGGAAGTATTCTAATTACTACGAACATGCACTGCTACGTATAAGCGCTGAAAAGTAATAGAAATCTATTAACCTCTACTCCTAAGTTGGTGGCAAACAGCCAAATAATGGTAGGGTATGTACTGCAGTATTAGTAATTACTGCATGTTATGTTTTCAACATTCCATCCTTCATTAAGATTGTAAGCAACCTTTTTTTGGTTATTTTTCCTGATTAAAAATATCTAACTTTTGATTAAATGATGATTGATGAATTAATTTATTATCACTATTATTAAAAACAATGGCAAAATATCCGTTAATATCGTTTTTTTTAAGTGACTCACTTGCAATTCACATCACTAAAGCGTTTTGACAGATAGCAAATGTCAGATTTACAAAAATAAATCGTCAAGAGTTGAGGCGTTGAAGTTTGTTTTCACTTTTATTATGTTATTATAATGTAAATTGTAGTTGTTTCAACATAGAATACAAACATGGTTATTAGAATATTGGGTTGGTTCGGTCTTGTTACCATTATCATCACTGGATTGTTTGGTTTTGGGTTCTATTTAACGTTTCTTGCGTTCATCGTCTCCTTTCTGGCTGGGTAAGTTGATAAAGAAGGCGTAATTTGTACCTAAAAGAATAATATTATTGTTAGTTACGAGTTTGTTATGATTATATTCTTTATGCGCATATTGGAGAGCGTTTTTTAATGTAGAAAGTTTAAAGGCTGTCTAGTCGAGTGTCGGTATGTAGGACGCTTTCCGACAAGTTATAGTCAGCGAAATTTGATCATAGACAGTTCTTAGTTCCACCAAAACATTTGAAACTATTCAAGCATCTTTTTTTATCTTATCTTAGCCTACACAAAGCAAATCCTTCAAGCATCGCGCAATTGATAATAATATCTTACTCAGCAAAACATTGATGAGTTTCTTTCTATTTTCAGAGTAATAACAATACTATACTTCACATATGAGAACAAAAATGTATTCTCTGTAGATTTGGACTGTTTGGATGATCCTTTACAACAGTCCAACTTTTCTATACAAGTTCCTAAGGTATGTATGCCTTTTTTATAATGTTTCCAATGTAAAAGAGGAAACATTTTATTTATTACTCTGACCGATTTTAAAAGGTGTGATTCTTAGAAGCTATCTTTTTAATATTTTTTTATTATTATTAACTCTTGCTAAACAAGGGTCTCCTGCTAACCAAGGTAGAGATAAGATGGCAGGTGCCCCTGCAATCTAATCTCTACACCACCCTTGGTTGCGCTGGTACAGAATGCCTAAGGCATTAAGTCCGCCTTTGTACCTTATTGTGTGCTAGAAGTTTAAATAAATAAAAAAAACATAGCTACAATAGCTACAAAAATTTGGCAGGTAATTCTATTCACAACAATAAACATTCATTGCTATTTTACATAAACATATTTTGTTAAATATTTCAGGTGTTGGAACTATTTCAAAAAGAAACTCCTTTGCCAAAATATGACAATAGGATCACGGGAAGCGAGACTGTGGACTCATTCCTTAACGAGATAATAACGATCATCATCAATGATTATGTAACTCCATGGTATGAGATTCTGACAGCTGATGAGGAATTAACAAACCATTCTATAAAACGATTGGTGCTGGCTGCTGGTGCTAATGTAGCTAATAGGTAAAAATATTTAAAATAACATTTCACCACTCCTGTATTTCCCTTTATGGTAGGCTAGACAGAGGTGTTAGAAGTGCGTACCTGTTGCCACTTACCCCAGGAACCCCTGTCAGGAACAAAGTTTCTTATGCAATATTCACATGCACACACACACTTCTTCTTCTTCTTCATATCACTTGTGTCAGAGCGGTCCTAGTCCTCATGTAGTTTCTTGTCTAGTTAGTCCATCTCATGGGTGAGTGTCCGCATGGTCTAGTGCCCTCCACTCTACCCTGCACGACAAGGCGCTCAATAGAGTCTCCATAACAGATAGATGCTTTTTGATGTTGAGTTCTTGGCGTATAGAGGTGTTGCTGCGAAACTCTGTCCACGATACCCCAAGCATTCTTCTCCAGCACCACAGTTCCAGAATGTCTATCTTCTTCTTCTTGATGTCTCGCAGCGTCCACGTCTCAGCAGCGTATAAGAAGATACACACAACTCGTATATAAGAAAAAGAGACAGAAAGTCGCATGGGGCATAACGTTTTTTCCTTATGTGGGGATTTCTACCAGTCAACTCCTACTGCAAGCCACATTAGGGAACTCTATTCCAACTTCAGTTTATCAAAACTGAGATATTATAAGAAAAATAAGTGAACATTTACTTCAAAGTCCATTTGGGCCTCAAGCTTGTTAAGTTCTTAGCAGGCCAATAAAAAAAAAGTTTAAGTAAAACTTAAATAATTTCATCTAATGTTCCAGAGTCAAATGTGTGGATTGGATCCACCTCCTCTCCACCCGTGTACCTGAAGAATTGACAACACATTTGAAGTTATACAAACAGTCAAGAGTGAGGTTGAAACATGTAGATCTGATGAGTGCCAAAGATGAGTCCAACGGGACATCTAAACCGAGTCCCAAGAAACAAGATGAAAAGAAGACACACAGGAGAAATAAAAGTGAAACTGATTTGTCGTGGCCACCAGGTTAGGGAACATAAATATTTCAGCTTTAGGCTTTTTTAATTTTGTTGCACCAAATTGATGCATTCTCTTGCTTCATGAATTTACTGTATATTCTAGTGTCTTTTTTTGTGCTGCTGGTAAATGTGATGCATTGAGTTTTTATTGAGATATAGTGTTTTAAACAATCGAAGGAGCTTGTGGCTAAATCATAATAATATATCAGCAGCCGCACGGGTCGATTGAAAGTTAAGCTACGCTTGCCGCGGTCGGTTCGTGTATGGGTGACCATCCCAAAAGTCTGACAACCAGTCTTTCCAAGGGGTATTGGGTTGCCTAGAAACTGAGTTGTGGAGGTACTCAACTCAGTTTCTAGGTAAATGAATTGAATTAATTATAAAATACTAATTTTCAGCGGCATCCGGTTAGGCTGGAAACCAACCTCAACATAGTTGGGAAAAGGCTAGGCAGATCGATTGGTGTTTTAAACAATCATCAAAAATATTTTCTTACTATTAAATTAATTTAGTAGTCTGTTATTTTTGCAGAAGCCCAAACATTTGGAAAGTCGAAGTTTTACGACAGCTCAGAGAACATTAGTGGGAAAACTCTCAAGGATATATTCTTTGACCTGGAATGCTCTATAGAGAACAGACAGTTATGTCGAGATATTTATTGTATGGATGCTGATAAAGAGTATGGTAAGTTAAAGATAGTCAAAACTAAGTCTTTTTCCCCTTGCTTCCCATATTTATTTTGGAGTATGGAAGTCTCATGGATGCAAGGGTGACCGACTGCTGAACTGGATAGCTCCTGGGCACGATATCCAAGTCAGACAATTTTTCCATTAGGAATTAGTTGTCTCAGTAGCCTGGAGTCTGGATTTCTGTATGGTTAAGTTTGATTCTCCATACCCACCCTCACGGCTGAGTATTGCCGTATGATACAGTGTGATGTTATGTGCAAAAAAATCTATGAAGTACTTCTTGTTTCCTAGAGTTGCTGTGCGAAGTTTCCGAGGCTGTGTTGTACCTGATCGCTCCTGAAGAAGCGTGGCGCTGTCATGCTTTAAAAGTGATATTAATTGAATTGTTATCAGCTGTTGTACTACGACCGATGATCAACTTGCTGAGTGACCCTGACAATATCAACAGGACTATTATTAGAAGTGTAAGTTATTCTAAAGTGTTCTTAAGTTTATTAAGTTTATTTATTTAAGTGCACACAAAACACCACGAAGGTACTGCATATTTCAATAGAAGTTTTTCTTTGCCTTGCCTATTAACTGCTCTTTCTCTTAAGAATAGTAAAGGTCACGCATTTTTGGGTTATCTGAAAACCGGAGATACCGAGTTACCGACTAAAGCTTGCAGAGTAAGCAACTTGAAGTGGCAGTGGGCTGGTCATGTTTGTCGAAAGACCGATGGCCGGTGGAGCAGAAAAGATCCTACAGATGGACCGACGACCTTCAAGAGGTGGCTGGGACAGACTGGATGCGGAAGGCGGAGGACAGGGTGTTGTGGTGCAGCATGAGGGAGGTCTATGTCCAGCAGTGGACTGCGATAGGCTGAGTTGATTGATTGACTTTCGGGGTACTACATATATCTAAAAGTTTTGTCACACTAATATTATAAAGGCGAAAGTTTGTGAGTGTGGGGGTGTGTGTGTGAGTGTGTTTATATGTTTGTTACTTCTTCACGCACAAACGGCTGGACCAATTTTCATAAAATTTTGTATGGAGGTAGCTGACACCCTGGATTAACATTATAGGCTACGTCTTATCCCGATATTCCCACGGGATCGACACTTACGCGGGTGAAACCGCGGGGCGAAGCTAGTAGTTGTCTAACACCATTAAAGTTCGACTAGGCATAAGATAGTTCACTTGACCTTATAAAAATTGCTTTTTGGGTCGACTTTTATGCAGCCTAAAGAGTGTTTCCTGTTTTATAGTGTTGTCGAGATTCATGTCTGTCATCGGAGCTGTTTCTTGTAGTCATCCGCTGCTGCACAGACGCTGAAGAGTTGGACGCTACTGTAGAACTTGTGCAAAAGGATATACAGAAATTAGTAAGTAAATAATCTTACAGAACTCCAAGCTGTACGCTAATACTATAATAGTTGGGAACAGTAAAAAAAGTGGCAAAACTGGCGCTGTTTTGGAGGAGAAACGAAAAATCGTCTTCGGGATTTCTAAAGAGACTGTCGAACTAGTCTGAGTGACAGAGAAAATGTTCTAAAAAGCAGAGTTTTTAATAAAATTCGATATATTTACGTACCACATTCATAAGTTAATAATAAGTTAGGATAAGAGTTTGGATAAGTACAGTCACGAGCACTAATATGTCAACACTTGGCAACTTTCAATTGCGATTTTTTTGTGAAATAATGAATGCAACTTGAAATACGACAAACTCAAACTCAAAGAATTTATTTCAATTAAACCAATTACAGGCACTTTTGAATTGTCAAGGGGTTGGTCAGAAAGATGAAGCTAGTTGCCCATTCCAAAGCGTAGGTACCTATGGAGAAGAAGACACTTTACATAAACCTATGGGTTCGCAAAAACTATGTTCTTAATAACATACAATTTCATTCAAAGTTAAAGGAGAAAATCGCCTTCCAATAAAGCCAAGTGTATACATACTTATGCTCGTGACTGTACACTATCGCATTAGGTCACCCTGTAATGTTACATGTAAGTTGGAAAATAAATAATATTTATGGCCCGGTACTGTACTAACAAATTAACTATCAAAACTGCTATGAATTATTGTTCGCGGTACTTTAAATAAAAAGAAGTGAAATATTACATTTCGGCGACTACGCGAGTTTTTAAATATCACATTATCAATTTAAATATCACATTATCAATTTAAATATCACATTATCAATTTAAATATCACATTATCAATTTAAATATCACATTATCAATTTAAATATCACATTATCAATTTAAATATCACATTATCAATTCAGCATTCCAGAGACAGTGCCGGTGAATGGGAGTTGCAGGACCGTCAAAAGCTGTCCTCCCTACAATACTTGACCCGTATTATCCAAGCAAGAAGAGCCACTTTAGGGCCTCAGGAAGGCCTGGCCCATAGTGCTAATGTGGACAAAGTGTCGGAAGAAGTTTCAAGGTCTTTGAAATTTTTGAGAGCAACTACGGCTTGGAGATCGAATGCACAGTATTTATTGGAAATCGAGTTGAATGAAGCTGGTGAGTTGTCAATTATTTTTAAGTTAGACATTTGTGGATTTGAAATTTGGTACAGACTGGCCACCACCGTCTAGTTGGTACGTATAAGTAATTTAAATATGTATTCTTTATTTAAATACATGTATTATAATCTATTTTTGTAAATTTATGGTGTTGATGGTTATGAACTTATAAAGCAACTACGAAGCTGGAAAGTAATTAGAATGGAACTTTGATCCTCAAAATTTCCCTATGAGCGCCTACTTTTACCACCACAGACGTTTACTTTCATCAATTATATTTTTTTTAAATAAGGGAACGCCAGAAAAAAAAAAAAATTATTTTTTGTTTACGTAACATATAAAATATTAATTCTAGATGCACCCCACACATCAAAAGCCGTCCTAGACAACCTACGCTCATCTGCACTCGAACTCTGCGATCTCTACCTAGCTCCTACTCGACCTACTGTGATGGGTCTACCAGAAAACTGCTACGGGGAACTTGTGAGGAAGATCACGACAGAAGGCGAGGAGTTTACTAGCAACCCTGTGATGTGCTTCGATGATGTTCAGAAATGTGTTTGTGATGCGTTAGAGGTGGGTTACCTCGTTTTAGTTGAATTATGCATTTTACAAAGCGTAATTCAAATATAGTCTCGAAAAAAAATCAACTGCTCCATACATTTATGTTCGACAAAATGTAGGGAACAAATTATTTTTACGCGATTTCTGTTTATTTCTGTAAGTAGGTTTAAACAAACGATTTTACAACACCGTAACATTTAAAAAACTAGATGAGTTCGTTTATTCATAATTATGAGCACAGAGAAAGGATAAGAGGTATTCAGTTATTTCAATTACACCTTGTATAAGCCTTGAAGGCCATTTTCAACAAGTACTATTTATCAAGATCTAAATCAAAATTCATTTATTCAAACTAGGCTGAGAATCAGCTCTATTCGAACGTCAATATTGCATAAGACAGTTCCCCAAACCGCCCGCCCTTCACCATTTCCTAATGCTTTAGCTCGGACGAAGAAGTGGCGTAACAAACTCCACAGCAGACATGATTTTAGAGATAACTTATGTTGTATGTTAAAAACTTAAAAAAAACTCAGCACCCTATTTGCGTAACACATTATCAATGTCAATCTGAATCATTTTGAAAGATATTGCTAAACCATTGCTTCATAAGTTCGAGAAATGTGTCTGCTCAACAACGTAAATAGCGCAATGTATGTTGTTGAACTGTCAAAATGAAACCCATTGCTACTGATAGTGTGTTACGCAGTTACCCCGCAGGTTAATAAAGAATCCAGTAAGTTTGCTTGCTGGTCACGAATATTTAGTTACAAAATTGTTTGATTTCCAGGACGACCCGTCATGGCAAAACGACTTTATGATGGACAGCGAAGATAGTTCTGAAAGAAGCAGGTAAATTTCACTATTACTTCACATTTATATTTGACTGCCCGCGACTTCGTCCGCGTGAAATTTCACCCTCTTAGGGGTGGAATTTCGAAAAATCCTTTCTTAGTGGATACCTATTCTTCACAAAGAACACACCCTCCAAATTTCATGTCTCTAGGAGCAGCGGTTTAGACTGTGCGTTGATATATCAACAATCAGTCAGTCAGTTTACCATTTTATATATATAGATGTAGTCATCTATAAAAAAAAACACTTAATAAAATACGAATTTTGTTTCAGCACTGACTTAAAAAAGGACGAAAAACCCGACACACGAAAATACAGCGGTAAGTTCGACACCCAAACTCTTTTGAAACAACTAATTCTTTTGTAACTGTCCATTGCGCCCAACTTACCATACAAACCCATCCAAAATGTGCAGACAAATGCAAGAAAATTATGAAGTCATGTCTCAATCAGTTGCCAAAGTTGTTTCTGAAGTCGAAATACAAGTACGATCTCCCCAGCAAGTCGTCGACGTTTCCCCGCTCCCTCACACGAAGAGTACCAAGTAACAAGAGCCACACACTACCTAAATGCAATGCGTTTGGTATTACAGTTCCAAGTGAAGTTCTAGACCCTAATGCCGGTAATACACTTCACGTATTTGCGAAAATATTCGCGTTATACTGCAAATGCAAAATGAACTTTATCTTAACAAGAATAAGGTATATTTTGTATTACCCAAGGGACGCGAATATTTTGACAAGTACGCCAAGTGAAGTGCCAGCATGACACATAGTTGTTTGCGTATTGTAGATCCTTGCATCGGCAACTTGATTATACGAGTATTGCTAGTTAGATACCCTTTCCTATATTTCTTCTTCTTACTTATTTTTGTCCACTCTGTTACTTTAGTTCTGTTGCGAGTGAATTGTCCCAAATATGAATATGAAATATGTACCTGGCCGTAAAAATATCACATCGGGTTTAAAGTTCGGCTTTGTAGAGCGTCGTCTTTGTCATTCGTGCCCGTGGGGGGGTTCTCTTTCTAAAGCTCGATGTGTTACAATTACGCCCAGGTACAGTTCGATTCAAACTTAATGGCGGCTCGGAACGTGAGGCGAGTCACTGCGCAGTAATGAATTCGTGTGTCAGCGGGGGTGAGGGGTACTGTGCAGCGAGTAGCGCGCTTCTGAGTCGCTATAAAGTTTGAATCAGGCTGTATTGTAAATGTGTGCATCAATACTCAATCTATGCATGGTATACGTCATGGTTATGTCAGATGCAAATAATAAAAAAATGATAGATTCTGGTCGAAATTGCCCAATTTAGATCCCCATGGCAATTTTAGACTTTTCTCTTGGTCACTAAAGTGTAGCAACAGGACTGAAAACGGTCAAAGTACTTCACGGGCCAGCAAAAATCTGGGCCATATTTTGAGTATCGTTGTAACACAGCCATATACATCCTTATAAGAACCTCCTTTCCCCCTACTTCGCTCGCAACAGAATCTATATTAATTCTTTGTAAACTATAATAGTGACCTGATGTGATTGTGTAGTTCTACAGATTATTTTTTACGCACGAGTATGTGTGCGTAGTTTTAGCAGTTTTTAAGTGGATATTTTACTATACAATAGAGTTCATTTTCAGGCGATATGTTACCGGTACCCGGAACAAGACATAATAGGTCCAGATCGGATATTGTTGGCAATCTGGCGCAGAGGATGATCAATGAAAGTGCAGGTTACAGTTTATTACTTTTTTATTTTTGCATTTTAAGTTTGCACCTACATTATAAAGGCGAAAGTGTGTCTGTCTGTTACCTCTTCACGGTTAAACCGCTGAACCGATTTAGATGAAATTTGGTATAGAGATAGTCCCGGGAAAGGATATAGGACAGTTTTTATTATCCCGATATTCCCACGAGATTGACACTTATGCGGGTGAAACCGCGGGGCGCTGCTAGTAATATTATAAATTTGAAAGTAACTCTTGTCTGTGTGGTACCTTTTCGCGCCTAAACCACTGAACAGATTTCGATAATATTTGGCAAGTAAATAGGTGGCATGCTGGAGAAGGATAGGTTACGAATAATACAATTCAAGAAATGTAACTCAAGCTCAAAAATGGCACCACGCAAATGTTTACCGCGGTGGGCGTTGCCGAAAAGGCCACCGCGCACCAGAACCAATCACGGTGCTTGCCGGAATACAACGCTTTACGCGAGCGAAGCTGATTGGCTTATTTTCATGTGTGTTCTTTCATTCGAATACTCGAGGTATTTTTTCAATGTAATGAAGTTTGGAGCCGAATTTCTCGTTGATTTTGTTCATAGAGTTACGCTTCCTGACTTTTTATTATTCGTAGGATACAGGCTACTTTTTGTCACGGTAGCACGTTCCTGTGGAATAATTTCCGACATCCAAGCTACAGGAACTAATATCTACAGAAGCTAGTCTTGTATAAATGGGCCCTCCGATTGAACCCGGAGTTTTTAGGGCAACCCCTACAACCGAAATTGTAGGCAATGATAATATTTTCCATTGTTGTAAAAAAAAAAAACTCCAAATTATTTAATAATTAATTTATTTATATGTGGTTTAGAAATATTTTTATGTTTATTTTTCAGGTCCTTCCAACTTATCTTCAGCAAACAGTAGCAATCTATCTTTGTCTCACTCAGAAATCAGTAGAAATGCGAAAAACCTGATGTCGCCCTTATCAGCATGTATTATTGAAACTGGTATGTATAATTATTCTATACATAAATTACAAAAACAATGTTATAACATTATATGGACACTGGACAGCTTATGTACAAAGCCGATCTTAACCTAGAATTATATCATCATCACATTATTATTATCATCTGACTACGTTTATTTAAACTGAGAAATTCCGTACACAGGGTGATTTGAAGTAAGTATCTTCACAAAAACATCCTGTATAATTATGATATCTAACAGCAGCTTAAAATAATTATTATACAATTATATATATTTATGTTCGTATTTTCAGCTTTAGTACAAGACAAAGGACGTGCATTTGGAATATACGCCATAGCTGTTACTAGACTATCAGACAACGAGGTTTGGCATATATACAGAAGATATAGCGATTTTTATGACCTACATGCATCTGTTAAAGATAAGGTCAGTAGTTACCATCTCTACAATAGCAATTTTAAACTCTAAACACAAGTAAACAAGTTCCAAATTCCTCTACAGTGGCCCGAGCTGAGCAGTCTACCGTTCCCAGGAAAGAAAACATTCCAGAACACATCTCGAACAGTCTTAGAAAGTCGGAAACGGATGTTGAACAACTACCTTCAAACCTTGGCCAGTTTAGCGAGAGATGCTAAATATATGACGTTGTTGTCCCCGGCCTATTTAGGGGGATTCCTAAGTGCTGAGAATCATGCTGAGAAACATAGTAGCACGGTAAGTGATTGAGAATTTTATTATTGCTTACTTGTTAGGGTGTAGGCTTGGTAGGGGTTGTCTTTAAAAGATCGCTTTTAGCGATAAGACCGCCCGTTGTGTCACCCTTTGTACAGTTTCTATAATTATGTCTGTAATTAATATGGTGTACATAATAAAGAGTATTCTATTCTATTCTATAAGCACACTGTGTCAATGGCGCGTCGTTCTGAGTTCAGAAAAAAAAAATCCTTACTTGTAAAGACAGGGAAATTATTATTAGCTAATTGACAAATTACAGTAATTGTAATTTGAACCTAAGGACGACTTTAAGTTGGTAAAGTTTTTTTTTTTTCTTCTTTGGCTTCTGAGCCGATGTCGACTATTCTGCCAGCGTCATGTGGTGACGGTAATACAGCGAGGAGGTGAGCCGTCGAACTTAGCACTCCGTGGTAGTTTTCTGGATAAAAATGTCCTTACGTTCAAATCATAATTGTAATTTTTTGACAGTTATATAAAATACTATAACTCGGCAAATTCAGGTAGGGTGTCAATTTGCTGGACTATTAAACTCAAACCATTTATTTCAATTAAACCACAGGCACTTTTGAATTGTCACAGAGTCCTTCAGTTAGAAATATGAAGCTAGTTGCCCATTTCTAAGCGTAGTAGGTAAGGGCGTAGGATAGAGAAGAACGGGCAAGAACTCCGTGGACACTCTTTTAAATTATATTGTTACAAAAATATTAGTTTCCCTGATTGTATGTACTAGTGAAATGAGTGCTGTTCCTCGGACTTTTATTAAATTAGGATATAAGCTAGCTTGCAGCAAAAAGGTGAAAGAGTTTTTCATTCCAGTTATCCATTAGAATTAGAAATGAAACTAGCTTTTTGGATGTTATGAAACGTGACTGAATCTTTTAAGTCGTCATTTTCAACAAAAAAAACTAGTTTCGTTAAGGTTGCATTCTATTAGTTTAAAATAGAGTTTTGAATGTTCAAAATGCTTTATTTATTCCCGAATGCGAACGGTAGCTGACAATGGCAAAGGCTGAAAATATGATCTTGGCTTTCCCGCCCTTATGTTTCCTATGCGCATGACAATTAGATCCAATACACTGCAACAAGCATCTTTTGGCGCTCGAATGACGTTGACAAGGGGGCGGGGGGTACAATACGACCGACGTAACTTGGCGAGCCTGAACATAGGCACTAAGAACTTTCGCGCATGTTCTCTCACTCGCACTCGCCTCATGTCACCATTTGGTTCCTAAAAAATCTTACTGCGCAGCCTTCTGCGCAAAGTTCAGGCCCGCCAAGTTACGTCGGTCGTATTGTACATTTTATGTGCAATAGTTTTGTGAAATGTGTTGATAAAACAAGATGGCGACGATAGCTTCGGCCACGCGCCAAGAGATTCTTGTACAGCTCTAGTCTGGAATTATAACGTTATGAATTACTTAATAAAAAATTAACTTTTTCTCAGCTTGATGCTCTCCTTGTGAATTCTCTGAAAGCCGGAATGAGGACGTTGAAGAATATGCCTGATCAGTTTGCAAATACTGTTGATGGGGTCATGGATGGTAAGGAACCAACACACGGCGTTTTTCTCATTAATAAGAGAGTATTTGTTGTATTTTAAACCACTGTCAGTGATGGTTTAAAATTATACAAATACTTGGGAAAAAAAGTTTGTTAAAAAAATACAAATGTATGTTCACGGTGAAGGAAAACATCACGAAAAAATGTGGACTTACTTTTTTATCTCGCCAACACCTCGTAAGCTAGACTGGTGATCAATTCTCATCAAAGTTCTATCATTCGTCTTGTAGTCATTAATTGTCCTAGGCTAATTAGTGTCAATTTTTATTTATTCCTAGGTTCTAGAAACTAGGAAAAATATTAATTGTAAATGATCTAATTGCAGGTATTTCGAAAGTGTTTCAAGGCAAAAACGACGAAAATTATTACGATGGAATTAAAAGTGGGAACTCCTCTGACGGGCAAGAGGTAAGAAATAAATAATTTAGTAACTTACATTATCTAATTTCTAAATGACATATTTATGTAGTAATTCGTATTTTGGTGTGCTTGACAGGAAAACGATGAAAGTGTGGCTCTGAAATTATTTGAAGAAGTATTAGGTATAAGAGGGTTGTGGTTAAGAAGACGTCTGCTCGCTCCCATTAGGACATTGATTGCGGATAGAGTTAATAAGTACGTATTAGATCTTTTTCATCTGCTTAAGGCTACTCTTTCAAAAAAAGCTTAAAAACAGCGTGCAGATGAAGCAGCTTTTCTCCGGAACTTACAGAGAAATTACATCTGAGAAAATAGTTGGTAATCTACATGATATGAATCGTAATTTGGTTTAGCCATAATTTTTCTATCGATATTACCTATTAAGAAAAAAAAACCACCAAATCACCTCCAAATCGATGAGATGAAACCATTTTACTCCTTCATTTTTTATCAAAAGAATATAAAAAAAATATCTACTGCTTTGCAATACAAACGAAAATGATTTGGTTTTGTTACTTTTTAAAAACATGTATATTTTTTTATATAATAAATAAAAAATGCGATCGTTTAAATTCCGTGTCTATATCATCCCCGCACTCGTCCACGAATTCAGTGCGGGGCGCCTCGTGTTGCTAGGCAACGCGACGCACGTCCACGTGCGTCGCGTTGCATGCGGGTGGCGGAGTGGTGCGGAGAGGGGTAGTTAGCTCCGCCCAAATGCACAAGGTCGTTGGCATGAATACAAGCCTTAATATTATCTATTACATAGAAAACCTCCGGTCTTCATCAATCCTCCTTGGATTGATTTCATAATAATGAGTACCTACTGGGTGCAGTTTTGCATTGAGTTTTTCCCACAATAATTCGAGTAATGTAGGTTATGTAAACTGCAAGTTACAAAGTTGATGTTTATTTCTAAAGAAATCGCTATTTCATATTATAGAGATTTCTTTAGAAATAAGCGTCACCTTTGTACCTAGTTTTCCTGTCAGTTTATATATGTGTGTATATAAATGATTAAATAAATGTAACGGCCTTCATAAAAAACTGTAATTTTCATTATGTCACATTAAGATTTGTGACTGTTCACCACTTTCTTAGGAAACCATAGCTTTAAGAATACCAAAACTTTAAGAATAGGTTTATGATTTATTTAGGTTATTAATAGTTTACTTCTAATTATTTGTCGGTTTGATTTTTGCAGAAAGGTGCTAGAATTCGTGTCATCCGTAACTTCTCCTAGAAATGTCGTCCAGTATTTGAAGACATTCAAGTAAGGAATTACATAGACATTTTTTAACATATACTTAACTACTTTTATTGTGCCTAATAAAAAATGAATGTTTTAGACAATGGTTGACCAGTCGGAACGGTTCAAGCTACGGTAACAGAGACGCTGCAACCAAAGCTCGGACGAGAGTCGCCGCTAAAGTTGCCTTGCTTTCTGCTTGTTCAGGTAAATGCGACTGTATTGCAGTTATACCTTATGTTAGCATTTTGCTACCTTGTTCTATGTTCTATGCACTCTTTCTTCCCTCACTGTCATTGTCCGATGGTAAGGCAATTCGACACAACCGTAGAGAGATCAGGCGCAGGATCAACGACTTAACGTGCTTTCCCAGCCACGCGAGAGAGACAGTGCACCTGTGTCAGCGCACACACTGCGTGCACTATAATACAGAAATATTTTTTTTTATCAGCATCCAAATTTTTACAGGGTGTTCTTTCTACCCATGAATATGAACAACTTTCACTATGGGACCAACTCTGAAATCACGAAAAAAAAATCAGCTGTTTCATACACATAATTATACATACTGATAAAAAATCTTCCTATATCTCCCGCGCAGAAGACGGTCTCCGGTGAGATTGGTCCCCATTGCCGAATTCTGTCTGAAGGACTTTACTTTTACTTTATGTTCTATGTTAAGAGGGTTTGGTTTTCGCACTTAGTCCTTCAGGTCGATCATTGTGCGTGGGCCAAGAAGGCCGTCGGTGGGTATTCCAACCAGTCCACCTCCCTCCAGAAGTTGATTACTGCTCCTTTAAACTGCGAAATTTGGGACAGCTACTTTAATTTTGTACTCAAAATAGTAGCAGCACCTATTTTTAGCTACCCTATGAATTTTTATTAACGCCAGATCTTACTTACAGATGATTTGCGACACATAGTAGGCTCAGATACGGCTCGGAGAGGCTTGCTTACGGTCTTCGATTTGTTTCAAAATCAGGAGATCAATAGGCGACTGATATTTGTGCTGCTTGAAAGTAAGTTTGTTAATATCTTTTGGAGTATAGTAGGTAATTCACAACTAATAGAACAACAGTCAATATTATCGAAGGAGTCCGCTAAATGCTGTTCAAAAATCCGAAACCAGAAAATTTTGACAGTTTAAACTGAATAGCTCTATTCTTTCGGTAGCTATTTTCTGTCGGGGCCTAGGCAAATCAGGTGACGGTTTTTTTTAATTTTCGACTTGGATGCCTGTCGAATGGTTGTGAATAACTATGCAGCAACCTAATTGCGTAACACATTTTTAATCACAATCCGAGGGTTTGGAAGAAAGTTCCTCATCCATTGCATCATAGGTTTGGAAAATTCGTCTGCACAACAACGTAAATACCGCAATGTACGCGGGTGAAACAGAACTGCTGCAAAGTGAAAGACACTGCGATCGATTGCCATTGTATGTGTGTTACGCAATTACCCCGCATAAAATATGGAAAGCTTCTAGTTTTATTATTGCCTCGATTATAAACAAGTTATACTGGGCACACGTACAGACGATAAAATGGTTCTTTGTCCGTGTATATATCTTTTTGTGGCTGACTGTATAGTAGCGCCAAGAAAGATGAGATTTGACGAGCTCAGTAGTGGGGAGCTTACGCAGGTAAGTCGTGCACGAAATAGTTACCTATAATGTGTATATCTATTCAGGGATTTATCGATGACATGTAGATTAAAATTCTTAACAATATTATAATATTTATTACGAAATAATAAAGTTTAAGATAAAAGTCAGGTCACATCTTTCGTGCGCGTATTGTACTAGAAACAGTTTTGTTCCATTTCCGAAATCGTGAGTAAATACTTGTCGCCTCGTAGAATTTTGAGTTTCGTGCCGAGACTGTGCCGAAAACTGAAGTTCAAATATTAATTTGTCTTTATTTATTTCAGCAATGTTAACGAATTTGTTCCCCGAGAACAATATACCAGAGTTATTCAAGAAGATGTACTCCCATTCACCGCGTGTGCCTCCGCCCAAGAAATCTGTTAATGTGTAGATGTCACAAAAAATGTTTTTTATTTTATTTTAAATCTCGATATCGATGACTTGTATTACGTCACGAATGAGACGTCCTTATGCTCTCTGTGATTCGTTTGATTGCAAAGCCGTACCGATGCTTTGCTGATGATTTATTTATTATTCAACTGTTTAAAGAGCTATAGAGCTTTATGACGCTGGAATAAGATTCAAAATTGTTTGCGTGCGTCATCTTGAAATGCAACCACTGTACAGACGCCAGCACATCAAGCTACTACAATCTGTCAAATTTCTTTAATAGATTTTCAACTTTATCGCTGAAGCGTAAGGTTCAAAGTTGATTGGGAAAATTTGACAGCTTCGGGTAGCTTGATGTGCTGGCATGATATTTGAGATTCTTTTTTATTGTGTGTTGTGATACTAATTTGCTTATATTACAGTTTTTATTTATTACTGTCATCAGAGCTATTATGGTAAGAAAATGTCCATTTAGAGACCAACGAATGAATTTTATTCAAAACAGTAGATTGGCTTAATTGTTTTAAATAGGGCCAGGCGATAGTAGCGCCATATAGGTTATGAGATTTTATTTTTTTAAATAAAAAAAAATATGGCTACGTTTTAAAAGGAAAGAGTAATTAATTGTAAAAATTAGCGCAGTGCCAAAGACATTTGTCATTTCTTTATTGGCGATGTTAATACGAAATTGTGATATAATATAAAAAGTACCTAAATTAAAATTCAAAAAATTTGATTTCCTTCATTATTAGTTAAATAATTACTGATTATTAGAAAAATATACAATTGAATAGTTAATTTTATCGATCTTTGACGTGGAATGAAGTAAAATGTGCAAACGTCGATTTTTTATATTTTGCTGGCTGTATCGAATCCAATGAAAGAATTTGGTAATGATTCTGATCACCCGCTTAATAGCGTTAGTGGGTAAAATTAAGAAAATCGACAATATTATGAAATATAATATTAAAAGTGCGTTTCGAAAGTGTTTGGAAAATAAAAGGAAATTACACATCCAAGTTAGATCTGAGCGAAAATGTCGAGTTAAAACAAAATACTTATTATAAAACATAAGTAATTTTATTGACATTCATAGTTGAATTTATTTATATTGTCAAGTACATTCTCGCAAATATTATTAAGCTAGGCTTCAATTTCGAGTGCCTCAGACTATTTAGTTTTTTTAAGGGTTGCATGCATATAAGCCATATTATCGTTATAGGTATATCAACATATTTGACGCGCAATGTCTCGAAAAATAATTATTTAACAAAGAATTAAAAGCAATATGTAGCAATAGTTAAACAAATACATATCATAGTTTCACAATAATATTATATTATGATAGTTACGTTACATACATTCCATCGATTCAGATTATATTTATTGTAATTAAGTACCTAAGTATTTATTTGATTATTAATAAAGCCTTTTTATTAATATTTTTTTTATTTAATCGTACCCCTACTGAGTGTGTCATTATTATTTTATTAGTTTCTGCCCGCAACTTCGTCCGCGTGAAATTTCGGCCCCCGACCCATCGCGTCGCATCGCATCGCCCACCCGTGCTGTGCTACTATGTTTTCGCTTAGCGTTCTTTAGGACCTTTTTTACCGACTTAAAAAAAAATGAGGTTATCAATTCGACACGTAATTATGTATGTAATATTATTGGAACTGCATTATATTCACATATGACAATCTATTAGGGCTTCCAAACAAATATACAAAATTTTGTAGATGTATGTATTTATGTTTGTCCACGCATTTCTCCGAACTATTAATCGGATCGTGACCATTTTTTTTATTGGCTTACATTTACTTCAACTTAGGGAACAGTGCAAGTTTCATCAAAATCGATTAAGTAATTTCCAAGATATGGACTAATACGTGTAAGTGTGACGGCCTAGCTTATTGATACGAGCTACGGGTGTATTGTCAAAGGGAAAACATCTCGAAACCTTGGTCAAATTCTAGTGCAATATTTAGAACAAAACTACTACCTACTTATTACAAACAAATATTCCAGTTTTTCATCATCATCATCATCATTTCAGCCAAAAGACGTCCACTGCTGGGCATAGGCCTCCCCCAAGCACTTCCACTTCGACCGGTTCTGTGCTTCTCGCATCCAACGGGTTCCTGCGGCCTTCACAAGGTCTTAAAACTAAATATTACGAAATTAAAAAATATTAAATCGACTTCATAAACAAATTAACTCAAAATTATGAAACAACTTTAATTTCGGAAGTCGGTGGCAAAAAACTAAAACTACAATACAGATCCAAGACACCGACTTCCGAAGTTAAAGTTATTTTGTAAATTTGAGTTAATTTATTTTTGAAGGCGATTTAATTTTTTTAAATAACTTTTTTTCAGTGAGCAATTGAAATCGTTTACCTATAGAAAACGAGACGTTTTTGACAACGAGAAATATTCTTATGACCATTTCTGGTCTCGAAAAGTATGTAGGTACTTAGTTTATAAATTCCATTATTGCGCCGGATATTTTACTCTTTTTGAATGGAATTACCTACGATCGTCACATGTTTTTAAAGAACCGATATCATCATCCTAATTTCAGCCGAAAGACGTCCACTGCTGGACATAGGCCTCCCCCACCCCCATAGCACCGCCACTTCGACCGGTTCTGTGCTTCTCGCATCCAGCGAACTCCTGTCGAAACGATATCGTTCGTGTAAAATCGAAAACTCTTCGACGGGCTCAAACAATCGCTTCGCTTAACCTTCATCCGCTCTAAAAGATAAAGGTGACACAAAATTATTCAAAACCAATAATGATGCAACATGAATTGAACGCACATTACTATGCAGTGAAAGACTGCCAAATGCCTGGTAAACGTTGCGACCACTTCTCTCTAAGGGTTGGGAGCCCGCCAGCGGAGCCCCGATGCCAACTCGCTCCCGTAAATGTTCCCATATTCGGACCGGACTAATTACCTACAATAAATTCTTCGATACGTCTCCAATCTGCTTAAAATGTTTGACCTAATTAGGTTTTCAGAGAAGTCGCGAAAAAGGTTTTTTAAAGTGTGAACTTATGTGTTAGTACCTATTTGATGGAATGGACCTTTTCAACATTCACGATTTGCAAATATTAAGTCGCAGTTTCAATATTCTATCATTTATTTGGCTTGAACTACCCACCAGCTAAACCTAAAAGACTTGAATGAGAACTAGGTATAATCTTGAATTACACAAGAACATCTTAAAATCCAAATAACACTAAAAACATTCCACAACGGTCTCCATACATTTTAATTACAGACAGCGTCGAATCGTAATTTATAACAGGGAGTGCCACAATTTGAGCACGTTTGCTGACGATAGGTTTCGTCTGCGGGTCCCGTCACCCATTGTCGTGTGTCCGGGTGATCGGACAGACCCGGACAGGTCGGCTGCTTGATGAATTGATGGCAGATCAGATAAAAAACCTCAAGGCCTACCTAACAGACATTGATCTACAAGCGAAAGAAGATCCGGTTTAATATAATTTTGTTGAAGGACAAAAGTAATTTCTGGTGTTCGTTGCTATGTACCTAAGTATATCATCTGTTACTTAAAGGGTTAAAGGTTTTAATGTAAGAATTTAGAACCCTAATTGCGTAACATCTAGTTTCAATACAATCTGCGGTCGATTTTGTAAAAATCTCACCGTGAAAACTTAGGTGAAGTGAGTTTGTTTTTGCTAGGAATTGACACTATTGATAGCTCACTCCACGCTCACTTCACCTAAGTTTTCACGGTGAGATTTTTACAGAATAGCACCGCTGAATTGAATTATTTTAAAGGATGTTGCTAATGCATCAGCTCAACAACGTACGGCGGCGTACCTAAATAACGCAATGTACAGACGCCAGCACAACAAGCTACTACAATCTGTCAAATTTCTTTAATAGATTTTCAACTTTATCTTTAAAGAATATGGTTAAAAGTTTATTGGGAAAATTTTACAGTTTGGGGTAGCTTGATGTGCTGGCGTCTGTACTTACCAAATAATGAATGTCGTTGAACTGTCAAAATGAAAGTCTGTGTGTATCCCGCTGGTTGTGAAAACTGGTGGTGAAAAGCGAGACGACTTTGTGGTTTGATAGGAAAAAAAAGACGCCTTATTTTTCTGATAATTTACTAACATTTTTGAGCCGATTCCCGTGTCCGAGACGAGAATAAAAACTTGCCTACTAAAATTGCGTAAAACGTCAGGCGCTGATTAATTTGACAGGCCTAAACAAAAATTTATCTTCTGCCCTTTTCTTAATGAAATAGAAAGAAAAAGATGCACTGAACTTATTTTTAGTTTCGTTTGTGAACAACAGAATCGGCACCATTGTTTGAAATACCTAGATCAATAATTTGTATGCTCATTATTTCCTACCTTTTCCGAAAACTACATTACCTATATTAATTTCCCTACCTAACATTTAACATTTCCTAACTGCAAAATGTACGTCTGATTCTGAAAATTCTTTACCTCAAAAGGTAAACAATTTCATGGGTAGTGGTTCAATTTAATTGGGGGATTATCTTTTTTCCGCTTTGGTAGGGACGGACCGTTGTCAAGGGCTTCGGCGACAGACGACAAATGATGCATCGCCAATTGTTTAATGTTTACCAGTAAAGTTCTAGGCAGGTGATAAGTATTAAAATATCTGGGTAATAGCCTTTAACTTCTAGGGTACAGGAGTGTACAGTCGTGTCAGAAGTGATTCAAAACTAGGTATTCTACGTAGTAAGTATTCCAAGTAGTAGTACTTCGACGCCACACAGTTCTGACGCGAACTCCGTTCATTAGTATTGAATTTCTGATTTTGATCATCTACTTTTGCTGTTGACTGTACCTACCTTGAAGTAGGTAAACCTTCCGAGGAAGCTGTGTTGCGAAGTCTTTCTACTGTAGTTTTTCATCGTTGCTTTTTAGGGTTCCGTACCCAAAGGGTAAAACAGGACCCTATTACTAAGACTCCGCTGTCCGTCTGTCACCAGGCTGTATCTCATGAACCGTGATAGCTAGACAGTTGGAATTTTCACAGATGATGTATTTCTGTTGCCGCTATAACAACAAACACTAAAAACAGAATAAAATAAATATTTAAAGGGGGATCCAAACAACAAATCTGTTTTTTTTCGGCGTTTTTGCCTTGTGGTACGGAACCCTTCGTGTGCGAGTCCGATCTGCACTTGGCCAGTTTTTTTGAGTTATTTATCAACTGCATTCATAGATTTTTTAAATGTTTGGGCTAGGAATATAATCCAGGCCGCTAGTTGAACCTAATTTGATTTTTATTTAGGTAGGCAGATCTGCAACATTTTATTTCGGAACAAAGCCTCTTTGATAATAAGTAGGTACTCAAAACCTGAATAACGATATGCCAACGTACCTACCCTCCCATTACAAAATAGAGTCTCATTATTTTCACTTTGACATCACTTTAAATCACGTGAAACACGCAGTTATGTACTCGTTCAACGGAAGCGTTTATAAACAAAGGCGCCCACTGTTTTAAAAGGCAAAATTGTTTCCGCCATTACACTGGCCTTCCCAAAGTCCCCGCGCCAATAAATGTAGGTGGGTATTTAGCAGACTATTTACTGCGCGACACTCCGCTCGCCGACTCCACTAATACTCTTAATTATTTTTGCTAGTGTAAGCTGTTTTTCTGACGGGGAAATGCAATTGCAACATTTTGCATCCCGCCGCCCCCCCGCGCCGCGCCGCCTCGCCCCTCTCATTACGTACTCTGCAAGCGTCCGCTACGGCTGAGATCGCAGAATAATTAGACTCTAAATCAAGAGTAGCAAAGCGGTCAACCGCTTGAATGTGGTATGAATAGTCAATCGTCATTAAATTGTTCAGCTTTGGTAGTCTAATGCGTTCGGGCAATAGTCTCCTCTCGTCCTCTTTCATCTTGAATGTGGGTGGCGTTATTGCTCTCGAAAAGTCGAAATCTTTCAGCTGCGGGTAAAATATTGTGTTTTTTTGTGAGATTCCTGATAAGTGCTGAGGCGACTTTATCTGCGAGGGTCTAAAGCATAAATATTCTTTTCTTTTCAAGAAAATTGTAAGTATCTAAATTGCGGAGGGATTTTGTTTTTTGGTGATTTAGAGGCGGTCACAGAGTGGCACGTGTGAGCTGGAGCACAATGGCCGTGTTCCAGTAGAGAGGCGAACAAAATTAAATTAATAACACGGCCTCACTGAAGTTCGCTTCAAATTTAAGCAGTGCAAGATTTAAACGACAGCTCACATTTCGTAGGTACGTAATTATGCCGTGGCTCGCCCCCGCCCGCTCTCGGGCGCAATGTGCCAAATCGCTTACTCGCGGCTCCGCACCACTAACATTTGTTTCATACACTTTATGGTTGAATATTGTGAATAAATTAAAAGAGGTTTTAACAGGATGTAGTGGCGCGCGACTCCGCACTTTATTCAAAATCTCTTTTAATTTATTCACACGGTAAACAGTTTTTAGCGGTGTCAAACGTCGAACATTTTTTATCACGACAAATTACTTTGTAGACACTCAACCTAGATATTACTAACTATAATAGGTAGTAGGTAAGAAAGAATTTTCTTTTACACCTTCTTTTTATGCAATTTGTTACCTTGTTGGAGAGAGAGTAGGTCGTTTTAGTTAAACTCTAGGCAAATCATAAAAGATTCTTTTTCAGCCATTGTCCTTTAACTGCAGGCAAAATGTCTCCCCGACAGTGACCCACGCCACCCTGTCTTTATTTTTCTTTTATTAGCCCATCAACACGTCAAAGCATCTGTGATTTCTACATCAAAAGCTAGTCAACAAAAATCACTCTGCATTTTTCATTCGACATCTAGATTCGAGTTCGCCTGATAGTGGTATCTCTATCCTGAGTCAGCGGTGTTCGCCGCGCTCCGTTGCACCCCGCTTCCTGTCACCTTTGCTACAGACTTTCAGTTGATTTCATCGTTGTACGCTGTACGCAAATGTCATAGGAAATTGTGATATACCTAGTTATTATTTGCCGAGATAACTGCGGTTTTAATTTAGGTATGAAATTGTTGTAGAGAGCGGTATCATTTTATTGGGGGTATAAAAAGGGATTTTTAGATCTTTCGTGTCGTAATTTTAGCTATCGTCCCGACAATACCTACGCCATCGTCATTCGTGATGATGATGGGACTCCCTTTTCCGCACTTAGACTCCCATTCGGTCAGTTGTGCGTGGATCGTCATTCGTGGATCGTCATTCGTGGATCGTCATTCGTGGATTCATTTCGTGGATTCATTTGTTCGGAAAACCGGAAGGCCTCCTCTGTCGACGCGATGACGTGTTCGTGATCGCCGAACAAATGATCGTGTCGATCGGTTTCTATTAGGACGCGGTGTAAGATTTGCCGAAAATCGCTCAAGATATCTACGTGTTTAGATTGAAGCACCAATTTATAATCAACGCACAGCCTAAGCCGCTGGTCCTAGAGACATGAAATTCGGAGGGTATGTTCTTTGTGAAGAGTAGATATTCACTAAGAAAGGGTTTTTCGACATTCCTCCCATAAGAGGGTGAAATTTCACGCGAACGAAGTCGCGGGCAGAAGCTAGTTGATTATATAAATGTTAAAAACGCAGTCGCTTGAAAAACACACGAAAGCCAATAAATCAACGTAGAATTTGCGGCCCGAAATTAAAACCTGACCTAGTAATTACGATAAGTTAAAAGCGAGCTTCAAACTTTACAGACTATTAGGTAATCTTTTGAGCGACGATGACGATACTCTAGAAAAATTACACCATTACATAACCACAGTCTGGAAGCAATTAGGTACAAAGCTGCATTACAACCCCTTTTACAACCCACCCCACAAGATACCTAATGTAATCCTACATCAAACAGTTCGGTACAGTCGGCAGTAAATAATCAAATCAGTTTGATTTATTAGTTTAAGCCTGGTATGCTTATTAAACTGCGCAATGGAATAGCAATTTGATTGTGTTCGTCTGTGGTGTCTAATCATTGTGTATGCATTGTTTAGTGAACGTTGTTTAACTTTTAGAAAGCATATGGTGCTTGTTTGAAGCTATATTGTGGATTGGTAGTCATTTTGGTGTGGGAGCTTAGTACCGTAATTATAACTTGACTAGTTGAGCCTACGGTATCTCGCTCGTGAAATGCTCTCAATTTTACCTACAAAGTACCTAGTATAAAGAGTGTTAGGTTAAACGAGGGACAAACTTTACGGGGGTGTAATGGTGAAGATGGAATCACTTTCGAACTACTTAGAGCAGGTGGCGAACCAGTTCAAAAATACATAATGATGTCAGTACCCCAGTACGCTATAGTCACCATATTCACAAAAAAGTTGACATTTGAAAATTAACGAACTACCGTCCCATTATAGCCTCCTTTCTCAGATATACAAGCTATCCGCTAAAATCCTCACTAATCGACTTACCCGTGAGCTTGAAGAAGCCCAGCGCAACAAACAGAGATATCGAGAAGACTACAGCTCGGGTGGGCCGCATTTAGCAAATTGGACGACATTCTGAAATCAGCCAAAATGCCACAATGTCTGAAGTCCCGCCTCTGTAAACAGTGTGTTCTGTCCACCATGACGTACGGTGCTGAGACGTGGACGCCCACGCAGGAGGCTGTGTACAGAGTAAGAGTTGCACACAGAGCCATGGAGCGTTCCATGCTTGACATAAGGCTTATAGACCGAATTCCAAACATCGAGATCCGAAGACGCACGAAAGTTCACTATCGGAAAAAGAGTTATAAAGTTCAATATCTGAAAACGAGCAAGGCGCTGTGATGACAGGTGGAGTAAGGCATTGACCGAGTGGCGTCCAAAGACTGGAAGAAAGTGTACACGAAAGAAGAAAGAAAGTGAAAAGAAAGAAGAAAGAAATAAAGTGTAAAGTGTACACGTGTGTACAGTATTTCGGCGACCCGTTCCATCGGTAAAAGGTGTTGTAGCTGAAGCGACCATCGATGAACGGTGTTTTCGATGAATAGTTTTATCGGCGATGGATTTATTCGTAGAACCAACCGTCGTCGACTAAGAGTGATTTCGGCGAACCGTACCATCGGCGAAGAGGGACTCGCTATACCGTTCTGAGCTCGTGCCCGACAGGGTCCATAATTGATTTCATTGTATTTTTTAAAATTTACTTTTTAAAATTATTTTATTCAATTCTATTACTTACAACCTGTACTCATGTCTACATTATGGATGCAATAAAGATTGAATTGACGGGAAGTCTGAAAGAAAGTGTCGGTCGTCCGGGGCGAGATGATCATCATCATTCATCATTTCAGCCAAAAGACGTCCACTGCTGGACGTAGGCCTCCCCCAAGCACTTCCACTTCGATCGACCCATGCGGCTGTTATTACTTAGCCACAAATCCTCTAAAATATATTCAAACACGCGGCAATACTATAGCTTCTTATTCGTGAAAGAATTTTCGGAATCACATTAGTAGTTCTGAAGATTACGCCCTACATACAACCTCCAAAATTTTACTACTTTGTAATATTAGTATTAGTATAGATAATAAAAGAAACATTGAATAGTTTAACAGGTCCAAAAAAAACAGTTACAAGAGTCTTTACTAGCTTTCCAATCTTGCTGAAAAATAACAACTAAAAAAGAGCTTTATCTCTTCATATTATAAACTTTGAACATTTATTACAGCTCTAATTAAAGTTTGGATTTAATACTTAAGATTTATCTATAAAAGATTTAGTTTTTATTAATAGACTTTTGGTTCAAAGTATTACAATGAATGTAATACTTGAGAATTGCAAGAGGTTTTTTAATAAAAACTTTGTAATCAGCAATGGCTTTTATTTGTTTTTACTGGACAAAAAACTAGAGATATAAAATATTTGAACGATAAAATAGTATCTGTTAGTAGTATTAAAAAATCTAACGAACTTTTTACGAGTAGGTACCTTGTTGAGTTTCTTCGGTTTTATTTTCCAATCACCATCATGATAGTTATTTCTGTTTTGCTTATGTATCTAAATATTCTTCATTCGTCTTTTACAGCACCACATGTAACCCCTAACTAAGTGGCTTACATTGTTAGTCCAGCTCTTCTGGGACCAATAAAAAATCTCCAAAATTCTCCTGAATCAACTGTCCTGTCTGTCGTCCGCAGTTGGACCATTTATTGAACTTTTGCCAAAACAAATGTGTAGTACGTGTGATTCGATTGCCCTGTCTCACTTGAACCAAGGTTACTGGCTCAGGGCTTTCGGAATAATATTAGTCTTCAGTAGTAAAGCTGTCTGCAACGGATGTCGGATGACTAATACTCTGTCGCTGAAAGTGGGTGGTTCTAGCTTATGATTTCTTGTTTCAATATTTGTATGCAGGGTTGCTGTTTTTGACTGTTTGTGGAAGTTAAGTCTCAATGAAGTCTTTGATGAGGATTTGAAAGCAAGGTAACCGGTGGCTATTAGAATTTCTGTGAGTCTAATCACATGGTCACATGCTTCGTTAATATGGTGTTAAACTGTGCTTGTGGAATCTATTCATATGACTTTGGACTATTCTGATAACATACAGAAAAAAAAACCATTGCGCAAACTGTAACCATGACTTCAGCATAAATGATTCTAGACACCTTGGCGAAGAAATTTTTCGTCGGTTATAAAAAAAAATTGTTGTTCCATACATTTTGACCGCGTAGGTATTGCACTTACCTATGAAGGTTCAGTTTCTTCATATACAAATTTTTCACCAATAAACTGCCCATCAAATAGTTTCATGCACCAGAACACTTGTATCCTAAATTCACACGATGATCCTCGTCTGGCAGTTTGTGGCCGCCGGCTACGACTTGCCAGTTAATTGTAATCAAGGAGAGCAGGCCAATTTGAGTGGCGTCCGTGCTAATGTCTTGTTACTGCTGCGTCGCTCCGACTGGTCAGGATTGGCTTCTATTAGTTTATTAGCTTCGTAATCGATTATATTGCGTTACGTATGAAATGTGGAAGTCGTCTGTTTGCCGTCTGGCCTATAGTTTTGTCTTGTGGATCGCAGGAAAAGATTGAGCGCTTTTCTTCTCTCTTAAGTCCACCCAAAGGTTGCCTGCAAAAGATTTCAATTTTAGCGATAAGACTGCCCATTGTGTCTCCCTCTAAACCTATCCTAATTTTAACTTATATGGTGTATAATGATTTGGATTATTAGTAGGTTTTCTTTATAAATATCGACATATAAAATATTTTTCGTAATTCAAACAGGGTTATTGGTAAAAAATTAACAACCTCTCAGGACTATATTATTAACATCATAAACAACAACTTTTGTTCAATGACTTTTATTAATTCCTCAGACTTTCATACAAAAAGAAAAATATTTCAATTCAACGAATTGAAGTGTTCGATTTTCTGTTAAGAACTCTCGCGGGGCAAAAGAAAGCGCTAGTTAGGTAAACAAACTAGCCGGGTCTAGTACAAAATTTAGTGGAGGGGAGCGGGGTTAGATAGAACAACGAAATCATACAGGTTTGTTATTGGTAAATGTATTATGTTTTGTAAAAAGTCATAGAACAGAAGTTCTAGTTTATGATGTTAGTAATTCAGTCCTGCAAGGCTGTTAGTGTTTTACCAATAACCCTGTATAAATATTTTTGAAGTGAAAACTTCTTTAGGCGCGTTGGTCATTTTTTGAGATGGGAAAACCCGGAAAACACCATTGAACTCGCGCCACTGAGTATTTTGTTTCTAAGACGATTCAAAATATACCCGCTTCGGATGTGTTCGGCTGTCCTCGGGCTGTAGGTACTACTCGGTTTTAATGTATATCCGATATGTCAATGAGTGATGGCAAAGTATTCTGTTTGTGTTTTGTTTTCAGTTCTGTCGGCACTCCCGGAGTGCCACTGTTTTTTTTGTTAGCCTATATTGTGTATAACAGTGGGACTGTTAGATACTGTTGTGTGCTCCCCTTATTCATTCCAAACCTCCCTGTCTTGTGTGATCTCTGGCCATGTTGGCACTGTAAACGTTATCAGATCGTCACACCAGCTTTGATATACATAATATTGTCATAATAGGTGTTAAAAATTGCCAATGTCGAAACAGAGGATCAAGGAAGTAGACCAAGTAAACCCTTGATTGAAATAGATAGCCAAGCTGCTGGTAACGTATCCATTGGTATCCATTCATGCTGGTTAGCTTAAAGCATCGTTTGTTTGATCATTTTCAATTGAATCCTCTCAACATGAAAGGGCAAATCTGCAGGCTATTGTCTTCTGCAAGTCGCAGTATGCATCAGACCGTGTGTACCTATAAGCGATAGCCATTCAATATTATGTATGTGCGGCACATAACCGCCATTGCACAATTTGGCTTCAGGCGATATTACACCTCCTATGTAGCTTCCGTTTGATGAAATGATTACTATGATCAGGGATAGCTTACAATGGGTTACAGGTCTAGCTCTATTTAGGCATAGTTTTATTACATCAACCTTTTAGTGCAATAAGGATTTTTCTTTCATGAACTTACTTTACAAGAAAATTTTTGAAGGCATTTAAAATGTAAAACCACAATCATCGGTCTCACGCTATAGGATTGCTGAGAAGGGCGAATCTGAGCCACCAATATACCATAACCATAATCAGCCTATAATGTTCCCACTGCTGGGACACAGGCCTCCTCTCAATGAGAGGGAGTGGGCCGTAATCCACCACGCGGGCCCAGTGCGTGTTGGTGGATGTCACATGTCTTCGAATTTTTGGTTCTGGGACATGCCGGTTTCCTCACGATGTTTTCCTTCACCGTTTTGAGAGTAATGGTGATGAAATAACTTACACAAAGTAAAGCGCCTGTCTGGGTTCGAACCTACGACCTACAACTCGTAAGTCGTGTCCGTGACCACTGGACCACCACTGCTCTCCAGCCACCAATATACTTCTAGTTAATTATTTTATTGTTTAATTTAACTTTAACATCACGCCTGGTTTTCCGAAGGGTTAGGAGGAGATGTACCCATAGTACACCCACATTTGGTCAGTTATGTTCAAGTCCCATGTTTTTTGGCGCAGCCGTGAGGCACACACTATTGTTGTTGTAGCATAGTTTTTTTTTTATTTTGTTAATTTTGTATTTTGTGTTTCACGAACTGTGTCCAAATAAACTTTTTTCTTTCTTTCTTTCCATGTGAATAGGGGTGAGCCTATTGCCACGATCGGGCACACATTCCAGACTCCGGGCTGCTACTGACAAATTCCCGATGAAAAGTAATAATAGGTAATATTAATTTATTTATTTTTCAGATTCATTACATCCATATTTGTTAGTACAATTACGAGCTTACAAAATAATGTTAGTAATCATTCATAATAATTGATTGACCTATAACAATAATAATTTATTTAAATATATAGAATCACTTAAATTAAAAATTAAATTAAATACCGACTTAAATTTTTTTTTTGAAAATTATGCATTATGAATTAAACGGTGTTTAAATTGACAATATACCTACATATAACATTTTGCCTGATCAGGGCATCGAACCCGGAACACCATGCTTATCTGTAGCTCCGTAAGCCAATAACAATTAGTCAAATCTGAGTGCAGGGTTCTTTAAGACATTAATTTAATGTCTTAAAGATTCAGATTAAAATTTTATTGACAAAAAACATTGACTTTTTTCTAATATTGGCTCTCCTGTATTTTATAATTTAGTTTAGTAACGGTTTTACTTTAAAGGTGCGAATTAGTCAGTGATGACGATAAAAAGAACAAGATTGAAGTGTTTTTTGAAACGAGTGCCAAGTTAAGGTACTCAATTTATTATTTAGAAACCTACCAACCGATTTCCCAACAAAACAAACAACAAAAACCCAATACCTTCCAGCAGAAGCTATCAAATATTTCAACGAAAAGATAGAAAACTTTATATAGAATAAAATACTCGGAGTTTAATAGAACGAACTCGTCTAAGTGTGTTCGAGCTGTCATAGTCTTGCGTGGATGGCACGCAGCTAGGGTTGCCAGGCGTAAAAGCCGGACACAGTCAGGCTTTTTGGTTGCGTGTCCGGCCAATTCAGACGGTGTCCGGCCTGTCCGGCTTTTGTTAGGCTTTTTAAATTTGTTATTATATTTAAATTGAAAAAGATTTTATGGTTAATAAACGTTGTTTTAATTTTTTTTCGTGGTAGTTTTTTATTAGTAGTTTAAACTAATTAATATTGAATGATTACTTAATAATAAAGAAGACTGATTCATTCAATTTGATTGTTGTTTCATTAAAATTTAAGAAGGTTTTATGGTAAATGATAAAAAAGCCTGGTTTAAATTTTTTATTAATTGTCGTGATAGACTGAGGCTAAAAAATTAAGGGTGTCCGGCTTTTTTACTCAAATGTCCGGCTAAACTAGCTGGTCTGTCCGGTTTTTCGGTTTTAAAACCTGGCAACCCTACACGCAGCCATTGCTTATCTGTCCAGACTTGCTCGCACTAAATAAAATAAGAATTTGTATTATTTAAACGTTTATTTTTATTCTGATTTTGGAGCTGGTTATCTGGAAAATGTATCTGAGAGTCTAGATACAGTCTCCTTTCAACTGCACCTAAATTTTGCCAAGATATTTTCCGCTCTCGTATGTGCTTTAAGCCATATGCTGCTAGCTCATGCCGTGGGAGAAATATGTACAGACAAAGCTACCCGAAACTGTCAAATTTTCCCAATCAACTTTGAACCTTATGCTTTAGCGATAAAGTTGAAAATCTATTAAAGAAATTTGACAGATTGTAGTAGCTTGATGTGCTGGCGTTTGTACCTATTAGCCAGTCAGTAAGGTGTTAGCATGGAAATGCATGTCATGTCCTAGAAGCAAAAATTCGAAGATATCTATATGATGTGACATCTATTAACCCGCACTGGTCCCGCGTAGTGCATTACGGCCCACTCCTTCTCACAGAGAGGCCTGTGTCTCAGCAGTGGGAACATTATATAAGCTGATTTTTAGGGTTCCGTACCCAAAGGGTAAAACGGGACCCTATTACTAAGACTCCGCTGTTCATTTAGAATTTAGATATCGCCTAGTAAAGCAGTGGTGGCCCAGTGGTAATGGCGCGACTTACGAGCTGCAGGTCGTAGTTTCGAACCCTGACAGGCGCTTTAATTCGTGTAAAGATATCTATGGTAAAGATGGTCTCTCATCCACGGTAACGTTTATTATTGTTTACTTTACCTTCTGTTAAAGCGGCAAAACATTATTATTTCACCATCAAACATTCTCAAAACCACTAAATCTTCGGTACGATTACATTCAAATCCTCAAGGTATTAAGTAAACCAAGTCAAGTAATGTGGCGGCACAATTTGATAATAGATTCGAGTGACGCCTATGACTATGATTAGAGCTCTAGGGATTCATCTCACGACACTAGTTACTGGATCTAGGCAGAATATTCCGAATTATATCTGGGATAGTAGGTTTACACTGACGCAATTGTAATACAGGATACGTTAATTGTTTATGATTATATTTAAATGGAATTGGAATCGAAAATGTATTGATGAGGTGTTTCGTGCGCCCTACTTTTGTCTTCTTCACGAGGCAAAAGGATTATCATCATCTGCCTAGCCTTTTCCCAACTATGTTGGGGTCGGCTTCCCGTCTAACCGGATGCAGCTGAATACCAGTATTTTACATGGAGCGACTGCCTATCTGATCTCCATAACCCAGTTACTGGGTAATACGATACCCCTTGGTAAGACAGGTTATCAGAGTTTCGGAGTTCAGACGACCCGTAATGACTATCAAAGATCCACGAATATCAGCCGGGACCAACGGCTTAACGTGCTTTCCGAGGCACGGAGGGGTCTCGGTATGTAAAGATGGTCACCCATCCACTGACCAACCGCGGCAAGCGTAGCTTAACCTGATCGATCGACCTGTGCGGCTGTTATTATTTAGCCACGGGCCCCTCAAAAGGCAAAAGGATAGATGACGTTCAAAAATACGAACTTTATATAAGATTTGGTTTCCTAACAGAGCGGTTTCGTCATATTATAGCTGTGACAGAGTGGCGTCCAAGGACTGGAAGACGAGATGTCGGTCGTCCGGTGGCGGCGTGATGGGCAGACGACATTGTTGCCATCGTGGGCAAAACCTGGATGAAACTGGCGCGGGAGCATGGTGATTGGCACAAGTAAAGACAGGGTGAAGTCGGACTGTGGATGATGATGAAAAATGTGGAAAATCTGTCATATTCACCAGTATTTCACATTATTAAGATATCAAAAAAACGCTCTGTATTTGGACAGTCGGAGCCGTTATTGTGACCGTTCACCGCTTTCTTAGGAAATCAAAGCTTTACGCTCCCACACTACGCTTGCCGATACGCGATCTCCATTCCAGGACTCGTCTCCTCCGCCGGCAATCGGTCCTTCGACAAACATGGTCAGCCCACTGCCACTTCAGCTGTGGTGGTGCTTGAGGGAGGCCTATGTCCAGCACTGGACGGTTTTCGGCTAAAGTGATGATGATGATGCTGTCTCTTACAGTCCGGTCGACGTGAAAATGTTTTCCGGTCACCTGTCAATGCGACAATTTTAATCCTAAGTAATATTATAAATGCGAAAGTAAGTTTGTTTCCTTGTTTGTTACTTTTTCACACCTAAACCACAGAACCGATTATTTTAAAAAATTGCATATATGTTGTCAGGTGTTACGAAACGGACATAGGGTACCTTTCATCCCGAAAAAAAGTGCTGTTCCCAAGGAAAACAACAATAACGTTATTATGATAATAGATGCGCCACGTGTCTTTCGAACGGGATCGACATTTATGCGGGTGAAACCGCGGGGCGCTGCTAGTATCAAATAAGGA
This sequence comes from Oligia latruncula, assembly GCA_948474745.1. Classification (NCBI taxonomy): domain Eukaryota; kingdom Metazoa; phylum Arthropoda; class Insecta; order Lepidoptera; family Noctuidae; genus Oligia; species Oligia latruncula. Next base: position 14,055,047 of record OX419689.1, on the reverse strand, counting down.
TAACAAATTCCCGAAACACGTATTTGTTTGCATACAAAAATACAAAAAAAAACATACGGGGACAACGGGAATACAAGGAATTGAGAACCTCCTTCTTTATTGAACTCGGCTAAAAACTGACAGGTGTGTCAAGAACGCTTTCTTTCGTCGGTCATACTGTAGTACAATTTCGTCTAATAAGTTGTCGGGTGATCGAAACTAGCCCACTTAACTAAAGGAAGTTCGAATGATGCTAATTATCATAATCACATAACATAGTAGGTAATACTACGAAAACCCCCTCTACACCTTTTCTCATAAAACGAAAGCATAAAACACTAAAATAATCACTTAAACAATTTCCTTTTGATTTACGAACCTAAGGCGTTGTATGTGCTTATAACTCATAATTTTCAGACTAGAAAAATATTACCTACCTTTAATTACAACTACTAACAGCAGAAACCCTCATATTAAACACATGAATTATTATTATATAAAAAATATTGTGTAAAGAACGTTCGTTCACGCTACAACCTACGCTTAGGTACCGTTTGGCTGCGTCACCAACTCGTGACGCCATTAGAAATATTTCATTTACTCTTGTATTGTTCATTTGTTTGTACGAAATTAATGGTTCCATTTATCGTTTAGCAGGCCTTACGTCGATCGGTTTTAATTGGTTAAATATTTGTTTTTTTTTAGCTGCTTCGGTAGGTGAGCATCGGTTTCGAATTTCAGTGACTAATTTTCTTTTCGGCGTCTGATGTTCATCGTTTATTACTGCCTGCCTATCTGACCTCCACAACCCAGTTATTGGGTAATACGATACCCCTTGGTAACACTGGTTGTCAGACTTTCGGGCTTCTGACTACCCGTAACGACTGTCAAAGATCCACGAATGACAGCCGGGACCAACGGCTTAACGTGATTTCCGAGGCACGGTGGGGTCACGGTATGTAAAGATGGACACCCATCCACAGACCAACCGCGGCAAGCGTAGCTTAACCTGATCGATCGACCTGTGCGGCTGTTATTATTTAGCCACGGGCCCCACTTGAAACGTATTACTTGAAACGTACCTATGTTCTATTCTTTTCTTCAACTCAACCTGACAGATTTTTTGGTATGACATTTATAAGTCAAACATTCTAAGAACAAAATTATTTTCTCCTAGCACCGGCCCGCGGCTTCACCTGTGTGGTATGTCGATAAAAATGACGTGACGTGTGGTATGTCTTCCTCAAAGTTCTAAGTATCCCTATACCAAATTTAATCAAAATCGGTTCAGACGTTTACCCGTGAATGCGTAACAAACAAACTCACATTTGCATTTATAATGTTTATAATAATAATAATTATGATGCCTAACGTCGTTCTAGACATTAATTAATGACATTAATGCGACACCACTTTCGGTATAAAAACATTACAATACCCTAAACCTAACGATTTGAAATCACAAATACGCAGCCCAAGCAAACATGATCAATGCTCATTCCTTCTGCACATGAGAAGCAGCCTGTAGGTAACCTGCAGTATGACAATAACAGGTTATACATTGCCGGTCCGGTTCCCGTCGCACGCCCACTAAGACGGCTAGTTAGTGCGACACGAAGACAAGCTGTGTGTATGTATGTTAATACGGATTATATGGCCTGGCCCGACAGTTGAAAGCCGGGACATTGGCTCAGTATTAATTAAATGCAGTGTATGCAACACGTAAATGCACTTTAGTGAGCAGTATAGATGCCTACAGTGAGTTATTGGTTTTTTGTTGAGAACCATTCCTGGATTACAGTTGATTTATTAAATAGCTTCAGGGTATTTCGTATTAGGTATGCTGTATATAAGACTGCTGCTTTATGCTTAGTTACCATTTTTTGTTTATGCGTTTGTTTTGCTTGTATGTATTTTGTATCTGCACTAGGTATGCTAAAAACTTCTGACACCTAGATACTGTATTTTTTTTTTTTTAAGTAATGCTGGATTTTAAAATCTAGAGTCTTATAGTATTGGTAAAACTCGCAATATCAGTAACTAACACGAGAATAAAAACGAAACACCATATCAAAATGTACACAGCAGATACCAGGCGACCAGAAGTCAAATGGAACATGAACTCACCCTCGCACACGAACAAAATATTCGCAGCAGCGACGACGAAAATGAGATTTAAATATGGAACACACAAAAACCGTCCCAATATAGTTTGTAAGTTATCGCATAGATGACATCAAACGAATCGACAATTCAATTCAATGTCAGAAGTTACCGGCGTACTGGCCGGGAAATTCACAACTAACTTGAGGCGAATTTTTGAAAAATATGATATAACGGGGCGGAGGGCGCGGCAGGGTTCGCTACAAGTTTGAAGAGGAATCGGGCCCTCGGGGGCTGTGATGAATCTTTCACGCGTTTTATCGCTTTGCATCGGGAATCGAACCTCGGAATCTTCGCTCCGACGGACAACGTAGGTATTTACGCTGAATATTTTGGATGAAATGTTAAATTGTATTATTGAATAGCCCAAATTCTATGCGAAGTGTCTGTTTGGTTTCATTAACATTGTTGTTTGTTTGTTACGATCTATTGAATCTTCTCATTGTAAAACACATTTTCATCATTTTATAAGCAGGTTTTACTTAGCAACATAAACGAAAGAACACAAACATTTGTCATATTTTTATGTATAATATCCCCACAGCCTATAATGTTCCCACTACTGGGACACAGACCTCCTCTCTTCGAAAGGGAGTGGGCTGTAATCCACCACGCGGGCAAAGTGCGGGTTGGTTCATGTCACATGTCGTCATGCTGGTTTCCACACTATATTTTCCTTCACCGTTTTGAGAGCAGATCACTCATTATTTGTCATCAAATCACGGGAAGGGAGGCGTATTTATAATGCGTTTTTAATTTTTTTTTTTTGTAAATGAAAGGATTCAAAGTAACATTTTGAGCATTGTTCAGAGTTTGACAGTATATTTTTTTCCTGTGACTTGTAATGTGATGAATTTTTTTACGCAAAGTAAAGCGCCTTCCTGGGTTCCAACTAGGGTTTTCAGTTTCGATGCATTACTAAGTCCCGGAAAAAAAAAACGAGACTCGATTTGGTCTCGAAATTCTCGGGGAAAACAAGACTTTTGAGACTAAAACTAGGTTTCTTACTTATAGGCTATGCAATTAGGCAGTCAAAACAAGATATTTTAATCAATACTTTATTAAAAAAACGCAAATTAAAAAATTGTTTGTTGAAGTTTTTTTAATTTTTGTAGTGGGCACGGAAGAAACCAAGGGCGTTTAATGTGGTTTCAGACGAAGAGGACCTAATTTTATTACAAAAGTAACCCGCGTCTCAAGCCTCAAAAGTCTCGTTATTCCCGTGACCGAAAATGTTTCTCGAAAATACCAAAAAATTGTAGAGACCTCGAAAGTTTCGAGACCGAGATTCCCGGGATGAAAGCCTTAGTTCCAACCCACGACCTACAACTAGTCGGTTCTTTTATGCGATTAGGTTTAATTTACTAGTGCAATGACAAGCTGTCAAAACGTCAGTCTACCAATCCATCAAGGCTTATGCACACAAGTGCGATCTATAATTCTCATAGATTACTGCCATTCGCGGCTGCAAATGGTACCAACACATCTCCATACTACATGTATGTCTCAGGGTGAACATATCACATTATTGATAATGTAATAGTCTTGTCACAGCTATATCTAATTCCCAAATGAGGTCTATCGTCTGTACATACCTTTAGCATCGCTTTTCCGGTAGTAGAATCATCATCTGCCTAGCCTTTTCCCAACTATGTTGGGGTCGGCTTGCAGTCTAACCGGATGCAGCTGAATAACAGTCTTTTACATGGAGCGACTGCCTATCTGACCTCCTCAACCCAGTTATTGGGTAATACGATACCCCTTGGTAAGACTGGTTGTCAGACTTTCGGGCTTCTGACTACCCGTAACGACTGTCAAAGATCCACGAATGACAGCCGGGACCAACGGCTTAACGTGCTTTCTGAGGTACGGAGGGGTCACGGTATGGAAAGATGGTCACCCATCCACAGACCAACCGCGGCAAGCGTCTAGTTTAACCTGATCGATCGACCTGTGCGGCTGTTATTATTTAGCCGCGGGCCACTCTTCCGGTAGTAGAATAGTACTTAGGTAGTAGTATTTGCAATGTTAGTTTGTCTTCTAATAAGTGATAGACATTTTTAGGAGCACCATATTTGAGTAACATACTTTCAATCTCAATCAAATCATTGTGAAGGATTTTGCTAATCCATCGCTGCATACGTTCGAAAAATTTATATGCTGCACTTAACAAATAAAGAAATCTTGATGTTTTGTTTACTCGTAAAAACCGTGCAAAGCTGGGGCGGGTCGCTACACATCTATACAAATAAATAACATTGAAGTGTCTGTTTGTAATGTCAAAATAGCAGCTTTGTACATAATCAGCCTATAATGTTCCTACTGCTGGGACACAGGCCTCCTCTCTGTGAGAGGGAGTGGGCCGTAATCCACCACGCGGGCCCAGTGCGGGTTGGTAAATGTCACATGTCTTTGAATTTTTGGTCTCTCTAGGACATGCCGGTTTCCTCACGATGTTTTCCTTCACCGTTTTTTGAGCAGCTTTGTACTAAATGCATAATTATGAAAGTATGTTTATACTTACCTACATACGGTAATTATAAAAAAAAAAATTTTTTTTTAATTTTGTCTGCCTGTTTCTGTTATCTCCGAAACGGCTGGACCGATTTCGCCGATAATAATATATAGCTGATGTTATAAGGAGTAACTTAAAGTTCTAGTTTTATTTTAGAAAAAGTATTAGGGTTTCGCACAAAAAAATTAAAACCCATCCGACATTCGCGCGACGGCACAGCTAGTCTAAAATAAATTGCAAGACACTGTAACCAAAACTCAAAAATGTACCTCAGAATCTACATACACTAAACAAAATGCTACATTCATTCCACTGTCGAGCATTTCGACTTCTTACCGTCGCGGTTTCCGTACACTGCCTGCAGGACATAGTTGGAACAGTAGAGGTCAGCCGCATGCGGCCCACACTTGAGTCTGCCGGCCTCACTCAACTTGTCTGTTTACCCCTTGTTACCTCGTCTAATGAACTTCAAGTCTATTTAGAGGAATTTCGGGGGAAATGGGATTTTTTAAATCAAATTAGTTTATTATTATTATCAAACGATTCATACCTACTTCTATTGTAGGAATATTAGTAGGCAAGTATTTGGTTTATGAAAAAACGACATGGTAACACTCAATGTGAATTTATGACTAAGGGCTGATTTTTCAATCATCTGATAACTAGAGGAATAATTTGGAAATTTTGACAGTTATTTCATACAACAACTGTCAAACGACAATTTTATTCCTCGAATAACAGTTATCTGGCGATGGAAAAAACGGCCATAAGTTGAATTTCCAATTGGTTTTGATAACAATTCAACACGTGTAATAGAGCATTATTATTAAACTTTCTTTCAGTTAACGTTAATGCAAACAATTTAATAGCAACCAAAGCAATTTAAGCTCTATTTTACCTCAGTTAATTATCTATTGTTATTTTTTTCTGACCATCAGGGGTATCGTTACCCAGTAACCGGTTTGTGGAGGTCAGATAGTCAAGCGCACCATTCAAAATATTGGTATCCGGCTGCATCTGGTTAGACTGGAAGCCGACCTCAACATAGGAAAAGACTATGCAGATTGATTTCAATCTTCTTTTTATTTAAACCTATTTTTAGCACACAAAAACATCAAAATTTTATATTGCCGATCAAATTAAGGGGCACGCATGCAATAAACCAATCGGGTTCCTGATATTAATATTCAATCTACTCGTTTGGTTCTAAAGCCGATTAGCCGAATATTCGGCAGATATCGAACGATCAAAATATTGCGTGTTTAGATTTTTGCAGAATTCGATTCTGATGCCAGATTTGCTCGTCGATTTTTAGTTTTATGATATCCAACTTCGTACGGTTTTATCTAAGCTAGAAACATAGACTTGAATAAAATGTATGGTTGTCTAGTATTCAGGGTTATTTTAAATTGGCTAGATAAACTCCGCAAACGCGATGGGTATATCTAAATACGATGAAAAAGGTTAAAGATCAAAATATATTTAGATATCGATATCCATCGCGTTTGTGGAGTTTAGCTAGCCAATTCGAAATATCCGTATATCGTCGGTCGACAGTCAGTCACATCATTATTCTTTTTTCTACAGTTTATAGGATGCATTTTTAAGATGGGATTTTTTTTTGGGATGGGATTTTTTGGAAAATCGAACTATGATAAATAGATAAAGAAAAGTGTTATTTTGGCCACTATTCTCGAATTTATTATAGTTCCTTTTTCTTTCATTGAGCTCGACTTAAATAAAAAACGTTTTTTTTTTGTTTTTTAAGAAATCATTAGTAGTTTAGCCCCTTAGATTGAGATGGTTTTATTATTATGTTTTTAGTTATTTTTTGTCTATAAATCAACGTTTGTTAAAGGCGATTTTTCTATGAGGCCCAATGTGAAAGAAAATGTGGAATGGTATCAGATGCTTATCACCCTGTGCTAGTCGTAAATGTCTATCGATTCACGAGAAAAGGGTAACTGTTTTATTAGTAGAAAGGGAGAGGGTTGCTAACTTTTAGCTATAGTTATGTCGTGTATGACTCCTACTTAGTTGCTTTGTGAACTTGATTTACTAAGATATAGAGCTCTGCTTAATTTTAGGGAAAAAAAAACAGATTGCTTTCGGCCTTATGACTTCGATATCCGAAACATCGAAGTCATATGTAAGGCCGAAAGCGTTAAACGTTTAGCGTTGATTTGAATATGGAAACTTTTCTTAGAACGCTACAAACTGGAGAAATATATTCAGACATAGCTATAGTATATGCCCCTTGTCGGATAAGTAAAAATCCCTCTCTCAGCTAAAACAACAGAGTGAATGTCATTACCGTTAAACCCATTTATTCCCTTCTATTTAGTCTTACAATTTGCACCTAAAGATACGCATCTAATCTACTCTCCTGCCGGGTTGGCAATTTTTTTTTGTACTAGAGACACTTACAAACGGTATTTTTTCCTTTCTTCAGCGAAGACAATTGTATTTTAATTGAAAAAGATTTGTACTAAAAAAAGTAGGCCGAATGTTGAGGCCTCATAATTATTTGAGGCCGAATATTCGTAGCCAGTTTATTTTTACCACTATTAAAACAAACCTTAAGTAAATAACAGAACTAAGTTATTCAGAGCAGACACGACCAAGACAGTTGGTAATTTAATAATTTACAAACAAACTTTTGTAAAAGTAACTTATTCAATTTACAAGCAGGTATTTTTTTAAGGTTTTTTGGAAACAAACAAAAAAAAGGAATGTGTTATTCAGCGAGTTGGCTGAGGGTCGCAGTGGCCCGTGCCCCGGCTTCGCCTAACTGCAGTAAGTGTCGGGAAACTTTCGCGAAACATCTTTTACGGGCGCTCGATCGACATGTTAGGTTTTTAGATTTTCACTCGAACGAGCAGCACGGTCCCGTCCCTTAGTTATGGGCCGATTCTTACTTGTTCCGCCATTTTGATTTTATTTTGTCTCGTTGTTCTTTTGTTTTAGTTGTGCGTTCTTGGAAACGAATATGAGTAGCAGTTATAAGGCTTTAACATACCGTTAACTGAAAAACTTTAATAGACAGAAACAAACTTCGATTTTCATAACAACATTTTTGGTAATCATGAATATTAGTTTCTGATAAAAAAACCATAACAAATATAAATTCTTACGAAAGGTTAATTGAACCCTTTTAAAGTCATGATTGAATAACGAAATACTAATTGAATTCCAGCGAGTAGTGCACGTGACGCTACAAACAAGTCGCGGGACAAACATCATTAATTACACATAAATTACAAATTCCTTGTAGGTTTCAAAGTCGCAACCGCACCAAGTTTTATTAAGCGCTATTCAGAAACGAGACATCATTGTAAAGCATTCTCCAGTTACCAAGACACAGTAGGAACTCGAAACCGTGCTGACAGGCAGGAATAACTTAATTCCGATGGAGAGCACTTAAAAAAGAATGGGACTTAAAAGACAAGCGCAATTGTTACCGCTCTTCAGATGTGCAGACGGCGTGAAAATCTGTAAAATAATACCCCCGCACTAGTTAAGCCCGTCCCTAGCTGACGATACAATAAAATAAGTAGTACTCAGGGACTAAACTACAAATTACGAGAGAGCTTGCTCAGCTTAAAATAATTAAGAATCTTTGTTCCGCTTGATGGCAGCACTGGAGAAGAACTGCTACTAGAGGATAGTACAAGTACTGCAGTGTCCGGTCAACACAGTCGAATCTAGAAGTTTCTTATCGCCCGTAACTGTGAAAGTTTTCGTTTAATTTTACCGTAACAATCGCAGCATTTTATCAAATGAGCAGACTTGTTATTTTTTATTGGTGCGCGAAGTTTTTTCGACAGATGTTGGAATACTTTGCTAAGTGAGGGTAGCTGGTACAGCGTTATACTGTTAGTTTTGTTTGTAGTCATATTTTTTGTACGGACTTATTTAATTGCGTTTTCTCGACTCAAGGTTTTGTAATGTTATACAATGTGATATTTTTGGGCCTATATTTACGACCTATTTTTTCTTTTACTATTTCAACTATGATTTGCAAGACCGTTTAGATGAAGCAAAAAATTATGTTTTATAAGAAAAATACATCATCAGAATTCTTCTGACCTTATCCCAATTTATAGGTAAAGGCATTTCTTATTTAAAGTACCCCGCTATTTATATTCAAACTCAAAACATTTATTTCAATTAAACCGATTATAAGCACTTTTGAATTGCCAAGGAGTCGGTCAATCAGAAAGTTGAAGCTCGTTCCAAAGATTAGGAGGTTCCTATGGCAAGAAACTTCACGGACACTCAATTAAAATCAAATTCTTAAAAAATATTGGGATAACAATACCAAGCCACACTTATCCCTTACAATATTATAACCTCCATCGCAAATTCGCAAGTCGTAGTGCCAAAAAGTAGTTGGAATTTCACACAAGGTAAGTTTGAGAGGTGTCAGATTCAAGTGCGAGGCGTGCGAACTATGTCTTTGTTTGGAGACGCTTTCTGTGGCGACGATGTGTTTATTTGACGACACCTATAAGAATTTAAACAATAACACCGTCTTGCATAGGAAGTTTTGGGGTAAAGTTCTGATTTATTAAACAGGGGGAGGGAGGATTAAGATTAGGGAGCTAAAGATTTTTGGTCAAGATTACTTTTGCAATAAAATTGATTTCGTCTGGACCAGAAATTATAGGAATCTATAGGGTTGGTTAATAAAACTAACAATGCGACATATTTGACTTTTTTTTATTGTCACATTTTTACGAAATACAAACTTTAGCCCTGGATAGAAAGAGCTGGATAGAAGTCACGGGGAGAGGCCCTTAAGAGGCAACAGTAACATTTTTACGACAGGTGCTTTTTTATTAAAACACTAAAACTTTGTAAAAACTTGGAAAATTGTTTGATTGTCGCCTGTCATCTGTCGGTTTTATCAAATAGGCCCCTAGATGACAACACAGTTACCTACAAATTTTATCGAATTTGTTCGACCCATTCTCTCATTAAAACAACTGATTTCCACACCATTGCACACCGAAAATGATTCCATTACTGTCATTTCAGAAGGGGCTATCTACCAGCAATCACGACACTTGTTATCAACACAGTCAATTCATAAAGCCGCGTCCTAAAAACGTGATACCACAAAGAGTATCGTTCTAGCGAGGGAGAGCGAGGTCACGCCAGCTTCGGAGGGCCCTTCGCTTTGTTCCTCTGGCAACAATGCCTCACTGAGGGTCCACAAGAGCATACTTGTATCGGATGCAAGCGATGTTTCGTTGGCGAGGATTAGGGCTTGCGGCCAGGACTGTACTTAACCACGAGACTTTAATGCGAAAGAAATGGTTCAAAGGGTCCCTTGAACGTTGAGAGGGAAAATTGACGGTTCGAGATGAGGGGGATAAGGTAGGTACAGATGGATTTTGGTGGTTTTATTTTTTTTATTGTTTTTTCTTTGTGTGTGGAGAGAATGTGGCCATTATGTGTGCCACACCATAATGTAGGCTTCATCTACTAAAGATACCCTGATTTGCAATCATAGTAATAAATGGATGATTTTATATGCATTGCTTCGCACTCAATGCTATACGTAACACATTATATTATACGGGTGTGACGCGTTTCTCTGCTTTAACAAGTTTGTTGTGTAGTAAAATCTGGTAAAATCAGACCTTTTTTGAGATTTTAAATCTTTGAACAACCCGTACGTTAACAGCAAATAATGTGTTGCTAACTGACGCATGGAATAAGATCTTACTCCCAAGACGGACATATGTTAAAGATTTTCCGATATTTTCCTTCTTTAGTGTTACTCTGTGGGAACGGCTCAGCGTTTCTTAGTCCGTCCCTGTTCGCGGAGAGTAGTAATTATACGATATTTATGCGCGCTGCCCCTCCCCCACTCTTGTCTTGAGAGCTTGCTAAGAAGAAAAGCGATATGAGTGTCGAAACTTATGAGCCATAATTCTCTTTTAGCGAGCGAATTTTTGTCAACTTAGGAAATTAATCTCTCAGCCAACTATAAAGAACTTCAATTCAAATGCGATCAAAGCGATCATAAGGCTTGTGAGCCTGTAATAATGCAATGAAGAATCCCCGTCTTTCGCTTCTCTATTAATAAAAGTACGCCATGCTAAAGCCGCGTTCGTGGAGCCACCGGGCAACAGCTTCCAGTTGAAATTGTAAAAAGTTTAGTATTTTTATAAAAGTTATTAATCACTGCGTGGAATCGTAAAATTCTTCGTAAAATACAGAGAAACAAAATTTCCCATTTCCAAGTTCCGTGCTAGTGTAAAAAGTTTTCATAAAATTTAATTAATCTCACACGTAAGTATGTGCTCCGCGCATTTTTACATGAAACGTTTAAAAATATATCGCCGCCTGCACTGGCTGAGATGTAGGCAGTAGGCACACCACACGTTACACACTGCGTAGGAGTACAAAGTCCAGCTAAATACCGGAAGACGTGAGCCCTCCTCGCTTTGTTACTGCGACAATGAAAAGGAAATGTCTTTTCCATTTTTCCAAGGTTTCAAACCATTGAATACCTACCCATTTGATAATACAAAGCGACCTTAGTGAAACACGTTGCGGATTTTCGGGATTATTAACGGCAAACAGTAAGAATTATTTATTACTAGGTTCACTTCCGAAGTGCTTATAAAACCGCGTAATCTACGTAATTAACCGTTGCGCACACGCGCGAACCACGTTACTTATACGTGACGTGTGAACGTAATTAAACTAGAACTGTATAGGTTTTTAACAAATGTTGCACTTAATTATTATATCCTTGGTCACAGGCTCTACGAAGGGAATGAGACTTTCTGAAAACCACGTGTTCGTGGGTTAGTCGTGTGCAATTGTGCAGGACTGAGCACCTTTATTGCAGTGCCCACTATTTTCTGTGCAACGGGTGCACGGCAAGAAATAAAGGAGCCTGAACAAAAAGGACATTCTTTTAAAGTTCTTTATTTCAAGGGATTGTAGCAGTAAAGTGTGGTTTAATTGCATGGTAGAACTTTCACAGTTCCACACTTTTATTTGTATTCGATGAATTTAGATTCGTTTTCCTTTAGTTCGCGGATCGCGCCTCGCCTTCGAGAAATATAGAAATAGCTGCAATTTTCTCGGCATCTCCACTTTTACTGTAACAATAATAAAACTACGGCACTTAATGGAAGCTCGTTCACGTTTTGTTTTTTTTTTCGAGTAATGAATTTGCTGCGATAGGTAAATTGTAGTTTTACGATTGCGTCATTGTAGTTCAGGTGAACGTTTGAGAAGTTGGCGTGTATTCGACTTTGTTCTGGAAGAAGGTCGTGTCGTGTCGCAAAAATTATCGAAGTTTCTTGTGTCCAGTGAGGAGCGACTTGGAAGTTCGTGGTTGTTGGCGGTGACCGGTCGCTTCCGTCCCCGCTACGCTCCGTGCCGCACCGTATCGCGCCCGCTCACCTATGCCCCTATGCCCCTGCCGCGCTGCTGCCGCGAGACAATAGCGAGCCAATAAAACTTTTACTGTACGCTATGATTTTGGAAGCATTTTGCGAGATGAGTTCTATAAAATTTGTAATTTATTCAAGCCAGTTTGGACGTAACTTCCACTTTATTGACGTTTACGAAATAAGCTCTACAACGACAGGATTTGTTACTTTTTACTCTAAAACTCGTGGGTTGACAGTTTTTTTAAATTAAATAGAAATAGTGCCGCAGTAAAATTGTATAGGTCCTAACTTTGGTAGTTAAAAGACAACATGTGCCAAGTGATATTTACAGAACTTGTAAATGGATTTTGTTGTTTGATTTGTTGCAGCCATTGCAGGGTGTGGCTAAGTAATAACAGCCGCACAGGTCGATCGATTAGGTTAAGCTACGTTTGCCACGGTCGATCTATGGATGGGTGACCTTATTTTTATACCGAGACCCCTTCGTGTCTCGAAAAGCACGTTAAGGCGTTGGTCCCGGCTGTACTTCGTAGATCTTTGATAGTTTAGTTTTAGTTTTCTTTTACAGTCGTTACGGGTCGTCAGAAGCTCGAAAGTGTGACAATCAGTCTTACCAAGGGGTATCGTATTCCTTGTGACTGGGTTGTGGAGGTCAGATAGGCAGTCGCTCCATGTAAAATACAGTTATCTAGCTGCATCCGGTCAGACTGGAAGCTGACCCCAACATAGTTGGGAAAAGTCTAGGCAGATTGATTGTTGCAGCGCGAGGGCTACTTTAACTAAAGAATATAACATTAAAGTTTGGTTTCAAATCTATTAGTATTCCCATGAAATAGAAAGAGTATGAAAGATATCTTTTTAGTTACAGATTCTATCAAATTTTTTGTTGTAAAGTAAAAGTACGCCACAAAATTTCCTGAAAAAAGATAGACGATCTTGTCTTTGAAATGGACTTTTTCTTTACAAAGAAAACATTTTACCTGTTTATATTTTGGATGTTTGTGGGGAGGGGGGATTGGGGGTGAGTATAGTGGTGGGAGTGTGTGCGGGGCGAAGCGGGGGGATGAGATAAGAATCAAATAGATGTTGTTTCGCTGCATGGCGCTCTGTCGCAGGGCCATATGCACGTGGTGACGTGTGGCCGCCACGTCTTGACACTTGCAGTAAGATATTGTTACGCTAGTGGATAATATCTTAGCTGCAACTGTATGGTTACGCTACCAACAATGTTTTGGGATATTTGGAGCTCTTTTTCTTTACTAGGTTAGTAGAACACTCGAGTTTCTAAGATGTTGCAGTTTTGTAAAAGTTGGTTCCGAAATACTCGACAACTTGTCAGGTAACACAAAACGGGTACGGAAAGGATACCTCTTCATCCAGTTTGTTTAATATATAGGGTGACTGGTAATTAGTGACCGATACTTAAACACATGATTTTACTCATCATTATGAACAACTTTTACTATGGGACCAAACCTGAAATCGTGAAAAAAAGCAGCTGTTCACTACATTTTGACGAGTTAGACGAACATAAATGTTGGGAACAGCTGATTTTTTTTCGCGATTTCAGGTTTGGTCCCATAGTCTTCTTCTTCGTGTCGCTGGCACGACTGTATTTTAAATCTTGTTTTCCCAAAACTTTGCCACTTCCACGGCGTTGTCGGTGGCAGCGCAGAGGTCACTTTGACTGCATGTTTTGGGACACAGAGGGCAGGATAGGAGGTGGAGCATAGTTTGTGACATAGCTCCGCAATCACACCCTTCTGCCGTTGCGTCAAGGTAGCCCCATTTTACCAGGTTGGACTTACATCTTCCCACTTGTGTCCGGAGATGGTTCAGAGATTTCCAAGTGGGCCACGGAAAGTTACACCCTGCAGGGAGATGCTCCTTTGGTGGTAAGTAGTGAGTAGGAGGGGGAAGAGTATCCTGCCACAGTTTGTAACGGGCGTCGGCCGGGTTTCCTGACAGAGACGCTGTCGATTTCAAGAAGCTGTGTCTGCTTTTTAGCCGTCCCATAGTAAAAGTTGTTCATAATGATGAGTAAAATCACGTGTTTTAAGTATCGGTCACTAATTACCAGTCACCAGTCTGGGTTCGAACCTACGACCTACAACTCGTAAGTCACGGCCGTTAACACTTGGCCACCACTGCTCCCCATTATTTCATCACCACTGCTCTCAAAACGATGAAGGAAAACATCGTGAGGAAACCGGCATGTCCTAGAACCAAAAATTCGAAGACATGTGACATCTGCCAACCCGCACTGGGCCCGCGTGGTGGATTACGGCCCACTCCCTCTCACCAAGAGGAGGCCTGTGTCCCAGCAGTGGGAACATTATTGGCTGATTATGTATGTATGTTATGTAAATGTGGACGACGAGAAGTAACACACCTAACAAATTTTCATATAGACACCGTAACGCGAAATAGTCTCGTCTCCAGTGATCTCAAGATATTTATTAGTCTGACAGGCATACAAATGACTGCTGCGATAAAAGCAATGTTTTAGAAATATGAACCGTAAAAGTCTTAGTAAATATAAAACAATAATTTACGGACGCTTTGCAACAAAAATGTGTAAAGCAAAATAACTCATTTAACGCTTAAGATAAACTGCAAACTGGAATAATGTAAAATATGAGGGTAAATGCGATGGGGTTGTAACAACATAAAATATTTCTGGTAATATTGCGGTTACCTACGACAAGCACTTGTGCGGTGTTCAAAGAGATTTTTATAAATAATAGCTTTTTGTGCGTAGTACTATGTTTTCACGGAATATTTAACAAAAACAACGCGTTAGCGAATGTGGACATTATTTTTATACCAACTTTCCACAATTGGTCCCGGTTTTATATGTACGCGAAGTTGCGGTGAAAATATTTGTCGCTAGCAACGTGCAGTAGCTTGCTTCGTATGCGTGGAAATTTTAATATGAAATACCTGCCTGTAAAGTTTTAAATTAACAAAATAATATAATTGTTTACTACTATTTAAATAACTATTATTCAATGCATAAAAGCATCAAGACTACAAGCCCGCGCTATATTTTTCACCTGAAGTATGTTTCGGCTGACGTAACAGTCATGAAACGTATTTTGGCAGAGCGATAAGGAAATGACACAAAGAAAACAAACTACAGTCCGCTTCGGCCGAAAATTTGTGAGGGCGGGGGGAGAGACGGGAGCGAGCGCGGGAGAGGACATGGAGCGATAGCGTCGCGGGTCGCGTCAAACTTATTGGAACGGTGTCAGAGATCGCTCGCACTATCTACCTTTGCACTCGTTTCGTCCTCTACCCCTCAAACAAAGAGCGCTCTTATTAATTTCGAGTTTTTTAATATCGGTATTCGTATTCTATCTTACTGCGACTCAATTAGCGCGGTAGGAATTCATAAATAGTTTGAAAGCTTTTTAATTAAATGCGCGCTGAACGATGCATTAAATAACGCGCTAACTCAACGATTTGATTCGGTTTCGTTTTGAAGTATGTGTTGTTTAAATATTATCTCGACTGATAATGTTGATAAATAATTAACGTTTAATTAAGGATTTAAAAGCTTTTGCCTCGTTTTTCATCTGCTGCAACGAAGAGAAAATCCTAAAGACTGAAAATGGTTTTTATAAAAATCCATCAAGCTACAACGGTCAGCTACGGAAAACCGCCAGAGCTCCGTTCACTAAGCCTTTGTCCAGTATAAGGCTGTTAAAGAAAGAGCTATAATAGGACAGACATTTGTAAGATTGCCTCCACTCGTAACCCAGATCGATATATCGCAGGCATTGTATATTCACCAGCTTATTTCAGGTTAGAAACGTTAGAACCGAACGGACACGCCACGCGAACACGATTGACGTATTATGGTTTTGTCTTGGAATAGCCTTCGTAGAAACGATTTCAATGGCCGTCGACCCATTTAATTTAACAGACAATGTATACTGAGTGCAGACTGGCGATTTGTCAAGGGAATGAATTTCAACAAAGGGCGTATTCATTTGAATGGCAACTTGTTGTACGAGACCGTTTTAATTTCATGAGTCGTTTATCATAATCAAGGCGGGGTGGTGGTACCACCAGTGACCAGCGACGGACCCATGTCAGTGTCTGAAGGAAATGTCACATACCTGCTCGGACAATGCGGACATTTTGTGGGAACGGCTTTGCCATACACGTTTAGGAGCATTTGGATTTGGCTTAAATGATTTAGCTGGTTATTTTTAGAAGTGTATGCTGCTACTGCTTTATCGTTCGGGTTTTCTCACAGAAATACGTGTGACCGAGATATTTGTCAACTCGCTTGGGTGATTATAGGCACCGGCGGAGTCGGGCGGTGAATTTATGTCGAGGCATTATAGCCTACCGTGGAAATAGATTATCTGTTTTACCTACTTACGTGCGACAGTGATATAAAGCCAGCCGGTTTCTTTTTCGCGGCTAAAACTTGGGCTACATTTATTTGGAGATACCTCAAGCCTATACGTATCAATTAACATAAATAAACGAAGAAACAAAAGACGAAAAGCTTTGTTAAAGTTTCGCTAAATTGAATTCTGGGTTCTGTGAATAGTTTACTATTTATATTCAGGCTATAAAATACCTTTGCTTTATGTAATAGAACAAAACTAGTCTCACAAAAGAGCCTCCTCCTCAGCATTGAATCATCGAAACGTAGCCCGGATTCAAGTAGGTCGCTAAATAGTGGTGGCAGCCGACATCCCTAATCTAATATGCCTGATTCGGGGCCCGGGGCGGCGCGGGTCGGTGCTGCAATCTTCGACCTACTGTGGTAAAACTGCGACGGTCGCCTCTCTATTACCTCCGTATCGCCACACTTGGACCTTCGCTGACACACTATACAAGTTGCGACTTGTTTTAAATGTATCATGTCGCTGTTTTGGTAGAATTTAAATTAAACTCCGCAGTACTTAACTGCCTCATTCAATACAGGTACGTAATCAATACCTATTAATTATTTCGAGTACGGCAGGTGTAATTGAAGAAAATTTCACCATGTAATCTATTACAATCGATCGGATGGATTTTATTTCCGCGAATTCTTCTTCGTGTTATCGTCAACAAGTAGATTAAATTCACGTCAGTCGTTCTAATTGGAGCTGTGAGCGAGGTTTCATTTGTACGTACACGTTCTAAGGGTAATTTTAAACATTATAAATGTAATTTGCGTCCTAATATTAGAGTGGGTTATAAAACATTTATGACAGGATCTTTTCATGTTAGTAATGGACTGGATTAAGTGGGGAAAGCATGTTGTATGCATAAAGTATGATACAATGGCGGTATATTCAAATGTGCAGTATATTCGCAGTGTGCCGAGTCAGATTGTTGACTTGAGACGATCTCATCGCTATTGTGAAGTGCGCCATAGGGGATACCCATCGTACGGAGCGTCGGTAAACGATCGAAATCTAAATAATAAAGATCGCGAACCGTCCCCCTAGCTGGATAGGCTTAGTCGTACAAAATTGGAGTAATAAAAGAGGAATGCTCGCAAAAGTTTTGCAATAAAGCCAACGAGTATCGACTGTTAAGGAGTAAAGAGTTCTCCGCTGTAACGCTACATGAGGGTACGCTGTTGCGTGTTATCAGACCAAGGAGTTCACGTGTAATATGTGTATTCGGGAGAATTATTAACTTGCTTTTGTTTAGAAAAAAATGTGCTATGAGGTTTTTATGAATATCGCAGTTATTTTAGGAACTTACTCGTAGGTTAGTTTGTAAATGAAAGGGGTAGATTCATCACAGAGTTATTTAAGTCATATTTTAGGTAGATTTTGATACAGTGTTCAACAGAAGAAAATACTGATTAATAACTTGATTTATTTTTTGGATTTCGACACATGTAAAAATTTCTCAATTCTTTCTCTCTTTTTTTTCTCAAAAGGAGACAATATGAAAAGTATTTTTTTCCAAAAACATGTTACCAAATTTTAAATAAAATATTAAAAACTTACCTTTGCCGTCTTAAACCGTCCTCCATATTTCTGGAGTAACATCAGGAAAGTTCGATCTTATTTCCAATTTTAGCTTACTTTGGAAATATAGGACACATATGTAGGTAGCGAGTGAGACTCGAACTGGTAGATGCATCAACGAAATTACAATGATCGTCGTTGGCAAGAATTCGATACCGGATTCGGATACCTAGATATGTAGCGAAATAGTTTCAGGAATTCATATGTATTAACACCATTCCCCTGAGCAAAGAAAATGAAATGAGTTAATGAAATATGTATTTTTCTCTTTTGGTAAATATAGCGTAAAAATAACACGTACTTGTTCTAAGAGATCTTTCCGTTACTAGGGTCTAGGGTCAAATTGGAGGCTTTGCGCAAATTGATTTAAAATTTTGTTACATTACGTGCAAAACCTCTCACTCATCAATTGATAACCCAACTCTACAGACACGATTTTAAAACACACTGCATCAATAGTTAGATCCCGCCGTCCGCCATTCAATTTATGGTACACATCGCCAAATCAGCTCATTCGCAGCGTTCAAAATCACCCTCGCCCATATTTGAGCACGCCCTTTGTAAGTATGCCCTAATGAAGGCGCATAGACAAATTAAACAGCGCCCATAGAGTAACGAGTCTCGTTCCAAAGATGCTTCTCGAACGTTTTTCGAGTGTTTCACCTGGAAAATAATTACATGGTTTCTGTGACGTATGGGTGCTATTTAAGCTCGCCCTAAGAGTAATGCCGACGATAAACAGGAGCAATTAAAACATTGCCACGCGACGCACGCCTTTCTTTACGCCGTCGGTAATAGAGATTTGTTGTGAGCGCGTTTAGTTCTATTTTCTACAATTGCGAGATGTAGAATTTGTTGTTAGTACGGAATGATTGCGGAGATAATGTTGGAATTTATTCATGTTGCGCTGTGCATGCTGATCTGAGGAGGAAATACTTTGGATTGAAGTTTAATTTGCTTCCCCTCTTCTACTTCTTTCCATTGGCCTCCCTTTCAAAAGTACCTACTTTATTTACTAAGAAAGAGGGGGGGCGGGACAAATGAACGTAACCCAGCGAAATTTGAGTCACTCAAAATAAGTAGTCGAATGTTCGTTCTTCCAAACAGTTGGACTAGTTATCGACATAAAACGAGTCCAACTGTTTGGAAGAATGGAAATTCGACGAAAAATTTTTAGTGACTCAAATTTCGCTGGGTTAAGTTTATGCAGCCCCAGAGTATTATGCCGTAGCAAAGTAATTTCGGCGACTTTTTTTGTGTAGCTTAGATTACGCTCTACAAGACTGAAATCTAGAGATCAGTAGGTAGGTACCAGTCACTATAAATCGCGGGAACAGTACCTACACACAGCAAAAGAGTTAAGTGGACAGGCAATTACCGAGCATAGCAGTACGCATGCAACTGTCATTGTTGTTGTGTGCGTTTAACTTTTATGCACAAAACACGCTCAGACGAACGATGACAAAGACTTTGCCACTTAGCTCACGCACACTGTTAAAATGCAGATGGAAGCGTAATTAGTTGGTTGGTTACTGTATTTTGTATTGTGTTTCATACTACTGTGGTTTATTCTCTATCTTCGATTAAGCGGATTCGTGACTGACTGATACACATGCGTTGTCTATCGGTTGTTGTCGTGTTTGTTTGAACGTGCTGATCTCTGAAATTGCTTCTCGGAATTGAAAAATATTTTTGCATTTGATAGCCTAATTCTTGAGGAAGGCTATATGCTATTAAACCTTACGCTAGGACCCTCAAGAGCCGTGAAAAAAAGAGTCAGAAAGAACGCTAAGCGAAAACGAAGTAATAGCGCGGCAGGTGATGCGATGCGACGGGGTGGGTCGGGGGAACAAGACATTTCACGCGGACGAAGTCGCGGGCAGAACCTAGTAAATAAATAAAGATATCTTTAGAAATTCTATCCCAGCAGGGCAATTACGTAACACATTATCAATCGGAATCGGTTTCATTTTGACAGTTCAACAACATTCATTGCGATATTTACGTGTTGAGCAGACAATTTTTTCGAACTTATGAAGCAATGGATTAGCAATTTGCTTCAAAATGATTCAGATTCTGATTGATAGTGTGTTACGCAATTAGGGTGCTGATTAGTAGTAGAAATTGACGTACTTACTGATAACTCCTATAATTAAATAGGTATTAACCTGTCCGTGTGTTCACACCCTTGATAAGCAATAGCGATGGTAGTTAATTACGTTTCGATCATATTCAATGCTTGACATTCAATACATCGTTTGTGCCTATATGATAGGTAAATGCTATTTATCGCTGGTTTAAAGTCTAACATGTAATATATTGCAGATATTCATAAATGCAGTTTGAATTTTGCAAGTTTCACCTACCTATTTATTGCTATAGTAGCTGCGCCCCGCGGTTTTACCCGCATAAGTTTCGATCGCGTGGGGATATCGGGATAAAAAGTATTCTATGTCCTAATCCAGATCTTGGTCTATCTATATGTGCCAAACATCTAAATCTGTTCCGAAGTTAGCGTGAAAGCATAACAAAAAAACATACAAAATAATCAAATCTTTTCTCTTTATTACAATACTAGCTTCCGCCCGCGGCTTCGCCCGCTAGGTATGTCGATAAAAACTATCCTATGACCTTCCCCGGGATGCAATCTATCTCTCTGCCAAATTTTATCGAAATCCATTCAGTGGTTTAGGCGTGAAAAGGTAACATACAGACAGACAGACAGATAGACAAACAGAGTTACTTTCGAATTTGTAGTTAGTTTAGATATATCGATGTGTGTAATTTACGAATGACGACTGTTAATGTAATCAGAGGTTTTTAAGTTGGATGATTATCTGTCCTCTGGTATTTTATGATTAAATAGATAAATATAAGTAGGGATAAAGACAACACCCTTTGCATGCTCAGCATCTAAAACCAGAAACGCATTTCATATAAGAAAAAAAAAATCTTTCGAAAAATTATTTGAATATCGATTGTGTTATCATTATTTTTTAGTCTTTGACAGCAGGTTACGCGTGATGGGGGAGAATTTGAATCTAAAAGTATGCAGACGTATCGTGTGTAGGTATGGAGTATGACTAGTCTGGAATGTGTACTTGAAATTAATGGTAATGTAAACATTGTCTACTACTAAAGCGGAGTTTGTAAATACGCAGCGTTTATTTACAACCAAGACCAACCGACCGACCGGCTTATAATGATGGTTTGTATAAATAATTTTGAAAAATATAAAAGAAACCTTCACGTCTTAAGAGAGTTTACGCCGTACGGCATTTCATACAAACTTTCAAGCCCTTGTTTTTCGAAATGAATGAACCGATTTTAATGAAACTTCATACGCATAAGCAGGATACAAAGGTCTTTACTTAAGAACATTTTCAAATGTCTTATTTAAAAGAAGATAACTGGAAATCTCTCGTTTCTATAGAAAATTTAAAATCGGTCTAATTTGCCTGTAATACTATTTTTCAACAATGTTCAGTAACTTTTTAGACCTTTTATTTTAGACCTAATATTCCCATCGGATCCGAAACCGCGGGGCGCAGCTAGTATACCATAAATAAGGAAAGCATGCAATAAGATAAAATATAGGTTTTAGAAATAATATGATCAACACCTACTTATATGGAATACAATCACCTTGCTGTTGAAGCCTTAAGACGTTTTAATAATCCTATGAAGGATACATTACTTAATATCTCAATTTATATACGTTGAATATAAATTGAATCAGCTTTCCATATCCTTAGAATTGTTTGCAAGCGGTTGTTACTCTATACATATAATTCCGGGGAACTCCAGGCAAGCTCAGTTATTGGTAGCTTACAATTTCCCAGCAAACTTAACTGAAGGTAACTGGAATCTGGCAGTTTGCAGTTGCACACTTAGTTTGCTTCTAATACTCGTACATAGGTATATGTACTCGAAATAGAAAAGTTTGCACGAGTGTGTACCTGTGTTGAGGGTTTGGTGGTTATAACTTGCGAGGTAGTTAAATTCTGTTTGTTTTTTTAATTGGTATGATACAACAAAGGCTTATTTTAGAGTTACACTGTAGTATAATCAGTCTACAATATTCCCACTGCTGGGACACAGGCCTCGTCTCGGTGAGAGGGAGTGGGCTGTAATCCACCACGCGGTAACAATGAGCATTAGTATATGTCACATGTTTTTGATGTTTTTGTTCTACGACATGCCGGTTTCCTCACGATGTTTTCGTTCAACGTTTTGAGAGCAGTGGTGGTGATGTAATTTACACAGAGTAAAGCGCTAGTCTGGGTTCGAACCTATGACCTACGAACTCGTAAGTCGGGGCCGCTACCTTTGGGCTACCACTGCTCCAGTTTGAGTTACGCTGTGAGATTAATATACGTCGCAAATTGGTGTTCCCTGAAACAAACAGCTTTGATATTCCTAGTAATATTATAAACGCGAAAGTTTGTGAGGATGGATGGATGTTTGTTACTCGTTCACGCAAAAACCACTGAACAGATTTTGATGAAACTTCACAGTAACATAGCATATACATCAGAGTAACAGATAGGATAATTTTTTATGCCGATATTCCTGCGGGACTGACACTTATGTGGGTGAAACCGCGGGGAAGACGATGATGATCCTGCATTATTGTAGACTAGCAAGTCTACAATAATGCATGATCATCATAGTCTTCCTGTCCTTGTCCCGTATTACTTGGAGGCGGCACAACTCGTTTTCTTCTCCTATTCTCCCATGTCAACAGTCACGTTTATCACCGGTCCTTTGGAACATAGACCATTTTTGGTTACGGTCGAATGGCCTGCGGTCCATTCGCTTTGGGCCGTTCAGACTAAATACCCATTCACCCTTTTCTCTTTCATATCATTCCTTACAAAATCCATCCATCTTTGGCCTTCCATTCCCTCTCCATCCGTCGACATTTATATTCTACTTTACTCTTTTAGTCACATGCGTTTCCTCCCTCCTCAACACATGCCCAAACCAAGCCAAACGATTTCCTTTCAACTTTTCTGTCACTAGCGCCACTTTCTGTCTATTCTTCATTCTTTCCTACAAGAATGCATACAACGAAAAATGAGGCTTTCAGAATCATTATGTACATTTCTAGAATGCATGACAGAGTAACTACGTGATTTTATGTAGGTACCTACTAGTAGCGCCCCGCGGTTTCACCCGCATAAGTGTCGATCCCGTGGGAATAAAAACTATCTTATGTCCTTCCCCGGGATGCAATCTATGTCTTTGCCAAATTTTATCGAAATCTGTTCAGTGGTTTAGGCGTGAAAAGGTAACATACAGACAGACAGACAGAGTTACTTTCGAATTTATAATATTAGTAAGTAAAGTATATTAGTAAGTAAGTAGGTATTATTATGAATTATGTCATCTATCTCCACCCAGTTCATAAAACTATTGTGTGTTGTTTGTTGATGTGCTTTCACGCCAAATTTCGATGAAATTTTGCTCATGGGTAGACCAGGATCTGGATAAGGATATAGAGCTTTCCCGTAAAGAGGCTTTCTGGGAACATCTGCCTTGTATACAAAGCTATAATACCTATATACTCTCGACTTCATAGGTAGAAAATTTAGTATATGCTAGATTTTCCGGTTTCCTATATCCAATGCTCTACCGCGGTTGATTCCCATTACAAATTCTCCCTTTGTTTGTGTCCGTGCAATTGTAAATAAATAGCTAAAGTAATGTTAGTGTGCAATCAAACATTCACTATTTATGTGTGAAATCGGATATACATGGAAGTACCGACCTGTTATCCACTGATTCAACTACACACGCCTAAATTATCGTATATCGTCCATACTCACCCACAATTCTCTTGTTTCTGACGTTTCACCCCACTAGACATTGATCGAAGCGGTGTGTCGCATCACTATCTTTAAAATGTTGAACAGCTTCATATACTAGAAACGCCACTGTCATACAAGCGTTTAATTTAGAACAAATTGCCATCATCCAACAATAAGAACCGACATCTTTATGATGAAAAACAGCCCTCGCATAATATTTGCACGCATTCCACGCGTTATTTTACTAACACTCGTATATATAGGCATGCAAACGCGTGCCGTTAGCGAATTTATATTAGTTGAACGCACTTGTGCACGGTGAATGCGTGCAAACGCGTTTAACAATGCAAATTTATTCTAGTTACCGGATTAACGGTTCATCATAGAGGCACTTGTGGTAATTATGTGAACAGGCCGCGGTATCCTCGCGAATATTCGATGTATCATTCGCTGGGATTAACTGGTGCTGATTAATAAAGCGGCTGGTTTCAAATTGAGGTGTTTTCGTTTACCTAATTTAGGTTTTGTTTTAGGTACCTACCTACATATTTAGTATCAGTTTTTTAAGGCGACTACATGACCTAAAGCGCGGTCTTTGTCTGACGGCATAGAAAAAAAGAGAAGCGCGATGACACAACCCTGGTAATTTATCGCAAAATATGAAGCAATTATCTATTTACAAAAAATCTATTGTTTGGATTAAAAAATTAAAACACTAGTGCTTTAGTATGTTGCTTGTAGAACAATCTGATAAAAATATGTATATTAGTATGTCTTTATTGTAAAAAAAAAATTAGAGGTATCTTCATGATTTTTTTTATCGTATCAAATTAGTTGTATTATGTTTTCAACACACTAACTACCTAGAATATATCCTGAAGTATATCACATATTTTTCTGATTTTGTTTACTGTAGTCGATCATATACTTTTATTGTTTCTAAAACTTGCGTTTTTTGTGTTTAGGTCCTGGACTACTTTGTAAGTGACAACTAAAGGATTGAGTAGTGGTTGCCCAGTGGTTACGGCTGCGACTTAGAATTGTAGATCGTAGGTTCGAGCCAGATAGGTGCTTTACTTTGTGTAAATTATTTTATCAACACCTGCTCTCAGAACCAAAAATTCGAAGACATGTGAGGTCACATGTCTTCGAATTTTTATCCACCACGCGGGCCCATTGCGCCTTGGTAGAGGTCTACCAAGGCGCAATGGGACCGCGTGGTGGATTACGGGCTACTCACTTAGAGGAAGCCTGTGTCCCAGCAGTGGGAACATTATAGGCTAATTATGCTCCCTCTCATAGAGAAGAGACCTGTGTTCTAGCAGTTGGAATATTATAGGCTGATTATGTAACTTAAGGATATGTTGCAAAGATGCATGGTTACTTTATTGCAGAGTCAGAGCCAAATAGAAAGCTGGTGAGGTCTGATTAGAAATTCTACTATACTGAAGTCAATAGAAATAGCTTAAAGAATTTTGGGGCTAGAAACCACTCGTCATCTGCCTAGCCTTTTCCCAACTATGTTGGGGTCGGCTTCCAGTCAAACCGGATGCAGCTGAATACCAGTATTTTACACCACTTTTATTTATAAAAATACTAGCAGCGCCCCGCGGTTTCACCCGCATAAGTGTCGATGTCCTTCGCCGGGATGCAATCTATCTCTCTGCCAAATTTTATTGAAATCCGTTCAGTGGTTTAGGCGTGAAAAGGTAACATACAGACAGACAGACCGAGTTACTTTCGAATTTATAATATTAGTATGGATTCAAAGGCAGTAGATATTGTGGAGACATTTATATACCTAGGTAGCATTTAAACAAAACCTAATAAAATATCAACCAATCTACAGCAATTAAGCTACTTTAAACATATTATATTGCCATACGGATTGGCGGACTTTGTGGAGTTACAGAGCTACCTAATTAAATTGTTCATGTAAAGTTAAGTTCTCAACTGTGCCCGCGTTTGTCATCATGCGCCAGACTAAGTACCACAGTTCACTGGGAAGCTGTAGAAATGTGTAGAAAAAACATTATTATATGCTACGTTATAACGTGGACAATTGCGTCATGTGGTACTTTCAGTTACTCTGTGTTTTAGTTGAAAGCATAATGGCGCACAATTTTTGCTATCTCGTATTATGTGTGAGCTGCATCTAATTTTTGTGAAGGCTTTTTTTTGTTGGAATTTACTGTGGTAATTTTATGTAGGCAGTGGAGAATAATATTTAAAAACTGGCCAAGTGTGAGGCGGACTCGCACACGAAGGGTTCCGTACCACAAGGCAAAAACGCCGAAAAAAACACGTTTGTTGTATGGGGCCCCCCTTAAGTATTTATTTTATTTTTAGTATTTGTTGTTATAGCGGCAACAGAAATACATAATTTGTGAAAAATTCAGCTATGGCGGTTCTTGAGATACAGCCCGGTGACAGACAGACGGACAGACAGCGAAGTCTTAGTAATAGGGTCCCGTTTTTACCCTTTGGGTACGGAAACCTAAAAACAAAGATGAGGTTCGAGAAATGAATTGTTGGCTTCTGTAAGTAGATCTTTAAGACGCTTTTAATTACACGTATATATTTAAAACTAGATGGTTTCGGATCCTGGCTGACTAGTCCGTGAACAGAAATGCCGAAACAAACTCAGAGGTCATGGTCTCTTTTATGTAGTCCAAACCCAAACATTATATGTATTATTAAGATATTATGTGAGTCTAACAATGCAAATACCTACCTTCTCTGCCAATCTACGCCGAATTCTTTTTCCCCGTTTTTTCCGCAAGCTTTAGGGTTTCGAAGGGTACCCTTTAATATACATAACATCATGGTTACTAATGCTGTCCATTTACATATAAATTCACCAAGGTAAACTCCGGGAGCATTCCTTCTAACACACGATTAATCCCAAACCCGCAGATTACAACGATATAAAACTAAATATTTCCATCAATATGAATACACACGAAAGTTAAATGGCGGACGGCTTCATAACGGTCAAACATTCTAATAAACCGCGTTCCATATATTGTAGTGTTGCCGCAAAAACATTTTCATTTTAGCATTTTATTGAGCTTGTTGTAACTGATTTACGTGCTATCCGTTCCGGCCGTTTTTAACCTTTCCGAGAGCCGCATCATAAACGGTTTAGTGCCGGTTATGGAGCTCAAATTACGAAGAATGGAAGTATAGCTCCCTCATTGTCTGCCCTTTATGAAGGGTTCGAGTGTATAAAGGAATACAAGCGAAATGGCCCGTAATTCGAATAACATTTCTGTGACCTATAAAAACTTGGTGAGTGGCAAAATTGTTTTAGACTACGTATACACTGTGTACATTTACTGGACGGAATAAATGTGTTTCGTGATGTAAGTAACTTTTCTATCTTTTGTTGAGCAAAGGGTAAATGCTTCCTTTCTGCCCCTCTTGAAGTTTGTACGAGCTAAAGGGAGGTCGCAATCACAATAGATTTGAATTTAAAAGTCTCAGCCTTACGTTCTGTGAATTTTTACGAACCTTTTTTGTAATTACTATGTCGAAACTAAGCTGGGTCTGTGAGTGATTCACATGCCATGTGCGAAAGAAATTAATCAGGAGTATCGTAAGAAAGGCCAGTTAATTGCGCCCAACATCGGCAACAATAAAATGGAGACGTCCTAAATTGCGCGCTACTTGAATGCGTTAATAAAAATCGTGGGGGGGTCGAAATTAAGGCTCCTATACGAAGCGTCGTCATTAGGGCCGAAATAGGGTTGTATCCTGGTGGTTGTAATAAGTCATGTCTGCCGCAGGACCCCCGCCGCCCCCGCCCCGCGCTCCCGCCCACCCCGGACGATCCCGCACCATTTCTCGCCCTACCCTGAAGATTATCGCGCACTAAGTATGATCAATAGTCAATTTAACGGGCAAGTGGCTAAAACTGGTCAGATTAATCAGTGACGAGGCAAGACTTTTAGTCAGTTGTCATTAATTAGTGCTGTGCCTAATGACATGTTGGTAACATTACGTGTTTTCCCTATGTTTCTTTTTTGATTGAGCTTGTGTCCGAAATTGTGTAGTTTTTCTATCATATTATTATCTGCGCGAGATTACATTCAAATGGTGATGATTCTCGACGGTGGTCAATTAGTCAGACTTTTTGCAGGCTCACTCACTATTTCAGATAATAACCAGAGCGCAGTGTGGCTCGCAATAATTTTGGCACGCATTTTATCAAAACAAAATTCCATGTAATTTCGTCGCGCACACAAATCCTAAGCGTAAGCTTGGGGCACTTCCCTGGGTCCCCGGTATCAGTTCAGTCCATAAAATACCATCCTCGCCCCCCTCGAGCCCCCCTGCCGCATCCTCGGTGGCTCTTCCGCCCGCTTCCGCTCTCTCGCTCGGAACATAAGCTGTGCCATTTTTTAAAATGCGTGCTTCGGACCTAGTAGTACCTCTATGTTATATCGACGTTTTGAACTTACTTTTATTTTCTTCATGTTGCTCGTTTTGCTCAGTGATAGCGAACGGCGCAGTTATTCAAAGTCTGTCAGGTGCAAACGATCAGTTTATTTCCTTGATGGAGCATTGTTGTGAGTTATTGGTATAGAGTGGATGGGGTTATTTTGGGGTGAAGGTAATTTTAAATAGTTGGGTAAATTT
Organism: Oligia latruncula; assembly: GCA_948474745.1. NCBI lineage: Eukaryota > Metazoa > Arthropoda > Insecta > Lepidoptera > Noctuidae > Oligia > Oligia latruncula. Next base: position 14,026,522 of record OX419689.1, on the reverse strand, counting down.
TCTTGATGTTGTTACAGGTAATGCGTTCCTACTTACTATAATTTGGGTCACAAATAGTTTTCCCTTTTCAGGGTTCCGTACCTACCTCAAAAGGAAAATCGGAACTCTTATAACATCACTTCATTGTCCGTCTGTCACAAGACTCTTTTTCTCAGGAACGCGTGGAGTTATCAAGTTTAAATTAATATCAAATACTCAGGGCTGCAATCTTTTAAAGCAGTGAAAAAATCAAACTTCTAAGTCAACGCAATCAACAGATACGGGCGTTTATGTTCCGGAATCAAAACCTATCTATAGAGTACTTCCCGTTGACCTAGAATCCTGAAATTTGGCAAGAAGCAATGTCATGTAGCACAAGTAAAGGGAAAAATCTGAAAACCGTAAATCTGTATACAAGGAACTTTTGGCGCGTGGTCAAAATTAGAAGTAACGCCGTCATCGTGTTTTTTCAAACGTTGTTCCAGCGCAAAAAGACCCCTGAAGCAATAGTAACCGAAAAAAACAGTCAAGTGCGAGTCGGACTCGCGCACCGAGGGTTCCGTACAAATTTGCAGGTATGTAAATAGCGCGCGCACGTTCACGGGATTTTTTTTTGTTGTAATGTAACTATTTACGGTTTTCGGATTTTAAGTCTTTCCGTCGGTCAAAACACAAGTAAAGGACTTGTGTTTTGACCGACGGAAAGACAGACACAACGAAGTGACCTTATAAGGGTTCCGTTATTCCTTTTGAGGGACGGAACCCTACAAAACATCCAATCTTTTTATTTTATCGTGTTTAGATATCAGCACCTATCTCGTCTGCGGAGTGCAGCTAGCCAATTTAAAATAACCCTTTATTATATGTGCTTCATATTATGTACAGAGGCGCATCAAGCTACCCGAAACTGTCAAATTTTCTCAATCAACTTTGAAGCTTATGCTTTAGCGATAAAGTTGAGAATCTATTAAATAAATTTGACAGATTGTAGTAGCTTGACGTGCTGGCGTCGTACACTACCAAAATTCAGAATTCACAATAAGCTCCAGTCAAAGCCTCACACGTAAAGTGCTAAACATTCCAATCAGGTGATGTTTCCCTATCCATCTTACAAGCCAGATAAGCTGTTTCGAGCGCCACTAAAACCCTAGAAAGCACCTGTTATTAATTTGCTAACCGCCGTTAAACCAGGTATCTTCCTTATGCACTGTCGTAGCCGTTAATCCCTCTGGTCCTATCCCATACAATAGCTAGTGGATAAGGCAATTGGGATGCTCGACTCGATTTTTGTCGAAGGACATTTTTTTTTTGTTGGCGTAATTGTAATGTTTCTCCTGGTTCATGTACTCCTTGTTCACAAAAGGACAAAAAATCTTAATGCATAGATACTCAGATACAGAAGAACTATATATACTGTATAAATAATATACACACATATACACTGAATAAAATTCTATATGAAAAACATATATTATATGTTTTTTATATGTGTCGATTTTTTTTTCGGTTTGGGGAGTTACATGCGTTAAAGGAGGAGGTCAAGTTAATGGTTAGCGACTGCATGAGAAAATTGACCATCATCATCTGCCTAGCCTTTTCCCAACTATGTTGGGGTCGGCTTCTAGTCTAACCGGATGCAGCTGAATACCAGTATTTTACTTGGAGCGACTGCCTATCTGACCTCCACAACCCAGTTACTGGGTAATACGATACCCCTTGGTGAGACTGGTTGTAAAACTTTCGGGCTTGTGACTACCCGTAACGACTGTCAAAGATCCACGAATGACAGCCGGGACCAACGGCTTACCGTGCTTTCCGAGGAACGGAGAGGTCTTGATATGTAAAGATGGTTACCCATCTACGGGCCATCCGTGGCAGGCGTAGCTTAACCTGATCAATCGACCCGTGCGGCTGTTATTACTTAGCCACAAGCCTGAACTGACCATTAAGTCTATTTAGGGCTGATTTTTCAATAGTCAGATAACTTTCATCTGAAGAATAGGTACTTATGATAGTTTGACAAATTTTCTATACAAAAGCTGCCAAAGTGAAATATTTATTGTTCAGATAAGATTATCATACTATTGAAAAATCACCCTTTTGTTTTTTTTATTTAATGACTAAATTCTCTTCAAGTGATCATGTTGAGCATCGCAATCCGAACAGAAATCACTTTTAACTTTACTCTTTTGTCGTCTGCTGTCCTAGTACTTTGTTACTATAATATAGTGAGTAGGTTCTATTTTATTATGTGCACCCCTCACGACCCGACGCTAGGGTGCGTCGCACACGGTGCTTATAATGTTAGCACGGCTCTGGTTATTAGTGAGGTAAACCCTTCCTTGACCTTATAGTGAGACGCACAATTTTGTACAAGTAGCGTTATGAGGTCATGACTGAATTCCGGATTGGAGTAAAGTGTTGTTGATTATTTGTGGTCAAAAATGTAGTTGGGAATTTATTTGACTGGTACTATATACAGGGTGTTTGTAAGCTGAGTGCAAAGCTTTAAGGGAGTGATTTTATGTTTAGTCTAGACGAAGAATGTTTTTTTAATTTTTTACACAAACATTTAGTCAAAAATAACACTGGAAAAGAAATAAAAATATATACTTCGTCTAAGACATGTTTGGCTCAAAATGCTCTAAATGGTCTCAACTATCACCTCCTTAAGGCTTTGTATCCAGCTACCAAACAGCCTATATAGGTGCTCAGTAGTTATTATTATTTTGGTGTTGGCCCTGCGCCTGATCTCTCTCCGGTCGTGTCGGACTATGAGACTAAGTGAAGAGAGACACCTGTGTCTGCTCATAAACTTGTGTACTATGATATCTCTTGTGCCGAAGGCTGGTCTCCGCTGAGATTGGTCGCCATGTCCAAAATTCGGTCTGGAGGACTTTAGGTATTATCATCGATGGGACCCGTTTCACAAATTCTTATCAAGTCTATTAATTATACCAATCAAGCGGCCTTTCACGTCAATCAGTAGGTAGACATGACATTTGACGAAAGATGTAATTAAAAAAAAACTTTACAAAAACAGTCGGTTTCAATATCAAGCCATTTAAAAACGCATATTTACGTAGTACCCACACGCAGACCACAACAAGTGATAACCCGAATCTCAGTACATCTAAACCAACACATTTGCGGTACTCTACATCGTGTTTACAACTAAAACGTGTACATGGTGTAGTTTTTGCGAGAGCTTAGTCGTGACGGGCGACCACTCAAACCGCTCCGCTGCCGCCAAGTGTGGCAATTAAAACTTGCGAATGTCAAGTGTGGTGTTGCCAGACCGGGCTTTATTATTTTTTTATTTTATGGCAACAAATAAAGGTGGGTAAGGTATCTTAATTTTAGATGGGGGTTGATTTAGTTTGATGGTTGCTAGTTAGTTTTTGTTTTCAGCGATATTCCTATTTTTTTTCACATAGCGATGTTAAAACAGCGTGTAGAAATTCGAAAATGAAATATAAATACAAAACTATTAATGGATGGGTTGGAAAGCAATATGGATTTAGTCTGAATATAGGTCAAAACGGACTTAGAGTTTGAAATGGAGTAGTTTTAAAATAGATAAAGCAAAAAATTTTTCACAGAACAAAGTTTTGTTTATTGATAAAATAGCGCTACAGTAAAATAGATACCTCTTGTCGAAAGGCAGTACCAAGGATACTTTATTTAATTACGTTTATGCTAATAGGTCCCAGTAAACACCGCCTACCTTTTAAACTCAGTCGCACAAACAATTTAAACATTTCGTTCCCAAAATAGGGTTCGAATTTGTGAACTGCCTACAACAAATCAACCCAACAGTCTTAACAAAGTCATAATAATACAAAGAAAACAACCTTCAAACATGTATATAACGTTTTTATGTTCTCAGTAAAATTCCCATTCACGTTAACTTCACGTCCAAAAGATTGGCGCGTAACGCAAGCATTTCAGTACTCGACTAAACACAGTCGATTCATTTCGTAACGAGCGAGCATGAATCCCCAATATGCCAACAACATGTAGAAACGCATAGAAAAATCGTGTAACAGTTACGAAAGGCTCATTTTGGCCCATCAAGTAGGTCATTAACGATTTCATAAAAGGCTTACAGGGCTGTCTTCCCTTTCCCCGTGTCATATTTTTCATGGGCTCGACCATTTCCGAAGTGCTTATGGGCTATGGCGCGTACCGCAGGTAAATGAGTCGTAGGCGCCTCGAATCGATTCGCCTCGTCCCCAACATGTGCTCGTCTAACTCCACATTTATGTCTTTATTCACCCAAAATCTTGTTATTTTTATTCTTATACACAATAACTTTAACCTCTTAAGTATACTTGTGGACTGTGTTCGCGAAATTGTAGGTAGGTACTCATTATTTTTCTTGTGAAGTCAAGTTTTGTATTTTAAGAAAAGTAGATATGAGTTTGTATTATTTGTTCGATGACCTCGTATGAGGACACTTCTTGGAAAGCTGTCGGTAATTGTGCTGTCTTTACGGATATTCTGTTTGACCTCCGTATTACCAGTCATTAGAGTCGATTTCAAACTTCATGTTACTTTAAAATGGTTTGATTGACGTATAATTTACTACTGTTTAGTGTTTGTTACATTTTAAAGTTGTGTAGGAAACGTCTTTTTCAAAATGTTTAACGTAACTAGGTACCTTTATTTTTTTAAGTAATTTAATTCCACTGTTCTTTTACAATATTTAACAGAAGTAACTATTTACACAGTCTTAAAATAGTAATAATAATATGTACAAGTAAGTATATAAAAAGGAGGGAAAGTAATCAAAGGGCATCAAAAAAATCGTCCGCATCACTGTCAATAGGAAACGTGCCCAAAAGCTGGCTGGATTGCCACTTTGTTTGGCAATGCTGATTTTTTGGCCAAAAAAACTAGGTACCTGTTATGGATTATTGGTAGGAAAATAAGAATATAATTTATTATAAGATGTTATCAGGTTTAATTCTCTCAGAGCAGACACAGGTAGACATTAGTTTTGACACACACACACACAAAGTTTTGACAAGCAAGTCTGATAGGTGTTCTATGACACATTCACATAGATGCGTTAGCGTTTAGTTTACAACCTACAACATATTATACCTACAACGCCAAAGTTTTAATATAAATATCTATCACATGAAACTTCAATATTAATACGCCTTCCAAAAGTTCTAAAGTGGTAATAAATCAGAATTAAGAGATTGTGAATTTATTTAGAAGTAAAAATCACATTAATAATTTAAACACTCTTAATTATTTTATCTGTCAGAGAAATATAAGTGCAGACGCCAGCACAACAAGCTACCCGAAACTGTCAAATTTTTCCAATCAACTTTGAACCTTAAACTTTGGCGATAAAGTTGAAAATCTGTTAAAGAAATTTGACAGATTGTAGTAGCTTGATGTACTGGCGTCTGTACATTAATAATGAGACAATTATATAATGAGCTCCTGCAACCAGAATAATGATGTACTTTGTGTAAACTTTAATTTTCCTGTAGTTTCATTACCACGTATTCACTGTAAAATAAATGTGGGCGTTCAGTAATGGGTACAGGTTTTACAAATCACATAATTGGTTTACTTAACCACTGGAGTCGGCGGTATCAAGAATAACGCGTACTATCAGAAAAATATGTAATTTTATAATTGTTTATTAAAATCTTTGAACTGCATATTAGGTTAACGTAATGCATAACATTATGATAGTTTAGCAGTGTTGGTTGGGTGTATTTAAATGACTATGTATACTATGTATTGCTATGTATACTATGTTGCTTGTATACTATGTGCTATGTATGACTATGTATACTAATGAAATCTGTAGATGACTAAGATGATGAAAGTTAATTATGCCCGAACATACATAAAAAAAAATATATATATAAACATCCGAATTGAGAACCTCCTCCTTTTTTGAAGTCGGTTAAAAATTTCGATGAAAATATGATCTAAATGTCGTAAATGTCGATCCCGTGGGAATATCGAGATAAAAAGCCTATATGTTAATCCAGAGTGTCAGCTACCTCCATACAAAATTTTATCAAAATTGGTCCAGCCCTTTGAACGTGAAGAAGTAACAAACATATAAACACTCACACACACACACACCCCCCCACACTCACACACTCACAAACTTTCGCCTTTATAATATTAGTGTGATAGAGAGACTGTAGAGGCAATATTTTTTTTTCTTACGGGCAATAGTATTTACCTAAAACATGATATAAAATTGAAACGTTGTTCTACAAAAAAAACAATCAATGCTCAACATTAAGATTTTCTCTAAAAAGTATTGTTCAGTAAGTAGTTCGACATTGTTATTTTTAGTTTAACAAAAAGTAACCTTTAAGGATTTCCAAGTCAAACTTGGGTCATAGAGGTCACCTTTTAAAATAACTTTAATCTGATTACGCAATATTCGTGTCGACTTTTGAAAGTTCAATTGTTTTTACACAAACTAAGAATTAAGATATTGAACTGGTCACGGAAACTGATATGTGTGGCTTTAACCTCAGGGGAGGTTAATTAATTTAATAACCTGTACATAATATTTTTCGAAAGCCTTTTAATTCCATACTACTAAGACTGTATAATTCAATATGTATTGAATATAGATTTCACAACAAGTTGCCTGTAACAATAAATCTTAAATAGCCATATTAAATCAAAAAATACATTGCAATCAATTTATTTTGTAAAAAAATAAGTCATTTTAGGAACGGCTTTAAAATATTTTTGAGCGTTTCGGTAGCATATAAGAGAGAGGGAAAGTTTAAAGCACTGTGTATTGAATATCGATTTCAGAATCTTGCCTAAAGAAAAAGCGGCTGTAAGTAATAAAATAAACATTATATTGCTGAAACTAGCCTTATTAGTGGCCGATTCCTATAATTTGCGGACCATATTGGTTAAAGTTAGGACTCTTGTAACTTTACCAATAATGAAGGAAAGACCTCATAGCTTTGCATAGTAGACTCTCTCATATGGAAGTAGTAGGAACTGAGCATAAGTCACATCGCAATCAATTTATGCGTTTGTGAGTTACACTAACAAAAATGGTCAGTCGAAGTGAAGTAATTTTTTTTTATTTGAGAAAGCAAGTCGGTATAAAAACAGGTGTTGTTTATAAAATATGTATAGAGATCACTATGTTTTATTATTGACGGCGTAAAAATATCAATGAAGTATCTAAAATTACACTTAAAAGTGCAAACTTGTTACGTGTAAAAATACTTTTGCTACTGGTTTAAAAATGACAAATACTTACGCCCGCAGTAACTCACGCTGGAAGCAACTAATACTTTTTCTTCCACGTCTACCCCAGAGTGTAAACTAAATCTTATTCAAAACAAGCACTAAGCAATCTCTTTTCTTCATCACAACTACTTTACGAACAATCAAGAGAAAATTGCAACAATTTATATCACCACGAGACGAGATGCAGCAAATAAAAACTATAGTATCTGTAATTGATAGTGTAAAATATGATGATAAAGTAACATCGAACTTGTATTCCTTCGAAGAGTTGAGCAGGGATGTTAATGTAGTACCAGTATTTTACATGGAGCCATCTATCTGACCTCCACAACCCAGTTACTGGGTAATACTATACCCCTTAGTAAGACTGGTTGTCAGACTTTCGGGCTTCTGACTACCCGTAACGACTGTCAGAGATCCACGAATGACAGCCGGGACCAACGGCTAAACGTGTTTTCCGAGGCACGGACAAAACACACGTTAAGCCGTTATGCAAAGAAGGTCACACATCCACATACCAACCGCGGCAAGCGTAGCTTAACCTGAATGATCGACCTGTGCGGCTGTTATTATTTAGCCACGGGCCCCTCCGAGTTAGTTCTTACCTAAATAATATTGATCTAGTGTCAGAAATATATCACTCACACAGAGTAAAAGTAGCTTCCCAAATACAGCACCCTAATTGCGTAACACAATATCAATGTGAATCTGAATCATTTCGAAGGACACTGCTAATCCCTTGCTTCATATGTAAGAAAAATTTGTTTGCTCATCAACCTAAATAACGCATTGAATGTTGTTGAACTGTCAAAAGGAAAGCCATTCGATAGTGGTTACGCAATTACCCTGCACCTGCAGGCTTGACATTTACGTGATTGTATTGTAACAATAATGTCATCATCATCATTTCAGCCGAAAGACGTCCACTGCTGTACATAGGCCTCCCCCAAGCACCTCCACTTCGACCGGTTCCGTGCTTCTCGCAACCAACGGGTTCCTGCGGACTTCACAAGGCCGTCGGAAAAAAATAATGTATCTGTAATAAAAAAATAATTTAGCCAGTGTCTAACTCCCATGTAATACGAGGCAAACTTATTGCTAACAACCGTTCATAAATCCAGACTCCAGGTTTGCACCTGTAATTGACAGAATAAAATATGATAATATTCAAAAGTGCGGGTTTACTGAGATCTCGGCTTGTGGAGCAGTTGAATCAATTGCCGCCTCGTGGCTAACGGGCCACGAAAGGCGATAAGCTTAACTTACGACGTCTTTTGTATTCAACTGTACCTTTATTTTGATCTTGGGATTTTCGATTTTTGAATGTATGTGCTTATGTAGGTAGATTTAATCCTAACTTATATATTTATATTATATTATTTATTAATATTATAAATGCGAAAGTAAGTTTGTTTGTTACCTTTTCACGGTTAAAAAACTGAACCGATCATCCTGAAATTTTGCATATACGTTGTCAGGTGTACAGAAACGGACATAGGGTACCTTTTATACCGAAAAAAAAACTGCTGTTCCCGATGAAAACAACAATAACGTCATTATGATAATAGATGGCGCCACGTGTCTTTCAAACGGGATCGACACTTATGCGGGTGAAACCTCTGAGTGCTGCTAGTGTTTTATACTCGAACATAAGGCTAAGTAGATTTTGACTACTTACAATTTTTTTTGATAATATTGTATTATTTAGGGAGTAGTGGTGGCCCAGTGGTAACGATCGCGACTTACGAGTTGTAGGTCGTAGGTTTGAATCTAGACAGGTGCTATACTTTGTGTAAATTATTTCATCATCACTGCTCTCAAAACGGTGAAATCGTGAGGAAACCGACATGTCCTAGAACCAAAAATTTGAAGATATGTGACATCCACCAACACGTGCTGGGGTCCCTCTTACAGAGAGGAGGCCTATGTCCCAGCAGTGGGAACGTCATAGGCAGATTATACTTTATGCTTATTGTATTATTAAACAATTTGGTTTTCTCGACTTGCTTAAAAATGTAACTGAACGATAAAAATGATCGATCGATTAAACGTGTCACCTCCTTATTTTCTATTCATTGCCCCTTATCATAGCCTTTTTCAATAGTTACCTACGTCAAGTTTGGTTTCCAGTCTACACCCTAGTCCTGCTAAATATAAACTGTACCTACAAAATTATACTCGAAGCAACTTTTTCCATGTATTTCACGATGTTTTCCGATAGTAATTTGAATAATATGATGTTATATTGTTAGTTATCGATCACGCAACCGCGTACCCTTCTGATGCA